>CM056059.1:190512855-193028027 GCA_029574335.1 Rana kukunoris
GTCTTTCAGAAGCCCGACTCAATTAGCATCTCAATAGCCTGGGCTAAGCATTGAAAGAGTCATTCTTATTGACCGGTTGTGGGTCAACATGAAATCACCTGTAATATGTCCCGATCTCCTGCAATACATGAATTATGATTTATCAGCCACCCTATGCCCAAAAGGGGCACAGGGTGACCCTAGACCAAAGAGTCCTTAGTGACGCTGGCACAGGAGTATTCCACATCCCTCAAAAGTCTCTGGGTGTCACGGGCCATTCTGTTACAGTATCCTTCTACATATTTTTGATAAAAAAATCACAATAATGGTATATTAATTGGATTGTGCAAAAGTTATAGCATCCACAAAATAGGGGATAGTTTTATGGCATTTTTATTATAATTTTTTTTTTTATTAGTAATGGCGGCGATCGTGACTGCCACATTATGGCAGACACATGATCATCTCTAAGATCAGTCATATTTATTGTACAGTTTAAAATATAAACTTGTTATGCAATCCTGTGATATTGAATGAGAATACATTTGCACTGGTGGCATTTGAAAAAAAATTCTGTCTCATTAGAGCTCCTATTTTTGAAGTTTTGGGGGTCCTATTTCTAATAATTGTGGTAAAAACACATTTTTTCAAACTTCATTTTCCAAAACGACATTGCATACACACCATCGTTTTTCCAAAATGCTCTAGCAAAGCGCGGTGACGTACACCACGTTCGACGGCACTCTGTTCCATTGAAGCTCTGTCTCATAACTTGCCTCTGAGCATGCGCGGGTTTAAAAACATCGGCCCAGATTCACAGAGAATTAGATTCTCGTAGAGTATCAGAAATACACTACGCTGCCATATTTTACCTGGCTCTACGTGGAATCCAGGTAGATTTTGTCCAGTAAACGACGGCGGCGTAGTGTATTTCTCCCGTCGCAATCCATCTGCGCGAGTAGGGGGCGTGAAGCATTTAAAATAGGCGCGTTCCCGCGGCGATTGAACTGCGCATGCTCCGTTCGCAAATTTCCCGCCGTGCATTGCGCGAAAACACGTCGTTACGTCATTCGTTGTTTGAGTAGCGTCGTTTACGTACAATCCTAGTCCCGGACGAGTTACGTCAAAAAAATAAATTAAAAAAAAAAATCGACGCGTGAACGACGGCCATACTTAACATTGGCTACGTACCGTTAGACCAGCAAAAAGCTGGTCTAACAGTACGTAAAAAAAAATAGACGAAAGCGATTGCGAAGACCACTCGTATCTTCGTGGATCGCCGTAAAAACACATTTGCATATCCCGACGTATGAAAACATGAAAACAACGCGAACTTCTCCCAGCGGCCGCAAATATATCGCAGCGTAGATCCGAAGGCTTACGAAGACGTAAGCCTCTCGGATCGAAGCCCGAAGCCGCCGTATCATGGTTTGAGGATTCAAACTAGTGATACGGCGCGCAAAATTTGAAATTACTCCTGTCTAACACCAGTTAGACAGGCGTAATTGCTTTCTGAATCTGGGCCATCGTTTTCAACATCGTTTTCAACATCGTTTTCAACATCGTTTTGCCCACACACCATCACTTTTTATGACACAAGAAATTCAAGCATGTTCGAATTTTTTTTTGGTCGTTTTTTTGAAGACATAAAACAACGTTTTGCCCACACACGGTGATTTTAAATGACGTTTTTGAAAACGTTGTTTTTTTTCATCACAAAAAGTGATCGTGTGTACGCGGCATTAGAGAGGCAAAAGGAATAAAGCACTATTTTTGTTTTGTTTATCTATTATCACACTGGAAGGTTTTATTACTGACAGCGAGGAGATGAAAATGGGGAATATTTACTGTCTACAAAGAAATGTGTGTGGATATATGAAAACAGATTTCAGGGAATTCTGGAGTAATGGAATCATTTAACCACTTTAGACCCGGAAGAATTTACCCCCTTCCTGACCAGCTCTTTTTTTGCGATTTGGCGTCGTTTTAGCTGACAATTGCTCGTGTGACGTTGTACCCAAACAAAATTTACATCCTTTTTTTCCCCACAAATAGAGCTTTCTTTTGGTGGTATTTTTGTGTTTTTATTTTTTGCGCTATAAACAAAAGAGCAACGATTCTGAAAAAAAAGCAATATTTTTTACCTTTTGCTATAATAAATATAACCCGAAAAAATATATATAAAAAAATTGTTTTCCTCAGTTTAGGCCGATATGTATTCTTCTGCACATGGTAAAAAAAATCACAATAAGCGTATATTAATTGGTTTGCGCAAAAGTTATAGCGTCTACAAAATAGGGGATAGATTTATGGCATTATTATTATTATTATTTATTATTTTACTAGTAATTTCGGCGATCTGTGATTTTTATGGCATTATGGCGGACACTTTTGGCACTATTTTGGGACCATTGTCATTTATACAGTAATCAGTGCTATAAATAGCCACTAATTACTGTATAAAAGACACTGGCAGGGAAGGTGTTAAAAAATAGGGGGCGATCAAGGTATAAAGTGTATCCTAGGGAGTGATTCTAACTGTGGGGGGGGGGGGGGATGGGCTACCACTGAAATGACAGCAATCACTGCTCCCGATGACAGGGAGCAGTAAATCCCTGTCATGTCACTAGGCAGAACAGGGAAATGCCTTGTTTACAAAGGCATCTCCATGTTTTGCCTCTCCGTCTCACGATCATGGGCTGCCGGTGAACAACAAGTTAGCGGGCACTGTTGGCGGCACGCACGCGTCTGCAAGGCGGCAAATTCAAAGGGACATACAATTGCGAAACAACCCCGGGTGACATTCTCACACCACAACCTAGCGGCTCCACTGGATTCAAAGATGCCATTCCCTCAGACCTGGCGGCAACACCAGACCCAACTATGATGTTTCCACTGACCTGGAGATGTCAGCGACCAGGCCTGTTTATGTCTCTGACACGGCAGTCAATCATCCAGTAGGCAGCCCTCTGAAACACAATGGCCTACTTTAATGTCTGCTTTATACCATCCTCCTGGTCCAGAAACTCTTTCCTCCTCTGGCGATCTTTGGTTTCACTGGGACTTGTAAGTCCACACCAGCTCTGCAGCACCAGGCATCAGTGGCGTATCTAGAGTATGGCAGCCATGGAAAGTGCCATGGGCGCCATATGAAGGGGGTGCTGTTGAGTGGCTGGGCAGCAAGGCACTTACCAGGGTCTGAGGATCTCCTCTTCCCTCCTCCCGAGCATAGGCAGGACCCCCCACTTCAGCACCTTTGCTAATGGACAATGGCAGCGCTATCCCTGCAGCATTCAGCCACAGCCCTCCCCTGTTCTCTCAGGCTCTCCCATTCCATCTGGTCTGATTGGCGGCGAACAAAGGAGGAACATCAGTTTCTCCCTCTCCTCTGTGAAAACTTTCATCACTTCCAGTATTGGTTCTGCATTTACCTGGCCTTGGAGGGCAGAGGAGGGATCAGGGGTCTAATAAACCCCAGATTTCCCCATAAAGAGGATATGTCACTACCCAAGGTATCACAAGGGATGATAAATATCACTAGTTTTGTTAGCCGTTTTTTTACTAAGGTTATCTGAAAGATGGGTTTCAAATGTTTTGACAAGGGCACAGCGGAGCTAGATGGGCATGTACACGAGACTGAAGAAATTTTACCTACACTCCAATCAACATGTTTGTTATTTAAAAAAAAAAAATTCCTTTACCGACCCTTTGAGTAAAGTGAAATGCCACATTTTGGGATGTCACCAGAATGGGAGTAGGGGGGAAATCTTCCAATGGGCACACTAGTTCCAGTGACCTTGGTATCAAGGCCAGTGCAAGGATTTTTGTCTACAAAGAATGTGCATTTTTGCTGCCCCACCCACCCATAATGTGAAAGGGCACAGTGTGAAGGACATCACAAAGCATAGAAAATTAGATTTTACAATTTAGTAATTATTTTTATTTATTTTTTGACAATGTTGTTGGGGGGGGGGGAGGAGGCTTCAGTGAAATATCAGGGGTCTAAAGAGCCCCCTGAGAAAGGGATTTATATTTCGCCATCCCTTTAATCCTGTTTATTCACAAACTGAAGTATAGTAAACAAACTCTCCTGCGATCAGTAGTGCTTTCCCCTCTAAATGCTGGTGTTCACTAGTATGTGTACCCACATAACATTGGTGGAATGCTTTTTATGCCCCCATAACTTTGGAGTTCAGTAGAGCAGAGGTTCTGCAATGTCACCTGCCACTTTCAAGTACTTTAACTGGTTGCCGACCGCCCGCCGTCATATTACTGCGGGACGGTGGCACTGCTGGGCGAGAGCACGTAGCTCTACGTCCTATCTTTTTCGGCCACTAGGGGGCGCGCGCGCCGCCGGCGGCCCCCGCGCAAGCCCCCCCGCACGCCCCCGAGTCCCACGCGCCGCCGGGCACGCGCGCGCGTTCGTCACAGAGCGGGGAACGGGAGGTATGTGTGTAAACACATTCCGCTCGTTCCTGTCAGCGGGGGAAACGCTGATCTCCCGTTCATACGATGTATGAACGGAAGATCAGCGGTTCCCCCTAGTGAGTCAACCCCCCCCATAGTTAGAACACACCAGGAACATACTTAACCCCTTCCCCGCCCCCTAGTGTTAACCCCTTCACTGCCAATGGCATTTTTATAGTAATCCAATGCATTTTTATAGCATTGATCGCTATAAAAATGCCAATGGTCCCAAAAATGTGTCAAAAGTGTCCGATGTGTCCGCCATAATATAACAGTACCGAAAAAAATGCTGATCGCCGCCATTACTAGTAAAAAAAAAATATTAATAAAAATGCCATAAAACGACCCCCTTTTTTGTAAACGCTATAAATTTTGCGCTAACCAATCAATAAGCGCTAATTGCGATTTTTTTTTTTTTTTTTTACGAAAAATATGTAGAAGAATACGTATCGGCCTAAACTGAGGAAAAAAAACGTTTTTTTATTACTTTTTTGGGGATATTTATTATAGCAAAATGTAAAAAATATTGAATTTTTTTCAAAATAGTGGCTCTATTTTTGTTTATAGCGCAAAAAATAAAAACCGCAGAGATGATCAAATACCACCAAAAGAAAGCTCTATTTGTGGGAAAAAAAGGACGCCAATTTTGTTTGGGAACCACGTCGCACGACCGCGCAATTGTCAGTTAAAGCGACGCAGTGCCGAATCACAAAAAGTGCTCTGGTCTTTGGACAGCAATATGGTCCGGGGCTAAAGTGGTTAATGAATGACGTTGGGCCTGGACTATGCAAACAGCATTGGGCAAGATGTCACTTTGTCCAGCACTGCCAATATATAACAATGCAAATCATTTGGTAAATTATTCTGTTAGTGGTCTCATCGAAGTCGGGTCTGATTTCCAAACTGGTCCCAGAACACACAAAAAAATTACAAATGTAGTCCTTATAAATGATCATAAGAAGGTGGGTGGTCAAAAGACCACCATCTACCCAAAATAGAGATATCAGTTTTGGTTGAACTGACTTTTTTTCCAAATTTTTTCCACATTGGAAAAACAGGCATTGAAACTGTTTACAGATGCCAGAAGATAATAAGGTTTTTGTATTGTACGTCTGAAACTAAACAGTAACCAGTTTTACAGATCACAAGAAAACAAAATCAGGCCAGGGCACTGTAAACTTAAAGACAAGTCGATAAGAATAAATTCTTAAAGACCCTTAACTTTTTGTACTTTGAGATAGGCATGTCTTAGTTAACAGGTTCACTTTAGATACAGTATCTGGGCTCTTAAGATATTTATTTAGAAGACTGCATTGCACATTACTATGTGCATAATGGACTTCTATGGGCTTTAAAAAAATAAATTCTGATTAACATCTTCTATTCGTCTCTCTCAAAGTGTAAACTAGATAGGATAGATACTAAAATCTCATGTAGTATCTATCCTATCTATCCTATCTATCCTATCTATCCTATCTATCCTATCTATCCTATCTATCCTATCTATCCTATCTATCCTATCTATCCTATCTATCCTATCTATCCTATCTATCCTATCTATCCTATCTATCCTATCTATTGCACCACCGGTGAGGCCTTGTACACACGACCCAGGAACTCGTCAGAAAAGACACATCGTTTTCCTCGACGAGTTCCTTGTCAGGCTTGTCAAGAATCTTGTTAAGTTTTCTTTGCGTACACACTGTCAAGATCAAGGCTAAATCTCATTGTTCTCAAACGCGGTAACGTACAACACGTACAACGGCACTATAAAGGGGAAGTTCCATTCCACTGGCGCCACCCTTGGGGCTGCTTTTTCTAATCTTATGTTACTGCGTGTTAGTAAAAGTTTGGTAAAAGAAGATTTGCGCTTTTCAGTCTGTTACAGCGTGACGAATGTGCTATCTCTATTACCAACGCTACTTTTACCGAAGGTGCGCGCCCATCTCATATTTATTCTGAGCATGCGCGCGTTTCTAAGCATACGCGTTTCTCGTCGTAAACCAGCTCGACGAGAAACACGACGAGTAAATTGAGACTCCGGATGACAAAAAAGAGAACGAAAACAAAAACATACACACGACCGTTTTCCTCTGCAAAAAAGCTCTGCCACCAAGTTTCTTGATGGATTTTGTTGAGGAAACGGTCGTGTGTACGAGGCCTAAGCCCTGAAAAAGGGAATTTTTTTTACAACAAACTTTCCTGCTCTTTATCACCACCCTTTGGTTAATTGTTGGTTGATTTTAACAGTTCTGAGCATGCGTGCTTGTACTTTGGACTAAAGTCTGATAAACTTCTGTACACACGATAAGATTTTGCACTTTTGTTGCCGAAAAGTTTGTCCATTTGCAGAGCGAACATTTGTCCGCTGAAAACCGAAAAAATAAAAACAGCATTTTAGCTTGCACATGATTGGATGAGAAAATAAGCAGAGCTTCCCCTCATTTCAGATCTTCCCCATTTACAGCGACTGCACTTCCAAGTGCAATTATAATTGCACTTTGCACTTGTAGTTTGCACTTGTAGTGCAAAGTGGTTTGCCTTAAAGCGGGATTCCACCCGCAATCTTTTAAATAAATAATCGGTCCCCCAATGGCGATCGTTTGGTGCTTTTTTTTTTTTTAAGATTGGTGGGGGAACAGGTGGAAGTCCACTTTAAGTACATAACCCCCAATGTTTATGTAGCACCCCCTTACTTTCAGTATGGGCACTACACTAAAGTTAGTTGGAATGGGAGAGTTACATTGCTCCCATTCGTGATTTATCTAAATTGTGACTTCTGTTATTCCAGGAAAGTCTCCTGGGCCAGTCTGCATTCTAGGGATGTGGTATCATCTCTGACCAGCAGTTGGTGCCAGAGGGGTTTCTGGCAGAGCAAGTCTTCCCCAGCAGCCAATTGGAGGAGTTCCTCCCTCGCAGGGCATGCTGGGGAAGGGTATATCTGTGACGGGTGTCATGTGTTCTAAAATCTTTGCGGGGTCCCTGTGCGGGGTGCGGCATCCACCTTTAGGGTGCGTGCACCTATGGACCCCGCTGGCGTGGCCCACCTGGCCAAGCTTACAGGCTTCCCCGAGCCTCAACCGGAGGCGAAAGGGGACCCCAGTGACCTACTGGGTTCCAGGTTCCATTGAAACGGATCTCAGGCTGAGTGCCAAACCAATCGGGGATCTGGTGACCAGGATGCTACAGGTATGCATTACTGTCTCCTGGTGACCTGGGCTAGAGTCTATCGGAAGTGTTCGCCCTATTCGCTCATTTAACAGAAGCCTGACACCGCAAGTTCACCTTTTTCCTATCATCAACCTTTCTTTCCTTTCTAACTGAAGTTGATGTTGGCTGTGTTGGCCTGGACCTCCGCTCACTACTTTGTTCCTGCAGCACACCCCTAGACAACGCTAGGGTAACGTAATGTGCCGATCCCAATAATCAATCAGCGGCTCTTTCGGGGGTAGCGCTACATTTACTAAAAAATATGAATTGATAATTAACAGGTGTACCAACACATAAATCTTGTGCTAATTAGCTTTTAGAATCTTTCTGTTGACAGACTAATGAAAGTTGATTTTTGATTGGCTGCTATGGCCCACTGAACATGCCCACTGCTTTATTAAATGAAGACAGAATTCTTCAAATAATCCTACTAGCATATTGCCTTCCATATGGAAAAATCACACTGACTTTGCAAGAGTTTAGTTGACTTCATAATATTAAAATTATTTAAAACCAAAACAGAACATCAATAAATGTATGTTAATATTGGCAACAACCACTGCACCAGTTATACACCAAAATGGCTTCTTTACTGGTATTTTGATTTGAAATTAATTGCTGTTCTATTGTTTCTAATAAAATGTAAATGATCACAATGTATGGACTGCATAGATTGGGTTTCTGTGCAATAAACCCCGCTTATAATCTTATACAGAGCCAAGGTATTGGAAACGCAATTTAAAAATTACCAGGGCAGAAAGCGCATGAAATAAAATACATTCTCCCCACATAGGAGAAACTTTAAATACAATTTATTACTGTGTGAGTTCTAATATGAGGATCTGTAGAAATCCCTGGCTATAACTGATTAACACTTTTGCATGCATTTCTTGCACCTGCAGAGGGACTTCTATGGGAAGCCAGAACCCAGTACTCTCACTAATGAAAACTCTACACCCAACCCCTTATATTACATAATACTGCTTGGCAGTTTACCCAATTCCAAACATTTTATCACGCCCATCATAAGAGTTATTTTGTGTCGTTCAAACATACTAGGCTATGATGGAACCAGGGCCGATCATAGGTTCAAAGACGCCTGGGTGCAGAAATATTTCTGGTGCCCCCACATGGGCATGGTCATCTTACTAACTCCTCCCCTTTACAAATGTTTCTATGGCTACGACTCAAACACAGAGTAGCTCCCCTAAGTAGTCTTCATTAGTGTCCCCCATCAGAGCCCCCCCCAGCAGGTGTCCCCCCATCAGAGCCCCCCCCCAAGCAGGTGTCCCCCCATCAGAGCCCCCCCCAAGCAGGTGTCCCCCCATCAGAGCCCCCCCCAAGCAGGTGTCCCCCCATGAGAGCCCCCCCCAAGCAGGTGTCCCCCCATCAGAGCCCCCCCCAAGCAGGTGTCCCCCCATCAGAGCCCCCCCCAAGCAGGTGTCCCCCCATCAGAGCCCCCCCAAGCAGGTGTCCCCCCATCAGAGCCCCCCCCAAGCAGGTGTCCCCCCATCAGAGCCCCCCAAGCAGGTGTCCCCATCAGAGACCCCACATCAGGTGTCCCCATAGATCAGTACTTGTCCAATAGATCCATGTAGCTTGGGCGAGCTGGGAGCAGAAGCACATTACAGGGGGGGCAGGGCATACGTGGCATCTTTGGTTACTTGGAGGGTGGCACTCGGAGAGCATTTCTGGGAGTGCCACGGTATAATTGGTAGCAGCTCCGGCCAACCCAGAAGCCTCTCATCACACCGCCTATGAGAGAAGAGCCGACACACACAGAGGGGGTGAGACAGACAGGAGACTGCTCCATGCACACTGGACAGAATGAATTAGTGGAGCCTAGTACTGGAACATGTTCCAGTACTAGGCTCCACTGTGGTACCCAGCCCGGATTCCGGGGACAGCGGGAGGTATGCGCTCTTGTCAGTTACCAGTGGAGAGAACAAGCAGGATGGGGAACCGCAGCACTGCTACACGCGCTCCGCCTCTGAACACAGACAAGGAGGAAGGAGGGGAGCAATTTGGAGGTCTGGCGCCCCCCACCTCTGCGGCGCCTGGGTGCGGAGCACCCCGTGCACCCTGCCTAGGATGGGCCCTGCAACACACTAAAGTAAATATGAACATTGTTGCTAGTGGACCTGACAGGGGGTTCTCGCAGTCTTTTTGTTCTGCCCTTCTCCCAGTGGTCTATGATTCACACATAGGCATGTGCACAGGGTGTGCCAGATGTGCCCAGGCACACCCCAATAACCCTGTGTAGCACAGATTTTCTCTACTGCCCTGACTCCCCCCTTCTTCCCCCGAAGCCCTGCCTGCTTCCCTATTCTCCTCTCCTTCCAGCTGTTGCTACAGGGATGTTTTACGGTGAGTGGGGGAAAGGGCCGGTAAACATGTCCCTTCCCTTTCATTGTGAGTGATCGGTACTATGTGTTTGATCTTTGGGGTGCACACCCTAATGCAATAGGCTGCGCACACCTATGGATTCAAATCAATCCTATACCTCCATCTCCACAGCTAGCTTAAAGGGGTTGTAAAGCATCCTGTTTTTTCATCTTTATGCATCCTATGCAATAACTTTCTATTCAGCTCAGCCCCTCGTCAGCATTAAATTGGAATAGGAGAGACAGGGCCGCCATCAGGAATTATGGGGCCCCTTACACAGCTTCAGGCATGGGCCCAGTGGAGTGCTGCGGCCTGAAATTGAGAAGCGGGGGGGGGAGGGCCTTTACAAAAAAAGAAATAAAGAAAAATATATATAAAAAAAGGGGGTAGACATCGGCGGCCCTGGGGACCTCTGGGCCCTTTAATAAAAAGACAAGAAAAAAGAGAGAAAAAAAAAAAATATATATATAATTTATTTTTTTAATTACAAAAAAAGGGGGGTTTCCATTCGGGAACTCTGGGCCCTTTAATAAAAAGAAACCTCTGGGCCCTTTAATAAAAAAGAAATACATATATATATAACATTTATAAAAAAACAAGGGGGGGTTGCCTTCCAGGGCCCTGGGGACCTCTGGGCCCTTTAATAAAAAAATTATAAACAAAAATAAAAAAATAAACATTTATAAAACAAGGGGGTTTGACACATGGGGCCCTGGGGACCTTTGAGCCCTTTAATAAAAATATATTTATATAAAAAAAGAAAGAAAAAGAATATAAAAAAATTAACCTCTGGACCCTTTAATAATATATATATATATATATATATATATATATATATATATATATATATATATAATCTATATATCCCCCCTGTTTTAATAAAAAAAAAAAGATAGAAAAAAAAGGGGGGGTCATCTGGGGCCCTGGGGATCTCCGGGCCCCTGGGGACCTCCAGACCCCTAAGAAAAAAAAAAATATATATATATATATATATATATATATATATATATATATATATATATATATATATATATATTTTATAAAAAATAAATTTAAAAAAGAGGGGGTTGCCTTGGCCTTGGCGACCTCTAAAAAATAATAAAAGAAAAAAAATTGGCCCTTTAATAAAAAATAAAAGAAAACGGAAAATTGTATACTCACCTTTCCGTAATTTTCCTTTCCTGACGCATCTTCATGGCAGCACACACTGGGTTGTGACTCCGCCCCACAACCTGACAGGATTGGTTAGCTATAAATTAGAAGGGGAGACGCCCCGCACCATTCTCTGTATATATCATCATAAAACAGCAGGGTGGGCATCTGTGTGCTGCCATGAAGATGCGTCAGGAAAGGAAAATTACGGAAGGGTGAGTATACAATTTTCCGTTTTCCTGACGCATTCGTGGCAGCACACACTGGGAAATAACTTGCCAGTCGGGAGGGTGCAAGAAAACAGTAATATTTATTCTTTATAGCGCTGAGGAATTGGCTCTAAGAACAGATCTGCCGAAGTCGACGGTAGCCAGGAGAGCAGAATTCACTCTGTAGTGAGAAATTAAGATGTGTTGGGAAGACCAAGTTGCTGCTCTGCCTATGGTTTCCGGTTAGGTCCCGCAATATGCTGCCCAAGAAGTGGCCTTTTCCCCTGTCGAATGAGCCCTAATGCCGTCTAGGAGTCGTAAGTTGCTGGATGGAATAGGTCTCTTTGATAGCTTTAACCACTTAAGACCCGGACCAATACGCTGGTAAATGACCCAAGGTGTTTTTGCGATTCGGCACTGCGTCGCTTTAACAGACAATTGCGCGGTCGTGCGACGTGGCTCCCAAACAAAATTTGCGTCCTTTTCTTCCCACAAATAGAGCTTTCTTTTGATGGTATTTGATCACCTCTGCGATTTTTATTTTTTGCGCTATATACAAAAATAGAGCGAAATTTTTGAAAAAAAAACACTTTTTTACTTTTTGTTAAAAAAAAATCAAATAAACTAAATTTTAGTCAAACATTTAGGCCAAAATTTATTTAGCCACATGTCTTTAGTAAAAAAAAAAAATCGCAATAAAAAAAAATAGCTACCTAGCGGGAACAGCGACACTAATACAGCGATCAGAAAAATGATCGCTTAGTGACGCTGGCAATAGGGAGTGAAAGGGTTAACTAGGGCGGTGATCAGGGGGTTAAAACTTTATTAGGGGGGGTGGGGGGGCTATCCTGAACCTAACACTAACTGTTTTTTACAGTGCCTGTCACACTGACACTAAATGCAGTGATTAAATCACTGCATTCAGTAACACTGTGACAGGGGGGTGGGGGGGGCGATCACAAGGGGTTAATATGCCTATGTGAGTGTGTGTCAGTGTTGTGTTGGTGCACACTTACTTGTGATGTCTTCTCTCATCAGCAGCGCTGGGAAACAGCGCTGCGATGAGAGAATACATCATTTCCTCCTTCCTGTGTAAACACAGGAGGAGGAAGTGACAGGCTGGGAGCGCGCTCCCATTGGCTGGGAGCGATCGCGGGGGGGGCGGATATCACGGACATCCGCCCGCAGATCCCGGATCGCTCCCAGAGGTAGGGAGACCCCCGCACGCCGCGGAGGGGGTCCCGATGGGACCCCCGAACCGCACTCAGGCGGGGACGTAAATTTACGCCCTTGTGCCTGTACGAGCCATGTTGTGGCCGTACATGTGCGTGCGGGGGTCTTTAAGTGGTTAACAACCGAGAGTTAATGGTACGGGAGGTAGCTGGCTGACCTCGTCTGTTCCCGTGTGGGATAATCAAGAGAGAATCCGTCTTCCTGAGATGTAGCTGTGACGTAACTGGAGATGGTAGACTTGACATCCTAGTCTTGGGACACGCCCCTCTCATTAGTAAAAGACGGAAGGGCGATGTCCTGGTTATATTGAAAGGAGAAAGTTACCCTTGGATAAAAATGGTCTGAGGGCTTCAGAACCACTCTGTCAGGGAAGAACACTAAATAGGGGTTCCATAGCCATAAGTGCTTGTATCTCCGACGCCCTCTTAACTGAGGTGATAGCAATACGGGAAGCCATCTTCAGAGCTAGATTCCACGGTGAGACTAAGTTGAATGGAGAAAAAGGTGGATTGAACAGGGCCTCGAGTACTACAGAGAGATCTCCTGTTGGAAAGGCTGGCCTCCTAGGTGGTCTGATCTTACGTAGGCCCTGAGGAACAGAGTGACCGGATGATGAAGAGCCCATCTAGTACCCGTCATGGCTGAAAGGGCAGATACTTGCACCTTCAGGGTACCCGAGCCTGGGCCCTTGTTAAGCCTTGACTGAAGAAATTCAAGAATTTGAGATGGGATTCCAATCTCTTTGCTGCGATGACACGAACCTCTCCCAGATCCTAGTATAGGTGACATCAGTGAAGCTCCTTAGAGCTTGTACTAAGGTTGATATTACCTCCTGAGAGTATCCTAGTTCCCCTAACCTAGCCCTCTCAAAGCTGGCAAATGCAGCTTCTCTGGGCTGGATGGAAGAATTGCCTCTGATGTATGAGATGCCAGGTTACTGGAAGATGTATTGGAGGCCGCGTACCTAGTTGTAGCAGGGTCGTAAACCATGGCCTCCTCATCCGGAACGGTATTAGTACAATAACCGTGGCTGAGGACTTCCGAAGTCGGGACAGTACTCTTGTAATTCGAGAAGTTGGAAGAAAAATGTACCCTAGCTCGCAGCTCCATGGAAGAACTAGGCAGTTTGTCCCTTCAGGTAATGGAAAGTGGCCTCTGGACAGGAAACTCTGACACTTGGAGTTCTTTGGCGTGGCCGCTAGGTCGACTTCTGGTACTCCACAAGTTTTCGTAAGAATGGAGAATACCTGTTGGTTCAGGGACCATTCGTTGTTTGAAAGTGTCTCTCGGCTTAGGTAGTTGGCCAACGAATTCTGTGTTGCTGGGACGCATACTCCCCACAGATCTAACAGGTGCACTTGTGCCCCTTCCATTATGGGCAAACTTCCTCCTGAAGCGTGCGACTCCTGATGCCCCCATCTCTGGATACATGACACCGCTACTTGTTTTCCATCCTGATCAGGACACTCTTCCTCTCTAGAAGAGGCGCAATGGCCAGGAGGGCCTGAAAGGCTGCTCTGAGCTCTAAAATATTTGATAGTATGCCCTGAGCCCGAAAGTGCCACTGTCCTTGGGCTACTCAGTCTAGATAGTGTGGACCCCATCACCCCTGGCTGGCATCCGTTGTTACTACTTCTGGAACTTTTGGAATGGACTCCCTGAGGTTGGACGGGTGTGTCCACCACCATACTAATTGCTTTACCCAGTTTGGGATGTGAATGGTTTGGAGTATTGACGTTCTATTCCACTGCCTGAGAAAGGAGTTCTGTAAGACTCGCATGTGCCACAGGGGCCACTGTATCAAGGGTATGGATGCTGACATGGACCCCAGGGTACTGAGGCAGGCTCTGACAGTTAGACGTCTGGATGATAGCAGATTCTTTATCGTCTGGAGCAAGGGCTTCAGCCTCTCTTGAGGGAGTTGCACCCGGTACAACCTGGTATTTTATTCTGCCCCTAGGAACACCCTAACTTGCCGAATGCTCTGGGTGCTGAGGCGATGCCGAATGGGGGGCACCAAAATTGGAAATGGGATTGATCGATTGAGAACCGAAGGGACCTCTGGAAGGTAAGATGAACTGGGATGTGAAGGTAAACGTCCAAAAAATCTAGAGATAGCATCCAGTCTCCCACGTCCACTGACAACAAAATGGACTGAAGGCTTTTCCAATCTGAGGGCCTCTATTTTGATCGTCTGTTGAACTTCTTTAGGTCCAAGACTGGACGTAGATCCCCCTTTTTTTTTTGTACCAGAAATAAAGGGGAATAAAACCCCCTCCCTTTCTGGTGCGGAAGTACTTGGTAGGCTGGAATGTGCCCATGAATTTCCAATTGTGACCGGTCTTGATAGAGGATAGTGTTCATGGATCTGTTATGAGTTGCCCATATCCGAGCAAATCTCTTGAGTCTGGTGCTCACCTGAGCTGGGTGGACAGACGGACCCTCAAAAAGGACTTCTGCTGTTCTCCAGCTGTGATTGGCTTACTGTATCTACATGAAGGAGGGTCAAGTCTTCCAGTCCCTCCTAAATTCCCTGCTGGGGCGGTAGGATCTAACATCCCTGTATTTGACAGGAAGATCACGCCTGTAAGCGGGGCCCTTCTGGGGCTCTGGTTTCCTATTGGAGGGAATCAGCCCGGACTTTTCCCCGGTAACCTTGGAGATGGCCGAGTCCATCTTTGTGCCGAATACACTTGAGCCGCCATATGGAATTTTGCACCAGTTGATTTTGACGCTGCCTTCGCTATCCAGGGTCTCAGCCATAAGGCTCTTCCCAGCCATGAAGTTGCCCCTCAGGAGCCGTAAGCCAACTTAATTTTCCTGCAGGGAGGAGAATATCTTCCCCTGGTCGGCTCCTTCTAGAATGGAATTCTCAACATTAGCCGCCCATGCAGCGATAGTTTTAGCGACTGCCGCCGTGGTGATAGCCAGCCTACAAGCATCTCCTGTCGTGGAGCAGGCTTTCTTCAGTTCTATATTGATTTTACGATCAAGAGCGTCCCGGAAGGTAACTGCGTCTTCAATCGGTAGAGAAACGCCTCTAGCGAGTTGCATTAAAGATGAATCGACCGTAGTTGCATTGATCAAAAGAATTGATCTTAGACTCCCACAAGGGGTACAATCTGCAAACTTGTTGCTCATACTGGGACGCTTATGCGATCCCCCCACTTATCCTTTATGAGGTTTTCCAGCGCTTCGATGAAGGGAAATGATTCAGGACCCCCTTTTCAGCACCAGGAAATATTTCTGAACCTTCAGAAGTTCTGCCATAACCTCCTCCCAGCCGATCGCTTCCTTGACTGAATGAGCAAATGGTTCAACTAAAGAGACAGTCCGACGCCTGCTCCCACTCCTCATTCTTAGAGAGGGTTACTGCAGCCTGGCATAACGGCCGGGCGATGTGCTTGGGGAAGGATCGCCCACATATGATCCCTGTGGAGATTCTCCTAGGAGCTCAGTATCTACTCTGGCCTCTGAATCCTTGGTTACTTCAATGAAGCACGAGCAGCAGGCCAATTCCCCTGGCAAGGCTGGCTCCCCGCATATTTGGCAAACATTTGCCGTGGTGCGGGTAAGATAGCTCTGTCTGGGATGAAGGTAATCGTCTGCGGTGGAACCGACTATGACGGGAGTGGCTGTGACGCGAGTGGCTATGCCTTGATTGAAGAAATCAAGAGGGTAACCTTGAGCGACTTCTTGCGCCCTCTGCCGGAAGCATGGCTAGAACCTCCCTCTGTGCCGCAAACTTGCGTCTCTTGACCCGATAGGGCTACCAAAACTGTAGCGTCAGTGGCCAGGCACTTTTTTGTCTCCCCTCTACTTACCACCTTCTGGATGGCCTCTATACCTGGTCAGCTGATGGTGGTCTGCGAGGGCAGTGGCCCCCATGAGGATAGCAGAGAGACAGCCCGAAAAGGTGGGAAAAAAAAGAGAGAAGGGAAAACATTACAATATGTTCCCCCCCAACATTTCTATTTATTAAATTAATATAATAATTTTATATACATATATCTGTCCTTTTTTTTTTTTTTTGGATTATATTAATTGTTTAATTATGGATATACTTTCTCCTATGGTATGTTATAAATTAATATATAAATGTATTATATCTTCTATCCTATATGTTCCTTTTTTTTTTTGTGTGTGTAATCAATTAGCCCAGGCTGATCTGGGACATGCCTGCACACACCTGGTGCAATCTTCACTCTGAGTAGAGCAGAGCAGCAGGGCTGCATCCAGAACTACAGAGCAATAGGACTGTTTCTTTTTTTTTTGACGCGCGCATGCGCAGAAGCTCCCCGCTCGCCCAGTGCCATTTTGGAAGAGGGCAGAGGAGACAGGCGGCATCATCACTAAGCTGCGCGCATGTGCAGAGCGCCAAGGGGTACGCAGCGGTGACCCCGAGAGTATAGGGGTGTCAGAGGAACCACAGGGCTCAGCAGGGCTGAGAAAAAAACAGGCAGACAAAGGTACAAAACGGACTAACCTTAGGTGGTAAATGTAATGATACAAATACCTTTGTGGAAGCACACACTGCACTGGAAGGAAAGACAGAGCGAAAGCGGGGGCCACTGCAAGATTTGAAGCTTCTTTAAAGCTTGCTACAGATGCCAGTATAATTCCAAAGCCCCTGAGACCACCAGAACGGGGTTCCCACCATAAAGCTCATTTAGAGACTGTACAGGAGGGACTTCCAAACAGGAGAGGCTGAACCTGCTGGGGCGATTTGCAGTAAGAGGCATGCTTCTTGCTTGTTCGTCCAATCTGTCAGGTGAGGATAAAAAAAGAGAATGGTGCGGGGCGTCTCCCCTTCAAATTTATAGCTAACCAATCCTGTCAGGTTGTGGGGGCGGAGTCACAACCCAGTGTGTGCTGCCATGAATGCGTCAGGAAAAATATATTAAAAATATATATTTTTATAAAAATTAAATAAAAAAAGAAGGGGTTGCCATCTGGGGCCCTGGGGGCCTCCGGGCCCCTGGGTACCTCCAGACCCCTAAAAAATAATAAAAGAAAAAAATTGTCCCTTTAATAAAAAAGAAAAATATATTAAATATAAATTTTTATATATAAAAAAAAGAGGGGGTTGCCATCTGGGGCCCTGGGGGCCTCCGGGCCCCTGGGGACCTCCGGACCCCTTACAGGTGTAATTCCTGTACCCCTCTGATGGCGGCCCTGACTGTACACTTGGCACCAGAGACTCATGTACAGACCAAAAAGTGGTTTATTGTATGTTTTTTTTCTGTATGTCTTTTGATTTTCATTTTATTTTACAGTTGTTTATTGGATACTTGTTGCATGAAATGACAGGTTTATTTTGACAAATAGACATGACAACTCAGTTTTCGATGTTGGTTTCCATAGAAATCTATCGGAGCCTTTTATTAGAATTTTACATAACTTAGAAATACCGTAAGTATTTTTCTCGGACAGGATTAAAGAAAGAGAAAATCTGTTGTCAACACTGGGATTTTATCCAGGTCTATATTCCATTTAACAATTTAGACAAAACCAAATGGAAACTATTCCCCTTTAAATCGGATGTAATTGTTTACATCCCTGCACTGTGAGTGTGCTGTGTTTTGAAAAGTCCTGCATGCTGCATCCAGTGTTGTTCATCTTCCTTTAAAAAAGTAACTAGTTACAATTACAAGTTACTTGCCCGAAAAAGTAAGTGAGTTAGTGACTCAGTTACTTTATTGGCAAAGTAACTAGTTACTCGGAAAAGTAACTGATTATTTTTTTTTTTATATTCTACAATACAATTACGTTCTATAACATCTTTAATATCAAAGATGTTTATATTAACTGATTGAAGATTAAAAACACTATATACAGTATTTCAGAACATTTCGTATTTATTTGAACCCAATTCAATAGATTGCAGCGGCGCAGCCTGCCATAGATCATATGAATGGTATGCACAGAAACATAAAAAATAAAAAAATATTTAAACTAGAATTCAAGTGCAAAATTAAGACACACAAATGTAAACAAGGGTAAAAAGAAACAAAAATCTGGCCTTTAATTAGTGCGATTATCTGTATAATAGTGTTAAAAGAAACAAAGGAAAAACCTGGCCATTAGTGCAAATCTCTGTAGCTGTATATTCAGCCTACTAGTGCACAATAAACGGAAGTTTTGTTACTGTACTGATTCTGAATAGTTAAGAGTTGGAGAACACTATCCAAATCTTAACTATTCAATCAGTACATTAACAAAACTTCTGTTTATTGTGCACTAGTAGGCTGAATATACAGCTACAGAGATACAGAGATTTGTACTAATGGCCAGATTTTCCTTTGTTTCTTTTCAAACAATTATACAGATATAGATAAATCATTGCATTAATTAAAGGCCAGATTTTCCTTAGTTTCTTATACTAATAGGACTATAGGAGACAAAGGAAACTCTCGCCTTTATTAATTAGTGCAATTAACTGTATAATACTGCAGTGCACAATAAACAGAACACTATCCAACTCTGAACTCCTCTCATCATCTAACTAAACCAGTGGTTGTAACGTAATAGGAGAAGCTTTTCAAATTTTTGGTCTGACAGTCTGTTCCTCTTTGGAGAGAAGACAAGCTTGCCCAGGCTGAACAGTCTCTCAACAGGTGCGCTAGATGGAGTAGCAGCATTGTAACGTAGCGAAATTTTCTTGATAAGAGAAAATCCACACAGAGAGTCAACATTTTGTGCTGAAGATCTTATATAGTCTGCCACCTGGTTTTCTGCTAAAGAGGTTGTTTCCTCCTCATCCTCTTCAAAGGAAAAGAAATCGTTCTCTTTGGCTGAATCTGTGTGATGTTGTTGTGTAGATGTGCTGTTACCTTGTTGTGGTTCTTCAAGGACAATTCTTCGGCACTCTGCCAGCAAACTTGCCTTAGCCTTATCCTTTAACTCCTGTGACCGCAGCCAGCGAAGCTTGAATTTTGGAAGAGTTACGGCAGCAAGTATAGCCTCTTCATTTCCCAGGACATCAGCAAATCTGGTTTTGATAGACTGAAATAATAATCATAATTAGTAGCAGTTGTATTTAGTATTATGAGTACTACAGCAATGTTCACTTAATAAACAATAAAATATGAAATTTAAGTTCTTACTGTGACTATGGCGTCAGGAAGGTCCCTCAGTATTTGCAGGCCACTTTGAAGGGCTTCTGTCTTTAACATTAATGTCTCAATTGTTGGTAGGAGTGTACCATGAAAACAATTCTCTTCTCCCTGAAGTATATCCAAGGCAACTGTAAGGGGCTTCATCGCAATACAGTACTCCTTTAAAAACTGTTGTTCCCTTTCCGTTATTGCTGGCAGTCCTAATTTGGAGGAAATGGTGTTAAGGTCTACCATGGATATTTCACAGATTCGAGCCAGGGCATCATAGAAGGAATTCCATCGTGTTGTACAAGGTACAAGCAGCTTTTTTGACACCAACTCATCAACTGTTTCAGTAGCCAAAGCTGATCGACTAGTCTTGTTCCATAGGGCAGTACATTTGGCAGTAGCACTTCTATAAACAGCCTTTGTTGCAGATTTTGACAGCAGCCACTTGTCTACATCTGTGCATGAAATCAGGTTCAGTGTGTGTGATGCACATCTCTTGTGGGGGGGCAAAGTGATCACATCACCATCAATATCATCACCTCTTGCATGTAGAGCATCATTAATGTCTGTAAAGGTCACCTCATCTTCGTCTTCCTCAGAATCACTTTCCTCAAGTGGCTGGTACCTTTTAAATGCTTTTACAAAATTTGAGCCATTATCAGTCACTGTTGCTGTGATTTTGTGTGTTATCCCATATGTTGAGTGTATATTGTCAAGCTCAACTGCTATGGCGTCATGACTATGATGCCCCTTAAACCGTCTGCAGGCAAGAGCTGCTTTCTCTCTTTCCAGGTTATGTGGATTGATCCAATGTGCTGTCACACCCAGGTAACTTTTATTGTGGCAAGTCCAGATGTCTGCTGTAGTTGCAATGTACTGTAATTCCTCAAATGTTTTTTTGAGCTCAATCATCATTTTTTCGTATTCACTGTCCAAGAATTTAGCAAAAGTGTTTCGGCATGGGGCAACCCCCTTTCCTCCTCCTCGTAGTGGTATTTTAGAAAGGATAGCTCTGAATGACTCAGACACCACAGTGGACAGGGGGAGCATGTTTTCAACAACATACCTTGCAATCAATGTATTCAGCTCGGGCTTGGTCACCTGATGTTGACCAGAAAAAATCGAGCGTTGCTTGTTTTAGGAGAGACGGTCCGGCTACTCCGCTAGCTGAATTCGGGGTTGGGTTAGCAGCAGCAGCAACAAGTGTCACGTTAGCATGTGTTGATGTGAGGTGCTTCAAAAGATTGGAGTTGCTTGAAGAAGATGTGGACAAAGTCTTTTTTCCTGAGCATAGCGTGCATGTTACATAAACATTCTTGCCTTTAATTTCAATCAAGGAGAAGTAGTCACGGTACTTCCAGTTTGAGAATGCTAACTTTGATCTTCCCCAGCTCGTCGCCATTGTTGCTGACGGCTGGTGGTGTGGCACTCCACTGGTGGGGGTACTGGCAGTGTGGTACGGTGGTACCTGACCGTGATCTGAGTCTGACTCCTTGATTCCTCTCTTGTATTTTTTTTTTTGGGGGGGTTGGGGTGCACCTAAATAAAAGCAAAAAAAAAAATGGGCGTGTCTTCTTTAAAATACATGGCAACTATGATATAGAATTTAAGGTTTATCATTCATATGCCTTTTTTTCTTTGGGTGACTTTTCTACTGCAGGGCATGTTTTTTTTTAAACCTAGAAATTTAGAAAGGATTTTAAAGGTGGACCACATTCAAAAAAATAAAAAATAAATATTGAGTACAGTGCTAGTGCTACTATGAGGCTCATGCCTCTCTTGTTTTAAATAATGTTTGCTGCTAATTTAAATGCAAGCCTTTGGTAGAAGTTGCAGTATATAATACAAGACAAAACCGCAATATTCTAAGCATTGTTTTACAGCTGGGATCCTATTTTTTCCTATCGATGGAAGTATTCTGCAACTTCTAACAAAGGCTTGCATTAAAATTAGCAGCAAACATTAGAAAAAGAAAGGCATGAGCCTCATAGCACTGTACTCAATATCTTTTTTTTTATTTTTTTATTTTTTGTATGTGGTCCACTGGTCCTCCACTGGTCCACCTTAAAATCCTTTCTAGATTTCCAGGTTTGGTTTGTATGATATTATTGGTATAGTATCAGTCAGACTCAGCCAGTAGCACAAAGTTCATATTTCGCCACAAGCCAGGCCTAATGCGGCCTTAGACTAGGCCGCCCCCCCCGTTCCAATCGGCTCCTCACCTGGGACCTGGCTGAGTGGCTGGTGGCTGCGCAGGGGGCAGGGACCACAGTCGGTCGGTCGGTGCTGCTGTCTGCTGGCTTGCGCAGGGCAGGGGCAGGGCCACAGTGTTGTCTGGTGAGGTGACTGCCTGGAACCCTATAATTCATGAAAGACACACAGGTTAATATTGGTGAATGATATCACCTCAAAAAATTACATTGTCTAATTGTAAAGCTTAAAATACTCCAATTATCTGTCTATAAATATATAACAGGCTTATGGACAGATAATTGGAGTCCTTGAGCTTTACAATTACAATCAAGCAGCACTGCAGCCACAGTGTCAGCTCAGCCAGTAGGCTAGCACAAAGTTCATATTTTGCCACACCAGGCCTAAGGCGGCCTTAGACTAGGCCGCCCCCCCAGTTCCAATCGGCTCCGTCCTCACCTGGGACCTGGCTGGTGGCTGGCTGCGCAGGGGCCACAGTCGGTCGGTCGGTCCGTGCTGCTGTCTGCTGGCTTGCGCAGGGCAGGGGCAGGGCCACAGTGTTGCCTGGTGAGTGGTGAGGTGACTGCCTGTGCCTGGAACTCTATAATCCATGAAAGATACACAGGTTAATATTGGTGAATTATATTACCTCAAAAAAAAATTACATTGCCTAATTGTAAAGCTTAAAATACTCCAATTATCTGTCTATAAATATATAGCAGGCTTACAGATAATTGGAGTCCTTAAGCTTTACAATTACAATCAAGCAGCAGCAGCAGTCACAGTGTCAGCCAGTAGGCTAGCACAAAGTTCATATTTTGCCACACCAGGCCTAAGGCGTGGCAAAATATGAACACTGTGCTACTGCCTGAGCTGAGAGTGACTGTCTGACAATGCCTTGCTGGCTGGCTAGTGGCTACTGCTGATTTTAATTGTAAAGTAAAGTAAGCTTAGTACTCTAATTACTCCAATTATTATCTGACTGTCAGTGTCACTAAGCCTATATTTAACTACAGTTAAAATTGGAGTCTAAGCAACAGACAGTTCCCCAGTCTTTTCAACTTGAACAACTGCTCATGAAGTATAAAAAAGGACCAGTGTATGTGTGTGTCACACCGACACCGTGTGACCAACTGCTGAGTGCTGACCACCTGAGCGCATTACGGTGCTGCCCGGTGCACCTCACCTCCTCCTGTCTGCTGGCAGGGCCACAGTGCTTCACTTGCTGCCTGGTTCGGTTCCACTCTGGCTAGGCCTCAGGCCTGAGGCCTTGGTCCGGACTCAGGTCCGTGGTGGAGCGGAGCCTCCGCGGGGGATGGGTCACTCGGGTCGGGTGTGATCGTCGGCGGGCTCACACGCTCTGCTGCTCACTGTGCTCAGTCAGTTGCCGAGTGAAGTCACGACGCGAGTGTCACACCTCACGCGGGTCTGACCGTCTCAGACTGCAGACGGCCGCGGGCGGGACCCGGGAGACTCCAGGGGGCGCGTCGCATGCGCCAAGTGAAGCCACTTCTGCCACTGTGATTGGGTGGGTGACTGTCTGTCAACTCATCATCATCATCACATGCATCGATGTCAAAAAAATTAATGATTGGTCGCCGGCAGGCATGTGACTCTCTCAGTGTGGGTGGCGCTGGCAGTGCCAGGCCAGCGCCACCCACACTGAGAGTCACATGCCCACCGGCGACCAATCATAATTTTTTTGCATGTGATGATGATTGATGATGACACAGTCAGTCACTGAGTCACGACACTCACCCACCCAATCACAACCGGTCCGTCAATGCCATCCCGCCGGCCCTGAGGTGTAAGTAACGAGGTAACGGAGCAAATGTAACGGCAACGGCGCTCTCGCTGGGGTAAAAGTAATCAGGTAGATTACTAGTTACCCCTTGCCGGGCAATCGTTACGTAACGGCGTTTATTTAAACGCCGTTACTTACAACACTGGCTGCATCTTTGGTGCAGTTTTTCAATGCGCACCAAAAAAGCACCTGCTATTAAATGTCAATGGGAAAGCATCACAAGCGCTTGTGATGCTTTCCCATTGACTTTTAATGTCTGCATTTCTGATCGTTTTTCACACATTTCACCAGTGCATACTGGAAGTCAGGAAACCACAAGAAATATGTTTTGATCTTGACAAACATTTTGACATAACTTTTTGTGCTTTATCTGTGCACATTGTTATGAATTACTACTGTTTTCAGCCTTTTGTGAGGATTACCAAACCCTTACCCACTGTCAGGGCCCTCTGATGTGTCTAGCAGTAACTTTTCTCACTGAGTTACCTGAGATGCTGGAAAGCTTTGTGTCTGATCCATTGGACAATCCTTGCCTTGTTTTCTGCTTAACGTAGAACTTTTTGCTCCTCCCATGAACTTCCTGATTTAAGTCATATCTCTGCACTTCCTGTTTGCCAGATTATTGTGCTATCTCCAGCCAGTATCTTGCTCTCATGATGCCTTCTGCTGCCTATATTTGCTACCACTCATTATCCACACTTGGCTTCTGCCTGATCCCAACCTGCAACTACTCATTACTGACCTTTTCACTGGTTTACTGACTACACTTCAGTTAGATCCCTACCAGCTTATCTGCTCCTGTACCCTGGCTTCCTTACCTCCTGGTGGGGCAATCCTGAGGCCCGCGACCTGGTACTAACACACAGCAAAATCCATCTTCACTATCAGGATCTCTGGTGAACACCGGTTAGGGACTATGCCCCTCATGTCATCCGCTAAGGTGACTTGCCTGTGTACCTATCCTGCTGGTGTCTGTGTGCGTTTCCCACTGCTATAACAACTGGTCTTAGGCCGCGTACACACGATCAGTCCATCCGACAAGAACAGCCTGAAGGACCGTTTTCATCGGTTAACCGACGAAGCCGACTGACGGTCAAAAAAAACTATTGTGGCAGAACGCGGTGACGTAAAACACACGACGTGCTGAAAAAACCTTCAATGCTTCCAAGCATGCGTCGACTTGATTCTGAGCATGCGCGGCCTTTTGACCGATGCCTTTGCATACTAACTATCGGATTTGACCTATCGGTCAGGCGTTCATCGGTTCAATTTTAAAGCAAGTTCTCTGTTTTTGGACCGAAGGACAACTGACCGATGGGCCCACACATAATCGGTTTGAACTGATGAAACTGAACTTCAGTCCGTTTTCATCGGTTTTGACCGATTGTGTGTACGCGGCCTTAGAGCCTGATCGTGACTGAGGTGTCTGTAGTCATGTCTTGTTTTTGTTGCTCAAATACATTCCAATAAAAAAAAACAGTGTCACTTTAGGACAGAAAGTATGTTACTGGCAGAATCAACAGATGAAAATAAAGAAAAAAATTATGAAAAAGAAAACGAATGCAATAGAGCGAAGATATACCTGTGCTTAAATACCAATAGCATTCACATGTACAGTATATAATCCATTAGATAATAAAGCAGTGTGACCACATGTTAACACACAATTCTGGATAAGCCCTCTACACACTACTATACACCCTTTCTAGCAAACATTGCAATACAAAAAGTAGGGACTGGCCATAGAGGGATTACTTTGACAGAGTTGGCCAGCTTAAACATGAATAGCAATGTATATATGTGAAAAAAGCACCCATGCCAAAACAATCAACTTATGATACTGTATCTAATGCAGCTGCGATCTCTTGCCCTAAAGGCTAAATTAAAAAAAACATGTAGCGCCCCCTTTACTTTCAGTGCAGGCACTAGTCTAAATTTAGCAAGAATGGGAGAGTTACCTTGCTCCCATTCACACAATTGTTCAGTTGGTGACCCCTGTTATTTCAGAAGTGTCCTCTGGGCCAGTCTGCATTCTAGGGATGTGGTATCATCTCTGGTCAGCAGTTGACGGCAGAGGGGGTTCTGACAGAGCAAGCTTTCCCCAGCAGCCAATTGGAGGAGTTTTCCCTTGCGGGGCATGCTGGGGAGGGATATATCTGTGACAAGTGTCATGTACTCAGGGCAGTTCTGTGGGGTCCCGGTTCCAGGTGCGGCATCCACCTTCAGGGTGCGCACATCCATGGACCCCGCCAGCGTTGCCCACCTGGCCAAACTTACAGGCTATGCTGGACCTCAACCGGAGGTCAAAGGGGACCCCAGTACTCTACTGGGTTCCCAGTTCTTTTGAGGAGATCCCAGGCTGGGTGCCGTACGATTGGGGGATCGGCTTGAGGAGGACCTGGAGGCAGGTTGTCCAACAGGGCTTGAACGAACCAATCGGGGATCTGGTGACTGGGATGCTGACATGTACACTTTGCTGTCAACTGGTGACCTATGCTGGGAGGATTCACTCCTTTTACCCATCTAACTTACTGAAGCAAATGGCTGGTTACAAGGGTCTTAGAGCCAGATCTGAGATAGAGACCTGTTCCTCCCAGCGATCCGAAGTGACGCCTCGGCTGCCAGGTTAGTGTGGGGAACCTGTCCGTGGGCACTTTACCCACTCCATTCGGCAGTGGCGACGAGTTCAACTATTGCTATTGTCGTGAGCAAGTCTGCCCTGTTCACATCCAGGCCTGATACCACAAGGTTCTCTTATCCTTCCTTCATCAGCTTTCCTTTCCTTAAACTGAAGATGTTTGCCTTGTTGGCTGCAAAATAAAAAGACATTGAAGGAAACTTTATTAACTGTCTGGACATTCGCTCACTGCACCGCTACTGTTAATTCACCCCTAGACATCACCAGGGTAACTTGGTGTGCCGATCCCAGTATTTAACCAGCGGCTTCATCCTTGGGTAGCGCTACATATACATACTAGACATCGCTTACTTATACAACCACTATAAAGAAATATTAAATTATAACATATGTCCTCAGTCCAAAGAAATTTTGTGCAACTCCTGTGTAAGAAGTGAAGAAAATGCTTGGGTCTTGACATCGAAATGTCTCTCTTAATAAAACTCCACCATGTGCTCATGTGAAACACTCTGCACTCACCAGAATCAAATGACCCCCTTGTTGTATAACAAGAAAACTCGGCTTCACTTTTGTGGTCACCTCAGGACCTATTTAGATCTACTAGTTGGCATCTTCCATGGATATTCTTTCTAGTACTTGGATCCATATCCAATGACTCAAATGGCAAGAGAGTTTAAAAGAGTCCTCTCAAAGTGTTAAAAACACTTGGTAATTTTATTAAAACTGCATAAGATGAAATCAGTTTACATAAAGAATGCAAATACAATGCAAAACTATGGAGAAGCCGCTTGGTTCTCGGTGTGCATTCCACCTGGACCGGAAATGATGTACTGGAAAGTCCCCTTTAATGCGTTTCGTCATCAATATGTGCCTTCTTCAGAAGAAGGAAGTCACAGTGCGCATATTCATCTTAAATACAAAACTATAACCAGGTACTGCACCTTACACACAAATACAATGCATTAAAGGCAAAGACAATAAGGGAATTGTTCTCAATACATAAGGAATCTAAAAAAATAACAAATTATATGTAAAAAAACAATGCCCTAAACCAGGGGTCTCCAAACTTTTCAAACAAAGGGCCACTTTACTGTCCTTCAGACTTTAGAAAGGGCCGGATTGTGGCCAGTGGGTGCAAAAAATGTCCTGGGCCCAGCACCAGTAAGAATAAATGTGGCCTCAGGTTTGGTGTTCAGTAGGGGGAGAAGTAGGGCCCCTATCAGTAATGCCGCGTACACACGGTCGTTTTTTGCGATGAAAAAAAAACAACGGCCCAGATTCACAGAGCGATTATGCCTGCGCAACTGGTGTTGCGCGTGCGTAAGTCTAAATGTGCGCGTGCGTTTAGATGCGCGCGATTCAGAAAACGAATTACGCCAGAAATCTACTTTTTTTTGTCCGGCGTAATTTCGTTAGACAGACGCATCCGTCCGCGCAAAAATGCGCTAGACACACCATTGATTTGCTAGTCAAATATGCTAATGAGGGAGTTGCGGGGATCCACAAAAAAACGCAGTTGCTGCGCAGGCTACGCGATGTGCGCAACAGCAAAATGTCCTGTCTAAAGTTAGAGCACCTAAAAGCTGGTCTAAATTTTGAAAAAACGTCTACATCTCACAGAAAGCAACACCGTTACTGAGGAGCAGACCACACACACGTGTTGCACTACAATTTGACTGCCAACATGCCAGGGGCATCGTCGCTCATAGCTGCACTAGTGAATTTAGATGACCAAAGAAGGAGGAGGGCACAGAGGATGGCACGGAGGATGGCACGGGAGAGGGTATACCGCACACACATAGACCTCTTTGGCATGAGTGATTCTGAGGTGTATCGCATCTTCAGATTCCCCCCTCATGCCATCCTGGAATTAACCACAACCCTGCAGGAGGACATCACCAGCCCAACACAAAGCTCACATCCAGTGCAGCCACTGGTCAAGGTACTGGCAACACTCCATGTCCTTGCCAGTGGCTCTTTTCAGCGTACAAGTGGAGTGGTGGCTGGGATGTCACAATCCTCCGTGAGCAGATGTGTGCACCAGGTTGTCCCTGCAATCCTCACACGCTTGGCCAACCAAATCATCAAACCCACCACTGAGGACCTGCGGCTGAAGGCAATGACAGATTTCTACAGAATGGCCAGATTCCCACGCACCATCGGGGCCATTGATTGCACACATGTGGCACTCCAGCCCCCCCATGAGACAGAGCACATGTACCGCAATCGGAAGAATTGGCACTCCATCAATGTACAGGTGATAGTTGATGCCCAAGGCCTCATATGGCACGTCCGTGCCAAACACCCCGGATCCACCCATGACAGCTACATCTACAATCAATGCCACATCCGAATGGAATTCGATCAGAACGTGTATGGGAACACCTGGCTGGTTGGTGAGTGACATGGGAGTCAGGCATGACTATCCCCTCCCGTGATGCACACCTCACAAGTGGCACATGCATGACTAACATTCTCCTGTCTTTTCCCTTCCAGGTGACTCTGCATATGCACTGGGACCCCATCTCATGACTCCTATCCGGAACCCCCAAACCCCAGGGGAGGAAAGATACAATCAAGCACACATCAAAACCCGTGCAGTGGTGGAGCGCACCTTTGGCCTCCTGAAGTCACGTTTCCGATGCCTGGATAAGTCTGGGGGTACACTGTTGTATTCCCCAAACTTTGTGTGCCATATCATCGTTGCATGTTGCATGCTGCACAATCTCGCAGTGAGGAAGGGCCTGCAGGTTGAGCTACGTGATGACCTGACCCCCCAACCAGACAATCAACCCCTAACCGAGGATACCCCGTCTTCTGAGGGAAGAGCAGTCAGGAGGCAGCTCATATTGGGCATCTTTGCATGTTAAACACACACGTCAGAAGGCTGGCCGGAGGCCGGCCTGTATTTGTGGGAGGAGTCTGAGAGTACTTAAGACTCCCTCCCTGTCGGTGCTGGGTCGGCGTCGGGTTCTGGGTTGGAGGGGGCGTGTCACGTCAGCAGACGCCATTCAGCCGTTGGCTTGGAGGAGGGAGGTGTTGTTCACCCGCCCGCTCATGGCGGCTCCACGTGGTGTTTTGTCCCAGGTTCTCCCTGTGTACCAGGTGGTATGGGGGGAGCGGGAGCCGCCTTTCACCCCGGACTGTATGCGGGCTCACACAGGGGAGCTCTGCGATTCGGCAGGTACACGGGGGCCATCCTTCCTCCCTCCCACTCCTCGGGCCGCCCACCCCTCCTCCCGGTCAGTTTCTTATCCATCCCCTTACCACTTCATGCCTGCCCGGTTATCCCGTCCTCACCAGCGGCATGGCCGCCCGTTCTCTCTGTTCCTCGCGGGTTTCACGCCGGGGGGAGGGGGGGGGATGCTTGCCCGCCCTTCCGCTGTATTCTCCCTCCAGCATGGAGGGAGCCGCCGCTGCTTCCCCCGGTGTTCACGCCGGGGGGGGGGATGCCCGCCCGCCGTGTTTCTCCCTCCAGCATGGAGGGAGCCGCCGCCGCTGCTTCCCCCGGTGTTCACGCCGGGGGGATGCCCGCCCGCTGTGTTCCGCCCGCTGCTTCCCCCGGTGTTCACGCCGGAGGGGGGGGGGGGGCGGATGCCCGCCCGCTGTATTTCTCCCTCCCTGGCAGCTTGGGGGGGGGGGGGTCCGCTGTTTTCCAGGGGTCACATGCTGGCTATTTGGAGGGGGACGGGCTGCCCTCCCGCATCTCTGAGGTCATGCTAGCGGCTTTGGGGGGGGGGGAATGTCCACCTTTTTACTCAGGTCAGAAGAGTTCTGCCTCCGCGTTGTCTGTCATAGCGTTCTGCCCCGCGTTTTCTGTCATAGCGTTCTGCCCCGCGTTTTCTGTCATAGCGTTCTGCCCGCGTTTTCTGTCATAGCGTTCTGCCCCGCGTTTTCTGTCATAGCGTTTCTGCCCCCCAGGTTTTCTGTCATAGTGTTTCTGCCCTTACATTTTCTGTCATAGTGTTTCTGCCCCCACGTTTGCTGTCATAGCGTTCTGCCCCCACGTTCCTGTCGTAGCGTTTCTGCCCCCAGGTTTTTTCGGTCGTAGCGTTTCTGCCCCCAGGTTTTCTGTCATAGCGTTTCTGCCCACAGGTTTTTCTGTCATAGCGTTTCTGCCCACAGGTTTTTCTGTCATTGCGTTTCTGCCCCCAGGTTTTTCTGTCGTAGCGTTTCTGCCCCCAGGTTTTTCTGTCGTAGCGTTTCTGCCCCCAGGTTTTTCTGTCGTAGCGTTTCTGCCCCCAGGTTTTTCTGTCGTAGCGTTTCTGCCCCAAGGTTTTTCGGTCGTAGCGTTTCTGCCCCCAGGTTTTTCTGTCGTAGCGTTTCTGCCCCCAGGTTTTTCTGTCGTAGCGTTTCTGCCCCCAGGTTTTTCTGTCGTAGCGTTTCTGCCCCCAGGTTTTTCTGTCATTGCGTTTCTGCCCCCAGGTTTTTCTGTCATAGCGTTTCTGCCCACAGGTTTTTCTGTCATAGCGTTTCTGCCCACAGGTTTTTCTGTCATAGCGTTTCTGCCCACAGGTTTTTCTGTCATAGCGTTTCTGCCCACAGGTTTTTCTGTCATAGCGTTTCTGCCCCCAGGTTTTTCTTTCTCATACCTTTTCTGCCCCGGGTTTCTGCCAGATTTGCCTCAGCTTTTCTGGCTCGGTGATTCTATCGTACCATTCTGCCTCAGGTTTCCGTCATTACATTTGCCTCAGCGTTTCTCTCATACCGGAAGGTCCTGCCCCAGGTTTTCTGTCATAGCGTTTCTGCCCCAGGTTTTCTGTCATAGCGTTTCTGCCCCAGGTTTTCTGTCATAGCGTTTCTGCCCCAGGTTTTCTGTCATAGCGTTTCTGCCCCAGGTTTTCTGTCATAGCGTTTCTGCCCCAGGTTTTCTGTCATAGCGTTTCTGCCCCAGGTTTTCTGTCATAGCGTTTTCTTCCATAGCTTTCTGCTCACGATTTTCTGTCTGGGCACTACGGCCCCCACGATTTTCTGTCTGGGCACTACGGCCCCCACGATTTTCTGTCTGGGCACTACGGCCCCCACGATTTTCTGTCTGGGCACTACGGCCCCCACGATTTTCTGTCTGGGCATTACGGCCCCCACGTCTTGTCATTTCTGTCTGTCATTGCATTTCTGCCTCGGCATGTCAGGCTCAGTGTTGCTCTCATACCATTTCTGCCCAGGTTTCTGTCCTATAATTTTTGCCTCAGCATTCAGGGTCAGAGGGTCTCCCATACCTTTTCTGCCCCAGGTTTTGGTATAAGTTTTCAGGCTCGGCAGTTCTGCCGCCCCCACGATTTCTGTCCCCCTCATTTTCTGTCATAGCATTGCTGCCCCCAAGAATCCTGTCTGTGTTAGTTTGTCTTGGCATTGTCTTTGTGGTTTCCATGTCTCGTTGTATTTTGTCCACGTTGCATCTGGGTTGTTTAGCTAGTGCTCACATCTCAGGATCTGTCACGTCTACAGATTCATACGGGCTGAGGTTTCGTTTTTAATTGATTGTTGACCACAATCTTCTCGCCTGTTTACATACGTCATACGTTGCACGTGCATTCATTACACATACTCGATTACCCACAGCAGTCCGTGGGTACACCAACCCTGAGTGGTCAGTTATATTGTCTGTCTCTGCGCGACAGGTTACTCAGGCTCACATGCCAGTCACACTGGGTTGGGGTGTCATCGGGTGCATTCAAGCGCAGCGGTCTTAGGTAGGCACAGAGGGCGTTTGTTGTTTCATGTGTGTTTTCTGTCTTGGCTAGGTTGTGTCAGCGCACCCCCAGTTCCTGCTCTTCCATTTCTGCCGGCCATGTCATCTTTTTGGGTCCGGTCTATCAGGCCTTCTGGTTCATGACTGAGCAATGGGTGTTCCTTGTCAGAGGGGGTGGAATCGCCCATCCCTGTTTCTCTGACATCCCTACTGCGGGTACTTTCAGATCTACTTTCGGGGCTCATCGCTGCATCATCAGGTTTTCACAGTGTTGTGGCTTCAGCTGACAGTCATGCTTTCATTTCCAATCAAGTTTCTGGAGGCAGCTTTTCCAGGGGTGGTTGGTCTGGTTCTCTACCTTCATGCTGTAGGTGGGGGGCTGGGTTTTAGGTTCCTAGTGGCAAGTTTGGTAGCATTGTTACTATGGGCTGCTCTCCTGCAAAACTGGTCATTAGGTACTTGTCCGTGGTCTGGCGTTCAGCACTTGGGGGGGGTGGTTTGGGTTAGCTGCCATACCGATGTCATCTATCCTTATGCTCGATTTCATCAGTCATGCCGGTGGCAAGGTGAGTCTTTTTTGTGCAGCATCATCGGGTCTTGCTTCTGCCTGTAACCTGCTAACCAAGTCTATCAGGTAAGAACGGGTTCTGTGGGTCGGTATGGGCCATGTTGGGTTGTTGTTACCTTAGCGCAAGGGCTTCGTCCTTCTGCTCCGTCAACATGTCCATCAGGTATCCAGCACTTTAGGCTCCTGCTAGTTGTCAGATTTTTGCAACTCACCCGCTCACTTTCCTATTAAGTATGGGTAGGCCAGGGGTTGGGGGGGGGGGGGGGTTTCCTCACGGGGCTACGTATCTGGTGTCCGGTTGTGGCTTTCATTGTTAGGCATTATTGCAGGGGCTTCTCAGGGCCAGTTCTGGTTCAGTTGCCCACAAGTGTCCACTCATCTTAAGTGTGTCAGGCTCTCATATGGGTTGTCGCAGGCTCGAACCATTCTTTCTCGGGGCATTGGTCAAGTTCAGGGCTGCTTCACGCATTCGGCAGGGGCTTCCTTCTATCACAGGTCACGAGTCGGTAGCTTCTCCAGTCATAACGGCTACTTATCAGGTGTACAAACGATTGCCATCCGGGCGCGTGCTGCTTTGCTTCTTGGTCGCTCATCTACCCCTCTTCACCTAAACATGTGTCTTTTGCCCTCTTTCAGGCGTACCTACCAGCCGGCCAAAGGCACACTCCAGGCCTTGGTTATTAGGGTCATCGCATTCCTTACTCGAAGACTCTGATTACAAGTCAGAAGGCTGGCCGGAGGCCGGCCTATATTTGTGGGAGGAGTCTGAGAGTACTTAAGACTCCCTCCCTGTCGGTGCTGGGTCGGCGTCGGGTTCTGGGTTCCCACCCACCCATTCCCCCAGCTTTCATACATTCTCATTGTACTTTTCTTGTTCAGGGTATGCCCTCTTTCAGGCGTACCTACCAGCCGGCCAAAGGCACACTCCAGGCCTTGGTTATTAGGGTCATCGCATTCCTTACTCGAAGACTCTGATTACAAATTAATCATGGCACAATGAGAATGCATGCATGCACACCACTGTGGTCCCTAGCACACACACCCCACATCCTGAATGAATGAATGAAAACTTATATAGCGCGGCACATGCGAACTGAATCGCCTCTGGGCGCTTGTTGTTCCTGTCTCCTTTGATATCAAAAGAGAAAAGTCTTGACCTTTTTCCTGAATGCTAGGTGGTTCTCCTCCAACCGAATGCTGGTTGGTAAAGCGTTCCATAGTCTAGGACCTTGGATCGCGAATCTTCTTTCTCCTTTGGACTTGAAGTTGGCTTTCGGAACCTGGAGCAGGTTCTGATTAGTGGATCGCAAAACGCGATTGGGGTTATGCGCTTTTATTATTTCGCATAAATAAAGGGGGGCATTCCCATGGACACATCTATGCGTAAGACAGAGAGCTTTAAAAGCAATTCTGTCTTTAACTGGCAGCCAATGAAGGGCTCTCAGTGAAGGTGAGATGGATTCCCAGGGTTTTTTCCCAGTCACAAGTCTGGCGGCCGTATTCTGAACGACTTGCAGACGAGCGATTTGGTATTTGGGGAGGCCGAGGTAAAGGGCATTTGCATAATCCAACCTGGAGTTTACAATTGCTCCCACCACGACCGCTAAATCCTTTTTAGGGATGAACGGAGTGAGTCTGCGTAGTAGGCGCAGCAGATGGTGAGATCCGCTGACTACTGACCCTATTTGTGCGTCCATTGTCATAAAGGAGTCAAAAATGACCCCTAGGCTTTTGACTTTGGCGCTAGGGGTGATGAGTTTGCCCAAAATAGGCTGGGGGGTCCACGCTGTTGAAAGTTGATTCCTGCGCTTGGCGTGAAACAGAAAAAGTTCTGTTTTTGCTCCATTGAGTTTAAGATAACTCTTTGTCATCCAATCCTCTATCAAAGAGAGGCATGTCTCTAGATTGAGGTGGTGATCCTGTCTATTGCAGATGCGGAAATACAGTTGCGTATCATCTGCATATGAGTGGTAGAGCAGTTTTTGGCTGCTGATAATCTCAAAAAGAGGACGAAGATAGACGTTAAACAGCACTGGTGATAGAGGCGATCCTTGAGGGACTCCGCATGTAACTGTGCGTTTCTCAGACGTAAAAGGTCCTAACTTCACTGTTTGCGATCGGTTTTCCAGAAAAGAGGAGAACCAAGATAAATCGCCTTCTGCGACTCTGGCTACTTCAGCAAGCCGAGTCAGTAATAGTTTGTGGTCTACCGTGTCGAAAGCTGCACTTAGGTCCAACAGAACTAGAAGACAAGATTCTCCTTCGTCAGCGGCCTTGAGAACATCGTCCCATACTTTCAGCAATGCTGTTTCCGTCCCGTGTCCGGGGCGGAAGCCTGATTGCAATGGGTCAAGTAGCTTGTGGGTATCCAGATGCTGTTGCAGCTGTTGTACCACTACTTTCTCCATTATCTTTGAGAGTACATTGAGACTTGTTATGGGACGGTGGTGGAGTGGGTCCTTGGGGTCCAGAGAGGGTTTCTTCAGGATGGGTAGAATTATACCCTCTTTCAACTGTGAGGGCACTATGCCCTCCAAGAAAGACTGGTTGATAAGTTGCGTGATGGGAGGAGCCAGGATGTCGGCGCATTCCTTCAGCAGTTTTGAGGGGATAATGTCACTTGGCGCTGTGCTATTACGCAAAGCGCCAATGACATTCTTAGTGGTCTCAATGGAGATGGGTTCCAGGGTAAACTTACCTGATATAGAAGAATTACTATGGGTGCTGTGTGAGAGGCTGCAGGGGGGGCCAAGGGGGGAATTGTTTTGCTGAATGCTTTCACGGATTGCCTCGATTTTATTAATGAAGCAATCCGATAGTTCATTGCAAAATTCTTGTGTGTCCAATCTAGGGGCTTCAATGCATCCTGGTTTCATGGTCTGAGTGACCATCTTGAAGAGTTCGCGGGGGCGGTTCAAGGCGCTGTTGATAGCCTCCGAAAAATAATTTTTCTTGGCTTGGAAAATTTCTTTGTGATATTTTCTTGTCGCCGCCTTGTAGATGGATAGGTGTAGCTCTGAAGAACATCTTTTCCAGGCAGATTCTGCCCTTCTGCGTTCTTGCTTCAATAACGACAGCTGGTTGTTAAACCAGCTGCGGTTGTTTTTTCGGATGCAGGTTTTACGTTTCGGTGCTACCAAGTCGGCTGACTGTAGCATGGCCAAATTTATGGCATCCAGCGTTACAATGGCCGTTTGATGCGGCTGAATTGTTTGTATTTTTTTCCTTAACGTGGTTTTGAAGAGATCCGAGTGGAGCTTCTTCTGACATCTGGTCCAGTGTGTTGTCACTGGATTTGATGTATTTGTTAAGGGGGGGATATTGGAAATAATGAATTTGATTGCATGGTGGTCTGTCCATGGCAATGGTTCATTTTCCAGAATTTTTATTTCCAGATTTTGTCTGAAAATAAGATCGAGTGTGTGACCTGAAGCATGTGTGGGCCCACATACAAGTTGTTGTAGCCCTAATCCTTCCAGGTGGTCGATGCAGGCGTCGGCAACAGGGTCTTGTGAGGAGTTGGCCCAGAGGTTTAGGTCCCCGAGCAGCAAAAGTTGTTTGCTGTTGAGGGTATAAGTGGAGATAAACTCCGTCAATGATGGTAGCAGCTGCGATTTTGGGCCAGGTGGTCTGTAGCAGAGTAAGATCCGGACGGTCTCCTGGGAGTTTACTTGCAATTGCAGAGTAAGGGTTTCCATGAATGGAAGAGGGTTTTGAAGTACTGGTTTAGTGATCGCAAGGTGAGTCTTATGGATCACCGCCAGTCCTCCTCCTCTTTGCCCTATTCTGTTTTCCGTTATAATACGGTAGTTTTCTGGCACCAATTCACCTAGAATGGTGTTACAGTCGGCTGTGAGCCAGCTCTCTGTAATAAAGAGGCAGTCTAAATCGTGTTGTAGAAGGAAATCCTGGATTTCTAGTCGGTGTTTTACTGCCGATCTTGTGTTGATCAAAGCACATGATATGTGCTTAGATTGGGGTAAACGTCTGCAATTTTTGATAGTCGATCGTCGATCGCTTCTCAATAGTCGCTCAATTTCTAGGACTTTTTTGGTGCTGGCTGGCAATATTGCGACAAATCGCCTCAGATCCCAAATGGTTTCCGCAGAATATTGCAGATTAGCCATGGTCGCCAAACACCGGGGGGGTGGGGGGGGTGGGGGGTATTCAAGGATTCGTTGAATCCTCTTTCGGTCTTGGTCCAGAGGAAGGCAAAAAAAACCCTAGCAGTGCTAGGCCAATCTGCTGCTGTAGGGCAAAAAAATTCCTTCCTGACCCCTTGGGAGGCGATCGGACGAACCCTGGATCAAGTACTGATAGTATTGGGAAGGGGGAGAGTGGGGCTGGGTGCAGCAAGATGGCTGCCGATCCTGCAGCAGGATCCAGGATAGGGGCTGTGCCCCTAAGTGGATTGGTGCTGCTGGGAAAGACTGGGATGATAGTCGGGGAGAGCAGGTGCTCTTCTGGGGTCGGGGGGGCTTGCTGGGCAGTTTAGGCTATTTAGTGGGGATTGCGGGGGGTGTGGAGCGGCGCGGCGCTAGGCCGCGGGTGAAGCCGCGGCCTTTCCTAGTTCGCGGCTGCCGCGATTGTAACCAGGCCGGCGCGGTTGTGCAAGAAAAACGCCCAGAAGCGGCGGAAATTGAGGGGAGAGGTGGTGGAAGGATGCCTTGTTTGGGGTGGTGATATAAGGGTACAAAAGAGGAGGTACGGATCGCAAGGGCCGCTGCCGCGGCTTGTCCTGAAAAGGACGGCCGCCAATGGTGTTCAAGGGGGTGGAAGAAATGCCCAGTGCCCTGTGTCAGGGGCTTACCTTGAGGCTCCGGTGATTCCTGGAAGGAAGGGAGAACCAGGGGAGGTGGATCATGAGTCAGAGCAAGTCTGACAGCGGAGGCTGGGGGAGGAAAGCCCTGCCTGTCTGGCTCCGGGAGCCGTACGTCCTACTGCTAGGAGCGCACGCCGATTACTACTGGAGCTCAGTTCTAGCCCTGGGGAGGAGTCACTCTTTCAAATTGGATTGGCACCAGTCCACCATGCAGGACTGGTGAGCAGTAACGCCACGTCAAGGCTCCAATTATGTCACTGAACATTCATACACCAATCACACGGACCTGAGGATCACTTCTCCCTGGTCCTGGGGAACCCTTCTCCACCAAAATTGAGGATGACACCCCTTTTCCAGCAGGAATGTCACCCCCACATTCAAACAGCATGCACAACCCAAAATTTAAAACAAATGTCAGCAAAAAAAAATAAAAAAATGCAAAAAATGTCAGCCAAAAAAAAAAAAAAAATGCAAAAAATATCAGCCAAAAAAAAAAAAGGGGAAAAAAAAATTAGTGCCCTCTGCGTGAGCCACGCCTGGGGCGCCCCCGGCCACGGCCCCGGCCCCTCAGGGGAGACTCATGGGGGAGGGGCAAACCCGGGGAAGGAGGAGCAGCCCCTGATATCTGCCCACCTGGCGGCCTGCCCTCCAAGGCCACGGCAGTTCTGTCCAGGGAAGCACCAAGTGTTGCCGTGTTGGCCTGGATAGCCTGGGTAAGGGCCCTCACATCCTGCCCAACGCCTGCTGCTGTAGGCTGCAGTTCATTTAGGCAGGTTGTGAAAGCCCGGGAGTGGGAGTCCAGGTTACCCAGCGTATCCTTCATGGAGGACAGGCTCTCCTCCACCCGCCCAAAAGTCTGGCAGAGCTGTCCCAGATGGCGGGTCTGGAGGGCCTGGTCCCTTCGCAGACTGGCGGGCAGGAGATTGGGCGCCCCCCTGGTGCTCTGGGATGACATCCTGCCTCCAGCTGATGGTTGTGGGCGGGGAGAAGGGGAGGCCCTTGTGAGGGGAGCCATGTTGGGGGAGGAGGAACAGAGGGGAAGAGTCCGCACAAACCACTCGTCCAGTGCCTGACTCCTCCTCCTCATGATCGTCCTCCTCCTCATGATCGTCCTCCTCCTCATGATCGTCCTCCTCCTCTCGAACCTCCTCCGCGGACTGTGGCCTTGTTGGGGGGGCCTCATTAGGCTGCTGTCCTGGTGTTGGAGCGGTCAGGCCAGATGGCCCTGCACCCTCCTGCACATCTGTGGATGACACAAACCATTCACAGGTTGGAGGATCCACACACTTGGCACATATTCCCTTTCACCCCCTCCCCCACACATGCTACACACCTGATAGAACAAAAAACCTTACCTGGCACCGCGGGGACCGGACTTGTGTCAAAGCCTGGCAGGCCCTCCACTTCATGCCGGTGAAAGGTCAGGGCCACCACATGCTCCGTCGCTGTAAGCCTAATACGGCATGGTGGGCCCCCTCCTGTGCCCCTGGCATGGGCATGCATTGCGGACAGTTTTTTTTTTCACCAGACGCCGGAGATCATTTATTTTTTTTTCGATCCCAGACCGGGTCCGTGTCTCCCCCTCCCCCGATGAATTCACCTGCTCCATGATCCTATCCAATATCTCCCTCCTCCTGGCCGGGGTGGTGGTGGCACTCTGCGGGCCGTGGAGAAAACGCCCATACTCGCTAATGGCCCGGGCAAGAATTCTTTTTTCCCCCACAGTAAAATTAAGCTTTCTTTTTCTTTCAGTCATACTTCCAAACAAACTCACTACCAGTCTCCAAAAATCAGTCACAAATACAAGCACAACCAATCAGGCAAGAACACACACAAAGAGAAAACGAACACCCAAAAATCACACTAGCACTCAGCAAGAAACAGTCACCAAAAAAAATAAAATACAAAATAAAGCAAGAAAACAAACGAACAAAAATATATCAATCAAACAAACAGTCTCTCAAACACTTATCAAAATACACTTTCACAAATATACCAACAAGCACTTGATCACACAGAACACTAATCTGACAACTACAAGACACACTGCAACGAACAACAGGAACAAAAGCACTTGGTTCAATGGGAAGGGACACAAAGGGATGTACTTTTGCAATGCAAGTGCGTTTGTGTGTGTCTATTTATGCTGTCTGCGTAGTTCACAACGTTGCCCTAGTCCATTTCCAATTTCACTGATTGCGCCGCTCCCGAGTTGTGAGCATGCGCACAGCGGAGCTGACATGGTCTCCTTCACGCGCGCATGCGCGAGCCGGCCGGCCCTTCATTTGCATGGGGTCACGGCTCATTTCAATGTAACACGCCCACGTCCCTCCCAATTTGTATTACTCCTCCTTACGCCTCTGGAAAAAACCTTACGCTTGCGCAATTTCCTGCGCAAAAGCTACGTGAATCGGGGGATTACGCGGCTAGATGGCGCAAGTCTAACGTAAAGGCGGTGCGCTACGCCGGTCCAATAATGCGCCGATGTACGTGAATCTGGGCCAACGTTTTTTAAAACGTCATTTAAATTGATCGTGTGTGGGCAAAACGTCGTTTTATGTCTTCAAAAAAACGACCAAAAAAAAATTCCAACATGTTTGAATTTTTTGTGTCGTTTTTCAAAACGTCGTTTTTTGTTTCACAAAAAGTCAGTGTGTAGCAAAAACGTCGTTTAAAACAACGTTTTTCAACCCGCGCATGCCCAGGAGCTAGTTATGAAGCGAGCTTCAATGCAAAAGAGTGGTGAACGTAACCTTGCTTTTTGTGAAAAAACGATGGTGTGTATGCAAAATTGTCTTTGAAAAGTGACGTTTCAAAAACGTCGTTTTTTACTTCACAGAAAACGTCGTTTTTTTTCATTGCAAAAAACGACCGTGTGTACGCGGCATAAGAGGAATAGTATCCCATCATTGATATCGGTAGAAGAAATAGTGCCCCCTTGTTGGTGTCAGTGGAAGGAATAGTGCCTCATATCAGTTGGAGGAATAGTGCCCCAAGGGCCGCATAAAAGGCTAGCAAAGGGCCACATCCGGCCCTCGGGCCACAGTTTGGAGACCCCTGCCCTAAACGATGAACTGTAATCCTTAGTGCCATCTTGTGGGCTAAGAAGATATTACAATATCCACTCTTAAGTAAATCGGTTAATTGGAATAGCGCATCAAACACGAACCTGACAACTATCTGTTAATAAAATATTTTTAAATAATTGTATATAAGAAAATGTATTCATATGAGTCATTGTGAAACAAACTACAGCTATTAATACAAAAATAGAAATTAGCTCCATAGTTGTCTCCTCATATTATATTTACCCTTATTAAACATTAGTAAATTTCAATATTAACAACTTAAGGACCGCCTCCTGCACATATGCGTCGGCAGAATAGCACGGCTGGGCACATGCACGTACAGGTATGTCCTGTGCTAGTGCCCAGCCGTGGGTCGCGGTCGCGAAGCTCCGTGACCAAGACCGCGGGACCCGATCGCCGCTGGAGTCCCGCGATCGGTCCCCGGAGCTGAAGAACGGGGAAAGCCGTGTGTAAACACGGCTTCCCCTTTCTTCACTGTGGCAGCGTCATCGATCGTGTGATCCCTTTTATAGGGATACACAATCGATGATGTCACACCTACAGCCACACCCCCTACAGTTGTAAACACACATTAGGTCACACATAACCCCTTCAGCGCCCCCCGTGGTTAACTTCCAAACTGCAATGGTCATTTTCACAATAAACAATGCATTGCAAATGCATTTTTTGCTGTGAAAATGACAATGGTCCCAAAAATGTGTCAAAATTGTCCGAAGTGTCCGCCATAATGTCGCAGTCATGAAATCGCTAATCGCCGCCATTAGTAGTAAAAAAAAATTTTTTAATAAAAATGCTATATAACTATCCCCTATTTTCTAAATGCTATAAATTTTGTGCAACCCAACCGGTTAACGCTTATTGCGATTTTTTTTCTTTTTTTACCAAAAATAGGTAAAAGAATACGTATCGGCCTAAACTGAGCATAACATTTTTTTTTTGTATATATTTTTGGGGGATATTTATTATAGCAAAAAGTAAAAAAAAAAATTTTTTTTTTTCAAAATTGTCGCTTTATTTCTGTTTATAGCGCAAACAATAAAAACCGCAGAGGTGATCAAATACCACAAAAAGAAAGCTCTATTTGTGGGAAAGAAAGGACGCCAATTGTGTTTGGGAGCCACGTCGCATGACCGCGCAATTGTCAAAGCGACGCAGTGCCGAATCGCAAAACCTGGTTGGGTTACTTAACTCCATAATTTTTATTCTTCATGGAAGGATATTGTATTACCCTTCATTTAATATAAAGCAGTTGATATCAATGTCAACATTTAAACCCTCTGGACTAAATGTGCCTAGTTCATGTATCCAACGTGTCTTGTTCTGCAACACTGCTCTCTGCATATCTGTACCCCTCCAGTGATGCTCTATATCTATATATACAATAAAGAGAATGAAGAAGGGATAAGCTTAAACCTCCAATAGAAGTGCCATGTGGGAAACTTAAAGGATCACTAAATTATTTTTTTTTTTTTTAGCTAAATAGCTTTCTTTACCTTACTGCAGTACTGGTTTCATGTCCTTATTGTTTGTTTTTGCTTTGAAGTTGCTGTAATCCTGCTGTTCTCCACACTTCCTGCTTGTCTGTTTTCTTATAACCCCAGTACTGGGAGCTTTCTCACGATGGTTTAAGCTGTCATTACTGTGTGTCTAAAACTTCCCAGATTCATTTTAAAAACAAAACACTGCCCTGGATTTGTTTTTGTTCTGTGTGTCTATTTCTACTTCACAGAAACATGAAGCCAGTTCAAAAGTGAAACTAACCTGCAGGCACATTATATGATTGATTTTTATCTATTTTTAGTCATTTTGAAAAGGAATCAGTTAACTTTTATGTCTCTATACCCTGTAAACAGTCATTTCAGCAAAAAAGTTTTTTTCCTTTAGTGACCCTTTAACAGCAAACTAAACAATCAATATGGTGAGCTTCCCATATCTATAGTTGAGCCTGTGCCCTTCAGTAGATTTGGGACTGTGGGAAATCCCCAGCTCAGAAGATAACGGTGACCCGACTGCGGGCTTGATGTAAGTGAGCAAGGAAAAGACTAGTGAAGAGTCCAAAAGGACAAACAGAGAAGAATAGTGAAAAAAGAAAAGAACAGGAAAGGGGAAAAAATGAGTTGGAGTATAGCCAGAACCTGCCTCAATCCACTAGGTGGGCTCCCCAGTTTTTTTTTTTATTAAGTACACGCATCTTTTTTTTTTTTTTTTTAAAGTACAACTATCCTTTAAAGCAGCTTTTTCTAACCTTTTTAACATTGAGGGACCTTTGATCTTCCAGTCATAGGGAACCCTCTGCTAATAAATTGTATATCTCCAGCTCATTGTACACTATTGTGATTTTCAAATGTACCGTAGTGGTCACTGGGGAGATACTCCCCTTTTAAGATAGCTAAAACATCATTGTTATCATTAATTACTTACATGAGATGCAAAAATAGCTAATTGCTCAAAGAACCCCTAGCAGGAGGAACCCTGGGGTTTTACATCACCATGGTTGAGAAAGGATGCTTTAAAATGTTCTTCACACATGTTTAGTATATATCTCTAATGCCTAAATTTAAAATGCTGTAATAGAAAAATACTCGTTGATGTTCCAGTTGCTAGTTCACTCCAAAATTCATTTGTGGGCTGAACTGGAATTCCAAGCAGTGTTGTGGTCCCTGCTTGAGAGATGTCCTACCTAACAGACTTTTGCTTATCCTCCACCCCTTTGTGTCCCACTCTACATGCATATGTTGATCTCTTCTCCCATAGATATGCTGCCTTGTCTCCCAATAGCCTATTCACTCACTGTGAGGGCTCTTGTGCCACGTAGTTCTGGAGGCATACCTTCATCAATAGGAACTGAGCTCCCAGCAGCTGCCCCTGCAGGAATTTTACAAGCCTTGTCATATTGTCATAGTAGGTTATAAAAGCAGTTTTTCAATGCCGAAACAAGGTAAACGCTCTAAGGGGAAGAGGGAGGTTGCGACTAAATGTTAGTAATACTTGGACATACACTTTAAAGGTGTTGTAAAGGTTCGTGTTTTTTCACCTTAATTCAACCTATGCATTAAGGTGAAAAAACACCTGGTAGTGACGGCCCCCCCAGCCCCCCATTTCATTTTCTTGAGCCTGTTCACCTGCTGTGCGCGTGTTCTCTTCTCCATGGAGTTTGGCCATTGATTGGCTATATTGGATGTATTGATAGAAGTGCAGCCATTGGCTCGCGCTGCTGTCAATCACATCCAATGATGTGGTGCGCCGGGGCGGGGCCGAGTGATGGTCGACAGCTATAGCCACAGGATGTATCACAGGAGCGCGCCCGCAAGCTAACCCCCCTTGGGAGAGTGATTCCCATGAAGGGGGTTACCTCTTGCGGCCGCCGAGGGACCCCAGAAGACAAGGATTGGAGCCACTCTGTGCAAAACGAACTACAAGGTAAGTATAACATGTTTTTTATTAAAAAAATAAAAAATAAACCTCACAACACCTTTAAGGATATTTTCCTCATCATCAAAACTTTTGACTAAGTATCTGCTAACATAAAAACATATAAAACATAACACATTTTCTTCACAGCTAACTTCCAGAATATGAGGGGAAGCATTTTAAAAAAGGTATGTGAATTCAACTCAGCAGTGGAACTATCACTTTGAAGACCTTACAGAATGTTAGTTTCTGTTGCGGAAGCCTTTTCCCCTTTCAAGCATTGCAAGGCCAAGACAAGATAAAATAGTCTGCTTCCAAAATGTAAAAAGATGTAACTGGCAACAGCTACGGCATGAAAGGGAGCAGAGTACATGTCATCCTGTTTTACAAAAACTTTTTTATTTTTGTAGTTCTGGAGAAACAGATCTTGTATATGGGCATGTTCCCTTCTGCTCTTGAAATTTTTCTGCAAAACACATTTTAAATGATGGACTAGCAGAAAAGAAATAGCACATCTGTCACAGAATAAAAAAGGTACAATAGACACAATTGAATGTGCATTTTATTGTGTATCTTTTATTTGAAAAACTCATCAAACAAATTTAGTATAACAAGGCAAAGATCTATAATCATACACAAAGAAATGCACTCTATAGCGCCATATGAATTTTCAGACAGATTAGAGAATGATGAAATAAAAGGCCTGTCTACCCAGGACTGATCTTATATAGTTGCATGTTTACATAGTCAGGTTAAAAAAAAAAGTCCATCCAGTTCAACCATAAAATGTATATATGTGTAGGTAAAGGTAAATCTGTGGGTGTTGTCACAGACGGGAGATACATTTCTGCCTTGTTTGGACAATTCACCAATTACTGTTAGGTGTCGGCTACAGAAATAGCCAGAAAGGTTTAGGGCGTGGAAAACTTCAGCTGTTCAGAATGAGGCAATTAAGGCCTCTATAAGTTATCTAAAGGATGACTACTGATTGCTGCATCCTGAGGCTTTTTGAGTTAAGGAGAGCAGTCACACTTCTGAAGAGGTGAGGTGGTGTTGATTTTTCTGTGTGATAAAAATCAAAAAGAGTATTGTTTCTCTGTTGTATGACCAGCAGTGTCTGCCCAGCAGTAGGCTGTGCCAGACTCCATAGATAGGTTCCTGTGTGGTGAAGGTAGACGCCCCAAGTGGCCAGGGTTTATTTTATGTTTTGTTTTGTTTATGCGGTTTGGATGCTTGCACTTGTTTCCAGCAATATGGAAGAATAAACCAAACTCTTTGTTTTCAACCGTCTTTGGCTGCCTCTCGCTATAGTTCAGTCTGTAGTGAACCCATCCAGGGGGTCACACCCCCCGCTACCGAGCTAACCCCTTACTATATATATATATATATCTATATATCTATATATATCTCATACATCCCATATACCCAATTCTATACTCACAGTTGATCCAGAGAAAGGCAAAAAACCCCAGCAGAGCATGATCCATTTTGCTAGAGCAGGGGAAAAAATTGTGTCCTGATCCCCCGAGAGGCAATCGGATTTTCCACGGATCAACTTTACCTATAAATGTTAGTTCCCAGTTCTATTATGTACATTTAGGAAAGAATCCAGGCCTTTCTTAACCGCTTGCCAACCAGCCGCCGCAGTTTTACGTACATCTATGTCATCTCGCCGAGCAGCCAATAGGGGCGCACGCGATCGCTCGTTACAAGAATTGTTGCGAGCAAAAGGAGCTGTGTGTGTAAACACACAGTTCCCGGTCCTGTCAGGAGGAGAAATGCCTGACCGTCTGTTCATACAATGTATGAACAGCGATCAGTCATTTCCCCAAGTCAATCCACCCCCCCCCCTTCAGTTAGAACACACCCAGGAAACATACTTAAGGCAGAGGTTCACCCTAATAACAATTATATCAGACCAACTTCCTTATATTTGTAACAAGTACAGTCCGCAATTTTTTTTTTTGGCTGTACGTACCTTGTAATCTCTTTGCAACCCGGCTTCCGGGTAGTTCTCCCCGCGGGAGTAGGCGTTTCTCTGCCGAGGAGGAATGTCATCTAGGAGGTCGCCCAGATGATTGACGTCCATTCCCCCAGGCGGATAAGGCCCCTGCCCCCCGTATTGCACGCACGAGTCACGGCGTTTCCGAAAGAAGCCGAACATGCGGATCTGTGAGTCGGCTCTATACGGCGCAGGCGCCGTATTCATTTTTTTCTAAATTGTCACACTATTTTTGTTTGTAGCGCAAAAACTAAAAAACGCAGAGGTGATCAAATACCACCAAAAGAAATCTCTATTTGTGGGAAAAAAAGGACGCCAATTTTGTTTGGGAGCCACATCGCACGACCGCGCAATTGTCAGTTAAAGTGACGCTGTGCTGAATCTCAAAGTGGCCTGGTCTTTGACCAGCAATATGGTCCGGGCTGAAGTGGTTAAAGCAATCTCCTGCACACAAAGAGCCCTGGTGGTACAAAGAGCCCTGGTGGTACAAAGAGCCCTGGTGGTACAAAGAGCCCTGGTGGTACAAAGAGCCCTGGTGGTACGAATGATTAAACACTGGGACTTGCTGTGATTGACTATTACAGTGATCTGTCATGGTTGCCCATGTGTTTTTTTTTTTTCTCCTCTGAATGGAGAGAAAGATAAATTGTATCTTTCTCTCATTACCAGGAGAGAAAAATACTGTATAGACAAACAGAAGTGTGTAAAAACTTAGTGTTAGGGTCAAGGTAAGGTTCAGTGGTTAGAGTCAAAGGTCAGGGTCAGAATATTTTTGGTAGAATTTTTTTTAGTACCAGTGTCAGTATGTTATAGGTAGAGTAAAAAAAAAGTGCATACTATTGTATGCACTTTAGATGCACAAAGTAGCTGCCACGATATGTACGGTTTTACGTAGGCCCCTTTCACATTGAGGCGTTTTTCATGCGGTACAGCGCTAAAAATAGCGCTGCTATACCGCATGAAAAATCATGCCCTGTAGTGTTCAATGTGAAAGCCCGAAGGCTTTCACACTGAAGCGGTGCGCTAGCAGGAACGCTCCAAAAGTCCTGCTAGCCGCATCTTTACCGCGGTATAGGAGCGGTGTGTTCACCGCTCCTATAGCGCGCCTTCCCATTGGAAACAATGGGAAACCGCGGCAATAGCGCGGTAATACCGCCCGCAACGCGGGCGGTATTAACCCTTTTTCGGCCGCTAGCGGGGGTTAAAACCTCACCGCTAGCGCCCGAATATCGCGGTAAACACGACGGTATAGCGGCGCTACAAATAGCGCGGCTATACCGTCACCGCGGCTCCACGCCTCAATGTGAAAGGGGCCTAACACATGTCAAAGTTGCAATATTGTGTTCAGGCATTAACATTTGTTTTACTCTCAGACACTATGGGGTTAAAGAGTCAAGTGGTGGATGCTGCTGTTTATAAACGTGACTGCATAAATAACAATTGCATAGTCATTCCATCCATTTATACCTGTGAACTGAGCAGTCTGAGCAGCTCTGTACAATGTGATAACTGTGATGGCCAATCACAGTCATTATAGATGTAAACAGTGTAGTGTTCCTCTCACAGCAGAAGGGTAGAAAAGAGGAACTAATAAATTATGATCATGGTAGCAGCAGCAGATTTTTTTTAACTCTTTCACCCCCCGTCCTATCCATACCTAAGCGTGCATCCACGTGAGAGGTCGCGTTTGCCTGCACATGATGCACAGGTGTTTGATGCATTCATGTGCAGGCAGTCCCAGCCATTGCTCTCAATTTGACATCCTTGCAGGTGTGTATGGGTGCATGTCCCTGAACGCACCCTCTCTGCATTCAGTGAAAAACACACCTTCATGCACCCTTGTGGATGTCAAATTGGGAAAAATAGACATGAATGGGACTACCTACATGTGGATGCATAAAAACACATGTGCGTCCCCTGCATGCAAACATGGCCCTTTGCATAGATGTACGCTTAAGTACACAGGTGTGAACCAGGCCTTGCAAGCTTTATGTTAACCACCTTAAAACCACAAAAAATGTGGCAAAAAAATTGATCCCTTTGGGGTGTCTACTTTCCAAAAAGGGGTGATTTTGGGGTAGTGTGCATTTTGTTTAACTACTTGAGCCCCGGGCCATAGTCAAATCATGGCCTCAAGGTGGCTCTATAAATCTGGGATGACCTCTTTTGACATCTTTGCGTCCTCCGGCCACTGGGCGGCGCGTCCCCGAGATGCCGATGCGCGTGACTGGCAGCAGCGATGTCTGCCAGGTACCCGCGATCGGCAATGACAGAGCTCCACATCCTGTCAGGGAGAGGAGACATATGCTGTGTCCCTTGTACATAGGGACACAGCATCGGTCACCTCCCCCAGTCAGTCCCCCTCCACACACACTTAGAACAAACCCAGGATACACATTTAACCCCTTCCCCGCCCCCTAGTGTTAACCCCTTACCTGCCAGTCACATTTATACAGTACAGTAATCGGTGCGTTTTTATAGCGCTGTTTGCTGTATCAATGTGAATGGTCCCAAAAATGTGTCAAAAGTGTTCGATGTGTCCACCGCAATATCGTAGTCTTGACAAAATTCGCAGATCACCGCATTACTAGTAAAAAAAAAAAAAATACAAAAAATGACAGAATTCTATTCCCTATTTTGTAGCCACTATAACTTTTGCGCAAACCAATCACGATACGCTTATTGCAATTTTTTTTTTACCAACTTTTTTTTTTAATGCGATATTTATTATAGCAAAAAGTAAAAAATATTATGTTTTTTTTTCTTCAAAATTGTCGTTTTTATTTTGTTTATAGTGCAAAAAAAACAAAAAACGCAGAGGTGATCAAATACCACCAAAAAAAGCTCTATTTGTGGGAAAAAAAGACGTCAATTTTGTTTGGGAGGCACATCGCATCACCGCGCAATTTTTATTTAAAGCGACGCAGTGCTGAAAGCTGAAATTTCGCCTGGGCAGGAAGGGGGTATATGTGCCCAGTAAGCAAGTGGTTAACTACTTCTCACCACTGTACATATACGGCCTTGTGGGCGCTTCCTCCTGAGTGGATGTTCAGGAGCATCCCTGAGAAGAAGGGGGATCGCGTGTGCACGTGTGCGCGCAGCAGCACAAATTCCGATGCACTTGTGTCACCCAGACACAGAGCATCTCCGATCGGCAGGAGGGCTCTGTGATTGGCCCTCTTGATCACATGACGGCTGTGTCCAATCACAGCCATCATGTGATGTAAATAGAGAGCCGATTGTTAGAGGAGAGCAGATTACTGCAGCCGGCCAGTGATCAGTGAGTATCCACACAAAAGTCCCCAAAATAGTGTCCCCAAAACACATGTCCCAACACACAGTAAAAACACCTGTCCCCCACATATGTAACAGTAAAAATACATGTCCCAATGATCATCTGCACACATGTCCGTAATCACCTGTGCACATCTGTACAGGATCATACTTAAAGCGGATCTCTGCCGAAAAAATATTAAAAGCCAGCAGCTACAAATACTGCAGCTGCTGACTTTTAATATTAGCACACTAACCTGTCCTGGAGTCCAGTGCCGTCGGCAGCAGGAGACGAGTGATCGCTTGTCACTTTGCTGCCCCCACTGCCATCCTCGGTGAGGGAATCAGGAAATGAAGCGCTCCGGCTTCACTGCCCGATTCCCTACGGCGCATGCGCGAGTTGCGCAGCGCCGTTCTCACTGGTTCTATTGTGTTCTAGGAGCCAAGTGTTTCCCAGAACACAACGGGCAGGGGCGGAAGTGACACACTACCTGCAGACTCCCGCAGTGAGGACTCCCAGAAGTGGGTGCAAATACCTGTCTTTGACAGGTATCTGCACCCCCCTCCCCCTGAAAGGTGTCAAATGTGACACCGGAGGGGGGAGGGTTCCGATGAGCGGAAGTTCCACTTTAGGGTGGAGCTCTGCTTTAATGAGATTTTTTTTACCAAAGTTATATAGCAGTATACATTTTGGCTTAAATGTATGACAACTTTTGATTTTATTGGATTTCTTTTAAAATAAAAAGAAGAAAATATATATTTTTTTCCCCAAAAATGTCCCCGCTTTTATCGCAAAAAAAAATCAAAACGGGGACATGAATAAATACCACGAAAAGAAAGCTATGTTTGTGTGAATGAAATTATAGAGTAGCATGACCGCGCAATTGTCATTGAAATTGTGAGTGCGCTGAAAGCTGAAAATTGTTATGGGAAGGAAGGGGGCGAAAGTGCTCAGTACAGAACGCAAGGGAAACTGTTTTTTTTTAATGTTTGCTCTTTTTTCTATGTATAGTAAAAAGAAGTGGTTATCAAATAACAAGAAGAGAAAGCTCTATCTTTCTCAAAAAATGATATACAATTTATTTAAGTACAGTGTTGCATGAGTGAGTAGATGTCAGTCAAACTATAACAGCACTGGATACAAAAAAAATTCTAGTTGAGGAAGGTGTAATAAAGGTTTGCAATTAAGTGGTTACATAAAATCATCCATCATCACTTATTTGGAGATTTATTCAATGAAAATACATCTTCGGAGCTAGTGCTGAAATTAGTTCAGAGTGATGAACGATGGGAATCTTATCCTTCTGTAATTATGATGATCCAGGAGAACCGTCCATCCTTTCCTTCTCTCTCTCTCTCTCTCTCTCTCTCCAAACAAAACCTTCTAATACTGTCACATGAATAATATAAGTGACATGGAACACAGAGAGGCTACACGTTTCACTGGAAATACAGCTTAGTACAATATGATTGGATTTTTTTCATAAAGCCATGAGCCGGAACACGCAGCAACACCAAGCTTTCTGAGCTACATGGAAAAGTCGTTCAGCAAAAGCAGATAGAAACTCACACTGTAGAAAAAGTGCCTGGGAGAAAGTCAGCGCTGTCCTGAGAATGGCTTGTGAACAAGGAATAACACGATGCCCTCAGACAGAAAGGTTAATAGGGAAACCAGTTTGGCCTGTTGGTTTTCATCAGCTGTCAAATGTCTGGATTTCTGAACTTGAATGTTAGAAAAGCAGAGAAAATCTTGGGAGTGCCTAAAAATGCTAATGTATAGGTGTCACTAAATGGAGAGAAAAAAATGTGCAGAATGTGAAATTCTATTTCTATGAAGAAACAATGGTGCTTCTTCAGAATGGCCGTAGCAGATTATAATGAGGCCACCATCCCTGATTAGCCATGTTACTTGTGTCAGGTGTTTACATTGGGGACTCTAGCAGAGTCATTTTAATCATAACCTACTCTGGGTGCAAGGAAAAATAATATATACACACACAGTATATATGTACCGTATTTATCGGCATATACCGCACACTTTTTTCTCCTTAAAATCAGGGGGAAATCGTGGGTGCGCGATATACGCCGATCCCCGCTGTCTAACCTCGGCCATGCTCGGTTCCGCCTGCCGCAGCCTAGAGCCAAGCCGAGTGTACTGCGCACTTGGCTAGGCTCGGCCACGCTAGGCTCCTCCCACAGCCATGCGAGAGGCCGAACACACAGGAAGTCCGGCTCCTCTCGGGTCGCGCCAAATCCAAAAATGCAACCCCGGGCAAGGTGCGGACTCGCAGACGGACACGCTGGACGGAGACGGACACCTGGATGGAGGCCGCAGACGGACACCTCCAAAGCATGCTTTCAAATCTGTCGGCTGGGAACCCGTCCGCCCGACATGTCTGCTGGTTAGTACGCTAACCAGCAGACATGTCTTCTCGCACACGCGTCGAATGGTTTCGACGAATGCGCGGAAGTGTTTTACTTCCTGGTGCGGTGACGTGGCGGCGTCAACATCACCGCCACGTCAGCGCGCCGTCTGCCGGCGGGGATTTTGGTTTGATCGTGTGTACACGATCAAACCAATACGTCCCCAGCAGACAGATTTGTTCAAATCGGTCTGTCCGACCGATTTGAACAAATCTGTCTGCTCGTGTGTATGGGGCCTAACAGATTTTTCTTTTAAGATTGCCCTGTATTTGGCTCTATTCATCTCCCCATCAACTCTGACCAGCTTCCCTGTCCCTGCTGAGGAAAAGCAGGGGGTGCTGCCACCACCATGTTTAACGGTGGGGATAGTGAGTGTGTTAAGGGTGATGTGCAGTTCTAGTTTTCCATCACAGATAACATTTTGCTTTTAGGCCAAAAAGTTTGGTAAATTTTGGTCTCATCTGACCAGAGAATCTTCCACATATTTGCCGTGTCCCCCCCACATGGCTTCTCACAAACTGCAAATGAGATTTCTTATGCCTTTCTTTCTACAATGGCTTTCTTCTTGCCACTCTTCCATAAAGGCCAGATTTGTGGAGTGCACAGCTAATAGTGGTCCTGTGGACCGATTCTCCTACCTGAGCTGTGGATCTCTGCAGCTCCTCCAGAGCTACCATGGGCCTCCTGGCTGCTTCTCTGACAAATTCTCTCCTTGTCCAGCCTGTCATTTTAGGTGAACGGCCATGTCTTGGTAGGTTTGCAATTGTACCATCCTCTTTCCATTTTCGGATGATGGATTGAACAGTGCTCCATGAGATGTTCAAAGCTTGTGATATTTTTTTATAACCTAACCCTGTTTTAAACTTCTCCACAACTTTATCACTGACCTGTCTGGTGTGTTCCTTGGCCTTCATGATGCTCTTTGTTACCCAAGGTTCTCTAACAAACCTCTGAGGTCTTCAAAGAAAAGTTGTGTTTATACTGAGATTAAATTACACACAGGTGGACTCTATTTACTAATTAGGTGACTTCTGAAGGCAATTGGTTCCACTAGATTTTAGTTGGTATCAAAGTAAAGGGTGCTGAATACAAATGCACGCCACACTTTTCAGATATTTACTTGTAAAATAAATTGAAAACCATTTATGATTTTCCTTCCAGTTCACAATTATGTGCCACTTTATGTTGGTCTGTCACATAAATTCCCAAGAAAATAAATTTACATGTTTGGTTGTAACATGACAAAATGTAGAAAACTTCAAGGGGTATGAATACTTTTTAAAGGCACTGTGTTTATACAATCATAAATCCACACAGCACAATTACTGCTGTTCTTTCTGGCTGTAAATGGTGGCAATATGCTAGATTATAACTCACTTCAAATACTATAGGAATAGGCCCGGAATGTAAACATGAGCATTAACTGCTCTCTACAATGTATGTTGTCGTATGAGAAATGATGTGATTAGCCTTGCAAATAGGAATACAGTTTAACAGTGGTTGTTATAGATTGCAGTGTTCTATGGAAGATAATCAATTCTCGGATGGTTTCACCAGCAGCACTGAATATATTATAGCAGAGGCTGAAGTCGGGATGGGGAAAGCATTTATCTGTAATAGATGAAGTGGATCTCAGCTAACAGGTTCGAGAATCTCTTCTAAATAAATTCTTCAGAAAGATTTTCTGGAGCTATCACTAAAAGAATCTCAATCATTTATATGTATGACACAATATCGACGAAATATTATTTTAACACAATAAGAAGGGTGTGCTGATGGCTGTAAGCGCAACATAAATGCATTTGTATGAATTTACTCCATAGGGGCAGGTAATATGCCCAAGTCTGCATTTTGCTATTACTGGTTCAGCAGGAAGAGTTTTATTCTTGTCCATTAAAAATTCCAAAAGTCTCTCTGTAATTTTTAAAGATAATAAGCTATCGGTATAGCTGAAGTGAATTCTGAGTCAGAACCTCATTACTTTCTCAGAAGAACCACCCAAAACATTTAATCTGCTTTACATACTCATCAATAACAAAGCCGAGGAGCCGCTCACCATGGTAAATGTTGGTAAATACATTTGAATAATCCAACATCATACAGCTTCAAAGGCCACAGCGTTTCACTCCTGCATGGACCATATTCATAAGCTCCATGTGAGCGCGAAACCCCAATGGACTTTAAAGCTGTAGGCTGCTGTAATAATGCTTTGGATTGTTCAATAAACATACTTTCATGAATTAAAAAAAACAAACAGTAAAGTTAGCCCAATTTTTTTGTACAATGTGAAAGATGATGTTACGCAGAGTTAATAGATACCAAATATGTCACGCTTTAAATTTGTGCACACTTGTGGAAAAAGTTTGACAAACTACAGTATCCAAAAATCTCTATAGGCGGCGCTTTAAAAATAATTGACGGTTACCAGGTTAGAGTTACAGAGGTGGTCTGGTGCTAGAATTATTGCTTTCTGACAATCAGTGATACCTCACATGTGTGATTTGAACACTGTTTCCATATGCGGCGCGACTTCCGTAAGCGTTTTATTTTCTGCGCAAGCTCGAGGGGTCGGGACGCTTTACATTTTTATTTTATTTTTCTTATTCATTTAATATATTTAATTTTTTTACATTGTGTTTTAAAAAAAAAAGTGATCACTTTTATTGCTGTCACAATGAATGTAAAAATCCTTTGTGACAGTACTTGGTGGTGACAGGTACTCTTTATGGAGGGATCGGGGGTTTAAAAGACCCCAAATCCCTCCTTTGCACTTCAAAGTATTCAGTTCGCCGAAAATGGCAATTTTGAATACTGTATATTTTTTTTAAAACTGTCGCCATTGGCAGCCGAGTAAACTGGAATTGACGGTGTGACGTCGCTTCTGTGTTTACATACAGGAGACTGGAACAAAGTAGTTTCCGGCTTCGTGCCAGTTTGTGTCTAGACATCAGAAGAGGTGGATCGTGGATCAGGTCTCCCGCTGGGACAGGAGGCCCGGTGTTCCGTCAGATTAGGCGACCCATCAGAATTGGTGACGGAAGTGCTGTTTCGTTGCCGCCATCTTGCTACACCCGCACTCCTCCACAGTAACAATACACCGAGAAGGGGGCAAGCAGACATCTTGTTACACCCATCGGAGATGTGCATTTCAGTTATTTTTAACAGGAAATGAAGCATATATGGTGAAGTATAGTATTTAGAAATCCCTTGGACTGTTTACATGTTGAATTATAAAAGCAGCAGTGTTCTGTCACATTAGCAAACCTGTGAGATCAGCAGGTTGGCTGCTGCTTTTAAAACTCAACATCTAAACAGTCGGATTTCTAAATACTCTATTTCACCTTATAAGCTCTGTTCACCCCTTCTCATGTTATCGTTACAATGGAGGAGTGAGGGGTGTAGCAAGATGGCGGCAACCGAGCGTCACTTCCGTTACCAATTCTGACGGGTCACCATATCTGATGGATCACTGGTAAGGCCAGCGGGAGGGGGAATGTCCCCCTCCCACTCCTCCGGGATAACAACTGAGCTGCTTTTGGACGCATCGGTTGTTATCTGTGGAAAGCAGACCGGCCACTCTAAGAAATGGTACCGGGATGATGACCCTAAGCAAGCAAACTAAGCAAAAAATAAATATAAGAAAAACATTACAGTCTTGACAACCAAATTAGTTTATGGATTTGAGGCTGGTCCACACTAGTCTTACCCTAAAACGGTGCTGGTGGCGAGGGGCTATCAGCGTTTCCGTGTTTTTTTTTTTTTTATCTATCTGAATGTCAAATCACATTTTATTCATCCCTATGCAGACAGTTTTGAACAAATCTGTCTGCTCGTGTGTATGGGGCCTTAGGAGCCATCCTAGATTCATTTACATCACAGTAGCAGATGACATTAACACCTAACAGTCTGTGTTCCCACATTGAATGAGTCACTCTTTCAATTAACCTGTTGAGTTCAGAATCAACAACCTGTAAATAGTTCTTCCAGAACTCCTAGAATATATTGTGAATTACAGACCCATGTTAAAGCAAGCCAGGATATGTCCATTATTTCCTGGCTCATACTTTGTAAGAGCTTCTGGATTCCACAGGCTTTCCCAGCAGCGTTGTATTATGAATAGGGCACAAAGAAGACAATCATTTTCTATACTGTATGCCCTTGCAGTGACTGGAATTGATCAAGCACAGAAAAATGCCAGTCACAGCACATGGTGGGAACAAGCAATTATTCTGATTTATAAGACATACAGTACGTTTGACAGTTGATACATCACATCCATAACACACTGTAACAATTTTATTAGTTTTAAATTAGAAAAATAAAATGATTTACTTTATTCTAAAGAAAAACAGATGGGGAAATATCACTAAACAAACTAGATTTGTGACATTGCAATATAATCCATATAGATGATATAGATAGGAAAATATTCTGCCACATTCAATTGGCATAGTTATGAAGAAATCAATTGGACTTACTCAAAATCAATCTTAAGCAAATGAAAGTCTTCAGCATTTCTATACAGCTCAATCACAGTTGTTCAACTGATCGATAACATGATCAAGAGAAACTCTCTAACTTCCCCAGTGACTTGAGATAGGGCAAACTAAGACAAATCTGCTTCTTCAGAATGAAAAAAGGTTTGTAGATTTCCCTGTTGTGAAATCCATAGGGAGTACTTACATATCTGTGTTAAATATTTAAAAAAGTACAATACGTAACAGCAAGTAGGTCAGAATGTGACATTTAAAATTACTTTCAGGTAACTATTAAAATTTATATGTCAGAAGTATATGTGCTGCAAATATGCTATGGGTTCACTCTAAAGCCCACAGGGTCGGGCTCCTTCCCCTTGTATGGAGGGGTGGTGGGCAATGACACGATCCTCCGGATTGCTCCAGAGTTTCCTGACATTTCTGGCCATGCAACTGTCTACACCATTTTTAGGCAGTAACTATATCGCAATGCCATACTTGTATTATAATGTATGAGTATATGTTTTGAATATTGAATTTATTTTATATGTCTCTTAGGCCTTGTACACACGATAGGATTTATCCGATGGAAACGGTCCGACGGATGCTTTGAAACTTTTCCGCCGAAGAAATCCGTCCAAATCTGTCCGCCAGCCCCTGCAGACGAGCGGATTTTTCGGCTGAAATGGTCCATCGGACCATTTTCAGCGGATAAATTCCCTCGTGTGTACAAGGCCTTAGAGTCAACGATCCCCCTGCAGATGACCACTCTATGGTCGAAACGCATCGGGGATTTACACCTACATTAATTGCTATGCAATCTTGTTTTACATTGTGCATGTATAGTAATATTAGACCATTTTTACATGTTCTATTTATTGTAACTTGTGACATTCGACAATCTTCCATAAATATATTGTATACTATTATTCGATAAACACTTCACTCACATTTATATTGCTGTCCAAAGCCCCACTGGGGAAAAACGTTCTTTTTTGCACACTGGTACTGACTAGTGTACCAATGTTTCTCTTCTCCCTCAATTAATCTCCATCAGTCAGCTAATGTGACCCCAGTGCTGAAGGAGAGGAGCTCAGGAGGGTCAAGCAAGGATTCTCTGGAGCCAACAGACATCCTCCCTATTAACTGATGAGGTCATTGGTTGTTAGTATGCCAGTGTCTAGAAACACAGAAAAACCAAACTAGCGCTGTCCCCATACACAACATTCAGATTGTAACAGTCTATATCAAAGTTCTCCGAACACCGGCTGTCCTCTCCCTGCTATCCATCCCAGACAGGAGACACCCCAGGCATCATCAGTGTCACCAGGTCAAGGGTGTGACCTGAAGGAGGCTCCGCCCCCCGAAACATGTAGTTGTGGCAACAGTCTTGTCTAGCTAATAGGAGTTACTTCACTCATTTTGTGTTCCCTTCATGGCCGCGAGTGACGTCACGCAGTACCGGCCGGGCCGTGTGCGTGCTCTACAGCAAAACACAGCCTGACATGATGAGGAAGCGGAGATCGCAGTAACACCCCACATCCACATCACTTGCCTTTGGGAGCCAACCCATCCATACAGGCCAGGAAGGGAGACATCTATTGCTGTACATGCGACTTTTCAGTTCCATATTTGTGAGTGTAACCTTCTTTTGATTTGATCTTGCGTTTTAACATTAAACGTTATCACACTAGGGTAGCCTTGCGCTCTCTCTCTTTTATACATTTTTGATCCACCTGTTTGCTTGTATATGTAGCGCTCACCCCCGAAGGAGCCGCTGATTAGTTTGGGAGCCGCATGTTAGGTTACCAGTGATTCTTGTCTAGGGATAATATTAGTGAGAGTGGATAAAGAGCAAGTGTCCAGACATCAACTTGAGTTTTCAGTGCTTTATTCCAAGGCCCAACATGGCCAACATCAACATGACACACGATAGAGAAAAGGTTGATAAGCAAGGAGAGAACTGTAGTATCAGGCCTTGGATATCAAAGAGAGAGGAAACCCGCTCTCAGCACAGTCAAGTTCAAACGTCGCCACTCTCAACAGAGTGGGTAAAGTGCCCCGGACAGGCGATTTACTTGAGCCTGGCAGCCGAAGGGCCACTTTTAAACTGGGAGGAAAACAGGGCCTCTGCCACAGGCCTGGTGAATTTTTCTTAGATTTGTCAAAGACTAGAACCAATGAATCCTCTCAGTAAGTCCAATTTCAAGGTCACCGACTGACAGCTGAAGTGTACCTGTCATGTGGCGTGGTGACCGGTTCCCCCGTGGTTCGTCCAGGCCTCGCAGACAAATTCTGCCTCTGGGTTCTCCCAAGCAGATCCCCCACCGTTGGGTGAGATATCATATGTGGATATTCCCCAGTACACCAAGGATCGTCAATTACCGTCCAAACGATTTTTTTATTTAAGAAAGCTCACATCACAAAACAATGTAGTGGAACTTTTCAGAGCCACGCAGGACCCCTGACAAAGGGGTCATACATGGCTCCAAAACGTTGTACTACATTGTTTTGTGATGTGAGCTTTTTGAATAAAAAAACATTTGGATAAAATTGATGATCCTTGATGTGCTGGCCAATATCTACAGGTTCCAGTATCCAGCTAGCGGTCGCTACAGCATCCAGTACCTTAAGCGTGCATTCCAGGAGTGTGCGAGATGGGAAATTTGGACTGTGGGTGTGATATTAGGGGTCTAAACAGACCTCTGATGTTTCATCTTTGAAACAGAGAAATGAGATTGAGGACACAGCCCACAATCTCCATTTCTGCAGCCACAGCTCCACAGAATGAATGGACAGAAATAGCTCCATACAGAGCTTCCTGTTCATTCACAAACTGAAGCATAGTAAACATAGTTTACCATGTCTCAGTTATAAATGAACTGGGTCAGTGATCCCTATTCATTAAGACAAGGGGGGAGCCGGTAAATTACACATTTACTGGTCCCTTCCCCACGCTCCATGCAGAAAACATCCCCCCGCAGCAGCCGGGAAGGAGAGGAGAGGGGGGAACACGGTAGCACTGTGGGGGATGGGGGGGCAAAAGAGTACACAGGAGATTGGGGCAGCAGGTGGTGGATAGCACGGGGGATGGGCTGCATATAGAGGAACCGTTCCCCTTCATTTTCCTCCTGCAGCCTTTCAGCTGCTGCAGAAGGGAAATGAAGGGATAGGTTCCTCTATATGCAGCCCCTCCTATCCAGGTGTACAGGGGGCCGCATGGAAACCCTGGAGCATGCAATTGTGACCCTGGCAACTCCTGTACATACGCCCCTGCTGGTGGGATGGGATGAGTGGCAGTGCTGGGGGCAATGGGATGAGTGGCAGTGCTGGGGGCAATGGGATGAGTGGCAGTGCTGGGGGGAATGGGATGAGTGGCAGTGCTGGTGGGGGGAATGGGATGAGTGGCAGTGCTGGTGGGGGGAATGGGATGAGTGGCAGTGCTGGTGGGGGGAATGGGATGAGTGGCAGTGCTGGGGGGAATGGGATGAGTGGCAGTGCTGGGGGGAATGGGATGAGTGGCAGTGCTGGGGAGAATGGGATGAGTGGCAGTGCTGGGGGGGGGAGGAATGAGTGTCAGTGGTGGAGATAGGGAGGAATGTCAGTGCTGGGGGGATGAATGAGTGGTGGGTGGGATTGCTGGGGAGAATGGGATGAGTGGCAGTGGTGGAGGGAGGAATGAGTGTCAGTGCTGGGGGGGGGGGGGGGGTGTGAGTGAGATTGCTGGGGGGAATGGGATGAGTGGCAGTGGTGGAGGGAGGGAGGGAGGAATGAGTGGCAGTGGTGGGTGGGTGGCATGAGTGGCAGTGCAGTGGAGGTAGGAATGAGTGGTAGTGGTGGGTGGGTGGCATTAGTGGCAGTGCTGTGGAGGGAGGAATGAGTGGCAATGGTGGAGGGGGGGGGGGAATGAGTGGCAGTGGTGGGTGGGATGAGTGTGATTGCTTGGGGGAATGGGATAAGTGTCAGTGGTGGGGGGGGGGGTAGGGATGAGTATCAATGATGTGCTGGGTGGGAGGGATGAGTGGAAGTGGTGGGATGGGATGGAATCAGCGGTGGTGGTGGGAACTGTCACTGACTGGGTACCTTGGCAGCGCTGGGTGCCAGGATCAGAGACTTATTTGCTGTCAGTTTCCACTTGGTTTTCCCCTGCATTGCTCCGTGTCTCTACTCTTTACACAGCGGCCGTGACCTCCTGCAGCTCCTCCCCCACCTTCTTTCAATTGGTGTCAGCAGTGTCCGCCCCGCCTCCCTACATTCTCTGTCTCTGGATAGGCAGGGGCGGGGGCAGGTCGGTCCACAGTCTCAGCGCTGCCTTCTCTATCTCCCCTCAGCTGATGAAAGCCCCCCTCCCCACGACGGAACGAACCGACGACACACACAGTGACAGGACAGTTAGGTGGGCCCCTCACGCGGGTGGCGGGCCCCCCTGAATTGGTGGAACTACAGGGCCCAGTCGCACATGCGACTGCTGCGACTATGATAATTCCGCCACTGTCCTTGACTTTTAAGTTGCAGTTGTACATTGGTTTCCACTGACAAGGATGAGCTAAGCCTATGAAATCATTTATTAGATCTAACGTTGCTTTGAGTAAATTCCAAGGAATTTATAAAGGACATTGACTCAGGCCTTGTACACACGACCGAGAATCTTGTCGTAAAAGAAACATTGTTTTCCTCAACGAGTTTCTTGTCCGGCTTGTCAAGAATCTTGTGAAGCTTTCCTTGCATACACACTGTCAAGACAAAATCTCGTCGTTCTCAAATGCGGTAACGTACAACACGTACGATGGCACTATAAAGAGGAAGTTTGATTCTACTGGCGCCACCCTTGGGGCTGCTTTTGCTAATCTCATGTTACTGCGTGTTAACTAAAAGTTTAGTGAGAGACAATTCGCGCTTTGCAGTCTGTTACAGCATGACGAATGTGTTATCTCCATTACAAACCCTACTTTTACCGAAGGCACGCTCCCGTCTCATACATTATTCTGAGCATGCGCAGGTTTCTAAGCATTCACACGAACGTCTTTCTAGTCGTAAACCAGCCCGACGAGAAACGCGACGAAAAAATTGAGACTCCCAACGAAAAAAAAGAGAACATGTTTTTTTCTCGTCGAGATCCACAACAGTTTTCTCGACGAAAAACATACACGACCGCTTTTCTCGGCAAACGGTCGTGTGTACGAGGCCTGACAGAACTCTATGGCCTGGATTCACAGACAGCAGGCGAACATTACGCCGCCGTTGCGTATCCCCTGTATGCTATGCCAACGCAGCGCAGAGAGGCAAGCATGGAGTTCATAAAGCCAGTGCTCCCAACGTTGCACCAGCGTGGCGTGGGTTTCAAAGGCATAGGCCGGCGTAGGTGGAAGTGGGCATGATCCATGCAAATGAGGCGTGACAAGGCGCCAGACAAATACGTATAATGAACGGCGCATGCGCCGCGACGTGAACGCATCTCCTTGCGCATGCTCACAACCACGTCGGAACAACTGCCTAAGATACGCCGGATCACTGTGTACGCCGTTAACATAACCTACGCCCAGCCAGACACATGTCCAATGTAAAATACGCCAGCTTGTGTTCCCTGGTGCAGACCTGAGCATGTCTGTTGCTGAGTTGCACCTCCTTTATGGGGAATAACTTTACGCCGGACATACAACTTACGCGCACCGCGCGTAGCCTGCGTTGGGCGCACGTACGTTTGCCTCATTTGCCTCTTTGAATTGCTAGGAGCGGCACCATGCACCCAGCCTAAATGTACGCCCACCCTACGCCGTCGTAAGCAAGTTATGTCGGAGGGGTGTAGCCTGGTTTTAGGCGTATTTCTGTTTGCGGGTCTGGCACACAGATACGACGGCGCACATTTGCACTTACGTCGGCGTAACTTGTTATACGTCGGCGTAAGTGCTCTGTGAATCTGGGCCTATCTCTGTGCTGCTTCTCTTTTCACTGTCCAGTCACAAGATGGGCGGGTCCAGGACAACCTCAGCTCAGAAACGTTAGGTTGAATAATGCTAGCCATCACACTGAGGACATCTAGCAGCAGAACAACGTGCTGCAGGGCAAAATCTATGAAGTAGAATATTGCAAAAAAATCTGTTTTTAATATTTTATCTTTTATTTGCTGATTGTAGTTCTGATTTAAAAGACCAAAAGGTATAAAGTATGGGAAATGTACTATTGTAGTGTACCTACAAGAAAAATTAAGATACACCACAATCCACAGGCCAACAGACTGAGGACATCTAGCCGCAGGAAAAAGCGCTGCAGGGGAAATCTGAGGACTTTTTTTTATTTTTAAAGTGCTATCCATCTCTATCTTGTTTTGGCTGTTATGCCTTCAAAAAGCAACTCATGCAAAAACAATTCATACACGAATCTACAATGGAGGAGATGTGCAATAAAGTGGCACCGGAAGACCCTTGTGTGAATTGCAATGTACTGTACCATGCACTCTCTTCATTGCAATCAATGTCACGGCTTTAAACAACTTACGGGGACTTATTAGTGTGATATCCCCATTGAGCCATTACAGCATTTTCAATATTTATATGATATAATTAGCCATTTCTTTTATTTCTTGCTTTCCATTAACATTACAACATCAGTGCCCGGGGGCACATGGGAGGCAAGACAGCTTCAATAAAATTAATGTAGGATGACAGTGCTCTAAAAAGTGACAGATCCAAATATAACTGATGAGCAGCATTATTCAACCCCAGGCTTGTGCAAATCACACTTCAATGGCCTTTTTCTTTCTTCTAAGTTCTACTCTTTAATTGCACAGATCAGCTTACAGAGGCTGCTCTGGCGTGTTTTGCTGTTCCGTGGCTTCAGTTCTAGTTTTTGAGAGCTTGGTGAAGTCAGACACTTGTCAGAGATAGTTAAAAAAATCCAAGGGCTTGGGACTGGATGACGAATGAACTAAACACAGTGGGCCAGATTCAGATACACTTAATATTGCGTAATCGAAATACTCTACGCTGCCGTATTTTACCAGGCTCTACACCGAATTCTGGTAGATTTTTGCCCGTACGCTACGGCGGCGTAGTCTATTTCTCGCCGCTTATCGAAATACGCGATTAGGGGGCGTGAAGCATTTAAATTAAGCGCGTCCCCGCGGCGATCGAACTGCGCATGCTCCGTCCCCGCCGCGCATTGCGCGAAATCACGTCGTTGCATCATTCGTTGTTTGAGTAGCGTCGTTTACGAACATTCCTATTCCCGGACGACTTACGTAAAAAATAATAAAAGATGTCGGAAAACTTAGAAATTCGACGCGGGAACGACGGCCATACTTAACATGGGCTGTCTTATATTAGAGCAGCAAAAAGCTGGTATAGTGTTACGCAAAAAAAAGATGAATAAAGGTGCCGTAAGAGATTGCGAATGAAGATCGTAATTTCGGGGATCGCCGGCAAAAGCTCATTTGCATACCCTGACGCGGAAAAAACGACGGGAATCCACCCAGCGGCCGCAATTTTATTGCAGCGTAGATCCAAAGGTGTACGAACACGTAATCCAGTCGAATTGAAGCCCGCAGCCGTCTATTCATGGTTTTAGGTTTTCGACTAGCTAAAAAACGTGCGTAATTTGAAATTACTCCAGTCTAACACCAGTTAGACAGGAGTTACGGCTCTCTGAATCTGGCCCAGTGTGTTTAAAGCGATAGTAAACCCAAAACCAAAGATGTAATATATTGCTTAGATGTGGTGGCTACATTATTTTTCCACTGTTTTCTGCCTGGTGATCTTGCCAGTAACATACAGTGCCTTGAAAAAGTATTCATAACCCTTAAAATTTTCCACATTTTGTCATGTTACAACCAAAAACGTAAATGTTGACACCATTACATTGTAGCTCTGGCTGTATGTTTAGGGTCGTTGTCCTGCTGGAAGGTGAACCCCAGTCTCAGGTCTTTTGCAGACGCTAACAGGTTTTCTTCTAAGATTGTCCTGTATTTGGTTCTATCCATCTTCCCATCAACTCTGACCAACTTCCCTGTCCCTGCTGATGAAAAGCATCCCCACAGCATGATGCTGCTACCATCACCATGTTTCACAGTGGGGGATGGTGTGTTCAGGGTGATGTGCAGTGTTAGTTTTCTGCCACACAGGATTTTGCTTTTAGGCTTAAAATTTCAATTTTGGTTTCCACGTGTTTGCTGTGTTCCCCACATGAAGGGGTATGAATACTTTTCAAGGCACTGTACCTCCTGACCCAAGTGTATTGTGCTGTGCCTTTAAATATTCAAATCCATGCAAATTATGAATAAATGCGAATAATAAATCATATCGTGTGAACAACATAAAATATGAGGAGAGACAAAAATCCAACAATCAACAAAAACGTGACTATGAAATTGCAGACGTTTGCTGTGTTCAATCACTTCTGTGCTCCTCCACCACAAATAATGCTCCAACTGCTTACTAGATGAATAGAACGCACAATATAAAAGGTCTAATTGTGCTTTACAGGTAGCCAGAGAAACTCTAGGATGGTCCACTGAGGTCACTTCTGCACAATGGTTTCACTCAAGGCATTTACACCAAGGCATAAAAGACAAACACAGGGACTCCTATGATGAAACGCATCGGGCAAGCCTAGTGCTGACGTCAACATGCCAGCTCGTGGATTGTAGTTTGTATTTTCAGGCGTGTCTCTTTTTGCAGTATGTGAGTGCCTTTCTAATACTGTATATAATAAACAGCATTTTTATGGTTTTGGTCCATGGAGCCCCTATTTTTCAGTGATCATTTCAGTGATCATTATTAGCACCCCTGTCAGTGGTAAATAGTTTGTCCTATCCCTGTAACTGCTTCATCTGCTGGACAGCTTGTTCTTTTAAAAAACAAGTGACCTCACCCCTTACCTATTTAAGAAATCTCAGACAGAGGAGCAGGTAGTCGGCGGTGCTCCTTCAACGAGGCTGGTGTTTTTTTTTTAGGGTCTGGCGATGCAGCAGGCGGCGTGATTGAGGATGAATCTACATCGGAGAACATTGTTTTTTATTTTTTTTATAAAGAAATTGTCAAAAACTCTTGTACTGTCTATATTCACTTTTTTACACTTTTTTTTTTTGGTAAATGGGTACCCATTGGGGGAAGGGATACCCCATACTCATTCAGGGAGGGGGGTATGGGGGCTTGCAGATTACAATAACCCCCCCACCTGCAGACCCCCACAACCACCACCCTGAGTTTTGGGGAAGAGGCCCCCTGTCCTAAAGCACTCCCTCTTCTTGAGGGCATGTGGCCTAGTATGGTTAAGAAGGGGGGGGGGGGCGCTAGCTCACCTGCCCTTTTTCAGACCTGTCGGGGCTGCATACTCGGATCAGGGTCTGGTATGAATTTTGAGGGGATCCCACGTAAATTTTGGCGGGGGGTTCCCCTTAGGATCCATACCAGACCCGAAGGGCCTGGTATGGATTGGTGGGGACCCCATGCTGTTTTTTTCAGATTTTTCTACTGCCAGAATTCTTTTGTTTACATATCAGCTCTCAGCGGAGAAGCGCGCTGACATCTTATGACTTATCGGTTGCTAAGGACACCGCTGGCGGCTCCCCAGTCTGCTTCTTAATAGCCAGCTTTTCTTCACACAGAATTTTAATTGGTTGATAATTTTCCAATCCGAATTTGAATTGTTTCGAAAATTTGGAATTCGTTAGAAAATTTATAAATAAGATTAAAAGAAATTAACTAAACCAATTCTGAAACAAATCATTGAAATGAAATTAGTAACATAACTAATCTATCCGAAACGAAATGAAGCAAATTTTTCCGTTCTGCATATGTTTAACATCAGCTGGTAATTTTGTGTCCTGAAAATAATGCCAATGAGATTACAGTCAATTCATTTATTAGGCTGTATACCATAGGCGTGCGCACAGGGTGTGCCAGTGTGCCCAGGCACATCATAATCACTCTGTGCAGCACAGATTTCTCTACTGCCCTGGCTCCGATCTTTTCCCCTGCAGCGTTGCCAGCTTCCCTCCTCTCCTATCAGCTGTTGCTGCTGGGATGTTTTAGGAGTGGGGAAGGGGCCAGAAAATATGTAATTTACCGGCCCCTTCCCTTTATGAATGAACATCCTGAGTGATCGGTAGTGTGTGTTTGGGCTTTGGGGTGCACACCCTAATGTAATAGGCTGCGCACACCTATGCTGTATACTTGGTGAAAGACAGGATCAGTCACACTGCGGACTGACATATAAAAAATAAGTACCTTGCAGTCCGGAAAATCCTCTACGAGCCAGCCATATTGGGGGTGGGACCATGCTTGATCCAAACACAAGTTACAAAGAAAAAATAAGAGTACATTGTTTGAAAACAATGTTATTTGTTTACTGTGGTGTGTCTTTAATTTTTTTAAAGTGTATGTAAATCTAACAATGATTTTCCCTTATTTGTTTCCCTTTTTGGTCTGTTAAGGAGGTACAGCTACTTAAAAGAAAAAATAGCAAGCCCGCAGTTCGCTGCAATATTTTGCCTGAATCCAGAGATTTCCCCAACGGTACTATTTTTTGCTGCTAGATGTTCTCAGTTTGTTGACCAAAATCATTCTACCCACTTTCCTGGAGCCCAGGATGCCCTGAACCTGCATCAGTCTGTGACTGGACAGTGAAAGGAGAAGCAGCACAGTGATGAGCTCATCTCTCTATAAGTCTTCTCTCTCCTGCTATTAGCATGCTTCTTGTCAACACTTGGATAGGCTTCTTGTACTGCTTCTTCTTCTCACATTTCAGCCCTGCTATACAAGGACTGCAAAAGGCTAATAACAATTTAAATGCAAGTACTTTTGGAGCATTTTACACATTACACCCATTTTTAGGGTACAACATGTTCCAACACAGTTAACATTTTTACCTGCACAGTTGTCCCGTGTCCCAATGCAGCAGATGGTTCGTAGTTCTCGATGAACTAGGAAGATGCTGATGAATACCCTCATAGTTCATTGACACTTCCTCCAGCTTTCAAACTGATAACCCATAAGGAGCCGAACAGGTCTGGTGTGGATTTTAAGGCGAACTCCACCCCAAATTGAAAAAAAAATAGCGTGGAGTTCCCCCAAAAATCCACACCAGACCCCTTATCCAAGCACGTAACCTGGCCGGCCACAGAAAAGAGGGGGAGCGAGAGAGCGCCCCCCCACTCCTGAACCGTACCAGGCCACATGCCCTCAACATGGGGAGGATGTCCCCATGTTGATGGGGGACAAGGCCCTTATCCCCACAACCCTGGCCGGTGGTTGTGGCGGTCTGCGGACGGGGGCCTTTCAGAATCTAGAAGACCCCTTTAACAAAGGGGACCCCAAGAACTTGGCCTCCCCCCACCAATTCACTAAGGAAGTGTAAATAATAGTAAAAAAAACTCACACACCGTGGAAAAAGTCCTTTATTAAAAAATAAAAAATAAATACAAATCCAGCGGTGTTAATCCACTCTTGATCCCCGCTTCAACGTTGTCAGTATCCAGTATCCAGTGACGGATGATCTCCTCTCCGCCGGGGTCCAGCAATGAGAAGATCCATCCAGGTCCGGGATCCAGAGCGCACGCATCGCCGGCCTCCTGTCTCCACCGGAGACAGCCCGGCGAATAACGCGGCTTGAGCCAGTGACAGCTCTTAAATAGGAGAGGCAGGGCCACCCATCACGTGACCCCACCCCCTCTGATGCAAGAGAAAGCCTGGGCTTCCCCAGTGACGTAGTCAGAGGGTGCGTTTTTTAAAACTTTTTTTTGCATTGATACATGTCCCCTGGGGCAGGACCCAGGTCCCCAAACACTTTTTAGGACAATAACTTGCATATTAGCCTTTAAAAATAGCACTTTAGATCTCTCCCATAAACTTTAACAGGGTGTTCCTCGGCTTTTCGAATTTGCCGCGAACACCCCAAATTGTCTGCTGTTCGCCGAACATGTTTTCGACTTGAACTCAAAGCTCATCCCTACTGGAGGCCATGTCTGACATTGCAACTGTGGTCTACTGATCTCGAGTGTATGAGATGCTCTCCTGGCTCCTGTTTAAAAATAATATATGCATTTTTATTTTTTCTTCAAAAAATGTATTTGTTTATTTTTTCAAAAAGGTGAAAAGGCGCTGCCTTGGTAGAAGGCAGAAGAATACTCCAGATTTTGCATTTTTTTTTTTGTGTTTATAATATTTTACCAACAGTATATTTTGTTTTTATTTGACATACATTACCTACATGTTCTTTGCAAATGTGAATTTAATACATATTCCTTGCTAATTTATGCCCAATGTGACCCAGCAGAAAGAATACTGAACAAGTGAATGCACTCGAGTTCTATCGATCCAGGAACTTAATGGCTGGATGGGAAAGGTTTATTTGTCCCTGGTGGCATGTAATTGTCATCTTTTGTTATCTTCACCCATTAAATCATTTGAAATACAATCACAATATCTGACCAATGTTTATACATGGGGAAGTTCTTATATTACAGTAAATGTGTGAGCTGTTCTCACAGACATTATATGCCACGTTGGAAAATGTACTACTACTGCTTAAGCCTTTGCAAAAGCTTAACTGCATTGTACAGCTATCGCTACAAATACTTTTTAGGAGAAATGTCAGCTGTAAAATGTTCTACTAATTATCTTGAAACTGAGTGCAATGGGAAGAGCTTTTACACTAAAGTGAATGTAGATGTGAAAGAAAATCAGCAGTTTCTAGTGTATGCAGTACTGAGGAGTGGGAGATGTTGGGGTTGTGGGAGGTGTTAAGGTATGGAAGGTATTAAAGTGTGGGAGGTGCTGGGGTGTATTGGGGTGTGGGAGGTATCGAGGAGTGTGAGGTGTTGGGCGGGAGGTATTGGGGTATAGGAGGTGTTGGGGTGTGGGAGGTGTTGGGGTGTGGAAGATATCAGAGTGTGGGAGATGTTGGGCTGTGGGAGGTGTTGGGGTTTACCTATTTACTAAGCTAAGGAATTACTCCTTTGCAAAGGGAACCACCTATTTGCCTTAAGTAAATCAACTTTATTACAGCAAAAAACAAAAACAAAAAAACAACCACAGTAGGCCCCCTGCTCCCATAGCTCTCTTTTATAAGGACTATGGAATCGTGTTCTCTCACTATATCAAGTATTTAGAGCCCTGATTAAGGTGCACTGGCTGAGTTAACAACAAATCAAATAAAGCAATTTTTGAATTGAGAACCATTCCTCCAGCTCTTCCCCTTTTATCCATTTAATGCTTTGCTGCCCCAGACAGGATCAGGGTGATCACTTTGGTTGTACTTTTATCCAGTGGCGGTGCGTCCATAGTGGGCGCAGGAGCACGGACTCCTCTCTCCTGCACCCGTCAATCTCCAATAAAAAAAAATAATGAATTTCATGAATCTATCTATTGTCACCACTACCGCCCACTATTCAGGTGTCCAGCCCCTTGTTCAGCGCCAGCCATCTGGAGCAATAGGCTTCCTAATTAGAGCCTGTGCGCTCTAATAGGCTTCCAAATTGTTAAAAAGTGGGCACGTGGGTCTGGTTACCGGTCACTTGATTGGCTGAAGCGACAGTTGCTAGGCGTCCAATCATAGCGTCTCTGACATGAAATGGACGGGAGAAGACATCGAAGACACAAAGGGAGTGTGGAGGTACTGACCCGAGACAGGTAAGTACTGGGTGGAGGGGGCAAACTGGCTGCATTTGATGGGGCAAACTGGCTGCATTTGATGGGGCAAACTGGCTGCATTTGATGGGGCAAACTGGCTGCATTTGATGGGGCAAACTGGCTGTATTTGATGGGGCAAACTGGCTGTATTTGATGGGGCAAACTGGCTGTATTTGATGGGGCAAACTGGCTGTATTTGATGGGGCAAACTGGCTGTATTTGATGGGGCAAACTGGCTGTATTTGATGGGGCAAACTGGCGGCATTTGATGGTGAAAACTCACAGCATTTGATGGGGAAACTGGCATTTGATGGGACAAACTGGCATTTGATGGGGCAAACTGGGGGCATTTGATAGGGCAAACTGGCATCATTTGATGGGGCAAACTGGCAACAATTCATGGGCACAGTGGCTGCGTTTGATGGCACAGTGGCAGCAATTGATGGGCACAGTGGCTGCTATTGATGATTTTTTTTTCTTTTCAGTTTGTTTGTACCCCCTCCCAAAAAAAATTTGAGCACCAACTGCCACTAAGTTAATCTATTTTACACAGAAGAGAGGCTGTCATGTCAATCTGATTGGCATATCAAAATTATGCCAGTTTGCCCTGATTGGATTGGTTCAAGGCTGCTGATAACAATAACAAATGGGTTCTCTGTATGCTATTATTTTTTGACAATTTATTGCCTCATTTATTTACCAGAATATATTAAATGTCTATTTTCCATTTTGTATTGTTTGAACGCAGCATGGTATAATTTGTCATTTCTCTATTAATTTTCATAATTTTTGAAAGAGGAATATGTTGTCCAGTTTTTAATGTTCAAAGTCTGTACAGCCTTGATGAGACGCCCATAATATGCGTTTAATGTCTTTTATTTTCTTTGTACTTTTCTCTGCTGTGGAATTTGTTTGCTGAAAGCAAGTGGCATTTACATGAATTTGATATATTTCTATGTATGGATATGTGGGGGAATGTAAACTGGGTGGGTGAACCTAAACAATCAGTTTTCATTTGGGCAGAAATAATTTGATTGTGGTGATCCTCATTAAGCTGAAAAGAAAGCTGGATAGGGTTGTATAATTGCCACAACTGCAATGCTTTACTTTATGGCGTTGCCAGGATTATACCGCCTGTCATCTTCAGTGGGCAGTACTGCCTGTTCAACGTGACTCAATCAAGTGAATGGGGTTGCACTGCAACTACCCTGAAACATATGCAGTTGCGGAGTGATGATGAAGGCTTTGAAGGGTTAAAATAGGCAGCAAATCAACATAATGCTCATACCTCCCAAACTTTTGAAATTGAAATGAGGGACACCTATCGGCAAAAGTACAGTATGCAGGCCTAGGACACACACCTTGCCACACCCCCTTAAAGGAGAAGTGTACAAAAAAAATAAGATTGGTTAAACCCACAAGTGCTTTTTTTTTTTTTTTTTTACCAATACTATTCCTTTATATTGGCTTTTGGCATTTACAAATGCAAATTTCGGAGGATAGAAGATTTTATCTAAAGCAGCAGTCATCATAATAGTAAGTACTGTGCTTTAGCTTGTGCAAAAAAAAAGATGTTAGACTGAACTTAACCACTTAAAGTGGTTTTAAATCCAACCACACATCTTGCATCTACAGGTAAGCCTAGATTAAGGCTTACCTGTAGGTGCAAGAAATATCTCCTAAACCTGTGCGGTAGTCAACGGCGCAGGCTCACTGAGCATTCTGTTTTTCTTAATGCCATTAACAGGGGTTAATGCCGTATTTCTATGCGCGGGAGTGACATCATCGCTGCTCCGGCCAATCACAGCGCCGGAGAGGCGTTGCTGCTTCCTGTTAACAAGGGGACATGGCGGCAATGGTGGACGGGATGGAGGACTTCGGGGGCTTTGATCGCAGGTAAGTGATACATAATAAGCTAGTATGCTGTGCATGTTGGCTTATTATGCCTTTCTCTTGCAGGTTTTTTTTAAATGGAAGGCTTTACTTCCTCCTTTAAGGATTAATTCTATTTCTGACTTTTGTTGTTTACAAGTTAAAATCAGGTTTTTTTTTTGCTACAAAATTACTTAGAACCCCCGAACATTATAAATATTTTTTTAGCAAAGACTCTGGAGAATAAAATGGCGGTCGTTGCAATATTTTATGTCACACCGTATTTCCGCAGTGGTCTTTCCAAAGCAATTTTTGGGAAAAAATATACTTCACTGAATCAAAATAAACAGTAAAGTTAGCCCAATTTTTTTGTATAAAGTGAATGATGATGTTTCATTGAGTAAACAGAAACCAAGAACCCATTCACACAGGTGCAACACGACTTCCAGTGCGACTTTTAGGCCTTGTACACACGGCTGAATATATCCGCTGTGAACGGTCCCCGGACCGTTTACAGCGTATATTTACGCCGGGGTGTTTTGATCCGATGGCTGTACACACCATCGGATCAAATTCCCCGCCGGCGGACAGCGCGGTGACGCGGCGGTGACGTTGACGCCGCCACGTCACCGCACCAGGAAGTAAACACTTCCGCGCGCATGCGTCGGATCCATTCACAGGATACGACGCATGTGCGGCAAGATATGTCCGCTGGTTTGCCGTACTAACCAGCGGACATATCTGACGGCCAGCTATCCGGCGGAATTATTTCAAAGCATGCTTTGAAATTTTTCCGCCGGATGAATCCGGCAAAAAGCGTCCGTTTGCCCCTACAGACGAGGGGATTTTTCGGCTGAAATGGTCCGTCGGACCATGTTCAGCGGAAATATCCCCTCGTGTGTACAAGGCCTAAGAGTCAACTTGGACACGACTTGAGTATGAATCACAGCGTGACTTGGGGCGACTTCGGCGCGACTTACAAGTCGCCTTCAGGAGGGGGAACTTCACGCCAAATTTTAAATAAAAAACGGGCATCGGTTCGCCCTCCAGGAGCATACCAGGCCCTTAGGTCAAAAAAACGTCCCCCCCCCCGATCCATACCAAACCCTTACTCGAGCACGCAGCACGGCCGGTCAGGAAAGGGGGCGGGGATGAGGGAGGTGTTTGCCTTTGAACAGATTTACACTGGGGCGACTTCCTGTAAAGTTGCCTCAATGTGAATGAGAATCCAACTTGGAGGCGACTTCCATTGAAATCAATGGGTACAAGTTGCCTACAAGTCGGATTGAAGTAGTACAGGAAAACATTTTTCAAGTCGGAGCGACTGCAGTAGTGTACATTAAGACGGCTTCATTCAATTACATTGATTTCTTCATGCAGCGCGACTTGAGGTGACTAGGGGCGACCTGAAGTCAGATCCATAGTCGGACCTGTGTGAATGGGCTCTAACATGTCACGGTTAAAAATTGCACACACTCGTGGAATGGCGACAAACTACGGTACTTAAAAATCTTCATAGGAGACGCTTTAAACAGTTTTAACGGTTACCAGTTAAGAGTTACAGAGTAGGTCTTTTGCAACAATTATTGCTCTCGCTCTGATGATCGCAATGATACCTTATAGAGTATGTGTGATTTGAACACTGTTTACATTTGCGAACATGGCTTACCTATGCGTTTTCTTTGGTGCGTGAGCATGCAGGGATGGGGCGGTTTAAAAAAAAAAAACATTTTTGCTAATATGGCCAAGACTGGTCTGAAATTCAAGAGCTGACTGATGCTAAAAGAAATCTCCAAAATCCTATTTTTTTTTTATAAGGGGATCTGCAGGAAACTTGCAAAAGCTGATGTCAAATTTTCTTTAGTGCATACATCTATAATCAGAGTCTGAACTGATTTCTCCTGCATGGGACATGTGCCAGATAAAAAGACTTTGCTGACTAAAAAGAATATTAAAGCAACCCTACAGTTTGCCATTGAACATAAAGACAAAGACCAGGCATTTTGAAAAAAATGTGTTGTGAACCGATGAATTTAAATATAGAGTTGTTTAGACACAGTGGCCCGGATTCACGATGGATTTACGTTGGCGTATCTCGAGATATGCCGTTGTAAGTACAAATGTGCGCCGTCTTATACTTGCGCCGATTCACAAAGCAAGATACGTTGAAAAACATGGCTTTAGCCGCCCGACGTATGCAAATGAGTAAGATACGCCGATTCACGAACGTAGATGCACCCGGCCGCTTCATATACGCGATTTGCGTAAGGCTTACGTCCGGCGTAAAGTTACCCCTCATATAGCAGGTAATGCAATGGTATGGGCCAGGGAACGACGCCGTCAAATTTTATGTCGCGTACGCCGTTTAAGTAGCACTACGTGAATAGGGCTGTGCGTAGGTTACGTTCACGTCGTAGGCGTATCTTAGGCAGAAATTTGGACGGAACTGAGAGCATGCGCACTGGGATGCGTCCAAGATACGACACATGCGCAGTTTGTTTTTTGAAGTTCAGCCCATCATTTGCATGGGGTCACGCTTCATTGTAATATATCACGCCCACTTCCAGCCCACTTTGACTTATGTCGGCTTACGCCGTCAACTATATGCTACGCCGACGCAACGTTGAGCGCATTTGCTTTGTGAATAGCATGCTTGCCTCTCAACGTTGCGGCGGCGTAGCGTAAAGAAGATACGCTACGCCCGCACAAAGATACACTGCTCTACCTGAATCCGGGCCAGTAGAGTAGATATGATTAGTGCAAACCAAACACATTATTTTAGGGAAAGAACCTTGCACCTGGTACCAAATTTTAAACCAGGAGTCTCCAAAATTTCGAAACAAAAGTTTACTCTTCTTCAGACTTTGAGGGGGCCAGGATGTGGCCAGTCTAGGTAGAAAATGCTCTGGCGTCATTGGGAGTAAACGATGCCCCATCATTAGAAATAAGAGGGGAATCTTCAGCGCTAGCCAAGTGAGCTTAAAGGAGGAGATTTACAAACAAAGGCAAAGGGAAATGGTGCATAAACATAAGTGAAAATGCTGCTCTGATGAAGTCTAGTGACGTGACGACACGCGTTAGGAGCCATACACGTGACCGGAAGTGACGTGGAGCCCTGTCTGGCCGTTCGGATGTTTATTTATCTCTGGTTTTATCAATTTATTGTAAGCATTCATTTTTATTTTATTAAATTCATTGCTCTGCTTACTTCACCATGGGAGTTCTCTTTTTCTTTGCTTCTACCTGTCTGATGACCATCTGTCCCCACCGAGAGCCTCCATTTTTTCGAAGATCGCTACAGTTACCTGTTCGTATCAGGAAGATCTACACGGAGGACATCAGCTGTTTATGAAGTTGGGGTTTAGCCATTAAAAGCTGTCTGATCTATTTATTGAGGTAAGCGCTCTGTGAGCCCAGCTATCATGAAGATCTACATTTGAAGCCTCTTTATGGATGGACGTATTTGAAGATTTTTCAGCTATTGTATTCACTAGTCTGTACTTCTCTAACAGTTTTGACGTTTTTTTTTTTTTCTGTGGCTGCTTGTTTGCAAGCTCACTTTATTCATTTTTTCACAGCATCCTTTGTTTTTTGGTATGGGCTGTTTGTCTGGGTTTTTGCACTAGCACTTTATTGTTGAAGACACATTTAGGTATATTCATTGCTCATTGGAGCAGCGTTTTATATGCACAATAGGTGTGTTTGAGATTGCGCTCATCATTCATTTATTATAATGCCCCATCATTGGCATTGGTGGGAAGACAATTGCCCCATTGTTGGTATCAGGTGAACAAATAGTGCCACATCATTGGTGACAGTGTAAGAAATAGTTCCCCATCATTGGTGTTAGTAAGAGGAATAGTACCCCATCATTGGTGTCAGCGGAAGGACTGGTCCCCTATCATTGGTGTCAGGGGAAGGAATAGTCTCCAATCACTGGTGTAAGGGGAAACAATAGTGCCATATAATTTTTGTCATGGGAAGGAATAGATCCCCATCATTGGTGTCAGTGGGAGGAAAAGTGCCTTGTATTAGTGGGGGGAATAGTGCTCAGGGCTAGATAAAAGCAAGCAAAGGGCCACATCTGGCCCCCGAGCTGCAGTTTGAAGACCACTATTTTATACTAATAGTTCCCATAACATAAAAACTAAGAGCAGGTTCTTCTGAAAGTAGCTGTTTGCTTCTCAACCTCTTCCCACTGCATATATGCGTTAGCAGGGAGGGGAGGGCCTCAACGCCCAGCTGCCGCACATATATGTCCATGGGGGCCAAGGCTGTGTGCTGAGAGCATGTTCACTGTGAGCTCCTAACACACTGATCAAGGTGTCAACGACAGTTCAATCTGGTCTCCAATTTGTGATCGGGAGCCAGAGGGAAAGGCTCATTATTATGTGACCATTGTGAGAGCCAATTACAGCAATCACATTACTGGGTCACTGCTCCTGCCTCCCGACGTTAAGACTTACTTAAAGGGCCACTGGGACATGGTGGGAAGAAGTTGAAGCTGAACTGCAGGCTGGAGAAAAAAAATATTAAAAAAACTAATTTAAAATAATTGATCACTACGACAAGCTGTTACTGACTCCAGTGATCACGAGGCATCAACTTTTCCGATTGGCTACAGCTCAGGACTCGAGGTATAAAGTGGTTGTAAACCCTTACATACAACTTTCATCTACAGGTAAGCCTAGATTATGGCTTACCTGTAGTTGCTGGAAGTATCTCCTAAACCTACATGGTTAAAGAGATATTTACAATTCCCCATACGAGGATTTCTTCTGTGCATGCGCAGATGTATTCAGTGCATGCGCACTTTAGAAAGGTCACGCCATCCACGGGAGAAACTCAAAACCCCTGAACAGCAGTAAATCTTTAGGCTGTCAGAAGATCAGCCTTTAGTGGCTCAGTTCCAACAAATAGAGAGCAAATGAGCAGGATGAGACCGTGTATTACTGGATTTTATACAGTATAGACACTTATGTATACAGTGCACCATTCTGTAGAGATTTTTTTTAATAGGGTTATTACTGTTGATTGAAAAGAGAATAAATAATGCACCTTTCAATTTTTACAAATTAGTATTTATTTTTAAAAATGTGTTTCTCACCAAAGTTTAATCCCAACTCATAGATAATTGAAAAATAACATATCTCACTGTTAATTGGATAATTACATGCTTTCAAAAATATCCTGTCAAAATTGGATGACGTCTCAAAGAGCACAGCTCCTACAAGAACACTGTATTGAATCATCTGTTTTACTGGAAATCTTTAAAATCAGATTAAAGATTATGCTTACCCGAGCATTTGATTAATGTACATCCAGCCTGACAGCTTTTTTTATGTCATTTGAGCTCCTCAAAGCACTTTGCTATTTCTGTATAATGCTTTCTTGCACTTGTACTTTCCTGCTTCAGTCCTTGATTTGGAATATTTGCCCTTAGAATATTAATAGTCCTGGAATTCTCAGACCAGCTATCCATCTTGTGGAATATAGATGGAAAAATGGGCAGAGCAGTGGCTTAATGCTAGCAGTGGTGGTTCATCTATATGGGGCGCCACCCCCCTAATCCATGCGTCCAGCCCCTAAACTACATGCCGGGCACCGGATGCATGGATTCCAATATTTTTTTTTTGAAGAATGTCATTAAAACCAGAGGCTCTAATTGGCTTAAAAAATATTATTTGCTATTGTCTTCCTGATTCTCCTCCCAGCCAATCAGGAAGCAGGTCCTGAGACCCAATTGACTGAGAGGGGAAGCGATAGTATTGGCTGCCGAGGGAAGGAGGAGGGAAGCCACTGAGGACAAAGCTGCTGTGCAGTCGGAGATGCAGGGAGAAGCTGCCGAGGAGGAAACCACCGCCAAGGAGGAGACGCAGGAAGGAGCCAAAGCTGGTAGATATGGTAAGTGCGGGGCAGGTGGGGGGAACGGAAGAACGACTGACCGACAGACCGACCGGTGGAGAGGGGGCTGGGTTGTGGTGACGGGTGTCTTGTTTGCTACCCCGCCCCCCATATATACAGCACCAGCTGCTACTGATGGTTAGCATCAATTCCTTCCAGAAATAGGGTCCTTGGTTTGAATCTTGGCCAGGACACTACCTGTAAGGAATTTGAATGTTCTCTCAATTCTGGTGTGAGTTTCCTCCCACTTTACAGACCTGCCGATAGGTTAAATGGCTTCTACCTATTTTGACCCTAGTATGTGCATTGATTGGCTATGCTTGTGTTGTTGCATTCTGCTTGTCGGTCCCAAGTCTGTGTAAATGGGGAGTGTTGGGTCTTGAATCTGTGTACAGTAAATAGGGAGGGTTGAGGAAACTCTTTCCCACCTACCTTGTAAAAAAAAATATTTACCAAGAGAATCCAATGGAAATGAATCTCAAGTTAATGAGATATGTTGCCCAGAGGCCTGGCTCATGACATTGATGACAGTCAGAACCTACTGAATAGATATCACACATTCAGACACCTCCATGGGGAGATAGCTATCTTAAGTTCCAGGGCTGGCTTCAATCCTTGCTTGACAGTGATCATAATATATACAAAGCACTCTTATCCTTCCTCTTCATCAAAGGAAAAGGCCTCTTTCAATGAGACATGACCAGGGTATTAAAAATGAGTTTCTGGCACTCATGATCCTTTACCACCTCTCCACCAGACTTCAGTACCTAAATAAAACACACCAAACACTGATTGGGGTTTTAATGGCCATAACAGCCCCTTTATTAACAATATAAATAACAAATATCAAAACAGAATGCCGTTCAATACAATGTAAATGAAACCTCAAGGTCCTAGTAGGCCTTTTAAATAAGGCTGGTCATAGATGATGTGAATTTGCACGTTTCCCTCATCAACAGACAGTGTTGACAAGGGAATCCCTCTCGTGGAGCCATTGTGCGTCCTAGAGAAGCTTTCACCACTGAGGGGAACACAGAGATTATTGCTAGCCACTATAACTGCTGGTTGTTTCCAAGTTGATGGATCGATCAGCTTGGGTATATTCAGCCTGCCCACCTTCCGATTCCTGCTGGGCTGACCGAGAGTCAAACCGTCTATGGCCGGCTTTAGTACCCATGACAACCCGTAAGGTAGGCTTCCAGCCAAACCACACCGACTCAGGGACCATTGCCAGTAACCTCAGGTACTGCCATGAACATACAAAAATGAGGGGAGCCATACTCAAGACAGGTCCTACCAATTCACCTTTACCATACTGCCCACCTTCAAGGACCTTGAAATTTGCCAGAAGCCATGACTGAATGTCACAAGCTAAAGCAAACCCTCATCAAAAGAGAAGAACTAAAACTAAAAAAAATAAATGTAAGGGAGAGAGGGTGGGAATATTCCCCCATGGCTGCTGTCCTTCAACTAAAAACTCTCCCAGGAATTTCCTGCCTCCAACCCCTTGAAACTCCACCTGTTCCTGTCTGGTCACATCAATCGGGTAAGTAGCTTAAATTCATTAAATACCAAAACGCCTCCCATGCCTCCACCCCCCTTAACCCAGTCATGTGGCCCCTCCATAAATGTATTTTTGGTTTTACTTTGGGCCTAACTCTGGGCCTAACCAGGAAAAATTCCTGTGCAGTAACAACTCTGTACACACGGTCGGAATTTCCGACAAGAAAAGTTCGATGTGAGCTTTTGGTCGGAAATTCCAACCAAGTGTAGGCTCCATCTGACTTTTTCTGTCGGAATTTCTGACAGCAAAAATTTGAGAGCTGGTTCTCAATTTTTCCAACAAGAAAAGTTCTTGTTGGGAATTCCGACGTGCAAAAAAACACGCATGTTTGAAATCAATTCAAGGCGTGCTCGGAATCATTGAACTTCATTTTTCTCGGCTTGTTGTAGTGTTGTACGTCATCGCGTTCTTGGCGGTCAGAATTATGTGTGACCGTGTGTATGCAACACAAGTTTGAGCCAACATTCCGTCGGAAAAAAAAGTCGAAATTTCCGATCGTGAGTACGCAGCATTACTGCCTAAAATCCCCTTATGTACTAAAAAAATCAGAAACTGGCTGCAGACACAATTGATGTTCAACATTAGAAACATGATTTGTAATTAACAGTCTGCCTATGGTATTTCTTTTTGTGTTTTTATGGCTATATTAATAAGATAAATATGCCTACGATAATGTATTAATTTTCCATGTTAATAAGTCATGTTTAGGTATGTATTGTTTTGAATACTTTAAATAAATGAGCATGTAAGATGAATTGTAATTCCATTCAGAACAACAGTGGAGACATTGAAGGATGTAAGTAAGAACCTGTGGAACGGGGTGCTTGTAGTTCTAGAAGAGGACGTGCGCTTATAATGGATGGTCGGAGCTGAGAACTCATCATATGCACAAATTTCACTGTTGGAATCCACTTTTGGGATTTATGTTTTTTATTATCACAACAGCAAAAAATCAGTGCCTCGCTCTACATTTGCAGGACAAAACACATATTTAAAAAAGGTGAACATTATAAAATACAGGTTCTAGTGGTCTAGGATGCAAGTATTAAAAACTGTACAGCTTACAGGCCATGGCTCTTTAACACGGGAGCTGTAATTCTAGCAGAAGATCAAATATCAAAGATTACAACATGTTGAAAAGATTAATCCCTCGGCCATTCGTGGCTGCCTCCCCAGCAGTGAGGGGATTAATTGGGACACCGTATTAGCGCTTCCGTTAATCTTGGGAAATTTAGCAGTGTTTTGTGTTCATGAACAGATCAACTTTAAATGGGTTATGATTTATAGCGTAAAAGATCAATGAGGAGAAAAATTAAGGAAAAAAATAAAACAAAGCCTCTTTTTTTATTTATAGCAAAGGAAAATGCACATAAGGGGACAAATAAATGTGGTGCAACAATAGTTTCCATGTTGGCACATTTCACCTTATAAAAAAGTCACAGTAAAAACTTGGTTTGAGAAGTACCTTGGTTTTGCAAGACAAACCAAATTTTTTAATACATTTTAGAGACACCTCTGTAGCTCCTGATGGATTTTGCTTCTAATCCCCTTGGGGAGGCTTCCATTTATGGATTGACATGTTATGGTTACACAATCACATTGCTATAATCTTTTTATATGGACTATAAACTGAAGGATTTATGAATAAATGGTTGTGGAACCAATCATTTGAGTTTTCATTATTTCTTATGGGGAAATTTTACTTTAATATACAAGTAGTTTGGATTACAAGTACCGTATTTATCGGCGTATAACGCACACTTTTTCCCTTTAAAATCAGGGGGAAATCGTGGGTACGCGCTATATGCCAATATCATTTTCTTTTACCAATGGGGGGGGGGGGGCGGGATTGGGCGGGGGTGTCGTGCCGGCCGTCCCACCTCTCCTGGTCCTGGGACAGCCCGGCGCGTACTAAAAATATTAAAAAGATCAACGTGAGTCCCTTTTCTCCTCTTCTTGCTCCTCATCCCCCTCCGAGTATAGCTTCAGATTGGAGGAGGAGTGCGGTCACATGAAAACATCAGAGGAGAGCGATCATGTGACCAGCCGAGGGAACACAGTATGTATGAGAAGAGACTGGCAGTGCTTTTTTTTTAACTTTACAGTACGCTGGCAGGTATGTTTCTGGAACGAATTATGCTTGTAATCCAAGGTTTTACTGTACTTAACTGGTCTGCACAAGATAAAGATAGAAAATGTTGCATTTGGGCAACAGGAACTCAAACTGCCATTGCATACCATTTAGAGTCTAAAAATAGTGCATGCCTAATGCTTTGGAAAATTGATGCCTTTGATTCGAATATACAGGATAGTCAAATCTCTAAATTTTAGACATTTGAATATACTGTATATATAAAGGCATCAATTTGCCAAAGCCTTAGGCATGCACTATTTTTTTTATTACTGTGCATTATATGCAAATTTTACCTTTTAAAACTGATTTTTCATCCCTTTAAAGGTTTTAGGCCGCGTACAGACGAGGAGACATGTCTGCTGAAGACCAGTTTCAGCGGACATGTTCGATTTTGTGTAAGCAGCCTAACAGTTCTACATTTACAGAAAGCATCATATTATTTTATGAATATTTGCAGTTCACAAAATTTACTATATCAGTTCTCCTCCTTTGAAACATCTCTAACTTCTGACTGACTAATTATGAGGTTCTATAAAGTGTCTACAGAGAGGAGAAGAAAATAGAACCATTTAAAGCTGAACTGCAGTGTAGAGAAACTTCCACAATATACAAGTCTGCATAGAACACTTGCACTTTATAGAAGGCTCATCTCCCAGTCTGTCTCTCTAAAGCTCTGGCAGGTCCATGATACCCGTAACCACTGTGGCTAACGGATAAAGTATGACACTCCTTCCACATTTAGGTTGGCTGACAACTTTTTTGGTAACTTTTTTGGATTACTTAAAGAGGAGCTCCAGCAACCCCCCTGACACCATATACTGTAGCTGATGACTTTTAATATTAGAACACTTACCTGTCCAGGGATCCTGAGATGTCGACACAATTTTTCGATCGGCTCTCGAGCGCTGCCACTGTCATTACTTGTAAGGGATACCAGCAGTGACACCTTGCAGCTTCACAGCAGGTTCCCTGCTTAACATGGTGACGCGTGCTGTGCTTTGTGAATGGCCCAGTGGAGTGGAAAGGAGGAGAGGAGGACAAACTTCCGGACAGTGATTCATTCAATGTGGAACATAGGTAATTAAGTCTGCTACTGTCATGTAAATTAACCTTAGTTTGGCTTCTAAAGACATGTTATTTGTGTGATGCTAATTAACACTGTTTTGTGTGAATTTCTATTGATGATAGATGTGGAATGTGAATTAACACAATCTAATAGGTCAGATGTCTGAGTTATGTTTGCTAAAGGAATGTGCATTGTATTGAGGTGAAAAGAGCTTATCTCAGAGTCACCTTGTCTGGGTAAATGGTTAATAAATAGCTCATGTGGATTGTGTTAGACCCGGTGCCAGAAAGTCTACCCAAGAAATGTGTATTGGAGGCTCATTAGCACCCATTGTATGATGTTGTTGGTGGAGTGTGTCATTGTCCCTTTGATAACTGCAGCATGATTTCTACTGTATAAAAGCCTGAGTTTACCATTAAACTATCTATCTGTTTTGAACCACAGACTGTGTCTCTGTGTGTCTCGTCTTCTGGGGGAATTCTTATGGATCGTGTCTGCTGGATTGTGGAGTGTCGATAAGCTGTCTTGGGTTGGTGGAAGGAATATCGTAAACAACGGTAACCCCTGACCGTTACAATATGTACGTAAATTGTGATAAGAAAATGTTTATAAGGCAATATAAAAACGCAGTAATAAAATAAAATAAAAATACATTAAACATTTTAGTGGATTCTTTCCAATGTTCCCAAGTTTACTGCACTGGTAAGACAATGCCTGGGATTAGTTTAGTTTGGTTGCTGCAGATAATACTTGCATTCATGGCCCAGGTCCAGTTTAACCATCAATGTTTCTATACATGGTCTAAAAAGGTTTAATTTGGTTCAGTTTTCTATACTCTAAACCAAACATTTGTAGTTTCCATTTCAAATCCCCCATCGGTTTGACAAACGAACAGTTTACAGGGATTTTATTAGCGGTTGGAACCATAGAAAAGTTGCCAATTCCTTCTAAATTATTATGTAAATATTTTCAGTGATTTGCTGTTGTGTAATGCTGAAAATTAGTTTGTGTGCACCTACCCAGAAAGGAGAAATCATAATAACTATCTATCTATTTAATGGGGCATGTTAGAGGAATGCAAATTGAAAGCATTTGAAATGAGTAGATATTTGCTCATGGAAATATTTACTCACAAATACAGTTTAAATGCATTTACATTAAGTGTTTAGAATCGGAAAATGTTGCCAGCCACAGTTAAACTTCTCTGTTATGCAAATTCTAGCCAACATGTGTGCATTCTGGCCCATGCAACCGCAGCCTGGAGAGAATTGTCAAGAAAAGGCCATTCAAAAATGTACTGAGTGGACTGAGGATGGAGTCAGTGCATCAAGAGCCACCACATACAGACAGATCCTGGACACGGGCTTCAAATGTCGTATTCCTCTTGTCAAGCCACGCCTGTGCTGAACAACAAACAAGGTCAGAAGCGTCTTACCTGGGCTAATAAAAATCAGACCTGGTCTGTTGCTCAGTGGTCCAAAGTCCTCTTTTCTGATGAGAGCAAATTTCGCATCTCATTTGGAAACCAAGGAGCCAGAGTATGGAGGAAGAATGGAGAGGCACACACTGCAAGATGCTTGAAGTCCAGTGTGAAGTTTCCACAGTGATGATTTGGGGAGCCATGTCATCTGCTGGTGTTGGTCTACTGAGCTTCATTAAGTCCAGGGTCAACACAGCCATCTACCAGGAGATTTTGGAGCACTTCGTGCTTCCTTTCGCAGACGGCCTCTATGGGGAAGCTGACTTCATTTTCTAGCAGGACTTGGCACCTGCCCACACTGCCAAAAACACCAAAACCTGGTTCAATGACAGTGGGATTACTGTGCTTGATTGGCCAACAAACTCACCTGACCTGAACCCCATCGAGAATCTATGGGGAATTGCCCAGAAAAAGATGAGACATGAGACCGAACAATGCAGAAGATCTGAAGGCTGATATTGAAGTATCCTGGTCTTCCATAACACCTCAGCAGTGCCACAGGCTGATAGCTTCCATGCCACGCTGCATTGAGGCAGTAATTGCTGCAAAAAGGGCCCAAACCAACATGTACATGCTTCTACTTTTCAGAGGTCGATATTGTTCTATGTACAATCCTTGTTTTATTGATTGAATGTAATATTCAAATTTTCTGAGAATATGTATTTGGGGTTTTCATGAGCTGTAAGCCATAATTATCACATTTATGACAAATCACGGCTTGAACTATCTTGCTTTGCATGTAAAGAGTCTATCTCATATATTAGTTTCACCCTTTAAAGGGTTACTATAGGAAAAAAAAAATCTTTAAAATAACAAACATGTTATACTTACCTCCACTGTGCAGTTCGTTTTTCACAGAGTAGCCCTGATCCACATCTTCTGGGGTCCCACAGCGGCTGTCTCTGCTCCTCCCCGCAAGAACTCACCACAGTCATGCGAAAGAGCTCACATGGTGGTGAGTCCTTGCGGGCGCGCTCCCGTGAAACAGTGAGTGGCCATAGCAGCTCACTGTATCACTTGGCCCCGCCCCTCGGCACGCCGCGTCACTGGATGTGCTGCTCTCAATCCATAGGCTCTAGCCAATCAGCGGCCAGGCTGATCGGCGAAGAGGATCTCGGGACCGAGCCCGGGACTTTCAAGGTGTCAGGTCTTGAGATGTTTTTTCACCTTAATGCATAGATTGCATTAAGGTGAAAAAAAAATCTTTACAACTCCTTGTATTGAATTAGTGAAATAAATGAACTTTTGCGCAATATTCAAATTTTCCAAGTTTCACCTGTAGGTGGGCCTTATAAAAGTAGTAAACCGTTAATTTTATTTATTTTTATCCTTTCACTAATCAGCTGGACAAATGTTTGATTTGATGAATCAGATTTTCCATTACTTGTTTATCTCTATTTATAAAGGCTGAATATATAATTAATAAGAAACAGGTGCTTGAGCTTCCTAAGGCTAATGAAGTCTGAAGTGCTGCTAGGTTCCTCAAGAAACATAGTACTGGTTGAGCACTGGAGAGCGAGCGGGAGAAGAACCGGGGAGCACCGAGACGACACCGGAGAGCAGAGAAGACGAAAGAAGACCCCTAAAGTCAGAAGAAGACCCCCCTTTGCTGACTGGCCGGTCGGCGTGCTTTTTCTGCTGTGCTGTAAGCCTCAGCTCTAAGATGATTATTTCTAATTTTAGGGCAGTGGACGGAACAATAAAATCATTAGAGCCAATTATTCCAAACTGCATACAGCTGGTTCAGACTTTATAGAAATCATCAGTGCAGTGTGTGGAAACCATGGCTTCCATGGAGTAGGACTTAAGCCAGTCTGTTAAGAAGCCTCCTCCAGTTTCTCTGATGACCAGGAAGTGTGACCTGGTGCACATCAGTATGCAGGCATATAACAATGTAAACCACCAACAAAATAGGCAATGTACACTACCAGTTTTGCAGCGTGAGGTCACCAGCTCCTCCCAACGTGTTGCGCCATTAAATCACAGGACTTCATTAGGGGATCCCCAAACAGACGTTCAGGAGGGCTGTGTAGAATACCTAAAGGTTGTACTTGTACACATGCACATAAAAAGTTGATTAAAAAACGGGGGAAGGGGGGCTTTGAAGCTGAACCCCAGCCTTACCTTCGGGCTTGGTTCACACTATGTGTGGCCATGGGGTACTGCAGCGGGTCCTGTGCATCCCTGTTCCCTGTTTCAGGTCCGAATTAAGTCAGAACTTCCAAAGATGCACAGAACTCTTTTGCTGTGTTCTCCGTGGCCACTCCAAGCTGGCTCCATTGAGAGCTGGTCACACTCTCCTGTCATGCGAATTGGATGCTGAGAAACCCAGTTCCAATTTGTAATAGTGTAATAGTGAACCCAGCCTCATTCTTGCACAGTGGTACAGGTTACTCTCCTTTACTAAAATTGCTTACTCTGATTCCACTGTACACTGTGAGCTTTTTACAGTGTGCATTGGAAGCTGTAGCATGCTATACAGAGCCCACCTAATTTCCTGGTTGGAGGACGTTCAGCTTCATCTAGCGCTTTCTTTCTGAGTCTGACTGGCCCTAGCATGCTCCTTTCATTCATTGAAATGTAGTTTCTTTAATTATGGATATTCAACTCCACATGTGGGCGTTACCTAGGGCATTCTGCATGCTCCTCTAGAATGACATGTAGGTTCATTTTATTTGCGTAACGTCTCCCAAGGGCCAGCCAAGTGCTTGAATCAAGGCTGAGGTCTTTTGAAAGAAATCCTGAGACAGGGTGATGCTTTCTGGGACTCTGCCAGACTCTCCCACTAGATTTTATCTGCCTACATTGCTTAGGGATGCACACAGAGTGTCATGGTTATGAAGTAATGTTTGTCTGTCAGCTTACCTCTCCTCCATGTGTCCTGCTTTAGAGGCCAGCCACTCTCACCTGGCTGCTTAAGTAATCTCTCCTCTAAGCATGGCTCCACCCCAGGCCCTATCAGGGTACTCTATTTTAACCTGTGCACTGCAAGCCAGCCATGCTGATCAACACTGTTTGTTAGCTATTGTGTGTTTGGTTTCCTGATTACTGTGTGCTCTACGTCTGTCTCTGTTTTACCGATCTTGGCTTGTTCTCGACTATCCCTGCCTGCCTCTGACCCTGACCTTTGGCGTGTTCTTTGTTTATCCTTGTCTGCTAGTCACCCCAACCTTTAGCTTATCCCCTTGAATGAATGAATGAAAACTTATATAGCGCGGCACATGCGAACTGAATCGCCTCTGGGCGCTTGTTGTTCCTGTCTCCTTTGGTATCAAAAGAGATAAGTCTTGATCTTTCTCCTGAATGCTAGGTAGTTCTCCTCCAACCGAATACTGGTTGGCAAAGCGTTCCATAGTCTGGGACCTTGGACCGCGAATCTTCTATCTCCTTTGGATTTGTATCCGGCTTTCGGTATCTGCAGGAGATTTTGATCAGTGGATCGCAGAACGCGATTGGGGTTATGGGCTTTTATTTTTTCGCGTAGATAATGGGGGGCATTCCCATGGATACATCTATGCGTTAGACAGAGTGCTTTAAAAGTGATTCTGTCTTTTACTGGCAGCCAGTGAAGGGATCTCAGTGAAGGTGAGATTGATTCCCAGGGTTTTTTCCCAGTCACAAGTCTAGCGGCCGTATTTTGAATGACTTGTAGACGAGCGATTTGGTACTTAGGGAGTCCGAGGTAAAGGGCATTTGCATAGTCCAATCTGGAGTTAACAACTGCTCCCACCACGACCGCTATGTCTTCTTTGGGGATAAAAGGGATAAGCCTGCGTAGTAGGCGCAGCAGATGGTGAGATCCGCTGACTACTGACCCTATTTGTGCGTCCATAGTCATGTAGGAGTCGAAAATGACCCCGAGGCTTTTGACTTTGGCGCTAGGGGTGATGATTTTGCCCAGAATGGGCGGGGGTGTCCAAGTTGTTGCAGGTAGATTCTTACGTTTGGAGTGAAACAGAAGGAGTTCTGTTTTCGCTCCGTTGAGTTTTAGATAACTCTTTGTCATCCAGTCCTCTATCAGAGAGAGGCATGTCTCTAGATTGAGGTGGTGATCCTTTTTATTGCAAATGCGGAAATACAGTTGCGTGTCGTCTGCATATGAGTGATAGAGCAGTTTTTGACTGCTGATGATCTCAAAAAGCGGACGAAGATAAATGTTGAATAACACCGGCGACAGCGGGGATCCCTGAGGGACTCCGTATGATACCGTGCGTTTTTCCGAAAAGAAAGGTCCTAACTTCACTATTTGCGATCTGTTTTCCAAAAAAGAGGAGAACCAAGATAAATCACCTTCTGCGACTCTGGCTACTTCAGCTAGCCGGGTCAATAAGAGCTTATGGTCTACTGTGTCGAAAGCTGCGCTCAGGTCTAACAGAACCAGAAGACAAGATTCTCCTTCGTCTGCGGCCTCGAGAGCGTCGTCCCATATCTTGAGCAATGCTGTTTCCGTCCCATGTCCAGGGCGGAAACCTGATTGAAATGGGTCGAGTAGGTTGTGGGTGTCCAGATGCTGTTGCAGCTGTTGCACCACTGCTTTCTCCATAATCTTGGAAAAAGTGTTTAAGCTTGTTATAGGGCGGCGGTGGAGTGGATCCTTGGGGTCCAGGGTAGATTTCTTCAAGATGGGTCTAATTATACCCTCCTTCAACTGGGAGGGCACTATGCCCTCCATTAAAGATTGGTTATTAAGCTGTGTGATAGGAGGTGCCAGGATGTCGGCGCACTCCTTCAACAGTTTGGTGGGGATGATATCGTTTGGCGCAGTGCTGTTACGCAGAGTACCGATGATATGTTTTGTGGCTTGGATAGTGATAGGTTCCAGAGTGAACTTACCTGGTTGAGGTGAATTACTACAGGTGTTGTGTAAATTGTTACAGGGGGGGCTACGGGGGAATTGTTCTGCTGAATGCTTTGCCGGATTCCCTCAATTTTATTAATGAAGTAATCCGAATTGGGGGCTTCAAGACATCCTGGATTCATGGTCGCAGTGACCAGCTTGAAGAGTTCGCGGGGGCGATTCAGGGCGCTGTTGATGGCCTCAGAAAAATAATTTTTCTTGGCCTTGAAGGTTTCTTTGTGATATTTCTTAGTTATTGCCTTGTAGATAGAGAGGCTCTCATCTGAAGAGCTTCTCTTCCAGGCGGCTTCCGCCCTTCTGCGCTCTTGCTTCAGTAACGCCAGTTGGTTGTTGAACCAGCTGGAGTTTTTTTTCCGGATGTTGGTTTTCCGTTTCGGCGCTATTAAGTCGGCTGACTGTAATAGGGCTGTGTTTATGGAATCCAGTGTTTCTTCAGCTGATTGATGCGGCTGAATTGTTTTTATTTTTTTCCTTAACGCGGCTTTGAAGAATTCCGAGTGGAGCTTCTTCTGACATCTAGTCCAGTGTGTTGTCACTGGATTTGATGTTTTTGTTAAGGGGGGGAAGTTGGAAAGAATGAATTTGATGGCATGGTGATCTGACCATGGCAACGGTTCATTTTCCAAGATTTTTATTTCCAGATTTTGTCTGAAAATGAGATCAAGTGTATGACCTGAAGCATGTGTGGGCCCACATACTAGTTGTTGTAGCCCTAGACCTTCCAGGTGGTCAATGCAGGCATCGGCCACAGGGTCTTGTGGGGAGTTGGCCCAGAGGTTGAAATCCCCGAGCAGCAAAAGGTGTTTGCTATTAAGGGTATAGGTGGAGATGAAGTCCGTCAATAATGGAAGAAGCTGCGATTTTGGGCCAGGTGGCCTATAGCAGAGTAGAATCCGGACGGTCTCCTGGGAGTTTGCTTGCAGTTGTAGAGTAAGGGTTTCCATGAATGGAGGAGGGTTTTGAAAGGCTGGTTTTGTGATCGCCAGATGAATCTTATGGATCACGGCCAGTCCTCCTCCTCTTTGCCCTATTCTGTTTTCTGTAATAATACGATAGTTTTCTGGCACCAATTCTCCTAGAATGGTGTTACAGTCGGCTGTGAGCCAGCTCTCTGTTATAAAGAGGCAGTCTAAGTTGTATTGCAGGATGAAGTCATGGATTTCTAGTCGGTGTTTTACTGCCGATCTTGTGTTGATCAAAGCACATGATATGTGCTTAGGCTGGGGCAAGCGGCTGCGACTCTTGATAGCCGATCGTCGATCAGTCCGAAAGAGTCGCTCCGCTTGCAGGGCTTTTTTGGTGATGGCTGGTAATATTGCGGCAAATCGCCTCAAACCCCAGATGGTCTCTGCTGAATATTGCAGATTAATCATGGTTGCCAAACACCGGCACCCTTACGATCTCTTGTTATCCTGGTCTGCTGCTTCCTCTCTATCTTCTTGTAGCCTACTGTGAGCATGAGCTGGGAGACTCTGGGGGCGGCGACCTGGAGCCAGTTGCAGCCCAGTCCATCCTTTCCACTAGAGGCTCTGGTGAACACCTGCTAGCTCTTAGGCCACGTACACACGATCAGTCCAAACCGATGAAAATGGACTGAAGTTCAGTTTCATCGGTCCAAACCGACCGTGTGTACGCCCCATCAGTCTTTTGTCCTTCAGTCCAAAAATGTAGAACTTGCTTTAAAATCGGACCAATGGACGCCTACCGATCGGTCAAAACCGATGGTTAGTACACAAAAGCATCGGTTCAAAACCCTCAGAATCAAGTCGACGCATGCTTGGAAGCATTAAACTTAATTTTTTCTGCATGTCTTTGTGTTTTACGTCACCGCGTTCTGACACGATCGGTTTTTGAACTGATGGTGTGTACGCACATCAGACCATCAGTCTGTGAACCGATAAAACTGAACTTCAGTCCGTTTTTCATCAATTTGGACTGATCTTGTGTACAAGGCCTTAGACTCTGCGTCCTGGGGAATCTTATGCTCTAGCTCCCTGTGGGATCCCTGTTGGTGCTCCAGTGGACTTGCCTCCCTTAACCACCCAGAGTTCCATCCACAGCAGTCAGCCGTAAGGTCCACTACCTTAGCGGTGCACTCCTGACTTATACGGACTGCATCTGTCACCTAACCTGACACAGACCCTGTAATGATGTCATTGTTTCTAAAAATAAGATATATAAAAGTTTCTTTAGTAGGTTGTGGAGGGGATAGGACAGGGACAGTGAAATTACAAGCAGGTTGGACTTCAGCTTTAAAGTCTGGAAAGGCAATGAGCAAAGTAGGGCAAGTTCTGGGTGAAAATCTAGAAGGTTTAAATGTGACAGGTTCTCTTTAACCTTTATTTGAAACGCAAAGAAACATGAACATACTGAGGACACACAATGGTGTAAGATTTAAATGTGTAACATTTCATGGCCATTTTGTCCTGCTAATATATCTGTCAGTTCAGGTGTATTTCCAATGTATGAGCTCATGTATATATTTACATGAAGTTTATATATAGCAGCATTACTGGCACAGTAAGTTAATAATACTGCTCTGGTTCAATTTGTACCCTATGAACAGGTTAAAGGGTTAAGCAGCATATTGCAGCAGTAGGAACCATTGTAACATTAGACTCAGCTGTTACCGCTAGTAATTAGCATTTGACTTAAGTGTCTTCCTAAGCAGCTGAAAAGAAGTCTGGAAACCAAACAGGACGACCGACCTATCATGACACGCTAAGAATTATTACAAAGGACACATACGCAATTTGCTTTGTTTATGCCATGTAATGCATTTTTGGCTTAATATACAACCCCAGGGAAGCCGAGGAAAAGGAGGAAGACGCATCCTTCACTGTTGTATGGACTCAGCCAACATTTTAATGGTAGGTTTATTTTAACAGTGAGAGACAGAATAACAACAAAAATATTCAGAAAAACACATTTTATAAAAGTTATAAATTGATTTGCATTTTAATAAATAAAATAAGTATTTGATCCCCTATCAATCAGCAAGATTTATGTCTACCAGGTGTCTTCTATACAGGTAACAAGCTGAGATTAGGAGCACTTCTTTAAGGGAGTACAGATACACATGATCCATGCCTTCTTTACTAACAGAATGGAAAGCTGCCTTGTTTACATAGGTAGATTGCTGTGCTGCCTGTGAACAGAATAATCAGCGGCTGCTGGTGGACACTGCAACAAGGAGATAAGGTAGCCCATGGGAGCATAAGGGCCAACAAAGTAGAGTTAAACATAGTAACATGGTTTAATGAGACCTGAGTAAATGCATTACCACGAAAGCCAAGCTGTTGAGGTAGCATGACAAATTGCATAAAAACATGACGCGCAGTTATATAAAATTGCAGAGTTATACAAACATCACAAAAACTTGATGTGTTTCGCAAGGCTTGCTCACTTCTTCAGGAGTAGGTCTTTGTATGCAGTATTTAAAATGGTCGAGGTTTGAAAAAGTGACCTCCCAGGAGGTGTCCATGAGATGCATATGGCCTGGGAGCTGAAGATAGAGCCGAAAGAAAACCCCCAGGGAAACACTTAGAGGGTAGGAATGGCTTAGGGGTGAAGGGTGTGTCCACTCATGTATCTCAGTATTAGGGATGAGCCTAACATACCCGCGTTCGGTTCGCACCAGAACCGTCTAACAGACCGACCGTTCGCGCGAACATTTAGAACCCCATTGAAGTCTATGGGACTCTAACGTTCAAATTCAAAAACAGTCATTTTAAAGACCAATATTCAAGTTATTGTTGGAAAACGTCTTTGAGAACCCGGGTCTTGCCCCAGGGAACATGTATCAATGGAAAAAAGTTTAAAAAACTGTTTTTTCAGGAGCAGGACTCCTGAAAAAATGAGTTTTTAAAACTTTTTTTCCATTGATACATGTTCCCGGGTTCTCAAAGACGTTTTCACAGGCAAACTATAGACACCCAGGAGGTACAATATTTAAAGGAATTTTTCATTTTTTTGGAGCAGTGATTTTATTGATGCTTAAATAAAAAATTAAATAAAAATTCCTTTAAATATTGTACCTGCTGGGTGTCTATACCTGTGATAACGTCTTTAAATGGCACAATCACCTGCCTGCTGGTAAATTAGGAAGAACTGATCTATCTAAGCTATACAGTGTATAAATATATGTACAACTCCTAGGGATGTATATATATTCTCTACACACTGTAAATTAAGCTAAACTGACTAGCCTGCCTGCTCTATCTAGCTATATATAAAGACAATCTCTCTGACTGCTCTCATTAACAAGCCGGAACACACTACACGAGGCCGCCCAGCAGACGGCCTTATATAGTGTGGGGCGTGTGCTAAAGCCCTGAGCCATAATTGGCCAAAGCCACCCATGCTTTGGCCAATTATGGCTCTTCGTTTTTTGCGCGCTGTGATTGGCCAAGCATGCGGGACATACAGCATGCTTGGCTAATCATCAGCGCACAATGCCGCAGTGAATTATGGTCCGTTTAGCGTCACTAGAATTTGGCGCGAAGGATAAACCACAATAAGTATGTCCTCCATATGTAAGGTGAAAAAGCAAGTGAGAAGGGGCACTGGTGGACATTGAGTCCATGGGACCCGCTGATTATTAGCTGAGTGAACCAAATGAGGCGCGCACTCACGCTCGATACCCAGAAGTGCAGGATCATGTATATATACAGGTGATCCAGCGCAGCATCGCTGCCTTGTAGCAGTAAATGTGCTATAGGGCGGTCGGCAATCAGTTAATATCACTATAAGAGCGGGTGTGCCTCGAGTAAGCCCAGGGGCGGACTGACCATTCGGGCACTTTTTGAGGGCCCCATGCCACTAGGGGGCCCCATCAGGGTTGCCAGCCTCAGTAAAACCAGGGACAGAATGTAAAAATCGGTGTTTTTTCTTAAATCCCAAGATAGCTGCCCCGCCTCTCCAGTACATTTTCAGTGTGTGTATGTGTATTCTGTGTGTATGTATACTGTGTGTGTATATTGTGTGTCTGTTTGTGTATCCTGTATATGTATACTGTATGTGTGTGTGTATACTGTGTGGCCCCATAATCTATTGCCTGGGGGCCCCATAATCTCCTATTGCCCGGGGCCCCATGATTTTTCAGTCCACCCCTAAGTGAGCCCCCCTTAAAGGCACAGGCATGCATGAAGTACCCAGCAAAAGCAAAATGGCAGATGAAGGCATCCAATACCTCCCTGTGTCCAATTCAACTATCCTACACATGGAAGAGCAACACTGTTGATTTTCCAATAAATAACATTCTATCTGTAGGGAATATAGCCTGAGAACATTAGACATTGCCCCATCTGCGCAGAACAAATTTACATGCAGTTTCAATGGATGAACAGCAATGCAAAGTTTTTAAATAAACACCCCTAAGGGTTGTATGTATAAAATGTACGGTAACAAGAACATTTCTTGTTCTCCATGACAACAGATATCTTTAATCTTGAAATGGGAAGTAATTTGGTCAAGTTTATCCAAAGGACACTCTACAGACACCTCTAAAACCCAGCTAGATTAGAACCAACCTCCCAAGTGCATTCTTGTTTACTGATTATTTTTAGTTAATCAAGAAACATTAATAATTTATATAAATCTTTAATTAGAGGGATAAGATGGCCACTCTGATTAGAAAATATATCATGTTTACCTGATTTCACTAGAATACGCAATCCACATGAGTAAATCTACAAAATTTATTTTGCAGGCAGTCGGCTCGATCTTTTTCCAGCATCAAGTCCACAAAACTCAGATCCATAGATTGGTCAATTCTTTTTTTTTTTTTCATTTTTTTTTTTTGTTTACCATATTTTAAAAGGGTTTAGTTGTAGTATAACTGTGAAGGATTTTTTTATCTATAAAAAATAAGAAACACGTATTAGGCTCTACTGTATTGCACAGTGCTGTTAAACTGACCATAATTTTAATAAAAATAATTGTTTTGGTTAGCCTGCAGGTAAAATAATCTCCGGCTGCGACTATCGGATTCTGACTGCCGTCAAAATACGCTGCATTTGATTCGATGCAATTTTTTAGCCACTTTCTTTGATTTTCAATGGGAAGGGGCCAACAGGGCAACTAAGACCTAAGCAAGCCCTTAGGCGGCGTACACACGATCGGACATATCCGATGAAAACGGTCCGCGGACCATTTCCATCGGATATGTCCGATCGGGAGTTTGATCCGATGGCGTGTACACACCATCGGATCAAATTCCCCGCCGCCGGACGGTGCGGTGACGTGGCGGTGACGTTGACGCCGCCGCGTCACCGCCACGTCACCGCACCAGGAAATAAAACACTTCCGCGCATGCGCCGAATCCATTCGGCGGCGCGGCGGCGGTGGGGGACGACATGTCTGCTGGTAAGTGTACTAACCAGCAGACATGTCGGGCAGACAGATTCCCACCGGATAGATTTCAAAGCTTGCTTTGAAATCTGTCGGGTGGAGAAATCTGTCCGCTAGCCCATACACACGAGCGGAGATGTCTGCTGAAACGGTCCATCCGACCGGTTTCAGCGGACATATCCCCTCGTGTGTACGCCGCCTTAGGCTCCATTCAAACCATAGGCAATTTTAATCCCCGGTGGGATTACCAAGATTCTGCCCGCGATTCCAAATTGAGACAAAACGCAGGACACGTTTGCGATGCTCTTCCTAGTGACACCCTAATCATGTGTGATTAATCGAGCTGCAACCACAGCTCGAGACACTGTCGCCCAAAAGAAGCTCCTGCTCCTTTTTGAGCGACAAGCTTGATGCGTTGCCATTTTGCCACAATTGCAGCTCAATGTAATGTGTGGTAATGGCATTGCAAATGCGTCCCATGTTTAGCTGCGGTTTGGAATCGCGGGTAGAATCGCATAGATGCCGCCTGCGATTCAAAACACCTTGGTGTAAATGGAGCCTTAGATTCTTCAACTAGTGGTCATCTTACCTACTGCCTAGGCAATAAATTGACTGAGGGGAGGGGCATAGTATTTTTGTTTTATGCTTACCCTTTTTTAGATCTCTTTAAAGGGGTTGTAAAGGTTTGTATTTTATTTTCTAAATACTGTAGGTTGCTTTAAGCTAGTGCATTGTTGGTTTTTCTTGACTTCTCCTTCGATTTCCCTTCTAAATGTTTTTTTTCTTTGTCTGAATTTATCACTTCCTGTTTCTCCTCAGTAAACTTGTCCCCATCCTCTGAGCTGTTTTGTCTGGGGGTTAGCCAGCATGCTCGACCCCTCGATTGAGACTACATCCCTGTGGGGAGACCCAAGCCATTTTTAACCTTTAGCGCTGTCACACTGAATGACAATGCTGCACCCCCACAAATAAAGCTTTCTTTTTGTGGTATTTGATCACCTCTGCAGTTTTCATTTCTTGCGCTATAAACAAAAAAAGAGGGACAAGTTTGAAAAAAACCACAATTTTTTTGCTATAATAAAAGTCCTCAGTTTAGGCCGATATAATCTTATACATATTTTTGGTAATAAAATCGCAATAAGCATATATTGATTGGTTTGCGTAAAAGTTATAGGCCCAGATTCACGTACATCTGCGCATTATTGGACCGGCGTAGCGCACCGCCTTTACGTTAGACTTGCGCAATTTTGCCGCGTAATCACCCTATTCTCGTAGCTTTTGCGCAGGAAATTGCGCATACGTAACGTTTTTCCAGAGGCGTAAGGCGGAGTAATACAAATTGGGAAGGACGTGGGCGTGTTACATTGAAATGAGCCGTGACCCCATGCAAATGAAGGGCCGGCCGGCTCGCGCATGCGCGCTTGAAGGAGACCATGGTCAGCTCCGCTGTGCGCATGCTCACAACTCGGGAGCGGCGCAATCAGTGAAATTGGAAATGGACTAGGGCAACTTTGTGAACTACGCAGACAGCATAAATAGACAGACACAAATGCACTTCCTTTGCAAAAGTACATCCCTTTGTATCCCTCCCTCTACAGCAAGGTGCTTTTGTTTGTTTGTGACGTGTCTTTGAGATATTTGGGGACTGTTTTGCAGAGTGATTTTTGTCTTTTATGTGTTTTCTTTGTTGTTATTTTGTTTAAATTATATTTTTGCTGGGCATTTTTTTTTTTTGCTCGTCATTTATTTAATTTTTTTGGTTCTGTTTGTGTATGATTTTGGAATGTGGGGGTGATATTCCTGCGGGAAAAGGGGTGTCACCCTCATTTGTGGTGAAGAAGTGATCCCCAGGTCCGTGTGAATGGTGTATGAATGTACAGTGACATAATTGGAGCCGTGGCATGGCGTTGCAGCTCACAAGTCCTGCATGGTGGACTGGTGCCAATCCAATGTGATGATGATGTGGTGTGTGTGTGCTAGGGACCACAGTGGTGTGCATGCATGCATTCTCATTGTGCCATGATTAATGTGTGTGTTTAACGTGCAAAGATGCATAATGTGAGCTGGCATGAGATGGGGTCATGAGATGGGGTCCCAGTGCATATGCAGAGTCACCTTGAAGGGAAAAGACAGGAGTATGTTAGTCATGCATGTGCCACTTGTGAGGTGTGCATCACGGGAGGGGATAGTCATGCCTGCCACCCATGTCACTCACCAACCAGCCAGCTGTCCCCATACATGTTCTGTTCGAAATCTGTGGGGATGGGGCTCTGATTGTATATGTAGCTGTCATGGGTGTCATGGGTGGTGCCATGTGTTGGGCTGCTGATGTCCTCCTGCAGGGTTGTGGTTAATTCCAGGATGGCATGAGGGGTGAATCTGAAGATGCGAGACACCTCAGAATCACTCATGCCAAAGATGTCTATGCGTGTGTGATATATCAAGTGAAGAGTGAGGGGCTTGTATCCGATAAGAATATTGTATTCGATTAGATTAAATTGTAAATTTTATATAAGCAAATTAAAAAAAAAAAAAAAAACATCTCCCGTGCCCTCCTTAGTGCCATCCTCCGTGCCCTCCTCCTTCTTTGTTCATCTAAAGTCAGTAGTATAGCTATGTGCGACGATGCCCCTGGCATGTTGGCATACAGATTGTTGAGCAACACGTGTGACTGCTGAACTCCTCACTAACAGTGTTGCTTTATCTGACAAGTAGACTTTTTTTCTTTTTTTAGACCAGCTTTTATCAGCTCTAATTTTAGACAGGACATTTTGCTGTTGCGCACACTGCGTCGCCTGCGCTGCCCCAACGTTGTTTTGTGGATCCCCGTAAGTCCCTCATTAGCATATTTGACTAGCAAATCAATGGTGTGTCTATCGCACTTTTGCGCGGACGGATGCGCCAGTCTAACGAAATTACGCGGGACAAAAAAAAAATGATTTTTTGCGTATCTCGTTCTGGGGATGCCGCGCAACGAAACGCACGCGCACATTTAGACTTACGCACGCGCATCTCCTGTTGCGCAGGCGTAATCGCTCTGTGAATCTGGGCCATAGCGTCTACAAAATAGGGGATACCATTTTTATTATTATAATTATTATTTTTTACTGGTAATGGCAGCGATATGCAATTTTTATCGTGACTGCGATATTGCGGCATTTTTGGGACCATTAACATTTATACAGCGCACAGTGCTATAAATATTACTGTATAAATGTGACGGACTGGGAAGGGGTTAACACTAGGAGGCGATCAAGGGGTTAAATATGTTACCTAGGGAGTGATTCTAACTGTAGTGGGAGGGGACTCACAAGGGGAGGAGACTGATCGGTGTTCATCTGTACAAGGAAGACACCATTGGTCTCCTCTCCTCTATCAAGACGTGGATCTGTGTGTTTACACACATACAGATCCATGGTCCTGCTTCGTTACTGGGCGATCACGAGGTGCCCGGCAGACATCGCGGCCACCGTGCATGCGCATCTGGTCTGCGGTGACGCAGCGCGCACTTGCATGCCCCTTATTGGTCGGGGGAATGCGAGGATGTCATATGATGCCCGCCCAGAACAAGAGCCGCACCGCCCAGCCGTCGGGCAGCAAGTGGTTAATGTACTTTTATTCTGTCTCTTATGTGATTTTTTTAATTTATACCTAGCACAAGGATAGCACACTTTCAATTATTGTTTGGTTGGAGCTTGTTACACATCCTACTTGAATTGGTGATTTAGATGCTTCTGCCCGTTTGATTTAATTGAGTTGTTATTGTATTTGTTTTACTTTGTTTTTTGTCACTAAGGTTTACAGTTTTTTTTGCAAGCGCACACATAGTATCTTGGGTTTAATAATAATTGATGGACTGTGAAGAATTTCTCCAACTATGTACTGAATTGCGGAAAATTGAAAACAAAATGTTCCTCTGTTTTTAATCTATTTTATTTTTATATGCTCTAATAAAGTTGATTGGTTATTTATATTTTATATTTTGGTGTTTTATGACCTCCAAAAAAGTCTCATGGGCAATTTGTTTTGACTTGTTTGTAAGTATTTGGGATGGAGGTACAAGTATTTATTCCTATGTACTAGACCTAGCTATTTTCTATGTTTATTCTATAAATGAACATAAGGATTTTTCCATGGTGCCATTCATATTGTGCATTTATTCTCATCTAGATACGGACAGTTTAGCTGCGTTTAGAGAAAATAGAAATCTGTGCATCCAGCAGGGCCGATCCTAGGCAGGATGCACGGGGTGCTCCGCACCCAGGCACCGCAGAGGTGGTGGTGCCGAAGCTCCAAAGTGCTTCCCTCCCTCTTCCTTGTCTGTGTCCAGAGGCAGAGCGCATGTAGCGTGTCCTGTTGGTCCCCATTCCCCTTGCTCTCTTCTCTGGCAACTGACAAAAGCGCATACCTCCTGCTGTCCCCAGAATCCGGGCTGGGTACCACAGCAGAGCCTAGTACTGGAACACGTTCCGGTACTAGGCTCCACTAATTAATTCTGTCCGGTGTGCATGGAGCAGTCTCCTGTCTGCCCACCCCCTCTGTGTGTGTCTGCTCTTCTCCCATAGGCGGTGTGATGAGAGGCTTCTGGGTTGGCCGGAGCTGCTGCCAATCATCCCGTGCACTCCCAGAAATGCTCTCCGATTCCCACCCTCAAAGTAACCGAAGATTCCACGTATAACCTGTCCTCCTGTAATGTGCTTCTGTTCCCAGCGCGCCCGAGCTACATGGATCTATTGGACAAGTACTGATCTATGGGGACACCTGCTGTGGGTGGGCTCTGATGGGGACACCTGCTGTGGGTGGGCTCTGATGGGGACACCTGCTGTGGGTGCGCTCTGATGGGGGACACCTGCTGTGGGTGGGCTCTGATAGGGGACACCTGCTGTGGGTGGGCTCTGATGGGGGACACCTGCTGTGGGTGGGCTCTGATGGGGGACACTAATGAGAACTTCTTAGAGGAGCATCTCTGTTTTTGAGTCATAGCCATAGAAACATTTGTAAAGGGGAGTAGTAAGTAAGATGACCATGCCCATGTGGGGGCGCTAGAAATATTTCTGCACCCAGGCGTCTGTGACCCTAGGATCGGCCCTGGCGTCCAGAATCCGTTTACGATCTTTAAACTCGCTTTAACACAGGAACATCTACACACAGGAAAAAGTGATCTGGGAAGCAAAAAAGCTGTTTGTAATGGCTTCTCCTCTTCTGCATTTAGAATAGCTAATCACAAGCTTACCAGTGTGAATGAGGCCCAACAAAAACATGATTATAACAAGTTTTGTTTTTGGCTTCTGTGTACCTTTACCTCCTTCATTGATATATGTTTTATTCTCTACTTTACAGGAAAGTGCCATGTATCTAATCATCCTGAGCTTTTCTAGGTTGTAACTGGCTCAGGTGGTCAATCCGAAGAGCAGTTTTCCCACAGCATCTGCTGCATGCTAATTTGAGTCGTAAACAGGCCAGCTCCGCGTATCGCTTTCATTCCCACAGATATTTATTTTGGGGGACTTCTGAAGGTCTCTTCTGCAAAACTTGTACAACAAAGTCAAGATTTAGTTGAAAGTCACACACAGAAACAAATAACTTGTCTGCATTTTGATATTTTTAGGAATAGTAATCACAAGCGTTTCCTTGGCCTAATTTCATTAGTTGCACAGGATTCGTCATTACAGTGGATTTATAGTATTGAATTGTGAAGGCTATGGACTAACTTTAATCTAGAAATAGACTCTCCCCATTCTGGTCATGACTGAGGGATTTCAGAATACTGAGGCTTAAAATTATCTCCAACCAGTGGCGACTTGTGCTCAATATCTGGGGGGGGGGGGACAAACCTGACCCCCTCACTCACACTACCCCCCGGGCGTGTCGGACAGGAAAGCAGCGAACCGTGGCCTTACCTTAGGATAAGGTGACCAGATTTTTAAAATGAAATCCGGGGACATATTTTTTCTTTACTAGTAATGGAGGCAATCAGCGACTCTCTGCCCGTCGCCGCCCGCCTCACAGCCTCTCAAGTCTTACTCTTTGGACCCCGGCTACTACTGGATGGGGGGCGGAGGAAGATCACTCGGCCAGGGAAGGCAAGGAGATAAGCAGGTGGCTGGCCAGGATTTGAGCCAAGGCAGAAGAACATGCGAACGGAGCTGAATGGGCATGCGCCTGAAACTGAAGAAATATTCCCTCCGCTTCGACCAGCACATGATCATCAGAAAGGGGCACAGATAATGTGAAAAATACATCCCCACTATGCTAATAGGCACGGCGGAGCGCGGGGGGGGGGGTGTAATTCTAATTTTTTAATTTTAATTCTGCACTGATTGTCTTTGAAATTGCCCCTGCCCCCTATTAAATCCAATCTGGGGACAAAACCAGGGACAGACTTGGTCCGGGGACAGTGTCCTCAATCAGGGGACTGTCCCCTGAAACTGGGGATGTCTGGTCACCCTACCTTAGGAGGCCAATGACGAGGTGGTGCTGGATCCATGGTAGGGCACCTGGAAGCTGGAGGAGGCCCTCCGCCCCTCCATCTGCTGCTTCTCGCTGCTGAGGGAAAAGCTGGGACCATTGCTTCTCCTCCCGGCTGAACAGGAAGTGGGTCCTGTGACCCGATTGGCCAGGAGTCCTAAGACTCCCAGCCCAATCAGCTCTTAGGCGGCGTACACACGATCGGACATATCCGATGAAAACGGTCCGCGGACCATTTCCTTTGGATATGTCCGATCGGGAGTTTGATCCGATGGCGTGTACACACCATCGGATCAAATTCCCCGCCGCCGGACGGTGCGGTGACGTGGCGGTGACGCGGCGGTGACGTTGACGCCGCCGCGTCACCGCCACGTCACCGCACCAGGAAGTAAAACACTTCCGCGCATGCGCCGAATCCATTCGGCGGCGCGGCGGCGGTGGGGGCCGACATGTCTGCTGGTAAGTGTACTAACCAGCAGACATGTCGGGCGGACAGATTCTTTGAAATCTGTCGGGTGGAGAAATCTGTCCGCTAGCCCATACACACGAGCGGAGATGTCTGCTGAAACGGTCCATCCGACCGGTTTCAGCGGACATATCCCCTCGTGTGTACGCCGCCTTGGGCTGATTGGCCAGGAGGAGAGGCAGGGAGACATAAGAAAATATAAATTCTCTAATGTCACACAACTGGGTGGGCTCAGGGCGCAGTGGTCTGTGCCCCAAGCCCACCTCTTTTTAAGCCAATTAGAGCCTCAGGCTCTAATCATGTGCTTTGGGGGGGGGAAAAAACATTAAAATCCATGCGTCCAGCATGTATATTAGGGGCCGGGCACATTGGTTTAGGGGGGCAGGGCTCCAATCCAAAACACAACATAAAAACTATACTCTTCCCATCACAAATGACCAGATGACCACTATCCATTTTGGAGTGGAATGGCCATAGCCGCTTTTTATTTTAACAGAGAAAACCGCATTAAATACAAAATAAATACAATAATCAAATAGATAACAGAAAATCAAATCATCTGTATAATTTATCATACCAGGTCTAATTTTATTGAAGGCACATACACTATATTGTCAAAAGTATTGGGACACCTGCTTTTACACTCACATGAACTTTAATGACACCCCAGTCTTAGTCCGTAGGGTTCACTATTAAGTTGGCCCACCCTTTGCAGCTATAACAGCTTCAACTCTTCTGGGAAGGCTGTCCACAAGGTTTAGCAGTGTGTCTATGGGAATGTTTGACCATTATTTTGGAAGTGCACTGGTGTTGGAGAGAAGGCCTGGCTCGCAGTCTCTGCTCTACTAATTCAAAGGTGTTCTATTGGGCTTAGGCCAGGACTCTGTGCAAGCCAATCAAGTTCCTCCACCCCAAACTCACTCATCCTTGTTTTTATGGACATTGCTTTGTGTCAATTTGTGTCAACTAGAACTTGTGCTTCAAGTGATTTGCAAGTGTACAACTTGCCAGTGAAAATGGCCAGAAAGTTAACAGACTTTCAATTCAACACAAGTTATCCTTGCTATCTGAAAGTATGCATCGCATACTAGCACATTATGTGAAATGTATCTCAAAACGAAGCCTTCCATCGCTGGAGGCTGCTCCCATCTTCACCCCTCTTCCTTCCGAGTCCACGGACTCCAGGTGTGTGACTGGGAGCATGCATGGGGGAGCGGCCATTTGTGGCGGGTGACCATTTCTTCAGGGCAAATGTGATGATGACGTCATCAGCGCAGTGTACAGTAAATATCTCCTAAACTGTGCACATTAGGGGAATTTACAGTACCTATAGGTAAGACTTATTATATGCTTACCTATAGGTACAAGTCAAAGATTGAAGTTTACAACCACTTTAATTCAACTGTAAGTACCACAGCGCAATACAATGTGGTGACAAACAGGAACGTGAGGTGAGGTATGGTGACTTTTTTATGCAGTGCACCCAAAAATGGAACTTCCGCTTAACCCACTCCACACCCCCTTACATGCCACATTTGGCATGTAATTTTTTTTGGGGGGGGGAGTGGGGGCTTTAGGAGGAGTGGGACTTCATGTCCCACTTCCTCCTTCCGCCGAGGGGCTGGTTAGGCGATTAAGCTTAATCGCCTAACTTCAGCCCCTCCCTGTATGTATCTTATTTTTTTTACCTGTATTTTTTTTTTTACGTTTTTTTTTTCTTTGCCCTGCCAGTGTGGGCATCCCTGGTGGTTTAGTGTGGGCATACGAGGGGGGGGGGCTGCGCTGATAAACAATCAGCGTGAACCCCCCCTGTCAGGAGAGCCGCCGATTGGCTCTCCTGTACTCGCATCTGTCAGACGCGAGTGAGGAAAAGCCATCTACGGCTCTTCCTGTTTACATCGTGATCAGCCGTGATTGGACACGGCTGATCACGTGGTAGCGAGCCTCCGCCGGAGACTCGTTACTGAGATCGGTGATGCAGGGTGTCAGACTGACACCCCGCATCAGCGATCGCCGCGCTGCGCGCCCCCACGGGCTCGCGCGGCATGAAATTGTGCAGGACGTTAGAGAACGTCCAGTCACGATTTCATAACCACTTCCCGGACGTCAATCTCCTATTGACCGGGCGAGAAGTGGTTAAAGTTTAATGTTTTCATTGATTTGACTGTATAATAAAGGCTTTTCCCCCCTGATATATAAAATATCATATCTTGTTATAGTTACTGCAGTTTTAGGACACACTCTGCGGCTTTTGTCATTGTTTCAAAGTCCCATTCTGGGCTAAAACTATTTTTTTCCCGTATCCCCAACCAAAGCCCCCACCCCATTCAACCAAGCACATTTTTACTCTCACCTTAAGAGGCCATGTATACTCATCTAATTCCTCCATCCAGACCCCACGCCACCACTGGTTCTGGGGGTTGAGGACTGCAAATTTAATGGTGCAAATGGAGCCCAAGATCGCTGTTCCCATACTGTCCTCCTGTGAGGACCACGCTGAATGTATCCTGAAGTGGGACCTTAAAATTAAGATTTAGACCCCTTGCACACTATTAGATTTTCTGCAGATTTTTGTTTTCAGATTTACCAAAACCATATAATATGAGGTCAAACCTTAAGGCTGGGTTCACACTGATACTACATGACACTCATACAACTTTCATCCTACTTTGCTCTGCGACATCAGTCCTACATCGGTCCTACATCCATCCGACTTAAATGAACAGGATACTACTCTGATCTAGACATGTGCATTCGTTTTCGTTAGAATGCATTTTCGTCTGAAAATCAGTTTTTTTCGTTTTAACAAACGATAACGAAAGTGCAAGAAACAAAAACCGAAAGATCCGACATAAAAAATGCTTTATTTTCGTTGCGGTAAAAATTCGACATAGAGAGATTCGACATTATAGGGAAAAGATTCGACACAATAGAAATAATAGATTCGACATTACAGAGAATAGATTTCGATTTATGAGACGTGAAGATTCGACGTTCCGTCGAATATTCTTTTGATCATTCATCAGCAATCAAAAAGATTCGATGTTCCGCCGAATATTCTTTTGACCATTCGACAGAAAAAAAGTATTATTGGATTTTCGGACGAAAGCTATTCCCCAACGAAAAACTGATTATATCAAAACGATTTTCGGGAGTAACTAAATAAATGTATTTTCCAAATGAAAACGAAAAAACGAAACGAAATATTCCAGTCTGCACATGTCTACTCTGATCCGACTTTGTGATAGTCTGACTTGTCCTTTGACCAATCAAAACAATTCCAGTGTGAGATAAATTCCTTTTAATGCTGCTGTAATCACCATGTCGGATGTCAAAAGTCGGAGCGTTTGTCATGCCAGTGTGAACCCAGCCTCAGAGTTTCAATTTGTATGCAATCAGGCAGGCCCTTGCACTACATGTAGGGTTGCCACCTCATCCCTTTAAAAAGGAACACATAGTAATTATACAGGTTCTCTGGCTGATTAAGGTGCTAATTAAACTCACTTGGTGCCTTAGCGACATTAAATTAGCCCCAGAACCTGTGTAATTACTATGTGTTCCTTTTTAAAGGGATGAGGTGGCAACCCTAACTACATGGTTTTGGTAAATCTGAAGACAAAAATCTTCAGAAAATCTAAAAGTGTGTATGGGGCCTTAGTCATCATCAGAGTCAACAAATTCTTCCCTTGCCATACAATGTGCTATATTGTACTGCCACTTTATGGTTCAGGTAGCAATAACGTTGGCCATAAATGCCCTGTTTTTTTTTTGTTTTGTTTTTGATCTGCCATTCAAGTAAATAGGGTCATCATTCACCGAAAAGCCCTGTTTGGCTCTCAAAAACATAAGCAGGCATTTAGGAGGCAATATCACCTCCTAAACAGCTGCACCACTTTCTGAAAAGCAATCAGCCATTGATAGCTCTTCAGGGACTGAAGCAGGTGTAAACAAGAGCTGAGCTTTGTTGTCAGCTGGCAACACGCAGCATTTTTGTGGACAGAGTGGTGTAAGCCCTGCCCACTTTTCTTATGCTATACTATTGAAATGTTCCCAATATCCTCCCCTCTACAACATACACACTAGTTATTTTGTAGTCCAATATAAGAACTAGGAGGGCTAATTAGACTAATTGGCATTTACTAATCTCTCATTAGTATTTTAGGCTCTCATCAGTACCTGGATGTAACCACAATTTGCACAATATTAGTCTTTGTAATGCAGTATGGATTTGAAACGGTGGATGGGTTTGTTTTACAACTTCATAGCCTGATTTTATTTATTTTTGTCTGTAATTCAGAAGACTAGACGAGTGTACAGGTAGTAAGCCAAGGAACACACACTGCGCCATCCTCCTGTGTGTCTGGTATGTTTACTCTGGCAAGCTTGTTCCTGTATGGTGATCTTCTGCCAGGAATAGCGGTTTCTGCCAGAGGATTTGTTAGCGATTGAAGTTATTGGACTTGGCCTCGCATTTCATACACATACAATAAATGCTGCTCTTTGACTTTTGTGGTCTAAATTTATAATGTGAGTCTTGCAATATTTACAGTTTATTTCTGGGAAACATTGATGCCAATATTATTAATGCTGTGGAGTTGTGAGCAACAATGAGCAATTCTTTATAAAATACTATTGGCAGTTGGCTCAATCTGCTTATGCAATCTGCTTTGCAAGGTTTGGACATTGGCCTTTATGTTCAGGTCTGCCATTTCTATGTTTGACTACCTGCCCCTCCGCAGGCCATGTATAAATGTTCTAGAACTCAAGTGGTTAAACAGGCTGGAACCGTCCTGTTCAGCTGACTCCCAGCTAACCAGGAAAAGGGATCTGGGCAATATTGTGAAGATGTCACACTGTCACACCACCCTGCCGTGGTTCCTGGGCTCTCTCACTACTTCAGGGAGTATAGGACAATTATAAAGGTGTCAGTATGGTGAGCAGGAGCAGACCTGATTTCCTCTGCCATCATAGAATATGGAAGAACTCAGCTCTAAAGGAGAAGTAGAGTCAAATAGAGTCAAAGCTCTATTGACCTTACTTCTTCTTCTGTGGGTCACATAAGTGCACTTAGATCTGCACTCCAGTGACCTGTATTCACCCAACAGCAGGCTAAAGTCTGCTGTCTGCAGACGTCACTCAGCTGGTCCAGGCTCTAGAGCAAATCCAGACTTTAATGTTGGGATCCACTCGGATGCCTGGACTGGTAGCTGGCTCAGCCTCTCAGCGGTGCTCTGAGAGCCTAAGCCAGCCACTTCCACCCCTCCACAACCCAGCACTCCAGTGAGTGCTGGCAGGGCAGTCTTAATAGCATTATGGGCCCCTGGGCAAAGTAATGCTGTGGGGCCCCCACACTGATGACAGTGCATGTAAACAGACATCAAATATGTAGGAGGCAGACTGCCTCCCCTTTGCATCACTCTCAGTGCCATCATGGCGCCCCATATTTTCGGGGCAGTGTGGGCTCAAGGACAAGCTGCTTTGGGGAAAGTGCATTGGCCCCCTATGCAGATGGGGCCCCTGGGCAGTGCCCAGGTGTGCCCTCTCATTAAGACAGCCCTGAGTGCTGGAGGAGCAAAGCAGAGAGTAAGTAACTGATAGTCACCGGCTCTCTGCTCACTGAACACCGAAAACTCAGTTTCAGCAGTCTTTAATTGCTCGGTTTTTAAAGGCTGCAGGGGACAGATGCAGCATCCGACCAATGCTGCATCCACCTAGGTTTTTTTAAATTTTCAAGAGTCTCTTTAAACATTTCTGCGTTAAGAGCTGCAATGTAAATAGCCAATCAAACATAGTCCTGTGCTTGATCAACAGAAGAGGGCAGCAAGGGAGGCATCAGACCCCTGATGTCTCCATAAGCAAAACCTCTCATTTACCAATGCCATCACATAGAAATAAATGTAAATGAAATTATATTTATATAATTTATAAAAATTTAATATTTTATAAAAAATTAAAATATTAATTAAAAATTACAAAAAAAAAGCAACCCTATCACCCCGCGCACACCCACATATGCAAATGCTCATGTAGAGGGCACATGGTCCCCTAAATTTATACTAGATTATAAGGACGATGGTACACCCCCTATTTAATTTTATGTCTTTAACTATAAAAGGTTAAATTATATTAGGGCGCACATGGGTAAGTAAACAGCAATTGTGCCATACAAATTAGGGATCACCAAGACCATCTGCATTAAGAGCAATCATTTTAGGGCCATCATATACAATTTACTTTAAATTGATAACCTGTAAAGCATTGGCTACGAACAATTTTTGGATACCGTGTTTTTTTTTGTCAATATAGTTTGATAAATAGTTATGCAAATATCGTGTGACATACACATTTGAAACTGACACCTTTTTTTATTTTTAATTGCCTCTGCTTTCAGAAAATATATATAAATGTTGGGTGATTTTATGTATTTTTATTATATATATTTATTATGTATACAGTATTAGACAATACTAAATTATAATTTTAAAAAATCTGTGTTCCACAAAAAAAAATGGCAATTTGTCAACATGACTAAAACTAAGTGTTGGTTTAATAGGCATGGTTTACAGTGTTCCACCTCTCCTCCTTTGTTTATCATATATGGTCCCAAAAAAAATAGAAAACGCCCAAAACATTTTGGAAAGCAATGCACCAGAAAAAGTACAACCGCACGTAGATGAAGGCATTAGCAGCTATGAATTTATTCAAATTGTGTTTCAGAAGCTAAATAGCCCTGCCAGGCATGCCTTGCACCCTGTCCTGTGCCCCTGTCCTACTCCACTTGACTGCCTGTTCTCTCCTGCCAGTATCCCATGCCTCCTCAGCTGTCAGAGAAGAGGGCATTTCAGAAACTAGACCATTGCAGCCAAACCAGCATGTGGCAAGGAACTGCATGCACCCCCATTTCTTCCTTGTCATATATGCTAAATACTGCTAGTTGAGAAGGCACACTGTCACCATGGCTTCCATTGAAGTCTACAAGTGGTCGTTAGCCACATGTAGCAGTCATGATCCATTGTTAACTTACCACCATCTGGAAACCCACTCTGAGAAATGCCTTGCTACCTTCACTAGACTACATGTGGACAGAATTAGGACGTGGGAGATCGCCAGCACTGAAATCTAACAATACTTGGAAAAAAAGTAATTTAGTTAAAAAAAAATTAAAAACACAACATTAACCACTTAAGGCCCGGACCAATATGCTGCTAAATGACCCAAGGGGTTTTTACACATCGGCACTGCGTCGCTTTAACAGACAATTGCGCGGTTGTGCGACGTGGCTCCCAAACAAATTTGCATCCTTTTCTTCCCACAAATAGAGCTTTCTTTGGTGGTATTTGATCGCCTCTGCGATTTTTATTTTTTGCGCTATATACAAAAATACAGCAACATTTTTGAAAAAAAAACAATATTTTTTACTTTTTGTTATAAGAAAAATCAAACGAAATTTTAGTCAAACATTTAGGCCAAAATTTATTCAGCCACATGTCTTTAGTAAAAAAAAAAAATCGCAATAAAAAAATAAATAATAGCTACCTAGCAGGAACAGTGACACTAATACAGCGATCAGAAAAATGATCGCTTAGTGACACTGGCAATAGGGAGTGACACTAAATGCAGTGATCAGTACATATATGATCACTGCATTCAGTGACACTGTGACAGGGGGTGGGGGGGGTGATCGCCAAGGGTTAATGTGCCTATGTGTAGTGTGTGTCAGTGTAGTGTTGTGCAGACTTACTGTGCGATGTGATCTCTCCTCAGCGGCGGTTGAAAATATCGCCGAGAGCAGAGATTACATAATTTCCCCCTTCCTGTGTTTACACGGGAGGAGGAAGTGACACGCAGGGGAGCGCGCGGATTGGCTGGGAGAGATCGTGAGGGGGCGGACAAAAACGAATAGCCACCCCCTTATCCCGGATCGCTCCCAGAGCCACGGGAACCGCCGCATGTCCCGGGGGAGGGGGGGTCCCGATCGGACCCCCGACCCACATCTAGGAAGGGACGTACAGGTACGCCAATGTGCCTGTACGTGCCATTCTGCCGACATATGTACATGCGGCGGTCCGCAAGTGGTTAAAGATACACTGGAGTAGATTAACTAAAACTGGAGCAATCAGAATCTGGTGCAGCTGTGCATGGTAGCCAATCAGCTTCTAATGTCATTGTGTTCAGTTAAGCTTTGGCAATAAATCCTCAAAGCCAATTAGTTCCTGAGTGGAGTCGCACCAGATTTTGCACTCTTCAGTTTTCTTAATTAACCCCCATTGTCCCTTTTATTTGAAAGGATGGTCCTGCTTTTGGTACCAAATACCTCTGTCTCTCATTCCTCCTCTAATGTCTCTCTTTATGGTCTGGGGTATAGACCACTAAAAAATGTACTATTCATTTACCAAAAAGTGTTCTACTTCCCTAAATCTTTCATCCACTTTACTCTAGGTTAATGCATTTGCTATTTTGAAATAACAGTATAAAGGAAATGTGGTTGTGAAAAGGGAAAATTATATACTTACCTAATGGTAATTTTCCTTTCCTGATGCAAGCATTACAGCATATACGTATGGGAAGGCTAAGCCCCCCTGCCCAATCAGGACCGGTTATACTATAAAAGTAGGTCTCCTCCCCTACCCCAGCATTCTCATAGTTTAGTATCCCTGCGGAAGGCCTTACTTTAAATGTTTCAGGCCCCATATTTGCCATTTCTTTCTCTTTTTTTTTTTCTTTTTTTAGGGGAGGGAACCTATATGCTGTCATGCTTGCATCAGGAAAGGAAAATTACCGTTAGGTAAGTATAACATTTTCCCTTTTCCTGACACAGCATGACAGCATATAAGTATGGGATGTACCAAATCACCAGACAACAAGGGTGGGTACTGCTCAAGTGTTTAAGAGGATTAGATCTATCCCCTCTAACGACTGAGATGTATTGTAGTCACGACTGCTGGGTCCGCCAGAATGGACCCCCAACATGTTGAATGTAGACCAGGTCGTAGTTTAGATATTAACTCTATATATACAAAGGAGAAAGGTGCGCAACAATGTAACATATATATATATATATATATATATGAATATGTTTTACACAGCAACCTGAAAATAGTGAAATAAATGCAAAAATTAGTTTGATACAAAGAAAAAAAATAAATGCAACGTCCCAAATGTGATTCCAAGTGTTATGTGCTCAGAAAATTATTTTCAAATGCCATTATAGCACAGTTCATAAGAGATTTCCCAATGGGGTTTTGTAGACAATTCAATTGATAGCCCACATCTGCTCTGTGTAAGGAAGTGATAGGTGGCCGCTTACCGCAAAGTTGGACCCTTCCAGGGGTCAGTAAGGCACTCAAGGTAATTATCCGCGGCTGGATCCTAGGAATCACTCCACTGCTGACAGCTCAGAACTGCTCAGGAAGGCTGAAAAAGTTGTTCATAAAAAATAGGGAAAAAAGGAACTCCATAGTGTAGCGGGTTTAAAATACTGACATTTTATTCAGTTTGCACTGACAAAAATAAAAACAACAGTCCTTCACCCTGCACATATAAAAGTTCTCAGCATGAATCAAAAATAGTGTGTGCAGATGCTTCCAGCTATGCGTGCGATCGTTCGAGTCGACCAGCTGGTAAGCTAGTGAACGTGGTGACGTCTGCGATGCTTAGCTCCACCCGACGCGGCGTTTCATCCAAACGGGCTTCTACGGGGAAAGGAGGCTCAAGTATCCGACGTCACACACCTCGTTCCTATTTAAGCATTCAAGCAGGAGAGTGACACCAGAACATATAAATGTCGGATTTTACTCTGCACTGCAGCCAACATTTTGTTTTGTATTAGAGCGAGATCCCTACACTTAGTGGTGAGACATCACTCAAAACAAAACCATAATTTAAAACATAGAATGGTATTATAAAAGACATCCTGATGCTACCTGGGAATATGCATGACACTTAAGAAAACAAATTTTATACAAAATATAAAAACTTGCATATAAAATTATACTTAGTATGCTACCTAATAACACATATAACAGATGAAAACGAACCGCATTGAGTCCTATGTGGGATATACCCAGGTTAGGAATGGAAGGGAAAAAAAGGGGGCAAAAAAAAAAATGTTTTAAAATTATATATAAAATATACAATTTAAAGGGGAAGAAAGAGAGGAGAACATGTGTGCTCATGGGACTCAGCTGTTATCTATGTAGCAGTTGACATCCCATTCTATGTTGAAACCTAAGGGGCTGTAACAGGCCATGTCAAAAATCCAGCGTGTTTCTCTACGAGATATTTGTCGTACTAAATCACTCCCCCTCCATTGGGGGGTATATTTTTCAATCCCAATAACTTTAAGTCCGGAGGGGTCACGGTCATGGTGTTGGGCAAAGTGCAGTGATACACTGTGTTCAGGGAACCCACTACATATGCGAGAGAGGTGTTCCCCTATCCTTATCTTAAGGGCCATGGATGTTCTTCCAATATATTGGAGCCCGCAGGGGCACCCCAAAAGATAGATCACCCCACACGGAATCACAAGTGATAAATTCAGAGATGGAAAATGTTCTGGAGGTTACATGGGAAGTGAATGCCGATGTTCTAGTGGTTTTACAGGAGGCACATACTTTGCACCTTTTACACGGGTAAAAACCCTTCAAGTTCCCAAACATCAACATTCTCGGAGGGGGGTCAACTACACTAGGATCTGCTGGCACCTAGTGTAGTTGACCCCCCTCCGAGAATGTTGATGTTTGGGAACTTGAAGGGTTTTTACCCGTGTAAAAGGTGCAAAGTATGTGCCTCCTGTAAAACCACTAGAACATCGGCATTCACTTCCCATGTAACCTCCAGAACATATTCCATCTCTGAATTTATCACTTGTGATTCCGTGGGGGTGATCTATCTTTTGGGGTGCCCCTGCGGGCTCCAATATATTGGAAGAACATCCAGGGCCCTTAAGATAAGGATAGGGGAACACCTCTCTCGCATACGTAGTGGGTTCCCTGAACACAGTGTATCACTGCACTTTGCCCAACACCATGACCGTGACCCCTCCGGACTTAAAGTTATTGGGATTGAAAAATATACCCCCCACTGGAGGGGGAGTGATTTAGTACGACAAATATCTCGTAGAGAAACACGCTGGATTTTTGACATGGCCTGTTACAGCCCCTTAGGTTTCAACATAGAATGGGATGTCAACTGCTACATAGATAACAGCTGAGTCCCATGAGCACACATGTTCTCCTCTCTTTCTTCCCCTTTAAATTGTATATTTTATATATAATTTTAAAACAATTTTTTTTTTTGCCCCCTTTTTTTCCCTTCCATTCCTAACCTGGGTATATCCCACATAGGACTCAATGCGGTTCCTTTTCTTATGTTATATGTGATATTAGGTAGCATACTAAGTATAATTTTATATGCAAGTTTTTATATTTTGTATAAAATTTGTTTTCTTAAGTGTCATGCATATTCCCAGGTAGCATCAGGATGTCTTATATAATACCATTCTATGTTTTAAATTATGGTTTTGTTTTGAGTGATGTCTCACCACTAATGCCGCGTACACACGGTCGTTTTTTGCGATGAAAAAAAAAACGTTGTTTTTTAAAACGTCATTTAAATTGATCGTGTGTGGGCAAAACGTCGTTTTTTGTCTTAAAAAAAACGACCAAAAAAAAATTCCAACATGCTGGAATTTTTTGTGTCGTTTTTCAAAACGTCGTTTTTTGTTTCACAAAAAGTCACCGTGTGTAGCAAAAACGTCGTTTAAAACGACGTTTTTCAACCCGCGCATGCCCAGAAGCTAGTTATGAAGCGAGCTTCAATGGAAAAGAGTGGTGAACGTAACCTTGCTTTTTGTGAAAAAAACGATGGTGTGTATGCAACATCGTCTTTGAAAAGTGACGTTTCAAAAACTTTGTTTTTTACTTCACAGAAAACATCGTTTTTTTTCATCACAAAAAATGATCGTGTGTATGCGGCATAAGTGTAGGGATCTCGCTCTAATACAAAACAAAATGTTGGCTGCAGTGCAGAGTAGGATCCGACATTTATATGTTTCGGTGTCACTCTCCTGCTTGAATGCTTAAATAGGAATGAGGTGTGTGACGTCGGATACTTGAGCCTCCTTTCCCCGTAGAAGCCCGTTTGGATGAAACGCCGCGTCGGGTGGAGCTAAGCATCGCAGACGTCACCACGTTCACTAGCTTACCAGCTGGTCGACTCGATCGATCGCACGCATAGCTGGAAGCATCTGCACACACTATTTTTGATTCATGCTGAGAACTTTTATATGTGCAGGGTGAAGGACTGTTGTTTTTATTTTTGTCAGTGCAAACTGAATAAAATGTCAGTATTTTAAACCCGCTACACTATGGAGTTCCTTTTTTCCCTATTTTTTATGACATCCCCAATTAAGCTGAGCGTTTGAGTCACGTCCTGGAGTGAACAACTTTTTCAGCCTTCCTGAGCAGTTCTGAGCTGTCAGCAGTGGAGTGATTCCTAGGATCCAGCCGCGGATAATTACCTTGAGTGCCTTACTGACCCCTGGAAGGGTCCAACTTTGCGGTAAGCGGCCACCTATCACTTCCTTACACAGAGCAGATGTGGGCTATCAATTGAATTGTCTACAATACCCCATTGGTAAATCTCTTATGAACTGTGCTATAATGGCATTTGGAAATAATTTTCTGAGCACATAACACTTGGAATCACATTTGGGACGTTGCATTTATTTTTTTTCTTTGTATCAAACTAATTTTTGCATTTATTTCACTATTTTCAGGTTGCTGTGTAAAACATATTCATATATATATGTTACATTGTTGCGCACCTTTCTCCTTTGTATATATATGTCTAGTGGAGCCCCATATTGGGCTTCTTTGTATTAAGGTGCAGCATTTTTCACTTTTATTTTTCAATATTTACATTTTTCACGGTTTGTTATATCTATATATCAATTCACTTAGGGCAGGGATCTCCAAACTACGGCCCTCCAGCTGCTGTGGAACTACACTTCCCATGAGGCATTGTAAAACTCTGACATTCATAGACATGACTAGGCATGATGGGAATTGTAGTTCCTGAACACCTGGAGGGCCATAGTTTGGAGACTCCTGACTTAGGGGGTACTAGCGCGGATTGTCTTTGTCTTTAGATATTAACTCTGGAGGAACTATTTTGGAGTTCCGTCAATGGATGCATCACCAGCTTGGAGGAGCTGTCTCTGCCCCCATCTGATGGACTTGTCCTCTCCATCTAGGTTTTGACTAATTGTATCCGTACAACTGCGATGGTCTTGGTTAGACAGCGGGATTGTCCTTTTCCGATGCCATTAGACCTGATGAGTTTATCGTTTTTCTCCTAGAAGAAGGGCCAATTCTATGTCTCTTCAACCTTGAATCTCTTTTCCAAGTTTGTGGAACTTCCAACACTTCTGTTTCCGTTTGTGGATCTGCCAAAAGGATGATGATGTTCTAACTCAGGTTGCCAAGATACCAACCTTTGTATAGTGTTGAGGAAGAGACTAGAGACATTTTGCCTGATCATTTCAGCAACAAGGTAGTTTATGGTATGACACTTGGATGTTTGAGATTCTTCTAGATCTGCTTTACATACTGTATTTGCCAAAAGGAATACTTATTCCCATGTTCCTGGCCATATTTAGGATGTTTTGTCCCTCTAAATGGAGAGTGAAATAATGTGTCTCACACTATTTGGAAGACCCCATGGGGGAAAGAATGACCTGCCTAGGTCTTTCGGACTTGGTTGCTGAGATATGTAACCCAGAGAGTGAAGAATAGATACGACTGCGTTTCACTATCCTTTAATGCCGTCTCTAGGCTTTCTTGTATACAATTCATTCCTTCCAGTATAAGGAACAGAGAATTCCATCCTTTAAATTCTGTAGGTTCTTCTCTTAGCTAAGGTACTTGAAGTCTGGAGTAGACACTCTGACCTCCATTAGATTTCAAACACTAACGGTGAGACCTCCACATCTTGGTCTCCTGTATCTAGATATAATTTGTATGAATTTGGAAGATACCGTTGGCACGCTGTATGAGGTGTTGAATCTCAGGAAGGAGAATAGGGAGTTTTCGGATCTGAGACTGTACCCATGGGCATCATTGCCTGCAAGCTACAGGGTAATTATCGTCATCACCACCGAACGGCTGCAAATCCGGATAGGCCTCCTGGAGACTCTTAGGTTTGTTAAAAATATACGTATTGGCTAATCTGCCAACCCAGCTGGCTGTCCTTAGTTTATCTGCTTTCACCCTGGGAAGCCACCCAGGTTACGGTCATACCAATAACTTGATAGCCTTGCTCGTTGCCAATCCCTTGACTGTCTTGTTTGAGACTGTCCCTTGTCATCCAACGGCTTTTGTATCTTACGCCCTCTGGCTGTAAGTTCTAGAAAACCCTAACATGCTGGGAGATACCTCTGACAGAAGTTGACTAGTTTTGCATTCCTTCTTGCCAGCGAGGCTAGGCCTTCCCCATATTGCCGAGTCCTTTCAGCATAGTTAGGCTCCCTCTGTTGTGTTTCCGCAAGACTTTAGTCTGCGACCGCTGTAGCTCTGGCTTTTGGACACCTTGTCCTTCATTGGCATGACTACCCCACGAGTGACAACTTGTGATTATTGGTATGCTGAAAGATTAGCTTAGCTACCTCCCCAATCGGGGACTTTTCTCCTCTGTGTAGTCATCGTTTCTCACGTGGGAAGCAAGTCTCTCTTTACTAAAGTTAATACAGTTGTCAACCCTGCTTGGGCCCCCCTCGGACCACATGGGTTATTACAGGGTACTTTATCGCTTTTGCGATCGTGGGATGCAACCAATAGGAAAGAGCATCTGTTCAAATGGGATACTTACACTGTTTCTCTGAGTGAAACTTAATTTTTGTTCATTAACTTTTTCCCATTCAGAATTACCTTCCAGTAGGTGATTGCTGCAATGAGACTAGTTTGTCTCTCGATGATAGCTCCTCCCGGCTTGATTAGAGTCTGTACTGGGACCTTTCCCAGAACTTGGAAGCCATTGTGCCACAACTCTTCTGAAGGATCAGCACGACTCTGGATACAAAGCGCCTTGAGGCGATTCGGTTCGCATTTGTCAGTGCTATACAAGTTACTCACTTTGCTGTTCAAACAAGACTTACCAGTAGACCTTGTGCCCGCAAGTCGGCCTTAACGACCACAACATACAGGGTATAACAAGGTAACTACCCCTATCACACCACCAGGTTGGACTTAATGGACTAGGTTTTCAGTATTACGGCATAAAATTGTGCGATTTTACTGCGATTCCTATGCGTCTTGAATCAATGCCTGTGTATTCTTGACGTCCACGGCCCCCAGTTAGACCACAGTGGGTTCAAACGTAGTGTAGGGACTACCTTGAAGTCGCAGCACTGCTATGAACAATACTCCTTAAAAATCCTGGAGTAGGATTTGTGGAGGTCAGGCTTTACTGACGACTGGAGAGATTAATTGCCACGATGGCCTATGCCATCCTTTTGGACCCTCTTGTTATTCAAGTTTTACTATGACCAACGCCCATGTAATCATAGCCCTTGTGCTCTGATGCATCATGGAGGGAATGCAATGAATTGGTAGAGGAATGAAACAATTCCATTGGCTTCCTAATGCACAGGACTCATGGAACCTTCACTGAAATTTACATCCAACTGTCAGCTAACCCTATTGGGTGACTTGGGTTTAGGCTAATAAAGATTATCGATTCTTTATTCTCCGCAATAGTTCTCCCACGTTTAACTTGTCAATCTTTTGGCTATCCTCTGGTCTTTGGTGATTAACATAAGGAATTAATCTTCCTTCTAGATATTGCCAGATCCGACTTGAACAGTCACCACTCTGACTAAAGCGGCATGTGTTCACTTGTGGGAGGGGCCATAAAGGGTTCACTGGCCACAATGATTTCTGGAGAAACAGCATACAGTCTTGTATCTGCAGTGACTGAACTGCATCATTGGCTATTACCTTTCAATCTAGGATCTGCCATAGAGAGCTTATCACTGACCAGAGCTCTGCTTCCATCCTGCCTCATCGCAGGTCACAACAACACTACTTAACAGTAGTATGAATCTTGTTGATCTCCAGATCTACTTGCTGTCACAGGGTCTCTGCAAGGATATTGTTTCCTCTGTTTGGAAGAATGGTACCCCTGGTTAATCTGCTGAAGCCTGTTTGGCTGGCTGCTCTTTGATACCAAAGGAGACAGGAACAACAAGCGCCAGAGGCGATTCAGTTGGCATGTGCCGCGCTATATAATTTTTTATTCATTCATGCTCTAGAGGCAGAGGTACCCTTTAGCTGATTTTGCTTGAATAGCTTAGTACCTGAGTTCCACACAGTCAGTTTGGACGGGGTTAAAGTCGCCGTCTCTTGCTTCTGATATGCCAACTAGTCAGAGCGATTTTCCATAAGCAAGCTCTCAGGTAGAGGTTGCCTTTAAACAAGCACGGTTGTTTGATTAGGCTTGGTAAGGAACCATTAGTGACTGTAGGCCTTCTCAGTCTCTGTCCCTTTGTCACTGTCTTTGGCCTGCAACCTTGTTTTGCATTCTGGCCGTCACACCAGTTACACCCGACCACTATGATTCCTGTAGCGATTTCTGGCAGTTAGCTACATAGTGGGATTTTTTCAGGGTTGAAGAGGATCTGTCCCTTGTCGCAGAAGCAGGTAGACTGGTGTTTGGTGTTTGAGGGCTTGAGATGTACACTCATTATGCCCATAATGTGCACTCTTTTTTTAGGATATAGCATATACTTACCTGCCCTCACCTTTTTCAAAGTTGCTGGTCTCTAGGAAGGCTGATTGCTACTGGTTCACAGATGCCTGGGATTATTTCCCCATAAATAGTAACCACTACAAACCCCATATCTTTCAGTGGGGTACCCCAAATAACACAAGCAATTACCTATTGCTAACAAGTACTGAGGAGTGTGACTAAACAAATTTTAGCACCAAGGTCAACATGTAAATGCATAGAAGTAAAAACATCACAGCCTTACCTAGTGTGGAGTTAATGTAATCACAGGAATGCAGCACAAATTAATGATCCTATGGCATTAGCACTAGCAAGTTAAACCTACCAGAGGAGACCATACTGCAGGCCCAATCCCTGCACTAACCTGAAAGGGCTCTCAATATCACCAGATATCAGTTCAAACTTCAGCAATGCTGCAAACACATCCTTTAGGCTCCTTACACACGGAGCGGTCCGTTTTTCGGTCCGCTCCGTGTGTCCGTCAGCTCAGCGGGGGGTCTCCGCTCAGCTGTCGGCGGACAGGGCGGTCCCCGCACACTGTGCAGGGACCGCCCTGTCTCTCCTCCGCTCTCCCCCTATGGGGAGTCGGATGGAAACGGAGCGTCTGTCCGTTTGCATCTGATCCGTTTGGCCGGACGGAAGAAAAATAGGACATTCTTCCGTCCGCAAAAACGGATGCGGATCTGGCGGACGTTAGCGGATGCATCATCTGCTAACGGATCCGCTCCCATAGACTTGTATAGACTCCCATAGACTTGTAATGAGCGGACGAACGGTCCGCTAGTGTGAAAGGACCCTAAGTCTGTTTAATATTAGTTAACAGAGTGACACTACAGACATCCAGTTACATTCACATGTGTGATATATGCTTTTCAGAAATGCAAATTAACCACAAACCTGCAGGAAATAAATCAAGACTGTAGAGCCAGGCTTATTCAGTTAAATGGAAGGCTTCAGGCCAGCACAGCACCTGCTATCATCATTAGCAGTATTGCAGACACAACCACAGCCCTTCAGTAATGCAAGTTTAACCACATACTTGCCTATACTTGCAGCAGTAACTGAATAGAATTGTGTGCACCATGTGGTGCCTTACCACCTGCATGCTTCATGTCCAAAGTCCAATGAATGTCCATACATGGCGTCATGATAAATGAGCAATCCCTAGAGACCAGATGCCTTCACCCCCATCTTCCTGAATCCTGCTGGGTTGAGGCCTCCCCCATTAGGCGTTCAGGTCTGCCTGTACGATGGGGAGCTTTGTCACAGGAGAGGCTTTGAACCTGTGCGGCTTGGCGGGAAGTGTCCGGCCAGGTGAGGGAAAAATAAAAATTCCTGCTTTCTTTAGCAGTAGTATAACCGCCTGTAGCAGTAAATGAAAAAATGGAGAATGCTGGGGTAGGGGAGGAGACCTACTTTTATAGTATAACCGATCCTGATTGGGCAGGGTGGCGGAGCCTTCCCATACGTATATGCTGTCATGCTGTGTCAGCAAAAGAGCAATTGTGAGTTGAACCAAAATGTTTCTTGCCTATTTTTGTATATTCATTCTTTGGTCTTCATAACTCGGGGCTTGATAGAGATGTGTCATTGCCTGCATAGTTTATGCTAAAAGGTGTCCCTCTTTGCTGATCTCAGACCATTGGGAGATATTCAAAGTACTTTAGCAAACTAAATCTCATTTAGTTACAGATTGCATTTACTTTTACCTTTTTCATACATGGCTATTTTTTCTAGAGCTATTGCTGTGGATTTCAAACTACTTTGCACTTGCCACACTTGGCTCAAGTATCTTCAGAACTGCGCTATATGCATAGGTGTGTGTAGCCTTTGGCATTAGGGTGTGCACCCCAAACATTAAACACACTCTACTAACCACTCACAATGTTCATTCAGAAAGCAAAGGAGCCGTTAAATGGCATACTTTCTGGCTCCTTCCCCCACTCATTCTAAAACATCCACAGCAACAACCGGTGGGAGAGGGGGGAAGCCAGAAGTGCTGTGGGGGGAAGGAGGGGTAGCCAGGTCAGTAGGGGAATCTGTTCTGCACAGGGTGATTAGGGTGTGCCTGGGCACATCTGGCACACCCTGTGCGCACGCCTATGGCTGTATGCATGGAAATGGACCAGTGCACTGTGTAGTGGTGGTGGTGAAATGAAAACCTTGGATTTCTCAGCTCAGCATATGTCCGCCTCAAACGTAGGTATATTTTACTTAAAGTAAAGGGTTAGCCATCTGTGCTATGTCTTGCTACAGAAACAAATGTTCTCCTATTCCCCCTTTCTCTGGAAATAAAAACAAGCATTTATGTGGACAAAAGTCCAATTGACTTTCTAAAATAACCATGTCAAAATGTCAAACATACTCATGGCTCAAGCCATTCACTATATTTATACACTTGAGCAAACTTCCTGCCTATCCCTTGAGGTCACTTGTAATATACATAATTGATTTACTAAATTATCCAATCACATGAAAAGCAAATTCCTGGTCATTTTTAATACTTAGTCATGTGCAGATGAAGAAAGAAAACATTGTGTAAACAAAATGCTTTACATGTTATTGGATAATTGAGGTTATCTTTGTGAAGATTCTCAGCCTCACATGGTGAGGGTCTCCAAGGTTTATGACTGATTTGGAGAAAACAAACCTCTTGTTTTTACACAGTTCTGTTTTGGGTCCTCAAGCCAAGAGACTTTGCAGAGATTATGTGCCAGATTCAGGTAGGAGCACGTATCTTTGTGCGGGCGTAGCGTTTCCTATTTACGCTATGCCTCCGCAACTTTGGCAGGCAAGTGCATTATTCACAAAGCACTTGCTCTGTAAGTTGCGGCAGAGTAGCGTAAATTGGCCGGCATAAGCACGCCTAAATCCAATGTGTAAGAGGTGGGCGTGTTTTATGGAAATGAGCCATGACCCCATGTAAATGAAGTGCTGATCGTATGGTGCATGCACACGCATGCTCAGTGTCACGTCGAATTTTCCCCCTAAGTTACGCTGGCTCAATGCATGTGACGTGAACCTACGCACAGCCCCATTCCCATACGACTTACGCAAACGACGTAAAAAGATACGCTTGTTCCGACGTCCATACTTTGCATTACCTGCGTCTGCTATAGCAGGGATAACTTTACACCAGATGTAAGCCTAATGTAAACGGCGTAGCGGGCGCAAGTACATTCGTGAATCGGCGTATCTGCCTAATTTACATATTCAACGCGTAAATCTACGGAAGCGCCCCTTGCGGCCAGCGTAAATATACACCCAAGATACGATGGCGTAGGAAGCTTACGCCGCTCGTATCTTGGCCAAATCTATGCGTAACTGATTCTAAGAATCAGGCGCATAGATACGACGGCTCACATTCAGACTTACGATGCCGTACGTGGAGATACGCCATCGTAAGTCCTTGGTGAATCTGGCCCAATGTGGGATAAAGCCTCCATTCCTGGATCAACATCTTTACCTGATAGTCAGACCTCATTAATTAGTCTCAGCTGTCCATAGGTCTTCATATAGGTGAGCTGACTGATGCTCATGGCTTTCTCTCTTGCTCTCTCTATGGTGGGAGCCTGCTGCTGGATAAAAAGGCTGACAGCTGACAGAACACTAAAAAGGAACTAGGGGTGTCTGCTCTGGTTCCCTCCCTGTTATTCTTTTGTTTGGAAGATTGTCTATTTTTGTTTTAATTTGTTATTTTAGGAGATTATTCATTCATTTATTTCAGACGCAACCAAATTAATGCAGTTAAGCCCCAAATTTTAGAAATTTACCTTAAAGGAGTTGTAAATAAAAACAATTTCTTTGCTGAAATGACTGTTTACAGGGTATAGAGACATACTAGTTAACTGATTCCTTTTAAAAATAGATAAAAATCAATCATATAATGTACCTGCAGTTTCTAGTTTCGTTTTTTCCATGTTGTTTTCTGTCTCTGCTGTACAGAGCCACAGAGCCAATACAGGGCAGTGATGGTTTGGAAAACTAAACTGATTGGTGCTGAGGGGTTTTAGACACAGTAATCAGACCTTCTTGATTAGTGACCACAGAGAGAAAGCTCCCAGTACTGTGGTCATCAGGAAACAGACAACCAGGATGTGAGGACATCAGAGAAGAATTACAGCAACTTGAGAGCAAAAACGAACAATGAGGACATGAAAACAGGACTGCATTAAGGTAAAGGAAGCTATTAAGATAAAAAAATGTTTTACTTTATTTAAGACTATTGCACCACTCATCAGAGACAACAAATTAATCTGAATGAATATGTGTTCATTTGTTATGTTATTACGTTGAACTTATTTCACCATTCCCAATTGACTTTGATTGTTGGGCCATGCACATGCAACCTAAATAAATGCTCTCTCAACCCCAATACACAAAGATACTTATTAGAAAATTCAAACTACGCTCACTAGAATAAAAATAAATGGATCTGAATCGATTTGAATTATTTGTTATGTTGTTACATTATTTCAGATGTTTGAAACATTAACAAAAGGCCAAAACTATCACATCATGTCATCCAAATGAAACAACTGAATTTGTTTTAATCATAATACATTTTTTAGATTAGTAAGAAATGTATTACTATTGTGATATGGAGATTTGAATAAATCTGAATCTTGCATATGTTCTCTGAATTTCAATTTGCAAGGAAAGAATCACACACATCTAAAAGTAACCAGCAAGGCCTTTAGGCCCATTATGTATAAAAAAAAAAGCTTGCCTTCAGACACACTTCACTTGCTCGAGAACTTCCTACAAAAAAAATTAGAGGTTGATTTAGTAAAACTGGAGGGTGCAGTCTGGTGCAGCTGTGCATAGTAGCCAATCAGCTTCTAACTTGAGCTTGCTCGTTTAAGCAAATGCTCAAAAACATGTATATATAGAAACCCAGGCAGACCAATAATTACGTCAAAAAATGAGTGTAAATTTGCGCCAAGGAAAAAAGAGAACATATGGTAAACCAGCTCCGAACAATGGGCTAGCTTCCAAATATATGTCCAAAATTAAATAAATAAATTATATAAATTGGTAAGCAGCCTCCCAAGAAATTCAGTGTCTGAATGATATTTTGGAATAGGGGTGGTAGGGAGCGCTAAATATGCTATTTATGTAAGATGGACTACAACTCATAATCATATCTATACATGTGAATACTCATTAGTGATAAACAATAAATTCATAAATAAACATAAAACATATATAAAAATCCAACAAACAATATTTATGTGGTACTCAATCCCACTGAGTAAAATGTCCATATAATAAAGTGCAACCGTGCAAAACAGATTCCAACCGCAGGTGTAAACTTCAATTACTGTATATGATATAGATTGAAGATGTGAGACCACCACCTGGAAAATACTTATTTGCACCCGAAGTGATCAAATGAAATGGCTCCTTACCGACATGAATGGACTCTTTTAATTAAAAAAGGAGTCATGCAGTGCCTTATCAGGATATGTTTCCCAGTAATCAGAGTTATTCCAAAGGATAATCCAATGTTCATAAAAGCCAGGACAAAAAGATCATCATAGCGTAATATTGTTTATTAAAACAATGAACAATTAAAAACACAAGCCATAGAGGCGCATACCAGTCACGCATCCCTACGCCACTTCCGGGTCCGCTGGCTCACGGCGGTGGAACGCGCGCCAGATCACCAGCGCCATTACAGCGACGGACGTCCGGCTTTCCCTCTACCTCATACGCTAACAAGCCTCAGTGCCGGGATCGGGGCACTGTACAAAGTAAGCAGCCATTTGGGAGTAGCTGGCTGTACCTTGAGTAGATTCTTTGGATAAACGGCAGAAACAAAAACATAAGTTGATGTAAGTCAGACCCACAACAGGGGATTCATAGCTAGATGTCGCTGGATATATATTGACTGGCGAGGAATTAGATTCAATAGCATGCACTGGGCAGCATATAGCCGTTATATATCAGTATGCTCACCACCTCTTGTCTTACAGAAGAGGGGCTTTTGCAAGTCCTCATGCTGTGTGCAGTGCATGCTTGCCAGCTCCTATTCCATAGTCCAATGACCCAGAGAGCCCAGAGATATTGAAGTCCTACAAAGCCAGCCTACTGCACAAGAGTTGGGTGGGTTGGGAGGGTGAGTCAGGTAGGGTCATCAGAGTTGTGTTTTTTTGCACCAAATTATTTTAACCATATTCACTAAAGTTGATTTTTAAGTCCATGTTGTTCAGTTAAGCGTTGACAAAAAAAGCCCTGTATAGTCTCTATGCAGAGCTGCATCAGATTTTGCATTCTCAGGTTTTGGTAAATCAACCCCTTGAAGTTAACTAAGAACCAAGGTCCAAAGTTTTCATGACAACCACCAACAAAAGAGGACTTCATTCCATCAGCTGTGCCCCTTTTACCAAGAAACATCTTGCTGTTTTTGTGACATGACAGCAAGCCTGCAAAATAAACAATGCCAAAGAAGGACCTGGTGGTCCAGAATCGCTTGTAAAAAGGTCAACTCCCTAAAATAAACTGCTGTAGTTCCTCCAAAATTTTCTTAGACCTCAAATTCTATACCCCACTCATGAAGTGCTTTCTCAGGTCCTACCTAGTAGTTGGTCATCCTCTGTGTATTTAGAAGGCAATTTTTTAGGTTTGACTTAAGCCTACCTTTAAATAAGCTTGATACTATAATCAAAGAACATTAAAACTTGTGCTGAATATCAATTAAGTAAATAGTGCTGGAATGTGGGTAAATCATAGATGTATCCACAAAGTCTATCTTTTATCACTTGTGTAACAGTAGCGTGTGGCACACTGAATAAGCGGGGTGGCTTATTTGGGACTTTTGTCTGGATGAATAGGTATCATTATTCATTATTGCAACCCAAGACTAAGAACAGTAAACAAAAGCTCAACTCTCATTTTACTCCAGACTTCAGTTCTTCTCCTTCACACTGCTCATGAAGCAATCTGTCCCAAGAATAAGTCCCTGGTTTGTAGAGAATTCTGGCATAATTACAGGTAGGCTAAGCCTTGGCTACATTTTGGTCTGAAAATAGATCTGTGTAACCTACCCACCCTCAACCCTTATCTGGACATCGACAAGAAGAATAGGAACACTATAGCAGGCAGGTCTAGCTGGTGTTTTTTTGGCTGCATGCAACTTTCTTCCTCATTTTATGTTGCCTCTCAGCCAGTTTGATGATTTACATTAAGTAGGGACCCACCTGTTCTATAGTTTATTAAAACTATACTTCCATGCATCACGTGGATTTTTCAAGAAACGCATTTTGGCCCTTCTTAGTATAAGTAGCAAATATTACTATAGTGATTTTTAAGATTATTTTTTTTTTTCCACTTTGCACCTTTTGCTATTTTATTAAACAAACCTTTATACATTCAAATATATACAATGGACTATATTAGCGTTATGACAGGCCAGATGAGATGTGAAAAGTGTTATGAGTCCGGCTGAGGTTATCAGAAATGACAGCAGGGGCCACCCTCCTTCACCTCTTCTTCTTGGTCTCTTTCTTCTGCTTTTTACCAGCTGTCACAGTGGCCATCTTGGGTTTTCTCAACACATCTGTGCTTTTTACCTCCGGAACATCAGGTTCCGTGTTCTGTGACTTGCTTCCGGGGGAATATAATGGCCAGGATGCAGATGAGCTGAAAGATCGCTCCGCAGAACAGTCCATAGCGGAGTAAGGTCTCTAGAAAGCTGGGTTCCTAAATGTCTGGGGGTGAGAGATCCAGAGATTCTGCCATCCTTTTTGGGCTTGTAACACACAACCATCAAACACCTCTGGACCCCGGATCGGACGCTTTCCACTAGGGTTGTCCCGATACCGATACCAGTATCGGTATCGGGACCGATACCGAGTATTTGCGGGAGTACTTGTACTCCCGCAAATACCCCCGATACCCAAATAGAATACTTCACTGCAATATGTGGTGGACATGGCTGCAATATGTGGGGGACATGTATGTATGTGGGGGACATGGATGCAATATGTGGGGGACATGGTTGCGTATATGTGGGGGACATGGCTGCGTATATGGGGGGGACATGGCTGCGTATATGGGGGGGACATGGCTGCGTATATGGGGGACATGGCTGTATATGGGGGACATGGCTGCAATATGTGGGGGACATGGCTGCATTTGGGGACACGTTTAAAAAAAGTATCGGTATTCGGTATCGGCGACTACTTGAAAAAAAGTATCGGTACTTGTACTCGGTCCTAAAAAAGTGGTATCGGGACAACCCTACTTTCCACTATCCGATTTTTAAGATTTAAAGCAGAGTTCCAGCTAAGAATGGAACTTCCGCTTTTTGGAACCCCCCCCCCCCCCTTCGGTGTCACATTTGACACCTTTCAGGGGGAGAGGGGGGAGCAGATACCTGTCTAATACAGGTATTTTGCTCCCACTTCCAGGCATAGATAGCTGAGCCACCCGCGGCTATTTTCGCCACATCCAGCTCCTTCTCCGCCCCCCGCTGTCTTTTGGGAGAGACACGGGTCCAAGAAGTCAGAAGGGACCAGTGAGATCGCTCAGTGCGAGTGGCACATGCACAGTAGGGAACCAGGCTCGGGAAAAGATGCAAGACTTCACTTCCTGATTCCCTTACCGAAGATGGCGGTGGCAGCACCTGAGAGCCGAGGGACAGATTGGCTTCCGGTGCCAACGTCGCGGGCACTATGGACAAGTAAGTGTCCTTATTTTAAAAGTCAGCAGCTGCAGTATTTGTAGAAAAAAAAGATTTGGCGGAACTCCACTAAGTAGATTTGGCCATCCGTAGACCTAGTGTAGGTAATGCCTCTAAATCTGGCATACTATAGATAAATATATGCATAGCCAAACCTTTTTCAGTTTTACATTTTTTTTGTCTACTTGACAAACTTTTACTTTCTGCTCCAAAAACATAGCAGGAAGTGTTAAGACAATCTTTCCATTTTAGACAGATGTCATGGAATAGGTGCCCCATTGGAAAATGTATCTTCATTTCTTGGTCTAATGGTCACTGTAAAAATATGTATTTCCCATCTCTTTCTGTCTTGCAATGATGGTCACCAGGGAAAATAATAAGCACAAGTCTACCTAATAAAAGGAAAAAAAATTGACAGGGGTTCAAACCCAATCCTTGCTTTTTCCAAAACGAAAGACAAAAGTTGTGGCTACACATACACATTAACCACTTTCCCACTGGGCACTTAAACCCCCTTCCTAACCAGACCAATTTTAAGCTTTTGGTGCTCTCACATTTTGAATGACAATTACTCAGTCATGCAACACTGTACCCCTATATAATTTTATGTTTGTTTTTTCACACAAATAGAGCTAATCACTGCTGGATTTTTTATTTTTTGTGCTATAAATGAAAAAAAAACAGAAAATGTTGTAAAAATAATTAAATTTAAATAAATGTTTCTGTTATAAAATAGCAAAATTTATACCGCTACATATATTTGGTAAAAATAATCCAAATTGGTGTATATTCTTTGGTCTGCGTAAAAGTTATAGAGTCCACAAGCTATGGTGCTAATCTCTGAAAATTGATCCCACCTGAAGTGCTGACGACGATCTCATTTCTAGAGACTCTAACAATCAAGCAAAGTACAAATATCTCCCAAAGGACACCCTTTTGGAAAGTAGACATTCCAAGGTATATGGTAAGAGGCTTTGGCCCAGGAAGGGCAAAAGGTTGGACACCTCTGGCCTAGACAATCCTGTTGTTACCTATATAAAAGACTATAAATACTTGGCTCACAGTGATAATTCAAATTAACTAATTTCTGTAGTTAATATCACATGTCCTCAACTTTATAATCAGTAAGTCAGCCTATCCAAATGGAGAAAAGTAGTCACTCTACTATCCAGTATCATCCCAGATAGCAAGCAATTGAGCTGTAAGTTTTAAAATGACTCGCTAAACTATTGCTAGACCTGTCAGGCTTCACAAGTTTGTTGCACAATTGCAGCAAGTCCACATTGCATGACCCCAGGTCAGCTTTCTTTGCAAACAGTCTGCTGCAAGTTGAGTTATGTTGTGCAATAGTCATCTCACCACAGGGGTCACTGCGGAGCTCTTGCTGTAGACTCACCATTGCAACTTTGCTCTTGATAGAGGCTTACTAGAAATTTGCTACAAGTTGGAAAAGTGGCAACTAGAACTTGTACTTCACGTGCTCTGCAAGTGTACAACTTGCAAGTGAAAATGTGCAGCAAGTTAACAAGACTTACAACTCAACACTGCCACAAATTTGTGGCAAGTTATCCTTGCTATCTGGGATTGTGCTCACCACACTGAACACAATAATAATAATAATACAAATCAAAGATGAGAGGTGTAACATAATAAAATATTAAATCAGAAAATGATAGACCAGCATTTAAACGCACTGTCTAGTGGCTTGATGTTCTTGTGATTACAGTTGCAAATATTATAAAGCTTAAGGTCCATGGGAGTGTAGCCAACCTCTCTGGACTTGGCCACAAGAGGAAAATCAACCCCTGATTGAACAGAAGGATAGTGAAAATAATAGACAAAGGAAAAATTCCAAAGAAATAGAAGCTGAACTGCAAGGTCAAGGTACATCAGTGTCGCTTTTTAAGAGATAGTGGCCTCAAAGGAAGAAAACTCAGGAGGATGCCACTGTTGAAAGAGAAGCATAAAAAAAGCCAGACTGAAAATTGACAAAATGCATATTGACAAGCCACTAACCCTCTGGGAGAATGTCCTTTGAACAGAAGAGACACAGCTAGAGCTTTTTGGCACGTGACATTAGCTCTATGCTCTATGTTCACAGACAAAAAAACTAAGCTTTTAAAGCAAAGAAGACCAATCAAGCCAAGAAGATAGAATGTGCAAGCATGGTCAGCTCTGTAAAGATTACCACCGGGCAAAATTTGAAACCAATGGAGAAGGAGAAAGATGAGGGGTAGTTGAGTTGGGTTCTCTCCTCCAATTAATTACATATATTTTGGGAAGAAGTACATTGTTGAGAAGAGGGGGTAGATAAGCTTTTTATTCTCCTCTTTGATACCCTGAGAAGTCCTTCTGAGAACCAGTAGGGTCTTAAAGCAAGTGTATGTGGGTATGCATTTACAGTATTTAAAACAATGCAATTTTTACTCACTAGGGCTGGCCATACATGGTCGAATTTCGAAAGAATTTTCCTTTGAAAATCAGAAAATGTGTGTGTTTTCTGATCCCATGGTGCCACCATTGATTTCGAAATTTGACCAACCAAGCCTTCAATTTAACCTTTAACCACTTGTCATCTGCCCACCGTCAAATGACGGCGGGCAGACGACTCCATTGTTCTGACATCACGTCATATGACGTGATGTCCCTTCAAAGCCGCGGGCGGGCGCGCGCGCGTCGCCGGCGGCGCGCGCACCCGCCGCTCTGCGGGGATCCCGTGCGAGTGCCCGGCGGCAACGATCGCCGCCGGGCACACGCGATTGCTCAGTAACTGAGCTGGGACGTGCAGCTCTGTGTGTAAACACAGAGCTGCACGTCCCTGTCAGGGAGAGAGGAGATCGATTGTGTCCCTTGTACATAGGGACACAATCGGTCACCTCCCCCAGTCACCCCCCCCTCCCCCTACAGTTAGAACACTCATAGGACACACATTTAACCCCTTCCCCGCCCCCTAGTGGTTAACCCCTTCACTGCCAGTCACATTTATACAGTAATCAATGCATATTTATAGCATTTTTCACTGTATAAATGTAAATGGTCCCAAAAATGTCAGAAAAGTGTCCGAAATGTCCGCCATAACGTCGCAGTCCCAATAAAAAAATCGCAGATCGCCGCCATTAATAGTAAAAAAAAAAATGCCATAAACTATCCCCTATTTTGTAAACGCTATAAATTTTGCGCAAACCAATCGATAAACGCTTATTGCATTTTTTTTTTACCAAAAATATGTAGAAGAATACGTATCGGCCTAAACTGAGGGAAAAAATATTTTTTTTATATATTTTTTGGGTTATTTATTATAGCAAAAAGGAAAAAATATTGCATTTTTTTAAAAATTGTCGCTCTATTTTTGTTTATAGCGCAAAAAATAAAAACCGCAGAGGTGATCAAATACCACCAAAAGAAAGCTCTATTTGTGGGAAAAAAAGGACACCAATTTTGTTTGGGAGCCACGTCGCACGACCGCGCAATTGTCAGTTAAAGCGACGCAGTGCCGGAAGCTTATATTTTGTCTGGGCAGGAAGGGGGTGTAGGTGCACAGTAGGTAAGTGGTTAAATAATTTTTGTGTCTGGGAATCTTCTTTTCTTTCCAGGAATTTTCTTTTCTTGCATATGCGCATTTCTTATTTGATTACATTTGTCACACAATTCTCCCATCATTAATTAGAAAATCATTAATATTTCAAAACATTTCCATGTCCAATTATGAAAATTCAATGGCCGCATGAAAATCGTCTGTTGCAGCCCACTAATGGTGCGAAATACGAACTAAAATTCTTATATAAGATTTTCAAAAGAAAATTATTTTGAAATTCGACCTATGTATGGCTTGCCTAATACCTTGTTGTAGGCCACAATCAAGTGGTCACTGCCCACTGCCTTGTCTCGTCAGAGGGGTTTACTGGCTGTCCCATCATGCCTCTGCCTGTGGGAGTCATGCTTGTCACTGTCAGCCTTGCAATGCCTCATGGGACTTGGTGTTTTGCAACAGCTGGGGGGCCGCCAGTTTGAGACCCCTGATCTATGATATACATGATTGGGACATAATGTCAATGAAGCAAACTAAAGCAACTGACAAGCTTTTGAAGTTGCCAACATCTGCCATACATTGCAGGTGACATAAAAAGTAGAATGGTCTTCTTTTCAGAGTGAAGAAAACACAATTTATCTTAATCTAAAATGTTATTAAACCCCAAATCAAACATGTATTATATTGCAGCTTACCATTTCTTAAAGGGTAACTTCCCTTTTGTGAGAAAAAATATACCAAATTGAAAAAATATTATTTTAGTGTATCGCTACCCCCGCAAGAGCCGCTGATTGATTTGGGATCGGCGTATTTAGTTACCTCTGTATGTTGTCTAGGGGTGGTTGCAGTGAGAAGAGCAATAAGAGAATGTCCAAACCTGCCGCTGAAGTTTTCTGAAATGCTTTATTTCCTGGTCCAACACGACCAACATCAAAATAAGGTAGAGAGAAAAGGTTGATGAAAGGAGATAACGTTGCGGTATCAGGCCTTGGTTCATCACCACTCCAGCCAGAGTGGGCAGAGTACCTCCGGACAGACTTCTGCCACAAGCCTGGCAGCGGGAGCGTCACTTAAGGTTGCTGGGAGGAACAAGTCTCTCTCACTGACTTGGCTCTAGTTGAATTCAGTGTTTTAGGATGAAGCGAATCCTCCCAGAAAGTTCTCTATCATGTCAGGGGTCACCAGCTCACAGTCTGTGGTTATCTGTCAGTTCCTTGCAACCAGATCCCCGATGGTTCGTTCAAGCCCTTTTGGATCACCTGCCTCCGGGTTCTCCTCAAGCCGATCCCCCACCGAACAGCACACAGCTTAGGATCTCTTTAGTAGAAGTGGTGCCCCCAGCAAGTCGCTAGGGCTCCTTTCAGCATCAGCAGGGAACTCCACGTAGCATGCGACCCCGGCCTGGTAGACCATATCGCTGGGGTCTGCTGGGTGCGCACACCCTTAAGGTGGGTGCCGCACCTGGAACCTGCGAAGAACACCAAAAAATGGCGTCTGCCACAGATATACCATCCCCCAGCATGCTCCGCGAGGGAAAACTCCTCCAATTGGCTGCTGGGGAAAAGTGGCTCTGACTGAATCCTTCTGGCGCCACCTGCCGCCCAGAGATGGAACTGCATCCCTGGAGCACAGAATGACCCACAGGATAATTCAGGGCTGACAGCAGCATAATTTAGCAAAAATTATTAATGAGAGAAATGGGAATGGGAGCAACATAACTCTCCCACTCTCCCACTAACTTTAGCGTAGTGCCTTTTCTGTAAGAGAGGGGGCGCTACAATAGCATACAGTACATAAGCATAAGCACAGTGACACAAGCCACATTTAAATTTAATGTTAATAAAAATGACCTTTCCTTTTCAATCTGCAACACTGTAATTTTCGGTAAAATTCAATACAATAACTCTCTCTGTGGCGGGGGTGGCTCTCCCTTCCCATGCTCTCCAGTCTCCACAAGCGGCTTTGGTTTCCATTTCCTCCTTCTCTGCAGCCAATCAGGAGTCTTCTCTTTTCAGCTTTTATGCTATGCATGAATCTATCCATTAGTCATATAGGGGGTGGTGTGGAGAGAGGGGTGGTGCCCGGGCCCACCTAATGGACAGGCTGCCACTGTTTCATTCAGTAAAAATGGTTGCTTATACCAGTGAAACAGAATCATTCAGTGAGTATTGTGATTAGCTGTTATTGGTCACAGCTAATCACATGGTTCAGATGGGCTGTGATTGGCCCTCTCTGTACCATGTGATCACTGTGTCCAATTACAGCTAGCAAAACAATCAAACACAATGAATGGCATTAAAATTAAGCCATCCAATGTTTACAATTGTAAAAAGTCCAAAATGCAATGCTTCAGTAAAAAACATGTAATTGTCCAAATAAGATAGAGATGATGTAGAACCTCCAACAACTTCAATGTGCATAAAGAAAGCACACCACACCCAAGTGCTATCAATCTGCTTACCAGAAGGATATGAAAACAGGCAATGTAATCATATATTGCAAGAAGTTAGTGATGGATACAAATGGCACATTTCAAACTTGATGGGCAGGTCATAGGGATATCCAAGTTTGTCAATACCAGAAAGTCATCAGGACTCACACAAAGAGATGGATATATTGTGCGTTCACCACCTGGAATAGAGTCTGCCGCCAAGAAACATTGCATACCCGTGTCAGGTGGACACAGCCGGTGACAGATCATGCTGCTGCCCGACCCATTGGGCGTGTGAGAGTTTTGCGTTCCTGGAGGACGCCATATGATGTCCACCTGGTACAACAAAGGTGTCTCCTAGCCGTCATTTGACAATAGGCTATGCAGGAAGTGGTTAACCACTTGCTTACTGGGCACATATACCCCCTTCCTGCCCAGGCAAAATTTTAGCTTTCGGCACTGCGTCGCTTTAACTGACAATTGCGCGGTCGTGCGACGTGGTTCCCAAACAAAATTTACGTCCTTTTTTTCCCAACAAATAGAGCGTTCTTTTTGTGGTATTTGATCACCTCTGCAGTTTTAATTTTTTTGCGCTATAAACAAAAAAAGAGCGACAATTTTAAAAACATCACAATATTTTTTGCTATAAATATCCCATTTAAAAAAAAAAAAAAATTTTTTTCTCAGTTTAGGATGATATGTATTCTTCTACATATTTTTGGTAAAAAAAAAACAAAAAACGCAATAAGCGTATAGTGATTGGTTTACGCAAAAGTTATAGCGTATAGGACAGAATTATGACATTTTTTTTTTTTACTAGTAATGGTGGCGATCTGCGACTTTTATTGGGACTGTGACATTATGGCAGACACATCGGATACTTTTGACACATTTTTGGGACCATTCACATTTATACAGCGAGCAGTGCTATAAATATGCACTGATACTGTATAAATGTGACTGGCAGGGAATGGGGTTAACATTAGGGGGCGAGGTAGGGATTAAATGTGTTACCTACTAGTGATTCTAACTGTGGGGGGAGGGGACTGACTGGGGGAGGTGACCGATCTGTGTCCATATGTACAAGGGACACAGCATTAGTCTCCTCTCCCTGACCTGACAGGACGTGTTTACACACAGAGATTAACGTCCTTGTCTGTGTAACGGACATCGCGGCCGACAGTCACGCAACAGTCACACGCATAGACGTCCTCCCGGCATTTGAGAGCCACCTTGTGGTCGTCTTTTGCCTATGGCCGGGGCTCCAAGTGGTTAAAGTGTATTTCAACTTTTTCAGTAAAATGTGAGAAAAAACCCTCTACTTGTTTGCTATGTGTGTTTTTTTTTTTTACATCTCTTACCTTTTAGATGTTTCTAAGGAGAAGGTGCCGTGGCTGGTTTTAAGAATTTCTGGACAGTCTCACAGTGGATTTGTCCACGCACAGAATGAGCTATACCTCATTAACATACGATGTAGGAGGGCAGTTTCTAAAAGTTTAACCTTTTCTAATGCCGCGTCCACACGACCGTTTTTCGGGTTGTAAAAAATTAAGTTTTTTTTATGTTATTAAAAACAATCGTGTGTGGGCTCCAGAGCATTTTTCACGATGTAAAAAATGAGCATTAAAAATTTCGAACATGCTCTAATTTTTTACGACGTTTTGTAACGTCGCTTTTAACGTTGCAAAAAATAGTCGTGTGTGGGCTTTAACGACGTGAAAAAAACACGCATGCTCAGAAGCAAGTTATGAGACTGGAGCGTTCGGTAAAACTAGCGTTCGTAATGGAGTAAGCACATTCATCACGCTGTAACAGACTGAAAAGCGCAAATCGTCTTTTATTAACACAAAATCAGCAAAAGCAGCCCCAAGGGTGGCGGCATCCGAATGGAATTTCCCTTTTATTGTGCCGTCGTACGTGTTGTACGTCACCACGCTTTGCTAGACCATTTTTTTCACGATCGTGTGTAGGCAAGGCCGTTTTAACGATCGGGTTGAAAAAAAAAATTCTAGACCATTAAAAACATCGGCCCAGATTCACAGAGCGATTACGCCTGCGCAACAGGAGATGCGCGTGCGTAAGTCTAAATGTGCGCGTGCGATTCGATGCACGGCATCCCCAAAACGAGATACGCAAGAAATTCCCTTTTTTTGGTCCGGCGTAATTTCGTTAGACAGGCGCGTCCGTCCGTGCAAAACTGCGCTAGACAGACCATTGATTTGCTAGTCAAATATGCTAATGAGGGACTTACGGGGATACACAAAAGAACGTTGGGGCAGCGCAGGCTACGCAGTGTGCGCAACAGCAAAATGTCCTGTCTAAAATTAGAGCATATAAAAGCTGGTCTAAAAAGAGAAAAAAAGTCTACTTGTTAGATAAAGCAACACTGTTAGTGAGGAGCTCAGCAGTCACACGTGTTGCACAACAATCTGTATGCCAACATGCCAGGGGCATCGTCGCACATAGCTATACTACTGACTTTAGATGAACAAAGAAGGATGAGGGCACGGAGGATGGCACGGGAGAGGATATACCGCACCCGCATAGACCTGTTTGGCATGAGTGATTCTGAGGTGTTTCGCATCTTCAGATTCACCCCTCATGTCATCCTGGAATTAACCACTAGTGTTGCTCACGAATATTCGTATTGCGAATATTCGGCTCGAATATGGCATATTCGAGTATTCGCGATATATTCCGAATTTCGCGGTGAATATTCGCTATTTCGAATATTCGTATTTTTTCAATTTTTTTTTAGAACAGATCACATCCTAGAGATCCCCATCGACGTCTAAAAGCATTGCTGGTATGATTAGAGACCTTGGGCCGAGTAGCTGCAGCGATCATTTTATATTGCCGAAAAATCGCAATGCGATTATTCGGCAATAGCGATATCGCGCGATTATTTTCGAGAAATTCGCAATATTGTTTTTAGCTAAAATAACACATATATTCGATTTCAGAGTGTTACTGTCGAAATTCCACAATCAATTTCTCATTCGCATTTTTGCGAAATTACGATAAAATATCAAGAATATTCTGAGCCAATCAGAGTGCTCCTTCCGCATTTGTCGAATATTCGCAATTATTTTGTATTGTAATATATCACAAATATTCTGAGCCAATCAGAGTGCTCCTTCCGCATTTGCCGAATATTCGCAATTATTTTGTATTGTAATATATCACAAATATTCTGAGCCAATCAGAGTGCTCCTTCCGCATTTCTCGAAATTTCATTCGCATTCGCATTCGCAATAGCGAAATTTCGCAATCATTTCATTTCCAAAAAATATCGCGAATATTCGCATTTAACGAATATATCTCGAATATTCGACTATATATTCGAGATATATCGCGAAATCGAATATGGCATATTCTGCTCAACATTATTAACCACAACCCTGCAGGAGGACATCACCAGCCGAACACACCGCTCACATGCAGTGCAGCCACTGGTCAAGGTCATGGCAACACTCCATGTCTTTGCCAGTGGCTCTTTTCAGCGTACAAGTGGAGTGGTGGCTGGGATGTCACAATCCTCCATGAGCAGATGTGTGCACCAGGTTGTCCCTGCAATCCTCAGACGCATGGCCAACCAAATCATCAAACCCACCACTGAGGACCTGCGGCTGAAGGCAATGACAGATTTCTACAGAATTGCCAGATTCCCACGCACCATCGGGGCCATTGATTGCTTACATGTGGCACTCCAGCCCCCCCAGGAGACAGAGCACATGTACCGCAATCGGAAGTATTGGCATTCCATCAACGTACAGGTGATAGTCGATGTCCAAGGCCTCATATGGCACGTCCGTGCCAAACACCCAGGGTCCAGCCATGACAGCTACATATACAATCAATGCCACATCCGAATGGACATGGGTGGCAGGCATGACTATCCCCTCCCATGATGCACACATCACAAGGGGCACATGCATGACTAACATCCTCCTGTCTTTTCCCTTACAGGTGACTCTGTATATCCACTGGGACCCCATCTCATGACTCCTATCCGGAACCCCCAAACCCCAGGAGAGGAAAGATACAATCAAGCACATGCCCAAACACGAGCAGTGGTGGAGCGCACCTTTGGCCTCCTGAAGTCACGTTTCCGATGCCTGGATAAGTCTGGGGGGACCCTCTTGTATTCCCCAAACTTCGTGTGCCAGATCATCAGTGCATGTTGCATGCTGCACAACTTCGCAGTAAGAAAGGGCCTGCAGATTGACCTACGTGATGACCTGAAAAACAATTATTTCCCTTTACGTGAGCCACGCCTGGGGCGCCCCCGGCCACGGCCCCGGCTCCTCAGGGGAGACTCATGGGGGAGGGGGAAAACCGGGGAAGGAGGAGCAGCCCCTGATCTCTGCCCACCTGGCAGCCTGCCCTCCAAGGCCACGGCTATTCTGTCCAGGGCAGCACCAAGTGTTGCCGTGTTGGCCTGGATAGCCTGGATGAGGGCCCTCACATCCTGCCCAACGCCTGCTGATGTAGTCTGCAGGTCGTTTAGGCAGGTTGTGAAAGCCTGGGAGTGGGAGTCCAGGTTCCCCAGCGTATCCTTGATGGAGGACAGGCTCTCCTCCATCCGCACCAATGTCTGGCTGACTTGTCCCAGATGGCGGGTCTGAAGGGCCTGGTCCCTTCTCAGAGTGGCGGGCAGGAGATCGGCCACCCCCCTGGTGTTCCGGGACGAAATCCTGCCTCCAGCTGATGCTTGTGGCCGGGGAGAAGGGGAGGCCCTTGGGAGGGGAGCCATGTTGGCGGAGGAGGGGGGGCTCCCCCTTAGGGAGGGCTGCCTGCTGCCAGCCAGAGGGGAAGAGTCCTGAAAAACCACAAGTCCAGTGCCTGACATGGACTCCTCCTCCTCATGATTCTCCTCCTCCTGTTGAACCTCCTCCGCGGACTCCGGCCTTGTTGGGGGGGCCTCATTAGGCTGCTGTCCTGGGGATGGTGCGGTCAGGCCAGATGGCCCTGCACCCTCCTGCACATCTGTGGATGACACAAAACATTCACAGGTTGGAGGATCCACACACTTGCCACATATTCCCTTTCACCCCCTCCCCCACACATGCTAAACACCTGATATTAAAAAAAATACTTACCTGGCACCACGGGCTCCGGACTTGAGTCAAAGCCGGGCAGGCCCTCAACTTCATGCCGATGAAAGGTCAGGGCCACCGCACGCTCCTCCGCTGTCAGCCTAATACGGCATGGTGGGCCCCCTCCTGTGCCCCTGGCATGGGCATGCATTTTGGACAGCTTCTGTTTGACCAGACGCCGGAGGTCATTAATTTTTTTGTCAATCCCAGACCGGGTCCGTGTCTCCCCCTCCCCCGCTGAATTGACCTGCTCAGTGATGAGGTCCAAAATCTCCCTCCTCCTGGCCGGGGTGGTGTTGGCACTGTCTGGGCCGTGGAGGAAACGCCCATGATCGCTAATGGCCCGGGCAAGAATTATTTTTTCCCCCACAGTAAAATTGAGCTTTCGCTTTCTCTCTGTCATACTTCCAAAAAAAAACACTCCCAGTCAACAAAAATCTGTCACAAAAACAAGCACAAGCAATCAATCAAGAACACACACAAAGAGAAAACTAACACCCAAAAAATCACACAAGCACTCAGCAAGAAACAGTCACAAAAACAAACAGCAAAAAATCAGCAAGAAAACAAACGAACAGAAATATATCAAACAAACAGTCTCTCAAACACTTATCAAAAAACACTTTCAAAGATCTACTAACAAACACTTGATCACACAGAACACTAATCTGACAACTACAAAACTACGAACAACAGGACAAAAGCACTTGGTTAAATGGGAAGGGACAAAGGGATGTACTTTTGCAATGCAAGTGCGTTTGTGTCTGTCTATTTATGCTGTTTGCATAGTTCACAAAGTTGCCCTAGTCCATTTCCAATTTCACTGATTGCGCCGCTCCCGAGTTGTGAGCATGCGCACAGCGGAGCTGACCATGGTCTCCTTCAAGCGCGCATGCGCGAGCCGGCCGGCCCTTCATTTGCATGGGGTCACGGCTCATTTCAATGTAACACGCCCACGTCCTTCCCAATTTGTATTACTCCGCCTTACGCTTCTGAAATAACGTTACGCATGCGCAATTTTCTGCGCAAAAGCTACGAGAATAGGGTGATTACGTGACAAAATTGCGCAAGTCTAACGTAAAGGCGGTGCGCTACACCGGTCCAATAATGCGCAGATGTACGTGAATCTGGGCCATCATTTTTTACAACCCGAAAAAACGGTTGTGTGTACACGGCTTTAGGTTCATAGGAGTGTTCACATCTAGTTTACAGCTGATAATGAAGAACTGTGAACACAACACAGACAGGTATAATTATGCTGAACATGACTCCACAGCCCCCTCTGAAACATTGCAAAGCAGGGAAAAGTGTTTTTTAAACAAGTAAAAAGCACTTAAAGCAATAATCAGATTTTTTTTTGTTGTTATGTTATGTTAATGGGAATAGGTAACAAATATAAAGTAGGTGTTATCTCATTTTGGCTTCAAAATTGGAAATACGCTTTAACCACTTAAGGACCTGCTCATGTACATTTACGTCGGTACTTTAAAGATGGATATCTCGGTAACGGCAGCAGCTGCTGCCACAACCGAGGTATCCATCTTTAGTGTGAGCAGTCTTGTATGCGATAACGGCGGTCTCCGCGGCGGATTCGTCACGAGATCACCGTTATCGGTGGCGGGAGAGGGCCCCCCTCCTGCCGCTCTTCCGCGCCCTCCATCGGTAGCGGCGGAGGAGATCGGGTCTATTCGGCGGCTGACTGGGGATGCGAGTGAGGGGAAAAATGTCCTTCACCCGTCCCCATAACTCTGCTGGGCGGAAGTGACGTCAAAACGTCAGTCCCGCCCAGCGTCTTAAAGAAGCATTTTTTTTTTTGTCATTTGAAAAAATGACAGTTTCCAAAAATTCTTTTTTTTTTTCCCCACTTTAGTCTAAATATGAGATCTGAGGTCTCTTTGACCACAGATCTCATATTTAAGAGGACCTGTCATGCTTTTTTCTATTACAAGGGATGTTTACATTCCTTGTAATAGGAATAAAAGTGATCATTTTTTTTCAGTGTAAAAAGTAATAAAATAAATAAAAATAAATAAAAAAACAACAAAAAAATATTTTTTTTAAAGCGCCTTGTCCCGACGAGCTCGCGCGCAGAAGCAAACGCATACGCGAGTAGTGCCTGCATATGAAAACAGTGTTCAAATCACACAAGTGAGTTATCGCCACGATCGTTGGAGCGAGAGCAATAATTCTAGCCCTAGACCTCCTCTGTATCTCAAAAAATGCGACCTATAGAATTTTCGAGATTTTTAAGGGTAAAAGTTTGACGCCATGCCACGAGCGGGCGCAATTTTTAAGCGCGACATGTTGGGTATCATTTTACTCGGCGTAACATTATCTTTCACAATATATAAAAAAATTGGCCCAAATTTATTGTTGTCTTATTTTTTAATTCAAAAAAGTGATTTTTTTCCAAAAAAGTGCGCTTGTAAGACCACTGCGCAAATACTGTGTGACAAAAAGTATTGCAATGACCACTATTTTATTCTCTAGGGTGTTAGAAAAAAATATATAATGTTTAGGGGTTTTAAGTAATTTTCTAGCAGAAAAAAACTGTTTTAGTCTTGCAAACACCAAATCTGAAAAACACCTAAGGTCCTTAAGTGGTTAGCTTGTCAGCATCTAAGTTACATCTGCTTGGAATCACATGCTTTTTATTTCATCACTGCCATATAAAATATTTAATGTTTTACAAAAATGCTACAAATTGTTGTGGAAGATTTTGGAAGAAAATCCATGCTAGGTGAGTTGGTAACCATTCCACGTGTAGTTTATCGACACGTCTTGGTGCTGCCTCTTTTTTTCAATTAGCTCTAGCAGTAGTGATAAGACCAAACATCCTTGTTCTCATGGAAAATTCATAAGCCCAAGCGCTACTGAATAGCCTTCCTGAATAAGCTTATTCACAGAGTGTAAACCACACCTCTTCTTCATGGTAAGACATTATCTGACCTCTTCTAACATTTTTTAGGGCATGACCTTTAAAGAACCAAATATATTTGGCATCAAACATTTATTACATTTCTCAATTTGTTGTTCTTATATAAAAATGCACTTCTAGAAATTATAGAAACATAGAGATGATTCAATGAAAATCACCCGGTCAAGTGTCAAGACAATGGTCTAAAGCAGCCTTGCTCAACCTTTTTATTCCAGAGGAATCACTAAAAAAAATTCTGGTCCCTGGGAACCCTTACTAAAACCAATTCCTTCTGTGCCAATGCCCCTTACATATGGTGGTGATCAGAATGCCACCCTTGCAGACAGATAAAAAAAAATATTGGGTCATACGGCTGGTTTTGCCAAGTAGCGTTCGTCTTGGATCTATGAAGGCGTCATCAGCTGAGAGGTCAATCATCCACAGCTCAATGAACCCTTAGCAGCCTTTGGGGGAACCTTAGGCTGCATTCACACCTAGGCGACACGATACGCCGCGTACGCGGCTTATCTTGCCGCCTGTAGAAAAAAAAAGAAAGTTTTATCTTTCTTTAACATTGCGGTCTATGAGGAAACGCCAATGTCGCCTGAAAAAAAGGGTCCGGGACTTTTTTTCAGGCGACAGGCGTTGAGATGTGAACCATCTCCATAGACCGCAATGTTATTTCACATCTCGAGCGACAAGAGCGACGGGCGACCGGCGTTTTGTCGCTCAGATGTGAATGGAGCCTTAGTGTTTCATGGAATGCTGATTGAGAATAGCTGGTCTGTAGAGTCCTGAGACTTCCTAAAATAGACCTATACTGCAAATTAGACTTCAACTTTTGGTGCTGAAATTTTTTTCATAAAGCGGAGCTTCACCCTGAAAAAAAAAAAATCCAAAATGCTGCAAACCTTTTTTTTTTTTTTATACATACCAGAAGTGCCCATTGCTAGGCAGATTGTCCTAATCTGCTACTTCCTGATTAGTGATGAGCGGAATACGCCATATTCGATTTCGCGATATTTCGTGAATATATAGAAGAATATTCGCGAATATTCGTTAATATTGAAATTTCTAGATATTTTATCAAAAAAAAAAAAAATTGCAAAATTTCGCTAGTGCGAATGCGAAATTGATTGCGAAATTCTCGTCAACACGCGAAAACGGAGATAATTTCCTGGATTACTAAACTAATATGCACTAAACACTAACTCTACTTACACAAACTTATATGACTAAACTAAAGCTAATTTTTTTTTTTTATATACACAAAACACAGAAGGGCAGAGAACGTATTTGCGAATATTCGTTAATATCGAATATTCGTGATATTTTATCAAAAAAAAAATTTGTGAAATTTCGCTAGTGCGAATGCGAAATTGATTGCGAAATTCTCGTCAACACGTGAAAACGGAGATCATTTCCTGGATTACTAAACTAATAGGCACTAAACACTAACTCTACTTACACAAACTTATATGACTAAACTAAAGCTAATTTTTTTTTTTATATATACAAAACACAGAAGGGCAGAGAACGCATTCGCGAATATTCGTAATACGAATATTCTCATTGCGAATATTCGGCAACATAAAAGGATCGCCTCAGCTACTCGGCCCAGGGTCTCTAATCATAACAGCAATGCTTTTAGACGTCGATGGATTCTTCTCCTCCTCGCGCTGCCTCCTGGGGAATGGGGGACCTTGTGTGTGTCCCAGGAGACATCGCCTATTCACGTAGCGCCGCACAGCTCGCACATGCGCAGTAGGGAATCAGGCGGTGAAGCCGCAACGCTTCACTTCCTGATTCCCTCACCGAGGATGGCGGCGGGGCAGCTGAGATCCGAGGGATTGCTTGGCTTTGGCTGCCGTCATCGTGGGCACCCTGGACAGGTAGGTGTCCTTATTAAAAGTCAGCAGCTACAGTGTTAGCTGCTAATTTATTTATTTTTTAACCGGACCTCCCCTTTAAAGTTTTAAACAAATATAATTGCCTGACAACATTATTGCCAAGCTTAACTTTAAGGCCAGCCATTCACAGATCAATCTTGGACGGTTCAGCAGGAACCGGTAATGGGCAGACTGAATGTATCATGTTAATCGACTGATAAACTTGGGTACAACCAGCCTGCCAGATTCTTGCGATAATCGCTAGCTGCTGCTATATTAATAATTATCATAATATGTTTACAATGGGAGTATGAGGATAAAGCCATGGGTTCTTTCACATTAACATTATCATCTGTTCAGTCACATTTTTTGCTTAGAAAAAAATGATTCAGGTTACATCAGTTTACATCACTTTGTACATCCGTCTTCAGTTCAGTTCCGTTCATCTCAGTTCATGGTGTACAATATAGTGTAGTGCTGATGGAAAGATATGAAATACAATAAGTGATTAGTGTTGAGCAGAATATGCCATATTCGATTTCGCGATATATCTCGAATATATAGTCGAATATTCGAGATATATTCGCTAAATACGAATATTCGTGATTTTTTTTGGAAATGAAATTATTGCGAATTTTCGCTATTGCGAATGCGAATGCGAATTGCGATTGCGAATGCGAAATTTCGAGAAATGCGGAATGGAGCACTCTGATTGGCTCAGAATATTCGTGATATTTTACAATACAAAATAATTGGGAATATTCGAGAAATGCGGAAGGAGCACTCTGATTGGCTCAGAATATTCGTGATATATTACAATACACAATAATTGCGAATATTCGGCAAATGCGGAAGGAGCACTCTGATTGGCTCAGAATATTCGTGATATATTACAATACACAATAATTGCGAATATTCGAGAAATGCGGAAGGAGCACTCTGATTGCCTCAGAATATTCGTGATATATTACAATATAAAATAATTGCGAATATTCGAGAAATGCGGAATGGAGCACTCTGATTGGCTCAGAATATTCGTGATATATTACAATACAAAATAATTGCGAATATTCGAGAAATGCGGAATGGAGCACTCTGATTGGCTCAGAATATTCGTGATATATTACAATATAAAATAATCGCGCGATATCGCTATTGCCGAATAATCGCATTGCGATTTTTCGGCAATATAAAATGAGCGCTGCAGCTACTCGGCCCAAGGTCTCTAATCATACCAGCAATGCTTTTAGACGTCGATAGGGATCTCTAGGATGTGATCTGTTCTAAAAAAAAAATTGAAAACATTCGAATATTCGAAATAGCGAATATTCGCCGCGATATTCGTGTTATTCGCGAATACTCGAATATGCAATATTCGTAGCGAATATTCTCAATGCGAATATTCGTGAGCAACACTATAAGTGATATGAAAATCACACACGTGATACGTAAAACAGTATAAACAATGTGAGTCACACAAACTCTAAAAAAAACATGGAGCTACAACTAACCCCAAGTGTTATGAGTGACAACTCATACAGTGGTGCATAAACTGCTAATATGTAATGGTGTAAGTGACTTATCGCAAAAAATCTAAATTAATAAAAAAAAAAAAAAAACAATGAACAATGTAGTCCGTGGCTGAAAGAATACCCTGCAGGGAGGAAAACTGGGGACGATGTTTTTCAAACAAGCGGAACTGTGGAGGTAGCCAAGTTGACATCCAACCTTTAAACACTTGCTTACTGGGCATATAAACCCCCTTCGTGCCCAGGCAAAATTTCAGCTTCCGGCACTGCGTTACTTAACTTACCTAACTGACATTTGCGCGGTCGTGCGACGTAGCTCCCAAACAAAATTGACGTCCTTTTCCCCCACAAATAGAGCTTTAATTTGGTGGTATTTATTTTTTGCCCTATAAACAAAAAAAGAGCGACAATTAAAAAAAATATATATTTTTTTTACTTGTTGCTATAATAAATATCCCATTTAAAAAAAAACAAAAAAAAAACTATTTTTTTTTCTCAGTTAAGGCCGATACGTATTTTTCGACGTATTTTTGTACAAAAAAAAAAATCGCAATAAGCGACTGGTTTGCGCAAAAGTTATAGCGCCTACAAAATGGGGAACAGAATTATGATTTTTTTTATTATTTTTTTTTAATAGTAATGGCGGCGATCTGCGATTTTTATTGGGACTGCGATATTGCGGCGGACATATCGGACACTTTTGACACAAATTTGGGACCATTCACATTTATACAGCGATCAGTGCCATAAAAATGCACTAATTACTGTAATTACTGTATACATGTGACTGGCAGGGAAGGGGTTAACACTAGGGGGTGAGGAAGGGGTTAAATGTGTATCCTGGGTGTGTTCTAACTGTGTGGGGGGAGGGGGGTGACTGGGGAGGTAACCGATGCTGTGTCACTATGTACAATTGGGACACAGATCGGTCTCCTCTCCTCTGACAGCATGTGGAGCTCTGTGTTTACACACAGAGCTCCACGTCCCTGCTGTCACCTGCTGTGTTCCCGCCGATCACGTGTACCCGGCGGACATCGCGGCCGCCAGGTACATGCATCGACTCTTCAGTGATGCGTCGGGACAGTGTTTACCCGCCGCGCGCCAGCCAGTGGCGCGCGCGGGTAATGCACTTTAAATGACGTCCAAAGACGTCCACTTGGCACTTGAGAGCCGCGCTGTGGACGTCTTTTGTCTATAGCGCGGATCTCAAGTGGTTAAGAATAGGAAAAAGTAGATGGATACGCTTACCGACTCCGGTGGACACACATACTGTACAGCAGTGGGTCAATCAGACTTAAAACGACCAATCTCTGGGCTCCAAATGTGTGATGAAAGGATGGAGTTCAATCCAAACAAGCGATCAGTTCAACTGGTAGATCCGATGGTATACGTTCTCATCAAAAGCCTGACGGCGCGGAGGAGAGGAGGGGGAGAGGAGCGAGCCTCCAGGCGGCCGCATCGCTGGACCGTGGGGCAGATAAGTGTCGGTTTATTAAAAGTCAGCAGCTATGCTTTTTGGAGCTGCTGTCTTTTAATAAACTAAAAAACAGGTGGAACTCCGCTTTAAGACGGGAAGCAGAAAACAAATGCAGCCACCACATCTGAGGAATATTTAGGCTGCAATATATTACAATTTTATGTTTGGGTTTATTTAGGCTTTACTAAATTCTGTATCCATTGGTACAATACAGTTTTATTGCAGCTTTCTCTCTGCCGGAACATCGGCTGCCTCTTTTCCAAATTATTTCATTACGTTGTTTAATCGCCTCTAAAGGGTCAGCCTGACATAACAAGCTGAAGAAAATGTAAACACTTTGCAATGTAATTGTTCTTCTGACAGTGATTAAATCGTTGTGAAAAACCCTCTTCATTCCCGTAATAAATTGCCTTATCTTTTTATATTCCACCTAATGCCTGAATTCAAAATGCCACCAGATACCAGTGTGTAATTACACGGAGAAGGACGCTGGGGTGAAAAATTAAAGCTGGGCCAAAACAGAAGGTTTCTAATCGTTTGTGCCGCAACCCCGAGCCCTCGGGGAGGTTCACAGCATGACGGTTGTAAACCCTGCAGCGAAAACCGCCATCGCCTCCAAGGATTGGTTAGTGAAGAGGTTAACAAGCTAGCCATCATGCGTGCTTCTGAGCACTTCCAGAGCTGCTTTAATAAAATGCCCAGACAGTCATCGATACCAAGTTTAAAGTTTCCAGAGCGGCATTTGTTGCCTAGAAACTGCATTCCTCATATGCTCAGCAGCGCATTTTACATTATAGAGATCATATGCTTCATCTAATATCAATAACTTGCTGATGGATCTTAATTACAGACACTGATTTTATGGATTTTAAAGCACCCCTGTCATGTTTCAGAAAAGAAAATTGTCCTGTAACAAAAGAGATTTTATATCCATTTCTCCAATCTATGAGACCCTTCAGGGAATATGTAATGCCTGTGTCTCCCTCACCCCACACCATGGTTCCTTCCTATGACCCCTACGTTCGTGCAGGACTCATCAGTGACATTGGTGGTGGAGGATGAAGCCACAGCATGCTCGGTGAACACAGGAATCCAACATTTCTGGGAGCGGAAAATGCTGTATGCCCATAGTGCACGCCATCTGACCCCTACATCAATACAGGACTCAGCATTAACACAGGAGGTAGAGGATGAAACCACAACACACAGGGGGTTCAGGCATCCAATATTTCCAGGAATGTGAAATATCCCCCCACCGCAAGCTATGGCTCTTTCCTTTGCCACTTACATCAGCACAGGATTTAGCATTGACATACGTGGTGGAAGGTAAAACCACAGCATGTATGGGGACAGGGCTGGTGCAAGGATTATTGACACCTTAGGCAAAACCTAATTTTGCGCCCCCCTGGCTCCACCCTCGACTCCACCCTCTTTGCACTGCCCATGTATACCCCACCTTTCTAATAAAGCACCACATCAAATGCAGCCCACCAGCCCCCATCAAATGCAGCCTCACCAGCCCCCATCAAATGCAGCCTTACCAGCGCCCATCAAATGCAGCCTCTCCAGCGCCCATAAAGGCAGCCTACCAGCGCCCATAAATGCAGCCTACCAGCGCCCATTAATGCAGCCTCTCCAGCCCCAATCAAATGCAGCCTCACCAGCGCCCATCAAATGCAGCCCACCAGCCCCCATCAAATGCAGCCTCACCAGCCCCCATCAAATGCAGCCCACCAGCCCCCATCAAATGCAGCCTCACCAGCGCCCATCAAATGCAGCCTCTCCAGCACCCATAAAGGCAGCCTACCAGCGCCCATAAATGCAGCCTACCAGCGCCCATTAATGCAGCCTCTCCAGCCCCAATCAAATGCAGCCTCACCAGCGCCCATCAAATGCAGCCCACCAGCCCCCATCAAATGCAGCCTCACCAGCCCCCATCAAATGCAGCCCACCAGCCCCCATCAAATGCAGCCTCACCAGCGCCCATCAAATGCAGCCTCACCAGCGCCCATCAAATGCAGCCCACCAGCCCCCATCAAATGCAGCCCACCAGCCCCCATCAAATGCAGCCTCACCAGCCCCCATCAAATGCAGCCCACCAGCCCCCATCAAATGCAGCCTCACCAGCCCCCATCAAATGCAGCCTCACCAGCGCCCATCAAATGCAGCCTCTCCAGCACCCATAAAGGCAGCCTACCAGCGCCCATAAATGCAGCCTACCAGCGCCCATTAATGCAGCCTCTCCAGCGCCAATCAAATGCAGCCTCACCAGCGCCCATCAATGCAGCCTACAAGCGCCCATCAATGCAGCCTCTCCAGCACCCATCAAATGCAGCCTCACCAGCGCTCATCAATGCAGCCTACCAATGCCCATCAATGCAGCCTTGCCAGTGCCCATCAAATGTAACCTCACCAGCGCCCATCAATGCAGCCTACAAGCGCCCATCAATGCAGCCTCTCCAGCGCCCATCAAATGCACCCTCACCAGCGCTCATCAATGCAGCCTACCAATGCCCATCAATGCAGCCTTGCCAGTGCCCATCAAATGTAACCTCACCAGTGCCCATCAAATGCAGCCTCACCAGCACCCATCGAATGCAGTCTACCAGCGCCCATCAATGCAGCCTACCAGTTCCCATCAATGCAGATAACAAAAAAACCTGGGGAATGCCCAGTGAATAACCAAGCCTACTTACTGATCAGCTCGCAGAACAACCAATTAACCTGTCTAACAGTATGCGTTAAAAACAGGGGTTTTGTCCGCACGCATTTGCAAAAGCATGCGTGAGCCACAGAGCCGCGCTAAGGCACCCTGTAATCTGTGGTCCTAACACTAAACAATGAGCGTCCCCACAGTGGAGGCACATGCATTCTAATGGATAGATAGGGGCAGGTGGACTGAAGGGGAGCCACCCCTCCTTAAAGGTGCAGGAGCACACCAAGCACCCAGCATATAGCACAATGGCTGCAAAGGTGTTGGTGCGCTGCTGGACCAATACAAGCACCACAGGTGAAACATAAACGTGTCCACCGCCCCATCTATAGCTGGCCATAGCAGTAAGTAGCATTGGAAGGCTAAAGCAGATAACAAAAAAACCTGGGGAATGCCCAGGGAATAACCTAGCCTACTTACCGACCAGCTCACAGAATGCAGCTGCACCAGCGCCCATCAAATGCAGCCTCACCAGCGCTCATCAATGCAGCTTTACCAGCGCCTGTCAAATGCAACCTCACCAGCGCTCATCAATGCAGCCTTACCAGTGCCTGTCAAATGCAACCTCACGAGCGCCCATCAAATGCAGCCTCACGAGCGCCCATCAAATGCAGCCTCACCAGCGTCCATCAATGCAGTCTCACCAGCACCCATCAAATGCAGCCTCACCAACGTCCATCAAATGCAGCCTCTCCTGCTCCCATCAATGCATTTTATCTATTTTATAGCTTTGGGGAATTTTTGGACCACTGGGGAATCATTCCCTTTATGAGGGATTTCTCTTCTGGTCTTTTTTTTAGGGGACTAACAGATATTGTTGTTGCTGTTTGTATTTTGCTTATTTATAGCCATTAAAGTAGTTTAACTCTTTAGGGTGTGTACTTATATCATTGTGTGTGTTATTTTTCCTTTTTGCTTCATAAGCTTTTGAGAGAAGATCACAACAGTTCATCCAATATTATCTGATGGCCCTTTAACGCAAAATAATGTACCTGTACGTGATTTTTTCCTCCGGGTCTGGGGCTCGCATGCGCGGCCCCAGCGACCCGCTCCTGCTGTTTTTGGACACAGCGGGAGCCAATTATCGGATTTCCCGGGACAGTCACGCATTTTGCAGGTCATCATTTCAGGACAATACAGTGTCCTGGAATGAAATGGACACAGCCACCCCCCTAGCCAAACTAATGCCCCCAAATCACTGCTTTACTTTCCTGGCCGGGAATGCCTGGAGAAGCACAATCTCCGCCCCCTGCTTGTGATTGGAGAAATCATAAATCCCGCCTCTTGTGTCCAATCACTGTGCTGCGATTCGTTACAGCACAAGCTAATTTTTGGGAAGGGGGAGTGTCCCTGAATGGTAGTTTGGAAATGTGGTCACCCTACCCGGTAAGGAAGGGGTTAAAGTCCTTTCCGCATGTGTAAATGAGCCCTAATGGCGCATACACACAATTGGAAAATTGTATGAAAAATAATGCTTTCGAGAGCCAATCACAACAGTTCATCTGATATTATCCAATGGGACAAACATGAAATTTTTTCTTATACAATACCAGATTGTACGATTTTTTTTCATCAGTAAAGTTGTCGTTTGAAGATACAATACAAATAGACTACAACACATGACATCACTTCCGAATTTTTATTCTATCGTATGAGAATTTTTGTAACTTTAGCAAACTCTTTTTTTTCGATCTGAGTCTAGCGTGCAAAAAAAACAAGACAATCATTTGTCCGATAATCTCATTCTGTGTTCCAGGCATTAGTACAATTGCACCCGCTGTCTTTGATACAAAAATGTACCTACATTTAAATATTAGGGGCCGGATTCACGTACCTGGGCGTATCTGTGTGCCGGCATAGCATCTTATTTACGCTACGCCGCCGCAACTTAGAGAGGCAAGTGCTGTATTCACAAAGCACTTGCTCCCTAAGTTACGGCGGCGTAGCGTAAATGGGCCGGCGTAAGTCCACGTAATTCAAAGTAGCTAGGCAGTGGGCGTGTTTTAGTATAATGATCCGTGACCCCATGCAACTGATGGGCCGAACGAATGGCGCATGCACCGTCCGTGGACATATCCCAGTGCGCATGTTCAGAATCACGTCGGATAGAATGCCTAAGTGACGTCGGCGCGCAATGTTTACGACGTGTGAACGTAACCTATGCCCAGCCCTATTTACGTACTACGTAAACGGCGTAAAATTCGACGGCGTAGTTCCCTGGCTCATACCTTAGCATTAGCTGCGCCTCATATAAGCAGGGGTAACTTTACGCCGGACGTAAGCCTTACACAAAATGCATATATAAAGGGCCGGGTGCATCGTAAATCAGTGTATCTTGCTAATTTGCATATTTATAATGGGAACGCCTAATGTGTCCAGCGTAACTATGCGCCCACGATACACCGGCGTAGGCAAGTTACGCCGGATGACTGAAGCCATGTTTTTCGGCGTATCTTGCCGGATGACTGAAGCCATGTTTTTCGGCGTCTATTGCTTTGTGAATCGGCGCAAAGATAGGACGGCGCACATTGAAATTATGGCGCCGTATCTGGAGATACGCCGACGTAAGTCTTTCTGAATCTGGCCCTAGGTCTCCATATAAGTGTTCCCGATATTTCAGTAATGTACTTTTGTTTCTCAGTAAAACATGGGAATGCCAGGTCTGCAGAATACAATATAATTTGATGTTTTTAGTTTGTAGACATTATCTAATAGCTGCACTTTAAATAATAGCAAAGACCATTTGCATTCGGAGTTAATTTTAGGTAAGTGATTTTTTTTTCTCTGCGCCTATGAAAGACTGTTTCTTTAAATAGATCCACCATCTGTCATCATCGCCAAAGGAAACAGTGACATAATTGCAGCTGTTCTAAATATAGCTTTTTATTTACTATATTCTTCATGCTGCAATCTACTGCATGAGAAAAACATTTCCCGAGGCTTACACCTTTTATGTTCTATCTAGCCCTAAGACTTCAATAGTAAATTCCATTTCTAGAATTCCTATTCATATATACATACTTCAAAATGAAGCTTTTTCTTTCATGCATGAGCCGGAGTGGTTTGGACGCTCCCGGGAAATCTATTTAAAATGTCTTGCCTTCATCTCCCCTCATTGCCATCTTTTATTGCAAACATCTCCCTGAAAAAGAAATGTCCGTCTTCTCTGGCTGCTAATATCCCCCACCGCTTCTGATCTCTCCCCTTGGTCACTGATGTCTTCATGAATGAGTGAATGAATGAGAACTTATATAGCGCGGCACATGCGAACTGAATCGCCTCTGGGCGCTTGTTGTTCCTGTCTCCTTTGATATCAAAAGAGAAAAGTCTTGACCTTTTTCCTAAATGCTAGGTGGTTCTCCTCCAACCGAATGCTGGTTGGTAAAGCGTTCCATAGTCTGGGACCTTGGATCGCAAATCTTCTTTCTCCTTTGGACTTGAAGTTGGCTTTCGGAACCTGGAGCAGGTTCTGATTCGTGGATCGCAAAACGCGATTTGGATTATGCGCTTTTATTAATTCGCATAAGTAAAGGGGGGCATTCTCATGGACACATCTATGCGTAAGACAGAGGGCTTTAAAAGCGATTCTGTCTTTAACTGGCAGCCAATGAAGGGCTCTCAGTGAAGGTGAGATGGATTCCCAGGGTTTTTTCCCAGTCACAAGTCTGGCGGCCGTATTCTGAACGACTTGCAGACGAGCGATTTGGTATTTGGGGAGACCGAGGTAAAGGGCATTTGCATAATCCAACCTGGAGTTTACAATAGCTCCCACCACGACCGCTAGATCTTCTTTAGGGATGAACGGAGTGAGTCTGCGTAGTAGGCGCAGTAGATGGTGAGATCCGCTGACCACTGACCCTATTTGTGCGTCCATTGTCATAAAGGAGTCAAAAATGACCCCTAGGCTTTTGACTTTGGCGCTAGGGGTGATGAGCTTGCCCAAAATAGGTGGGGGAGACCACGCTGTTGAGGGTTGATTCCTTCGCTTGGCGTGAAACAGAAGAAGTTCTGTTTTCGCTCCATTGAGTTTAAGATAACTCTTTGTCATCCAGTCCTCTATCAAAGAGAGACATGTCTCTAGATTGAGGTGGTGATCCTGTCTATTGCAGATGCGGAAATACAGTTGCGTGTCATCTGCATAAGAGTGATAAAGCAGATTTTGGCTGCTAATAATCTCAAAAAGAGGACGAAGGTAGATGTTGAATAGCACTGGTGACAGAGGCGATCCTTGAGGGACTCCGCATGTTACTGTGCGTTTTTCAGACGTAAAAGGTCCTAGCTTCACTGTTTGCGATCGGTTTTCCAAAAAAGAGGAGAACCAAGATAAATCGCCTTCTGCGACCCTGGCTACTTCAGAAAGCCGAGTCAGTAACAGATTGTGGTCTACAGTGTCAAAAGCTGCACTTAGGTCCAACAGAACCAGGAGACAAGATTCTCCTTCGTCTGCGGCCTTGAGAACATCGTCCCATACTTTCAGTAATGCTGTTTCCGTCCCATGTCCGGGACGGAAGCCTGATTGCAATGGGTCAAGTAGCTTGTAGGTATCTAGATGCAGTTGCAGCTGTTGTACCACTACTTTTTCCATTATCTTAGAGAATACGTTGAGGCTTGTTATGGGACGGCGGTGGAGTGGGTCCTTGGGGTCCAGGGAGGGTTTCTTCAGGATGGGTTGGATTATACCCTCTTTCAACTGTGAGGGCACTATGCCTTCCAAGAAAGACTGGTTGATAAGCTGCGTGATGGGAGGAGCCAGGATGTCGGCGCATTCCTTCAGCAGTTTTGTGGGGATAATGTCATTTGGCGCTGCGCCATTGCGCAGAGTACAAATGACATTCTTAGTGGACTCGATGGAGATGGGTTCCAGGGTGAACTTACCTGATATCGGAGAATTACTATGGGTGCTGTGTGAGAGGCTACAGGGGGGGCTGAGGGGAGAAAAATTTTGCTGAATGCTTTCACGGATTGCCTCGATTTTATTAACAAAATAATCCGATAGCTCATTGCAAAATTCTTGTGTGTCCGAACTGGGGGCTTCAATGCATCCTGGTTTCATGGTCTGGGTGACCATCTTGAAGAGTTCGCGGGGGCGGTTTTGGGCACCGTTGATAGCCTCCGAAAAATAATTCTTCTTGGCTTGGAAAATTCCTTTGTGGTATTTTCTTGTTGTCGCCTTGTAGATGGATAGGTTTAGCTCAGAAGAACATCTTTTCCAGGCAGATTCTGCCCTTCTGCGTTCTTGCTTCAGTAACGACAGCTGGTTGTTAAACCAGCTGCGGTTGTTTTTCCGAATGCGGGTTATTCGTTTCGGCGCTACCAAGTCGGCTGACTGTAGCATGGCCGAGTTTATGGCTTTCAATGTTTCAACGGCCGTTTGCTGCGGCTGGGTTGTTTCTATTTTTTTCCTTAAAGTCGTTTTGAAGAGTTCTGAGTGGAGCTTCTTCTGACATCTAGTCCAGTGTGTTGCCACTGGATTCAATGTTTTTGTTGCGGGGGGGATGGTGGAAATACTGAATATAATTGCCTGGTGGTCTGTCCATGGCAATTTTTCATTTTCCCTAATTTTTATTTCCAGAGCTTGTCTGAAAATAAGATCAAGTGTGTGACCTGAAGCATGTGTAGGCCCACATACTAGTTGCTGCAATCCTAATCCTTCCAGGTGGTCGATACAGGCGTCGGCAATGGGGTCTTGTGAGGAATTGGCCCAGAGATTGAAATCCCCTAACAGCAACAGGTGTTTGCTGTTGAGGGTATAAGTGGAGAAGAAATCCGTCCATGATGAGAGCAGCTGCGATTTTGGGCCGGGTGGCCTATAGCAGAGCAGAATGTGGACGGTCTCCTTTGAACTTGCTTGCAGTTGCAGAGTAAGGGTTTCCATGAATGGAAGAGGGTTTTGGCGGACTGGTTTGGTGATCATCTCTTCCCTGACTGACATCTTCCATTGGTTTGCCTATATTACCTTGCTGCCATTTTTGCCCAGGCTCCCCTTAATCTTCAAGTTGCATTCACACTATAGAAGCACGTGTTGCACTTCTAGAGCCATTATTTTTCTGGCACTTCTGTTTACAAGTTTAAATCTGTATTTTTGCTAGAAAATTACTTATAACTCCCAAACATTATACTTTTTTTTTCTAGCAGAGACCCTAGGAAATAAAATGGCGATCATTGAATTTTTTTTATGTCACACGATATTTGCGCAGCTTGGAAAAATACACTTTTAAAGTAGGGTGACCAGTAGACATGTGCAGACTGGAATATTTTGTTTCATTTTTTCGTTTTCGTCTGGAAAATACATTTCCTGACAGACTCCATGGCAGCCTACGTGTGGGTTAATCCCGCCTCCTCTCCAATACTATAGGACCCCATACCCATAAAGCTTTGCTCACCTCCCAGTACAGGTGTTCCTTTTTTGTCCTCCTCTATGAATTAGGATACGCGTTCAGAGGTTAAACAAGATGGATGGCACACCTTTAAGCGGTGCAGCTCGGATCCCAGCCATGGGCGGGTGGAGAGCTTGGCAGCCAACTCACATTGTTGTGGTAGAGCTGCGTGTGCTGAAGACTCTGGACGACACGGCTGGCAAGGTCTCCTCATTTTCTCCATGGCAGCCGCATCTTTGTATGGTACTTTGTGTCCTGTCTGTCCGTTTTTCGTCCTTGGTATTTATTTAATATTGTTGATTTTGCCCTATGGCGGCTGGAGCGCATCTGCATTCCAGCTCGCCTCGCCACTTCCGGGTTGCGGCATCATTGCCGCTCGCGCATGCGCGGATGGCCTCTCCCGAGCGCATGCGCGGTCCAACGAAAATTCGCAGCGGCCGTGCAGGCGCCGTTGTGCCGTTCCCACTGCGCATGCGCATACGTGGGTGACGCGTCTCGTCGCCGGCGGGCGGTTTAAAAGGCAGCTGATCGCTCTGGGTCATGGGTTTCCCTGACAAGCGATCAGCTGCCGGTCTGTGTGTGTCACTGCACTCTGAGGTCAGTAAGAGGGATCTGCTGTCAGATCCTCTCTTGTCTTTCTTATGTCTGGGTATTCTGTTTATAAAAAAAAAAAAGATAGTTTAATTGTTGAATGTTGGAATGTCATATTAGTGTGTATTCTGCAGTTTTATATATATATATCCTAAGGGGCTATACATGTGTATTCTTTATGGCATCCTAGGTTCCTCGCACCTTCAGGTCCTGTGCCACGCCGGTCCGGAAACATGGACCAATTACCGCCTGTATGTGGTCAGCCCTCAAGCACTAGGTACGTGCTGGTGAGGGGTGGGCATGGGGGGATTGAAATTTTCCTGTAGAAATTTTCCCCCCTGTAAAATTTAAAATGCTTCTCTTTAGCCCTTCAGGTCCAGACCACCGTGCCCTATCAAACACAGACCTTGCCAGACCGCAACAGCGTTCTTCTTCCAAGTCTAAGAACAAACGCAGCTCTTCATCTGCATCTCATCACCAGAGGAGAAGTTCCCGTTCCTCCTCCAGACACCGCTCCCACCGCCATGATAGTCGCTCTCGTAGAGCCTGCTGGGGATGTGACACCCAAGTCCCAGAGGGACTTTATGCAATAGGTGCTATGCCCGGGCGGTTGGTGAAAAGGAGACAGAAGATCAGCGCATCGAGTCTCTAGTGGAACGTGTGGTGCAAAGGTCCTTAAAGGAGAAGGACACGTCTCACACGCGCAGTCAAGCCAGCGTCACTGGATCTGGCTCTACGGTCGACGAGGTCCATGAGGATCCAGGCCCTTCTCAGCCTCGTGCTTCCCCACCGACAGCCCTGGAGGGCGACCTGGAAAGCGATGAGGAGTATCTGGAGTTCGATTTTGCCCAAGTAACCCCACTCATTAAGGCCATTAAAGAAGCACTTTTGTGGGAAGACCTATCCTCCTCCCCAGCCAAACAGATAAAGTACTTTAAACGTCTGGGTAAAGAACGCCCAAGCTTTCCGCTATTGACTGAACTAAAGGACATTTTCGAAGAGGAGTGGAGTAAGGTGGACAAGAAGTCCTCTATGGCTAACAAGGCTTCCCGTTTGTACCCATTCAAAGCGGATGATGTCAAACATCTGGAGAACATTCCTGCAGTAGACGCGGCAGTAATGCGGCTAGCCAAGCACGTTACACTGCCTTTAGCTGATTCGGTGTCCTTCAAGGATGGTCTCGACAGGAGAATGGACCAAGATCTGAAGAGAATCTACGGTCTAGCCGGTACAGCCCGCAAACCTACCCTAGCGTTGGTGGCTTTATCCAAAGCGATGAAAGTTTGGACAGAGAATGTGGACTCTTTCCTGATGGGCGTCTCCGAAGAGCTAGCCGGAAGTTCGGCAACGGCAGAGTTGAAACTGGCGGTGGCCTTCCTGGGAGAGGCGTCTGTTGATCTAATACGCCTGTTGGCAAGAATTATGCTGTCCTCGGTAACAGCCAAGCGAGCCTTATGGTTAAGCCCTTGGGTGGCCGACCCATCATCTAAGCAAAGCTGGTGCAAAATTCCCTTCGAGGGACCGTCCCTGTTCGGCAATAAGTTGGATGAGGCCATTTCTAAAGCCACAGGGGGTAAGTCGGGATTTCTCCCCCAAGATAGACGCCAGTCGGGAAGGAGGAAATCCCAGTTCAGAAGGCGCAGCCCAGAGCGCGCAAGGGAAGCTCGCTCCTACAGACCGGGTGGAAGTTTCAGGAGAAACTGGAATAGAGGCCAGATGTCTTTCCGCAGACCAGCATCCGCGAGCCAAGCATCCAGCGGACGCGAACAGGGGAAGTCATTTTGAAATGAAGCCCGCCCAGGCGGATCGAGTAGGGGCACGCCTACTCCTCTTTTTGCACGTCTGGGCGGCCTCGATCACGGACTCTTGGGTCATCAAGACAGTGTCATCAGGCCACGCTTGGTCCTTCTCCAGCACTCCCCATCCCAAGTTCATTCCTACCACACTCCCAAAGTCAGCGGAGCAAAGGCAGGTTCTTCTGTCCTATGTGGACCTACTAAAAGCCCAAGGAGCAGTAAGAAGCGTCCCAAAGGACGAACAGTTTCATGGAGTGTACTCTCCCCTCTTCCTGGTGCAAAAGAAAAACAGTTCCTGGCGACCAGTTATAGACCTGACCTACCTGAACAGGTTCATAAAGCACGGGAGATTCAAGATGGAAACCCTGTCGACGATTCAACAAGCCATACAACCAGGTGATTGGATGATCTCTATAGATCTAAAGGATGCTTATTTTCATGTGCCAGTGGTGGTAGAGCTGCAGAAATATCTCAGGTTCCACGTGGGGCAGGAGCACCTTCAATTCATTTGTCTACCTTTCGGGTTGACAACCTCCCCACGGGTCTTCACCAAGACCCTACTGGCAGTCGTGGCCATCATCAGGCTGAAGAAGGTACGCCTCTATCACTACCTAGACGACCTTCTTGTCTTGTCCCAGGACAGAGACCATCTACTGGCACAAAGGGATCTTGTAATCTCGATCCTGACCAAGTTCGGTTGGCTTCTGAACCCGGAGAAGAGCCACCTGGAGCCTTCACAGCGCTTGATATACCTGGGAGCCCAGTTCGACACTGTAATGAAAACTATCTCTCTCCCATTGGAAAAGATCCCTGTGGTTCAAGAAAGGATCTCTCAGGCTCTGGATGCTCGTCATCTGAAAGCTACTCAATGTCTAAAAATTATCGGCACGATGGTTTCAACATCTCCCATGGTGAAGTGGGCCTTATGGAAACTACGCCCCTTCCAGTCCGGTTTTCTCAAACAATGGAAATCGGGAAACAAAAACCAGCGGATTATCATCTCATCGCCCATGAGGAACAGCCTCTTCTGGTGGCTGCAGACAGAGAACCTGCTAAACTGTCATACCATTGCCCCAGTCTCTTGGGTCACGGTAACGACAGATGCCAGTGTTTCCGGCTGGGGGGCCCTGTGCGGCACCGAAATAGCACAGGGCAGTTGGGATGCACGTCTACACAACCCAGGCTCGAACGTCTTGGAGATCCGAGCGGCCTGGTGTGCCCTCCTGTCATTCTCCCAAACCCTGAAGGGGAAGTCGGTATTGCTGAGGATGGACAACACCACGGCAGTCTCCTACATCAAGAGACAAGGGGGGACACGGAGTTCAACCCTACTTCGAGAAGTCAAACCCATTTTGAGGTGGGCCCAGGAGAACTTGGCCAACCTGTCAGCCGTCTTTATCCCCGGAGTCCAGAACTCGCAGGCGGATTTTCTGTCTCGCACTCATGTAGACATCAACGAGTGGTCTCTCCACGAGCAAGCTTTCCAGTGGATCCTGTCTCTGGGGGTGATCCCCAAGTGGATCTTTTTGCTTCTCTGCACAACGCCAAGCTGAGGAAGTTCTACACGCGGGGTCATTGTGCTCAGGTGATTGGAACAGACACCTTGACGGACCGGTGGAGATTCAAGACGGCGTATGCCTTTCCCCCGCTCCCAGTAATCCTCAAGTTTCTAAGAAGACTCCAAGCAGAATCGGTCGAAGTAACGGTGGTAGCCCCCTATTGGCCCAACGGGCCGTGGTTCCCTCTTCTGGTTCAAATGAGTTATCGAGACCCAGTACCTCTACCAGTCAGGCCGGATCTCCTCTCCCAAGGGTCATTCCCGCACCCTTCCCCAGCCCTGATGAAGCTAACGGCCTGGTTCTTGAGAGGAGGAGGTTGGAAGTCCTCGGTTGCACGCCTAAGGTGATCTCCACGCTGATGAGTTCAAGAAGGGCAAGCACGAACAAAGTGTACGGAAGAATTTGGGCAAAGTTTGTCGAATTCTCTTCGGCCTCAGGCACGTCATTCAAGAATCCAGAAGTACAGGACATTCTAAAATTCCTCCAAACGGGGTTAGATCTCTCCCTATCTGTAGCCTCATTGAGAGTCCAAATATCAGCACTATCTGCCTTCTCTGGGATCCCTTGGGCAGGGCACCCTCTTATCAAACAGTTTTTCCGGGGAGCATCAAGGCTGAGGCCTCAAAGGAAGCCGAGATTCCCCAAGTGGGATCTCCCGCTAGTACTTGACTTTCTGACTGAACTTAATACAACAGATCCTTCTCCATCCTCCCTAAAGGAGTTCTCGGCTAAAGTGGCTTTTCTAGTTGCCATCACCTCGGCTAAAAGAGTCTCCGAGATCGGGTCCCTCGGCTACAAAGAACCGTTCCTAACGTTCTTCCCCCGACAGGGTGGTCTTGATACCCATGTTGGATTCAAATCCAAAGGTTTCGTCAGTATTTCATGTCAACCGCCACGTCACCGCACCAGGAAGTAAAACACTTCCGCGCATGCGTCGAAACCATTCGGCGCGTGTGCGAGAAGACATGTCTGCTGGTTAGCGTACTAACCAGCAGACATGTCGGGCGGACGGGTTCCCAGCCGACAGATTGGTAAGCATGCTTTCCAATCTGTCGGGTGGCCAAATCCGTTGGCTCGCCCGTACACACGATCAAATCTGTCTGCTGAAACGGTCTAGCAGACCGTTTCCAGCAGACAGATTTAATCGTGTGTACGAGGCCTGTGTTGCAGATAGGGAAAGGAGCTGTGTTTTAGTGGGCACCCTGACTCTCCTGTAGTCCAAGGGAGGGGCGAGCACAACACTCCACACCAGGGAGAAAGCCTTGTATACAGACAGAAGAACAGGAAGTGAGGATTTCTCAGAAGAAATAAGGACATTTAAAAGCAAAATGGAAGGATGAGGTACGTGAAGGAGGACTGCACTGAGCTAAAGGAAGCTATTTAGGGAAAAAAAATTGTACCTTTACAACCCCTTTTACCGCTTCTGGACCAACTGCCACAGTTTTACTGTGGCAGGTTGGCTCCCCTGGGCGAAGCAACGTTTCCTTACATCGCTTCGTCCTTTGGCCACAAGGAGCGCCCCGAGGCGATTTAGTTCGCATGTGCTGCGCTATATAAGTTCTTTACTCACTCACTCACTCACATGGGGGTGACTACCTGACCGTGATGACCGCCGGGCACCCGCGATCGTAACAGAGCGAGAAATGGGATCTGTGTGAGTAAACACACAAATCCCGGCTCTGTCAGGGGAGAGGAAACAGATTGTGTGTTCATACAAAGTATGAACACTGATCTGTAATCTCCCCTCCCCAGCAAGTGGCAGGAGGGGGGACCTCCCCCTTCCACTGCTTCGGAAACCGTTCTAGCAACTCATGCAAATGGTTAATGGCACCCTTGACAAAACATGCAACGAATGTGACAAAAAATGATCAAATTTAAAAAAAAGTGCATAAGCTACTTTGCCACATTTGTTGCACTTACAGTAGGGTAGCCCATTGAATTGACTGGGATGCCCAATGCTTGTAGCCTGATGGGCAAATGTGCAAAACATAATATGTGTGACGCCTAATGTTGCACATCATAGAGTGAATGAGGACTTAGTGCCCAGCTTGCCAAGGTTAGAGGGTTAATAAAAGCCTAAAGTTGAACTTCTGGAAAACCACTAAATACACAGATGTAGTGCACCCCCGAAAGAGTCACTGGTGAACCTAGCCTTATTCCCCTAGTTAGGGCACACATAGCCAGGTGCATAGTATTTTCTTTGCTCTTTCACTAGCTCAAAGGAACAGTCTAGGGTAGGGTGACCACATTTCCAAACTACCAATAAGGCACACCCTCCCTTTCCAAAAATCAGCTTGTGCTGTAACGAATCACAGCACAGTATATGGACACAAGAGGTAGATTTATGATTTCTCCAATCACAAGCAGAGGGCGGGATTGTGCTTCTCCAGTCATTCCCGGCCAGGACAAGTACTGTCAGGGAGTAATGGGTGATGTGGCTGGCTTTTTTTGGGGACACCAGATTGGCCTGGGGGGTGGCTGTTTCAGTTTCATTCTGGGACACTGTATTGTCCTGGAATGAATGTGCCCGGGACAGACTTGCCAAATGCGGGACTGTCCCGGGCAATCCGGGACACGTGGTCATCCTAGTCTAGGGGTGTCTTTTTTTAGGATTTTATTACAACATAGAACTTGGTTGAGGTGAAGGAGCATGGGATACCCTAGAACTGATGTACTGAACACTTTGAGGACTGTTCTCTAGCTTGCAGAGTCATGCAAAAATGTTCCACAGAGTCTTACATACAAACGGCACATAATTGTCGGTCAACAAACACGAACGTAGTGACATACTACCTGGTTTCTCAGCTCTTAAGCACCACCCCTGCTAATGTTGTGTTTGGTGAGCAATAATTCTGAGCATGCGTGTTTGTAATTTCACTTTTGTCTGATGGACTTGTGAACACACGATCAGAAAATCTGACAAGAGAAAGTTGGACAACAATTGTCTGATGGCGCGTACAAATGGTTGGATTTTAGGCCAACAGTCTGTCATCACACAATTCCCATTGGAAAATCCGATCATGTGCATGAGGCTTTATTACTGACTGGATAATTCTGCTAACTGAACACACCTGAGGTATGATGTGAATGGATATATGTGCATATTTAGCAGTTATGTCACTATGGGTTTGAGAAAGCACGTTTGCAGTTTGAAGCACGTAAACCTCCTCCTCATGTGTTTGTACGTCTGTATATTGTGTTGCTCTTATGGATTTTAAACAAAGGCATTTTTAGGTTCTTTTGTAGGGAGTGCAGCTATTTGAGTTTCTTGTTTGTTAGGTATTTTGTCTCCTTCTGTGAACAAAAAAAACCCTGCAATGCATTAAAAATACACATCAACGCAACTCAAAGCTTAAAAAAAGAATGTCAATGCATGTTAATATAAGTGTACAGCGCGCAATGTGTGGTTCACTTGAGCTGTCAAAATTAATTTTTAAAAAAGGTACAATATACCGGTGCAGAGTAAAATCTCTAACAGAGGATGGCCAGCAAAATATTACTTCCCAAGATCTATATAATAAAAAAAATATATATATAAGTGCAGCAATTCTCTCTCTCTCTCTCTCTCTTTCTCTCTTTTTCTCTTTTTCTCTTTTTGTCTTTCTCTTTCTCTTTCTCTTTCTTTCATATATTGTTTTGTAATATTTTTGTATAGAGTGAAGCCCCTTCTGTCAAGGGGGCCCAGGGCACTTTACCCTTTTGCCCCATTATAAATCCGGCACTGACCCTTGAATATGCACTCTCAGGCCTTGTACACACGATGTAATTTATCCGGTCGGAAACATCCGACGGATATTTCCCAGCGGACAAGGCAAATTTATCCGTTGGTCTGATGAGCGTACACACCATCGGACAGAAATCCCAGCAGACCAGAACGCGGGCACGTAAACCACGTACGACGTCACTATAAAGGGGAATGCCAAAGCCTACGGCGCCGCCCTCTGTTCCACTTTTGCTAGTTCCATGTTAGTGAAGGTTTGGTTAGAGCTGATTCGTGCTTTTCAGTCTCCGCGCTTAACAGGTCGTATTTTCCGGTTCAGTGTGTGCTTGTGGGCTCGTATTTGTCATTCAGTGTCGCCGTGTGCGGCGTTTCTGCTTTGCAGTGCCGTCCTGTACGGTCGTATCTGTTTGACGTGCGATCTTTGCAGGTCTTGCTGGATTTGGGTGTGCTTTCTGTTTGAGTGTGTCCTTGACTGACCAGCCGGCCGGTTTGAAGCCATGATGGAGCAGCAGCGCAACTTTTCACGAGTTCGTGCTGTTTATGGGTTTTGTTCTGGAGTCTGTGTGCATTCCAGTGATTTGGACAGGAACAGTAGGAGGAGGAGTTCCTGGGCCAAGAATTGGTTGCGGCAGCGCAACCGATTCTCTCATATGTCTCTGCTTAGGGAGATCCGGGAGAATAATCCTGATGACTTCAGGAACTTTCTCCGTATGACGGACCCCGTTTTCCACCGTCTGCTAGATCTCCTGTCCCCCTATATCACGAGGCAGGACACTGTGATGCGCCAAGCCATTCCGGCTGAGCAGAGGCTTATTGCCACGTTGCGGTACCTGGCGACTGGGAGGAGCCTGCAGGACCTCAAGTTCTCAACAGGCATCTCTCCCCAGGCGCTTGGGGTCATCATACCGGAAACGTGTTCTGCTATCATACAAGTGATGCAGGAGAAGTTTATTACGGTAAGTTTCCTCCTTTAACATCACAATCTGTGTCTTTAATAATGTATGCCAATTTTAGAAACTTTTTTTGTTGGTTTTCCTAATTGCCATGATTGTAATATGCTGTGTGCTGAATGTTCCCTTTTCTCCCCATGCATGTTGTTAAGCTTTCCAGGTGAATTTTGTTTGGCCTACCTGCATATTTTTACCTTCAACACTACTAACCTATCCAGCATCATCTCCTAGGGACAAACACACTTTTTTTTTTTTGTCCTGCTCCATTGTAGTTCAACTCCCCCCCCTAAAAAAGTTTATTGCCCCATCAGCGGGATGTGTAGTCTGATAATAATTGGCTCTGGATTTGTTGCCATAAATACTCACTACACACTAATATTTAGAAATGTTAATACTGTGAGGTTGCAGAATGGAGTTTTTTTTACTAGTGTTTGCAATGTTTTTTATGTGCCAAAGTGTTAATTTTCTTTTTGCTTTTGTCCCCACAGTTTCCCTCCACGCCACAGGAATGGCAGACTGTGGCTGCCCACTTTGCCCAGCGTTGTGATTTTCCAAACTGCGGAGGGGCAATTGATGGGAAGCACGTCTTTCGGGGGCCTACTATTATAACTACAAAGGTTTTCATAGTATCGTGTTGATGGCGGTGGTGTCGGCAGACTACGAATTTTTGTATGTGGACGTGGGGAAGAATGGCCGGCTGTCTGATGGGGGAGTGTTCGCGCGGACCGAATTTTACAGGCATCTACAAACTGGTGGTCTTGAACTGCCACCGGATGAAGACAATGTGGAAGGACTTCCGTTTGTTTTTTTAGCGGACGAGGCTTTCGGCTTTGGACCTCACCTCATGCGGCCTTTTCCCCAGAGGACCCTCACCCCGGAGAGGAGGGTCTTCAATTTCCGGCTGGCCAGGGCCCGGAGGGTTGTCGAGAATGCCTTTGGGATACTCGCCAGCCGGTTCCGCCTGTTCCAGACAGCGATACACCTGGCGGAATATAAATTTAACTCTGTTATTTTGGCCTGCTGCATATTGCATAATTTTCTACGCGGGCATTCCCAGACGTACCTACCCAACATCGGTGCTGAGGCAGGACTACCCTCAGATACCCTTCCTGGGCTGGACACTGGTCGCGCTGGCTCGGTCACCGAATCTGCTCGTGAGGCACGTGACAAATATGTTGAGTACTTTATGGGTCGGGGGGCCATAGCTATGCCAGATTAATATTTATTTCTAATTCGGCCCCCAAAAGAAAGAAATATTCCAAAGAACTAATAAATAATTTGACCATTGGACTTTATTCAGTTGTTTGTCATTATTGCTTTTTCTCTTTTGATCTGTCTTCCAGGTCCTGAAACTATGAAACCAATTTAGTTAGCAGGTTTTAGTAAATACACACAATTGCACATTCTAGTCACTCTTCTACAAACTGGGTATTGAGCCTACAAATAAGAAGCCACTGCTTTTAGCGTTTTTTTTTTTTAATTTGGTGTTTTACCCAAAATCTTAGGCTTTTCTTAGAAAAATTAGTTTAGAAAGGATTTATTTATTCCACCAAAATTTTTTGGTTTTGACAAACATATGTAACAATGGAACTTACAAATGCGCCAAAATTTGAGGATGCACACATGCTGTGTGTGTGATGGGCCAAATGGTGAATTCTCGCCTGAGATCCCATGCCAAATGTTCACATGTGCTATCTGCCATCATGGGTGATCAATGTATGTGGTTTGTGAGTGCAACCCCTTTCTCTCACCTACTTGATAAGCGAGGAAGGGGTTGCACCCACAAAGCACAGACAATCGATGTACTGTGATGGCAGATATCACATGTGAACACACACTGGGGTTTATTTACTAAACAGTGCAAACTCCGGCTTATTTCTGCATATAAGCCAATCGGCTTCTAAATTGAGCTTATTCAATTCAGCTTTTGCATCTAAACATGGAAGCTGATTGGTTTATATGCCAAGTGAGGCTGCTTTTGCACGTTATAGCTTTACTAAATAAACCCAAGTGTGTGTGTGTGCATCCTCAAATTTTGGCGTATTTTAATGTAAAAATATACAACATCTTTGAGAGTGGGGTGGTTGGGGGTGAGGGCAGGGGGGGGGGGGCAGATGGGGGGGATAGTCTTCTATATACATCCCAAAATATCTAACATGTTTTTGGCCAGCTCCGTGCTGCACTCCATTATCTGCTGTATTAGGATTTGTGCACTTGCACGAGAAAAAATAGGAGCAACAGATGTGCTAATCCCATCTTCATCCCCTAAAAATTACAAAATCAAAAAAAACATTGTAAGTAAGTAAGGTGCAGGCCTATCTACATCTCTTTTTCCCTGCAAAGCTGGGGTGTCACTGACCTGTTGTACTGAGAACTTCAACATCTTCTACAACTTCTCCTTCTTCTTCAACTTCTCCTTCCTCCACCAATCCGACATCATCCACCAATCCGCCTTCCTCCACCAATCCGCCTTCCTCCACCAATCCGCCTTCCTCCACCAATCCACCTTCCTCCGCCAATCCGCCTTCCTCCGCCAATCCGCCTTCCTCCGCCAATCCGCCTTCCTCCTCTCTCTCTTCCTCCTCTCCTTCTTCCTCCTCTCCTTCTTCATCATCCTCCTCCTCCACATTTTTTTTTGCCGTTTTGGAGACAGTGTGGGCCTCCCTGACTCCTCATAGCGCTGTCCTCTTCTTTCCCCTAAAAACCAACAAAAAAAAGGAAACTCATCAGCAACCAGATATTTTTGGAGGGCCTAATTTGCAAACATTGCTTAGAAGTGGCGTTACAATTGTAATTTTGGGCTTATTCCAGCAAAAAGCATATTCTTTTTTTTGGTAGATGACTTCTCCCAAGCTGTGATATAATGAGCCTTTTTGGTGAAGTGACACACATGGCTGGCCTCCTGAATAAGTAGTTTTTGGAGTCCCTTCACCAAAAGTACAAATTAGTATTTTATGGGGGGAGACACAGATTCTCTAAATTACAGATGTGAAAACAGCTGCTTATTAGGTTATCTCATCACTGTGTGAATGAATGAATCCTGTTTGCCTAAAATCAACTTAGTTTGCACAAACACATCATATTTTCCACATTGTTTCTCTAAACGATGTTTTTCGCCAAATAGCCACGTCCAGGTGTGATGTTCCTGGACCCGCGGATTTTGGCGAAACTAGGTGATGGAACGATGTTGCCTACGATCGTGGCAAGTCATGGGATTTATTAGACAAACATTACTAATTTTACAATGCAGGGGTTCAAAAATACAAGCAGGCCAACGAGGCAGATGGCGAAATAGACATGGCAAAACATTTAAAAAAACAATAGGCACTCCAAAGACATTTTAAAGTACTTACCTTTTTCTATGATTTTCTTGATTTTGCGATACTGCTCTGGCTCGCGCAGTTTTAAGTCGGACCAGCGTTTCTGGAGCTGCTCTTTTGACCTGGTGACCCCAAACATTTCATAAAGTTTCCTCGCCGCCTTATCCATAATTTTGGACTTCCTCCGGTTAGGGGTGCTGTATGGCCCATGCTCACCATCATAGTCCTTCCGTCGCAGTATGGACACCATCTCCACCATCTCTTGTAGAGACATGTTTGTGGCCTTGTATCGTTTTGGCCTGGATCTGGACGTTCCGGCCTCTGTCCCTTCCAGATCCCGATCAGAGGCTAATGTGCGCTCGTGTGACATCGCCATATTTTCCAATCTACATTGCATAGTGGCGTGGAAAACAGGAATTGGTACGTCATGGGCGGAGACGAGGGCGGAGCTTCTTGATTGCGTGGGGATATAATGGTAACGACGTAATTACGTAGGTTACGCAGAGATTATTCGAGCGGAAACGAGGAGAGAGAGAGACAAAGGTAAATGAAAACATCGGATCAGAGGCCTAGAATTTGAACAGCCATGGGGGATGGGGCTTTTCAATGTTGTTTGCACCCTTTTTGTGCTACTGTTATTTAGGCATTTTGGGGCACACCATAAAATTTAGAGAGCCAAGTGCTTGTACACATCACTTCATCAAGATATATGTAGAGAATGCTCTATCCTCTTTATTTTGATTTTAGAGTATGCAGTCAGATCATGCAAGTATTGTTGTGTGTTGGTTGTACAGAGATAAGTAGTTAGTGTTTTCTGCCATCAATGCTGAGGGGCATGATAGCTACACACAGGGCCACCATCAGGGGAGTACAGGCATTACAACTGTAAGGGGCACGGGGGTCCCCAGGGGCCCGGATGGGAACCACCCTAAACAAAAACAAAAAAGTAAAAAAAAATGTTTTATTTTTATTTATTTTTGGGGTCCAAAGGTCCCCAGGGGCCCGGAGGCCACCAAGGGACCCAGATGGCAAGCCCTTTTTTTATAAAAAAAAATATATTTTTTTAAAAAAACAAAATATATTTTTTTAATATATTTTTCTTTTCTTTTTTATTTACCTCTTTTTTTAGAGGTCCGGAGGTCCCCAGGGCCCCGGATGGCTACCCCCCTTTTTTATATATATTTTCCTTTATTGCTTCTTTTTGTAAAGGGCCCCCCCGCTTCTCAATTCGCGGCAGCAGCCCCCCCCCCCGCTTCTCTATTGATGGCAGGCCTTCTGATTCAACACTACCTTCCAGCCTTCCTCCCAGCGGAACTTCCCCGGATCCCAGGAGCCCTGCAGAATCTGAAGCGGGGCTGGCTGACATGGAGCCAGATCTGGCCATCTTCGATGAGGTATAGTATTTTCCAACATATTTTGGTGCTGCTATTTATTTTGAATTAGTGAGTTGATCTGGTAAACGAAAAACAAACCTTGGGAAGAAAAACCAAAGTTGTGGGCCTACAAATAGGTGTCAGGGATGCCAAATGCAGGGGACAGAAGGACAGTCTGTTTAATTAAAATTAATACTAACTAAAACAGTCTAGAGAAAGAAAATGTGTGTGATTGATTGTGCTAAATATTACAACATGTCCCTTTTTTATACACAGGAAGAAGAGACCAGCCAGGAGGTGGCAGCTCCTGAGGCCCATGTCAGCCAGGCGGAAGGGGGGAGTGGCAGCCAGGAGGAGGCCGGGCCAAGTGAGGTGCAGCAGGTCCCCAGGCCCAGGCTGAGCACCATCAGCCAAGTTCCTCCCCTCCAGATGAGGCCACCAGCTGCAAGGAGGCGCAGGAGTGTGGTGCACGACGAGAGCCTGGAGGTTATACGGGAGGCTGCTGAAATCATGAGGGCTCCCCTCAACCCAACCGAATGCTATAGTGCATTTGTGGCCAATGAGTTCAACCAAGGGGGGGAGGAGCAAAAAAGCCTGGCCAAGGACCTGATTAATCAGGTCCTGGCCATGAGGAAAAGGGATGAGCTGAGCAGGGACACTGTGCTGTGTGACCCGGCCTGGCCTGCTCCCCATCATCATCATCCTCCTCCTGCTGCCACATCACCCCCACCTGCAAGGGTCCGTGGACAGACCCGTGGAAGTTTCGCTGGAAGGAAGTCTGGAAAGAAGTCGAGATGATGATTCCCTGCCATCCAGTTGATTGTCCAAAAAACTGAGCTTGTTGGAGTAGCACAGCTTGGATTCCTTTGTTCATGTGTTGCTGATCCTGATTTTTGTTATTGACTCCTGAGGTTACTAAATTTATCCTTCATCATGTTGTAATTCCCAAGTATGCATGTATGCTGCAATCTCATCCAGTGCTGCCATTCTGGTGATTTATAATTTCTTTTTTGGCCGGAAATAAATGGCTTTTGTAGTTACTTTCAAACCTTGTCTATTGTGTTTTATACTGTGGTGAGTAAGCATCAGACATTTGTAAAATACAATGTGGCATTTGCAAAGGACACAAACTCCTTGGGGGGGGGGGGGGGGGGTGGAGGGGCGTTCCTTTTGTGGTCGAACTTGGTAAACCCAAAAGAAGCCTAAAAAATTCAAAAAAATAAAACACCCCCCCCCCCAAAAAAAAGGGAAAAAGTAAAGGATGAAACAACAAAATTACATAAGTTGGGAAAATAAAAGGGAATTTTAACAAAAAAAATAAAAACATGATGAAACAACAAAAATAACATATTTTGGAAAAAATTCCTAAACCGTAAAATACAAACAAAAAAAAAAAACACCAAAAAAAAAAATATGATACCCTCAACATTAAGTCAAAATAGACATAATAAAAATGTGGATAACGGAAACAAATGTGGGGACATCTGGCTAGCAAACAGTGTCAAATAGAAAAAACACTAACGAAAATGCAAGCTTTCAGTATGTGACATCGGGACAAAATTGCATCAGCAAGAGAACGGGTTTCGTCTAGCAAGAGAACAAAGAACAAAAAAACGCTAGAAACGGGACACTATATAGAGAGTTTAGGTGACGAATGTGCCAGGTCCCAAACAAACGCGAGTTTTACCTGAACGAGTGCTCCCGTCCCATCGTTTTGACTGAGCATGCGTGGGTTTTTGGTCCGATGCTTTTGTGTACTCACAAGCGGACATATCCGACGGACATGTGTCCGGCGGAAATATTTCAAAGCATGCTTTGGAATTAGTCCGCAGGAGAAATCCGGCCAAAACGGTCCGTTTGCCCATACAGACGAGCGGATTTTTCGGATGAAATGGTCCGTCGGACCAGTTTCAGCGGATTTATTCCCTCGTGTGTACAAGGCCTCAGATGACCTGATATAGGGGAAATCTCTGCTCCTCTGAGCCATAAGAGGTGTTTTTGAGTTCAATTTATTTTTGACGTTTTTCTCAACAAACGTTCTAGGCCGTTCTTTACTTTTTTCCTACAGAACTTCCCCAGTTCAAACTTCACTTGATTTCACTGTAATTTAGCTTTAGATATGTTGCATGGTTGAAGGTGTTTGTACATTTGATGTGTGATTTTAGCTCTTTTGTACCTTTTCTTTTTTTTTTGCACTGCATCCTTTATAAAATAATTACACTAATTAAAATGTTCTTAATTATATGAGCAATATATATCACCTTGTTCACAGGGTGACTATGCAGCTATGTGATTTAACTACAGAAGGAACAGAGTTGTCATTCTGTTAAAAGAAGTGAAAACATAACGGACCTTCTGTAAAGCCCTGTACACACAATGGGCCAAATTCTCTAAGAATTCCGGCGGCGTAGCGTAAGCCAGTTACACTACGCCGCCGCATCGTACTAGAGCAAGGGCCAGATTCTCAGCGGCGATACGACGGAGTATCTCAGATACCCCGTCGTATCGCCTTTTTTTTTGCCTCGTATCTATGCGCGTGATGCTTAGCATCACTTTTGCATAGATACGTTGCAACATCCGACAAGTGTAAAACCATTACACTTGCGGATCGTAGGTGTAATGACAACTCCGGCCACTAGGTGGCCTTTACGTTGTTTTCTCATTTGCCTATGCAAATGAGGCTAGTACGCCGATTCCCGATCGCTTTTACGCCGCCCCGTCGTCGCGTACGTCGTTTTCGTCCGCGTAAGGTTACCCCAGCTTCTATGTGGAGTAACCTTATGAAGTTCCGTCGGATGCCGTCGGATGCCATGTTAAGTATAGCGTCGGGTCAGCGTCGGCTTTTTCCGTCGCTTACGTCGTTTTACTAACTTGTTCGCGAATAGGGAGTTGCGTAAATGACTTAACATGGCATCCGACGGCACCCGACGGCATCCGACGGAACTTCGTAAGGTTACTCCACATAGAAGCTGGGGTAAGCTTACGCGGACGAAAACGACGTACGCGACGACAGGGCGGCGTAAAAGCGATCGGGAATCGGCGTACTAGCCTCATTTGCATAGGCAAATGAGAAAACAACGTAAAGGCCACCTAGTGGCCGGAGTTGTCATTACACCTACGATCCGCAAGTGTAAGGCCTCATTCACACATATCCGTTTTTATGCCATCCGTCAACGGACGACAATGCATTCCTATGGGCAAACGGATGACCATCCGTTACCATCCGTTAACCTCCGCATCCGAACGTATCCGGTTTTTTGAACGTACCAAGGCTACGTCCAAATCCGTGAAAACGTATATTAACGGACGTTAACGGACGATGTCCGTCAACATCCAATCCGTTTAGATCCGTTTTGAAGAAATTCTTTTTTTTTTTAGTAAATGAACTTAACCTATGACCCAGGCAGTAGTTGGACAATAGGAAGTGCATCACCAGGATATCATCCCCAAGGAGAAAGAAGGAGAAACATGGCCAGAGATGTGCCCCATGAGGACCTTATCAACCTGGTCCATGAAAGGCCAGGCTTGTGGGACTCAACCTGCCGGGACCACAGTGATAGGGTTAAGACCCAGAACCTGTGGGAAGAAATATTTCAACTTCTGACACCAAATTGGTCCACCATGACTCCGAAACAGCGTCATCAACAGGGTAAGTGTTGCCTAACTGCAGCATGCTCTTGTCAGTGTTTATGTAATCATGAGATTATGGACACATGTGAGCAATGTACTGTTGTGTCCTCCGCTGCAGCAGAGCAAAAGCATGTGGCACTCTGGGGATTATTCACTAGGGTTGTCCAGATACCGATACTAGTATCGGTATCGGGACTGATACCGAGTATTTGCGGGAGAACTTGTACTTGCGCAAATGCTCCCGATACCTAAATAGAATACTTTTTTTGTATTTATCAACATGTTCTGTGAAAATTATTTGAGTTTTTTACTACTGTGTGACAAGAAAATAAAAAAATGTTATTCATTTTTACTCATTTTTATTCTTTTATAATGTCTTGAGTTAGAGTTCTTCATAATTCTAAAGAAAATATCCTTAGTCTGTATTGTGGTTTGAAAACTGTCACATGACATTTAAAAAAAGTATCGGTATTCGGTATCGGCGAGTACATGAAAAAAAGTATCGGTACTTGTACTCGGTCCCAAAAAAGTGGTATCGGGACAACCCTATTATTCACTAAAGGCAAATCCCCTTTGCACATTTGCACTCATAACCCCCAAACACTATATATTTTTTTTTAGCAGACAGCCTAGGGAATAAAATGCCGGTCATTGCAACTTTTTATCTCATACTGTATTTGAAAAATAAAGTATCAAACAACTTTTTTGGGAGGATTTTTTTTTTTTATAATGTGAAAGATGAAGTTACGCCAACAAAATAGATAACTAACATGTCACGCTTAAATTGCACACACTCATGGAATCGCGCCAAATGTCAGTACTTAAAAATCTCCATAGGTGGTGCTTATTTTTTTTTGTACAAGGAGGTCTAGTGCTAGAATTATGACGTCCTTGGGCGGGAAGTGGTTAATATTGTGAATATTCAAGGGCATGCTGACTCCTTCTTAGACTATGGAGTCCTATCGTTTTTTATAAAAAATTCCTACTCACTTTAATTAAAACTTATTTTTTAATGTGTGTTTACAGGTGTGCAAATTAATAAAAGGTGGCGTTCTTTAAGAGACCGTTATCGCAAAGATTATAAGGGGGAGGCAGAGTGTGCAAGCGGTTCCAGGGCTACCACCAAAAAAAAATCTATCTACTTTGAGATGTTATCCTTCCTAAGCAAAGTCATGGATGTTAGATCGTAAGTGACGTTTGGATGTTCCATCTATAAAGTGAAAAAAGTAGGTATCTATATAGTAAGGTAATGTTCCTCCTTTTTATTGTAGTACATCATCAAACATCTCAGAGTGTGAGGAGAACAGTGATGAGACAGAGGCAGTGCAGGGAGGTGATCAAGCCACACAAGAAGGAGAAGGCCAGTCCCAGTCTGAGACAGCACGTCCAAGTGCACCTCCAAGCTTTTCCCAAAGAACCGTGAATGTAAGCATACTATTGATTAGTAATCTTTATCCTATGTACACGAAGGCATCATTGCATGTCTCAATCTGCATATTATTCTCTACAGGTTAGTCATTACAAGCCAACATCACGACCCTCGCGACGTGGCAAAAAGCCAGAAAACACTGAAATGGACAAAGCTATGAAGTCCTTCATGGAAGAGATGACCTCATTTAAAAGACAAGAGAGTAAGGATCCATTCTGTGATCCCACCAACCCCAGCGCGTCCTTCCTGAGGACAATCTATCACACAATTCAAAAAATATCATTAGAGAGGCATATGGAGATACAGATGGGAATATTCAATTATGTGGGGGGACGTATTAAAGCTGTAGAGTCAGGAATGCCATTGCCCACTATTAATCAGTTTGAACCCCCTCAGAGACAGTCCCGTCAATATTACTATGAGCACCCTTGCCTTCCACCCCAGCCATATCTACCGCCCTATCCACAGAATCCACAGACCCCTGTGCGTTCGTACACCTCAATGCACAATACACAGAGACCTCCCTATGCTTCCTCCCCTGCTCATTCCTCACAGGGAACATATCCTCCGAGTGCAAATATTAGCACAAATTCTGCCGATGTTTCTCAGGCAAATAGTCAAACCAGCTCTGGTTTTTCTTCCCAATATTCCACTTCATTTTCCCCATCCCCCTCCTCTTCCTATCAGGATTTGTAACCATTTTTTTTATGTTTTTTTTTGTGAAAGACAGTGAGAGATAGTGTGAGACAGTGAGAGATAGTGTGACAGTGAGAGATAGTGTGAGACAGTAAAGTGAGACAGCGAGAGATAGTGAGTGACAGTGAGAGATAGTGAGACAGTGAGAGATTGAGATAGTGTGATAGTGAGAGACAGTGAAGTTAGACAGTGAGAGATAGTGTGACAGTGAGAGATTGAGATAGTGTGACAGTGAGGTAAGACAGTGAGAGATAGTGAGACAGTGAGAGATTGAGATAGTGTGACAGTGAGGTAAGACAGTGAGAGTTAGTGAGACAGTGAGAGATTGAGATAGTGTGATAGTAAGAGACAGTGAAGTTAGACAGTGAGAGATAGTGTGACAGTGAGAGATTTAGATAGTGTGACAGTGAAGTAAGACAGTGAGAGATAGTGAGACAGTGAGAGATTGAGATAGTAAGAGACGGCGAAGTGAGACAGTGAGAGATAGTGTGAGGCGCCGTACACACGGCAGAGAACCTCGACGGGCAGAACACATCGTTCCGCCCGTCGAGGTTCTCTCCCGGCCGTCGAATTCGGTGACCCGCCCGTCGGGAATGGCAACCAGCCATTCTTCCAGGCGGGCCGTCGAGGAAATAGAGAGCGTGCTCTCTATTTCGGCTCGACGGGCTTCCCGACGGGAAGCTCGCCGAGACCGTACACACGGCCAAGGTCCTCGCTGGAATGTGCATTCCAGCGAGGTTCTCACTGGTTTTCAGCGAGAACCTCGGCCGTGTGTACGGCGGCTGACAGTGAGAGATAGTGTGACAGTGAGAGATTGAGATAGTGAGAGACAGTGAAGTGAGACAGTGAGAGATAGTAAGAGATAGTGTTAAAAGTTAGAGATAATGAGAGACAGTGAGAGATAGTGAGACAGTGAGAGATTGAGATAGTATGACAGTGAGAGATTGAGATAGTGTGACAGTGAGAGATAGTGACATTGTTGTTGTGAAAGTTTGCATATGTTATGCTTTGGTAAAAATCTGTCAAAGTTTTTCAAGAGTAAAGGAAACAAGAAACTTTATTTTAAACGGTTATGCATAATAATAAAAAGTGTTTTGAACATATGTGTTTTTTATTTATTCAAAATATACCAAACAAGTTATTTTCATATGGTATTGGACATATTTGTAAAATTAATGAAATTTGCACTGCATTCTTCAAATACATTGATATTGCCATGGAACCTCTCCTGATGGAGATAGAAAGAAGTCAGCAAATTTTTCACGTATGGCAATGTAGGAACTGCTTGCACGTACGCTGCTACACTGTATGGAGGGCAGGTGAAACTCTTCCTCTTCCTCAACGTGGATACCCTCCTTATCCCTGATAATGTTATGCAGAATAATGCAGGCCTTTATTACTAACTCTGCATTCTCAAGACTGAGTTGCAAGGGGGTTTGGAAAACACGCCATTTACTGGACAATATGCCAAACGAACATTCAATGAGGCGTCTTGCGCGGCTCAGGCGATAATTGAAGATCCTCTTCTTGTCATCCAGATTATTTCTGGCATAAGGCCTAAGCAGGTAGTGAGAAAGTGCAAAGGCCTCATCGGCAACAAGCACAAAAGGCAGGTCGGGTCCTTCAAGTTCCAGGCAGAGGCTCATCAGATGGTAAGTTAAATCGGCCTTGTCGCAGTCTTCTACCTATTACAGACTCACGGAACACTCTGGAATCAGAACTGCTGCCATATGCCCCAATGTCCACAGCAATAAATTTATAATTGCTGTCACAGATAGCCATAAGGACCAATAAAGAATATTTCTTATAGTTATGGAATCTGGACCCAGAACATGGGGGCTTTTGCATACGGATATGCTTTCCATCAAGAGCTCCGATACAATTTGGAAAGTTTGCTCGATTCCAAAATCCATTGGCTATTCTTCGCCACATGTTGCCATCTGGTAATGGCATCACTGCTGGACACAGCTCTTCCCATATGGCAAGGCATGTATCATGCACTATCTCTGATATTGTAGAAATACCCAATAAAAAGTAATGATTTAAAGAGGCATAGGACTGGCCAGTTGCAAGAAACCTAGGAAAAAAAGATAATCTTTTTAGCTTTATTTAAGTACTGGCACATACATCAATACAATATTTAGTATCTATACATACTGTATATAAGCACACTCAGTAGACCAGGGGTAGACAACCTCGGCACTCCAGCTGTTATGAAAATACATATCCCATCATGCCTCTGCCTCTAGGAGTCAGCCCTATAATTGTCAAGGTCTTGCAATGCTTAATGGGACTTGTAGTTTCACCACAGCTGGAGGGCGGAGGTTGCCAACCCCAGCAGCAGACCAAAAAAAAATGACATTTGCAATGTATGACTTCTTACCTCAAGGTCACCAAGAGACGTTCTTCTGCAGATACACACCTTCTCATGAATGTATGTCTACGTTGCAGTCGTGGGTGCAGCTGGTTCAGTAAGTACTCAAATGTGTCTACGCTCATCCTGGTAAAGTTGAAAAACTTACTGGGATACTGTCGGAGATGAGCATAGTGCAGAGCCACATAACCATCAGAAGGCCGCTTCAGTAGCATGGGGTGGGTCCAGAATCGACGTCTCATAGCCACAATCTTCTTTTTCTTGCTCTCCATTCTCCTCATATTGGCAAATACGACAAACAATGTGATAATGTCCCAAAAATTGTTGGAATCCATCGCACAATGCAGTACACAACAGGACAAAGGAAGGACACAGCAAGGACAAGTCACTCACTGAAAACTGCAATGCAGCATGGGAGGAGCAGTAGTGTCATCAAAGCCACAGAAATGTCTGTGAACGGATGTAAACGGACGAAAAAACGGATGAAAACGGATACATTTGCGGATGTAAACGGATATAAACGGATCGGAAAACGGATGACAACGGATGTAAACGGATCGATAGACGGATGTAAACGGATATTAACGGAATGGATGACGGATGAAAACGGATGAAAAATCGGGTAAAAACTGATACGTTTTTAATGTGGCTAAACTGATGGTACCAGTGTGAATGAGGCCTAATGGTTATACACTTGTTGGATGTTGCAGCGTATCTATGCAAAAGTGATGCTAAGCATCACGCGCATAGATACGAGGCAAAAAAAAAGGCGATATGACGGGGTATCTGAGATACTCCGTCGTATCGCCACTGAGAATCTGGCCCAATCAGTTTGTCTGATGAAAACGGACTGATGGACCGTTTTTATCGGACAAACCGATCGTGTGTGGGCCCTATCTGTTTGTTTTCCATCGGTGAAAAAAAATAGAACATGTTTTAAAATTTTCCTATGGATAAAAAACCGATAGAAATAAACGATTGTCTGTGTGGAAGTCCATCGGTCAAAAATCAAGTCGACGCATGCTCAAAAGCATTGAACTTAATTTTTCTCAGCACTACGTAGTGTTTTACATCACCGCGTTTGAGCACGGTCAGATTTTTGACCGATGGTGTGTAGGCAAGACTGATAAAAGTCAGCTTCATCGGAATTCCGACGAAAAAATCCATCGAATTAGATTCCATCAGATATCCGATCGTGTGTACAGGGCTTTAGGATCCATAGGTTACAAGAACTATGATACAGGGGGACTCAAAAAAGCAAAAACTTGGCGCAATACATCATATATTTTTTTTTAATTTGCCCATAGTTCCACTTTAAAGTAACACTAAACTCTGATTTAAAAAAAAAAAACATTTCTATTCAAGTATGTATCCAAACAAGTCCCTTCTATTGCTCTCAGCCTGATGTGATCTGACTTCCTGTTAAAAGGTGACTACATTGATTCTCCATGGTCTCTCTGTATGTTGGAACGTAGCCACCTTTTCAAGATGGACTAGGGACTATGGGATTTGTAGTGTGCATAGAGCAGTGTGTATGACAATGACTAACATTTTCTGCTTGTTCCAAACAAATGGAAGTGAGGGAGAAAATGGGAGGTTCAGAAACTCACGGAGGATGTTACAAGGAGGCAGAATAACAGAGTAAAACAAAAATTTAAATAAAAAACAGAAATCAGGGCAGTTCCATAGTAGATGTGTAGGGATATTTTGGGAAATTAGGATATCGTTTAGTTTCACTTTAATTTCAATAGTGGTCGAAACGCAAGGCTGAGCGATAGAAGCCGATGGCATTAGAGGTAAAATATATAAATTATATTTAAGCCCAACTCCAGGATTAATGTTTAAATACACAGGGCCAGATTCAGAAAGGCCACGCGCAAAGTTGCGGCAGCGTAACTTTTCTTATTTACGTTACGCCGCCGAAACTTTACTCGCAAGTGCTGTATTCAGAAAGCACTTGTGTGTAAAGTTTCAGCGGCGTAGCGTAAACTGGGCGGCCTAATTCAAATTCGGCGGGTAGGGGGCGTCTCCTATTTAAATTAGGCGCGTCCACGCGCCGAACGTACTGCGCATGCGTCGACCATTGTAAAATCCTAGTGCGCATGCTCCAGATTATGACGGTGTTTTCGACGTGAACGTAATCGACGTAAATCTCCATTTACGGACGAGTTACGCAAATTACGTAAACATTTTCAAATTTCGGTCACGACGTCCATACTTAACATAGGATGCGCCTGCTATGGGCATCTTTGTGAATTTGCGCATCTCGCTGATTTACATATTCTCAGCGTAAATCAGCGGGAACGACCCTAGCGGCCATTTTAAAAACACATTTAAGATCCGACGGCGTAATACAATTACGCCTGTCGGATCTTCAATGCAAACCGGCGTATCTTGTTTTCTGAATACAGAAAACAAGATAAACCGGCGCAAAGTGTGAGTTATGCCGGCATATCACTGATACGCCGGCATAACTCTTTCTGAATCTGGCCCACAGTTGAAATATATACACACAAACTATATTATGGTAACTGTCATGAGCAGGGCTTTTTTTTTCTCAGAAAATAAGTGCAGGAACTCCCTTCCAAGCCACCCTTGACTCCATCCCCTACCCACCCCTGAGCACCGTTCCTTGGTTCCACTTCTTACCCACCTCCCAGTACCAAGTATTTTGTATGGAATTTGTTAATGATAACAAGAAAGGCAGTAAATTAGATTGAGCAAAAATGGACATCCCAGCAACAATAGATCCACCCCAGCAACAATGGACTCCCAACGTCAATTGACTCAATCAGCCTCCACTGTTTATTGAGAAGCCAAACTAAATTTTCCTAGCAGCCTACTTGGAATAAGGACCTTCCTTAACTACCTTACTCTCTCCTTCTGCCAGCTTGGTCTCTGACACCATTAGTGCATGCAAAACATCTAATTTGCTCCTAGTTCTGCCCCTTCCTCTCTCCCAGTCCTACAATATAGGGGATGATATGAGGCCAGTGGTGGAACTACCAGGGTCGCACAGGTCGCACTTGCAACCTGTCACTCTGGAGGCACTAAGGAAGCACTCTGGATGATGTAAGATGGGCACTCTGAAGGAGTCATAAAGGGGGCACTCTGGAGGAGGCTCTAAGGGGGCACTCTGGTGGTTCCGCTAGAGTGCTCCCTTAGATCCTCCAGAGTGCCCTTTACATCCTCCAAAGTGCCTCCTACATCTTCCAAAATGCCCCTAGTAATAATAAGGTCAGTGGCGGAACTTCCAGGGTCCCAAAGGTCACACCATGCAGGGGCCTGCAGCAGAAGATGAGAAAGGGACCCAGGATGGGGTCAGAGGAGCCCTTTACAGTTTCTTTAACCAGGGCCCTGAAGGTTCCAGTTACGCCTCTGTATGAGGCCAATACAAAGACAGATTCAGAAACCTATACTACCTGTATGTAAAAACACTATTAATTATTTAAACGGAATACACAACTGCATGTTTTTATCTGTCTAGATTCCAGATACAGTATAAGCTATTCCCGCAATCATTTATGTGATGACTGTAAGTACCTCATAGCTCCCTTACAGACCAGCTATATGCATTCCACCACATCAATAGTTACTATAGTGTTACCATATAAATGATTACGACATGAATTATTGGCTTGTTTTAAATGGATTAATTTTGATACATTTTAACTACCTTTGAGATAATGGATTCATATCCATAGAGACTAATCGTGCTGAGTTCAGTACAAAAAAAAGGTGAACATTAAGGCTGGATAGAAAGCGCTCACAATAATTGAATTGGGTTTAATTAAACACAGTGCCAATGGGATTGTGGGTAATCATAAGTACCATAACACAGTACAGCCACAGCGCATAACTGGAATAAACAAAATTACTGGGCTCTAGAAAGCAATTAATGATGCAGGGACTGTGGGCTTCTGAGTGCTGGACAAAGGTCAAACACTTAGAATGTGATCTTTCAATATGGCCGTTTCCCCATTAGACACAAGCATTAATCTCAAATAAACATATCTGTATATAAACAAGGTTATAGTAGTTTAAAGATTGATCACAACCAATCAGAAATGCAGCTTGCTTTCAGATGTCTTCAGTTTACCTTTTGGATCATTTTGTGAGTCTTTCAGATTTGCTTGTGATCTCCTGAGCTGCTTCATGCTGCTTTTGCATTCCTATTGAATAGTGTCGATATAAAGTGCTGACATGAACAGATGGGTGTACAAGACCAGGGATAACATATGATGGTCAGATATCTCCTAGAGCAGTGGTTCTGAACCAATGGGCTATGGCCCATTGCCAGACCATGGCCTTTTTTCTTAGGCCTCCAGCCAGTTGCACATCTCTTTACCTCCTACAGTGACTCCCAGCTCCCATAATGGCTAGGCTCCCTAAAAGTCCTTAGCCTCCACAGTTCCCTCCAAACTCCCATAGTGCCACCCAGTGCTCCACAGTGCCCCCAACCTTCAACATGTTCCAAACTGCCCCCCAGCCCCTTACAAAAACCTAACTTAATCTTCTTCAGGGCCACCAAATCTGTTGAAAAATCCCCTTATCCCCCCCTACGATCCCTTCCCCCACAAATACACCCAACCCTATCTAGAACTTGTAGGCAGGTGCGGACTACTTTCTCCACTTCAGCTGGTTATTATCCACAGCAGCCTTGTAGCTGGAGAGGAAGTCAATAGGTACACAGTCTCGCTATGGTTTCCAGTGTAGTGTAGTTCTCACTTCGAGCCCTAATAAAGAGGGAATCCTATAGTCCCCAAAATGTTTTGGCTTGTTGTCTTTGGACTTCTATCATTAAATAAATTCTAGTTGACTCCTTATGCCGCATACACACGATGGGAAATTCCGACAAGAAAACAGTGGATTTTTTCGGACAGAATGTTGGCTCAAACTTGTGTTGCATACACACGGTCACACAAATCTTGTCAGAAATTCCAACCGTCAAGAACCCGGTGATGTACAAGACATACGAAGAGCCGAGATTAATGAAGTTCAATAGGCAGTTTGGCTTTTCTGCTTAGAACTTGGATAGGTAGTGGGTATTGGTTGGGTACTCCAGTAACCCTTAGCAACAATTTGAGGACACTGAACTTTCTCCTGCAGAACTATGAGCCAAGCCCTCATAGAAGAAAAGAGTGGACTGGGCTTTGAAGTAGCAACTTGAAGAGATTTATCTTCCTCTGTGGACAGTCCAAGCAAAGTAATTTCACTGGGAATTATATAGACTAAGCTCTTCAGGACACAGGACACAATGCCACCTTTAAACCTGCTGACTCTAGCACACAGGGGATGGCATCAGCACACAGTCTCTATGATCTCTCTCACCAGACTGTACTCACAGATGTCCTTGGAAGTATTGGTTGCCTCCTTCCAATATCCTCACAAAACTTCAACCATGTGGTACCAGACTAGATCCTCAGATAACACTTCCTCAGTCAGCTTTCAGAAACTTTCAGCAAATCAGGCCTCCCAGTCACCCATCCGAAGCCTTAACACCACTCAGGCACATAGCAGAAAGGCCAAAAGGTAGGGTAACCGTGACCACATTTCCAAACTAACATTCAGGGACACCCTCCCTTCCCAAAAATCAGCTTGTGCTGTAACAAATCACAGCACAGTTATTGGACACAAGAGTCAGGATTTATGATTTCTCCAATCACAAGCAGGGGGTGGGATTGTGCTCCTCCAGGCTTTCCCGGCCAGGACAAGTACTGTCAGTGAGTAAAGCGGTGATGTAGGGGCCTTTTTTGGGGGCATCAAATTGGCCTGGGAGGTGGCTGTATCAATTTCATTCCGGGACACTGTATTGTCCTTGAATGAATGTGCCCAGGACAGACCTGCAAAATGCGGGACTGTCCCGGGCAATCCGGGGACACGTGGTCACCCTACCAAGAGGTCCTCCCCCAGGCTGTGATCTCTTCCTCAGAGAAAAAGGACCTGGCTGCTGTCTGGTTCCGAGTATCTATCTAGACTCCTAGTCACCATCTGGGCATCTACCTCCAGGGATTGGCCAGGGCTGTATGAATATTTAGCTGCTGGTTAGACTCTTCCTGCCCATGGACGTCCAGACCAGCCAGGGGGAGGGAATCAATCCTGCAGCCACTGAAACAAAGAAAAGGTCAGAACATTCAACACAGCCACACCAATTACAGTGAGCCAACACTACATTTTAGAGGATCCTGACATTGTTCCTGCAATCCAATGATCACAGGTGCGATTCTATGCAGGTTCTTTTAAAAACAGTTTTCTAATGGCATATTTTTTTCCTACAAAAATATGTGATTTTTTTTTTCCAAAAGCGATCCTAGCCTTTAACGGGTCTATTAAAAAAATTAAATATTGTATGGAGCTAAATTACTAGAATTAAGCACAGTTGAATAATTTAATTTATTCCGCTTACCTTTGGTCCTCCCCCTGCCTTCTGTGTTCAAGTCGGTAGGTTCAATTAGATAGAGAAAGTTAAAAGCACAGAGGTTAGTACTCGGTTTTCTGTACTGCTGTACATTTCTCTAGTGCAACTAAATGCAATGGATTGTTCTGTGGATTTTGTTTTGTTTTAATATCTTTTGCTTGCACTTTTAAATGTTAGCATCTGGTGTGACCAAAGTCTAAATGACTTCTATGGTTTTTAGAAGTCTCAGAAAACAAGATACGCCGGGTTGCAGCTTAGATACAAGCGGCGTAATTGTATCACGTCGTCGTATCTTAACTGCAATTTTAAAATGGCCGCTAGGGGCGTTCCCGCTGATTTACGCCGAGAATATGTAAATCAGCGAGATACGCCAATTCCCGAACATACGCCCGCCCGACGCAGTGACTTTATGCCGTTTCCGTAAGGGGTTTCCCGGCGTAAAGATAAAGCACCAAAAAACAGGCGCATCCTATGTTAAGTATGGATGTCGTGACCGCGTCGAATTTGAAAATGTTTACGTTGTTTGCGTAACTCGTCCGTGAATGGGGATTGATGTCATTGACGTTCACGTCGAAAACACCGTCATAATTTGGAGCATGCGCACTGGAATACATTGACGGCCGGCGCATGCGTAGTACGTTCGGCACGGGATTGCGCCTATTTTAAATACTACACGCCCCCTACCCGCCGAATTTGAATTACGCCGGCCCATTTACGCTACGCTGCCGCAACTTTAGGAGCAAGTGCTTTGTGAAAACAGCACTTGCACGTAAAGTTGCGGCGGCGTAACCTAAATGAGAAACGTTACGCCGGCCAAAAGAACCGCTTGCCATCCTGAATCTGGCCCTTTATTTTTTAATAGGCTATATAATGTAATAAGCAGCATGGTATAAACTGCAAATCCTTTCTAACTTTTAAGGGTACTTAAATACGGCAGCTGCTGACTTTTAAAAAAATGGACACTTACCTGTCCAGCGCGCCCGCAATGTCAGCAGCCGAGGCTGAGCAATCGCTTGTCCCTCGGCTGCTTCCACCGCCATCCTCGGTGAGGGAATCAGGAAGTGAAGCCTGACAGCTTCACTGCCCGATTCCCTACTGCGCATGAGCGAGGATCGTGGCGCGTCGCCACTGGTCCCCGCTCTCTCCTGGGAACAGTGTTTCCCAGAAGACAGCGAGGGGGGAGTGACGTCACAGGCTAGATTCCCTGCGGGGACCAGACCCGGAAGTGGTGCAAATACCTGTCTCAGACAGGTATCTGCACCCCCCCCCTGAAAGGTGCCAAATGTGACACCCGAGGGGAGGAGGGATCCAAAAAGCGGAGGTTTACTTTTTGTGTAAACCTCCGATTTCAGTTTTTTTCTTTAGTTCCGGTCTGAGGTTTTAGTGCTTCCTAAGAGTCGGTCTTCAGCACTTCAGTACTGTCAAAAAGCTAAAACTGACTTTTACAATTTTTATTAATATATTGGGGGTTTATAAAGGCACTAATAATTTGTGCAGCACATTTTTAAACTAAAGGGAGACAATAAAGTACAGTTACAATAAAATTGCAACACCATACCTCCCAATTTTTTTTTTTTTTTTTGAGATGGGAATGAGGAACACCTATCAGCAAAAGTATGCAGGCATAGGACACCCCCCCTGCCACGCCCCCTTAAAGGAGAATTGTAAAAAAAAAACCAAGATTGGTTAAACCCACAAGTGCCTTTTTTTCCACTACTAGTCCTTTATATTGGATTTTGGAATTTACAAATGCAGACATTTAGAAATCAGATGAAAGGTTTAGGGCTGGAAAACACTTTTTGATAGATACAAAGTGCATTTTATATACATCTATATAGATCAGACCAAAATGAGGGACAAATGAGGAGGAATGAGGGACAGAGAGACATTGTCCCAAATCAGGGACAGTCCCTCGAAATCAGGGACAGTTGGGAGCTATGCAACACAATTCAGAGGTCCTGCTTGTGAGAGCTTACAATCTAAAAGGGTGTTGTTAAAACTAATAACTGTGAAGCCCTGTACACACGGCCGAGGTTCTCGGCAGAAACCACTCTCGGCGAGCCCCGCCCGTCGGGAAACCCGTCGAGCAAATAGAGAACAGGTTCTCTATTTGCTCGACGGCCCGTCAGGATGAATGGCTGGTTGCCTTTCCTGACAGGCGGGTCGAGGTTCTCTGCCGTGTGTACGGGGCCTTGAGAGATAAGCTGATGGAAAAAGTAAAAGTACAGTTTATTAGGTGGAGGTATGATAGTCTTTCCTGAAGAGATGCGTTTTCAGGGATCACCTAAAAGCGAATAGAGGAGACAGCTGGAGAGAATGAGGTTGGGAGTTCCAAAGGATGGGAAAAGCACAGGAAATCCTGGAGGTGAGCATAGGAGGCAGTGAGGATGGAGCCTGAGTGCAGGAGGTCTGGGAAGGGGGAAGGGGGATGATTTTGGTGCTACTTTGAGATAAGGTTGATGATGTTGCTTGCAGCAGAGTTGTGGATAGCTTTGTACAATCTTCTAATAACTCAATTTATGTCCACCCAAGACTTATCCTAACCCATAAAATAACACCTTAAAGGAGTTGTAAAGGATTTTTTTGCTGAAATGACTGTTTACAGGGTATAGAGACATAATAGTTAACTAATTCCTTTAAAAAATGGTTAAAATAGATAAAAATCAATCATATAATGTACCTGCAGTTTCAGTTTCATTTTTGCATGCTTTTTCATGCTTCTGTGATGTACAGAGACACAGAGCTAATAGAGGGCAGTGATGGTTTGTAAAACAAAAGTGATTGGTTCTGAGTGGTTTTAGACACACAGTAATCACACCTCAGGAAACAGACAACCAGGAAGTGTCCAGAACAGAGAAGGATTACAGCAACATTATATCAAAAACGATCAATGAGGACATGAAAACAGGACTGCAGTAAGCTAAAGGAAGCTATTTAGCTGAAAACAAAAAATTCCTTTAATGACCCTTAAAGTTCTCGAATGTCAAATAAACTGGGGTCTCAATCAGAACACCATCTGCATGGAGTTTTCATGTTCTACCTGTGTTTGATTGAGTGTCCCTTGGGTACTCCAGTTTCCTTCCATACTCCAAAGACTTTGGCCCCATACACACGAGCGGACAGATTTGTTCAAATCTGTCCGTCCGACAGATTTGAACAAATCTGTCTGCTGGGATTTTGGTTTACTCGCGTGTACACACGAGCAAACCAAAATCCCCGCCAGCAGAGAGCGCGCTGACATGTCGGTGACGTGGCGGTGACGTTGATGCCGCCATGTCACCGCACCAGGAAGTAAAACACTTCCGCTCATGCGCCGAATCCATTCGGCGGCGGTGCGGCGGCGGAGCGGGACGACATGTCTGCTGGTAAGTGTACTAACCAGCAGACATGTCGGGCGGACAGATTCCCACCCGATAGATTTCAAAGCATGCTTTGAAATCTGTCGGGTGGACAAATCTGTCCGCTAGCCCATACACACGATCGGAGATGTCTGCTGAAACGGTCCATCGGACCGTTTTCAGCGGACAAATTCGATCGTGTGTACGAGGCCATACTGTTAGGTTAATTGGCTCCTTTTCAAATTGGCATGTGTGTGCATGTATTTATGCATGTGAGATAGCGACCTGCATTACTGGGTGCTGGTGAGGCTACATTAATGGGTGCTGGTGAGACTGCATTTGATGAGCGCTGGTGAGACTGCAATAATGGGAGCTGGTGAGGCTTCATTGATGGGAGCTAGTGCGGCTGAATTTGATGGGCGCTGGTGAGGATGCATTGATGGGCGCTGGTGAGGCTGCATTTAAAGGGCGTTGGTGAGGCTGCATTAAAGGGCGCTGGTGAGGCTGCATTTAATGGGCGTTGGTGAAGCTGCATTTGATGGGTGCTTCATTAAAAAGGTGGGTTATACATGGGCAGGGTGATGGGGTGGGGTCAGGGGTGGAGCCAAGGAGAGGGGAAGCAAAATGAGGTTTCACCTAGGGTGTCAAAAATCTTTTCACCAGCCCTGACTTCCTGTAATAAATAAATACACAAAGCAGGATGGGTACGAACACAGGATAGATAGCTCTTGGCATCAACTGATCTCTGCTGAAAGAAAAGCAATCAAACTAGATTTTCAGACCAAACCCATCCAGCATTCCCTGTGAAAACAGTTGACTGAAAAGGAGAAGACAGTCATTTCTTTTGGCCAACTGAAGATGTTGGCATGAGATTCGCCACCCCTCTGCCCACCCAGAACTTGTTGGTTTTGGCAGGAGTTGATGTTTAATATACATAGAGGGACGCTCATTCAGGCAGGCACACAAACCGCCCTCACTATTTCTGTCCAACACTTATTCCTGCCTAATACAACACCAGCCATGATTGCACTGACAAGCCAAGTTTCTAGAATTACAACTAATTGCTTCCTTGTTGTTTAATGAGACTGTTTAGTGTACTATTCCGCTTCAGTTTGCAAGGCAGCTTGGCTTGAAGACACGTGTACCTTATTTGCTGCGATTCCTCGTAAAAGAAAAAACGCTGAAAGCCTTTTTTTTCCTAAGAAAGCACACAGAGGCCAAGTCAACTTTTGTGTTAAATGCCTTTATAATTACCCCAGTAAATCAAAAATGTTAAAAGCAATTAAAAAGAATAGCTTGCTTTCACTCTGGTCTCAAAGCTGCTCTCTAAATTTCTGTCTTGATGAAAAATTAATGGTCTTTTCAATGGAGCGCAGTAATAAAGGGAGCCAAATTGTGACTATAGACAGGTTTAAATCTTGTGATTCACAATAACGCCCAACTTATGCAATGTGGAGGGCAACAGGGAGGAAAAGTCTGAGCAGACTTGAATTTCTGATAATCTTTTTTTTTTTTTTTTTTAGTCCCTTCTGATCTGGTAGGGAAGCTGTTTTGAAAATGACCTTATACTTATGAAAAATTGATGACCCTGCTGGCTGGTGTTTTATGGCGTCGTTTTAAAGCAACGTCTTACCTTGAAAGTAAAATTCATTTATTACTTTTCTGACATGTACTTTGTATTGTAGAAATTAAATGCTAAATTCCGGACTGATATAAAACACATCATTTAATCCAGTTATAGATTCATTAAAGGGAATGTATAGTGGTTTTGTACATATTTATTATAGTCAGGTAAATACAAAATACTGTACTGTATTATGTATTCATATTTTGCATTTTTTTTTATACTAGCAGGTGTAGACTTTAGTTCCCTTTCACATGTTGAGATGCTATTTCCTTACAGCGTGTTAAGATGGTATCTCCTTACAATGGAAGACAAGTTGCGCAACTCATGTGAACTCTATAGTTATGATAACATAGAATGATATAATACCTTTTAAATTTACATGGAACAAGAAAATTAGCCCAATGAATGAGATATGAGTCCCATAAATGACAAAAATATAAATCAAATGTGAGAAAGTCTATAGTTCTAGCACATAAAACTATAAAAACGTGCGTCTGATGATATTGATAGCAGTAAAATATCTTTCTCCTTCAAGCTGATAGTGACATCAAATGCAAGAAAACCTCAGAATAGTGCTTAGATAGACAGGACACCTCCACCTTTCAATCACAAAAGCCCCTTACCAGAGGAAAAGATCCCAACCAGGTCTCACAATGGACCGATGATCGGTGTAGTATGAATGTGAAGAAGGAAAAAAGCTATATAGTGTGAACCCATATAACAAATTTATTGTAAAAAATTAAAATCACACTTACAAGAATGCAGATAAAAATCGCTTGTGAAAATATAGCCGGCCGGCTAGCACAACCCGTTCACTCCGGGACACAGTATGCGGTTTAAGACGTCAGCACGCCGCTACCCTACGTCGTTTCGTCTCATAAGACTTCGTCCAGGGGCACTTGTCTCCTTACAGCTTGTCTAATATGTTATCAGCTTACTGTCAGGTCACCTGTGGCCAGATGACAAGTGCACCCTGTTGGAGACAGGGGTGCACCACAAGGTAGTGAACCCAATAAAAGACTGCTGCGGATGGACCACAGATTGGATATGGAGGAGAGGTTCATTGGGTCACAAACAGGGATCCTACAGGATGCTTCCTCAGGGAGCGGAGTCTAAGATCCAGTTGGTATTCCCCTATTCCCCTATTTACACAACGGTTGTTTTATTTTTTTCGTTCGACCCAATAGGGTTGAACAATTAAAACCTGACAACTCCAAAGGAGCCACTGTACTAACAATCCTACGCTATTGTGTTTTTACAAGGGGACACCCCCCCCCCCACCAGAAAACGTATTCGGACAAGGTTGCCTCAAGGCAAGCAGTTGAATTTTCCTTTGGATAGTGTACAGAAGGAACATAGACTGTGCTGCCTTCACAGTATATATTATAGGCATGGCACTCGGCAGTGTCTGTTCCTTTAAGACCCTCCATGTTCTTGAAGCCTAGAGGCGGGTTTTCCCTGTACTCCTATAGAGCATGCACATATCCTTTCTTTTCAACTCCAGCTACAGAAGTGAGCACATCCTCAGGACTTCTTAGAAGCTATTACAGGTTGCAAAGCTGATGAACACCAAAGCCTGTAAGTAAAGGGGTTTGCTAGTTCAGCTTATATAGAGGGATGCTAGGCACAGCTAGTATAATGTGTGTTTCAGTCTGTAGCAAGCAAGCACATGTTAGGCCCAATCCTTTGTATTAGCTATGTAGAATGTATGTTGCTTGAATAGCCATGCTTACATTTGTCTTTTTATGTTTGTTTTACAGTTTTACCAAATCAAATCATATCACACATTTTCACATGCTATTGTACACATTCCTGTGAATGATATCTCAGTAAAGACTGCATCAGTTCATTAACAAGCGCATCTTTTATTGGGATTCGGTTATACTTGATGTTAAGCTGTGTCTCTAAACAGCAACACACACACAGCTGGGACATTACATAGACAGAAACAAAAATCTGTCATGAGTTTGAACCTTCTCTTACCCTACTAAAAAAAGGTACTTGTATTTTTGCCTGCTGGAGAATTTTTTTCTCAGTTCCTGTCTGCTAAAACTGTTGTCACTGTGACAGTAAGTGAATGGGGAATTTCACTAATAAAGATGCACATAGTAGTGAAAACCAAACAGACTCTACATCCTTTTGCTGTTTACTGTCTATTAGTGGGTAGTTACTAGGTGTCAAGAGGTTAGGTGACAAACTTATTTCAAATTGTCCCTGGAAGCAATTGTAATTGATTCTTGTTGAACATAGCCAATTAATTTTCTTTTTCCATTAACCACTTGACCTCCAGAAGATTTACCTCTCTTCGTCACCAAGCCATTTTTTGCTTTACAGCACTGCGTTAATTTAACTGACAATTGCACGGTCATGTAACACTGTACCCAAACAAAATTTGTATCAATTTTTCTCACAAATAGAGCTTTCTATTGGTGGTATTTGATCACCACTGTTTTTTTTTTTTGTTTTTGCCTTATAAATGAGAAAAAGACAGACAATGTTGAAAACAAATAAAACAATATTTTTCACTTTCTGCTATAAAACATATCCATTTTTTTTTTTAAAGAAAATTTAATTTCTCATCAATTCAGTCAAATATGTATTAAGCTACATTTTTTTATTTTTTTTTAAAAACATCCCAATAAGTTTTTATTGTTCAGTTTGCAGGAAAGTTAAGGGCCCAGATTCACAAAGAGTGGGCGCACATTACGCCGCCGTAGCGCAAACGCCGTACGCTACGCCGATGCAGCGCGGAGAGGCAAGCACTGCATTCAGCAAGCTATTGCTCCCAACACTGCGTCGGCGTGGAATAGGTTTCGAAGGCGCAGACCGGCATAGGTGGAAGTGGGAGTGACCCCATGCAAATGATGGTCCGAGCACGGTGCAGTGTTTTACGCCCGGCGTATCACTAACTAAGCATGCGCCGTGACGTAGCCATGATGTGGAGGCTTGAAACAGCAGCCTTATGCACATGGTCACAACCACGCCGGCACAAATGCCTAAGCTACGCCGGATCACCACGTACGCCGTGAACGTAACGTACGCCCAATACGCCGGCTTGTGTTCTCTGGTGCAGACCTTTGCATGTCTGTTGCTGGGTTGCGCCTCATCTATGGGGAATAACTTTACGCCGGACGTACAATTTACGCGCACCTCGCGTAGCATGCGTCAGGCACGCGTTCGTACGTTCGTGAATCGCCGTATTTCCCTAATTTGCATGTCTGAATGCCTAATCAATGGGAGCAGCAACATGCGTCGAGACGAAAAGTGCACCCACGCTACGCTGGCGTATGTTATCTACGTCGGCGTAGGCTGGCCAGTTTTTAGGTGTATGTTGGTTTGTGGGTCTGGCGCACAGATACGCCGGCGTACATTTGCGCTTACCATTGGCGTAAGTGCTTTGTAAATCTGGGCCATAGCGTCTACAATCTTATGCCGTGTACACATGACCGTTTTCCATTTAATGGAAAAAAATAAAATTCTCAACGTGATTCCTCACAAACCTGCCTTGCATACACACGGCCGTGATAAAAAATGCTCAAGCAAAGCGCGGTGACATACAACACGTACGACGCCACTAAAAAGGGGAAGTTCCATTTGAATGGCGCCACCCTTTGGGCTGATTATGTTAATTTCCCATCTCATAACTTGCTTCTGAGCATGCACGTTCTTCCCCGTCGTTAAAGCATACACGACGAGAAAAACGATGACGTGAAAAACAACGAGAAAAAATAGAGTAGGTTCGTTGATAAAAATGCTCTGGAGCCCACACACGACCAATTAAAAAAATTGCATTTTTCTTGTCATGAAAAACGGTTGTGTGTACGCGGCATAAGGTATATAGTGGAATAAAAAAATGGCGGGCAATCTAAAACCAACTGACACCACTAATACAGTGACCAGTGCTAAAAATATGTGCTAATGACACTGGCTGTGATGGGGTTAAACATCTAAAGCGAGATGGGTTAAAAGGGATAAATGTGTACCTAACCGGTGTTATGTGTTTACTTATAAGGTGCTTTTACTTAGTAATGTGCTGTTTCTTTGCAGGGAAACAAAAACCAGAACATCCCCGCTGATTGGACAGAGCTCTATATTGTTTATATACACAGAGCTCTGTCCTTTCTTCCTCCTCGCCGATCAGTGGGTGCCCACAGTCTTCCATTAGCTAGCACCTGCTGAGCGGCTTGTGCTGTGACTAATCACAGCACAGCCGGGGGGCTGGCGGCACACAACCTATACCCGGAGAAGCAGAATCAAGTATATATTAAGGTGACCAGAGTTTTAAAATTAAATCCGGGGACATATTTCTTTTACGAGTAATGGCAGCAATCAGCGACTCTCGGCCCCCCGCATTACAGCCTGTCAACTCCGGGCCCCGGCTACTACTGGGTGGGGAGTGGAGGAAGATCACTCCACCAGGGAAGGCAAGGAGATAAGCAGGTAGGCGGCTGGCCGGGACTTGAGCCAAGGCAGAAGAACATGCGAGCGGAGCTGAATGGGCATGCGGCTCAAACAGAAGGAATATTCCCTCCGCTCCGACCAGCACAAGATCATCAGAAAGGGGCACAAGGGAAAAAATGCACCCCCTAAGATATTAGGAGTAGCAGAGCGGGGGGGGGGGGTGTAAATCAGATTTTTTTTTATTCTGCACTGACTGTCTTTGAATTTGCCCCAGCCCCTGTTCAAATCCAATCCGGGGACAAAACAGATTTGGTTCGGGGACAGTGTCCTCAAAAAACAGGGACTGTCCCCTGAAACCGGGGATGTCTGGTTAGCCTAGTATATATACGTGATTCTGCGCAGCTGGCCCGCAATGTAGCAGTGAAGCTATAGTGTGCAGTCAGCAGGTGGCTAAAGTTGAACTATGGACAAAATTACAAATTAGATAGGCAATCCCCTCTGTACCAGTTTTATTACACATTGATCCTGCCAGTAGACCAGTTATTTTTCAGCTTAGAGTTACATTGGATAGGACAAACTTTAAAACACTACCAGGGTGCTTAGAATAGTCAGCTTTTATCCATAAAGTTTTTTTCCCCCCAAAAAAACTCTGGCTGTAACTGCTTAAGAACGAGTTGATGGTCTTTGGGTTTGTGTTGATGGTATCATTTTGAGATGATTTTGAGATCATTAGGAATTCATGAACAGTTGCATTTAGTCTGCAGTTGACCTCCTTCTAACTTGTTTTGACCTGTTTCAAGCAGGTTTTGCATTCTCATACTCTTGTACGGGAATGCAAAACCTGCTTAATGCAAAAAAACAAAACAAAAAAAACAGCACAGACCTTAAAAGTCATAGCTAAAGTTGGGCTTTTATTTGTTTACTACCTACTTAAAGTGGAGTTCCCGCACAAAGATGGAACTTCCACTGATTGGATTCCTTCCCCTCCTCCGGTGCCACATTTGGCACCTTTCAGGGAAAGGGGGGAGCAGATACCTGTCAAATCCAGGTATCTTCTCCCACTTCTGGGTATAAATCGCCACACTTTGCGCAATGTCCAAAGCCTGCACCCGGAGCCGAGGGACGGGTCAGCTTTGGGTGAGGACATCATGGGCTCCCTGGACAGGTAAGTGTCCTTTTATTAAAAGTCAGCAGCTGCAGTATTTGTAGCTGCTGACTAATTTTTTACCAGGTGGAAAAACTCCACTTTAACCCTTTCCTGCGGAGCATACGCATATATGCATCCTCGGCTTTCGGGGGTTATACCTGGATGATGCCCGCTGATGCAGGCATCATCCCGGTACCGTTGTTTAGAGCCGGAGATTGGCTATCCAGGCATAACAACCGATGCAATGTAAACACGGAAGCGACGTCATGATGTCACTTCCGGGTTTCTCGGCTGCCAATGGCGCCGGATTTAAAAAAGTACACAGTATTTAGAATCGCCGTTTTCGGCGATCTGAATACTTTGAAGTGCAAAGTAGGAACCAGGGGTCTTTTTAGACCCCCGATCCCTCCATAAAGAGTACCTGTCACCACCTATTACTGTCACAAAGAATGTTAACATTCCTTGTGACAGCAATAAAAGTGATCAAAATGTTTAAAGGGCCCCCCTCCCCGCGAGTTAGCGCAACAAGGAAAACGCATACGAAAGTCACATCCGCATTTCAAAACGGTGTTCAAATCACACATGTGAGGTATCGCCGCAATTGTCAGAGCGAGAGCAATAATTCTAGTACTAGACCTCCTCTGTAACTCTAACCTGGTAATCGTAAAACAAGTTTAAAGCGTCGCCTATGGAGATTTTTAGGTACCGTAGTTTGTCACCATTCCAAGAGTGCGTGCAATTATAAAGCGTGACATGTTTGGTATCTCTTTACTCGTCGTAACATCATCTTTCACATTATACAAAAAAATTGGGCTAACTTTTTTCACTTTTTCATTTTTTTTTAATTCATGAAAGTAAATTTTTCCCAAAAAGTTTAAAACACCGCCGCACAAATACCGTGTGACATAAAATATTGCAACAATTGCCATTTTATTTTCTAGAGTCTCTGCTAAAAAAAATATATATATATATATATATATATATATATATATATATATATATATATATATATATATATTATGTTTGGGGGTTCTAAGTAATTTTCTAGCAAAAAATAAGGATTTTAACTTGTAAACACCAAATGTCAGAAATAGGCTTAGTCATGAAAGGGTTAAAGTCCATTTAAATCTAAATGTCCATCTAAAACTTCCATGTCCATAGGGTAAGAATGCTACAGCCATTTCACTACAGTGTTGTCACTGTTTTAACGGAAACAGATAAATAATGGATCTACTTACAGTACATATTGACGATGTAGCGTGAGGGACTTATTAAAACAAACATTTCTGTGTAAATGCTATTGGCAGACCCCATCATAAGTCTTTTTTTATTTTGCCCCTAATTCCACTAAAAAGAAAGTAAGTCTTCACTGTTGCTTCAGTCTTCAGAATTTGTAATTCATCCTTCCTATATATAAGCATGGGTAACATATTGAAGACACCTTCTGATGCTCCAACTTCATGAATGCTGACAGATCAGTAAAATTAGATTGATTTGATTTCATTGATGTGGATAGGTAGGCGAAGAGTCTAAATTCCGAAGACCATTGTTAAAACATGTGCTTTAACGGCAACAATATATTCAAGCCTCAAGATTAAAGGGTTGCTTCTCTGTCCTAATCCAACTTCAGACTTGATTACTGTTGCACCAATTGTTCTTCCCCAGTGCAGTAAGCCAAAGTGACCAATCAAAACTTAGACCACTGTAATTAATAATGTAACATTCTGTTTGATTGGTTGAGACAGACAGACAGACAGACAGACAGACAGACAGACAGACAGACAGACAGACAGACAGATAGACAGATAGACAGATAGACAGATAGACAGATAGACAGATAGATAGATAGATAGATAGATAGATAGATAGATAGATAGATAGATAGATAGATAGATAGATAGATAGATAGATAGATAGATAGATAGATAGATAGATAGATAGATAGATAGATATGAATGACTTTCAAACACCAGTTGTCCATATTCTAAATTCTGTACATAAATGGCAACAATGAACTTAGGCCTCAAGATCAATGAAGGGGGACTGCAGCACTGGCTGTATCTGACAGGTTAATTTTCCGCCCTCCCTTCATTCTAATGTGTGGTATACAAATGCAATCAATCAGAATTAATCATACTCATACCAGATCAATAAAACAGATTTTCTTCCAATGTCCTACATTTTTTAATTTCTAATTGACAGAATTGGACCCTTGGCAAGGCAGCAGCTTTGCCCCCTCCCCCAATCACTTTAAATTACTTTGATAAAATTTGAATTAGGTAGAAAGAAGCTGTTCCTTTTGCATAGCTTGTACCAGCATAGCTAACTACCTATTGTACAAGTTTTTCTTCCCTTGTGATATGACAGACAGGAGTTTTGACCATTTGTGCTATTTGCCTGGTTTACTGCACCAGGCCATTGGTTCCTGCCTAAAGCCCCATTTACATCATTCAAATGCAGGGTGACATTGGCCGGTTTAATAAAAACCTGTCAACATTTGGCCCGTATGTAAGGCAGCAGGTCCGACAGAAGCCGGCCAAAAGTTTGGCCGGCTTATGTCAGACAAGCATGCTGGGAAACCAGCAGCCTACTGGCTCCCGATCAGCGCTCTCAGCCAATAGCTGAATGGAGTGTTCTGGCGGGGGGGAGGGCTCCCTGTCAGAACACAACAGCTCAGCGGGGGAGATTGCTGTACTAACGTCGGATCATTAGTACAGGTTTTTTTCATACCACCTGCTGGGCATATGCCTTAAATAGCAACAATGTACACAATAGGAAACTTTTATTCAAGTCTTGAGTTCTCCAGATGAAGGGTTGCAGCTCTATCCAAACTTATACCTGGTCTTTTTTGCTCCACAAGATCCATTTTCTTTTTCCACTGCGTAATACCACAGAGCAAACAATCAGACTCCAGATTATTATAATCAGATGGATGAAACATATATTAATTAATATAACAATAGGCCAATCGCCTGTGCATGAGTAGCAACAATATTTATTTATGTATTTCTTTTTATTTATTACAGGTTATCACCCTGTCGTGAGCACCCCTAGTAGACACTGCAATAGCCTTGCCAACACACATCATGCAAGTATGGGCTCAATAAAAAATCCGGTCCAGAAAGATGATGTTCAGCCAAAGCCAGAACAAGTAGATGTTGATTGGAAGTGGCTGAAAGAGGCTAGAGGAAATTAGTAGCATTGAAATGCTTAACCAAAGGATCCCTCAACCTTGGTCCTTCTACCAACATTAAAAATAATAACATGGACTTTGTGACTTGGGTTTAAATTTCCATAGAAGCCATTTTATCTACAAAATGAAATAAATAATAACTGTGACAGGAAGTCAGGTAAATCTGTGGGTGTTGTCACAGACGGGAGATACATTTCTTCCTTGTTTAGACAATGCACCAATTGCTATCAGGTTTAAGGACCTTGGATAATTTCAGCTGTTCAGAATGAGGCAATTAAGGCCTCTACAAGTTATGCAGAGGATCACTACTTATTGCTGCATCCTGAGGCTTTTGAGTTAAGGATGGCAGTGAGCTGAGAAAGACTCCTGAAGGTGAGGTGGTGTTAATTTTTCTGTGTGATAAAAAATCAAAGAGACTATTGTATTTCTGCTGAGTGACCAGCAGTGTCTGCCCAGCAGTAGACTGTGCCAGACTCCATAGGTAGGTTCCTGTGTTCTGAAGGTAGACGCCCCAAGCGACAAGGGTTTTATCTTATGTTTTGTTTTGTTTATGCTGTTTTGATGTATCCAGCAATATGGAAGAATAAACCATATCCTTTGTTTTTAACCACCCTCAACTGCCTCTCTGTATAGTTCAGCGTGTAGTGAACCCATCCAGGGGGTCACACACACCCGCTACCGAGCTAACACCTCACACTACATTAACTCACACAACAAACTATAAAAAAAGGTCAACAATGCTACCAGGAAGAGGTATTGAAGTGTCCTGAAAGACACAGTTTATAACTAGAATCGCCCATGTCCCCAACTGGCTGGAAGACGTTACAAACTCACACGTTCTAAGGTCCCTTTCACATGAGAGGTCTAATAGAGTTAGCCTGTCTGCTTTTCAGGTGAACCCGATTGGATTCTCCATTCTTCTCTATGGAGAGGTGAAAGTAGATGGATTTGTGTCCATTTACACCTGGCTGCCTCTGATACGATCTCGCAAAAACAAAAGGAAGGATATCCCTTCTCCCCTGTATAGCCTGATCGGATGCTTGCCTGTTTACATCCAACTGCCCATAGAGCAGAGAGGGTTGTGTCCATGTCCGCTCTGAATTAGGGGAGTGAACACAGACCTGTTCCTGCTCAGCTAGGCTGGGGGATCAGTGGACAGATGCCCTACTGAGAAAAACTGGATTTGACCCATGTGAAAGGGGCCTTCATTTTTTCCCTAGGAGATCTAGCTCCTGAGAGAACCACCAATAACTAACCAAGTTAAAGCGCCATACCCCAGATGGGCCCCACCATTTTTTAACAATTGAAGTATTCACTGACTATCCTCCAAAGATCCCCTGGCCCACCAGGCTGCTGCAGGGCCATCTTTAATATTGATTGGACCCTGGGCAAATGTTTTTTTCCCTCTCCACCTGCACTGAGACATTCAATAAATACCAGCTAGACTTAAAATCAGTTTACTGTATCAGATCAGGCATCATTTGTGATTGGTTGCCAGAGGTTACAGTGTATCATAACCGCTTACTGACTGGTTGCTAGAGGTTACAGCACACATTACAGCTCACTGATTAGTTGCTAGAAGTTAAAGCAAGTGATTTCTGCTTGTTGATTGGTTGCTAGCGATTACTGCACAGTAATACAGCTCACTGATTGGTTGCTAGAGGTTACAGCACATCATCTCCTCACTGCAGAGGGGCATGATATACATACAAATGCCACCTTTATATACAGATGATTGCAGATTATTTACATGTAAACACAGGATCTGCAGGTGAGTCATCTGTACACAACAATAGTGCAGAGCTGGGCAGCATTAGTAGCAGTACCAGGACACAACACAGGACTAAAACTTCAAAGGACAAGGGAATTTAAACTAGGATAGTTAGCAAGTATGAGGAAGCTGCTTTGAGCCCCACAACAATGACAGGGCCCAGGGCAGCTGACCCTTTTTTCCTATCTTAAAGACGGCCCCGGGCTGCTGTGACAATTTTTTCATTTTAATTAGTACCGCCCTACAGTCCTTGATTTGCAATGAACTGCAAGTCTGGGGCAGGTGGGTGGGGAAACTTCCTCATCACCTGAACTTTCTGGAATGATTACCCAGTATCCTTTACACAAACAACCCTTGAGGCTCCATCCTTCCAATTTGACCAATTTGAGCCACCAATCCAGTAAGACCTACACCCCCTCCACGTAACCCATTTCTGCCTTGTTCCACCCCTTAGTCATGCAGACCCACTGTCCATTTCCGCTTCTCTGGGTCTTACCATATACTCATCCTCCATGTTTCCATATGTAAGCCTGCAGCATTGGGCCTGGGTAGTGTTATGCTCTGAGACGTCATTATTCTTCCACTATGCAGTAAGCAAAATCAACCAATCAAAATTGAGATTTTTTTGGATCAATAAAACTTGATATCATATTGGTGGTTGGGGTAGATAGGTCATGATTATAAAACAACAAGCGTATTTCATGCAAAATTTAATTTTCTGGCTATTTTTTTCTTGCTAAATTTACTATCACTCATGGATATTTGAAAATATATTGTACATTACATCTAATTAAACTGGTAAACTGCTGTAGAGAGATTGCTCACCCCAGGCTCTTTCTTTTCCCTAAGCTTTCATCTCTGCTACAGTAATGAATGATTTTGCTTATACACATATCACTAACACACAGTGATGCATCAGGTTCTCTATTCCCTTTTATGTACCGAAAGAAAAATAAATGTTACTTTTCAGATCAATGGAAAATTCCAAAATCACAAACGTTTGGAGACAAAAGCAAATCGAACCATTCAATGCTGTGAAGGGCGCAATACACTCTCTGCTTTTCATGCCGTGTATGATGGTGCAAAAAGATAGTTTATTGTCATGTTATGCTGAATACATGGCTATAAAGGAGAACTCTAGATTAAAAAAGAGCGTTCAGATATGAATGAATTAAAGTAGATCAAACACAATCACTAATATGTCATATAAGCTTTAATATGTTAATGCAATTTCAAAATGTGCTTTTTAAATGTGCCACTCTTATTGAAAGAATATAAGAACAATGGTTAGAATGAAGCTTAACCAGTAGAGCAGCAATTCCAATATTTACCAATCACATACCAAATTAATTTGAAAGTATTTTGAAAGGGAGCGCCCCTGGGATAATATGGATTGGAATGTAGCAATATGCTCTTATTGAAAGAATACCTGGTGATCTTGCCATGAAGGCCCTTCGTCTGGTACTTATTTTTCTAGAATGACCACTGTATCCTTATTGTGCTTGAGGCCGGGTTCACACCAATGCAAATTGAGTGCGGCTTAAACCACATCTAATACGCAGAACATTTCTAAATACATTGTTTTCAATGAGGCTGGTTCACATATGTGCGATGCATTCTCACTGCGCATTGCAGAAAAAACGTGTGCGTATTTTATGACTTGAGGTGCGGCTCAGGTGCGAATTCAGGCCCATTATCTTCTATGGGTAGGCAGCTGATTCGCAGATGTGTTCATTTCTCTTCAGGATTTCTTCTCATTCAGCTCAATACACTTCCCCCCTCCCCCTCCCCTCTCCCAGGCCTCCAAATTCGCAGCTAATCTGCAGTTAAAACGCAATGGATCTGCTGAACAGTTGTCTTATCTCTCTGCAGAGATAAGAGAGCTGAAATTCGCACCGCACAAGTGTGAATCCGGCCACAGAGTTGTCACCCTATCACATGCACTGTTGGTTGAAACCGCAGGAAGCCCTTTCAAACACACAGGTACAGTCAAGAGGTATAATGAAGTAGCTGATTCAGAGCAACGATGTACAGCCGGTGTGTAAGAGAACTGTTAGGCCCAGTACACACGACCGAGAACCTCGGCAGAATCCAGCGAGAAGCTCGCTGGGAGACATATTCTGCCGAGGTTCTCGGTCGCGTGTACACTTCCGACGAGCGTCCCGTCGGGAAGCTCATCGAGCCAAAAAAGAGAGCACGCTCTCTTTTTCCACGTTGTTCAATGAGGACTTTGGCTCGACTAGCTTTTCCGACCGCTCATCGGGAACCTCTTCGGGCGGAACGATGGGTTTAGCCTGACAAGGTTCTCGTACGTGTGTACGCGGCCTCAGAGCCCATTCACACAGGGACAACACGACTTGTAGCACGACTTTGGCACACAACTTGAGTATGAATCATCAGACAACTTGCAATGCATCTTCAAGTTGCCTCCAGGACAGTACAAGGCAACTTCAAGTCGTCTCCAGGACAGGAGGCTTACCAGTGGCCAATCAAACAACAATCAGCTCTGTGGGAGGGAGGTGTTTGCCTGAGAAATGTATGTTCTCTTCCTGTATTGTTGCTTCAGTTAAGACAGTGATCCGACTTCTGAAGCGACTTCCATTGAAATCAATGGGTACAAGTTGCCTACAAGTCGTCTAGAAGTTGGATTGAAGTAGTACATGAATCTTTTCTGAAGTCGGAGCAACTTCAGTAGGGTACATTATGACGGCTCTCATTCACATCCATTCATTTTTTCGACCGCGCGACTTGGGGCAACTTGAAGTCGGATCCCAGGTCGCCCCAGTGTGAACCGGCTCTTAGAATGCGCTTGGTGTGCACACATGTGCATGCGCACGCGCACACTCACTGGTGACAGCAGATTTCACTGATGAGGACAGTTCCACCCAAAAGTGGAACTTCCGCTTACACCACTCCTGTCCCACTTCCTCCTTCTACCCAGGGACCGCTTAGGCGATATGTCATATCGCCTACAGAGGCCCCTCCCTGTAGGTGATCGCCTGAACAATATGCAGTGAGTGCCTGGCCGTGAAGCCGAAAGCTGTCACGGCCGGGTGCCCACACTATGAATGGAGACGCCGCCCGGAGGGGGGGGAGAGGAGCGGTGCGGCGCTGGAATGTGGAGCAGGTGAGTGTCTGTTTATTAAAAGCCAGCAGCTACACTTTTTGTAGCTGCAGTCTTTTAATAAACGTAAAAAAAAAACTGGACCTCCCCTTTAATAAGCAGTTATTGCAACAGTTTTTATTTGACTATAAGCCCCTTTGTCAGTGGTAACTGGCCATTTTGCTGGACAGTTTGGCCTGTAAAGAAAGCTGAACAGTAATAGACTCACTGGCTAAATCACAAGGTGAAAATACATGAATAAAGCCTAAAAAAGAAAGAAATGCAGCCACCGCATTTAAGAACTGGTAAACTGTAATTTTTTTATTTTTTGGGTTTAATACTGCTTTAACAAATATAGGAAAAAAAAAAATATATATATATATATATATATATATATATATATATATATATATATATATATATATTTTTTTTTACAGTAGAAAATTAGAGTCACTATACCACATTCATTCCGATTGCATTTGAACATTATCTTTAATGTACATGTCTATACTCTGACAAAGAAAATAACATCTATTATCTTAAAGTGTTGATAATGACGCCCCCTCACAGCGAGTAGCATTTTTTCCCTTGTAGCTCTGTATTTTCTTCTTCTAGACCAATGGGTATTTATGATTAAATTACAGTCTTTTAAGACTAAGAATGACTGTGTACCCTTTGGTTTATTTCATAATACTCTGGAATGAATAATGATAATTTCTTGTACGTTAAAACAGGGTGACTCCCCCTCAGGGAGCGGGATTATGATGTCCTGCACTTACAGTATCTTGAGTGTAAAAAATATATATTTTTTTTTAATGAATTTAGTGAGATTTATTTTAATTCAACTGAACTGAGAGGAATTCAAGGGTTCATTAGTCATTATCCTCTGAAAATGCTCTTTGCCTGGCTGTCGGTGGCCTCCGTACTGAACGGGTCGCTGTAATCAGCCCTCAGATTAGAAACTGAATAGTGCATATTTGTTCTGGGTCAGGGACAATACTGAATCCGGAGGATCATCATGACAGCCAGGCAGCCAGCATTTTCAGAAGGAGGTCAGTGATTAGCAGTCATCACACATAGCAATCCAAACATATCGACTTTTGTCCTTCAGTGTCTCAAAGGGTTTCCAGCTGGAGATCCACCAACCAGAAATCTGTGTGGTCCCAGAAAAGTGCAGACATAGAGCCAGGCACGGCGCATTCCTCGGAGTGTCAGAATGGAACAACTTCGGGAATAAATAAGAAATGACTTCCAGTCCAGAGATGTCCGTCCTCTGCTGGGCACAGAGCCTCAAGGGCAGAGCAGAGTGGATTGGGAGGAGAAGTGTGGGTGGAGCACAGTGGATTGTGAGGAGAGGTGTGGACGGAGCAGAGTGGATTGGAAGGAGTGTGGGCAGAGCAGAGTGGATTGGAAGGGGTGGGCGGGGCAGAGTGGATTAGGAGGAGTAGTGTGGGCGGAGCAGAGTGGATTTGGAGGAGTAGTGTGGGCGGAGCAGAGTGGATTGGGAGGAGTAGTGTGGGTGGAGCACAGTGGATTGTGAGGAGAGGTGTGGGCGGAGCAAAGTGGATTGGAAGGAGTGTGGGCAGAGCAGAGTGGATTGGGAGGAGTGGCGGGGCAGAGTGGATTAGGAGGAGTAGTGTGGGCGGAGCAGAGTGGATTGGGAGGAGTAGTGTGGGCGGAGCAGAGTGGATTGGGAGGAGTAGTGTGAGCGGAGCAGAGTGGATTGGGAGGAGTGGTGTGGGCGGAACAGAGTGGATTGGGAGGATTGGTGTGGGGGCGGAACAGAGTGGATTGGGAGGAGTAGTGTGGGCAGAACAGAGTGGATTGGGAGGAGTAGTGTGGGCGGAACAGAGTGAATTGGGAGGAGTAGTGTGGGTGGAGCAGAGTGGATTGGGAGGAGTAGTGTGGGCGGAGCAGAGTGGAGTGGAAGGAGTGGTTTGGTGGAGCAGAGTGGATTGGGAGGAGTAGTGTGGGGGAAGCAGAGTGGATTGGGAGGAGTAGTGTGGGCCGAGCAGAGTGCATTGGGAGGAGTAGTGTGGGTGGAGCAGAGTGGATTGGGAGGAGTAGTGTGGGCGGAGCAGAGTGGATTGGGAGGAGCAGAGTGGATTGGGAGGAGCAGTGTGGGGGCGGAACAGAGTGGATTGGGAGGAGTGGTGTGGGCGGAACAGAGTGGATTGGGAGGAGTGGTGTGGGTGGAACAGAGTGGATTGGGAGGAGTAGTGTGGGCAAAGCAGAGTGGATTGGGAGGAGTGGTGTGGGCAGAACAGAGAGGATTGGGAGGATTGGTGTGGGGGCGGAACAGAGTGGATTGGGAGGAGTAGTGTGGGTGGAGCAGAGTGGATTGGGAGGAGTGGTGTGGGCGGAGCAGAACGGGCATCCACCAAGGGGACAAAATCACGTTTCAGTCCATTGTGCATTGTGTTCATTCCGTCTGCTCCTCAGTGCATAGGAAGGATGTCCTGTCCCTCCCCCCAGAGGTTGTGGGGGCCCCGGTCATCCTTTATCTGCAGAGTTCCTCTGGGCCCCAGAGGAGGAGTCATTTATAATAGTTATCTGTTCTGCTGGGGCTGGGCCAGGAGGAGGAGGAGTCACCTCATATCCATGGCGCTCCACTTGTCCCCAGAAGAGGAGACACTAAAATGATCAGTTCTGTTGGGGCTGGGCCCTAGAGGAGGAGTGACTTCTTATCTGCAGAGCTTTTTGGGTCCCAGAGGAGGAGCCACCTAGCATCTGCAGAGCTCCACTGGGCCCCAGAGGAGAAGGTGCCTATTATAAATTATCAGTTCTGCTGGGGCTGGGCCCCAGAGTAGGAGGAGTCACCTTTTATCTGGAGTGCTCCACTGGGCCCCAGAGTAGGAGGAGTCAACTTTTATCTGCAAAGCTCTGCTGGGCCCCAGAGGAGGCATCACTTATTATAATTATCAGTTCTACTGTTCTACTGGGGCTGGGCCCCAAAGGAGAAACCTGTTATCTGGAGAGCTCCACTGGGCCCCAGAGGAGGAGTCGGCTCTTATCTGCAAAGCTCTGCTGGGCCCCAGAGGAGGCGTCACTTATTATAATTATCAGTTCTGCTGGGGCTGGGCCCCAGAGTAGGAGGAGTCACCTCTTATCAGGTGAGCTCCTCAGGGCCCCAGAGGAGGGAGGCGCCTTTATCGCAGACAGAAGTCATGCTGTCAAGCGATTCAAGTAAAGTCCACTGATGGCATTGAGGAAGAAGAGGAAGATGGCCAGGAACTGGGCCCAGAAGGTCAGTGTGAAGGCTCCAAAGATGGCGACGTCCCTCAGCAGGAAGACGTAGGTCACGGTCCCCACGGAGGACAGGAGGAACGCGCCCAGCAGCATGGCGCAGCCCATGGCCCACCTCTTGCGGCAATGACCATCATCACACAGCTGGGAAACCATCATCAGCTCCAAACCGAAGATGGCCAGGACCACCGCCAGGCAGGTGGAGGTGCGCACCACCACCATCACTTTACTGAGTCTGACCACCTCCTCGGAGCACGGAGGGTCCTGGTCGGCCCTGCAGGTGTCCCACACCCCAAAGAGGGGCCACCCAGGAGCCGAGAGCCAATCACAGATGGAGATGGAGGAGAGGACGATGGCCGTTCCCGTGCTCAGCGTGATCAGAACTTGCAGGAACATCTCAAAGAACTTCTGGGATCCGACCCGAGGACTTATCTTCTTCTGCACCACTATGGCGGTCATCCTGCAGCGGTGGCCCCCGGGGTGTCAGGTCTGGGCAGGTGACAATCACATTCTGGGCTGGATCTACATTGTGCGTAAAAAAGTATTTTTAAATAAAATAAATATAAATAAAATAAATAAAAATAATAATAAAACCAAAGTTTAAAGTCACCCTTGCCTCCCCATGCCTACAAGTAAATGCAAATGTTTGTACAAATTTTATGTAACATTAAAAATTGAAACAGGCACATTTTATTCTTCAGGGCCTCTTGTTTCAGGAAAATATATTATGTTTGGGGTTTTTAAGCAATTTTCTAGCATGTATGTGAATTATTTTTTAAATTGCCCTGGACAGCAGGTGGTCAAGTAAAAAAAAGTTGTTAATGTTGGACTTCAATATCAAAAATTTAAAGTGCAAATAGTGTGGTGGGTTTGGTTTAGGAAGGTATGGTTACATAGTGCTTGAACTTTTAAAGCATATGCAAGGGCAAATTCAATATTTTAATATAATATAGCTTACTTATGTTTATAATTATTGTGTGCAGTCTTTTTTTTTTTTTACTTTAGCTAGTGATTCCTCCAGCACACGTACTTCCTGCCATAGACAGATGGCAAAAAAAGAAAAACAATGATTTATTCAAAATTAAATGAAAACATTGGGCCAGATTCAGATACACTTAATATTGCGCTGCGTAATCGAAATACTCTACGCTACCGTATTTCACCAGGCTCTACACCGAATCCTGGTAGATTTTTGCCCGTACGCTACGGCGGCGTAGTCTATTTCTCGCCGCGTAATCGAAATACGCGATTGGAGGGCGTGAAGCATTTAAATTAAGCGCGTCCCCGCGGCGATCGAACTGCGCATGCTCCGTTCAGAAATTTCCCGCCGTGCATTGCGCGAAATCACGTCGTTACGTCATTCGTTGTTTGAGTAGCGTCGTTTACGAACATTCCTATTCCCGGACGACTTACGTAAAAAATAATAAAAGACGTCGGAAAACGTAGAAATTCGACACGGGAACGACGGCAATACTTAACATGGGCTGTCTAATATTAGACCAGCAAAAAGCTGGTATAGTGTTACGTAAAAAAAAGATGACTAAAGGTGCCGTAAGAGATTGCGACTGAAGATCGTAATTTCTGGGATCGCAGGCAAAAGCTCATTAGCATACCCCGACGCGGAAAACGACGGGAAGTCCACCCAGTGGCCGCAATTTTATTGCAGCGTCGATCCGAAGGCGTATGAACACGTAATCCAGTCGAATTGAAGCCCGCAGCCGTCTATTCATGGTTTGAGGTTTCCGACTAGCTAAAAAACGCGCGTAATTTGAAATGACTCCAGTCTACCACCAGTTAGACAGGCGTAATCGCTCTGTGAATCTGGCCCATTGTCTTTAGATATATTCTTCAAGCGCTTAATTCCAGTCTATCAATTGTAATTAGCATGTTCATATACCACACTCACATCATCTAATCATGCAAGTGCAACTCTAAATCAAAAGTTTGGGCAACTGGATAGCCTCCTCCCAACTCACACATCTTGTTATTGACTGCTAAATTTGACAGGTGGCCTTACATAATGATAACCTCCAACCAGCTCTGTGGTCCATAGAGGAATGTTGTCTCTGATCCCAACACCAGACTCTGACAATGACACATGCTATCAAGGGCAATTGGAAGCACTCAAACTCTCAATGCCTGCACTCAAATCTTCCTATAGAGCCTAAAGTTTTCATCCCTCTGCCAATGCCTATATTTCTCTCTAGTCGAGAGGGTGGAACGGTTGTCTGCATTCAAGGAAGTTCTACTCTGACACTCAGCTCTACTGCGCAACCTTTGGTCGTTTGGTCGTTACTGTGTGGCCTTTAGACCCAAGTTGCCTGCCTAGGTGCTAACTCAAACCTGATCCACACATGACCTAGAGAAGAATGTGCCGGTCACTCTTTTTCTCAATTTTTTCTTTACGATGGACTTTGATGTAGGGAATAATGTGTTGACAGCACTTTTAAGGGAGGGAAGCACAAATGTAGAAGCATTGATCCGTTAATCAGAAATGATGGCAGTCATCTCTAGCACTCTTATGTCTCTTGATTGTCTCTGAAAGTATGTTTCAAGTCCCCAACCACATCTGTAAAACAACCACACATTATGACCAGCCTAATAGTCTTATCTAGCATTACATTTCATGGGGCAGGCTTGAGGCCCCCTGTATCTACAACAGCAGTAGCCAACCTTGGTACTTGATTTGTGATAAAACAACTAATCCCATGAAACATTGCCAGACTCTAACAGCCAAAGGTATGACTCCCCGAGTCAGAGGCATGATGGGATTTGTAGTTTCATCACAGTTAGGCCCCGTACACACGAGGAGATATATCCAATGAAAACGGTCTGACGGACCATTTTCATCGGACATGTCTACTGGGAGATTTTGGTTTGATCTGTGTACACACGATCAAACCAAAATCTCCGCAGATAAGACATCGCGGTGACGTGGCGGTGACATTGACGCCGCCACGTCACCGAACCAGGAAGTAGAATACTTCCACACATGCGTCGAATACATTCGACGCATGCGGGAGATTTCGGTCCGCTGGTTAGGCGTACTAACCAGTGGACATATCCGACAGACGGCTTTCCAGCAGACAAGTTTTAAAGCATGCTTTAAAACTTTTGTCTGCTGTAAACCTGTCTGCTAGGCCATACACACGATCAAATCTGTCGTCTGAAACTGGTCTGCGCACCAGTTTCAGCAGATATATTCGATCGTGTGTACGCGGCCTTAGAGTGCCAATGTTGCCTACCCCCTAATTTAGAAATTTGTCAACTACTGCTCTACAGCCACAGCACCCCTTAGTAGAGCCTATAAGCTCATGACATAGTCAGATTACTGAAATATGAATTTTGATTGGATGCCATATGCTGTAGACACACCACTTACTCTTCCTTATTGAAAAAGGCTGCTTTTCTAACATGAGCTGTCGTTACCAGGCAACAAATAGAATACAAAAATTGAGCAATCTGTACAGGGAGCATGCTTCGAGAGCATAATTTCTAGGAGAAATAGGTAAATGTGACTGCAGGCTTATGGAGATTTTCTTCTTCAGAACCCAACAACGACATCTTTATATGATTGAATTTATTTTAGTAGCGCACATCTGTTAAGTGAATGGCTTAGCTCTAACTGCTAGGTAGATATTTTGGTTAAATCAGCTGTGAATTCTCTAAGCTGAGCGGAGGTTTAGAAATACTATTAGAGTAAACCTAACTTTACTTAAGTAAATGAATTCATCAATCTGTATTAAAGGTATAGCTCTTAAAATGTATATATGCTTCTGAGGTTTATGTTCTATACAGAAGTAATGCATAAATATATTATATAAGAAAAAAGGCCATTTGGACAGATCCTAGAGATCTCTGCCAGAGAAAATAGATTTTGTGCAGTAAATTCCAAGCACTTTGTTTTAGGTTTTGTAACTTAAATAACTATAGAATACTATATACAGTATGTCATTATATCATTGTTGGGCTAACTCAGCCATATCAATTTTGACTGTTCACTTCCCTTGTATGTTTTTTTCCCTATTTTTATGTAGCTAGGGACAGTTCCTGGTGAAGTCCATCTGATCTGTAGCATAAACAAAAATGATTTTCCCACCTTTCTGGTAAAGTAAAAAGGGCTTTGAAAGGATTGTTTAAATTTGTGAATGGGTGCGGAAAAGAGGGGCAGGGAGTGATTTCAGGGAGTGGCATGTGTTTTCATTTCTTCTAAATGTGGGCTTTAAAAAGGAACGGCATTCCTATGATTTATTTTTTTATTATCCCCTCTTACCTTTCTTGATAAGGTATCCACTATAAGCAAATTTGATCAGCAAATGCATGATTGGTCTGTTTTAAATGCTCCACTGCCACATGGCAGGTCTTAAGCCTCGTACACACAACAACCGGACATGTGTATGCTTCCTCATATGCTTCCCGTTGGGAAAGACGAGAACCTGCTCTAGTCTCTACTTTCCTGTCGGGATTCCCGGCGTTTTTTTTCCCGCCAGATCTACTACTAACCGATGGGAAAGACTTCAAGGCAGTGCCAAAGGAGCATACACACGCCCGGGATTCCTGGCCAAAGCTCCATGGCAGTTTTCCTGCCGGGTTCTCGGCTTTCCCCTCGGTTTTCTCGGCGGAATTTTTACTGCAGAGAAAACCAAGCGTGTGTACAGGGCTTTACACTTCCATCCTTCTTCCTTTGTCATCATAAACTGGCAGTTTCTTCCAGGTTCTGGCAGCTGGCTCCATGATGACGTGCCACCAGGTTTAGCCTCTTCTAACAGTGTGGAGGCATCGGGCATAGATAGGGTCTATGTCGTAGAGGCAGGGGATGGCGCTGGGGGCATAAGAAAACAAATAGTTTTGATTTTGGAGGATGGAGTGTTTACAAAGGAACCAGAAAAACAAACAAGGCGCCTCTAAGTGCAGAAGTATAAAACTTTTAACATCCCTAAAGGGGTTAAAAACACTTACAAGATGGTGGATAAAACAGGCATGTAGCAGGTAAGTGCGTACAGAAGATGTTCCAGTGGCAGGGCAGTCCCAGTGTGTGATGGTAAAGCTTCCAGGGAAGTCTAAGGGATAACAGCCAACTTGTGCTGTGAATGTTTAGGGGACTCAATAGTGCTGGAGCCTGGGGATGAGGTCAGAGGAAGCGAGACAAAAACCAGCATGGAACACAAACAGGAAGTGGACAGGAAGTGTGGTTTAGAGGCGGGATGCATTTCGGAACAGCTCATTGGTTCCTTCTACAGCCAGTCACTATACACATTTTTCTGATTACAAAGAAACAAAGCTATTTTTGAGGAAAGGTTTGCTTTAAGAAACTGTTTTCTAGGAGCTACATTTTTCACATCAGAGTTTGGAGACCAGGAGGAACATTTAAATTGACAGTTTTTTTTTTGTTATAAAAACAGTATTTGTTGTACCCAGAGATACCCAGGCATTTCTCACTGCCAAAATGTAATTAGTCCTACCAAGCCTCTATTTAAAGATCTTTTCACCTAATTAAAAACATGAAACGTGATCTAGTTATAACATGAAATAACTAAATAGAACAAATTAACACTTTATCTATTTTCTCAGCAGTGATGGAGCAGCAAATTTGTACGGCAGTACTCAACACCTGCATTATGGAATTTTAGGTTTTTACCCTGGCTAATACAAACACACACAAACAACACTCTGAGGATAAGTGGTCACATACAGAAAAAAATGATTAAATATCCTTTTCTACAAAGAGAGAGACCCCACCCACATGGAATTACCAAAACTGGAAATACCTCCTTGTCATTGCAAGTCCTTTAATTCTGAATATTTGGTCCTTGGTTACTGTAATCTTAACATTTTCAATTTGAATTTATATTCACGATGGATGATTTATAGCTACAATGGTCTCATAAATAATCTAATTAAAAAAATGGAAAACTACATCTCTTCCTAAAAAAGAATGGCAACCTCTAAGGCCCCGTACACACGAGCAAATGAATCTGATCAAATCGGTCTGACAGACCGATTTGATCAGATTTGTCTGCTGGCTGTTTTGGTTTGATCGCTGTACACACGATCAAACCAAAATCCCCGCCAGCAGACAGCGCGGTGACGTGGCGGTGACGTTAACGCCGCCACGTCACCGCACCAGGAAGTAAAACACTTCTGCACATGCGTCGAATCCATTCGACGCATGTGCGGGCAGATATGTCTGCTGGTTAGCGTACTAACCAGCAGACATATCGGTCCGACGGGTTCCCAGCAGACAGATTTTAAAGCAGGCTTTAAAATCTGTCTGCTGGCCAAATCCGTCTGCTCGCCCGTACACATGATCGAATCTGTCTGCTGAGACGGTCTGTCAGACCGTTTCCAGCAGATAGATTTGATCGTGTGTACGTGGCCTAAGAGGTTGATTTACTAAAGGAAAATAGACTGGGCAATTTTCAAAGTGCAGTTGCACTCTTCAAGTGCAGTTGCTCCAGAGCTTAATAATTAAGGTACATTTTTACTTTGGAGGAAAAGAAAACAATCACATGCATGGAAAGAAAAAAAGGGGGGGTTTGGATGATGGAGGTCAGCAAAGCTTCTGCTCATTTGCTAAGCTCTGAAGCAACTACAACTTGCAGAGTAAGGTACAGGAGCACACTGAACACCCAGCAAAATCGTACAATGGCTGGTAAGGTGTCAGTGCGTTGCCTGACCAATATAACCAACTGACCAATGTACTTTTATTCCTATTACAAGAAATGTAAACATCCCTTGTAATAGAAATAAGCATGACAGACAGACCCCACATCTTACCTCTAGGCTGGGAAGCCTGAAAAAAAACAAAAAAAAAAACAATCACAGCTTCCTAGCCAAGGCGGCGCTGTTTTGCAGAGGCCGGGAGTGACGTCATACCATCGCCCCCGGCCTCTGAACGATCATAGAGACTTTGGCGACCATCTGGTCTGCCGGAAATCTCTATGGTAGGAACCCGGGGCTGGCGGATCTGTTCTCCGACTCACTGATTGCATCGGTGAGTCGGTAGAAGCACCGGAGGGTGGCAGGAGGGGAGGACATCCCCTCTTGCCGCCTGTAAGAACGATCAAGAGGTGGAACAGCCGCGTTGATTGTTCTTACAGTGCACAGAATCGCCGGCTCTAAAAAACTATATCTGAATGATGCCTGTAGCTCCAGGCATCATTCAGATATCCCCGCTCAACGTCAAGGATGTCCATAGATGGCCCTTGGGCGGCAAGTGGTTAAATGTAGGAGCCCGTATAATCGTCAGAACAGTCATTTTCTATCCCAGTCATAACTACCATTGACTCTTCCATCAAAAAAAAAACAGTGCACAGTCCCTTCGACCCTGAGCCTAGGTTAGTACTCTCAATGTCAAAGGATCACCAGATGCCTATTTCCAGTATCCACCAGACACTCTTCAATGAGGGAGAGGTGAATGCTCACAATGGCTGAGGACAGCCAAACCCTTTTCAATTTCCAACAGGCACTTTATAGTGAGCTTTTCAGACCAGATCCTTAGGTGAGAGTTCCCCTGATCAGCTTCAATAAAAAGATGTTTAAAAGTAGGCCCTCCAGCTATGTCACAGCTCAGATTTTGAACAACAGCTTGAGTCAGTGGAACTACTACAGGGGGTGTACCCTTACACAGACGGGTGGAATCTCTCCAACAGGAAGAAGTTCCTGCTTCTCTAAATCTTAGACTATTTAACTATATTTATTTGCCTCTATGTACCTCTATTTACTATTTACCTCTGGCCATCTACTGGGCACACCTACTCAAAAACCCAGCATATATTCAGGTTGCCCATCTGTCTATCCCAACCTCCTATGTTCCAGAAACCTCTAGAAGCAGGAGCAATCAAACCTGCAGCTGTGAGATCCAAAACAGCCCAAATTATTCAACAACTGCTCCACTGATTACAGAAGAGTAAAAAAAAACAATATTTGCCTAACAGCCTAGCAACCTTACTATGCGGTTCCTAGATATTTTTTAAATACAGTATATATAATGAAAAAGCATTTTGTCAGTACTCACTGACTACTATTGCTACAGACAGTAATTCATCCTCAAAGGTCACTGCAGGGGGGGGGGGGGGGGTCTGAGCTTCTGACAGAATGACTTACATGACTTCAGTGCTTCTGCAGTGAACTTTGAGGAGGCCCAGCAGTGACTTGACAGCTTTCTAGTGTAAACACAAAAATGAAAGTGCATAGCCAAGCTACATGTTCAGGTCACAATTTATCCGTGACACCATTGCAAAAAAATTCCCTCACTTTCCTGTCCCTGAGGCATCAATGCCAGAAAGAATGTAGTAGCCAATGAGACAGAAAGTCTTAGGCAACAATAAAAAGATAAGCAGAACTCTTCCCCATTCTACTAAAAATATGTTTTTATCTGTCTCCCCATTGGAGAGATTCAATGAAGTGAAGGAAAATTTCCGGATTGGGCACACAGACCTCAATACAAACCTGACAAGAGTTCTTACCTTTCCCTGTTCTATCCAAAACACAATACGACAAACAAGAAAAAAAAAATGGCTGCAGTTTGGCTTTAAGTCTTACATCAATAATTGATATTAATAAATAATTAACATATGTATTTAAGGTTATTATCAGTAGTACTTCCATTACTATAGATAATTCTCCTGCATTATATGAAGTCTTAACCTCCCTGGCGGTAATCCCGAGTCTGGCTGTAGGTGGAAATCCAGTGCCATTAGCGTTATCCCCGAGCCAGACTCGAGATCGCATTGCAGTATCCAGGCGGAGTTTACTTACCTTGTCCCCTGGACCCTGCGATGTTTCCCCACTGTGTGATCGAGCTGTCTCCTCGCTCGATTCACACAGTTCCCGAGTGCCGCCGAGCTCCGTTTCCTGTGACGTTGCGACGCACCAGGCAGAGATCGGTGCCAAATAAAAAAAAAAACACAATACACATACAGTATACTGTAATCTTACAGTACAGATTACAGCAGCCCTCAAAATTTCCACTCGCCTGCTAGCATTTGGCGAGTAGATTTCAGCTGGGGGTGAGTGATGACAGGGCTACATGACCAATCTCCCTCCAATCTGTATCTACACTTAGAGCCCCGATGCGATTGGTGGCCGAAGAGAAAAGGTCCATGCTCGGGAAAAGTAGTCTGGTGAGCCGCGCACAGGCAGAGCAGTACACAGGTACTCTCCTTACAATTCTCATTAAGCCATGGGACCTAACAGTATGACCTCTCTGAGCCTGCCCCCCTCCCCCCAACCAATGTAGCTGGAGAGCAGGGAGCAGGAAGTAATGAGCGAGGTGGAGGATTGCGAAAATTACCACTCCGGGTGTTCCAGGTAGGCAGTGCAGCGCTCACTGAAAGTTGCCCTGACATGAGAGCGACAGCCTTCCAGTTTGTGCAAGTAAGTGTCCAACAGTTCAGCCTGAGCACTGCAAGCAGACTGGTCTCAATGTGTGCTGTGCAGTGTCAGTGTGCGCTGTGCTATGGTGTCAATGGCTGTGCAGTTGTGTGGATCTTGGCGCTGGATTGTACTCCCTCCCGCTGTGCTGCAGCTCCTCTCCTCACTGCCAGCCTGAATACAAGGGGGAAGTGGGGACATGCAATCGTGGAGCCGCACACAGGGGCTCCTGATGATGAGATGAATAGGAGGGGGAGGGAGAGAGAGAGAGAGAGAGAGAGGATGGATGGGAGTTGCAGAGGAGACTGGATGGATAGGAGTTGCAAGAGAATGGGGAAGAGACCCGGTTCTAGTGCCCTGTCCCTCTGGTCTGCCCCCAGTGCCCTGTCCCTCTGGTCTGCCCTCAGTGCCCTGTCCCTCTGGTCTGCCCCCAGTGCCCTGTACCTCTGGTCTTCCCCCAGTGCCCTGTCCCTCTGGTCTTCCCCCAGTGCCCTGTCCCTCTGGTCTTCCCCCAGTGCCCTGTCTCTCTGGTCTTCCCCCAGTGCCCTGTCCCTCTGGTCTTCCCCCAGTGCCCTGTCCCTCTGGTCTTCCCCCAGTGCCCTGTCCCTCTGGTCTGCCCCCATGGTCCTGTCCCTCTGGTCTGCCCCCATGCCCTGTCTCATTTTGTTAAAGTTGTTGGTAATATTTAATTGTGTAACTTGATTCTGCATTAAACATTTAACAGTGTCATTCCATGAGATAATCTACAAGGGCGCAATTAGGTGCAGGGCAGTGTATGAATGGACTGTTAGGTGGGGCAACTGGTGGTGAGTAACTCTTGAGGCCTGGCTAGTAGCTCAGGGCTTGAAATTTTGAGCCCTGGATTACAGTACTGTATAAAATAATTACACCCCCCCCCCCTTTGTCCCTAGTATGCACTTTTATATTATAAATACTGTTCTTTCTGCCTGGAAACTGTAGATTGTCCATAGCAACCAAAAAGTGTCCCTGTATGTCAAAAGTGGTTTTAGACCAGCTAGAAAACAGCAATAATAAATTAGAATCACTTGCAGAATTGAGCGATAGCGATTTGTGGGGAAACTCGTCATCAAACACTGAAAGTAATATTTTTTATTATTATTATATTATTATTTGTTATAATTATTTATAGTTATTTATTATATTATAATTTATGATTTTGTGTTTCAAACTTTATCATACCCGGGATGTCTACTGGACTCTTGTTTGGACAGATTTAAGTGAGTTATTCCTAATGCCGTGTACACACGGTCATTTTTCGTCACGAAAAAATTTTGTTTTAAAAAAATGTCATTTAAATGATCGTGTGTGGGCTTCACATCATTTTTCGGGTTCTGAAAAACTAAATTTTTTTAATGCCGAAAAATAATCATGTGTACACGGCATAAGAATTACAGGCCTACAATATAAAACACCAAATTTCTATGCAAAACAATTGTTTTTCAGCACCAAAAATCTGAAATTATCATCCCGCCAGGGAGGTTAAGGAGACATCATTATGGAGTTTGTTTTAATCTTTAAAGCGGAGTTCCACCCAAAAATTGAACTTCTGCTTTTTGGAATCCTCCCCCCCTCCAGTGTCACATTTGGCACCTTTCAGGGGGGAGGAGGGAGCAGATACCTGTGTAATCCAGGTATTTGCTTCCACTTCCTGGCATAGATCACTGCGGTGATCAAGGTGACCTACACCACGTCCGGTGCATATTCCATAGCCCCTCATTGGACACACAGGTCCCAGAAGACAGCAGGGACCTGTGGGATCGCGCAACGCGACTCGCACATGCACAGCAGGGAACCAGGAAGTAAAGTCACAAGGCTTTGCTTCCTGATTCCCTTACCGAAGATGGCGGCGGCAGCACCCGAGAGCTGAGCGACAGATCGGATTCGGGTGCCGACATCGGGGCCGCCATGGACAGGTATTTGTAGCTGTTGACTGTTAATCATTTTTTTTTTGGCAGACCTCCGCTTTAATAAAGCTCAAAGTCCCCCTACGTACATAACCTAGAGGACTTTTTAGTGGAAAAATATGTCCCCATTGTTTCAAAGCTTACATCTTTCATAAATGCAGAGAATACAGACAGCTGTCAGCATGATGATGGAAGGACTAAAAAACATAGAAAACAGAAGAAGTACTTTGAATGATAGTCTCAAAACATTCATTTCAAGGTGGTAAAGTTATTCATAAATACAATGAACAGAAAATGTTTCCATGGAAGACGAATTTACATTAAAAAAGCAATTCCAGCCTTTGATGAATGTTCCCTAAGTGTAAATTATTAGGAGACTATGGTGTAAATTAACCACTTCAATACAGGACACTTTCACCCCCCCCCCCCCTTCCTGTCCAAGCCCATTTTCAGCTCTCGGGGCTTTCACACTTTGAATGCCAATTACTCAGTTATGTATCACAAATTAAAATTGTTATCATTTTTTTGGGAGAGATAGAGCTAATCTTTCTTTAGAGAGAGATCATCTTTCTTCATATATACTGTATAGGACAAATGTATTCTGCTGCAGTTCTTTAACCACTTAAGGACCGCCTACTGCACATTTACGTCGGCAGAATGGCACGGCTGGGCACATCTACGTTGATATACGTTGATTTTAGTACCCAGCCGTGGGTCACGGGCGCGCGCCCGCGGGCACGCGCCCGCGACCCAGTCCGAAGCTGCAGGACCGGGACCGGGGATCCGCGGACCCGATCGCCGCTGGAGTAAACACAGAGATCCATGTCCTGTCAGGGGAGAGAGTATGTGTATGTGTATTCAGGTTAAATGTGTATTCAGGGTACACATTTAACCCCTTCCTCACCCCCTAGTGTTAACCCCTTCAATGCCAGTCACATTTATACAGAAATTAGGGCATATTTATAGCACTGATCGCTGTATAAATGTGAATGGCGCCAAAAATGTGTCAAAAGTGTCCGATGTCTCCGCCATAATGTCGCAGTCACGAAAAAAATTCTGATCGCCGCCATTAGTAGTAAAAAAAAAAAATAATAAAAAATAATAATAATTCTGTCCCCTATTTTGTAAGCGCAATAACTTTTGCGCAAACCAGACGCTTATTGCGATTTTTTTTGGATTTTTTTAAAAATTTCGTTTTTTTTTAAATTGGGCTATTTATTACAGCAACAAGTAAAAATATATATATTTTTTTAATTGTCGCTGTATTTTTGTTAATATCGCAAAAAATAAAAACTGCAGAGGCGATCAAATACCACCAATAGAAAGCTCTATTTATGGGGAAAAAAGGACGTCAATTTTGTTTGGGAGCCACGTCGCACGACCGCGCAATTGTCAGTTAAAGTGACGCAGTGCCACAAGCTGAAATTTCACCTGGTCAGGAAGGGGTATATGTGCCCAGTAAGGAAGTGGTTAAAAAAAATACATATATTTTTGACTTTTTGCTATAATAAATATCCCCAAAAATATATAAACATTTTTTTCCTCAGTTTAGGCCGATGCGTATTCTTCTACATATTTTTGGTCAAAAAATTGCAATAAGCGTTTATTGATTGGTTTGTGCAAAAGTTATAGCGTCCACAAAATAGGGGATCGTTTTATGGCATTTTTATTAATATTTATTTTTACTAGTATTGGCGGCGATCAGTGATTTTTATTGTGACATTATGGTGGACACATCGGACACTTTTGGCGCTATTTTGGGACCATTCACATTTATACAGTGATCAGTGCTATAAAAATACACTGATTACGGTGTAAATATGACTGGCAGTGAAGGGGTTAACCTGTAGGGGGCACTGATGGGGTTAAGTGTGACCTAGGGATGTGTTCTAATCATGTGGGGGCGAGGCTACGTTTTAACAAGACACTGATCACTGCTACTGATCACAGGGAGCTGTGATCAGTGTCCTGTAACTAGGCAGAACGGGGAAATGATGGTTAACATTAACATTCTTCCTCTCTGTGAGATGATCACGGGACTCCCTGCTGACATCGAGTCCTCGGAAGACAGGTAATGTTACATAGAACCTATATTATTATTGTCAGAATTCAAGCCATCAGTTTCTAATTATAAAACAGAAAGTACTATTAGCAGATTTCAGACTGGTATTTGTAGGCACAGCAAAGTCAACTGCTAAATTAAAAATGTCTACCCATAATGAATCACTATACTACTGGGGGATAAATGTGACAAGGCAATATATGTTAAGTTATTTTATGTTATTGAACAATGTTTGGGGAATTAAGTTATTTGATGAGAGGATTACTTGATTACTTTGTGCACATTACCTATTAAAGTTTGCAATTGTGTTTTATGAAAAGTTAATTTTGCAAGTAACAGCGTGCACCTTGATGTCGTTTTATTTATACTATTTATACTATTCTGCTCCAGTCTGGTCACATGATCCAGCAGTTCCGACTCCCTTATGTCAGTGAGCGGCTGCTGCAGGGAAGAAGTTGTAATGCTGACAATGGGTAGGCCATAGAAGCCTATTGTGACATTGTGGCTCCAGGAATCCACAGCTGTTGTTGAGCCCTCCCTTACACAGGAGAGGTGAAATCACTGTATCATGTGACGGGACCGGACCAGATTTAAAAAAGGTAGGTACAAAGATCTCTTTTATACAGGGTATATAGCATAGGTAGGTGGAAGGCGTGGGCGCCGCTGGAAGGCTTCATTCTAAGTTAAGTCTTTCATAATGATCTAGTATGCCATGCATACAGTACCAACTCATGTTCATGTTGCATTACCTTGTGTTTAGAGGGTATTAGCAATACCACATAGGTGTTTTTGAACCCTTCATAGATAATTGATTCACTTTGCCTCTGAGGAATAATATCCAACCACCTTTCAATCAAAAAAGTTGACCTGTTAAAGCAGTGGTCCCCAACCTTTTTGGCACCAGGGACCGGCTGCGTGGAAGAAAATTGTGCCAAGAACCGGGGGGGGGGGGGTTCACGATATTTTGCGGGCAATGGCTGGTGTTGACGCTTCAATCATCACAGCACCATGCTTGATAGGGTGTAAGGATGATTAAAGTGCATTATTTCTATTATTACATAATGTAGAATCAGTTGGAGCCCTGAGTGTGTCACCTGCCACTGTCACCTGCCACCAGATGTGGATAGTCACTTGCCACTCTGCCTGTAACCAGATGCGGAGTGAGTGGAGCGCCTCTTATGGTATGTCAGGCAGACAGCTGATGTGATGAACTACAAGTCCCAGCACACTTCACCTTTACTCCCACACACAGCTCACCTGTCACTGACGTCACATCTCTGTGTGATCACCCCTCTGGATGTAGCAGGGTGTCTCCCTCCTCATGCTGCAGATGGTCTCACCTGGCAGAGGGAGAGTCCTGGGACTCTTTTCGGCTGTCACTCTCTGGCTCCACCTTTCTGGCATTCCCGATTAGCTGTTCAGGGGGAGGGGGGTACAGGCAATCTGCTCCGCTGAACAAGGAAATGTTTTTACACAGCGTGGAGCTGCAGGATAGTGGTGATGCGGGACGGGCATCTCTCTGCTCCCCACCGCACCTCGGACACTAAGACAGAGCACTGGCTTTGAGGTCGGGGGGCAGAGAGAGATATCATCTTTGCTTGCCCGCCCGCTCATTTCTTCAACCACCCATCGCTCTCATACCGCTCTCCCAGCGCTCTCATACCAGCAGCCTAGCATGTCTCTTGCCGGCCACCTGCACCCATGGCCCAGCTGCAGAAGGGCCGTGGCCTAGTAGTGGGCTGGGGGCCGGGGGTTGACAACCCCTGTGTTAAAGAACATCAGTGCTATATATTACCTAGTGATTTTTGGTGTGTAATAACAGCTTTTCTCTTTTTGTTTGTTTTGTTTGAGGTCTAATTAGGCCGTGGTAGCATGTCCAAGATGAAGGTAGCTAACCGCTTCCGGACCACCCCACACATATATACTGCAGCAGGGCAGCCCTTCAGGGTGAAATCCTGTACCTGTACGTGATTTTGTTTCCTGTGTCTGGGGTGCGCTCGCGTGCCACCGGCAACCAGCTCCCGCTGTGATTGGACACAGCGGCAATCAGTGGACCTGCCGATCATTCCCAAGGCGGAACAAGGCAGATCCCCGTTCTATGATATGAGAAGACAGAGATCTTGTGTTTCTGCTAAGTAGGAACACAGATCTCTGTCTTCTTACAGTAAACGCCCCCCCCCCCCCCCCCACACACACACTCACTTCTGGGGAACACATTTTACCCTTTGATTTCTCTTGCTGTTAAACCCCTTCCCTGCCAGTGTCATTAGTACAGTTACAGCGCATATTATTTAGCACTCTTAACTGTGTTAGTGTCACTGGTTCCCAAAAAATTTCAAAAGTGTCAGATACAGTAGTTCTTTGTTCTTCTCAAGACCTACTGCTCTCTAGCTCCCTCATGACCACTTCCCATGCTCGCCCTCCAGGACTTTTCCAGAGCCTCTCCAATCCAATGGAACTCCTTACCCCAAACTGTCTGTCTATCTCCTACTCTATTAGCCTTTAAACGATCCCTGAAAACCCTCCTCTTCAGAGAAGCCTATCCTACCCATGCCTAACAACTTTAGTTTCATTTTCTCCATCTGATCATCCCTGACAGCTGTTACCTTTTGTTCCACTTGACCCTCCCTTTTACACTGTATGCTCTAACGAGCAGGGCCCTCTGATTCCTCCTGTATTGAATTGTATTGTAACTGTACGGTCTGCCCCCATGTTGTAAAGCGCTACACAAACTGTTGGTGATATATAAATCCGGTATAATAATAATAATAATAGTGTACGATTCATCCACCGCAATGGCGCAGTCCTGCTATAAGTTGCTGATCGTCGCCATTATTAGTAAAAAAAAAATCTAAACCATAAAAATATCCCATAGTTTGTAGATGCTATAACTTTTGCGCAAACCAATCAATATACGCTGTTTGGGATTTGTTTTATCAAAAATATGTAGCAGAATGCATATTGGCCTGAATTGAAGAAGAAATTCGATTTTTTTTTTAACCACTTCAATACCCAGCCATAGAAAATTGACGGCCTGGGATGGGATTTACCATCCTAAGTGGCCGTCAATTGACGGCCTGGGCATTGCAGGCGAATATCTGGATGATGCCTGCAGCCAGAGGCATCATCCAGATATCCACTTCTTCAGCCGACGATTCTGCACAATGTAAGAACGATCATAGCGGCGGTTCCGCCGCTTGATCGTTCTTACAGGCCGCGGGAGGGGACATCCCCCCCTCCCGCCGCCATCCGGTGCTTCTCCGGGCTTACCTGTGCCTTCGGGGGCCCGGAGAACGAATCGTCGGCGGCGGCAGGAAGCATAGAGATGACTGGTGACCAGATGGTCACCAGTCATCTCTATGACCGTCGGAGGACCCGGGCGCGATCTGATGACGTCACGCCCGGGTCCCCGTAAGTAAACAAAGCCGCAATTGCGGCTGTAAGCCCCCATTCATGAGATCTGTGAATTTTTTTTCACCGATCTCATGGTTTCCAGCCTGGAGGAGAGATGTGAGATCTTATTGACCCCACATCTCTCCATAAAGAGGACCTGTCACACACATTTCCTATTACAAGGGATGTTTACATTCCTTGTAATAGGAATAAAAGTGGAAAAAAAAAAAAATGAAAAAAAGTGGAAAAATAAATAAAAAATAAGTCAAAAAAATAAATAAAAGATAAAAAAAAAATTAAAACGCCCCTGTCCCCGATAGCTCGCGTGCAGAAGCGAACGCACACGCAAGTCCCGCCGACATATGTAAACGCCGTTTAAACTACATAAGTGAGGTATCGCCGCGTGCGTTAGAGTGCCAGCAACGAATCTAGCACTAGAGCTCCTCTGTAAATCTAAACTGTAACCTGTAAAAAATAAATAAAGCGTTGCCTATGGAGATTTTTAAGTACCGAAGTTTGGCGCCATTCCATGAGTGTGCGCATAATTAAAGCGTGACATGTTGGGTATCTATTTACTCGGTGTAACATAATCTTTCACATAATACAAAAAAATTGGGCTAACTTTACTGTTTTGTTATTTTTTTAATTCATAAAACACAAAAAAAAGGCGTTTGAAAAATAATTGCGTAAATACCGTGCAAGATAAAACTTTGGAATGACCGCCATTTTATTCCCTAGGGTGTCTGCTAAAAAAAACATATATAATGTTTGGGGGTACTGTGTAATTTTCTAGCAAAAGAATGATGATTATTACATGTAGGAGAGAAGTGTCAGAATAGGCCCGGTATGGAGGTGGTATAAAAGCCTGGTATTGAAGCGGTTAAATGTTATTGGGTATGTTTTATAGCACAAAGAAAAAAATTATATATTTTTTTCCTAAATTGATGGCCTTTTTTTGTTTATAGCGCAAAAAATAAAAACTATGATCAAATACTACCAAAAGAAAGTTCTATTTGTGGGGGAAAAAGGACATACATTTTATTTGTGTACTGCAGTCCCGTATCGCAAAAAATGGCCCGGTCATGAAGGGGGGTAAACCTTCCAGAACTGAAGAGGTTAAAGAAGCATCCGAGACCGACCATCCGAGACCGACCCTCCGAGACCGACCAATCCGAGACCGACCATCCGAGACCGACCAATCCGAGACCGACCATCCGAGACCGACCATCCGAGACCGACCATCCGAGACCGACCCTCCGAGACCGACCCTCCGAGACCGACCCTCCGAGACCGACCCTCCGAGTTAGTATTACGGGGTGCTGGGGAGGCTGCTGCGCATAGAATGCATTAAGATAAAAAACCTTCTGACAACTCCGCTTTAAGTCTTTAGCAACACTAAGCTGGGAGGATGGTGTTTTTTCCAGAGAAATAAGGCACACATAACATTACCGTATATACTTGAGTATAAGCAGACCCGAATATAAGCCGAGGCACCTAATTTTACCACAAAAAAAATGGGAAAACGTATTGACTTGTGTATGAGCCTCGGGTGTTCATCTGCATGCCTCACTGTGCCTCACTTTGCCTCCCTGTGTCCATGTGCATGCCTCACTGTGCCCATGCCTCACTGTGCCCATGCCTCACTGTGCCCATGCTTCACTGTGTCCATGACTAGACTTATCTTTAACATGGGAGTATATAGAAGGGTTTGAAAAATCGGTGCTCCCCGGCTGTAGATTCCCTGGACAAAAAACTTTGCATACTTGTAGAGTAGGGCTATATGTGTGCCGAAAAACTCGGCTTATACTCGAGTATATACGGTACTTTTTTTTACAGATTTTTGGGAGGATTAGGCATTGGGCCTAGTTATTTTAATTTTTTTATCGTTGCATTGGGGCTCTGCAGATATGTATAAAAAATGCAGCAGGATAGTCATTTTTTGGAAACCCACTTTTTTGACTTTTACCTACAGGTAAGCCTATCATAAGAATATCTCCTAAACCTGTACGGTTTAGGAGATAATCCCCTTGCAATGCGCCGCTGATTGCAGCAGCGCATGCGCATGGGATATCCACGGTGAAAGAACCGGCAGCCGCCGACCCACTGCCGATTTGAAATCTCCCGCGCCACAGCCAATCACAGTGATGGAGCGGCGATACCCGGAAGACACGCCGGAGCAAGATGACATCTCGCTCGGCGTGGACCAGGTAAGTGTTCTTCACCTCGTTCCGATGTAAGTATTTCATAATCAGCTAGTATGTGGTGCATACTAGCTGATTATGCCTTTTGCCTTGCAGGTTCACAAAAAAAAAAAAAAATGTATATGCGGTTTACAAGCGCTTTAACTCTGCCTATCAAGACCATAAAATCATGAATTCTCTAGTTTTGTTTTGTAGAGTATGAATAATTGGGGTAAAAATGTTTTCCAAGCATTTTTGAGTTGTAATCGGATAGTTATTCGTAGGTATTTACAATGTACAACTATTTGTAGTTGTGAGGATGGATGAATATGATTTATTACTTCTGGATCAATGGGGTAATAGAGAAAATGTATCAGTTAAAGTATCTGTGAAATTTAGTTACCAAAATCAGGATGCCACAGTAAAACTATAAATACTGGGCCAGATTCACAGAGCCATTACACCGACGTAATTGTGCGCGTGCGTTTCGATGCATGGCATTCCCAAAACGAGATACGCAAGAAACTTTTTTTTTGTCCAGCGTAATTTCGTTAGACAGGCCCATCCGTCCGCGAAAAACTGCGCTAGACACACCATTGATTTGCTATTCAAATATGCTAATGAGGGAGTTACGGGGATCCACAAAAGAACAATGGTGCAGCGCAGGCTACGCGCTGTGCGCAACAGCTAAATGTCCTGTCTAAAATTAGACCATATAAAAGCTGGTATAAAATTAGACAATTCGTCTACATGTCAGATAAAGCAACACTGTTAGTGAGGAGCTGAGCAGTTACACATGTTGCCCAACAAACTGTATGCCAACATGCCAGTGGCATCCATGCTCATAGCCAGCCCTCAAAATTTCCACTCGCCTACTAGCATTTGGCGAGTGGATTTAAGCTGGGGGCGAGTAATGCCAGGGCTGCATGACCAATCTCCCAGAGCAGTACACAGGTGCTCTCCTTACAATTCTCATTAAGCCATAGGACCTAACAGTATGACCTCTCTGAGCCTGCCCCCCTCCCCCCGGGCACCGACCAATGTAGCTGGAGAGCAGAAAGTAATGAGTGAGGTGGAGGATTGCGAAAATTACCACTCCGGTGCAGCGCTCACTGAAAGTTGCCCTGACATGAGAGCGGCAGCCTTACAGTTTGTGCAGTTTTCTTCTCCTTGTGCTCTATGTAAGTATCCAGCAGTTCAGCCTGAGCACTGTGAACAGACTGGTCTCAATGTGTGCTGTGCGGAGTCAGTGTGCGCTGTGCTATGGTGTCAATGGCTGTGCAGTTGTGTGGATCTCAGCGCTGGATTGTACTCCCTCCCACTGTGCTGCAGCTCCTCCCCTCACTGCCAGCCTGAATAAAAGGGGGAAGTGGGGACATGCAAGCGTGGAGCTGCACACACAGGCTCCTGATGATGAGATGAATGGGAGAGAGAGAGAGAGAGAGAGAGAGAGAGAGAGGAAGGATGGGAGTTTCAGAGGAGACAGCAAGAGAATGGGGAAGAGACCCAGTTCTAGTGCCATCTCCCTCTGGTCTGCCCCCAGTGCCCTGTCCCTCTGGTCTTCCCCCAGTGCCCTGTCCCTCTGATCTGCCCCCAGTGCCCTGTCCCTCTGGTCTGCCCCCAGTGCCCTGTGCCTCTGGTCTGCCCCCAGTGCCCTGTCCCATTTTATTAAAGTTGTTGTTGGTAATATTTAATTTTGTAACTTGATTCTGCATAAAACATTGTCATTCCATGAGATAATCTACGAGGGCGTGTTTACAGGTGCAATTAGGCGCAGGGCAGTGTATGAATTAGGTGGGGCAACTGGTGGCGAGTAACTCTTGAGGCCTGGCTAGTAGCTCAGGACTTGAAATGTTGAGCCCTGCTCATAGCTATACTACTGAGCAAAGAAGGAGGAGGGCACTGAGGAGGGCACGGGATTTTTTTTTTTTTGGAAAACTTTTTTTTGGCTTATATAAACTTTAAAATGTAATCTAATCTAATACAATATTCTTATCTGATACAAGCCCCTCACTCTTCACTCTTCACTGAGGTGTCTCGCATCTTCAGATTCACTCCTAATGCCATCATGGAATTAACCACAACCCTGCAGGAGGACATCACCAGCCCAACACATGACACTACCCATGACACCCATGACAGCTACATATACAATCAGAGCCCCATCCCCACAGATTTCGAACAGAACATGTATGGGGACAGTTGGCTGGTTGGTGAGTGACATGGGTGCCAGGCATGACTGCCCCCCCCCCCCCATGATGCACACATCACAAGGGGCACATGCACTACTAACATCCTCCTGTCTTTTCCCTTCAAGGTGACTCTGCATATGCACTGGGACCCCATCTCATGACCCCATCTCATGCCTGCTCACATTATGCATCTTTGCACGTTAAACACACACATTAATCATGGCACAATGAGAATGCATGCATGCACCCCACTGTGGTCCCTAGCACACACACCCCACATCCTCATCAAATTGGATTGGCACCAGTCCACTATGCAGGACTTGTGAGCAGCAACGCCACGCCAAGGCTCCAATTATGTCACTGTACATTCATACACCATTCACATGGACCTGGGGATCACTTCTCCCTGGTCCTGGGGAACCCTTCTCCACCAAAATTGAGGGTGACACCCCTTTTCCGGCAGGAATGTCACCCCCACATTCAAACAGCATTCACAACCCCAAAAAAAAAATGCCCAGCAAAAAAAAATGTTTCCAGCACAAAAAAATGGCAAAAAAAAAACCAAGCCAAAAAAAAGGGGGAAAAACAAATTAATGCCGTTGACGTGAGCCACGCCTGGGGCGCCCACGGCCACGGCCCCGGCTCCTCAGGGGAGACTCATGGGGACTGGGGGGGGGTAATCCGGGGAAGGAGAAGCAGCCCCTGGTCTATGCCCACCCTCCAAGGCCACAGCAATTCTGTTCAGGCCAGCACTTAGTGATGCCGTATTGGCCTGTATAGCCTGGGAGAGGGCCCTCACATCCTGCCCAACGTCTGCTGTTGTAGTCTGCAGTGCATTTAGGCAGTTTGTAAGAGCCCGGGAGTGGCAGTCCAGGTCCCCAAGCGTATCCTTTATGGAGGACAGGCTCTCCTCCATCCGCCCCAAAGTCTGGCTGACCTGTCCCAGATGGCGGGTCTGAAGGGCCTGGTCCCTTCTTAGATTGGCGGGCAGAAGCTCGGCCACCCCCCTGGTCTTCTGGGTTGCCTTCCTGCCTCCAGCTGAGGCTTGTGGCCGGGGAGAAGGGGAGGCCCTTGGGAGAGGAGCCCTGTTGGGGGAGGAGTGGGAGGGGCTAGCCCTTATGGAGGGCTGGTTGCTGCCAGCCAGAGAGGAAGACTCCTCCAAAAACAGCAATCCACTGGCTGACATGACATCCTCCTCCTCAAACTCCTCCTCCTCAACCTCCTCCTCTTCAACCTCCTCCGAGGACTCCGGCCTTGTCGGGGGGTCCTCATCAGGCTGTTGTCCCTGGGATGGTGCGGTCAGCCCAGATGGCCCAGCACCCTCCTGCTCATCTGTGGATGACACAAAACATTCACAGGTTGGAGGATCCACACACTTGCCACATTTTCACTTTCACCCCCTCCCCCACACATGCTACACACCTGATAGGGAAAAAAAACCTTACCTGGCATCACTCCTTCATGACTTGAGTCATAGCCGGGCAGGCCCTCCACCTGTTGTCTATGAAAGGTCTGGGCCACCGCACGCTCCTCCGCTGTCAGCCTAACAGGGCATGGTGGGCCCCCTCCTGTGGCCCTGGCATGGGCTACCATTTTGGCCAGCTTCTTTCTGACCAGACGCCGGAGGTCATTGATCTTCTTTTCAATCCCCGACCTTGTCCGGGTCTCCCCCCCCCGATGCATTCACCTCGTCAGTAATGTTCTGCAAGATATCACGCCTCCTGGCCGGGGTGGTGTTGGCAGGAAATGGCCCGGGCAAGAATTTTATTTCTCCCCCAAAGTAAAATTTAACTTCCTCTTTCTCTCAGTCATACTCATACAAAAACTCTCTCCCAAACAATCAGCAAAAATCACTCACAAAAACAAGCAGGAAAAATCACTCACAAAAACAAGCAGGAAAAATCAAGCAAGAAAACAAACAAACAAAAAACTATCAACCAAAAAGTCTCACAAGCAGTCACCAAAAATCACTTTCAAATATCTTCTAACAAACACTAGATCACACAGTCCACAAATATCACAAAGACAAACCACAACACAACTAACAACAGAACAAAAGCACCTTGCTGTATAGGGAGGGATACACAGGGATGTACTTTTGCAAAGGAAGTGCGTTTCTGTCTGTCTATTTATGCTGTCTGCGTAGTTCACTATTTTGCCCTAGTCCACTTCCAATTTCACTGATTGCACCGTTCTCGAGTTGTGAGCATGCGCACAGAGGTGCTGACTATGGTCTGCTTCAAGCGCGCGTGTGCGAGCCGGCCGTCCCTTCATTTGCATGGGGCCACGGCTCATTTCAATGTAACACGCCCACGTCCTTCCCAATTTGTATTACTCTGCCTTGCGCCTCAGAAATAACGTTGCGCAGGCGCAAATTTCTGCGTAAAACCGACGAGAATAGGGTGATTGCGCCTCTACATTGCGCCAGTCTAACGTAAAGGCGGTGCGCTACGCCGGTCCAATAATGCGCAGATGTACGTGAATCTGGCCCAAAGTGTCTTCAATCTTGGCAGTTAGGTGTTCCATCCGGCGTGTGTCTGCTAGAATCGCGAGGACTTGATGGAGGGTGGGGGGAGAAGTGGAGAGCCATAGCCTAGGGATAGCCCTCCTGGTAGAGAATAAAGGACATGAGTTTCTGTGACGCTTTAGGTATATCTGTAAGGGGCAAACCTAAAAGAAAATGTATAGGCTTCAGGGGTATAGAGTAAGGTAATAATTTCTGTAAAAGTTCCTGTACCTGTACCCATAAAGGCCTAATGAGGGGGCATTCCCAGAAAATATGAAAAAGGGAACCCACAGACTCCTGACATCTCCAGCAAAGATTGGAGAGGGTGGGGTCACGTGCATGTAATAGGTCTGGGGTCCTATACCAGAACATCAAAATCTTAAAGGCAGTTTCTCTCTGTATCACACAGCGTGACATTTTGGACGTATTATCCCATATCTTCCCCCAATCCAGTAATGAGATTGGGTGCTGTAAAATGGAGGACCATTTGTGCATATATTTATGCATAACACAGAAAATTTGTGTAAAATCTTGTATATAGATGAGATTTGTTTAGGCTCATAGGGGCCAGCTACACACAAGGGCTCAAAGTCCGTGGGCCTCTCTAGCGAAAGTGAGGGGAAGGAAGAAAGGAAGAAATGTTTAAACTGTAGGTATGGGTACTGTAGGGAGGATGGGAGATCATATTTCGTTTTGAATTCTGGGAAGGTCAGAAGGACACGTGTAACTGGATGGACCAAGTGTCGCAGCTGAAAGATCCGGCTTGAGTCCAAGGACCCATCCTTTCAAATGACAGGCTATCGGGGATGTCCGGGTTAAAAAGAACGTTCATTAGGGGGGAGCATCTGGAGGAGAGGGAGAACCGCTCTACACATCTCCTCCATATAGTCAGGGTAAATAGCATCGGGGCGAGACATAAAGATCTAAGTTGGGGCATAAATTTAGCTGAGGAAGGCCAAAGCATGTAACAAGGATGTACCGGGGCAGTAACCCCCATCTCTATCTCCACACATCTGGAAGGGGCTTTCCTAGAGATCCAGGAGGTCAATACACGGAGGTGAGAGGCATAATAATATTTGACAACATCCGGTGCCGCCAGGCCTCCCCTGTGTTTAAGGGCATACACTACAGATTGTGCAATCCTATGGGATGCATTATTCCAAATAAATTTGAGGAACCACCTCTGGAGAAGTTTCTGCTGCGACATCGGGACCGACACAGGTAGGGTCTCAAAAAGATAAAACAGTTTTGGGAGTATTGACATCTTAAAAACGTTCATCCTGCCTAAGAGAGAAATCGGGAGGGAGGTCCACGAACTCAAAAGGTGTGATATTTCTGCAAAAACAGGGGGAAAATTGGCCTGATATAGGGTGGAATATGATGGGGAAATTTGCACACCTAGGTATTTCAGCGAAGAGGAACACCAGTGGTAATTATACTGATTTTGAAGGGATTGGAGCAAGTCAGCAGGTAAGTTGATCGGTAAAGCCTCAGTTTTTGACTGATTAATCTTAAAAACTGACAGATCACCAAACACAGAGAGGACAAGGTGGTAGAAGGGTGAGTAAGGGTCAAGAGAATGTCGTCAGCAAAAAGTGAAAGCTTATAGTCCCTCTGTCCTAGCGGAACCCCCCGTATATCTGGATGCTGTCGGATAGCCGCAGCCAAGGGTTCTAGACATAAAATAAACAGCAGAGGCGACAAAGGGCACCCCTGCCTGGTACCATTAGTAAGGGGGAACCGTCGAGACAGACAGGAGGACAGCTGAACCTGAGATGTGGGGGTAGAATAAATGGCTCATAATGCTTTAATGAAAGGGCCCGAAAACCCGTACCTGTCCAGGACTGCAAACATAAAAGGCCAACTAAGGCGGTCAAAAGCCTTCTGTGCATCTAAGCTGAGGACAATAGCCGGCTGCTTAGTTCTAGTCAGTAAGTCTATCAGGTCCACCGTTCTCCTAGTGTTGTCACCAGCGTGTCTGGTAGGGACAAAGCCCACCTGATCTCTATGTTTCAAGGCCGTCAGAAGTGGAGAAAGTCTTATAATCAGAATTTAAGAGTGCGATGGGACGATAGTTATCAGGCAATGAGGGGTCCTTACCAGGTTTGAGCGTCAAGAAAGCATGTAAGAAGGGAGCATGAGGGATGGTGCCCTTAAGCAGTGAAGAAAATAAAGTTTGTAAATGAGGGCTCAGAGTGTCTGAGAATACTTTGTAGTAGACATATGGTAGCCCATCTGGGCCAGGGGACTTATGAGCCGGGAGGTCCTTCACTACCTTCACTATTTCCTCTAGTGAGACAGGGGCGTTAAGTGTCAAGTTGTGTTCACTGGATAACTTAGGTAAAGCTAGGGAGGACATGAAGGCATCAAAACGGGCCTGAGAAAATTGGGTAGATTGCTCCTCTCTCAAGCAATTATATAATTTCTCATAAAAATTTCCGAATACATGGGTCATAGCTTTAGGGCAATATGTGGGGGTGCCGTCCGGTTGTATCAAGTGATCAGGGATCGAGAGAGAGGGGCGTGGCTTTAGTCTATTAACTAACATCCTATGTGGTTTGTTAGCAAACTCATAGAACTTCTGTCTAGCCCATAACATAGATTTGGAGATTTTATTCAGGTTAAAAGTCTTAATACGGTTCCGTAGGGATGTCACTACCCTCAACCGTTCCACCGTAGGGGAATCAAGAAGACGAGCCTCTGCAGCCTTAAGTCGAGCTATAAGCTCATCCTTTTGTCTTACAGAGTCCCGCTTCAGGCGAGAACTAGCGGATATACATTCTCCTCTGAAAAAAGCCTTGTGGGCTTCCCATAACGTGGAAACCTCTGCCACCGATCCCACATTGAGATAAAAAAATTCAGATAATTTTTGTTGCAACTGGTTTTGCATCAATGGGTCCTTAATCAAAGACTCATTGAGATGCCAGTGGCAAGTCCTGGGGGCAGGAGCTGACAAAACAACATCGAGTTCAATGGGGGCATGATCTGACCCAGTGATCGGGTTAATCTCAGATGAGACCACGTATGGAAGTAAGGGGGCTGTTACAAAGAAATGGTCTAGCCTAGAGTAAAGCTTATGAGGCGGGGAATAAAAGGTGAACCCCCTCTGCACAGGGTGTTTCACTCTCCAGGTATCAAAAAGATTATAAGACCTGGTCAGTTTGCGGAATGATGCGGATAGCTTCTGGGCAGCATTACTAGGAGTGTCCCGAAACAAGGTCTGCCTATCCCTAGTCGGGGACATGCAGATATTAAAATCCCCCCCTAGAATCATAAAGGGATGGGAAAGTGTTTGGAGTTTCTCAAGAACTTCTGAAAGGAACCCGATTTGGCCCACATTGGGGGCATATATGTTTACCAAAGTAAGCTGGGTGTTCAAGTGACTACAGTCCAGGAGAACATATCGGCCCTTAGGGTCTAGATGTGAGGAAATAACACGAATCGGGCACGATCGTTTAAAATAATTCCTACTCCCACCTTACCAGAGGGATCGGAAGCCACAAATGTTGTTGGAAATTGTTTGGAAGCGAATTTAAAGGATCCCCCAGGCTTAAAATTAGTCTCCTGCACCATAATCACCTCCGCACCCGAAGATTTAAATTTCTTCAGAGCCTGCCATCTTTTTCCGATGGAATTCAAACCCTTAACATTGCACGAGTAAACCTTCAGAGCCATTGCATATCATTCAACAATACAGCTTTGGTTACATACAGTACATCTAAACCAAAAAACAACCACGGTGCAAAAAACACAGCGTTAATCATGCGCACAATTCGGACAAGAGTAACATAGAACACATTGGGTAGCAGTGGAGGGTCAAAAAAAAGATCCAAAAAAGAAAAAGAACAAAAAAGGAAAAAAAAAAACAAAAAAAAAAAAACACATGAAACAAAAATAACAGTTCAAAACACATTTTTCCAGATAGCTCTGAGGATAAAAAAACCTCAGGGAACCCAGGCCACAGCCCGGGGTTGGGGTGAGGGGCATGTCGACACACGAAGACCGAGGACGAGCGAGTCCCCGCCGCACTTGTAGGAGTAGTCTACACCGATTTGCATCAGAAAAGCAGATGAGACACCCGAAGGACAGTCCACCTTGGGGGGCAGTGATGTGAGTCAAAAAGGGAAAAGGAAAAAGGGAAAACAGGAGACGTTGGGGACAGGGCCAGTGTCAATTAGGGGTAATCAACAGTAGGGTCAAATAATGACATCAAGGTGAGTAACATGGGACCGTAAATCCTGATGGACTCAGAATAAGCCTCAGCCTACACCACGAGGCGAGGGATAAAGGAGGATCGCTGGAGCCAGCACAGAAGGGGGAATCTTCAAGTTTGGAACCTGGAGTGGTCGGCCCTCTGAGGCGTGGAGTACGCCTTCCTTGATTTGCGTTGAACAGGGGTCCAGATCTTGGCTGGTGTCATCAAAGGCCTAGGATTCGGCATAGGGGGTTGAAGGTCCTCTTCAGGGACAATAGAGAACAATAGAGGGCGCCACTGGGACTAAATGAAAAAACTTCAATCACAATTAATAATGTGGATAACCATGTAACATCAGTGAATATAAACAACAATTACTATAGTAGTAGGATGGATAGCAACAAATGCTAATTAGAAAATTAGAAAATATTAAACAATGCAGTCAACCTCAGTGCAGTGAAATTAATTCTGGTGTGTTAAAAATCAAACACATATAAGTCCAACTAATGTCCCAGAGACAGGATAGAAAATATAGAATATATAAAATATAAAAATAAAATATTTCAAGATGATCTTCGTGTTGCAGAGTGTAATCTTTTTTCTTTCAATAGATTTTTATTGGATTTTAGAAAATTACACATATCTAGTATACATATGCAGTAAGATACATCATGAAATACAGTAGCAATACACAGCAATACAGAGGTCGCAAATAAACAATCTAATACACAGGAATATTCTCATAAGCATAGAATCTAGTTTTAAATGAAGACAATCAAAAGTATCTACAATACAAACTTCAAGTACCATCAAGGAACAATACATGCAGTAAAAGGAAACAGTCAGAATATAGAACACAGTGTCTCCCACAATAAACAAAAAAATGTTCACAGCAGGCATAGGTGCTGCTGCAACCAGAGAACCTCAGAAAAAATAAATAAAAGGGCATTCAAACATATAGACGTTTATCATTTTGGTCGTTCCATATTACCCAAGGATGCCATAATGTATCATGTTTATGCAAAGTATTCATAGAAGTGGCTAACATGCGTTCATACGTCATATGTAAATTGGTCAGATCTATAGCTTCAATAACAGATGGGGGATGAGAGTCTTTCCATTTTCTAGTGATGGATAACCTGGCAGCAAGAAGAAAGTGGGTGACAGAACTGCGTACATGAGTTGGAAAATCATTGATCCCCAGGGTTAGTAAAGCCAAAGCTGGGTCAGGTTTTATCGGGGAGCCAATCAAAGCAGATATGATGTTAAATATGGCTTTCCAATAATTTGCAAGTAGGGGACAACTCCATAAGACATGTAGTAGATCACCCTTAATGTCACAAAGTCTCCAACATTTATCAGAGTTTTGGCTGCTGAACTTGGACAGTACAGCCGGTGTATAGTACCATCGTAAGGTTATCTTAACTGACAATTCCCACAGGGACGTACACTTGGATACTGATTGATTGATTTTACATGCAGTAAGCCATTCATCACAGGAAAATGACTGTCCTAGGTCCTCCTCCCATTGTATATGGGAGGGAGATTTCACAAAGGTTCTCTTAAGTTGGAATAAATTATAAAAATGGGAAATCCCTCCCTTCTTTGTATCACAAGAATTTAAGAAGGACCATGCTGATGTGTGGAGGTAAATAGGGGCAGTATTCAATTTTTGTAAGCAGCGTGTAATTTGAGTATAATGAGAACAGTATGTTGAAGGCAAGTCAAATTCCGATTGCAATGTAAGGAATGATTTGATTCCGTTTTTGTCGTATAAGTCTTGTATATACACAATGCCTTTCTCACTCCAAAGGTCAAAGGGAACTTGGTTCACAATTAAACGCAGCACTCGAAGTGGTATTTTCACGTCAATTTTAGAGTCTAGAATTTCAGCAGACTGAAGAATTTTCAGCCATGTCGTGATAGACACCTTTATCGTCGGGGACAAATGCGTAGGGATTTTGATGCCCATATGTGCTCCAAACAGCCATAAATAAGTCTGACCCTCTTTGACATAAGTGGATTCGATCATTCCCCACATTGTTGTTGGAGAAGAACGAAACCATTCTTTAGCTTGTGTCATAATGGATGCATAAAAGTAATCCTGGAAGTCGATATAGCCCACTCCACCCCACATCCTATGTTTGATAAGTTTATGGTGGGCACACCTGGATTTTTTGCCATTCCATATGTATCTAGACAATAAAGATTGAAGAGATTTAAAAAATTTAATAGGGACTGGGATGGGCACACTTCTAAATACATATAAAATTTGCGGCAGATGGATCATTTTAAACGCAGAGAGTCTACCCCACCAAGAGAATTCATTCCTTCCTAGTTTGAGCAAATCCAATTGTAATTTATTTTTTAGGGGAACATAGTTATGTACAAATAGGGATTTAGTTGTTCTCGTAAGGTTTATACCAAGGTATGAAATGTTGTTCTCCGCCCATACATAGGGGAATGTGTTTTGGAGAATGTTGTTTGATATAGCGTCAATTCCAATGTCTAGCACATAGGATTTTGTGGTATTTACTTTATAATAGGAGATCCTTCCAAACCATGACAGTATATTTTGTACTTCCACTAGAGATGTACATGGGTCAGTCAACATTAATATAATATCATCAGCAAATAGACTGATCTTATGGACTTGAGGACCAATAGTAATGCCCGAAATTTTAGGATGAGACCTGATATGTTCCGCCAAAGGTTCTATCATTAAGTTAAAAATCAGGGGCGACAGAGGGCAACCCTGACGAGTTCCATTAGTGATATCAAAAGGTCGGGATAGTAGATTAGAAGTAAAAACTCTTGCATTTGGGAATGAATATAAGGCAAGTATAGCTTTAAGAATAAGTCCCTGGAATCCAAATTTCTGTAGAGCTAATGATAAATAGGACCAGTTCACTCTATCGAACGCCTTCTCTGCGTCCAATGATAGGAGCAGAGAAGGCGTTCCAGTCATATTAATATTGTGAATAACATTAATTAGTCTTCTAGTCGCATCAGATGTTTGACGTCCCTTGATGAATCCAGTTTGGTCTATATTTATAAGGTTAGGGAGAATATCAATCAGTCTATTAGCAATTATTTTAGCATATATCTTAAGATCAATGTTGAGTAGAGAAATGGGTCGAAAATTTGGGGGGGAGGTAGGATCTTTGCCAGGTTTGGGAAGCGTGATAATCAATGCGGAGAGCATTTCCTTCGGAAATGACGACGAGGATGCAACATGGTTATAAAGGTCTCTCATATGGGGTACCAACAATTCCTTAAACAGTTTAATATATTCTCCAGAGAAACCATCAGGGCCTGGTGCCTTGGCGCTGGGCATAGAGTTAATGGAATGTATAATTTCAATGTCGGTGAAAGGGGTATTCAGTAGGTCAAGTTGATCATCTGATAATTTAGGCAATTTTAAAGGAGAGAGGAAGGAATGAATCTCGTCAATGGAAGGCTGTTGAATAGTGCCGTCATTGTTAAGGTTATACAAATCACTATAGTATGAGCTAAATAAATCAGCCATTTTTTGCGGATTTATAATTTTTTCTCGAGTGACGGGGTCAATAAGGTGCGAGATTTTAGTCTTTTGTCTGTGTCCTTTAATACGAGATGCCATAACTTTACCTGCCTTATTATTGGTGACGTAGGAGCGCGCCTTTAACTTCCTAAGTTTGAGGTCATAAGATTGCAGGAGCATAGAGCGTAATTCGTGTCTTAAGTCATAAAGTTGGGATTGGAGAGTCGGAGAGGGGTTAGCCCTATTTTTTGAATCAATGTCATTCAATTCCTTCGTTAGTTTATCTAGTTTTGCAGTCCGTTTCTTTTTGTATTGCGATCCAAGTTGGATCAAAAGACCACGTACATAGGACTTATGTGCATTCCACAATACCGTCGGGTCGGATACAGAGCCCACATTGTTAGAGAAAAATTCAACTAATTTTTCAGAAATATATCGAATATTATCCGGTAGTTGTAGAAGGTAGTTATTTATACGCCATAAGTGTGATTTTTGATGAGAATTTGCATTTTTCAATTTTATGCTGATGGGTGCATGATCCGACCAGGTGATATCATGGATGCGGGTGTCAATTACATTTTGTAGCAGCCATTTATCAGAGATAAACAGATCAATCCGAGAGTAAGTGTTATGACGCGGGGAATGGAACGTGTAGTCCCTTTCAGCCGCGTGATAACACCTCCATACATCATAAAGATCATTATCCATAAGAAAGGACGCAAGGGGAGAAGCAAATCTTTTGGCACTGGAAGAAGAGTCCATAATAATATCTGGGACCAAATTAAAGTCCCCACATATTAAGAGATGACCTTGCTGAATTTCATTAATTTTCTTCAGAACAGCTTTGTGGAATTTCATCTGTCGAATGTTGGGTGCATATACATTCACAAGCGTGTAGATAACATTATCCAGGGAACAGACCAAAATGATAAACCTGCCCTCAGGATCCAAGGTGCAACCTAACTCTTGGAAGGACAAAGAATCTCGTATAGCTATCATAACTCCCCTCTGTTTACGGGAGTAACTAGCCTTAAATATATAAGGGAAAGATTTATGTAAGCATACAGGCGAATTTTCTAAAGAAAAATGGGTTTCCTGTACACATAAAACATCACAACTATTAGTCAATGCCGTTTTCCACATGGATGCTCTTTTGGCTGGATGGTTTAAGCCATTGGCATTGACTGATAGAAAATTAATGGACATTCTAGCGTGATGTGAGTTGGTTAAGCTATTTGAATACACTCACAAATCTAGATGTCTTGTGGGAAATATGATTTTTTTTTTTTTGTTTTTTCTCTTTTGTCCTTACTTCCCAGAAGATATAGGGGAGTGCAATATCAGACAAGGCCGATAAAAGCGTCCCAATCAGGTACTTGACAAACAACTAAGCCAAACAACAAATAAACAAACAAAAAAAAAAAAAAAAAAAACTTAAAGCAAAATCAAGACAAATAAATAATTACAAATATTCAGGGATTGTAGGGACAGTCCCTAGTTGTGTAGAACAGAATATTTGTATGAGTAAAACAACTAAAAGAAAACAAATAGCAAGAGTCGGGTACAATATTAAACCGACTGTGTAGGGGTATTAGTTCAAAAATATTCAAATATTAGATCACTACAGAACAGAACACCAGGGGAATTTGTTGACACGTAAACAAGAAAGGAATTTGCAAAAACAAGGGAAAAGTTTCAAGACATTCATTTCCCTTTAGGAGGGTGGTAACCTTCGCGTGAGTTGCGCCCGAAGCGTGATTTTTCCATAGCTTTCCTTTCTCCAGCGGAGACATCCGGATTTATACCCCAGGAGTTCAGAAGTTGCAGTCCTTCCTGAGGCCTTGAAACTGTGACAGTCATACCGTTGTTGGTGATAAGCAATGTAGCAGGGTGTTTCCATTTATATGGTATTTTATGATCGATCAAGGCTTTTGTGATTGATCTCAGTTGCCTCCTCAGGTTTAATGTATATTGTGACAAGTCAGCGTATAGATGAATATCGTTATACGGGTCAGGCAGCGTTGATAGTATTCTAGCCTGTGTCAGAAGCTTTTCTTTGGTAGGGAAGAAATGAACCCTCATAAGAACATCCCTTGGGATAGATGCATCCATATATTTCGGTTTGGGTATACGGTGTATGCGATCAATCATGCGCTCTATTTGAGAAGTCTCAGGCATAAGTTTAACTATCAAGTCATCCACATATTTAAGCAGATCACTCGGAGACACAGACTCAGGTATCCCCCTCAGCTTAATATTATTTCTTCTCGAACGGTCCTCGAGGTCCGCGAGCTTGGCTTTGACCCACAAAGTATCATCAGCCTGGTCCTTGTACGCACCAACAAGATCATCAATGGTACCAGATTGATCCTCCATTTTGTTTTCAACAGTAAGGACTCTGTCTCCCAGACCTTTCAGTTCAATTGATATGTTATTCATCATTACTGAAAAGCTTGTCATGAGGGATGTTTGCAGTGTCAAGAGCATATCTTTCATTGTGGTATCTAGTACTGGCATCCCTGAGGTAGGATAGTTAGCTATAGATGCAGCGTTATGACCCATTTGGACATGAGGTAAAACAGCCATATTGGGAAGGGATATCTGCAATGCGTCATCAATTCTCCTCTTAGATTTAGCCGGGCTAATCGATGATGGACTATGTGGAGGGGAATTCAAATCCTGAGTGTCCGGTTGTACAGAGCCCCATAGATCAGGGTTGTCATCAGGAAGGTCTGTGTATGAGGAAGGCTGTGACGCAGTTGTGTTGCCATTCCTGTCATGAGGCAGTTTCCCCACAGAGGCTGACATGGCGCAGGGATTTATAAGCTTTTCAGCTGATTTTTTGTCCTTACGTTTTCGAGTCAGCATCGGATGTGTTCCGCCACGGGAATTCGATACTTTATATCCGATCTTGTATCGAAAATCGATCGTTTCGCCGCTGTTTTCCCCGGTGTTCTGTCGGAGCTCCGTGCTCAAGCGGCCATTCAGATCGCGTGCAAGCCACGCCCCCCGCAGAGTGTAATCTTGATTGGGCAAGGTCTGTGAACAAATCTGTGACAGGATTGTGGTGTGCTGGTTCTGGGGTGTGAGGGAAACCTTCACCAAATGGATAGTTCGTGTTCCACCCAAAGTGCTGGGGAAATACTATATTCTTACCAGATATTATGACCTCTCTGTTACAAGTAGGTCAGATGAGCGGGACAGGATAAGTGCCTGTACACTTAGGGCATACTGGATCACGTTGAACCACAGTGGTAATAAGTAGCTCATGGGTAATTGGAAAAATAAAAGGAAAAGATCATGGTGCAATACCGTTTATTAAAAACAAGCTCAGTATGAGGCTTGTTTATCGTGGCTCCCCGCACGATAAACAAGCCTCATACTGAGCTTACCAAACCCTGCTGCCATCCCGAACCATCGGTGAGATATCGGAGTAGAGGAGCTTTGACACGCTTTTTTTCCCAGTGCCAGGCAGGCACCAGCCGGGGTAGGAGGCCATTTGGCTGTTTATGTGCTATTTTATTGTTTTTAATAAACGGTATTGCACCATGATCTTTTCCTTTTATTTTTCCAATTACCCATGAGCTACTTATTACCACTGTGGTTCAACGTGATCCAGTATGCCCTAAGTGTACAGGCACTTATCCTGTCCCGCTCATCTGACCTACTTGTAACAGAGAGGTCATAATATCTGGTAAGAATATAGTATTTCCCCAGCACTTTGGGTGGAACACGAACTATCCATTTGGTGAAGGTTTCCCTCACACCCCAGAACCAGCACACCACAATCCTGTCACAGATTTGTTCACAGACCTTGCCCAATCAAGATTACACTCTGCAACACGAAGATCATCTTGAAATATTTTATTTTTATATTTTATATATTCTATATTTTCTATCCTGTCTCTGGGACATTAGTTGGACTTATATGTGTTTGATTTTTAACACACCAGAATTAATTTCACTGCACTGAGGTTGACTGCATTGTTTAATATTTTCTAATTTTCTAATTAGCATTTGTTGCTATCCATCCTACTACTATAGTAATTGTTGTTTATATTCACTGATGTTACAAGGTTATCCACATTATTAATTGTGATTGAAGTTTTTTCATTTAGTCCCAGTGGCGCCCTCTATTGTTCTCTATTTTCACTTATTATAGTCACCCACTATATAACCGAGGAGCAGCACATCACTTAGATATATTGTACTATCTTCACATAGGTGAAGATCACCCTACTTTAGTTTTTGGCGCGGAATTATCTCTTTCTCCTCTTCAGGGACAGGGGGGAGCCCCAGACTGCGTGTGAACGCGTCACTTTCATAGAGGTCCCTCAGGGAATGTTGGACCCCATCTTTCAGGACAGATAGGCGGAAAGGAACCCCCAACGGTAGGGGACCTGGTGATTCTGCAGATGAGTGGTGACAGGACGAAAGCTGCGTCTTGTTGCCAGAGTGATAGGGGAAAGATCATTGAAGATCTGTATCTTGGCATGTTTAAAGTCAATACGAGATTTGTTGCGGGTCGCCACAGAGAGGGCCTCTTTGCTCTCATAAAAATGAAATCGTACCACAACATCCCTGGGGTTGGATCCTGCAGGGGGTTTAGGGGCCAAGGACCTATGTGCCCGATCCAGACGCCAGTCAATGTCTGGTATATGGGGCGCTAGGGTGACAAACAGGCCCAGTAGGTATGGACGCAGTTCCTTATCAGTAACCGTCTCAGGTATCCCCCTAATCCTAAGGTTTTGGCGCCTTTCTCTGTTCTCCAAGTCCTCCTGCTGTAATTGGAGTTGGGACAGGGTATGTTTCATGGCCGCGTTATCTTCCTCCAGCACATGTACATATTGGGTCAGTTCATCAAATTTAGTTTCAAGCGTGTCTGTGCGCTCACCCAATTGATCAATCTCCCTCCTGAGCTCCTGAGTAATTTTACCCACCTCTTTGGTGATGTTATGGGTCAGGTTCTGTAGGAGATTCTGCAGCTTATGATCCAAAACGTCCACCGTGACCACGTCCTTGCTGCTTGATGACAGGGCATGCTGGGATCCATTGTGCTGGGATCCGTTATCCGCCGGCGGGGTTGTCAGCGCTTCCGGACTGGATTCGACGTGATCCAACGGGACCATCGGGTTAATCAAGGCCAGGGATTGCAGCCTATACAGGAAACGCTCCATGTTACGGTCCGTCTTCGTGGGTGGCTTTCTGGAAGCCGATCTTGCCCATAGGGTGTTAGGGGACGATCGGGCAGGTGCTGGGATCACTCCCAGAGCTATGGCAGTTACAGATGCTGTACGGGAGCGGCTTTGTGCGGAACGGGGACCGGAACTCTTCCTCTACATGTCCACCATCTTCAGGAGCCTGCCCGGATGGGTCACTTTAACTGTAGTGTAGAGAGTAACCTATCCCCATCTACACTTTTGGCAGGAGAAGTTCAAGTCTGGGGGCCCTGGTGGTGGGGTAGTCACTGTCTCAGCTTGCAGGAGGCCTCGGGTGTACCAAGATGGCTGCCGTGAGTCTGCTATGCAGCAGCTCTCCAGCCAGGGTAGCAGTCTCAGGGGCTTAATAGGACTCAGAGAGGGTGGCAGGACATGTGGCAATTGAGGTCTGTATCCCCAATGATGGGTCGGCCGAGACGTGCCCCCGTCGATCCCCACCTTAGGAAAGACCGGGGATTCGGGCCTAACCAGGCCGCGGTTGATGCGATCGCTTCTGGGGCTCGGGGTCTCTTCCGGACAGCACCGGGTAAGTGGGATTAAGGATGGTGAAGGAGGGGAGTGGTCCCTTACCTCCAGGATCGGTCCGATTCGGCTCCTTGGTGGGCCCTCAGGCAGACAACATGGCGGCGCCTCCGGAGCGGATGGCAGAATATCTCCGGTGTCCGTCAGCCAAATCTCCCCCAAATGGCTGCACTGGGCTCCGTGGGATCTGGGGCTGAGGATGTAGTCGTGCCCTGGGTGCAAGTGTGCAGTTAATAGTCCCGATGGCAGCTGATGGCACTTAGTGGACTCGGAGCTCCTCTCCAAGACGTCCGCCACCGTTCACGCTTGGCCACGCCCCGATTGACCACTTTTACCACTTTTAACTGGAATTTTATTTTTATTTTATATATATATATATATTTATATAATGCCCTATGCACTTTCATAGCTGTATTTTCTATATATAATACACTATTCAGATGTGCTTTAAAATGCATGGTTTTCCCTTTCATGAACAAGAAAATAATGAGGGTAATATGTTGGGCTGGTATGATAATGCTATGGGCCTGGTATGACATTTTTTCCAGGGCTGGTTTTTATTCCCAGTCCAGTCCTGGCTGGATTTATATTATAATACATAGTACACATTACAGAAGCCACTGTCAGCAATGCTAGGGGAAGTGACAGCCCATGATGTAACAAATATGTATGGAACTGCTGGCATGCTGTGCATCTGCCCAGTGTCCTGTTGTTTCGAAGGGTAATAAGAAGGGCTTGAATCTGTAAATGTTAACATAGGGCTTGCTGACAATTTTAGCATTGACAAAATACAGGAGATTGGCAAGGTCATTAGGTGTTATATGTTTTTTAGACACTACAAAAAAAAAAAAAAATTACAGACAGGCCCCAGATTACAAATATAGGGCCAGATTCAGCAAGAATTAGATTCCCGCAGAGTATCAGAGATACTCTACGCCGCCGTACTTTACCTGGCTCTAGGAGGAATTCAGAGAGATTTTGGCCCGTAAGGTATGGCGGCGTAGTGTATTTCTCCCGGCGGAATCAAACTACGCGAATAGGGGGGGGAGGTGAGGCATTTAAATTAAGCGCGTCCCCGCGGCGATCGAACTGCGCATGCTCCATTCAGAAATTTCCCACCGTGCATTGCGCGAAATCACGTTGTTACATCATTTTTTTTTTGAGTAGCGTCGTTTACGGACATTCCTATTCCCGGACGACTTACGCGAAAAAAAAAAAAAAAATTGAAAGTCGACGCGGGAACGACGGCCATACTTAACATGGGCCGCATAACGTTAGACCAACTAATAGCTGGTTTAACTTTACGTAGCGAAAAAATGACGTACGCGATTGCGAACGACGCTCGTAACTTCGTGGATCCCCGTAAAAAGCTCATTTGCATACCCCGACGCTGAAAACGACGCAAACTCCACCCAGCGGCCGCAAAAAGATCGCAGCGTAGATCCGAAGGCGTACAAAGACGTAAGCCTGTCAGATCGAAGCCCAACGACGCCGTATCATGGTTTGAGGATTCAAACTAGTGATACGGCGCGCAAAATTTGAAATTACTCCTGTCTAACACCAGTTAGACAGGCGTAATCGCTCTCTGAATCTGGCCCATAGTTTTTTAGGCTTGTTTTTAACATGAATTTGTGTGTAAGTTGAACAGGTAAAAAAAATTAAAAGTAACTCCAACCCAAAAAAACGTTTTTTTACGTTTTGGATAGCATAGGAAAGGGTTAACTGGCCATGAAGTGATGTGGGATTTCTGACGGGTTCACCAGACAGTGGGTGGCAGCATGCGATGAGCAGCAAGATACTTCTGTTCTTAAGTAGACATGTGCATTCGTTTTCGTCCTAATGCATTTTCATCCGAATTTCAGGTATTTTCGTTATTGTTTTAACAAACGATAACGAAAGCACAGAAAACGAAAACCGAAAAATCCGACATAAACAAATGCTTTTTTTTCGTTTTCGTTGCGGTCGAATGTGCCTAACCTTAACTCTATTAGTCCAATGTTATTCTACATAGAGAGAAAAGATTCGACATTGAGAGACATGAAGATTCGACATTGAGAGATATGAAGAGTCAAATTTTTTTTAAAGTAACTCCAACCCAAAAAATTTTTTTTTGACGTTTTGGATAGCATAGGAAAGGGTTAACTGGCCATGAATTGATGTGGGATTTCTGACGGGTTCACCAGACAGTGGGTGGCAGCATGCGATGAGCAGCAAGATACTTCTGTTCTTAAGTAGACATGTGCATTCGTTTTCGTCCTAATGCATTTTCATCCGAATTTCAGGTATTTTCGTTATTGTTTTAACAAACGATAACGAAAGTACAGAAAACGAAAACCGAAAGATCCGACATAAACAAATGCTTTATTTTCGTTTTCGTTGCGGTCGAATGTGCCTAACCTTAACTCTATTAGTCCAATGTTATTCTACATAGAGAGAAAAGATTCGACATTGAGAGACATGAAGATTCGACATTGAGAGATATGAAGAGTCAAATTTTTTTAAAAGTAACTCCAACCCAAAATTTTTTTTTTTTTTACGTTTTGGATAGCATAGGAAAGGGTTAACTGGCCATGAATTGATGTGGGATTTCTGACGGGTTCACCAGACAGTGGGTGGCAGCATGCGATGAGCAGCAAGATACTTCCGTTCTTAAGTAGACATGTGCATTTGTTTTCGTCCTAATGCATTTTCATCCGAATTTCAGGTATTTTCGTTATTGTTTTAACAATCGATAACGAAAGCACAGAAAACGAAAACCGAAAGATCCGACATAAACAAATGCTTTATTTTCGTTTTCGTTGCGGTCGAATGTGCCTAACCTTAACTCTATTAGTCCAATGTTATTCTACATAGAGAGAAAAGATTCGACATTGAGAGACATGAAGATTCGACATTGAGAGATATGAAGAGTCAAATTTTTTTTTTTAATATTCTGTCGAATCAAATCTTTTTCTTAGGACATTCGGCGGACACCATAAGCCTTCAATGACAGATTCGACATAGAGAGACATGAAGATTCGACATAGAAGAGAGACATGAAGAGTCATTTTTTTTTTTTTTAAAGATTCAATGACAGATTCAACCTTAATTTGGATTTTCGGACCAATGCATTTTTTTAACGAAAAACTAAATAAGTAAAAACGAATTTCGGGAGTAACTAAATTAATTAATTTTTCGGACGAAAACGAAATTACGAAACAAAATATTTCAGTGTGCACATGTCTATTCTTAAAGCGGGAGTTCACCCTAAATATAATCTTTCCCATGTGATCCAGCATACTGGCGTCAGCGCAGCAAATCGGAGAAATACGGCGCCTGCGCAGTCAGCTCCTAGGTCTGTGCGCAGGCGCCGTATTGCGCCGGAAATACCCGAGTCCTAAATCGGGTATTTTCGTAAGCCGTGACGGGATATACAGGCGCCATCCACCGAGGGGGAGATAAATCAAAATTCAAGATTAGACAGTAAGTGTGGTATTTAAAAAAAAAAAAAAAAACAGCATACTGGCGCTGACGCCAGTATGCTGGATCATATGGAAAATTGTATATTTAGGGTGAACCTCCTCTTTAAGTACAAGTCGTATGTAAGTCGGAGGTTTGTAACGTGCGGACTGCCTGTATTCATATTATGAGGAATAATTCATCGAATAAGTACAACATACATTGATATACGCGTTAACTTTGAATCCAGACCAAGTAACAAATTCTGGAAAGCCTTGTAAAAGGTTAAATACAGATTAATCGGTATCTTCAATATAGAACGGGGTAGTATTAGCATAGATTGAGAAATGTTCTTCGAGAGAGTTTATTCCAAGGACATTTATCTGAGAGGAGGAGTAGAGAAGGGTGACCAGTGACTTAATCTTTAGGGTGAACTAAGATGAAGACACATGCCTCATGCCCCTATATATTGAGATGGAGTCTGAGATGTGGTTATTTCCACAAACTCTGGCTATCGGGTCTGCATATATATATATATATATATATATATATAAAATAGATATAAATATGTAAATATATATATATATATATATATATATATATATATATATATATATATATATATATAGGTAAATATATTTCTAAAGGTGCTATTGACATGAAATGTTCACCACGTCGGTAGCAATTCATACATACAAAAAAACAAAAACAGAATATGAATAAAATCAGAAACCAAAACAAATAAGTTCATAAATTAAGTTATGTGTAATAACATTGTGACAGACTCACCCGGGACATCCCTGAACCATCTTATGTCTAAAATCATCCTATGTCCAATAGGGGCATAGGATGACAGAGAAATTATATCTGGGACTACCTGAGATGGGATTATTATGTATTTATTATCCACAATATTCATAGATGCTAATGCAGTCACCCCTAGCCATCTCTCTGTTCTCTGTGCTAATTGACCCTGCTATTTTGTGTGAAGATGCCCTGTGTTTACACTTATGATAATGGGTATTGTATAGCAGGTGATAGGAGCCGGGATGTCTACCTTAAAAGGTCATATCTCAGAGTCACCTCATCTGGGTAAATCATTAGTTAATTAGCTCATGTTAATTTATGTTCTGGTTACCTCTTTAAACTGTATACAGTATAAGGTTGTATTCTTAGTTCTATTAAACACTCCGGCCCAGATTCACGTACATCGGCGCATTATTGGACCGGCGTAGCGCACCACTTTTCCGTTAGACTTGCGTAATCTAGCCGCGTAATCCCGCGATTCACGAAGCTTTTGCGCAAGAGATTGCGCAAGCGTAAGGTTTTTTCCTGAGGCGTAAGGAGGAGTAATACAAATTGGGAGGGACGTGGGCGTGTTACATTGAAATGAGCCGTGACCCCATGCAAATGAAGGGCCGGCCGACTCGCGCATGCGCGCGTGAAGGAAACCATGTCAGCTCCGTTGTGCGCATGCTCACAACTCGGGAGCGGCGCAATCAGTGAAATTGGAAATGGACTAGGGCAACTTTATGAACTACGCAGACAGCATAAATAGACAGACACAAATGCACTTCCTTTGCAAAAATACATCCCTTTGTATCCCTCCCTCTACAGCAAGGTGCTTTTGTTTGTTTGTGACGTGTCTTTGAGATATTTGGGGACTGTTTTGCAGAGTGATTTTTGTCTTTTATGTGTTTTCTTTGTTGTTATTTTGTTTAAATTATATTTTTGCTGGGCATTTTTTATTTTTGCTCGTCATTTATTTAATTTTTTTGGTTCTGTTTGTGTATGATTTTGGAATGTGGGGGTGATATTCCTGCGGGAAAAGGGGTGTAACCCTCATTTGTGGTGGAGAAGTGATCGCCAGGTCTGTGTGAATGGTGTATGAATGTACAGTGACATAATTGGAGCCGTGGCATGGCGTTGCAGCTCACAAGTCCTGCATGGTGGACTGGTGCCAATCCAATGTGATGAGGATGTGGGGTGTGTGTGCTAGGGACCACAGTGGTATGCATGCATGCATTCTCATTGTGCCATGATTAATGTGTGTGTTTAACGTGCAAAGATGCATAATGTGAGCTGCCATGAGATGGGGTCATGAGATGGGGTACCAGTGCATATGCAGAGTCACCTTGAAGGGAAAAGACAGGAGGATGTTAGTCATGCATGTGCCACTTGTGAGGTGTGCATCACGGGAGGGGATACTCATGCCTGCCACCCATGTCACTCACCAACCAGCCAGCTGTCCCCATACATGTTCTGTTCGAAATCTGTGGGGATGGGGCTCTGATTGTATATGTAGCTGTCATGGGTGTCATGGGTGGTGCCATGTGTTGGGCTGGTGATGTCCTCCTGCAGGGTTGTGGTAATTCCAGGATGGCATGAGGGGTGAATCTGAAGATGCGAGACACCTCAGAATCACTCATGCCAAAGATGTCTATGCGTGTGTGATATATCAAGTGAAGAGTGAGGGGCTTGTATCAGATAAGAATATTGTATTAGATTAATTTAAATTGTAAATTTTATATAAGCAAATAAAAAAAAAAAAAAAAACATCTCCCGTGCCCTCCTTAGTGCCATCCTCCGTGCCCTCCTCCTTCTTTGTTCATCTAAAGTCAGTAGTATAGCTATGCGCGACGATGCCCCTGGCATGTTGGCATACAGATTGTTGGGCAACACGTGTGACTGCTGAACTCCTCACTAACAGTGTTGCTTTATCTGACAATTAGACTTTTTTTCAAAATTTAGACCAGCTTTTAGGTCCTCTAACTTTAGACAGAACATTTTGCAGTTGCGCACATCGCGTAGCCTGCGCAGCAACTGCGTTTTTTTGTGAATCCCCGTAACTCCCTCATTAGCATATTTGACTAGCAAATCAATGGTGTGTCTAGCGCAGTTTTGCGCGAAGGGAAGCGAAGGTCTAACTCAATTACGCCGGACCAAAAAACGTAGATTTCTGGCGTATATTGTTTTGTGAATCGCGTCCAACTATACGCACGCGCACATTTAGACTTACGCACGCGCAACAGCAGTTGCGCAGGCGTAATCGCTCTGTGAATCTGGGCCTCCATGTTTTAGCACACAACAAGTCTCATCTCGTGTGTTCAGGGCAGCTGGAATATCTGATATCTATATCCAGACTGATAGGAAGCGGTATATGACGGAAGCACTCAATCGAAGTGTGGGACGTTCCGTTACAAACATGGAATGACACAAGGAAAAAGTATTGAACACATGAAGAAAGGGCAAAAAGACATGGAAATCCAAGATACCAGCTGAAATCTATCAGTAATTAAAAAAACAATCCTGCCCCTTGTCAGTGCAAATTAATATCAGCTGGTTCAGTGTCAACTGATGGCCTATAAAACGGTGTCTCATTACCAAGGTGTCACACAAGAAACATCTCATGATGGGTAAAAGCAAAGAGTTCTCTCAAGACCTTTGCAACCTTATTGTTGCAAAAAATAAGGATGGCAGAAGAATTTCTTAACTTCAGAATTTTCCAGTGAGCTCTATTGGGGCCATAACCCAGAAGTGGAAAGAACATCTTTTTACAATAAAACAGCCATGACCAAGTGCTCCTGATAGAGGAGTGAAAATAATTATCAGAAGTGTTGTCCAAGAGCCAAGAGCTTCAGAAAGACCTGAAATTAACAGGCAGGATTGTGTCAAAGAAAACAATAAGTAATGCATTCGACCGCCATGGCCTGTATGCACGCTCACCACACAAGACTCCACTGCTAAAGAAAAAGCATGTTGACGCTTCTTTAAAGTTTGCTGCGCAACATTCAGTACTGGCAAAACTCATATTATTGAAGGAAGGGTCAATGAAAAAATGTACCAAGACATTCTTGACAGAAATCTGCTGCAATCTTCCAGGATGATGAAGATGAAGACTATGAGCCAGATTCAGAAAGAGTTATGCTGGCGTATCAGTGATACGCCGGCATAACTCACACTTTGTGTCGGATTATCTGTTTTCTGTATGCAGTAAAAAAGATACGCCGGATTGCAGTAAAGATCTGACAGGCGTAATTGTATTACACCGTCGGATCTTAACTGCAAGTTTAAAATGGCCGCTGGGGGTGTTCCCACTGATTTACGCCGAGAATATGTAAATCAGCGAGATACGCCAATTCACGAACGTACACCGGCCCGACGCAGTCACTTTACGCCTTTTTCGTAAGGGGTTTCCCGGCGTAAAGATAAAGCTGCCAAAAGCAAAATGTTAAGTATGGACGTCGTGACCGCAGGAAATTTGAAAATGTTTACGTTGTTTGCGTAACTTGTCCGTGAATGGGGATTTACGTCGATTACTTTAACGTCGAAAACACCGTCAAAATTCGGAGCATGCGCACTGGGATTTTTCTATGGTCGACGCATGCGTGAACGTACCTAATTTAAAAATGAGACGCCCCCTACCCGCCAAATTTGAATTAGGCCGGTCAATTTACGCTACGCCGCCACAACTTTACACGCAAGTGCTTTGTGAATACCCATTAAAGACCCTTAAAGAACCGCTCGCCATCCTGAATCTGGCCCTATGTGTGTGGAAGAACGGGACAAAATCACACCTGAGCAATGCATGCAACATATTTATCCATGCAGGAGGCATCTTCAAGCTGTCATTACCAACAAAGGATTTTGTGCAAAGTATTAAAAAAGGTTTCAGTTAGTGTGTTCAATACTTTTTGCCTGTGTCATTCCATTTTATTACACATAACTTCATTTCTGAACTTATTTGTTTTGGTTTCTTTGTATGTATGGGTTGCATGGGTTGTTACCAACATGTGGTGAACATGTAATGTCAATAGCACTTTTAGAAATATATTTACTAAGAAAAATGATGATGTGTTCAATACTTATTTTACCCGCTGTATACTGTGTATATATATATATATATATATATATATATATATACACACTCACATATATACACTGTGAAGGGAGGGCCTGTGGAACCCAGAATCCCTTGCAAAGGATGGGAAACCCTTGTTTCAGCTCCCCATGCACCTCGTATGTCTAAGGTCACCCTGAGCCATTCTGGCACAGGGTGACTGATAAAATTTATCTTGGATTACTGAAAATGGAACATATTTATCCACAATATCTCCCAGGATATATATAAAGACTATTCTTGGTTTGTTTGATTCTGAACTCTTCATGTTAATTGAAAGAGCTGATCACATTGGCCTCTGTACAATGTAGGAGATTAGCTGACTCCTGCTATTGTGTGAAGGTGTCCTGTGTGTATACTTATGATAATGTATAATCTACTGTGTGAAGCTCGGTGACAACTAGTCGAAACCTCCTCTTCTACTGTATATAAGACTTGTATTCTGGTTCTAATAAAGAGTCCACGTTCAGCAGACAAACAAGTATCGTCTCGTTGACGTTGTGTGCTTGTGAGCAGTTGTAATATCTGATATCTATATCCAGACTGGGAGGAAGTGGTATATGACGAAAGGACTCAAGCGGAGTGTGGGACGTTTCGTTACATATACATACATACATATATAAATGTATTAAAACATGGATGACGTCAGTAGAGTAGTTGACATGTCAGTAGGGCAAAGGATGGTGTCAGCAAGACAGTGGATGGGGTCAGTGAGTAGGGCAGTGGACAGTGTAAGTAGTTTTTCATTTGTATTATTTTTTTGCAATATTATTATTATTTTTACATATTTTTGAGGAGCTTCATTGGGGGCTTTGGTAAAATATTAGCACCAGACAGTAGGGGAATCTGCGCCACATAGGGTGATTAGGGTGTACCCAGGCACAACCCCTGCGTACCCCTATAGTTGTATATTTAAATCTGATTGGTGGTACAGGAAGCAGAGAAAGAGAAGAAGTTTTACACTACAATAACAGACATATGATATGCTGTGTAAAATCTGGCAGGATTGGTTTACAGTGAACTCAGTTTATAGAGATATATTCCTGATTTTTCCGATAAACACATTATCTTCAGTCAACATCTTTTATTTGTTTTCTGAAGCCAGTCTTTTCTGGTGTTCTTTTCTTACATTATTTGGTCCACATAAAAATAAGCCTAATTTATTTTGGCTTCCATTCATCCGTAGCAATGTTGCAGGCCAAAAAATCTGCTGTCATCTACAGTTCAGGAGCTCTGAGTGATATTCAGCTGCACAGAGAGGCAGTGATCATATTCCAAAATGTTCTGTTTATACCACCGCCTGGTTTCCATCATCGAGGAAGCGACCCTGTGATTATCAGGTCAAACCCCATTGAGACTCATTTATTCTACACTTCTGAAAGCTCCCGCTTCTTTCCAGCATCTATTTACCTCCTTTAGTAATACCAGTTAAATGGATTGCTCTTAGAGCTTTTGCTTCCTAATTGGCCAACAGTCTGAGTCTATGTTACATTATAAAGAAGATAACTAGAAAACAGTATACTCAATCAGTCAACTGCCACTGCCAGTGCTCACCCAGAAACATTCCTAATAAATTGAAGTGTGGAATTATGAGAAAAACGGGAAAGACTACAGATTTTTTCTGTATTTCTCCATAAATGGTTCCTAAAGAAGGATTGATACTTAGTAATAAAGATGGTCTTATTTAAAGTGGATCTCCAGCAAGGATAGAGAGGAAGTTTAAAGCTGAAATCTAGATAGATATAAAAGACACAGGTAGCTCTGCAATCATTAATACATTATTACATAAAATATTTAATTGCAAGCAGTGTATACACCTAAATTTGATGGTCACCAGTCATCTCTATGACCGTCGGAGGCTCGGGTGCGATGTGATGACGTCACGCCGGGTCCCCGTAAGTAAACAAAGCCACGATTGCGGCTACTAAGAAACAGCAATCATGAGATTGGTGAATTCTTTTCACCGATCTCATGCTTTCCAGCCTGGAGGAGAGATGCGGGGTCTTATTGACCCCGCATCTCTCCATAAAGAGGATCTGTCACACACATTTCCTATTACAAGGGATGTTTACATTCCTTGTAATAGGAATAAAAGTGATAAAAATGTTTTTTTTTTAAAAATTTAAAAAAATATATATATATATATACAGTATATACAGTATATATGTAAAAAAATAATAATAATAATAACAAAAATTTAAATAAAAAATAAGACAACAGTAAAGTTGTAAGAAATATAGCATAGCCCACCCATCTTAGATTTAATATGCCATGTCATTTAGGATTAATACAGCTTACACAATGTCTCATTTTTGCAGAGATGCAGAAACCCCTCACACAGTTTAAGATATGTATGTCATGTGTGGACTTTGTATTAAGCTTATATTGACTTAAGATAACATACTAATACAATGTTGTATAAGCTCATAAATATAGGTTTTCAAGTTCACATCTATATGTTAAATGAAATGAGGTAATAACTAAAGCTAATGATTTACTTAAATACTTATGTAAAACCATGCGTGCGCATTGTAAGGAATCACGCACTCATCTGTTTTTGCCTTATAAAAGCCAGCGATGTACATTCAGTAAATTAGATTTCATATAACTACACCTTGCTGTTTCCTGTGTCTTTATATGAAGTCCCAGGCCTGAGAGCTGAGGACTTCTTTCTTCATTGAACCCTGAAACCTACCTGGGTGTTCCTATAGAAGAGATAATTCCTAACAAAAGTTAGCCCAATTTTTTTATATTGTGAAAGATAATGTTACGCAGAGTAAATTGATACCCAAGATGTCACGCTTCAAAATTACGTTCGCTCGTGGAATGGCGACAAACTTTTACCCTTTGAAATCTCCATAGGTGACGTTTAAAAAATTCTACAGTTTGCATGTTTTGAGTTACAGAGGAGGTCTAGGGCTAGAATTATTGTTCTCGCTCTACCAATCGTGGCGATACCTCACATGTGTGGTTTGAACACCGTTTACATATGCAGGCGCTACTCACGTATGTGTTTGCTTCTGCGTACGAGGTCGGCGGGACGGGTTGCGTTTTCTGGCTCCTAGATTCCAAGCAAATTTGTCAAACCCTGGGCTAACTGTACTGTTTTTTTTATTCATTTTATTTCCAAAAAACACGTTTGATAAATTGCTGCGCAAATACCGTGTGACATAAAAAGTTGCAACGACCGTCATTTTATTCTCTAGCGTGTCTGCTAAAATATATATATATATATATATATATATATATATATATATATATATATATATATATATATATATTTATATTGTTTGCGGGTTCTGATTTCTAATTTCTAATTTTCTAGCAAAAAAATTATGATTTTTACATGTAGGAGAGAAGTGTCAATTGGCCTGGGTGGCCAAAAATGAATTACTATAAGTAAGTAATATACAAATAATTATTATATATTATTTTTAAGGTAATTTACTATATTTTCCAAAACTGTACTCAAACAGGTGGCTTAACAGACACATTACTGAAGTTATAACTTCCAACCAGTATTTCACAGTAAATAGATACATTTTTATTTATTTATTGTTTGAAAGCTTGTGGCGTGTGAAACACACTCAAAAACTTCACTCGGTGCAAAAAAAATGTGCACACAAATAAAGAGATGACACAAAAAAAAATGTGCAGCAGGTGTACACAAGCCCTCTAAAATCAGAGACAGAGATTGCCGCTCCAGGCAGGTCTTGTTGGGTGCAATCTTCTTCTCAGGAACTAAGGGTGCTAGCAATACACATGGCAAATAAGAACAAAAGATGATCAGGACAGCCGCACTCCAATCCAAGGTAACTTTAATGTAAAAAAATGGAAACAGGCACTACAAATCACAACAACGGAACCTAGGACAGCTGACGCGTTTCACACTAACTTCAGTGTTTACTCATAGCTTATGCTATGAAAGCTATGGGTAAACACAAAGCTATGAGTAAACACTGAAGTTAGTTAGCTGTCCTAGGTTCCGTTGCTGTGACTTGTAGTGCCTGTTTCCAGTTTTTTACATTAAAGTTACGTTGGATTTGAGTGCGGCTGTCCTGATCATCTTTTGTTCTTATTTTCCTCTAAAATCAGAGGGCCTTGCCCTGATCCCCCAGGGCATTAGGGTCCAGACGGGGAGTGAGGTACTTTACACTTGGTCCATCTGTCCGAAACCAGACTCCACTGGTACTAGCCCTTCCAGGCCCCCATTAATCCAGTGGATTTGCATAGCACCACACCGATCACTCTTCAGGGTGATGCCAGCTTCTCCACCGGATGCTGACAGGAACAGTAGTCACACCGATTCTAGCCAGAAAACCAGCCCTTCGGCCAGACCCAATGCAGCATCCATTCTCACCAGGAGCACCCTTCTGGCCTGCTCAGACTCAACAATTTATCAGCCTCTATGACCAAAAGGCCCCTACCGAAACAGACCGTCCAGGTAAAATTACACCATCAGATTTGCATCTGCCCTCCCCATTTGGGGGTAACATAGCACCTCCTTTGGCAACTGATAAGAACAGACTTAGCCAAAAGGCCAAGAAGCACCAGCAGTTCTGGGTGTGTATTTGGCCAATGGTACAAAAGCAATGATTTGCTTGGCTCCATCCACTGTACTGTAATGAGAAATCATTTTCGTATTTTAGGTGGTCTTATTTTGATGAAATGAGACATATGAATGCCTTCTATTTTAAAAATTCAATGAAGAAAAAAAACACCCAAGTGGCTTTTTTAAGTAATAATATAGAGAATGCTATATATATACTGTATATACCGTATTTATCGGGGTATAACACGCACATGTGTATAACATGCACCCTAACTTTCAGAGGGAAGTTTCAGGAAAAAAAAAAATCCACAGCCCCCTGCGTATAACACGCAGGCACAGTTTACCCTCTATTTTCAGGGTAAAAAAGTGAGTGTTATACGCCAATAAATACAGTGGGGTAGATTCACATACACTTAATATTGTGCTGCGTAATCGAAATACTCTACGCTGCCATATTTTACCAGGCTCTACACCGAATCCTGGTAGATTTTTGCCCGTACGCTACGGCGGCGTAGTCTATTTCTCGCCGCGTAATCGAAATACGCGATTGGGGGGCGTGAAGCATTTAAATTAAGCGTGTCCCCGCGGTGATCGAACTGCGCATGCTCCGTTCAGAAATTTCCCGCCGTGCATTGCGCGAAATCACGTCGTTACGTCATTCGTTGTTTGAGTAGCGGCGTTTACGAACATTCCTATTCCCAGACGACTTACGTAAAAAATAATAAAAGACGTGGGAAAACGTAGAAATTCGACGCGGGAACGACGGCCATACTTAACATGGGCTGTCTAATATTAGAGCAGCAAAAAGCTGGTATAGTGTTACGCAAATAAAAGATGACTAAAGGTGCCGTAAGAGATTGCGATTGAAGATCGTAATTTCGGGGATCGCCGGCAAAAGCTCATTTGCATACCCCGACGCGGCAAACGACGGGAAGTCCACCCGGTGGCCGCAATTTTATTGCAGCGTAGATCCAAAGGCGTACAAACACGTAATCCAGTCGAATTGAAGCCCGCAGCCGTCTATTCATGGTTTGAGGTTTTCGACTAGCTAGAAAACGCGCGTAATTTGAAATTACTCCAGTCTAACACCAGTTAGACAGGCGTAATGGCTCTCTGAATCTGGCCCAGTATATATATATAGTTTATCTCAGCCATAAGCACAATCATACCATTGTTTTTTAACTGACATACATACCTGTATGTATGTTTCCTCTTTTTAATATGATGTATTAATAAAATGTAATAATTTTTATGTACAGTATATGATTTGTACTCTCCATGTCTGGCCTATATAGTCCGACTCTTTCATTTTTTTCTAATCTATGTATACAGATGATGGCAATGAGTGTAACTTATATATGATTGACTGAAGAAGTGGATTGATGGGAAAAAGAGTAGGAGGGTGTTTTGCAGGAAGGAGTGTGACAGATCCAAGTTTCAGAGAGAAGTTGTTGGATGAACATTCCCTCCCTAAATGTTTTGGTATTGTTGAATGACTTACAGTGGTTTTGGTAGATCTTGTAATTCTTGGGTCCTTGAAGGCTGTTGAAATCTGGTGTTTTAGAAAAAGGGTAGAGACCCATTTTAGGTGTAATGATCTCTAGTTGGTCCAAGTCAACTAATAGTGACCAGGTAGTTGTAGACCGGTAAGGTGTCTGTGGTCAGACCTCGATATGCTGTTTTGCATAACTTAGCTAATTGTTGCTACAAACACAAACATTTTGTTTTATGGCACCTTCAAAGACTGGCAACATCATTCGATTTGTAATCTTAAGTTTATGGTTATTTATTTTGTACTTTGTTATATAATAACGGCCATTTAACTTCACTCTTGAGTAATGTGTTTTCTTTGGGGTTAGAGGGGATGGATTTAGGAGGGGTAGGCTAGAGGTTATTGATTTGGTGATATAGTAATAGAGTAGATATAGTATTATAGTAACCAAGTTATTTCAAGGGTCCCTTGTGTTTAAAAATGCGTAAAAAGGCTAATCTAGAGCAGTGTTTTTCAACTCCAGTCCTCAAGGCACACCAACAGGTCATGTTTTCAGGCTTTCCATTATTTTGCACAGGTGATTTGATCAGTTTCACTGCCTTAGTAATCACCACAGCCATTTCATCTGAGGGAAATCCTGAAAACATGACCTGTTGGTGTGCCTTGAGGACTGGAGTTGAAAAACACTGATCTAGAGGATATCCAATCAAACTGGAAAATAAGCGCTAAACTGACAAGTCAATTACTATATCCAAACCACTTTTGTGCTTTTATTGTCTGATACAGATAGTCTGTCCCTTCCTCCAGCTCTGTAATTAAAACAATGATCCAGATAGTCGCATGTTACTTATTGATCTTGGATTTTATGGGTCAGAACTTACAGCATGCTAATAAAGTTTGACGTGGGCTAAATGAAGCATATAACAAAGAGATACACAGGCATAACTCACATCGCCCAACATAATGTTACATAAGCTTTAGTAAAAGCATTACTGCATTGCTTATTCTGTACAGCGGAGAATGATGAGTCATAATGAATGTATCTTACTGTAAAGTGCTGGGAAATAGCATAGCGTCACTGTATAAAATGTTGATATCATTATTTTTATTATTATTACTATTGTTCTTTTTATTAGCAGTAGAAGCAGCAACAGTAATAGTATAGTAGCAGTAATTGTATGGAACTGAAGGTTTTAATTACCCTAACACTTTTGATTTCCGCAATATTTTGCCATTTTGGCAACTGTAATGGAGTTAATGGCAGAGATATTTTTACAGCTGAAATCCAGGATAAGCAGATATTGTCTACAATATTGTCTATACAAGAGGTGTCTATTCAAACTTAAAGAGGAGTTCCACCCTAAAAAATTACTTTTGTTTAATCCCCTCCCCTCCCCCTTACATGCCACATTTGGCATGTAATTTTTTTGGGGGGGAGTGGGGGCTTCAGTAGGAGTGGGACTTCCTGTCCCACTTCCTGCTTCCGCCAAGCGGCTGGTTAGGCGATTAAGCCTTAATCGCCTACACCAGCCCCTCCCTGTAGGCGATCACATGGGACACATGACAGGTCCCATGCGATCGCCTCTCCAATCAGCGGCGAGCCGCGCCGCGCGCGCATGCGCAGTGAGGCTCGCGCATGCGCAGTGGGTGCCCGGCCGTGAAGCCGAAGGCTGTCACGGCTGGGTGCCCACAGTCGGGATGGAGACGCCGGCTGGGGAGGGGGGGAGAGGAGCGGAGCCCTGGTCGGTGCGTCGCTGGAACGCAGGAGCAGGTAAGTGAGTGTTTATTAAAAGCCAGCAGCTACACTTTTTGTAGCTGCTGACTTTTAATAAACACAATTTTTGGCTGGAACACCCAACAGGACAATAATGGTCTGACAGACCGTTTCAGCAGACAGATTCGATCGTGTGTACGGGCGGACAGACAGATTTTGCCAGCCGACAGACCGATTTGAACAGATGTATTTGGTCGTGTGTACGCGGCCTCAGAAGAAAAGCTGAATTTTAGACAAAATCCTAAATAATAAGAATTCAACTACAGGTGAGTCTAATTATTCATTAAACAGAAAACGAGAAAACCCCTTCCCATTTCATGCCGTCTGCAATGGCACCACATGGAAGAGAAATGTCACAAGGCCTGAAAAAATGTATAATTAATTTAAACAACAAATGTAAAGGCTTCAAGAATATCAGCAAAGGTTATCTTATTAGTCAGAATACTGTAGAAAAAGATGGAGCTGCGACCATCACACAGAAACATCCAGGCCATCCACGGAAGTTAACACCTCGACAAAAGCATCTTCTGATGAGAATGTGTCAGGGTACCAATTCCGCCAGACACAGAATCGCACACATGCACGGTAGTTCAGCGCTATCGCGCATGCCTGTGCTCAAATTGAGACCTGACTGGCCTATTTAAATCAGCTTCTCCCCCTTGTCAGGTTGCTGGTTTGTCATCAGCTCCTGTTATACTTCCTGTTGAAGCTCCTGCCTTGTTTTACCCGGATTACCTGACCTTTGGCTTACGTCCCTGGATTGCTGCTGTCTCCTGCCCCCTGATCTCTGGCCTGTACCCCTGGACTTTCTGCTTTCTCCAATCCCTGACCTACGGCTTGTCTCCCGGATCTGTCTCCAGTCTCTGTTCCCTGCCTAAGTGCCTTGAGTACCTGGACTGTTGTTGCCTGCCCCTTAGCTGTCACCAGTGAACTACTCCCTGCTCAGCTTCTGACCAGCATATCAAGTCTCCAGTGCCTCCTTGCGCTTCCTTCCCTCTGTTCCAACTCCAGGGGACGGATCGCGCCAGGTTGCAAAGGTGAGCCGCCCTCAGCATCTCGGCCTCGGTAAGTACATTCGTGACAGAAGGGTTGAAAAAAAATCGCCATGCTAGTTCACTACAGTTAGATAAAGATGTAGAAAGCCAAACTGGGGTGGTTGTTTCTCATGGCACAAAACGGCATACACTGCAGAGAAATGGCTTACATGGGTGCCATCCACGAAGGAAGCCTCTCCAAAAGCCCATGCAGAATAAGCCCACCTAGAATTTTCTAGGGCCCATGCTGAAAAAGAAGAAGGCTACTGGGACTCTCTACTCTGGAGTAATGAAACCAAGATAAATGTTTTTAGAATTGATGGCTTTAAAACAACCTGCAAGGGACATCGTGCACTTATTCAACATGACAATGAAGCAAAACACAAATCTACTGTTGCATTTCCAAAGAAGACCAGGGTGAACGTGATTTAGCGGCCAAGTATGTTTCCTGATCTGAACTCAATTGAACACCTATGGGGAATTCTGAAGAGACAAGTTGAGCATCACTCTCCATCCAGCATCCAGCCTTCTAAAAGAGGTTGTTCTTGAAGAAATAAAAAGATAGATGTTGCAATATGTCGCCAACTTGTTCATTCCATGCCTAGAAGACTTGGTGTTGTCCTTGCAAATCATGGAGGTCATACAAAATACTAGATGTAGTAGTTTTTGTTGTGAGGTTTATTCATGTTTGCCTCAAGTAATTTGAGTAAAACTGAAGATTTTGTGATCCAAGTTATGTTATTAACATTATTTCCATGTAACTAAACAAATGCTCCATTTAGAACTCAGTTTTGTCAACATTTTGGACATTTTTCTTGTGTTCATTGAGATATTGATTAAAATCTGATTTTTCAAAAGGGCTTTACTCATTTATGCTGAACACTGTATATATATATTGTGAAGAACTAGCATCAAATGTAGAGCTTGAAGGACACCGCCACTCGCTGGTTCTTCTTTTTAAGGGCTTTGTTTTCCCATTTTTATTAAAAGAAGTTCAAAACAAAATCAAAGATTTCCCTTGCAGGAGTTTCACTCCTTTTCATCAACAAAATGACAATCAGCCTCCTGGCTTATACATACAACAGTGCAGCTCAGGCCTTCCACTACAGGCTCTCGTCTGTCTCCTACAGACTATTCCCTTGGCAACACAGTCCATTTAGATAGCAGACCCTCGCTGCTCTCATCCTCAGACTTGGGTTCCACTGTGCACACAAGCACTTTATGGCTTCTCCAGTGCACACCTGCACTCGTCGGGAGGGTGGAGCCCAGAAACCTGATCCTGACTCTACTATCAGGCCCACACACACCTGAACAATCAGTGTGCCGGTGGGTCTCAAAACATGGATCCAGGACTGGGTATTTCATCCCCCCCAGATCTCTAAGAAATCCCCAGGCTCCAGGTCCCAAAGTGGACTTTAGTAAACAATGAGGAAACTGAAAAGCCAGTTTCCCCCCAAACAAGCAAACCTGCCTGGTTGAGAATCCTGTATTCGTACACTGGTGGGGTACCACACTACCTATATATATATATATATATATATATATATATATATATATATATATATATATATATATATATATATTGTGGTGGTGGGACTCTGTACTACCTAAAAGGTTGCTGGTTTACACCAGATTTTGGAGAGAGACACATTAATTGCACAGCTGTGTGTTCAGCTATTTAGTTCTGACCTGACTAATGGCCCATACACACGATCCGAATATCGGACGATAACGATCGTCCGATGATGGATCGTACGATTTTCGGATCGTGTGTACACTACTTTCGACAGCCGATCACCACCGTTCATCCGATTAAATTCGATCGGACAAGCGCGAAAAATTTTCTCGTCCGATGTCCGATCGTCCGATTTTTGTTTAGTCAGTACAGCCGTCGTCCGACAATACAATACAAATACATTACAACACGTGACATCACTTCCGATCGTTTTTTTCTATCGTACGAGAATTTTTGTGAGTTTAAAAACCTATTTTACTTTACTCACGATTATTAAGCGAAAAAAGTCGTACGATCCGTCGGCCGATATTCGGATCGTGTGTATGGGCCATATAGCTCGGAGACCCTCCAACAGACAGGAAGTCTGTGCTGGGAGTCAGGTGGACTCCCATCCCTCTGAGAGGAGTCAGAGACGCTGCATGGGTGCAGATAGAGTATGCATGTCTGCAGGAGGCAGATGTCATTGGTGATTGAGCAGCAAGACGCTGACCAGGAGTAAGCAAGGAGTTAGCTTAACTCTAGGAAACTCTGTTTGTTCTGAGGAACAGACCTAAGGCCTAGGCTAACGGCCTGAAGCAGCCGGATGGCAAGAATGAAAGCCAGGAGGCCCCTGTGAGGGCTACTGATGTATTTGTGAACTTTTTGTGCTTTTAAATAAAAGTGGGCTACCAGGCCCTTAAAAATTCAGTTCTGGACTGGTGTACTCACTTTAAAACGCACCTACCGCTGGAGTCTGATCACCCTAATCTTAGAAAAAAAAAAAAATATATATATATATATATATATATATATATATACTTTTTTTTAAATATACCCTATTCTTTTAAATATAGCACATCATATTACATGATAGAAAGGTATGAAACTATGTATCGGAATAACCTGAAGTGACAGTTTTCCTTTAACATTCCGTTTGGTGATCCTGTGATACCCTGTTGGTAATATTAGTGTGCTTTCTTTTCAGGCTTGCAGAGAATAAGGTGATAATACCAAAGAGAGACATTTGTAGCTGTAATTGATCCACTGTAGCACGAGTGACATAGATGTCAACTTTGAAACACACTGACATTCACAGACAGCCACAAAGCAATTTTGTAACCCTAGGAGACTGGTTTGGTCTCAATAGCAACTTCAAAATATTTTGTACTTTAAGTCTAAAATTAAATACTCCTTTAATGCCTCGAGCTGTCAAGCATGACATTCAGTAGAAAAAGAGAGAATCTATCAGACGGGCGACTGTAAAAGTCAGTGATTGATTGGAAAAGAAAAACTGCTGCTGAATGTATTTTAGGATATATTTATTCTGTTTTAGGAAGGCAGTGCTGATCTTTTAATCTTCATTCCACTGAATGGCATTTTTTTCCTTCTCGGCCCACGTGACTTAATGTTAATGATTATTTTTATAGCTGCTCTGCACCACAGAAGCTTTTGTGTCCATAACTTTCACTGATGAGAGCTAACAAGATTGATAGGGCTGTATGCCAGTTTGATATATGATTTTATATTTAGGCCATGTTGGCACCAAAAGCCAACCGTTTTGGAAGCACAGTTGGCCTCACAGTCATTAAGAAATGATTTGCACATCTCAACCTACCATCCATGCAATGCAATATCACCTTTTTTCTCATGCTTTGCATTTTGTTTGTCATACCAAAAAGAGTGAAAGCATTGATCTGAGCTTCTCCAGGCCACTAAGTTGTAAATGTGTGAGCTTGCCCCTCACTGCCAATGGTAAAAGTTATCTGGCTGACATTTCTTCTTCTAACCTCTCAAAGCAAACCCACTGTGGGCCATAACTTTTATGTCATCTGTTCACTAGACATGTGCATTAGTTTTCGTCTGAATGCATTTTCGTCCGAATTTCAGGTATTTTCGTTATCGTTTTAACAAAAGCACAGAATTCGAAAACCGAAAGATTCGACATAAACAAATGCTTTATTTTCGTTTTCGTTGGTTGAATGTGCCTAACCTTAACTCTATTAGTCCAAGATTATTCTACATACAGAGAAAAGATTCGACATTATAGAGAGAAAAAGTTTGACATTATAGAGAGAAAAGATTCAACATTAAAGAGAGAAAAGATTCGACATTATAGAGAAAAAACATTGCTGCTGGAATTGGGTAAAATAAAAATAATGATGATGATGAATGTTATTGGCTGATTGTAACCAAAGAGGAGGAGCAGTAAAATAGCTAGAACTAACTTGACAATTCAACATGAATGACGAACATTCGACAAAGCATTGAAAAATATACAAACGTCGAATCTGTCATTGAAGGCTTATGGTGTCTGTTGATAGTTCTAAGAAGATTCGACAGAGCAGCTAAACTGTACGACGCTGCAATCGTATATCTTTGGTCAAATGCTCGGCCCATAGACTATAAAAAAATTCTGTTGTTGGTTGACTAGTAATAATAATTAATAAATATAATTACTAGTGTCATACAACATTAGAAATCTACTATAGCTTGTAGGCGGAACATTCGACTGGAAAAGTATGATTGCAGCGACGTACAGTTTCACTGCTCCGTCTAATCTTCTTTGAACATTCAACAGTCAGACACTATAAGCCTTCAATGACTGATTCATCCTTAAAGAGGAGTTCCACCATAAATTTTTACTTTTTTTTAATCCACTCCCCTCCCCCTTACATGCCACATTTGGCATGTAATTTTTTTGGGGGGGGAGTGGGGGCTTCAGTAGGAGTGGGACTTCCTGTCCCACTTCCTGCTTCCGCCGAGGGGCTGGTTAGGCGATTAAGCCTTAATTGCCTACACCAGCCCCTCCCTGTAGGCGATCACATGGAACACTGACAGGTCCCATGCGATCGCCTCTCCAATCAGCGGCGATCTGCGCTGCGCGCGCATGCGCAGTGCGGCTCGCGCATGCGCAGTGGGTGCCCGGATGTGAAGCCGAAGGCTGTCACGGCTGGGTGCCCACAGTCGGGATGGAGACGCCGGCTGGGGAGTGGGGGAAGGGGAGCGGAGCCCCGGTCGGCGCGTCGCTGGAACGCAGGAGCAGGTAAGTGAGTGTTTATTAAAAGCCAGAAGCTACACTTTTTGTAGCTGTTGACTCTTAATAAACAAAATTTTGGGCTGGAACACCCCTTTAATTCGTTTGGATTTTTGGACGAATGCAATTTCCAACGAAAAACAAAATAGATAAAAATGAATTTTGGGAGTAACTAAATCAATTTATTTTTCGGACGAAAAATAAATTCCGAAATGAAATATTTCAGTGTGCACATTTTCTAGTATCTCTGTGAAGTGTTCTTAGCTTCTAGGCTCAGTCTCTCTTCCAGCTAGAAGAGTATAAAGCTCTACCAACTCCAGATCTAGCAAGTTCATAAGCCATCACTTCCATCAGTCAGGCCAGTAAAATTAGAAAACCCTAACTAGACAATAGTTAGTTTTCTAAGGCACTGTGATTTATAAGCATTAAGCAATTGCCATTTTTTAAATATAAAATATTGGGTTCACCCTTTTTCATCTTTTGGTAGTCTTAATCTGTTCCAGCTTCTTTCGGACACTTTCTGCCTCTGTGAACTTACTCCAGCATCAATTACATATCATTGCTCTCTGTGCTGGCTTACTGAGTGTGACAACGATGGACTGTGCCTATATAGGGTGTGTCTGTATTGCTGCGTGTATTCTCAGCCAGAGGTGCTTGTGACATGGTGACAATGGAGGAGCACAATTGGGAGACAATTATCATAAATAGAAGTGCTTGATGAACTTTTATAGAAGGGTCACCAGATATTGTTCTAATGAATGCTACAGACAGGTCTCTGTTTCTCAAAGAATAGGTACCTGGAACTCCCCCTTCTGAGGCATCCCTAGTTTCCACTAGTGTTGCTCACGAATATTCGCATTGCGAATATTCGTAACGAATATTGCATTTTCAAGTATTCGCGAATATATCGAATATCGCGGTGAATATTCGATATTGCGAATATTCGTATTTTTTCAAATTTATTTTTAAAACAGATCACATCCTAGTGATCTCCATCGACGTCTAAAAGCATTGCTGGTATGATTAGAGACCCTGGGCCGAGTAGCTGAGGCGATCCTTTTATGTTGCCGAATATTCGCAATGCGAATATTCGTATTACGAATATTCGCGAATACTTTCTCTGCCCTTCTGTGTTTTGTGTATAAAAAAACAAAAAAAAATTAGCTTTAGTTTAGTCATATAAGTTTGTGTAAGTAGAGTTAGTGTTTAGTGCATATTAGTTTAGTAATCCAGGAAATGATCTCCGTTTTCGCGTGTTGACAAGAATTTGGCAATCAATTTCGCATTCGCATTAGCAAAATTTCGCAAAATTTTCTTTTTGATAAAATATCACGAATATTCGATATTAACGAATATTTCACGAATATTCTTCTATATATTCGTGAAATATCGCAAAATCGAATATGGCGTATTCCGCTCAACACTAGTTTCCACCCACCTATCTCCATGCACCATCCCTTGGTTTTACCCCCCTAACCACCTCCAAGTACTGGCCCTTTTGAAGAATGCACAAAATGACACAATGGGGGTTATTTACGAAAGACAAATTCACTTTGCACTACAAGTGCAAACTACAAGTACACTTGGAAGTTCAGTCGCTGAAAATCTGAGGTGTGGATCTGAAATGAGGGGAAGCTCTTCTGATTTCATTATCAAATCATGTGCAAGATAAAATGCTGTTTATTTTTCTTGCATGTTCCCCTCATATCTTCAGTGACTGCACTTCCAAGTGCACTGTCAGTGCAATTTCAAGTGCACTTTGCACTTGTAGGGCCAGATTCAGAAAGACTGGTGTAAAAAGTAGGCTGGTAGTGGCGTGTTGTATGGAAATGAATCATGACCCCACGTAAATGATGCGCCTAACGAACGGCGCATGCGCCATCCGTGGACGTATCCCAGTGCGCATGCCCCCAAATCACTTTGGAAATACTCAATGCTTTCGACGTGAATGTAACTTACGTGAAGACCTATTCGCGTACGACTTATGCGAACAACGTAAACGACGGAAAATTCTACGCTGTTCCGACGTCCATACTTAAAGGGACACTAATGTCAGGTTTTTTTTTTTTTAAATAACAAACATGTTATACTTACCTCCACTGTGCAGTTCGTTTTGCACAGAGTGGCCCGGAAAGCTGTCTTCTGGGGTCCCTCGGCGGCTGTCTGGGCTCCTCCTCGCAAAAGCTTTCCATCTTCATGCGAGGGCGCTCGCACGGTGGAAAGTTTTGCGAGCACGCTCCCGTGATACAGCGGCGGCATAGCCACCGACTGTATCACTCGGCCCCGCCCCCCGGCGCGCCGCGTCAACCGCTGTGATTGACAGCAGCGCCAGCCAATGGCTGCGCTGCTATCAATCCGCCCAGCCTAGCCAATCAACGGCCAGGCTGGGAACCGAAGAGGATGACATGGACGCGCCCGGGAGTTTCGAACGGTCAGGTAAGTAAAACGGGGACTCGGGGGGGGGGGGTGTGCATAGGATGCATTAAGGTAAAAAAACGTTTACCTTTACAACCCCTTTAACATTGCCTGCGCCTCATATAGCAGGGGTAACTTTACGCCGGTCATACTCCTTACGTAAAACGACGTATATCAATACGCCGGGCGCAACTACGCTTGTGAATCAGCGTATCTAGTTCATTTGCATATTTTCAATGGGAACGCCGAATGCGCCCAGCGTAACTATGCACCCACGATACGCCGGCGTAGGCAAGTTACGTCGGACGGCTGAAGCCATGTTTTTCAGGCATATTTTGCTTTCCGAATCGGCGTAAAGATGCATTTGAACCTACGGCGGCGTATCAGGAGATATGCCGGCGTATCATCTTTCTGAATCCGGCCCGTAGTTTGCACTTGTAGTGCAAAGTGGATTTGCCTTTCATAAATAACCCCCCAAGTATCATTTTGTGGTGCTAAATAATTTGTATGGACATATCCCAGTGCGCATGCTCCAAATTACGCCGCTAAGACTCATTGGTTTCGACGTGAACGTAATTTACGTCCAGCCCATTTACGCAAACAACGTAAAACGTGAAAAATTTGATGCGGTCCCGACGTCCATACTTAACATTGGCTGCGCCATCTTATTGGTACTTTATCTTTACGCCTGGAAACGCCTTAAGTAAACGGCGTATCTTTACTGCGACGGTCGGGCGTATGTTCGTGAATAGGCGTATCTCGCTGATTTACATATTCTAGGCGTAAATCAGCATACACGCCCCTAGCAGCTAGCGTAAATAGACAGCTAGGATACGGCGGCGTAGGAGACTTACGCTGGTCGTATCTTAGCAACATTTAAGCGTATCTCACTTTCAGCATACGCTTAAAGATACGACGGTGCAGATTCTGAGTTACAACGGTGTATCTACTGATACGCCGTCGTAACTCTTTATGAATCTGGCCCTAAGAGTTTTATAATTATTTTTAGTGGCCAGTAACATGTTCCTATCAATACCTCAGGCCCCGTACACACGGCCGAGGTTCTCGCTGAAAATCAGCGAGAACCTCGCTGGAATGCACATTCCAGCGAGGACCTCGGCCGTGTGTACGGTCTCAGCGAGCTTCCCGTCGGGAAGCTCGTCGAGCCGAAAAAGAGAGCACGCTCTCTATTTTCTCGACGGCCCGCCTGGAAGAATGGCTGGTTGCCATTCCCGACGGGCGGGTCGCCGAATTCGACGGCCGGGAGAGAACCTCGACGGGCGGAACGATGTGTTCTGCCCGTCGAGGTTCTGGGTCGTGTGTACGCCGCCTCACACTTTCTCCTTTTCTCCTAATATAAAACCTCATTATACTCCTTTTAAATAAATCGATTTACCAAAACCTCTGATTGTATATTGTAATCATTGACTCGAGAACAATTCCTCCTCAACCTTACAAATTGTCCTCTGGGTATATTCATCAACCAATGATGACAACTATCCAGAGGCAAGTATGCATTTATATTGGTGGGCTTGAAATAATTACGACTCAATATTTTGCCCTCTTCAATAAAAATCTCCAAATCCCAAAAAACTATAGGACTAGTACTTACATTCCAAGATAATTAGAATTTTCCTATTATGCCGCGTACACACGGTCGTTTTTTGCGATGAAAAAAAACCGACGTTTTTTGTGAAGTAAAAAACGACGTTTTTGAAACGTCACTTTCAAAGACGATGTTGCATACACACCATCGTTTTTTTCACAAAAAACGAGGTTACGTTCACCACACTTTTCCATTGAAGCTCGCTTCATAACTAGCTTCTGGGCATGCGCGGGTTGAAAAACGTCGTTTTAAACGACGTTTTTGCTACACACGGTGAGTTTTTGTGAAACAAAAAACGACGTTTTGAAAAACGACACAAAAAATTCAAGCATGTTGGAATTTTTTTTTGGTCGTTTTTTTTAAGACAAAAAACGACGTTTTGCCCACACACGATCAATTTAAATGACGTTTTAAAAAACGTCGTTTTTTTTCATCGCAAAAAACGACCGTGTGTACACGGCATTAGGCTTCATTTCCATGGACGTTTCTACAGCCACTTTTCTGAGCGTTTTTGCAGCTTAAAAACAGCTCTCCATGTTAGTCTATGGCCTCATGCCCACCATGACATGACGGCGTTTTTGAGCTCCAGCTAAAAAAAAAAAAATATATATTTTTTTTTTCTAAAATAAACATGGTGTTTTTAGGCTGTAAAAAAGGCTGTTAAAACGTCCATGGAAATGAAGCCTTATTGTTATTACATTTATTCATAAAGACAGTCAGGCCGTGTAAAGAGGAGGAGACATTACCGCTGAAACATGTCCGACGGACCGTTTCCAGCGGACATGTCTCCTCGGATATTTGGTCTGATGGCGTGTACACACCATCGGACCAAAATCCCCTCGGACGGATAACGCGGTGATGTGGCGGTGACGTTGACGCCGCCACGTCACCAATCCTGGAAGTAAAATACTTCCACGCATGCGTCGAATCCATTCGACGCATTCGGGAGATTTATGTCCGCTGGTTAGGCGTACTAATCAGCGGACATTTCTGACAGACATGTTTCCAGCGGACAAATTTCAAAGCATGCTTTGAAATTTGTCCGCTGGAAAAACCTGTCCGCTAGGTCGTACACACGATCGGATATGTCCGCTGAAACTGGTTGGCGGACCAGTTTCAGCGGACATGTTCGATCGTGTGTACGCGGCCTCAGACTTTCCATATCACCATTCCATACCATCACCAAATCGTCTAAAAATCTATTATAGAGCTTTAATTGTTCAGGTTTGTGTTTATAAACGGCCTCTTCCTCCCAATGGGCCATAAAGATGTTGGCTACACTGGGGGCAAACCGAGCCCCCCATAGCCACACCTTTATTCTGTGAATAAAAATCCTGTTCATACCAAAAATAATTTTGTTGTAAACAAAAAGCCAAACTTTTTAAGGAGAAATTTAGGATGGCTATAGGCAAGGCTCTATGCATTTTGCCTTTAGAGTCATCATAGGCGAAATGCACAGAGATTAGGTTGCTGTCTATTGCCATGGATAACCATTAACGTTATTTTCGGATAGCAGCGGAATGTACATGCGCCGGGGTGTTTCACCAAACAGTGGGGAACAGTGGTTCTTGGGAACCAGGTCCAGACTGCATGGGGTATTGTGCAGACTTATGAAGCTGGCGCCGACCGAGGCAATTTTTAATGTAAGCAGAACAATTGTTGCTTTGTTTTTAAAAAGTTTTTTTAATTAAAACGGTGTTGCACAATCATCTTGTTATCCATTTAATTTATGGAAATTGGTACAATTTGCCTGAGGGGAGTATGTCATCAAAGGAATACTGCTAATGACTGCAGAAGAGGTTAAAAACATGACGGGCCAGATTCACGAACACTTGCGCTGGAGTATTTGGATATGCGCCACGTAACTGTGATGATGCGCCGTCGTTTCTATGTGCCCGTACCCACCAAACTAGATGCGCCCAATAACGGGTCATTTGCGACCGGCGGAACGTTCCGACGCCAGAGTATCGTCAGCGCTTATTTTCGCTGGGCGCATCAGTCGCGCCCATTGATTTCCCCTGCAAATATGCAAATGAGGGAGATTTCCCAATTCGCGAACGGATTAGCACCATACGCTGGCTACATGCGCCGCGCGTATCTGGTCCGTCCGGCGCAAAGTTATTTCTACAAAAGGCTGCTTTATCTTTACTCCAGACGGTCACAGGTCAGCAGGAGAGCAGCTACAGCAGCGTTACCGACGATAGGAGCTTGCTGAACAACAACACTTGCAAGAACAACACCTCTGTGTGCCAACATGCCAGGGGCAATTGTGGTCCTAGAACTACTGATGGGTCCCCTGGAACCAAGAAGGCGGCCACGTGAGAGGATATACCGCACTCGTATGAACCTCTTTGGCATGGGGGATGAGGAGGTGTATCGCCTCTTCAGATTCAGCCCAGATGCAATACTTGAACTAACCACAACCCTGCAGGATGACATCACCAGCCCAACACACCGCTCACAAGCAGTGCAGCCACTGGTGAAGTGGATCATTCCAGCGTACAAGTGGAGTGGTGGCTGGGATGTCACAGTCCTCTTTGAGCAGATGTGTGCACCAGGTTGTCCCTGCAATCCTCAGACGCATGTCCAACCAGTTCATCAGACCCACCACTGAGGAGCTGCGGCAGAAGGCAATGACAGATTTCTACAACATTGCCAGATTCCCTCGCACTGTGGGGGCCATTGATTGCACACATGTGGCCCTACAGCCCCCCAGTGCCACAGAGCACATATACCGCAATCGGAAGCATTGGCATTCCATCAACGTACAGGTGATAGCTGATGCCCAACGCCTCATATGGCACGTCCGTGCCAAACACCCCGGGTCCAGCCATGACAGCTTCATATACAATCAGAGCCCCATCCCAGCAGAATTTAACCAGAACATGTATGGGGACAGCTGGCTGGTTGGTGAGTGACAAGGGAGTCAGGCATGACTATCCCCTCCCGTGATGCACAACAGAAGTCGCACATGCATGACTAACATTCTCCTGTCTTTTCCCTTCCAGGTGACTCTGCATATGCACTGGGACCCCATCTAATGACTCCTTTCCGGAACCCCCAAACCAGAGGAGAGAGAAAATACAATGAAGCACACATCAAAACCCGTGCAGTGGTGGAGCAAACATTCGGGCTCCTGAAGTCCCGTTTCCGATGCCTGGATAAGTCTGGGGTGGGCCCTATTGTATTCACCTACCTTTGTGTGTCAGATCATCGGTGCATGTTGCATACTACATAACTTTGCTATGAAAAAAGGCCTGCAGATTGACATACGTGATGACCTGACCCCCGACCCACACAGTCCCCACCTGCCAGAGGAGAACCAGTCTGCTGATGGAAGAGCAGTCAGGAGGGTCCTCGCCGTAGGCATCTTTGGACACTAAACCAAAACATTAATAACACAGACAGTGCACGCATGTACACCACTGATGTCCCTAGATCACACACACCACATCCACATCACATTGGATTAGCCCAAGTCCAGCATATAGGAGTTGGGAGCAGTAACGCCGCGTCAAGGCCCCAATGATGTCACTGTCCATTCACACACCTTTCACACGTCATTCATACAGCCGTGGGGTTAACTTCACCACCACGGCCGAGGGTGACACCCCTTACTTTCAGGAGTGCCACCCCCTCACATTCACACACCATTCACACTGTCCCCTGCACTCCTGACCGTGTGCAGCACAAAAAGATATTAAAAATATCATATCCTGATAAATAAAATAAACAAAATCTCATAACCTGAGAAAAAGAAAAAAAAAAATCATGACCTGAGTATGTCCAAACCAAAAATATAAAACAAGAAAAAAAAAAAAGGCCTCATCGGGGATGCCGGGGGCTTCTTCTGGGGGCCCCTCTCTGGCTCCTCAGCTGCCTGGATGGAGTGGGTGGGGGTGGGGGGGCATCTGGAGGTGGCTGATCCCCAGGTGGGCCACTCCTGGCAGGTGTGGCCTGCATGCCCTCCAAGGCCCTGGCTATCCGTCCAAGGTAGGAGTTCGTCTGGGCCTGCATCCGGAGCTGACGGGTGACCTGATAATGCTGGGCCCGCCGACTCAGCCTCCCCTGGTCCCGGATGGCAGCAGTGTTGGCCTGGACAGCTGCAGTAAGGTGCCGAATATCCCCCTGCACCTCCCCCAAAGTGGTGACCACTGCAGCGCAGTTGCAGCTTACATCCTGCACTGCGTTGCTGAGGTTGGCAACGGAGTCCAGGCTGTCAGACACTTTCTGTAAGTGCCCAACTATGGCCCCCATCTGTTCCGTCTGCCTGGCGTGATCCCTCGCCAACTGGTCCTGGACACCATCAGAGACCCCCCTGGTCTTCTGGGTCGCCTTCCTGGGGCCAGAAGATGGTTGTCCTCGGGGGGAGGGAGTCGCCCTTGAGGGGCTTCCAAGGATGGGGAGGGGACGACAGACGGCCCAGGAGAAGGGGAGGAGACAGACAAAACTAAGGTAAAGTCCTGCTCTGCCACAGCAGGATCCTCTACAACCACCTCGGCAGGTGTGGTGTGGCCACTCTCCTCCACAACCTCTTCACCACCCAGTGGCTCGGGCACACGATGGCGTGGGGGGGATGGGGTGGAATGCACGCTGACAGATGATGGCCCAGCTCCGTCATCTGTGGATGACACAAAGCAGACACATGTTGGTGGTCCCACACACTTGGCACATGTACCCTCCCCCCCCCAAATGCAAAACAACAAATAGGGGATTATGAAACACTTACCTGTCCTTGTGCCTTCCTCCACGGAGTCATAGCCTGCGACCCCCTCCACCTGCTCCCTCTCCAGGCAGCGTGCGACCACCTCCTCCTCTGCGGTCAGGGTGACAGGACATGGGGGACCACCACCTGTGCCCCTCTCATACCTCCTGATGGAGGCCACCTTGTCCCTCACCTTGCGCCGCAGATCATTAATTTTTTTTTGTATGTCCCCAGCAGTCCGGGTGGAGTAGCCCAAGACATTGACCCTGGCAGCAATGGACTCCAGGATGCCCTGCTTCCTCTCCCGGCTGGTCTTCCGGCTTTTTTTGCCATGGAGAAAAGCATTATCCGTCTCCATTGCCGAAATGATGAGCGAGACCTCCTGGGCATTAAAATTCAGGTTCCTCCTCTCTCTGGGGGTAGCGGGAGCAGCCATCACCAAACAAAAGTATCTTCCCTGGGGTGGGGGGAAGCGGAAATACTTTTGCGCCGGAATGGCGTTTCCGCCAGCGCTTTTAAGCGCCCAGCGGAACGCATTGCGCTGACGTTTCCCAGGAAGTGGTGCCGACGGAAGTTGTGAGCATGCGCACAAGGGGGCGAGTGGAGCCGCACTCACTGCGCATGCTCCGTGGATGATGCGCTGAACGTAAGCCTCTGCCCATCATTTACATATGATCACACCCACTTCCACTTGCGTCGGGTTACGCCAGCGCATTATCGTTACTCTGGCGCAAGTTTACGCGCAACTGCTATGTGAATTACAGGACTTGCGCTGAAAGGGTCTTCAGAGTAACGTAAATGAGAAGCGTTACTCCAGAGGAAAGATACTCTCATCTACCTGAATCTGGCCCGACATCTTTAAATTACCAAAAGGCGTGATTGGTCCTAGGGACCTGGGGACTCTGGTGAGTGCATTCAGTATATTTGCACATGGTCAATCGCTTGATATATTTGACGAAGAGCACGAATATTGTTTTATACAACCGTGAACTGTATTTATTTTTTTCGCTTTTTGTCTTTTAATATTTTTTGGTATTCACAGCATCTATATATTTTATTGTTTCCACGTTTATGCGACTCATTGGCAGTTAAGCACGTATTTTTGAAAAGTTTTTTTCACACAGCATTTTGTGTTATGAATTGTATGAGTTATATATTCAAATTTCTATGTCTCACATTGATAATACTATTACAAGGGATATTGGTATTAAGTACATATGGTTTTTAATTGGGTAATCAGTCAATGATAAAAATCATTTTTGGGGGCATTTAGTGAGGTACATTTTGTTGTTGTTTTTTTTTTTTTTGCTAATAACAGTACCTGACTTTACCATATATAAATATGCTTTGTGTGATTCACATTATTATTAACGGGGAAACAGTTATTTATAGAACCATCACTGGTTGGCACCTGCCTTATAAAGTTTCACATTACCATGTTAAAGCTTATATGAGATTTTAGTGATTGGGTTTTGATCTGCTTTAAAGTAATTCATAGGGGAGGGCAACAAGAGCAGAAGGGGTGATGGGCCTATTGAATCTTCACTTAAACTGGATATTTCTGACTATTGATCCTTTGTAATCTCTCCTTTTTTACCACGTTTGCCGCGATTTTTGCAGCGTTTTTACTGAGTTTTTTTACCGCGTTTTGCCGCGATTTTGGACAAGTCCAAAGGGTCACCAATGTTAAAAGCAGAAAAACGCCCAAATCTGCCTAAAAAAAAGTCCCAGAACTTGTTTGAGCTTCAGGCGTTTTGGAGCTTCTGGCTTCAGGCGTTTTGTAGTGGAGATGTGAACCATCTCCATAGAGAATAATAGATTTTTTTCCCCTCCAGCGTTTTGAAGCTTGAGGCTTCAAGCTACAAAACGCTCAGGTGTGAATGGGGTCTTAGTTAGGCTGCTAGGATGTTAGGTAAATGTAGTCTTTTTTTGGCTCCATTGTAATTATTGGAGCAGTTGTTGACTTCTTTTGGCTGTTCTGCATTTCACAGGCTACATGTTTGATTGCTCTCCCATGAAGAAAGTGCTGGAACATAGGAGTGGAGAAAGACAATTAAACAACATTAATATTTATGGTGCTGAAACCAATCTCTGGGGAGGTGTGCCCAGAAGGTGGCTGAGAAGCACATAAATAGTCTGAGCTGTAGAAGAGCAGTGTCTTCCTGTCCAAAGGATTCCACCTGTTCAGGTGGGATGGGGGGTGTCTACCCCCGGCCTCTTGCCATTCTGCTGTTTAAAGTTGCTGTTCATCAAGGTCCTAGCTGTGGCAGAGCCTGGAAGCCTACAACTAAAAGACACCTGAAACTTCACCTAAGGATCCAGTCTACATAACTTCACTGGAAGACACCTGGAGAAAGCTGAATGGGTACAGCTGCTCCCCTGGTCTCATGATTACTGCTTTGCTGCAAGATCCTAGTGACAGTACTATTCAGAATTGCTGGGCCACAAAAAAATCCACTAGACTGCTCTTTGTGTCAGTTTGTCTGTGTGTGCTGGCAGTCTCTTCACTAGTGAGGAAGAAACCTATTCATCATCATCATCTGTGCTGGAAGTGCAAAATGACTGTGCCTTTGACCATCAATAGCCATCATTAATGCATCATTAGGGCTTAGGCGCATGGGCGCTCAGCTCTGAGCAGGGTGCATCACTGCTAGTTTGCTTTTTCCTACCACTGAACTGCGTGCAGGCAGTGCATACAAAGTCAATTGGTACACATCTGCTGTGCAGGCTTATCTGCACAGCCGAGTTTGACAGTACACCAGGACAGGTGCATGGACCCAGATACACAGGCTCTGCATCCAGGTCTGTGCACCAATCCCTGCAATCTCACCACTAGAAGGAGAGAATTCTGACCACCACTAGAAAGGGGACAGTCTTTACATGGGCCACCAATTAAAGGGGTATTTTTACACTGACCCCCCTCCCCAACAAAATGGACGGCCAGTGTGGAATGTGATTCTCCCTGCACCAGGGAGCCTGGTTCAAGGAAAATATGGAATGTAGAAGCCCACAGATTGTGGCCAAAAAAGCACTGGACAGCAGGTGATCTGTATCTATCCTCAATAACCAATACACCTGAATAGGAGGCTGAAAGCCAGGGGTACAAACTGCCAGAGAATCTAATCCTTAAGCTGCAGCTGCAGTGTATCCAAACAGACACATACATAGCTTGGTGTCATCTGCAAAGACAGAAATGGTACTTTTAACCCCAGACCCAATATCATTTATAAATGTATTCAAAAGTACGGGTCTCAACACTGGCATTGGCATAAAAAAGTTGAGAAGAGTTCTAACCTTTTGCTGCAGGTTGTGCACAATGCAACATCAGCAAAAAATCAGAGCATGCAGAGAAGTCTAAGGTCCTATCAACGTATGAAACATTTGAAGAATAAAACGATAAAAGCTTAGTTTATTTTTAAAATATGGTGTATATCTAAAGAGTATGAATAAATGGGAAGCATTTTTGATTCAACATTTCCTGCAGTGAAAAGGTCAAATTTCACTTAAAGGAAAATAATCATGTAGCAAAACATCAGATGGAATTTGCCGCTCTCAAAGTTTTGGGTTGCATACTGGGACTCAAAAGATAGCTTATGTCTGAAAAAAACGCTTCAATAACCTTGCATTAGTTAAGATTGTCTACACTCTACAAAGTAGTAAAAAATTTACCAGCAGAAAAAAATGCTCATAAACATTCCTAAACGCTACTAATAGTGTTTTTTTTTTTCGTTTTTTTTTTAAGGAACTGCAAAAAGATGCTAATAAACGCTAAATCTCCTAATCGCTACTAAAAACCGCTATTACCAGTGTGCCCGAATGCAGGGACTTCGGTGTGAACAAGGCTGTTCATTGTACTTAGTGATCTAACAGACCTTGTCAGACACACCCCTCTCCTCCTGATGATGCCCTTAAAGAGGTATGTGGCCATTTAACATCTATAACAACATATAGCAATGCATTGGAAGAGCAACATGTTAAAAAAAACAAACAAAAAACTGTTAAAATCATGGCATATGGTGGATCAATGTGATAAAAAGAAAAAAAACCAGGAGTGAACTTCTAATTGGGCTTAAAGTATAGGTGTGAGCTTCCACAGTCTTTACATTAAAGTTTAAGACTCCAGGAACTCTAATTTACAGAAGCTACACTGATTACTATTGAATTTGGCTGAGTCTGTTTATGGCACAGATCATACAGTCTGTAATAATTTGTGGTTCATGGCATAAAAAAAAAAATCTTATATTGCTGACAGGTCATTACTATTAGAATATGGCAAAATATGAAGTAAATTATTGGCTTTTGTCAGATGGTGTAAAAGGGAGAACCAGTAAGTGGCATTATTATATACCATTATAGTATATTATAGTATGTTTGTCTTCTAAATGACTGTTTAAAAAATGCCCTGAGGAAGCCCTTGGTGGTGAAACATGTTGGGATAAACACTTAACTGTTACCGCCTTTGTGAAAATAAAAATAAAACAATTCAATGTAAAAAATTATGTGTTGTTTTTGGTTCTTTTCTTTGTCTAATAACAACTTTTAACTTTATACAAATAAAAATTTGTTCTTATACATAAACCTTCTAGATTTATTGTGTTTACAGCACCCTAAAAATTACCTAAAAAACTTCTATGTATCTATCCTCTAAATGCCTATGTCTGGAGAAAAGGAGATTTCAACTCCAAATACGTAAAGGCTTCTTCACAGTAAGAGTTGTGAAAATGTGAAATGAACTCCCTCTATAGGCGGTTCTGGCCAGCTCAGTAGATTGCATTAAAAAAAGGCCTGGATTATTTAATAAATGTACATAATATAACTGAGATATTTCCTAGATCAACTTTACCTTCACATTTTAGTATCCAGTGATCAGTAGTGTTGAGCAGAATATGCCATATTCGATTTCGCGATATATCTCGAATATATAGTCGAATATTCGAGATATATTCGTTAAATGCGAATATTCGCGATATTTTTTGGAAATGAAATGATTGCGAAATTTCGCTATTGCGAATGCGAATGCGAATGCGAATGAAATTTCGAGAAATGCGGAAGGAGCACTCTGATTGGCTCAGAATATTCGTGATATTTTATAATACAAAATAATTGCGAAATTTCGAGAAATGCGGAATGAAGCACTCTGATTGGCTCAGAATATTCGTGATATATTACAATACAAAATAATTGCGAATATTCGGCAAATGCGGAAGGAGCACTCTGATTGGCTCAGAATATTCGTGATATATTACAATACAAAATAATTGCGAATATTCGGCAAATGCGGAAGGAGCACTCTGATTGGCTCAGAATATTCTTGATATTTTATCGAAATTTCGCAAAAATGCGAATGAGAAATTGATTGCGGAATTTCGACAGTAACACTCTGAAATCGAATATATGTGTTATTTTAGCTAAAAACAATATTGAGAATTTCTCGAAAATAATCGCGCGATATCGCTATTGCCGAATAATCGCATTGTGATTTTTCGGCAATATAAAATGATCGCTGCAGCTACTCGGCCCAAGGTCTCTAATCATACCAGCAATGCTTTTAGACGTCGATGGGGATCTCTAGGATGTGATCTGTTCTAAAAAAAAATGAAAAAATACGAATATTCGCAATACGAATATTCGTGAGCAACACTAGTGATCAGGAAGGATTTTTTTTCCCCTGCTGGAGCAAATCTGTTCATGTTTTGCTGGTTTTTTTTCACCTTCCTCTGGATCAACTGTGGGTATAGGATTGGGTATATATGATTTTTATATTTTTTTATGATATTTAAATTTTTTCCCTTTTATTGGTTGAGCTAGATGGACTTTTTCATTCAGACTAACTATGTAAGTATGTTTGCCTGGACACTTTTTTATTTTTTTTATTAATTGAACTAGATGGACTTTTCAAGGATCAGCTACAAGTAGACAGAGTAGGAGATAGCCAGACATATTGGGGTAGTGAGTTCCATCGGATGGCTCTGGCAAAGTCCTGGAGGCAAGCATCGTAGGAGGTGACAACAGAGCTAGAGAGCAGGGGGTCTTGGAAGGACCGAAGTGAACAATTAGATTTGTGATGTAGCTGGGGACAGATTTGTGAATGGCTTTGTTAGTCTTGTTAGTATTTTGCTGGGTGAGTGGCAACCAATGAAGGGATTTGCAGAGTGGAGTAGCAGACACTGAACAGTTGGTAAGGTGGATGAGTCTGGCAGCTTCATTCATTAAGAATTGAAGGTTCTGGAGAGTGTAAAATCCGGTGCAGTTGTATATAGTATCAGCTTCTAACTTCTGCTTGTTAAATTAAAAGGGTTGAAAAGGTTTTGTTTTTTATTTTCTAAATAAATTCCTTTAAGCTAGTGCATTGTTGGTTCACTTACAATTTCCTTCGATTTACCTTTTAAATGTTTTTTTCTTTGTCTGAATTTATCATTTCCTGTTCCTCCTCAGTAAGCTTGCCTCCATCATCTGAGCCGTTCTGGGATCATTAGGCCTCGTACACACTATCGGACATATCCGATGAAGACGGTCCGCGGACCATTTCCATCGGATATGTCCGATCGGGAGTTTGATCCGATGGCGTGTACACACCATCGGATCAAATTCCCCGCCGCCGGACGGCGCGGTGACGTGGCGCTGACGCGGCGGTGACGTTGACGCTGCCACGTCACCGCCACGTCACCGCCACGTCACCGCACCAGGAAGTTAAATCCATTCGGCGGCGGCGCGGCGGCGGTGGGGGACGACATGTCTGCTGGTAAGTGTACTAACCAGCAGACATGTCGGGCGGACAGATCCCCACCGGATAGATTTCAAAGCTTGCTTTGAAATCTGTCGGGTGGAGAAATCTGTCCGCTAGCCCATACACACGAGCGGAGATGTCTGCTGAAACGGTCCATCGGACCGTTTTCAGCGGACATATCCCCTCGTGTGTACGAGGCCTTAGACCCTGCACAGGGCTAAATCTGCTGGCGTATATGACCTATGACCTGGGGGTCCACCAGTTTGGGTAAGGGTTCCCACATATCGAGTGAGATTATTTTGATTTGAGAACCCCCCCCCCCCCTCCTCTTCTTCTCTTTCTTGGTGAAGGTGGAAGGAATCTGGATTTTATTACCTCATTGGACTTATCATGTTTCGCATTATTGTCTCTTCTTGATGTGTGGATATAATTGTGTGTTTTATCAAAAACTTTTTTTCGCAATTTTTTTTACTTAACCACTTCAGCCCCGGACCATATTGCTGGTCAATGACCGGGCCACTTTTTGCGGTTCGGCACTGCGTCGCTTTAACTGACAATTGCGCGGTCGTGAGACGTGGCTTCCAAACAAAATTGCCGTAATTTTTTTCCCACAAATAGAGCTTTCTTTTGGTGCGCTATAAACAAAAATAGATCGTCAATTTTGAAAAAAAAATGATGTATTACTTTTTGCTGTAATAAATATCCCCAAACATATATAAAAAAATATATTTTTTTCCTCAGTGTAGGCTGATACGTATTCTTCTACATATTTTTGTAAAAAAAAAATCGCAATAAGCGTTTATTGATTGGGTTGCGCAAAAGTTATAGCATTTACAAAATAGGGGATAGTTTTATGGCATTTTTATTAATATTTTTTTTTTTACTAGTAATGGCGGCGATCAGCGATTTTTATCGGTACTGAGACCTTATGACGGACACTTCGGGCACTTTTGACACATTTTTGGGACCATTGGCATTTTTATAGCGATTAGTGCTATAAAAATGCATTGATTACTATAAAAATGTCACTGGCAGGGAAGGGGTTAACACTAGTGGGCGAGGAAGGGGTTAATCATGTTCCCTGGGTGTGTTCTAACTGAAGGGGGGGTGGGACTGACTAGGGGAAATGAACAGACAATCAGGCATTTCTCCCCCTGACAGGACCAGGAGCTGTTTATTTACACACACAGCTCCCGGTTCTCGCTCTGTAACGAGCAATCGCGTCTGGATCAGGGGAGCCACCCTATTGGCTGAATTGTGAGGCGATGTATAGCTACGTGATCTCGCCCAGCAGAGCCGACCTGCCACCGTATAACTGCGGCGGCTGGTTGGCTAGTAGTTAACACTTGTGATTTTTCATGTTATATGAGCGCAACTTTTTTTTACATAATGTTTTCTACACCTAGCACACCCTCTGTCTGTGCCTATGGTACAATGTACATTTACAGTAGGGTAGAAATTGGTATCAGTAGGGGCTAGGGCAGTGGACAGTGTCAGTAGGGTAGAGATTGGTATCAGTAGGGCAGTGGGCGGTGTCAGTAGGGTAGAGATTGGTGTCAGTAGAGCAGTGGACAGTGTCAGTAGGGTAGAGATTGGTGTCAGTAGAGCAGTGGACAGTGTCAGTAGGGTAGAGATTGGTGTCAGTAGGGCAGTGGACGGTGTTAGTAGGGTAGAGATTGGTGTCAGTAGGGCAGTGGGCGGTGTCAGTAGGGTAGAGATTGGTGTCAGTAGGGCAGTGGGCGGTGTCAGTAGGGCAGTGGGCGCTGTCAGTAGGGTAGAGATTGGTGTCAGTAGGGCAGTGGACAGTGTCAGTAGGGTAGAGATTGGTGGTGTCAGTAGGGCAGTGGACGGTGTTAGTAGGGTAGAGATTAGTGTCAGTAGGGCAGTGGGTGGTGTCAGTAGGGTAGAGATTGGTGTCAGTAGGGCAGTGGGCGGTGTCAGTAAGGTAGAGATTGGTGTCAGTATTTTTTTCATTTTTATTATTTTGTTTTTTATTATCCCCTCCCCCAAAAGAAAATATATTCTTTTTTTTGGAACCTCATTAGGGGACTTTGAAACATCATGGGTCCAAACAAGGAGAGCCTGCGCCACAAGGGTGATTAGGGTGTGTCCAGGCACACCTGGCACACCCTGTGCGCATGCCTATGATGGGAGCAGAGGAACAGAGGGATTTAGGACAGTCCCTCGAAATCAGGGAGTCCTTCTTACCTTAAAACGGCTGCTGTGACCTTGCCAGGACACAGAGTCAAGCATTTCTCTACAAATAAATCTCTACATATTTATTACATTTCTTTTCAGCAATTCCCCTTTAACCAGGCAACTCTGCTCTTGGGGGATTTGTAAAAAAATATATATTTCCAAGTCTGAACAATGTTTATACATGTATGAGCCATCTTCAGACAGCCCACCTTTTTACAAGTGACATCCAATTGATTTAGAATTTCAATCTGGACTTCCATACTCACTTCTGAACAAGCGCATTAAATCAAACAGACCACTGAACCCAGCATTGTAATTCTCAAGAAACTGCTTCTATTCAGAGAGGAAGGATATCCAAAATGACAGGAAACTTTAGATGTGGCTGTCCCTTTCTGAAACATATTGGAATACCAAGAAAAAGAGAGACATCTAAAAATATGTATACGTTTGAACTTAAAGAGCTTGATAAAAAAAAAAAGAAGGATATTAACATATATGAAACATTTGCATGTAAAAGGCTTACAAATATTTACTTTGTGTTCTGCTACTATCTGGGGCTCTCAGAAACACCCGAAACTTGAGATAAGGATAATGGGAATCATGTTTTAGGCGATTATATTTAAACACAGTCATCTGAATGTAATTAACATTGTCAGTATATGTTAATATTTTACAAATCCTATTGCTGCCTAAGGCTTTGGAGAAGAACTTTAGGCTAAAGGTGCCCACAGAAAAAGGAGGGCAGTTGGCCGTGCAAACAAGATCTGACCGTCCTCCAGGACATTGAGGGGGGGTTGGAGTGCGAGGTTTACACCGGCTTCTGGCATTGCTTATCACGAAAAAGCCAACAAGACAGGTTTTAAAACGTACCCAGTTGATTGCTGTTTCGGTAGTGGGCGGTCTTGGGCAAGACTATTGGATATCAGGATATTGACCAAGAATGACTAGATGGGGCAATTCTCTTCGCCTGCCTGTCAAATCCTTTCATTTATACACAAAGGAAAAAAATAAAAGATAAAAAATCTATTTTGTAAAGCTTAGTTCTGGAAAATGTCCAGATAAAAGCCTACAATGAATAACTAATAATTAATAAAGCACAACTCTAAAAAAAGACGTTGACATTCGACGCGGGAACGACGGCCATACTTAACATGGGCTGTCTAATATTAGACCAGCAAAAAGCTGGTATAATTTTACGCAGCAAAAAGATGACTAAAGATGCCGTAAGAGATTGCGATTGACGTTCGTAATTTCGTGGATCGTCGGCAAAAGCTCATTTGCATACCCCGACGCGGAAAACGACGGGAACTCCACCCAGCGGCCGCAAAATTATTGCAGCGTAGATCCGAAGGCGTACGAACTCGGATTGAAGCCCGCAGACGTATTTTCATGGTTTGAGGTTTCAGAGTAGTGAAAAAACGTGCGTAATTTGAAAGTACTCCAGTCTAACGCGAGTTAGACAGGAGTAAGGGCTCTGTGAATCTGGCCCATAGTTTTTTAAAACGTCATTTAAAATGATCGTGTGTGGGCTTTACATCGTTTTTCATCTTCTGAAAAACGACAAAAAAAAATCGAGCATGCTGCATTTTTTCACGTCATTTTAAAAAATTTCGTTTTTCAGGTTGTAAAAAAAAAATGATCGTGTGTGGGCTAAAACAACGTTTTAAACCTACGCATGCTCAGAAGCAAGTTATAAACCGGGAGCGCTCGTTCTGGTAAAACTACCATTTATAATGGAGTAAGCACATTCATCACGCTGTAACAGACAGAAAAGTCTTTTACTAACAAGGAATCAGCTAAAAGCAGCCCAAAGGCGAATAGAACTTCCCCTTTAGAGTGCCGTCGTACGTGTTGTACGTCACCGCGCTTTGTTCATTTTTAAAAAACGATGGTGTGTGTGCAACATCGTTTTTAATGATGAAATTGGAAAAACTTTGTTTTTTGGACATGCCAAAAAATGATGGTGTGTACGCGGCATTAGGACTAAAGGGCCATTTTAGTTTTAAGTTTCTAAGGCCGCGTACACACGATCAGACATGTCCGATGAAACAGGTCCGACGGACCGTTTTCATTGGACATATCTGAAGTGGTCTTTTGGTCTGATGTGCGTACACACCATCGGACCAAAATCCCACTCGGACCAGAACGCGGTGACGTAGAACACACCGACGTACTGAAAAAAGGAAGTTCAATGCTTCCACGCGTGCGTCAAATCAATTTGACGCATTCGCGGGATTTTGGTCCGATGGTTGGGCGTACTAACCATCGAACCTGTCCAACGGACAGGTTTCCAGCAGACAAGTTTCTAAGCATGTTTAGAAACTTTTGTCCGCTGGAAAACTGTCCGATAGGCTGTACACGCAATCGTATGTACGCGGCCTAAAATCTAATGGGTGTAATTAAATTGTAATGCATTAGTTAACATTTCTCTACAATTTCTAAATTCATTATATACTGCTGGAGTGAAAAATCTAATATGTTATTATTTATGGTATTGAGGTATGAACATGCACTACAGACCGGTGTTAAATTTGAAGTAACATTTCTGTTTAGTTTTAGTCTAATGCCGCGTACACACGATCGTTAAAACGACGTTGCCCACACATGATCGTTAAAAAAAAAAAAAAAAATGCTCTAGCAAAGTACGGTGACGTACAACACGTATGATGGCACTATAAAGGGGAAGTTCCATTCGGATGACACCACCCTTTGGGCAGCTTTAGCTGATTTTGTGTTAGTAAAAGACGTGCTTACTCCATTACTAACGGTAGTTTTACCAGAATGAGCGCTCCCGTCTCCTATCTTGCTTCTGAGTATGTGCAGGTTTTCCACGTCGTTTAAGCCCACACACGATCATATTTTACAACCCGAAAAAATACATAATTTAAAACGTTGTTAAAAAATGGAGCATGTTGGAATTTTTTTTTTTTGTCGTTATTCAGAACCCCGAAAAATGCTGTGAAGCCCACCCACAATCGTTTTAAATTCATTTTTTTTAAAACTTAATTTTTTACAAGCCGTAAAACGATCGTGTGTACGCGGCATAATGCATTAGACTAAAACTAGACTGAAATTTTACATTAACACTGGTCTGTAGTGCATGTTTAGCGTTTAGATATGGAACATTTTCTATTTTTGGTTATTATACATTGTGTATACACATTGGTGAGTAAGACACAGCGCTGCACTTTTTAGAATATAATATACTTCTATTTGTCCTTTTTTTACTTTGCCTGTGCCTGACCTCTGACATAGTGTTAGGAGGTCAGAGGGCACAGTTGCTTCTGTCACATACCTGACCTCACACATGCAAACTCAGAAGGGGGAACATGAGGTGAACGCAGGCATTTGACAGGCCAGTAATGGTCAGCCTTCAAGTGACTTTTAAAATCTATGGTGGTCTAAGCATTACCACTTTCCATATTCATGTCTTAATTGGTTCCTTCTAAGCTGTCTTGAGCAAGTCTGTCTGGGGGTAGAAGTGTAAGGGGGTGGGATAAAAGGTGGAAACTTGCATACCTAAGTAGGGCAACTGTATTCAGTGACTTTCTTTCACATTTGTTTCAGGTGATACACAGAAATAAAACAAATCCTCTAATTCAGTGGTCTCCAAACTGCGGCCCGAGGGCCAAATGTGGCCCTTTGCATGCCTTTATCCGGCCCTTGGGGCACTATCCCTCCCACTGATACAAGGTACTATTCTGCCATCTGACACCGACAATGGAGCACCATTTCTCCCACTGACACAACTAATAGAGCACTATTCCCCCCTATGATACCAGCAATGGGGCACTATTCCTCCCCCTAATACCAGATGTTTACTAACAATGATGCCAGGAAAAATTCCACTCCCGTTGGCCAAAGTCCAGCCCACCAAGTGTCTGAAGGACAATAAACTGACCCTTTGTTTTTGAATGTTTGGAGACCCCTGCTCTAATTCATCACAAAGGTGTTCTATCGGGTTGAGATGCAGGCCAGTCAAGTTCCTCTGCCTCAAACTCGCTCACCCATGACCATTGTTGCGTGTGCACATGGTTGCAGCTTTATTCCCACTGTTGCCGTTTATATTTGATCAGTGCTGTTTTTCATCTCCTAATGTAAGTTTTTCTACCTACATTAAATACCCTTTATCTACAGTATTACGCTATGTGCCCTTCTCGTTTTTCTTAAATACACTCCATCTGGTTCCGTTGCTTGAGATCTGTTGGGTCATTGCTCATAAGCACCCTTATCTACATACCCTGGTACAGCGATTTGGTGTCTGAGACGTTGTGTGGGAACTGCAGCAGAGGAGGCGGTCCTACAGTGGTTTATACCATGCCCAGTTGACCCTTTGAACATATGTTCTTTAGGCCCCTTTCACACTGGGGCGTTATTTGGGGTGTTTTTCGAGCGTTATTTGAGTGTTATTTCAGCGAAGCCTCATCTGCAATCCCAATGTGCTGGAAAAGCACCGCTAAGACCCTAATGTTTTAGGGCGTTTTTGCAGTGCCTCAGTGTGAAAGGGTAAGGCGTTTTTACAGCGCTTTCAATTCATTTCAATGGAGAGGGGCGTTTTTGGAGCGTTTTTTTTCAGTGCCCAAAAGCTTTTTCAAAGATGCTGCTTGCAGGACTCAATGGGAAAGGGTCCATTGAGATGTATGGAGAGCGTTTTATGAGCGTTTTAATAGCCCTATTTTTAATGCTAAAACGCTGTAAAAATGTCCCAGTGTGAAAGGAGCCTTATGCCCCTTTCACACTGGGGCGGGAGGCGCGGTGGCGGTATAGCGCCACAAAAAATATCGGCGTTATACTGTCGGAATTGCCGCGGGATTTGGCCACTAGGGGTGTGGTATTAACCCCTGCTAGCGGCCGATAAAGGGTTAATACCGCCCGCAATGCTCCTCAGCAGTATTGCTGCGGCTTCCCATTTTAAATGGGAAGGAGCGGTGAAGGAGCGGTATACATACCGCTCCAAAGATGCTGCTGACAGGAGATTTTTTTTTCTCCTGCAAGCGCATCGCCTCAGTGTGAAAGCCCTCCGGCTCTCACATTGAGGTTGCTGGGCAGGAGTTTTTCAGGCGGTATAGCAGCGCTATTTTTAGCGCTGTACTGCCTGAAAAGTGTGTAATGCCCTGTACACAAGATCGTTTTTCGGCATGAAAAAAATTATCGTGTGTCGGCTTCACATAGTTTTTCATCTTCTGAAAAAATGGTGTTTTTCGGGTTGTGTGTGGGCTAAAACAACGTTAAAAACGACGTTTTAAACCCGCGCATGCTCAGAAGCAAGTTATGAGACGGGAGCTTGAATGGAACTTCTCCTTTAGAGTGCCGTCGTACGTGTTGTACTTCACCGCGCTTTGCTCATCTTTTTTTTTTTTAAAACGATGGTGTGTGGGTAACATCGTTTTTAATGATGACGTTGGAAAAACGACGTTTTTTTCTACATGCTGAAAAACAACGTTTTTTTCATGTCGAAAAACGATCGTGTGTACGCGGCATAAGGGGTCTTAGGGTTCACCTCTTCCGGTAAGCCTCTCTCAAGTTGGTGGCGGCCATTTTTTTCACTCTATCTGTCATGTTCAGATTGTGGGAGCACCAGCACCTTTATTCATATTTGGACTGTCACTTTTCCATTTTTCCATATCAGAGACTTTTATCATATGTATATATAGACATATGTCTATTTATCACTTTTATATATTGTTGTACAAGGTGTTCACATCACCAGGTGTTGTTTTTGTTTGTCTAGCGCTACGATTTATATGTTGTTCTGTTTATACTACTTGTCCATTGGTTTTTGTAGCTGCTTACCATTTTAGATTGCAGATTTTTTTTGTATTTTTTGCCATGATCCTATAGACAAGTTTGACAGGTGGTAACTGGTAAGAAACAATCCACACAGTGAGATTGTGGTCAATAATATAAAGATCAGGGTGTTGCTACACCTTTCCTGTCCCGTGTCCTTTTAAAACCATTTATTGTAAGCAGAGCTTTTTTTTCTCAGAAAATAGGTGCAGGAACTCAACCACGACCCGTTTAGATTTCACAAACAGTAGAAGGGTCCTAAAGGGGCATTAAATACCAGAATTGCATTACATACAGTGTGCAGAGTTCAGGGGGTTACAAAGCTGTCACTTGTAAACACAGAAACCAAACTTCTGTGTTTACAAGTGATTGTGGTGAGCGGGCACCAAAGGGTCTGAGCCAAAGGTGGTGGAACTGAGTTCCCCCAAGTTCCCCCTTAAAAAAAAGCCCTGATTGTAAGTAAGAAAATTCACCAAGAACCCCTAGAAAGAATCCTTGACTGTAAATATGCTCATGTACTTATTCCTAATGGACTGCTAGAGATATCAGATAACATTTGCAGGTAGAAAAACTTTTTCCAACGTATTTATTTACATATAGCATTTCTGGAATTGAGGGATTAATTTTAAGGCACAGCTGTTTGGATTTCTAATTCAGCACCATGTTTACTGGTACAAGAGCTTTTCCCCGTCTGTGTTACTGGATGCTGAAAAGGTTGTGGGTATGTTGAAATACAGATGTAATTATAGATTAACAAGGTGAGGGATATTGCTGTATCTTGTGGTTTGTAATGGCAGGAACAAAATCTTCACTTCTCCAGCACTTAAGCTGGCCTGAATATCTTCTAGAGCAAGATGTGGACTCAGCTTTTTGCTGACTGATGTGACCACTGTGTATTAATCCAATCTGATGCTAAATTTCTGCAATAAATGTTGTCCTCATCATAAGTATATAAAGACAGAAGCCAAGCCAAGGTGAGCAGGCCACCGAACATGTCCAAGTTTGTTTAGTCAACACCGTCCCGGACAAGTGGCATTCCCAGCAGATCAGCAAGACGTCCTTAGCATTTTGTGATTTGACAGTCAATTGATTTAATGGCTTGTTTGTCTGTCACTGCTCTTTCAAAACGGAATGACAAGGCAAGAAGTCATCTGTGATTAGCATTAAAGAGGAATAATCAAGGAAAGTAAATGTGCTATTAAAGTGTATCTTTAGCCAAAAATGTTCTTACTATTTGGAGAGAGTAGGGTAGCATTAGAACACCCGTCACAGTTGTATTACTGTGTTTGTCACCTTCTTTAGTTGTCCATCGGCAGGAATCTTTTTAACCACTTGAGGACCGCCTCCTGCACATATACGTCGGCAGAATGGCACGCTCCCGCGACCCGGTCCGAAGCTCCGAGACGGCGGGATTCGAGGACCCAATCGCCGCTAAAGTCCGGCGATCAGTCTCCGGAGCTGAAGAACGGGGAGCGCCGTGTGTAAACACGGCTACCACATTCTTCACTGTGGCGGCAGCATCGATCACGTGATCCCTTTTATAGGGAGACACAAAAACTATGACGTCACACCTACAGCCACCCTCTACAGTTGTAAACACACATTAGGGAACACATAACCCCTTCAGCGCCCCCTGTGGTTAACTCCCAAACTGCAAATGTCATTTTCACAATAAACAATGCAATTTAAATGATTTTTTTGCTGTTAAAATGACAATTGTCCCAAAAATGTGTCAAAATTGTCCGGAGTGTCTGCCATAATGTCGCAGTCACGAAAAAAATCGCTGATCGCCGCCATTAGTATTGCATTAAAAATGCAATAAAACTATCCCCTATTTTGTAAACGCTATAAATTTTGCGCAAACCAACCGATAAATGCTTATTGCGATTTTTTTTTATACCAAAAATAGGTAGAAGAATACGTATCGGCCTAAACTGAGGAAAAAACTTATTTTTTTATATATTTTTGGGGGATATTTATTATAGCAAAAAGTAAAAAATATTGTTTTTTTTTTCAAAATTGTCGCTCTTTTTTTGTTTATAGCGCAAAAAATAAAAACCGCAGAGGTGATCAAATACCACCAAAAAGAAGCTCTATTTGTGGGGAAAAAAGGACGCCAATTTTGTTTGGGAGCCACGCCGCGCGACCGTGCAATTGTCTGTTAAAGTGACGCAGTGCTGAATCGCAAAACCTGGCCGGGTCCTTTAGCTGACTAAAGGTCCGGGTCTTTAATGGTTAATAATTGTCACCAGAACAGGAGATGAGGGTAAATCTCCAAATGGGACCCCCCTAAATTGGAGAGATTTCATCCTACTTCTTGTTGTGTCTCAAGGACAGGAAATAAATGGAATTTACTGGAACTACAGAAGCACGCTATATACATTTAAAATGATCCTTCCATTGTATGGCAAAAAAAGCAAAGTAATAAAAGTGCCAGAAAGCCGGTAACACAAGAAGATGTCACAAACCTTACTTTTTTAATAAAATTGTCTTCTGTGTTGTATGAGGGCTCCTAAACCCATCACTACTATGCTGCACCTCCAATGGGGTGCAATAGCAGGCAATAGAGAAGGACTCCATTGAACAGTGAGGTTGTAATAAGCAATGAACGACTCTTATGCCGCGTACACATGGTCGGAATTTCCTATGAAAAAAGTCAGATGGGAGCGTGTATACCCCATTGGACTTTTTCCATTGGAATTTTTTTTCTGGAATAAAGAATTTCCAGTCCATAAGCCTTTTCAATGCTTTACTGCATTTTGCTGTCCATTCATACACCATTCACAAAGCCGTGGGGATAACTTCTCCCCAACGGCCGAGGGTCACACCCCTTACTGGCAGGAGTGCCACCCCCACATTCACACACCATTCACGCTGCACCGTGTGCAGTATCAAAAAAAAATCAAAAGCTCTTCACCAGAGCATAACAAAAAAATCAAAAGCTCTTCACCAGAGCATTAAAAAAAAATCAAAAGCTCTTCACCAGAGCAAAATATCCAAATAAAATAATTACTGGGCCTGGCGTGGGCTCCGCCTGGTGCCATGGCTCCTGCCCCTCACTTGCCTGGGGGAAGCCACAGGTGGGGTGGGGGGTTTCAGGTTGAGGAGAAGCATCCCCATGTCCCTCCCTGGCTGCCTGAATGCCCTCCAAGGCGACCGCAATGCGCGTCAGCACAGCCGTCTGGTCCTGGACAGCAACCCGCAGACCTTTGACCACCCCCACAAGGTCGGAGGTGGTCGCCTGCAGCTCCCCCAGGCTGGTGACTGTCGCTGCACTGTTGCCAGCGACATCGAGGATGGCATCCGTAATGGCATCCGAGGAGGCCAGGCTGTCAGCCAGGCGCCTCATCTCCCCAACGACCTCGGAAAGGTGACGATTTTGCTGGTCCTGCTGCCTGGCCAGCTGTTCAGGCAGGACCTTGGGAACACCCCTTGTCTTGCAAGTCGCCTTCCGGGGAGTGGCAGGGGACCTGGCATAAGGAGATGAGGGGGGTGGAAACAGAGGGACTGGAGAGGTTGGGGGTGGACACTGAGGGGCTGGAAAAAGATGGGGGGATGGCTTGGGCTGGTCCGGGCAACCCATGGTCCTCCTCCAAAACCAGGTAGAGCTCCTGGTCCTGGTCCTCCACAACCTCCTCCACAACCGCCTCCTCCGTAGAGGTGTGCCCAGATTCCTCCAACAAGTCCTCTTCCAGGGGGGCAGCCAGAGGGACTGGATGTTCGGGATATGTCTCCGGACGGGCCCTGGCAGCCACAGATGGCCCCGCTCCCTCCTGCACATCTGTGGATGACACAAAAGATGCACATGTTGGTGGACCCACACACTTGGCACATGTTCCCTTCCACCCCCACACATGCTACACAACAGATAGTATATGAAACACACTTACCTGTCCTCAGGGCTGGCACAACAGACTCATAGCCCCCAACTCCCTCAACCTGCTCCCTCTGCAGGCAGCGGGCGACCACCTTCTCCTCCTCAGTCAGGCGGATGGTACAGGGTGGGCCCCCCCAGTGCCCCTGGCATGCCGACTCATTCCAGCCAGCTTGCCCTTGACCAGACGTCGCAGGTCATTCATATTTTTTTGAATATCCTGCGGTGTCCGGATCTCATGTGAGAGGGCATTAACCTGGCAAGCCACCTTCATGAGGATTTCATCCCTCCGGGACTTGCTGGTCCGGGCACTGTCAGCACCATGGAGCCTGGAATCGTACTTCTCCATGGCTGCGATGACAATGGCCCTCTCCACTGGGGAGACATTTTTCTTCCTCCTCTCCTTTCCAATAGAAGCCATGGTACAGCACAACGTTTTCCCGTGACAATCCAAAAAATGGGAGACTTTTGCACTGCACGGGCGCATGTGTGGGCGCATTATATAACCAGCGCCGGCGAATCGTAGGGAGGCTTTGCACATGCGCAGAAGGCATCCACGTCACGGCGCGGGTCATCCACGTCATGGCGCATGCTCCGTTCGCCCCGGCCTTCATTTGCATGGGGTCACGCTTCATTATAATGCAATACGCCCACTTCCCTCCTACTTTGGAGTTGCGCCGGATTACGCCGATGAATTTCCGCTACGCAGGCGCATCTTGGAGCGCATTTGCTTAGGGAATACGGTACTTGACACTCTGCGTTACGTCGGCATAGTGCATCTGAGATGCGCTACGCCTGCATAATTATGCGCGCATCTACGAGAATCTGGCCCTATGTCTCTATACCCTGTAAACAGTAATTTCAGCAAAATATAATGTTTTCCTTTAGTGACCCTTTAATGGCTTTAATTCACTTGCTCCATTCATATTATGGCAATAGGTGTTTCTAATATACATTAAATCGATGCTCAGGGCCGTCTTTAATACAGAGCAAAAGGGGAAGCTGTCCCGGGCCCAGTCACTATTTAGGGGGCCCGAAGCAGATGCCCTTTGAGCCTGCATTGCCCGCAAATAGTTAAAGTGGATCCGGGAGGGCCCAAGAAAATGCTTGCTCAGGGTCTAATCAATATTAAAGATGGCCCTGGTGATGTTAAGAAATTACAAAAAACGTTTCCTGTGCACTTTTGCACTACAAAACATAGGCACTTAAAAGACATATATAATATATATATATATATATATATATATATATATATATATATACATATATGAATAAAATACTTGGACTGTGAGCTGTCTTACTAAAAACAAGTGGTTTGTTTATATGTATTGCATTGTATTACAGAGAACCCTGCAATACATGAATTGGGATTTTCTGCATTCCCAAATGGTGTAATTATATGCAGATCAGGCAGAGCTACGCAGAAAAATTCAGGCGGATCAATAAGTGTGGATCACAATTTTGCTGATTGTATCATCTCTGTTGAAGAGAACTCTCCTGAGGTCGTGCTACAATAGTATCTTGGCAATCCTATGGCTGTGGTTTCCCAGCTTTTAAGCTAGGACTTCCAGTCTTCATCTCAGCTTTCTCCAGTAATGATGCTGAAATGGATTAACCACAGCAGCCTTCCGTTACTATTACTATACATCAAAGTGCAGTCAACAGGGAATGCAGAACTGTATAGACACAGAGCTGCAGGTTGTAAAAGGATTGCCATCTTTTTACTGTTTTTTTTATTTTTTTTAGCTATAGGTGTTAAAGAAATCAAATACAAGTAACATTAAAGTAACATTAAAATAAAAAATTATTATTTTATTTTTTAAATAAAAATAAATTGGAGGCTGTATGGAACCAGCAACAATGACAAAGAAGGTAAAAATAAAAAACACGAAAAATCCACACCCCCCCCCCCCCCCTAAAATATATAAAAACGTTAACATTAAGTCCTGACTTTGCGAACTACCTATTCTTCCCATATTATTTAACCCCTTCAACCTTGGAAGGTTTACCCCCCTTCATGACCAGTCCATTTTTTGAGATACGGCACTGCGTTACTTTAACTAACAACTGTGTGGCCCTGCAACGCTATACCCCAAAAAAATATGTTATTTTTTCCCCACAAATAGAGCTTTCTTTTAGTGTTATTTGATCACCTCTGTGGTTTTGAATTGTTTGCACTATAAACAAAAAAAGACTGTCAATTTTGAAAATAAATAAATAAAATGTTTTACTTTCTGCTATAAAACATTCCGATTAAATAATTGTAAAATAAATCTAATTTCTTTATCAATTTAGGCCAATTTGTATTCTGCTACATATTTTTGGTAAAAATAAGTGTATATTGACTTTGCACAAAAGTTATAGCGTCTACAAACTATGGGATATTTTTATTTATTTATTTATCACTAGTAATGGTGGTGATCAGCGACTTATAGCGGGTCTGCGATATTGCGGTGGACGAATCAAATACCTAACTGACACTTTTGACACTTTTTGGGGACCATTGACACCAATACAGTGAACAGTGCTAAAAAAATATGCCCCATCACTGTACTAATGACACTGTCAGGGAAGGGGTTAACAGCAGGGATGCTCATAGGGTTACATGTGTTCCCTAGGAGTGATTACTAACTGTGGGGAGGTGCTTTGACTGGGGGAATGTAAAGATCTGTGTTCCTGCTTAGAAGGAACACAAGATCTGAACATTCCCCTCTCATAGAACAGCAATATGCCTTGTTTACATAGGCAGACCGCCATTCTGCATTTCTCCTGAATGATCGGTCGGTCCTGGTGGACACTGCATACGCCGGACCCACTGATTGGCTTATGCTGTGTCCAATCACAGCAGAAGTGGGTCGTCGACTGCGCACACACGCCCCAGACCCGGAACTGTCAGATCACGTACTAGATACGTGACTCGGGGGGGGGGGACGGGTCCCTGCTAAAGTTGCTAAAGGTGCTAACGGTGTGGGGGTCAGATGATTTTTTTTTTTAACATTTCAATTCTTAAAAAGGAGAGAGAAGAGAAGACTTGACTTTGTTTTGTACGTCAGCATACCAACCAGCCCCCCCCCCCCCTCGTCCCGCTTATAATCTCATGACAGGAGAGGGAAGAGAAGAGATGACACTTTAGTTACCACAACCCCCCCCCCCCGGTTCTATGCTCCAGGGGGGACCTGCCTAAAGCTGTGTAAGGGGCCCCAAAATTTGTGATGGCTGCCTTGGTCTCAGATGATATGTTTTTGCATACTGCAACATTTGAAGCGCTGATGATGCACAACTGCTATTTTTTTTATTTTTTTTTATAAAATACTTGTTTTTACCTTTTTTTCTATTTTGTTACATCTCAGTCCTGCTGATTTCCTCCAGCCTATTTGCAGCCACCTCCTGACTCCTAGCATGCACTCGTTGGCTGAATGGTGTTTCCCAGGGTTAAATTCCTGCTGGTGAAAACATAGTAAGAATGTAATTACGAGCCATGTACCAAGAAAAGATGTGTATTGTGCCCAGATGCCAAATGAGAAAACACCTCAACATGAGGGGGAGGTTCCCATATAAGCCCAGGGTGGCCGTGGGCTCTTCCCAGCATCAGGTTTTGGCATGGTAAATGAGGAGAGAGGTCCCCACCAGAGCGAAATGCGCTGATGGCGACCTGATACCTCACTCGGGGACCAGATAATGGAAAAAATAGACCCCCCCTAAGCTAGTAGGAGCGGCAGGGCAGCCCCTGTGTAATCCAGCCCCTGTTCAAATCCAATCCGGGGACAAAACCGGGAACAGACATGGTCCGGGGACAGTGTCCTCAAGCCAGGGACTGTCCCCGGGAACCGGGGATGTCTGGTCACCCAAATCTGAGAGAAATTCCCAAAACATTGCCTGTTGGGGGTACTTGAGGACAGGGTTGAGAACCACTGGTTTATAGCACCTGTGGTTGGTTAAAATTAGAAGGCTGGCAGACTGACAAGACCCTGCCAACAGGCATGTACTGGCCATCAGGACTACTGGGAGTTTCCCAGTGGGTTGATGGCTCAGTGGGTCAGTCAGGTGCAGTCCTGCAGCTGCTCCTCTATGACAGTGAGTGATCGCGATTTCCCTCCTGTCAGGAGGAGAAGCTCCTGACACTTGTTGGAGAGAGGATTAGGCTTTCTGCGCCCTCCAGCCTGCAGGGGGAGATAGACGGCCAGCAGACGTTCCTTCCTTTCTCCCCATATCACTTATCACATGACTGGAGAGAGGAACGAGATGCTGCCTTCAGAACTATGAGTACACAAGGAAGGGGGGACACTTTGATGTAAGTGGGTGCTGGTAATAGGGACCCTCTGATGTAATGGGGACTGCTGGTAATGGGGACCCTCTGGTGAAAGGGGGCTGCTGGTAATGGAGACTCTGATGAAAGGGGGCTGCTGGTAATGGGGACTAGTGATGAGCGGAATACGCCATATTCGATTTCGCGATATTTCGCGAATATTTCGAAGAATATTCGCGAATATTCGTTAATATCGAATATTCGTGATATTTTATATAAAAAAAAAAAATTGCGAATTTTCGCCAATGCGAATTTTCGCTAATGCGAATTTTCGCTAATGTGAAATTTCGCGATTTTTTTTTTTTTTTTTATAAAATATCACGAATATTCGATATTTACGAATATTCGGTATATTTTATATAAATAAAAAGCGAAATTTCACATATGCGGTTGCGAATATTCGTTAATATCGAATATTCGTGATATTTGATAAAAAAAAAAAATTGCGAATTTTCGCTATTGCGAATTTTATTGCGAATTTTTTTGCGAAATTTGAAAAATATCGAATATTCGAAATAGCGAATATTCGCTGCGATATTAGAGATATTCGCGAATACTCGAATATGCAATATTCGTAGCGAATATTCGCAATGCGAATATTCGTGAGCAACACTAATGGGGACTCTCTGATGTAATGGAGACCATCTGATGAAAGGAGACTGTTGGTAATGGGGACCCTCTGATGTAAGGGGGCTGCTGGTAATGGGGACACTCAAAATCCCAGTCCAGCCTTGCCTGCCAATAGAGAAAAGAACGAGAGAAGAGCTTTGATTTCAGAGTTTCTGTCATGGTCTTTGAGGATGGATTGCTCTATAGTGCCTGCAGCTTTAGAGATTAGTGGGGCTGTGTTTTCAATGTCCATTATTTTTCATTTTATGTAAACTATGAAAATGTCCATAGCTTGGGAACAGGTGCACTAAAGCACTGGAATCAGAAGATCACAATTTGATTTCTCAGTAGGAAGTCAGTAATGGCAGCTCCCATATTTCTGTCAACACAGGTTTCTTTAACCTAAATAATAGCTGTTTCTTAATAGAATATATTTATTTCAGCTCTATCCTGAAAACTTGCCTCATGAAATACTTTTAACCAGTTGTGATTTATGTCAACGCTATAACAAGCTGCAAAGAAGAAATATATGTCTACAATAATGATGTACAACCCGCACTTGCGACCACTGGAAAACTACAAGTCCCAGCTGCTGGCTGACAGGACCCTGCTGGGATCTGTATTTCCTTGATGCCTGCATTGCCTCAGGGTCATCACGCTTGATCTAGTACACTGTCGACTAGTAAGAATCATTTTACACAGTGCGCAGAATACAGATAGCTTCTAATATGTGCTGGGAGTTTATGTCAGCTTTGGGATGGCTCAAGGATGTAGTTCTGAAAAGTAATGGTGACAATCTCTCTGATTTGTAGCCTCTTAGGAGGTCCCCATCTCAGAACCATATTGACTTATGATAAATAACAGAATATTTAAAGGATGACTACAGGCAAAACACAGAAGTCAGTGATACATAAGAAAAGATACGTACTCAGTTACTAGGAATGCCCTAGTAACCATCAGTACCATACTGATCATGTTTGCAAATGGGTTGGAATGCAGGATTGAGGAGGCTATAACAATAAAAGCCCAAATCTGTATTTGTGTGTTTCTTTTATTATAGCCCAATTCCAGTCTTAAACATGAAGAAGCCTCTGGTGATGTGCTTTAAGTTGAATCCTTGGAGTATAGGAGAAAGGGGCCAAACTCATAGCTGTGAATCTATATATATATATATATATATATATATATATATATTCATTTCATCATACAAATCCAAAGCCAATGTGTTTCAAGGATCAAAGGGTATTTATTCATCAGGGTTCACAGATGCTGGATGAAATTAGTATTCCGAATAGTTCTGGTCAGCAGTCCTCAGAAAAGATGTGATGGAGCTGGAGAATGTCTAGAGAAGGGCAACAAAATAAATAAGGTGACCGGAGGACTTCAATTTCGAGGAAAGTCTATAAGCACAAATTTTTTTCTCCCCGGGCAAGAGACGCTTGAGAGGAGATATGATAGCGTAGGAAAAAATAATATTTATTTTCAGGGAGTGTAATGCCGCGTACACACGATCGGCTTTTGCCCGACCAAAAGCTCATCGGAATTCCGACTAATTCCATCGGAGTAAAATAAAACATGTTCTATATTTAAACTCTGATGGAATTCATCGGAATGTCCAGTGGAATTTCTCCAATGGGGCATACACACGGTCGGAATTTTCTATGGTAAAAGTCTGTCTGACTTTTTCCATCGGAAATTCCAATCGTGTGTACGTGGCATAAGGCTGCGTACACACAATCGGTTCAAACCGATGACATTGGTCTGACGGACCGTTTTTCATCGGTTCACCGCTGAAGTGGCCTGATGGTCTGATGCGCGTACACACCATCAGTCCAAAATCCGATCGGGTCAGAACGTGGTGATGTAGAACACAACGACCTTCTTAAAAAACGAAGTTCAATGCTTCCAAGCATGCGTTGACTTGATTCTGAGCATGCGCGGGTTTTTGGACCAATGCTTTTGCGTACTAACCACCGGTTTGGACCGATGGTCAGGCGCCCATCGCTCAGATTTTAAAGCAAGTTTTAAAACTTTGGTCCAACAGACGACGGACCGATGGGCCGTACACACAGTCGGTTTGGACCGATGAAACTGGACTTAAGTCCATTCTCATCGGTTTGAACCGATCATGTGTACGCGGCCTCAGAGTACACAGGGCCACACAATGAGATTGGAGGAGAAGCAGTTTAACCTTAAGCTTTGTAGGGGTTTTTCACTGTCAGGGCGAAAGGATGTGGAGCTCTCTTCCAAAATTGGTGGTGACAGCGGGGAGTATTGATATTTAAAAAAAAAACTCATGTACTTGTATCTTAGTGAAAACAGGGATATGTAAAAATGAGTAATGATTATCGACACTGACACACGTACATTTGTTTAGGAGATGTGTTTAGGTTTCGTGAACAATTCCGCCCCCATCTTAACAGCACTGCCCATCATTACAAAATACGCCCCCTTCTGTAGGCATCTGCCCCTCACAAGCGCCCAAATCTGCCCCTTGCAGAATTGCACGCGCATCAGGAGCGTGTGGCACAATGTCGGCAGGGCCGGACTTACCATTGGGCTTGACTGGGCTCAAGCCCATGGTCCCCGCCCAGTAGGGGGCCCTTCTAAAATATATATATATATATATATATATATATTATTATTAAAGGGCCCAGAGGTCCCCACCCCTTTTTTCCTAAAAAATTTTTTTTATATATATATATATATATTTTTATTAAAGAGCTCAGAGGTCCCCAGGGCCCCATGTGGCAACCCCCCCTTTTTATAAAAAAAATTATAAATGTTTATTTTTTTTACTTTTGTTTATATTTTTTTATTTTTTATTAAAAGGCCCAGAGGTCCCCAGGGCCCCCGGATGGCAACCTCCCTTTTTTATGTATTTTTTTTAAATGTTTTTTTTTTTTTTAGGGGTCTGGAGGGCCCCCGGGGCCCCGGAAAGCAACCCCCACTTTTTTTATTTATTTTTTTATAAAAAAATATGTATTTTTTTTCTTTATTCTCCTTTTTTTTGTAAAGGCCCCCCCCCCTGCTTCTCAATTTGTTGCAGCAGCCCCTCCGCTTCTCAATTTCAGGTGGCAGCACCCCCCCCCCCACCTGTTCTCTGCTCCAGGGGGCCCATGCCTTAAGCTGTGTAATAATTCCTGATGGCGGCCCTGCGCATACCTCCCAACACGCACGGATTCTACGGAACTTTCCGCTTCTTCCCGCAGTCCCGCGAAAGGTTTGATTTTCCCGCACTGCAATAGGAGGCAGCACGGAAGCAGGAGGAACCGGAGCGGTGTGTGGAGGACTGTGGCTGCTGAAGGGAAGAAAACCGACAGCTGGGCTAATGACGGATGAGAGGCACTCCCCCCTCCGCTGAACAACTGCAAAACCTCCCCCAGGAGGAACCGGAGCGGTGTGGGGATGTCTGCTGAAGGGAAGTGAGCCGACACATTCTGTGCACAGATGAGAGTCACGCCCTCAACAACTGTAATGCGCACCCCCCCCGCTCAACAACTTCAATTCGCCCCCCCGCTCAACAACTTTAATGCGCACCCCCCTGCTCAACAACTATGATCCCCCCCTCCCTCCAGGGGGCCCCTTCAACACTCAAGCCCAGGGGCCCCCACCACCCTAAGTCCTACCCTGAATGTCGGCTATTGTGCACAGGCGCCGTCGACAGCAGATCGTAAATTCCGACGTTCGTTGGCTTTCGGCGGTTCCGTACAGCGCGAGCATTATTCGACAGGGGGCATTTCTCGTCAGAACACCAGCAATGGGGTGTGACATGTCATGTGATTTGGAACTGCCAAATTGCATGACGAATCACACTGGTGTGAACGGGAGCTTACCGCTTTGCCAAACTTTCTCTGACAGTACGATCACTCATTTTTTTTTCTCACTTTTGCCCATTCTTGGTAGAAACTGATTTCAGAACCACAGTATTGCAATACAAGAGTGCAAAATAAGTATTTTTTTATGGACACAATACTTATCTTTGAGTCTAAAATTACTACAATGGTTCAATCATTTGCTTACGTTACCTAGTGGTAACGGCAGTGCTAATGCCTAAGTATCCATGCTTTTCAACCCTTCTCACCACAAAAAGAGAAGCTGGTATTTAAATGTAAGTGGGTTGTTACTAGGCTTGTTACTCAGTGTTGAAGTAAACAATGTGATCTGCCTGTCTACATTGAGAATATGATCTTGCAACAGAAGATTGTAATTATTCAATTTTGGCTAATTCCATTCTAAAAGTACAGTATGTAAGTGGTTCAAAACATGAGCAAGAAAATATGTTATTTCAAATCCCATTGTCAGAAACAATAAAATGTTTTTTAACCACTTAAGCCCTGGACCATTTTGATGCTAAATGACCGGGCCACTTTTTGCGATTCGGCACTGCGTCGCTTTAACGTATTCTTTTACATATTTTTGGTAAAAAAAAATCGCAATAAGCGTTTATTGATTGGTTTGCGCAAAAGTTATAGGGTCTACAAAATAGGGGATAGTTTTATAGCATTTTTATTATTTTTTTTACTATTAATGGTGGCGATCTGTGTTTTTTATCATGACTGCGACATTATGGCGGACACATTGGACACTTTTGACACATTTTTGGGAGCATTGGTGCTATAAAAAATGCACTGGTTACTGGGAAAGTGACACTGGCAATGAACTACCAGGTGGCGCTGTAGGGGCTAAGTGTTCCCTAAGGCTTGATTCCTACTGTAGGGGGGCGTGGCTTGCTGTGACATGTTACTGATCATGTTTGCGATGACAGCGAACACGATCAGTGACAGTGTCAGCTAGGCAGAATGGTGAGATTCTTAAAGGGGACGTACAGGTACGTCCTTTTGTCTGCCCGTGACATGCTGCAGACTTGTGTCTGCATGCGGCGGGTGGCAAGCGTTTTATCTATGATCATTTCTGCTGTTTATGTGGGTTGAATGACTGGTTATCTTGAATGTATGTGCTCTGGCATTGTAGCGGAGTGTTCATTGGGAAAGAAGTTTGATTTTCAGCAGATTGAAGAACCCAACAAGCACCATTAGTCTCTGTGAGAGAATAAAGAATGATAGAAACATATGTTATCGGTTTATGTCCTTCAGCCTTACATGATCGCAATGACAATAGTTGACAATTAATATTTCATTTTAAAATGTGTTAGTATATGAGGTTACAAGCCAGGACAGTCTGTTGTGCAAAAGAGGTGAATATTTGTTGTAAATACTTGCAAAAAAATTATGAAAAACGATATTCATGATAAAATCTGCCAAAAGAATATGTTACCCCAACATTTTATATTCCCGATATGTGCAAATTGTAACCTTGTGTTGAAAAGTATCTTGTTCTCTTTGCATTGTTTCCTTTGTGTGAAATACTTGGTGATCTGGCCAGTGCCCCCTGTTTTCTTTTCCTTTTTTATGCTATTACAAACTGACCAAGCTAGGCATGAGAGCATATCCATCTCAGCATGGTCAGTTTTCTGGCTGCCTGTCCTCCAATCAAACTTGTGATGACATTCCCCCTGCATAGCCATATACTGGGAAGACTGGTGTGCTGCTGTTTCTCCACCCCCAGCTCTCTAAGCCTCTGATGCAGCTGAGAACAGAGATTATGTGATTACTTATTTAAAAAAAAGTATTTGTATTGTTTTTTTAATACACACAGATGTTTTGTCTTTTAGTTCTATTTTTAACTGAATGGGTTGTTTTACAAGGTAAGAGTTTACTTAAAGCAGCGGTCCCAACCTTTTTGGCACCGGGGGCCAGCTACGTGAAAATAAGAGGTTTTTTTTGCGGGCAATTTATGAGGGTAATGGCTGGTGTAAGCGCTTCAATCATCACAGCACCATGTTTGATATGGTGTCAGGGTGACTGAAGCACATTATTTCTATTATTACATTGTAGTAATAAATGAAATTGTTTAACGCACCATAATGCAGAATCAGTGGAAGCCCTGAGCATGTCACTTGCCACTGTCGCCTGCCACTAGATGTGGATTGTTACTTGCCACCCTGCCTGCTACCAAATGTGAATTGTCACTTGCCATGCTGCCTGCCACCAGATGTGGAATTTCATTTGCCATTCTGCCTGCCACCAGGCGTGGAACATCACTTGCCACGCTGCCTGCCAACAGATGCGGAATGTCACTTGTCAAGCTGCCTATCACCAGATGTGGCTTGTCACTTGCCACCAGATGTGTGTTGTTACTTGCCACGCTGCCTGCTACCAAATGTGAATTGTCACTTGCCACGCTGCCTACCACCAGATGCGGAACGTCACTTGCCACGCTGCCTGCCACCAGATGCGGAACGTCACTTGCCATGCTGCCTGCCACCAGATGTGAATTGTAATTTGCCATGCTGCCTGCCACCAAATGCAAAATGTCATTTGCCACGTTGCCTACCACCAGATGTGGAAAGTCACTTGCCAGGCTGCCTGTCACCAGATGTGGATTGTCACTTGCCACGCTGCTTGCCTCCAGATGTGGATTGTCACTTGCCATGCTGCCTGCCACCAGACACAGAATGTTACTTGCCACGCTGCCTGCCACCAGATGTGGATTGTCACTTGCAGCCAGATGTGGATTGTCACTTGTCACGCTGCCTGCCACCAGACACGGAATGTCACTTGCCACACTGCCTGCCACCAGATGTGAATAGTCACTTGCCATTATTCCTGCCACAAGATGTCCAATGTCACTTGCCATGATCCCTGCCACCAGATGTGTATTTTCACCTGCCACAAGATGTGGAATGTCACTTACCACGTCTCCTGCCATGTTGCCTTCACCAAATGTGAATTGTCACTTGCCACGCTGCCTGCCACCAGATGCGGAACGCCACTTGCCATGCTGCCTGCCACCAGATGTGAATTGTCATTTTCCAAGCTGCCTGCCACCAAATGCGGAATGTCATTTGCCACGCTGCCTACCACCAGATGTGGAAAGTCACTTGCCAGGCTGCCTGCCACCAGATGTGGATTGTCACTTGCCACACTGCTTGCCTCCAGATGTGGATTGTCACTTGCCATGCTGCCTGCCACCAGTCACAGGATGTTACTTGCCATGCTGCCTGCCACCAGATGTGGATTGTCACTTGCAGCCAGATGTGGATTGTCACTTGCCATGCTGCCTGCCACCAGACACAGAATGTTACTTGCCACGCTGCCTGCCACCAGATGTGGATTGTCACTTGCAGCCAGATGTGAATTGTCACTTGCCATGCTGCCTGCTACCAGACACGAAATGTCACTTGCCACACTGCCTGCCACCAGATGTGAATTGTCACTTGCCATAATTCCTGCCACAAGATGTCCAATGTCACTTGCCATGATCCCTGCCACCAGATGTGGATTTTGACCTGCCACACTGCCTGCCACAAGATGTGGAATGTCACTTACAGTGGCGTAATTATAGGGGTGCTGAGATCGCCATGGCGACCGGGCCCCTTGCTGCAGGGGGCCCTTGAGGGCCCCCTCTACTCTTTGATAGGAGGAGCGGCGGCAGGGGCGGCTGACATGAGTTTCACGATCGTCAGCTGCACAATGTGCAGGGAAGGAGCTTGTCAAAAGTGAAAGTAGTCAGTGCTGTGCTCTTTGTCTCCCCCTAGAGTGCAGTACCCGGCAGGAAGTGCCAAGGTAAATGATTATGTCTCCCGTTTTTTTTTTGACTATCTACTGTATGTGTGTATATATGTATATACTGTGTGTGTATGTATATACTGTGTGTGTGTATATATGTATATACTGTGTGTGTATATATGTATATACTGTGTGTGTGTGTGTGTATATATGTATATACTGTGTGTGTGTGTGTGTGTATATGTATATACTGTGTGTGTGTATATGTATATACTGTGTGTGTGTGTATATGGATATACTGTGTGTGTGTATATATGTATATAGTGTGTGTATATGTAAATAGTGTGTGTATATGTATATGTATATACTGTGTGTGTATATGTATATACTGTGTGTGTATATGTATATACTGTGTGTGTATATGTATATACTGTGTGTGTATATGTATATACTGTGTGTGTATATGTATATACTGTGTGTGTGTGTATGTATATACTGTGTGTGTGTATATGTATATACTGTGTGTGTGTATATGTATATACTGTGTGTGTGTGTGTATATGTATATACTGTGTGTATATACTGTGTGTGTGTGTGTGTATATGTATATACTGTGTGTGTGTGTGTATATATGTATATACTGTGTGTGTGTATATATGTATATACTGTGTGTGTATATGTATATACTGTGTGTGTGTATATGTATATACTGTGTGTGTGTGTATATATATGTATATACTGTGTGTATATACTGTGTGTGTGTATATGTATATACTGTGTGTGTATATGTATATACTGTGTGTGTGTATATATGTATATACTGTGTGTATATACTGTGTGTGTGTGTATGTATATACTGTGTGTGTATATATGTATATACTGTGTGTGTGTATATGTATATACTGTGTGTGTATATGTATATACTGTGTGTGTGTATATGTATATACTGTGTGTATATACTGTGTGTGTGTATGTATATACTGTGTGTGTATGTATATACTGTGTGTGTGTATATGTATATACTGTGTGTGTGTATATGTATATACTGTGTGTGTGTATATGTATATACTGTGTGTGTGTGTATATGTATATACTGTGTGTGTGTATATATATGTATATACTGTGTGTATATACTGTGTGTGTGTATATGTATATACTGTGTGTGTGTATGTATATACTGTGTGTGTGTATATATGTATATACTGTGTGTATGTATATGTATATACTGTGTGTGCATATGTATGTATGTATGTGTGTGTGTGTATGTATGTATGTATGGATGCATGCATGTGTATGCATATGTATGTGTGTGTGTATATGTACTGTATATACTGTATGTGTGTACTGTATGTGTGTGTATATGTATGTACTGTATGTGTGTGAGTGTGCATGTATGTGCATGTGTTTATCAGTGGCAGTGCGTCCATAAGGGCACATGTGTGCCGATCCCTCTCCCCAGTCACTCCCTCTATGCCACCGCTGCCACCCCCATATTTAGGTGTCTGACTCCTTTTCGGGCGCCTGAATCACAGGGGGGGTGTTGAAGCACCTGATTAGAGCCATAGTCTCTAATAGGCGTCAAAATAGGTGAACCGCGAGCGCCATGCTGGACGCTCAAAGTCCACCCAGGTGTGTTAGAAAGGCGAATTAATATTCACTTTGCTAACACTGAACCACCTCTCCACCAATCAGGTGTGCGGGTCTGTTACCCATCACCTGATTGGCTGAAACAATAGGAGCGGCTATTGGACATTTATCAGGAGGAGAGGACGGGAGATGAGGACGGCAGGAGATGCATGGAGGACCCTGGCAGTCACCCGCAGCCCCACAAGACAGGGTAAGAGTCGGACGGAGCGAGGGGGGATTCACAGTGGTGGCATTCGATGGCACAGTTGCAGCATTTGATGGCACACTGGCAGCATTTTATGGGCACACCAGTATTTTCTGGGCACACTGGCGGCATTTGATGGGCACAGTGACAGAGTTTGATGGGCACAGTGGCCGAGTTTGATGGGCACCGTGGCGGCATTTGATGGCGCAGTGTTTAAATGGGCACAGAAGCAGCGTTTTGGCACAGTGGCAGAGTTTGGGCACAGTGGCGACATTTGATGGGCACAGTGGCGACATTTGATGGGCACAGTGGCGACATTTGATGGGCACAGTGGCGGCATTTGATGGGCACAGTGGCGGCATTTGATGGGCACAGTGGCGGCATTTGATGGGCACAGTGGCGGCATTTGATGGGCACAGTGGCAGAATTTGATGGGCACAGTGGCGGCATTTGATGGGCAGAGTGGCGGCATTTGATGGGCACAGTGGCAGCATTTGATGGGCACAGTGAGAGCTTTTGATTTGCACTGCAAATTATGTTTTTTTTAAGCATTTTTTCGTTTGCTTGCGCCCCCCTAAAAATTTTGAGTACCAGCTGCCACTGGTTTAGTTGTGTGTGCATATGTGCATTTATATATCTATATGTGTGTGTGTTTTTATACTGTATGTGTGTTTACATGTATTTATGCACATTTTATGTATGCACTTTTAATCCCGATCCCCTATTTGTGTACAATCAGAACCTATTTGTTTATTTTTATTTTTTGCTTGTTCATAGTATCTTAAAAAAATGCTATGCCTTCGAAAAGTGATCCATGCTTGGATCGTTTTTCAGAGACATTTGACAGCCGGTGAAGAGGCAACATGTTGCTTCCTGACTGCCTGTTTTAACCCCTTAAATACATCATCACTATGCTGCAACTGCATGCAATGCACACAGTTGCAAGGTGGTTGCAGTGTAGCCACATTCACCTAGGGGTATACTTCAAGGGTGCCCTGACTGGAAAAAGATTGCGAAACACCGACATAGAAGAATCGATCTCTCAATTTTCCTCCTGCAGCTGCTGAATGCCTGCGGGAGGGAGAGGAAAAAAAGCAAGGGGAACTGGAGAAATCGGTTCATTTATATGCAGCCGCCTACTTGCGACCGGGTCCTGTAACGCCACCGGGCTCGGAGAAAAGAGTCCTATCTGGGGGTCAGGGGGGGGGCCCTTCCTGGTTTCTTGCATCGGGGCCCTGAAGGTTCTAGTTACGCCACTGGTCACTTACCACGTCTCCTGCCATGTTGCCTTCACCAGATGCGGAATGTCACTTGCCATGCTGCCTGCCACAAGATATAGATGCGTCCATGTCCATTCTGCATAGCAGAGCGCCCACAGACCTCTCATCCACCTGCGTAGCAGGGATCAGCGGACAGATCCCTTGCTGAGCAGGCGGACCCACTTGACGGAGTCTGCTCCGTGTGAAAGGGGCCTTTGTGCCATATGGTAACGTCCTCCATCGCTGAAGCTAAACAATGCCATAAGTCATTACTATACCAGTTCTTGCAAATCAAAGTTTTCTACATTTGTTTTAGAGATTTTTTAACCACTTGCCTACTGTGCACCTACACCCCCTTCCTGCCCAGACAAAATATAAGCTTCCGGCACTGCGTCGCTTTAACTGACAATTGCGCGGTCGTGCGACGTGGCTCCCAAACAAAATTGGCGTCCTTTTTTTCCCACAAATAGAGCTTTCTTTTGGTGGTATTTGATCACCTCTGCGGTTTTTATTTTTTGCGCTATAAACAAAATTTTTAAAAAAATGCAATATTTTTTCCTTTTTGCTATAATAAATAACCCAAAAAATATATAAAAAAAATATTTTTTCCCTCAGTTTAGGCCGATACGTATTCTTCTACATATTTTTGGTTAAAAAAAAATGCAATAAGCGTTTATCGATTGGTTTGCGCAAAATTTATAGCGTTTACAAAATACGGGATAGTTTATGGCATTTTTTTTTTTTTTTTTTTTTTTACTATTAATGGCGGCGATCCGCGATTTTTTTATTGGGACTGCGACATTATGGCGGACATTTCGGACACATTTCTGACATTTTTGGGACCATTTACATTTATACAGTGAAAAATGCTATAAATATGCATTGATTACTGTATAAATGTGACTGGCAGTGAAGGGGTTAACCACTAGGGGGCGGGGAAGGGGTTAAATGTGTGTCCTATGAGTGTTCTAACTGTGGGGGGAGGGGGGGGTGACTGGGGGAGGTGACCGATTGTGTCCCTATGTACAAGGGACACAACCGCTCTCCTCTCTCCCTGACAGGGACGTGCAGCTCTGTGTTTACACACAGAGCTGCACGTCCCAGCTCAGTTACTGAGCAATCGCGTGTGCCTGGCGGCGATCGTTGCCGCCGGGCACTCGCACGGGATCCCCGCAGAGCGGCAGGTGCGCGCGCGCGCCGCCGGCGATGCGCGCGCGCCCGCCCGCGGCTTTAAAGGGACATCACGTCATATGACGTGATGTCAGAACAATGGAGTCGTCTGCCCGCCGTCATTTGACGGTGGGCAGATGACAAGTGGTTAATTTTTGAAATGCATTGGAAGTTTCAAACAGCGCAGAAAAATAAACTAAAGGAGCAATTACACAGAAATACACAGTTTTCTGCCTAAACATGCCATGCCTATAGGCCACGGTGACATCTGGGAAATAAAGACCTTTTGTATAACTCTACGTTCACATGCCACACTGAGAAATTTCCTTTTGGTATTTGCTCCAGGTGCAACGTTAAAGCAGTATTTTAGCTGTTGCTGCTCATGGAAAATGAATTAAGGGCCTGTTCATTTCCCATCAAGTCTCAGTGTGTTTTTTGATCCATTATTCACTGAATTTATTTTGACCTTGAGTAAATCATAAGGAAAGTTCAGTGGATGCACAGGTGGTTCACACAGGGTAAGCATGGATGAGGGATTATAAATTATACATCGGCTGATGGGTTTTGTAGCATCTTTCATGCATGCCTTTGGAATGTCCGTGTTTATGATTCTGTTTCTTCAGGGCTGGGCGCATTAGGGGAGTGCAATCAGACTGCTGCATCCCATAAATCATTTGTTGGTTGCAAATGAAGCCAAGCCATAGATTCCTCCGTTTTAAAAACAAAACTCAAAAAAAAAAAAAAAATCTAAATCAAAAGTTCTGTTTTTTGAAAGAATGTACCAGTATATGTTTAATTTCAAGGGACTGTCCCCAATTTGAAACAAAGTCCCTCTGACCCTCTTTCCTCCTCATTTGTACCTCATTTTGGTCTGATCTATATAGTTTTATTTAAAATGCACTTTTTATCTTTCAAAAGGTGTTCCCCAGAGCTAAAACTTTCATCCAATTTCTACATTGCTGCATTTGTAAATGTCAAAATCCAATATAAAGTAATAGTAGTATTAAAAAAAGCACTTGTGGGTTTGTATTCAGCCCCCTTTACTCTGATACCACTAGCTAAAATCTAGTGGAACCGATTGCCTTCAGAAGTCACCTAATTAGTAAATGGAGTCAACCTGTGTGTAATGTAATCTCAGTATCAATACAGCTGTTCTGTAAAGCCCTCAGAGGTTTGTTAGAAAACCTTAGTGAACAAACAGCATCATGAAGTTCTGGAGCAGTTTAAACAGGGTTAGGTTATAAAAAAATATCCCAAGCTTTGAACATCTCACAGAGCACTGTTCAATTCCAAAAATGGAAAGAGTATGGCACAACTGCAAACCTACCAAGACATGGCTGTCCACCTCAACTGACAGACCAAGCAAGGAGATCATTAATCAGTACACTAACCAGCGGACATATCTGCCCGCACATGCGTCGAATGGATTCGACGCATGCGTGGACGTTTTTTACTTCCTGGTGCGGTGACGTGGCGGCGTCAACGTCACCGCCACGTCACCGCGCTGTCTGCCGGTGGGGATTTTGGTTTGATCGTGTGTACACGATCAAACCAAAGTAGCCCAGCAGACAAATCCGATCAAAACGGTCTGTCAGACCAATTTGATTGGATTTATTTGGTCGTGTGTACGCGGCCTAATAGAGAATCTGTGGCAAGACTTGAAAATTGCAGTTCACAGACACTCTCCATCCAATCTGACAGCTTGAGCTATTTTGCAAAGAAGAATGGGCAAAAATGTCACTCTCTAGATGTGCAAAGCTGGCAGAGACATCCCCAAAAAGACTTGCAGCTGTAATTGAAGAGAAAGGTTCTACAAAGTATTGACTCAGGGGGGCTGAATATAAATGAACACCACACTTTTCACATATTTATTTGTAAAACATGTTGCAAACCATTTATTATTTTCCTTAAACTTCACAATTATGTGCCACTTTGTGTTGGGCTATCACATAAAATCCCAATAAAATACATTTACTTTTTTGGTTGTAGCATGACAGAATGTGGAATATGTCAATGGGGTATGAATACTGTAACGGAATGGGACAGGGGTTAACGCCGTTTAAGATATTCCATTCCCGAACCAAAGACAGATATCGACACTCCACAGTAAGGCAAACGAACCCCAATAACGAAACACACAGCTCTGTTTGAGGTTCCACACGAATAGACCCTTTATTGAGAAAATCAGGCTCTTATATACAGTTAGGATCCTGCAGTAACCAAAATGAACAATGGCCCAACTCCACCCACAACATCAGACACTAGTTCCTAAAGAGCCTCAATACACATCTTTCAATAGACATTCTACCTCCAGCTCTGACATAATTTACATGAGCTAAATAACTACAGCTGATATTTCAGACACCTGACCTTTAGGCTGTCTGTTAACTCACAATACTTTTTTTTATCATCAATAGACTTAATTACCACAATAGAATGCAATCACAGCAAGCTTTATAGTACACTACATCCAACACACAATATATATACAATATATACAATATATATATATATATATATATATATACCGCATTAAATCTGACTAGCCCAGACCATAGTGGGGTTTTCAATCACCATGTTCCCCTATTAGAGACACAGGGTGATCTACACATAAGAGGCATCGGGGAGCTTCTGGGTCCCACGGGCCCCCTTCCGTTACAAATACTTTTACAAGGCACTGTATATCCTCCCAGCTTCCTGTCAAACACAGAGGTGGATTGCTTTTCACGGCAGCGCAGATGTAAATAAGCCCTTATGCCCTGTACACACGATCGGTTCATCCAATGAAAATGGACCAATGGATTTTTTCATCAGATATCCGATTAAGCTGACTTTCATCAGTCTTGCCTACACACCATCAGTTAAAAAACTGATTGTGTCAGAACGCGGTGACATTAAACAATGACATGCAGAGAAAAATTAAGTTCAATGCTTCCGAGCATAAGTCAATTTGATTCTGAGCATGCATGGATTTTTGACCAATGGATTTCCCCACAGACGATCGTTTTTTTTTTATCGTTTTTTTAACCATCAGAAAAATTTCAAAACAGGTTCTATTTTTTTTCACCGATGGGAAAAAAAAACAATAGGGCCCACACACGATCGGTTCATCAGACAAACCGATCGTGTGTACAGGTCATTACTGTCTACACAACAATGTTCGTTAAAGCGGAGGTTCTGTGGCAAAACGTTTTTTTTTTTTAACACTAATCAGCTGCATTTGCTATAGTATTTTTGTTACTCACATGTCCCCTTTCATTAGGCGCCAGGATGCTCTTTTCCGACCAAAGAATATTTTATATAATCTAGTGATGGACATTGCCATCTTATCTGTGGGGGCTCTGAATCCATCCTGCATTTTCTTCCGGGATGCGGCGAATGCTGATCTCCCAGCATTCGCCACGTAATCCCGCGCATGCGCAGTGTCGGCGGGGACCCGCGCCGTCAACACTGCATGGTTACTATCACAACGGCCGGCGGCGTCCTTAAAGGACACGCCCCGATGGGATAGGTATATTAAGGAAGATGTATCCGCCCTCCCTCATCATATGACGCGCTTTGCAAGTCATGTGACCCGCTTCCCGCGTCACATGACAGCCCAGCTAGCACGAGACTACGGCGCCTAGCTATTTGAGCTGATGTGCTGTGATTGCGCTGACGTCACTAACAGGAGGACACTCGGTCAGCTCCCAGGATGCAAAGAGCGATCGGGCAATTTAGCGAAACGCCCACTCCCCGCAGGCATCCAAACCAGGAAGTACAGGAGATCAGAGGTAAGGGAGCATTTAAAAAAAAACAATTCAACGCTATCATCCACAAATCTTGTTAATGATAGCAATGCATGAAACTTGATTTTGAGGGTGAACCTCCGCTTTAAGGATCCAAATATCAACCAAGATGCTTTTTCTGACAATAAAACTTTTTCTTTAGTTTTTCTAAACTGACATTTCAGAATTTCCAACTTAAAAAAAGAATAGAATTGTATTGATCACATACTTTTTCTGACATTTGACTACAAAAAAATTCAGCTTATGTCAGTCAGAGCTTCTCCATTGAGATACAAGAAAAAAAAACTGCCTAGTATTTGCTGCATTTGACTGAATCTTAAACATCTTTTCAGTTGTATAGTCATGTAACAATGTGAGTCACCCCTACAGTCATACACCCACTTGTGAACCCAGCCACAGATGAAGACGGGGAAAAATATTGCACAACGGTTTGATAATGTGGCTATTTTATGAATAAACAGTGTGTAATTCAAGCCTAGACAAAGCCAAACAGTTAGAAAGATAGTGCTGGTACTTACAAGCCTTATTACATCTATCTTGTTTGCTAACTCATGATGTGCAAAAGCATCCATCATAAAGATAATGGTTCTCTATAGGGGACGGGAGTATCAATAGCAATTGTCACATGGATGATTGCTCCATGCACATACAATGCTCAATGCAGTACTGTGGCATAGATGTCAGCTTCTCATTTTTAACCACATCAATACTGGGCACTTTCGCCCCCTTCCTTCCCAGACCAATTTTCAGCTTTCAGCGCTCTCGCCAATTCAATGACAATTGCACGGTCATGCTACGCTGTACCTAAATAAAGATGTTTTCATTTTGTTCACACAAATAGAGTTTTCTTTTGGTGGTGTTTATTCACGACTCCGTTTTTTGCGATATAAGTGTAAAAAGAGTGAAAATTTGGAAAAATAAATATATTTTCTTTTTTCTATTTTATAAAATATCCAATAAAATCAAATATTGTCATAAATTTAGGCCAAAATGTAATCTGCTACATGTCTTTGGTAAAAAAAAAAAAAAAATCCCATTAAGTGTATAATAATTGGTTTGTGTGATCACGGACAGATGTACGCAGATGATCATGTACAGATGTGTGCAGATGTTCATTGGGACAAATGCGATTTTACTGTTACATATGTGGGGGACAGGTGTTTTTTAATGTGTGGGGACATGTGTGGGATCATGTGTGTAAGGACAAGTAATGCTCTGGGGCCCCTACAATGATGGCAGTGCAGGTAAACAGACATCAAGTAGGTAGGAGGCAGACTGCCTCCCCTGTGTATCTATCACTCTCTGTGTCATCATGGGGCCCCCAATTTCGGGCTCAAGGACCAGCTGCTTTGAGGAAAGTGCAGGGGCCCCCCATGCAACGGGGGCCCGTGAGCAGTGCCCAGGTATGCCCTCTCATTAAGACAGCCCAGGTGGGGACATGTGTTTTGGGGCCATTGGGTATTGTGTGTGTGTTTTACATATTGGGTTGACACTAGGCCAGTGATCAGTGTAAAAAGCTGTAAAAAAAACAGCTCATACTCAGGCGGTGTACACACGACCGAGGTTCTCGCTGGAAACCAGCGAGAACCTCGCTGGAAGCTGCATTCCAGCGAGAACCTCGGCCGTGTGTACGCTCCTTGCTCGCCCCGCCCGTCGGGAATTCCGTCGAGCGAATAGAGAGCAGGCTCTCTATTTGCTTGACGGCCCGCCTGGATGAATGGCTGGTTGCCATTCCCGACGGGCAGGTCGCCGATTTCGACGGCCGGCCGAGAGCCTCGACGGGTGGAACGATGTGTTCCGCCCGTCGAGGTTCTCATACGTGTGTACGCCGCCTCACTGATCACCAGCCGGCTGCAGCGATCCGCTCTCCTCTCCTCATCGGCAACTTCTGTGTGAGGAGAGGAGAGCTGATCGCCTACCAACCCTCTCTCTCTCACAGGTTTTATTGGGGCAGAGGGAGCAATTGGCTGATACTGCTGTTTATTTGGGCCAGCGACGAGGGAGCCCTCTAAGCCCCTTATGCAGCTAAGAATAGAGAGATTATGTGATCACTTAAAATTATAAATGAAAAGTATTTGTAATCTTATATATATATATATATATATATATATATACACACACACTATATCACCGAAGTATTGGGACGCCTGCGTCCAATGATACACCATATTACCAAAAGTATTGGGACGCCTGAGTCCAATGATACACCATATTATCAAAAGTATTGGGACACCTGCCTTTACACGCATGTAAACTTTAATGGCATTCCAGTCTTAGTCCATAGGTTTCAATATTGAGTTGGCCCAGCTATAACAGCATCAACTGTTCTGGGAAGGTTATCCATAAGATTTAGGAGTGTGTCTATGGAAATGTTTGACCATTCTTCCAGAAGCGCATTTGTGAGGTCAGGGACTGATGTTGGACAAGAAGGCCTGTCGTTGTCTCTGCTCAAATTCATCCCAAAGGTGTTCTATTGGGTTGAGGCCAGGATTCTTTTCAGGCCAGTCAAGTTCCTCCATTCCAAACACGCTCACCCATGTCTTTATGGACCTTGCTTTGTGCACTGGTCCAAATCATTTGGCAGAGGGGGGATTATGGTGTGGGGTTGTTTTTCCGGGGTTGGGCTTGGCCCCTTAGTTCCAGTAAAGGGAAGGCAGGCGTCCCAATACACATGTTTTGCCATTCATATCTATTTTAGGAACAAAGGATGGAAGCTTTTGTGTGACTCCTCTCTTATTTTAGCCTTGTGACAACGTTACTTTAAGTAAATGTCTTGTAACTTGATCACAGAAGGTTGCCTAGACCTCACACTGATGCTAGTTGGCTGTATAAATTAATAATGATGACTTTGTGGTATTAAGTACTGTCTCGTTTCCTCTTTATTAGAATACATTATGTTTAGTCCATTTACTACATTGCATTTCATTACTTTGCATTTCATTATAGACTCTTTGTATCCTTCCTGAAATCCAGCTGAATTCAGTCATTGGATTGATTCTATGGTTGAATGAACAGGTTAGCTATCTACTTGCCATTGGCGAGAGATACCATTTCACTGGTAGTGTTCCATATGCATACATTGTATATGATCTTTTCGGTAGCCCAAAGGGCATTAACCTTTAGAGGGCTTGGACATTCATCTGGATAATGTTTCAAAGCACATTTGTGTGTTAATCACTTACATGTAAAACTGCCTGTAGAGGGAACATAATTTATTCATTACAAATGCATTGGCCAGCTTAATAAATATTGACCTTAATGGATTATACTTTTTTAATCTCTTTTATGGAAAAGTGGATGTAGGCCTGACAGATCTCTCACTTCTGATGGAAGGTAAGACGTAAAATGCAAAATGCATCTATTGCTCAGGTTGGTAATTGCTAGAGAATTGTAGATACATCTCAACCACAAACATTTACTGATTTTTTTAAATGCGGGTTAATCCTTAAAATACTCACTCACCCACTGTGCTGCAACCACATGGATTGAATACGGCTTTGAAGTTGCTGTAATCCTGCTCTGTTCTCCACACTTCCTGCGTGTCTGTTTCCTTATAACCCCAGTGCTGGGAGCTTTCTCACGATGGTTTAAGCTGTCATTACTGTGTGTCTAAAACTTCCCAGAACCAATCAGATTAATTTTAAAAACAAAACACTGCCCTGGATTTGTTTGTTTTTGTTCTGTGTGTCTATTTCTACTTTGCAGAAACATGAAGCCAGTTTAAAAGTGAAACTAACCTGCAGGCACATTATATGATTGATTTCAGCAAAAAAATGTTTTTCCTTTAGTGACCCTTTAACCCAGGTATCATTATTTACTGTGGGGGACGTGAAAAGTGTTCCATTGGACGCCACAGGATCACTTGTTATAGGTGGTGGGAGAGGTTCCCCCCCTGCCTATCCCGCTGCTTCCCAAACATTTCCGAGCTTACCAGACCCGTCAGTAAACCGGGAAGCGATCTGGTGCGGCCGTTTGCTGGGCAAAAAGTCAAGTGAGGGCAAGATGGCCCCCACTCGGCTCTATGCCCTTGGAGGACCGGAGCAACCTCTGACGTCACTTCCGGCCCTGGGGCACAAACCTTTTTTTTTTTTAAAGCCAAAATGTCAAAGAATATTTTTTTGCTTTTGCTTTTAAAGTTGTACTAAAATCTTGTTTTTTTCTCCTTTAAAAAAAAAAAAAATGTTATACTTACCTGCTCTGTGTAATTGTTTTGCACAGAGCAGCCCAGATCCACCTCTTCTCAGGTCACTCTTCTGCACTTCTGGCCCCTCCATCCTGTTGAGTACCCCCACAGCAGCTTGCTATGGGGAAACCTGAGCCAAAATTACAGATCTCTGTGTCCCTTCAGATATGGAGCAGCAGCCAGGCCCCCTCTCTCTCCTCATTGGCTCAACAGCTTTGATTGACAGCAGTGGGAGCCTAGTAAAAAAAATAATAATAAAAATGCCATAAAACTATCCCCTATTTTGTAAACGCTATTACTTTTGCGCAAACCAATCAATAAACGTTTATTGCAATTTTTTTTTACGAAAAATATGTAGAAGAATACGTATCGGCCTAAACTTGTTTTATATATTTTTGGGGATATTTATTATAGCAAAAAGTAAAAAATATTATTATTTTTTTCAAAATAGTCACTCTATTTTTGTTTATAGCGCACAAAAAAAAAACCGCAGAGGTGATCAAATACCACCAAAGGAAAGCTCTATTTGTGGGAAAAAAAGGATGCCAATTTTGTTTGGGAGTCACCTCGCACGACCGCGCAATTGTCAGTTAAAGCGACGCAGTGCCGAATCTGAAAAAGTGCTCAGGTCTTTGGGCAGCAATATGGTCCGGGGGTTAAGAGGTTAATGCATAGAATACATTAAGATTAAAAAAAAAACTTCTGCCTTTACAAAAACTTTAAAGTTGAAAGAGAGATCTGGGGTCTTTTTGACCCCAGATCGCTCAATAAAGAGGACCTATCATGCTTATTTTTATTACAAGGCATGTTTACATTTCTTGCAATTGGAATAAAAGTGATAAAAATAATAATGGGACAGTGTAAAAATAAATAAATATTTTTTCTTATTTTGTTTAACCCCCCTGGCGGTATTCCTGAGTATGACTCAGGGTTAAATTTCTGTGCTGCAATCGGTAACCCAGAGTCAGACTCGGGCTCGCCTCGCTGAATCCACAGGCTTGGTTTACTTACCTTGTTCCTGGATCCAGCGATGCATCCGCGCTGTGTGAGCGAGCGGGTGCTCGCTCGATTCACACAGTGCCCCTGTGTGCCGCCGAGCTCCGTTCCCTGCGACGTTACGAAGCACGGAGGCGAAGAACGGCGCCATATTCAAAAATGTAAACAAACACATTACATACAGTACAATGTAATCTTATAGATTACAGTACTGTATGTACAAAATACACACCCCCCTTGTCCCTAGTGGTCTGCCCAGTGCCCTACATGTACTTTTACATAATAAAAACTGTTCTTTCTCCCTGCAAACTGTAGCTTGCCCATAGCAAGCAAAAGTGCCCCTTTATGTCAAAAATGGTTTAAGATCAGCTAGAAAACAGCGATAAAAAATTATAATCACTTGCAGAATTGAGCGATAGCGATTTGTGGGGAAATTCGTCATATAAAAAAAAAATAACGACAGCGACAATTCTGCAACTGAGCAAATTTCAGTGATTTTGAGTTGATTACATTATTGAATAATTGTTATTATAATTATATTATTATTTGTTATAATTATTTATAATTATTTATTATATCATAGTTTATAATTTTGTTTTAAAAAAAAAAATCATACCCGGGATGCCTATTAGACTCTAGTTTGGTCAGATTTAAGTGAGTTATTCCTAAGAATTACAGGCCTACAGTATAAAACGCCAAATTTCCTTGCAAATAATGGTACCGCTTTCAGCACCTAAAATCTGAAAGAATCATACCGCCAGGGAGGTTAAAGCGCGCTTTTCCTTTTTGCTCACACACAGAAGTGAACGCATACATACGTCACTCCTGCATATGTAAACAGTGTTCAAACCACACATGTGCGGTATTGCCACAATTAGAGCGAGAGCAAGAATTCTAGTTCTGAATTTTGCAAAATGCTTCCTAAATGGTGTGTTAGTTCCTTGACTTTTAAGTTGCAGTCGTACATTGGTTTCCACTGACAAGGATGAGCTAAGCCTATGAAATCATTTATTAGATCTAACATTGCTTTGAGTAAATTCCATGGAGTTTATAATGGACACTGACTCAGGCGCCGTACACACGGCCGAGGTTCTCGCTGAAAATCAGCGAGAACCTCGCTGGAATGCACATTCCAGCGAGGACCTCGGCCGTGTGTACGGTCTCAGCGAGCTTCCCGTCGGGAAGCCCGTCGAGCCGAAATAGAGAGCACGCTCTCTATTTCCTCGACGGCCCGCCTGGAAGAATGGCTGGTTGCCATTCCCGACGGGCGGGTCGCCGAATTCGACGGCCGGGAGAGAACCTCGACGGGCGGAACGATGTGTTCTGCCCGTCGAGGTTCTCTGCCGTGTGTACGGCGCCTCAGGCCTCGTACACACGACCGAGAATCTCGTCATAAAAGAAACATTGTTTTTCACGACGAGTTTCTTGTCAGGCTTGTCAAGAATCTTGTCAAGCTTTCTTTGCGTACACACTGTCAAGACAAAATCTTGTCGTTCTCATACGCGGTGATGTACAACATGTACGACGGCACTATAAAGGGGAATTTCTATTCCACTGGCACAACCCTTGAGGCTGCTTTTGCTAATCTCATGTTACCGCGTGTTAAGTAAAAGTTTAGTGAGAGACGATTTGCGCTTTTCAGTCTGTTACAGCGTGACAAATGTGCTATCTCCATTACGAACGCTACTTTTACCGAAGGTGCGCTCCCGTCTCATACTTTATTCTGAGCATGCGCGGGTTTCTAAGCATACACACGAACGTGTTTCTCGTCCTAAACCAGCCCTACGAGGAACACGACAAGGAAATTGAGACTCCCGACGAGAAAAAAGAGAACTTGTTCTCTTTTTTTCTCGTCGAGATCCACAAGTTTTTTCTCGACGAAAAACATACACACGGCCATTTTCCTCGGCAAAAAAGCTCTGCCAGCAAGTTTCTTGATGGATTTTGTCGAGGAAAACGGTCGTGTGTACGAGGCCTGACTGTATGCTGAAAAACTGGAGAAACTGGTGTGAGATTCTAACCAGGGAGACGGGGTGCTTATCAATGTCCTTTATGACGAGATACCAACTATAAGCTGATTTGACTCTATAGTAGGGTCCTTTTGCTCTGGTAAGCGTCCAATTCTTGTGGTGGTGACGATTCACCAGGATGGTCACGAGTCCCAACTCAGCACATCGGTTTCTGGCATCACAGCTGTGTTTTTTTTAAATATTGGAATTATTTCAGCATCTACGCATGTTTTTTTCTAATTCCATCATTCAATACCTATTTTGCTTACTTCATGGACTTCTATATCACTAGTTTTATTTTTATTGTTTTTATTTTAAATGTTCACAAAATATGATTATCACGGAACCTTTATATTATTGAACTTTTATATTTGTTGCGGTATATTTAAATTTGTTTACTTCATTTATGTCACTATATAAGATTGTTTTTTTCATTTGGTAGCGCGGCACGGTAAAAGAGCATGTTTGCATCTGTGCATCTATCAAGCCTGGAGTTCAGCATAGTGCTTCTCGGCTCGCATTTTTCACGCATTTATACGTGTCATGTCCTAGAGTAGTTTAAGAACCTTGTAAAATCGTGGAACGTTGGGCATTTTCTTCAGTGGGCGTTTTGCCGCATTTGTAGCAGATGTAAAAAATGCACGGCAAAACGCACGTTTGCTACTCGTGCTTGGTGGGCCTTTAACACTTATGCCCTATACACACGATCGGACCTTTGTCTGACCAAATTCACATGTTCTCTATGTAATCTCCGATGGAATTTATTGGTCTGACTTTTTCCATTGGAAATTCTGATCATGTGTACAAGGCATAAGTCATCGCAAGAGTGACCTGCGATTGCAGCACGTTTCAGAAACACATGTTTTTGTTTATTTTTGTTGTGTATTTAGGAAATGTGCATGTGTGAATGCAGCCAGCATGACGTTAGCCACTTGTCGACCAGCCGTCGTCATTATAATGTGGCAGGTCGGCTTGTTCCCGCAAATCGTCATAGCTGTACGTCGGCTCTTTAAACAGCTATAGCAGGCGGGGGAGCTGAATGGCAGTGATGTCCGCCGGCCACCCGCGATTGCTCCACAGAGAGGAAGAACAGGGATCTGTCAATTAAAACAAACAGATCCCTGTTCTGACAGTGGAGGAGAGAGAGATCTGCTGTTCTTAGTAATTAGGAACAGCAATCTCTCTCCTCTTCCAGTCAGTCCACTCCCCTCCCAGTTAGAAACACCTCCCAGGGAACACATTTAAACCCTTGATCGCCCCCTAGTGTTAAGCCCTACCCTGCCAGTGGCATTTATACAGTAATCAGTACATTTGTTTAGCACTGATTGCTGTAGACATGTCAATGGTTCCAAAAAAGTGTCAAAAGTGTCCGATTTGTCTGCCGCAATGTCGCAGTCTTGCTAAAAATCGCTGATCCCTGCCATTACTAGTAAGATTTTTTTTTTAGATGCTATCATTTTTGCTCAAATCAATCAATATACGCTTATTGGTTTTTTTTTTTTTTTTTTTTTTACCAAAAATATGTATTTATGATGACGTTTTTTTATTTTTTAAATTGGGATATTTATTATAGCAAAAAGTAAAAAATGTAGTTTTATTTATTTTTTAAATTGTCTGTCTTTTTTTGTTTATATCACAAAAAAAAAAGGTGATCATATACCACCAAAAGAGAGCTCTATTTGTAAGAAGAATAAACGTCAGTTAAATTTGGGTACAGCATCACACGACCACGCAATTGTCAGTTAAAGTGACACAGTGTCGTATCGCAAAAAAATGGCCTGGTCATTAATGTGAAAAATCTTCCGATCTTTAAATAGTTAAAATTACAAAATGACCTGTACACAAGCATCAGAGTTCGCCTTTAAGAAAATCAGTGTACAAATCTCCTATCTGACAATACTGCAACTTTTATAGGCCGAAATTAGCACCCTCATGTAATTAAACAGGTTTATCCATCATTGCAGAACAGATTAGACACAATAACCTGTAGAATCCTTGTCTCAATGGATAATGCTTTAAATTAAAAGGAATACCCATTGTCCTTTAAACAGCAATATCAAGCCTTACTGTGTGACAGCTATTGATTCCTTCTTTTGTTCCAGGTAAGCAGCGGCAGTATACAGTATCACAAGTGTCATCATTAAGTGTGGCATAATTAGTGTCATGTATCTAGCAAGTGCGCTATTCTCCCCAGCTGCATTAGTGACACTACATCGGGCTACATGTAGATAACGCGCTTTCACCTTGCTAGGGCCCAAGTGAACTTCTGCAGGATCAGGCCAGGGTCAGAGTAGTGAAAGATGCAGGCCTGTATCGGATTTAACCGCGGCGTCTAATATTTCATTGTACAGTTACATGGTTAATCCCGACTTTTCCAGGCATCTTTCATTTTCCTATTATAGTTTTCTTCCCCTGCCCAAATATTGAAGAATGGTGTATAGAAGAGGCTGTGTGTCTTTTTGACAGCTATTTCTGCTTTAGAGGTTCAGTTATTGAAACAGGAGATTCCTCCAGCTTTGGATTTTGGAGTAAAAAGGCTAAAATCAGAAACCATTATAAGCTTATTTTTCCTGTATATAACATACTGTAGGTCTGCATTGTGGGACCATACAGTCCCTATAAAAATGGTTCACCCCTTGTAGGTTTTCTTGCGTTTTTATCATAATACACTTAATTATAGACATGTGCATTTGTTTTCGTCCGAATGCATTTTCGTCCGAATTTTGGGTATTTTTGTTATCGTTTTAACAAACGAAAGCAAAAGCGCAGAATCCGAAATCCGAAAGATCCGACATAAAAAAATGTTTTCGTTGCTACAACAGTTCGATATAGTTGGAGATTCGAACCTGTGGTCGAATGTGCCTAACCTTAAAGTGGATGTGAACCCACTCTCATCCTTTCTAAACTACTGCCATAGTGCTGATCTATAAGGATATAGATGCCTCCTGCATGTATCCTTACCTGTCAAATGTCTCCCCTCTGTCTGTTATAAGAACTGACAAACTGCAGATTCTGTGGGTGGATCTGTTGTCTGGAGCTCGGTGGGTGGAGTCGTAATGTCAGTAGACTCCCCACCCTCCTCTACACTCCCCTTGTCAACATGCATTTTTTCCTGTGTATTCCTTACACTAAATTCTGCTATGATCACTAACATCCAGTCAAAATCTAGAAAAGTAACCACATGACTTCAGAAAAGGAGTGGGGGTGGGAATTAAAAAATAATGCCTGTCTCCAGGCTAGTGCATGAGATATGTAAATAACCTGTCACTCACAGCAAGGGGGCGGAACGGACTAAGGTTTTTCTCTGTAAGTCTGTTTTATTTCACTGAACAATACAAGAGGATTGCTCAGAGCTGGATTAACTCTGTGTGGTAAGACTGGGCACAGATGATAGGAAATCTTATACTGTACATTGTGACATAAAAAAAAAAAATATTCGGGTTTACATCCACTTTAACTCTATTAGTCCAAGATGATTTTACGTAGAGAGGAAAAATTTGACATTTGTGACCGGGTACACGATTGTAGGTACACCAGTGAGAGACTGGAAAGGTCAGCGTTCCCTGCCCTGGAAGGGGTTAAGCCTGGCCAACAGGTAAACCTCCTCTCTTCCCCTATTAATTAATGGTCACCTGGTAAGGAAGTAGGATGGGAGAGCTCAGTGTGAGAGGTATGCTGAGCCGGACAGACAGGTTGGAAACTGTCTGCAGTGGAGGAACAAGGTCTGTCACAGATAATTGTTTGTTTGGACTGTTATTTTGTTTGTTTTATACTGGAGGCTGGAATAGCCCCTCCAGAACAGTGTAGTGAGGGACACTACTGTGAGTTAGCCTCCTAAATTGGAGTAGGCCATTTTGTTTTGTATTATTTCTTTTGTGTGCAATAAAGCCGTATTTATTGCTTAAGATCAGCGACTTTGCTGCATTACATTACCGCTATTTCTGCGACCTTGTCACAAGTGGTGTCAGAAGTGGGATGTTTGCTGCTGTACCGGTCAATTTACAGTTACAGTGGCCTTAAAGGTACAGGACCCAAAAAATGGAAGATATTGTGAAAGCCCTGTTACAAGCTATCTCTGTTCAGCAAGAGACTAATAGACAGGTAGCGGCCTCAGCTGCAGCACAACAAGAGACTAATAGACAAACCGCTGCAGCGCAACAAGAGATTAGTAGACAGGCAGCTGCTGCAGCTGCAGTACAACAGGAGACCAACAGGCTCCTGACTTTAAAGATTGAAGCTTTGACTGAAGCACAAAAGTCAGACCATGCTGTTCTCAAAGCAACCCTGGATCAGATGACTATCCAAGGGTCTTCTAACCCACCAGCAAGGGGGGTAAGCCAAATACGTGCAAGCAGCTGTCTGCAGAAAATGACCCCGGATGATGTGGAGACTTACCTACTGGTGTTCGAACGGACGTCGTTTTGCCCACACACGATCATTTTTTGTGAAACAAAAGACGACATTCTGAAAAACAACATAAAAAATTCAAGGATGTTCGAATTTTTTTTTTGGTCGTTTTTTGAAGACATAAATCGACGTTTTGCCAACACACCATCATTTTAAATGACGTTTTTTAAAACGTCGTTTTATGTCATCACAAAAAACGACCGTGTGTACTCGGCATTTAGTCTTTGCATTGTGTGTCTATGTGTGGACAGACTAAGCATGGACAACAGAAAGAGGAGAAGAGAACTGTCTGAGGACTTGAGAACCAAAATTGTGGAAAAATATCAACAATCTCAAGGTTACAAGTCCATCTCCAGAGATCTAGATTTGCCTTTGTCCACAGTTCGCAACATTAATCAAGAAGTTTGCAACCCATGGCGCTGTAGCTAATCTCTCTGGGCGTGGACGGAAGAGAAAAATTGATGAAAGGTTGCAACGCAGGATAGTCCGTATGGTGGATAAGCAGCCCCAAAAAAGTTGCAAAGAAATTCAAGCTGTCCTGCAGGCTCAGGGAGCATCAGTGTCAGCGCGAACTATCCGTCGACATTTAAATAAAATTAAACGCTATGGCAGTAGACCCAGGAGGACCCCACTGCTGACTCAAAGACATAAAAAAGCAAGACTACAGTTTGCCAAAATGTACTTGAGTAAGCCAAAATCCTTTTGGGAAAACATCTTGGGCCAGATTCAGGTAGAGTTAGGCTGGAGTATCAGTGATACTCCAGCCTAACTGTCACTTTAAGCCGGCGTTTCTGTTTTCTGTAACCAGAAAACAAGAAACGCCGGGTTGGAGTTCCGGTGCGATCGGCGTAATTGAATTTCGCCATCGCATCGCAACTTTAATTTAAAAATGGCGCCGGGGGCGTTCCCACTGATTTACGCTGAAAAAATATGTTAATCAGCGGGAATCGGCAATTCACGATCGTATTCGGGCGCGACGCAGTGACTTTCCGAAGTTTCCGTAAGCGATACGCGGTGTAAAGATAAAGCAGCCCCCTAGTGGAGTATCCTATGTTAAGTATAGCCGTTGTCATCGCGTCGAGAAAAAAAAAAATCGCGTCGCTTGCGTAAAACGTCCATGAATGGAGATTTGACGTCATTGACGTTCACTGACAGAATTTGGAGCATGCGCACTGGGATGCATTGACAGTCGACGCATGCGCAGTACGTTCGCCGCAGGATCGCGCTTAGTTTCAATAATACACGCCCCGTACCCGCCCAATTTGAATTCCGCCGGCTCATTTGCGATACGCTGCCGCAACTTTATTAGCAAGTGCTTCATGAATAACAGCACTTGCTCCTAAAATTTCGCCAGCGTAACGTAAATGAGAAACGTTACTCCAGAGCAAAGATGCTCCAATCTACCTGAATCTGGCCCCTTGTGGACAGATGAGACCAAGATAGAGCTTCATGGTAAAGCACATCATTCTACTGTTTACCCAAAACGAAATGAGGCCTACAAAGAAAAGAACACAGTAACTACAGTGAAATATGATGGAGGTTCAATGATGGGGGGTTGTTTTGCTGCCTCTGGCACTGGGTGCCTTGAATGTGTGCAAGGCATCATGAAATCTGAGAATTACCAAAGGATTTTGGGTCGCACTGTAGAGCCCAGTGTCAGAAAGCTGGGTTTGCATCAGAGATCTTGGGTCTTCCAGCAGGACAATGACCCCAAACATACGTCAAAAGGCACCCAGAAATGGATGACAACAAAGCGCTGGAGAGTTCTAAAGTGACCAGCAATGAGTCCAGATCTAAATCCCATTGAACACCTGTTGGGAAAAGGCACCCTTCCAATAAGAGAGACCTGGAGCAGTTTGCAAAGGAAGAGTGGTCCAAAATTCCAGGTGAGAGGTGTAAGAAGGGTCTGCAACCAAATATTAGGTTAAGGGTGCCAAGAATTTTTGACCAGCCCATTTTTTGAGTTTTGTGTGACATTTAGTGTTGCTCACAAATATTCGCAAATTTTTTCAAATTTATTTTTAAAACAGATCACATCCTAGTGATCTCCATCGACGTCTAAAAGCATTGCTGGTATGATTAGAGACCCTGGGCCGAGTAGTTGAGGCGATCCTTTTATGTTGCCGAATATTCACAATGCGAATATTCGTATTACGAATATTCACGAATACTTTCTCTGCCCTTCTGTGTTTTGTGTGTAAAAAAAAAAAAAAAATAGCTTTAGTTTAGTCATATAAGTTTGTGTAAATAGAGTTAGTGTTTAGTGCATATTATTTTAGTAATCCAGGAAATTATCTCAGTTTTCGCGTGTTGACGAGAATTTCGCAATCAATTTCGCATTCGCATTAGCGAAATTTCGCATTACCGAAATTTCGCATTCGCATTAGCGAAATTTCGCAAATTTTTTTTTTTTTTTATAAAATATCACGAATATTCGATATTAACGAATATTTCGCGAATATTCTTCTATATATTCGTGAAATATCGCGAAATCGAATATGGCGTATTCCGCTCATCACTAGTGACATTATGTCCAATTTGCTTTTTTCCCCTCCTTTTCTTGTTTTGTTCCAATACACACAAAGGGAATAAACATGTGTATAGCAAAACATGTGTTACTGCATTACTTTTCTGTGAGAAATACTTGATTTTCTGGAAAAAATTGTTCTATCAGTGTCTGGCTGAGCACTGGTTAAAGCTTGTAGAAGAAGGAGTTTTTTTTCTCCTCCTATGGTGCTGCATGACCCCTAACCATGCGTCTGGACAGTGCTGATTGGTTCTCAGAGCTCCCTTCCCTCCGTGAGCCCTATCACACGGCACTCAGTCAGTCAGTGAGGCAGGTGGATTAGCTACAGGAGCTCCACACGGCGCACGTCTCCTAGGAGTAGGAGCGTGTATGCTTTAGCTCCAGGCAGGCGTAGGAGGCAGACAGGCAGGGTCCCTCCCAGCCCTGCTAGCCCAGTCTACACTCCAGTTCCAGCCTTGGAAAGTCCTATGCCCCAATCTGATCTCTCCTCTCCTCCAGCTCAGCTCCCTGGCTCTCCGCAGGTAAGAGCCCTCCACCAAAGCTGCCGACGGCCGTCCTTTTCAGGATAAAGCCGCAGCAATACGGATCTCCATTGCTCCTTTCTTTGTCTCCCTGCACGCCCACACCTCCATCTTCTTCAGGGGCCCCCTCCCGCCACCTCCCCGCGGAAATTTTCGCCGTTTCTGGGGCTTTTTTGAGAGCACCGCGCCAAGCCGCCCTGAATCGCGAGGCCGCGGTCTAGGAAAGACCGCGGCTTCACTTGCGGCCTAACGGCGCGCCGCTCCCCACGCCTCTGTTGTCCTCACCCAGCTGCCAGGAAACCCCCCTTACCCCAGATGGATAGTTACTTGGCCCTGTTTTCACCCTCTCAGCCCCCAGTTCTTAGAGAAGCACTCTGTCAGCCCTCATCCCACCGCCTGAGCAGACAGCTATCCCACCAGACCAGCAACAGGGTCACCCTCTCAGCCCCAGCCCCCCCCGTCTCTCCTACGTACAGAAGCTTGATCCAGGGGTTACCCGATCGCCTCTCACAGGGGTCAGGAAGGAATTTTTTTCCCTACCGGAGCATATTGGCCGAGCGCCGCCAGGGTTTTTTGCCTTCCTCTGGACCAAGCCAGGAGAGAGGAATTAGCCAATTCCTCTCCCCACTGCCCCAAAATCCCCCCCCCCCCCGGTGTATTGGCGATCATGGTGTGTCGGCAATATTCTGCCGAAACCATTTGGAGTTTGAGGCAATGCGCCGCAATACTGCCAGCCATCACCAAAAAGGCCCTAAGAACTGAGCGACTATTGGGAATCGATCATAGATCGACGGTCAGACATTTCAGCCATTTACCCCAGCTCAAGCACATATCATGTGCTCTGATTAACACAAGATCGGCAGTAAAACACCGACTAGAAATCCGCGACTTCATTCAACAAAATGATCTAGACTGTCTCTTTATTATAGAGAGCTGGCTCACAGCCGACTGTAACACCATTCTAGGAGAACTGGTGCCAGATAATTACCTTATCATAACGGAAAACAGAATAGGGCAAAGAGGAGGCGGCCTGGCGGTGATCCACAAGACTCATCTTACGATCACCAAACCAGTCCGCCAAAACCCTCTTCCATTCATGGAAACCCTTACTCTGCAACTGCAATCAAATTCAAAGGAGACCGTCCACATTCTGCTCTGCTATAGGCCGCCCGGCCCAAAATCGCAGCTGCTATCATCATGGACGGATTTCTTCTCCACTTACACCCTCAACAGCAAACATCTTTTGCTGCTCGGGGATTTCAATCTCTGGGCCAACTCCTCACAGGACCCCATTGCCGACGCCTGTATTGACCACCTGGAAGGTTTAGGATTACAGCAACTAGTATGTGGGCCCACACATGCTTCAGGTCACACACTTGATCTTATTTTCAGACAAGCTCTGGAAATAAAAATTTTGGAAAATTAAAAGTTGCAATGGACAGACCACCATGCAATTATATTCAGTATTTCCACCATCCCCCCTGCCACAAAAACATCAAATCCAGTGACAATACACTGGACTAGATGTCAGAAGAAGCTCCACTCGGAACTCTTCAAAACTACTTTAAGGAAAAAAATAGAAACAACTCAGCCGCATCAAATGGCCGTTGAAACATTGGAAGCCATAAACTCGGCCATGCTACAGTCAGCCGACTTGGTAGCGCCGAAACGAAGTACCCGCATCCGGAAAAACAACCGCAGCTGGTTTAACAACCAGCTGTCGTTACTGAAGCAAGAACGCAGAAGGGCAGAATCTGCCTGGAAAAGATGTTCTTCAGAGCTAAGCCTATCCATCTACAAGGCAGCGACAAGAAAATACCACAAAGGAATTTTCCAAGCCAAGAAAAATTATTTTTCGGAGGCTATCAACGGTGCCCTAAACCGCCCCCGCAAACTCTTCAAGATGGTCACCCAGACCATGAAACCAGGATGCATTGAAGCCCCCAGTTCGGACACACAAGAATTTTGCAATTAACTATCGGATTACTTCATTAATAAAATCGAGGCAATCCGTGAAAGCATTCAGCAAAACAATTCCCCCCTCAGCCCCCCCTGCAGCCTCTCACACAGCACCCATAGTAATTCTCCTATATCAGGTAAGTTTACCCTGGAACCCATCTCCATTGAGACCACCAAGAATGTCATTGGCCCTTTGCGCAATGGCACAGCGCCAAATGACATTATCCCCACAAAACTGCTGAAGGAATGCGCCTACATCCTGGCTCCTCCCATCACGCAGTTTATCAACCAGTCTTTCTTGGAGGGCATAGTGCCCTCACAGTTGAAAGAGGGCATAATCCAACCCATCATGAAGAAACCCTCCCTGGACCCCAAGGACCCATTCCACCGCCGTCCCATCACAAGCCTCAACGTACTCTCAAAGATAATGGAAAAAGTAGTGGTACAACAGCTGCAACAGCATCTAGATACCTACAAGCTACTTGACCCATTGCAATCAGGCTTCCGTCCCGGACACGGGACGGAAACAGCATTGCTGAAAGTATGGGACGATGTTCTCAAGGCCGCAGACGAAGGAGAATCTTGTCTTCTAGTTCTGTTGGACCTAAGTGCCGCTTTCGACACTGTAGACCACAAACTGTTACTGACTCGGCTTGCTGAAGTAGCCAGAGTCGCAGAATGCGATTTATCTTGGTTCTCCTCTTTTCTGGAAAACCGATCGCAAACAGTGAAGTTAGGACCTTTTACGTCTGAGAAATGCACAGTAACATGCGGAGTCCCTCAAGGATCGCCTCTGTCACCAGTGCTGTTTAACATATATCTTCGTCCTCTTTTTGAGATTATCAGCAGCCAAAAACTGCTCTACCACTCATATGCAGATGACACGCAACTGTATTTCCGCATCTGCAACAGACAGGATCACCACCTCAATCTAGAGACATGTCTCTCTTTGATAGAGGACTGGATGACAAAGAGTTATCTTAAACTCAATGGAGCGAAAACAGAACTTCTCCTGTTTCACGCCAAGCGCAGGAATCATCTTTCAACAGCGTGGACCCCCCCGCCTATTTTGGGCAAGCTCATCGCCCCTAGCGCCAAAGTCAAAAGTCTAGGGGTCATTTTTTACTCCTTTATGACAATGGACGCACAAATAGGGTCAGTAGTCAGCGGATCTCACCATCTACTGCGCCTACTACGCAGACTCACTCCGTTCATCCCTAAAGAAGATTTAGCGGTTGTGGTGGGAGCAATTGTAAACTCCAGGCTGGATTATGCAAATGCCCTTTACCTCGGACTCCCCAAGTACCAAATCGCTCGCCTGCAAGTCGTTCAGAATACGGCCGCCAGACTTGTGACTGGGAAAAAACCCTGGTAATCCATCTCACCTTCACTGAGAGCCCTTCATTGGCTGCCAGTTAAAGACAGAATTGCTTTTAAAGCTCTCTGTCTTACGCATAGATGTGTCCATGGGAATGCCCCCCTTTATTTATGCGAAATAATAAAAGCGCATAACCCCAATCGCGTTTTGCGATCCACAAATCAGAACCTGCTCCAGGTTCCGAAAGCCAACTTCAAGTCCAAAGGAGAAAGAAGATTCGCGATCCAAGGTCCCAGACTATGGAACGCTTTATCAACCAGCATTCGGTTGGAGGAGAACCACCTAGCATTTAGGAAAAAGGTCAAGACTTTTCTCTTTTGATATCAAAGGAGACAGGAACAACAAGCGCCCAGAGGCGATTCAGTTCGCATGTGCCGCGCTATACAAGTTTTCATTCATTCATTCATTCATTCATATTAAATGTTTCCTTTTGTAGTTAAATCTGTTTGTTTACATAGTAGACACAGCATCTTGTGTACAGTGTCTCTACACCACAGCTCATTGTGATGTTTATATAGTTAATGGAAGACTAGCGATACTTGGATTCCATAGTGTGGCTTGCAGACTATAACTATCAGTTATGCCGACCTCTTCATCACCTTCCTAAGCCCTTCACAGCTGCTGAAACTTCTCTTCTCCAGTCATAAGCCTCATACACACAATTGTTTTTTCCGACGGGAACTGTGTGATGACAGGCTGTTGTCAGAAAATCCAACAGTTTGTAGGCTCCATCGGACAATTGTTGTTGGATAGCATGTTTTCAAATTTTCCTACAACAAATGTGTGTTGTCAGATTATCCGATCGTGTGTACACAAGTCCTTTGGAAAAAAATCCAAAGTACAGAAGCAATGCTCACCATAACGCAACATTAGCAGAAGTTGCCCAAAGGGTGGCGCTAAAGAGCTGAAAAACCACTTAGTATTATGTTTGTTGGCCGTCAATTCTTTGCCGTTTGTATACAAGACAAGTTCATGGCCAACGCCCTTCGGACAAAAGTCCTACGCTTTGTCCGTGGAAAAAACAATCGTGTGTACGGGGCTATACACTGAAAATGTTTAGGACAGAGGTCCGCCTACTGCAGCTGCTGTCTTTTAATAAATGGACACTTACCTCTCCAGGGTGCCCTCGATATCGGCAGCCGAAGCCGAACAACCGTTCGGCTCTCGGCTGCCCCCGCCGCCATCCTTGGTGAGGGAATCAGGAAGTGAAGAGTTGTGGCTTCACTTCCCGAGTCTCTACTGTGCATATGCGAGTCACACTGCGCGTCTTCACTGGTCCCCGCTGTCTCCTGGGACCAGTGTTTTTCCCAGAAGACAGTGGGGGGAGGGGCGTGACTCCCACAGGAGTCTATGAGATAGAGTGGGTCCAAATACCTGTATCTGTACCCCCCTCCCCCGAAAGGTGCCAAATGTGACACCGGAGGAGGGGAAGGTTCCGAAAAACAGAGGTTCACTTTCTGTGTGGACCTCTGCTTTAAGGGCCTGTTTAAACTGGTGTTGCCTTCTAAGGCGTGGTTCACACCGATGCATTTTTTTGTGCGTTTTCAGTTTTGCAGAAACACACTACCGCCTATTTACCATGGTTTCCTATGGATGTAGTTCATATCTGTGCATTTTATGGAACAGGCCAGGAACTTTTTTCTGTTTTCATAGACTTCAATGGACCAATAGCGTGTATTGAAAAAACCCAAATGCACCTGCAATATGCAAACTACAACGTGCATAGGTGTGAATCAGGCCTAAAGAATGATGTGCAGTGGAAACGCTCTTGAGAGGGCATTTGACAGAGGATGTAGCCTACAACCTGCCTATCTGAACTAAAAACCTGCACCACCACACAGAAACTGCATGCATTGCATGAGGTTGCGGGATGGATGTGGCGCTGGCCAGAAGGATGGGTCACATTCAGTGGGCGGTACTGCTTTCTGAAAACCATAGTGGGGATACATTTCGATGTGCTGCAATGCAAAGAATCACGGCGGCAGCTAATGTACACAAAAGCTTTGTCTGTACTTCTCCTTTAACCACTTGCTTACTGGGCACATATACCCCCTTCCTGCCCAGGTGAAATTTCAGCTTTCAGCACTGCAACGCTTTAAATTAAAATTGCGCGGTCGTGCGACGTGCCTCCCAAACAAAATTGACGTCCTTTTTTCCCCCCACAAATAGAGCTTTCTTTTGGTGGTATTTGATCACCTCCGCGTTTTTTTTGGCGACAATTTTGAAAAAAAAACACAATATTTTTTACTTTTTGGTATAATAAATATCCCATTTAAAAAAAAAAAAAATCTTTTTTTTTCTCAGTTTAGGCCGATATGTATTCTACATATTTTTGTTAAAAAAAATCGTATAGTGATTGGTTTGCACAAAAGTTATAGTGACTGCAAAATAGGGGATAGAATTCTGACATTTTTTTTATTTATTTTTTACTAGTAATACGGCGATCTGCGAATTTTGTCAGGACTGCGATATTGCGGTGGACACATCGGACACTTTTGACACATTTTTGGGACCATTCACATTTATACAGTGAACAGTGCTATAAAAATGCATTGATTACTGTATAAATGTGACTGGCAGGGAAGGGGTTAACACTAGAGGGCATTGGAAGGGGTTAAATGTGTATCCTGGGTGTGTTCTAACTGTGTGTGGAATGGAAAAGAAAAAGAAAGACGCACCAGCCTAGTGCATTATCACTTAACACTTTATTCAATAGTAATAGTATTAAAAACTACTCACAAACAGCAGATTGAACAGGCTTGTCAACAAAATAAAGGTGAATTCCCTTCGGACCACACTCCACAATGGGGGGATACGGGGAATATGTTGCTGCCGCCTGACGCGTTTCGAGGCGTCTAGGGCCTCTTCATCAGAGCTCGACAGTAGAACATATTCCCTGTATCCCCCCATTGTGGAGTGTGGTCCGAAGGGAATTCACCTTTATTTTGTTGACAAGCCTGTTCAATCTGCTGTTTGTGAGTATTTTTTAATACTATTACTATTGAATAAAGTGTTAAAGCGGAGTTCCACCCTTAAAAACACTTTTTTCATTACATCCAGCATACTGGCGTCAGCGCCAGTATGCTGTTTTTTTTTTTTTTTAATGCTCGTACTTACTGTTTCTCCCAAATTTAATTTCCTGGCGCACCGCGGAGTGTCGCCGCTATAAGGCGGAAACAGCCGATTAGCATTCGGCTTTTACTCGGCGCCTGCGCACAGCCCCAGGAGCTGACTGCGCAGGCACCGTATATAGCGCGTCACGCCCTCCGAAAAAACCCGAACTAGGACCGGCTATTTTCGGCGCCTGCGCAGTCAGCTCCTGGGTCTATGCGCAGGCGCCGAATGCTAATCGGCTGTTTCCGGAAGGCGTGACGCCTTATAGCGGCGACACTCCGCGGTGCGCCAGGAAATTAAATTTGGGAGAAACAGTAAGTACGAGCATTAAAAAAAAACAGCATACTGGCGCTGACGCCAGTATGCTGGATGTAATGAAAAAAGTGATTTTAAGGGTGGAACTCAGCTTTAAGTGATAATGTACTAGGCTGGTGCGCCTTTCTTTTTCTTTTCTTTGTTTGTGCCAGGACTTCCCCATCCACGAAGGGCAGCAAGGTCACTGCTAGCAGCACTCTTTTCAATTTTCTGACTTTAGACGAAGATCCGTTGATCAATTATTGGACAACCCACCCGTGCGCAGGAGTTTGCGTGTTTTCTGTTGTGTGTGTGTGGAATGGGACTGACTTGGGGAGGTGACTGATTCTGTGTCCCTATATACAAGGGACACAGCATCTGTCTCCTCTCCCTATCAGGACGTGGAGCTCTGTGTTTACGCACAGAGCTCCACGTCCCTGCTCTAAAACTGCCGATCGCGGGTACCTGGCCAGCCATCGCGGCCGCGCGGCACGCGCATCGGCATCTCGGGGACGCGCCGGTGGGCGCGCCGCCCAGTGGCCGGAGGACTCGAGGACGTCATATGACGTCCTCCTGGATTTACAGAGCCACCGTGAGGCCGTCATTTGACAATGGCTCAGGGCTCAAGAAGTTAAGGAATTGTGTTTGGGGTTTAAAAATTCATTAAAGGGTAAACAAGGTCTTGAGGTTTAAATATAAAAGTGAATTTGCGCAAAAAAAAACATCAATCAATATAAAACATATGTGATAAATATGTAATAAGTAATAAGTGAAAAGTAGATAAATAAATTAAAATAGAAATAAAAGTCCATATGTGTAGGAAAAGTCCATATAGTGCAAACGTGCAGTGCACAAAAGTTGCTCTCAGTGAAGCTGTAAAGCTGACAATAAATTGCTAGTGCTCCTCTGTGCATTCAGCCTCTCAGGCCTCTCACCTTGGTGGCATATATAGATGCCGTGATAATGGGTCAAAATAGCCCGTGCCACTCCAAACACACAGCCTCACAGGCCTCTCACCTCTCAATAGATCAAACAAAGCCTCCAAACAAATCCTCTGGGTAAATTCAATGATAGTGGACTACACCAGGAGCTATTCAGTCATCTCTATGTCTTGTAGTACCCCTTCGCTGTATTAAAGAAGAACATAAAGAAAGATAGGCCTCCAATGGTGTAGTATGTCACAACATATATATTTATTGAAAAACAAAGTAATCTCCTTACATCAGTAAAGAATAAAAGCAGGCATCAAATAATAAACAAGGCGGCATCTGCCATATATCTCACGTCACTTCCAGGTGTACGTCTGAATCCCTACGCGTTACGGCTCTCTTGCCTTCATCTGGGGAAAAAGGTCTTGAGGTTATTTGCCTGCACTTACTTTATCGAAGTTCTAATGAAAACATTTGTGTATATTAAATTATCTTATATATTTTTTCAATTTTTTGTATATTGTTTCATTGCCCATAAAATCCCATTTTCAAGAGGTTATTTTCTTTGTTAATACATACCCGGGATGGTGGCAATGCTCATGTCAGACTGTTGGGAGTAAAAATTTTCATACAGATCTTTTTATACAGGTTATGTAGAATAGGCAGCGGGGTGGGGTAGGGAACATTTTTAAGAATATATATAACTAGGCTTTTCCTACATTTTAATAAATGTCTACTTGAAGCCTGGCTTGATTTCCTGTAGTTGCCAATCCTTGGCCACCTGAATCTGCGAAGATGCCAGCCACCATGGCCTCTTCCACAAACCTTGGAGTGTGAAATGTATATTCTCGAAAAACAAACTTCTGAGACAAGAAACTAAAGTCCTACCATTGGGAAAAGCTTTGTGAATTAAGCATGCAAGGGATTATATATCAAATGTGGATAGCATGGGAAGTTGATTTCATGGGAATTTTAACTCTAGCATACTTAACTATTTTCCTAGATAGCATCAGAGGATGCGGAACTCATGTTTTTTTTTTTTTTTTTTTTAATTGCTAGCAGGATAGGCTTTTTTTTGAAGAAGAAGAGAGTACAGTATGTCTCTTCTGCCGTAGACCCTTCTGCCTTGTCTTCTAGGAATTTTCTTCTGAAAGTACGCTGAGCCGCACATGCACAACAGAGTACAGTCATAAGCTAACTCCCATGCAGCACACCAACATAAAATAAGAAAAACTAGTGAAGCATAGAAAACTTCTCCATAGAGGAGTTTTACCAAATTATTGTATTTTTGTTCATTCCGTGCTGTGACATGCACAGTTCCGCCACACTTCACACTACTGTCTGTTTCTCAGCTGCAGTTAAAGTGATTGTAAAGTTTAATTTTTTTTCTTTTAACCACTTCAGCTTGGCCATTTTTTGCATTATGGCATTGTGTTATTTTAACTGACAATTGCGCGGTCGTGCGACACTGTGCCCAAATAAAATGTATGTCATTTTTTTCCCCCCACAAATAGAACTTTCTTTGAGGTATTTTTGGAGGGAATGCCCCAGGGATTGTGCGGACAAAAGGGTAGAGATAGTAGTAAGATACACATGAAAGAGTAACGTAGTATATAAAAATAAAATGTTTTATTTAGTACAAAAGTACCACCATTTATACATTTTTAAATATTGTGGTACTTTTGTACTTAATAAAGTGTGTTATTTTTATATACTACGTTACTCTTTAAAGGGGTTCTAAAGGTACAAGTTTTTTTACCTTCATGCATCCTATGCATGAAGGTAAAAAAACATCTAGCAGCACCGGCCCCCCCCGAGCCCCCGTTGTACTTACCTGACCGTTCGAATCTCCCGGGCGCGTCCACGTCGTCCTCTTCGGTTCCCAGCCTGGCCGTTGATTGGCTAGGCTGGGCAGATTGATAGCAGCGCAGCCGTTGGCTAGCGCTGCTGTCAATCAGGGCGGATGACGCGGCGCGCTGGGGGGCGGAGCCGAGTGATACAGTCGGCGGCTATGGCCGCCGCTGTATCACGGGAGCGCGCTCGCAAAAGCTTTCCTCCATGCGAGCGCCCTCGCATGAAGAAGGAAAGCTTTTGCGAGGAGGAGCCCAGACAGCCGCCGAGGGACCCCAGAAGACAGGTTTCCGGGCCACTCTGTGCAAAACGAACTGCACAGTGGAGGTAAGTATCACATGTTTGTTATTTAAAAAAAAAAAATCCCTGACTTTAGTGACCCTTTAATGTGTATCCTAGCCTACTACCTCTCTGTCCGCACAATCCCTGGGGCATTCCCTCCAAAAATTCTACAATTTTGGATGTGACAAAGATAGCTGGGATTCTTATTACTTTATATACTCGAGTATAAGCTGAGTTTTTCAGCACATTTTTTTGTGCTGAAAATGCCCCCTTTGGCTTATACTTGAGTCACCTTTGTGCGCCTGATCTTCCAGATTTTGGGGACCCGGTACCGGCCGGCCGTAGGTCCCCTGGATCCCAAACTTGGCACACCTATAGCCCCAGTTCTCCTCTACAAGTGTGAAAAATGTGCTGTCTGGGAAACCTACAGCCGGTGAGCACCGATTTTTCAAAGCCGGACACCCCTTCTATATACTCCCATGTTAAACGTAAGTCTAGTCATGGACACAGCGAGGCATGGGCACAGCGAGGCATGGGCACAGCGAGGCACAGTGAGGCATGGACACAGTGAGGCATGGTTACAGTGAGGCATGGTTACAGTGAGGCATGGGCACAGTGAGGCATGGACACAGTGAGGCATGGACACAGTGAGGCATGCACATGGACACAGTGGGGCAAAGTGAGACACAGTGAGGCATGCAGATGGACACCCTAGGCTTATACTCGAGTCAATAAGTTTTCCCATTTTTTGTGGTAAAATTAGGTGTCCCAGGTTATATTCGGATCGGCTTATACTTGAGTATATACAGCATTCCTCATCAGTTTCTCTCTTTCCTTCTAAGTATTCTTTGGGGTATTTGATCACCTCTGTGGTTTTTATCTTTCGCATTATAAACAAAAAGACAGACAATTTGAAAAAAATTATATATTTTTTTTACTTTCTGCTATAAAACATATCCAATAAAAAAATCGAATTTGTTCATCAATTTAGGCCAATGTATATTTTGCTACATGTTTATTGTACAAAAAAAATCCCAATAAGCGTATATTGATTGGTTTGTGCAAAAGTTATAGCATCTACAAACTATGGGATAGATTTATGGAATGTTTATGAATGTTTTTGTTTTTTATTAGTAATGGCGGAAATCGGTGACTTATATCGGGATGCCAATCGGACACCTAACTGACAGTTTTTTGGGAACCAGTGACGCAAGAGGCGATTTAGTTTGCATGTGCTGCGCTATACAGTGCCTTGCGAAAGTATTCGGCCCCCTTAAACTTTGCGACCTTTTGCCACATTTCAAGCTTTAAACATAAAGATATAAAACTGTATTTTTTGTGAAGAATCAACAACAAGTGGGACACAATCATGAAGTGGAATGAAATTTATTGGATATTTCAAACTTTTTTAACAAGTAAAAAACTGAAAAATTGGGCATACAAAATTATTCAGCCCCTTTACTTTCAGTGCAGCAAACTCTCTCCAGAAGTTCAGTGAGGATCTCTGAATGATCCAATGTTGACCTAAATGACTAATGATGATAAATAGAATCCACGTGTGTGTAATCAAGTCTCCGTATAAATGCACCTGCACTGTGATAGTCTCAGAGGTCCGTTTAAAGCGCAGAGAGCATCATGAAGAACAAGAAATACACCAGGCAGGTCCAAGATACTGTTGCGGAGAAGTTTAAAGCCGGATTTGGATACAAAAAGATTTCCCAAGCTTTAAACATCCCAAGGAGCACTGTGCAAGCGATAATATTGAAATGGAAGAAGTATCAGACCACTGCAAATCTATGAAGACCTGGCCGTCCCTCTAAACTTTCAGCTCCTACAAGGACAAGACTGATCAGAGATGCAGCCAAGAGGCCCATGATCACTCTGGATGAACTGCAGAGATCTACAGCTGAGGTGGGAGACTCTGTCTATAGGACAACAATCAGTCGTATACTGCACAAATCTGGTCTTTTTTGAAAGAGTGGCAAGAAGAAAGCCATTTCTTAAAGATATCCATAAAAAGTGTTGTTTAAAGTTTGTTACAAGCCACCTGGGAGACACACCAAACATGTGGAAGAAGGTGCTCTGGTCAGATGAAACCAAAATCAAACTTTTTGGCAACAATGCAAAACGTTATGTTTGGCGTAAAAGCAACACAGCTCATCACCCTGAACACACCATCCCCACTGTCAAACATGGTGGTGACAGCATCATGGTTTGGGCCTGCATTTCTTCAGCAGAGACAGGGAAGATGGTTAAAATTGATGGGAAGATGGATGGAGCCAAATACAGGACCATTCTGGAAGAAAACCTGATGGAGTCTGCAAAAGACCTGAGACAGGGACGGAGATTTGTCTTCCAACAAGACAATGATCCAAAACATAAAGCAAAATCTACAATGGAATGGTTCACAAATAAACATATCTAGGTGTTAGAATGGCCAAGTCAAAGTCCAGACCTGAATCCAATCGAGAATCCGTGGAAAGAACTGAAAACTGCTGTTCACAAATGCTCTCCATCCAACCTCACTGAGCCCGAGCTGTTTTGCAAGGAGGAATGGGCAAAAATTTCGGTCTCTCGATGTGCAAAACTGATAGAGACATACCCCAAGGGACTTACAGCTGTAATCGCAGCAAAAGGTGGCTATACAAAGTATTAATATAAGGGGGCTGAATAATTTTGCACGCCCAATTTTTCAGTTTTTTATTTGTTAAATTTTGAAATATTCAATACATTTTGTTCCACTTCATGATTGTGTCCCACTTGTTGATTCTTTAGAAGCCTGAAATGTGGCAAAAGGTCGCAAAGTTCATTAATTCATTCATTTACCAATACAGTGATCAGTGCTAAAAATATGCACTGTCATTGTACTAATGACATTGGCAGGGAAGGGGTTAACATCTAGGGTGATCAAAGGGTTAAATGTGTGGCCAACATGTATTACTGTGTGTGCTGTATTTACTAAGCAATGTGCTTTGCAGGAAGAAAAAAAAAAAAACAGCACATTGCTGCTGTCAGAAGAGAGCCCTGGGTTTGTTTACCTACACCGGGCTCACTTCGGTTCCGGAGCCGATCGTGGGGTGCTGGCGTTTCGTCAGATTTTGTAACGGAAGTGACGTCCTTTTCGCAGCCATCTTGCTACACCCCGCACTCATCCACAGTAACATACCTCCCAACTTTTTTAGATGGTAATGAGGGACACCTATCACCAAAAGTATGCAGGCATAGGACACACACCCTTGCCATGCCTACTTAAAAGAGAATTGTACAAAAAAAAAACAAGATTGGTTAAACCCATAAGGGCTTTTTTTTACCACTACTATTCCTTTATATTGGCTTTTGGCATTTACAAATGCAGCCATTTAGAAATCAGGTAAAAGGTTTAGCGCTGGAAAACACTTTTTTAATTAATAAAAAGTGCATTTTACATACATCTATATAGATCAGACCAAAATAAGGGACAGATGAGGAGGAAAGAGGGACACAGGGGCATTGCTCCAAATCGGGGACAGTCCTTCAAAATCAGGAACAGTTGGGAGCTATGTAGTAAGGATACAGTGAGAAGAGGGCAGGTGGACATCTTTTTACACCCACCTTGCATTTCACAGTTATTTTTAACAGTAAACTGAGCTTATATAGTGAAATTCAGTATTCGTAAGACTGATGTTCATTTTTCAAAACAGCGGTGTTCTGTCACATTGTCAAACCAATGAGATCAGCAGGCTTGTGGCTGCTTCCAAAAATGTTACATCTAAACAGTCAGACGGAGTTCTAAATACGGTAATTCACTATATAAACTCAGTTTACTGTTAAAAATAAGTGCAAGACTTTGGTGGGTGTAACAAGGTGTTCCCTTGCCGCTTTCTCACTGTATCCTTTTTGTGGACGAGTGCGGGTGTAGAAAGATGGCGGCGACGGATCGTCACTTCCATTCCAAAATCTGATGGGTCACCTATTCTGGCGAAACACCGGCGGCCAGCACCCGCTGATTGGTTGGTTCTGCAGCCAATCGCAGCACAGTCAGGTACGCGGGGCAATGCAAGGGCACGCTCCCTACCCCAACGCATGGATCACATACTAGGTACGTGATCCGGTGCAGAGCTTCCGCTCTGCCACAGTATATTTACAGTGGGCGGTCTGCAAACGGTTAAATAACAAACAGGTTTATACTTCACTGCTCTGTGTAATTGAATTAAACCAGTTGCCACTGGTTTTGTCTTCTGATGGCCTTGAGCTGGACATATACTAGTAAACTTTTATTAGAATTTTTATGTAAAGCTGAACTTAAAAAAACGTGAGCAGGCCGGCTGATTATTGTAGAAGAGACATACAATGTTTCTTGTGCAATAAAATTAACCTGAATGTTAAATGAAGAAAACAAACACAGCCCTACTCAACTCTTCCTATCTCGGCGCTATGGGGTAACAGGTAACTAAGAACACAGGTATTGATCCTAATCACATAAACAATATAATATATAAAATGAGTATCAGATATATCAAATATATCAATCAGCAGCCACCTAAAAATAAATCTTGAATATTACCCAAAGATGAATATTTCAAAAATGAATGCATAAATTAATTGAATGAAATGAACCTGCATGATTGCTCAAAAGCCTCGTACACACGACTGATTTTCCCGGCAGGAAAACTGCCAGGAGCGCTTTTGGCCGGGAATCCAGGCTGGGTGTATGCTCCCTAGCAGTTTTCCCATCAGAAAAACAGCCGGGAATCCCGACGGGAAAATAGAGAACCGGCTCTCTATTTTGCCGTCGGGATTCCCGGCAGAGTGGTTCCTGCCGAGAAAACCAGTTGTCTGTATGCTTACCTGAGTGTCGGAAATCTGTGCATGCTTGATAACAATTCGACACATGCGCGGGGGTGTAGCAAGATGGCGGGGACGTAATTAAATGTGACGAGACACATTCAAAAGAACGGCGGGTTCTTGTTTGGCCGTGTGTATACGTGGCTTTTCAGGGCAAGCCTGCCAGGAATCCTGTCGGGAAAAACAATGTTTTTTTTTCGACAGGATTCCCGGTCATGTGTACAGGGCTAAAGTCTTCCTTAGAGCGAACACTGCGCTGCACATGTACAGCTCAGTATATATTCCGGCACTGTGCCTGTGTGCCGGGATTACCGAGCTCCTGCACATGCACAGGGGTTACGTTGTCTCTTCCCAGCCAATCAAGATGGCCAAAAACTGGCACCCAGGTGAGGCTGGTGACACAATGCCAGCGCTGGCAAAGGACCTCACAAGCATTAGACAGTTGGGGCTAAGGTGTTTCTGACTTCGGTTCTGCTTTAAAAATGTTCGTTTTATTTTATTTTTTAAATTATTGGGATCAAATCGATGTTCCTTTTTCTATTGTAGTGATTACAGAATTTCGAAGAAAAGATGATATTTTTTTTTCTTGAACAAAATTCCAAAAAGTGAATGTGGTTTTTGTTAAAGCGGATGGCCCATTAAATTTTTTTTTTAAAAGCCAGCAGCTACAAATACTGCAGCTGCTGACTTTTAAAAATAGGACACTTACCTGTCCTGGAGTCCAGCGGCGTCCGCAGCATAGGACGAGCGATCGCTCGTCTCTCTGCTGCTCCCCCATCCATCCACGGTGAAGGAACCAGGAAGTGAATGGCGCTGCGGCTTCACTGCCCGGTTCCCTACGGCGCATGCGCGAGTCGCGCTGCGCCCGCCGATTGGCTCCCGCTGTGTGCTGGGAGCCGAGAGTTCCCAGCACACAACGGGAAAAACCCGACTTTTGCCCGAGACTGCGGGCCGGAAGTGGGTGAAGATACCTGTCTTTAGACAGGTATCTGCACCCCCCACCCCCCTGAAAGGTGTCAAATGTGACATCGGAGGGGGGGAGGGTTCCGATCAGCGGATCTTCACTTTAGGGTGGAGATCCGCTTTAAGTCAAGTCTATTTTGTTAAAAGCTCATTTCATTTTTAAGTACATTCGAAATGACATTTGTCAAGTCATTAAATGTCCTTAGAATTTTTGAATGAATGTTCAGACACATGTTTTAATATCTGCTGGTGTATGGCCAGCTTTAGTATTCAGTTTTGCTTGTATTCCTGTAAAAGTAGGACTTTTGCCACGTACACACGATCGGAAATTCCGACAACAAATGTTCAATGTGAGCTTTTTGTCGAAAATTCCAACCATGTAGGCTCCATCGGACATTTGCTGTCGGAATTTCCGACAAGAAAAATTTGAGAGCTGGTTCTCAATTTTTCAACAGCAAAAGTTATTATCGGAAATTCCGATTGTCCGCATGCAATTCTGATGCACAAAAATCCTACGCATGCTTTGAAACAATTTGACGCATGTTTGGAATCATTGAACTTAATTTTTCTAGGCTCGTCCTAGTGTTGTACGCCACTGCGTTCTAAACGTTTAGAATCTCCGACAACATTTGTGTGAGCCAAAAAAAATCCACGGTTTTGTTGTCGGAATTTCCGATCTTGTGTACGCGCCATTTGGATTGGAAACACTGCTGGGTCGGCGACTGGTATGAATGATTCTTTGCACCCCGTATAGCGCCATAAAATATATAATCTTTATTAATACAGGAAAACAACAACACACCATTGAAGTAGCGCACACAGCATGACACATACAATATTATAATGCATTATCACTTCTATCGGGAGAAAGGTTCATTAACTTGAAATAATGATAAGCTAATTCTACTTGTTTTGGTTCCAGGCTCTACATTCATTTCTCGGCTCTGTCTATTTTGTTTACTGCAGTTTCTATATAATATTACGTTCGTGTTTTGTGGCAGAAAGTAAATCGTCTATTTACAGATTTTCAAAACATATTCGTCTGTATCCACTGTGCTATGTGCCTTCATATTTTATTTAACACATTGTTTTATCAACAGCATGGAAATTAGTTTAAATCTCATACCACAGACATACAGTAGCTGTTGCATTCTCAAAGAGTGAGCTCCATCCAGTGGCTTGGGAGTCACATTCGGCACTTCAGACTTGCCTGTAGTAGTCCCACAGCAGGCTCACAGACTTTTACCTTTCTTATTTGAAAATCTGTTGCATTAATCACTTAAGGACCAGGCCTGTTTTTTACACTTGGTGTTTACAAGTTAAAATCAGCTTTTTTTTTACTAGAAAATTACTTGGAACCTCCAAACATTATGGCCGGATTCACATACCTTGGCGCATATATATGCCGCCGTAGCGTATCTACTTTACGCTACGCCGGCGCAACGCAGAGAGGGAAGCATGGAATTCACAAAGAAAATGCTCCCAACTCTGCGCCGGCGTAGCGTATATTCGTAGGCCTAAGGCGTAAGTGGAAGTGGGCGTGATACATGGTAATGAAGCGCCGCTCTGTTTGGGCGGGGTTGGATTCTCTCGGCTTGGAAGGGGGTTGGTCTGCTCAGCTCGAGCCAGTTCGGCCTGGCTCGGGCAGGGGGTGGGTCTGCTCAGCTTGGGCACTTAGGCAGGTCTCCTAGGCTCGGCTCAGCTAGCACGGGCGGGGGAGGGCTGCTTGGCTCAGACGGGAGGTGGATCCGCTTGGCTCCCTAGTCCTCTATACAGAGGACTCCTTGTACCGCACTGCATGTCGGGAACTGTAGTTTGCAGTTCAGCCACGCGGATTCTCTCCTCACCAACAGTGTAAGAGTAGAGTGGAACAGGTTCGATGCTGATGGAGTTGCACATCTCAATTTGGGTTAGGTCCTTCCTTGTGGAGGACAAGAGTAACACCCGTTGCACGTTTTTGTGTATTAGTAAAACCCAGCTTTTAATAAAATAAGAATACTACTCCCAAGTGCAAATGATAATTTGCATATCAACCAACAGTATATCCCAATCAACGCCTTAGCAGGTGTGATGATGTCACTGCAGTAGCTCCGCCCCTCCCCTCTTCTTCTTGCTTATCATTTGATATAAATCCAAGTTTGTTTACTGTATGGAGGATTGAAAGTTGGTGAGATGAGCTCTATTTGATATACTGTACCTGGAAGCCTTCATCAATCCATCCATTTGGGTTTTCTCCCTAAAGCATAGCCAGACCTCTTTCCCCTTGAAGTCTGAGGATCTGGTAAGCAGTTTGTGACAGGCGGTGTACACAAGTGGTGAAAAGTTTCATCTGTCTGTGGGACTATATAGTCTCCTGTATTTGCACGTGATTACTTTTTTGTCATGGATTTTGTACTGAGCACTTTATGATTATATTGTGGAAGTGATACTAAATTCTTGTTTTTTTTTCCTTTAAAAATAATAAAAATGTCCTACTTACCTGCTCTGCTAAATGGATTTGCACAGGGCAGCCTGGATTCTCCTCTTCTTGGGTCCCTTTTTGGTGCTCCTGGCCCCTCCCTCCTGCCAAGTGCCCCCACAGCTAATAGCTTGCTATGGGGGCACTCAAACCAAGCAGCAGCTCTGTGTGTCCATTCAGACATTGAGCTGCGTTTCGGCCCTGCCCCCCCCCCTTTCCTGATTGACTGAGTTTGATTGACAGCAGAGGGAGCCAATAGTGCCACTCCTGTGTCTCAGCCAATCAGGAGGGACGGCTGAGACACTCGTGCACATGGCTGGATAGAGAGGGAGCTCAGGTAAGTATTAGGTATGCATTAAGATAAAAAAAAACTTCTGCCTTTACAACCACTTTAATTAAGCTGACTTTTATTAGCACCTATATAAATGTTTATGTTTTTCATTTATAATTTTTTTTTCATCTATTGGATGAATTATTGTTTTTATGCTCTTGCACTTTGTGTTTTTGGGCAGAGCAACACAATTAGGATAACAATTATTCACTAGTGACACTTAGCACAATTACTGTTTGATTTATTTATTACTTTTTACACACGTGTAATGCTGCGTACACACGCTCACTTTTTGTGATGAAAAAAAAATGTAATTTTTTGTGTCATAAAAAGTGATGGTGTGTGGGCAAAACGATGTTGAAAACGACGTTTTTAAACCCGCGCATGCTCAGAAGCAAGTTATGAGACGGAGCTTCAATGGAACAGAGTGCCGTCGAACGTGGTGTACATCACCACGCTTTGCTAGAGCATTTTGGAAAAACGATGGTGTGTATGCAACGTCGTTTTGAAAAATGAAGTTTGAAAAACAGCGTTTTGTTTCGTCACATAAAACGTAGTTTTTTTTTTCATCACAAAAAGTGATCGTGTGTACGCGGCATTAGTGTTCTATTTTTAACTTGGACGTAAATGTTAGAGTGGAGAATGGAGTAAATACAGCTGGCTGAGACACAAACTGTGTCTGTCTTAATTTCAGGCTGCAAAGTAACAAAATGTGACTATTTTAAAGGGATGGTGATTTTTTTCTGTATTAAAGGAGTTGTAAAGGAAAACATTTTTTTTGCTGAAATGATTGTTTACAGGGTATAGAGACATAATAGTTAACTGATTCCTTTTAAAAACGATTAAAAATAGATAAACATCAATCATATAATGTACCTTCAGTTTTGTTGTTGCATGCTGTTTTCCTTTCTCTCTGTTGTACAGAGCCATAGAGCCAATACAGGGCAATGATCGTTTGGAAAACAAAACTGATTGGTGCTGAGGGGTTTTAGACACACAGTAATCACACCTCCTTGATTAGTGACCACAGAGAGAAAGCTCCCAGTACTGTGGTTATAAGGAAACAGATAGCCAGGACGTGTGGAGATCAGAGAAGAATTACAGCAACTTGAGAGCAAAAATGAACAATGAGGACATGAAAACAGCACTGCATTAAGGTAAAGGAAGCTATTAAGATAAAAAAAAAATCCTTTACAAACCCTTTAACCGTATATTGAATTGCTTCCAAGGGTATAATAAACAGTTATTTCTAGGGTTTATATACAGTACTTTCTCTAACAAACCAACTGGTTTTATAGAACTATTCACCATCATAGTGCATGATTTTTAAGGCTGAAGTTAAATATGGTGATAGTTTTCCTTGCCTCTTGCTCCTTTCCTTCTTATAGACATGCTATTTAAAGGGCTAGTTCACCTTTATAGAAAAATACTCTGTGCAGTCCACAAACACTGTTCTATAATTTCAAACTGTTCTGATTTTCAATATATGCATTCAGGGCCGCCATCAGGAATTTTGGGGCCCCTTACACAGCTTCAGGCATGGGCCCCCTGGAGCAGAGAACCGGGGGGGGGGGTGCTGCCGCATGAAATTGAGAAGCGGGGGGGGGTGCTGCCGCAAATTGAGAAGCGGGGGGGCCCTTTACAAAAAGGAGAAATAAAGAAAAATATATATAAAAAAGGGGGGTAGCCATCCGGGGCCCTGGGGACCTCTGTGCCCTTTATAAAATAAAAAGAGAGAAAATATATATATATATTTTTTTAAAATATAACATTTATATAAAAAAATAAAAAAACAAGGGGGTTGCCTTCCGGGGCCCTGGGGACCTCTGGGCCCTTTAATAAAAAAAAAAATATCTAAAAAAAATGTATAAAAAAAAAACAATTAGAAAAAAAGGGGGTTTGACACATGGGGCCCTGGGGACCTCTGGGCCCTTTAATAATAATATTATATATATATATATATATATATATATATATATATATATATATATATATATATATATATATAAAATATGAAAATAAAAGAAATAAAAAATTATCAAAAAAAAATATTTATTTTAGAAAAAAAGGGGGGTTGTCATCTGGGGCCCTGCAGATCTCCAGGTCCCTGTGGACCTCCGGACCTCTAAAAAAATACAACAATAAAAATTGTCCCTTTTAATAAAAAATAAAAGAAAAATATATAAAAATAATATATATATTTTTTTAAATATATATATTTTTTGATAAAAAAAAAGGACTTGCCATCTGGGGCCCTTAGTGGCCTCCGGGCCCCTGGGGACCTTCGGACCCATAAAAAAAAAAAAAAAAAAAACATTTTTTTTTTTTTAGGGTGGTTCCCATCCGGGCCCCTGGGGACCCCCGGGCCCCTTACAGGTGTAATGCCTGTACCCCCCTAATGGCAGCCCTGTATGCATTTATGGTCCTCCCATACCTATAGGCCATTTGTGCATGGAGTCAAGTCTGCTCCGAATGATTCTGTCCTGTCTTCTTATCTTGGGCTTGCTGCAGCTTCTAATTCACACAATGAGTATCTCACAGTGTGCAGTGAAATTGGAGTAGACAATTTCAGCACAAGAGAGGAGCCTTTACGATTGTGCAAAACTGAAAGCAAGGCTAGAGTTCAGCTCTAACTTAGGAACTCTCCTGCTTATAGTCCGTGGCCAGGCTCATCCATTACATACACTATATTACCAAAAGTATTGGGACACCTGCGTTTACATGCACATTAACTTTAATGGCATCCCAGTCTTGGGCCGCGTACACACGATCAGTCCAAACCAATGAAAACGGACTGAAGTTCAGTTTCATCGGTCCAATCCGACCGTGTGTACGCCCCATCAGTCTGTTGTCCTTCAGTCCAAAAATTTTGAACTTGCTTTAAAATCGGACCAATGGACACCTACCGATCGGTCAAAACCGATGGTTAGTGCGCAAAAGCATTGGTTCAAAACCCGCGCATGCTCAGAATCAAGTCGACGCATGCTTGGAAGCATTGAACTTCATTTTTTTCTGCACGTCGTTGTGTTTTACGTCACCGATTTCTGACACGATCGGTTTTTGAACTGATGGTGTGTACGCACATCAGACCATCAGTCTGTGAACCGATGAAACTGAACTTCAGTCCGTTTTCATCAGTTTAGACTGATCATGTGTACAGGGCCTTAGTCTGTAGGGTTCAATCTTGAGTTGGCTCACCCTTTACAGCTATAACAGGGGTTGGGTTTCGCCCCTTAGTTCCAGTGAAGGGAACTCTTAAGACGTCAGCATACCAAGACGTGGGAACAATTTCAACTCTTTTGGAAAGGCTGCCCACAAGGTTTAGGAGTGTGGGGTTCCTCCATCCCAATGTTTTATTGACCATTCAATGTTTGACCATTCTTTCAGAAGCACATTTATGAGGTCAGGCACTAATGTTGGACAAGAAGGCCTGTTATGCAGTCTCTGCTCTAATTCATCCCAAAGGTGTTCTATCAAGTTGAGGGCAGGCCTCTGTGTAAGCCAGTCCAGTTCCTCCACCCCAAATTCGCTCATCCATGTCTTTATGGACCTTGCTTTGTGTACTGGTGCACAGTCATGTTGGAACAGGAATGCCCTGTACACACAATCAGTTCATCTGATAAAAATGGTTTGATGGATTTTTTCATCAGATATCCGATGAAGCTGACTGATGATCAATCGTGCCTACACACCATCGGTTCAAAAAAAGATTGTGTCAGAACGCGGTGACGTAAAACACAACTACGCACTGAGAAAAATTAAGTTTAATTCTTCCGAGCATGCGTCGACTTGATTCTGAGCATTCATTGATTTTTAACCGATGGACGTAGCCACAGACGATCGTTTTTTTTTCTATCGGTTTTTTAACCATCAGATAATTTTAAAACTAGTTCCTAGTTTTTTGACTGAAGGATAAAAAAAACGATGGGGCCCACACAGACCGTTTTCATCAGACAAACTGATCGTGTGTACTCGGCATAAGGGGTCATCCCCAAATTGTTCCCACGTCTTGGTATGCTGACGTCTTAAGAGTTCCCTTCACTGGAACTAAGGGGCGAAACCCAACCCCTGAAAAACAACCCCACACCATAATCCCCCCTCCACCAAATGATTAGGACCAGTGCACAAAGCAAGGCCCATAAAGACATGGATGAGTGAGTTTGGGGTGGAGGAACTTGACAGGTCTTCACAGAGTCCTGGACTCAACCTGATAGAACACCTTTGGGATAAATTAGAGCGGAGACTGCAAGCCAGACCTTCTCCTCAACAAGAGTGCCTGACTCTTGTTCTGGAAGAATGGTCAAACATTCCCATAGACACACTCCTAAACCTTATGGACAGCCTTACCAGAAGAGTTGAAGCTGCTATAGCTACAAAGGGTGGGCCAATTCAATATTGAACCCTACAGACTATAATTGGGATGCCAATAAAGTTCATGTGTGTAAAGGCAGGCGTCCCAATACTTTTGGTACTATAGTGTACCTGGACAAAGTGCCAGGGAAGAAGCCTTGAAGAACAAGGGACAAGCCCATGGAACATATAAAAATATTAACAGTACATATTAACAGTAACATAAAGCACTTTCAAACATCAAAAAGTATGCAAAAAACATACAGGGAATTTGCATTAACTCCAAGTGCTTTGTAGAGGACACACAAAAATGTCTGGGTTCCGTTAATCCTTTGGATTTGAGCCTGAGAAATAAGTAAACAGACAGAGGAAAGAGAAGCTACAAAAGTCTCTCTTTTAGCCCTGAGACGTCAAGCATACAATGTAACTTTAATGTATTTTTGTTAGGGAAATATATTTTTGCATGTGTCGGTTTGAAATATGCAGCTATTGACAATGACTCATTGAATGCTTTGTACCATCTGGAGGTACTGGCTTCTATCGCTGGTGGAGATTTCATCTTTTAAAGTAAAAAAAAACAAAAAAAAAATTACTTTACATTATTTAAATATTAGACTTGTTTAGCTTGTAACCTCTTCACTAATAAAAGCATTACGCCTTAGAAATGTATATTTTAAAATGACATTTGAACGAAATTTTATTTGCTGCAAGTTACTTTATATTTCTATGAAACTAACACATGCCCTTTAGAGTCGGTTCACACTGGGGCGACTTGGGATCAGACTTGAAGTCGTCTCAAGTCGTCCCAAGTCGCGCTGTCCAGAAAAGCAATGTAAGTGAATGGGAGCGGTGTTAATACACACTACTCATGTCGCTCCGACTTCAGAAGAGGTTCCTGTACTACTTCAATCAGACTTCTAGGCAATTTGTACCCATTAATCTCAATAGAAGTCGCTTCCAAGTCTGATCACTGTTTTAATTGAAGCTATTTCCAGCAAGATAACATACATTTCTCAGGCAAACCCCTCCCTCCCCTTCACTCTCCCAGAGCTGATTGTTGTTTTATTGGCCACTGGAATGTCTCCTGACCTGAAAAGAACTTCAAGTCTTGTAAATCGCCCCAGATCGCCCTGTGGTTCATGTTCAAGTCGTGTTGAAGTTGCTTCTGAAAGTCGTGCTGGAAGTCGTGTCGCCCCAGTGTGAACCGACTCTTAGGCCGCGTACACACGGTAGTTTTTTGTGATGAAATAAAACGACGTTTTAAAAAACGTCATTTAAATTGATTGTGTGTGGGCAAAACGTTGTTTTATGTCTTCAAAAAAACGACCAAAAAAAATTCCAACATGCTTGAATTTTTTGTGTCGTTTTTCAAAACGTTGTTTTTTGTTTCACAAAAAGTCACCGTGTGTAGCAAAAACGTCGTTTAAAACAACGTTTTTCAACCCGCGCATGCCCAGAAGCTAGTTATGAAGCGAGCTTCAATGGAAAAGAGTGGTGAACGTAACCTCGCTTTTTGTGAAAAAACGATGGTGTGTATGCAACATCATCTTTGAAAAGTGACGTTTCAAAAACGTTGTTTTTTACTTCACAGAAAACGTTGTTTTTTTTCATCACAAAAAGTGATCGTGTGTACGCGGCATAAGCCTTTTGTTTTCAGTAAGCAAGAAAACAGAGAAATAACAGCTGGTTTGGGGACCTGATGCAAAATATCAAATGGAACTAAAGCAAGCATTGTAGTCCAAAATACTTATGCCGCGTACACACGATCATTTTTCGGCATGAAATAAAACGTTTTTTAAAACGTCATATAAAATGATCGTGTGTGGGCTTCACATCGTTTTTCATCTTCTAAAAAACGTAAAAAAAAAAGAAAAAGTTCGAACATGCTGCAATTTTTCATGTCGTTTTAAAAAAAAATCGTTTTTCGGGTTGTAAAAAATGATCGTGTGTGGGCTAAAATGACGTTTTAAACCCACGCATGCTCAGAAGCAAGTTATGAGATGGGAGTGCTTGTTTTGGTAAAACTACTGTACCGTTCATAATGGAGTAAGCACATTCATCACGCTGTAACAGACAGAAAAGCGCAAATTGTCTTTTACTAACAAAGAATCAGCTAAAAGCAGCCCAAAGGCGAATAGAGTGCCGTCGTACGTGTTGTACGTCACCGCGCTTTGTTCATAATTTCATAATTTTTCAAAAACGATGGTGTGTGGGCAACATCGTTTTTAATAATGAAATTGGAAAAACTTAGGGGCAGATTCACAAAACAATTACGCCTGTCTAACTGGGGTTAGACAGGAGTAATTTCAAATTTCCCGCGGCGTATCACTAGTTTGAATTCTCAAACCATGATACGGCGGCTTCGGGCTTCGATCCGAGAGGCTTACGTCTTCGTAAGCCTTCGGATCTACGCTGCCATCTATTTGCGGCCGCTGGGAGGAGTTCGCGTCGTTTTAATGCGTCGGGATATGCAAATGTGTTTTTACGGGGATTCACGAACAAACGAGCGAGCGTCGCAATCGTTTTCGTCTATTTTTTTATACGTAATGTTAGAGCAGCTTTTTGCTGCTCTAACTTTACGTAGCCCATGTTAAGTATGGCCGTCGTTCCCGCTTCGAATTTATTTAAAATTTTATTTTGTTTACGTAACTCGTCGGGACGTGGATCGCCCGTAAAGTACGCTACATAAACAACGAATGACGTCACGACGTGATTTCGCGCAATGCACGGCGGGAAATTTGCGAACGGAGCATGCGCAGATCGATCGCCGCGGGAACGCGCCTAATTTAAATGTTTCACGCCCCCTACTCGCGCAGATGGATTGCGACGGGAGAAATACACTACGCCGCCGTCGTTTACCGTAGAAAATCTACCTGAATTCCACGTAGAGCAAGGTAAAAAACGGCGGCGTAGTGTATTTCTGATACGCTACGATAATCCATTTCTCTGTGAATCTGCCCCTTAGTTTCTTGGACATGCTGAAAAACAACGTTTTTTTTTTTTTTAATGTCGAAAAATGATCATGTGTACGCGGCATAACAGTCGTATGCAAAAGTTTAGGAACCCCTGAAAATTTCCAAGATAACCATTTGTAAATATTTGGGTGTTTGGATCAGCATTGTAATTTTGATCAATCAAATAACTGAAGGTCACAGTAATATTTCAGTAGTGAAATTAGGTTTATTGGTTTAACAGAAAATGCGCAATATGCATCAAAACAAAATTAGACAGGTGCATAAATTTGGGCACCCTTGTCATTTTGTTGATTTGAATACCTGTAGCTACTTGGCACTGATTAATTGGAACACACAATTGGTTTGGTGAGTTCATTGAGCCTTGAACTTCATAGACGGGTGCATCCAATCATGAGAGAAAGGTATTGAAGGTGGCCAATTGCAAGTTGTTGTTCTCTTTGACTCTCCTCTGAAGAGTGGCAGCATGGGGGCCTCAAAACAACTCTCAAATGACCTGAAAACAAAGATTGTTCTACATTATGGTTTAGGGGAAGGCTACAAAAAGTTATCGCAGAGATATTAGTGGTCAGTGTCCACTGTGAGGAACATAGGGCCAGATTCAGGTAGATGAGAGCATCTTTGCTCTGGAGTAACGCTTCTCATTTACGTTACTCTGCCGAAATTTTAGGAGCAAGTGCTGTTATTCATGAAGCACTTGCTCCTAAAGTTGCGGCAGCGCATCGCAAGTGAGCCGGCGGAATTCAAATTGGGCGGGTACGGGGCGTGTAGTATTCAAACTAAGCGCGATCCCGCGGCGAACGTACTGCGCATGCGTCGACTGTCAATGCATCCCAGTGCGCATGCTCCAAATTCTGTCAGTGAACGTCAATGACGTCACATCCCCATTCATGAATGTTTTACGCAAGCGACGCGATTTGTTTTTTTTCCGACGCGATGACGACGCCTATACTTAACATAGGATACTCCACTAGGGGGCTGCTTTATCTATATGCCGCGTATCGCTTCCGGAAACGTCGTAAAGTCACTGCGTCGCGCCCGAAAAAGATCGTGAATTGCCGATTCCCGCTCATTAACATATTTTTTGAGCGTAAATCGGCGGGAACGCCCCCGGCGCCATTTTGAAGTTGAAGTAACGATGCGATGGCGAAATTCAATTGCGCCGATCGCATCGGAACTCCAACCCGGCGTTTCTTGTTTTCTGGTTACAGAAAACAAAAACGCTGGCTTAAAGTGACAGTTAGGCTGGCGGATCCATTGATCCGCCAGCCTAACTCTACCTGAATCTGGCCCATAGTGAGGAAATGGAAGACCACAGGCACAGTTCTTGTTAAAGCCAGAAGTGGCAGGCACATAAAATATTGGAGAGGCAAAGGCGAAGGATGGTAAGAACTGTCAAAAACAGCCCGCAGACCACCTCCAAAGACCTACAACATCAACTTGCTGCAGATGGTGTCACTGTGCATCCTTCAACCATTCCGCGCACTTTGCACAGGGAGAAGCTGTATGGGAGAGTGATGGGAAAGAAGCCTTTTCTGCACACACGCCACAAACGGAGTCGCTTGAGGTATGCAAACGCACATTTGGACAAGCCAGCTTCATTTTGGAATAAGGTGCTGTGGACTGACGAAACAAAGATTGAGATATTTGGTCATAACAAGGGGCGTTCTGCATGGCGGAAAAGAACACAGCATTCCAAGAAAAACACTTGCTACCCACAATAGACATGTGCAGACTGAAATATTTTGTTTCGTAATTTAGTTTTCGTCCGGAAAATAAATGTATTTTGTTACTCCCGAAAATCGTTTTGATTTATTTCGCTTTCGTCGATTTTCGATGCTTTGTCGAATTTTCGTCCAATTCGACAAAGCATCGAATATCGTTGTTCTAAATACAGTGAATAGGTAGAAATTGATCGACGAAAATTTGACGATTTTCGATGTTCAATTCTTACCTATATTCACTGTATTCACTTTCTACCTATTCACTGTATTCAGAACGAAGATTTTCGATGCGTTGTCGAATTGAATGACGAAAATTCGACAAAGCATCGAAAATCGTCGGATCTGAACGAAAACGAAAATAAAGAATTTTTTATGTCAGGTCTTTCTGTTTTCGTTTCTTGCGCTTTCGTTCGTTAAAACGATAACGAAAATACCCGATTTTCAGACGAAAATGCATTCTAACGAAAACAAATGCACATGTCTAACCCACAGTAAAATTTGGTTCCATCATGCTGTGGGGCTGTGTGGCCAGTGCCGGGACTGGGAATCTGGTTAAAGTTGAGGGTGGCATGGATTCCACTCAATGTCAGCAGATTCTTGAGAGTAATGTTGAGGAATCAGGCACAAAGTTGAAGTTACACCGGGGCTGGATATTTCAACAAGACAACGACCCAAAACACTGCTCAAAATCTACTCAGGTATTTATGCAGAGGAACAAGTACAATGTTCTGGAATGGCCATCCCAGTCCCCAGACCTGAATATCATTAAACATCTGTGGGGTGATTTGAAGCAGGCTGTCCATGCTCGGCAACCATCAAACCTAACTGACCTGGTGATGTTTTGTAAGGAGGAATGGTCCAAAATACCTTCATCCAGAATCCAGACACTCATTACAGGCTATAGGAAGCGTCAAGAGGCTGTTATTTCTGCTCTACTAAATATTGATGTGATTTTTCTGTTGGGGTGCCCAAATTTAAGCACCTGTCTAATTTCATGTTGATGCAAAGTGCGCATTTTCTCTTAATCCAATAAACCTCATTTCACTACTGAAATATTACTTCAGTTATCTGTTAGGCCCCGTACACACGACCAAGCTTCTTGGCAGAATCCAGCGAGGAGCTCGCTGGCATCCATATTCTGCCAAGAAGCTCGATCGTGTGTACGTTTTCGCCGAGCAAACTGACGAGCGAGGCGTCGAGCCAAAATAGAGAGCAGGTTCTCTATTTGCTCGATGGGCCATCGGGACTAATGGCTCGACGCCTTTTTCAACAGCCTGGTCGACGAACTCGACGGCCGCCCGAGAACCTCGTCGGGCAGAACGATGAGTATCGCCCGACGAGGTTCTCGGACGTGTGTACGCGGCCTTAGATCAAAATGCAATTGCTGATCCAAACGCACAAATATTTATAAATGATAATCATGGAAATTGTCAGGTGTTCCTAAACTTTTGCATAGTATGTCTAAAGCCCAATTTTTTTTTTTTAGGTACCTGTATATACTCGAGTATAAGCCGACCCGAATATAAGCCAAGGCACCTAATTTTACCACAAAAAAAAATGGGAAAACGTATTGACTTGAGTATAAGGCCGCGTACACACGATCGAACATGTCAGCTGAAACATGTCAGCAGACCAGTTTCAGCGGACAAGTTCGATCGTGTGTATGGCCTATCAGACCGTTTTCCAGCGGACAAAAATTTCCAAACATGCTTGAAAACATGTCCGCTGGAAACCTGTCCGTTGGACAGGTTCGATGGTTAGTACACAAACCATCAGACCAAAATCCCCCAGATGCGCAGAATCAAGTCGATGCATGTTTGGAAGCATTGAACTTTGTTTTTTCATCACATCGTTGTGTTCTAAGTCACCGGGTTCTGGTCCGAGGGGATTTTGGTCCAATGGTGTGTACGCACATCAGACCAACAGACAATTCAGCCTTGTCCGATGGAAACGGTCCGTCGGACATGTTTCCTCGGACATGTCTGATCGTGTGTACAGGGCCTGAGCCTAGCGTGGGAAATGCAGCAGCTACTGTAAGTGTAAAAGAGGGTCAAAAATACCCATCTGCAGCTTCACTGTGCTCATTTGCAGCCTCACTGTGCCAATTTTCAGCCTCATTGTGCCTCACTGTGCCCATCTGTAGCCCCACTGTATCCATTTGCAGCCTTACTGTGCCCATCTACATGCTTCACTGTGCCCATATCCCTGCCTCACTGTGCCCATCTGCAGCCTCATGTACCTGATCTCCCAGAGCTGTGACATGCAGTCTAGTCGGTGGTCGTCCAGTGTAACAAAGCCCCGCCGCCTCCTCATCCTCATCCGTGACGGAACACTGATTCCATTTCCCAGCAGTGAGTCAGTGTTCTGCCTATCACAAACGAGGACAAGGAGAAGGCGGGGCTTTGTTACACTGGATGGCTGCCTACTAGACTGCAGATGGGCACAGTGAGGCAGGGAGACTCGAGCATAAGCCGGGGTGCCTTTTTAAACACAAAAAAGTGCTGAAAACTCAGTTTATACTCAAGTATATACTGTAATTATTTTATTTTTATTTTTTTAGTGGGGCACACTTGATGAGAGCCTATGAGAACCTATGACTCCTCTTTTAGTTCTATTCCTCCTCTATTGCACCGCAAGATTACAGAGGAGTAGGATTTCTGCTGAATGAGGACACAGCAGCACAAGGGACACATCTCACTGAATGGTAAGTAATATCCCTTGTGCTTAAAAAAAAAAAATAAGTAAACTTAGGCTCTAACATGACCCCCTTTTAATTTAATGGAACTCAATAATATATTAATCGGTGGTGTATTATAAAGCTTTCTCCAGACCATCCACTTCTGCTGAATGATTCTCCTTGCACACCACAAATTATGTATGTTTGATTAAACTTTTTTATTAGCTGAGATAATGGAAATTGTGGCTATTTAGGCCCCAGGGCTTTGCTGTCTGCAAGTGAGAAATTTATCAGCAGAAGCTTTGAAAGCAGCTCTTACACAAAAAAAGCCATTGAGTTGACATTTCTAATCTTTTATTCGGCTAATATATAATTACATTGTACTTTAATGAAGATCTGAATAATCTTCCATTTTGAAGCAGACAAAGAAGACAAATGTTATTGCTCAGAACGGGCAGATTATAGATTTTTTTTTTTGTTCAATTTAACATACAGTTCACTGAAATAATATTTGGGAATACAAAACATCATTACCAATGCTGCACATAAAAGAATTCAGTTAGTTGTGAAAACAGATCACTGTGATGTAGCGCATACAAATCACTTTTTATTTTAAAATTTAACGTGCCATTGCTGAATAAACAGCGGTGGAAATGTGACAGGCTTTAATCTTTACAAAAATGGAAGGGGTGCCCAGTTTGAAAAATTTGTGCTCACCGGCTGTAGGTCCTCGGGACAACTAACTTTGCACACTTGTAGAGAAAGAGGGGCTATATGTGTGCCAAGTTTGGGATCCAGGGGACCTACAGCTGGCTGGTACCGTGTCCCCAAACGAGAACATGCGCAAAAAGGTGACTCGAGTATAAGCCGAGGGGGGCATTTTCAGCACAAAAAAATGTGCTGAAAAACTTGGCTTATATTCGAGTATATACAGTAAGTAAAAATGCATTGGAGTAGCTCAGCCTAGGGCAGGTACTGTGTTGGAAGACTTCATTCAATAATCTCTACAGTTGGATTCTCATGGAGTTGCGGCTTTTTTCTTCTATTTCATAATGTAGGCTGGGCAGAATGGGCACTCACAGAGCAGCACCTAAGCAGTGGAAATCTTATGCCGCGTAAAAACGATCGTTATTCATGTCATGGAAAAAAAAAAATTTCTTGACGTGATTCCTCTCAAAGTCCAGTATGGGATGAGAAAGAAAGTTTACCGCTCAGAGGTCCCAGGGAACTGCAAGGTGGAGTCCAAACACCTGGGTGCAGGCACTGCAATAGTATGCAAAAATGTATAGAGAAAAAATTGGGACGACCGCACTCCAAAAAAATGGTTCCTTTTAATAAAACTGGTCACAACATGTACATATCACAGCAAAAAATCAGGAGAAAAGTTGACGCGTTTCACACTATCATACAGTGCTTATTCATAGCTAGTTATGAATAAGCACTGTATGATTGTGTGAAACGCGTCAACTTTTCTCCTGATTTTTTGCTGTGATATGTTCATGTTGTGACCAGTGTGGCCGTCCCGGTTTTTCTCTATACATTTTTGTGATTCCTCTCAAGCCTGCCTTGCATACACGCGGTCGTGGAAAAGCGCGGTGACGTACAACACATACGACAACACGTACGACGGTACTATAAAGGGGAAGTTACATTCGGATGGCGCCACCTTTAGGGCTGCTTTTGCTGATTTTGTGTTAGTAAAAGTTTGGTGAGAGACTATTTGTGCTTTTCAGTCTGATGAATGTGCTATCTCCATTACAAACGCTAGTTTTACCAGAACAAGCGCTCCCGTCTCATAACTTGCTTCTGAGCATGCGCATTTTTTTCCCCCCTCGTTAAATTGTACACACACGACCGTTTTTCGCAACATGAAATAGAACGACGAGAAAAAATAGAGCAGGTTCTAAATTTTTAACGCCCATTTTTCTCGTCGAGAAAAATGCTCTGGAGCCGACACACACCAGTTTTTCACGACCAATTAAAAAAATTGCATTTTTCTCGTCATGAAAAACGGTCCTGTGTACGCGGCATTAGAGAGATCCCTTTTAACCACTTGACCTCTGAAAGATTTACTGCCCTTCCTGACCAGGCCATTTTGTGTGATACGAGCACTACTATCAAGATTGCTATTTATATTGATTAATGGGACATTTATTATGATTTTTTTATGAATTATAATTTTATTGCATGTATAAAAAGCACAAAGTATAGCATTGAATTATCACTGTAGTAGCCGCTGCACTGTGTGTATGTGTCTTTTGGTACACACACACACATATATATATATATTGTGAGGGATTAGCTCGGTAGCGGGTGTGTGTGACCCCCTGGATGGGTTCACTACACGCTGAACTATACAGAAAGGCAGTTGAGGACAGTTGAAAAGAAAGGATATGGTTTATTCTTCCATATTGCTGGATACAAGTGCAAGCATCAAAACAGCATAAACAAAACATAACATAAAATAAACCCTGGCCACTTGGGGCATCTATCTTTACAACACAGGAACCTACCTATGGAGCAGAAATAGTCTTTTTTGATTTTTATCACACAGAAAAATCAACAACCACCTCATCTCTTCAGAAGTCTTTCTGACTGCTCCTTAACTCAAAAAGCCTCAGGATGCAGCAATCAGTAGTCATCCTTTGGATGTCTTATAGAGGCCTTAATTGCTTCATTCTGAACAGCTGAAGTTTTTCAACGCCCTAAACCTTTCTGGCTATTTCTGCAGCCGACACCCAATTGGGGAATTGTCTAAACAAGGCAGAAATGTATCTCCTGTCTGTGACAACACCCACAGATTTACCTGACTTCCTGTAACAATATATATATTTATATCTATATACAGAGAGAGAGATATTTAAAGTGTAGTGATTTCACTTAAAGTGTATAGCGACTGAAATTTTTCACTTGATTAATTATTAGAGTGGTGCTGATTGTTTCACACATTTGTATATGGTAGTAATTAGCCTTTATTGCCCCCATTGCAAATGGGTTAAGGTTTCACATTTCTTAAGAGGTTTGAGTATGTTTGATTTAAGAATTTTAGTTCTTTATACTGTAATATTTCTTAATTGGAATATTAATAAGAACAAGGGCTTTTCAATTAATATATACATATATTGATTTATGGAACATTCCAATGGAACTTGCAACAGTCACTAGAGGTAGTCATACGCAACTCTTGGTAACACAGAATAGGTTTTCTCCTATCTCACAGTATCACATTGAAGCGCTACCCCCGCAGGAGGCACTGGTTAGATTTGGGATTGGCGTGTTACCTTTGTAACATGTCTAGGGGTATGATGAAAGTAGATGATGTGAGCAATGATAGAATGTCCAAACAGCAAGATGTCGTTTTCTGTGCTTTTATTCTTGCACCCAACACAGCAACAGGTAACTTCAGGTGAATAGTGAAAAGATGGTGAAAGAAGAAGTTGCAGATTCAGGCCTTAGTTATGCAGAAGCAGTCCTGCTTCAATGACACCCTTTTGATTTGTCGCCACTCCAGCCGGAATGGGTGTAGTGTACCCGGACAGTCTCTCTCACAGAACTGGCAGTATGACTCTGAGAAGGAAGACAAGCCTCTGCCACAGACTTGGCTCAATGGAAATAGGAGTGGTACCTCTGCCACAGGCCCTTGCTCTGGAACGCGACTTGGTGGAGCGATTCCTTCTCAATAAAGTAATTGCCTGAAATGTCTTCAGATAGTTCTTGATATAGGTGACCGACTGACAGGTTGCCATAAAACAAACTCCCAGTGTCTGGTTACCTTGATCCCCGATGGCTTGTCTAGGCCCTATTGGATTGTCTGCCTCCTGGCTCTCCTCAGGCTGACTCCCCACCGAACAGCACAACTCGCTTGGGATCTTCCCATAGAAGTGGGGACCCAGTAAGTCACTGGGGCCCCTCTGCAGCTTTGGTTGCTCCGGGCCACTCTGCGTAGCACGTGCGCCCCGGCCTGGTAGGCCATCTCGCCGGGGCCCATGACGTGCGCACACCCTAAAGGTGGGTGCCGCACCCGGATCCAACCTCGAACTCTCGACGCCAAAATGGTGCCCTAAAGAAGTACCCTCCCCCAGCATGCCCCGTGAGGGAAAAACTCCTCTCATTGGCTGCTGGCAAGAAGGCGCTCTCACTGGTCTCCACTGCCGCCACCTGTCATTCTGAGATGGAAAGGCATCTCTGGAACACAGAATGAAACAGCAGCACAGCACAGCGACTAAACTAACATAAATCACATAGATGAGAGCTAAGTAATTCTCTCAGCTCCCTCTAAATTTAATCAGCGTCTGTACTTGGAAGTACAGGGACGCTACACCATTGTAGGTCTTCACTCACTTCCAGATCCCAGTCATCACCGGATCTCCTGAGCTCTCCCACAGCTAAACCCGCTGTATACTCCTCAATTGTCACCTCCGTTAACCTGAAGATTGGGCTCAAACTTGTATTGCATACACACAGTCACACCAAATTCCGACCATCAAGAACGCAGTGACATACAACAATTGTCCGATGGAGCATACAAACTGTCGGATTTTCCGACAACATCCTGTCATCACACAATTCCTGTCGGAAAATCCAATCGTGTGTGTGGGCCTTAAGTTGTTTGATGCAGATCAGCACAGCTCATTGGATATGGTGTGAATGAGCCCTTGTTATCCTTCTACTCTCTTGCAAGAAAAGTTGGGAATTGTAGTCCCACATGACTTATCACCATGTGTCTTTCCCAAGTCCTCCTTTAACATTTCATCCCTCCTTGATTGCTGGAAATTTCCTATCTCTTCGTCACAGAGGTAATTAACATTTTTGCTTAAATGTGTGACTGCTTCCTGCGATTATATAACAAAGAATCACCATTTATAGACCAGAGCTGTTTGCTTGCATGGAGCATGCCCTGTTTAAACAGATCACAGATGTCTTCAGTGAGATCTGTGTCCTGTAATCACAGAATTTGTTGGCAGAGAAGCCTTGTGAAAAAAAAAAACTGGGTCAGTGTGTTGACAAACAGCATAACTCTCTGGATCCAGCCTCATCTCTCTTTCCTCCCATCTAAGCTTCGGTTAAGTGATGCTGATAACAGGGCATCTAGAGGAAAGACTTCCTGCCAGTGATGAATGGAAAGCAATAAGCAGGTGTAATAAATCCACATGTGCTTTTCCTTTCAGTATAATAGGTGTGGTTCACAAAGCGAACACGCCAGGATATGAATCCTTCATTAAAAAAAAAAATGACAGTTGTATTCAGCTGAGAGCCAATGACTTTTTAAAAATGACAGTCACATGGCTGAAAAAAAAAAGATCCTAATCTTTGTGTTAAAATGGAGCCAAAGCTGGCTATACACATAGTAGAATTTTAGTTTTAACCACTTAACCTCCAAAAGAGTTTACCCCCTTCATGACCAGACCATTTTCTTTCTCGTACATCACGGGACACAGAGCGGCATATTCATTACTATGTGGGTTATATGGAGTACCTTCAGGTGTGGACACTGGCAATCTTCAAACAGGAAGTCCCCTCCCTATATAACCCCCTCCCCTAGAGGGAGTCCCTCAGTTTTTTCGCCAGTGTCTTAGGTGTTGGTCACGGAATAGCTTTGCTCCACATCCTTTGGGATTAAGGGCGGGCTAACCGGATCTGTCCAAGGAGCCTCAGTGCCAAAGTGGACAGTACCCGGGCCCCAAACCGTGGGGTTTTGCCTATAATGCTCCTCTTTGGAGGGCTGGACCCTGGGCCCAGGACTTGGAGTTTGCAAAAAACCATAAGGTTCCTGTTTTGCCAGGGTGCTATATAGGTCCAGGACAGTGGGTACCTTCATAGGACCCCAGGGCCTGAAGGTCTACTACGCTACCCACGGAGATGGGAGAAGACTGGATCAGTTTGCTGGTCAAACATCCTGCAGCATGGAGCAGGTAAGGGGGAGCCTGCGGGACTTGGTTCGACAGCAGGCTCCCCGGGGTAACCTAAAAGGGGGGATAGCCTGAGTATGCTCTGCATGGGCAACCGTGATCACTATGTCTAAGAGACAGGATGACACCCTTTCTCCCCCCATCACTAGGCCCCCCTGTCTAAAGGTGTTGCTAGCTAACCTGCTGTTTCTTCCTAGGGCTAGTAAGGATCCTTAGGGGCCTTGAGAGAGTCCTACCTGGCCGGGAGTTTGAATCTGCCGCCGTTTCTGCGCCTGGATCTCCAGCAGCGCGGCTCCTCCATGTTCTTCCTGTTTCCGGGTACGCGCGCGCGCGCGCGTGCACGCGCACGTCTTATTGACGTTTTTCGCGCCGTCCAGACAGGAGGGCGGGGGGGGGCGGGCCTGCGGCGTCATACAGGGGCGCGCCTTTCTGCTGTTATAGACAGCAGGCCTTGTCAGGGCTCAGTCTGTGGCTGATTTTTTCAAGGAGAGGACGCAGGGCGGCAGAACAGTGACTCCCGGTGGCGGAAGAGGGGTAGTACATATGGACTTTGTCCCAATGTCTTTATTGTTAAGCCAAGAAATCCCCCTTATTTGACAGCAGGTTGGAGGCTGGCAAACTTAAATTAGGGTCATTGTATATGGTCAAAGAAAATATATAAGGTATATATATAATTATTTAAAAAAAAAAAAAAAAAAAGAAAGACCAACATACGGGCCCATCAGTTTGTGGGGACACTAGTGATCTACTCTCCCCTAAACTCTGGAATTGTACTCCTGGCCACTACAGTCTGTTGTGTGGGCGGAGTCCTTCGATTTTGTATTATGGCTTCCAAGGGTTCGGGGTCAAAGGGTACAAAAAAGACCAAAAAACAAAAGGGTTCCCTTTCTGATTCTGATATGCCGATTCTTTCCCCGCAGCTTATTAATTTAAGAAGCGCCTTGGATGAGCCATTAGGGGGATCTGGTGCGGAGGCTGGCCCAGATCAGCCCAGCCCTGTGTTTATCACAGAGGAGATGCTAGCCGTATCCCTAGGGGGGCTAGAGGAGAGAATAGCAGCATTGATCGCTAGAGCTATTCCTGGTAAGAAACGGGTTAGATCCCCATCACCAGGGGGTGTATCCTCAGATGCTGAGATTCTCTCTCCGGAGGAATTAGAATCACAGGAGGATCAACTGGACCTGAACCAAGAGGGTTCAGGGATGGAGGGGTCTACCTCTGAGGAACCATTTTCAGACTCCCAGACAGAGAGACTGTGGGTACAGTCTTTGACGGACATGGTCCGCTCGGCATTTAGTTTGCCATTGCCAGAACCTCAGGTTCCTCCGGTATCCTCTCTGGGCTCTTTGAGAGCCCCGTTAAGCAACGCAGTTTTTCCGGTCCATCCTCTCTTGGAGGAATTGATCTTTCGGGATTGGGTACGGCCGGACAGGGTTTTTCTGCCACCGAAAAGATTTGCGGTCATTTATCCCATGGAGGAAAAATTCTCCAAGAGATGGAGGCTCCCAGTAGTGGATGCAGCCATCTCATGTGTGAATAAATCACTAACTTGCCCAGTGGAAAACATACATATGTTTAAAGATCCGGTGGATAAAAGATTAGAAACACTTTTAAAAGCATCCTTTGCTACGGCAGGAGCAGTGGTGCAGCCAGCGGTAGCTGCAATTGGAGTTTGTCAGGCATTAAAAGACCAGACAAAAGAGATGTTAAAAGACATGCCTACCCAACAAGCAGAAGAGTTTGCTGACATTCCCAGAGCTCTGTGTTTTGCGGTAGATGCTATAAAAGATTCCATCCAGCAGGCTTCTCGTTTATCACTATGTTTGGTACACATGAGAAGGCTCTTATGGTTGAAGAACTGGGCGGCAGAACCCCCATGCAAAAAGCTTCTGGCAGGATTTCCCTTCCATGGAGGACGACTCTTCGGAGAGGATCTGGATAAATATATTCAGACTATTTCAAATGGCAAGAGTACCCTTTTACCGGTCAAAAAGACATTCCGGGCTCCTACATTTAGAAGGCAGCTTTTTCCTGTCTCGGGGCCCTCTAATTCCAGGCAGTATCGACGGCCGCCTGCACGATCCAACGGTAACAGTAGATCGCAGGGACAAACCCCTGGGGGTAAGAAGCCGTGGTATCGCAAGCCGTCAAAGACAGCCCCTAAGTCTGCCTTATGAAGGGGCGCCCCCACTCTTGCGGGTGGGGGGAAGGCTTCATCTCTTCTCAGAAGTTTGGGAAGCCAAGATCCCCGACAATTGGGTCCGGGCATCTGTAACCACAGGTTACAGACTGGAGTTTCTAAGGTATCCTCCGCCTCATTTTCAAGAATCAAGGCTACCAAGGGATCCAGCAAGGAAGGCCTCAATGCTGGCAGCTTTGGATCACCTGCTTTGCCAGGACGTAATTATAGAAGTGCCAGCCCAAGAGCAAGGCCTAGGTTTCTATTCCAATCTCTTTGTCATACCAAAGCCCAACGGCGATGTCAGGCCAATTTTGGACCTAAAGAGGTTAAACGGTTATCTAAGGGTGCGTTCCTTCCGGATGGAATCCATCCGGTCAGCAGCCGCCGCGCTTCAGAAGGACGATTTTCTGGCCTCCATAGACATAAAAGATGCTTACCTTCATGTACCAATCTTTCAGTCGCATCAAAGGTTTTTACGCTTCGCGGTCGGGCAGCGACACTTCCAATTCAGGGCGCTCCCTTTCGGGCTGGCCACGGCCCCCCGGGTATTCACGAAGATCCTAGCCCCAGTTCTGGCCAATTTAAGAATCCAAGGAGTCACAGTCCTAGCATACTTGGACGACCTTTTAATTATAGATCACTCACGGACGGGTCTGCAGAAGGCAGTAAACCTCACGGTTCGGTACCTCGAAGAATTCGGCTGGGTTCTAAACCAGGGAAAGTCAGCATTCCAGCCTACAAAGCAGTTAGAATACCTCGGCATGAGGTTAGACACAGAACGTCAAAAGGTGTTCCTGCCCCTTGTAAAGATCAGGGCGATCAAGGGGTTGGTTCAGTTGGTTATAAACAAGAAAAGACCAACTATTCGCCTGTGTATGCGATTACTAGGCAAGCTAGTGGCCACATTCGAAGCAGTACCATACGCTCAGATCCACACTCGCGTCCTACAAGCAGCCATTCTAGCAGCCTGGGGCAAGAGGGCACATGCCTTAGAGTCCCCTTTAACGCTATCATCAAGGGTCCGACAAAGCCTGGCCTGGTGGTTGAACCCTCAGAACCTGCTAAAGGGAAGATCCTTCAGCCCCGTTGTCTGGAAGGTAGTTACCACAGACGCCAGCCTGGCAGGCTGGGGGGCGGTCTTCGAGGGGTTCTCCCGCCAGGGAACTTGGGTGAAAGCAGAGAGGCAGCTCCCCATCAATATCTTGGAAATCAGAGCTGCTCGCCTAGCCCTTCTGGCATGGACATCCAGATTAAAGGGGTTCCCGGTGAGAATCCAGTCAGACAATGCCACGGCGGTGGCATACATAAACCACCAAGGGGGAACCAGGAGCCAGGCCGCTCAAAGGGAAGTGAACTTGATTTTTCAATGGGCAGAGGTTCATGTACCCTGCATTTCAGCGATATTCATTCCCGGAGTGGACAACCTGCAGGCAGACTTCTTAAGTCGCCAGAGTCTGTTGCCAGGGGAGTGGTCTCTGCATCCCCAGGTCTTTCAGACAATCTGCCAGAGGTGGGGAACACCAGACGTAGATATAATGGCATCCAGGTTCAACAAGAAACTAGACAGGTTCGTGTCGCGAGCGAGGGATCCTATGGCCTGCGGAACCGATGCATTGGTTTGCCCTTGGCATCAATTCAAACTTCTATATGCATTCCCTCCACTACAGTTACTCCCCCGCCTGTTGCGCAAGATCAGAGTGGAGCACAAGCCAGTCATTCTAATAGCTCCAGCTTGGCCCCGGAGGGCTTGGTACTCACTAGTCCTAAATATGGCAGTGGGAGACCCTTGGACTCTTCCTCTACAACCAGACCTACTCTCACAAGGTCCGATCCTCCACCCTACATTACAGCGTCTAAATTTGACGGCCTGGAGGCTGAATCCCTGATTCTCAGGGGTAGGGGTCTGTCTAGGCAGGTAATCCCTACCCTGATTAAGGCTAGAAAGCCGGTCTCCAGGGTAATTTATTACAGGGTGTGGAGGAACTATATAGGCTGGTGTGAATCCAAAGGATGGTATTGCCGCAAATATACTATTGATAGGGTGTTAAGTTTTCTCCAGCTAGGAGTGGATAAAGGCCTGGCACTAAGCACAATCAAAGGACAGATCTCAGCTTTGTCAGTGTGGTTTCAGAGGCCGCGGGCCGCCCACTCGCTGGTAAAGACCTTCTTACAGGGGGTCTTGCGTATTAATCCTCCTGTCAAGTCACCAGTTTGTCCTTGGGACTTAAATCTTGTCCTGTCCACTCTACAGAAACAGCCGTTTGAGCCTTTGGCTGAGATTCCTTTACTCTTACTGACAAGAAAATTGGTTTTCTTGGTCGCCATAGTTTCGGCCAGGAGAGTGTCAGAATTAGCAGCCTTATCATGTAAGGAACCATATCTCGTTCTGCATAAGGACAGGGCAGTTCTCCGGCCCCATCCTTCCTTTCTACCAAAGGTTATATCCAAATTTCACTTAAACCAGGATTTGGTACTTCCATCCTTCTTTCCAAAACCTACATCTAGAAAGGAGGGGTTGCTGCATACCTTGGATATTGTCCGGGCCATGAAGGCCTATCTTAAAGCTACAGAAAAGATCCGGAAAACAGATGTGTTATTCGTTCTACCAGATGGCCCCAAGAAGGGGCAGGCAGCTGCAAAATCCACCATCTCAAGATGGATTAGACAATTAATCATTCAAGCCTACGGGTTGAAGAGGTTGCCTCCTCCGTTGTCGGTAAAGGCCCATTCTACCAGGGCCATGGGCGCCTCTTGGGCAGCACACCATCAGATCTCTATGGCTCAGATATGCAAGGCGGCAACGTGGTCATCAGTCCACACGTTTACAAGGTTTTATCAACTAGACGTGAGAAGGAATGCGGATTCTGCCTTTGGACAGGCAGTACTACAGGCTGCAGTTTGAAATCCTCGGGATCAGAAACACCCTTGGTTATAAAAAAAAAAAAAAAAAAAAAAAAAAAAAAAGGTTTTTTCTTGACTAAGTTGGAATTATTATTATGATTTGAGTTTATCTCTAAATTGAATCCTTCTTTGGAAGATGTCTCCCTCCCCTCATTAAAGCATTGCTTTCGGACATCCCACATAGTAATGAATATGCCGCTCTGTGTCCCGTGATGTACGAGAAAGAAAAAGGGATTTTTAAATACAGCTTACCTGTAAAATCCTTTTCTTGGAGTACATCACGGGACACAGAGCTCCCACCCCTCTTTTGGGTGACCATTTTGGGAGGCATACTGCTTGCTACAAAACTGAGGGACTCCCTCTAGGGGAGGGGGTTATATAGGGAGGGGACTTCCTGTTTGAAGATTGCCAGTGTCCACACCTGAAGGTACTCCATATAACCCACATAGTAATGAATATGCCGCTCTGTGTCCCGTGATGTACTCCAAGAAAAGGATTTTACAGGTAAGCTGTATTTAAAAATCCCTTTTTTTGCTATTCACCACTGCGCTACTTTAACTGACAATTACGCAGTTATGCAATATTGTGTGCAAATCAATTTATGTCATTTTTTAAAAGCAGAAATAATAGAGCTCTCTTTTGGTAGTATTTGATCACCACTGATTTTTTTTCTTGTTTTTGTGATATAAACAAACAAAGATTGACATTTTTGAAAAAAAAACTATGGCCAAGATTCACAAAGCACTTACGCCGACGTATCTCCAGATACGCCGCGTAAGTGCAAATATGCACCGTCGTATCTGTGCGCCGGACCCACAAACTAAGATACACCTAAAAACAGACTTCATCCCACCAACGTAACTTGCCTACGCCGGCGTAGAGTGGGCACATATTTACGCTGGACGCATGTGTCGCTCCCATTAATTTTCTATTCAAATATGCAAATGAGGGAGATACGCCGATTCACGAACATACTTGCGCCCGGCGCATGATTTAAGCGGTTTGCGTAAGTTTTACGTTCGGCGTAAAGTTAGTCCCCATATATGAGGCGCAACCCATGCAAAGGTATGGACCAGGGAACACAAGCCTACGTATTGTACGTTGGACGTCTGTGAATATGGCCCGACGTGGCTCTGGCTGGGCGTAGGTTACGTTTACGGCATACACAGTGATCTGGCGTATCTTAGGGAGTTGTTCCGACGTGGTTGTGAGCATGCGCACGGGGATACGTCCACGTCTCGACTCATGCGTAGTTAGTTTCAAGTACTTGTCTGGGGCCCGGCCCATCATTTGCATGGGGTCACGCTTCATTAGCATGGAACACGCCCACTTCCAGCCCACTTCCATCTACTTCCACTTACGCCAGCTTACGCCTACGAAATATACGCTACGCCGGCGCAGAGTTGGGAGCATTTGCTTTGTGAATTCCATGCTTGCCTCTCTGCTCTGCATCGGCGTAGCGTAAACGATCTTTTACGCTACGTCGGCATAAATGTGCGCCGATGTATGTGAATCCGGGCCTATATATTTTTTCTGCTATGAAACATATCCAATAAAAAAAAATCTTAATGAATTTGGGCCAAAATGTATTTGGTAAAAGAAAAAAAAAGTGTATATTATTGGTTTACGTGAAAGTTATAGCATCTTGAATTTGTATTTACTGTATATACTCGAGTATAAGCCAAGTTTTTCAGCACTTTTTTTGAGCTGAAAATGCCCCCTCGGCTTATACTCGAGTCACCTTTTTTTGATCTCGGGACCCGGTATCGGACGGCCGTAGGTCCCCTGGACATGTAGCCCCATTTCTCCACTACAAGTGTGCAAAGTTTGTTGTCAGGGAGACCTTTCAATGAGATCTGATTGTATCATGCAGATGACTGTCAGTAGTCTGGGATGACTGTGCTAGTTCTCTACGCGTTTCGCGAGAGGAGTCTTACTTCTTCAGGAGAAGCACAAATAGATGCAAATGATGGAGGACTCCTGGACTACTAGCTGGTATAGATGAATAAAAAAATTAATAGGTATAAACGAGTGGGTATATTATCCTAAGTTTGTACCCTTAAATTTCAAAAAGATGATGAAATGTCCATAAGAATAAATGGATAAATGCATACATTGCCAAACAGGTCACCAAGCTAATGTCACCCCCCGGAGCTGTGGAATGGCGGGGAGATGGAAGTCAGTGGCGAACCACGAAGGCAGACTACCATAATCTGGTCACCGCCGTGTTGTTTGTGTCTCCCTTTTAGGGTGTGGGCTTTCTTCCGGTTGGGTACACACTTCTTCCGCTCCGGTTCCGGACTTTTGCGGTTCTCCACTGACTTCCATCTCCCCGCCCTTCCACAGCTCCCGGAGTTGACATTAGCTTGGTGACCTAGTTTGCAGTGTATGCATTTATTCTTATGAACATTTCATAATCTTTTTTAAATCTTTTTTACAAACTTAGGGTAATATACCCACCCACTCCTTTATACCTATTAATTTTTTGTATTCACTTATACCAGCTAGTAGGTCAGGAGTCCACCATCATTCGCATCTATCTGTGCTTCTCCCTATGAAGCGAGACTCCTCTTACGAAATGTGTTGAGAACTAGCACAGTCATTCCAGACTACTAACATTCATCTGCATGACACAATCGGATCACATTGAAAGGTCTATGATAAATATGCAATATTGATTCATATGTTGAGATCTAATATGTGTTTTTTTTCTTTTCTATATTAACTGTTGTTTTTAAATATTTGTTAACTGCTTCAGCCCCGGACCATTTTGGTGGTCAATGACCAGGCCACTTTTTGCAATTCGGCACTGCATCGCTTTAACTGACAATTGCACGGTCATGCAACATGGCTCCCAAACAAAATTAGCGTACTTTTTTTTTCCACAAATAGAGCTTTCTTTTGGTGGTATTTGATCACCTCTGCGATTTTTATTTTTTACGGTATAAACAAAAAAACAGCGAAAATTTTGAAAAAAAATTCTATTTTTTTTTACTTTTTGCTATAATAAATATCCCCAAAAATATATATAAAAAACTTTTTTTTTCACAGTTTACATATTTTTGGTAAAAAAAAATCGCAAAAGTTATAGCTTCTACAAGATAGGGGAGTGTTTTATGGCATTTTTATTCATAATTTTTTTTTATTAGTTATAGCGGCGATCAGCGACATTATGGCGATCAGGGACTGCGACATTATGGCGGACACATCAGACACTGTTGACACCATTTTGGGACCATTGTCATTTTTACAGCGATCAGTGCTATAAAAATGCACTGATTACTGTAAAAGTTACACTGGCAGTGAAGGCGTTAAATAAATGAATGAATGACTTGTATAGCGCCACACATGCAAACTGAATTGCCTCTATGTGCTTTTGGCAGCCAGTGTCTTCCTGGCTGGCATGGTCATTTACCCCCTAGGATCTTGACACGCTTGGAACACACAGTCGTACGCACACATACATATATATATATATTAGGGCCAATTTGGACAGGATCCAATTAACCTACCAGCATGTCTTTGGGCTGTGGGAGGAAACCCACGCAGACACAGGGAGAACATGCAAACTCCAGACAGATGGTGTCATGGTCCGGATTTCAACCAGCGACCCTTTTGCTGCTAGGTGAATGTGCTAGCCACTACACCACTGTGCTGCCCCGGTAACCACTAGGTGGCGCTGCAGGGATTAAGTGTTCCCTGGGAAGTGATTCTTACTGTTAGGGGGCATGGCTACACGTGACACGTCACTGATGACTGTTGCCGATCACAGGGAATGGTCATCAGAGACAGTGTCACTAGGCAGAATAAGGGAATGCCTTGTTTACCTTGTTCTGCCCTTGCCGACCACAATCGCGGGACTCCCTGGAACATAGAGTTCCCGGGGGCCCATGGAGGCACTTGCGAGGCACGCGGCTGGCGCGTGCACACGCCCGCTAGGCTGCAAAGTTGAAGGGACGTACCTGTACACCAATCTGCCTGCCCGTACCATTCTGTCAACGTAAATAGTCGTGCGGTGGTCGGCAAGCAGTTAAATAAATAATGTATACTTTTTACTTGAGGTGTGCTCCTAAAAAGTCCCAAGGGCATTTTTGTTTTTTGTTGTGTGCATACTTATTGGGGACTGAGTATCTCATCTAACCATCTTGGGCTAGCTCGACCTCAGCTTCAAAGAAAGGAAGGACAGGGGGACTTTGTTCCAAATCGGGGACATTTCCTCGGAATCAGGGACAGTTGGGAGGTATAAATTGATGATGGTGGGGGATCGATGGACGAAAAATTCAAGGAAACCAGGAGTCAGCAGCACAAGGGACACGGTGAATTAAAAGTAAGCCATGTTTCCCCTTGTATTTTCCTTATTTATAGCTCCTTATTGTACTAAACCTTTGATGTACCATGATTTTGGTGCTGTGACTTCTGTACCACATTTATTTTTTTTTCGCTTTTTTTTTTTTTTCCCTTTATTGTCGATCTGTAAATCTCTCCTTCTTTTTCTTAATAAAAACTTTTCTGTTAAAAAATAAAAGTAAGCCATGTTCTTTGTGCTGTCCTTTAGGCCCCTTTCACATTGGGGCAGGAGCCGCGCTGGCAGTATAGCGGCGCTATACCGTTGGATTTGCCGCGAGTTGCGGCTGCTAGCGGTGCGGTATTAACCCCTGCTAGCAGCCGTGAAATGGTTAATACCGCCCGCAATGCGCCTCTATAGAGGCACATTGCGGGCGGCATTGCCGCGGTTTCCCATTGTTTTCAATGGGAAGGAGCGGTATACACGCAGCTCCTCTCACCGCTCCAAAGATGCTGCTGACAGGAGATTTTCACATTGAGGTTGCTTGGCAGGAGTTTTTCAGGCGGTATAGCAGCGCTATTTTTGCGTTGTACTGCCTGAAAGACTCCTCAATGTGAAAGAGGCCTTAAGCAGGGAATGGATTAAGGTAAAACATGTCTAGCTTTTAGATCTACTTTAATAAAGGTCAGTATAATATCCATTATTTTTACAGCGAACATCTATTGTACTTTTTAAGTGACTGACAGGGTCAATTTAAATTTAAAATATTCAGTAAAATTTTCCCTTTGGTAATTTAGGGCAATTAAAAAATGCTGGCTGTGGGTCAACGCACTCTTCTGTTTGTCTTATAAAAGAAGGTCACTTATTCACATAAGATCATTCAAGACCATTAAAGGGGTTGTAAAGGAAAACATTTTTTTTTTCATAATAAGCATCCTTTACCTGCAGACATTCCTCTTTTCACTTCCTCATTGTTCATTTTTGCTCAGAAGTTGCTCTATTTCTTCTCTGTTCTGTTCACTTCCTGCTTGTCTGATTGTTACTCACCACCGTGAAGGGAGGCTTTACTGCGGTGGTCAGTGACGTGCTTGCCCCCTCCTGGGAACTACATCTGTGCGGCAGGACGCTCTCTACGTGTTAGAGACTTCAAGGAGGTGTGAATTACTGGGCGTGCCGCAATTCATACTGGGAAATGTAGTCTTACATGAACGAGCGCCGCAAAACAGGAAGTGAATGAGGGAAGAGAAACTAGGTGATATAGATGAAGGAATTTAATTGGTATTTACTCGTTTTTTTTTTAACAGAATCATTACACTATTCTGTCTGTCTACCTTGTAGACATTAATTTTAGGCAAAACATTTTTTTCCTTTACAACTCCTTTAAAATATAAGCATACCAGTTTTATAGCATAGTACGAAACTGAATCTGCCTTTTGTATCTTCGCCCATGAGATGCGTTGGTAGACTGCCACTCTTGCGGGGTGCGTGCCCACACAGTATGACTTCACTAACCATCTTTAAAAAGAACACAAAATCTGCTAAATAATCTCAGCTCTTTCTTCAGCATTCGAAGAATTCCAAACAAGTTTGTGAGGCTGACAGATGGCTAAAATGTATGTCACCCCACACATGAAAACGTTGCTTTCATCAAACGGTAAGATGAATATTGATGTGACTCTCAGCTGACGTGTATATGCCAGTGATTAATTGGGCGGGTTCTCGAAATCATCTGTCATCTACCTGCGGAGCTTACAGATGAAAGATGCTTGTGAACAGGTCGTTACAGGAGACAAAAGATTATCAATATTTTTAGTGACTTTGTCTGCTTTTAAAGGAGAACTGTCATCCAAATGTAACATCTCAATGTATTCTGGTTTATTTCAAAAGCCAATGTAAAAATGTTGATGTGAAAGGCAGTAGCCCATTGCATCCAGACTTTACCATTCATCATCAGTTTAAGGCAAAGTTTCTCAACCTGTGTGCCGCGGCACCTTGGTGTGCCGTGAAGAGTCCCCAGGTGTGCCGTGGCAAAATCCCCCCCAGATGTGACAGCGCAGTCACTAACCTGTGTGCCCGCTGGCGCCGACTCACTGGCTGGCGCGTGCGCTCCTGGCTGGCTCCCTTTCCTCCCGTGTGTCTCCTTGCCCCCCCCCCCCATGGAGGATTGATTTGGTTTAGTCCGCCGACGTGCGCCGCGTGACGTCAGGTGAGAGGGAGGAGGGAGCGAGAGTGACTGTCGGCACCAGAAAACAGGAAAAGTCACCAGGAGCCTGCTGCTGCGCCTGGGCCTGGCCTGCCTAGTGCCTACAGTAAAAACTGCCTGCAAGAAGACAGAGACAAGTCAGAGACTGTAAGTAAGAAAGTATTGTGTATTGGGGGGGGGGGGGGGGGGTGTTGGACTGAGCTGAGGACCTCGATGTTTTTTTTTTTTTCTTTAGTCAGAGAAGGCAAGCTCAAAATAACAAACATTTTTTTAAACTGCTATTTTTTATTTAAAAAGCCTGAGGTGACCATCATTTTTTTAATAAAAAATAGCAGTTTAAAAAAATGTTTGTTATTTTGAGCTTGCCTTCTCTGACAAAAGAAAAAAAAACATTAAGTGCAGTCTCACTGTACCACCAAACACAATCACTGTGCTATCACATGCAGCCACTGTGCCCATCAATTGTCGCCACTGTGCCCATCAATTGACGCCACTGTGCCCATCACACGCAGCCACTGTGCTCATCACACGCAGCCACTGTGCTCATCACACGCAGCCACTGTGCTCATCACACGCAGCCACTGTGCCCATCACATGCAGCCACTGTGCCCATCACATGCAGCCACTGTGCCCATCAAATGCAGCCACTGTGCCCATCAAATGCAGCCACTGTGCCCATCAAATGCAGCCACTGTGTCAAACGCAGCTACTGTGCCCATCAATTGTCGCCACTGTGACCCCCCCTATTCCTGTACCATCAGAACTACTTTTGTAGGGTTCGAGATAGCAGCAAGGACTGCTGCTCCTCTGAAAAGCAATTTGTGTTCATATCGCTTTTCAGGGGCATTTGTCAGCCAGTAAAGAGGCATATCTTGCCTCCTCACCACCTGTTTTAAGCCCGTAAGTTGCGGGGTAGTTGCAGTGCAGCCCCATTCACCCTGGGTATACCTCCAGCTGCAGCCACAGCACGTTTACACCCCCAGCTGTTGCCTCTGCAGCTAAAGGGGCAAAAGTTGGGGGTGGTAAAAACAGCTCAACCATGTGGTTTTACTGCCCCTCCAGCCTGACATGTGAACAAGCTCTTGGTTCTGTGTGGATGTGTGTTGCGTGTAGGGCAGCCCATTCATTTCCCTACCAGCAGTAATGCGGGGAAAGAAGTCCCCGACCCTTTTTTTTTAAATTGTGCCATAACCAAAGCAACCCATGTTTGCCAATGGATGGGGCACCATTAACAATTAATGGCACCACTAAAGAACAGAGCGTTTGTCTGTGTGTCAAAAACAAGCGCGATTTTGCGCGTATTCCGCAACACACATCGACGTGAACCAAGTCTTGGACAGGGGTGCCTCAAGACTGAAAATACTTTTCAAGGGCGCCCCGACTGGAAAAAGGTTGAGAAACACTGGTTTAAGGGACTGTTTACACCAGTTATTGTAACCTGTGTGATAACACACATTACAGCTGCATGTGGTAAAGCATTTTACATGTGTTGGTGCACTGCGGTGCGATTGTGCTCTGCTAAAACGTATCAGAAACAGAATCTGGGAGCCCCCCTTTAATAAGGGGGCCCCCAGATACCAGCCCCCCACCCTAAGTGAATGAGTATGGGGTACATCGTACCCCTACCCATTCACCTGCAAAAAAAAGTGCAAACACAAATAAACAACACAGGGTATTAAAATATTTTATTATAGTTGGCCGCCAGGGGGGGTGTGTATGGTCGCTTTTATAAAAGCGCCCCCCCCGGCGGGCTTCTCCCGACATCTGCGGGGGGTGGGTGCCGCTGCGGGGGTCTTCTCCTGCTCTCCGGGGGTCTTCTTCGCTCTTCTGGGTCTTCTCCGCTCTTCTCCCGCTCTCCGGGGGTCTTCTCCGCTCTCCGGGGGTCTTCTTCTTCGGGACTGGCCGCCGATAGCTTCGTGTGTTAGCTCAATTACTAGCGGCGGCCAGTCCGGTCTTCCGTGATGTCTTTTTCTTCTTCTTCTTCCCTCTTCTCCAGATGTTGACACAACGCTTCCTCCCGCTGTTCTGCCGGGCGCGCGGCTCGCAGCGACTTATATAGGCCTATCTTGTGACGTCGCAGTCCCATCATGCTCCGGTAGGTACCACGTGGTACCTACCCACGTGGTATCTACTGGAGCATGATGGGACTGTGACGTCACAAGATAGGCCTATATAAGTCGTTGCGAGCCGCGCGCCCGGCAGAACAGCGGGAGGAAGCGTCGTGTCAACATCTGGAGAAGAAGAGGGAAGAAGAAGAAGACATCACAGAAGACCAGACAGGCCGCCGCTAGTAATTGAGCTAACACACGAAGATAGCGGCGGCCAGTCCCGAAGAAGAAGAAGACCCCCGGAGAGTGGAGAAGACCCCCGGAGAGCGGAAGAAAAGCGGAGAAGACCCCCGGAGAGCAGGAGAAGACCCCCGGAGAGCAGGAGAAGACCCCGAAGAGCGGAGAAGACCCCGAAGAGCAGGAGAAGACCCCCGCAGCGGCATCCATCCCCCGCAGATGTCAGGAGAAGCCCGCCGGGGGGGGCGCTTTTATAAAAGCGACCATACACACCCCCCCTGGCGGCCAACTATAATAAAATATTTTAATACCCTGTGTTGTTTATTTGTGTTTGCACTTTTTTTGCAGGTGAATGGGTAGGGGTACGATGTACTCCATACTCATTCACTTAGGGTGGGGGGCTGGTATCTGGGGGCCCCCTTATTAAAGGGGGGCTCCTAGATTCCGATAAGCCTCCAACCCGCATACCCCGACAACCAACGGCCAGGGTTGTTGGGAAGGGGCCCTGTCCTCATCAACATGGGGACAGGGTGCTCTGAGGTGGGGGGGCCGCAGTGCGCCCCCCTGCCCCAGAGCACCTGATCCCCCCATGTTGAGGGCATGCCGCCCGGTACGGCTCAGGAGGGGGGGGGCGCTCGCTCGCCCCCACTCCCCTCCTGACCGGCCGGCTGGCGTGCTTTGGATACGGGTCTGGTATGGATTGTGGGGGACCTCCACGCAGTTTTTTTCGGCGTAGGGGGGGTCTCCTTGCAACCCATAACAGACCTAAGGGCCCGGTATGCTCCTGAGGGGGGAACCCATGCCTTATTTTTTTTTTAAATCCGGCGGGGACTTCCCCTTCAGGATTCATAACAAACGGCGCCCACGTGTAGAATTGGCGGGAATCCACGTTGGATGCCCGTCGCTTCTATGACGCGCTCGCTGGAATGTGTTTTTACTATTCCAGCGAGTGCGAGATGTCGGCACCCTGTCGCCGAGAGTCAGCGCGATGCTGCCGCGCTAAAAACACATTCTCGGCGGCAGGCACTGTAAGACGACCTTTTGGGCTTAAAAACTTGCCTCAAAACCCGGGGGTCGTCTTATACGCCGGTACGAGACCTCGGACATCCATTATTTAAAAGCCGCACCTTCTCCTTGTGGTGTTCCGTGATAGGCAGAACACTTGGTTTCCCAGCAGAGCCTCTGTTCGGTGTTCTGCCTATCACGGACGTCTTCTCACCCTCGGCTTCGGACGAGAGGACCTCTGTTATAGGCGGAACACAGGCGCCTATCATGGAACAGCACGAGGAGGAGGCGTGGCTTTTGAATAATGGACGCCCGCAGTACAGCAATAAGGTATTGCACATTGGGGCATGTTGATGGCACAGTGAGGCATGGGATGGCACAGTGAGGCATGGGATGGCACAGTGAGGCATGTTGATGGCACAGTGAGGCATGTTGATGGCACAGTGAGGCATGTTGATGGCACAGTGAGGCATGTTGATGGCACAGTGAGGCATGTTGATGGCACAGTGAGGCATGTAATGGGCACAGTGAGGCATGTAATGGGCACAGTGAGATTTGAAAAAGCTGAATAAAGCCTGTTCCTGTCAGCATTTTTTCCTGTCAGCGATTGTTCCGACTACCCCTCAGCTTCCAGACAGACTAGTAGGAAGGGGGACGTCTTATACGGTGAGTATATCCCAAAACCAATATTTTAGCTGGAAATTTAGGGGGTTGTCTTATACGCCAGGTCGTCTTATACGCTGGCAAATATGGTATTCATTTTAATTAGACTCTCTAAGTTGGCACACCACAACACAAACGTGCATGTGCTGCAGCACACTGTGTTGTGGTGAGCATGTTACGTAAGTTGATGTGCTGTGGTGCTATTCATTGTGAATGACATCCCAACCAACTTTTATAACACAACCTACCCATGTATATGGTGGAGAGGGCTGGGGTGAAGATTTCTGAGGTGTCTCTTCAACTATATCTTCAGTTGTCGTGCGCAGGCACTGTGGCAGCACTAGCTTGCTTCCTCACCCCAGCCGTGGTCTGCAGGTATATACACAGGCTAGGGTAGTATATGGTCATGCTAGGGTAGTATATGGTCAGGCTAGGGTAGTATATGGTCAGGCTAGGGTAGTATATGGACAGGCTGGGGTAGTATATGGACAGCCTGGGGTAGTATATGGACAGCCTGGGGTAGTATATGGACAGCCTGGGGTAGTATATGGACAGGTTGGGGTATTATATAGACAGGTATAGGGTAGTATATAGACAGGCTAGCATAGTAAATAGACAGGCTAGGGTAGTATATGGACAGGCTAGGGTAGTATATGGACAGGCTGGGGTAGTATATGGACAGGCTGGGGTAGTATATGGACAGGCTGGGGTAGTATATGGACAGGCTGGGGTAGTATATGGACAGGCTGGGGTAGTATATGGACAGGCTGGGGTAGTATATGGACAGGCTGGGGTAGTATATGGACAGGCTGGGGTAGTATATGGACAGGCTGGGGTAGTATATGGACAGGCTAGGGTAGAATATGGACAGGCTAGGGTAGAATATGGACAGGCTGGGGTAGAATATGGACAGGCTAGGGTAGTAAATGGACAGGCTAGGGTAGTATATGGACAGGCTAGGGTAGTAAATGAGCAGGGATCAGTCCCAAGCAGTTGCTTTACGCTACAAAACAAAGGATTTCCTTAAACTGTGTTTAATAATAAAAACTAGAACAAAAAACATTAATTTTCCCATTGTATATTAGAAAAGTGAAACCTAAAGGATTTGTTATTAAAGGTGATATCTATAAATTTCTTCTATTTCATTTTAGGCTTTTTGCATCTCAGGGGACAAATCCCATATATGCCTCTAACTCCTATCGGGCGAGCTTCAATGAAACTACTGTATAATTTCCACAGTCATATTTTGGAAACAAGATAGGGATAAGTGATTTCAATTTTCTAGCTGTAGATATTTCTATCATCAAGAGACAAAAACTAAATTAGCAATCACACTGAAGGCCAGTGCAGCATCTGCCTCTCTATTAATTTGGCAGCATTCAAGATCATAGCAAACAACTCCTCTATCTTCTGCTGTGCATTTTTGTGCTCGGAAACCCAACAGCAGAAGTGGAGCTTCTGAGCTATGGACTGGGTCGCAGACATTATGAAAAGATATTGAATCAGACTTATATAATAAGGAAGTGCAAATAGCATTGGTTGTGTATAGTGTTGTTTATCCACTTGACTATTTACTGCGTTCCACACACAATTCAGAGATTGCATGCAACTCACCCCCCCCCCCCCCCTCTGGGGTCATATTTGGCACCTTTCAGGGGGGAGCAGGGAGCAGATACCTGTCTAATACATATGCATAGATAGCCGCAGTATCCGTGAATATCTACGCCATGTCCGACCCCTCCTCCATCCCCCAAGCTATTTTCTGGGAGACACACAGGTCCTAGAAGACAGCAGGGACCATTCAGATTGCGCAGCGCGACTTGCTCATGCTCAGTAGTGAACCCGGAAGTGAAGCCGCAAGGCTTCACTTCCTAATTCCCTTTAATGAAGATGGCGGCGGCAGTACCCGAGAGGAGAGACAGATCGGCTTCGGGTGCCGCCATCGCGGGCAACCTTGACAGGTAAGTGTCCATATTTTAAAAGTCAGCAGCTGCAGTATTTGTAGCTGCTGACTTAAAAAAAATATGTTGGTGGAACTCCGCTTTAATGTTTAATGTGGTTGTAAACCCTTAAGCCTTGTACAAATGATCAGATATCTGATGGAATCTAATCAGATGTATTTTTTTGTTGGATATTCGATGAAGCTGACTTTCATCAGTCTTGCCTACACACCATCAGTCTAAAATCCGACTGTGCCAAAACGCGGTGACGTAAAACACTACGACGTGTTGAGAAAAATGAAGTTCAATGCTTCCGAGCATGCGTCGACTTGATTCTGAGCATGCATGGATTTTTTTATCGTTTTTTTTTATCCATAGGAAAAATTTAAAACATGTTTTACTATTTTTTTTCACCGATGGAAAACAAACCGATGGGGCCCACACACGATCCGTTTGTCCGATGAAAGCAGTCCAACGGTCTGTTTTCATTGGACAAACTGATCGTGTGTACAGACCACTTTTTGCTATAGGTAAGCCTATAATACGGCTTACCTGTAGCTACCCAGGAGGATATCTCCTAAACCTGCATCGTTTGGAAGATATCCCCTGTCCCCTGCAAGTGCCGATAACATGTGCACATGTGCACTGAAGCAATGGCACGTAAGTGCCGTTTCTTCAGTGAGTGTGCCATTACCGGCGGCACCCACGCACATGCAAGAGTGACATCATAGCGGCTCTGGCCAATCACAGCGCCGCCAGAGCCGCGATACCCGGAAGTAACCCTGGGAGTGATGTCGCCAGCCGGTGCTATGTATGGGCACTGCAGCGCGGGCTTCAATCTCAGGTCAGTATTACATAATGAGCTAGTATGCTATGCATACTAGCTCATTATGCCTTTGTCTTGCAGGTGTTGGTCTTGTTTTCCTAAGTGGGTTTACAACCACTTTAAGTTTAAATATCATACAAATAACTGATGTAGATAAAAAGTGTACTCTTTTATTTACCTTTGCAGCCAGTGACAACATTTTTGTAGGCCGAACTAGTATAAAAATGAAGACCCCTTTCGTGCGGGCGCCTCAGTTTTCCGGGATTTACTTGCTTAGCGAGCGATTGCTCCGCTGATCCCATCTAAGCAGGCGGATGACAGGTCTGTCTCTGCTCAGGGAGGTACCCAGTACCGCTCTCCTCTATAGGGAGATCGAATGAAAATGGACCGCCTGTCCGTTTTCATCCGATCATATCTGATTCGCAGGCGGATGGAAAATAGGGCCACCATCCGTCAGGATCGAATCAGATAATAGACATGTGCAGTTAGTTTGGTTCCAAATCTGTATTCGGACAAATTTGTCATTATTCGGAGATTCAGATATATCAGTATACCCAAATTACAGTATAAACAAAGTTTACTGAATGCTCTGAATACAGAAACAAAATTTGTCCGACTTTCCGAAATTTAAATTTTGAATAGAATTTTACATCAAACTCCAGTCAAATTTGAAATGTAAACACATTTCTGAAATCAAAGACTATGGGCCAGATTCAGGTAGATCAGAGCATCTTTGCTCTGGAGTAACGCTTCTCATTTACGTTACTCTGCCGAAATTTTAGGAGCAAGTGCTGTTATTCATGAAGCACTTGCTCCTAAAGTTGCGGCAGCGCATCGCAAATGAGCCGGCGGAATTCAAATTGGGCGGGTACGGGGCGTGTAGTATTCAAACTAAGCGCGATCCCGCGGCGAACGTACTGCGCATGCGTCGACTGTCAATGCATCCCAGTGCGCATGCTCCAAATTCTGTCAGTGAACGTCAATGACGTCACATCCCCATTCATGAATGTTTTACGCAAGCGACGCGATTTGTTTTTTTTCCGACGCGATGACGACGCCTATACTTAACATAGGATATTCCAACAGGGGGCTGCTTTATCTATACGCCGCGTATCGCTTCCGGAAACATCGTAAAGTCACTGCGTCGCGCCCGAAAAAGATCGTGAATTGCCGATTCCCGCTCATTAACATATTTTTTGAGCGTAAATCGGCGGGAACGCCCCCGGCGCCATTTTTAAGTTGAAGTAACAATGGCGAAATTCAATTGCGCCGATCGCATCGGAACTCCAACCCGGCGTTTCTTGTTTTCTGGTTACAGAAAACAAAAACGCCGGCTTAAAGTGACAGTTAGGCTGGCGGATCCATTGATCCGCCAGCCTAACTCTACCTGAATCTGGCCCTATGTTATTAGAGTACCATTTTGAAATAATGCTGCTTTTCTTAAGCCAAAGGTGATTTAAAGAGTCATTGTAATCATTTGATGAAGACTTTTTTTTTATTGGTTCACTTTGCCACTTTTGAATAAAAAAAAAAAAAAAAAGTTTTCAATTCGAAAAAAAAAAAAAAAAAAACATAAGACGTATTCGAAATATGAATCCTGAATACAAATTGAACTAATCTACCAAATTTAACGAAACAAAACAACTAGAATAACAAATCTAAACATAACGAAACGGAACAATTTTTTTCATCATGCACAATATTGGATAAGGACAGATGTCAGCGGACATGTGTCCCTAGGGATGAATGGAGGGTTTGATCAGGTCTGCCTGAAAAAGTGACAGGTGGACCTGATCGGACAGACTGCATGAAAGGGCCCTAAGAAAAATAAGTTTTGATTGCAGTTAGTGTAAAAAAACTAACAATCATGCAAAACCAATTGACATCAACAAAGATTGTAATAGCAGCAGCAATTAAAAAAAACAAAAAACAAAAAAAACAATATTTTTTTATTTTTGCTATAATAAATATCCTCAAAAATGTTTTTAAAAAACAAATTTCTTCATCAGTTTAGGCCAATATATATTCTTCTGCATATTTTGTAAATAAAATCTCAATAAGCGTATATTGATTTTTTTCCCCGCAAACACCATAGCGTCGACGAACTATGGGAAAGATTTACGGCATCTTTAGGATTTTTTTTTTTTCTTAACTAGTAATGGCAGTGATATGTGATTTTTAGCGGTTCCACGACATTGTGACAGACAGATCGGACACTTTTGACACATTTATGGGACTGAATGCTGTATAAATGTCACTGGTAAGGAAGGGGTTAACACTAGGGGGCGATCAAGGGGTTAAATGTGCATTCCCTAGATGTGTTCTAACTGTATGGGGATAGGACTGACTGGGGGGTTATTCATGAAAAGCAAATCCACTGTGCACTACAAGTGCAAACTACAAGTGCAAAGTGCACTTGAAATTGCACTGAAAGTGCACTTGGAAGTGCAGTTGATGTAAATCTGAGGTGTAGATCTCAAATGAGGGGAAGCTCTGCTGATTTTATCATCCAATCTTCTGCAAGCTAACATACTGTTTGTTATTTTCCATGTCTCCCTCAGATCTACAGCGACTGCACTTCCAAGTGCACTTCCAGTGCAATTTCAAGTGCACTTGTAGTTTGCACTTGTAGTGCAAAGTGGATTTGCCTTTAGTAAATAACCCCCATAGCGTTATTCCTATTTAGTAGGATCAAACAATATGTCTCCTCTCCCCTAACAGAACAGGGATTTGGGTCCCTCATACAGGGTTTCACCAGCCGTGCCATTCAGCCGCAGTATTTCTGAGTGAGCAGGTCGGCAAGCAGTTAATTATTAGACCTGGCATTAAGATGCCATTAGACTAACCGCATGCTTCAATTGCTGTGGCAACACTAGGAGCGTTGGTTCATATCCCCACAACAACACACTACCTGCTAGGGGTTTCCATTTTCTCCCTGTGCTTAAGGCATGCTGATAGGTAAATTGGCCCTAGTATACGTATGTATGCATATGAAGTAGGGACCTTAGACTGTAAGCTCCATCAAGTACTGATGTAAATGTAAAATATATGAGGAGTGATGCATAAATTGCATTATTTAATACCTATAATAATTAAATAACATTATCTGGCATGTACACTCCGTCACTGGGACTGCAGGATACTCTGCCAATGCACAGCATGCCTGTAGAGTCCCATAGGCATCTTGTGATATTAAAGACAACCATGCCTCTGTAGCATTTGAATTGATGCCATGTGCATGAAGCCCAAACAGTGTGGGGGGGGGGGGGGCGGAAGATGGCCTCCTGTGGAACGAAAACCCTGTTATGAACCAAAATTGACTAAGGAGGTCATGTAGCATTTTTTACCCACGCAGCAGAGCACAACACACTGTAGTCCATTGCTATTTGTAGTGGTGCACTACAATGCATGTGTGTTTAGTCTTTGTCGTCATATTGCGTTAGGGTGCCATTAAAAATGAATTGCACGGTAAAGCATTAACGCACCAGAAGGAATAGATGTAAATAGGCCCAAATTGTCTGCTTTGATCCTATCTTCCCTTGAATAATTCCAGCCATCAAATCTCAGGGATTTTGTCAGCTTGCTCTTAAAAGGATTTCTTCAACTCAGAAACTCTTGAAAAGTGATCAAAAGCGATTGAAAAATGACCACTACACTGACCTACCCGATTCCTATACTGACCACTATACTAAACTACACTGACCACTATACTACATTGCTGACCACTACACTAACCACTATACTACACTGACCACTACACTACACTGACCTACCTGATTCTCACACTGACCACTACACTACACTGACCACAACACTGACCTACCTGATTCCTATACTGACCACTACACTAACCACTATACTAAACTACACTGACCACTATACTACATTGCTGACCACTACACTAACCACTATACTACACTGACCACTACACTACACTGACCTACCTGATTCTCACACTGACCACTATACTACACTGACCACAACACTGACCTACCAGATTCCCACACTGACCACTACACTAACCACTATACTACACTGACCTGCCCGATTCCTATACTGACCACTACACAACACTGACCACTATACTACACTGACTACTACACTACACTACACTGACCTACCTGATTCCTATACTGACCACTACACTAACCACTATACTGCACTACACTGACCACTATACTACACTGACTTCTGTACTGACCACTACACTACACTGACCACTATACTACACTGACCTACCCGATTCCTATACTGACCACTACACAACACTGACCACTATACTACACTACACTGACCTACCTGATTATTTGTTGTGGTGCACTACAATGCATGTGTGTTTAGTCTTTGTTGTCATAATGCGTTGGGGTGCCATTAAAAATGAATGGCACTGTAAAGCATTAACGCACCAGAAGGGATAGATGTAAATAGGCCTAAATTGTCTGCTTTGATCCTATCTTCCCCGAATAATTCCAGCCATCAAATCTCAGGGATTTTGTCAGCTTGCTCTTAAAAGGATTTCTTCAACTCAGAAACTCTTGAAAAGCGATCATTTATTGAACTATGGAAAGCAAATGGAAAATCACTACCTCTTTTCACAGCATTACATGGATAAAAATGTCAGATTATAAAAATAGTTGTTAAAAAAAGCCAAATCTTCAGGCTGGTCCTTGTGATGTTCTCCTAAGGAAGAAACAAATAATAATGGAAAATGGAACCTGTTTCAGCATTTTGCGTGTGCGTGCAAATGACACATTTTGTACTATCTGTGGAACAATTTCTTAACCAGCAGTGACGTTATTTTTTTTTTTCTGTTGCTTAAGGTTAGCTTTACTCAAGATGATTTGAAATTCCATTTCTTACAAAGTACAATATTTTTTTCAGATTTTTTTTCTGGCTACAGAGAACTAAAATATTGTCATCCTAAAAAAAGACAGTCTATCGCCAATTAAAGGCTTACTATTTTTACTGCATTTTATCTCTACACTGAAACTAGGTCTTCCAGTCATGCCAATTTTAACTGCTGTGTGTAAGAGGACACCTGAAGCCATTTTGTATCCAAATAGCAGTCAATGGAAAATGCTAGAAATAGAAGTAGGGGCTGTATTAACATTTGTACTCAGCTGTTAGTTTAGTGGCAGTAATAGGGAAGCCAGAGGGACTGAATATTTATAACTGTAGTAATGTTGCAGTGAAAACAGTGTAATACCGCCCTTTAAGCTTTTATAAAGTGGGTCTGGGCCAAAAAGAGAGAAAAAAAAAAATGTCAAAAATAGAGCTGTTACTGATAAAAATTTACGTGTTCGATAAATATATATTTTTTAATTGATTACCGTATTTATCGGGGTATTGCACACTCCGGCTTATAGCATGCACCCCTAACCTAGAAGGGAAATTTCAGAAAAAAAAAATACTTACAGTTTGAATGTCTTGCCCGGCGTCCATCGGCGGCCTTGTTCGGTCCGGCGTCCGTCTGCGGCCTTGGTGTCCTCCCCGCTTCTCCCGCGCTGTCTCTGAGCCAATCCCGCTTCCCGCGCTGTGTTTGAACGCCGCCGACGACATATCCCGAGCGCAGTAAACTCGGCCAGGCTCGGCTCCTTTTGCATAAAGGCTAGGAGTCGGCACAGGGCGTGACCGCGAGCGGAGTCGAGCCTGGCCGAATGTACCTGAGTGTACTGCGCTCGGTATATGTCGGCGGTGGCTTTCAAACACAGAGCGGGAAGCGGGGATCAGCGTATATCACGGACCCACGATTTTCCCCTGATTTGAAGGGGAAAAAAGTGCGCGGTATATGCCGTTATAAACGGTAATCAACTAATTTTGATTAATTATAACGCACATACAGATCCAACTACTTTTAACTGATTCCCAGTGCAGCTACCAACCACTGGAAAAATGGATAGCAGGATACAAAAAATACACAAAGACAGCGCTCGATGGGAATAGCATTAAAACTTTTATAGTCTTCAAGTAGGTAATAAAATAAATAATGCACTGGAGATAAAATGGATGAAGCTACATAAAGTGTAAAAATGGTGCAAGTAATACCAAATAGTAGCTAAAGCAGTCATAAAAACATGTAGCCAAGTATAAAAATGTGTACAACGATACCACTGCTGAATCCAGATGAGGAGGGATTAACATCAGTCCATCGGCATGTAGCTGTCCCGTGAAGGGAATTATCACAACTCCCAGTGGATTGCTGTAGAATCCCAGGTTGATAGAGGGAAGTGATAGAGGGAAGTGTAACAGCCCTTGCATGGGGCAAATAGTAAGGTCCCGCCGGCATGCAGATATGAAGGCACAGCACAGGGGCCCTTCAGATGGACAGATTTTGAAATGTACAGATTATAACATGGAGGAGCATTTTACTAACTATTGCTATTGTACACCATTTCCAAGACAAATTCATTCTTGCCTAAAATATTGCAATAACACCAACAGGACTAGATTTACTGGGCCACATAGACAGTGACCTAGGGTGATTAATTTAAAATACAGTGGCCACTGCTCAGTGAGCCTAGCCTACCATCTTTAAAAATCTCTTACCTTGATCTAATCAATTCTGCCCAAAACACCACCACTAATAATTCCGACCTTATCTTTTAACATGCAATAACAGTGCATTCTGGGGTGCAGGGGAAGTGGGAATTCCTTGTGTGCCCCCTTTCATCTAATCCCAACTTCTGAGATCACCTCTGCTCTCAATATATTTTCCTAAAATTCTTCCCATCTAACTTTCTCTGCTTTTGTCTTAAACTGAACTCTGTTCAAACGTAGGGTTTTATGAAGTGTCCAGGGGCAGACTAAACATTGACGCACTTGGGGAATGCCCTAGGGCCCCATGCCACTAGGGGGCCCCATCAGGGTTGCCAGTCTCAGTAAAACCAGGGACAGTATGTAAAAATCTTTGTGTCTTTTTACATCTGTCCCTGAAATGTCGCTTACCGACATCCTTTTGGTCTAAAAATCCCAAGATTATTGCTGCCCCACCTCTCCAGTACCTTTTCAGTGTGTGTATGCGTATTCTGTGTGTATATATACTGTGTGTGTATACTGTATATGCATACTGTATGTGTGTGTGTATACTGTGTGGCCCCATAATCTATTGCCTGGAGACCCCATAATCTCCTATTATCTGGGGGCCCCATTATTTATTGCCCGGGGGCCCCATGATCTCCTATTGCTCCTATTACCTGGAGGCCCCATGAGTTGTCAGTCCGCCCCTGGAAGTGTTTCATTACCCTGGGCATACAGCACGGACAGATTTAAATCAGAGTTTTTGTGGACATTTACAGATTTTGGAATAATGAGGATGGTACAATTTCCCCATTTGTCCCACTTAATTTGGGGTTTGTCAGGCCTCATAATTATCACAATTGAGTATGACAATTCAGGATCTGTGGGTCCTGGTAGATGACAGGCTCGGCAATGGCATGCAATGCCAAACAGCTGCAAGCAAAGCAAACAGAATATTGGCATGTATTAAAAAGGGATAAACTCCAGAGATAAAGCAATATTTCTCCCACTCTACAAGACTCTGGTCTGGCCATACCTAGTGTATGCTGTCCAGTTCTGCGCACCAGTCCTCAGGAAGGATGTACTGGAACTGGAGAGAGTCCAGAGAAGGGCAAGAAAACGAATAAAGGGTCTGGAGGATATTAGTTAAGAGGAAAGGTTACGAGCACTGAACTTATTCTCTCTGGAGAAGAGACGCTTGAGAGGGGATATGATTTAAATGTACAAATGCCGTACTGGTGACCCCACAGTAGGGATAGAGTTTTTGTTGTCGGAAAAATTGAGAACCAGTTCTCAAACATTTGTTGTCGGAAATTCCAACACCAACTCCAATTCCTACACACGGTCGGAATATCAGACCAAAAGCTCAGATCGAACATTTATTGTTGGAAATTCTGAGCGTGTGTATGCGGCAATAGTGTGTACTAGGTTTTATAGGGACTTTTAATTTTTAACAGGAGTTAAAGAGCCCTCCATTTTTCTCCCCCGCCAAGCGAATGTATGCAGAAATTTAAGTAGCTCCTCGTATACTTGAGTAATTGAAACAACTAAACACTATGGCCCGGATTCACATACCTCGGCGCATATATATGCCGCCGTAGCGTATCTTCTTTACGCTACGCTGGCGCAATGCAGAGAGGGAAGCATGAAATTCACAAAGAAAATGCTCCTAAATCTGCGCCGGCGTAGCGTATATTCGTTGGCGTAAGGCAGCGTAAGTGGAAGTGGGCTGGAAGTGGGTGTGATACATGGTAATGAAGCGTGACCCCATGCAAATGCCGAGCGCTAGGCAAGTACTTAAAACGAACGGTGCATGCGCCGTCCCGTGGATGCATCCCAGTGCGCATGCTCACAATCACGTCGAAACAACTGCCTAAGATACGTCGAAACACTGCCTACGACGTGAACATAACCGACGCCCAGCCCTATTCACGTACTACGTAAAATTAGACGGCGTTCGTTACCTTTGCATGAGTCGCGCCTCCAATATGGGGAATAACTTTACGCCAGACGTAAACCTTACGCAAATCGCTTAAAACATGCATCGGGCGCAAGTACGTTCGTGAATCGGCGTACCTCCCTCATTTGCATCGAAAATCAATGGGAGTGCCAAATGCGTCCAGCGTAACTATGCGCCCACTATACGCCGGCGTAGGCAAGGTACGTCGGTCGGATAAAGTCAGTTTTTAGGTGTATATTAGTATATTAGTTCTGTGGGCACGGCGCACAGATACGACGACGCATATTTACATTATCTCGAGAATCCATGCCTATTTTCTCATTTAACACCACTCTGAACAAGAAACCCTATTGAAAATAATATGTTTGCTTTCAAATAAAGCTTCCACTGGTCTGATCCAACCAATGAGAGGAAGGCAAAGAAGGAAAGCGGAAAACCCTTTAAATAGCAGTTATATTACCAAGTGAGAATAGTTGGCTTTTTTCTTGTCAAATATTTTGTACATGCTGATCATTCTGCCCTCACAACCCAAACCAATAAAACCACTACTACAGGATAATAACAAATGAATTTAATCAGTTTGTGGAGGAGTGGAGAAGTTGCAGAATGACTTGTACTGATGGTACTTACTGAAATTGCATAATCTTCTTAGGACTGTGAGCCTGTATTTCTATACATTTCACAATCCTCTTTCATCTGGAATTGTAACTTTGCATTCAGAAGGGTCTATGAAAACATAAAGCATGCACTGAAATAAATAACACTTAATCATAAACTGTATTTTAAGGCAGTTGCAACCGGGTGGCTTTCTGTGTGTCCCTAGACTGCCATTTCAGCATTCTTCAATGCTACGTGAAAGGAGTTAGTCAGTGATAGCAGTTTTGAATATATGCTGTAAGCATGCAAGAATATAAAACTAAGCAACATTTACAATAACATGGAGGTGTTGATCTTAGCAGAGCTCATATTATAAAGCTCAATTGAACATTCATTTTTATTCATTTGAATACATTCCAAGCACATAAAAATGAAAGGTGTTCCATTTCTTTAGAAAAACCTGTCCGTAGGCTGCAGAGAAGGACCCTTTGCTGTCTGTGTTGAAGCAGTGATCTCTCTGCAAAAGTCTGACATGCCCCCTGCTAAGTCAGAGCTGGAGTCCCCCATACAGAAAATCTCCCCTTCTGAACCATACCAGGCCGCTTGCTCTCAACATGGTCCACCCAATACAACTTGTCCCCAAGTTGATGGGGACAAGGGCCTCCTCCCCACAACCCTGGCCCAGTGGTTGTGAGGGTTTGCAAGCAGGGAGCTTATCAGAATCTGGAATCCCACCACCCCATGTGAATGAGTAAGGCCGCGTACACACGGCAGAGAACCTCGACGGGCAGAACACATCGTTCCGCCCGTCGAGGTTCTCTGCCGGCCGTCGAAATCGGCGACCCACCCGTCGGGAATGGCAACCAGCCATTCATCCAGGCGGGCCGTCGAGCAAATAGAGAGCGTGCTCTCTATTTCTGCTCGACGGGATTCCCGACGGGATGCTCGCCGAGAGCGTACACACGGCCGAGGTCCTCGCTGGAATGCAGCTTCCAGCGAGGTTCTCGCTGGTTTCCAGCGAGAACCTCGGTCGTGTGTACACCGCCTATGGGAGTCATTTTACTCCTACCCATTCACCAAAACCAGTTTTAAAAAGTAAAAACCACACAAGACAGTTTTTGACTGTCGTAAAACACAACGACGTGCTGAGAAAAATGAAGCATTGTTATTTCTACTTTCTGGACTACATAACTCCCTAGAGCAGCCTTTTTCAAACTTTTTACCTCTAAGGAACCCTTGCAATAATTTTCAGGCCTCAGGGAACCCTTGCTAAGAGTAGTCAATTGGTGGTCTTTGGGAAAATGTTCTTTCTGTCAGAAACCATGAGACAGACCGAGACAGAAGTACAGTTAAATCACACTTGTTTAATAATAATATTAAAAAAAAGGTAAACAAAGTAATCATAGTCAAAACTGGAATGGATAGTCAGATAAGCCAAACATCAGGGAGACATAGACATCTCTGGAGGAACCCTGGTGTTCCACGGAACCCTGGTTTAGAATGACTGCCCTAGGGACTGCTCACACACAAGTCATCAATGAGCAGTTATACATTATTCCTGTTAGTTATTGAAGAAGTCTTGGAGTTGACAGGGCACCAGTTTATCTTGCGTTGCAATTTCAGTACCTCTGTTATGAATTGTTTATGCACAGTGTTTGTAGCTGCAGAGGTCAGTAAGGACTTGTGTTAAATCTCTTTTATTACCTATTAAGAATATGTCTGTTAGGAATATGTAATTACTTTAATGCCCGAAATCTCGGCATGGGGTGTTTGAAAGTCTAATCTGTATTATTAGTCGTTGTTTTATTGTAAGTGTCTGTGTGCTTTTAAATCCATTTTGAAATAATCCTGAAAGAACTAATTCACATTAATAAGGACACACTTATTTTAAAACATCAGTATTCTTAGTTTACTATATCAACTTCTCTAGTAAATTACGGGATTGCAAGATCGACAGACAGGTACCCTTTAAGTGTCTTAGCAAAAATAATGTAATTACTTTGTTGCAAAATTCTTTACTAAGTAAGTTGGCTGTGAGGAATGTAAACAGAAAATTAATTAGAATCATGAGATTAGATTAATTTTCAGAATGACTGTTAAGGGAGATAATGCGTCTGCTCCTCTAATTCTCAACATACAATCTCTCTTTAAAACTGATAATGCGTATTTCTCTGAAATCTAATATTTTATTTCTAAAGAGGGTTCAAGAGGGTTATCATACTAATTTTTGTTAATTCTAATCCTTTTATATAATCAGATAATTTTGCATAGAGGCCAGCGAACCACAAAAATAGACATTTAGAAGAGTACAAAAAAAAAAGTGGAATGTAATGCCCTGTATGAGTTCTGATGCCGCGTACACACGGTCGTTTTTTGCGATGAAAAAAAAACTTTGTTTTTTAAAACGTCATTTAAATTGATCGGGTGTGGGCAAAACGATGTTTTTTGTCTTAAAAAAAACGACCAAAAAAAAATTCCTTGCTTGAATTTTTTGTGTCGTTTTTCAAAACATTGTTTTTTGTTTCACAAAAAGTCACCGTGTGTAGCAAAAACGTCGTTTAAAACAACGTTTTTCAACCCGCGCATGCCCAGAAGCTAGTTATGAAGCGAGCTTCAATGGAAAAGTGTGGTGAACGTAACCTCGCTTTTTGTGAAAAAAACGATGGTGTGTATGCAACATCGTCTTTGAAAAGTGACATTTTAAAAACGTTGTTTTTTACTTCACAGAAAATGACTTTTTTTCATCACAAAAAATGATCGTGTGTACGCGGCATTAGATGCTGTAGCTGCATTTGTTTTCTTCTTTTTTTTTTTCAGGCTTCTTTCTCTGTACACATGATCGGTTCATCCGATGAAAACGGACTGATGGATTTTTTCATCAGATATCCGATGAAGCTGACTTTCATTAGTCGTGCCTACACACCATTGGTTAAAAAACCGATCATTTCAGAAGGCGGTGACGTAAAACACAACGACGTGCTGAGAAAAATGAAGCTCAATGCTTCCGAGCATGCCTCGACTCGATTCTGAGCATGCCTGGATTTTTGACCGATGGAAGTGCCCACAGACGATCGTTTTTTTCTATCGGTTAGTTAACCATCAGATAATTTTAAAACAAGTTCCTCGTTTTTTAACCAATGAATAAATAACTGATGGGGCCCACACACGATCGGTTATTCTGATAAAAATAGTCCATCAGACCGTTCTCATCAGACAAACCGATCGTGTGTATGCGGCATTACTTTTCTCGGGTAATCCTGCAAATAAAAATGTTCCCATCCCTTCATGTCTACACTTATGTTTTACTTGGATGTACATTTAAAGTGTATCTAAACCCGAAAACAAAAATGTAATACATTTCAATTTACTAGTCCTTGGAGTTGGCGGCTACATTAAGTTTTCAATTTTTAAACTCAGAACATCTTCAGCAAGTAGCAAAACGCCTGTTGATCTTGCTAGAAATGCAGTGAATTTCGATTCTTTGCTGTGTAAACTACTGGTCCCATCAGTCCACCCTGTAATGGAGATGAACAAGCGCAAACATGTTTGAACCAACCATTGCTCAATCCATAGATACAGAGGAGGAAAAATGATTACATGAAGAGACAAAAAAGTGTAATTCGTAGGATGACTTGGAGAAAATAAAGGAAAAAAGCTGAAAATATATTACTTTTTTGTTATTGGGTTTAAGTTCAGTTTAATTTCTAGGCTTACAGACACTTTAACCATAAATGCCAGTAACCTTCCTAAAGGTGAGGTAAACTTTGAGATCCGGATATATCCTCCAATTGAGTGCTCAATTGCTCAGTCCCTTCCAGCAGGTAATGCAACACAGGATCATCCCTGGATCAGTAGACCCCAGTAGCTCCTGGGCCTACATCTCAGTTGCGAGGACTCAGGTCAACGTGGCCCCGAGGCGGTAACTGCTAACACATCCCTGAGTCCAGGAGGGCCCTCAGGGTGGGATAGGTAGACAAGCCCCACAAAATTGTGTCTTCTCCTTAAGTACCCCCTCCCAGAATGCACAGCTGGGTGACCACACCCTCTAGGCTGCTTTCGAGAAAGAGGCCCCCAATGCATCCAGCCCGTTGCCTTTCCAACTCTGACCAGCATTGACAGCGACAACCGCCGTCAGAGGGAAAATCATGCAACCAGTGAGGCGGCGTACACACGTACGAGAACCTCGACGGGCGGAACACATCGTTTCACCCGTCGAGGCTCTCGGCCGGCCATCGAAATCCGCGACCCGCCCGTCGGGAATGGCAACCAGCCATTCATCCAGGCGGGGCGTCGAGCAAATAGAAAGCCTGCTCTCTATTCGCTCGACGGGATTCCCGACGGGCGGGGCGAGCCAGGAGCGTACACACGGCCGAGGTTCTCGCTGGAATGCAGCTCCCAGCGAGGTTCTCGCTGGTTTCTAGCGAGAACCTTGGTCGTGTGTACGCCGCCTGAGACTGGAACAGAGTAATGAATTTGAACAAATCTCTCTGGGCCAAACTATTGCCCAGGCAACTATAATTTCAACATATAGCGCCCACTCATTAGGAGCAGGGCGCTACATAATATTAATCTCAGCTCAATGAAAATGTGTTCTCCCACAATTTAGCAGGAGAGGGAAGTTGCGTTAATGTTCGTGTATGAGTATATGTGGGGGGCATTAAAAATGTTTTTTTTGGGGGGAGTTATGTGCTTTGGTGTAAGTTTTTTTTTTTTTTACTTACCTTTTTTTCATCACATAGGGAACAAACAGTCCCCTATGTGATGATTGTTAGGTGATAGACTCTCTTTATTGAGATAGGTATGTCTCCCCTGTTCTCCACTGGATGCTTTGCAACGCTGATCGCATTGCAAAACATTCTTTCTTGGCAAAGCGAGCCAGGGACATCGAGAGCTTGACCCGGACGTGACCTCAGAGCGATGTGCTTTCCGGGTCACAAGAAGAAGGGAAGAATAGCAGATGTGTGTTCGCTCTTCTCCTTCCCCCTTACCTGCCAGCACCCGACATGGAGGTCCCGGCCCGCTGATAGGCAATTGGAGCCCGATAATTATGGGGGGGCGCCAGTACCAGGGGTGTGTGAGAGCGATCCGGCGGCTGCGGTGTCACCTGAACGCTCTCATCTGACAGACAAGAGTCTGCCTGTCAATTTCACACACAATCCTGGAGGCTGCAGCCACCAGATTGTGTGTGATACCTCCCGCTGTTAGGTCCGTACCAAGTACGGACCTGGCGGGGAAGAGTTAAAGGTTTATTTATTTTGTTTTATAAAATATGTCAAATACAAAAGGCCCAGGAAGCCAATGAGCCCTGTCAAACATTCAGAAAAGTATACCTATCAAAAACAAAAGTAAAAAAGGTGATATCTGCAATCTGGTAACATAAGATGTGGGACACAATGGCACACCTGGGTTCAGGAAAAAAGATAAACAACCAAAGAGAGATTAAATCATCCAAAAATATTTTGGGGACAATATGGTGTTCTGCACCAGGAGATGAAAATTAGCTGCAGCCTACCCCAGCTGTACCCACAGGTGTGGAATCAGTGAAGGAATGTGAGAAATGTATATGGGTAAGATTGGCACTGCTAAGTGTTACCAATGTGACAGAGTATGTTATTAAAAAGCCTTGGAAGATTAAATAAAAAAATAGAATGAAAAAAAATGAAAAAATAAAAATGAAAAAAGTGTACTGTCACTTTAAGACATCGTCACATAAGGTGCAAATGTGTTAAATGTGCAAACACACTTAACCACTTAAGACCCGGACCAATATGCAGGCTAAAGACCCAAGGTGTTTTTACAATTTGTCAGTGCGCTGCTTTAACTGGTAATTGCGCGGTCATGCAATGTTCTACCGAAACGAAATTTGCGTCCTTTTCTTCCCACAAATAGAGCTTTCTTTTGATGGTATTTGATTGCCTCTGCGATTTTTATTTTTTGCGATATAAACGGAAAAAGACCGAAAATTTAGAAAAAAAAAGATTTTTCTTATAACAACAAGTAAAAAATATCGAATAAACTAAATTTTAGTCAAACATTTAGGCCAAAATGTATTCAGCCACATGTCTTTAGTAAAAAAAATCGCAATAAGCGTATATTTATTGGTTTTTGCAAAAGTTATAGCGTCTACAAACTAGGGTACATTTTCTGGAATTTACACAGCTTTTATTTTATGACTGCCCATCTCATTTCTTGAGGTGCTAAAATGGCAGGGCAGTACAAAACCCCCCCAAATGACCCCATTTTGGAAAGTAGACACCCCAAGGAAACTGCTGAGAGGCATGTTGAGTCCATTGAATATTTTTTTTTTTGGTCCCAAGTGATTGAATAATGACAAAAAAAATTAAAATAAAAAATGTTTACAAAAAGTTGTCACTAAATGATATATTGCTCACACATGCCATGGTTATATGTGGAATTGCACCCCAAAATACATTCTGCTGCTTCTCCTGAGTATGGGGATACCACATGTTTGGGACTTTTTGGGAGCTTGGCCGCATACGGGACCCCAAAAACCAAGCACCGCCTTCAGCATTTCTAAGGCGCAAATTTTTGTATTCACTCCTCACTACATATCACAGTTTCGAAGGCCATAAAATGCCAAAATAGCACAAAACCCCCCCAAATGACCCCATTTTGGAAAGTAGACACCCCAAGGAAACTGCTAAGAGGCATGTTGAGTCCATTGAATATTTTTTTTTTTGGTCCCAAGTCATTGAATAATGACCAAAAAAAAAAAATTACAAAACTTTGTCACTAAATGATATATTTCTCACACATGCCATGGGCATATGTGGAATTGCACCCCAAAATACATTCTGCTGCTTCTCCTGAGTACAGGGATACTACATGTGTGGGACTTTTTGGGAGCCTAGCCGCGTACGGGGCCCCGAAAACCAATCACCGCCTCAGGCTTTCTAAGGGCATACATTTTTGATTTCACTCCTCACTACCTATCACAGTTTTGAAGGCCATAAAATGCCAAGATGGCACACAACCCCCCCAAATGACCCCATTTTGGAAAGAAGACACCCCAAGCTATTTGCTGAGAGGCATGTTGAGTCCATGGAATATTTTTTTTTTTGGTCCCAAGTCATTAAATAATGACCAAAAAAAAAAAATTACAAAACTTTGTCACTAAATGATATATTTCTCACACATGCCATGGGCATATGTGGAATTGCACCCCAAAATACATTCTGCTGCTTCTCCTGAGTACAGGGATACCACATGTGTGGGACTTTTTGGGAGCCTAGCCGCGTACGGGGCCCCGAAATCCAAGCACTGCCTTCAAGATTTGTGTGAGTGAAATCAAAAATTTATGTCCTTAGAAATCTTGAAGGCGGTGATTGGTTTTCGGGGTCTCATACGCGGCTAGGCTCCCAAAAAGTCCCACACATGTGGTATCCCCGTACTCAGGAGAAGCAGCAGAATGTATTTTGGGGTGCAATTACACATATAACCATGGCATGTGTGAGAAATATATCATTTAGTGACAATGTTTTGTACATTTTTTTTTTTTATTATTTTTTTTGGTCATTATTCAATCACTTGGGGCAAAAAAAAAAATATTCCATGGACTCAATATGCCTCTCAACAAATAGCTTGGGGTGTCTACTTTCCAAAATGGGGTCATTTGGGGGGGTTTTGTGCCATTTTGGCATTTTATGGCCTTCGAAACTGTGATAGGTAGTGCGGAGTGAAATCAAAAATTTGCGTCCTTAGAAATGCTGAAGCCGGTGCTTGGTTTTCGGGGTCCCGTACGCGGCTAGGCTCCCAAAAAGTCCCAAACATGTGGTATCCCCGTACTCAGGAGAAGCAGCAGAATGTATTTTAGGGTGCAACTCCACATATAACCATGGCATGTGTGAGCAATATATCATTTAGTGACAAATTTTTTATTTTTTTATTTATTTTTTTGTCATTATTCAATCACTTTGGACAAAAAAAAAAAATCTATGGACTCAACATGCCTCTCAGTAGTTTCCTTGGGGTGTCTACTTTCCAAAATGGGGTCATTTGTTTTTTTTTTGTGCTATTTTGACATTTTATGGCCTTCGAAACTGTGATAGGTAGTGAGGAGTGAATTTATATATGCCGAAGCATGGGGGCATCCTCCCGCAAAAAAGTTATGCCGCGTACACACGGTCGGACTTTTCTATGCCGCGTACACACGGTCGGACTTTTCTATGCCGTGTACACATGGTCAGACTTTTCCACGGGTAAGGCCTCCGTAGGTGGGTCAACCGTATGTACGCGGCATTAGGAGCAAAATCGCTCCTCCGCCCCTAATGCCCCCATGCTTCGGCATATATGCTCTTTTTTTAACTGTGGTGGTGAAATCACCTCCTACAGCACTGGAGTCACGGCTTTACATATCGTGGGAGCAAACGCTGTTGCTGTCAAGATAAATAAGTCCGCGCAACAGCTGAATGGCGTACCTGAAAACAGTAAAGTAAATTACTTACCTGAAAAGCAAGCATGAAAAGACATAACAATAAAACTTTGCAGAATAAAATAGAGTAAAAAAGAGCAGAACAATAGAGAGAGAATAGAGAGGGAGAGAACAATAAAAACAACAACTATTTTTGTTTTTTTTATTTTATATTTTTTTTGTGTTTTTTTACTTTTGACTTTTTTTTTTTTTACACTTTTTTTGTAACTGTAACTGTTCAACTTTTCGGTTCCAGGTTTGGGTCTCTCAAAATGCGATGGCATCTTGGGAGACCCTGTGTACGTGTGCCTAGCCTGTGATATGTTTTGCCCTACGCTAATACTTCACTATTGTGTGGAAGCGTTCAAAACATTTACCAATACAAAGACCAGGATCGTCAGGACATCGGGGACAAAAATAACGGGTGTCACACCTAAATCCTCGCTTGCTACAGACACGACATCTTCTTTGGGGGGCTCGTTGGGTAGGGGTACTCTCGAGGGCATATATAAAATGCCTCTCATGCAGTCGGCTTACTGCATTTGGTAGGGGATGGTGAGGTGGAAAACCGCCTGGATACAGGAGTCCGTTGATGATATCCTTCTGGAATTGGAGGAAGGATACATTCTGTCCTGAAGTTTTGTATAAGACAAAAGCATTCAGCAAAGTCAATTGGAATAAATGTAGAGACACTTTTTTGTACCAGCGTCTCGATTTACGGGCAATATGATACGGCGCCATCAACTGGTCGTTGAGGTCCACCCCTCCCATATTTTGGTTATATTCGTGGACACAGAGGGGTTTCTCCACAACACCAGTCGCCGTACGAATTTGTACTGTCGTGTCTGCGTGAAGGGTGGTAAGAAGGAAAACATTCTTATTGTCCCGCCACTTCACAGCGAGCAAATTATTACATCTGCAGCAGGCTCTCGCCCCCAGCTTTATACGGGCATCTACAAGCCGCTGGGGAAAGCCCCGGCGATTAGGTCGCACGGTGCCACATGCTCCAATCTGATGATCAAACAAGTGACTAAAAAGTGGCACGCTGCTGTAATAATTGTCCACATACAAGTGGTACCCCTTTCCGAATAAGGGTGACACCAAGTCCCAGACAATCTTGCCAGCGCTCCCCATGTAATCTGGGCATCCTTCCGGCTCTACGTGACTATCTTTGCCCTCATAAATCCTAAAGCTCCATGTGTAGCCTGTTGCCCTGTCACAGAGCTTATAGAGCTTGACCCCGTATCTGGCACGCTTGCTGGGAAGGAACTGCTTGAAAGACAAGCGGCCAGCAAATTTAACCAGGGACTCGTCAACGCAGACAACTTGCTGGGGATTAAACAAGGCTGCATAACGTTCGTTGAAATGGTTTATGAGGGGCCGAATTTTGTAGAGCCGGTCAAATTCAGGGTCTCCACGTGGACGACAGAGTGCATTGTCGCTGAAATGCAGGAACCGCAGGATCGCCTCGTATCGTTTCCTGGCCATGTGAACAGAGAATATGGGCATTTGGTCAATTGGCTCTGTGGACCAATACATGCGCAATTGAGGAAATGTATGTATACCCATATTGAGGGTAAGGCCCAGAAAGGACTTAAATTCGGAAACCGTAAGAGGTCTCCATTCTTTGGCAAGGAGGGTCTGGGGATTAGCGGCGATGTAGGTACCAGCATATAAATTAGTCTGGTCCACAATAGATCTATAGAGATCTTCTGTGAAATACAGCGAATAAAAATCAAGTGGCATAAAATTTGCTGTATCCACCTGAATTTCGGGTTTGCCAGTGAATGGGGGAAGTACGGGTGCTGCAGAAGTGGTGGGGACCCAATCAGGATAGGCGAATTCTGCAGGAAGGGCACTATGGGCACGACGGGCCTGCCTTTGTCTTCTTCTTGGTGGCAGCGGGACACTACTTGTGCTTGCCACCTCGCCAGCTTGAACTGCACTTATGGGACTCGCCACGTCACCAAGTGTTACTGCAGTGCTGGATGAACGACCAGGGTGTACTAGGCCGCTGGTGCTTGCCAATCCACCAAAAGGAATAGAGGCGCTAGTACTCGCTCTCTGCTCCATACAAGGGTCCTGCGGTTCTTGCTCCTCAACAACCTTAGAACGGGGTCGGGTGCGCCTGGCCTTAGCAGGGACCACTACTCCGTCGTCCGAGCTATCTGACATGGAGCCGCTGTCGTAAACAGGATCATATTCTGAGCCCGAATCTGTCAGATGCGTGACCTCCTCATCATCATCTGATGACATGCACATGATCCTAACAGCCTCTTCACCAGTGTACATCCGCTTTGCCATTTTGGGCTCTAAATTTAGTTGTAGACTGGTGATGATTCACGGGTAAAAAAAGCACCTGGCTATAGAAAGGCAAATGTAGAAAACGATTCAAAAAAACTGTTGGCGATCGCAGGGATCAGGCCTGTTGTGTGTGATGTGTTTTTGAAGTGACAGTGATCGATCGATACTGCACTTGGGTGGGTTGGGCTAGGCAGAGGGGCAAAACGCAAGTGCTAGCGGGTATCTGGACTGATTCCGCTAACAATGCGTTTTTGGGTACCCTAAACTGCTGGGTACGCTAGTATAGATCTGATCAGATCAGGTATAGATCTGTTCAGATACTATACCACTAAGGGGGGTGTATGCTTTGCGAGTGGGTGTAAGCGTTACTGACACTAACCTAACACTGCCTGGGGCGATGCACACCCTAACTGGCGCTAAAATTTAATTTAAATCACCCGCCGGGCGATCAGGGGGTTAAACCTTTATTGGGTAATATACGGCGGGTGCGCTGATGCTATAAACAGCAAACTAACTAACCAGCGTCAACCGTAACACTTATACGGTGATCACTGGTGAAAGGGTTAACTAAGGGGCAATCAGGGGGTTAAAACCTTTGTATGGTAATATATGGGGGTACCTAACGCTTTCTAAAAACCTATATAACTAACTGGCTAACCTGCGTCACCAGTGACACTTATATGGTGATCACTGGTGAAAGGGTTAACTCTAGGGGCAATCAGGGGTTAAAAACTTTATTTATGGGGGTACCTAGCGCTATATAAACCTGGCGGCGAACCTCAAAAGAAAACTAACTGCCTAGCGGCAACAGTGACACTAATACAGCGATCAGAAAATCGATCGCTTAGTGACACTGGCAATAGGGGGTGAAAGGGTTAACTAGGGCAGTGATCAAGGGGTTAAACCTTTATTAGGGGGGGTAGGGGGCTACCCTAGACCTAAAGGGGGCTAAGACTAACTGCCCTGACACTTTTTACTGTAACACTGACACTAAATGCAGTTATCAGAAATAAATGATAACTGCATTCAGTGACACAATGTTACAGTGGACTGGGGGGGGGCGATCGGCGGTGACAGGAAGGGGTTAAGTGTGCCTATGTGTACCTGTGTCAGTGTGATGCTTGGTGCAACTTACTTGGTGATGTGTTCTCTCCTCAGCGTCGGACGAAAAGACTGACACGAGGAGGAACACAGCACTTCCCTCTTCCTGTGTTTACACTTAGCACAGGAAGAGGCAGGCGGGTGCGCGCATTGGCTGGGAGCGATCGCGAGGGGGTGGCTGATAACGAGTAGCCGCCCCCTCATCCCGGATCGCTCCCGGAGCTAAAGGAACCGCCGCATGTACGGGGGGGGGGGTCCGATCGGACCCCCGAACCCCCTCAAGGCACCAACGTATATATACGTTGATGTGCCTGTCGGTGCCATTCTGCCGATGTAAATGTACATGCGGCGGTCCTTAACTGGTTAATAAAGTGTTCAAAAAACTTATCAATGAGTATGTGTCCAACAAGTGTCTATTTCTTTAGTGATTCCAAAGTCAACGAACCCTGGGCTATTCCTGAAGCCTGCACCACTCTCCCAGCCTTTTTGCCGCCACCCAGCAGGACTGTCCCTGGAGCCCGCGGCCGCCCACTCAGCCTCTTTGCAGGCACGCATTCAGTTCACAGCATGGCTGGGGGAAGAGACTAGAGGTCAGCTGACTGGTGAGGAATGTGAAGTGGGATGGGCTGGAGGAGACCTCATCTCCTGATTTCGGGATAGGTGTCACTGCTGCGAGACACCACAAAGTCGGAGACACAGTGAGTGTGATTATAGTTGCCATTAAAAGGACACAGGGAGCGCTAAATGTCTGTAGTTTAGGCAAATTACTTGTCATGCCTTAGGTGCTGACAACCCACGCTACAAAAATAATTTTACTGTTAGGGGTCCCCACAATTTGGGAAATTGTATCAAAGGGTCACGGCACTAGAGGTTTGAGAACCACTGGTATATATCATTAAAAGAACATCAACATAACAAAAAATTCATATAGAATCCATTCAATTTTAAAGCTCATAAAAAATTGTTATTGTTATTGCTCATAAAATTGTTAATTAATCTACAAATTTGGTAACTCTTCACATGTGCTCCCCCTCAGGTCCGCACTCACCAAAGGGATTTACCTCTACAGGGGTAAAAATCCTCACAATAGAGTCAGCTCTTTGTCCGGCATTCCCTCTTTGACATCCACGATCTTTCAATGCACTCACATACAGATGGATAAGAAAAAAGGGGATCCCATCGCGTAAATCTGTAAACACATTTTTTTTGCATAAAAGTTTAGTAAAAAGCACTGTCGACAGTGCCAAAAGGTAGTACACGATATACAACAAAATCGTCTCAGATACCTTGTGTTCCACAGTCCAGAAACTCCAAAAACTGCAGTGACGCTGTAAGCTTCCACCTACACGTTTCGTCATGCAGACGTCATCAGGAGCGACCTGTATATAGCTTTTGTCTTATTTAAATTATTATTTAATAACAAATTCCCAGTCATTTATCTCACATGTGCACTTGTTTGGTTTCCAGATATTTCAGACTGGGAGCCCTATTGTGTACTAATAGAAATAGGGGGAACTGAATGCTATCGTAGCCTATAACAGGATAGGGTTTTTGAATGTATTTGACCTAAAAACCGGAGCTTAGTGGTTTAAAATAGTTTTACAGAAAACACCTTAATTTCATCAAGGAGTGGACCCACTTTCTACAATTTACAACATTGTAGCATGTGGAAGGTGGGACCTTAATGAAAATAGGTTGCTTTAGGTTTTAATGTATTTGACATTGAGTGTGGAAGGAGGATTACGCTATGGGTGGGGAAGAACAATAAAAACTTGGAATTGAGCTTTTACTAATGTAAATAAATGTTAAGTTTAGCCAAACAATATTTTAATTCCGTCTCTTGGAGGTGTACAGGGTGCCAAGCTATGATGTTCATGTGTGCATCCTTATTATATTAGGCAGGCACCAGTAACCCTACCCACAGCAGGTGTGTTTTGTTCCTCCATATTTTTGTAAATTTTACTGAGCTGGCATCAGCCTGGTCTTACAAATCATCTGCAGATCTTCTTTTGCCTAGCTAATTGGCTGTTTTAATATATTTAGGTTCGCTAGAGCAGATCCAATCTGTCATCCTGTTCCTAAGCAAAGATCAGTTGTGTTTCACTTATGCATCATTTAACGTCTTAGTTTTTCTATATTACAGTTTTCAGTATGTGGATCTGCAGTCTTTTCTGCAGTTTGCTTCACTTGGTTTAAGTCCTATAAGTGATATGGATATAGAGCATTAACTAAAACACATGCATTATTATTCATTGTATGACCCTATCATCAGACCATATAGCTCACAGTCTTCCCATAAAGTTATATGTACATTTAACATATTTTATGTATGTGTATCTGTAAAAGCATCCTTTGTGTAGACATGCAAAAGTTATGAGCCTGTTCGGGAGTCCCAACAGATTCATTCAAGTGATACTGTATAAGGAGATGAAGGGCGCTCTGGATACCAGGTTCTGGCCAGTGGAGATGTCCTCAATGGGATGGAAACAGATCAGGCAAACAGGTGTCTCAAACAGCCCTTGGCCAGCAAAGCAAACTTTGGTAAAACAGGAAACAAACAGAAGGCACCTCTAAGTGCAGCAAACAAAAGGCTTTAATAGCCAAGAGGTAAAATAACACTTACTAGAATAAAATATAGCAAGGCTCATCATATAGCTGTAACATGGAATTCAGTGTCTGGTGGTCCCATGGCTGGTCCAGTGGGCAGCTTTATGGTATGGATCCCAACTGGCAAGCAGAGGGGGGCCTTAGGAGAGAGGACCAGGAAGGACGACTATGCTGCCAGGACCAGCATGGAATGCAGGACCCGGATGTGACGTATGCGGAAGGCCAGCGTGGAACACAGCTGCCAGGAAGTGATGTCAACGAGGCGGGATGCCTTTAAATAGCATCTATTGGCTCCCTATTCATGCCGATTGTACACCCCTGGGGTGACCTGCCTCTGAATTCCCTGTCACATATATATGATGAGCCTTGCTATATTTTATTCTAGTAAGTGTTACCTTTGGCTAATAAAGTATTTTGTTTTCTGTGCTTAAAGACACCTTCTGTTTTTTTCCTTTTTACCAAAGGTAAAGTATAGTATCCGGATTTGCTCTTTCCCCATCAGCTACTGTACATAAAAAGTTTTGTAGAGTAGTAAAAAGGGCAAATAATTAAACTCTCCCAGAAGTGGAAAAACAATGACGTGCAACGAGGAAGGGGGCTCATGTGGAAAAGTCAAATTTCCTAGTAAGTTCAAAGGCACATAAACACAGTCGATCATACTGCACGTTTGCTGTGTTTTTGCCCATAAACTCAGTCGATCTTACTATAAGTTTGCTGTGTTTTTGCCCATAAATGCAGTTGATCTTACTATACATTTGCTGTTTATTTCTGATTTTGTCCTGTGCAGGCTATTAAAATGTCTGTAAGGACAACAAAGAAAGGCAGATTATCACGAGGGCAAGCAGGCTCTGCATCTAGAGGCAACGCTGGTGGTGGACGCGGTGCATCCTCTTCAGCACGTGCCGCTCGTCCTTATTTTCGGGAGCTGGCCGTGTTGAGCCTCAACATGCAGACAAAATAGTAAATTGGATGACCAAGCCATCCTCATCCTCCTCATCCTCTCTCACACAGACTGATCTTAGTTTGTCTGGCAAAGCAGCTGCCAAGGCTTCCTCTTCCCTCTGTACCATGGCATCACACAATCCTTCCCTAGTCCCACCGTGTCCTCCTGAGAAGTCCCCCAAACTGTTTCAACACAGTGTTGGGCTGCTGAATGAAGATGCGCAGCATTTTGAAGGCTCCGATGATGGAACACAGATAGAGGAAGGCATTCATGTGATACCAGGGAGAGGGGGTGGCCGTGAGGGACAGCAATCTGGCAGTGATGTTCCCCCAGATGGAGCATACTGCCAGGTTTTTGACAGTGATGAGGAGGGAGGGGATGATGAGGTCACTGACTCTACCTGGGTGCTTGATAGGAGAGAGGAGGAGGAGGAGGAGGAAGAGGAGGAGGAGGAGGAGGAGGAGGAGTACGAGGTACAGGCACATCCCTAAAGAGGCAGGATGCCCTCCAGGGGTCAGCTTAAGGGCACACCAACTGCATTACAGCGCACATCTACGGCGCTTGTGCATGGCGCTGCTGTGTCTGACCGGTACAGCAAAAGTTCTTTGGTGTGGGCCTTTTTTGAAACATGTCCATTAGGTCGTACCTTTGCTATTTGCAACATATGTCGCAAGCGTATCTCGCGTAGCCAAAACATCAACCGCCTGGGTACCACATGCTTGTCCAGACATATGTCGACCCGCCATGCAGCTCGTTGGCAAGGACACCAGAAAGACCCACACCAAAGACAAAAGAGTACCCCCCTTGCCCTTCTGGGACCTCCAACCCCACTAGACCCCCAGTCCTCTCTGAAGCCTGCAGTGAAGGTGTAGAAATAGGTGTGTCACAAGCTAGTTGTAGTAGTAAATGCGGGCAATCTACTGATAGTACCAGGCAAATTTTCCTGCCCCAGCTGCTGCAGCGCCGAAAGAAGTACAATCCCAGCCATCCACATGCCCAGCAGTTGAATGCTAGCTTAGCGAAATTGCTAGCACTTCAACTGCTACCTTTTCAGTTGGTAGATTCTGCCTTTGTGCAATGTGCATTACCTCAGTGGCAAGTACCAAAACGCCACTTTTTCTCACGGAAGGCGATTCCGGCTCTCTACCGGCATGTGGAATGCAATGTCCATGCCTCGCTGGACAGGGCGGTCAGTGGTAAGGTGCATCTTACCGCTGACTCATGGTCCAGCAGGCATGGACAGGGACGTTACCTGTCTTTTACGGCGCATTGGGTGACTCTGCTGGCAGGGCAAGGGCAAGGTCCAGTAGTTTTGGAGGTTGTTCCGCCACCACGCCTCCAAAGCACTACTACTGTTTGTGACACACCTCTCTCCTCCACCCCCTCCTCTTCTTCTTCCTCTGTGGCCTCTTCCTGTGGTGATGTTTTCTCAGAACCTGCCGTGCTCCGTAGGCGTACGAGGGGCTACACAGGAATGCAGGCCAAGAGATTCCATGCGGTGCTAGAGCTGGTGTGCTTGGGAGACAGGAGCCACACTGGGGAAGAGGTTTTGTCAGCTCTGCAGGGTCAGGCTCAGAGTTGGTTGACGCCACGCCAGCTGAAGCCTGGAATGGTGGTCAGCGATAATGGCAGCAACCTCCTCTCTGCCCTGCGACAGGGAAAACTCCCCCACGTGCCCTGTTTTGCGCATGTCCTGAATTTGGTGGTGCAGTGGTTCTTGGGCAGGTTCCCGGGCTTACAGGATGTCCTAAAGCAGGCCAGGAAAGTCTGTGTGCATTTCCGGAGGTCATATAATGCCACTGCTCCGCTGACTGACCTCCAAAGGGAATACAACCTGCCCAAGAACCGCCTAATCTGTGACATGCCCACCAGATGGAACTCTACGTTGGCCATGCTGCAGCGGCTGCACACGCAGCAGCGGGCCATCAATGAGTACCTGTGCCAATATGGCAGCAGAACTGGGTCAGGGGAGCTAGTTTTTTTTTCCCTACGCCAGTGGGCCTTGATCAGGGATGAATGCACTGTCCTGTCACCATTTGAGGAGGCCACGAGGATGGTGAGCAGTGACAGTGCATGCATCAGTGAGACTGTCCCTCTTTTTCACATGTTGGAGCACACGCTACATGGAATAATGGGCAGGGCCCTTGAGGCAGAACAGAGGGAGAAAGAGGAGGACTTCCTTACCTCTCAAGGCCCTCTTTACCCAGACAGTGGGCCTGCTTGCCCACCTAGCACACAGGAAGAGGAGGAGGAGGATGATTGTATCAGCAGCATGGAGGTGGAGCCTAGCACTCAGCATCAGCAGCAGCAGTCTTCAAGGGATCATTTACAGTCCCAAGGAACACGTGGACTTTTACGTGTCTGGGATGAGGTGCCTGTGGATCCTGTCGTCCTCAGTGACTCAGAGGACTGTGCCCCGAATGCCTCTGCAAACCTACGCTGCATGGCCTCCCTGATCCTGCAAAGCCTGCGTAAGGATCCTTGTGTATGTGCTATCAAGGAGAGGGATCATTACTGGCTGGCAACTCTCCTTGATCCACGTTACAAGAGTAAGGTTGCGGGCCTTATGTTGCCATCGCAGAGGGAGCAGAAGATGAAACTTGAGGCCTTGCAGAAGGGTCTGTGCAATGAATTCCCAGAACCGGGGGATTACCAAAACCTGGCTCTGGACAACGTCTTGCTGAGGCTTCGGTGAGTCACAGAAGGAGCGGTGGAGAAGGTGGCCGTCTGACCGATGCCTTCAGACAGTTTTTTAGTCCGCAGCCCCAAGGTCTGACCGGTTCCAGCAACCATCGCCAGCGTCTGGTTTACATGGTCCGGGAATACCTAGGGGCAAGATCCGACTTAGACACCTTCCCCACTGAAAATCCTCTGGCTTACTGGGTCTTGAGGATGGATCACTGGCCAGAGCTTGCACAGTATGCAATTGAGCTACTGGCTTGCCCTGCATCCAGTGTTCTTTCAGAACGCACATTCAGTGCTGCTGGAGGCTTTGTTACCGATCACAGGGTGCGCCTCTCTAGCGACTCTGTTGATCGACTGACCTTCATCAAAATGAATCAGGCTTGGATCAACACCAGCTACCAAGCACCTGATGCTGATGTTACTGAATAATATTTTTTTGTTGAAATGTCGGATCCCCTTTAGGCCTCGTACACACGATCGGACATATCCGATGAAAACGGTCCGCGGACCATTTCCATCGGATATGTCCGATCGGGAGTTTGATCCGATGGCATGTACACACCATCGGATCAAATTCCCCGCCGCCGGATGGCGCGGTGACGCGGCGGTGACGTTGACGCCGCCGCGTCATCACCACGTCACCGCACCAGGAAGTAAAACACTTCCGCGCATGCGCCGAATCCACTTCCGCGCGCGCCGAATCCATTCGGCGGCGGCGCGGCGGAGGTGGGGGACGACATGTCTGCTGGTAAGTGTACTAACCAGCAGACATGTCGGGCGGACAGATTCCCACCGGATGGATTTCAAAGCATGCTTTGAAATCTGTCGGGTGGAGAAATCTGTCCGCTAGCCCATACACACGAGCGGAGATGTCTGCTGAAACGGTCCATCGGACCGTTTTCAGCGGACATATCCCCTCGTGTGTACGCGGCCTTAGACTGCGTATGCTGATGCTGAGTGACTGTCCTTTTATGCTGCTGATGGAATATCCTTCTCCTCCTCACTTTTCTTGCTGATAGCTAGTAAGAAATGTTGTGTTTCTGGGCCCCGCCACCAGTGCCTAAGGCACAATTTTTCTGCCCCTGTTTAACAGGGGCGCCTAATAACAACAATTTTTGATGCAATACTTTGCACATGGCTCTTTGTTGTGCTCCAATTGGAGTTATTGGGAGGGGTTGCAGTATTGTGCCTAGGGCACAATTTTTCAGCCCCTGTTTAACAGGGGCGCCTAATAACAATTTTTGATGCAATACTTTGCACGTGGCTCTTTGTTGTGCTCCAATTGGAGTTATTGTGAGGGGTTGCAGTGTTGGGTTGTGCCCATGGCACAATTTTTCTGCTCCTGTTTAACAGGGGCGCCTAATAACAATTTTTGATGCAATACTTTGCACGTGGCTCTTTGTTGTGCTCCAATTGGAGTTATTGGGAGGGGTTGCAGTGTTGTGTTGTGCTCAAGGCCCAATTTTTCAGCCCCTGTTAAACAGGGGCGCCTAATAAAAAATGTTGATGCAATACTTTGCACGTGGCTCTTTGTTGTGCTCCAATTGGAGTTATTGTGAGGGGTTGCAGTGTTGTGTTGTGCCCAAGGCACAATTTTTCTGCTCCTGTTTAACAGTAGTGATGAGCGGAATACGCCATATTCGATTTCGCGATATTTCGCGAATATTTCGAAGAATATTCGCGAATATTCGTTAATATCGAATATTCGTGATATTTTATAAAAAAAAAAAAAAAAAATTGCGAATTTTCGCCAATGCGAATTTTCGCTAATGCGAAATTTCGCGATTTTTTTATTTTTTTATTTTATAAAATATCACGAATATTCGATATTTACGAATATTCGGTATATTTTATAAAAAAAAAAAGCGAGATTTCACATATGCGGTCGCGAATATTCGTTAATATCGAATATTCGTGATATTTTATAAAAAAAAAAAAATTGCGAATTTTCGTCAATGCGAATTTTCGCCAATGCGAATTTTCGCTATTGCGAAATTTCGCGATTGCGATTTTTTTTGCGCAAATTATCGCGAAATTTGAAAAATGCGAATATTCGAAATAGCGAATATTCGCCGCGATATTCGAGATATTCGCGAATACTCGAATATGCAATATTCGTAGCGAATATTCGCAATGCGAATATTCGTGAGCAACACTATTTAACAGGGGCGCCTAATAACAATTTTTGATGCAATACTTTGCACGTGGCTCTTTGTTGTGCTCCAATTGGAGTTATTGGGAGGGGTTGCAGTGTTGTGTTGTGCCCAAGGCACAATTTTTCAGCCCCTGTTTAACAGGGGCACCTAATAACAATTTTTGATGCAATACTTTGCACGTGGCTCTTTGTTGTGCTCCAATTGGAGTTATTGGGAGGGGTTGCAGTATTATGCCCAGGGCACAATTTTTCAGCCCCTGTTTAACAGGGGCGCCTAATAACAATTTTTGATGCAATACTTTGCACATGGCTCTTTGTTGTGCTCCAATTGGAGTTATTGGGAGGGGTTGCAGTCTTGTGTTGTGCCCAAGGCCCAATTTTTCAGCCCCTGTTAAACAGGGGCGCCTAATAAAATTTTTTGATTCAATACTTTGCACGTGGCTCTTTGTTGTGCTCCAATTGGAGTTATTGTGAGGGGTTGCAGTGTTGTGTTGTGCCCAAGGCACAATTTTTCTGCTCCTGTTTAACAGGGGTACCTAATAACAATTTTTGATGCAATACTTTGCACGTGGCTCTTTGTTGTGCTCCAATTGGAGTTATTGGGAGGGGTTGCAGTGTTGTGTTGTGCCCAAGGTCCAATTTTTCAGCCCCTGTTCAACAAGGGCACCTAATAACAATTTTTGATGCAATACTTTGCACGTGGCTCTTTGTTGTGCTCCAATTGGAGTTATTGGGAGGGGTTGCAGTGTTGTGTTGTGCCCAAGGCACAATTTTTCAGCCCCTGTTTAACAGGGGCGCCTAATAACAATTTTTGATGCAATACTTTGCACGTGGCTCTTTGTTGTGCTCCAATTGGAGTTATTGGGAGGGGTTGCAGTGTTGTGCCCAAGGCACAATTTTTCTGCCCCTGTTTAACAGGGGCGCCTAATAACAATTTTTGATGCAATACTTTGCACGTGGCTCTTTGTTGTGCTCCAATTGAAGTTATTGGGAGGGGTTGCAGTGTTGTGCCCAAGACACAATTTTTCTGCCCCTGTTTAACAGGGGCGCCTAATAACAATTTTTGATGCAATACTTTGCACGTGGCTCTTTGTTGTGCTCTAATTGGAGTTATTGGGAGGGGTTGCAGTGTTGTGTTGTGCCCAAGGCACAATTTTTCAGCCCCTGTTTAACAGGGGCGCCTAATAACAATTGGTGATGCAATACTTTGCACGTGGCTCTTTGTTGTGCTCCAATTGGAGTTATTGGGAGGGGTTGCAGTGTTTTGTTGTGCCCAAGGCACAATTTTTCTGCCCCTGTTTAACAGGGGTGCCTAATAACAATTTTTGAGGCAATACTTTGCACGTGGCTCCTTGTTGCGCTCCAATTACAGTATGTTTAAGGGGTGCCCTTTTTTCTAAAATTTTTCTTTCACAACACAATAATGGCCCCCCACCACCACTACAATATTCAACATATTGTTGCCACACAGCACATGCGCAAGCAGTATTAAATTACTTTTTTTTATAGTCCTCTCATGTTGTGCAGGGACATTTCTAAACATGTGCCACTACTATAGCACACAGCACCCAGGCAGTGGAAGGAATTTTTTTTTTTTTAAGCACTTTAAAATGTAATGGCCGGGATAAAACGTTTTAAAAAAAAAAAAATTCCATTGATACTCCCGGCACCTGTTCTCAACGACGTTTTCCAACATTAAATGTAATATTGGTCTTTAAAATGATCGTTTTTTAATTGAAACGTTCGAGTCCCATAGACTTCAATGGGGTTCTAAATGTTCGCGCGAACCCGCGGTCTGTTCGAACGTTCTGGTGCGAACCGAACGCAGGTATGTTCGGCTCATCCCTAGTCAGAATACTGCAGGTGTTTAACCAGATCATAATTATGTTGTCTTATTGATTGTTTGTATATGTACACTTGTTAAACCATTATCTCTTGGCCCCTATCATACAGGCAGTCCAATCGGCCAGTTTTTTAGGTGGATCTGATTGGACCATCCATTGCCCTCTATGAGGCGGTGCGTGTCAACAGACATGTGTCCATTGACACACACTGACATCCGATCCTATCTGTTAAAAGTAAACTAATGGGGATCTGTTCCCCATTGATCTGGTGGATCGGATGCCAGTCAGGTGTAAATAGACAGGCGGTCCGTTTACATTTGACTGCCCATAGAGAAGAGCAGGCTGTCCCCGCTCTACATAAGTAGAGCAGACACAGACAAGCTATTTGCCTGCTCAGTATGGATCAGCTGAAAGGGGCTATAAGAGGTGTGTTGGTAAGTGTTGGGTGAGAGAGGTGTCAAGGTGTGCAAAGAAATCACAAAACAATTCAGTGACTCCTTTGGGTGTAGGGCTATACATTGTTTCTGTATGCAAGCCTTAACGACTGGTGGTCACATTTGGTCACTTACAATAATAATTCAAAATGTATTTTAAATCATAAAGAGTTGTGAAGAACCAGGCATGTAAAAATATTTTTAAATATTTATTGACTGTCTGTTGTTCACTATGAAAATACATGTAACGGCCCCGGACGTGACCTCTTCATCAACAGTGTCTCTCTTTGAACACAGTATGGTGATGACACAAGTCAGCTTCTAAAGAACATAGAAAGAAGTGAACGGTTACACTACGGGTCAAGCAGGAATAGAAGTAGACACTATTTGCTGTTCATGCCTGGCTATACGTCCTAGGGTATAAGGCTGCGTACACACGAAGAGACATGTCCGCTGAAACTGGTCCACAGACCAGTTTCCGCGGACATGTTCGATCGTGTGTACGGCCTAGGGGACAGGTTTCCAGCGGACAAACGTTTCTAAGCATGCTTAGAAACTTGTCCGCTGGAAACCTGTCCGTCGGACATGTCCAATGGTTAGTACGCCCAACCATTGGGCCGAAATCCCGCGCATGCGTCAAATTGATTCAACGCATGCGTGGAAGCATTGAACTTCCTTGGTTTTTTTTTGTAAAATCTTTATTTGTGAACGGCATAGCGGTACATCACAACACTTGTTGTCAGAAGCATCATACAGCAAACAGTAAGCCATTCATGTTTCTCTTTTTCGGATAACATATAAGATACAAAAAACAAGAAAGAGAAAAAAAAAAAAAAACCAAGATAGGCCTTGAGGACAGGGATGCATATAAACACATTAGGGCCCAGTGCTCATCATAGCATCGCAAGGGCCCAAGGGCCGGGTGGCAAACAGAGTGGAGGTCACCCCATCATACAGAACACAGAAAATGGAACTTAAAGTGTATGGGCGACACATCCTTGGCTACTCATCCAGCAATAAAATGAATACTTGCTAAAGGAGGGGCAAGGACCGGGGGCCACCCGCCAATCCACTGGACAACAATTCAAGTGGAATGTATAATGCAGGATAAAAGGTAGGCCGGCCGAGAGCGCGTGAGGGGGGGCCTCCATAGGCCTCCGTCTGACCTCTCCACCTGCAGCAACTCCGACCAACTTCCACAGCAATCTATGTGTCCGTCCCTGGGTGGCAAAACAAATGCCCAACCCTAGAAGGGGCCAGGCTGCCCCCCGGTAGCGGGTCATCGAGTCCGTCCGACCAGCTAGGGCCCCCAGTATTCGCCCCCTCCCGGCACATCAGCCACCAGGCCTCTCAATATCAATAGGACTCAAGGAGAAAAGCAGATAAGAACAGGGCAAAGGAGACGAGAGATAGAGAGGAAGGGAAAGAGAGAAAAAGGGACAAAGGGAAAGAAAAAGTAGAGAAAAAATAGGATCAGAAGGAACGCACCTGAGATCAGACGTCCAGCTCCACCCCTGCATCGCTTGCCTCCACCAACTCGCAGTCCCAGAAGCTAGGAGAAAAAAAAGGGGGGGGAAATGGGGACAAGGGCTGCGGCTGCTCCCCGTCACTTCCGGAGCCTCAAGAAGGTGAAGACAGCTTAACCAAGGGTACCGCGTCAAACTATGGGGCCCGAGGTCTTTGCTTAAGAGAGGGGTCTGCCAGTTCTAACAAAGCCACGTCCAGACTGGAAGAAACATATCCCGGGTCTGAGAAATACTCCGTCCATGCCGACCAGGTGCTAGAGTAACGCTCCCGGGTACACCTGCAGGTGGCCATCCAGTCCTCCGCCTCCCGTATCTCACCAACCTTGCGGATCCATTTCTCCCTGCTGGGGACCTGCGGGCGCTTCCAATATATCGGAAGTAGCCGTTTCGCTGCATTCAAGAGGTGGGGCAGTAGACTGCGTCTATACTGGCCCACCGGCAGGGGAGGAATGTGCAACAGAAAGTGGATCGGGGAGAGAGGGACGTCCAGGTCCAGAATTGCCTTAATCTGGGACTGTATATCCAACCAGAACGGTCTGATCACTGGACAGGCCCACCAGATGTGCAGGAGTGTACCCCTGTGGCCGCACCCCCTCCAGCACCGGTCTGACACGGAAGGGTAAATCCTCGCTAAGTCTACAGGCACTCGGTACCAACGTGACAGTAATTTATAGTTTGTTTCTTGGGTCTTGGAGTCAATTGAGCTTGATCGATTGAATTGATACAGTTGCGTCAGCTGGTTAGGGGTAAAAGTCGTTTCTAAGTCCCTTTCCCAGGTCCGGACAAAAGTGGGTTTCTGCATAGAGGTCGCAGAACTGAGCAAACGATAGAGTTCAGAGATCATATGTGGGATCGGTTCCTCTTCAGTAAAGAGGCGTTCAAAGGCCCCGAGCATAGATGCGTCTCGTATTGAGTCCCCATGGATCGCAAAAAAGTGGAGCAGCTGTCGATAGCGCCAAAAGTCCATGGGGAAGGTCCCATGTCGTTCTCTAAGTGTCTCTAGGGGCAAAAGCTTACCGTCTCGCAGAAGCCCACCACAGCTCGCGCCACTATCCTCGACCCACGGCGCAAAAAAGGCCATCTGCTCCCCCGGTGGGAACCACAGAAAGCCTCCCAGCAGGGGCTAGTCGGGACACCGGGGGGGGCATATCCAACCGAGCATTGAGCCGGTCCCAAATCCTCAGGGTCTGGATTGTTAACGGGGAGGCAAATTCCGACAGCCCCCTATCTCCCCGGGACAGCCACGGGGCATAAGAGAGGTTCCTACCTGCCATACACTTTTCAAGGGGAAACCCAGAGTTTGGAGGTAGTGTGAAAGTGCCAATTAAGCATCCTCTGGAGAATGATCGCCCTGTGATATCTCTGGATGTCCGGCAGGCCCAATCCCCCCGCCTCCCTCGGGCGTGTCAGTAACCTAAGCGCAATTCTCAGTTTTCGGTCATGCCAAATGAATTTTGATATCAGGCTGGATATCTGAGTGAAAAACATAGCTGGGGAGGGACATGAGAAGCATCTGCATATAGAACAGAATGCGTAGGAGAATGTTCATCTTCACTACAGCCAGCCTCCCTAACCAGGTAAAAGCCGTCTTGGTCCAAGTGGCCAAGTCATTTTTCACTGTAGCTAACAAGGGGGGGAAATTGGCTGCATAAAGGGTGTCATATCTATCCATCAACCTAACACCTAGGTATTTCAAAGAGGACTTAGCCCAAGTAAACGGGAAGGCGGTCCGTAGCCGGTCAGTCAGCGAGGGTGACAATTGAACAGGGAGTATTTCAGACTTTGAGTAATTGATTTTAAAATTAGAAAGTGACCCAAAATGGTTAAGTTCCTGCAGCAGATTTGGCAACGAAATAGCACATCATCAGCGTAAGCCGAGAGTTTATGCTCCGTATGGCCCACCGTCAGTCCTCTAATATTGACATTAGCCCGGACGGTGCGTAGGAAAGGCTCTAGCACCAAGGCAAATAGGATAGGCGATAGCGGACAACCCTGTCTCGTGCCATTTCTGATTGGGAATCTGTCTGAAAGAAAGCCGTTAACCTTAACTTGTGCACTATGGTCTGAGTACAACGCCATAATCCAGGTCAGCATGTGCGTGCGAAGACCCATAGTTTCAAGTACAGCACGCAAATAGGTCCAGTCCACCCGATCAAATGCTTTCTCCGCGTCGGTAGAAAGAATGAGATACGGGGGAGAATCCGTGGAGGCACGTCCCCAGTGGATGAGCTGGATAGCTCTGACAGAGTTGTCTCGGGCTTCACGGTCCGCAACAAACCCCGTCTGGTCAGGGTGAACAATCAACGGGATCAGATGCTTCAGTCTGGTGGCGAGGATCTTTGCTAAGATTTTTACATCCACGTTGAGGAGTGATATGGGTCTGTAACTCTGGGGCAGGGTCGGGTCCTTTCCATCCTTGGGGATGACTGATATATGCGCCAGCAGCGCCTCACTAGGAATGTCGGCTCCGTCTGCTATGGAGTTGAAGTAGCCACACATCGACTCGGACAGCAGAGGCAGGAAGCGTTTATAATAAGCTTTAGTGAATCCGTCAGGACCGGGGCTCTTACCGTTGGGCAGAGACTTCACCGTTGCCTCTATCTCAGCAGGGGTGACAGGGGATTCTAGATCGGCGCTTTGGTCGTCCGTCAATGGGGGAAGGCCAGACGCCGTCAGATAGGTTTGAATGTCAGCGAGTCTCGTATCACAAACCCCTGGGGAGCATTCTGAGCCTAAGTCATACAGGGCAGCATAATTATCCCGGAACCCAGAGGCTATTTGGGAGGACCTGACCGCAAGCGTCCCAGAGGGGAGGCACAGTCTATGAACCAGCATTTGCGCACGCTTCTTCCTGAGAGCTCTCGCGAGCATACGGCCACATTTATTGCCGTGCTCATAGTATTTATGTGACATGTAGCGCAGTTGTTTACGCGCCTGGCGATCTAGCAAACGCAAAAATAATTCTCTCAGTTCAGTCAACTCCCGCAAGGCCTCCGGGTCGCCGGTATGCTTATGTCTGAGTTCAGCCTTTTGAAGGGCTTGTAGCACCCTGTTGAAGTCCGCCTGCTGGGCCTTTTTTAGTCTAGATCCCTGGGAGATCAATTCGCCCCGCATCACCGCCTTGTGTCCCTCCCAAACAATTCCCTTGCTCACGCCCTCCGTTGTATTTTCCCGAAAGTAGTGGGACAAAACGTCCGTCACCTTCGAGACTACCACCTCGTCGTCCAGTAAGGACTCGTTGAACCTCCATGACCAAGCCCGGCGGGCATCTGGTTGCAAGGCTAACATGGTCGTCACAGGGGCATGGTCAGATATAGTGAGATTCCCTATAGACGAAGCCTGCAAGACCTCCAGGGCCAGGTGATCAACACAGATGAGGTCTATACGGGTATAAACATCATGGACCTTCGAGTAGTAGCTGTAGTCTCTGTCGGAGGGGTGAAGTACACGCCAGCTGTAATGTATGGCAATAGCCGTGCCCATAGACTTGGTGTCCGGTGAGTTACTTACAAACCATTGGTTATTTAAATGGGTTGGGAGTTTGGGCAGTGATCAGGGAGTCAAATGCGTTTCCTGCAAAAGGACCACCTGCGCCCCAGACCTTTTCAGTTGCCACCACAGTTTACTACGCTTACATGGGGAGCAAAGACCTCGAACATTATAGGAAATTACCTTAAAGGATGCCATCAGACGATCCGGTTACGAAGGGGAACCCGGCCACCGGGGGTGGGTGCAATGCGAGGGGCGGAGCCGGAGGTAGTTCCTGTAAGAAAAACAGAAGCAAGAGAGAAAAGGCAGAAGGGAGAAAAAGAGAAATGGTGAGGAGCAAAGAAACAAACACACATTACATACAGTAGTAAGGGGGCAAAGGCCCCATACAAAAACAACAGGGGGATGGGCCCCGGGGTCAACCCCCCTAGGGAGGGGTCCCCAGGACTCATTCCCATTTCCTAAAAGGAAAATATACCTAGTAAGTAACGGCCTACAGGGGGAACGTAGACCAAAAACAGAGGGCAGGGCGCGAGGGTCAGCCCCCGCACACCACCGCCTGGTGAACAGGAAACATTTGGTTAGGAGAGGGAATCAGCTCAGTGAATCCCTAAAATAAAGTAATAAGCAAAAATCAAAAATCAAACCAATAAAGTAAACAGAGCTCAAGCTGGGATGTCAAGGGAGTCACCTGTTGGGACAGGCTCGGAACAAAGGCAATACCTCAGTTACAGTCCACCAACCGCGACCGGGGATAGGAAGTCTAAAGCCGGCCGACAGCACCACCTGGGGCCCCCAGTCCCTGTAGCAGGTTACAAAAAGGCACATAGCGCAACTATACCAAATCCCTCCCACCCAGAATGAAAAAAAAAAGTTTTTCACAAAGTCTGGGCACGGAAGAAGCTACGTGGGTAGCAATGGATGAGGACATGGGGGTAGTGCAAACAGCAGCTTGGGAGCAACAAAAAAGGTATGAGCGGTCAGAGTGCTGCCAGTTCCCTCAGTGCCCAGGGGAACCAGAACCCCGGGGAGAGTTGGTAGAGGGGCGTCTGTGGTCGCGCCTGCGACTCCTGCGGCTAACCGGCATCCACGGTTGAGGAAGTTGCAGTTGGGGATGCTCAGACAGGTCCCTCCAATCAGGGAAGTCCACCGGCTCCAATCCCAGGGTATTCAGATAATGCGGGAGATCGTCTTTGTTGCGCAGCGTGGCCTGCTTGCCATCTTTGGAGGCCTGGAGGTAAAAAGGAAACCCCCAGCGGTAAGTCAGTCCCGCTTTCTGTATATCTTCCAGCAGCGGGCGAAGGGCTCTGCGCTGCATGAGGGTTCGCTGTGAGATATCCTGGTAGAAGGAAAGTTTGGCCCCATCAAAGTCAAAGTATTGCCTTCCACGCATCTTCTGCATAATCCTGTCCTTCAGGGTGTATTTGTGAAGCTTGCATATTATGTCCCTGGGGTTATCCACATCCTGGGAGGGGGGTCTAAGGGCCCTGTGAGCAAGGTCTATCTCAATGATTGCTGTTGCAGGCAGACCCAGAATCTCCCTAAATACACCTTCTAGCGTAGGGACAATGTCTCTGGGGGCAGTGGCCTCCGGCAGGCCACGTATGCGAATATTCGCTCTCCTGCTGCGATTTTCAAAATCATCTAGCTGGCAGAGTAGTGCTTCTATTTTCTGGTCCTGGGCACTGCATCTGTCCTGTAACAAGGAGATTACCGGCAAGGCCTCATCTAGTCTCTGTTCCACTGATTCCATTCTGGCCCCCAGGTGATTGGTATCTGCTTTGAGCTGTGCTATGTCTGCAGTGAAGACCTTCTCCACCCTGGCAGTGAACCTTTCTAAATCAGCACGTGTGGGGAGAGACCAAATATGGCGCTTCAAATCCCCATCACTCAGGACGTCTGCCATGTCAGGGCCCTGGCCATGGGAGATGGAGGATCCCGGGGAGAAAGGGGGAGCAGCGTCACTCACCACTCTGGAGAGGGGATCTGGGAGTCTGCGATCTGTTGCTGCTGGGCAGCCTTCTGTGCCGCTTTGGACGCCTTGGTAGTCTTAGGTGTCGGCGCCATCTTGGAGGCTTCAGGGCCCGGTCCACCGGGTCCGCCGAAAAAGGCCTCCAGCTGCTCCTGTCGGGACCCATCCGTCCTTGCTTGCTGGAAGAGTACACGCTGTCCCTGTGACATTGTGTGTGCTGCTTGGGGAACGAATTACCCCTCCGTGCTGATGATTCCTGCTGCGGTGTACGAGGAGCTGAGACAGTGCATGTCCTCACTCCTCCATAGCCAAGCCACGCCCCGAACTTCCTTGTTTGAGCATGTCGGTGTCTTATACGTCACCGCGTTCTCTGTCTGTGTGTACACACATCAGACCAAAATATCCCTTCAGACATGTCCTATGAAAACGGTCCGTCAAACCTGTTTCATCGGTCATGTCTCCTCGCGGCCTAAGGGCAGTGTTGTAAGTAACAGAGTTAAAATAAACGCAGTTACCTAACGCAGCCCCTGTTGAGGGTAACGAGTAATCAACCTGATTACTCTTCCCCTCACGGTAACACAGTTCCCATTACTTGGGCGGCATTACCGCAATTACATCTACCACCACTAGATGGCAGCAGAGTAATTGCTTCTGCCGGCGCTGTGAACATAAATATGGGTGGAACTCCACTTTAGAATCATGTGACCGCTGTGATGGCCTGAAGGAGCCCTGGATACAATGAGCCCCACCCGCCTCACACTGACCTATCACTGTGGAACAACTCACATCGATCACACACACTGTGTGCACAACCTGATCAATGATCCGAGGAACACATGGCCGGAACAAAATGTTTCACAAAACAAACGTTCCCTATACAACACAGTGTACACAGTGACATCTAGTGGTCAACATGGTAAGTGCAGGACACCTCTACAGACCAATGATCATCAGGTTATTTTTGGTCAGTGATTTCATCTCTTCATCAGACAACAAAGAAAAAATTGAAATCCCCATTCCAGATCCCTTGCATCTAATAAAGCTTATATAAGATAAATAAAATAATAAACAATAAACTATAGAAAGTTCTAATAAAGCCTAATATAAGATTTTAAATTACAGACTGTGTAAACGTCAAGGGAATGTATATTATAAACATACATTTTAATCCAGTTTATAATTTGGATGTAATATATAGCAGATGGATAAGGGTTTTAAGTCCTATTAGCTGCACATACATGGTGGGACGGATGCACCTAGGCTGGTATATACACAAGATCACCATTTGTTTCCGGTTTTCTTCTCTCAAGGATCTGGCATTCTTTTGTCTTGGAGTATTAACTGACTGCTCCCTGGCAAGCGCCCGTCATCTGCTTCTCAACAAAGCATTGTAGAATATAAAAAAAAATTGCAGTTACTTTGCTGAGTTACTAATTACTTTTTCAATGTAGTAACTGAGTCACTAACGCAATTACTTTTTCGGAGAAGTAATTTGTAACTGTAACTAATTACTTTTTTAAAGTAAGATGAGCAACACTGCCTAAGGGTTAGTGATATGTTATATAATACGACTTGGACTGTTTGTAGGCCGAAGATAGAGCCCTTAAGTGAGACACTTTAATTAATGACGGTTTAAAGTTGTTGATAGTTGTATTTCTGACTGCACGAATACAGCTTGTTGAAAAGCCTCAAAAATGATTTGTCTAGATCTCCTGAATCAAGAACACCAGGGGTGTGTGCTTCACATCTGCCTGTCCAAAATTATATTTTAGTTCTAGAGAGATGCTGGAGTTACACCACCTGACAGTAATTTATATCTATCGAGAAATCTACCAAGCGTGAGTTCCTGGGTGTGGACATCTGCTGTCTCCTTTATTACGTCTTCTTTTTTTTTCCGCTGAATTGTTTTGTTTCATTCTATGGAAAATACAACACAATGTGCTGGAACAAGAAAAAGTTGGTGCAACACCCAAAACTACCAGGTGAAAAGGAACTGTCGCAGTGTGATATTATTGTTGGGTTATATAAGAAAAAAATATGATCTCCAAGTAAATTGAGCCCAAGTGTTTCCATTGAAGGGTACCAAATACATTTTAGAGAATTGTGGCAACAAATTGCGGAAGGCCCTTTGCTGTTCCAGCATGAATGTGTCCCTGTGTAGAAAGACGGCTCCATAAAGACAGGGATTGATAAGTTTGGTGTGGCGGAACTTGAATTACCTGCATAGAGCTCTGACCCCCAACTCTACTAAACACTTTTAGGTTGAACTAAAATGCTAATTGAAAGCCAGATCTTCTCCTCCTGCATCAGTACCTGACCTCACAAATATTCTTTTGGCTGAATGGACACAAACTCCGACAGACACAAGGGTTTGTGGAAATACTTCCCAGAACAATGAAGGCTGTTAGATCAGTAAACAGATAAATTGGAAAATTTTCCACCAAAAAGATGAATTGATCAAGGAGTAGGAGCCTAAGCTTGTGCTTTAGCTTAAGAAAAGTAGCAGTCACAGTAGGCTAAGGTTGTCATTTGTTTCGGGATTAAAGGGTATGAGTTCTAGTAAGAAGTTGGTTTACATGTTACACAATTTCCAGAGAATTCCTTGCATATACGACTCTTGGGCATTACAAAGTACTAAGGGATCAGATACTGATAAAGCATTGTGATGGAAAAATTCTGATAGGCGCTGCAAGAGCAATGAAATTGTTTGAGGATTCTTCATTACATTAGGTTTATAGCACCAAAGCTGAATAGATACAGTGGTCTGAAAATCTGAAATTAGATAGAAATTGAGTCATGGTTTGAATATGTGATATCTAGAGTTGAGCGGACATCTGGATGTTCGGGTTCGGACCCGAACCCGAACTTTAAAAAAAAAGTTTGGGTTCGGGAACCCGGACTCCGAACCCCATTGAAGTCAATGGGACACGGACTTTTAGTAAAAAAAAAAAAAATGCGTGGGGGTCCCCCCAAATTCAATAACCAGACCCTTTAGGTCTGGTATGGATATTAAGGGGAACCCCACCATCAATTTAAAAAAAAAATGACGTGGGGTTCCCCCAAAATATCCATAACCAGACCCTTCAGGTCTGGTGTGGACTTTAAGGGGAACTCCACCCCAAATTTAAAAAAAAAAATGGCGTGGAGTTCCCCCTAAAATCCACACCAGACCCCTTATCTGAGCACGTTGACCTGGCCGGCCACAGAAAAGAGGGGGGGACAGAGTGCGGCCCCCCCTCTCCTGAACCGCACCAGGCCACATGCCCTCAATATTGGAAAGGGTGCTTTGGGGTGCCCCCCAAAGCACCTTGTCCCCATGTTGATGGGGACAAGGGTCTCATCCCCACAACCCTTGCCCGGTGGTTGTGGGGGTATGCGGGCAGGGGGCTTATCAGAACCTGGAAGACCCCTTTAACAAATGGGACCCCCAGATCCTGCCCCCCCTGTGTGAAATTGTAATGGGGTACACTGTACCCCTACCATTTCACGAAGGAAGTGTAAATAGTAGTTTTCAGGGAAAAAAAACACACACACACCATAGAACAAATTACTTTATTAATTAAACCAAATAAAAATCCAGCGGTGAAAATAGACGATCGATGCTGCTCCCTGCTCCAACGTTGTCTTGTATCCAGCGCCGGCTGATCTCTCCAGCGACGGCCGGTTGGTCCAGCGATGAGAAGATCTATCCATTCAGAGCACAGCTCCGCAAATGACGCGCCAGAGATTTGACATTTCTTTTATAGGGGAGGCGGGCCACGCATCACGTGACCCCGTCCCCTTCTGACACACACTGTTCTACCTCACTGGGACAGCCCAGACATGCCCCTTGCGTCAGAGGGGGACGGGGTCACGTGACGCGTGGCCCGCCTCCCTTATAAAAGAAACGTCAAAGCTCCGGCGCATCATTCGCGGAGCTGTGCTCTGAATGGATGGATCTTTTCATCGCTGGATACAAGACAACGTTGGAGCAGGGAGCAGCATTGATCGTCTATTTTCACCGCTGGATTTTTATTTGGTTTAATTAATAAAGTAATTTATTCTACGGTGTCTGTGTTTTTTTCCTGAAAACTACTATTTACACTTCCTTTGTGAAATGGTAGGGGTACAGTGTACCCGATTACCATTTTACACAGGGGGGGCCAGGATCTGGGGGTCCCCTTTGTTAAAGGGGTCTTCCAGATTCTGATAAGCCCCCTGCCCGCATACCCCCACAACCACCGGGCAAGGGTTGTGGGGATGAGACCCTTGTCCCCATCAACATGGGGACAAGGTGCTTTGGGGGGCACCCCAAAGCACCCTCCCAATGTTGAGGGCATGTGGCCTGGTGCAGTTCAGGAGAGGGGGGGCGCACTCTGTCCCCCCCTCTTTTCTGCGGCCGGCCAGGTCAACATGCTCGGATAAGGGGTCTGGTGTGGATTTTAGGGGGAGCTCCACGCCATTTTTTTATTTGGGGTGGAGTTCCCCTTAAAATCCACACCAGACCTGAAGGGTCTGGTTATGGATATTTTGGGGGAACCCCACGTCATTTTTTTTTAAATTGACGGTGGGGGTTCCCCTTAATATCCATACCAGGCCTAAAGGGTCTGGTTATTGAATTTGGGGGGACCCCCGCACATTTTTTTTTTCCCGAACTCCGAACCCGGACCCGAACTTTCACCAATTATTCGGGTTCGGGAAAAACCCAAAGTCCGTACTGAACCCGAACTTTACAGTTCAGGTTCGATCAACCCTAGTGATGTCATTTATAATTGATAACATAGGTAATGAATCTTTGTAAGAGCTATTTATTTACTACAAACAAGTCAATCCTCAAATATGAATTGTGTGAGGAAAAAAAAAGGTGAAGTCTTTCTCATAAGCCTACCAGCATCATATAAATCTTTTCGTTGGAAGGGAAGAAGCAGTGTTGGTTAGGATCACTACTTGTTCAGGGCTGGCTCAAGACATTGTGCTGCCTGGGTCTAAGAATAAAATGCTGCCCCCCCCTAAGAAAAAAATCACGCCCACCAAAAGGCCCCCACATCCATTATTTTATATAATGATAATTGAAACTAAAATGTAATTTATCAGGAAGTCAGATTTACATGCAACAGCACCTTGTCTATATACAAAGCTATATGACATGCCATCAGTGGTAGCTGGGGGGGCATCGATCGAGGTAACCCACCCCCCGGTCCTATCTGTCGGTGAGGAGTTCTGCACTTACCCCATTGATGGCGTACAGTGCTTCCCAACAGGTAACGACTTCCCCTTTCCCTGCTCTTCTTCTCAGCATCACGTTCTCCTTCCACTCTATGGCAAGGGAGCAAGTCCTGACTTGCAGCTTCTTCCCCTTCCCCTGCTCTCCTTCTAGGTATCATGGAGACTTCCACTGTGTGTCTCCTCCCTCCTCCTACTAGGCTATGGATAGGAGTGGTGGCGGCAAGCATAGGGGAGGCGGCACCCATGTGCCCTTAATGGACGGGCTGCCCCTGCATGTCATTATGTACATTTCCAAGGGGCAGGCTAGGGCAGTATAGGGGTGGGCTAATGCAATATAGAGGCAGACCAGGATTGTATAGGACAGGTTAAGGTATTATATGGACAGGCTAGGGTAGTAATTGGACAGGCTAGGGCAGTATATGGACAGGCTAGGGTAGTATAGGGGTAGGCTAGGGTAGTATATAGACAGGCTAGGTTAGTATATAGACTGGCTATGACCAGTTAGGGGCAGCCTAGGATAGTATAGGAGTGGACTAGAGTCGTATAGGGGCAAGCTAGGGTAGTGTAACGGTAAGCTAGGGCTGTATAGTGATTTTTGAGCATGACAGGTTATGCAACATTTGGCCATGCAGCAGATCAGCAGCCACTAGTAGAAAAAATGGTGGACAACCTTTGTGACTTGTCACACAGGACTAACTTTTATTACATCTCTGTTGTTCTCTCCCAGTGCTCCCACAGTCTTCAGTGCAACCAGCATGGAATAAGATGGGCTGGGCACAAGGCCAGCTGCACCCCCTTCTCAAGTTCCACCCAATAGAAATAAAAACCTTGCAAGCTGAGCCCTAACATTGGCTGCTGGTGGAGCCTGTGGGGAAGGGATCTTTCATTGCTCTCTGTCTCCTGTAGGTATCACGCCCTCAGGAGCACACTCACCTGAGCTCTTCATGTGTCCTGTAATGACACCCCGAGTATGAAAGGGGTTAAAGTCGTTTAGGACATTTAATTCCCGAACACAAAGGCAGCTACTGAACACTCCAACCAGCCGAACAAGAAACCCAAACAAATAATTCTCCCCCAAATACGAGACGCAGCTCTGTCTTTATGGTCAAGCAGGAATAAATCTTTATTGAATGCAATACAATTTTTATACACAGTCAAAAGAGGAGACACATACCTCCTGCTCATATTACTCTGGAAATGCACCTGTGACCAGAAACCTAATTAACATGAGCTCATTAACTAATCCCTTTTGACAGCCTAGATGACTCAGAGACATGACCTTTAGGCCAGACTTGCTGTCTTGTAGCTCAGAAGGCACAATCAACATTATCATAAATCAACACAGAACTCCCTCACACAATAGCAGAGTTAAATATCACAAACAAGGGGGATCTAATGACTCTTACATTGAACTTCCTGAAATGCCCATTTTAGGAGTTATACTTCCTGGTCATAGCCCCCACAGTGTACAGGGGATAAAATCTTCATATTTCTTGAGAGATATTGTTAATGAATATTACTGTCCCATTTGAAGTAATCCAATCACATTCTTAAGGTCCGTTATTTACTTGCTCACCCTGTGCCCCTAATAGACACAGTGTGACTTAGACATAAGAGGTGCAAAACAAGGGTATCCCATATTTTCCAAGGGATTCTGGGTTCCACGGGCCCTCACGTTACATATCCAATGGACCGAGTGAGACCCATGGTAGGGCCGGCCCTGCACCTAGTAGATGCAGTACAGTCCAATTGTTTGTTTGGGACAAGATTGAAGTCCCAGCAAAGTACTAGGAAACCTTGACATTTGAAATTCTTTTAAGAAGTTTGTTAAGAAAACTAAGCTTGTTTGGAACATAGGTGTTTACAAGATTATACAGTATGGTTTAGCATTGATTAATAAGCTCAGAATGAGATAGCAGCCAGCAGGATCAGCAATAAGTTCTGGTTGGGTGAAGGAAATCATGTTCCTAATAGCTATCATTACTCCTTGCTTTTTAGCAATAACACTTGCCAAAAAAACATTAGAAAAAGTTAAAAGTGTGAGCCTCTTTCCAAAGCATTGATCATTCAGTGGGATGTTTCAGACCATTAGCATTGGATGAGAGAATTTTCAAGGTAATGATAGAGGTGTAAATTCACTAATAAGAGCAATTGAGTTATATAGTCCCAAGAGAGCTGCTAGCTGAATAATAGGAAATACATGCCTGGGAAGTTTCCTAGGAAAGAGGCAAGGTCAGTAGAATAATTGGGAACAGAGTTTGAATCCATGCTTTGTACTGCATGAATCATATAGAGAACAAAAAATCATTAACAGATTAAAAAGGCAACTCCTGAGGGGGATAGGTATGCTTCAAAACACTGCACAGAAACATTGAGAGGGAATAACCTAATGATCCAGAAGGGTGTTGGAACCCATAATATATGGATAGGCCCTAAATGTGTGAGTAACCCACTGCCCCAGGGAGAGTTTGCTGCAGGCTGGTGTATATGATTTTAGGGTAGTTGGTTTTGTATTATATCCCATTCTCGTAGAAGTTTAAGGCCTAAATATGACACTACATTGGTGCATCCATTCTTGCTGAGGACAAGTTTCATGGGATAACCCCAAAAATACATAATTTTGTGGTTCTTAAGAGACCTGGCCACAGGCAACATCCCCGATCAGGATAAAGAGCCAATGAAATTGTCTCTTTACCACGTGACTGACTGTCGCTCATCGATTGGTGATTAGGCGTGTCCCTCGGACATAGCCCATCCCCGATCAGGGTAAAGAGCCAATAAAATTGGCTCTTTACCACGTGATCAGCTGTGTCCAATCACAGGCGGTCACTAATGTCAACAAACGTTTGTGCCGTTTCTGGGTTCTCCTCCTCAGTATGTGAGGAGCAGACCAGGAATGAAAATGTACAGTACAGTGCCCGATCTCCCCCCAAATAAAGAGGACCTGTCACAGCCCATCAGAGTACTTCTCACCGGCATGAGAGTACCTGTCACCAGCCCCAGAGTACCTGTCACCAGCCCATAAAAATAAAAAACACAGTGGGGATTAATAACCACCAAAAGAGAGCTCTATTTGTGTGAATTTTTTTTATTATAAAACATTTTTTGGGTACAGTGTTGCATAACTGAGTAATTGTCATTCAAAGTATGAGAGCGCTGAAAGTTTGAAAATTGGTTTGGGCAGGAAGGGGGTATAACTGCAGTGTATTAAAGTGGTTAAGCTGTTATGTGTCAGGGTTGTGATAATTCACAGCAGAAGCCGATCTGCAGGTGCACCCAGCGATTGTCGGGAAGACACACAAAGCACCTTGTCCCCATGTTGATGGGGACAAGGGTCTCATCCCCACAACCCTTGCCCGGTGGTTGTGGGGGTATGCGGGCAGGGAGCTTTATTTGGTTTAATTAATAAAGTAATTTGTTCTACGGTGTGTGTGTTTTTTTTCCTGAAAACTACTATTTACACTTCCTTCGTGAAATGGTAGGGGTACAGTGTACCCCTTTACCATTTCACACAGGGGGGGGCAGGATCTGGGGGTCCCCTTTGTTAAAGGGGTCTTCCAGATTCTGATAAGCCCCCTGCCCGCATACCCCCACAACCCCAAAGCTCCCTCCCAATGTTGAGGGCATGTGGCCTGGTGCAGTTCAGGAGAGGGGGGGCGCACTCTGTCCCCCCCCCTCTTTTCTGCGGCCGGCCAGGTCAACGTGCTCGGATAAGGGGTTTGGTGTGAATTTTAGGGGGAACTCCATGCCATTTTTTTTATTTGGGGTGGAGTTCCCCTTAAAATCCACACCAGACCTGAAGGGTCTGGTCATGGATATTTAGGGGGAACCCCACTTCATTTTTTTTTTTTATTGATGGTGGGGGTTCCCCTTAATATCCATACCAGGCCTAAAGGGTCTGGTTATTGAATTTGGGGGGACCCCCGCGCATTGAAGTGGTTAAGCTGTTGTGTCAGGGTTGTGATAATTCACAGCAGAAGCCAATCTGCAGGTGCACCCAGCGATTGTCGGGAAGACACACAGAACTGAGATATGCCTATGTAAACAAGGCATATCTCAGGTCTGTTAGGGGAAGGGATCGATCCTGTGTTCTTGCATTCCTGTATTAGTGTGACTTGTTCCCTCAAAGTGTCAAAAGTGTCAGTTACTGTCCGATTGTCCCCTGCAATATCGCAGTCCTGCTATAAGTCGCTGATCATCGCCATTACTAGTACCAAAAATGTGTAAATAAATATAGCCCACAGTTTGCAGAGACACTATAACGTTTGCGTAAACCAATCAATTCCTAGATTGTAAGCTGGGCCCTCTGATTCTTCCTGTATTGAATAGTATTGTAATTGTATTGTCCTCATGTTGAAAAGAGCTGTGCAATTTATACTCTTAAGCCAGAAAATGCTATTTTGCCCTCTCTCTCTATATAATTAAATTTTATTTAGAAGCATACTGTACTGTTTTTTTTTTCAGTCCAAAGTTTAGGGATGTTGCACAACTGCTTCACGTGTTTGCAGTGCTGAATCTTGGTTGTTAATATTGCTGACAGTTACTTCCTTATATAACAGCATTCTGTCAGTGGAGCCTGTCTCTCGGACGGACGTCCTATACATCTGATATGTTTACCCAATGTATGGAATGAGGCCTGACATCATGTCTTATTTACTTACAGGGCATACAAATACTTATTTGGTCATGGCTGAGAAAATACTGTTTAAATGCTGTTCTTATTTAACACAAACCAGTGTAGCTACAGAGGCATCATAGGTCACCAACCACTGTCGGCACATGGCCCTGGGTGGAGGGGGGTGTTAGATAACACGAGAATGCTTGGCCTTTTCCCCCTCATTGCACTGATGGTTTATTATATTGTGTGAAACATTTGTGGACATGGTAAGCATTGCTACAGTGATATAGATATATATATAATGGCATGTAATCTGCCACCCCATGCTTGTGGACACTGCAACAAATGGACATTATTGTTGTCCAAAGTAAATGTGTTTTTTTTTTTTTTTTAGAGAGAACCTTGGACCGATCCTCCATTTCCCCATGCTTATTCCCAGTGGCGGCTGGTGCTCAAAATTTTTGGGGGGGCGCAAACGAAAAAAAAAATATTGCAGCCTCACTGTGCCCATCACATGCAGCCACTGTGCCATGCCACCAAATGTAGCCACTGTGCCATGCCACCAAATGCAGCCACTGTGCCATCAATTGTCACCACTGTGCCATGCCATCAAATGCAGCCACTGTGCCATCAATTGTCACCACTGTGCCATGCCATCAAATGCAGCTACTGTGCCCATCAATTGTCACCAATGTGCCATGCCATCATATGCAGTCACTGTGCCATCAATTGTCACCAATGTGCTATGCCATCATTTGCAGTCACTGTGCCATCAATTGTCACCACTTGTGTCACTAATTGTGCCATGCCATCAAACGCCACCACTGTGCCATCAATTGTCACCAATGTGCCATGCCATCAAAAGCAGCTACTGTGCCCATCAATTGTCACCACTGTGTGTGCCATGCCATCAAACGCCACCACTGTGCCATCAATTGTCACCACTGTGCCATGCCATCAAACGCAGTCACTGTGCCATCAATTGTCACCTCTCTGCCATGCCATCAAATGCAGTCACTGTGCCATCAATTGTCACCTCTCTGCCATGCCATCATATTCAGTCACTGTGCCATCAATTGTCACCACTGTGCCCGGCCTGTGCTCATTGTTGCCTCTGTGCCCCATGATGCCACTGTGCCCCATGCTTCTACTGTGCCCCATGCTGCCACTGTGCCCCATGCTGCCACTGTGCCCCATGCTGCCACTGTGCCCCATGCTGCCCCTTTCCCTGTAAAAAAATCACTTACCTGACGCTTCCATGTCCTCCCTCGATGTCTTCTGCCGCCCTGGAGAAGCTTCAGCCAATCAGGTTCCTGAAAACCAGAATCCGGGAACCTGATTGGCTGAAACGGCTGTCAGTCTAATGCAAGGACCGCAGATTGTCTGCGCTCCGAGCATAGACTTCCGAGAGCCGGAGGGCGGGACTGGAAAAGCCTATCAGAGCCACTGGCTTTGATAGGCAGTTCCCCTCAGCCAACCAGCTGTCGCTATTCGGGTAACCGGCGTCCCATGTCCGGTTATACGAATAGACCAGGCAGCTGGCAACAGTAACACACGTCCAATGCATAGCATTGAACGTGTGTTACTTGCGAGAGGGGGTGGCGCTGCAGCGCCCTCTATAGACGGCCACCAGAACTTCGGCTAAAATGTCAAAATGACATTTTAGCCGAATAAAAGTTCTTAAAGGGCCCGTTTTTTTTTTTTTAATTCTTTTTTTTTTTTGTGACTGCGGGAGGGGGGGCGGCGCCCGTGCGCACATATGGGCGGGCCGCCACTGCTTATTCCATATTATATCGTTATGCCATGTAAAAAAAAACTCAAATTCAACAAACAATGATTTTACAACCACCTAGTGGCGGCCAGTCCCTACGGGGCGCAGGGGTGCCTCCCCCTTATCCATGCACCTGACCCTTAATTTATATGCAGGGTTCTGGACGCATGGATTTCAATTTTTTTTTTTTAAGCATGTAAATCAAGCCTGAAGTGCTAATTGGCTCAAAAAAGGGTGGGCTCGGGAGCAGAGCACCGTGCCCTAAACCCACCCAGTTGTGTGATGATAGCGAATTAATATTCTCTATTGTCTTCTTGATTCTCCTCCCGGCCAACCAGGAAGCAGTACCTGTGACCTGAATGGCCAGGGAGGCTTAGGAGTCTCCTATGCATCAACACATGAGAATGAACAGCCGAATAACACTACCACAGCATTAGGAACCTGTGGTTAGCATCAACATCCTACTGCAGGAAGTGCAGGAACTATGCTGAAATTGGCAGGATCAAATAAGTATTTTTATTATAATTTTTCTAATTATAAAAAACAAAACACAGCATAGCTATATTGTTGTAATAGAAAATAATGGACACATTATGGCCCGGATTCACAAAGCACTTACACCGACATAAATCACTTTACGCCGACTTGGTGCAAATGTGCGCCCGGCGTATGTGTGCGCCAGAGTCACAAACCAACATACGTCCAAAACCAGGCTATCCTACCCCGACGTATCTTGCTTACGCCGGCGTAGCGTGGAAGCAAATATGGTTTGGACGCGTGTTGCTTCTCCCATTGATTAGGCATTCAAATATGCAAATGAGGGAAATACGGCGATTCACGAACGTACGCGCGCCCGACACAGGCCACCCGCGGTGCGCGTAAGTGTACGTTCGGCGTAAAGTTATTCCCCATAGATGAGGTGCAACCCAGCAAAAGAAATGCAAAGGTCTGCCCCAGAGAACACAGGCCGGTGTATTGGGCGTACGTTACGTTCACGGCATACATAGTGATCTGGCGTAGCTTAGGCAGTTGTGCCGGCGTAGTTGTGAGCATGCGCATAAGGGTGCAGTTTCGTGATACGCCAGTTGGAAAACACTGCACCATGCTCAGACCATCATTTGCATGGGGTCACTCCCACTTCCACTTATGCTGGCCTGCGCCTTCGAAAATACGCTAAGCTGGCATATCTTGGTGAGCAATAGTTTGCTGAATACAGTGCATGCATCTCCATGCTGCGCCGGCGTAGCGTATGTGTGGGCGCTACGGTGGCGTAAATGTGCGCCTATTTATTTATCTATTATAGGTACAGTATTTAAATAGTAATATCAATTTACTTAGCAGTTCACATAGTATTCATTTACGTCATTTACATCAGTTAATTTTTTTACGGTTGCACGAAAAAAAAACTGTCAGTTCCGGTTGGAGCCGCTGTACTAACCATGCAAAGTTTCTTTAGCCAGAACACTCCGATCAGCTCTCTCTGCATATCATCCATGTGTGCAGAGTGTTCACTGCACACAGGCCCCCGAGGGGGGGGCCCACTGTGACCCGCGCTGCACACATGGAGGGTCCCCTGGTTCACAGCCAGGGATCGGTTTGGCGGACAGGACAGCTGTGAACACCAATCTCCCTGCATCGCTTTTTAGCTGACAGCGGCTTCTCCTCCTCTACCTCCCGTGGCTGTCAGCTGAAAAGCCATTCAGGGAGATATGCTTTCACAGCTGTCCTTTCCGCCACACCGATCTCTGACTGTTCCCGTGTCCTCCTCCTCTGCCCCCCATGTGCCCTGGCCACTCCTCTGGTCCACTGTTCTCCTCTCCTGCCCCCATGTGCTCCCCCAGCCCCCTGTCCTCCTCCTCCAGCCCATATAGTGCTCCTCCAGCTCCCTGTCCTTCTCCTTTGCACCCCCTCATGCCCCGCAGCCAGATTCCCTCCTCTCCTCTCCCACCGGATGCTGGAAGGATATGTCAGGAAGCAGAGCGGAGGAAGGGGCCGATAAATATGTAATTTACTGGCCCCTTCCTTTACTTAATTTAACACAGTGAGCAATCGCTCCTGTGTTCTTTGATAACTAAGCAGAGTAAACTCTGCTTCAGTTTATGAATCAACATGGGACTCTGTCTCCTGTTAATTAATTTTTAATGCTGAGACTGCAGAGAAAGGGACTGAGGAATCTCTGTCCTCTGTCCCTTTCTCTGTCTTAAAGGGGAGATGTCAAGGGGGTCTGTTTAGACCCCTGATATCTCACCAAAGCCCACCTACAGGGCTGATGAAAAAAATTGCAATAAATATTAAAACTATTTAATTGAAAAAAATTATACAAAATAAAATTTTAAAAATATAAATAAAATTAAAAACTACTGACAGCACCCCCCCCCCATTATTATTAGGCAAACATGGTGCATCTATAAGCTAATTCCAGTAACCTTAAAAGTGTGTCATGATGGCTCTGAAAAGGCATCACTTTAATGTCTGTCTTTTTATTGTAGATCCTCTGTAGGAAGCAGCTTGGGAACACTAGGACACGGAATAAATGATGAATCAAAGCTGTCAAGTTTGCCTTAAGTGACTTTTATTAATCATGACTCTCATATTCTGCTTCATGTGATGTACAAGTTGAACTGAATGGCTGGAGTCGGTCATCCTTTATGCACCTGTTAATGAAGATGGTGTATTACTGTTTTCCCATGAGCTTATTTCTGGGAGAAATAGAACCAGACAATGCGTCAGACAATGTTGAGACGCATTTTGTGTCCATCACAATTTGTCATTAACATTTTTTTGTAGGAAAAATAACAAAGATACTATCAAAAGATTGCTTAGGGTAAACACAAAAGATATTACACTCATTATTAACCACTTGCCAACTGCCGCACACACATAAACGTCGGCAGAATGGCACAGGCAGGCAAAAGGTTGTACCTGTACGTCCCTTTGAATTTGCCGCCTATCGGGTGCAAGCCTGCGGTCCCACAAACTCAATGTTTGCCAGCGGCGAGGAGGCATTTCCTGTTCTGCCTATCAACATGACAGGGATCTACTGCTCCCTTTCATTGGGAGCAGTGATCTCTGTCGTGTTGTAGTGAGCCTCCCCCCCCACAGTTAGAATCACTCCCTAAGACACACTTAACCCCTTTATCGCCCCCTAGTGTTTAACCCCCTTCCCTGCCAGTGACATTTATACAGTAATCAGTGTCTATTTATAGCACTGGTCGCTGTATGAATGACAGTGGTCCCAAAATAGCATGAAAAGTGTCCGATGTGTCCGCCATAATGTTGCAGTCCCGATGAACCAAAAAATTAGAAATTGTCACTCTTTTTTTGTTTACAGTGCAAAAAAGTAAAACCGCAAAGGTGATCAAATAACACCAAAAGAAAGCTCTATTTGTGGGAAAAAAGGATGTTATTTTTGTTTGGGTACCACGTCGCACAAACGCGTAATTGTCAGCTAGTGACGCAATACAGAATCGCAAAAAATGCTCTGGTCAGGAAGGGGGTAAATCCTTCCGGGGCTGAATTGGTTAAAGCCCATCTCCAGGGTAGATTGTTGTTTAATTTCATTTAACAAAAATATTCTTTTTACGATCATTTAAATAATTTAAAAAAAAAGTATGGATGGTGCTTTTTGTAAGGCTTAAAATTATTGTAAAGGTAAATAAAAAAAATAAAAAAGCATACAGTATCATACTTACCTGCACAGAGCAGTCCCGAACCTGCTCTTTTTTAGGGCCCCCGCTGGCGCTTCTGGCTGCTCCCCTCTGTCCAGTGAACTAGTGCATGCTCACACTATTCATCCATCCATTGACACAGACAGTGGGCCTCGCCCCCCCCCCCCCAACCATTTTAAAGAAAGGTTCTATTATACAATGTAGTTAGCACGTTGATGAGGAGGGAGGAAGGAACAATGGAAGGCAACATATAAAGAGAATAAAAAGTAGCTTTAAAGTGTATGCAAAGTCAACATTTTTTTTTGCTTTTTTTATAAAGTAGGGAAGAGTCAAAGAGTATCTATAGCAAAAAATTATACTTTTTTTTTTAGAATTAGATAGAATAGGGAAAGTTAGAACCCCTATAAGGTTTTATTGCTCGCCAGAGCTCTGTTTTAGTAAAGAAAAATCTGCAATAGGCAACAGACAATTATAAATAGCACCCAGAGGTTCTAGTGTTCCCCTACCTAACTTAAAAAAAAAGCTTTTGTCTGTGTTGCCAGTAAATAGATTATAAGAGCCGGTTCACAATGGGGCGGCATGACTTTGGGGGCGACTCGGCAAGGCGACCCGAAGACAACTTCAGAGGCGACTTGCAAAATGACTTCTGTATAGAAGTCAATGCAAGTTGCCCCTTGCGTCGCTCCTATTAGAACGGTTCTATTGAAAAGAATGGGACGCAACTTGTTAGGCGCCGTACACACGATCGGATATATCCGATGAAAACGGTCCGCGGACCATTTCCATCGGATATGTCCGATCGGGAGTTTGATCCGATGGCGTGTACACACCATCGGATCAAATTCCCCGCCGCCGGACGGCGCGGTGACGCGGCGGTGACGTTGACGCCGCCGCGTCACCGCCACGTCACCGCACCAGGAAGTAAAACACTTCCGCGCATGCGCCGAATCCATTCGGCAGCGGCGCGGCGGCGGTGGGACCCGACATGTCTGCTGGTAAGTGTACTAACCAGCAGACATGTCGGGCGGACAGATTCCACCCGATAGATTTCAAAGCATGCTTTGAAATCTGTCGGGTGGAGAAATCTGTCCGCTAGCCCATACACACGAGCGGAGATGTCTGCTGAAACGGTCCATCGGACCGTTTTCAGCGGACATATCCCCTCGTGTGTACGCGGCCTTAGATGGCTGAGTCGCCTGACTAGTCGCCCCAGTGTGAACAGGCACTAAATTGATTTTATGCACTTCCTGTAACTTTACGCACAAAAGGGAAATACGAGAAAACCTTTCCAAGGTGAATCTAGTTCCCATATTATGTTTAAATGATTATATGTTTAGAAAAAACACATTTAGAAACAAAATCGAAGGAAAAGGTAAGTGAACCAACAATGCACTAGCTTAAAGGAACCTATTTAGAAAATAAAAAACAAACCTTTACAGCCCCTTTAATCTTTGTCTCAGTGATAACTGTTACCAGGACAAATAGAGAAGCAAATTTACCAAGCAGGAACACAGACAGTGATTAAATCTTCCTTCTTGATCCAAAAGTGCCATTAGGCCGCGTACACACGATCGGTCAAAACGGACTAAAGTTCAGTTTCATCGGTCCAAAATGATCGCGTGTAGGCCCCATCGGTCAGTTGTCCTTTGGTCCAAAAAAAGAGAACTTGCTTTAAAATTGAACCGATGGAAAACTGACCGATGGGTCAAAACCGATCGTTAGGCCGCGTACACCCGATCAAATTTATCTGCTGAAACCGGTCCAACGGACCGTTTCAGCAGACAAATCCGATCGTGTGTACGGGTGAGCAGACAGGTTTTCCCAGCAGACAAGTTTTAAAGCTAACCAGCGGACATATCTGTCCGCACATGCGTCGAATGGATTCGACGCATGCGTGGCGTATCACAAACTGCGCATGCGCCGTGACATAGCCGTGACGTGGACGCATGAAACAGCACCCTTATGCGCATGCTCACAACAACGCCGGCACAACTGCCTAAGCTACGCCGGATCACTACGTACGCCGTGAACATAACGTACGCCCAATATGCCGGCCTGTGTTCTCTGGGGCAGACCTTTGCATGTTTATTGCTGGATTGCACCTCCTCTATGGGAAATAACTTTACGCCGGACCTACAACTTACGCAAACATTGCATAGCATGCGTCGGGCGCACGTACATTCGTGAATCGCCGTATTTCCCTCATTTGCATATTTGAATGCCTAATCAATGGGAGAAGCAACACGCGTCCAAACCATATTTGCGCCCACGCTACGCCCGCGCAAGCAAGATACGTGGGGGTAGGATGGTCTGTTTTTAGACGTATGTTGGTTTTGTGGGTCTGGCGCACACAAACCAGGGCGCACATTTGCATCGGTGTAATGTGATTTACGTTGGCGTAAGTGCTTTGTGAATCCGGGCCAATATGTTTAAAATAAATACAACTCAATTCCATATAATGGAGTTGCCCTTAGATATTTAGAGGATATAAAGTATATTTACATTACTTTTCCTCAACTCCCTGGCAATTAAAAAAAAAAATGGTGAAACATCTTAGCACAGGGAAAGTTTGCTTTTAATGAGGACTATCTAAACAAACTGACTTTTAAAAAACACGCACTTTTACCAACCGTGCTGTTTTATTTGTATGTCTTTTCACCAATGATGTACCTTTGTGTGTTCCTATGTATTTAAAAAAATGACATTTGTTCTTGGCTTTTTTATAATCAGCATAACAAAGGGGATTTTGTCTCTTGAAAGCTTTTTGTGATTTCCTCCTAAGCTGACCCTTAAAATATTAAACTCTGTTACGTTTGTTATTATGACCTATAAACAGGCCTTGATCCATTACAAGGTTCGCATGTTACTAAGAGTTAAAGTAAATGTAAAAAGTTCTCTTATTTGTTCCCTTTTGGCCCGTTTATTATACCATAAAAGTGTTTTGTTATACTGTATCTGTTCAACAAGGGCTAAAAAATAATAATAATAAAAATATATATACCGTATATACTTGAGTATAAGCCGAGTTTTTCAACACATTTTTTGGTGCTGAAAATGCCCCCCTCGGCTTATACTTGAGTCACCTTTTTGCGCCTGATCTCCTGGATTTGGGGACCCAGTACCATCCAGCCGTAGGTCTTGGCACACATATCGCCCCACTCTTCCTCTACAAGTGTGCAACCTACGGCCGGCGAGCACCGATTTTTCAAACTCGGGCACCCCTTCCATAGACTCCCATGTTAAACCGTAATTTCTCCAGTAACTTTGGGGACCTGATACCGGCCGTAATCTTGGCACTCATGTAGCCCCAGTTCTCATCTACAAGTGTGCAAAGTTTGCTGTCTGGGGGGACCTATGGCTGGGAAGCACCGATTTTTCAAGGCCGGGCACCCCTTGTATATACTTCCATGTTAAACGTAAATCTAGTCATTGACACAGTGAGGCATGGACACAGTGAGATACAGTGAGGCATGGGCACAGTGGGGCATGGGCACAGTGAGGCATGGGCACAGTGAGGCATGGACATGGACACAGTGAGGCACGGACACATTGAGACATGGACACAGTGAGGCATAGGCACAGTAAGGCATGGGCACAGTGAGGCATGGGCACAGTGAGGCATGGACACAGTGAGGCATGGACACAGTAAGGCATGGGCACAGTGAGGCATGGACAGAGTGAGGCATGGTCATGGACACCCTAGGCTTATACACAAGTCAATACGTTTTCCCAGATTTTTGTGGCAAAATTAGGTGCCTCGGCTTATATTAGGGTCGGCTTATACTCGAGTATATACGGTATATCTATATATCTATATATTATTAGTAATACTAATAATAATAGTAATAATGTGCAATTAATATTTTGGATTTTAGATCTGGATACAATTTAAAATACAAATACAGTAAGCTCCTAGGTTACTTGTCAAGTCCCATAACCCAACAGAATGCTTTAGAACGGCCCAGCTGTACTTTGTAAATATGCACCATTCCATTCTGTCATTTCCAATGGTGAATTAAACATACAGCTGGGGTATCCATGCTTAACACATAGCAAATCATTTTAGAGAAGCCTCTTGTGGTTTTAGGATTACTGGATGATTATGTCACCCCTAAATAAATTTTGAAGACGACACAAAGGTCAACAGAAACCGCATACAGTTCATTTGCCTGAAATCCCTACACAGTTCTTTTTCATTCAGCTGCAAGCAGTGAGTAAATTGCAGATTATAGTTATTTACATGGTGTAATTAGTTAAAGTATCATTTACTCTTATAAGCGATAAATGAAAACTCAAAATGATTCATCATTTACTAATCAGCAGATTTTTTTAATATATTTTTTTCTAATTCAGCTGGTAAGTATTGCATTCATATGTAAACAAATCAAATCACATGTTCCTTTCAGCAATATAGCCGGGTATAAAAGTAATTTGAATGGATGGCCTTTTTTTTTTTTTTTTTTTTTACAAGCTTCTTATTATAGACTGATGATTAAAAGTCTTCAGTCTCAAATTTCACTCAACCTCATTGTCTCCTTTGGCACAGATTTGTAGGATAAAATAGTTAATGACATTTTTTTATTAGTTCATTTTTCTCTTATGCCCTGTACACACAATCAGTTCATCCGATGAAAACGGACTGATGGGTTTTTCATCAGATATCCGATGAAGCTGACTTTCATCAGTCTTGCCTATACACCATCAGTTTAAAAAACGATCTTGTCAGAACGCGGTGACGTAAAATACAACGACGTGCTGAGAAAAATGAAATTCAATGCTTCTGAGCATGCGTCGACTTGATTCTGAGCATGCGTTGATTTTTTTTTTTTCCAAATAACTTTTTATTGAAAATTATAGCTTGCAGCATACAAAAGCATAGGATATAGCATGAGGGAAGATGTACAAAGTAGGACACCAGTCTGCGTACATTACAGGCCTTTCGGCTATAAGAGGAATGGTTTATAGCACATACTCAGAGTTAAATCTGCTATATCGTAGAGGCGTACATTATGACTCTGCAAAACATTAAACCTGAAGTGAGTCACAGGGGTACTCACGGAAGGAAGGAGAAGGAAAGGAAGAAAAGAAAAAGAGAGAGAAAAAAAAGGAGGGGAGAAGAAAAGAAATGGGGGAGAAAGGTGTCATCGAAGCAGCTCGTTTACCTGGTTATATTGGGTCCTCCCGGAGGCGCCAGCCTGTCCTGTATCCTAGCAGTCATTCTCTCCATCAACTCCACATCTTTGATTCTAGCGTATAAAGCCTCAGGAGTGGGGGGAGAGCAATTCTTCCAGTTAAGGGCAATGAGGCAGCGTGCAGCTGTGAGGATGTGGCGTGTTAACTTCTTGTAGGGCTTGGAGACTCTCAAGGGTGACAGGCCTAATAGGAAGAATTTGGGGCACATGGGGACCTGCATGTCTAAGAGACGGCCCAGCAGATGTTGGACTGCGGTCCAGTAGGGGGAGATCACCGGGCAGCTCCAATAGATGTGAAAGAGGGAAATAAGGCCTTTCTGGGCTGATCCGGCCAGGATCAGGGTCTCAAAGGGTACTGGAGCGGAAAATTGCAGGTCGGGTGCTATGGATTAGGCGTAGTGGCGGATTTGCAGATAGCTATAGAATACCTGCCGAGGGAGGTCAAATTTGGTTTGGAGGCTAGAGAAGGGCAATAGTTTGCGTGAGAGAGGATCCACTAGGGTCCCAAAATGAAATAGGTTCCGAGACGTCCACGGGTGGGACATGTGGTGGGTGAGGCTATCTGGCACTTTGGGGTTATACATAAACGAGGTCAAGAGCGAAGGTTCTGAGGACAGCCCGAGCGGCCCCGACAGTCGACGCCAAAGACATCGAAGCTGTGTCATAGATCCCAGCAAACGTTCAGGGGGAACCTCTGCGTCCGCACTCCAAAGTAGGTTATTAGGATGGATCGGGGCTAGCCATAACTTTTCGATCTCCGTCCACTTGTTGTAAGATCGTTATGTGAACCAAGATGCTATCGCACGCAGTTGTGTGGCTTGGTAGTATTTAACAAGGTTAGGAAACGCTAATCCCCTGTCCGAGCGCGCCGCCATTAGTACTGTCTGTGGTATTCTATGCCTCTTGTAGTTCCAAGTAAATTTAATCAGGTCAGATTAGAGGTTTTCTTAGGTGTTTGCAAGGGACAGGGATGGGTAACGTTTGGAAAAGATAGAGGAGCTTTGGGAGTAACGTCATTTTAACTGAGGCGATCCGGCCGAGCAGGGAGATATGGTGTTTTTTCCATTGTGCCAATAAGGATCGTTTTCCAGTGATAGGAGAAGTTGGCCTGTAAGTGAGCTATCTCTGCCTCAGCCATATTAATCGGGAGGGCCTCCGATTTAGACGTGTTAATTTTGTAACCCGACAAGTCCCCATACCTGGCCAGCTCAGCATGAAGGTTCGGGAGGGAGATTCTAGGTTGGGTCAGAGAGAGGATGATGTCATCTGCGAACAGGGAGATTTTAAGTTCCTTACCCCTAACAGGCACCCCCCGAATAGATGGGTTGCCCCGTATGGTGGCCGCTAAAGGCTCAACACAAAGAGCAAATAGCAGGGGCGAAAGGGGGCACCCCTGTCGAGTGCCGTTGGTGATCGGAAAGGACGAAGATAGGGCGAAGGGTGTTTTGACCTGGGAGGAGGGACTGGAGTAGAGGTGGCGAATCGCTCTCATAAATGGGCCCCGGATTCCCACGTGATGCAATGTGGCGAACATAAAGGGCCACCCCAGTCGGTCAAATGCCTTCTAGGCGTCCAAGCTAAGTAGCAGGGACGCCGTGTTGTCTCTGTTCGCCACATCCACCAAGTCTATTACTTTTCGGGTGTTATCGCCTGCCTGCCTGAGTGGCACAAAGCCTACCTGATCTTTGTGAATGAGGGAAGGGAGGACCATGTTCAACCGAATCGAAAGTAGTTTTGTGAAAATTTTCAGGTCTGAGTTCAGCAGGGCAATTGGTCTATAGTTGGCACAAAGAACAGGGTCCTTGTCTGGCTTGGGGATCAGGGTGATAAAGGAGCGCTGCATGTCTGCCGGGATGGGGCTATCTTGAAGGAAGGCATTAAAGAGTTTGCACATGTGGGGAAGCAGAAGGGGCAGGAAAGCTTTATAATATTCATAAGGCAGGCCATCTGGGCCTGGGGACTTGCGGGAGGGTAGAGATTTGATGGTCTGCTCTATCTCCTCTTCAGTTATCTGCATATTTAGGGAAGTTAGGTCAGAGGGTCGGAGCTTAGAAACACCGCTTTGTTCCAGGTATTGTGTCATGCTAAGTAAAACGGCCGGGGAGAGAGGGTCACTGGGGATGCCAGGGTTGCTGTAGAGGTTTGTGTAAAAGTCTGCAAAAGTACGGGCTATGTCCCTGGGGTGGGATTGGAGACAGCCCGAGCTGTCCTTAACTTGATAGGGCGTCGTCGCGAGGTGAGTGTCGCGCAGCTTCTTTGCTAAGAGGGAGTGGGCCCTATTACCCTTGTCGTAGTATATTTGCCGAAGCCTAACGAGGGCTTTTTCCACGCGGCCTAGGGCCAGGTCCCTCAGGGTTTCTCTGAGTTGTGTAATTTTCTTCAAGAGGGCGACGGAGGGGGAGATTTGCAGTCGGCGCTCCAGGGCCTCAAGTTCCCTTTCGGTTAGCTGAGTAGTGGCTAATGCGTCCATGCGTTGATTTTTAACCGATGGATTTCTCCACAGACGATCGTTTTTTTTCTATCGGTTTTTTAACCATCAGATCATTTTAAAACAAGTTCCTAGTTTTTTCACCGATGGATAAAAAAAAACCAATGGGGCCCACACACGATCGGTTTGTCTGATCAAAACGGTCAATCAGACCGTTTTGATCAGACGAACCGATCGTGTGCACGCGGCTTTATCATTTTTTGCTTATTTATATAACTTTGTGTAAGGGGTTCTTCGCAGCAAATGGTAGACACGTGTTGATCATTTTAACCACTTTCTGACAAGATCAACAGATATTTTTGCGTGATAAAAATTATAAATGTATTTAATTATTATTTATTATTTATTTAACCACTTAAGCCCTGGAGGATTTGGCTGCCAAATGACCAGAGCCCTTTTTGCGATTCGGCACTGCGTCGCTTTAACTGACAATTGCGCAGTCGTGCAATGTGGCTCCCGAACAAAATTGATGTCCCTTTTTTCCCACAAATAGAACTTTATTTTGGTGGTATTAGATCACCTCTGCGGTTTTATTGTTTGTGCTATAAACAAACATAGCATGACATTAAAAAAAAAAATGTAATATTTTTAACTTTTTGCTATAATAAATATCCCCCACAAAGATATAAAAAAAATATGTTTCTCAGTTTAGGCCGATACGTATTTTTCTGCATATTTTTGGTAAAAAAATATCAATAAGTCTTTGTTGATTGGTTTGCGCAAAAGTTATTGGGCCAGATTCAGGTACAATTGCCCTGGCGCAGAGTATCAGAGATACACTACACCACCGTATTTTACCTGGCTCTAAGTCGAATCCAGGAACATTTCGGCCCGTAAGGTACGGCGGCGTAGTGTATTTCTCGTGGCGGAATCGAAATACGCGATTAGGGGGTGTGAAGCATTTAAATTAGGCACGTCCCCGCGGCGATCGAACTGCGCATGCTCCGTTCAGAAATTTCCCGCCGTGCATTGCGCGAAATAACGTTGTTACGTAATATTTTTTTTGAGTAGCGTCGTTTACGTAAATTCCTATTCCCACCCGACTTACGCAAAAAAAAAAAAAAAAATTGAAATTCGACACGGGAACGACAGCCATACTTAACATGGGCCATCTAACTATAGACCAGCTAATAGCTGGTATAACTTTACGCAGCAAAAAGATGACTACAGATGCCGTAAGAGATTGCAAAGGACGATCGTAACTTTGTGGATCGCCGGAAAAAGCTCATTTGCATACCCTGACGTGGAAAACGACCCGAACTCCACCCAGCGGCCGCAAAAAGATTGCAGCATAGATCCGAAGGCGTACGAAGACGTAAGCCTGTCGGATCAAAGCCATCGAATCATGGTTTGAGGATTCAAACGAATGATACGACACGCGTAATTTGAAAGTACTCCGGTCTAACAGAAGATAGACCGGAGTAATGGCTCTGTGAATCTGGCCCATAGTGTCTACAAAATAGGGGATACTTTTATGGCATTTTTATTAATATTTTTTTTTTTACTAGTAATGGTGGCGATTAGTGATTTTTATTGTGACCACGTCATTATGAAGGACAGATAGACGCTATTTTGGGCCCATTGTCATTTATACAGCGATCAGTGAAAAATGCACTGATTACTGTGTAAATGATACACCGGCAGGGAAGGGGTTAAACACTAGGGGGCAAGGAAGGTTTTTTCTAGGCGTGTTGTAGTGTTGTAAGTCATCGTCTGTTCCGGGCACATTCATTCCAGGACAATACAGTGTCCCGGGAATGAAACTGACAGCCACCCCCCCCCCCCGGGCCAATCTGATGCCCCCAATAAAGGCTGCCACATCACTGTTTTACTCACTGACAGTACGTGTCCTGGCTTGGAGAAGCACAATTCCGCCCCCTGCTTGTGATTGGAGAAATCATAAATCCCGCCTCTTGTATCCAATCACTGTGCTGTGATTCGTTACAGCATAAGCTGATTTTTTGGAAGGGAGAGTATCCCTAAATGGTAGTTTGGAAATGTGGTCACCCTAGTGCCCGTGTGAATGCAAGACAGCTTGAACGAAATTCCATCAAAAAAAACAGATGGAAACTCCGATCGTGTGTGTACAAGGCATTAGAAAGAAAGTCAATTACCTTACCAGTATGTCTGTAGACTGTTGGAGGAAACTACAACAAACCTACACAAACTTGGAAAAAAAGAACATGAAAACCCCCACGCATAATGTGTCGTTTGAGGACGTCAAATTCTGGAGCCCAGAGGAGCAAGGCCTGAGTGATAATAATAACTTAGTAGGTATGCTTTGTCAGTTCAGTAGCATTGGGACAGCTTTAGGCTAATGTTTAATGCTTCAATTATTTTAACATGCTTTATATTTAGCCATTGTACATTATTTGAAATACATCATGTTTATTCATTTTTAAATATGAAGTGGTAAAAGGTGAGCATTTAAAATTTTCTATAAAGTGTTTGAATTTCTGAAATTCTGGGAATACTAGAAAAATTACAAGGTGACCATTGCTGACCTCTTCTTCTGAGAATCCTAGTTCCCTGGCTGCTGTGTTGATCCAAGGTGCTGATATAACAGCTGTAATATCCTCAGAGTCATGAAATAAGCATGCAGATACACAATGCACTTGCTACATGCTTGTTCTGAAATAGTAAAGCCACAGTCAGGCAACTAGAATTTCACAAAGAATGACAGCAATTGCAAACTCCATATGAGGATAGACAGACAGGCAGACTGACTATATAGTATCATTTGGGTTCATTCTGAACAGGCTTAAGTCCTGTTGCTTTGACTTTGATGTTCTACGTATGACAGTTTCCATTATATCATCAGTTCATGCTCAAAGCTAAAAACACATTTAATGTCCTTCGGTCTTTTCTTGTTGGATTTGGTATGTCACAACAGACCATTTGACACACTGATTTTATAGATGTTGATGTTGCATTACATTGTTTTTCTGTAAGTTTGCCCAATGCACATATGTCTGACTCCTCAGTTAATGCAGACATGTTTAAATGTTAACTTAAAGCTACATTAACAATCTTGTTGAGGTAAATAAAAAGCAACATACTGAATAAATACTTTCCTCTCTTAGGCCGTGTACACACGATCAAATCTATCTGCTGGAAACGGTCTGACAGACCGTCTCAGCAGACAGATTCAATCGTGTGACGGATTTGTCCAGCAGACAGATTTTAAAGCATGCTTTAAAATCTGTCTTCTGGGAACCCGTCGAACCGATATGTCTGCTGGTTAGTACGCTAACCAGCAGACATATCTGCCCGAACATGCGTCGAATGGATTCGACGCATGCGCGGAAGTGTTTTACTTCCCGGTGCGGTGACGTGGCGGCGTCAACGTCACCGCCACGTCACCGCGCTGTTTGCCGGCGGGGATTTTGGTTTGATCGTGTGTACAGCGATCAAACCAAAACAGCCAGCAGACAAATCTGATCAAATCGGTCTGATTTGAACAGATTCATTTGCTCGTGTGTACGGGGCCTTAAAGAAAATCACATTCTGATGTGGCCAAACATTTAGATGTTTGACTTTGTGATCTTGGCTTAAAGAAGCACATATATACTGCATATATATATATATATATATATATATATATATATATACATATATATATATATATATATATATATATATATATATAGTACAGACCAAAAGTTTGGACACACCTTCTCATTCAAAGAGTTTTCTTTATTTTCATGACTATGAAAATATTAGATTTACACTGAAGGCATCAAAACTATGAATTAACACATGTGGAATTATATACATAACAAAAAAGTGTGAAAAAACTGAAAATATGTCATATTCTAGGTTCTTCAAAGTAGCCACCTTTTGCTTTGATTACTGCTTTGCACACTTTCGGCATTCTCTTGATGAGCTTCAAGAGGTAGTCACCTGAAATGGTCTTCCAACAGTCTTGAAGGAGTTCCCAGAGATGCTTAGCACTTGTTGGCCCTTTTGCCTTCACTCTGCGGTCCAGCTCACCCCAAACCATCTCGATTGGGTTCAGGTCCGGGGACTGTGGAGACCAGGTCATCTGGGGCAGCACCCCATAACTCTCCTTCTTGGTCAAATAGCCCTTACACAGCCTGGAGGTGTGTTTGGGTTATTGTCCTGTTGAAAAATAAATGATGGTCCAACTAAACGCAAACCGGATGGAATAGCATGCCGCTGCAAGATTCTGTGGTAGCCATGCTGGTTTAGTATGCCTTTAATTTTGAAAAAATCCCCAACAGTGTCACCAGCAAAGCACCCCCACACCATCACACCTCCTCCTCCATGCTTCACGGTGGGAACCAGGCATGTAGAGTCCATCCGTTCACCTTTTCTGCGTCGCACAAAGACATGGTGGTTGGAACCAAAGATCTCAAGTTTGGACTCATCAGACCAAAGCACAGATTTCCACTGGTCTAATGTCCATTCCTTGTGTTCTTTAGCCCAAATAAGACTCTTCTGCTTGTTGCCTTTCTTTAGCAGTGGTTTCCTAGCAGATATTCTACCATGAAGGCCTAATTCACACAGTCTCCTCTTAACAGTTGTTCTAGAGATGTGTCTGCTGCAAAAGGTGGCTACTTTGAAGAACCTAGAGTATGACATCAATTTTCAGTTGTTTCACACTTTTTTGTTATGTATACAATTCCACATGTGTTAATTCATAGTTTTGATGCCTTCATTGTGACTCTACAATTTTCATAGTCATGAAAATAAAGAAAACCCTTTAAATGAGAAGGTGTGTCCAAACATTTGGTCTGTACTGTGTGTATATATATATATATACAAAAGGATTGGGATGCCTGCCTTTACACGCACATAAACTTAAATGGCATCCCAGTCTTATGCCGCTTAGGCCACGTACAGACGAGGAGACATGTCCGCTGAAACATGTCCGATGGACCGTTTCCAGCGGACATGTCTCCTCAGATTTTGGTCCGATGGCGTGTACACACCATGGGACGAAAAATCCCCTCTGACTGAGGACGTGGTGACGTGGCGGTGACGTTGACGCCGCCAAGTCACCACTCCAGGAAGTAAAATACTTTCACACATGCGTCAAATCCATTTGACGCATGCAGGAGATTTATGTCTGCTGGTTAAGCATACTAACCAGTGGACATGTCCGACGGACAGGTTTGCAGCGGACAAATTTCAAAGCATGCTTTGAAATTTGTTCGCTGGAAAAACCTGTCCGCTAGGTCGTACACACGATCGGATATGTCCGCTGAAACTGGTCAGCGGACCAGTTTCAGCGGACATGTTCGATCGTGTGTACGCGGCCTAACACACAATCGGAATTTCGGACAACAAATGTTTCGACCTCCAGCAGGCCACTGGTGTGAATGTCTCTGACCAAACAATCAGAAACAGACTTCATGGGAGTGGCCTAAAGGCCCGACGTCCTCTAGTGTGCTCTGTGCTCACTGCCGGACACTGTGGAGCTTGATTGGCATTTTCTATTGAACACCAGAATTGGCAGGTCTGCCACTGGTGCCCCATGCTTTTCACAGATGAGAGCAGGTTGACCCTGAGCATATGTGACAGACATGAAAGGGTCTGGAGAAACCGGAGAACTTTATGCTGCCTGTAACATTATTCAGCATGACCGGTTTGGTGGTGGGTCAGTGATGGTCTGGGAGGCATATCCATGGAGGGACACACAGACCTCTACAGTCTACACAATGGCACCCTGACTGCTGTTAGGTATCGGGATGAAATCTTTGGACCCATTGTCAGACCCTACGCTGGTGCAGTGGGTCCTGGGTTCCTCCTGGTGCACGCCAATGCCCGGCCTTATGTGGCAAGAGCATGCAGCCAGTTCCTGGAGGATAAAGACATTTATACCATTGAATGCCCCCCACGCTCACCTGACCTCAATTCAAAAGAACACCTCTGGGACATTATGTTTTGGTCCGTCCGGTGCCACCAGATCATTGCAGCTTAACCTCTTAAGGACCGCCTACTGCACATATACGTCGGCAGAATGGCACGGCTGGGCACATCAACGTAAATATACGTTGGTTTTAGTACCCAGCCGTGGGTCACGGGCGAAGCTCCAAGACCGGGACCGTGGGACTCGCGAACCCGATTGCCGCTGCAGTGCGGCGATCCGTAGACATGTGCATAGAAAATGTTTTCGTTTTTTTTTGTTCCGTTTCGTATGGTCCCGTCTGTTCGTTTCCGTTCGTTTTTCGTAAGACGCCCGTTTTCCCGTTCGTTCCCGTTCGTTTGTCGTACGACGTGATTTTTTCGTATTCCGATCGTTTCGTATTTCCGTTACCGTTTTATTTTCGTACATGCGGTATGATTCGTTATTCTGTTTAATTCATGTTCGTTTCTTGTTAGACAATAATTATCGTGAATTTTCGTCAATTTGCATTCTGTGTATCTTGAATGCTTTTCTTTTGTTAGTGTCAGTTGTATGTTCATTGTTCAATGACATCTATAACAAAAGAATTTCATTATGTATATTGAATGAATTCCTTTTTCTGTTTTCTGTGTATTCAAAATACTGAAGGCAAATTTTTTGTTATAGGTGTCATATCAACAAACGAAAATAACAAAAGAAACGTGTTCAAATGCAAATCTTTTGTTTATGTTTTTTTTGCATGGCCAGAGAGTTAGGCTGGCCATACATGATACAATTTTCTGTGCAATTTTCTTTAGATTTACCTTCAACTATGTAGTGCAAGGGCCTGCCTGATTGCATACAATTGAAAGTGTTGTTTAGTTTGACCTCTTATATGGTTTTTGGTAAATCTAAAAGAAAATTGTACAAGAAAATTGAACATGTATGGCCAGCCTCAGTGACTGAAAGCAGCTTCTCTTTTGTGCAGAATAGTGAGTACACTTGTACAGTAAAGCCTAATAAACTTTTCTGTGGATTTTCATCTGAAGGGAGATCAGTTGGCCAGACTTTTGAACCCAAAAATGGTTTTCTGATGCAGTTTAAAAACGAACAAATTTTCTGAGAACGATCGGAAAATGATCGTTTTTATGTTTGTTGTTAAAATAGTCTGACCAAGTGTATGGGGCTTAACAATAGTATTGATAATTTAAAAGGGCAAGGCAGAATCAAGGGAGAAAGGGGTGTAGGATGGGGACAAAGGGAAGATGTAGGACAGAGGGGCGCTGAATAAGAAAGATACGCGCTTCTTCTTTGTATTGTTTTTGTTTTCTCTCTCCTTCCTACAGTTTGCTTATTTTTGTATAATCCCCTAACATATAGACATCATAACAAGGGGAGAAGAGAGAAGTGGGAAAAAAAAAAAAAATGGGGAACAAATGGAAGAATAAAGCACAAATGATGCGAGACCGAGGAGGAAAAGCGAAGGGCGGAAATATTGTGAGCAATCCCCAAGAAAAAAAAAAAAAAATAGTCTGACCAACACACTATTCTGCACAAAAGAGAAGCTGCTTTCAGTCACTGAGGCTGGCCATACATGTTCAATTTTCTTGTACAATTTTCTTTTAGATTTACCAAAAACCATATATGAGGTCAAACTAAACAACACTTTCAATTGTATGCAATCAGGCAGGCCCTTGCACTACATAGTTGAAGGTAAATCTAAAGAAAATTGCACAGAAAATTGTATCATGTATGGCCAGCCTAACTTTCTGGCCATTAAAAAAACCATACACAAAAGATTTGCATTTGAACACGTTTCTTTTGTTATTTTCGTATGTTGATATGACACCTATAACAAAAAATTTGCCTTCAGTATTTTGAATACACAGAAAACAGAAAAGGGAATTCATTCAATATACATAATGAAATTCTTTTGTTATAGATGTCATTGAACAATGAACATACAACTGAAAAGGAACACAAAACGGATTCAAACAAAATACACAATGCAAACCTCTTGATACAGAGTTCATTTTCGTTATTTTGCCATTTTCGTTTTGTCGTTTTTTCCCGTCGGATCGTTCGTTCGTATTTGCGGTCGTTCGTTATGCGGCTCATCCGTTATCCCATCGTTTTCGTATTTTGGTGCTTTACCGTTTTCGTATGTACACATTATCCCGTGGGTACGAAAATGAACATTTTCGTACGAAAATAACATTCGTACGAACGGGAATGCACATATCTAGCGATCCGTCCCTGGAGCTTAAGAACGGGGAGAGCCGTGTGTAAACACGGCTTCCCCGTGCTTCACTGTGGCCGCAACATCGATCGCGTCATCCCTGTTATAGGGGGACACGATCGATGACGTCACACCTACAGCCACACCCCCCTACGCTTGTAAAAACACACACAGGGAAAACTCAAAGTCACAGCGCCCCCTGTGGTTAACTCCCAAACTGCAACTGTCATTTTCACAGTAAACAATGTAATTTAAATGCATTTTTTGCTGTGAAAATGACAATTGTCCCAAAAATGTGTCAAAGTTGTCCGAAGTGTCCGCCATAATGTCGCAGTCATGAAAAAAAATGCTGATCGCCGCCATTAGTAGTAAAAACTTTTTTTTTTATAAAAATGCAATAAAACTATCCCTTATTTTGTAAACGCTATACATTTTGCGAAAACCAACCGATAAACGCTTATTGCGATTTTTTTTTTACCAAAAATAGGTAGAAGAATACGTATCGGCCTAAACTGAGGAAAAAAACGTCTTTTTATATAATTTTGGGGGATATTTATTATAGAAAAAAGTAAAAAATATTGATTTTTTTTTAAATTGTCGCTCTATTTTTGTTTATAGCGCAAAAAATAAAAACCGCAGAGGTGATCAAATACCACCAAAAGAAAGCTCTATTTGTGGGGAAAAAAGGACGCCAATTTTGTTTGGGAGTCACGTCGCACGACCGCGCAATTGTCAGTTAAAACGACGCAGTGCCGAATCGCAAAAAGGGGCAAGGTCCTTTACCTGCATTTTGGTCCGGGTCTTAAGTGGTTAAGCATCCATGTGTTTGAAAACGCTGTTTCGCGTTCCAGCTGCGCTCTAAACGGCGGAAGTGACATATCATGATCAGGCAACTCTGCTCATCAAGAATTGGAAGACCCTGATGCATTTTATTATTTGCATACAGATTATTCACTTTTGTTAGACACATATCATATATTACAACTTGTTGTTGGATTTTAAATATATTTTTTTGCACATGTTGGTGTTTGCTGGTTCTGTTTGAATCATATGTTAGCACATTTGCACTTAAAAAAGGAATTAGGGAGCGCGGATTATATCAGTCTAGTATTGATTTCTTTTTTCACTTACCTTTTTTCTGCAAGGAGCTGCTCATATTATTATTTTCTATTATTATTCACACTGTTCATTTTTTTATTTTATTTTTTGTTTACATTTTTGCGCTGGTTTGGGGCACAAAACCCCTCATACACTTTTAAAAAATGAATGCAGCCACCACCTCTAATGATAGGTAAGTTGCAATCTATTAGATTTTTGGTTTTGGGTTTAATACTGCTTTAGGTTTTAAGTGTTTTATGTAGTGGCAGGTTCACTTTAAATACACGCCATCAGTAAAATGTTCTTCATAATATATACTGCATACAGTACAAAGGACAATGTGACCAATTTCTGTGTGTTCATCTTCTGTTTCTACTTCAGAGCTAACCAGCATTTCAGAGAGTCTTCTCTGAGGTCCAGTAATGCACACTGTCACATTTGCTGCTGATATTCTTAGCTCCACTAACATTTTCTGAACACCTTCCGTGGTACAAGTGGATATTTCCTCATTGCTGGCATATACAAGCTGCATTGACATGCTAAATTGAAACTATAAAGTATTTAACGTGAGAATTTTAAAGTGTATTTCCACATTCGCAGTCACATTCGAAAAACACCCACTATACTGTATGTTTGTTACTGTATGTGTTCCCATTCACGCGGCAAACCTCAAAAGTATATACAGTATATAAAAAAAAAGTTGTCAATGCCCGAGACCGTTGGGAGTGTCTATGAGTGTCTCCGAGTGTCTCCAGGAAGCGATGAGAGCCACTATCGCCCGCAAATCTCTAGCCACATATAAAGCTGTACTGTATACTGTACATCAGTGGCTTCAATGTACATATACACAGCAGCTTTACAGTAGGTGACTGGGATATTGTGTCAATCTCGCTCCCTTTCTCGGCGAGATTGACCACCTACGAGCCCCATCGCGGGAGCCAGCGCCGAGCTGGCTTGCCGCGATGGAGACAAAGCCGTCATAGAAGCGACGGGGATCCGACGCGGATTCCCGCCAATTCTACACGTGGGCGGAGTTTGTTATGAATCTTGAAGGAGAAATCCCCGCCGGATTTTTAAAGAAAAATCCGGCATGGGTTCCCCCCTCAGGAGCATAACGGGCCCTTAGGTCTGTTATGGGTTGTAAGGAGACCCCCTACGCCGAAAAAACGGCGTGGGGGTCCCCCCACAATCCATAACAGACCCGTATCCAAAGCACGCCGGCCGGCCGGTCAGGAAGGGAGTGGGGGCGAGCGAGCGCCCCCCCTCCTGAGCCGTACCGGGCAGCATGCCCTCAACATGGGGGGGTTAGGTGCTCTGGGGCAGGGGGCGCACTGCGGCCCCCCACCCCAGAGCACCCTGTCCCCATGTTGATGAGGACAGGGCCCCTTCCCGACAACCCTGGCCGTTGGTTGTCGGGGTATGCGGGCGGGAGGCTTATCGAAATCTGGAAGCCCCCTTTAATAAGGGGGCCCCCAGATACCGGCCCCCCACCCTAAGTGAATGAGTATGGGGTACATTGTACCCCTACCCATTCACCTGCAAATAAAAAGTGTAAACACAAATAAACCACACAGGGTATTGAAATATTTTATTAGTTGGCCGCCGGGGGGGGGTTGTGTATGATCGCTTTTATAAAAGCGCCCCCCTCCGGCGGGCTTCTGTGGGGGGTGGGTGCCGCCGTCTGGTTCTCTTCCGCCGCCGGGGGGGGCGCTTTGATAAAAGCGCCCACCACCCGGCAGGCTTCTTTCGACGTCTTCGGCGGCTGGGGGGTCTTCTCCCACTCTCCGGGGTCTTCTCCCACTCTCCGGGGTCTTCTCCTGCTCTCCAGGGGTCTTCTCCGCTCTCCGGGGGTCTTCTCCGCTCTCCGGGGGTCTTCTTCTTCTTCAGGACTCGCCGCCGCTAACTTTGTGTGTTAGCTCAATTACTAGCGGCGGCGAGCCCCCTCCTCTGTGACGTCGTCTTCTTCTTCTTCTCCAGATGTTGACGCGACGCTTCCTTCCGCTGTTATGCCGGGCGCGCGGCTCGCAGCGAGTTATATAGGCCTGTCTTGTGACGTCGCAGTCCCATCATGCTCCGGTAGGTACCACGTGCTACCTACCGGAGCATGATGGGACTGCGACGTCACAAGACAGGCCTATATAACTCGCTGCGAGCCGCGCGCCCGGCATAACAGCGGAAGGAAGCGTTGCGTCAACATCTGGAGAAGAAGAAGAAGAAGACGACGTCACAGAGGAGGGGGCTCGCCGCCGCTAGTAATTGAGCTAACACACAAAGTTAGCGGCGGCGAGTCCTGAAGAAGAAGAAGACCCCAGGAGAGCGGAGAAGACCCCCAGAGAGCGGAGAAGACCCCCGGAGAGCGGAGAAGACCCCCGGAGAGCGGAGAAGACCCCCAGGGAGCAGGAGAAGACCCCGGAGAGTGGGAGAAGACCCCCCAGCCGCCGAAGACGTCGAAAGAAGCCCGCCGGGTGGTGGGCGCTTTTATCAAAGCGCCCCCCCGGCGGCGGAAGAGAACCAGACGGCGGCACCCACCCCCCACAGAAGCCCGCCGGAGGGGGGCGCTTTTATAAAAGCGATCATACACAACCCCCCCCCCGGCGGCCAACTAATAAAATATTTTAATACCCTGTGTGGTTTATTTGTGTTTACACTTTTTATTTGCAGGTGAATGGGTAGGGGTACAATGTACCCCATACTCATTCACTTAGGGTGGGGGGCCGGTATCTGGGGGCCCCCTTATTAAAGGGGGCTTCCAGATTCCGATAAGCCTCCCGCCCGCATACCCCGACAACCAACGGCCAGGGTTGTCGGGAAGGGGCCCTGTCCTCATCAACATGGGGACAGGGTGCTCTGGGGTGGGGGGCCGCAGTGCGCCCCCTGCCCCAGAGCACCTAACCCCCCCATGTTGAGGGCATGCTGCCCGGTACGGCTCAGGAGGGGGGGGGGGGGCGCTCGCTCGCCCCCACTCCCTTCCTGACCGGCCGGCCGGCGTGCTTTGGATACGGGTCTGTTATGGATTGTGGGGGGACCCCCACGCCGTTTTTTCGGCGTAGGGGGTCTCCTTACAACCCATAACAGACCTAAGGGCCCGTTATGCTCCTGAGGGGGGAACCCATGCCGGATTTTTCTTTAAAAATCCGGCGGGGATTTCTCCTTCAGGATTCATAACAAACTCTGCCCACGTGTAGAATTGGCGGGAATCCGCGTCGGATCCCCGTCGCTTCTATGACGCACTCGCTGGAATGTGCTTTTACTATTCCAGCGAGTGCGAGATATCGGCAGCCTGTCGCCGAGATTCAGCGTGATGCTGGCGTGCTAAAAACACATTCTCGGCGGCAGGCACTGTACATGAATGAGCTGAAGACTCCTTCACATTGTGAGTGTAATTCTTGTTTTTTGGTTATTTCCGACATTTCCCAAGGCTCCGTCTGGCCGCGCTTGCACAGAACAGCAGACGGTCCGCGGAAAATGGCAGAGGGTCCCCGCAGTACCCGGTTCGTAAGTAGGAGAAGTTTATAACTCAGGCGTTTGTAAGTCGGGGACCCCCTGTATTGGGAATATATCCTTCCACTTCCTCTAAACGACAGGACGTGATGGGAAATCCCCCCAATGATACACAGATGATAAAACAAATCTAAAATAAATAAAATTAAAGTAAAAAGTTTAAAGTGGAGGTTCACCCTCCAAAAAATTTCTAGCATGCCACGGAGCCCACCCACCCGACAGGCAGTATGCCGGTGTTTTTTTTTTTTTCCTCTGTACATACCTTTTTACGGGCTCTCTTCCCCTCCGGCGATCCTGCTTGACTGGGCGTTTCCAATCACAGGCTGTGATTGACATCCCTCAGCCCGGCGCATACAGCGTGTCACGAGCTGCCGAAGGAATCCGAACGTCGGTGCGGCTCTATACGGCGCCTGTGCACCGACGTTCGGGTTCTTTCAGCATCTCATGACGCGCTGTATGCGCCGGGCTGAGGGACGTCAATCATGGCCTGTGAATGTAAACGCCCAGTCCCGCGGGATCGCCGGAGGGGAAGAGAGCACGTAAAAAGGTATGTTCAAAAAAAAAAAAACACTGTCATACTGCCGGTCGGGTGGGTGGGCTCCGTGGCATGCTAGAATTTTTTTTGGAGGGTGAACCTCCCCTTTAAGATTTAGATATAATTTAAGCATTGAGCATTGATCATTATATTTCTATGAATACATTAAATTACATCATAGACATGGATAGCTTTTTAAGTAGCTGTAGCAATCATATATTCAAATACTTGATATAGTTCTGCTTCTGGGTAATAATTTCAATAAAGCTCTTCAAGCCTTTATGAAAAATGTCCACATTGGCCTTTCAGGGGCAAGTGGCGGTGTCTCTGCAAAGGAACCCCCTGACCCCCATATACTCATCTTATCTGTATTTGATTGCTGTTCTGTCACAGCTGGAAGTGAAATGTTTGATTACCGTAATTAAATCAATTCCTCAGTCAGTCAGTCAGAGATTGGCTGCTTGGCCTGAGCACTATCATAGGGAACAGTGGCAGCTGTTTTTTGGGGGAGGCGGCGGCAAACAAACCAATCGCCATCATCCGCCACCAAACCATTTCATCATCTGTCACAAAAAGCCCCTGAAGATATAAAATGGTGGCTGGGTTCAACCAGAAGAAGATGGAGTAACAATGACCACAATTGAACCCTGTGGAAATATCTAGATGCTTTTAAAAAAATTGCTGTAGTATTTTTTCTGTTATTGATTTGATCAAACTATACTGAAGTTGCCAATGTATTGCCCAATTTACAATTTGCAATCAACTGCAGTTAAAGGGGTTGTAAAGGTTTGTTTTTTATTTTCTAAATAGGTTCCTTAACCTCCCTGGCGTTATGATTCTGTCTGGGCCTGTGTCTGAGACATTTTTAAAAGAAATGTTGATGTCCCTCAAAGCGTCCCTGCATACTGACATGATGGCTGGCATAAGTAACTGCCGCAAGGAGGTACAGGCCATAGGAGACAGGGTAGATCAGGTGGAGCAGTGTGTGGGGAACCTCACATCATCCTTCAACAACATGGTGGATGCCCATAGCCACCATAGTGATGAACTTGCTTGGCTGAAAAACAAAGTGGCAGATTTAGAAGACCGCTCCAGAAGGAACAACCTTAAATTAAGGGGGGTCCCCGAATCAGTCCCCACTACGCAACTTCTATCCTACACCCAAGCATTCTTTTCTACTCTGCTACCCTCCTTGTCTCCTCATGATCTCATTGTGGATCGCATACATCGCATACCCAAGCCCTCCTTCCTGCCAGATTCCACTCCCAGGGACGTGTTGCTTAGGGTACACTTCTACCATGTCAAGGAGCAGATCATGGTGGCATCTCGCAGAACAGAAAACAGGCACCCTCCCTACACTGACCTTCAAATACTCCCTGATCTGTCCAGACATACCCTACAACAACGCCGCAACCTGGCGACAATAACCAAAGCGCTGAGGAACCACAACATTGCTCACAAGTGGAAATACCCGGCAAAATTGGTGGTCACCCATGACGGTACGTCAGTCCCCATATCCACGTTAGATGAGGGCTTAGCGATGCTACGCCAGTGGGGTATACTACCGGACCAGACACCTTCAATGGCTCCGACTCCTTCTGCGCCACTCGCCCCATTACAAGAGGATTGGCAGCTGGTCACACGTAAACGTTCTTCTAAAACAAAACACGGTGGTAACGTGTGAATCACTACGAGTATACATAGATACTCTCTCTGGCTACAGGGGTTATACACACTAATCCCTGTTTTTTCTCCCCCTAAATCTTTAGCAGCAGTCATACCTGCACATGGATCAGTTTATGGATCTCTTTCTTATCGTTCTTTCTATTCAAGTGTTTTTGTTTATGTTTTTTTCTCATACCATTTTTTTTGTTGAAGTTGAAAAACCAGAACTACACCATCGTCTCCTCTTGGAAGCAACCGGAGAACACATCCTCCTTCAAGCCACCATCCCGGGTCACAGTGAGTACGATCACCTCATGACATGTCAGACCGCTCACAAACAGCACTATGCCTATTACCTGTTTAACTATTAATGCACGGGGTCTTAACCACCCTGCTAAAAGGATGTCCATGTGGACCGAGGCGAAAACACGCAACGCGGATATCCTGTGCGTCCAGGAAACTCATTTTCAGGAATTTAATGCCCCTAAATGTTCCCACAAGGACTTTCCACATGTTTTCTTGGCTTGCACACCTGGCCGTAAAAAGGGAGGGGTACTACTAGCTATCAGGAATACCTTGTCTTTCCACTTACAGGAAGTCACTCCTGACCCCAACGGCAGGTACATCATTTTGAAGGGGGACATTAACTCACAGCCTTTCACAATAGTGGCCTTATACGCCCCAAACTCACACCAGACCCGCTTTCTTGGCAGGCTGCTACGGAAAGTTAAGGCTCAACAATACGGAAACCTTCTAATGTGTGGGGACTTTAATCTCATTATTGACCCAAGCCTGGATACGTCCTCAAAGAACTATAAAGGTTCCACGCAACTGGGTAGTTTGATGCACAGAGAGGAACTATATGATGCGTGGAGATGCCTACATGAGAGCTTGAGAGACTATACTTTTTTTTCACATAGACATTGCTCCTATTCACGTATTGACCTGTTCTTGGTAGATAAGTGGTTGCTACAAAGGGTATCTGCGGCCCGGATTCACGACATAACGTGGTCCGACCACGCAGCGGTGACAATATCCATTGCTGACCAGGCTGCCTCCCCCTCCCCCCCCATCTGGCGCAATAATGTCCGACTAATGCAAGAGCCTCAAATCTCTGACCAAATATCCAAACATCTTGCAGAATTCTTCCTTAACAATGCTCACTCAGTAGACGATCCCTTTACCCTCTGGAGCGCCCATAAGGCGTTCACCAGGGGCATAATGATTCAACTAGGCGCTAGGGAAAAACGAAGACGCACAAACAAACTTGACTCTATCCTTGCTGACATACATGAGCTAGAAACAAAGAATAAGCAGTCACCCAACCAGACTCTCTCGGCGAAACTCTCCAAGTTGAGAACCTCGCTTAAAGATCTATTGACCCAACAATATGATTATCACCTTAGAAAACTCAAACTTAACTCATACGCTAACGCGAACAGAGCGGGCAAATATCTGGCCAATAGACTAAAAGCAACTCGCACGAAATCGAGAATTGACCACTTAATCCATCCCACCCTTAAACATAAAATTACCGACCCTCAGAAGATAGCAGATCAATTCGCTGATTACTATGGTAGCTTATACAACATTAAAAATGATCCCTCCACCCATCAACCCACGCCATCGCAAATTTCAGATTTCCTACAGCGGATTAGCCTACCCTCTCTCTCAGACCCACAACTTCTCTCCTTAAACTCACAATTCACCACCTCTGAGGTAGAAAATGCGATAGCCACCCTACCTAATGGTAAATCCCCGGGACCGGATGGGTTTTCGAATGAATATTTTAAAATTTTTGGTCACCTTCTGGCTCCCCATATGCAATCCATTTTCAATAAAGCCGCAAACACAGCATCGTTTCCCCCTGAAATGTTACAAGCCTACATAGTTACCCTTCCTAAGCCAGGTAAAGAACCAAACACTCCCTCCAACTTCCGGCCAATTTCACTCCTGAATACGGACGTAAAAATTTATGCCAAAATTCTGGCCAAACGCCTAGCAGATCTCATACCATCCCTCATTAAGCGCGACCAGATGGGTTTTGTGAGGGGACGGCAGACCTCAGATGCAACCAGGAGGATAATCAATGTTATTCACCACGCTGAAAATACTCGAACGCCTTCTCTGCTGCTTTCCATAGACGCGGAGAAGGCGTTCGATAGGGTCCACTGGGGTTATATGCAAGCGACTCTATCCAAATTTGGGTTTGATGGACATATTAGAGACGCAATACTGGCTTTGTATTCATGCCCCTCTGCAAGGGTGTACACATCCAGTATGCTGTCAGTGCCATTTCATATCTCCAATGGCACACGCCAGGGATGTCCGTTATCTCCAACGATATTTAATCTCATGATTGAACCCCTGGCGGAGACTATCCGGTCGCTGGCAGACATACGAGGGTTCAAAATAGGCTCGACTCACCATGTCATAAACCTGTTTGCAGATGACGTAATATTGATGCTGACAGACCCGCTCACTTCATTACCTAAAGCACATGACGCACTGGTGTCCTTTGGGGAAATATCTTACTACAAGGTGAACTTCACCAAATCATACATACTGAACCTAGGCCTATCAACAGCGGACCGCCTCCACCTGCACCAAAAACTCCCTTATGTATGGAATGACGACACTATAACATACCTGGGCATCAAAGTGACCAACTCCACTAGATCCCTAGCAGATACTAATCTAAAAACGCTGTTACAGAAACTTAATACACAGGTTATTGGACTGTCCCATAAAGAATTGTCCTGGATGGGTAGGTTGGCCGCCTTCAAAATGCTCATACTGCCACAGATTTTGTACATTTTTAGATCCCTACCAATTGCCATTGCCCCAAAATACACCAAAGCACTCTCCAATATTCAATGGCGTTTTCTGTGGGGCACAAAACGAGCACGGTGCTCACGCACCACCCTACTACCTCATAAAAGTGTGGGGGGAGCAGGATTAGTGGACATTCAAGACTACCTCAAGGCGACTAGGCTTGATCAACTCAAGTACTGGTTCCTCCCCTCTGACGCACCACTATGGGTGGACATTGAGAAAGACCTGGCCCCCACGCATGACCTCCCATCACTCCTTCTAGGGGATTCATGGATACCGTGGAATTTGACTTCCACACCCCCGACCATAGCTACTTCAATACAGACATGGAGATCCCTTCTGAACTCCCATCTCCCCAACCGGCGACCTGTACAGCATAAGTTCTCCCTACAATGGTTGGAGGCTCATATACCAATGATATCGCTAAAATTTTTCGACACATATGGTATACACACAGTACACGACTTCATGAAGGATGGGAGACCTAAACCAGTGCAACAAATGATTCTGTCTGGAATTTTGTACCAAAAGCGTTGCAATTGTTTTGCAAGGAAATGTGGTGTTATGTATTATAGGCCTGCAATTCTTAGTAAGTACTTACTTAAATCTATCTAAACAAGAGTCTAATAGGCATCCCGGGTATGATTTTTTTTTATTTTTTTTATTAAAAATTATAATATAATAAATAATTATAAAAAATTATAACAAATAATAATATAATTATAGTAAAAATTATTCAATAATGTAATCAAATCAAAATCACTGAAATTTGCTCAGTTGCAGAATTTTTGCTGTCATTATTTTTTTTTTTTATGACGAATTTCCCCATAAATCGCTATCGCTAAATTCTGCAAGTGATTCTGATTTATTATCGCTGTTTTTTAGCTGCTCTAAAACAATTTTTGCCATAAAGGGACACTTTTGGTTGCTATGGGCAATCTACAGTTTGCAGGGAGAAAGAAAAGTTTTTATTATATAAAAGGACATGTAGTGTACAGGGCAGACCACTATGGACATGGGGGGTGTGTATTTTGTACATACAGTACTGTAATCTATAAGATTACAGTGTACTGTATGTAATGTGTTTGTTTACATTTTTGAATTTGGTGCCGTTCTCCGTCCCCGTGCATCGTAACGTCGCAGGGAACGGAGATCGGCGGCGCGCGGGGACGCTGTGTGAATCGAGCGAGCACCCGCTCGCTCACACAGCGGGGATGCATCGCTGGATCCACGGAGAAGGTAAGTAAACTGTCTCTGTGGATGCTGCGAGGCGAGCCCATGTCTGACACGGGATCAACGATAGTAGCAGGAAATTTTTACCCCGTGTCAGACACGGGAAAACCGCCAGGGAGGTTAAGCTAGTGCATTGTTGGTTCAATTACCTTTTCCTTTGATTTCCCTTCTAAATGTTTTTTTTCTTTGTTTCCTTTGTCTGAATTTCTCACTTCCTGTTCCTCCTCAGTAAGCTGTTCAGTAAGCTGTTCTGGCTGACTAACCATGGCTCAGATGATGGTGGCAAGTTTACTAAGGGGAAACAGGAAGTGAGAAATGTAGACAAAGAAAAAAAAACATTTAGAAGGGAAATCGAAGGAAAAGTGAACCAACAATGCAATAGCTTAAAGGAACCGATTTAAGAAAATAAAAAACAAACCTTTACAACCTCTTTAACCAATTAAGACCCTGACCATTATGCAGGTAAAGGACCTGGCCAGTTTTTGTGAAACGGCACTGCATCGCTTTAACTGACAATTGCGCGGTCGTGCGATGTGGCCCCCAAACAAAATTGACATCCTTTTTTTCCCCACAAATAGAGCTTTCTTTTGGTGGTATTTGATCACCTCTGCGATTTTTTTTTTTTGCGCTATAAACAAAAATAGAGCGACAATTTTGAAAAAAAAATCAATATTTTTTACTTTTTGCTATAATAATAAATATCCCCAAAAAATATATAAATGTTTTTTTTCCTCAGTTTAGGCCGATACGTATTCTTCTACATATTTTTTGTAAAAAAAAAAGTTTATTGATTGGTTTGCGCAAAAGTTATAGCGTTTACAAAATACAGGATAGTTTTATGGCATTTTTATTAATATTTTTTTTTTTACTACTAATGGTGGCGATCATCGATTTTTTTTTGACACATTTTTGGGACCATTGTCATTTTCACAGCGAAAAGTGCTATAAAAATGCACTGCTTACTGTGAAAATGACAATGACAGTTTAGGAGATAACCACTAGGGGGTGCTGTAGGGGTTAAGTGTAACCGCATGTGTGTTTCTTACCGGAAGGGTCGGGGCTGGACTTGTGACGTCAGTGATCATCTTTACCTATATCAGGGAACAGACAATCAATGACATTGCCACAATGAAGAATGTGGAAGGTGTGTTTACACACACCTCTCCCCATTCTTCAACCCCCTGTGACTGATTGTGGGACACCGGTGACGATTGGGTCCGCGGGCGCGGTCACAGAGCTTCAGGCGACCCACGGCTGGGCTCTTAAAGGTGACCTACCTGTACGTGCCTGTGCCCAGCCGTGCCATTCTGCCGACGTATATAGTTGGTAGGGGTCCTTAAGTAGTTAATCAAACTTGTAGGCAGTAGACTGTAAAATTTCTGCCAAATCCTTGTGATGGAATTTATAAATTGCCAGTGGCTAGAAGGTTTATGAAATTTAGTGAAAATTGCAAATGCATTGGTACCTTACATGTTGACAAGTTGGAGCGTTTCTTTAGCTTTCAACCACAGTAATCAATCCATGGTAAACTATGGTATCAATCATTTTCCAGTTTCGAGTGACAAAGTGATTAAAACTGCTCGGAAGTTAACCGAAAATGCCTTTTAATCAACACTGTGGTGGTTTTAATCATTTTAAACTCCAATTTTTATTTTTTTTGGTCACTTACACCTGGAAGAGAAATGAACCGTGGTTGACAGATTGCTGCGGTTATAAGCTAATGCTCAGCTCCGAAATGGACTACCAATTTGCCAAGTATACAACCAGCATTACAATGACAAATACAGTCATTTATATGAAAATCTGCAGTGTACCTTTTCCAAGTGCTATTATTTTTGGGCACAGATGGGCATGGATGGGATTATGTTTACCAATTAAAGAAATAGGAGTTAGGGTCATACATTTTTTAAATCACAGTCTCGTAGCAAATAAATGAATGGTCGTCCAACTTCCCCTTTTTTTCCATTTAGGAGAATGACTGCATTTTATTGGCAGAAGAGCAGCTGTTGTGACAGATCCAATCTGTGACACAAATCTGGCGGCCTGTAATTGAGAAGATCACCTGAGGGCTTTTTCCATTAAGAATGCATTTGTAGTCTTAGCAACACTATTTCTCCAATGGTAATACATTTATCAAGGTATTACGAAACATAAATTCATCAATAAACTCTATATAGTTTATCTGTGGAGTATAAAGTGGAAACTCCAGTTACACTTCTAAGCATGCATGTGAAATGCATTTACGTGAACTCTTTTACCTTAGACAGGAGTTTATTTCTGTTCAGCCAGTCTTGTGATTCACACAGCCCTTCCACCTCTCTGCTGGTTAGGCTTTACAACCACCGGTGTTACCTGGCTGCTCATTAGACAAAGAGTGTCATGAGAATGCTCCAGGCCAGTGGTGGGGAAGCAAACCAAAGGTGTGTGAATCACAAGATTGGTTTAACATACAAAAGAGGAGGGAGAAGGAGGGGCCGAATTTCTGATGTACCTCCAACAGAAGTGGGGACAGGGCACCTGTCAAACACAGGTGCCCGCTCTCCCCCAAAAGGTGCCAAATGTTGCACCGGGGGGGGGTTAAATAAGTGGAAGTTCCACTTTCTGCTTTGATACAGAAATCAGTTTAAGACAAATGCTGAATATAGTGTATAAAGGATGTCTTTACAATTATGATCAGGATAATATATTAAGTTGTGTCTCTATTATAAAAAAAATTCTGTTCTACCTGCCTCTCTTCGGTAATAGTGATGGTGACGTAAGGGGGCTACACTAAGCCATTTATGGGGGGGAACAATGCATACTCCTATCATGAAATGTTCAGAAATGCTGGCCAGTTACTTAAATTGTTACTAAACCCAGGACCCTGCATTCACTGTATCTGGTCTGCTACAGTACACAGAACACGGAGATGCAATTATTTTAGTAAATATAAACTGCTAAATTCCTTTTCTCATCAGCAGTATATAGCAGTCTTGTGACTTCTGTCAGTATCTGGCTATCAGTGTCTGGTAAAGCTTGTAGGAGGAGTTTCCATTCTCCTCTGACTGTATTATGAGGCTGTAGGACCCCTGGCCCTCTGTCTGGACAGTGTTAATTGGCCCTGTGCATTCTCCCAAGAAAAAAAAAAAACTGAGCATGTGCAGATTGCCCCCAAGGCTCTGTACTGTCAGCGGATGAATTAGGGACTGTGGAAGAAGGGGAGGATCGGAGAAGACAGGATCAAACAGCCTTTTTACACAATGTGCAGGATCACCCAGGCTCCACATTGAGTATAACAAGCATGCTTTACTGCATATACAGACTGATTACTGTTGTGAGTTTAGTAACACTTTAACAGTTTAATGGAAATTTTTAAAACTTTTGAAAACTTTCCTAGATCCCATAATATTAATAATAATAATAATAATAAAAAAAGAACAGTCAAAGAAATGAGCTGCCCTGCTTTTTTCCTATAATTTTCCTGTTTTAAGTTGCCAAATGATCAGATGAAGGTTGAGATAGATTGAAATTTTTAGTTTGACTGTCGTTGTGGTGCTTTTGATGAGTTTTCATTATGACTTCAGTTAATCAAATCGTTTCCAAGAACTGGCAAAAATTATAACAGTGCGTGGCAGTCTGCTGCATTTTTTTTATACCTTCACATGTCTTACTTTCCTAATAAAAGCCAATGGAAAGCATCCAAAAATTAGCTGGTCTCACATGTCTCAGTTTTCAGTGATATCTAACCAATTTTCATGCACTTGGGAATCGCACATACAAGTAACTACCAGAAACGAATCATTCACCTCAAAACTCAATCAACTACAAGAAATCAGTTAATTGAGAACTTAAAACTGGGCAAAAAATTCACTTTGAATGTCAATACAGTTTATTGAAACATTTAATCAAAAATAGACTAAAACAACGTAATTTTCATAGAGAATTTTCAGATTTTTATTGGGTTAAATTGGAACAATTTGTCTTTCATTTCTTTGCAGTCAAAATCACAATTGTATGTCTTTGATTGCTTTGCTATTTCAACAAAAAATTTAACAAAAAATGAAATCTCTTAACCACTTAAGGACCTTGGGTGTTTTTCAGTTTTGGTGTTTGCAAGACTGAAACAGTTTTTTCTGCTAAAAAATCACGTAAAACCCCCAAACATTATATATTTTTTTTTCTAACACCCTAGAGAATAAAATAGTGGTCATTGCAATACTTTTTGTCACACCGTATTTGCGCAGCGGTCTTACAAGCGCACTTTTTTTGGAAAAAATACACTTTTTTGAATTAAAAAATAAGACAACAATAAATTTGGTCCAATTTTTTTATATATTGTGAAAGATAATGTTACGCCGAGTAAAATGACACCCAACATGTCACGTTTAGAAATTGCGCCCGCTCGTAGCATGGCGTCAAACTTTTACCCTTAAAAATCTCCATAGGCGACGTTTAAAAAATTCTATAGGTTGCATTTTTTTAGATACAGAGGAGGTCTAGGGCTAGAATTATTGCTATCGCGGCGATACCTCACTTGTGTGGTTTGAACACCGTTTTCATATGCGGGCGCTACTCGCGTATGCGTTCGCTTCTGCGCACGAGCTCGTCGGGACGGGACGCTTTAAAAAAATTTTTTTTTGTTTTCCTATTTATTTGTATTTATTTTAACATTTTTTACACTGAAAAAAAAAATATATAATAATTGATCACTTTTATTCCTATTACAAGAAATGTAAACATCCCTTGTAATAGAAAAAAGCATGACAGGTCCTCTTAAATATGAGATCTGGGGTCAAAAAGACCTCAGATCTCATATTTAGGCTTAAAAAGAAAAAAAAAAGGAAAATGACATTTTTTAAATAGCCTTAAAAAGAAAATGTCTCTTTAAGACAGTGGGCGGAAATGACGTTTTGACGTCACTTCCGCCCAGCGCTGCTATGGGGAACGGGTGGGGGCGATTTTTCCCTCACTCGTATCCCAGCAGAGGAGCTGCACAGACCCGATCGCCTCCGCCGCTACCGACGGCAACGGTAAGCGGCGGATAGCACGGGAAAGCGGCGGGAGGGGGGGGCACCTCTCCAGTCACCGATAACGGCGATCTCGCAGCGAATCCGCCGCGGAGACCGCCGTTATTGTACACAGGACCCTGCACTGAAGAGATGGATATCTCGGTTGTGGCAGCAGCTGCTGCCGTTACCGAGATATCCATCTTTAAAAAGAGGACGTATATATACAGTGCAGGGTCCTTAAGTGGTTAATCAATCAATCAATCAATATATTTGGCCAGCTAAGGCACCTTTCACACAAATATTCCAATCTGGTCCGCCTGTCCGTTTTCAGGCGGAACCCATCGGACCACCCATAGCACTCTATGGAGCAGCGGGTGCCCACCAAATCTGGGTCTGCCAAACACAGACAGATGGGTGGATCAGATGAGACAGTTGGATGGAAATGGCCAGGCGATCTATTTTCATCTTACCACCCCATAGTGGAGAGCGGGCTCAGCATAAAAGAGGGGACATTAGACATGTGCACTGCCGAAAAGTTTGTTTGTTTACGTTTTCGTTTTATTCGGAAGGGTTCCGGTAATTCGTAATGATCGCAATTCATCAATTCGTACATTCAAAAATCTGAAGATAAGAAAGAAAATCCGAAAATTTTAAAGAAAAAATTGCTAACTAACTAACTAACTAACTGACTAATAATGACTCAACTATTAAATCATAGGTGTTAGAATTTCATTTCAATTTTCCTTTTATTTTAAATTTGCCTGCTAGTGAACGTAACGAATATGAATTTATCCAAAGTTAGAAATTATCCAGAAAAATGTATGCCGTATCTAAACAAATGGAATGGAACAAATTTATAATAAATAAATAATAATAATACTAATAATAATAAAAACGTTTTATTATTATTATTTATTTAGTTTGTTCGTTTACATTTTCATTTAATTCAGGGGGTTTCCGGTTCTTCGGGTCATTTGTAATGATCGCAATTCATCAATTCCTAAATTAGAAATTGTGTAAATTCGTAAATTAAAAAATCCGAAGATAAGAAAGAAAATACGAAAATTTGAAAGAATAACTAACTGACTAATAATAACTAACTATTAAATCATAGGTATTAGAATTTCATTTCAATTTTCCTTTCATTTCAAATTTGGCTGTTAGTGAACGTAACGAATACGAATTTATCCAAAGTTAGAAATTATCCAGAAAATTTATGCCGTATTGAAACAAATGGAATGGAACAAATTTATCATAAATAAATAATAATAATACTAATAATAATAAAACATTTTATTTATTATTAATGTTATTTATTATAATTAATTTGTTAAGTTCCATTCGTTTAGATACGGCATTTGTTATTTTGGATAATTCACAACTTTGGATAAATTCGTGTTCGTTGCGTTCACTAGCAGCCAAATTTGAAAGGAAATTCCAATACTTATAATTTAACAGTTAGTAATAGTTAAGTTATTATAAGTTATTTCAGATTTTAGAAATGTTGGGGTTTTTGGAGTTATGAATTTCGTTAAACAGGTTTTTGTTAATTTGAATATTTCCGAATTAACAAATTTGTCGAAATTCGTTAAAAAAACTAATTCGGAATGAAACTAATTGCACATGTCTGGCGGACATGGACCTTTCATCTGCTTGCTCAGCTGGGATCATCCTTGCACTGCAGAAAAACTGATTGGCTCCTTGTGGAGCTTCTCCCTCAGTTTGAACTCTCTTGAAGAGGAACTGCAAAGTGCTGATAATAAATCAAATTGAGATATTTACTGTACAATGCTTCCGTTTAAATAAAAAAATATTTAAGGGTGTATTATTGAACACAGAGCAGCATTAACTTGTGTCCTTTATATCTGTGTGGAGGTACACTTTAATATGAATTATATTTTAATTATTTATAATAGAATATTTAAGTTATAACAATAAAAATAATTAAATACATTTACTCAAAAATCCTATCAGTATATTCCAGAAATAACTGTATTTGAGAGAGGATCTTTAATTAGTACCACAATAATCTTGCTGAGTTGGCAACTTCTGAATTAGTGACAGATTTAATGATTCGCCTATGAAATCATAAGACAGTTGGAGACACAGATTTAGCTTAGTTTGCTTTTAAAGTAAAGCATTACCACTAAAACAGCCTTTTCTGGATGTCAAATGATAAGTCACCCGCTGGAATAGCTAGGTAATTAGGTGATGATTTATTTATTAATGTGATGGAATAGTAAACAATGAAGCTCCAGGTTACTTTCAGAATTTGTTTCTTTAGCAAAAAGTCTAGTTAATCAAAATGGATGACATAAGAAAAAAGCATTGGAATAAATCAAATCACTAATCTATCCCTAAAGCTAAACTCTAGAATTCCCACTATTGCATACCGTACTTACAGTGGTCCAGCCTGGACCAATGCAAATATGCACATTTTATATACCTGAGAGTAGGGATGCGCTTCGTATTCAAGTCAAACTCATGTTCGACTGGAACATCGTATGTTCGATCGTTCGTCGAATTATGAAAGTTTTGGGCCGTTCGCGCAAAATTCGAGTGGCGTTTCATGGCCCATAATTCACTGCGGCATCGCAGTACGTTGCTGGCTGATAATTGGCCAAGCATGCACTATGACCCACATGCTTGGCCAATCACAGCGCGCAAAAAAAAAACGAGAGCTATAATTGGCCAAAGCCAGTACTTCCACAGAATGGGGTTGATTTACTAAAGGCAAATAGACTGTGCATTTTGCAGTTGCAATCTACAAGTGCAGTTGCTGCAGAGCTTAGTAAATGAGATAAAGCTTCCTTTTTCAAATAATACAAAATCACATGCAAGGAAAATAAAAAAAAAACACCATTTTGGCTTGCACATGATTGGATGATAGACGTCCCCAGAGCTTCTGCTCATTTACTAAACTCTGGAGAAAATGCACTTGCAGAGTGCAATTTCACCCCGTCCACCCCACCGCCAGCCCAGCGCTACAGTGAGTGAGTGTCGCTCCTCCTGATATTTCCCTGCATATAGGCCCAGAAAAGAGTTAGGTCACATGACAGCTGTATATCAATAATGAAAAAAAGCACTTACCGTATATACTCGAGTATAAGCCAAGTTTTTCAGTACAAGTTTTTCGGCTTCTACTCAAGTCACCTTTTTGTGCCTGAACTCCCGGACTTTGGGGCCATGTTAACTTGGCACATATGTAGCCCCACTCTTCCTCTACAAGTGTGCAAAGTTTGTTGTCCTGGGGACCTACGGCTCGGGAGCACCGATTTTTCAAACCCGGGCTCCCCTTCCATAGACTCTCATGTTAAACATTAGTCTAGTCACGGACACAGTGAGGCATGGACACAGTGAGGCATGGACACAGTGAGACATGGACACAGTAAGGCATGGATACAGTGAGGCATGGGCACAGTGAGGCATGCACATGGAGCCAGTGAGGCAAAGTAAGGCCCATTGAGGCATGCAGATGGACACCCTAGGCTTATACTTGAGTTAAAAAGTTTTCACATTTTTTGTGGTAAAATTAGTTGCCTCGGCTTATATTCGGGTCGGCTTATACTCGGTAGATAGATTTTTTTTTTTCTTACGAAAATAAATATAGTGCCATCATCCATATACATTAACCACTTAAGGACCGCCTACTGCACATTTACGTCAGCAGAATGGCACGGCTGGGCACATCAACGTATATATATACGTTGATTTTAGTACCCAGCCGTGGGTCCAAAGCTCCAGAATCCCGCGGTCCCGGTCCAAAGCTCCAGGACCGGGACCGCGGGATTCCCGGACCTGATCGTGCTTCTCTGTGGCCGTAGCATCGATCGCGTCATCCCTGTAATAGGGGGACGCGATCGATGACGTCACACCTACAGCCACACCCCCCTACAGTTGTAAACACACACATAGGTCACACATCCCCTACAGCGCCACCTGTGGTTAACTCCCAAACTGCAACTGTCATTTCCACAGTAAACAATGCAATTTTAATTTTTTGCTGTGAAAATGACAATTGTCCCAAAAATGTGTCAAAATTGTCCGAAGTGTCCGCCATATTGTCGCAGTCATGAAAAAAATCGCTGATCGCAGCTATTAGTAGTAAAAAAAAAAAATTAATAAAAATGCAATAAAACTATCCCTTATTTGTAAACGCTATAAATTTTGCGAAAACCAACCGATAAACGCTTATTGCGATTTTTTTACCAAAAATACGTAGAAGAATACGTATCGGCCTAAACTGAGGAAAACATTTTTTTTTTATATATTTTTGGGGGATATTTATTATAGCAAAAAATAAAAAAATATTGCATTTTTTTTAAATTGTCGCTCTATTTTTGTTTATAGCGCAAAAAATAAAAACCGCAGAGGTGATCAAATACCACCAAAAGAAAGCTCTATTTGTGGGGAAAAAAGGACGCCAATTTTGTTTGGGAGCCACGTCGCACGACCGCGCAATTGTCAGTTAAAACGACGAAGTGCCGAATCGCAAAAAAAAGGGCAAGGTCCTTTACCTGCATTTTGGTCCGGGTCTTAAGTGGTTAATAGAAGGGATAATGTAAATTAAACAATGTGTGTTTTGGATCACTTTAAATATTTCATCAGGGGTACGAACAGGGCCTATGTTAGTATTTACAAAACAGAAGCAGGTAGGGATCTCTGGATGTGATTACTATACCTGATCAACATTTTTTTTTTTTTTTTTTTTTTAATCAATATAGAGTTTCAGTTCAAAACAGATGTGATACATTTCATTTTTGTTGTTCCTATGAGAAAAAAGACTGGAGAGAACATCATAATCAATGATGTCACTGCCCTCTCCAGCCAATCACATGATATGTTGTGTTAAGATTAAAATGCCTCAGCTGTCAAACACTATTCAGTAGCTTTGCATAGAAATGCAATTATTCCAAGAGGATTATAACACAAATGTCTTCAAAATTCTGTTTTGAAGTTTGCTGGTTGTTAATCTTGTTAGTGAAGATATTCCAGGACTTGCAGGACTTCCAGTCTTGGTGAGAGATTTTAGGGCTGGAAGTAACTCAATCTATTTACAACATAGGCAGCAACTTTCCTGGAAAATGCAGCTAATAAAACCTCCCATTGTTGACATATACACTAGATGAATGTGGAAGTAGATACCACAAATGTCATTTGACCAGGATGCATATTTCTGGAGACTAACTTTAGAATCCGGGATTAAAGGACGCACTTCGCACACACTGTACTTTACATCAGTTGTACTAAATCACTTTAACTCGTCATTCATCTTAACCACTTGCCGACCAGCCACCGCAGTTATACTGCAGCAAATTGGCTCAGCTTGGCAAATCGACGTTACCTTACGTCGTTTCTCATTGTGGCCACTCGATGCGCGGACCTCCACAGCTCGTCGCCGGAGGCGATGCGAGTGCCCGGCGGACACACTGACTGCTGGGGACCTGCGATCACTCGTGATAGGTAAGAAGTGGGATCACACAGATCCCGGTTCTTTCAGAGGAGAAATGACTGATCGTGTGTTCATATAAAGTAGTATGAACAGCGATCTGTAATTTCCCCTAGTAAATCCCATCCCCCCTTTAGTTAGAACATATAGAGGGAACACAATTAACCCCTTGATCGCCCCCTATTGTAAACCCCTTCCCTGACACTGACTGATCGCTGTAAAATTTGGCAAAGTGTCCTATCTGTCTGCCATAATGTCGCAGTTCCAAAAAAAAATTGCAGATCGCCGCCATTACTAGTAAAAAAATAATAATTAAAAAAAATGCCATAAAACTACCCCCTATTTTATAGATGCTATACATTTTGTGCAAACCAATCAATATACTCTTATTGCAATTTTTTTTTGCTAAAATTATGTAGAAGAATATACATCGGCCTAAACTAAGAAAAAAAAAGGGGGGGTATTTATTATAGCAAAAAGTAAAAAATATTGCTTATTTTTGGTAAATGGTCGACCTTTTTTTGTTTATAGCACAAAAAAAAAAACCTGCAGAGATGATTAAATACCACTAAAAGAAAACTCTATTTGTGCGAAAAAAGGACGTCAATTTTGTTTGGGTACATTGTCGTAAGACCACGCAATTGACAGTTAAAGCGACACAGTGCCATATCGTAAAAAGTGCTCTGGTCAGAAAGGGGGTAAATCCTTCCGGGGCTGAAGTGGTTAAACATGCCACTAAGGTGGGCAATTCATACTAAGTACACGACACAAGCAGAGATTAGCTTAAGAAAATTGCATGCCAAAAGCATGCATGCATCATTGGATAGATGCCACAGACATTGGCCCGGATTCACATACATCAGCGCATATATATGCCGCCATAGCGTATCTTCTTTACACTACGCCGGCGCAATGCAGAGAGGGAAGCACGGAATTCACAAAGCAAATGCTCCCAACTCTGCGCTGGCGTAGAGTACATTCGTAGGAGTAAGTCAGCGTAAGTGGAAGTGGGCTGGAAGTGGGCATGATACATGGTAATGAAGCGTGAACCCATGCAAATGATGTGCCGAGTGCTAGGCAATTACTTAAAACAAACGGCGCATGCGCCCTCCCGCGGAAGTATCCCAGTGCGCATGCTCACAATCACATCGAAACAACTGCCTAAGATATGGTGAATCACTGCCTGCGTCGTGAACGTAACCTACGCCTAGCCTTATTCACGTACAACGTAAACTATGTAAAATTCGACAGCATTCGATCCCTGGCCCATACCTTTGCATGAGTTGCGCCTCCTACAGTATATGGGGAATAACTTTAGGCCAGATGTACGACTTACGCAAACCGTGTATATTATGCGTCGGGCGCAAGTACGTTTGTGAATTGACACATCTCCCTCATTTCCATATTTAAATAGGAAATGAATGGGAGCGCCAGATGCGTCCAGTGTAACTATGCGCCCACTATACGCCGACGTAGGCAAGTTACGTCGTGGACTGAAGCCAGTTTTTAGGCGTATCTTAGTTCTGTGGGCACGGCGCACAGATACGACGGCGCATATTTACACTTACGCGGCGTATCTCGAGATACGTCGGCGTAAGTGCTTTGTGAATCTGGGCCATTATGTACAAATTCGAATAATAAAGCCTGTTTATAGACTTATTGATTTAGAACACGTTTATAAAGTAGTGATATAGTCTTATTGATTTAGGTCACATTTATAAAGCAGCAGTACAGCTTTATTGATTCAGGTCTCAATTTATGAAGCAGTGGTATAGCCTTATTGATAAAGGGCCAGTTTATAAAGCAGTAATATAGCCTTATTAATTTAGGGTCTGTTTATAAAGCAGTGTTATATCCTTATTGATTTAGTTCCCCATTTATGAATCAATGGTAAAGCCTTATTGATTATGGGCCCATTCATAAAGCAGTAATATAGCCTTATTGATTTAAAACCTGTTTATAAAGTAGTGGTATAGTCTTATTGAATTAGGTCCCCATTTATGAAGCAATGGTGTATCCTTATATATTTAGGGTCAGTTTATAAAGCAGTGGCATAGCCTTAACAATTTAGGTCCTCTTTTATAAAGCAGTGGTATAGCCTTAACAATTTAGGTCCCCTTTATAAAGCAGTGGTATAGCCTTAATAATTTTAGTCCATTTTTATAAAGCAGTCAGGGCCATCTTAATGTAAGGGCACTCCTGGGCACTGCCCAGGGGCGGTAGGCACATGGGGGCCCCACAATAATCTTGCATTACATCGTACTTGCTGTTGCCAACTGTTCCGGATTTTCTGGGACAGTCATGCTTTTTACTAAACTGTCCTGATATGGTCGTGTCCCAGAAAGCATCCCAGAACCTATACTGTGCCCTCCTTAGTCCAGTATTGTACACCCCTCCCCCTCCCCATACTGTGCCATTTGTTTTGATTAGTCTTTGATTTATGGAATGTTTTTCATTTGTAAAATCGATTTTATTGAAAGTACTAATGAATATATGTTTAATTCTATCAACTATTTATACTTCATTTCTTGAAAGTTGGTGTATACATTGGGGCAAGCTGGAAGGGGCCCCAATGCATTACTTTGCCCAGAGGCCCATGATGCTATTAACACAGCCCTGAAATCAGTGGTATAGCATTAATAATTTAGGTCCTCTTTTATAAATCAGTGGTTTGGCCTTATTGATTTAGAGCCCATTTATAAAGCAGCTTTAAAGCTTAATGGATTTAGGTCCCTATTTATGAAGCAGTGGTATAGCCTTATTTATATAGGACCAGTTTATAAAGCAGTAATATAGCCTTATTGATTTAGGATCTGTTTATAAAGTAGTGATATAGTCTTATTGATTTTGATCCCTATTTATAAAGCTATGGTATAGCCTTATTGATATAAGGCAGTGATGGCCAACCTTGGCACCCCAGATGTTTTGGAACTACATTTCCCATGATGCTCACTAGTGTTGAGCAGAATATGCCATATTCGTATTCGCGATATATCTCGAATATATAGTCGAATATTCGACAGATATTCGCTAAATACGAATATTCGTGATATATTTTCGAAATGAAATGATTGCGAATTTTCGCTATCGCGAATGCGAATTGCGATTGCGAATTGCGCATGCGAATTGCGAATATTCGAGAAATGCGGAATGGAGCACTCTGATTGGCACAGAATATTCGTGATATATTACAATATAAAATAATTGCGAATATTCGATAAATGCGGAAGGAGCACTCTGATTGGCTCAGAATATTCGTGATATATTACAATACACAATAATTGCGAATATTCGAGAAATGCGGAAGGAGCACTCTGATTGGCTCAGAATATTCGTGATATATTACAATACACAATAATTGCGAATATTCGAGAAATGCGGAATGGAGCACTCTGATTGGCTCAGAATATTCGTGATATATTACAATACACAATAATTGCGAATATTCGAGAAATGCGGAATGGAGCACTCTGATTGGCTCAGAATATTCGTGATATATTACAATACACAATAATTGCGAATATTCGAGAAATGCGGAAGGAGCACTCTGATTGGCTCAGAATATTCGTGATATATTACAATACACAATAATTGCGAATATTCGAGAAATGCGGAATGGAGCACTCTGATTGGCTCAGAATATTCGTGATATATTACAATACACAATAATTGCGAATATTCGAGAAATGCGGAATGGAGCACTCTGATTGGCTCAGAATATTCGTGATATATTACAATACACAATAATTGCGAATATTCGGCAAATGCGGAAGGAGCACTCTGATTGGCTCAGAATATTCGTGATATATTACAATACAAAATAATTGCGAATATTCGAGAAATGCGGAAGGAGCACTCTGATTGGCTCAGAATATTCGTGATATATTACAATACAAAATAATTTCGAAATTTCGAGAAATGCGGAATGGAGTACTCTGATTGGCTCAGAATATTCGTGATATATTACAATATAAAATAATCGCGCGATATCGCTATTTGCCGAATAATCGCATTGCGATTTTTCGGCAATATAAAATGAGCGCTGCAGCTACTCGGCCCAAGGTCTCTAATCATACCAGCAATGCTTTTAGACGTCGATGGGGATCTCTAGGATGTGATCTGTTCCAAAAAAAAAATTAAAACATTCGAATATTCGAAATAGCGAATATTCGCCGCGATATTCGCGATATTCGCGAATACTCGAATATGCAATATTCGTAGCGAATATTCGCAATTCGAATATTCGTGAGCAACACTAATGCTCACCTACACTGCAGAGTGCATGAGCATCATGGGAAATGTAGTTCCAAAACATCTGGGGTGCCAAGGTTCGCCATCACTGATATAGGGTCTATTTATAAATCAGTGGTATAGCCTTATTGATATAGGGCACATTTATAAAGCAGTGTTATATCTTTATCGATTCAGGTCTCCATTTATGAAGCAGTGGTATAGCCTTATTGATAAAGGGTGAGTTAAAGCGGATCTCCACCCTAAAGTGAAGATCCGCTGATCGGAACCCTCCCCCCCTCCGGTGTCACATTTGACACCTTTCAGGGGGGAGGGGGGTGCAGATACCTGTCTACCCGCAGTCTCGGGCAAAAGACGGGCTTTTCCCGTTGTGTGCTGGGAACTCTCGGCTCCCAGCACACAGCGGGAGCCGATCGCGGGCGCAGCGCGACTCGCGCATGCGCCGTAGGGAACCGGGCAGTGAAGCCGGAGCGCTTCACTTCCTGGTTCCCTCGCCGTGGATGGAGGGGGGAGCAGCAGGGTGACGAGCGATCGCTCATCCTCTGCTGCGGACGGCGCTGGACTCCAGGACAGGTAAGTGTCCTAATATTAAAAGTCAGCAGCTGCAGTATTTGTTGCTGCTGGCTTTTAATATTTTTTTTTGGTGAACCATCCGCTTTAATAATACAGTGGTATAGCCTTATTGATTTAGTGCACATTTATGAAGCAGTGGTATACCCTTATTGATTTAGTACCTGTTTATAAAGCAGTAATATAGCCTTATTGATAAAGAATGAGTTTATAAAGCAGTGGTATAGCCTTCAGGGCCGGCCCTTCCATGGGACCCGGTGGTACCATGGGTCCCAGGCGGCACTTTAAGAGGGGTGGAAACAGTGGTGCACATGCACTGCCTGAGGATCTGGGGCTCCCTCCATCTAGTGTGCAGTGTCATGCTTGTACTGCATTGCTGGCGCCGCTGTCACTGGCTGCAGTGGCAAGACCCACTTCAAGAGTCTCACAAAGCCCCTGCTTCCCTGCAAAAACTGGTTGCTAGCCGTGGCCTGCTTTGTGTCTAGCAACCAGTGACGTCAGGAGAGGAGAGAGCGACCCATCATTCATTGCAGAGGATTTAACTTCTGCCTCCTCCCTAGCTTCACCCACCTCCTCCCTGTATGTCCTCGCAAATGATAGGAGCGATGAACGGTCTGACCAAGGATCAGAAACTGACACTGTGCTGCCTGCCTCCTCTCAACTCGAGGCACCACTATCAGAAGAGGACTCTTCTGATGGTTTCTATATTTTGTGGGCAGCAGAACAGCATGAGATCGGAGCAGCTGTGTGTGTAAATAGAGCAGCCGTGGGCTCTTCTTCCCCCCTCCCTCTCCTCCCTCATGCTGCTACAAGTTTCTTTCTCATTTTCCTCCCATTGGCCAGGGGAAAAAAAAACAAAAGAGGGAAAAGGGGATTTTGGGAGATGTAGTCCCAATAACTGGCAGGCTCATTGCAATCAATTCTAAGGAAGGGGGAGAGGGAACTGCTGCCCCCAGCATGCCTGAAGGGGAGGGAGAGAGAGCCAGGCTATGAGTGACAGGCTGCATCTGGTGACAGGCAAAGGTGACAAGTGTCAGGCTGTATCTGGTGACAGGCAAAGGTGACAAGTAACACGCTGCATCTGGTGACAAATGACAGGCTGCATCTGGTGACAGGCTATGGTGACAAGTAACAAACTGCATCTGGTGACAGGCATTGGTGACAAGTGACAATCTGCATCTGGTGACAGGCATTGGTGACAAGTGACAGGCTGCATCTGGTGACAGGCAAAGGTGACAATTGACACGCTGCATCTGGTGACAAATGACAGGCTGCATCTGGTGACAGGCAATGGTGACACGTAACACACTGCATCTGGTGATAGGCATTGGTAACAAGTGACAAACTGCATCTAGTGACAGGCATTGGTGACAAGTGACAGGCTGCATCTGGTGACAGGCATAGGTGACAAGTGACAGGCTGCATCTGGTGACAGACATTGGTGACAAGTGACATGCTGCATCTGGTGACAGGCTATGGGTGTCAAGTGATGGCAATTGGCACACTGTATCTGGTGGTAGGCAAAGGTGGCAAGTAACAAGCTGCATCTGGTGGCAAGTGACAAGCTCGGGGCTCCCACTGATTCAGCATTATGGTGAGGTTGAACTATTTCATTATATATTACAATGTAATAATATAAATAATGTGATTTGATCATCCTGACACAATATCAATCATAATGTTAGGATGATTTATGTGCCATTCGCCTGACAAATCACCCCCTGCCGAATTCCCTTTCAACCCTGAGACTACACCCCCCATCTTTTTTGGAGAAGGGGGGGGGGGTATTCCTGAATGGCAGTTTGGAAATGTGTTCAGCCTAGCCACCACTTCAGCCCTGCTGTTGCAGCATGTTGCATCACTGAGCTGGGATAGAGAGCATAGCTGGTCAGTGGCAGTGGAGAGAAAGGGTTTGGAGCTTTCGTGGCGCTACACAATTCTCTTTGCAGCTGGGGGCATGTCTCTTTGCAGGAGGGAGCATGTCTCTTTGCAGGAGGGAGCATGTCTCTTTGCAGGAGGGGGCATGTCTCTTTGCAGGAGAGGGCATGTCTCTTTGCGTTATGGAAATGTCTCTTTGCTGGATGGGTGTATGATTATTATTATTTTTTTGGGGGGGGGGCAGAATTTCATTCTTGGGCCCAGGCAGCACAATGTCTTGGGCCGGCCCTGATAGTCTTATTGATTTTGGTTCCCATTTATAAAGCAGTAATATAACCTTATTGATTTAGGTCCCTGAAGCAGTGGCATAGACCTATTGCATAGCTCCCAACTATCCCCGATTTCGAGGGACTGTCCCTGATTTGTAGCAATGTCCCTCTGTCGCTCTTTCCTCCTAATGTGTCCCTCATTATGGTCTGATCTATATAGTTGTATATAAAATGCAATTTTTATCTTTCAAAAAGTGTTTCCCAGTGCTAAACCTTTCATCCAAGTTCTAAATTGCTGCATTTGTCATTTTTAACCACTTCAGACCCGCGGTATAGCCAAATGACGGCTACAGCGCGGGTCTGAATATCCAACATGCCGTCAAAAGACGGCCGCCCCTTTGGGCGTTCCCAGCGCGCGCTCTAGAGCGCGCTGCGGGGAAGCCCTGTGTTGGCTGTGTCCCTTGGACACAGCCAATCACAGATCGCGGCGAACGGCCAATCAGAGTGGCCGTTTGCTATGCGATCTGTGCGGCGAATGAGAGATGATCTCACAGATCATCTCTCATTGCCGTTTTTACACAGAGACAGCGTCCTGTCTCTGGAGAGGAGGAGACCGATCTGTGTTTCTTGTACATAGGGACACAGATCGGTCACCCCCCCAGTCACCCCCCCTCCCCCACAGTTAGAACACACCTAGGATACATTTAACCCCTTCCTCACCCCCTAGTGTTAACCCCTTCAATGCCAGTCACATGTATACAGTAATTAGTGCATATTTATAACACTGATATTAATGTGAATGGCGCCAAAAATGTGTCAAAAGTGTCCGATATGTCCGCCATAACGTCGCAGTACCAATAAAAATCGCAGATCGCCGCCATTTCTAGTAAAAAATAATAATAAAAAATAATAATTCTGTCCCCTATTTTGTAAGCGCTATAACTTTTGCGCAAACCAGTCGCTTATTGCGTTTTTTTTTTTTTACCAAAAATATGTAGAAGAATACGTATCGCCCTAAACTGAGAACATTTTTATTTTTTTTAAATTGGGATATTTATTATAGCAATAAGTAAAAAATATTTTATTTTTTTTCAAAATTGTCGCTCTTTTTTGTTTATAGCGCAAAAAATAAAAACCGTACAGGCGATCAAATACCACCAAAAGAAAGCTCTACTTGTGGGGAAAAAAGGAGGTCAATTTTGTTTGGGAGCCACGTTGCACGACTGCGCAATTGTCAGTTAAAGCGACGCAGGGCCGGAAGCTGAAATTTCACCTGGGCAGGAGGGGGGTATATGTGTGCAGTAAGCAAGTGGTTCAAAGCCAATTTAAAGGAATATTAGTGGTAAAAAAATCTTTTTTTTGGAGAGGGGGGGGGGGGGGTTATGTGCCATTTTAGGGGCATGGCAAGGGGCGTGTCCTATACCTACATACATTTGCTAGTAGGTGTTCCTCATTTCTATCTCAAAATGTTGGGTGGTATGCAATTGATTTTGGGCCCATTTATAAAGCAGTGCTGTAAACCTAATGATGGACAAGTCTCCCCAAGAGGGACACAGGCAGCTGTAATAACTTATTACCGGTTCCAACCCCTTCTTACTGCTCCATCCCAAGCTTAAAAAAGTTGTGTTAAAATCCCACTTTGAGCATCCAAAAATAAAATGTAACAATTAAAACTGTTTAATTAATTGCTTTCTTTTTTTTAAATTTCTATAAAAAAATTGAAATATAATTCTTTTCATCTTTTAAAATTAAAATAATGTTTTTTTTTTCCTTCTTTTTTAATAGAAGTAAACACTTAACTTCTTTTCATGTAGAAACAAAACTCCGACCATAGTTTGCGGCAATGATCCCAAGAGCTGGAGCATTGCCAGACATCAAATGAACACGCAGAGTACCTCTGATGCCTTTCCTTCCTAATGACACAGCTTGGCTATGTGAAGAACAACTTCTCATTAGTAAAGTCAAATGTATTTTTTGTCTGGCATTCACACGATCTGTATTGCGAAATATAGCAACCAGGTTCACAGTGATAAATTAAACCATGCAAAAGGAAAAAGTAGACTGGGCATTTCTATAACTCCAGGGAGAAAGTGAGATTCAAAGGAATAATTAGTTATACTTTATAGTTATAATTAGATAATATGTAAAATGAGAAAAATTACATGAGACCCTAATATCTATCTATCTATCTATCTATCTATCTATCTATCTATCTATCTATCTATCTATCTATCTATCTATCTATCTATCTATCTATCTATCTATCTATCTATCTATCTATCTATCTATCTATCTATCTATCTATCTATCTATCTATCTATCTATCTCCAGGGGATAACACAATGGGCAATAGCTGGTAATAACTTCTAAAAAGGGTGACATTGAAAAAGTTGAGATCTACTAACACTAGGACTGCCAGCCAGAAAATAAGTTTATTTGTAATAAACACACATAAAAGCATTCATAGAATGACAAACTGTTGAAACAAATTAACAAAACAAATTATATTTCTGTAACGTAGATGCAAAACTGAATGACGTTTAGTTTGCTAAAGCATTAGTTATAATAACAATTACAATAAAATATTGTAGGGCTGTGGAAATTAAAGATGAATTCCTTGATTAATCGTGAATTTTTGTTGATCGATTCTTTTGATCGGTACTAGTGGTGCAACGGATCGTAAATGATCCGTGATCCGAACGGGTCACCATATGCGGATCGGCACACCACGTGATCCGCGGAGCTCCGCTGCTGCCTCGGCCATAGGAAAGACCGCAGCTTCGGCCTAGCTCCCGGAGCGGCAGCCATCTTTGTCCATCCAGCGGTGGCCTAGGTGAGCCTAGAGTGGTGCGCTAATGCCATCACCCTTAAGACAAGGCAAGCACTAATCTTCCTATACAGTGGGGGAGATGTGGACCATATTACAGTGCGGAGGTGTCTGTGGATTACAGTGGGGAGATGTCTGTGGATATTACAGTGGGGGTGATGTCTGTGGATATTACAGTGGGGGTGATGTCTGTGGATATTACAGTGGGGGTGATGTCTGTGGATATTACAGTGGGGGTGATGTCTGTGGATATTACAGTGGGGGTGATGTCTGTGGATATTACAGTGGGGGTGATGTCTGTGGATATTACAGTGGGGGTGATGTCTGTGGATATTACAGTGGGGGAGATGTCTGTGGATATTACAGTAAGGAGATGTCTGTGGATATTACAGTGGGGGTGATGTCTGTGGATATTACAGTGGGGTAGATGTCTGTGGATATTACAGTGGGGGGATGTCTGTGGATATTACAGTGGGGAGATGTCTGTGGATATTACAGTGGGGGTGATGTCTGTGGATGTTACAGTGGGGGAGATTGTGGATATTACAATGAGGGTGATTGTGGATATTACCGGGGGGGGGGAGATATCTGTGGATATTACAGTGGGGTGATTGTGGATATTACAGTGGGGGGGTGTCTGTGGATATTACAGTGGGGGGGTGTCTGTGGATATTACAGTGGGGGTGATGTCTGTGGATATTACAGTGGGGTAGATGTCTGTGGATATTACAGTGGGGTAGATGTCTGTGGATATTACAGTGGGGGGATGTCTGTGGATATTACAGTGGGGAGATGTCTGTGGATATTACAGTGGGGGTGATGTCTGTGGATGTTACAGTGGGGGAGATTGTGGATATTACAATGAGGGTGATTGTGGATATTACCGGGGGGGGAGATGTCTGTGGATATTACAGTGGGGTGATTGTGGATATTACAGTGGGGGGGTGTCTGTGGATATTACAGTGGGGAGATGTCTGTGGATATTACAGTGGGGAGATGTCTGTGGATATTACAGTGGGGGAGATGTCTGTGGATATTACAGTGGGGGTGATTATGTGTGTGTTTGCAGGCTGTTGAGAGGAAGGAAGGAAACTGTTATAGGTCTGGTTCCTGTACAATTTCTTGAATAATCCTTATTTGAACCTTGTTTGTCTTGAACCTTGAGCTCCTCCCATGAACTTCCTGATTTAAGCCATGTGTCTGCACTTCATGTTTGCCATATTATTGTGCTATCTCCAGCCGATATCTCTCTTTTGTCTCTTCTGCTGCCGTCAATATCTTTGCTACCATTCGTTACTGACCTTTGGCGTGTTCCTCAACTACGCTTCTGCTTAATCTCAAACTGCAACTATTTGCTATCGACATTTGGCTTGTTCCTCAGCTACACTTTTGTTTGATCCCTACCTGCTATATCTGCTACTGGACCCCAGCTTGCTCACCTACTGGTGGGGCAATCCTGAGGACTGCAACCTGGAACTAAAATTCAGCAAAGCCCATATCCACCATTAGGAGCTCTGGTGAATACCAGTTATATGCATTAGGGTGAAAAAACACCTGGCAATAATGGGCCCCTGTGTTACTTACCTGTGCCAGTTCACCTCCTCTGCGTGCCCCCGGCGTCCTCTTCTCCATGGAGTCTTGACGTTGAGAAGATTGATAGATTGATAGCAGAGCAGCCATTGGCCCCCGCTGCTGTCAATTAAATCCAATGACTCGGCTGTCGGGGTAGGCGGGGCCTAGTCATACACTCGGCGGCTATGGATGCTGAGTGTATGACACGGCAGCGTGCCTGCAAAGTAACCCCCCCTCGGGAGAGAGCTTCACAGGGGGGGTTAGGTATTGTGGGGAGGAGCCGTGCGAGCCGCCGTGGGACCCCAGAACAGAAGGATCGAGGTCACTCTGTGCAACACGAACTGCACAGTGGAGGTAAGTATGACATGATAGTTATTTAAAAAATAAAAATAAAAGCTAAACCTTTACAACCACTTTAAGGCAGTAGGGGTGGGTGTGGTAGTAGAAATTGAGAAAGGATTCAAATAAAACAAGAGGAATTAGCACAAGGGACACACCCTACTGACTGTAAATTACAGTATGTGCCTTGTGCTGATTTTTCTGTTTTTAATTTTAGGCTTTAAAGTAAATATAGCCATAATATCTCAAAATGTGTATTTTTTTATTGTTTATTTATAAGTTTTTGCAAGTCATACAAAAGAAAATGCATTGGAATCATTAACCAAAATGTGTATTAACCTAAAATACACTGTACTTTCCCTTTACAAAGAAAGTCAAGACAACAAAAAGTAATAGTTTTCCAGGAAAAATCAGTACACTTTAATTTAAATTCTATACCATCCGTTGCAGCTGGAATTAGCAGACTTTCTCACACAGTATGAGCAGCCCCTTGTTACAGCAGTCTATCATCTCTCTGAGCCCATTGTACTCATTGTAGCTTGAGAGGTAAAAGAGGCTGCATAGAACAGTCATTTTTCTCAGGTTCAGAGACTTAAAAAAGCCAAAAAGGATTTAAAGAAAAGAGATTTAGCCAGCACACCAACTGCAGCAGCCATATCGACTCGATGTTTGTTAAATATTTTTTGTCATATAGAAATGCTTTGAAACCCTTCATGACAATTGAGAGTGTCACACCCAACATTTTCACATTCCAGTGATTTCCATAGATGCAATTTTCCAGAGAGGCAAATCTATCTAGAAAGATGGAGGATTAACGGTTCAGCTGCATCCTCCCAATATTATTATCTGTGCAGCCAAGGGGACACAACGCCACATCTTGAGTGCCATCTGCCTTTCTCTAGCACTGCTCAGCAGTAAGTCATTCACTCCATCCTGGCAGCTGGTCTGTGTATATTTGACCCACCTCTGGCTTCCAGCTGACAGCCAGCAATATTTAAGCAGTCTCTACATGATTGGCAAGAAACAGAGGTGTACCAACCCTTCATGGCACATTTGCACCCCTTTTTGAAAATAACACTTAAGACTATTTTACTGGATGGGCAAGACTGCAGCTTTATTGGGCTCTAAATCATCACTTAAACAACTTCTTGATAGAAGATAATGTAGACTCCACCATGCGGCTTCACAGCGGGCCTCCCACTGTGCATGCTTGAGCCGTGCTTTGTGAATGGTCCCGCAGTCTTCTGGAACCTGTAATATGTCCCAGAAGGCTGTAAGGGAAAAAGTGTGTGTGTGTGGGGGGGGGGGGGGGGCAGATCGCTGCATCGATCCAGCTGGAAGTGGTAGTGGATACCTGTCAAAACCAGGTAACCGCTCCTCACCCCCAAAAAAGTTGCAATTGTTTAAGATGAAGTTGGGTGAAGCTCTGCTGTGAGAACCCAGTATATCCTTCACATTATAAAATTGTCCAAACATTTGTCTTAGCCATAATTTCCAGACAGACGTCCAACAACCAATGCACTTCCGTGGCTTTTAAATCTGAATGATTTCCTGCTGGCAAAGTAAGAAACTGCCAATAAAGCTTTGATAAAACTTCTTATTGGTAGGTGAGAAGTGTGAGAACTTACTTGAAGGCTGGTTATCTTCAAAAAGGTCAGTGACCCCATCCTTGGCTTCTTGAAAGTACTCTTGAATTTCCACACCCTTTCCAGACCTTGTCCAGTCGCGACCTTTCACCTTCCGCCTTTGTCCAGTCAAACAGAAGGACAACTGCTTCATAAGCTCTCCCTTTATCTAGATGTTTCTGGAAGTGAGGGCTTTCTTTCCTTAAAGTGGATCTCCACCCTAAAGTGAACTCGCGCTGATCGGAACCCTCCCCCCCCGGTGTCACATTTGACACCTTTCAGGGGGGAGGGGGGTGCAGATACCTGTCTAACGACAGGTATTTGCACCCACTTCCAGCCCAGCATTCTCGGGCAGAATACAGGCATGTCGTCACATCCCGTCGTCGCCCCTCCCCCCCCCCCCCCGTTGTGTGCTGGGAACACTTGGCTCCCAGCACACAGCGGAGCCAATCTTCGGGTACAGCGCTACTCGCGCATGCGCCATAGGGAATCGGGCAGTGAAGCTGGAGCGATTCACTTCCTGGTTCCCTCACCGTGGATGGAGGGGGGAGCAGCAGAGTGACGAGCGATCGCTCGTCCTCTGCTGCGTGCGGGGCTGGACTCCAGGACAGGTAAGTGTCCTAATATTAAAAGTCAGCAGCTGCAGTATTTGTAGCTGTTGGCTTTTAATATATTTTTTTTTGAGCGGACATCCGCTTTAATGTCAAGGGACTTTCATCACTACTGTGTCCTATAGTGGTGTAGGGTTGGCAGGTTTAAATGCTAAGTGCAGGAGGGTGCACAGGAGATCAATGCCCCGAGTATGTTTCTGCATGAACATTGGGGGGAAATTTCTCTGCACTAGCAGCATAGATACTGTGTTTCCCCGAAAATAAGACACTGTCTTATTTTTACTTTTCCTCAAGAAGACACACTATGGCTTATTTTCAGGGGATGTCTTATTTTTATTAAGTATGGTACAACAATCTACATTTATTCAGTTAAGTCATCTTCTTCTGGAACATCGTCATAACTCTCAACAGAATAACTCTTTCTTTTTGCACTAATCTTATCTGGTTGTACAGATACTCAGGAAAAGAAGAGATAGGCCAGCAAAGCTGATGTGTAAGGGCTAGCTTATTTATCAGGGATCCAATAAGAACTGGGTCTAATCTGCACAGTGGTGTTAGGATGATCTCTCTGGGCTCAGTAGCAGACTGCTTGCTGAAGCTTTTTCCCTATCCCCGACTTCTTTACCGCTCCGCACCAGTACACTACATAGCCACACCTATCACTATGTCTTACATCTTCTTTACCGCTCCACGCTTGTACGCATAGCCACACCTATCACTATGTCTTATTTTCAGGGTATGGCTTATATTGAGCAAATGCTTAGAAATACGGCTATGGCTTATTTTATGGGTACGTCTTATTTTAGGGGAAATACGGTAGTGGGAGAGGTCAGAGTTTAGTTTGTTTTTGTTGGGAGTACATTTATTTTGAAAAAGATTTTTGGGACAAAGTCTCTGTAACAACAACGGTACATTTAATAAATAATGAAAATTACTTTTGAAGTCATGAAAGATTTTTGTGATCGGGTTTGCATTTACTTTAAACATGTGAAAGTCGCATCAAAAAATAGTGGGTTTAATAATGGGTACTTGCAATATACATTTACCAAAAATACTCAATTGTTTCCTATCAGTTATTTTTAGGCACAATTTATAGAGCTAACATTCCAAGTAAAGTTACTCTCAGCCTACATTAAATTAGGTTTCAAAAGATTATTGTGTTAAAGCTCTGTGAATTGAGCCTAATCTATGTCTTTTAAATGTGTTGGGATTTCTGAGCATCTATTTCTCCATTGTATATATAATTAAATATATATATATATATATATATATATATATATATATATATATATATTTTATATATATATATATATATATATATATATATGAAATTCCACTAGTTTGCAGTTCCACAATTCCAAACCCCTAGCAATCAGCTTCCATTGTATGACAAGTGCCCCGTTCCATAATTATGTGGCCTTTGAGAGCTTATGTATTGCCCATATGCTTTGCACGTAGCTAGTTTAGTAAATTCTATTTTAAAACCTGTATGCCCCCATTTCTTGTGAGATTGACCTTTAAACAGTCTGTCCTATCACTTCTCTCCTATTATGACTATTTTATGCACTAGAAATGTTTTGCTGCACTGTTTGGATGATTCCTTTGTGTGCATATTGCATCTATGCCCAGACTTGACTGCTGATAGAATAATTGAAAAATGTGAGCGGAAAGCACAAAGAAAAGGCTGAAAGAGATGTGTAATTGTAACTGTTACTCATAGCAACCTTAACTTATTCAACTATAGAGATATTGTTTTATAAATTTGAATATTTTACTCATGGGGGTCGAAATTTAGTGGCAATATAAGTGTGAAAAAAATGCCAATTTGGACGCCCATGCACCTAAAAATAGTTCAACTTTGCTATCGCTAAGAAAAGAGATGATATTTTTAAGAATGAGTAATCTGTTTGTCATATAGAAGTTCCTTTCTTATGCCTACTTGACGTATAGTTTTTTATTCTCTTCTTTGGCAGTGACATTGTAATAGGCTGTGAAGGACTATAAAGGTACTTCCGGACATAAAATAATGTTCATCTAATATGGAAAGGTCAGAGAACGTTTTATATTTGTAAGTCTTCCCCGATGTCACCTAGTTGAGCCTACTTGGGAGAAGAATTGATTGGTTGTGGATAGATTTACCCAGCTAATGACAGTTATTTTCCCCAAAGACAACCTAATGCCTGCAATACTACCCATGCTTACATCCATCCACAGACTATAAATGCCCTAACAGCAAAACATAAAATTTGCACTTTGACTTTGAGTGAGGTAAGCACAGTTTAGCCAATAAAAGTAGCGATAGTAAATACACTATATAATTTATTCAAGTAAAGATAGTACATGCATTAATGTCTTCAACAAATGCCAATTCATACGGGATACATATAAATATAATTATGGTACCTATATGTATAAACAATCATATAACACACAGGCATCAAGTGTACCTGATGCGTTTGACAAGACCAGTTCACTCTTCAGGAGTAGATGCGTATAAAATGTACCTAGGATGAGAAGATACAAATTGGGTGTATAGCGTATAATACTATAGGCACAGGGTAAGATGGGCCTTGATACAGGAAACCCCATACTTACCACTAAACATGTCCAAAACAGCGGATGTATAGCTCCCAAATGGCGGCAGCAGGCATCTTGCCAGGGAGCTGAGGAGGCAGAGACAGAGAAGACCCCACCCAGGGCCAAATGGAGGAAAAGCATGGCATGGAGATAAATTGTGTATCCCTTAGGCTGCGTACACACGGAGGGACATGTCCGATGGAAACGGTCCGCGGACCGTTTTCATCGGACATGTCTCCTCGGGATTTTTGTCCGACGGTCTGTACACATCATCGGATCAAAATTCCTGCCTGCAGACAGCGCGGTGACATGGTGGTGACGTTAACGCCGCCACGTCACCGCACCGGGAAGAAAAATACTTCCGCGCATGCGTCAAATCCATTCAACGCATGTGCGGGAAGATATGTCCGCTGGTGAGTGTACTGACCAGCGGACATATCCGACGGACATGTCTCCGCCAGACAAATTTTAAAGCATGTTTTAAAATTTGTCCGCCGGTCAGACATGTCCGCTAGCCCATACACACGATCGGATTTGTCTGCTGAACTGGTCCGTCGGACCAGTTTCAGCAGACAAATTCGATCGTGTGTACGCGGCCTAATAGTCTCACTGTCCATAGAAAGTATTGTCTGTAAACATAAATATTTATGTCAGACAATCTAATGTAAAAGAAGCGTATAGTAATATATATATAGATAGATAGATAGATATATATAGATAGATAGATAGATAGATATAGATATGTGTAAATAAAAGGCCTGAGCCAAGAATGATGAGGATATGGAGACTGTAGAGGAACATGATAAAGAGATACCAAAAGCTGGCAAGAGTGACAGTGAAGAGTGCTCAGAATGAGCCACGTGGAGTGGACTGGATGTGAGTATACCTGAGTAGAGTGTGTGTATAACTATATGGGTGGTAAGTCACAGCAGAGGACTTCCACAGGTGTGTGTATCCTCAGTGAGAAAAACAAAGAGATCCACGCCATTCTGAACCTCCAATCTCAGCTTCTTTATAGAGGCATTCCCATTGACTGAGCTTAACCTTCCATGTACCTGTTCTGGAACTTTACACCCTATATACATTGCACTGTTTTTGTGTGCCAACATTAAAGGGCCCCAACTAAGCCAATAGAAGAGAATGTCCAAGAACTGTTCATGGCTTGTGATTTACCTGGGAGCAGCACTGGTTTTCTGGTAGTGTACCAAATTTTCCAGCCTAAGCTTAGTCCATTTTGACTGAGAGCCCTCACGTGAACTAGTCCTGTCATACTTATTGCTAGCCCTCCACAGTCACATGGGGTGTAATCTCGCCATCAAAGAGCTGTTGTTAACGCTTTTGTTACTGTAGTATATGTCCATTCTTAATGGCACCTGGGTTGTATTTGTATAGCATTGTCTTCTCATATGTTGGCCCTGAAGTATAAGCACATGAGCAATGCATACCAGTTGACTGCATCTTTGGACACCTTCTCCATATCCCAATCAGAACTTCGTTGTGCAGGGACTGTGAGGCCGCGTACACATGATCGAATATATCTGCTGAGACTGGTCCGCAGACCAGTTTCAGCGGACAGATACAATCGTGTGTACAGGCTAGCAGACAGGTTTCCAGCAGACAAAAGTTTTAAAGCATGCTTTAAAACTTGTCTGGTGCAAACCCGTCTGTCGGATATGTCCGCTGGTTAGTACGCCTAACCAGCGGACAAAAATCCCCCGCATGCGTCGAATGGATTCGACGCATGCGTGGAAGTATTTTACTTCCTGGTTCCACGTCACCGCGCTGTCTGTCCGCGGGGATTTTGGTTTGATCGTGTGTACACTGATCAAACCAAAATAGCCCAGCAGACATGTCCGATGAAAACGGTCTGTCGGACCATTTTCATCGGATTTGTTTACTCGTGTGTACGCGGCCTAAGAGGCTGATAACACATCAAATAACACATCAAATCCAGGCAATCACAAATAAAATAAAATAAATGTATTGATATACAGTGGATATAAAAAGTCTACACAACCCTGTTAAAATGCCAACCTTAAATAAATAATAAATAATTTGAGAACTTTTTCCACCTTTAATGTGACCTATAAATTGTACAACTCAATTGAAAAACAAACTGTAATCTTTTTTAAAAGTAAAAAACTAAAATAATGTGGTTGCATAAGTCTTATAACCGGGGATGTAGCTGGGTTCAGAATTAAGCAATCTCATTCAAACTGAGTTAAGTATATTTGGCTTACTTTTACTTGCGTTATATTATTATTAATCTTTTTTAAAAGTAAAAAACTAAAATAATGTGGTTGCATAAGTCTTATAACCGGGGATGTAGCTGGGTTCAGAATTAAGCAATCTCATTCAAACTGAGTTAAGTATATTTGGCTTACTTTTACTTGCGTAAAAGTAAGCCAAATCAACGGCGGATCCAGGGGGGGGGGGGCAACAGGACAATTGCCCCCCCCCCCCCCAAGGCAATCATGTCACATTGGCTTTAAAAAAAATATATATATATTTTTTTTTTACCATTTTTTTTAAACTGCTTTGCGGTTTTAAACTAGCAAATGGCTGTGGGCCGCGGGCCGGCTTCAGCCCGTTAACGGCCCGCGGGCCGATTGCGGCCCGCGAACGGCCCTCGGCGGCCAGCGGGCCATATGTCATGTCTCCCCAGGGGTGTACACCACCAACACAGCGCCAGATAGAGAGAGATCAGCTGGGGTATCATAGCCAGCTCTGACACTTCTCCCCTCCCCTTGCTGCCCCCACGGCCAGTTAGAGGAGAGGAGCTGCTTCTACTCCTCCCCCTCCTCTCTTCTTCTTCTCCCGTGTCTGCCCCGCCCACTCTCCCGACGGACACTGTTCTGCTGCCTAAGGGATGTGGGAGGGAAGATTCAAGCCCAGCAATCAGAAAAGAAAGATGGAGTCTGATATCCATCCATCCAGTCAGTCCCTCCTGCCTCTGAGTGAGTACTGAGAGTACTGTACACTGATGTATGGGGTGCCCTTCATTCCCTTCTCTCGCTCTCCACCTTTCTTTCTTTCTTTCTCTCTCTCTCTCTCTCTTTTTTCTCTTTTTTTTTTTCGTTTGCACCCCCCCCCCCCCCCCACCAACTGCCACTGTAGATAGATAGATAATAATCTATCTAGCTATCTATCTACAGTGGCGGCTGGTGCTCAAAAATGTTGGTGGGCGCAAATGAAAAAAAAAAAACAATTGCAGCCTCACTGTGCCCATCAAACGCAGCCACTGGGCCCATCAATTGTCACCACTGTGCAATGCCATCAAACACAGCCACTGTGCCATCAAACACAGCCACTGTGCCATCAAACGCAGTCACTGTGCCATCAATTGTCACCACTGTGCCATGCCATAAAACACAGCCACTGTGCCATCAATTGTCACCTCTGTGCCATGCCATCAAACACAGCCACTGTGCCATCAATTGTCACCACTGTGCCATGCCATCAAACACAGCCACTGTGCCATGCCATAAAACACAACCACTGTGCCATCAATTGTCACCTCTGTGCCATGCCATCAAACACAGCCACTGTGCCATCAATTGTCACCACTGTGCCATGCCATCAAACGCAGCCACTGTGCCATCAATTGTCACCACTGTGCCATGGCATCAAACACAGCCACTGTGCCATGGCATCAAACACAGCCACTGTGCCATCAAGTGTCACCACCGTGCCATGCCATCAAACGCAGCCACTGTGCCCTTCAATTGTCGCCACTGTGCCCATCGTCGCCACTGTGCCCATCGTCGCCACTGTGCCCATCGTCGCCACTGTGCCCATTGTCGCGGCTGAGCCAGAGGGGGCGGCGCTCCGGCGCCCTCTATAGACGCACCGCCACTGTCTATCTATATCTATCTATATATCTATTTATCTTTATCTATCTTCCTTCCTTCTCTTCTTTCTTTCTATCTTTATCTATCTTTCTTTCTTTATCTATCTTCCTTCCTTCCCTTCTTTTCTATCTATCTATCTATCTATCTATCTATCTATCTATCTATCTTCCCGTATTGCTTTCTATCTATCTATCAATCTATCTTCCTTCCTTCCCTTCTTTCTTTTTATCTTTATCTATCTTTCTTTCTCCCCCCCCCCCGGGCTGCTCAGTCTAAAATGCCCAGGCCTATTTTTTGTCCCAGTCCGGGCCTGCCTGCAGCTGCCGCTGCCGAGTCTCTCACTCTCTATCTCTCATCACCAGGGCCGGTAGGCTGCCTGTCCTGAGGCTGCTTTGAGCTGTAGCTGACTGCAGCGCTCCCCTTCTCCTGCGTGTATGACATTGGGCATCTCTGGCTGTGTGTGAGAGCTGGATCTGTGTTCGGCTTTGCTGCCTGTGCTAGACCTGCTTGTGTGATAGTAGATGGAACACTGATTGAATCAGTGTTTTGTCTATCACACAAGCCCGTCTAGGGGGGACCTTGCTAGAGCACACTGCCCTGCTGAACACAGACCTACAGCTCCTGTTTGTTCCATGACACACGTCGGGAGAGGAGATACCTGCTGTGTGTGATCGAGGTAATGCCATGGTGAGTGCCATGCACAGTGTGGCTGCATTAATAGACAAAAGTGCGGCTGCATTAATAGACAAAAGTGGGGATGCATTTATATACAAAAGTGGGACTGGATTCATAGACAATGGTTAGACTGGATTCATAGACAAAAGTGGGACTGGATTCATAGACAAAAGTGGGACTGGATTCATAGACAAAAGTGGGTCTAGATTCATAGACAAAAGTGGGACTGGATTCATAGACAAAAGTGGGACTGGATTCATATACAAAGGTGGGACTGCATTCATATACAAAGGTGGGACTGCATTCATATACAAAGGTGGGACTGCATTCATATACAAAGGTGGGGCTGCATTCATATACAAAGGTGGGGCTGCATTGATATACAAAAGTGGGACTGCATTAATATACTAAAGTGATAGTGCATTAACAAAAGTGGGACTGCATTAATATACAAAAGTGGGACTGAATTTTTATACAAAGGTGGGGCTGCATTCATATGCACAGTGAGGCTGCAATGATGGGCACTGATGAGGCTGCATTGATCTCTTGTACCATGTCTTCAGTCTCTAAACATTCCATGTACCATGCCTGCAGTCTCTGACCAACACTTGTACCATGCCTGCAGTCTCTGACCATACCTTGTACCATGCCTGCAGTCTCTGACCATCCCTTGTACCATGCCTGCAGTCTCTGACCATCCCTTGTACCATGCCTGCAGTCTCTGACCATCCCTTGTACCATGCCTGCAGTCTCTGACCATCCCTTGTACCATGCCTGCAGTCTCTGACCATCCGTTGTACCATGTCTGCAGTCTCTGACCATCTCTTGTACCACGTCTGCAGTCTCTGACCATCTCTTGTACCACGTCTGCAGTCTCTGACCATCTCTTGCACCATGTCTGCAGTCTCTGACCATCTCTTGCACCATGTCTGCATTCTCTGACCATCTATTGTACCATGTCTGCATTCTCTGACCATCTCTTGTACTATATCTGCAGTCTCTGACCATCTCTTGTACCATGTCTGCATTCTCTGACCATCTCTTGTACCATGTCTGCATTCTCTGACCTTCTCTTGTACTATGTCTGCAGTCTCTGACCATCTCTTGTACCATGTCTGCAGTCCCCGACAATCGTCTAGAAACTATGGGATAGATTTATGGCATTTATATTTAAATATTTTTTACTAGTAATGGCGGCAATCATTGATTTTTTTAGCGGTACTGCAACATTGCAGCGGACACATCGGACACCTAATTGAGTTCTGTAAGCAACACCTTATTTTCTGGCAGTGCCCCTCCCGAGACTAGACTATGGATCTGCCCTTGCCTCAAATAAAGATCATCTGTTATAGAAGGTTTTTCCTGACATTTTCTAGGTAGCATCCTACAGCAAGGTATCAGTCAGGAGAAGGGTATAAAAGAATTTCCAAGGCATTAGCTATACCATGGAACACAGTGAAGACAGTCATCATCAAGTGGAGAAAATATGGCACAACAGTGGCATTACCAAAAACTGGACGTCCCTCCAAAATAGATGAAAAGACGAGAAGAAAACTGGTCGGGGAGGATGCCAAGAGGCCTACAGCAACATTAAAGGAGCTGCAGGAATATCTGGCTGTGTGGTACATGTGACAACTATCTTGATATTCTTCATATGTTTGGGCTATGGGGTAGAGTGGCAAGAATCCAAGTCTAGCTATATTTTGAAAAAACACATCTGAAGTTTCCCAAAAGCATTTGGGAAAATGTGTTAAGGTCTGAAGAAACCAAGGTTGAACTTTTTTGCCATAATTCCAAAAGATATGTTTGGCGCAAAAACAACACTGCACATCACCAGAAAAAACACCATACCACTGTGAAGCATGATGGTGGCAGCATCATGTTTTGGGGCTGTTTTTCTTCAGCTGGAACAGGGGCCTTAGTCAAGGTAGAGGAAATTATGAACAGTTCCAAATACCAGTCAATTTTGGCACAAATGGCTTCTGCTAGAAAGCTGAACATGAGGAGTAACTTCATCAACAACATAAAGCATCAAAATCAAGAAAGGAATGGCTTCACCGGAAGAATATTAAAGTTTTAGAGTGGCTCAGCCAGAGCCCAGACCTGAGTCTGAAAATCTGTGGGGTGATCTGAAGAGGGCTGTGCACAGGAGATGCCCTCAAATTCTGTCAGATTTGGAGTGTTTTTGCAAAGAAGAGTTGGCAAATATTGCCAAGCCAAGATGTGTCATACTGATAGACTCATACCCAAAAAGACTGAGTGCTATAAAAAAAAAAATCAAAAGGTGCTTCAAACAAAGTATTCGTTTAAGGGTGTGCACACTTATGCAACCATCTTTATTTTTTTAGTTTTATTTCCATCAACCTAAAAAAAAAAAGTTTTTTGTTTAATTGAGTTGTACAGTTTATAGGTCACATTAAAGATGGAAAAAAGTTCTGAAATTGTTTATTTTTGTCGAATTTTTTTACATCACAGAAACCTGACATTTTAACAGGGGTGTGTAGACTTTTTATATCCACTATATTGATGAATGCAAAGCTGTATTCATTTATCGTACCGTATATACTCGAGTATACCCCCCTCGGCTTGTACTCGAGTAAGTGTACCTACATTCTTGACAGGCGTCCATTTTTATAAAAGTCGAGGCTTCCCCCTGGCGTTCCGTTCTGTGATAAGCATTTGACACTGTGTTTCACCTATCACGGAGGTCCTCTCATCCCCGGTCAGTTTCCCAGCAGACACTGTGTTCAGTGTTCCACCAATCACGGACGTCCTCTTGTCCGAGGATGAAAGTATGTCCGAAATTGGCGGAACACTGAACACAGTGTCTGCTGGGAAACTGTCCAAGCATGAGAGGAACTCTGTGATAGGCGAATACAGTGTCAAATGCCTATCAAGGAATGGAACGAAATGGAACGCCAGGAGGAAAGCCGTGACTTTAAAAAAATGGACGCCTGTCAAGAATTCAGGTACTCGGGCACAGTGAGACTGCAATGGGCACAGTGAGACTGTAATGGGCACAGTGAGGTATGGCACAGTGAGACTGCAATGGGCACAGTGAGGTATGGCACAGTGAGGTTGCAATGGGCACAGTGAGGTATGGCACAGTGAGGTTGCAATGGGCACAGTGAGGTATGGCACAGTGAGGCATGCAAATGGGCATTGTTGACCCTCTTTTACATTTACAGTAGCTGCTGCATTCTCACCCTAGGCTTATACTTGAGTCAATAAGTTTTCCTATTTTTTTGTGGTAAAATTAGGTCCTCGGCTTATACTCGGGTCGGCTTATACTCGAGTATATACGGTATGTCTTTTATAGCTGCCTTTATGGTTATGGTTTACTGACACTGACTAGGACTGACTGTAAAGAAAGGATCATTGGTTATAGTAACTATTTGAAATATATTTTTTTGGGAATGTAGAGTTTTTTCCTAATAACTCAATAAAAAGATATTAGAAGACCCAAATATTTCACAAAAGTATATTGACATACCACATGAGTAATTGGATAAAAATATGCATGCATAAGCAGATGGTTTACAGTCATAGCATTTTATGGATTTGGACAAACATGTGTGTTGGATTATTTTTAGCAATATGTTCTCTCTGACATACATTAACATCCTTTCTCTGTGTAGATCCTTTGAGCTCCGTGCAAATTTAATATAAGCTATATCTTCAGTAGTGGTTTGGAATCTAATAATAGTAATGATTTAGGACTCTGAATCTGTTCTTTGGTATGTTTCAAAAATGTAATGTTATTTAAAGTCGTTTTAAAAATAGGAGTTACGGGAAGATAAATATGTTTTTTTCTCTGCCATCTGCAGTATTTTTCTATTCAGGTCTATGACATCATAAAGAGAAAACTGACACGAGAGAGATATAGAGGATGCCATTGCTGATCTAATTCTAGCGACAGTTGAATGGATGTCATATTGATCCTTAGAATTTAAAACTTTCCTATGTCACTGACCTAAGACAATCTTCCAGGTCAGAAAAGTCAGACTGAAGTCAAAACTTCTCACTTATGCAACCACTGAAAAATGTCAAGTTAAAAAGTGAATGAAAGCACATTTGCAAAACGATGGGGTTAAATAACTGGGACTGGGGAGTGCAAAATCTCTGGTGCAGCTGTGAATGGCAACCAATCAGCTTCTAACTTCAGCTTGTTCAATTAAAGTGATATTAAAGGCAATAAAATAAAAAAATAAAACAAACATGTCAAACTTACCTGGTCTGTGGTCCACTGTTGGTATTCCTGGCTCCTCCCTCTTGTCAAGTGCCCCCAGTCCAAGCAGATTGCAATGGGAGGTGCAGGTGCACTCCCGAGCCACTGATTTGCATATCAATTCAGACACAGACTCAGCTTGTCACCACCCCCTCTCTCTCCTCATTGGCTGTCTGGCTGTGATTGAAATGAAATGACTCCCACTGACTCAGCCAATGAGGAGGGAGAGGCCCTGAAAGCTGATGCTTTTGTGAACATTGCTGGATCAAGAGGGAGCTCAGGTGAGTATTAGGGGGGCTGAGAGGACTGCTGCAAACATAAGTTGTTTTTACCTTCATGCATGAAGGGAAAAAAACATTCAGCATTTAGAACCACGTTAAGCGTTGACAAAAAAATAAATAAACTGTGTGTCTTGTGGCTTTTCAAGAAGGCTCAAATTCTGTGCAGACACATTGCAATACTCATGCCGCGTACACACGGTCGTTTTTTGCGATGAAAAAAAACGTTGTTTTTTAAAACGTCATTTAAATTGATCGTGTGTGGGCAAAACGTCGTTTTTTGTCTTAAAAAAAACGACAACAAAAAAATTCCAACATGCTTGAATTTTTTGTGTCGTTTTTTGTTTCACAAAAAGTCACCGTGTGTAGCAAAAACGTTGTTTAAAACGACGTTTTTCAACCCGCGCATGCCCAGAAGCTAGTTATGAAGCGAGCTTCAATGGAAAAGAGTGGTGAACGTAACCTCGCTTTTTGTGAAACGTCGTTTTTTTTCATCACAAAAAATGATCGTGTGTACGCGGCATTAGAATTCTCTATGGCCTCTTGGCTTCAGCTCTGCAAGCTTCACAAGACAGAATTCATAGCAGTGGAAGCCGCTCCATTAGGCCTCTAATCTACATGCAGGGCACCGAACATGCCGGAAATCTTCCCCAGTGTGAAAGGGGTCTAAACGATGTGCTGACAGGCTTGCTGTTAACAGGTCTTCTTTCTTCCCACAGACACAGCGTGGGAGGAAAGGACTGATGATAACCTGCAAGTCTGTTTACATGTGATAAGCTGTGACTGGCCCTTTACCTTGATCAGTTATCAGCTTTGTCCGAAGGACACAACGGTCACGGGACGCAACCGAATCGTGCCACAGGAGGTGCGCAGAGAACAGGGTTCTGGAAGGTCATCTATTGACACCATCTCAGAACTGAACGACACACTGCAGCTGTTATTTGGCTATAGCACAGTCAGTAAGTGATCAGTTTTTTATTCATTCATGTAAAAATGTTATTTAAAAAAATAAATAAAAAAAGTTTGCTGTACTTACAAAGTATTAGCTGGCATTTATCTTCAATATGTTAGTGTATGTAAATCTGATAGTTCATCCAATAGTTGTAATATGTTGGCCGAATTATGTAGGATATTATACTATTATATATTGTACTGTATGTGTACATATAACATATTACAACAAAAAGGTGCCTGTATGCTCTTTCATCCCGGATGGAGTCACTTTAATACAGGAGGAGTGTTACTGGCCAGATCACTAGTGGAAAACAGAGGGTATAAAGTCTAAAAAAAGAAAACAGACTATTTCGCGGTCGTGCGACGTGTCTCCCAAACAAAATTGGTGTCCTTTTTTCCCACAAATAGAGCTTTCTTTTGGTGGTATTTGATCACCTCTGCGGTTTTTATTTTCTGCGCTATAAACAAAAATAGAGCGACAATTTTAAAAAAAATTCAATATTTTTTACTTTTTGCTATAATAAGTATCCCCCAAATATATATATATATTAAAAAAAAATGTCCTCAGTTTAGGCCGATACGTATTCTTTTACCTATTTTTAGCATTTACAAAATAGGGGATAGTTTTATTGCATTTGCATTTTTATTATTTTTTTTTTTTACTACCAATAGCGGCGATCAGCGATTTTTTTGTGACTGCGACATTATGGCGGACACTTCGGACAATTTTGACACATTTTTGGGACAATTGTCATTTTCACAGCAAAAAATGCATTTAAATTGCATTGTTTATTGTGAAAATGACAATTGCAGTTTGGGAGTTAACCACAAGGGGGCGCTGAAGGGGTTATGTGTTCCCTAATGTGTGTTTACAACTGTAGGGGGGTGTGGCTGTAGGTGTGACGTCATCATTTGTGTCTCCCAATAAAAGGGATCACGCGATCGATGACACCGCCACAGTGAAGAACGGGGAAGCCGTGTTTACACACGGCTCTCCCCCTTCTTCAGCTCCAGGGACCGATCGCCGCACTCCAGCAGCGATCGGGTCCGCCAAACCCATGGTCGTGGAGCTTCGGACCGAGTCGCGGGAGCGCGCCGTGGGCGCGCGGCCGCAACCCACGACTGGGTACTAGTACAGGACGTACCTGTACGTGGATGTGCCCAGCCGTGCCATTCTGCCAACGTATATGTGCAGGTGGTCCTTAAGTGGTTAATATATTATAGCAGAAAGTAAAAAATATATATACTGTATATACTCGAGTATAAGCCAAGTTTTTCAGCGCATTTTTTTGTGCTGAAAATGTCCCCCTCTGCCCCCCTCCCAGATTTTGGGGACCTTGTACCCGCCGGCTGTAGGTTCCCTGAACCCCAAACTTTGCACACATATAGCCCCACTCTTCCTCTACAAGAGTGCAAAGTTTGTTGCCTGGGTGACCTACGGCCGGGGAGCAACTAATTTTCAAAGCTGTCACCCCTTCCATAGACTCCCATGTTGAACGGCAGTCTAGTTATGGACACAGTGAGGCATGGGCACAGTGAGGTATGGGCACAGTGAGGTATAGGCACAGTGAGGCATGGGCACAGTGAGGCACAGTGAGGCATGCAGATGGACACCCTAGGCTTATACTCAAGTCAATACGTTTTCCCATTTTTTTGTGGTAAACTTAGGTGCCTCGGCTTATATTTGGATCGGCTTATACTCGACTATATACGGTAAATATTTTTAAATTGTTTTTTTTGTTTATAGTGCAAAAAATAAAAAGCACAGAGTTGATCAAAAGAATGGTCTATTTGTGAGCAAAAAAAGGACATCAAAGTTTGGGTACAGTGTCGCGCGACCACGCAATTTTCAGTTAAAGCGACGCAGTGGCGTATTGCAAAAAATGGCCTGGTCATTTAGGGGGCAAATCCTTCTGGGGCTGAAGTGGTTAATACCGCTTTAAATCAGTTTTAGACTGTAAATCTAAAAAAACACAAGTAATATTCTGGACACCCCATTCTGTGCAGCTCAGACAGGAACAGTGTATAACATCTGTGGGTAGGCAGTTAAAATATTCAAACTGGGGAAATGATAAACATTTAAAAAGAACTCATAAATGATTTGTATTCCATATAGAAAATATAACTTACATCTGCTGGATTTAGACTTTTGTGACCATCTGATCTTGTTATGAAGTATAAAAAAAAGCAACTTATATAATATTCATTTAATAGGATGAGTACTGAAAAAACAAAAAAAACAAAGAAGTAAAAGAAGTAAAAATCTATGGAATCTGTTTATACTTGAATTGTACGTTCCTTGAGGAGCAGATGGCTAGCAATCAGTTTGGCTTTATTTTATTTTACTTTTTCCGAAACAAAGTATATAACCACATCAAGTGAAACTTCACATCTTTGGTACAAAGCGTAAAAGAAAACTTTAGTGTATTTTTTTTTTTTTTTTTGAGAGAATGCATTTATCGGGTTGAAATTTACCTAGAAGTTTTTTCGTTTTTATATGACTATACAAGGAACCTGTGCCTTGGTCAAGTAGAGTAAAGCAACAGTGACATTTAGAAACTTTTGCCCCAAGATGTTATTATTATCTTTGGACTATAAATTAGGCACACAATATTTGAAGCACAAACTTTCAGTGGCAGTGAAATGTTCACAATACACCCAACAAAAAAATCATCATACCAACAAAGTAATTTTACCCTAAGGACCCTTTCACATGATCGACCCGCTCAGGTCCACCTGTTTTTTAGACAAATTTGAGCGGGCCACCCATTGATGTCTATAAGCAGGTGGATGTCAGAGGAGCAACATTTTGTCATATTACAACCAAAACAGTAAATGTATTTTATTGGGATTTTATGTGATAGACCAACACAAAGTGGCACATAATTGTGAAGAAGAAGGAAAATTATTAATGGTTTTCAATATTTTTTTTAAATAAATATGTGAAAAGTGTGGCGTGCATTTATATTCAGCCCCCCTGAGTCAATACTTTGTAGAAGCACCATTTGCTGCATTTACAGCTGCAAGTCTTTTTCGGGATGTCTCTACCAGCTTTGCACATCTAGAGAGTGACATGTTTGCCTATTCGTCTTTGCAAAATAGCTTAAGCTGTCAGATTGGATGGAGAGTGTCTGTGAACAACAATTTCCTAGTCTTGCCACAGATTCTCAATTGGATTTAGGTCTGGACTTTGACTGGGCCACTCTAAGGCCACGTACATGCGACCAGTTTCCTCGGCAGAATTCAGCAAGAAACTCGATGGGAGATGTATTCTGCTGAGGAAACCGGTCGTGTGTACACTTTTCGCCGAGAAACCCGTCGAGGAACTCGTCGAGCCAAAAAGAGAGCATGTTCTCTATTTCCTCGTTGGGCAATGCGAAAATTTGGCTCGACAAGTTTTTTGACTGCCGAACTAGCAACTCGACCGGGAAAACAATGTGTTTTGCCCGACGAGTTTCTCGGTTGTGTGTACGCCGCCTTACATATGAATATGCTTTGATCTAAACCATTCTATTGTAACTCTGGCTGTGTGGTTTGGGTCGTTGTCCTGCTGGAAGGTGAACCTCCTCCCCAGTCTCAAGTCTTTTGCGACTCTAATGCACACGGTCGGAAATTCTGACAACAAAACCGTGATTTTTTTTATCAATGGCTTTCTTCTTGCCACTCTTTCATAAAGGTCAGATTTGTGGAGTGCATAACTAATGCCCTGTACACACGATCGGTTCATCTGATGAAAACGATCTGATGGATTTTTTCATCAGATATCCAATGAAGCTGACTTTCATCAGTCTTGCCTACACACCATCAGTTAAAAAAACAATCATGTCAGAACGCCGTGACGTAAAACACAACAACGTGCTGAGAAAAATGAAGTTCAATCCTTCTGAGCATGCGTCGACTTGATTCTGAACATGCGTTGATTTTTAACCGATGGATTTCCCCACAGACGATCGGTTTTTTAACCATCAGATAATTTGAAAACAAGTTCCTAGTTTTTTCACCGATGGATAACAAACCGATGGGGCCCACACACGATCGGTTCATCTGATGAAAACGGTCCATCAGACCGTTTTCATCAGACGAACCGATCGTGTGTACGCGGCATTATAGTTATTATGTGGACAGATTCTCCCACCTGAGCTGTGGATCTCTGGATCTCCTCCAGAGTTACCATGTGCCTCTTGGCTGCTTCTCTGCTTAATGCTCTCCATGCCCGGCCTGTCAGTTTTGGTGGGTGGTCATGTCTTGGTAGGTTTGCAGTTGTACCATACTCTTTCCATTTTCTGATGATGGATTCAATAGTGCTCCATGAGATGTTCAAAGCTTGGGATATTTTTTTTATAACCTAACCCTGCTTTAAACTTCTCCACAACTTTATCCCTGACCTGTCTGGTGTGTTCCTTGGCCTTCATGATGCCTTCATGATGCTGTTTGTTCACTAAGGTTCTCTAAGAAACCTCTGAGGGCTTATACTGCAAATAAATTACACACAGGTGGAAATTGGTTCCACTAGAATTTAGTTAGGGAAATTAGAGTAAAGGGGAGGGGGGTGAATTCAAATGCATGCCACACTTTTCACATATTTATTTGCAACCTGTCCCCTTCTGGGACCTGTGTGTGTCCCAGAAGACAAACGGCCATTCACAAAGCGCCGCATGACTCGCGCATGGGCAGTAGGAAACGGGCAGTGAAGCTGCAAGACTCCCCTGCCTGTTTCCCCTTCCCTGTTTGAATGGCGGCGCCGCACCCAATCTGATGGACAGATCGGCCTCGTGGGACGACCTTGCAGGCTCCCTGGACAGGTAAGTGTCCTTATTAAAAGTCAGCAGCTACAGTGTTTGTAGCTGCTGACTTTAAAAAAAAAAAAATGTTCAGCTGGAACACCGCTTTAATGAAATCTACAGATTTAAAAATATTGAAAGCAACTTTTGAAATGACATCAACATATTAAAGCTTATATGATATTTTAGTGATAGAGTTTACAGCGGATGAAATTGCAGGAAGAACTCATTGAATCTAAGCTTCAGAGCCAAGTAATATTTTTAATACTGCATGCCCCATCAACCCTACCTAAAACAAATCTAATAATTTTGAATGGCAACCAAAATGTCTTTCTTTTTAATGCATGCCCCTCACTGCTTCCTTCTTTCCATGAAAAAAAAAATATGCTACAATTCAAATGTTAACAATTTTATAGTGTGCCCTGTTTCTGGATCTTTAATTTCAAAACACACCTCTACCTCTCTTGCTCTGCATTGTATTTCCATTTTAATATTGCTGCCTAGGCACTGAAGCTTGGCTTTGCAGTTTGGGAGTCCTCATTATGCAGAAAGTCAGCACCTCAATTGTTACAGAAGACAGAAATAGTCAAGCATGAATACCATATTTTTAACTTTACTATAGAAGATACAGACGGAATAGGCATTAAGGACGATAGAAATACACGGAGCAACGTTAAAAGTAAACAATGTGAAGCCAAAATAAGAAATATGAAAGTAAGCTGTCCCGTGATTATTAAAAATGAATGAAAAGGAAGCAAAGATAGCATTTCTACAGAAAGGGAAGGTGCAGATAATGGGAAAAATAGGTTTGCCACCTGTGTGATGCATACCCTGCAATCTTCCTATCTGTTCAACTATTTTTAAATATTTCTGTAATGGAGTACTCCAAGAAAAATATATGATTTACTTTTCAGGTTTAAGCAGGTACTCAGTTTAGTAGAAATGCCTACAAGGAGCTTGGGGCTCCATTCATATTGTTTGGATGGTACTTTGGTATTTATATGTAGTGCTCACCCCCGAAAGGGCCCGCTACTTTGGTCCGAAGGTTCTTTCCCTAATTAGTGTACTAAAAGCCAGGTACACAGTCTAAGGGCTCTTTCACACGGTGCGGACCGTTTTTCGGTCCGCACCGTGTGTGTCCGTCGGCTCAGCGGGGGTTCCCGCTCAGCTGTCGGCGGACAGGGCGGTCCCCGCACACTGTGCAGGGACCGCCCTGTCTCTCCTCCGCTATCCCCTATGGGGAATCGGATGGAAACGGACCGTCTGTCCGTTTGCATCCGATCCGATCCACCGGACGGAAGAAAAATAGGGTTTTCTTCCGTCCGCAAAACGGATCCAGGCGGACGTGGATAGTAGGCGGACGTTAGCGGATGCATCATCCGCTAACGGATCCGCTCCCATAGGGCCCCATTCTAAGTCCGTTTACGGACTTAGAAAAAGCGGACCGTTCGTCCGCACGTGTGAAAGGGCCCTAAGTCAATCTTCTGGCTAGTCTAGGGCAGTGATGACGAACCTTGGCACCCCAGATGTTTTGAAACTACATTTCCCATGAGGCTCATGCACTCTGCAGTGTAGGCGAGCATCATGGGAAATGTAGTTCCAAAACATCTGGAGTGCCAAGGTTCACCATCACTGGTCTAGGGGGTGCCTTTTAAAATGTATTACTTTTATTGATTAAAGCGGAGGTCACCCAAAAAAACAACAACCTCCCGGCACAATCAGAAAACTATCACCAAGTTAACCACTTCCCCACCGCGCCATAAGCATTTTACTGCTACGGCGCGGTGGAGTTGCTTTGACACGACGTCCCTGGGACGTCCTCGTGCACTTCCGCGATTGCGCGTCCCCTGGGATGCGCTCGCGAAAGTGTCCGTGCTCGCCGGGTCTAGAAGACCCGGCGCATCACGGATCACGGTAAATTGCCGCTGATAGCGGCCGTTTACCACGTGATCGCGCCTTCGAATGACGGCGCGATCACTTGTAAACAAACCGGCGTCATTTGATGACGCCGGTTCCTCCCTCTCCTCGCTCTCCTCTCTGTACAGTGTGCGAGGAGAGGGGGGGGGGAGCGGGGTGTCAGCAGCTGAGCTGTGGCTGGATCTGTGACAAATGCAGTCACAGATCCAGCCATCCCTCAATCCATCCCAGCTCTGCAATCCCCCAGTACCCTGCAATCCCCAGTACCCAGCAATCCCCCAGTACCCAACAATACCCCACAATACCCCAGTACCCCACAATACCCCAATACCCCACAATACCCCAGTACCCAACAATACCCCACAATACCCCAGTACCCCACAATACCCCAGTACCCCACAATACCCCAGTACCCAACAATACCCCAGTACCCAACAATACCCCACAATACCCCAGTACCCAACAATACCCCACAATACCCCAGTACCCAACAATACCCCAGTACCCCACAATACCCCAGTACCCCACAATACCCCAGTACCCCACAATACCCCACAATACCCCAGTACCCAACAATACCCCAGTACCCCACAATACCCCAGTACCCCACAATACCCCAGTACCCCACAATACCCCAGTACCCGGCAATACCCCAGTACCCGGCAATGCCACAGTACCCAACAATACCCCAATACTCAACAATACTCAACAATACCCCAGTACTCAACAATACCCCAATACTCAACAATACCCCAATACTCGGCAATACCCCAATACTCGGCAATACCCCAATACTCGGCAATACCCCAATACTCTGCATGATACTTTGCAATACCCCAATACTCGGCAATACCCCAATACTCTGCATGATACTTTGCAATACCCCAATACTCGGCAATACCCCAATACTCGGCAATACCCCAATACTCGGCAATACCCCAATACTCAACAATACCCCAATACTCAACAATACCCCAATACTCAACAATACCCCAATACTCGGCAATACCCCAATACCCTGCATGATACTTTGCAATACCCCAATACTCTGCAATACCGCCTATGGGGATTTTTAAGTAGCGAGGTTTGGCGCCATTCCACGAGTGTGCGCAATTTTGAAGTGTGACATGTTGGGTATCTATTTACTCGGCGTAACTTCATCTTTCACATTTTGAAAAAAAATCGGGCTAACTTTACTGTTTTGTTTTGTTTTAAGCGCAAAACAGTTTTTTTTTTAAAACACGCGTTCAATAAATTTCTGCGAAAATACTGTGCGAGATAAAACGTTGTAACGGCCGCCATTGTATTCTGTAGGGTCTTTGCTAAAAAAGCATATATAATGTTTTGGGGTTCTATGTAATTTTCTAGCAAATAAATGATGATTTTTCCATGTAGGAGAGAAATGTCAGAATTGGACTGGGTGTTCCAGAACGCCTGATGGCGCTCCCTGCATGTTGGGCCTCTGTATGTGGCCACGCTGTGTAAAAGTCTCACACATGGGGTATCGCCATACTCGGGAGGAATAGCAGAATGTGTTTTGGGGTGTAATTTGTGGTTTGCATATGCTGTGTGTGAGAAATAACCTGCTAATATGACAGAAACAATTTTTTTTTTTTTTTTTTTTACAGAATTTTCAGTCGTTTTTCTTTTATAGCGCAAAAAATAAAAAACCCAGAAGTGATCAAATACCACCAAAAGAAAGCTCTATTTGTGTGAAAAAAAGGACAAAAATTTCAAATGGGTAGAATGTTGTATGACTGAGTAATTGTCATTCATATTGTGAGAGCGCCGAAAGCTGAAAATTGGTCTGGTTAGGAAGGGGGTTTAAGTGCCCAGTGGTCAAGTGGTTAAATAGCCACATCAAAAAAAAAATGTAAAGTGTAAATACCGTAGATTTTTGTTTTTAGCTGGCACTTCCGGGCTTTCTCTCCCGTGGGAGTAGGCGTTCCTACTCCTTTCCCCGGCGCCGCAATGTCAGCTGGGAGCTTGCCGTGTCATGTTTCTAGGAGACAATGCAGAACCCTGTTGTTCTATCGAGCTGGTTCTGCTATCAGATAGTTTCCGGGATGGTCTGAGCAGGCGCAATTGAATCAGACGGAAATCCCAGAGTATGAACAGTTCGTCAGCTGGAGATGCCGCTCGTCGCTCATTGGTTAGACTCGTCGCTCATCGGTTAGACATGCCGCTCGCTCATTCGATACAGCCGACGCTTCCAGGAAATGATTGCTTGTGGGCTTCACAGTGCCCACAAGCAAAATGGAAACTGTCAGGAACCGATTTTAAAAGTTCTTATTTGCCATGAAAAACAGACAGGGGATATTTGAAGACACCAAACAAGTGAGTTTAACTTTGTATTGTGAAATCCTGGTCAGGGCATAGGAAGATGTGGGATACTCCATGAACACTAAGCAGTAGATTGAGGACACTATTCACTATCCCTTTACTTCTCAGAACGGCTCCTCCAGCAGTAGCCCAGAAATTGGACAGCACTGGGACTCTTTCAGTAATAATCCAGGCCAGGCAAGCACTTGCATTAGTAGGTTATACATATCAGCAGCAACAGTCACTAGAATCCCTTTGTTCAGGTCTGAACACACAGTGTTCCTGGAGCTGTCTGCCAACCAGCATCCACAGGTAGATCCTAAGAGCCAAAAAAAGATGCACAACTTCAGCTGGGCTGCCTGGGAGGGCAGCAGCCTTTCAGGATTTGAACTTTTCCTGGACAAGAACATTGCAACTCAAGGCTTCAGTCTATTTATGTACACTCCCATCAGCCTTCTGGGCTCCCTCCAACAATGATTTGCTGAAACAATATAAATATACAGCTACTGATTTTCTTTATCCAGCCAACTACTTTCTATAACTATCCAGAAGGCAGGGCGAGCAGTAAAACCCACAGCCAATGAAACTCAGATCAGCACAATCACAAGTACCTCAACTAATTACAGGAGAGCCTCAAGAATTAAGTTTACCTAACCTAACTTGTAGACTATCTAGTAGGGTGCTACATATATATGTTGTTAATAAAGGACTGCTATGGCCATAGAACTCCAATTTAGGGTCTTGTGTGAGTTTTTTAGGTATTGATGAGTGGTGGAATAGTGGTCAAACAGTACGATGAAGCAAAGTTCTCTTTAATGCCCTAGTCATGTCTTAGAAAACATCTGGTCTCTGTGGGGTACCCAGAGTAAACTAGCCATTACACTATAAGAAATTCCATTCAGCAGTAAACCCTTCCTTATGAATAAGCTCTCGGAAGTCAGTTGCAAACTGTAACTTTCGGACTGCAGCTCCCAATGACAAAATAGAAACAAGAGATTGAATCATGATTTCCAAAGCAGATGTCACATAAATGAATAAATGATAGGTATTCTGTTGCCAGGAGAATTGTGAGTGATGCATGTCATTAAAATTTGAATCTATTGTTTTAATACAGATGTCGTTAAAACAGCTGCTACATTGACACTATGGATGAAGTGTAGGCATGTACAGTATATATCAACAGACGTCTTTAACCTGAGGAAGATCTAATCAAATGTCTAAAGGCAGCCATACACGTAACAATACAATTGTATTATTCTCTAAAGAATCAGTAGTTATCGAAAAGGGATATGTTTTATTATTAGCTGATCCTGATGTAAACAGATCAATCATATTGAAATTAGTCTGGTTGTGGTGGAAAACACATTTGAATTAATAATCTATACAAAAGAAATGTACTATTTTTTTCACTGTGTTGTAAATATTTCTGCAAATAAATTAATAGAATAGCCTGTCATATAGGAAAAACTATGCGTTTATGGCATGTATAGAGCTTATTGGTAGAGTGGAAGTAAGATAGGCCGATTGGTCAGTCTTTGATGGGTGGAAAGAAAGATGTGGGGGTGCAGAAAGGGGTGGAACAGTTTTAAATAGTACTAGGTAGAGATGTGCACAACTGAAACATTGGTTTTGTTTTGGGTTAGTTTGTTAAGTTAATCATTTTGTTTCATCATATTCGTTATGTTAGAATGATTTGTTTTAGAATTTGGATTTGGCTAATATATACATTAATTTCAAATCAATTAGAATTTCAGTATTTCGTTCTATTCTGATAAATTAATTTCCCTATTTTATTCTTTTCTACTCTTATCATAATCTTATTTTACTTTTATATCTTACTGTATTTATTGCATTATGTTTACATTTCAAATTCAAACTCATTTTTGAATTCAAATTTGTTTTCAAACTTTTCAAATTATTTAAATTTGATGTTATTTTGTTGCTTCAGAAATTCAGATACATCCAAATCTCCTAATAATGAAATTTGCTCAGAATTTTGATTCTTAATGAATTGCACATGTCTAGTACTAGAAAGAGCTGAAATTTCGAAATTAGAATAGCCAGTGACTTGAGGGTCTTGGGGCACAAATGAAGGCGGCTGAAGGTTTATGCACTTTATGCATAATGTTAGCATAGCACTTTTTTAAAGACAGATACTGCATATTTTAAATCAGAAAGACCTTTTCTTGTGGACAAACATTAACCTCCCTGGCGGTAATCCCGAGCGAGGCTCGGGTTTAATTTTCAGTACCAAAAGCGGTAACCCCGAGCCACACTCAGGGTTACACTGTAGTAGCCCTATGCTGTTACTTACCTTGTCCCTTCGATGTCCTCCCGATGTGTCCTCCGGGCCGTGTCCTCTGGCGGATGTATTCTGTCTTCTGGGTTCCCTTACCTGCAAGCGCCGTGACAGAGGGGGGCTTAGCCACTGGAAATTCAAAAAAGTTAAAAAGTTCAAAACATAACATACATTAGATTACATTAGTGTATCAAGCCATTTCACCTCAGTTTTGTCCATAGTGCTTTGTCCAGTGCCCTGCCTGCTCTTTTACCGTTCTTTCTGCCTGGAAACTTAAAAATGTCCATGGCATCCAAAAATCATCACTGTAGGTCAAAAGCGGTTTTAGACCATCTAGAAAACAGTGATAGTGAATTTGAACAACTTGCAGAATTGTTATTTGTGGGGAAATTCGTCATCAGACACCAGGGGCGGACTAACAATATATGGGGCCCCCGGGCACTTGGAGATTATGGTGCCCCCCGCGCACTAGGAGATTATGGGGCCCCCGGGCAATAGGAGATTATAGGGCCACACAGTATACACACACACACCGTATACATACACAGTATACACACACAGACACACAATATACACACAGTATACATACACACAGAATACACATACACAAACTTAAAAGGCACTGGAGAGGCAGGGCAGCTTTAATCTTGGAATAGGAATAATAAAAAAAAGATTTTGACATACTGTCCCTGTTTTTACTGAGGCTGGCAACCCTGATGGGGCCCCCTAGTGGCATGGGGCCCTTGGGCAGTGCCCAAGTGTCCAAATGGTCAGTCCGCCCCTGTCAGACAGTGACAGTGGTATGGATCAGGCAGTGCCCCCAAGATTCCTATTTACTGGAGCATCTGGTATTAAAGCAGACGTTGAACACGACAACCCTTGGCATACTTTTAATTATTTCTTAACAATAGGGTGATTGAAAAAATTGTTACTGAGACAAACCATTACAAAGAGCAACAATTAGCTACTCTGCATTATAATTCATGATTTCGCCAGGGAGGTTAAAGCGGAGGTTCATCCTAAAAAACATCTATATACCATTACATCCAGCATACTTCCGACATCTACAGTATGCTGTTTTTTTTTTTTTTTTGCCGTACATACCGTTTTATTGTTATTTCCCCCCCTCCCCGGCTTCCGGGTTCTGGCTCCCGCGGGAGTGGGCGTTCCTATTCAGAGGTTAGATGATTGACGTCTGGTGAAAAACTTCCCCTGGTGCAGAAGGCGCATCACGAGTTTTCCGTTAGTAGCCGAACTGCGAATCAGCTCTATATAGCGCCTGCGCAGTCAGCTCCACACGGTGGGCGCAGGCGCCGTATAGCGCCGTATAGAGCTGACTTGCAGTTCGGCTACTTACAGAAAACTAGTGACGCGCCTTATGCGCCAGGGGAACTTTGTCACCAGACGTCAATCATCTAACCTCTGAATAGGAACACCCACTCCCGTGGGAGCCAGAACCCGGAAGCCGCGGGGGGGGGGGAATAACAATAAAACACTTTTGTGTTTTAGCTATGAAGGGCTAGATTTACATTGTATTTAGTAATGTACCACTGGAGTATTCAAGGAAGTCTCAGTTGCTGTTATATATACAGTACAGACCAAAAGTTTGGACACACCTTCTCATTCCAAGAGTTTTCTTCACTTTCATGACTATGAAAATTGTAGAGTCACATAGAACAACAGGAATATGCTCAATGATATTCACTGCTGATCACAAATACAGTATGTATATATATATATATATATATATATATATATATATATTTTTTTTTATTTTTTTTTCCGCATAGGTATACTTTTTTTCATTATCGCATATATCTAAAAGTAATTTAATAGCCTAGCTCTCCTTTTTATTTGTTCAGGATCCTCTCTTACAATCTCTTTCTCGCATTTTAAGTCCTTTGCCAAGAGGTAACTAGAATCAATTTCTTCATATTGATTATTTTTGTGGGTTGTGAAGGACATAACCGCAGCAATACAAACAATATGCCATCACAATTTACTAGAAACTTTTGCCCGGTATGCAGCTGTTATCCCTGCTTCAGGTTCATGCATATAAAAATCATTGCCCCTGTGACATGCAGAAATAAAGTACACAATCAGATGTAAATATGCGCAGCTACGAACATACCCCAGTTATGAAAATAGAAGATTTAGTACCTTTCTACACTGTAGACTGTTTAAAAAGATAACTGCATTTACTGGAGGCACTTTAACCATAAATCTTCTGCTTTTCCAGTTGTACATTCAGCTATTTTTACTTAAGCACAGACTGTATACATTATGGTGTCAAAAGTATTGGGATACCTGCCTTTACACACACATGAACTTTAATGGCATTCCAGTCTTAGTCCGTAGGGTTCAATATTGAGTTGGCCCACTTGTTGCAGCTATAACAGATTCAACTCTTCTGGGACGGCGGTCCACAAGGTTTAGGAGTGTGTCTATGGGAATGTTTGACCCTTCTTCCCAAAGCATATTTGTGAGGTTAGGCACTGATGTTAGACGAGAAGGCCTGGCTCGCAGTCTCCTCTCTTATTCATCCCAAAGGTGTTCTATCGGGTTGTGGTCAGGACTTTGTGCAGACCAGTGAAGTTCCTCCACCCCAAATTCGCTTATCCATGTTTTTAGGGACCTTGCTTTGTGAATTGGTCCCAATCATTTGGTGGAGGGTGATAATGGTGTGGCATTGTTATTCAGGGGTTGGGCTTGGCCCCTTAGTTCCAGTAAAGGGAACTATTATGCCGCGTACACACGATCACTTTATGTGATGAAAAAAAATTAGGTTTTTAAAATTTCATTGACCGTGTGTAGGGGAAAACGTCGTTTTATGTCTTGTAAAAAACGACAAAAAAAAAATTGAAGCATGCTTCAATTTTATGTGTCGTTTTTCAAAACGTCATTTTTTGTTTCACAAAAAGTCACCGTGTGTAGCAAAAAACGTTGTTTAAAACAACGTTATTCAACCCGCGCATGCCCAGAAGCTAGTTATGAAGCGAGCTTCAATGGAAAAGAGTGGTGAACGTAACCTCGCTTTTTGTGAAAAAACGATGGTGTGTAGGCAACATCGTCTTTGAAAAGTGACGTTTCAAAAATGTCGTTTTTTACTTCACAGAAAACGTCGTTTTTTTCATCACATAAAGTGATCGTGTGTACGCGGCATTAAGGCGTCAGCATATCAAGACATTTTGGACAATTTCATACTCTTAACTTGGTGGGAAGAGTTTGGGGGTGGCCCCTTCCTGTTCAAACAGGACTGCGCACCAGTGTACAAAGCAAGGTCCATAAAGACATGGATGAGTGAGTTTGAGGTGGAGGTACATGACTGGCCTGCATAGAGTCCTGACCCCAACCTGATAGAACATCTTTAGGATAAATTACAGAGAAGACTGCGAACCAGGTATTCTCATCCACATCAGGGCCTGACCTCACAAATGGGCTTCTGGAAGAATAGTCATACATTCCCATAGACACACTCCTACACTCCTAAGCATTATGGACAGCCTTCCCAGAAGAGTTGAAGCTGTTATAGCTGCAAAGGGTGGGCCAACTCAATAGTAAACCCTACAGACTAAGGCCTGATTCACACCTATACATTTTGAGTGCTTTTTGCATTTTGCAGATTTGCACTACAGAACGTGTTCCAAGGGAAACCATTTTAAATTAACTGCAGTGCAAATCTTCAAATAGCACTAAAAATGCATAGGTGTGAATCAGGCTGGATGCCATTAAAGTTCATACGTGTGTAAAGACAGGTGTCCCAATATTTTTGACAATATAGTGTATTTGATGATATCAATAACAAATACAAGGCCAGAGATGGATTCAAGTAAAATGGGCACATGGCAAGGGAGCAACGTTGACCCTTTCATCCCTTCAGCCAATATTGATAAGGATTGCACTGTACTGGTATGGTCCTACCCCTCCCCTCCTCCCTCTACATCATCCCCTGCAAAGTGACTGGTGCACATATTTGACTAATTGTGCATTTCTTCTGATTTTTTGCAGGGGCATTAAGGTTGTAGCTGGGCCCCTTTAACATTAATTGTGCCCTAGGTTCCTGCCTAGATTGCCCTGTGGTTGATCCATCTATGTGCATAGCTATCACTTGGAGAATCAGGCAATCTTCCCCTTTACTTCCTGAATCAACCCAAGACTGAATCCCACAACAAATGTTTGCTGATGCCCCCGAAGAAGAATTGTTTTTGTACACAAGAACATTTTTGCTAAGCACTATCTACCTATCACAAATTTATAAAAATCCACTAGTACTAGTAGCGACCGATGCCGAGAAAGCATTTGATAGAGTTGATTGGGAATTTCTGAAATCTATCTTACAACATATAGGCCTGGGGGAAGGGATGCAAAATTGGATCCCAAGCTTGTATTTGTGCCCGACGGCAAGATTGAAGATAAACGAAGTGATGTCTGATCCCTTTCCAATAAGGAACGGAACAAGACAAGGATGTCCACTTTCGCCGTTTATCTTCATTCTTGTTCTTGAACCCTTTCTGAGAACTATACGGGCGAACATGGACATTAGAGGCATCAGAATAAAAGGGGACGAATACAAGGTTGCGGCATTTGCAGATGACTTACTATTTTCACTAACTACCCCAGGTCTATCCTTGCCAATCTTGCTAAGAGAGATAAGGGAATATGGAGACCTGTCCAATTTTAAGGTGAACTTTAGTAATTCAGAGGTGATGGGTGTGGAGGTTAATGAACATACGCAGCAGTTATTAATGAAACAGTTCCCCTTTAAATGGAAAGGTTCTCATATAGTTTACTTGGGAACTAAGATGCCGAAAAATTTAAATAGAATTTTTGAATTGCACTTTACCCCATTAATAAGATTAAAACTGACCTCCAGAGATGGGATAAAGAGATTTTTACATGGTTTGGGAGAATCAATATTATCAAAATGAATGTAATGCCGAGATTGCTTTATTTACTTCAGACCCTACCTGTAAAGATCCCTCTTGGTTTTTTTGAGAGATTTAAGATCTAGATTTATTAAATTTATCTGGGCAGGAAAACCAGCGAGAATAAGGAGGGAAGTCTTGACTTTACCGAAAGAGAGGCGAGGAGTGGGATTTCCAGACCCAATGAGCTATCATGACGCTTGCCATATGGCAAGAGTGGCAGAGTGGTGTATCCATCAGAAGGATAAACCATGGATCCATATAGAACAGAAAATAACGAAAATTCCTTTGGAGGGAATGGCGTGGATCTCAGAGGCAGACATTCCACAAGAGGTGAAGAAACACCCCACAGTGGGAGCCACGATACAAGATATAAAAAGGATATTTAGGAAAACTAAAATTTCGAAACATCCAAGCCCACTAACACCGGTACTCGGGAATCCGAGGTTTGAATTAGGCCTTACAGATTCTCATTTAAATAATTTAAGACGATTAGGACTGAGCAGACTTATTCATTTTACGAGCAGTAGTCAAAGAGGAGATGGAGGGGAAGGTGAAGAGAGAGTTAGGAGGAAGTTGGACCTTATGAGACAAATACAACTGAAAGCTGCTATTCGAGCAATGAGATTACAAGGGGAGGTGACTCGAGGACTATCTGTTTTTGATGAAGTTTGTAATAAGGGAGAACCAGTGAGAAATGGCCTTTCATATATGTATAGTCTTTTAGTAGAATCAGATGCCCCACAAGGCTTAGCATTTATTCAAGCTTGGGAAAGAGACCTGGGAGACTGAGAAAACTAAAATCTTCAGGTTTACACACAAGGCCTCGTTAGCTACTAGATATCAAGAGGGTGGATATAAAATCCTAACTAGATGGTATAGGACCCCGGTAGCATGAAAGTGGATATTCCCTCAAGTATCAGACCAGTGTTGGCGATGCGGGGAAGCAAGAGGCACCATGATACACCTATTCTGGGAGTGCTCTAAACTGAAGAAATTCTGGGAAATGGTAGCCGAAACAGTAAATGTAATTACTGAGGTGAATTTGGGAGGTAATCCGGCAGCATTTCTGTTAAATGATTTTCCAATCTCTATGGTAAAATATAAAAATTCACTGCTCAGACATTTACATACAGCAGCAAGGGCGTGTATTCCAATTTTGTGGAAAAACACAACACCACTGATGAGACAACAATGGCTGGGCAGAGTAACAGAAATCCAGCAGATGGAATATTTGACAATGGGAATGAGAGAACAGGAGGAGAAATATAGACAAGTGCGGGCGCCATATATTAGTTATAGGGAACAGAATCCTTGAGGCCGGGGAGGGGGAGAGAGAGACATACCCGTGTGTGTTTTTTTATTTTTTATTATGTGGTGTTGCTTTTTTGGTGATAACCAGGTGTTGTGCCTGGTGGGGTGGGGAAGGGGGTAATTGTAATCATATTGGTTTGGCCAACAATATACAGAGAATTAAGTGTATGATGTAATATTAAGAGAAGAAGATGTCTGTGTATATTAAGCTGTACCTATTGTTTCTTCTGTATATGGAATATGAAGAAATAGTAAAATAAAGAGTTTAAAAAAAAAAGAACATTTTTGCGCACACACGCCAAAAACCAAACAAATCAGATTGGGTAATTACAGATGTTTGTAGGATGGTTAAATCACAGTCGGCTCTATGTCCAGCATTTAGCTGCCTGGGATCCTTTTTGGGAGACTTCTCCTTATTTTTGTCCCAAAGACACAACAGAAGGTAGAGTGGAGTGAGGTTCATATGCGTGCACAGGGGGTGTGTCAGGTGTGCCTGGGCACACCCTAATCCTGAGGTTGGCAACCCGTCAATCGTGATTTACTTGCCGATCGTTGGTAGTTGACAGTTAAACCACGATCCTACCTTGCAGAGCCTCAGAATATGGACAGGGAAGGCAGCGGGGCTGGGATAAAGTGGAACTGTATTTTCCTCCTGCAGCAGCTGAAAGTAGGCTTCTCCTCCTCTCCCTCTCCCTGATATTCAGCTGCTACAGGAGCAAAATACAGGAGGATTGGTACCATTATATGCCACCGCCACCACCCCTCCTGTCCCTGTACATCTCCTTTCTGTGGCCCGATCCCCCTTGCTCCCTCCCATTGTTTCAGGATGGATAGTGGGGAAGAGTCCACTACATATGTCACACATATGTGTTGGAGCTTTGAGGTGCACACCCTAATGCGCACGCCCAGGGCCGATCCTAGGGTCACAGGCGCCTGGGTGCAGTAATATTTCTGGCGCCCCCACATGGGCGTCGTCATTTTACTAACTCCTACAAATGTTTCTATGGAAATGACTCAACCACAGAGATGCTCCCCCACAAAGTCTTCATTACCCTGGGATCCTTACACGATCTCTTAACAATAAACAAAATACAGAAAGAGAGGCAGGTTACTTTATTGGGACCTAGAGGGGGGCCTCTTTTATGGGCACAGAGGGCTTCTGTTAGAGAGTGTGTTAGATGTTCGGCGCCCCCACCTCTGCAGGCACCTAAGATCGGCCCAGCACACGCCTATGGTGAGGTTAAATCCAACCTTCAACAGTTGTCACTATAACAGGTGTCATTGTTAGGAGATTTGTATTCACTTCCTACTTGGGTGACTTCTGTAAAATGTAAACGTTCCTTCACTTGTCAAGATGTCCACCAGCAAGGACTTAGGTCGCAATAAAAATGTAATATCAGTTGTACATTTTTCTTGAGCTAGTCAAGGTCAAAACGGTATTAAACCCAAAACCAAAAATACAACATATTGCAGATTACCAGTTATTAGTCTGTTCAGGCTTATTTTCCTCTGTTTTCACCTTGTAATCCGGCAAGTATCACACCATTTGTATTAGATTGGCGCCCCCTCTCTCCTGCACTTGTCTATCACCAATAGATAGATTCATGCATTGCATGAATCTATCTATTGTCGCCGCTACAGCCCCCTATTCAGATGTCCGGCCTTTTGTCGGGTGCCGGGCATCTGAATTACAGCGGTGGAGGTGTTTTTGGAAGTGCCTGATTGGAGCCGTCGGCTCTAATAGGCTTCCAAATCAAATCAAAATTACCTTACACAGTGTTGTGTTAGGGGAGTGAATAAATCGATTCCCTAACACTGACCTGCCTCAATCAGGTGCTCGGGCCTGGTTACCCTGTCTAGAAAAAATTAAGTGCAGCACAAAATATAATAAGCAAGATTCAAATGATGCAACAATTTTTTTTTTTCAAATAAGAGTGAATAAAGTCCAAAATGACTATAGCTCAAACAATAAGCTACTCTCACCTTAAGGCATGGACTCCTGTGTTACCTGACAGTCATATCAAATTCCTCGGAGGTCAGCAACAGTTTTTGGACCATAAACAAGAAAGGAAAGATCTAAGTGCTCTCTGTTTGTTAAATGCAAAAAAAAATATTTAAAGTGTAACACAGGCTACTTTTTTTTTTAATAATTTTTATTTATTTATTTTTTATTTATTTTCTCTCTCTCTCTCTTTTCTTTCTTTCTCCTACGGAGAAGGTCTCTCTCCCCTCGGTACATCGTCATCCAGCTACCTCCTCCAATAGAGCCCTATCCCTTATCTCTCTTTGGCTTATTACTTTTCGATATTCCTTTCAATCTAGAAAAGAGAATTTAGAGGTTTTAGGACCAGGGATGATGTATATGAGATGAGGGGTTATGTAACTATAAGATTGGTAATTACTTTGAATATGAGATAGATTTTACAAAGGGGCTATATTGAGACTGTTTATGTGAGTATGTATAATGTCTGTCTTTTAAATAATGTATATTTATTAGACATGCGCATTCGTTTTCGAAAATCGGGTATCGAAAACGAAAGCGCAAGAAACAAAAACCAAAAGATCCGACATAAAAAATGCTTTATTTTCGTTTTCGTTCAGATTCGACGATTTTCGATGCTTTGTCGAATTTTTGTCGTTTAATTTCTACCTATTCACTGTATTCAGAACGACAATTTTTGATGCTTTGTCGAATTGAACAACGAAAATTCGACAAAGAATCGAACATTTTCGTTTTCGGACGAAAACTTTCCCGACGAAAACGACATAAATCAAAACGATTTTTGGTTGTTACTAAATAAATTTATTTTCCAAACGAAAACACGAAAACAAATTATTCCAGTCTGCACATGTCTAATATTTATTTATCTATTTGTATGTAATGTTGATAGAGAAAACTGAGTACTGTCCGTGATACTTTTTTTATTTGCACTAACATACAATTTTTGAGGACAAGCTTTCAGGGTGTTACCCCTTCTTCAAGGTCCAAGCAGTACTGATTCACAATTTTTTTGTTAAAACAAAACAAAAAAAAATCTCAGAGGGAAAGAAAAAAAAAAGACATACAAATCAATGGTAATAAAGATAGCAGCAGAGTTAGTGAAATAAGACAGAGGGAGAGCTAAAGACTTGAGGGGGGGGGGGATGTTAATCACAGAGGGGGGTCATAAAACTGTAGTATAATGGGTAAGGAAACCAATATCTAAATTTAGGCCATTCGTTTTTGTGTCAAAAAGAATTATCATTCTTAGTTCAAACGTTTTCCTTTCCTGGATAGTTCTGAAATTCCCTTTAAGAACTAAGACATTAAGGTCTTCTATAGTGTGGTCAGGTTGTGAGAAGTGATGTCCCACAGGTGTGCATAAACTGGCTTCCTTATGTTCCTTGATGGTATGTCTGTGTAAATTCATCCTCGCTTGTAACTTCTGTCTCGTTTCACCAAAATAAGAACCTTTGCCACACCTTTTGCATTGGATGAGGTACACAACATTACTTGAGGTACAGTTGTATGATCCCATGATTTTGAAGGTCCCATTTGTGTGTGTGAAGCCGCGTACACACGGCAGAGAACCTCGACGGGCAGAACACATCGTTCCGCCCGTCGAGGTTCTCTGCCGGCCGTCGAAATCGGCGACCCGCCCGTCGGGAAAGGCAACCAGCCATTCATCCAGGCGGGCCATCGAGCAAAAAGAGAGCGTGCTCTCTTTTCGCTCGACGGGATTCCCAACGGGCGGGGCGAGCCAGGAACGTACACACGGCCGAGGTCCTCGCTGGAATGCAGCTTCCAGCGAGGTTCTCGCTGGTTTCCAGCGAGAACCTCGGTCGTGTGTACGCCGCCTGACACTTTTGGATAGATTGATCTGGTTGCATAGTTTGCAGCGTTTTTTATTGCAGGGTTTGCTTCCATTATTAGTAACTTCATAATCAGAGTGAAGTTTCCTGCTGATTAGTTTGTGTCTTATGCCGCGTACACACGGTCGTTTTTTGCGATGAAAAAAACATTGTTTTTTAAAACGTCATTTAATTTGATCGTGTGTGGGCAAAACGTGTGTCGTTTTTCAAAACGTTGTTTTTTGTTTCACAAAAAGTCACCGTGTGTAACAAAAACGTTGTTTAAAACGACGTTTTTCAACCCGCGCATGCCCAGAAGCTAGTTATTAAGCGAGCTTCAATGGAAAAGAGTGGTGAACGTAACCTCGCTTTTTGTGAAAAAAACGATGGTGTTTATGCAAAAGTGACGTTTCAAAAACGTTGTTTTTTACTTCACAGAAAACGTAGTTTTTTACTTCACAGAAAACGTAGTTTTTTACTTCACAGAAAACGTAGTTTTTTACTTCACAGAAAACGTAGTTTTTTACTTCACAGAAAACGTAGTTTTTTACTTCACAGAAAACGTAGTTTTTTTTCATCACAAAAAATGATCGTGTGTACGCGGCATTAGGTTGGGTGGTTGTCTGAAAGCCAATAATGGGGGTTGTTGGAATATTCCTTTCAGAGTTTCATCCTCACTTATAATGAGTTGTAAATCTTTGATTATCTTTTTTATCCCTTCTAGTGTTGGGTTGTACGTGGTGACCAGAGGTACTCGGTTATTAGTGTTATGTAATGTTGAAAAATTTATAAAAACAGCGACGCCTACAAGCTCCTCCCCCGTATGCGTTACGTTTCCACAAACTTTCTCAGTGGGTAACCAGAAAAACAGGGAGTGCAATCAGCGAAAAAAAAAATGTATAATATTACGTGAGTAAAATTCTCCTCCCCTGATATATGCTAGCTGAACACTGAAAGGAAATTCACAGATTCTAATAAGATAAAAAATTTGTTGCATGATTTGAATCTTGCTAATTATATTTTGCGATGCACTTAATTTTTTCTATATTGCGTATCTTATTGGAATTCGTTAATTCTCTTTCAGCGTTCAGCTTGCATATATCAGGGGAGGGGAATTTTACTCACGTATTATACATTTTTTTTGCGCCGATTGCACTCTTTGGGGCAGATTCACAGAGAATTAGATTCTCGTAGAGTATCAGAAATACACTACGCCGCCGTTTTTTACCTGGCTCTACGTGGAATCCAGGTAGATTTTGTCCAGTAAACGACGGCGGCGTAGTGTATTTCTCCCGTCGCAATCCATCTGCGCGAGTAGGGGGCGTGAAGCATTTAAAATAGGCGCGTTCCCGCGGCGATCGAACTGCGCATGCTCCGTTCGCAAATTTCCCGCCGTGCATTGCGCGAAAACACGTCGTCACGTCGTAGTAGCGTCGTTTACGTACATTCCTATTCCCGAACGAGTTACGTTAAAAAAAAAAAATATTTTCAAATCGACGCGGGAACGACGGCCATACTTTACATGGGTTATGCACTGTTAGACCAGCAAAAAGCTCCTCTAACATTACGTAGCCAAAAAATGACGTAGGCGATTGCGAGGGACACTCGTACCTTCGTGGATCGCCGTAAAAACTCATTTGCATATCCCGACGCATGAAAACGACGCAAACTCCTCCCAGCGGCCGCAAAAATATCGCAGTGTAGATCCGAAGGCTTACGAGGACGTAAGCCTCTCGGATCGAAGCCCAAAGCCGCCGTATCATGGTTTGAGGATTCAAACTAGTGATACGGCGCGCGAAATTTGAAATTACTCCTGTCTAACACCAGTTAGACAGGCGTAATTGCTCTGTGAATCTGGGCCTTTGTTTTTCTGTTAACCCTGTCACCTAATTGGCTGAAGCGACAGGCACTGTGATTGGATGCCTCAGAGGAGGCCGCAGAGGACGGGAGAAGACATGGAGGACTCGGAGTGTGGAGGACAGCGCAGAGACAGGTAAGTGCCGGGCGGGGTAACACAGTGGCAGCATTTTAAGGGGCACAGTAGCAGCAATTGATGAGGCACACTGGCGGCAATTGATGGGGTACACTGGTGGCAGTTGATTGGGCACACTGGCAGCAATTTATGGGCACACTAGCAGCAAGTAGGGAGGGCACAGTAGACAGCAGCATTGTCAGTCTGGGGGTAGGGTAGGGTTAAATACACTAGCAGATTTAAATACACTAACAAATTGAAGCCAAACTCCAGCTTTCAATTCATAAGCGGCTACAGAAAGCAGTGTTATCCCATTTAAGACAAATGTTTTACATACATGAATAAAAGCTGATCATTGTAAGCACCCCCATCCCTGATCAATGGTTTGTCTCATCCCTGTAAACCGATACACCTGCAGAATAGCTTGTTCTTTTGAAAATAACAGACATACTAGCCAAATCCCCAGATAAAATTAGAAGAAAAAAAAGAAAATAGGAAACGTATGCAGTCATCACATCTAAGAATTGGTAAGCTGCAATATAGTCAATATTTGCTTTTGGGTTTAATACTGATTTAAAAGTAAAAGTTCCATGTTGTCATTTAAGTTTGTTATATCCCTATTTCCTTGTATATTTTGCTACAAGGAATACATGTTTTGCACCGATGAAATAATAGAGTAGTTTTTCTTCTGAAATTATTCACTTTATAAAACAAAAACTGTGTCTATGCACACGTACTAGTTTCTCGAATGCCTATAGCACTATATTGATAATTCTTGCTAGACTTCATCTTAGAATAATAAATAGTTTAAAAGTACGTAATGTTTTGCAGTATTATCTAGACATATTGAACAATTATACGCCGATCAGTCATAACATTATGGCCACTGACAGATGAACGGAATATCTTGTTACAATGGCATCTGAAAATTGGTTGGATTAATTAGACAGCAAGTGAACATGTTGTCCATTAAGTTGATGTGGTAAAAGCAGAAAAAAATGGGCATCACAGTTTGTTGTATATGGGGCTGTGAAGCCCATAGTGACCCATGTATACCGCCAAAAGCTTCTACAATGGTCACATGAACATCAGAACTGGACTACGGTAATGGAAGAAGGTGTCCTGGTCCGATGAATCACATTTTCTTTTACATCATGGGGATGGCCAGGTGCGTGTGTGTCATTTACCTGGGGAGGAGATGGCACCAGGATGCTGTATAAGAAGGTTGGCAGAGGCAGCGTGATGCTTTGGCCAATGTTCTGCTGGGAAACCTTGGGTCCTGTCATTCATGTGGACATAGGTGTGCGCAAGGGGTGTGCCTGGGCACACCCTAATCCTGGGGTTGGCAACCTGTTAATGGTGGGCAGGTGACAGGTAAACTGTAATCCTTCCTTGCCAATCCTCAGAACCTGGACAGGAGAGGCGGCGGGGGTGGAATTTCAATTTAATGGAACCGATCTGTATTTTCCTCCTTCAGCAGCTGAAAGTAGGCTTTTCCTCATCTCCCTTTTGTCAACAGCTGCCACAGGAGGAAAATATAATTCATAGTTAAACAGGGGAAGAAAAATATAATTCATAGTTAAACAGGGGCAGAAAAATTGGGCCTTTGGTTTTGGTGGTGCCAAAACACTGTAACCCCTCACAGTTAAGCCTTCAAAATGGGCACTTTTGATTTTTCAAGTTCGGGTCCCATAGACTTTAATAGGATTCATGGTTCGGGTTTGAAATTTTGCGATGTTCGAGAGTTCTGGTGCAAACCGCCCCATCATTGGTATGAGCAGTAGGAATAACAATACATGATTTGAATCAGTGGACGTAATAATACCCATTGGAAGGAATTCCATCCCTGGTGCCACTGTGAGCAATTGTGCCCTGTGTTGGTGTCAATGAGAGGAAATGTGCCAATCATTAGTGTCGGTGGGAGGAATTGTGCCAATTGTTGGTGTTAATTGCAGGAATTTTGCCATTGGTTGGTGTCTGTGGATGTAATTGTGCTCTTTATTTAAGTCAGTGGAAAGATTTGTACCCTTCATAGGAGACAATAGAAGGAATTGTACCCTTCACTGATGTTAGTGGAAGGAATTACATACAGTAAAATCAAATAAGCAAACAGAATTTCCAGAACTCATCTTTTAAAATCAATATCAACACTCGGACTCCATTTAAACTTATGTTCTCCATCAAAAATGGCAAATGCCAATCCTTCTGGTCTTCATGGTCATCTTGGTTACAACATCCGTCCTGCACAGCGCATCCGTAATGATGGCATGATAACACCCACTGCCTTCTCTAGGAAGCCATCCTTCATGTTCCACAAGACTTTCTCATGTTTGTTTTTGTTTTTTAAAGACTACCCAGCTGGGTTTTTCTCCTTTGGGTTGTTAATTTTGGTTAAATGCATTTCTTTACCTATGCACCTGCATGTGTTTTTGTTTTGCAGCACAGTTCTCCTTATATCTAAGCCTTATAGAGATCAATTTAGACCCATCCACGGACATGTCTTGAGTCTAACCACTGACCACGCCACGTGTTATATCATCCAAAATCCTATGTATGGGAAATTATTCCTAATTTATTGCAGTATAACTGATGCCTAAGATTGGATATCCATTTTTGAGTTATAATTTCTTGAAATCTATGTTATTGCTTACATGTAGCGAATCTATTTTGCAGACCTTTGTTTATGTACCTTCTAAAATTAATAAAATATAAATGATAAAAAAAATTATGAAATAAAATGGTGACTCCTGACTGTTTTTAAATCCAGCGCTATGAAATGAGAAATGGAAAGCCGGCAACTTGTTCATCTGAAAATGGTGATTTTTATTGATGCAGTTGAAGTACAGAAAGTACAGGGGCTTACACGTTTTGGCCTGTAGCATTTATCATAGCCATATTATATTTTGGATGTAAGGAAGACATCGTAAGCCAGTGCACAAATCCAGATGCTTCACCACATTGGACCTTACTTCCAGTGATCTCAGAGACAGATAGAGGAGCCTACAGAGATGCGGTTAAAAAAAATTAAATACCACTATCAGTTGGAAGAATCATAATAGGTAACACAAAGAGAGGAGGTGTGTACAGGGGTTAGAAACAACATTAAAAAATTATAAAAGAATGGTTTACAGAAAACTTTTTTTTTTTGGTGGAGAATGTGGGCACCGATAGCTTACAGAAAACATATTTTTGTGGAGAATGCGGGCAACAATAGCTTACAGAAAACTTTTTTTTTTGGTGGAGAATGCGGGCACCGATAGCTTACAGAAGACTATTTTTTTTGGTGGAGAATGAGTGCAGCGATAGCTTACAGAAAACTATTTTTTTGGTGGAGAATGCAGGCACCGATAGATTACAGATTTTTTTTTTGGTGGAGAATGCGTGCAGCGATAGCTTACTGAAAGTTTTTTTTTGGTGGCGAATGTGGCCATCGATATCTCACAGAAAACTTTTTTGGTGAAGAATGCAGGCACCGATAGCTTACAGAAAACTTTTTTTTTTTTTTGGTGGAGAATGTGGCCACCGATATCTCACAGAAAACTTTTTTTTTTTGGTGGAGAATGCGGGCACCGATAGCTTACAGAAAACTAAATATTTTTGAAGGATATGGAGAACATTGCTTGAATATCAGATCAAATCATATGGCACAGTGTTACCCTTTTGCTTTATGTTGTGTTGTAAAAATTGTTTTTATCCCTCCATAAAAGTCAGTAGGAATTTAGATTGAAAGCAATGAATGAGCCCTGAAAATGTGGTTAATTACAAAGATCTGGCCTGTAAGCAAAAAAGTTTAGTCTCAGTTATTATTTCACAAAATTGTTATAAAACGAGCAACCATACAGTTTGGCCTCTAATTATTATTTAGGGAATAGATTCTTCTAGAAGTGACAGGAGCACACTGTCACATTAAGGAATTTAATTAAAGGATGTTTACTGTAATTCAGATATATCTATTCTGCTTAGTTGTTTAGTGAAGTGGATATTTGTAAGCCTGGTGACCTTGGGGATAGCAAGTGTTGCATCTGCAAGTCAAGACTTGGCAAAAAAAAAGTGTACACATCCAATGGTAACCCTTGATGAAGTTCATTATCAGGGTTAACATGAAAAACCAACAGTGCTGGTGAAATTCCACAGCCCAAGAAGATTGGGAATTTTATGAAGCATGAGCTTGGTGGAAAATTGAAGAGAGGAGAGTTATTTACTCAGTTTATGGAATGAGAAGATTGGGTTGGATATACTGTAACTCTTCCAAGTAAGTCTATCCTGCATTATGTTTTTCCTGTCTGATTCCATCCCTAGAATAAAGCTGATCATGCAGGATGATTCCCCTGATACGTGTCATTTTTCATCAGAAGCACCGCTGCATAAAACATAACAGCCAGACCGAAAAGTTAGTCCAGAACATAATTCCTTCAAAGTAAAGACAGTGATCAATGAATGTGATTTAGAATAAATCAATCACTGACTGTCTGCAGCTTCTTTCTATGTGGAAAGTGAAAATAAATGTGTTGTTTGATGTAATGATCTCATGTTTAAATGAAGTCTTTTTTCTAGAGAGGTCATTAAATAGTCATTGGAAAGGGGCCCTAATATGGATTATTGGCTTAATGTGTTCTTATATGGGATTGATTTGCTTTGTAAATATTGCAACACATGAGTGGACATACTGCTTGTGTCGGTGCAAGTCAGTCAAAAGGGTCAAGGTGAAGCAGTGGCGCCTCCAGCTTTCATATTTAGGGGGGCACATGGGGGACAGGGACCAAAGTAGGGGGGCCAACTATAAAATGCAATTATATATATGGGCCCTTTCACATGTTCTGCAGTGAGCTCCCTTCCTACTATACTGGGGCCCCCCAGGGTGGCAGAAAACAAGAGATATATGTCACCAGCACTCCAAGAAAATATAAGGGTCCAAAGCAGTGTGAGAACTCTCAGGGTTGCAAAGGTTGTCTTGCCACCGGCCTTGGTGTTCTGCCACGGTGGGGTTCCCCAGCTGTCCTGTCCCTGCTATTGACAGCGCTGGTCTGGCACCTGTCTCCTTGGCAGTGGCAGCAGTCTATTAGGACCTAGTGCTGGTGACATTATGGATGCATGAAGGCTGGCACTATTGGTTATAGACATCCGAGCCCCCAGCTGGTTACCTAGCAGCAGTAATGCTGTATAACCTTCTCTGTTGACATGCCAATCGGGATGTGATCCAGGTGATGCTCCCAGTCAGATCTAATAAACACAGGAGCAGCTAAGTAACCTGCAGGGAGCTCAACTGTCTACAACCAATAGAGATGGGCTCGGGTGTGTTTGAAATCCCATATGCTCGATCCCGCCAGGAAGCCGACACTCCACAGTGCTAATCACAGCCACTGAGACATTCCTGATCTGTGCAGCTGCGGACCGGAAAATGTCTCCCTGCCTGTGATTAGCGCTGTGCAGTGTGGGCTTCCTGGCAGGGTCTGGCATGTGGAATTTTAAACATGCCCAGCCCATAGTACACTAACCAGCAGACATATCTGCCCGCACAAGCGCCGTATGGATGCGACGCATGCGTGGAAGTTTTTTACTTCCTGGTGCGGTGACGTGGCGGCGTCAACATCACCGCCACGTCACCGCGCTGTCTGCCGGCGGGGATTTTGATCCGATGGTGTGTACACAACCTAATAATTGAATGAAAAAAAGGGATCAATGTATGGGCTGCCTAAGAGCTAAGACCAGCCATAGACAGTTTAAATCTCAGCTGGTTCAGCAGCAACTGGCTGAGATTTGAACCATTAATGAGCAGATTCTCTTATGATTATCACTAGTGGTTGCTGTATAGCCACTAGTGATAATCACTGTTTGTCAAAAGAATATAATTGCTGGGCAGGAGGGATATTCCCCTGTCAGCACTGATTGTGTTGATGGGGAAATCATGCAAGTTGCCTAACTGAAAGTGAAAGTAAATTGTGACTGTCTTGAAAGAACAGGAGAGGGGGAGGGAGACAGATGGGGGAGAGAAGGGATGGAAATAATGCAGTTCAGTGATTTACAGTGTACTGCAGTCTGCAGTGCACACACTTACCCACGGTCCAGGCTAGAATCTCAGGCATCATTTACACACAGCCAGGAATGCTGCTGATTTTCATATTTCCCGCCCACACATCCCCTCTCTTCAGATACAGCACACTGGGATAGTGTGGGCGGGACTGAAAGGAGGATTTCCTCCCTGCTCCTATGTGAGGAGAGTGGGGGGGTGGCTGGACTCGCTGGGCTGTAAAAGAGTGTCATAGACTGACACTCGGCTCAGCTTGCAGTCACCACTCTCACAATTTACAGGCTGGTTCTCCTGTCCTCCTGTCCTAAGGACGGGAGAAATCAGTCTGTTTTTTCAATAACTGAGATGAAGGCTTGCCCCCCCCCACAGTGCTAATGGAGTTGTTTCTGCAACTCTCTCTTCTCCGTGCCAATGAGGATGCAGGGAAGGAGCAGATCGGGCAGCTGTGGTTGTGTGAGCCCTCACATTATGCAGTGTCAGCGAGCAGTGGGAGGGGGAGGAATGCTCCGCAGAGCTGACTGGGGGCTGCTCTCCCTCTCAGGAGAGACTGCTACTCCAGTGGCGACCCGAGCAAAATACAAAAAAAATGTTTTTTGTTTTTGGGGGGGGGGGGGCACATGGTGGGGCACAACATATTGTTGGGGGGGTCAGGGCCCCCTCTGCCCCCCCCCTAGGGTCGCCATTGAGGTGAAGCTATGCATGGTGTACAAGAGAATTAATACTTCAGGGTAGAAGGACCATACCATGGTATTGACCCGAATATAAGCCGAGGCACCTAATTTTACCACAAAAAAATGGAAAAACATATTGACTTGAGTATAAGCCTTTGCCTCACTGTGTCCATGTCTCACTGTGCCCATGCCTCATGTTGCCCATAGAATGCATTGCAGTTGGATTTCCCTGAATGGCAGGGAACCTGAAAATTCTATGGAATTGTAACTGTCAGATGTGGACCTATTTTTCTTATATATAGATACTATATATACACTGGCGTAGCGTGGGGGGGGGCAGGGGGGGCTGTCGCACCGGGCGAAAAATGGGGGGGGGCGATTCCATCCACCGGCTCCGCGGAGCGCTCCGGAGCCTCGGCCTAGGAAAGTCCCCGGCTTCGGCCTAGCTCCGGAGCAGCGGCCATCTTGGTACACCCGGCGGCGCCCCTCCTCTCTGTTCACACCCACAGAGGAGGAGGAGCCCGTGCTTGAGGGAAACCACACACGCCGCTGTCTGAGGTCTGAGGTTTGCACTACTGGGGGTTACTGTCTGAGGTCTGCACTACTGGGGGTTATTGTCTGAGGTCTGCACTACTGGGGGTTATTGTCTGAGGTCTGCACTACTGGGGGTTATTGTCTGAGGTCTGCACTACTGGGGGTTATTGTCTGAGGTCTGCACTACTGGGGGTTAATGTCTGAGGTCTGCACTATTGGGGGTTACTGTCTGAGGTCTGCACTACTGGGGGTTATTGTCTGAGGTCTGCACTACTGGGGGTTAATGTCTGAGGTCTGCACTATTGGGGGTTAATGTCTGAGGTCTGCACTATTGGGGGTTACTGTCTGAGGTCTGCACTATTGGGGGTTACTGTCTGAGGTCTGCACTACTGGGGGTTACTGTCTGAGGTCTGCACTATTGGGGGTTACTGTCTGAGGTCTGCACTACTGGGGGTTACTGTCTGAGGTCTGCACTATTATGGGGGTTACTGTCTGAGGTCTGCACTATTATGGGGGTTACTGTCTGAGGTCTGCACTATTATGGGGGTTACTGTCTGAGGTCTGCACTACTGGGGGTTACTGTCTGAGGTCTGCACTATTGTGGGGGTTACTGTCTGAGGTCTGCACTATTGTGGGGGTTACTGTCTGAGGTCTGCACTACTGGGGGTTACTGTCTGAGGTCTGCACTACTGGGGGTTACTGTCTGAGGTCTGCACTACTGGGGGTTAATGTCTGAGGTCTGCACTATTATGGAGGTTACTGTCTGAGGTCTGCACTATTATGGGGGTTACTGTCTGAGGTCTGCACTATTATGGAGGTTACTGTCTGAGGTCTGCACTATTATGGGGGTTACTGTCTGAGGTCTGCACTATTATGGGGGTTACTGTCTGAGGTCTGCACTATGCTGGGGTATACTGTCTGAGGTCTGCACTATTATAGGGGTTACTGTCTGAGGTCTGCACTATTGTGGGGGTTACTGTCTGAGGTCTGCACTATTGTGGGGGTTACTGTCTGAGGTCTGCACTACTGGGGGTTACTGTCTGAGGTCTGCACTATGGTGGGGGTTACTGTCTGAGGTCTGTTAAATAGGGGGTCTGTGATTGTGGGGGGTCTATCTGTGATTGGGGGGATCCATCTGTGATGAGAGGTCTGTTATTTAGGGGGTCAGTCTGTGATGGGGGATCTGTGATTGTGGGGGGGTCAGTCTGTGATGGGGGATCTGTGATTGTGGGGGGGGTTCAGTCTATGATGGGGGATCTGTGGTTGTGGGGGGGGGGGGGTCAGTCTGTTAATCCCTTACAGTAAGGGGTTAAATGATTAATCCTGCAATAATTTACCCCTTACATGCTGAAAGCCCTGAGAGGGATACATTACAGATCCTTATAACCAGAGTGGATGATTATACAAGGGGGGGGGCGAAAAAAAAATTCTGCCCCGGGCGCCCATAACTCTGGTTACGCCACTGTATATATATACCCTATGGGTACTAGAACACTTCCGTCCAGGCATGTGTGTGAGAAGCTGCTTTACAAGAACAGGGCCTGCAATGCAACAAGGGGAATGAGCTAGAGGAAGATGAAATACATGGGTGCAACACACACAGAGTACTGTCTAGAGGAAGCAAAGGTAATGTTTCCTCTGGTAGTGGAGGTGACCGCAGCTCCCAGCCTGAGGTTCAGACATTAGCGAGTGCATTTCCACTTGTTCCCCCCCACACTGGTGCCTAGTTCCTGCCCACATGTTTATCTGCAGTCTTCTCCACAGCCATTTAAAGTGCAGAATTTATACAGCTTGTCTGAGATATCAGAAAGCAGGTGGCAGGGAACTGAAGTTACACCCTGCAGAGCTCAGTGAGAGCTGTTAGGAGGGAAGGGAAACACTCCCCTTTACACAGCATCATACCTCCTAACAAGCACAGATTCTGCGGGACTTTCTCGCATACCGAACGGATTCCCGCATTAGCAGAAATGTTCCCGCAAAACTAGAGTCCCACGACAGCACCCCCCCACCACTTAACAACAATTTGATTAAAGAAAAAAAATAAGGCATAACGCGGCAGCACAACTACACCCCCCCCCCCCCCCCGATTGAAGAAAAGACTGTCCAGCAGTGGACAATTGGAAAGTTGGGAGGTATGCAGCATGCAGGAACAGAGCTGAGGCTGTCAACCATAGGCTGTGTGCTGGAGGCCCCTCCCCTGTCACCTTTTTTACCTCTTGGTGTCAGAAGTGACTACCAATAACTGAGGAATGAGGCAGCAGACAGAAATTACACTCTGTGCTCTGGATTGAGACAAGTGCACATTTAGAAGGATATGCTTTGTTCATATTTCATGTGTGAGGTTTACAACCACTTTAGGTGTATTTTAATAAATTATACGTACCCTACCCAACAACAACACATTAAAAAAAAATGTTTTAATTCCTCCCATTGTTTTTTTAGTGTATATAGTCATGGTACACATCAGTGACTCCTAATGGCCTTATAATTTACAGCAGGTTTTACTTATTCATCACTCATATGCGGCTGTTAAAAGCTGGAAATTTTACTGATGCATAGTGAATTGCAAGTTCTGAAATAACACTAAGTGCAACAGTCAGGAAAAACATGAAAACCCGACTCACACTGATAAATCAGCTCTTGTAAAGTGTGTGCAGTTGGTTAACACCTCCCTAAGCTAATTGGGAATAGCTGAGAGAATCAACTTCTAAAGTGCACTTATAGCATGTTAATGTTTTTCAGATAGATAGATAGAGATATATAACGAGCCAGGTCATACACAAATATTCAGAGCAGAAAGTCAGGCTGGATCTTACAGTGGCAAACAAGGTAACTCTATCATGAGCACTGATTGGGTGAAGATACAGGTGATTTAAAGGAGAGCTGACCAATAAGTGTTTCCCAGGCAGGGCTGTGTCAGGTGAGGGTGCTGGGTCCTAAAGGGATCCCAGTACTGACACACAATATGTCCAAAGAAAAATAAGGACGAGTTGCCACAGCAGACACATAGCTGTTACTAGGGGTGCAACGGATAAAAAAAATCATGTTTCGGATCGTTCCTCAGATCAGAGTCAGGGATCGGATAATTTTTGAGATTAGAAAAAAAATTGCAGCCTCATTGTGCCCCCATTGCAGCCTCACTGTGCCTCAGATTGCCACCTCACTGTGCCCCAAATTGCCGCATCACTGTGCCCCAAATTGCCGCCTCACTGTGCCCCCAATTGCCGCTCCTATGCCCCCAATGTCCGCCTCATTGTGCCCCCAATTGCCGCCTCACTGTGCCCCCAATTGCAGCCTCACTGTGCCCCCAAATGCAGCCTCACTGTGCCCCAAATTGCAGCCTCACTGTGCCCCAAATTGCAGCCTCGCCAGGGCAGAGGAAGTGAGAGGGTTCTGCAACGACCTCCTCCCCACCAACCGAACCACCCCCCCAATCAACGGAGAATAGCAATTGGATGACAGGGGCGGCATGGTTAGTTCAAATATTTTTCTTATTCTTTTTTTATTTCATTACTTTATCACTTTTTTGTAGCTTGTTGTTTTACTTTTTTTTTTGTATGATTTTCTTATTTTTAATATTATTTTTCTTATTCTTTACTTTTTAATTACTTATTTTATTAATTTAATTATTATTTCTTTTTTTTTTTACACTTAACTTTATTGCTATCACACAGGAGAAAACAATTCCCTATGTGATAGCAATTGGAGGTGACATGTTCTCTTTATTGACCCTGTCACCTCCAAAAACAGGAGTCCTAGCACTGTGCTAGAACTCTTGTCACAGGTGAGATTGGAAGAGCACAGCTCACCCCTCTCACTGGGTGCATTGGCGGCAGGGACAGGAGACTCGGCAGCCGGGGGGAGGGGGGGACAGAGTCCCAAAGACAGAGCCAGACGAGAGAGGTATGTGGGGGGGGGAGGACAGGTGGCTGCACACATGTTCTGCTAGAAAGCGGGCTGTGTGCGAGCATAGCGGAGACAATTTCAATGTGTGTTTTACCACTCTGCTTTGCAATCCCGCGGCACGCCGCGGATTACATGTGTGCCGATCCGAAGTCATTGATCCGTGCGGATCACTGATCAATGACGATCCGTTGCACCACTAGCTGTTACTATGTAATATTTCTCTTTTATTCTTCCCTGGCAGCATTGGCAGCCACAGGTATCAGGGATCAGATCAGCACTGTTCATTTCAGCACAGTGTTGTTGCTATGGGGGTGCGGGTTGCCCGCACCCAGGTGTCGACCTCCAGTGGGGTGACACCATGAAGGTGCTGTCAGGCCCCCCCATCAGTGTAGCATGACTGCTGGCTTTTTTCCCTACTCAGTCCAGCAGAGAACTCGGTGGCGCTGTGACAAAAGAAAGATGAGCTGCAGGCTATCAGAGGTTTCTCGCTGCTCGCCCCCCTTTCTCCTATCAGGGAGCCAGCTTCCTGCCCACTCTGTTCCTTCCCCATTGGCCATAAATGAGGGCCAATCAAATGAGACTAGGAGAGGAAAGCATCATGAGACATGTAGTCCCAAAGATTTGCGGCCCATTACCTACAGGGAGGAGGCTGCAGCTCGATCAAGAGAGAGATTAAGAGACTGCAGCCTGGAAAAAAAGTTGATGGAGTGAGTGCCACAGGACAAAGAACGAGGAGTGTGCTGGGTATAAGCAATAGAGATAGTCACACTGCCCAGCGCCACCATAAACAGAAAGACTGAGCCACTGCCAGGGTACAGACATGCTACACCACTGACCAGAGTCGCCCCCGGGGAATCCAGAGTGAGTGATCATCCAGCCGGAGGCATCACTGCTGTAGTTTTGCTGCGTCTGGTAAGAGGGTCTGTCGCCCGTTATCCATTACTTATCCTAGGGAGCCTCTGCAGTCTCTGACCATGATAATGTGATAATGACATTGTCGAAAAGAGGCAGCGCATCGGTAACCCTAAAATGATGCCACCCCCTGAAAAAAGTTCTGCGGATGCCCATGCCTGGCAGGCCTACATAAAAGGTTATGTAGAGAGGTGAAGGGGAGGGGCAGAGGAGCTTGGCAAGAACAAAGACGTTTTCCAACAATAACTTGAAAATTGGTCTTTAAAATGAATTCGAACGTTCGAGTCCCATAGACTTCAATGGGGTTCTAAATGTTCGTGCGAACGATCGGACTGTTCGACGGTTCTGGTGCGAACCGAACACGGGGGTGTTCGGCTCATCCCTACTGCTGAGCTATTCAATGATAGCAGTCACATGACCCGAATGGCCTCCTCCTGCCAATTAGAATCTCTTAAAGGTTTGGAAGCCAACGGCAGGAAGGATGTAAATTACCATCAGTTCAGGATAGACATCTGACCAATCAAGATTTACCCAGGACACCAATCATAGACAACTGACCCCCTGGCAAGTCAAACCTCATAAATAAAGCTGTGACAGTCGCTAGAAGTAGGGGAGGTGGGAAATCATCAGTTTACAGGAAACACATGACCGGATGAGGTTTCTGCAAGTGTGACTTTCACTTATAACCATAGATAGGTACCCTGCCTCCTGACCCACTGGGGTTCATTTACTAAAGGGAAATAGACTGTGCACTCTACAAGTGCAGTTCTGCTAATTTTTTTTTTTTTAATAAATGTGGTGAAGCTCTGCTGATTTCCATCATCCAATCATGTGCAAGCAAAAGTGCTTTTGTTATTTTCCTTGCACCTGATTGGGTTTTCTTTAAAAGAGGAAGCTTTACCTAATTTACTGAAAAAAAAACTGCACTTGCAAAATGCACAGTCTATTTGCTTCTACTGAATCCACCCCAGTGGGTCGGGAGTCAGGGTACCTACCTGTGGGTGTAAGTAAAGGTCGTCATCCAGTCATTTGTTTGCTACTGTCTGATGATTCCCCACTCACCCTACTCCTAGTGACTATCACAGCTTTATTGGAGGACCATTGTCTGATGCTGTGTACACACGATCGGATTTTCCAATGAAAAAAGTCAGATGTACTTGTTTCATTGGAAATTCTGATCATTTGTGGGCCCCACTTTACTTTTCTCCATCGAAGTAAAAAAATAGAACATGTTTTAAATTCTTCCGATGGAAAAAAATCCGATGGGAAATTCTGATTGTCTGTGTGGAATTCCGTCAGGGAAAAATCCATGCATGCTCAGAATCAAGTCGACGCATGCTCGGAAGCATTGAACTTCATTTTTCTCGGCTCGTTATAGTGTTTTAAGTCACCGCATTTTGGACAATCGGAATTTAGTCTGACAGTGTGTATGCAAGACAGCTTGAATGGAATACTCTGATTGCGTGTGTTTGCGGCATTAGAGGAGCTTACTAGTTATCTTACATTTTAATGTATACAGTATGTAAACCTCACCCGATAAAACAACCCATTCAATGCAAAATAGAAATGAAAGGCAAAATATTTGTGTAAAGATAGTAAAAAAAAACATTTATGAATGATCACATACCCTCTGTTTTCAGTTGCATAAGAATCTCAGAGAGCTGGGACAGGGGAAACAGCAGGACACTGATCTTCCCAGAGAATGTCTGTGCAGGGGTGATGTATGTCAGGACAAAGCTGATCAATAGAGGACAGCAAAAAAAAAAATTACCATGCTGTGCTTTCAAGCCTACTGTGGTCAGTTTTTAATATGAAGGCAAAGGGGCTGGCAGGAACACAAGGCATTTAACACAAAGGAAGCAATAAAATGAGAACAGGGTACTTTTTAACACAAGTACTTGGTACAGCAGGCACATATCAGGAATATGAAATGTTGGGTTTACATATTCTTTAACCACTTCCCGTCTGGTCAGTCTGACACCCTGCATCTTCGATCTCAGTGGAGGCTTGCTACCATGTTATGACAGGCGTGTCCAATCACGGCTGATCACGATGTAAACAGGAAGAGCCATCGATGGCTCTTCCTCACTCGCGTCTGTAAGACACGAGTACAGGAGAGCCGATCGGCGGCACTCCTGACAGGGGGGGTTTGCGCTGATTATTTATCAGCGCAGCCGCCCCACGGATTCCCACACTGGACCACCAGGGAAGCCCACAATGGACCACAAGGGAAGCCCACACTGGAAGGGCAAAAAATAAATAAATCTGCAATTAAAAAAATTATTTTAAAAAAGTCAGGATTTAAAAAGAAAAAAACATGCCAGTAAAAAGAAAGAAAGATGCCAGTCAGTGCCCACACATGGGCACTGACTGGAAACATAGATTCATCAGTGCCACCCCTCAGTGTTCATCAGTGCCACCCCACAGTGTCCATCAGTGCCACCCCTCAGTGCCAATCCATGCCCAGTGCCCACCTATCAGTTCCCATCTGTGCCACCAATAAGTATCCATCAGTGCCACCCATAAGTGCCCACCATTAATGCCCATCTGTGCCGTCTATGAGTGCCCAGTGCTGCCCATGAGTGCCCATCAGTGCCGCCTATGAGTGCCCATCAGTGCCACCTATGAGTGCCCATCAGTGCCGCATACCAGCACCGCCTATCAGTGCCCACCAGTGCCACGTCATCGGTGCCCATCAGTACTACCTCATTGGTGTCCATCAGTGCCACCTCATCAGTGCCCATCAGTGCCGCCATATAAGTGCTTGTAATTGAAAGAGAAAACGTACTTCATTACAAAAAAGTTAACAGAAAAAAATAAAAATTTTTTTTTTTTTTCTAAATTTTCAGTCTTTTATTAGTTGTTGCGCAAAAAATAAAAACCGCAGAGGTGATCAAATACCACCAAAAGAAAGCTCTATTTGTGGGGAAAAAAGGACGCCAATTTTGTTTGGGTACAGTGTAGCGTGACCGCGCAATTGTCATTCAAAGTGCGACAGCGCTGAAAGCTGAAAATTGGCTTGGGCGGGAAGGTCCGTAAGTGCCTGGTATGGAAGTGGTTTATTAATTTCTAGTATGCATAGGCCCTACAGTCACACCTAACCTAATGTCATGCTTCCAACGGTCCAGAGCCCCATTCACAGAAGCGCAAGGGTTCTTATGTTATTTCATATATACCTTTTTTAAACGTGTTGTGAATGTGTCAGTTCTAATTCCCTGGGTGTTGTTCCTATCAAAGCTTTTCTTCTGCGTTAAGTATGAGAGTATAGCAGAGAGCTCTTTGATGCCAGACACGCAATTTAAACTGCATTAATGACAAATTGTGAGAATTATAGACCTATCTGTGCCAAGGGGTTAATGCTGCAGAGTAAAGTAATAACCGCAGATCATTAAAACATGACATGTGAAGATGAGAGTCTGTTAAAAGCAAAAAGTAATCATGAATAATTCAATGTTATTAGTTCTATTGCAAGTAACAATCATGGACGTTCTTCCACCTGGCAATGAGTATTATTACACTTTTATTATTGTGTCTTATACAAAATGAGCCGTCCTACACAGTCAATAAAATCCAATTAGGTACGTCATGAATTTCAGAACAGGGGTGAGTGTGATTGTACCAGACAGAGTTATTAGTATTTATTGTGACATCATCCATAATCAAGGGAAGCACAGACCTGTTGCATGAAGGGTTGGACGGAGCAGTGGGTTCATTTTACATAGGGCCCCAGGCTGCCTTCAGTACCGCCAATTACACAGTGGAGAGTATGTGAACATCTGTGTCTTGTGACATAAGTAGGGTGACCAGACATCCCCGGTTTCAGGGGACAGTCCCCGGATTAAGGACACTGTCCCCAGACCAAGTATGTTCCCAGTTTTGTCCCCGGATTGGATTTGAACAGGGGCTGGGACAATTTCAAAGACATTCAGTGCAGAATAAAAACAAAAATTCTGAATTACACATCTCCACTTTGCCGCTCCTACTAGTTTGGGGGGGGGGGTATTTTTTCCATTACCTGTGCCCCTTTCTGATGATCATGTGCTGGTCAAAGCAAAGGGAATATTTTTTCAGTTTTGGGCGCATGCCCATTCAGCTCCACTCGCATGTTCTTCTGCCTTTGCTCAAGTCAAGGCCAGCCGCCCATCCAGTAGTTCCCGGGGCCCAGAGAGTGAGACTTGACAGGCTGTGAGGCAGGCAGTGATGGGCAGAGAGTTGCTGATTGCCGCCATTACTCGTAAAAAAAAATATGTCTCCGGATTAATTAAAAAAATCTGGTCACCTTAGACATAAGGGCAATAAAATGCCAATATATACTATGGACCTTGCTTTGTGCACTGGTCCAAATCATTTGGGGGAAGGGGGATTATTGTGTGGAGTTGTTTTTCAGGGGTTGGGCTTGGCCCCTTAGTTCCAGTGAAAGGAATTTTTAAGCATACCAAGACATTTTGGATAATTTCATGCTCCCAACTTTGTGGGAACAGTTTGGGCATGGCCCCTTTCTTTTCAAACATGACTGCGCATCAGTGCACAAAGCAAGGTCCATAAAGACATGGGTGAGCGAGTTTGGGGTGGAAGAACTTGACTGACCTGACCTCAACCCGATAGAACACCTTTGGGATGAATTAGAGTGGAGACTGCGAGCCAGGCCTTCTCTTCCACATCAGTGCCTGACCTCACAAATGCACTTCTGGAAGAATGGTCAAACATTCCCATAGACACATTCCTAAACCTTGTGGACAGCCTTCCCAGAAGAGTTGAAGCCGTTATAACGGCAAAGGGTGGGCCAACTCAATATTGAACCCCATGGACTGGGATGACATTAAATTTCATGTTCGTGTAAAGGTAGGTGTCCCAATACTTTTGGTAGTATAGTGTATGGGCCAGATTCAGGTAGATGGGAGCATCTTTGCTCCGGAGTAACGCTTCTCATTTGCGTTACGCTGCAGAAATTTTAGGAGCAAGTGCTGTCATTCACGAAGCACTTGCTCCTAAAGTTGCGGCAGCGCATCGCAAATGAGCCGGCGGAATTCAAATTGGGCGGGTACGGGGCGTGTAGTATTTAAACGAAGCGCGTTCCCGCCGCGAACGTACTGCGCATGCGTCGAGTGTTAAAACATCCCCGTGCGCATGCTCCAAATTTTGTGAATGAACGTCAATGACGTCTCATTCCCATTCATGAACGTTTTACGCAAGCGACGTTTTTTTTTTTTTTTCCGACGCGATGACGACGCCTATACCTAACATAGGATATTCCAACCCCATGTAGGTATAACTATGCGCCGCGTATCCCGTCCGGAAACGTCGTAACGTCACTGCGTCGCGCCGGAATGCGATTGTGAATTGCCGATTTCCGCTCATTAACATATTTTTTGAGCGGAAATCGGCGGGAACGCCCCCGGCGCCATTTTTAAGTTGAAGTAACGATGGCGAAACTCAGTTACGCTGCTCGCATCGGAGCTTCAACCCGGCGTTTCTTGTTTTCTGGTTACAGAAAACAGAAACGCCGGCTTAAAGTCACAGTTATAGACAAAAGACAAAAGTGCGCAACAATGTAACATATATAAAAAAATGTGTGTTGGTGCTTCCACAGCAACCTAATAATGATGGAAGAAAAATTAAATAGAAATATATAAGTGCAAATACAAAAAAGTGCAATGTCCCAAATAAGATTCCAATTAATGGGTGTAGAAAAACTTATTTCATAAAAAGCCTTTGAAAACACAGTTCATAGGGAATTTCCAATGTAGTATTTGCAGAGAATTCCAATAATGTTGCTTAGCTGTTCCTATGTAGGTTAGTAATAGGTGGCCGCTTACCGCAATGTTGGACCCTTCCAGGGGTCAGTAAGGCATTCAGAAACACTTATCCCAAGCTGGGTCCTGAAGATCCCTCCACTGCTGACAGCTCAAAAAATACTTCGGACAGCTGAAAGGATTTTCCACTCCAAAGGGTTAACTCACTCCAAATTGTGGCTCAAGCTTTCAGCTTGTTTAGGATATCGTGGAAGATAAAGAAAAAAAGGGACTCCATAGTGTAACAAGTTTAAAAGAAACTGACAGTTTTATTCAGTTGACACTGACATGATTAAAAAACAGACAGTCCTTCATCCTGCATATATCATGAACGTGGTGACGTCTGCGATACTTAGCTCCACCCTATGTAGGGTGGAGCTAAGTATCGCAGACGTCACCACGTTCATGAGCTTGCCAGCTGGCTGATCTGATCGTTTGCACGCCTAGCTGGAAGCATCTGCACATTGCTTTTTGTATCTATGCCGAGAAACTTGGATATATGCAGGATGAAGGACTGTCTGTTTTTTAATCATGTCAGTGTCAACTGAATAAAACTGTCAGTTTCTTTTAAACTTGTTACACTATGGAGTCCCTTTTTTTCTTTATCTTCCACGATATCCTAAACAAGCTGAAAGCTTGAGCCACAATTTGGAGTGAGTTAACCCTTTGGAGTGGAAAATCCTTTCAGCTGTCCGAAGTATTTTTTGAGCTGTCAGCAGTGGAGGGATCTTCAGGACCCAGCTTGGGATAAGTGTTTCTGAATGCCTTACTGACCCCTGGAAGGGTCCAACATTGCGGTAAGCGGCCACCTATTACTAACCTACATAGGAACAGCTAAGCAACATTATTGGAATTCTCTGCAAATACTACATTGGAAATTCCCTATGAACTGTGTTTTCAAAGGCTTTTTATGAAATAAGTTTTTCTACACCCATTAATTGGAATCTTATTTGGGACATTGCACTTTTTTGTATTTGCACTTATATATTTCTATTTAATTTTTCTTCCATCATTATTAGGTTGCTGTGGAAGCACCAACACACATTTTTTTATATATGTTACATTGTTGCGCACTTTTGTCTTTTGTCTATATATGTTTTGTGGAGCCTTATATTGGGCTTCTTTGTATTAAGGTGCAGCATTTTTTCATTTATTATTGTTCACGTTTTCACGATTTTTATATCTATATATTAATTAGTTTTAGGGGTGTTAGCGCGGATTGTCTTTTGTTTTTAAAGTCACAGTTAGGCTGGCGGATCACTCGATCCGCCAGCCTAACTGTTCCTGAATCTGGCCCTATATTGCCAAGTGATGCTTCCAGGTAGAGGGAAGGTGCCTATATTGTGCATGATCATATAATTATCTTAAAATAAAATTGAGACTTGCAAAACAGATTGATTTACTCTAAACAGTGCTGAATTCTAGAACTTTTATTTTATTTTCCCCAACCCCTGGAGTTTGGGCCTCTGGCAACCGCCCATTCTGCTCCTCTTTTAATCCACCACTGGTTGGATACATGCATGGCAATCAAGCTGTTGAAGCACAGGCTAGACACTCAGGCCTCGTACACACGTTTTCCTCGACGAGGTTCTTGTCAGGCTTGTCGAGAATCTTGTGAAGCTTTCCTTGCGTACACACTGTCAAGACAAAATCTCATCGTTCTCAAACGCGGTGACGTAGAACATGTACGACGGCATTTTAAAGGGGAAGGTTCATTCCACTGGCACAACCCTTGTTAAGTAAAAGTTCGGTAAGAGATGATTGACACTTTTCAATTTGTTAGGCCTCGTACACACGATCGGACATATCCGATGAAAACGGTCCGCGGACCATTTCCATCGGATATGTCCGATCGGGAGTTTGATCCGATGGCGTGTACACACCATCGGATCAAATTCCCCGCCGCCGGACGGCGCGGTGACGTGGCGGTGATGCGGCGGTGACGTTGACGCCGCCACGTCACCGCCACGTCACCGCACCAGGAAGTAAAACACTTCCGCGCATGCGCCGAATCCATTCGGCGGCGGCGCGGCGGCGGTGGGGGACGACATGTCTGCTGGTAAGTGTACTAACCAGCAGACATGTCGGGTGGACAGATTCCCACCGGATAGATTTCAAAGCATGCTTTGAAATCTGTCGGGTGGAGAAATCTGTCCGCTAGCCCATACACACGAGCGGAGATGTCTGCTGAAACGGTCCATCGGACCGTTTTCAGCGGACATATCCCCTCGTGTGTACGCCGCCTGAGGCTGGCCTGACACGAGTACGCTATGATCTATGGAACCCTCTATATGTTTTTTTGATGCCTGTTAAACTGTCCCTGTCTGTAAGTACAATACAATAAATTGCGTGTTGCTTATACCTGCGGGCTTCACTATTGTCTCTGCATTTTATGGTTATCCCTTTGCTGATGAAACGCATTATTTATCTTTGGATCCTTATGAGTCTTGGACGCTTCCTTTGTGGTTTTCCATCTATACATCTAAGTGGAGGTGTGACTGCCATTGACCCCTGCATTATTTCTACATGCCTATAATGATGTCTCTCTGGTAAGCAGTTTGACTGCACAGGGTGTGGTGTGTCTTTATTTTTGCACACTGAAATCTGGAGGTTCTTTGCTTCAATACTGAAGATTATACTCATTTTGAACTCTATCTACTTTTTTTATTTTTAGTGCTGCACTATTGAACTTTTATCTTTTGCGAGAAAAAAGAGAACTTTTTATTTTTTTTTCTTGTCGAGATCCACAACAGTTTGCCGATGAAAAACATACACACTACTGTTTTCCTCCCTCCTCTCTATCTCACCCCCATTTGCCCCTTCTCTCTCTTATTCTCTCCCCCTCTCTCTCATCCTCCCCTCTTTCTATCTCACCCCCATTTGCACACTCTGTCTCTCATTCTCTCATTCTCCCCTCTCTCTCTCTCTCTCTCTCTCTCTCTCATTCTCCCCCTCTCTCTTTCTCCCTCCTCTCTCCCTCTCTCTCATTCTCCCCCCTCTCTCTCTTTCTCACCCCTCTCTCTCTCTCATTTTTGTATTGTTTCTAGAATTGCCACTGTACATGACAAGTTGAGTGACACATTTTCTTTGCTAAGGGAAGAGTCTCATCAACTGAGAGATAAAGTAAATTCAATTTATATGTATAAAAGTGACAAATAGCACCAATCTAAATGTTAGAAAGGTCAGTAAACGAGTGTGCAGGCAAGTACTCCTATAGTAATTCATGGCCACTGTGTGTGCAGGATGTCATGTACCTTCATCACAAGGAGGCATCACTACAATGCCCAGCATTCACCTTCTTTTTCGTGAGGAGTGCTCACTTTATGGAGTTGGTCTTTAAAGGAGAAGTCCAGCCTGAGCTTTTTAGGCTGGGCTTCTCCTATGGATCACAGGAGTGCAAATCATTTTGCACTCCTGTGACCCGTTTTCAATGGAGAACGGTCTGAAGTCGGGGCAGCGCGTCATCACAAATTCACGACTTCCAAGTCTGGATCCGCTATCTGCCCTGATTGATGACAGTCTCAGCGAGCTGCTGAGACAGCCTCTCTCCGCCCCTCCACTGATCAGCGCTCCAATGAGAGCTGAGAAGTAGAGCAGAAGCGATGCTGACTGACAGTCAGCATCGCTTTGCCTGGATAGGAGTGAGAACTGAGCCATCGCCCGTGTTCTGTGGCTCGGGTTCTCAGTGCAGAGACGCCGGGGGACAGCTGCAGCATCGGGATGATGCTGCATTCACAGAGGTAAGTATGAATAGGGAATAACAAAAAAACATACTTCTCTTTTAGGCTGGGTTCACACCTATGCGAATTGAGTGCGGCTTAAACCGCATCTAATACGCAGAACATTTCTAAATACATTGTTTTCAATGAGACTGGTTCACATATGTGCGATGCATTCGCACTGCGCATTGCAGAAAAAACGTGTGCGGATTTTATGCCTTGCGGTGCGGCTCAGGTGCAAATTCAGTCCCATTATCTTCTATGGGTACGCAGCTGATTCGCAGATGTGTTCAGTTCTCTTCAGGAATTTCTCTCATTCAGCTCAATACATTTCTCCCCCACTCTCCTCTCACCCGTAACTTCTCCCAGGTCTCCAAATTCGCAGCAAAAACTGAGCTAATCTGCTGAACACTTCCCTTATCTATCTGCAGAGATAAAAGAGCTGAAATACACACCGCACTAGTGTGAACCCAGCCTCAAGGTAGTAAATCAAAATAGGGATTAGGAAGGCATGAAAAATTGAATAAAGGCTTCTGGGGAGGATAAAGACAAAAAGATTGAATAGGCACATCATTAATATAAATAACATCCACAAGCTGTAAAAAAAAATGTTATACTGCAAGGCCTTCACCTCATTTCAGTAAATCAAGCCCAAGCTAATTTCATTTCACTTCACTTCACTTTAGTAAATCAGGCTGAGGTCCATTTCACTTCACTTTGTCTTGCTTTAATAAATGAAGCCAAGGTTCATTTCTCGTAACTTGACCTTACTTTATTACATTAGGCCCAGATTCATTTCACTTCATTCACTCCGTACTTTAGTAACTCAGGCCTTCTGAGTGCCATCAACAACAGGAGAAAGAAAGGTATCACCGCTCCAGGTTGGCACTGCAAACCTTCAAACAGGAGGAATCTTTGGAACACCAAGGTGCCGGCAATGCATATAGCAATGAAGAAAATGGTAGGGCAAAAAATTGGATAGCCGCACTCCAACGAACTTCCAGAGAAGTGGTCTTTATTAAATAAAATTCAGCATAGATGCAAACTAACACAGCCACAGACTGTACAACCGGTTGTACAGTGTGTGCCTGTGTTAGTTTGCATCTATGCTGAATTTTAAACGTAAAAATGCATAAGCAAAGGGGTAGAAATTACATATAACACCCCCTGGTTCGGTTCGCAGCAGAACATGCAAACAGGCAAAAAAATTGTTCAAACACCGTTAACGTCTATGGAACACGAACGTGAAAAATCAAAAGTGATAATTTTAAAGGTTAATATGCAAGTTAACGCTGAGGGGGTTACCCCGTGACATGTACGGGTGACCCCGCCACCTCTGACGCAATGGGGATTCCGTTGCATCAGAGGGGGGCAGGGTCACCCGTACATGTCACTGGGTAACCCCACACATTTCCTTGTTGTGTTGCATTAACCCCGCCCTCAGCTATTTAAGAGCTGACACAGCGTGTCTCACATCATTCGGTGGGCGTCTCCCATGGAGGCGGATCGGATCGTGGCAGCGTGTTTTTCCATATCGTCAGGTCGTGGAAGGATTACATCGCTGGAATCTTTTTTTATTTTTTAATAAATGACTTGTCCCAAGCTGTGTCTGTGTGTTATTAATTTTTGACAATTTTTTGGTTAAATGGTAAGGAAACAATGTACGCCATTACCATTTCACATAGGGGGGGTGGGATCTGGGTGAACCCCCCACTGGCTAACCCCCACAACCACTGGACAAGGGTTGTGTGGGATGAGGCCCTTGTCCCCATCAACATGGTGACATCCTCCCCATGTTGAGGGCATGTGGCCTGGTACGGTTCATGAGGGGGGGCTGCTCTCTCGTCAACCCTCTTTTCCTGCGGCCTGCCAGGTTGCATGCTCAGTTAAGGGTCTGGTCATGCAATTTTTTTTTATTTTGTCACAGGGTTCCCCATTAAATCCATACCAGACCTAAAGGGTCTGGTATGGATTTTGAGGGGGGGCCCTACACCATTTTTTTTTGTATTTGGTGCAGGGTTCCCCTTAATATCCATACCAAACCTGAAGGGCCTGATATGGAATTTGGATTTTTTTTTATTTTGGGTCTGGTTAATGTACTGAGGGGGAAAACCATGCCGTTTTTTTTTCAATTACTTTTATCTGTATTGCCGGACCCTGACAATTCATTACAGCCGCGAATAGTTTTAAATTACTTTTTTTCCTTTAGAAATGTCATTTTGTGCAGGGACTGTTCTAAACACTAGAAAAATGTGGCACTTTACAGGTATACTATAGACACCCTCCAGGTACGAAATTTAAAGGAATATTTCACTGTTATGGTTTCATTTAAAGCATTATTAAAATCACTGCTCCTATTTTTAAAACTTTTTTTTTACATTGATACATGTCCCCTGGGGTAAGACCCAGGTCCCCAAACACTTTTTATGACAATAAATTTCATATTAACCTTTAAAATGAGCACTTTTGATTTCTCTCATAGACTTTTAAAGGGTGTTCCGCGGCTTTCGAAATTTGCCACAAGCACACCAAATTGTTTGCTATTCGGCGAACAGATGAACACCTGATGTTCCAGTCAAACTTACGTTCGACTCGAACATCGGGCTCATCCCTAATTACATATAAAATGTGTATATAACAAATGACAGTATACTCAAAATTACATTGATGTGGAACTCAGCTGCCCTGTAGACAATGGGCCAGATTCAGCAAGACTTGCGCTGGAGTAATTCAAAATGCGCCGCGTAACTGTGATTATGCGCCGTCGTTTCTATGTGGCCGTACCCACCAAACTAGATGCGACAGAAAACGGGCCATTTCCGATCGGCTTAACTTTCTGACGCCAGAGTATCGTCAGCGCATAATTTCACTTGGCGCATCAGTCGCGCCTATTGATTTCCCCTGCAAATATGCAAATGAGGGATATTTCCCGATTCGCGAACGGATTAGCACCATACGCTGGCTACATGCGCCGCGCGTATCTCGTCCATCCGACGCAAAGTTATTTCTACAAATAGCTGCTTTATCTTTACTCCAGACGGCCACAGGTCAGCAGGAGAGCAGCTACAGCAGCGTTACCGACGAAAAGAGCTAGCTGAGCACCCCCACTTGCAGGACAACACCTCTGTCCATGCTTGTCTGTCAACTTTTACAGCCATGGAGGAAGACATCATAGGTCTCCATAGCCGAGATGACGGCTGACAGCTCCTGGCCTTTAGAGTTCAGCTTTCTCCTGTGTGTTTGCGGGGAACGGGAGCAGCCATCTCAGAACAAAAGTAACTTCACTGCGGGGAGGGGGAACAGGATATCCTTTAGTGCCGGATAGGCATGTGCAAAAGTGAAAAATTCGTTTCGTTTAGTTTCGTTTCAATTCGTCATTTAATAAATTTCGTTAAGTTAGGTTCGTTACATGTGTTGAATTCGTTTTCGGAATTCGTTCGTTTTCGACCGAATTTCGAAAAATACGGTCGAAATCGAAAATATTTCGACCTTTTTTCGAATTCGTTCGTTTTCGACCGAATTTCGAAAAAAAAACGGTCGAAATCGAAAATATTTCAACCAGATTAGAAAACAAAGTCTCTTTTCGAATAGAATTTTTTTCGAATTAATTTTTTTTTTTCGAATTCCGATCGAATTTAGTCCGCGGGTATTCGATTCGGAATTCGAAAAAAAAAAATTCGATTTCGACCATTTTTTTTTTTCGAAATTCGGTCGAAAATGAACGAATTCCGAAAACGGTCGAAATTTTTCGCTAATATAGCAATTCGGAAATTCGTATGCATCCGAATGTCCGAATAATGGAAAATTCGTCCGAATTTCGATTCGGAACGAAACGAAATGCACATGCCTAGTGCCGGAATGGCGCATCTACGGGCGCATTTAAACGTCCAACGGAACGCATTGCGCTGACGTTTCCCGTGAAGTGGTGCCGACGGAAGTTGTGAGCATGCGCACAAGAGGGCCGAGTGAAGCCTCACTTACTGCGCATGCTCCGTGGATGATGCGCTGAACGTAAGCCTCTGCGCTGGGCTCCGCCCATCATTTACATATGATCACACCCACTTCCACTTGCGTCGGGTTACGCCAGCGCATTATCGTTACTCTGGCGCAAGTTTACGCGCAACTGCTATGTGAATAACAGTACTTGCGCCAAAAGTGTCGGCGGAGTAACGTAAATGAGAAACGTTACTCCAAAGTAAAGAAGCGCCCATCTACCTGAATCTGGCCCAATGTTGGGCTAGTGAGAGAAAGCATACTCCAAATGATGCCTAACATGTTTCGGACCTTGTAGTCCTTCTTCAGAGGCTTAAGTAATTTTTTGAGAGACATGATTATTCTATAATGCAAGTATAAAAATAAATTAGTAAACTAGTGTAACGGTCAGGGGTAGAGTTGAGCGGACACCTGGATGTTCGGGTTCGGGTCCGAATCCTTACTTTAAAAAAAAAAAGAACCCGGACCCGAACTCTGAACCCCATTGAAGTCAATGGGACACGAACTTTAAAAAAAAAAATGCGCGGAGGTCTCGGCAAATTCAAAAACCATACCCTTTAGGTCTGGTATGGATATTAAGGGGAACCCCCCTGTCAATTTAAAAAAAAAATTATGTGGGGTTCCCCCCAAATATCCATAACCAGACCCTTCAGGTCTGGTGTGGAATTTAAGAGGAACTCCACCCCAATTTTTTTTTTAAAATGGCGTGGAGTTCCCCCTAAAATCCACACCAGACCCCTTATCCGAGCACGTTGACCTGGCTGGCCGCAGAAAAGAGGGCGGTCCCCAAAGCACCTTGTCCCCATGTTGATGGGGACAAGGGTCTCTCTTCCCCACAACCCTTGCCCGGTGGTTGTGGGGGTATGCGGGCAGGGGGCTTATCAGAATCTGGAAGACCCCTTTAACAAAGGGGACCCCCAGATCCTGACCCCCCCCTGTGTGAAATGGTAATGGGGTACATTGTACCTCTACCATTTCACGAAAGAAGTGTAAATAGTTTTTTGAAATAAAACACACACACCGTAGAACAAAATATTTTATTCATTCTTAATTAAAGCAAATTAAAATCCAGCGGTGAAGATCCACGATCGATGCTGCTCCCTGCTCCAACATTGTCTTTTATCCAGCACCGGGTGATGTCTCCAGCGACGGGTGGTCTCTCCAGCGATGGGTGATCGGTCCAGCGATGGGTGTACTTTTCTCTCCAGTGACGGGTCCAGCGAAGATCCATCCAATCAGAGCACAGCTCCGCGAATGACGTGGTGGAGCTTGACGTTTCTTTTATAGAGGAGGCGGGCCACGCGTCACGTGACCCTGTCCCCCTCTGACGCACACTGTGCTACTTCACTGGGATAGCCCTATTCCTTAGTAAGGATTCTGATAAGCCCCCTGCCCGCATACCCCCACAACCACCAGGCAAGGGTTGTGGGGAAGAGACCCTTGTCCCCATCAACATGGGGACAAGGTGCTCTGGGGGGCACCCCAAAGCACCCTCCCAATTTTGAGGGCATGTGGCCTGGTGCGGTTCAGGAGAGGGGGGGCCGCACTCTGTCCCCCCCTCTTTTCTGTGGCCGGCCAGGTCAATGTGCTCGGATAAGGGGTCTGGTGTGGATTTTAGGGGGAACTCCACACCATTTTTTTTTTTAAATTTGGGGTGAAGTTCCCCTTAAATTCCACACCAGACCTGAAGGGTCTGGTTATGGATATTTGGGGGGAACCCCACATTTTTTTTTTAGATTGACGGCGGGGTTCCCCTTAATATCCATACCAGACCTAAAGGGTCTGGTTATTGAATTTGCGGGGACCTCCGCGCATTTTTTTTTCCCGAACTTCGAACCCGGACCCAAACTTTTATCAATTATTCGGGTTCGGGTGCGGGTTTGGGAAAAACCCAAAGTCCGTACCGAACCCGAACTTTACAGTTCGGGTTCGCTCAACCCTAGTCAGGGATTAACTCCGTTTACAATATTCCATTCCACCAACCAATGACAGCTTATTGACACTCCACAATCTGGCAGATGAACCCAATAACGAGACACAGCTCTGTTTGAGGTTCAAACGAATAGACACTTTGGGGCAGATTCACATAGATGTAATCTTCCGCTGCGTAATCGAAATACGCTACGCTGCCGTCTATCACCAGACTCTACGCCGAATTCAGGTAGTTTTTTTGCGCGTACGCTATTGTATCGTATTTTTTTTCCGCCGCGCAATCGAAAACGTGAGTAGGGGGCGTGAAGCATTTAAATTAGCGCGTCCCCGCGACGATCGAACTGCGATGCTCTGTTCAGGAATTTCCCGCCGTGCATTGCGCGAAATCCGTCGTGACGTATTCGTTGTTTGAGTAGCGGCGTTTACGAACATTCCATTCGGACACTTACGTTAAAAATAATAAAAGAAACGAAAAACGTTGAAATCGACGCGGGAACGACGGCCATACTTAACATGGGCTGCTAATATTGACCACAAAAACTGGTATAGTGAAACGGAAAAAAAAGATGACTAAAGGTGCCGTAAGAATTGCGTTTGAAGAGCGAAATTTTGTGGATTCCAGGCAAAAGCTCATTAGCATACCAGAGGTGAAAAACAACAGGAGTCCGCCCAGTGGCCGCAATTTTCAGGCAGCGTAGATCTGAAGGCGTATAACGTAATAAAGTCGAAATTTACACGCAGGTGTCTTTTCATGGTTTGAGGATTTCGACTAGCGTAAAAACGCTCGTAAATCGAAATTACTCCTGTCTAACAACATTTACACAGGCGTAATCGCTTTGTGAATCTAGGCCTTTAATGGTAAACTCAGGCTTTTATACAGTTAGAAACTCCAAGGAACAATGACTTAACTCCACCCACAACATGACACAAGGAGCGCAATACACATCTTTTAGGAGACAAGATAATCTACATGAGCTAATTACTAATCATTTACCCAGACAAGGTGACTCCGAGATAAGCTCTTCGCACCTGCTATACAATACACATTTATCATCAATAGAAATTCACACAATACAGTGTCAATAAGCATCACACAATGAAAGGTTCTTGAGAACTAGACTAAGGTTAATTTACATGACAGTAGCAGACGACATTAAACACCTTAACAGTCTATGTTCCCACATTGAATTGACCTGTTGGGTTCAGAATCAACAACCTGTAAATAGTTCTTCCAGACAATCTTGAATATATTATGAATTACAGACCCATGTTAAAACAATCCAACATATGTCCCTTATTTCCTGGCTCAATCTGTGTAAGAGCTTCTGGGTCCTACGGCCCTCCCGTTACAACTAGAATATCAATTTGTCAGTAATAGTTATGTAGCACTACCCCCAAAGGAGCTGCTGGTTAGATTTGTGTCGGCCTGTTACCTCTATAGCTTTGATGTCTAGGGTAGTTGACGAGAGCAGCAATGATTGAATGTCCAAACAATAAATGTATTTTCTTGTGCTTTATTTTACCCAACAAGGTAAAACAATGAACTGGGAAACAGGTCTCTGCCACAGACCCTTCCCTAGAACATAGGTCATGAGGTAAATCTTCCTTAGTGAAATTAGTGCCTGAATCTAACCTTAGGTAGTTCTTAGATGGTCACCAACTGACAGGTTGCTGACATCCAAGCTCCCAGTGTCCGGTCACCTCGATCCCCGATGGTTCGCTCCAGTGCTGTTGGATCACCAGCCTCTCATTGGTGCTCCTCAACTGGGTTCCCCACCAAACAGCTAAACTCGCTTGGGATCTTCAAGTTGGGACCCCAGTCAATCACTGGGGTCCCGCCACAACTTCAGTTGCTCCAGGCCGACAGGGTCCCGTAACCAGGATCTCCGCATAGCTCCCACGCCCTGGCCAGGTATTCCATAACGCTTGGGCGCGGTGATGTACAGTCACCCTAAAGGTGGGTGCCGCACCAGGAACCAGAAGAGTGCCCAAAATGGCGTCTGCTCCAGAAGTACTCTCCCCCAGCATGCCCCACGAGGGAAAACCCCTCCTGATTGGCTGCTGGCAAGAGACACCCCAGCCTGGACTCCACTGCTGCCACCTATCGCCCTGGGGTGTAACAACACCCCAGGGACAACAGAATAAGCCCACAGCACAGCCCAGCCGAAACAGAGACCCGATTTAGTCAAATCTTTGGATGAGAGCCAAATAACTAGACATGTGCACAACAAAAATTTTCGTTTATTTCTGTTTCGTTTCTGTTCGTTTATCGTGATTCGTAATGAGTCGTAATTTCGTAAGACGTTAGTTATCGTATTCGTACTCTTTAGTATTTTCGTAACACTTTTTTTTCCGTTTCCGTTTTTTTATGTTAGTTTATTTTTCGTTGATTCGAGATTAGTATTTTCGTTAAATGTTGTATTCTGCCTCGTTCGTATTTTTACAATGAATTTATTCGTTTATTCGTTTTTACGTTGGTTTATTTTTCGTTGTTTTGATATTCGTATTTACATTATATTTTCCATAATGCCGCGTTTGTATTTTCGTAAGAAATAAATCTTCGTTGCTTTATGATCATTCGTATTTTCGTGTCTAATTTCATTTGATTATAACAACGTTCTTTTGTAGATTTTATTGCATTCGTAATTCTGTTAAAATACATTTTACGTTTATTCGACACACTACTCGTCGTAATTTTGTAAAACATCGTAATTTACTGCGATTGACTAACACAGATAAAGACACAAGGTCAAGGAGCCACATAAGAAAGAAGCTCTTCAGGGGAAGGGACAGCGCTGAGTGGCTATTGGTCACAGTACTAATGAAAGTGAATTTACATTATTTCATTTCCGTTTTCCGAAGATTCATAATTTATTTTTCATTAGTTTTGCTTTTCGTTTTTTATTCTTTGTTCGGCATTTCGGTTGTTTTCTTTTCGTTCTTCAAATATTAGTAAGTTTGCATTTTCGTTTATTTTTCGTAATTATGATTTTTTTTTTGTGTTCGGTGTTTTCGTTATTTCTATGTTTTCGTTTCTTTTTTCTTTCGTTGTGTTGTTCTTTTACATTTAGTAGTTTCGTATCTTCGTAGTTTTCCATATTCGTTATTTTTGGAAGTATCGTTATTCGTTATTATTTGCGCTAAACCATTCGTTTATTCGTAGGTTAACGAATCAACGAAAATAACGAATAATGACGGAAAACGTATTCGTAACGAAAAAAATTGCACATGTCTACAAATAACTCTCTCACCCCACTTACATTTAGGAATAGCACTGAAAGTACACAGCAGCTACAGTTACATAAGAAAAGTTTTTTTATAGTGAGAACAAATATGCATATCTCAAAATGTTTGATGTTAAAGACAGTGGGCCAGATTCAGATACACTTAATTTTGCGCTGCGTAATCGAAATACTCTACGCTGCTGTATTTTACCAGGCTTTACATCGAATTCTGGTAGATTTTTGCCCGTACGCTACAGCGGCGTAGTCTATTTCTCACCGCGTAATCGAAATACGCGATTAGGGGGCGTGAAGCATTTAAATTAGGCGTGTCCCCGCGGCGATCGAACTGCGCATGCTCCGTTCAGAAATTTCCCGCCGTGCATTGCGCGAAATCACGTCGTTACGTCATTCGTTGTTTGAGTAGCGTCGTTTTCGGACATTCCTATTCCCGGATGACTTATGTAAAAAATAATAAAAGACGTTGGAAAACGTTGAATTTCGACGCGGGAACGACGGCCATACTTAACATGGACTGTCTAATATTAGAGCAGCAAAAAGTTGGTATAGTGTTACGCAAAAAAAAGATGACTAAAGATGCCGTAAGAGATTGCGATTGAAGATCGTAATTTCTGGGATCGCCGACAAAAACTCATTAGCATACCCCGACGCGGAAAACGACGGGAAGTCCACCCAGTGGCCGCAATTTTATTGCAGCGTAGATCCGAAGGCGTACACACACGTTATCCAGTCAAATTGAAGCCCGCAGCCGTCTATTCATGGTTTGAGGTTTCAGACTAGCTAAAAAACGTGCGTAATTTGAAATTACTCCAGTCTAACACCAGTTAGACAGGAGTTACGGCTCTCTACATCTGGCCCAGTCTTTATTGTTAAAGCTAGAACTATATTGTTTAAAAAACAAATAAATTGCCTGGGTCCTTATAATTCACAAACAATTTCTTCTTAACAGAATATGGCAGCATTTAAATACAGTTTCATATCATTTCACTTGCATCATTCCTCTCATTTATTAGACAACATTAAGGGCACAAAGACAGTTTATCTCCTGACAGACTCGTGCACACATTTCAATGTTCTGCATTTATATGCACAGCTTAAATAGGCCAGTGGGATTGTGAGTGATAGATCAGATGTGTCATTTTGGTGAGCTGGGTGACATTCATCAATAAAATCAATCCGTTTTGACACAAATCTCCCACTTATTATTTACAGAGCTGAGTGGTACAAACAGGACTTTTCTGTGCATGGGTGCTGAAAATCCCTGGTTAAAAAACCTCCCAGATATGAATATATGTCTTATTAAGCTTCTCTTGGCCGAATCTTAAGTCTAAACCTGTGTCTGCGAGATAGCTAGCAAAACTAAGCAAATATCCCAGAATTATAGAGAATTATCTACCTATTTTCTGTTGGCAGCCATAAGCACTTAATAGTTTTTTTTATAAAAATTTCTCAAAACTGATTCGGAAGTGTCTGGTTTAAAAATAACGGGATCCAATAATGACTCTCTGAGTTTACTGAATCCTAAAATAAGATAGCCAGCATGCCACCTGTGAGCTTAAGCTGCCAGTTTTGATTCTATGCCCAGCAGCTTTTACTACTGCCATGAAAAACCTACTGCTATCGGAAGTAAACAACACAAAGGTTTGGGCTGCTATAGTACTACTGTTAATTTGTCAAAAATAACAGCACTACAGATACATAAACTTAAATCTAGATGGTCTAATAGACACCTGATACTCAAATTATTAATAGAATCAATAAAAACAGAATAATATATAGTGTGAGTAGCTCAGGTCTACACTAGGGTTGTCACCTTTTCTTCAAGTCAAACTCAAACGCTTCTTTGTTTGTAGTAGGATTGTAAAAGACCTGGGACACCTTTAGGTTCACCATTGAGAGTAGTAATGGGGTGCGTGGCGCAGTGTGGCCTACAGTGGGTGTGGCCAAACTGCGTTAACTGATAGCAACAGATTTATGTGTGACTATCTCGATTACTTGGGTAGCCACAGTCTGATCTAAATAAAATGTCTGGGTTTCAGGCAGACTAAAACCCTGACAAATGACTCAAAACCCAGACTGCCTAGGGAAATCCAGGTCAGGTATCACACCCCCCCCCCCCCTCATAATACAGAGGTCAGTTTCATTCCCCTTTTTCATAGTACAAAGCCCTGGCTGAGCCACTGTCAGGCCTGCCTACGCCGTGCTAGCTGTGCCTGGAAGCTCATACAAGTAGAGTGCTAGAGGAGCTGAGGAGTAATAGTCTGCAGTAACAGTTGTGTTTAAGAAAGAAAGGTATGTATATACCTGAGAGTATATAAGTTACACCAATTGATTGTTCTAAAATTCACCAATTGATTGTTCTAAAATTCACCAATTGATTGTTATAAAATTCACTTAGCTTCCCATACTTCCTATACCCTATACAAGTTTAATCCCCTCAATAAAAATAGTAATAAAGCTAATGGACTGTTCATTGCCTTGGAGTGACTGAAGTTTGACTGCCGGGCTGGGAAAGGTGAAAGGTGGGCCACAACACCCAGCGCCCCTACAGGGGTATATATATATATATATATATATATATATATATATATATATACTACAGTGGAAAGTATATAGTGCCATTAGTGTAGTATATATAATACTTTGCAGAGTATATAGTGCAGTCAGTGTAATATATACAGTATATATATATATATAATACTGTGGAGAGTATATAGTGCAGTCAGCTATATATAATACTGTGGAGAGTATATAGTGCAGTCAGTGTAGTATATATATATAATACAGTGTAGGGTACGGCAAAAGGCACTATGTACAGGAGAGGAGTGTGGAGGATATGACAGTGGGCAGTATGTACAGGAGAGAAGTGTGGAGGGTACGACAGTGGGCAGTATGTACAGGAGAGAAGTGTATGACAGCAGGCACTATGTACAGGAGAGGAGTGTGAAGGGTATGACAGTGGGCAGTATGTATAGGAGAGGAGTGTGGAGGTTATAACAGTGAGCAGTATGTACAGGAGAGAAGTGTGGAGGGTACGAAAGTGGGCAGTATGTACAGGAGATAAGTGTATGACAGCAGGCACTATGTACAGGAGAGGAGTGTGAAGGGTATGACAGTGGGCAGTATGTATAGGAGAGGAGTGTGGAGGTTATAACAGTGAGCAGTATGTACAGGAGAGAAGTGTGGAGGGTACGAAAGTGGGCAGTATGTACAGGAGATAAGTGTATGACAGCAGGCACTATGTACAGGAGAGGAGTGTGAAGGGTATGACAGTGGGAAGTATGTACTGGAGATTTTTTTTATGTACTGGAGATTTTAGTCAACTAAAATACGACTAAAACAGTTCAGATGACTAAAATACAACTAAAACTAAAATGGAATTTTAGTCAAAAGACTATGGCCCAGATTCAGGTACATCTGCGCATTATTGGACCGGCGTAGCGCACCGCCTTTACGTTAGACTTGCGGAATTTTGCCGCGTAATCACCCTATTCTCGTAGCTTTTGCGCAGAAAATTGCGCATACGTAACATTTTTTCAGAGGCGTAAGGAGGAGTAATACAAATTGGGAAGGACGTGGGCGTGTTACATTGAAATGAGCCGTGACCCCATGCAAATGAAGGGCCGGCCGGCTCGCGCATGCGCGCTTGAACGAGACCATGTCAGCTCCGATGTGCGCATGCTCACAACTCGGGAGCGGCGCAATCAGTGAAATTGGAAATGGACTAGGGCAACGTTGTGAACTACGCAAACAGTATAAATAGATACACACAAACGCACTTCCATTGCAAAAGTACATCCCTTTGTCCCTTCCCATTTAACCAAGTGCTTTTGTTCTTGTTGTTCGTTGCCACCACTCCACTTGTACGCTGAAAAGAGCCACTGGCAAGGAAATGGAGTGTTGCCATGACCTTGACCAGTGGCTGCACTGCATGTGAGCGGTGTGTTGGGCTGGTGATGTCCTCCTGCAGGGTTGTGGTTAATTCCAGGATGACATGAGGGGTGAATCTGAAGATGCGAAACACCTCAGAATCACTCATGCCAAACAGGTCTATGCGGGTGCGGTATATCCTCTCCCGTGCCATCCTCCGTGCCATCCTCCGTGCCCTCATCCTTCTTTGTTCATCTAAAGTCAGTAGTATAGCTATGCGCGACGATGCCCCTGGCATGTTGGCATACAGATTGTTGAGCAACACGTGTGACTGCTGAGCTCCTCACTAACAGTGTTGCTTTATCTAACAAGTAGACTTTTTTTCTTTTTTTAGACCAGCTTTTATAAGCTCTAATTTTAGACAGGACATTTTGCTGTTGCGCACACCGCGTAGCCTGCGCTGCCCCAACGTTGTTTTGTGGATCCCCGTAAGTCCCTCATTAGCATATTTGACTAGCAAATCAATGGTGTGTCTAGCGCACTTTTGCGCGGAAGGATGCGCCAGTCTAACGAAATTACGCGGGACAAAAAAAAGTTTTTTTGCGTATCTCGTTCTAGGGATGCCGCGCAACGAAACGCACGCGCACATTTCGACTTACGCACGCGCATCTCCTGTTGCGCAGGCGTAATCGCTCTGTGAATCTGGGCCAATAACTAAAACTAAATTGAAATTTGACGTCAAAATGAACATTGGTTGACAGTTATGGTGGAACCTTTAGTGTGAGATAGTAGAGATAGACCAATGTATATTGTTCTCATTGTATGGCCTTTCCTGTGCCTTAGCTTATTGGGAGCCTGTATAGAGACAGACACATTTCCGAGATTTAAAAAAATAAAATAAAAAAAATCTATTCCATTTTCCTTCTTGGAATTGTTTGCAAATACACACAGTGCTCATGCTACGATGTGTGTAGAGGCCTCATTGCAGCCATTATAGTTCGTATTGATTATGGCAGCCCTGAGAGTAAGTGATCCGGGCCAAATGGCTCATTTAATGAGTACAAATGAGAGGTGGGATCCTTTGAGACACTGTAATTCCTTATTTGATGACAGCATGTTGGATGTATTAAAGGATTCCATTGCTCAGGGGGCCAAGTGTCTTTTAAACATTTAATGTTAGGCTACTGCAAAATAAGGACTCTGAACTGAATATTTGTAGATGATAATTAAATCCAAATATATTAATAGTCAGGTAGTAAAGAATAAATCTTCAAAAATGTGTTTGTATAAGAATGAATGCTTGCCATTTGTGTGCTCTCGGATGTATATCGGAGCATTTGGTGTAGGAATGACAGTGCCATCTGCAGGAGGTATTTGGGAATAACTCCCTAAAGCTGTTATGCTGGGGTATCAGATACACTCATGGGACACTTTATTAGGTACACCTGTTCAATTTCTTGGTAACCTAAATTGCTAATCAGCCATTCACATGGCAGCAACTCAATGCATTTAGGCATCTAGACTTCGTGAAGTCGACTTGCTAAAGTTCAAACTGAGCATCAGAAATGGGGAAGAAAGAGGATTTAAAGTAGTTGTTAAAGCACTTCTACTAAATGCTCCCATCCTCTCTGTACCATTAAAATAATTATCCCTGCGTCTGTGTTCTGTAAAACATCTGCCCCATTTTACCTATATGAGCTCCAATCCCAGTGCTCAGCTGACTGTCAGCTCTTGGTTTGGCTCACAGCTGCAGTGGGCGGGGCCCAGTCCTCCCACTGATGTCAGTCGGGGAGGAGGGGGAGAGAGGAGAGAGAGATCTAACAATCATCTGAGCGCCAGCATACAATCGGGCAGATTTGTTTTACAGAACACAGGCACAGAGACAATTAATATAATGGTACAGAGAGGATGGAAGGATTTAATAACAGATAAGAGAGCAGCAGGATTGGGAGGGGGGGTTACAATCAGAGACAGGCAGAGAGAGGAGGGAGAGGAGGGGGAGAAGGACACTGGAGACAGATAGCAGGCTGCAGATGACGGAAACTGACCACAGTGTCAGGGCACAGCAGCCACGATTATCGTGGTCAGTTTGCAGAGTTGAGGGCATATCCAGGCAGGATCAACCAGCTATTTCATGTGATACAGGGTCCAAATGACACAGCACAAGAACTTAAAGGGAACAGGATCTTTATTTTTAATCTTTTTGGTTAACAAATGCTTTAAGTGACTTTTAACATTACCGACTGGTCTGAGTATTTCAAAAAACGCTGATCTAAAGTAAATAAACTGTACTTAATTACCATAAATACAGATGGGCTGAACACCCCCAAAATGTAAAAAAAAAATGGTGTGGGGTCCCTCTCAAAATCCATACCAGACCCTTATCTGAGCATGCAGCACCCCCCACCCCAAAGCACCTTATCCCCATGTTGTTGGAGACATAAGTCTCTTCCCCACATCTCTGGGCTGTGGTTATGGGGGTCTGCAGGTGGGGAGCTTATCGGAATCTTTAACAAGGAGGCCCCCAGATCCTGGGCTCTTTCCTATGTGAACGAGTATGGGGTACATAGTACCCCTAGCCATTTACCAGAAAAGTGTAAAAAAAATAAGCACACAAACAGTTTTTGACAATAACTTTAAAGAGGTTGTAACGGTAAAAAAAAAAATCCATAAATAGCTTTCTTTACCTTAGTGCAGTCCTCCTTCACTTACCTCATCCTTCCATTTTGCTATTAAATGTCCTTATTTCTTCTGGGAAATCCTCACTTCCTGTTCTTCTGTCTGTAACTCCACACAGTAATGTGAGGCTTTCTCCATGGTGTGGAGAAAGCCTCTTGAGGGGGCGAGCAGGAGTGTTAGGATGCCCACTAACACACAGCTCCTTTCTCTATCTGCAAAGTCGAGAGTGTCCTGACCCTCCTGCTCGCCCCCTCCCCCCTCAAGAGGTTTTCTCCACACCAGGGAGAAAGCCCTGCATTATGGTGTGGAGTTACAGACAGAAGAACAGCAAGTGAGCATTTCTCAGAAGAAATAAGGACATTTAAAAGCAAAATGGAAGGATGAGGTAGACTGCACTAAGGTAAAGGAAGCTATTTAGGGATTTTTGTTTTACCTTTACAACCCCTTTGAAAAATAAAAAAAGTTGTGTCCCCCGATGTAAATGCATTGTCAATCACTCGGTTCACCGCACCTGAAAAAGACCAAAAAACTGCTCCGCCTTAATTGACGGCCGAATGCCTCCTCCACTGTTTGACAGTATGCTATCATTGGGAAAGCCCGTTGACAGCTGATCACTCATTGATTATTAATGGCGCAGCAGCCAGCTTCCTGACCACACCCATTAATAACTAGCTTTTACTGCGCCCTGATTAGGTAAGCTGTGAACACCCGCCAAACACCCTGCAAATTTGGGTGCTTATGCTCAGACCAATCCGTTTACCCAACACTAATTATATACTGAAAACGCTATTTAATACATTTTTAATATGCAATGCAAACTCTTATTTTGTTCACACTGCAGCCATCTTGAATAAGGGCAGATAATATATGTAGCGTTTACTTCCTGGAATCCATCTGCCCTTAGCTCAGGCATGCGGGCAGCAGGGTGTGCTTAAAGTGGTTGTAAACCCTAATGCCGCGTACACACAACCGTTTTTCAGGATTAGAAAAATTCAATCTTTTTAAATTGGTTGTGAAAAACGGTTGTGTGTTTGCTCCAGAGCATTTTTCTCGACGAGAAAAATGGGCAAATTTTTTTTAGAACCTGCTCTATTTTTTCTCATTGTTTTTTACGTCGTGAAAAACAGTAGTGTTGCTCACGAATATTCGCATTGCGAATATTCGCTACGAATATTGCATATTTGAGTATTCGCGAATATCTCGAATATCGCGGCGAATATTCGCTATTTCGAATAATCGTATTTTTCAAATTTCGCAATAAATTTCGCAATAAATTTCGCAATAAAATTCGCAATCGCGAATTTCGCAATAGCGAAATTTTGCAATTTTTTTTTTTTATAAAATATAGCGAATATTCGTAAATATCGAAAAAAAAATCGCGAAATTTTGTATTAGCGAAATTTCGCATTGGCGAAAATTCGCAATTTTTTTTTTATAAAATATCACGAATATTCGATATTAACGAATATTCGCGACCGCATATGTGAAATTTCGCTTTTTTTTTTTTTTTATAAAATATACCGAATATTCGTAAATATCGAATATTCGTGATATTTTATAAAAAAAAAAAAAAAAACGCAAAAATTCGCATTAGCGAAAATTCGCATTGGCGAAAATTCGCAATTTTTTTTTTTTTTATAAAATACCACGAATATTCGATATTAACGAATATTCGCGAATATTCTTCGAAATATTCGCGAAATATCGCGAAATCTAATATGGCGTATTCCGCTCATCACTAAAAAACAGTCGTGTGTACATTTTAACGAGGAGGGAAAAAACGTGCATGCTCTGAAGCAAGTTATGAGACGGGGAAATGAGCAAAAGCAGCCCAAAGGGTGGCTCCATTCGAATGGAACTTCCTCTTCATAGTGCCGTCATGCGTGTTGTACGTCACCGCGCTTTGCTCGAGCATTTCTTTTCACAAACGTGTGTATGTAAGGCAGGCTAGAGAGGAATCACGACAAATCACGTTGAGAAAAACTTTGTTTTTTCCATGACATGAATAACAGTCGTGTGTATGCGGCATAACACATACCCATTGAAGTGACTGACCTTAGGTAATATACAGAGATGAAACAAATCTTCCTACATATGTTGTACTGGTTTATCTGCAGCTTTCTCTTCTCTTTATCCATTCAAAGTTCAGAATTTATAAAGCTTGTCTAAGGCTGTGTACACACGATCGAATTTATCTGCTGAAACTGGTCCGACGGACCGTTTCAGCAGACATTTTCGATCGTGTGTACGGGCTAGTGGACATGTTTTCCCATCGGACAAATTTCAAAGCATGCTTTGAAATTTGTCCGCCGGAGACATGTCCGTCGGATATGTCCGCTGGTTAGTACACTAACCAGCGGACAGAAATCTCTGCGCATGCGTCGAATGGATTCGACACATGCGTGGAAGTATTTTACTTGCTGGAGTGGTGACGTGGCGCACACGCCATCGGACCAAAATCCGATGAGACATGTCCGCTGCAAATGGTCTGTCAGACATGTTTGAGCGGACATGTCTCATCGTATGCCGCGTACACACGATCATTTTTTGTGAGGAAAAAAAACGACGTTTTCTGTGAAGTAAAAAACGACGTTTTTGAAACGTCACTTTTCAAAGACGATGTTGCATACACACCATCGTTTTTTCACAAAAAGTGAGGTTACGTTCACCACTCTTTTCCATTGAAGCTCGCTTCATAACTAGCTTCTGGGCATGCGCGGGTTGAAAAACGTCGTTTCAAACAACGTTTTTGCTACACACGGTGACTTTTTGTGAAACAAAAAACGACGTTTTGAAAAACGACACAAAAAATTCAAGCATGTTGGAATTTTTTTTTGGTCGTTTTTTTGAAGACAAAAAACGACGTTTTGCCCACACACGATCAATTTAAATGACGTTTTAAAAAACAACGTTTTTTTTTCATCGCAAATACGACCGTGTGTACGCGGCATAAGAGTTTCAAAAAAGCTTTGCAGGAGCTTTGGCAATGCTGCCTATTCATTTTAATGGTGTACACACCGCCCCAAAGATGCTGCTTGCAGGACTTTTTTCCCATCCTGCAAGCGCACCGCCCCAGTGTGAAAGTACTCCGGCTTTCCCACTGGGGTGGCTTGAGAGGTGCTTTTCAGGCACTTTAAAGGGCACAATTTTTAGCGCTAAAATGTCTGAAAAGCACCCTAGTTTGAAACCGGTCTTATGCCACGTACACACGATCATTTTTCAGCATGAAAAAAACGTTGTTTTAAAAAAATGTCATTTAAAATTATCGTGTGTGGGCTTCAAATAATTTTTCGGGTTCTGAAAAAATTACATTTTTTTCCGAACATGCTGCATTTTTTAACAACGTTTTAAACTATGTTGTTTTTCGGGTTGTAAAAAATGGATCGTGTGAGGGCTAAAACGACGTTAAAAACCTGCGCATGCTCAAAAGCAAGTTATGAGACGGGAGCGCTCGTTCTGGTAAAACTACCGTTCGTAATGGAGTAAGCACATTCATCACGCTGTAACAGACAGAAAAGCGTGAATCGTCTTTTACTAACACGGAATCAGCTAAAGCAGCCCCAAGGGTGGCGTCATCCGCATATAACTTCCCCTTTATAGTGCCGTCATACATGTTGTACGTCACCACGCTTTTCTAGAGCATTTTTTTAAAATGATGATGTGTGGGCATGCCGAAAAACATTGTTTTTTTTTCATGCCGAAAAATGATCGCGTGTATGCGTCATAAGAAATTCTGGACTTTGAACAGATGTAGAGAGCCGTAGATAAACACATACAACTTATGTAGTTTCATTACTGTGTTTCACCTAAGGCCAGTCACTTCACTGGGTCTATGGAAGGGTTTACAGCCACTTTATTGTGTAAAATTTCAAAAAAGTTAATAAGAAAAAAAAAATAAGAATGAAAAGCGCAATGTGCTGAGATAGGCGCATCGGCACTGCAGTGATCTCGCCACACCGCACACCAACAACTGATTATTTTACTTTCCTACATTAAAACATAGTATTTGTCAAGGAGTTGGCAGTGAACTCTAAATCAAGTTAAATATAGGGAAGCTTAATAAATAAATGATAGGATCTGTTAAGTACGGCACCCAGTTCATTGTAATAAATAAAGCTTGGCATTCTATTACAGTCTGCTCAAAATTTACTTACAGTCTTTCTTATTTTTTAGCCGCCATAAAACTAAATTGTCTGTTTTCACCATATGGTTCCCAGCAGTCAAAGGCTTGTGTCTGAACATCTCTAACTACACTTTATTTATAGCTGAGAAACAATTATCAGAAGAGTTTAATGTAAGTGATATCCCAAATACAAAATGTCTGCTTCAGCGTTGACAGTAAAGGAGCATTTTAAAGAATTACGCTCCAACCATCTATCATGCATGTTTGATTTAAATCGTCAGGAAACGTGTGTATCTTCTGCCTTCTTCTGGCTTTTCTGTGTATAACATCTATTATTTTGTCTTACTAAACAGACACACAATATAACACATTTTTGCACTCTTTTGATAAAGATATGGATTTTTACACAGCATCATATTTGGAAACAGTGGAGATAAGAGGGATGAATTATTAAAGGCAAAAAGGCTATTCACTTTGCATGGAAAATTTTCCTTAGAGCTGAGTGAATGCAGAGAAATTTCACTTTGCAAAAAATATCCAATCACATGCAAGGAAAAAAAAAAAAAATTGTGTAAATATGATTGGATAATGAAATCTGAAATTGCCAAGAGCTGTGAAAAAATTCCCCTGCAAAATGCAACTCCTCTTCCTTTAACCCCTTCCCAACCAACCACAGCAGTTGTGGAAGATTGGCACAGATGGCTCTAGGGGGCTGGACTGTGGCTAGTGGTAGTAATAAATGCCCCAGCATCACTGCGAATAAACAATGTCTCAGGCTTGGTGGTCAGTGGGAGTAAAACAAATAATAGACCTTCTGTGGTCAGTAGTAGTGTTGCTCACGAATATTCGCATTGCGAATATTCGCTACGAATATTGCATATTCGAGTATTCGCGAATAACACGAATATCGCGGCGAATATTCGCTATTTCGAATATTCGAATTTTTTCAATTTTTTTTTTTAGAACAGATCACATCCTAGATATCCCCATCGACGTCTAAAAGCATTGCTGGTATGTTTAGAGACCTTGGGCCGAGTAGCTGCAGCGCTCATTTTATATTGCCGAAAAATCGCAATGCGATTATTCGGCAATAGCGATATGGCGCGATTATTTTATATTGTAATATATCACGAATATTCTGAGCCAATCAGAGTGCTCCATTCCGCATTTCTCGAAATTTCGCAATTATTTTGTATTGTAATATATCACGAATATTCTGAGCCAATCAGAGTGCTCCATTCCGCATTTCTCGAATATTCGCAATTATTTTATATTGTAATATATCACGAATATTCTGAGCCAATCAGAGTGCTCCATTCCGCATTTCTCAAATATTCGCAATTATTTTATATTGTAATATATCACGAATATTCTGAGCCAATCAGAGAGCTCCTTCCCCATTTCTCGAATATTCGCAATTATTGTGTATTGTAATATATCACGAATATTCTGAGCCAATCAGAGTGCTCCTTCCGCATTTGCCGAATATTCGCAATTATTGTGTATTGTAATATATCACGAATATTCTGAGCCAATCAGAGTGCTCCATTCCGCATTTCTCGAAATTTCGCATTCGCATTCGCATTCGCAATAGCGAAAATTCGCAATAATTTCATTTCCAAAAAATATCACGAATATTCGTATTTAGCGAATATATCTCGAATATTCTACTATATATTCGAGATATATCGCGAAATCGAATATGGCATATTCTGCTCAACACTAGTCAGTAGGAGGAGGAATAGTGCCCCATCATTAGTATTGGTGGGAGACGTAGTGCCCAATCATTGGTGCCAGTGCGAGGAATAGTTCCCCATTGTTGGCGTCAGTGAAATGAATAGTGCCCCTCATTGGTGTCAAAAGGAGGAATAGTGCCCCATAATTGGTGTTAATGGGAGGAATAGTGTCCCATCAATAGTATCAGTGGGAGGAACAATGCCCCATCTTTGGTGTCAGCCAGTGGAATAGTGTTCCATCATTTATATCAGTAGGAGAAATTGGTTGGTGTCAGTGGAAGGAATAGTGCCCCATCGTATGTAGTCTCTGTTGTGTTACACTATGTGATTTATTATTGCTCTGTGTCATTTAACCACTTGAGACCCGAGCCTGCTTTTCAGATTCGGTGTTTACGAGATTTACGAGAAATTTACTTGAAACCCCCAAACATTATATATATATTTTTTCTAACACACTAGAGAATAAAATGGCAGTCATTGCAATACTTTTTCTCACACCATATTTGCGCAGCGGTCTTACAAGCGCACTTTTTTTGGAAAAAATTCACTTTCTTGAATAAAAAAATAAGACATCAATAAATGTGGCCCATTTTTTTATATATTGTGAAAGATAATGTTACGCCGAGTAAAATGATACCCAACATGACACACTTAAAAATTGCGCCCGCTCGTGGCATGGCGTCCAACTTTTACACTTAAAAATCTTGATAGGCGACGTTTAAAAAATTCTACAGGTTGCATTTTTTGAGATACAGAGGAGGTCTAGGGCTAGAATTATTGCTCTCACTCTAACGATCGCGACGATACCTCACTTGTGTGGTTTGAACACCGTTTTCATATGCGGGCGCTACTCACATACGTGTTCGCTTCTGCGCGCAAGCTCGTCGGGACGGGGCGTTTTAAAATAAATAAATGTTGTTTTCTTATTTGTTTTAATTTCGTTTTTAATTTTTTACACTGAAAAAAAAAATGTAAACATCCCTTGTAATAGAAAAAAGCATGACAGGTCCTCTTAAATATGAGATCTGGGGTCAAAAAGACCTCAGATCTCATATTTAGACTTGAATGCAAAAAAATAAAAAATAAATTCAACTGTCATTTTTCAAATGACAGGAAAAAAGAAATGTTTCTTTCAGACGCTGGGCGGGACTGACATTTTGACGTCACTTCCGCCCAGCAGAGCTATGGGGACAGATGAGGGAAATTTTTTCATAGTAAAGGTTGTCTGTATTATATGCTATGTATTCTGCTGAGCTGATGGAGGGAGACAGAGCCCGCAGCGCTACACCACCAGCAGCCATGGAAGAAACACTCTACCAGAGAGAAATGAGGACCAGGCTGGAATTTTTGCCACAGCCTATATCAGATGCCATGCTGCACATGGTAATGGCGAATGTGCAGGAGTACGTGATGGCACACAGTCCGCAGTATACACAGTCTCGAGCAGAATCCACTACTGGGTCACTCTACAACCAGGTAAAACCCCAAATTCCCTATCATGCCTTTAAAATGTTTTGCGAGGAAAAGGATGAGATTGATGGGTATTTACAGGATTTTGAGAGACTGTGTGATTTACATAACTTGGAACGGACAGTATGGGTCCCATTGCTAGCAGGCAAGCTGGCAGGTCGGGCAGCAGAAGCATATCGCGCTGTACCCAGTGAGGACAGCAAGGATTATGATAAAGTGAAGCGAGCGATATTAGAGAGATACACCATTACTCCAGAGGCTTACCGGCGCAAGTTTAGAAACCTGCGCAAACCAGAGAAGGATTCACATGCTGAATGGGCACACAAGCTGGACCAAGCTTCCCAAGGGTGGATACAAGCCAGCCAAGCCACTACTATGGAGGAATTGAGACAGTTAATGCTGTTGGAGCAATTCTTCAACGGTTTGTCCCCAGAGGCACAAGAATGGGTGCGAGACAGGAAACCTCTCACCCTAACCGAAGCGGCTCGATTAGCGGATCAGCATTTTGATGCGAGGAGACATCATGGGCCCCTAACCAAGAGTTATCCTCGACCCACGGGGCCACCCAGTACTCTACCACCCCCACAGCCTCCCCTTTTCGTCAATCCCAAGGGACTTTACTACCACCCTCCAGATATAACAGACGTGCCAACATCCAATGCCACATCTGCAAACAGTGGGGACAGATGGCACGCGAGTGCACCCAAAACCGGGGCAGACCTGCCTGGAACCAAGGCCGACCGAACCCGGCACCAAGGGCTGCTGCCCATCATTATCAACAAGAGTCGGCCACTCAAGACATGTTGAGCATTCCAGCGGAAGAACCCCTGGGAATCTTGCATGAGGTGATGACAGTCCGAGCCACGGATAACCGGCAGCATCATCGGCAGCCAGTGACCTTGGAGAGGAAAGAAGTCCAGGGGCTTCGGGATTCAGGAGCTACTTTAACCTTGATAGCACCCCATTTGGTCCCTGACTCGGCACACACTGGCGGATCCGTAGCAGTACGAGTGGCAGGGGGAGCAGTGTACCGACTACCCATTGCCAAAGTACATTTGGATTGGGGTGTGGGAGGGGGGACGGTAGAAGTGGGCCTCATGCAAAATTGACCAGCAGATGTTATGCTGGGAAATGACTTGGGCCAGATGACCTCTGCTTTTGTACCCCAGGCCCCATACCAGGAAGCCCATCCAGTGACCACACGGCAACAGGCTCACACCACGGTTCCACCGACACACTCTGAGGCTCCGGTAAGAGACCATGACCCCCACACGACACGTATGTCCTGGGATACCCCGACTAAGTTTGAGGCCGAGGTGAGGTCAGACCCCACGCTACAGGTATACAGGGACAGGGTCCACGCTGACCAGGCTGGGCTAGAGGGGGAGCGGTACACCTGGGAGGAAGGGCTACTTTACCGCATTGCTGAAAGAGGAGTGGGAGGGTCGGCCACAGTAACGACTAAACAGTTAGTGGTTCCCCAGAAGTATAGGCAAGAACTGCTTCGGATTGCCCACGACATTCCCCTGTCTGGGCATCTGGGGATGACACGTACCCCATACAGGTTGACCCACGCTTTCTTCTGGCCAGGGATCTCCAAGGATGTGAGGCAATACTGCACCTCCTGTGACATTTGCCAGCGAGTAGGCAAGCGTTATGTCCTCTTCCCATTATTGAAGAACCCTTCAGTAGGGTGGCCGTAGATATAGTGGGGCCCTTACCAAAACCCAGTCCCTCCAGGAAAATATATATTTTAACTGTAGTGGACTATGCCACCCGGTACCCCGAGGCTATAGCCCTCACCAACATTCATGCCAAAACTGTGGCAGAGGCCTTAATGAAAATATTTTCCAGGGTGGGGTTTCCCCAAGAAATCATATCCGATAGAGGCACCCAGTTCACCGCCGAGGTAACCCAACAACTATGGAAGATATGTGGCATTAAGCCAATAGTAAATTCGGCGTACCACCCCCAGTCCAATGGTCTATGCGAAAGGTTTATTGGTACGCTAAAGCAGATGCTCCGTACATTTGGAGAGGCTCATAAAGACTGGGAGCGCTTTCTACCCCATCTGCTCTTCGCTTATAGAGAGGTACCCCAAGAGTCAACAGGGTTTTCCCCTTTTGAATTACTGTTTGGGAGAAGGGTGCCACTAGACCTAATTAGAGAGCATTGGGAGGGGGAGAGTAGCCCAGACGGAACCCCTATTGTATCCTACGTACTGGAGTTCAGGGACTGTCTGGAGGCGCTAACCCAGGCTGTGCGCACCAACCTCCGGGCAGCCCAACAACATCTGCGCCGCTGGTACGATAGGGGAGCCAGAGACCGCAGCTTTCAGGTGGGACAAAAGGTTTTGATTTTAAAACCGGTCCGCACAGACAAGCTGCAGGCCATCTGGCAAGGCCCATACCAGGTGGTGGAACAGAGATGTGACACCACCTATGTGATTGGCCCCTGCTCAGGGGTAGGGGAGAGACGCATGCTCCATGTGAATATGCTCAAACCATACCATGAGAGGATAGAGGATGTGGCCGCCATATGCCCTTCCGCCTCGGAGGATCAGGAGAATCTGCCACTACCTGACCTCTTAGAACAGGGGGGACAGACGGAGCCCTCCAAGGGGGTTCAGCTAGGGGAGCGTCTAAGCCCTCAGGAGCGTGCCCAGGTACAAGAGCTGATTGTAGCTAAAGGGGCTACCTTCTCCAATTTACCTGGGTACACTCCACTGGCCACTCACCAAGTCGAGACCCGGGACAGCTACCCATGCGCCAAACACCATATCGTGTCCCTGAAGCAGTCAGGACGCATATGAAGACTGAGATTGACGAGATGTTGCAGCTGGGGGTTATCGAACCTTCCGATAGCCCCTGGGCATCGCCAGTAGTGCTGGTACCAAAGAAGGACGGCACGACACGTTTCTGTGTCGACTACCGGAGGCTAAATGACAAAACGGTGTCTGATGCCTATCCGATGCGATAGACGAGCTGCTGGATAAGATGGCACGGGGCCAGTATCTCACTACCATAGACTTATGTAAGGGATACTGGCAGATTCCACTGGCTGAGGAGGCCATCCCCAAGTCGGCGTTTGTCACCCCGTTTGGCCTGTATCAATTTCGGATCATGCCATTCGGGATGAAGAACGCTTCGGCAACTTTTCAGCGGATGGTCGATCGGTTATTGGATGGATTCCAGGAATACGCATGTGCCTATTTAGACGACATTGCCATATTTAGCCAGACCTGGGCAGAGCACCTACAACACATAGGGGCCATTCTAGATCGTATTGGAGAGGCAGGGTTAACACTGAAACCCAGCAAGTGTCATATAGAGATGGCCAAAGTGCAGTACTTGGGCCACCGGGTGGGGAGCGGGCGACAGAAACCCGAACCAGCTGAAGTTGAAGCCGTAGCTAAATGGCCCACCCCCAGGACGAAAACCCAAGTGCTAGCGTTTCTAGGTACCGCGGGGTACTACTATACTGACTTGACACGTAAGAACCTGCCCCGACAGGTTGTCTGGGCCCCAGAGTGTAATCAGGCATTCCAACAACTAAAGACTGCTCTAACTAATGCCCCTGTACTTGCTGCTCCTGATCCAACTAAAAGATTTCTTGTCCACACGGACGCTTCAATGTTTGGATTGGGAGCAGTGCTGAGCCAAGTGGGAGCCGATGGCGGAGAACACCCCGTAGCTTACCTGAGCCGAAAGTTATTGCCACGAGAAGTAAGCTATGCCGCCATTGAGAAGGAATGCCTGGCCGTGGTGTGGGCCCTCAAAAAGTTGCAGCCGTATTTGTATGGACAACATTTTTCGCTACTCACAGATCACAACCCGTTGGTGTGGCTAAACCGTGTGGCGGGAGACAATGCCCGGCTGCTGCGCTGGAGTTTGGCGCTGCAGCCGTTTGACTTTACAATTCACTACCGACCAGGGAAGCAAAACGGTAAAGCCGACGGGTTATCTAGACAAACTGAACTTGAAAAGTGATCTGTGAAAGTACACCTCCGGACATCCCCAAGCTCCTGGGAGCAGTGATTTTAAATATTGTACCTGCCTGGTGTCTATAGTTTGCCTGTGAAAACGTCTTTGAGAACCCGGGTCTTGCCCCAGGGAACATGTATCAATGGAAAAAAAAGTCCTGCTCCTGAAAAAAATACAGTTTTTAAAACTTTTTTCCATTTCGGGGAGAGCTTTTGGCCGGGAAAAACGGCTGTATGTACCAGGCTTGAAAGTTGGAAGCAGCTTAAGTTGTCCTTTAGGAATCTTTTGTAAATACAGTTCTGGGCATCCCATATAACCCTAACCCAATCCAAGTTATATTCCCCTAATAAATTATCAAAACTAAACTCATGGACTAGATTATTGACTGTGGTTGCTGAAAATGTATGTTGCCTGGTTGTGCAAGTGAAGGGGGATTCAAAATCCAGCAGCCCTGGGGAGGTAGTGCTACATATGTGTTCCAATGCCAAATATACACCTGAAAGCAGAAGGGCAAATTCAACTTTTCATGAAAAGTTTAAAGGTGAACTAGATCTAAATATACTGGCCACCCCACTGGACCCGTTTTACACAGTGGCGATGATGCCCAGCACTGCCAGTGTTGTGGCCTGTACACAGTATGCCACAAATACACAACCCCAGAGTGAGTATCCATCAAAATGCTTGCAATGGAAAGTGCTCACTGCTCAGCTTAGTTATGTAGCTGCAAAGATCAATAAGCGATTGCCATTGCAAACATTAGGCTGGATACTCACTCTGTGGTTGTGCATTGCGATGTACAGACTTCTACAATTGCAGCACTGGGCATCATGGCTGCTATGTGCAGCAGGGTCGAGAGCGGTGGCCAGGATATTTAGAGTTAGTATTTTATTTATTTTTCTGTGAAAAGTTAAATATACCCTATAAATAAAAAATCATCTGAGCTATTTTAGCAATCCTTCATTATACAAGTAAATTAGAAATTATGCTTTGAAAAAGATAATAATAAATGATGATGAATACATGGAAACTTAGAGAACATAATTATCCATGCCTCAGTAATGAATTGTTCTATTTTATTGTATTTTGTGAAATTTTGTGAAATTTTTTAATTGTATTGTGATTGCTATTTTTAAAAGCTCCTTTTACTTTATTTAATGGGTAAAGGTAATTAAACAGTAAACTTGCATATAAAAATAGATGAGGACATCAGCATAGACTTATCTGTCCCATGTTTTCTAATAACTGTGTGAATAAAATAGTGGCTATTTATGTTGTGCATTAATAATATGTTGTGACATTATGATCTTTCATTTCTTCTTATGCAGCACATTACATATGAATCTGATGCAGCTGGTGTTTAGGCAGGGTTACTAGTAAATTTAGCTTGCTAGGCAGTAGTTGTCCTGGTTAACTGTTAGTAGGGATGAGCCGAACACACCCCCCCCCCCCATTCGGTTCGCACCAGAACATGCGAACAGGCCCAAAATTTGTGTGAACTTTAGAACCCCGTTAAAGTCTATGGGACTCGAACGTTTGAATTTTAAAGTGCTCGTTTTAAGGGCTAATATGCAAGTTATTGTCCTAAAAAGTGTTTGGGAACCCGGGTCCTGCCCCAGGGAACATGTATCAATGCAAAAAAAAATGTAAAAACTAATTTTTTTGGGGAGCAGTGATTTTTGTGATGCTTAAAGTGAAACATTCCTTTAAATTTCGTACCTTGTGGGTGTATAGTATGCCTGTGAAGTAGCGCTTGTTTCCCATGCTTGGAACTGTCCCTGCACAAAATGTAATTTCTGAAGGAGAAAAAGTCATTTAAAACCACTCAAGGTTATAATGAATTGTCGGCTCCCGGCAATACAGAGAAAATTAATTGAAAAAAAAAATGCGTGGTGGTCCCCCCACATTTACTTACCAGGACCTTCAGGTATGGTATGGATATTAAGGGGAACCCCACCCCACATCATTTTTATTTTTACATTTGGGGTGGAGTTCCCCTTAATATCCATACCAGACCTGAAGGGCCTGGTAATTGAATTTGGAGGGATTTGGAGGGACCCCCACACATTTGTTTTTAATCTATTCTATTTTTTATCAATGACTTTCAATGCCTTTTCTCTGTATAAAGGACAGTTTGTGCAGGGACAGTTCTAAGCATGAGAAACAAGCGTTGCTTTACAGGCCTACTATACACCCCCCCCCCCCCCCCCGGTACAAAATTTAATGGAATATTTTGCTTTTATTACTCAATTATAAGCATTATTCAAATCATTGCTCCCGAAAAAACGTCAGTTTTTAAAACTTTTTTTGCATTGATACATGTCCCCTGGGGCAGGACCCAGGTCCCCAAACACTTTTTATGACAATAACTTGCATATAAGCCTTTAAAATTAGCACTTTAGATTTCTCCTATAGACATTTACAGGGTGTTCCCCGGCTTTTCGAATTTGACGCGAACACCCCAAATTGTTCGCTGTTCGGCAAACAGGCAATGTTCGATTTTGAACATGAGTTTGACTCAAACTCAAAGCTCATCCCTAATTGTTAGTAGATCCACTGATTCCTCTTTAGTTCAGGACTTGCTGCATCTTCTCTCGTCTGTTGCTAGGTGGCGTTATGCTGGTGACATTAGATAGACAAGGGCTTAGCAAGGTCAAATTATGAATGGATTGGGTGTCTCAGCCAATTGGCAGAGGTTTCTTTAAGTCCATTGGCCTGCTGGGAGAGCCTATTTATTTGGGTGGAGTCAGTTGATCGGGGTTCTGTACCACCTGGACGGATGTCCGGGTGGATGTGTGTTAAGCTGCCATCTGGCTGCTAGGCTGTCTGAGGGCCTATCCAGAAGCAGGAGAAGCAGCACAGGGTTGGGACTGCAGAATTGGAGTACAACCGAGAGTAAAGGTTCAGCTGGACTGGAAACCAGTTGTGGTCAAAGTTAGAGGGGAAGCTATTGCCACTAAGGGACCATTCACCTTGTTACCGGAGACCACTGTGAGTAAGCTGAAGACAGTACCAGAGCAGTTTTCTCATCAGCTGAGGACTGTGAAGAAATGGGAAAACTTCAGAAAGTGTAAAGTCAGGGACCCAGCAGGACAGCAAAGGTGATGCTTAACCACTTCCATACTGGGCATTTAAACACCCTCCTGACCAGACCAGTTTTCAGCGCTCCTACACTTTGAATGACAATTACTCAGTCATGCAACACTGTACCCAAATGATTTTGTTGTCCTTTTTTTTCCCACAAACAGAGCTTTCTTTTGGTGGTATTTGATCACCTCTGCGTTTTTATTTTTTGCGCTATTAATGAAAAAAGACCGAAAATTTGGGGAAAAAAATGTTTTTTTCTTAGTTTCTGTGATAAAATGTTGCAAATTATAAATTTGTCTTCATAAATTTTGGCCACAGTTTATACTGCTACATGTCTTTGATAAAAATAACCCAAAGTTTTTGGAAAGTATTTGGTCTGTGTGGAAGTTTTAGAGTCTACAAGCTATAGTGCAAATCATAAAAAATATCACATCTGATCACACCTGATGTACTGAAGGCCTCTCTTATTTCTTGAGGCCCTAACAAGCCAGGAAAGTACAAATGCCCACAGATGGCACTGATGAGGCGGCACAGATGGCACTGAGGCGGCACTGAGGCGGCACAGATGGCACTGAGGCGGCACAGATGGCACTGAGATGGGTACTAATGAGATGGGTACTGATGTGCACCAATAAGGCCTGTGTACTGGTGGACACAGGTGGGCACTAATGAGGCGGCACAGATGGCACCAATGAGACGGCACAGATGGCACTAATGAGGCCGCACAGGTGGCACTGAGATGGGTACTGATGAGATGGGTACTGATGTGCACTGATTGACTACGACACAGGTGGGCACTGATGAGGTGGCACAGGTGGGCACTGATGAGGTGGCACAGGTGGGCACTGATTGCAGATGTGCACTGAGGTGGCAGATGGGCACTGGGCACAGGTGGTACTGGTGGCACAGGTGGGCACTGATGGGCACAGTGGTACTGATGGGCACGGTGGTACTGGTGGGCGCACGGTGCGCACGGTGGTACTGGTGGGCACAGGTGGGCACGGTGGTACTGGTGGGCACGGTGGTACTGGTGGGCACAGGTGGTACTGGTGGGTACAGTGGTACTGATGGGCACAGTGGTACTGATGGGCATGGTGGTACTGGTGGGCGCACGGTGCGCACAGTGGTACTGGTGGGCACGGTGGTACTGGTGGGCACAGGTGGTACTGGTGGGCACACGGTTGTACTGGTGGGCACTGTGGTACTGGGGGGGCACTGTGGTAATGGGGGGCACAGATGGTCCTGAGGGCACTGATTAGTCACTTTTTTTTCCAAATCGCTGTAGCTCCGTTTGCTCTCCCTCCTCACAAGCGCTGTCTGTGTGAGGAGGGAGAGTCGGCAATGAGAGATGATCTCATATGTTTACATATGAGATCATCTCTCATTGGCCACACAGATCGCGCTGTAAATAGCCGCTGTGATTGGCTATTTACCGCGATCTGTGTTTGGCTGTGTCCAAGGGACACGGGCAGCACAGCAGTTCCCCGCTGCGCACTCGGGAGCGTGCGCTTGGAACGCCAAAAGGGGCGGATGAGAAAACACCGGGTCTTCCAGGGAAGTAGAGCCGCGCTGCGGCCGTACAAACTCGTACGGCCGTCAGCAAGTGGTTAAAGAGGTTGTAAAGACAAAAATATTTTCCTCTTAAATTAAATTCTGACAGTAGCTGATGAAGTAAAAAGTAATCTTTTGCATTATAACTAGTTTGATACCTGTTGAAATCGAGCTGTTTTATTCACCTCCGTCACTCCTGAATCGTTATTCTCACTGACTTCCTGGTTTGCGGTGCCCATTCATTCTTGCTACATCACGGCCTAATGGGAACTACAGTTGCCATTAGGCTTAGCCTCCATGCCTGTGAGGGATAAGAGAGCATCTTCATGCAGGGCTGTAGTCATAGGGCGGGGGTGAGCACTTTCTGCTTTCCACCATGCAAAACAGCTCAGATGCTTGTGGAAAGCAACCAGAAGAGAGACAGAAAATTGCATTTTCAAACCTAGATTACTGTATTTTGGAAGTCAAAAGGAAAAATGAGGTAAGTGATATTTAAATGCACTAGCTTACAGCAATCAATGGATCTAATAAAAAACAAACCTTTAGTGTTACTTTAAGGAACATCAGTGAGTGCCAAGCCAGGAACCTAGAGGGTCAGCAAGAGTGGCACTTGAAGAGTATCTGTGAGTGCCAAAGTCATGGAAGTGAAAGAGCTCAGGGGACCCTGCGGTGCTTGGGTCTGAGACTCTATTGAAAGACTAGGAGCTCCGTGAATGAAGACTTTCAGTGGGAGACTGTAGAGTGCGAGGAGAACTATTCTGTGTTTTAAGTACAATACCGTTAGTGACTGTTACAAGATTTGTGTCCATAGGAGATAGCGAAGTCTCGGAGTCTGCCAATTATCATTGCATCTACTTAAGGGTGTAACATAATAGTGCGAATCAGCCCTAAGGGAAAGATTACAGCAACATTTCCAAATTATGGGCCATATTCACGTACATCGGCGCATTTTTTGACTGGCATAGCGCACCCCCTTTACGTTAGACTGCCGCAATGTAGCGGCGCAATCACCGTATTCTCGTTTGATTTGCGCAGAAATTAGCGCCTGTGCAACGTAATTTCAGAGGCGTAAGGCGGAGTAATTCAAATTGGGAAGGACGTGGGCGTGTTACATTGAAATGAGCCGTGACCCCATGCAAATAAAGGCCTGGCCGGCTCGTGCATGCGCACATGAAGGAGACCATGGTCAGCACCTCTGTGCGCATGCTCACAACTCGGGAACGGCGCAATCAGTGAAATTGGAAGTGGTCCCGGGCAACTTAGTGAACTACGCAGACAGCATAAATAGACAGACACAAACGCACTTCCTTTGCAAAAGTACATCCCTTTGTATCCCTTCCTATACAGCAAGGTGCTTTTGTTCTGTTGTTTATTAGCGTTTGTTTGTTTGTTTGTTTGTTTGTGACGTGTCTGAGATATTTGGGGACTGTTTTGCAGAGTGATTTTTGTCTTTTATGTGTTTTCTTTGTTGTTATTTTTTTTAAATTCGATTTTTGCTGGGCATTTTTTATTTTTGCTGGTCAATTTTGTTTTTTTTGGGGTTCTGTTTGTGAATGATTTTGGAATGTGGGGGTGACATTCCTGCTGGAAAAGGGGTGTAACCCTCATTTGTGGTGGAGAAGTGATCCCCAGGTCCGTGTGAATGGTGTATGAATGTACAGTGACATAATTGGAGCCGTGGCATGGTGTTGCTGCTCACAAGTCCTGCATGGTGGGCTTGTGCCAATCCAATTTGATGAGGATGTGATGTGTCTGTGCTAGGGACCACAGTGGTGTGCATGCATGCATTCTCATTGTGCCATGATTAATGTGTGTGTTTAACGTGCAAAGATGCCTAATGTGTGCCTAATGTGAGCTGGCTACTGGCTGCTCTTCCCTCAGAAGACGGGGTAGCCTCGGTTAGGGGGGGATTGTCTGGTTCAGGGGTCAGGTCATCACGTATGTCAATCTGCAGGCCCTTTATTACTGTGAAGTTGTGCAACATGCAACATGCACCAATGATCTGGCATACAAAGTTTGGGGAATATAACAGGGTACCATGGGGGGTTCCGTATAGGAGTCATGAGATGGGGTCCCAGTGCATATGCAGAGTCACCCTGAAGGGATAAGACAGGAGGATGTTAGTAGTGCATGTGCCCCTTGTGATTTCGGCATCATGGGGGGGGGGGGGACAGTCATGCCTGCCACCCATGTCACTCACCAACCAGCCAGCTGTCCCCATACATGTTCTGTTCGAAATCTGTGGGGATGGGGCTAGGATTGTATATGTAGCTGTCATGGATGTCATGGGTGGTGTCATGTGTTGGGCTGGTGTTGGGCTCCTGGTTAATTCAAGGATGGCATGAGGGGTGAATCTGAAGATGCAAGACACCTCAGAATCACTCATGCCAAAGATGTCTATGCTTGTGTGATATATCAAGTGAAGAGTGAGGGGCTTGTATCAGATTAGATTATTATATCCATCAAGGTTTTAAAGGGCTATTGAAAGATAGTGAGACCGTGTTTGTAATTTGTATGTATGTTATGTATTGATGTATATATGTATGTATTTTTTTTGTAAAAATGTTTATAAAAGCAAAGATATTTTTTTTGGAAAAAAAAAAAAAACCTCTCCCGTGCTCTCCTCCGTGCCCTCCTCTGTGCCCTCCTCCTTCTTTGCTCATCTAAAGTCAGTAGTATAGCTATGAGCATGGATGCCACTGGCATGTTGGCATACAGTTTGTTGGGCAGCAAGTGTGACTGCTCAGCTCGTCCCTAACGGTGTTGCTTTAGCTGACATGTAGACGGATTGTCTAATTTTATACCACCTTTTATATGGTCTAATTTTAGACAGAATGTGCAGCTGTTGCGCGTTCTTTTGTGGATCCCCGTAATTCCCTCATTTGCATATTTGAATAGCAAATCAATGGTGTGTCTAGCACCGTTTTGCGCGTCTACGTCTATCGAAATTATGCGGGTCAAAAAAAAGTAGATTTCTTGCGTATCTCGTTTTGGGGATGGGGCACATCGAAAAGCATGCGCAAATTTAGATTTACGCCGCGCATCTCCTGTAACGCCGGCGTAATCGCTCTGTGAATATGGCCCTATATTCATAGGCTAATTCAATGTAACCGTGCATATCGCCGCGACTCATGTTGCAGTGATTATGAAAATTTTTCCTGCACTATATTTTACTGATTTTACTGCTACCTGCATAGACTTCTGAACTCACACGATTTCACTCCTGCTGGTAGTCCCGATTTCGGCCGCGATTATAGAGACATCTTTGCAGGTTTCTGCACAGATGTCAATGTAAATCGCGGGCCGAAATCGGTTAAAAGTAGTACAGGAACTGCTTTTTTAAATCGGTGCAGCGCCGCAGATGCGGCGTTGCACCGATTAGGACAGTGCCATTTCTGGCAATTTGCGGCAAATACTGCCATTTTGACATGCGATTTGACATGCCAAATCGCATGTCAAAACGCACCAGTGTGAACCAGGCCTTAAAGTTTTATAGCTTCCCAATCCACAATCAGACCTGCAATAACAGCATCTGGCAGAGCAAAGTCTTCCAGCAACTTCTTTATTCCTTTACTAAATGCAAAGAGATGCAAAGGAAAAGCAGCTGTGTATAATAATATTTGAAAATTACAGTCAGGTGGCTGAAAATAAAGATCATTATTCTTGTGAATTTTTAGCAGAGCTGAATATTTTTCTGCCTTACCTTAAAATATATCTATAAAAACTGAGTTGATTGTATCCCAATTCTACCCACAGAGATTTATTATGAGCTGACGTGCTACAATGGTAATGTCAGTGTGTTGTTCTTCATTAAACATTACTGTAGCTTTCTTCTGAAATGTTCCAAGGAGGACATACTGTAGATTGCACGTTGCTTGCTATTAGTCCATCTTCTTTGCAGTTGTATTTTTTTGTGTCTAAAAGTGAACAACTATTAAGCATATCTTAAATTAGAAGGGAAAAGCAATTTATTATGCCACCTAGTGAGCCCACACCACACATATCAATGCCGCCTTCGCAGACAAACACAATTTAATTTGCTTCACATGTCATACATTATGGCATTAGTGCTTTACTCCTAACCTGCACCGAGAATCCCTAAGGATTCATTATATGCAGGCTGTTGGATATTGTCTTTTTCAACTTCCTCTATCAGTATGTACTGAAATGCTAAGTTGCACAAAATTGCATAATTCATCTCAAAACTCATCTTTTTGCAGTGCTTAAAAAATAAATAAAAAAGCCAATCACTTTAATAAAAGCAATCATTAGACTTTGTAAGGAAGGCTTCACTAGGCAAGGGTAGACGTCAATCACATTTGCCATGAGCGGAGCTACACTGTAAACTGAAGCTGTGATTTGTCTATGCAGGGCAAAGCAACAGGTTCACTTAAATGCCACCCTATCCTATGAATATTTCCTTTACACCAGTCAATTTTTTGGTCAACTGAGCAAAGACAAAAACCCAGTACTTCAAGATGTAAGAAACATTATTCACTCCTTCTTCCAGTGGCGATGCATCCATAAAGGGCGCACGGGCGCCACCCCTTTCTCCTGCCACCCCTCTATCACAATAGATAGATTCATGCATTGCATGAATCTATCTTTGGTCGCCGCTGCCACTCCCTATTCAGGTGCCCTTTTCGGGCACCGGGAGACTGAATTTACAGCGGTGGGGTATTTTTTGCAGGCACATGATTAGAGCCATAGGCTCTAATAGAGAGCCATAGGCTCTAATAGACATCCAAAAAGGTGAACAGCAGGCACCATGCTGGGCATTCGCAGCTCACACAAATGTGTTTTAGGAAAGTGAATGAATATTTGCTTTCCCAACACTGAACCGCCTCTCAGCCAATCAGGTGCTCGGGTCTGTTACTTGTCACCTGATTGGCTGAAACGACAGGTGCTGTGATTGGACTCCTATCAGGCATCCAATCACAGCAGAGGACATTAAGAGAGGACAGGAGAAGACATCGAGGAGCGTAGAGGACACCACTCCCGTAACCCGCTGCTCCACTGAGACAGGTATGTGCCGGGTGGGGCGAGGGATGCACACTGGCAGCATTTAATGGGCACATTAGTGGCAATTGATGGGCACAGTGTCAGCAATTGATGGGCACAGTGTCAGCAATTGATGGGCACACTGGCAGCAATTGATGGGCACAGTGTCAGCAATTGATGGGCACACTGGCAGCAATTGATGGGCATAGTAGTGGCAATTGATGAGCACACTGGCAGCAATTGATGGGCACAGTGTCAGTAATTGATGGGCACACTGGCAGCAATTGATGGGCACATTCTATATGAAAGTTATAGGGGCCGATTTACTATTGTCTATGTGCCGTGCCGGTTCATGGTTTAATTAGCGCGCTGGATGAATCCTTAATTAGACGCATGAACGGTGTAGCAGCGGGCAAAATGCAAGTAATATGTAAAACCGCCGCCGAACTCCCTGTAGAAGTCTTTGGTAGAAATCAAAAGTGTTGATTTTAAAGGCTAATATGCAAGTTTTGTCCTAAAAAGTGTTTTTTTATTTTTTAAAACAGTAGTTTTTTTCGGGGAGCAGTGAATTTAATAATGCTTAAAGTGCAACAATAAAAGCACTGGCGTAGCGGGGGGGGCAGGGGGGGCTGTCGCACCGGGCGAAAAATGGGGGGGGGGGGGGCGAATCCATCCACCGGCTCCGCGGAGCGCTCCGGAGCCTCGGCCTAGGAAAGTCCCCGGCTTCGGCCTAGCTCCGGAGCGGCGGCCATCTTGGTACACCCGGCGGCGGCCCTCCTCTCTGTTCACACCCACAGAGGAGGAGGAGCCCGCGCTTGAGGGAAACCACACACGCCGCTGTCTGAGGTCTGAGGTCTGCACTACTGGGGGTTACTGTCTGAGGTCTGCACTACTGGGGGGTTATTGTCTGAGGTCTGCACTACTATGGGGGTTACTGTCTGAGGTCTGCACTACTGGGGGGTTACTGTCTGAGGTCTGCACTATTGGGGGGTTATTGTCTGAGGTCTGCACTACTGGGGGTTACTGTCTGAGGTCTGCACTACTGGGGGTTATTGTCTGAGGTCTGCACTACTGGGGGTTAATGTCTGAGGTCTGCACTACTGGGGGTTACTGTCTGAGGTCTGCACTACTGGGGGGTTATTGTCTGAGGTCTGCACTACTGGGGGTTACTGTCTGAGGTCTGCACTACTGGGGGTTATTGTCTGAGGTCTGCACTACTGGGGGTTAATGTCTGAGGTCTGCACTATTGGGGGTTACTGTCTGAGGTCTGCACTATTGGGGGTTACTGTCTGAGGTCTGCACTATTGGGGGTTACTGTCTGAGGTCTGCACTACTGGGGGTTACTGTCTGAGGTCTGCACTATTATGGAGGTTACTGTCTGAGGTCTGCACTACTGGGGGTTACTGTCTGAGGTCTGCAATATTATGGGGGTTACTGTCTGAGGTCTGCACTATTATGGGGGTTACTGTCTGAGGTCTGCACTATTATGGGGGTTACTGTCTGAGGTCTGCACTATTATGGGGGTTACTGTCTGAGGTCTGCACTATTATGGGGGTTACTGTCTGAGGTCTGCACTATTATGGGGGTTACTGTCTGAGGTCTGCACTAATGGGGGTTACTGTCTGAGGTCTGCAATATTATGGGGGTTACTGTCTGAGGTCTGCACTATTATGGGGGTTACTGTCTGAGGTCTGTACTATTATGGGGGTTACTGTCTGAGGTCTGCACTATTATGGGGGTTACTGTCTGATGTCTGCACTATTATGGGGGTTACTGTCTGAGGTCTGCACTATTATGGGGGTTACTGTCTGAGGTCTGCACTATTATGGGGGTTACTGTCTGAGGTCTGCACTATTATGGGGGTTACTGTCTGAGGTCTGCACTACTGGGGGTTACTGTCTGAGGTCTGCACTATTATGGGGGGTTACTGTCTGAGGTCTGCACTATTATGGGGGGTTACTGTCTGAGGTCTGCACTACTGGGGGTTACTGTCTGAGGTCTGCACTACTGGGGGTTACTGTCTGAGGTCTGCACTACTGGGGGTTACTGTCTGAGGTCTGCACTATTGTGGGGGTTACTGTCTGAGGTCTGCACTACTGGGGGGTTACTGTCTGAGGTCTGCACTACTGGGGGTTACTATCTGAGGTCTGCACTATTGTGGGGGTTACTGTCTGAGGTCTGCACTATTGTGGGGGTTACTGTCTGAGGTCTGCACTACTGGGGGTTACTGTCTGAGGTCTACACTATGCTGGGGGTTACTGTCTGAGGTCTACACTATGCTGGGGGTTACTGTCTGAGGTCTACACTATGCTGGGGGTTACTGTCTGAGGTCTGCACTATGCTGGGGTATACTGTCTGAGGTCTGCACTATTATAGGGGTTACTGTCTGAGGTCTGCACTATTGTGGGGGTTACTGTCTGAGGTCTGCACTACTGGGGGTTACTGTCTGAGGTCTGCACTATGGTGGGGGTTACTGTCTGAGGTCTGTTAAATAGGGGGTCTGTGATTGTGGGGGGTCTATCTGTGATTGGGGGGATCCATCTGTGATTGGGGGGATCAGTCTGTGATGAGAGGTCTGTTATTTAGGGGGTCAGTCTGTGATGGGGGATCTGTGATTGTGGGGGGGTCAGTCTGTGATGGGGGATCTGTGATTGTGGGGGGGGGGGTTCAGTCTATGATGGGGGATCTGTGGTTGTGGGGGGGGGGGTCAGTCTGTTAATCCCTTACAGTAAGGGGTTAAATGATTAATCCTGCAATAATTTACCCCTTACATGCTGAAAGCCCTGAGAGGGATACATTACAGATCCTTATAACCAGAGTGGATGATTATACAAGGGGGGGGGGGGGAGCGAAAAAAAATTCTGCCCCGGGCGCCCATAACTCTGGTTACGCCACTGAATAAAAGTGAAATATTCCTTTAAATTTCGTACCTAGGGGGGGGGGGGGGGGGGGGTGTAAAGTCAGCATGTGAAAAAGCGCATGTTTCCCATGGTTAGAACTGTCCCTGCATAAAATGACATTCTGAAGGAAAAAAAGGCATTTAAAACTGACTCGCGGCAATAATGAATTGTCGGCTCCCGGCAATTCTAAGAGAATTCATTCATAAAAATGAAATGTGGGGTCCCCCCAAACTCCATTACCAGGCCCTTCAGGACTGGTATGGACTTTAAGGGGAACCCCGCCTTAAAAAAAAAAAAATGGCCTGGAGTCCCCCCAAAAATCCACACCAGACCCTTATCCGAGCACGTTAACCTGGCCGGCCGCAGAAAAGAGGGGGGACAGAGTGCACCCCCCCTCTCCTGAACCGTACATGCCCTCAACATTGGGAGGGTGCTTTGGGGTCCCCCCCAAAGCACCTTGTCCCCATGTTGATGGGGATAAGGGCCTCATCCCCACAACCCTGGCCGGTGGTTGTGGGGGTCTGCGGGCGGGGGGCTTATCGGAATCTGGAAGACCCCTTTAACAAAGGGGACCCCCAGATCCAGGCCCCCCCTGTGTGAAATGGTAAAGGGGTACATTGTACCTCTACCATTTCACCCCAAATAAAATTCACAAGTGTAAAAAATGACAATAGCCGATTTTTGACAAGCCTTTTATTAATATCTTCTTTCCTCACTTCTTCTTTCATCTTTTTCTTTTCTTCTTTCATTCGGGTTTCTTCCTCCATCTTCTTCTTCCTCTGCTTCTTTCTTGGGTCTTCTCGTCTGCATCTTGACTGGCGTATTCTTCCATCTTCTTCTCCTTCCTTGGGCCTTCTCGTCCCGCATCTTGACCGGTGTATGCTTCCATCTTCTTCTCCTTCCGTCGGCCTTCTCGTCCGCATCTTCTTCTTTCCCGGACGCTGCGCTGGAAACTGAATTCTCCTCCGTGTGACACTCCTGTGACCCCGCCCCCCTCTGACGCCATGGGTAATCTCCTAAGAAACTCCCCGTGTGGTACATGTGCATCAGAGGGGGGTCACAAAAGCGTCACACAGCGGGAAATTCAATTGGAAGCTTGTTCGCATCTTGCTTCTCTTCCAAATGAATTCCCCACGTGTGATGCTTCTGTGACCCCGCCCCCTCTGACGCACATGCACCACACGGGAAGTTTCTTAGGAGTTTACCTGTGGCATCAGAGTAGGAGCGTCACACGGCGGGGAATTCAGTTTCCAGCGCAGCGTCCGGGGAAGAAGAAGATGCGGACGAGAAGGCCGACGGAAACAGAAGATGGAAGAAGACGCCGTTTAAGATGCGGACAAGAAGGCCCAAGAAAGAAGCAGAGGAAGAAGAAGATGGAGGAAGAAACCCGAATGAAAGAAGAAAAGAAGAAGATGAATAAGAAGAAGCGAGGAAAGAAGATATTAATAAAAGACTTATCAAAAACCGGCTATTGTCATTTTTTACACTTTTGTCATTTTTTAAGGTGAAATGGTAGAGGTACAATGTATCCCATTACCATTTCACACAGGGGGGGGCGGGATCTGGGGGTCCCCTTTGTTAAAGGGGTCTTCCAGATTCCGATAAGCCCCCCGCCCGCAGACCCCCACAACCACCGGCCAGGGTTGTGGGGATGAGGCCCTTGTCCCCATCAGCATGGGGAATGGGGGTGCTCGTCCCCACCCCCATTCCTGTCCGGCCAGACTGCGTGCTTGGAATAAGAGCTTGGTCTGGGGGGAACCTCACGCTGTTTTTTCGTTGTAGGTTTAACCCCTTACGTTCCAGACCAAGTCTAAGAGCCTGGTATGCACCTGGAGGGGAACCCGCGCCGTTTGTTTGTTTGAAATTTGGCGCGGAGTTCCCCTTCATGGTCAGGGCAAGCTGAAAACAGCTTGTGGATTCACATGCACTGCGTCACGCTGCACAATTATGGGTACGACTCTTGGTATTTACCAAGATTTACCCTGCGTACTGACAAGGTGTGCGTGAATCTCCGAAAATGCCGTGTACGCATGCCAAGTAGGCAGATGAACCTCCCAAGGTTCAGGCGTACTGTGCAGCCATATGGCGCTGTTTTCCCAAAAATCACTTTCCCTTTCAATTCGGCCGTAAATGTTAAACAAACACATGTCACTACACTTCCCCACATCACCCCACATCCCCCCTTAATAAACTCCCACCCAAAACCCCTCTATTTACATTTCTAAATGCTGTGCGCCAGGTCTATAGAGGCGCAGCATGCGCCCTCTCCTGGGAGCACTAGGCATTGTAGTAAATAAAGAAATACACTGCACTGCCAACGTATTTCTTTAGTAAATGTAAAAACGGCTGTTACTCCTGCCTGTGCACCATGAATCATGGCGCAGAGGCTTGATAAATCAGCCCCATAGAGTCTACAAGCTATGGTGCAAATCATTAAGCATCACATCACACGGTCGTGGGGATCACCTCTCCCTGACGACTCAGGGTGACACACCTTACTGGCAGGAGTGTCACCCCCACATTCAGACACCAGTGACACTGTAGCCTGCACTCCTCACCGTGTGCATACACTACAAAATAAATAAGCTCATACTTTGAGCACATAAAAAACATAAATAAGCTCATACTTTGAGTACATAAAAAACATAAATACGCTCATACTTTAAGCAGAAAACAAAAAGAAAAAAAAGGCACTAATTTGCCCTGTCGTGGGCTACGCCTGGTGCCACGGCTTTGGCTCCTCAGTTGCCTGGGGGGAGCCTCGGTGGGGGGGTGGGGTATCTGGAGGAGGATCATCCCCAGGTCTGCCACTACTGGCAGGTGATGGCTGCTTGCCCTCCAATCCCATGGCAATGCGGCTGAGAAATACATTTGTCTGTGCCTGCATCCTCAGCTGGCGGGTGGTAGTCTGCTGCTGGTGGCGACGCGTCTGCCTCCCCTCCGCCTCGATGGCAGCCGTGTTTGCCTGGACCGCCACTGCCAGGGTCTTAACCTCTGCCACAAGGTCTGCTGTGGTGGCCTGCAGCTCACCAACGCAGGTGACCACTGCACCACAGTTGCCACTGACATCCTGGTCATCCAGGTGTGGACACTCCCCTCCACCGCTGTATCTTGGCTTCCCAGGGGGTCAGGCTGAGCCAGATGTTCAGGGGGTGAGGTGGGATGGCCACCGGCAGCAGATGGACCCACTCCCTCCAGCACATCTGTGGATGACACAAAGCATTCACATGTTGGTGGACTCACACACTTGTCACATGTTCCCTTCCACCCCCTCACATGCTACACACCGAATGGGGGATAAAAAGCAATTACCTGTCCTCGAGGCCTGATCAAGAGAGTCAAAGCCCTCCAGGCCCTCAAATTGCTGCCTCTCCAGTCACCTGGCGACCACCTCCTCCTCCGGGGTCAACCGCACATCACATGGTGGTCTGCCCCCCGTGCCACTCTGGTGCCTTTTATTGGCGGCCGATTTATCCCGGACATTCCGCTGTAAATCATAATTTTTTTTTAGAAATGTCCTTGGAGTTCCGGGACTCATGGCCAAGGGCACTAACATCACTGGCGATCGTCTCCAGGATTCCTTGTTTCCTGGCCCTGCTGGTTTCACGACTCTTGGTGCCATGGAGGAAAATATCATATCCCTCCATGGCCGAGATGAGGACAGCCTTCTCATCTGGAGAAAAACATTTCTTCCTCCTATCTTTCTCTGACTCCACAGCAGAAGTACCTTGCTTCAGGGGGGGGAAAAAGCAGGATGTACTTTTGCGGCCGGCGGGCGTATGGCTGGGCGTATTTATGCGCTCAGCGTAAGCCGGTGGGCCGGCGTATCCCAGGAAGTTGCACCGGCGTAGTTGTGAGCATGCGCACAGGGGAGCTATCATACATCCACATCACTGTGCATGCTCCATTCATGATACGCCGGGCGTAAACCACTGCTCCACGCTCGGACCATCATTAGCATAAGGTCACACCCACTTAAACTTACGCTGGCTTACACCTTCGAAATTACGTTACGCCAGCGCAATGTTGGGAGCAAGTGCTTTGTGAATACTTTGCTTGCCTCTCTGTCTTACGTCGGCATAGCGCATATAGAGTCTACAAGCTATGGTGCAAATCATTAAAATTGATCACACCTGATGTACTAACGACAATCTAATTTCTTGAGGCCCTGAAGTGTCAGGACAGTACAAATTACCCCTTTTTGGAAAGTAGACAGTCCAAGGTATTTAGTAAGAGGCATTGTGAGTTTTTTTAAGTTTTAATTTTTTTCACACAATTCTTGGGAAAATAAAGAAATGTATTATTATTTTTTTTACATAAAATTGTCATAATAAACAAGTTATTTCTCACAGACAGCATAAGTATAATTCCGAATTACACCCCAAAATACATTCTGCTACTCCCCCTGAGTATGGCGATACCACATATGGGGGGCTGCAGCACCATAGAAGATTTTTCACCTTAATGCATAGAATGCATTAAGGTGAAAAACCATGAGGTTTTAGAACCCCTTTAAGCATGCGTTTGCAAGACCATGACAGCGTGGATGTATGAAATGAGAATAAGAGAGACTGATTTATTTGGCACAATATCTTATTTTATTTGTGCATGCAGTAGCGTGACACTATTTAGATTTTTTGACTTAGAACCAACGCTGTATCCTGGCCTAGGCCAACAAGGCCCGAGCTTAGCACAGCACTTTGCAGGGGGGCAGCACGGAAAGAGTCCCCGGCGGCTTGCATTACGCTGTTAGGCAAATTAGTCTAGCACCCCCTTAAAGCGGCTTCTGGTATGCAGGCGACTTTTCTCATTTTGACTGTTCTATCATCCTAGACCACAAACCTTCCTCACTGTGCTATATGTTTCTGCTGCACCATTGGCATGGTATATATTTTTAGTCCTCTCCATAAAATTATCCGAAATTTGTTCTTAAAATTAAACTATAGGCAACAATTTTTTTTCATTTTGGATAGAGTAAGGATGGGGCTTCAACAACAAGGGGTGTGGCCTTGGCAGGAAGGGGTGGGTCATATTTAAATTAGGGCGTGCACGAGTTTAGTCAGGCATAGAGCAGCACAAAACCTAAATACACTACTGCTTAGAACACACACTGGGCTTCTTTTCTTTGCTATTGGAGGTCTAGTATGAAGGGAGGGTGAGCCCTGGCAATAGGTTTTCTTTTTTAATTTTTCCCCAGCTATAGTAAAAAACAAAAAAACTAAACAGCTCTGGCTGTAGTGGAAGAGGGCTTGTAATCGGCTAGGTGTTGGCACCAGATTGTACCTGCCCCACTTCCGGGTTTAAGGCATGCAGGAAGCTTCTACAGTTAACCAATTCTTTGTATTGTATAGACAAAGCCCAGGTTCACATTAACAATTTACAGTATAACTCCACTCCCATGACAAATGTTAAACTAAAAACAGGATATTGAAATCATAAATTTAATAACTTCATTTATTACTTGTCATGAGCCATGGTGTCTATACAGGGCACGGAAGCAACACATGTTTTTATGTGAAAGTTTCATTTTGTTCATTGCCAGTATGGATGATTGTGTCGGGAACACCAGGGAATCATCGCTTTTTTGCTTTTCTAGAATTTTTTAATATAGGTCTGCCTAATCTGCAGAAACTCATGCAATTTATAAAACCAAGCAAATGTGATTCTACATTCATCTATTGGAAGAGTAAAAAAATGCCCTTCATTAATACTTATGGTTTCCAATTCAATCTTTTCACCACTGACAGCATCACAGTGATGTTGTAGATATATCTGTCCACAGTCATCTATAGCAGTTGATAAAATGTTCATACAGTCACAACATTCCATGTGCACCATAACAAAATGTCAGCATTTTACATCAAAAAGATAGAATACTAATAAACCTATACCAGTTAAATGTGAGAATGCTACAGTTAAAGTAAACCTGTCATGAGAATAGAATAAATAATACACAAAGGGGTTGATTTACTAAGACTCCTGGGAGGTACTGGGTGCTCTACATGTAAGAGCGCCCAATTGAGTCAATTAAGACTTCAACTGGGCGGGCATGTAAATGGAAAGCACGCTATTGGCAGTGAACATGCCTGTCACATCAAAATAGTCATCTTGCAAAATCAAAAGTGACAGGCATGTTCACTGCCAATGCAGGAATGGTTGAAGTCAATGGGGCTTGATCTTGCAAAATCAAAAGTCCTCATTAACCACTTTAGCCCCGGACCATATTGCTGTCCAAAGACCAGAGCACTTTTTGTGATTCGGCACAGCGTCGCTTTAACTGACAATTGCGCGGTCGTGCAACGTGGCTCCCAAACAAAATTGGCGTCCTTTTTTTCCCACAAATAGAGCTTTCTTTTGGTGGTATTTGATCATCTCTGCGATTTTTATTTTTTGCGCTATAAACAAAAATAGAGCGACTATTTTGAAAAAAATTCAATATTTTTTACATTTTGCTATAATAAATTTTACCAAAAAAGATATAAAAAAACATTTTTTTTCCCCAGTTTAGGCCGATACGTATTCTTCTACATATTTTTCGTAAAAAAAAAATCGCAATTAGCGTTTATTGATTGGTTTGCGCAAAATTTATAGCGTTTACAAAAAAGGGGGTCGTTTTATGGCATTTTTATTAATATTTTTTTTTTACTAGTAATGGCGTTTTTTTTCGCTACTGTGATATTATGGCGGACACATCGGACACTTTTGACACATTTTTGGGACCATTGGCATTTTTATAGCGATCAATGCTATAAAAATGCATTGGATTACTATAAAAATGCCATTGGCAGTGAAGGGGTTAACACTAGGGGGCGGGGAAGGGGTTAAGTATATTCCTGGTGTGTTCTAACTGTATGGGGGGGGTGGACTCACTAGGGGGAATCACTGATCTTCCGTTCATACATTGTATGAACGGAAGATCAGCGTGTCCCCTGCTGACAGGAACGAGCGCTGTGTGTTTACTCCGCCGGGCACGCGCGCGGGACTCAGGGGCGAGCGGGGGGCGTGCGCGTGGCCCGCCGGCGGCACGCACGCGCCCCCTAGCGGCTGCGAAAGTCCCGACGTAGAGCTACGGGCTCTCGCCCAGGAGAGCCGACCTGCCGCCGTAGAACCACGGCGGCTGGTCGGCTAGTGGTTAAAGGCTTTTATGCAAATTATTGGACATGTATCAAAGTTATTAAAACTATGATTTTTAAAGTAGCTTTTTAATGATGCTTAAAGTGAAACAATAATAATTAAATATTCTTTTAAATAGTGTGCCTGGGGGTCCCCTTAGTCTGCCTGTAAAGTGGTGCATCTGTGCGATGTATAGAACATGCCACAGCAATAATGACATTTCTAAAGAAACAAATATAATTTAAACTTGCTGTCGGCTGTACTGTATTGACCAGAGGTGCACCGAAATGGAAATTTCAGAACGGAAACGAAACCGAAATAAAAAAAAATGTCAGGCCGACAATTAATAATTGTATGTTAAAACAGTACAGTCGGATTGCAAAAATGTATGGAGCATCCTATCACTACCCCCCAATTGCCAAACTCTTGTTTTTTTTATTACTTTATCACTTTTTTTTGTAGCTTACTTTTTTCTTTTTGTATAATTTTCTTATTTTTAATATTATTTTTCTTATTCTTTACTTTTTAATTACTTATTTTATTAATTTAATTATTATTTCTTTTTTTTTTTTTACATTTAAAGAGGGGGTTCACCCTCAAAACTACTCTGTGTGATCCCATCCAGCATACTGGCGTCAGCGCCAGTATGCTGTTTTTTTTTAATCTTCGTACTTACGGTTCAATTGATCATTTTATATTGTGCCTACCGCAGGTGAATGGCGCGTCTATTCAGCGTCACAGCTTGCAAAAATAGCCGACTAGCACTCGGGTATTCCCGGCGCCTGCGCACAGACCTAGGAGCTGACTGCGCAGGCGCGGTATATATCCGAGTCCAATGGCTATGGCGCTTCACGCCCTCCGAAAAAAGCCGAAATAGGACTCGGATATATATACGGCGCCTGTGCAGTCAGCTCCTAGGTCTGTGCACGGCCGCGGCCGCTATTTTCGGAAGCCGTGACACTCCATAGATGCGCCATTCACCCGCGGTAGGCACAATATAAAATGATCAATTAAACCGTAAGTACGAAGATTAAAAAAAAAAAAAACAGCATACTGGCGCTGACGCCAGTATGCTGGATGGGATCACAGTGTAGTTTTAAGGGTGAACCCCCGCTTTAACTTTATTGCTATCACACAGGAGAAAATAATTCCCTGTGTGATAGCAATTGGAGGTGACAGGTTCTCTTTATTAACCCTGTTATCTCCAAAAACAGGAGTGCATTGGCGGCAGGGACAGGAGCCAGACTAGGCAGCTGGGGAGAGGAGGTGGGGAGACAGAGTGCCGAAGATAGAGCCAGCCGAGGGAGGTGTGGGGGGAAGGACAGATGGCTGCACAGTGCACACATGTTCTACTAGAAAAGAAAGCAACTCACCGCTGAAGCTGTCTCCATGCTGCTCGCATACAGCCCTTCTAACCCCACGCTGTGATAGACAGAATATATCGCAGCATTAGACCCGCATTCTGTCTATCACAGCGTGGTTAGGAGCAGGCGGGGCTGTGTGCGAGCAGAGTGGAGACAATTACAGTGTGTGCTTTACCGCTCTGCAATCCCGCGTTGCACCACTAGTCATTATAGGCAATTTTAAAGTTGTTTCGGCATTTCCAACAGCTATTTTCGGCCGATATGTATCGGCCGCCGATATATCGGTGCATCCCTAGTATTGACGGCTCCTGCCAATATAGATGCAAACAAAATGAAAAAAATTCTGAATTTTCAAAATTTAGAATTTTCTCATTTTGAATTTCCGAATTTCCTAAATTTAGAATTTTTGTAAATTTGAAATTTTAAATGTCAGAAATTCTAAAATTCTAAATTTGGAAATTCTAAAATTTTAAATGTGGGAATTCAAAGTTTTGGAAGTTTGGAAATCCGAAAGTTTGGAAATTCAAAAATCCAAAAATAAGAATCAAAATCTGAGAAAACAACAGAACAAAATCCTGAAAACCCAAAAATATATGAAATAATAATTAACTAATAATAAGCTAACTATTACTAACTATTAAATTATAGGTATTTGAATTTCCCTTCAAATTTGGTTGTTAGTGAAAGTAACGAATACAAATTTATCCGAAGTTACGAATTAACCCAATATAACGAATGCTGTATCTACTCTCCCCTGCCCCCTGAGAGGTGCCAAATGTGACACCGGAGGGGGGGGGGGAATCCAAAAAGCGGAAGTTCAATTTTTGGGTGGAACGCTGCTTTAATGTTTGCCTGCCCTCCTGATCTTTTGGAAGGTTCCTGTCTGGGTCTCGACCACTTGCCCTGTGGATAAACAGTAACTTGGGACAGTGGTCCAGTTCAGTGAATCCACATGAGAGAAACCTAATGAGCACAGTGCAGCATTGGGTTGTGAGACATGTAGGCTATTGAGATTGAGGACGATACCCATAGGAGTAGGACAATGTGGCTTGCAACAGAGACTTTTAACATGGGGTTCACCCTAAAGACACCAGTGATGGAGATATGCCTCTGGAGGACTTATGATTGCTGGACTGCATTACACCAGGTATGCTGGGGCATCACTCAGCCTGTAGTTATAGTTGGGGAACTAGGAAAGCATCATGTTTTACCTGTTGAATTGTAAAACTTATATTTTTGCACTTTTATCAAGTAAAGTATTGCAAAGTTGTCCCTGCCTGGTCTGAAGTCACTAAAGAGGTGTATCTTAAGTAACTGGCGCACACAGTCAACAAGTGGGTCTTAGCACATTGGGGTATAAAACATTTGTGTGGAGTAATTTCAAGACACAATACCTCCAAAACAAAGTGAAGCTAAAGCTTCTTAAAAGTTGCAGGTGCTTAAAGGGGTAATTCCCCCAAAAACCTTTTTTTAACATTGATTGAGGCTCGTTATGTCAAGGGGAATCGGGTGTTTTTTTATTAGAAACGAAGCAATACTTACCGTTTTACAGATGCATCGTCTCCGTCGCTTCCGGGTATGATCGTCTGGTCTGGGCGTGCCTATTTGATTGACAGGCTTCCGACGGTCGCATACATCGCGTCACGAGTAGCCGAAAGAAGCCGAGCGACGGTGCGGCTCTATACTGCGCCTGCGCACCGTCGTTCGGCTACTTTCGGAAAATCGTGACGCGATGTATGCGACCTCGGAAGCCTGTCAATCAAATAGGCACGCCTATAGTCGGAGCCCATACCCGGAAGCGTCGGAGACGATGCATCTCTAAAACGGTAAGTACTGCTTCATTTCTAAAAAAAAAAAAACTGATTCCCCTTGACATAACGAGCCTGAATAAATGTTAAAAAAAAGGTTTTTGGGGGAACTACCCCTTTAAGGGGAGCTTTGTCATAGACTTCTATGGAGGCTTTGGAAACGCTTTGAAGCACCTAGAAAGCAACATGGTGTATCGTTTTTGAAGCAAAGAAAAAGCTACATGTAAACAGAACTGTAACTAACCCTTTTATTTAGTGACAATGGCCTTGTTTGGCATTCAGGGTGCTTTAAAAAAGCATATCTGAAGCCACATTTTGAAGCAAGTGTAAACATGCCGCAAGGGCTAATTTACACTTGTTTCGGCTTTAACACACAATAAAGCGCCTACTGCTTCAACGTGATTTTTTAAATGTGTTTTTAATGCTTCTGTGTTGTTTAGGTGATGTCTCTGTGGTGCTTTGATTATGTTTTTTTGAAGCTTAGCAAATTCCCTGTGTGTGTTTTTAAAACTTTACACTATTTTTAATTTTTTATAAGATAATTTAATTCAATAAGATTTTGTAAAGAAGGAAATATTTTTAAATGCACTCCAATAAAATCATATAACATTTTTCACTCCTTGAAATTAACCAAAGCCTTAAGAAAACTTTACATTATTATTATTATTTTTTATAAGATCATTTAATTTAATAAGATTTTGCAAAGAAGGTAATATTTTTACGTTCAATAATTTTTATTGAGTTTTTCAAAAGAGAACAATCATCACAAAGAATAACATGTCAACGTACAGTCAGTCCAGCTCTATACAGTATCTTCCGTGCCCTAGGGCCAATGTTACATCACTAGTGCAAAAACGGAAAGGGAGGAGAGAAACAATCAAACAGCGGCCACCTGTTGGCCTGGTCGTAAACAGTTTGTATAACATTGAACAGGTAACTACTCAAGGTCCCCCCAGAGACAGCTCCCCTGCGGTGCAGGGACACAGGACCCCCTCCCCCGAAAGGCCCCAAAGGGATCACACTGCCCCTCGGGAAAAGGGGACCCCGCGCCCCATCCCACGCGCATTCGAAAGCCATCACCGCTTGGGAGGCCCATGAAATCGTTCACCAGAAGGGTGCATATTCGGCCTTGTAGGCTGTTACCTGGGGGAGCTGGACTCCGCCCGTAAACATTTAACAGTAACCGGAGAAACAGATAACAGTATGATAACCGGGGGAAGTAGAAGTAAAAGAAAAGGTGTAGATGCATAGGAAAGGAATGGGAAGACAGGAGGAGGGAGAGAAGAGGAGAAGGGTGCCTGCTCTGTCAGGGAATTGGACGAGCGTTCGGCCCGCCAGGCAGAACTCCCGGTATGAGGGATATGTTACAGTAGGCGGCCCAGGGTTCCCAGATGGCCAGAAATCTCTCAGATTTGTCATTAATTCTAGCAACGATCTGCTCCTGTGCCATAATCCAGGAGACTTTTCTCCTGAGCCCCTTCCAGGCTTTAGCGATAGACATTTTGGCTCCCAATAGTATGAAACATGCTAAGGTCTAGTAATGTTTAGATAATCCAGGAATGCTTTGGTTCAAAAGAGCTATGCCTGGGTGGGGGGTCACCACCGCCGCTGTTACGGAGCGAATGATCCGGAATAACTTCCGCCAGAACGACCTGATGCGGGGGCAGGTCCACCAAATGTGGAGCATAGACCCCTCCAGCTCACAGCCCCTGTAACAGACCGGTGACGATCCTGGGAACATCCTAGCCAGCCTGGAAGGAACATAATACCACCTGAGTAAGACTTTTAAGCCAGCCTCTATGAGAGAGACGTTGAGAATACCTTTATACGCTCTAGTAGTCGCTCTGTGCCAGACCGCAACGTCACACGAGCTGTCCAGTTTCTCCTCCCAGGCCCGAGCATAGGATGGCTTTATCTCTCTAGAAACAACGCTGTGTAGATCAAGGAGATGCCACCCCTCTGATCCGCTGCGGTAGTGCACCAGTGCTCATATGGTGAGATTGTGGGGGGTACCTTTTTATTGGTCCAGATTGAGTGCATGAAATGGGAGATTTGTGAGAACCTGAACAGTTCCGAGTCCGGCATGTCCAGTTTCTGTCTGCAAAAGGATAGGGAAACAGGGCCCGACGGGGAAAGGAAGTGGCCAATCCGGTAGAGGCCTTTGTCCGTCCACCAGCGAAAGGCCTCAATATTCATTCCCGAGGGGAATTCCGCATTATGGAATAGGTGTGCCAGGGGTTTCAAGGGGGATGTCAGGGAGTGCGCACCAAATAGTTTGGAGCTTAAGGAAACCAAATGCGATAGGGTGGGAGACAGAATTGCGGGTCTGACCCTTGGGTCACACCAAAGGAGGAAGTCAATGGTGTTCTTGGGGGTGGCCTGTCTCTCCATTGAGAGCCAGTCAGGTTTAGGTCCTTGGCGGAAAGCTGTCGAGATTTGTGCAAGTTGGGCTGCCTGGTAATAACCCCAGAGATTCGGGAGTCCCAACCCACCCTGTGATTTCAGCCGATAGAGGATGCCAGAGGGGCATCTATACCCCTTGTTACCCCAAAAAAAACGGACTATTCGGGACTGGACAGAACAGAGAAAGCGTTTCGGAATCGGGACCGGGAGGGAACGGAATAGATATAGCAGACGGGGGAGGAGGGTCATTTTCACTGCGTGTATCCTACCCAGCCAGGATAGGCCACACTTCGACCACGCATCCAAATCTTCTCTACACTTGCGTATTATAGGGGGATAGTTGGCCTCAAAGAGACTTGTCACGTCCGGCGTAAGTTTGATGCCTAAGTAAGGGATCGACCCAGAGGCCCATTTGAAGTCTAAATTGTTAGAAAGCTGGGAAAGAATGTCGGGGGGGACAGAAATGTTCAAAGCAGTCGACTTGGTCATATTGACTTTCAGTCCCGATATGTCACTAAATGCCCGTAGAATCTTAAGGATCACGGGGATAGAGGTCAGTGGGGAGGTGATGAAAAGGACCAGGTCATCTGCGTACAGCGCGCACTTGTGCTCACCCTGGCCGCACGTCACCCCCTTGAAGTCCGGGTTCGATCTAAGCGCAATCGCTAGTGTCTCTATGGCTAACGCGAATAAGAGGGGGGAGAGTGGGCACCCTTGTCTAGTTCCCCAACCAATAGTGAACGAGTCCGAATATCTGCCCAGCAGGCGAACTTGGGCCGTGGGGTTCGAATAAAGAGCGCGGATTAGATTCAAGAAGTATGGACCGAAACCCCACTTCCCCAAAACATCGGTTAAGTACTTCCAGTCAATCGAGTCAAAGGCCTTGTGAAGGTCTATGGAAAGGAGAAAGCCTTTCTGCGGGGTTCCCCCATCCCAGTGGGATCTAAGAAGCGAGATTATGTCAATGGCCCTCCTGACCTGGTCTGGACCCTGTCTCCCAGGGATGAATCCCACCTGGTCCCCATGTATGTATGTAGCGATAAAACTCGCTACCCTATTGGCCATGATCTTGGTCATAATTTTGATGTCATTATTGATAAGCGAGATTGGGCGGTAATTGCTAACCTCGTGTCCTTGTGTCCTTGTCCGGCTTGGGAATCACTGAATCACTGAAATATATGCAGAGTTCAGGTCTGCACCCAGGAGGTTTCCCTCCCATAGGGAGTTAAATAACCGAGCCATATGTGGAGCCAGGCAAGGGCCAAATTTTTTATAGTAGCCATTTGAGAATCCATCGGGACCAGGCGAGGAGCCAATTTTGAGGGATTTTATGGTGTCCAATATCTCGGTAGAGGTAAAGGGTTCTTCAAGGAGAGTCCTATGTTCAGGGGAGAGGGTGGGTAGAGGAAGAGTGTCCAAAAATGTCTTTCTCGGGGAGGCCTGAGCCGGGCCGACAGATTTGTATAAGTCAGAGTAGAACTGTAGTATTAAGTGTCCATAATTTTTGTTGGGTTTTGCGTCAGGTCCCCTGAGGTCTTCTTAATTTTAGGGAACGCTAGGGTGCGTGGCTTAGGGCTCAACTTCACCGCCAGCTTAGATCCAATCCTGTCCTGCTGAGAATAGAATTTAGCCCCAGTCCATCTAAGGTGTCTCTGTGTCAGTGGTCAGTTTCAGGTTAAGTAGAGCCCGAGCCCTGTCCAACTGTCTAAGGGATTCCGCCGTAGGGTGTCGCTTGTGCGCTTTCGCTAGAGAACGGAATTCCTCCGTAAGCTTCAGCGTGTCCGCCCTGTGTTCTGCCCTACGTTTCGAAATCATTTGTATGATCTTCCCCCATATCACTGATTTGTGTGCCGCCCAAACGGTAGCTTCCGAGACCTCGCCCGTCGCATTGAGAAGGAAGTATTCCTTAATAGCCGTTTCCAAAAGGGTACACTGTATAGGGTCACTCAATAATGACTCCTGCAGACGCCAGCGAGGGGCCGTTCGCACTCCCGAAGGTCTCAACGTGGTCAAAACGACCATCGAGTGGTCCGAAAGAGAAGTTTCAATAATCTTGGAGCCTCTAATTAAGGGGATCGACGAGGATCGTGTGAAAATGTGGTCTATCCTGGCAAATCAGTTGTGTGGGGCAGAAAAATGCGTATAGTCCTTCGCGTGAGGATTAACCTCTCTCCAGACATCAATCAGCCCCGCCGAGTGTAGTAGTTCAGCGATTTTAACGCTATGTTTGGAGGGTCGTTTGGGTATCGGTTTCCCAGACCTGGACTTATCCAGCGAGAAATCGAAAGCGATGTTCGTGTCCCCACAAAAGTAAACCGTCCCCTTGAGATGTTCGCTCAGATTGTGCAGCAGGGAGTCAAAAAAGGGTTTCTGGCCCTTATTTGGGGAGTAATAGGAGACAAAGGTGTAGGGTTCTCCATCAATTTGACCAGAGACCAAGATGTAGCGCCCCTGCGGGTCGGCTTTGACAACTGGCTGGGATAAATTAATGTGTTTAGCGAAACAAATGGCCACTCCCTTAGTTTTATTGCCCGCGGAGGCCAGGAAAAATTTAGGGAAACGCGGGTGAAGGAAAGTAGGCTTAAAAGTGACTGGGAAATGAGTCTCCTGTAGCAATAGAACGTCAGCATGCATAGAGTTGTATAGCTGAAACAGCTTCCTACGCTTAACAAGAGAGTTAAGACCCTGGACGTTATGAGAAACTATCTTGAGGGACGGAGGGGGGGAAGGTGCATTAGGCATGGATCATAGTGGGTAGTACTAGTGTAGTGTATCGGTGCACTCATTGATCTAAAGAGCGGTACTCACCACACAGCCTAAGGAGCAGACACAGCGGAAGCTCGGGTCCTGGGAGGCGAGGTCCGCAATGACCGAAGGCCCTGATGAGACTCAGATAGGAAGTAGTATGATGAGCAGGCAGGACAGGTGTGAAAGAAGAAGGGAAGAAGAAGAGACCGGTTACAAGTTGATAAACTGAACAAAATGACTGAAACAACAATGAAAACACTATAAGACATAAACCAAAAACCCTGGGGTCCCCTAACCCCACCCCACCCCTGGGTCGAGATGGACTATCCATCCCTACCCACAATCTTGAGAGGACCGGAGTTCCCTAGAGTCAGGGACTCTGTAACAGAGCCGAAGAGCACGATAAGCGCTCCTGGTCCTAGAATGAGGTGCACTGGGTCCACCGCAGCCCAACCACCCAAAATAGATCATCCGTTGTACTAAAGGCCCCGACTGGGGCCTAACGTATTCTAAAGGAAAAAAGCAGAACGCCCCCATGTATGTCACTTGCTAGTAAACTGTGGGCACCAGGTACCCCCCCAATCCCCGCCCCGCCCCGCCCCTGGAAGGGTAGGAGAAAAGATATCAAAACTTGACACTGAATTGCTGATAACCATAAATCTCACCGGGAGCTGACCGGCACACAAAAGGGGTAAGGCCGCTCTAGGCGGTCCGCCACCCCCGCAAGCTCCCCAGTCCCAAAGCGGGGAAAGCCCACCCGCCCCATCCTCAGTCCAGGAAATAAGGCCCAGCCGGGCAACCTGCAAAAAAAAGAAAACGTTAAAGGAGACAATATTCTAAGTGCTGTCAGCAGGAAGTCCTCATCAACAGGAACCCCCAATAAGGGGTGGCGGGTGGGGTAACTGCAAATCCGGACATCACGGGGAATGAAAAGTCACTGAGCCCAAAGAGGGACAGAAGGGGGGATGTCTTCAGGTCTGTAGATTGTCCTTGGACCGTTTGTAGCCTTGCTTGAGCCAGGTATGCTGCAAAGGGCTTGCAGGGGAGGGTCTCTTTGTAGAAGCCGGGTTGCTCCTGCCGGTCTGCATAGGAGGGGGGTCCTGGGGCAGGATCCCTAGATGCGCCAACAGTCGCTCCCCCTCAGCCAGGGACGAGAAGCCATAGTGTTTGTTGTTGAAGGAGAAGTTCAGCCGAAGGGGAAAGGACCATCTGTATGTGATTTCCCTCTCCATCAATAGTTGCAGCAGTGGTTTAAGTGATCGCCGTCTCTGCACCGTGTATGGGGAGAGATCAGCAAAAATTTGGATTTTATGACCGTTTAGCGTAAGATTTTCGGAGTACCTGGATTTCCTCATCACCTCCTCCTTCACCGAATAAAAGTGCGGTTTCACTATAATGTCTCTGGGGAGTCCGTCCACGTGAGGGGGTTGTAGGGCCCTGTGCGCCCTGTCCAGTTCCAGGCGGTGGTCCGCTATATCAGGGATGAGACTTTTATTAAAGGATTTCACAGCCGCCTGCACCTCCTTTTCGGATTCGGGGAGCCCCCTGATCCTAAAATTATAGCGTCTTGATCTATTCTCAAGGTCATCGATCTTGGCAAAGGCAGTCTCTAATTGATCCTGGACTTCTTGTAGCCTGGCCGTGTTTTGGTTAATGTGTGCTACAGCCTGGTCAGCCTTTTTCTCTATAGTGTCCATTCTCATTCCAATCTGCTGCAGGTCTGCATGAATGGATGAAGTGATTTGAGCTGCATTGAGGGCTAAGCTCTTGGAGAGCATCTGTGCAAAGGCTTCAATCATGGAAGGAAAGTCAGTGGGGACAGGAGTGGATTCAGCCGTTTCACTCACAGTCAGCAGCATGCCTGTATGGGGATTAGTGTTGAGCAGAATATGCCATATTCGATTTCGCGATATATCTCGAATATATAGTCGAATATTCGAGATATATTCGTTAAATACGAATATTCGTGATATTTTTTGGAAATCAAAATATTGCGAATTTTCGCTATTGCGAATTTTCGCTATTGCGAATGCGAATCGCGAATTGCGAATGCGAAATTTCGAGAAATGCGGAAAGGAGCACTCTGATTGGCTCAGAATATTCATGATATATTACAATATAAAATAATTGCGAATATTCGAGAAATGCGGAAGGAGCACTCTGATTGGCTCAGAATATTCGTGATATATTACAATACACAATAATTGCGAATATTCGGCAAATGCGGAAGGAGCACTCTGATTGGCTCAGAATATTTGTGATATATTACAATACACAATAATTGCGAATATTCGAGAAATGCGGAAGGAGCACTCTGATTGGCTCATAATATTCGTGATATATTACAATACACAATAATTGCGAATATTTGGCAAATGCGGAAGGAGCACTCTGATTGGCTCAGAATATTCGTGATATATTACAATACACAATAATTGCGAATATTCGAGAAATGCGGAAGGAGCACTCTGATTGGCTCAGAATATTCGTGATATATTACAATATAAAATAATTGCGAATATTCGAGAAATGCGGAATGGAGCACACTGATTGGCTCAGAATATTCGTGATATATTACAATATAAAATAATTGCGAATATTCGAGAAATGCGGAATGGAGCACTCTGATTGGCTCAGAATATTCGTGATAAATTACAATATAAAATAATTGCGAATATTCGAGAAATGCGGAATGGAGCACTCTGATTGGCTCAGAATATTCGTGATATATTACAATATAAAATAATCGCGCGATATCGCTATTGCCGAATAATCGCATTGCGATTTTTCGGCAATATAAAATGAGCGCTGCAGCTACTCGGCCCAAGGTCTCTAATCATACCAGCAATGCTTTTAGACGTCGATGGGGATCTCTAGGATGTGATCTGTTCTAAAAAAAAAAATAGAAAAAATTTGAATATTCGAAATAGCGAATATTCGCCGCGATATTCGTGTTATTCGCGAATACTCGAATATGCAATATTCGTAGCGAATATTCGCAATGCGAATATTCGTGAGCAACACTAATGGGGATCCAGCAGGGGGGTAGAGGGGGGCCCTGCACCCAGTCGTCCCAATAGTGATTCTGTGGAAGTTGGGGAGGCAGCCTGATGCAGGGAGGAGAAGTCGGTACCTGGGGATGGCGGTAGGACCAGGTCCTGGTCAGCAATAGAGTCCCCTGTGTCGCCCGCGGCCTCCGCCGCATGTAGGCCTTGCTACGCCGCCGCCGGCATCTTGGCATAACTGAGGGGTCCGGGGGATGCCGCCATTTGCCGCGATAGATTACTCCTCACCGGCGCTGATGGCTATTACAGGGCCGTGGTGGAGCGGAGCTCTAGAAGCCGGCGGCCATCTTGGGAGCTGCCGCGCATGCGCCTGAGCCCCTGTGTGTGTTTTTATTCTCTATTTGTTTTAAAGAGGCCCAATAGAACCTCAGTTCAGTAGTACCCCCACTCAGCAAATTCCCAGCCAATTGGTACCCTCTTTTAGCAGATCTCCAGCATATTAGTTCTCTCGTTCAGCAGATCCCCTGCTTTGTAGTACCCCTAGCACTACATATGCCCCACTCAGTAGTAACCCCCAAATCTGCTGATCCCCAGCTCACTAGTAACCCCCAGCTCTGTTGATCCCCTACTCACTAGTAACTCTGGTTTGCTGATCCTCCTCTATCTCTCGGGACCCCACTCACCTCCCGCTATATTGCTCCCATTCTATGCACCACACTTGACATTGCTAGTTTCTTCTGCTCCAGGTTCCACAACTTTGCCAATCTTCTGCTTCTTGGTTCTCTACCTGGTCCCTGCTCGTCATCCCCTATGATGTTACCATGTTATCCACCATGTGTGCCATCTGCTAGTTGCTCCACATCGATCTGGAATTGGATTTTTTTTACAAAAGTGTTGGAGAGTAGTGATGAGCGGAATACGCCTTATTCGATTTTCTAAGTCGGAGCGACTTGAGTCGCTCTTATTAGAATGGTTCCATTGAACAGAGCTGAGCACGAATTGTCAGGCAGCTGGGTCGCCTGACGAGTCGCCCCTGTGTGAACCGGCTCTTAATGGAATTTTTTTTTCCTTGTTCAATATTTTTATTGAGTTTTACAAGAAAAAAAATATATAATAAGCAACATATTATGAGATACATATATAATAAGTAGAGACAAGTCTATATTTACGTAACTCCATATAACTCAAAACTAACAGGAGAGTAGAAAGAAAACTTCATGAATATTTCATAGTTAAAGGACCCAAATGCGAGGACCCAAATATGGGTCAAACATTTTTGAGGGTAAATTTCTGTAGAGCATGCCTCCTGTCCACACATCCACCCCAAATGGGCTCAAACTGTGGACGAGTGGGGGCACGCTCAGTAAATATGAGAGTTATTAAGGTAATTGAGTAGTAAAGTATGTGTTGTAAAAAAAGGGGTATAACGCTCTCCTAACAATTTATACTCTCTATAATGGAGTTTTTATAACTATCATATCACTGTCTTTGAACTGTGAGACAGTTGAAGTAAATTGAGGATGAAAATAAAAAAAATAAAAGTATTGATCAATCAAACCGTCTAAATATAGTTCTTCAATGGTAGGATATGTCTCATGAAAAAAGAGAGAAATAAGTATCCATAGATTGTAAATATCATATAGGGAGAAAGAAAAAGGGAAAAAATAAGAAAACTTAAAAGCAAAACAAAACAATAATGACATAGAGAGGGGAGAGGAAGGGGTAGGAGGAAGAATTTCCCGAGGTGATGGTCTGGCTCACAATTGAGAAAGACAAATGTTATTGGAAATTTTGTTGTGTTTTTTTTTATCTTGTTCAGTTTATTGTTGTGACCTTGTGTTGTCTTTGTTATGTGTGTCTGTGTCGTAACAATTTCCCAATTTCCCTTTGGAATTAATAAAGTATTCTGTATTCTGTAAATGTGTATGCAAGTGAACATGTGCTGCTTGTACTCACACAAAATCTGTCCGCCTTCTCTCCCTGAACAAAAAGAGCTGAGGGAGGAAGAAACTGACCACATTCTGTGTGTTCTGTTTACAAATGCACAAAGGTCTGTGCTGTGATTGGCCACAACCTTTCAGCAGGTATACAGCCAAAATAATTTGCTGTAACCTGCTGACAGGCTTGTACTGAGGCAAATCACAGCATAGATCAGTGGGGCGCTTGCAGTGCACCTAAAAACAGGAAGTAGGTGAGATGTACCTGTATGTAGCTTAGCCTGGAGCTGCTGTTCGCCTGCAGTAATTGTACTGTGGGTGGGCGGCAAGTAGTTAATACAGTGTAAGAAGAATAAAAAATGTGAGATTGGTGAGCTGGAAAGTAGGATCAATATCATGTTAAGTCTGCAATACATTATTATTAACAATGTGATTAGTGAATCAAATGCATATGTGATATAAATGCAGAAAGTGTAATTAATCCCAGGATCACTAATCCAAGTGGATCTGCGACTTGTTTGATGAACAAAGAGCTGCCGTCACATTATTTGGATTAATCTGGAAATGTTTTGACACATATGAGTGAAAACACAGAAATTGAAAAGCCTATTGCAGCAACCAAATGTTTTCATTAATGTATATAATTTAGTAACACGTTGGCCCGGATTCACGAACGTTTTACGCCGGCGTATCTACAGATATCTATAGATACGCCGGTGTAAGTACAAATGTGCGCTGTCGTATTGTTACGCCGATTCGCAAAGCTAGATACGCCGCAAAACAAGGCTTTAGTCACCCGACGTAACTTGCCTACGCCGGCGTATCGTGGGCGCATAGTTACGCTGGACGCATTCGGCGTTCCCATTTTAAATATGCAAATGAGTAAGATACGTCGATTCACAAACGTAGATGCGCCCGGCTGCTTCATATACGCGAGTTGCGTAAGGCTTACGTCCGGCGTAAAGTTACCCCTCATATAGCAGGCACAGGTAATGCAAAGGTATGGGCCAGGGAACTGGCATGTGTTCAAGAGACGTCACATGTGCAGTTCGTTTTTTGAAGCTGTGGCCATCATTTGCATGGGGTCATGCTTTATTTAAATATATCACGCCCACTTTCAGCCCACTTCCACCTACTTTGACTTACACCGACAACTATGCACTACGCTGGCGCAACGTGGAGCGCATATTCTTCTTGAATAGCATGCTTGCTTCTCTACGTTGTGCCGGCATAGCGTAAAGACGATACTCTACGCCGACATAAATATACGCCGCTCTACGTGAATCTGGGCCATTATTTTTATACATTTTTATAATGGATGGATTTCAAGTACTGTAGGTAAAATGATGGGAAAAAAAGGAGAAACAGCCGTTGGATATTAGAAATGTTTACGTAATAATAAGGAACCTTATCCTGTTAAGCTTTGTAAAGGTCTGTGTTTTTCAGCAACGTTTAATAAAAGGTGGTATGAATGAACAAATTAGGCAGGTGTAGCTCTTACCCTTGGATAAGCCACTTAGTATACTAGGTAAGGTTCTTTGTTCTTTGTCATGACTTTAGGAACAGCTTCAACCCCTTTGATACACCTAGTTGAGTAATTGGTTGCTGCAAATGCCTGTGTGATCACAAGTATCTGTATCTTACACAGAACGTTGTTAGGGTATCAGGAAAAAAGTACCAGTTTGCTTAAAGCGGGGGTTCGCCCTAAAACATCTATATACCGTTACATCCAGCATACTGCTGACATCGACAGTATGCTGGATTTTTTTTTCTTCGCTGTACTTACCGTCTTATCGTTGTTTTTCGGCTTCCGGGTTCTCGCTCCCCCGGGAGTAGGCGTTTCTAAGACGAGGCATAGATGATTGATGTGCGGGTAAAGCACGTCACGCCTTCCAAAAATATCCGAGCTGGGGATTGGCTCTTTACGGCGCCTACACAGTCAGCTCTACATGGCAGGCGCAGGCTCCGTATAGCGTCGTAAAAAGCCGAGTCCCAGCTCGGATATTTTCGGAAGGTGTGACGTGCTTTTCCCTGCGGGAGTCAGAACTCGGAGCCGGATGAAAACAACGATAAGACGGTAAGTACAGCAAAAAAAACAGCATACTGCAGATGTAATGGTATATACCGGTAATTGTTTTTCAGGGTGAACCTCTGCTTTAACTGCAAGTATATTGTCACAGAGCAAAAGTAAAAAGCAATGCACAAGTATCAAAGAGCATGTAAAACAAACCATTTTCTCACAGTAAGCTGACATATATGGTAGGTCATAGTATTATGCCGCGTACACACACTCGGAATTTACGACAGCAAATGTTCGATGGGAGCTTGTTGTCGGAAATTCCAATTGTGTGTAGGACATTTGCTGTCAAAATTTCCGATAACAAAAATTTGAGAGCTGATTCTCGAATTTTCCGACAACAAAATCCGTTCTCATAAATTCCGATCATGTGTAGACAATTCCGACACACAAAACTCCACGCATGCTCTGAATCAAGTATGAGACGGAAGCGCTCAGTCTGGTAAAAGTAGCGTTCATAATGGAGATAGCACATTCATCATGCTGTAACGGACTGAAAAGCACAAGGCTGAAAAGCGCGAATCGTCTCTCACCAAACTTCAACTAACACGGCTGGTATTGAACTTCTCTTTAATAGTGCTGTCGTACGTGTTGTACGTGACTGCGTTCTTGGTGATCGGAATTTCAGACAACATTTGTGCGACTGTGTGTATGCAAGACAAGTTTGAGCCAACATTTGTCGGGAAAAAAAAACATGGTTTTGTTTTCGGAATGTCCGATCGTCTGTACGCGGTATAGTAGCAGTTTAGTCTAAGGCCGCGTACACACGGCAGAGAACCTCGACGGGCAGAACACATCGTTCCGCCCGTCGAGGTTCCCTGCCGGCCGTCGAAATCGGCGACCCGCCCGTCGGGAATGGCAACCAGCCATTCTTCCAGGCGGGCCGTCGAGCAAATAGAGAGCGTGCTCTCTATTTCTGCTCGACGGGCTTCCCGACGGGAAGCTCGCCGAGAGAGTACACACGGCCGAGGTCCTCGGTGGAATGCAGCTTCCAGCGAGGTTCTCGCTGGTTTCCAGCGAGAACCTTGTCGTGTGTACGCCGCCTCAATCACAGCACTATTAAAGCAAGATTAACCTAGCAATAAACAGCATCAGCAATGAATAGTATCAACAGTCATGAAAAATCTCACAGTAGTTCCTCTGCAGTTAATAATCAGTAAAGGTTCCATAGTTACATAGTTAGTCTGGTTGAAAAAAGACACAAGTCCATCCAGTTCAACCAATAAAAGGGGAAAGGTCTCAGGCCGCATACACACGATCAAATCTGTCTGCTGGAAACGGTTTGATCAAACCAAAATCCCCGCCGGCAGACAGAGCGGTGACGTGGCGGTGACGTTGACACCGCCACGTCACCGCACCAGGAAGTAAAACACTTCCGCGCATGCGTCTAATCCATTCGACACATGTGCGGGCAGATATGTCTGCTGGTTAGCGTACTAACCAGCAGACATGTCGGATAGACGGGTTCCCAGCAGACAGATTTTAAAGCATGCTTTAAAATCTGTCTGCTGGAAAAACCCGTCTGTCTGCCCAGTACACACGATCGAATTTGTCTGCTGAAACGGTCCGTCGGACCGTTTCCAGCAGGTAGATTCAATCGTGTGTACGCGGCCTAAGAGTCTTGAATAGGCACACCAAGCAGCTGCAGCACAGTGTCTCTATAGTTGCCCTCTCTCTAGCCAAGCACCTGGCTAAACATGCTTATGAACATGTACAAACAGATATATACAGTACTGAGCAAATGTTTTAGACAGGAAAGAAGAAATGCTGTAAAGTAAGAATGTTTGTAAAATATATGTTTTAATTGTTTATTTTTTATCAATTTACAAAATGCAAAGTGAACGAACAGAAGAAAAATCTAAATCAAATCAATATTTGGTGTGACTACCCTTTGGCTTCAAACCAGCATCAATTCATACACTTGCATACTTTATACACTTACACAAACGCAGTGATTTTTCAGGATTAGAGTCAGGTGTACGATTATCCAGTTATACCATGCAGGGGCTATTGATCATCAATTACCAGGGCCGTCATCAGGGGGGTACAGGCATCACACCTGTAAGGGACTCGAGTGCTCCCAGGGGCTGGTCGCCAGGGCCGGACTGGGAATGAAAACCAGCCCTGGAAATAATTTCATACCAGCCCCACATCATTAATATACCAGCCCAAAAAAAGAGAGAAATCCATGAGAGAGCCAGAGAGGGGCTGGGCTGCAATGGTGAGAGAGAGAGAAAGGGTGCAACGGCGAGAGAGAGGGTGCAACGGCGCAGAGTCATATCTAGTGAAAATAGTGCCTAGGGCAAGCACTGAAACCGCGCCCCTGTCAAAACATTTGAAACCCATCTTTCAGATAACCTTAACAAAAAAAAAACAGCCAAGATTGCAGTAATATCAGCACCCATAAATGCGGCCTTACCAGCACCCATAAATACAGTAATAGCAGCACCCATAATTGCAGTGATACCAGCACCCATAATTTCGGCCTTACCATCACGCATAAATGTGGCCTTACCAGCACCCATAAACACAGTAATATCAGCACCCTTAAATGCAGCAATATCAGCACCCATAAATGTGGTAACAGCACCAATAAATGCAGCAATATCAGCACCCATAAATGTGGTAACAGCACCCATAAATGCAGCAATATCAGCACCCATAAATGTGGTAACAGCACCCATAAATTTAGTAATATCAGCACCAATAAATGTGTTAATATCAGCACCTATAGAATTGAGGGGAACCACGCGCCGAAAATAGGGAAAGGAGGGAGGGGGGGTGCAATTGGTTGCAAGTGAAAGCTGTTCCCTAGATAATGCAGAGTGCTGGATTATAACTTGTGTACGAGTGGGATAGGGGCGCTGAAAAAATTAAGTTGTATATAGATATACAAAAGGTGCTAAAAATGGTGGGGTGCTTAGGATGATCAGTGTGAACTAGCTGAATATAACAATCACATGCATTGGAAGTAAATTACAACAGACAACAAAACTGTGATAGTACAAACAATTAATGCAATGTGCAGTGGACAATATATTGTCTGAAGTCCATATATAATACTATTGCACCAGCAATAGTGTGCAATACTGACGTTTAAAGTGCTCCGTGCTCAAAAGGTCTTCCAAATAATGGTTCCACCTTCACCAAAACAGATCACCACAAGTGAGGATAGATGGCTCCTTACCAGATGATGTTGACCTATTATTTAAAATAAGGTCAATTGAGCTTGTGAGTCAACTGCTTAACATGGACGATCCGATAACACTTGATGGACATGTGTGCGGGCATCATAAAAGAGAGAGAACAATCTCCATAGTGTAAAACGGTTTAATATATCAAAAATAAAATTACAGTGCCGAGTGGCCTCTTACTTGTGATGGTGCCCGTATCCCGGCACTGAGGCTGTAGGCTTATAGGGATAATGAAGAGAGCTGCGGTCGTTGGCTGTAAAGTCGGCGTGCATTCCACCGCCGTCAGCTAGGAAACCAGAGGACCGGAAGTTGGTATGTTATTGCGTGCCCAGGTACCGCCTCGACGTACGTTTCGTTGTTGTCGTCATCAGGAAGCGTGCTGATGACGACAACAACGAAACGTACGTCGAGGCGGTACCTGGGCACGCAATAACATACCAACTTCCGGTCCTCTGGTTTCCTAGCTGACGGCGGTGGAATGGACGCCGACTTTACAGCCAACGACCGCAGCTCTCTTCATTATCCCTATAAGCCTACAGCCTCAGTGCCGGGATACGGGCACCATCACAAGTAAGAGGCCACTCGGCACTGTAATTTTATTTTTGATATATTAAACCGGTTTACACTATGGAGATTGTTCTCTCTCTTTTATGATGCCCGCACACATGTCCATCAAGTGTTATCGGATCGTCCATGTTAAGCAGTTGACTCACAAGCTCAATTGACCTTATTTTAAATAATAGGTCAACATCATCTGGTAAGGAGCCATCTATCCTCACTTGTGGTGATCTGTTTTGGTGAAGGTGGAACCATTATTTGGAAGACCTTTTGAGCACGGAGCACTTTAAACTTCAGTATTGCACACTATTGCTGGTGCAATAGTATTATATATGGACTTCAGACAATATATTGTCCACTGCACATTGCATTAATTGTTTGTACTATCACAGTTTTGTTGTCTGTTGTAATATCAGCACCTTTAAATGCAGAGGAATCGTGTGGTGTATCATGGGCACAGCACTGGGCAAAAAGGCAGAGTGGAATGGAACGTCAGACAGTGACTGTACGCAGTGGTACACATTCAGGTCACACTCACTGGCAGTGGCAGTGGCACTGTGATGATTAGGGGCACGCAGCAGTGCAGGGGGTGTTTCCTTGTAATGGATACAGTCCTCTGCAAATGCTGCGCCAGTGCCTCTGACACTGTACAAGGGGAGAGAGGAAGTAGGATCACCAGCGGCCCTGTCTGCTTAGCACACACGCACATGATGATGACTTTGAGGCCTCTTTCACACTGGGGCAGTGGGGGCATCGGCAGTAAAGCGCTGCTATTTTTAGCGCCACTATTTAGCCAATAGCGGGGTGCTTTTAATGGCCACAAAGCGTCACTTTGATTTCAATGGGCAGGGGCGCTTTAGGAGCCGCTCCTACAGTGCCTCAAAGATGCTGCTTGCAGGACATTTTTTAATGTCCTACCAGAGCACCACTCCAGTGTGAAAGCAGTTGGGCTTTCACACTGGAGTGAATGGAGCCACTCTTTCAGGGCACTCTGCAGATGCTATTTTTTGCGTTATAGCGCCTACAAAGCACCTCAGTGTGAAAGGGGTCTTAGACTACTTTCACACTGAGGTGCTTTGCAGGCGCTACAAAATAGCACCTGCAAAATGCCCTGAAAGCCTCTTTTCTCACTCCAATGCGAAAGCTTTCACACTTGAGCGGTGTGCTGGCTGGATGCTCAAAAAGGTCCAGCTAGCCGCATCTTTGAGGCCCTGTAGGAAAGGTGTACACACTGCTTCTAAAGCGCCCCTGCCCATTATAATCAATGGGCAGGGGCGCAGAACCGCCAGTCAGCCGTTTTTTTATCCTTTTGGGCTGCTAGCATTGTGCTGGCAAGGACGCTCAAAAAAGTCTTTGAGGCGCCCCGCTAGTGGCCGAATAGCGCCGCAAAAACGTCAGTAAAGCGCTGCTAAACAAGCGACACTTTACTGCCAACGGCGCAACGTCCCAGTGTGAAAAAAGTAGCCTAGGTCATCATGTGCCAAGCACATGCCCAAACAGAAGTAAGCAGCCAATCAAATATAGTGCTTGCTCAATATGGATTACATAAATTAGAATTCTGCATAGCCATAGATATCAATAAAGTGATTTGTGCAACAGCAGGTACTACTTGCACAAATCACTTTATTTATAATATCTATGGCTATGCAGAATTCTAATTTATTAAATCCATATTGAGCAAGCACTATACATTTGGCTGCTTGGCACTGGCAGTTGGAACTTGGCAGAACATTACATCATACATGCACATGCTGATAGGATATGTTGTGACTTCACTTGGGACTATAGTATGGTACCTGGACTGCTGCAGTGCTGCTGCTTGGCTGGGGGGTTCCCCTAATTGTTCAGATCTCCTCTTTCCTCCTCAGAAACAACCAAACGTGACAGGTGACGTCACTCATCGACAACTCTCGCTCTGGGAAACGATTAAGGAAGAGCGCAGAGGAGGGTAGGTGGAGCTTTAGGCTCCGCCTCCTCCAGTCAAACAAATGACGAGCTGGCCAAGTGGCCGGTCACACTCGTAAATGAGCATTGGGGTGCCTGTCACACTCCTCCATACTGCCAACAACTAAGTAACAGAATTTTTCAGGTGAAGTACCGTGCCGCCAGGGCTATAGTGCGGGAGGTGGCCGCAGCCGCAGGAGAACAGGTGGGAATTTTTTTTTTGGAGAGGGTGCAACGGTGAGAGACAGGGGGTGCAATGGTGAGAGACAGGGGGTGCAACGGCGAGAGACAGGGGGTGCAACGGTAACAGAGAGGGGGTGCAACGGCGAGAGAGAGACAGGGGGTGCAACGGCGAGAGACAGGGGGTGCAACGGCAAGAGAGAGACAGGGGGTGCAATGGTAACAGAGAGGGGGTGCAATGGCGAGAGACAGGGGGTGCAGCGGTAACAGAGAGGGGGTGCAACGGCGAGAGACAGGGTGCAACGGCGAGAGACAGGGGGTACAACGGCGAGAGACAGGGGGTGCAACGGCGAGAGACAGGGGGTGCAACGGTAACAGAGAGGGGGTGTAACGGCGAGAGAGAGACAGGGGGTGCAACGGTGAGAGGCAGGGGGTGCAGTGGTAACAGAGAGGGGGTGCAACAGCGAGAGAGAGACAGGGGGTGCAACGGCGAGAGACAAGGGGTGCAACGGTAACAGAGAGGGGGTGCAACGGCGAGAGACAGGGGGTGCAACGGCGAGAGAGAGACAGGGGGTGCAACAGGAACAGAGAGGGGGTGTAACGGCGAGAGACAGGGGGTGCAACGGCGAGAGACAGGGGGTGCAATGGTAACAGAGAGGGGGTGCAACGGTAACAGAGAGACAGGGGGTGCAACGGTAACAGAGACGGGGTGCAACGGCGAGAGAGAGACAGGGGGTGCAACGGCGAGAGAGAGACAGGGGGTGCAACGGCGAGAGAGTGACAGGGGGTGCAACCGCGAGAGAGAGACAGGGGGTGCAACGGCGAGAGAGAGACAGGGGGTGCAACGGTAACAGAGAGGGGGTGCAGCGGCAACAGAGAGACAGGGGGTGCAACGGCGAGAGACGGGGTGCAACGGCGAGAGACAGGGGGTGCAGCGGCGAGAGACAGGGGGTGCAACGGCGAGAGACAGGGGGTGCAACGGTAACAGAGTGGGGGTGCAGCGGCGAGAGAGAGACAGGGAGTGCAACGGCGAGAGACCGGGGGTGCAACGGTAACAGAGTGGGGGTGCAACGGCAAGAGACAGGGGGTGCAACGGTAACAGAGAGGGGTGAAACGGTGACAAAGAGGGGGGGGTGTACCGTGCAATGCCTTGTGAGAGAGATTATTATACAGATGACAATTTGCAGGGGCAGCAAAGGTGACACAGAGAGAGTGGGGGTGCACATTGTAATCTGTATAATAGTCTCTCTCACGAGGCATTGCACGGTGCACCCCCCCTCCCCCTTCTCTCTGAGATTATTATACAGATTTCAACGCGACAGTGGCGATATCGGCCGCGGCCCGCCGCTGATTGCATTTTGACTGACAGGCAGACTGAGGCAGTGACAGCATGCAAAAGCAGGCAGCCTACCGGGAATTTTCCCGGTATCGCGGTAGGCCAGTCCGGCCCTGCCGGTCGCCCCCCGTTCTCAGATCACTGATGAGAGGAGAGGAGAGATCACACTTTCATTTCGGCAGTTCCCCTCCCTGCTGTCATGTCGTGGCTGAAAAGAGGAGAAAAAACACTTTGGTTTAATGGTTCTCATGTTGCAGCTGGAGAAGGAAAGAGGAGAGAACGCTTTAATTTTCGGCAGCACATACCCCCCTCCATTTTCACCCCCCCCCAGTTCTCAATTCGCAGCAGGAGGAGGAAATAGTGAGGTGACACTGTCATTTTCGGCACCCCCCCCCCCCAGTTCTCAATTTGCGGCAGGAGGAGGAAGAGGTGGGTGAGATGACACTGTAATTTTCGGCAGCATCTGCCCCCCACCCCCCAGTTCTCAATTTGTGGGCAGGAGGAGAAAGAGGTAAGATGGCACTGTTATTTTCGGCAGTGCCCCCCACCCAGTTCTCTGTTCCAGGGGGCATATGCTTGAAGCTGTGTAGGGGCCCCAACATTTCTGATGACTGCCCTGAGGTTAAAACAGGAACAGCTGTGCAGGAGGCTTAAAAGAACATGGCAAGACTGAGCAGAGCAACAAGACACAAGTTAGTTATACTGCATCGACAAGATTCCTACCAGACAATGATTTCAAAGCAGACTAGGGTTTCAAGCTATTTTAAAGAAGCATACAGAAACTGTCAACATTGAGGACCATAGATTCAGTGGTCAGCCAACAGCCAATAAAACATCATGCTTATTTCCCTTCAATATCAAAAGATGTCCAGCAGGGCCATCAGAACAAAATTGGGGGAAACCAGTGGGACCCAGGTACACCAATTTACTGTCCGGAAGTGGTCTTCATGGGAGAAATGTGGCCAAAAAGCCAACGTGGAAACAAGGCTCAACTATGCATTAAAACATAGGAACTGGTGCAGAAAAATGTCAGCAGGTGCTCTGGACTGATTAGTCAAAATGTGAAATATTTGGCCATAGCAGGAGGCAGTTTGTCTGCTGAAGGGCTGGGGAACAGTACAATAATGAGTGTCTGCAGGTAACAGTGAAGCATGTTGGAGGCTTTTTGGAACGTTTTGGGCTGCATTTCTGCAGTTGGAGATTGAAATTGGAGATTAGGTCAGGATCAATGGTGTCCTTAATGCTGAGAAATACAGGCAGACACTTTTAAGAGTGGTCGCAGTCCCCCTAAAAATCGCTGATCACCGCCACTACTAGTAAAAAAAAAATTATACTAAAAATGACATAAATATATCCCCTATTTTGTAGACGCTACAACTTTTGCGCAAACCAATCAATTTACGCTTGTTGAATTTTTTTTAAACAAGAATGTGTAGAAGAATACACATCGCCCTAAACTGATGATTTTTTTTTTACCTTTTTGGGGGTGATATTTATAGCAAAGAGTAAAATGTTTTTATTTTTTTTTCTAAATTGGCGCTCTCTCTTTGTTTATAGTGAAAAAAATAAAAACCGCAGAGGCGATACAAATATCACGAAAATAAAGCTTTATTTCTGGGGAAAAAAGGACATACATTTTGTTTGTGTTCAATGTAGCACGACTGCGCAATTGTCAGTTCAAGCGACGCAGTGCCGTATCGCAAAAAATGGAAGTGGGTTAATCTTCCAGGTCTGAAGAAGTTAATGTAAAATCTTTATCCCAAGTGGAGCAAAACTGTTGCTGCAACTGCAGTGTGAGCTGTTTGGCTTCAGTTTGTTAGTGTATCTAAGACCCCTTTCACACTAAGGGGGCATTGCAGGCGCTATAGCCTTAAAAATAGCGCCTGCAATCTGCCCTCAAACAGCTGCTCCATTGTCTCCAGTGTGAAAGCCTGAGGGCTTTCACACTGGAGCGTTTCACTAGCAGGACGGTAAAAAAAGTTCTGCTAGCCGCATCTTTGGAGCGGTGTGTTTACTGCTCCTCCACCGCTTCTGCCCATTGAAATCAATGGGACAGCGCGGCTATACCTCCCACAATGTGCTGCTTCAGCAGCGCATTGTGGGCGGTTTTAACCCTTTATCTACCGCGAGCGGGGGTTAAAAAACGCCCGCTAAAGGCCGGAATGCACAGCAAATCTGCCCATAGCGGCTGTGGTAAAAATAGCAGTGTTTTACCGCCGACACTATGGGTGGCTCAGTGTGAAAGGGGTCTAAATCTGTTAGTTCATCTAACACTCCCCTTCCCCCAGACTGACCCTGCTGCTGTTCAAAGGTGCCTAGGTCTAAGGCCGCGTACACACGATCGGTCAAAACCGATCGTGTGTGGGCCCCATCGGTCGGTTATGCTTCAGTCAAAAAAAAGAAAACTTGCTTTAAAATTTAACCGATGGATGCCTAACCAATAGGTCAAAACCGTTCACTAGTATGCAAAAGCATTGGTTAAAAAGCATGCTCAGAATCAAGTTGACGCTTGCTTGGAAGCATTGAACTTTTTTTTTTTCAGCACGTCGTTGTGTTTTACATCACTGTGTTCTGATACTGTACGATCGTTTTTATAAACGATGGTGTGTAGGCACATCAGACCATCAGTCAGCTTCATCGGTTAACCGATGAAAACACAGTCCTTTGGACCATTCTCATCGGATGGACTGATCGTGTGTACGCGGCCTAATACATGAGGAGGTGTGTTATTGGCCAGATAACCAGTTAAAAACAGAGGGGAAAAGTTTACACTCCCCGTTCTTTAGCTCCAGTGACCGATCGTGGGACACCGGTTGGTGATCGGGTCCGTGGGTCCCGCGGTCACGGAGCTTCCGCCGGGTCGCGTGCACTCGCACGACCCCACGGCTGGGCTTAAAGAGACAGGTACGTGATTGTGCCCAGCAGTGCCATTCTGCCAACGTATATATGGCGTGAAGGGGTCCTTAAGTGGTTAATATAAGGAAGGCAAGACAAGTTTGTGTTATTTTAACATCCATAGATATAGTTGCTATAAAACTGGCAGGTATGAATTCTGACAAGACTAACAGTTTTATGTGATTAGCTCAGAGAAGATTGATGTAAAAGGTAAAGAACAGAGATTGACCACTGTAATATAGTTAAGAATCTGTTCCATGACTGGGTGCTCACAGAGATTTATGAAGTTATTTTCACATGGGCCTATGTAAATAGCAGAACATGTCTGCTTCGTGCTGATTTCTAATAAACTGCCTTTGGCTGGAAAGCTATTGTCTTGAGCTATGCTTAAAATTAATGAGTATAATTTTACTATAAAGATTAGAGCATGAGAACCTCGGCCTTCCTCCCTTGAGAGCTTTCCTAATTATGTTAGAAAAGCTTTATAAAGAATGTTTCCTACCAGAAGACAAAAGTTAGGATGAACGCTTTTGTTAAGGACTTAACTAACTGCAATTTGGAAGTTCCTTTTTTATTGTCGTCCTATAATAATTGATCCATACTTTGTATATTTGATTTGTGGTGGAGGTCAGTGTTTCAAGAGAAACTCATAATTTAAAGGCCATTTGAAGTCACAGAAATATACATTCAGCCAGATATTTTGCTAACAACATTAATAGTCTTACCCTTACGCCGCGTACACACGATCGGTAAACCGATAAGAACGGTCTGATGGACCGTTTACATCGGTCCAAACAGATCGTGTGTGGGCGCCATCGGTTATTTATCCATCAGTAAAAAAAAAAGCAAACTTGTTTTAAATTTAACTGATGGATACCTAACCGATAGCAAAAAAACGATTGTTTGTAGGCACGACCATCAGTTACAAATCCATGCATGCTCAGAATCAAGTCGACGCATGCTTGGAAGCATTGAACTTCATTTTTTTCAGCACGCCTTTGTGTTTTACGTCACCGCGTTGTGACACAATCATTTTTTTAACCAATGGTGTGTAGGCTCGACAGACCATCAGTCAGCTTCATCGGTTAACCGATAAAACGGTCTATTAGACCGCTCACATCGGATGGACTGATCGTGTGTACGCGTCATAAGGTTCCATTTATAGAACTTGTGGAAGGGGTCCAAATATGACTGTGTGACACAACAAGAGTCAGACCTAGTGCATTTCATTGTAGTGTTAACCCCCATAAGGGCTGCTGGTTGGTGTCCCTATGTCTTTTCTCTCTGTATAGCAGCAGCCAGGCACAAAGCAACTTCCACGTCTCTGGCTCAAAAAAAAACTAGAGCAGGGGTCTTCAAACTATGGCCCTCCAGTTGTTCAGAATTACAATTCCCATCATGCCTAGTCATGTCTGTGAATGTCAGAGTTTTACAATTCCTCATGGTAGTTCTGCAACAGCTTGAGGGCCATAGTTTGGAAATTCCTGGTCTAGGGGTTGACTATTTTAACGATTTATTGCAGATAAACTTAGATGGGGATTTGTGAGCAGTGAGCAGAGCAAAAAAACACTGAAAAAGAATAATAGCTTGTGAGCAAGAGCAGAGTCTAAAATAGGCAAAAGCAACATATTGTACAAAATGTCAACACAGTACAACTAGGCCCGGCAGGGAGGCGTGACCCTCTCGAGCCACTTTTGAACTGTAACAGCAGTCTGTAGACTTGAATGATGCCAACAGCATCTGCAACAAGGAGCACCATGTGGCCTGACTGGTCCAAACCCAAAAGGCAGGCTTCCTGAAGTGAGGTAGATGTAGTCCCTGCACTGTCCCTTCTCCTCTGAAACCTTTGCCTATCTCTAAGCACTTTCCCCATCAGACAGGGAACCTATCTGTACTCTGTGCACCAAACCTGGGGGCCAGTGTCTTAAACAGACACTGCCCTGACCCAAAATTGCCGCTAAGGCCACAGGAGCATCAGCATCCAATTGGCCAAGTTTCTCACCACTTCCTTCCCCTCCTACATTTTTATTTTGGCCTAGCACTACCTACAGTGCAGAGTGCAGACTGCACCTGCCTAAAAGCTTTCTAACACAGTCCTCCAAGTGTTAGGACATGATACAGGCAGGAGATCCCTTCTTGGATGTCTCCCTTGGAATCAAGCAGGTAGAGTTCGTAGCACTCCCAGATAAGATCCTCAGTGGCATTCACCTTAACAGTGAAGGAGGATAGACCCCAGCAGCTAAGCACAGCTGGGACCTCGATGAGCTAGGCAGAATCTTCAGTAGAATGGCCTGGAAGGGCTAGCAGCCCTCCAGGCTGGGAATCTATTTTCCTGGAAAAGAACCCTGCTCTATGGGCCACTGGGCCTCCAAACTATGTATGCACTCCCCAACCACTATCCAACTTCTCAGGGATTGGCATGGTCTGCATAAATAGTCAGGCTGCTTATTCGATTCTCCCACCCACTATGTTCTGGAAGTCTCCAGAAAACGGGGAAGAAATGAAACTTGCAGCCTGCAGATCCCAGAGCAGCCTAAAGCAATCACACACTGCTCTGCTGATTACAGGAGAGTTAAATAATTAAATTTACCTAACCAAACCAAAGAGCCTGTTGGGGAGGGTGTTGCATAATAATCAGCTATCGGTAACAGAACTATTCTAAAAAAAAAAAAACTCTCTTCTACAGCAAGACAAGTCTGTCTGTGCTGAGGGGTGTGTATGTTCTTTGGTATGCCAGCATAGAGCTTTGGAGTGTGAGAGTAAGTAGTATTTTTTGAGGCACAATTTATAGCATGAATTGGAAGAAGACTAGAAAGTGTTATCAAGGTGTGGACATTTAAATGAGCTATAAAAATTGCAATATATAATTGCAATATATTTCCCGAATGACCGAACAGCGAAAGTTCACCCATCCCCAGTCCCTCATTCCCATTTCAAAATGTTGGGAGGTATGCTACAAGGAGTACATTTATACCTGATGAAGGCCATTTGCCAGTATATGGCTATTGCAATAGCTGATTTATTACAGATTTAAAATATATATATATAGCATCCCTTTAAATGTTTATTTAGAGCAGGGATCCTCAAACTACGGCCCTCCAGCTGTTGTAGAGCTACACATCCCATGAGGCATTGTAACACACTGACATTCACAGACATTACTAGGCATGATGGGAATTGTAGTTCCTGAACAACTGGAGGGCCGTAGTTTGAAGACCCCTGATTTAGGCCCCTTTCACATTGAGGCGTGGAGCCGCGGTGACGGTATAGCCGCGCTATTTGTAGCGCCGCTATACCGTCGTGTTTACCGCGATATTCGGGCGCTAGCGGTGAGGTTTTAACCCCCGCTAGCGGCCGAAAAAGGGTTAATACCGCCCGCGTTGCGGGCGGTATTACCGCGCTATTACCGCGGTTTCCCATTGATTCCAATGGGAAGGCGCGCTATAGGAGCGGTGAACACACCGCTCCTATACCGCGGTAAAGATGCGGCTAGCAGGACTTTTGGAGCGTTCCTGCTAGCGCACCGCTTCAGTGTGAAAGCCTTCGGGCTTTCACATTGAACACTACAGGGCATGATTTTTCATGCGGTATAGCAGCGCTATTTTTAGCGCTGTACCGCATGAAAAACGCCTCAATGTGAAAGGGGCCTTAGAGATATCTATCTCTAGAATTGGTAACAAGGTAAAAAAAAAATATCTAAAAAAGATTTCACTCAGCAACACAATCAGAGCACAGCTTTGACCTTTCTTAACATGTTGACCACAAGCCACCTATTACATCCTGTGGGACCATATGAGCTTTGTACAGTGTAAACATTTAGAGCTAATTACAAGATCAATACAGAGCTGTTAGCTGCCATTCCGGGTCTCTTTACACCATGTTTCTTCAGGGAAGACAGTGACTCTCCATTGTCTGGGAATAGTATTTCACAGCAGAGCAAAAGCTCAGTTTCATCGGTTTGCCTGTTTAGAAAGAAAAACAGACCCCAAGACATTTAATAATACAACAATGCGTGTGAATTATTAAGAGGACAACATACAGTAATTTGCGGTGCATGCATTAATGAGCATTAGTCACTAATGGCCATGGGTAATATTCTAAATCTACACTCTTAAATTGTTGCAATAGCCTTACCTCTCAGGAATTTCCTACAGTAAAGTATATGTAACTTTAATTACTAAAATCTCATAAAAGCTTTAACATGCAAATTTTCTTTTCTAAATTGTTTATTGGCATAGTACCCATCCTAAAGTAATACTAAAGTCTAGACGTTTTTTTTTTTACCATAATGCATTCTCTGCATTAAAGTATTACTAAATAGGGATGTTCGAGTTAAATGCAAGTTCGGCTCGAACATCAGTTGTTTGTATGTTCGTCTGCTCGCCAAATAGCGAACAATTCGGGGCGCTCGCGGCAAATTCGAAAGCTGCAGAACACCCTTTAAAAGTCTATCGGATAAAGTGCTAATTTTAAAGGCTTATATGCATGGTATTGTCATAAAAAGTGTTTGGGGACCCTGAGTTTTAAAAACTGCGGGCCAGATTCACAGAGCCCTTACTCCTGTCTAACTGGTGTTAGACTGGAGTAATTTCAAATTACGCGCGTTTTTTAGCTAGTCGGAAACCTCAAACCATGAATAGACGGCTGCGGGCTTCAATTCGGCTGGATTACGTGTTCGTACACCTTCGGATCTACGCTGCAATAAAATTGCGGCCACTGGGTGGACTTCCCGATGTTTTCCGCGTCGGGGTATGCTAATGAGCTTTTGCCGGTGATCCCCGAAATTACGATCTTCAATCGCAATATCTTACGGCATCTTTAGTCATCTTTTTTTTGCGTAACACTATACCAGCTTTTTGCTGCTCTAATATTAGACAGCCCATGTTAAGTATGGCCGTCGTTCCCACGTCGAATTTCTACGTTTTCCAACGTCTTTTATTATTTTTTACGTAAGTCGTCCGGGAATAGGAATGTTCGTAAACGACGCTACTCAAACAACGAATGACGTAACGACGTGATTTCGCGCAATGCACGGCGGGAAATTTCTGAACGGAGCATGCGCAGTTCGATCGCCGCGGGGACGCGCTTAATTTAAATGCTTCACGCCCCCTAATCGCGTATTTCGATTACGCGGCGAGAAATAGACTACGCCGCCGTAGCGTACAGGCAAAAATCTACCAGAATTCGGTGTAGAGCCTGGTAAAATACGGCAGCGTAGAGTATTTCGATTACGCAGCGCAATATTAAGTGTATCTGAATCTGGCCCTGCATTTTTTTTCGGGAGCAGTGATTTTAATAATGCTTTAAGTGAAACAATAAAAGTGAAATATTCATTTAAATTTCATACCTGGGGGGTGTCTATAATATGCCTGTAAAGTGGCACATTTTTCCCCATGTTTAGAACAGTCCCTGAACAAAATGAATTTTCTAAAAGGGAAAAAATTTAATTTTAAACTACTCACGGCTATAATGAATTGTCAGGTTCCCGCAATACAGATAAAAGTCATTGGAAAAAACAGCATGGGTTCACCCCCCCCCCCCCCCCCCCCAGACCAAGACCAGGCCTTTTGGGTCTGGTATGAATATTAAGGAGAACCCTGAACCAAAGATCAGGATGAATTACTTACAGGCCGGTTAAAGTATATGCTACAGAGTTCAATGATGACTTGTTTTGAGTTTGAACCTCTTTGACTGCTTATTAAAAGTGGGGGAGAGGTACCTAGTTTTTATAGAAACACGCTCCTGCCTTGACTATTAGAGCTCAAGTTTGTTGCTTCGCCCACAGACTCTTATCTCATCGCAGGTCCCGGTCCCAGTAAGCTGTGGGACCATTCACAATGCGCAGTGTGGTGGGGAGCTGGCTGTGAAGCTGCAGTGAGTCACATCTAGCTTCCCAAACAAGAGATGCAGTAGCCAGGAACCTGAAAACAGGTGAGGAACCAGCCCTGGTGAGGATAGAGCTGGATCCTTGGACAGGTAAGTATCCTTTTATTAGAGTCAGCAGCTACAATATTTGTGATGGTACTGCAGGGGGGTGATCCCTGTAGTTGGCCCTCTGTATGTCTGTATCGCTGTTACAGAGAGAGCCATACAGTGAATTAGTTCCAGTAATTGAACCCCCCCACTGTGCCAATCACCCTTCTTGCCCCCATTCAATTCACCCATTCACCCAGCTGCATGGGCCCCCCTGCTGGCCTGGGCTCAGTACAGGAGGACCAGTGGTACTCTTTTACCCACAGCCCTGCATGCCAGTATCAGAATACTGCTGCAATATATTGCAGCTTAGGTACATGATCTCCGTGAAGGCACTAGAGACATTGCCTTCCTTGGGATTATCTGTCCAGGGTGTCACTAACACATTTAGGGGAGCCAGGAAGTGGAAGTAAGTTAATCAAGTAAGGTAAGTATATGAAAACGTTTTCCTAATCAACATTAGATTTGTCAATTTCAGCATGCAGTGAATCATGGTAATGTGAAGGTTAGAAAAGGGGGAAATATTCACTTTAAAGGTAAAATAGCCTTAACCTTAACCTAACAGGCAAACTGAGCGCCATAGCAATGGATTCTCACATAAATGTATCCCCTAAACAAATCCCTACAATTATACCCAATCTCTACCCATTTGCATACTACCTAGCATTTCCTAAACCTTTCCACCAAATCCTTATAGTACCAACCAGTTGTGGCTGGTGGGTTCTTCTTTGTGGGGGTGACAAACAAACAACAACCACCCTCCAGCAGCGTGGCTCAGCACCCCCCATTTGGGTGGTCCGGCATGGCACTTACCTGCTCATGTGGCGGGGCTGTGGTGTTCTCTCCTGGAGTGTGGGCAGTGGCCACAGCGGCTCCAGTGTCCACTCCTTCAACTTCCTCTGCCAAAGCTCTAGGCTTTCAATAGGATCGCCTGATGCGTTGGCCAATCGGGAAACAGGCCTTACAGACCTGCCTCTTGATTGGTGGGGAGGAACTTTTGTGCGATAATTCATCCTTTTTTGAAGCCTATTAGAGCCTCTGGCTGCATTAGACTCCATGGTCCAGCGCCACTGATATGTAGATCAGAGGGCCGGACGCATGGATAGTGGAGGTGGCGTCCGTGCGCCCTCTATGAATGGGCCACCACTGGTGCCAACCTCCTGATGCTAAAAGCAACTGATCTGTCCCTGATCTGATGTTGTGTAATTATAGGTGCATTTTGCAGAATAAGGATTAAACCAGACACTGGTTATTATGGTATTTGGTTGCTATATTATATGAATGAATGCCTGATAGATGCAGAACATATAGTTTATATCAATGACAAAGTTCTGACAGTAAAAGATTGCTCTGCTGAAAAAAAAAAAAATCACTGGTGCTATTTATCGCCCTTGCAGGAAGTCGACCCAGTCTAGGCTCAGTCACTATGGAAGGCAATAATCCTTACTTAGGAAATACAGCACAGTCTTTAAAAAGTGTGGGAATCCTCTACCATGCCAAATTTCTTGATAGCATGCATTTAAGCCAGAAAAAAAAAATATATATTTTTTAGATTATGTGGCATACATGATGTGCTGTAGTTTACAGGGCCTTTAAAAAGTATTCATACCCCTTAAAATGTTCCACATTTTGTCATGTTAAAAATGAAAAACATAAATGTATTTTATTGGGATTTTATGTGATAGACCAACACAGAGTGGCACATACATGTAAATGTTTTTCAATTTCTTTTACAAATAAATATGTGAAAAGTGTTACGGACATTTGTACTGATTCATTACTTTGTAGAACCACCTTTCACTGCAATTATAGCTGCAAGACTTTTTGGGTATGTCTCTACCAGCTTAGCACTAGAGAGTGACATTTTTGCCCATTCTTCTTTTCAAAATAGCTCAAACTCTGTCAGATTAGATGAAGAGAGTCTGTGAACAACAATTTTCAAGTTTTGCCACAGATTCTCAATTGGATTTAGGTCTGAACTTTGATTGGGCCATTCTAAGGCCTCGTACACATGATCGGACATATCCGATGAAAACGGTCCGCGGACCATTTCCATCGGATATGTCCGATCGGGAGTTTGATCCGATGGCGTGTACACACCATCGGATCAAATTCCCCGCCGCCGGACGGCGCGGTGACGTGGCGGTGACGCGGCGGTGACGTTGACGCCGCCACGTCACCGCCACGTCACCACACCAGGAAGTTAAACACTTCCGCGCATGCGCCGAATCCATTCGGCGGTGGCGCGGCGGCGGTGGGGGACGACATGTCTGCTGGTAAGTGTACTAACCAGCAGACATGTCGGGCGGACAGATTCCCACCGGATAGATTTCAAAGCATGCTTTGAAATCTGTCGGGTGGAGAAATCTGTCCGCTAGCCCATACACACGAGCGGAGATGTCTGCTGAAACGGTCCATCGGACCGTTTTCAGCGGACATATCCCCTCGTGTGTACGAGGCCTTACACATACATATGCGCTTTGATCTAAACCATTTCATTGTTGCTCTGGCCCTATGTTAAGGGTTGTTGTCCTGCTGGAGGGTGAACCTCTGGACCAGTCCCAAGTCTTTTGCAGACTCTATCAGATTTTCTTCTAAGATTGCCCTGTATCTGTGTCCATATATCTTCCCACCAACTCTAACCAGCTTCCCTGTCCCTGCTGAGGAAAAACATCCCCACAACATGATACTGCCACCACCATATTTCACGGTGGGGATGGTGTGTTCAGGGTAAAGTGCAGTGTTCATTTCTCCTCACACAGAGTTACATTTTGGTCTCATCTGACATGGGCACCTTCTTCCACATGTTTGCTTTGTACCCCACTTCTCGCAAACTGCAATCAGGACTTCTTATGGCTTTCTTTCAACAATAGATTTCTTCTTGCCACTCTTCCATAAGGCACATTTTGTGGAGTGCACGACTAATAGTTGTCCTGTGAACAGATTCTCCTACCTGAGCTGTGGATCTCTTCAGCTCCACCAAATTTACCATGGGCCTCTTGGCTGCTTCTCTGATTAATGCTCTCCTTGCCCATCCTGTCCGTTTAGGTGGACAGCCATACCTTGGTAGGTTTGCAGTTGTTCCATACTCCTTACATTTTTGGATGATGGATTGAATAGTGCTCCGTGAGATGTTCAAAGCTTTAACCTTCTCTACAACTTCATTCCTGACCTGTCTGGTGTGTACCGTGTGTTCTTTGGCCTTCATGATCCTGTTTGTTTCCAAAGGTTCTCTAACAAACCTCTGAGGGCTTCACAGAACAGCTGTATTTATACAGAGATTAAATTACACACAGGTTGACTCTATTTACTAATTAGGTGACTTCCAGAGGCAATTGGTTCTACTATGTTTTAGTTAGGGGTATCAGCGTAAAGGGAGCTGAATACATATGTATGCATCACTTTTCAGATATTATTTTGTAAAACATGTTGAAAAACATTTTCCTTCCACTTCACAATTATGTGCCACTTTGTGTTAGTCTACTACATAAAATCCCAATAAAATACAGTTATGTTTTTCAAGGCACTGTATGCTCAACCAGAACCATGAGAATGATATGTTAAACCTAAATCACGTTTGGATCTATAAAATATACAGGGAATCTTTGGTAGAGGTTATATAAAAAAAAAAAATAGAAGGCTAAAATGTTCTGTACAAAAGTGGAGGAAGTGCCATAGTAACACAACAAATTACTTGTTTCATTTTCTTAGAAAATAAAATATGAAACTTAATTGGTCACTATGATTAAAAATTTCCCTTTTGCACAGAATTTTGGTGGAGCTGGAGGAAGTGTGTGTGTGTGTGGTGATTACCTTTGTGGCGGACAGGACTTGTAGTTACTTTATTCAGTGACGCAGCTGTGCAGGCAGAGCCCCGCTAAGCCCCACTGATTTAATCCTGGCTTAGACCTAAATATGAGTGTGACATTGTATAAAAGATGAAGTTAGCCTTTAAGGGGGGTGGTATGTCTTATACTTGGAACTAGATTATTTTGAGTTGTGCACCACACCTTTTAAGAGGTGCATTGATGCAACACTGTGGCTTTAAATTGTATGGGACTAGAGACTAAACTCAATATTATCTTAACCTCCCTAGCGAAATGATTCTTTCTGGTTTTAGGTGCTGAAAGCAATACCATTATTTTGCAAGGAAATGTGGCGTTTTACATTGTAGGCCTGTAATTCTTAGGAATAACTCACTTAAAGTGGAAGTAAACCGACCTATGATTTTCAGGCAAGGAAGCTGCCATCTTGGCCTATGTTTAATCTTCAACTGCCATGGTGCTGTACGTGTTATCAGTTATGACACCAGCCATTGGATGGTTTGACAGTTGGCTGAGAGCACAACCAATGTGACAGTTAGCAATCCTGGCATGCCGGAAATGTAACTGCTTTTTGAAACTGTTAAATCGATGGGTTTACTTCCGCTTTAAATCTGGGAAAACAAGAGTCTAGTAGACATCTCAAACAAAATCATAAATTATAATATAATAAATAACTATAAGTAATTATAACAAATAAAATTATAATAACAATTATTCAATAATGTAATCAAAATAAAAACACTGAAATTTGCTCAGTTACAGAATTGTCACTGTCTTTACTTTTATTTCCCCACAAATCTCTATCGCTCAATTCTGCAAGTGATTTTATAATCCGTTTTCTATCTGCTCTAAAACCACTTTTGACATAAAGGGACACTTTTTGGTTGCTATGGACAATCTACAGTTTGCAGGCAGAAAGAACAGTTTTTATTATACAAAAGTAAATGTAGGACACTGGACAGACCACTAGGGACAAAGGGGTGTGTATTTTTTACATACAGTACTATAATATGTAAGATTACAGTATACTGTATGTAATGTGTTTGTTTACTTTTTTGAATTTGGCACTGTTCTCCACCCCCGTGTGTCATAACGTCGCAGGGAATGGAGATCGGTGGCACACAGGCACTGTGTGAATTAAGCGAGGACGCCGCTCGCTCACACATCAGGGAGGCATCGCAGGATACTGCCAGGGGGGGGTTAATCTTTAACCACTTCAATACAGGGCTTTAAATCCCACCTCCTTCCCGGGCATATTCTGGCACTTCTCTCCTACATGTACAAATCATCATTCTTTTGCTAGAAAATTACTCAGAACCCCCAAACATTATTAATGTCTTTTTAGCAGACACCCTAGGGAATAAAATGGCGGTCATTGCAACTTTTTATCTTGCATCGTATTTGCGCAATAATTTTTCAAATGGCTTTTTTTTGTAAAAAAAAATGGTTTTATAAATTAAAAAATAACAAAACAGTAACGTTAGCCCAATTTTTTGGTAAAATATGAAAGAGGATGTTACGCCGAGTAAATAGATACCTAACATGTCATGCTTTAAAACTGCGTATACTCATGGAATGGCGCCAAACTTTGTTACTTAAAAATCTCCATAGGCGACACTTTAAGATTTTTACAGGTTACCAGTTTAGAGTTACAGAGGAGGTCTAGTGCTAGAATTGTTGCACATGCTCGCGCACGCGGCGACACCTCACATGTGTGGTTTGAATGACGTTTACATACGTGGGTGGGACTTACGTGTGCGTATGCTTCTGAGCGCGAGCTACCGGGGACAGGGGCATTTAAAATGTTTTCTTATTATTATTTATTTTTTATACTTTTTTTTTTCTTTACATTTTTTTCAATCGCTTTTATTCCTATTACAAGGAATGTAAACATCCCTTGTAATAGGAAATGTGTGTGACAGGTCCTCTTTAAGGAGAGATGCGGGGTCAATAAGACCCCACATCTCTCCTCCAGGCTGGAAAGAATGAGATCGTGAAAAAAATTTCACAGATCTCATTCAAACTAGCCGCAATTGCGGTTTGTTTACTTACGGGGACCCGGGCGTGACGTCATCACATCGCGCCCGGGCCTTCCGACGGTCATAGAGATGACTGGTGACCATCTGGTCACCAGTCATCTCTATGGCAAACATCCGGTGGACGGCGATCATCTCTCCGGGCCCCCGATGGGACGGAAGAGACCGGGGAAGCACCGGATGGCGGCGGGAGGGGGGATGTCACCTCCCGTCGCCTGTAAGAATGATCTAGCGGCGGAACCGCCGTTATGATCATTCTTACGGTGCACAGGATTGCCGCCGCTAAAAAATTATATCTCAATGATGCCTCTGGGTGCAGGCATCATTGAGATATCCCCCCGCAAAGCCCAGGACGTCATATGATGTCCACTCGGGATAACAGGTCCCCGTTTTGGACGTCATATGACGGTGTGCGGGTATCAAGTGGTTAAATATATTAAATATAATAAAACAATTAGTCTTAAAGTGTGGTATGAATGGCCGCGGCCCTTTATTACTGGTATGATAATATTAGAACCAATAATAACCAATATATTTTTGATGATTTAACATTTTATAACCTTCTGTAGATTAACATACCAATGGTTCAGCTTTAAAAGCTTGAACCAACCAATTTATAACAAAAAAAAAAAACACTATTCCCTTCACCAGAAAGGATATTCGAAATGTGGAAGGACCGCGACAAGTGGAGGGGTGCCTTTAATTCTGCTGCAGCCGTTGTTCTGATGAAAACCATTGGTCTGATTTAATTTATAACCTCTTCTTTCTTCTTAGGGCCCTTTCACACTAGCGGACGAATGGTCCGCTAATTACAAGTCCGTTAACGGACTTGTAATGGGCCCCTATGGGAGCGGATCCGTTAGCGCAGGAGTCTCCAAACTACGGCCCTCCAGGTGTTCAGGAACTACAATTCCCATCATGCCTGGTCATGTCTACGAATGTCAGAGTTTTACAATGCCTCATGGGAAGTGTAGTTCCACAGCAGCTGGAGGGCCGTAGTTTGGAGATCCCTGCGTTAGCGGATGATGCATCCGCTAACGTCCGCAAGATCCGCATCCGTTTTTTCGGACGGAAGAATGTCCTATTTTTCTTCCGTCCGGTGGAACGGATCGGGTGTAAACGGACAGACGGTCCGTTTCCATCCGATTCCCCATAGGGGATAGCGGAGGAGAGACAGGGCGGTCCCTGCATAGTGTGCGGGGACCGCCCTGTCCACCCGACAGCTCAGCGGAGACCCCCCGCTAAGCCGACGGACACACGGAGCAGACCACAAAACGGACCGCTCCGTGTGAAAGAGCCCTTATAGGTTTGTTGAATCACCTGACCAACTGTAGAATCTTCTAGAAGTCAAATGTCAGCTGACAGGATGACCAGTTAATAACTGTATTTTATTTTTAAATTTACAGCGAACTGTCCTTATTTCCATCGGTAGGGGGCACTATTGCGTTCTCCCTACTTTCATTTGCAAATTTATGCAACAAAAACCTCTGTTTTTAGCATTAGTGGAAACAGTTTAGTGTGTTTATTTTGCTGATTGGCTTGAATGTGAACTGATTAGTATGCTGCTTCTCCTTTCACTGTCCATTCAGTGAGCTAGAATGCATTCTTGTGGGATTTCATATCTCAGCTTTCTATGAGGACATGGTGGCCTCAACTGTGTCTCACGGAGGCATCAGAAGGCAGGAAAAAATAATATATATATCTTTTTTGTACATGCAGTATTTTTTTAGGCTGTATTTGGGGATTCGGAGGGTAGGGAGTAAAGCAGACTTTCCATTTTCCATATTTATTGTGAGATGTATATTATAATTATCCTACAGCTTGACTCTCTCAGCAGTAAAACAGCTTCTCTGTCCTTTCCTCGCGGTTTCTGAAAACAGACCATACCATTTTTTTCAAAGCAGGTGCATCTAATAGAACAGTTTGTGTAATTAGGATTCTAAAACACACAATGTAAATAAAAAGAAAATAACACACAATGAAATTTAGGATATGTGTTTAAGATTTATTCTTTATTATACTGTGCTGATGGACAAAGGGAGTGCTTAGTAAATGAATATGCATTGAAAATAAGCTATGGGAGAATAGTTAATAATTGATTGTTTTGTGGAAAGGTTATGTTACTGAGACAAAAGGTAATGGCAATGGAGTCCGGTGCCGCACAGCTTATGTTTTCATCATTAAATCTACTTTGCAATTGCCTTGTTCTCATTACCCTTCACATTGGGTTTGGGTGACCTTGCCCATCAAGCATTCGATGATTTGCATTTAGCCCCAATACAGAATTTTATTTTGTGAATGGAAAATGTCTTTCCTTATTAAACTTGATTAGATTATATCCATTATTTTTGATTCTTCACTAAATACCAGGTCCTTACGAAGCACTGTAAAGATAGATTGGTTGTCAGAATAGATAAACTGCTAAGATAGTCTTGGTATTTTTTTTATTTCTTTTTGAAAGATGTAAAGGAAGGGAAGAGAAACACAGTGAATCCGGAAAGTATTCACCGTGCTTCAGTTGAAAATTCATTATTTGCTTCGAAATTCTACAAACAATACTCCATAATGACAATGTGAAATCTCCATCTAGTGCCCGACGTGCACTCTACTTAGTTCAATGGTACACTTAGGGCCACCATCAGGAAATTTGGGGCCCCTTACACAGCTTCAGGTGCAGAGTAAACAATAAAAAAAAGGGGGATGCCATCCAGGGGGGGGGGGGGGCTTTGGGTGCTAACAAATACAACTTAACAAATAAAATAAAAAAAGTTAACAAAAAATTAAAATTACAAATAAATAAAAAAAGGGGGATGTCACCCGGGCCCCTGGGGACCACCGGGCCCCTTAGAGGTCGGGGGGAGGGGGGCTTTGGGTGCTAATGAAAAAAACTATTTTAATTTCTAAATAAAACAAATAAAAAAAGGGGATGCCATCCGGGCTCCTGGGGACCATCGGGCCCCTTACAGGTGTACTGCCTGTATCCTCCTGCTGGTGGCCCTGGGTATACCACTAGAGTGCATTGACGAGAAACCTCCAGAAACTTGCCAGGGGGCCCCCAAGGTTTTTACTGCCCAGAAGGTAAGAAGGAGGGGGTATTCACAGATCCAATCACTGTTGTATTTGCCACATCCCTAAGTAACATGAGACAAAAGGAGTCGATTCCCCCTGGTTAGGACTTTAGAGGCCAAATAACATTTAAGTATAAAAACTTGATCTTTAATAAGACAGAAGGTGTACACAAATAGGCACTTGATAAAAGCACACAAAACGCACCTTGTGGTGCATACAGAGAGCAACAAATGTATAAAATACGAGAACAATGCCACCAAATTAATACATGAGCCAAAAACAAATGGCGAAGAAAACAAAACAACGACGAAACCAAAAAAAAAAGCACTCTCCTAGTGGGTGATGTGAAAATCCCAACGCGTTTCTGGTTTGACAACCGTCATTAGGGGCCACGAGGGATGAGTAGTGCGGGTTGTAGTTCAAGAAAGAGTGGTGGACCGGATATGGATACCCTTTTTGGATGTGGTTCAGGAGTAGTGTGGGAATGGAGCAGCGTCCGAGCGTCCCTTATTAACCAGGCAGGGAGGGCCCAAGACTATCCAGTGCTTGACTAGCAGGAAGATGTCCTGCCCAATTTTAAAGGCTCGAAACTGCCTATGTCCCTGTACGGGTTTGAATGAACCCACTAGCTCCGAATAGGTCCAGAGAGGTTGGTAGGCGACCTTGTCCCAGCTTAGTAGGTGCTTAGTAGTCACAAGGTGCGTTTTGTGTGCTTTTATTAAGTGCCTATTTGTGTACACCTTCTGTCTTATTAAAGATCAAGTTTTTATACTTAAACGTTGTTTGGCCTAACCAGGGGGAATCAACTCCTTTTGTCAACTGCCCAGAAGCCTCCACAGAGTTAATTCCAGCACTGGGAGGGGAAGGTGGGGAAGAAAGAAAAGGGTGTAGGGAAAGGAGAATAAAAAGGTAAAGCAAAAAGAAAAGAAAAGGTAAAAGGAATGAAGGATTTTGTCTCTGTAAGGATTCAGGTTCAAAAAAATTGTGCCCATACTGCATTTAACTCTTCTATCATGAAGAACCATTGTTGTGGATTTACTAAAGTGCACAGTCTTTTTGCTGTAAGTAAATCCACCCCATTGAGTATCAAAAAATTATTCACAAATCTTGCCATGGAAAAAAAATAATACAATTTTTTTTTCCCATTTTTCGTCTTTCTCTACATTGTCCAATATTTGATAACTCAATTTGCAATTTTAGATCTTGATTATCAGATGCTGGTCAGGTAATATGGCGTTTAAGTTTTGCAATGATTGCATCGAATCATGTATGTTATTTCCTGTCCTTATCTGACTGAACCGGTATGGTTAGAAAATTCACATTACAGACATAAAAAAACAAAACTGTTATTTTCTTCCTCCTTTTTGAAAATAATGTTCAATTTCATCATGGATTTTTTTTTCTGAAAGTGAACTTAAAGCGGAGTTCCACCCAAAATTGGAACTTCCGCTCAACCCACTCCCCTCCCCCTTACATGCCACATTTGGCATGTAATTTTTTTTTGGGGGGGGGGTGGGGGCTTCAGGAGGAGTGGGACTTCCTGTACCACTTCCTGTTTCCACCGAGGGGCTCGTCAGGCTATTAAGCTTAATCACCTACAGCAGCCCCTCCCTGTAGGCGATCGCATGGGACACTGACAGGTCCCATGCGATCGCCTGTCCAATCAACGGAGGGGGTGCACCGATCGCGCATGCGCAGTCCAGCGCACGCATGCGCAGTGGGTGCCCGGCTGTGAAGCCCGAAGGCTGTCACGGTCGGGTTCCCACACTTAGGATCAAGACGCCGGCCGGGGAGGGGGGGAGAGGAGCGGACTTCCCGGCCGGCGTGTCGCTGGATCGTGGAGCAGGTAAGTGTGTGTTTATCAAAAGCCAGCAGCTACACTTTTTGTAGCTGCTGACTTTTAATAAACACTAAATTTGGCTGGAACACCCCTTTAATTATTGGCTTGCTAAACTGAATTTTATAATCTATGTTAGGTCCTCTGCTGTACATTATAGATTTACGGCTACTTTGTACACGGTTCTGTATCTCCTATAATGCACACTGCTCAACTCTGTTATGTTGCTTATGCCACACTCTACTCTCTATACTTAATTTTGCTTTACTCTGTACACTGTGGCACCCATTATATACTCAGTTGCACTAGATCATCTATATCAGGGGTCTCCAAACTGTGGCCCGAGGGCCAGATGTGGCCCTTTGCTAGCCGTTATGCGGCCCTTGGGTCACTATTACTCCAACTGATATGAGGCACTATTCCTTCCACTGACACCAACAAGGGGGCACTATTTCTTCTACCGATATCAATGATGGTATACTATTCCTCCTACTGATAGGAGCCCTACTCCTACTGACCACCAACCCTGAGGCCACATTTATTCTCACAGGAGCTGGACCCGGGACATTTTCTGCCCCCGCTAAAGTCTGAAGGACAATAAAGTGGCCCTTTGTTTGAAAAGTTTGGAGACTCCTGATCTATATCATAGGTGTGCACCCCAAAGCCAAAACACACACTACGGATTGCTCACGGTGTTCATTCTGAAAGGGAAGGCGCCAGCAAATTACATATTTACTGCCCCCTTCCCCACTCCTAGAACATATCAGCAGTAACAGTCAATAGGAGAGGAGGGAAGCTGGCAGCGCTGTGGGGAGAAAGATGATTAGGGTGATTAGGGTGTGCCTGTGCGCCACGCCTATGACCTATATTATGCTGCACATCAACCTTTTTCAACCAGTGTGCCGTGGCACCCTGGGGTGCTGTTTGGGTTCTTTAGGGATGCTGTGACCTAAAAATGTCCCTAGATGGCCCAACATGTTTAATAACAGCAGGTGAATTAAGCCTGTCTGTTACACAAAGCCACAGGTTTTTATTGTGCAGTATGGCAGACTTGGGCACTGCCTATGCTGGCTTCCTAACAACCAATGTCATATTTTTTTTAAGCAGTATTAAACAAGTTAAGAAAACATTTATTATACTGCAGCTTACCAATTCTAATAACTGATTATAAAGTGCACAAAGGGTACAGAATGGCCAAACATGCAAAAAAGAGGGGCCTTTAACCCTGAATTTCCTGGGGTTGCAAAGCTCCTGATGGAGGCAAGGAAGGACATAGTCCACCTAGACCAAAGTCAAGTGGACCCCACTTCTTAGAAACCAGTCAAAGCCAGTCCACCAAGTACTTGGTTAGGGGCTCTCCCGAAGAAAGACCCCTACAGATGGGGAGAGGCAGAAGACCTGAAGGCCACAGAACCTCCTCTGACACCAAGGCAGGCAGGCCTCATTAATCTGCACCCTCTGTCTCTGTGCAACACATAAAAAAAAGCAAAAAACAATACATGAACGTAAGTGTACGCAAATAAATATATTACGATCAGGGGTCAGGCTCGAAGACCAGTTGCCATAGCAGTAGCAAAACAACCACTGTCCAAGATAGGTGCACAGTCACCCTAGTGCAGGGGTAGGCAACCTCGGCTCTCCAGAGGTTTTGGAACTACATTTCTCATGATGCTCAACTACACTGCAGAGTGCAAGAGCATCATGGGAAATGTAGTTCCAAAACATCTGGAGAGCCAAGGTTCCCCATAGTGAATAATGCAGGCTCATCTGAGGTGCAGAGACTAAGTACTAACCGCTGTTTACCAGAGCTCCTGATGGTGTAAATTGGTTCTGCTGCATGTTAATACCAGGTCACAGTCCACAGTAAAAATACTGACGGTTGGCAATTCTGGGGTCCAGTAGCAGATAAGCAGTTAGGGATAAAACAGAAGCGTTGTCAGTAAACAAGCTAAAGGTCAGTAACAGTTTCAGGTTGGCATCAGACAGAAGCATAGTCGTGGAACAAGCCAAGGGTCGATAACGAGTGGTAGAAAAATATGCATGGCAGTAGGGTAGACAGGAGCGAGATACTAGCTGGAAAGAGCACAGTAATCTGGCAAACAGGAAGTGCAGAGACATACAGTAGCTTAAATTAGGATATTCATGCTTAACATAAACACAGGGGGCCAGATTCTTAAAAAATTGCGTATCTGGCGGCGTACCGTATCGTACCGCATTTACGCTACGCCTACGCCAATTACTGGAGCAAGTGCCGTATTCTCAAAGCACTTGCTCCGTAATTTTCGGCGGCGTAGCGTAAATGCGGCATCGTAAGGCCGCGTAATTTAAATAGTGAGGGAGGGGGCGTGCTGTATTTAAATTGAGCGCGCCCCCACGTCAAACGAACTGCGCATGCACCAGCCGGGAAAAAAGCCCAGTGTGCATGCTACAGCTCACGTCGGAAAGCGTAGTTGAAACCGACGTCAAAACGACGTGATCGTCACTTACGCAATTCCCTATTCGCGAACGACTTAGTAAAGCGACGTAACCGACGGAAAAAGACGACGCTGACCCGACGCCATACTTAACATGGCAACGACGGAACTTCAGAAACCTACCCCTCATATAGCAGGGGTAACCTTACGTGTACGCAACCTACGTAAACTACGTCGCCGCGTCGCAAAAACGTTTGAGAATCGGCGTATCAGCTCATTTGCATATTCGGCGGTGAAATCGATGTAAACGCCACCTAGCGGCCGTTGTAGTATTGCATTTAGGATCCGACGGTGTAAATGACTTACACAAGTCGGATCCAAGCTTAAAACCGGCGTATCATGTTTTCAGAATAGAAAACAATGATACGCTGGAGGGAAATTCGAATTACGCCGGTGTATGTGTACATACACTGGCGTAATTCCTTTGAGAATCTGGCCCAGGATTAGTACCTTCCCACAGAATGGTGATCTGCCTTGTTTACATAGGCAGAATGTCATTTTGCCTGTGTACTGTCTAATCAGTGGGCACCGGTGGACATCAAGTCTGCATTATTCGCTGGTGGGCTCCCGCTGTGTATAATCACAGCAGAAGCGGGTCACCAACAGCACGCGTGCGCGCCCCAGACCCGAAAGTGGCATATCACGTACTACTTTTAAAATGTATAAATGCAGACATTTTGAAATTGGATGAAAGGTTTAACACTGGAAAAATCTTTTTGAAAGAGAAAAAGTGCATTTTACATACAACTATATAGATCAGACCAAAATGAGGGACAAATGAGGAAAGAGGGACAGAGGGAATTTGTTCTGAATCAGAGACAGCTGGGAGCTATGCATTATACACATCAAACCACTCTTAGCTCACAATCCTGCTACACTCTATACATTGTGCTGTATATTTAATTTAGTATACTCCTCCACGCTATACACTTTTCTGTTCACTATAATGCATACTACCCCATACTGTACACTGCATTCCTTACTACACAGTGTTCCACTCTAAATGCTAAGATAAAAAGCTTATCATCATATTCAAAATTCTGTTCTTTGCGCCATCTTGTGGTCAGCAGGAAAATTAAAGCAGTATTAAAGGGTAAGTTCACTTTTTTTCTAAATTGCAGCTCCCCTATGTACTAATATAGCATTGGTGTACTTATTTTTCAGAAAATAAAAAGCTTTCTATTTATCCTACACAGCCCTTACCTTAGTGTCAGTGATTGTTGTATATATAAAAGAAAGTCTCCATTGCTGCCTGGACAGACCTTGGGAGGTGAAAACTGTTAAGACACAGGAAAGAGTTCACCAGCTGACCTGATTGGCACACAACCTGCAGCTGCCTTCCCCTTCCGCAAGATCACTCCCACCCACCTCCCCAGGTGCATAGGTTTTCCAAAGCAATCAATTAGTGATCACTGCTCCCAATAACATACACCCATTGTTTTTTCTTTTTTTCCTACCTTAACCCATACCTCCCAACTTTCTGAAATGGGAATGAGGGACACCTATTAGCAAGAGTATATAGGCATAGGACACACCACCTGCCATGCCCCCTTTTTGGGGAGAATTGTCAAAAAAATTATAATTGGTTAAACCCACAAGTGTTTTTTGTTTTTTTACCCCTCTATATTGGCTTTTGGAATTTCCAAATGCATCAATTTAGAAATTGGATGAAAGGTTTAGCCCTCTGAAACACTTTTTGATAGATAAAAAATGCTTTTTATATACAACTATATAAATCAGATCAAAATGAGGGACAAATGAGGAGGGATGAGGGACAGAGGGACTTTATTCCGAATCAGGGACAGTCCCTCAAAATCAGGGACAGCTGGGAGCTCTGCCTTAATCACTTGCAGCCAAATCAAATACCTGGTGCGTGATTTGATTTCAAATGGTTGTACCGGGGTGATATGCAGCTGCAAGCATCACCCCAGCAGCCGAAGGGGACATCGCCCTTCCCGCCCCCTTCCACGCCTTTTTCTGGCACTCGTGTCCCACCGGGAGACGCGAGCTAACAGCTGGCAGGTCCGCCGGCTGGCCAGAGACCCATACAAAGCTGGAATCGGCTTTGATTGGGTCTCCGCTATGATAACCCAGAAACGATGACATGAAATCACGTCCGGTTTACCTGGCTATCAACGGCGCCATTTTTTGAAAATCAAAAGTAATGCAGATTTTCATGTTTTGAATGCTTTCAAGTGCAAAGAAGGGGATTTGGTATATTATTGACCCAAATCCCTCAATAAAGAGTACCTGTCATGTGACTATTGTTGTCACAAGGATGTTTACATTCTCTGTGAGAGCAATAAAAATAAATAATTAATTTAAGCAACAGTGTAAAATATCAATGAATAAATTAATAAAAAAAATAAAAAAGTGCCTCCGCCCCATTGTGCTAGCACGCAAAAGAAAATGCATTTGTCGGTCCCACACACATGCAAACAGCAAGGTGAGATACTGTATTCATTGGCGTATAACACTCTTAAAGTTAGGGTGCGTGTTTTACGCCTGTGCGTGTTATATGCTGATAAATGTGGTATTTTAGATCATAGGCAGTAATTATAGCACTAGACCTATTCTGTAGATATAAAGTGGTAACCTGTAAAGCATCGCCTATGGATAGTAAAATTTATGCCGTTTGTCGCTGCTGCAGAAATGCAAGATTTTAAAGCGTGACATGTTTGGTATCTTCATTAAGGGATTCTCTACAATTGTTGCACCCAATTGCAACAAAACATCAGTTTTCGCTGGAACCCTGAAGCCCAGAAAGCCTTCGACTCTTTACGTCAGCCTCAATCCTCAGCCACCCCAACCCAGCATTGCCTTTTCTCCTAGAGGTAGATGCATCCGAAGTCGCTGTGGGGGCTGTTATCTCCCAACGCCTAGGAGACAAGGACTTAATGCACCCAGTGGGATTTTTCTCCCGAAAACTCTCCCCCGCGGAGGTAGGTGCCCGGGAATTGTTGGCCATCAAAACCACTTTAGAAGAGTGGAGGTACTTACTTGAGGGCGCTGCACATCCCGCGTTAATTTATACGGATCACAACAACTTGGAGTACTTAAGGTCTGCAAAGCGGCTAAAACCTTGACAGGCTCATTGGGCCCTCTTCTTTTCCCGTTTTTGTTTTCACATTACCTATCATCCTGGATCCAAAAACGTTAAAACGGATGCATGACAACCCGAAGGTTAAATCCATCCCTAACACCATCCTACCGGATGGCAACTTCCTGCTCCTACATACTGATCTGCTCTCCCTGATCAGAGAAGCATCCTCAGATTCTTCCAAGCCTTCCAATATCTCCTTAGTTTCCAGGGATGGCTTATTTTGGAAGGGAAGTCAAATTTTTGTACCAGAGGATATTCGGGTAGAGGTCCTGAAGCTCCTCCATGACCACCCACTGGCAGGACACTTCGGGGTTCATAAGACCCTCGAATTTGTGCGTCGCACCTTCTGGTGGCCCGGCCTAGAGGACTTTTGCAGGTCTTATATCAATAGTTGTCCTATCTGCAACCGGAACAAAACACCCAGGAACCAAGCCTGGGGTCTACTGAAACCTTTACCGGTGCCCGATAGACCCTGGAAAATGGTTGCCATGGACTTTAGTGTAGAGCTTCCTTGCTCCGAGGGATGTATGGCAATTTTTGTGATTGTGGATCACTTAACCAAAGTGGCCCATTTCCTTCCATTAAAAAATACACCTTCTGCTGCCGAGACTGCCCGTGTCTTTATTAGAGAGATTGTCAGGCTTCATGGAGTTCCTACCAACATTGTATCAGATAGGGGGGTTCAGTTCACCTCTCGGTTCTGGAGAGCTCTTTGTGAAACATTACAAATTGAACTTTCTCTGTCCTCAGCTTATCACCCCCAGACCAATGGGCAAACTGAGAGGACAAACTAGACCCTAGAGCAGTACATAAGATGCTTCACAACCTTTTCCCAAGATGACTGGGTCTCTCTGCTACCTCTAGCAGAATTTGCCTATAACAATGCCAATCACTCAGCTACTGGACAATCTCCTTTTTTTGCTAACTATGGTTTCAATCTAACATTCTTACCAGATTTTCTTTCAGAATCCTCAGTCCTGGCAGTACAGAGTACAGTGGAATTCCCCAGCCGCAACAACCAGTTTTTATGAGAGCTGTGACCAAGGCTCAAGCTGACAGTAAGAGATTTTTCGACAGGAAAAGGAGAGGAGAACTGAATCTTAAACCAGGTGATCAGGTATGACTTTCTACGAACAATCTCAGGTTTTTAAATATACGATTCATTGAACAACATGTATGACGTTTTCCAAACTTCAAACCATGCAATTTAATGTATGCATATATATATATATATATATATATATATATATATATACATATTTTAGAGCTAATTGTCCCCCTGAGGAGACCGAACAGAGGTCGAAACGCGTCCGGGCTCGCACATCCCATGGCCCACGCTATGTAATGATGTGCACAATTGTGTTCTTCTATTGCATCAAATTGTATTTGTACTGTACATGTATTGTATCATTGGACCAGACCTTTTTCACTGTATTTTATACATGCCACTGGATTATTCTTTTAATAAATAACCTTTTTTGAATTTCTGACTTTGTTACATTGCTGTCCAAAGCCCCAAAGGGGAAACTTTCCATTTTGTATCATTTTCAGGGTGTGCAGCTCTTTCGTCTCTGCTCTGTGTCGTTTCCATATTTGTCTATTTTTCCAGGTGGTTAAACACCCTCTCCCCCCTGACACATCAGAGATATGACATGACCTGTGTGTTTTCCAGCAATTTTCTCAACTCTTGCTTTCCATATATAAAACATTTTCTTTGGGGTGAGCTATTCACCCGCTAGGGATCAGATTAGAATTCCATCTTTTCCCTTTGCATGTATTAGGTGGAATCTAATATAGACTCCCATACTGCATAATGTACACATATCCAATACAATATATATGCAAGAGTTTGGAGTTAGGAAATAACACACAGCTCCTGTAGAAACAAAAAATGTATTTAAGAATCCAATCCAGTCTCTCTTTTTTTCATACCTGTGATCCAATGTTCAATTACCTACTACATAGACATGACCTTAACATTATGCGATTTTGACCTATGATTGTCGATATTCTAGTGGGGTTTGGGTTTGCTTCCCCCCTTCCCCCCACCCCGCCTTTGGGAATTGACCCGACCCCCTAGCGGCTTCCCGGTAGGGTGGGGGGACAGACATTGTATGTGTCTCCCTCTTTTATTGTTTTAGTTGGCGACTGAGCGGCGACTCTCGGCCGCTGACAACAGCTTCGCCCTACCGGTGGCGTCCTGTGTTCACCTCCGGACCACCCATGGCGAGGTGTGCATGCGATGTATGCTGGGTGCGCACGTTGCCATGCTGTCACGCTCTTTGCGGCGGAGTTGACGACAGTGCTCGGGGCTCTTTCAGCCTTCCGGGACGCCGATGGAGCCACACTTGGGCTGTTTGGGGTTTTTTCTTTTTTTTTTTTCAGCAGCCTGCACGTTGCTGCTGTGGGGGAGGGGGAGCTTACTGGCACCTGTGTGTGATCATCCTCATTATTAGACATACTAGCCCATATAAGACTGGATGCTTGAGACTCTCATATGATTCCAAGCAGCCCAACATGGACGCTACTGCTTTTATTCCCTTGTGGCATCTGAATCTTTCCCTGCATAATTGCAAGGATGTTTCCAAACACAAAGAAATTCTACAAGATCAAACTAACCTCTATCACCACCATACCATTGCACAGGTAAATTCTATTATCTCTCACTACACTTTTACTTTTGCTTAAGTCTTTGACAACACTATTTTTGGTCATTCACTAGTGTACAGCTAGTGTACATCCTGATATTAGTATAAATGCTTCATTCACCCCCAGGTATATTATCATTATTATCATTATTATTATTATTATTTTCAATCCTCAACATCACCCAGCACATATTGTTTTATCTGACTATTTATTGTCAGTCTCCCTGACACACCATTGCACATTTTGTCTATCACCACATTCATTCACATGATCACCCACCCACACCACTTTTTGTACTGTCTTACTATCTTTATACTTTAACTAATTACTTGTAATACTGATCAGCCATACCTAGAGGATTTAGCATATCGGCAATACATACTTGCCGGTAGTCCTTACATACACTTATATGGGCATACTAATATTTAGAAAGGTTTATATACTTACACTCTGACAAAATATGCCATGAGTCTACCCTTTTAATTTTCTTAACACAAGGCTAATAATACTTGGGTGGTCTTCACAGGTGCCGACTCCTCCTCTTTTCAGTGGACGTTTCATGTGTGGCTCCTTGCAAGCCCCTTGGGGCGGTTTCCCTTTTCCCTTGGTGGTGCTGTTGGGGGAAGTGTGGATGGCAGCCCGGCCCCCTGGACTTATGGACAACATTTCTGGTCATATAAATTGCTATTTCACCATTGAGTGGTAAATATACGATTCATTGAACAACATGTATGACGTTTTTTCCAAACTTCAAACCATGTAATTTAATGTATGCATTAATATATTTTTCTTAGAGCTAATTGTCCCCCTAAGGAGACCGAACAGAGGTCGAAACGCGTTGGGGCTCGCACATCCCATGGCCCACGCTATGTAACGATGTGCACAATTGTGTTCTTCTATTGCATCAAATTGTATTTGTACTGTAAATATATTGTATCATTGGACCTGACCTTTTTCACTGTATTTTATACATGCCACTGGATTATTCTTTTAATAAATAACCTTTTTTGAATTTCTGACTTTGTTACATTGCTGTCCAAAGCCCCAAAGGGGAAACTTTCCATTTTGTATATCTCAGGTTAGCTTGCCCGTCCAAGAAGTTGCCACCTACGAGAAAGATCAATTTAGTTTCATATGAATTGTCTTTACCTGACTCTCTTAAGGTGCATCCTGTGTTCCATGTCTCTCTACTCAAGCCTGCAGCTCCTGACCACTTTCCTAATAGGGGAACCAGACTCCACTAACCTGTTAATGTCGACGGCTGCGAGGAAATATGTGGCGGAAGCCATTCTGGATTGTAGAAAGTGGCAAGGGCAAAATCAGTTCCTGGTTAAGTGGAAAGGATACGGGCCAGAAGACAACTCCTTGGAACCCGAAGGTAATATCCATGCCAAGAGACTGTTACGTGCATTTTTTCTTGCCCACCCTGACAAGAAGGCCCGACTGGGCATCTGGAGGCTGCCCCCTGGGGGGGACAAAGTCAGGGACTTACCTCCCAATACCGCCGGACTAATGCGCGCGCAATGCGCCAACGTGCGCGTTCACGTTAATTCGACTTGGGGCCAAGTCGCCTTTAAAAGCTCACTGGTGTTCCCAGCACATTGCTGTCTGGTCTGCAGCTTTGAGTGTTAATCTGCATCTGAAACCTGATTGCCTGTTTAAACCTTCTGACCCAGCTTGTTGACCATCTGTATCTCTCCAACCCCTGACCTCGGCTCTGTTGACCCTGCTCCTTTGATTGATCCACCATTGCCAGACACTCCTGCCTGTACTACGACTACGCTTTAGCCTTTCATACCTGGTTACCTGATTACCCGTTGTGACCCGGCTTGTCTGACTCTGCTATCTCCTGCTAACCTTAAATCAGCTTATCTTAACAGCTTGTTGGCGTTATACCTGCACCTTCAGTTAGGATCGCTGACCCCCTTCTTCCGCTTCAGTGATCTCCAGTCCCGCTGCCCCAGAAGGAACTAGCAACTCGCAGTGACTACTTGCTACTCCTACCCCGCTGTGCTCCCGAGCCCGATGTTCCCACTCCAGCAGCTCGCGAGCCGAAGCCATAAGAGACGCCCTCTCCTGTGACTAGACTCTGGCAACCAGGTATGTGGTACATAACACCCGGCTTGTTCCTGACCTGTCTGATCCGCTCTCCTGGTTTGACCCCCTGGCTTGCTTTACTGACTTGTTACCTTCTACAGCACCTGATCCCGGCTTGTTTCACGGACTTTGCTTCAGGCATCTGTTCCTGCCTGTTTTCCAACACCAAACCTTTGGCTTGTCTCCATTCCTGCAAACCTTCATCTCCTGCCTGGATCCACAGTGTTTGATCCCCAGCCGACTTCCACTGTTGCTCCTTGTGCACACCTTGCCAAGTGTTACCGAGGACTCCTAGAGACTGCAGCCCAGCTGTGTTTCCTGTATCCTCCAGTATTCTTCAGGCACTTACCTGCTTTTCTCTCCTGGATCCATCTGGCAACCTGTGCTTCTCTGGGCACTACACCCTCTGTACCCAACCTCAGGGGTGTACTGCACTTAGCCGTAAGGGGAGCCCTTTCAGCATTTCGGCCTCCAACCAGGTACGTGACAGCATGTGGCCTAATATGATTTAGGAATGAAGGGGGCTTGCTCGCACCCCCCCTTTACTGACCTGCCAGGCTGCGTACTCGAATAAGGGTCTGGTATGTAAAAAAAATTATGGTTCTGCGCTGTAAGATGACTAATGAAAATAATTAAGTGGTACAATATCTACAGTTTGAAGTGCAAATGCAAATAACATTGTTGTGAAAATGACCCACACTAAGTGAATAGTGCCATTTTTTCCTTTAATTTTCAATTGCTGGCAACTTCGGCAATGCTGTGAAGCCCGTTGACAGCTGATGACTCATCGTTGTTAAGAAGGTGGCTGCCATCTTCTTGACCCCACTCCCTAACAACCTATTGACTGTGCGCTCGGCAGGAAAACACCCCCCCCCCCCCCCCCCCCGAGTGCCCAGAAAATTTGGGTGATCGATGAACACCCGAATGAGCTATGTTCAGGCCAAACTTATGCTTGGTTCAAATTGTTTACCCATCCCTACTTGTGTGTGAGACATGTACTGTATTATAGGTATATAGAAAAAAAAGCAAAACTGACAGACTTTACTGGTACCAGAAAAGGACTTCACCACATAAAATAGTTTAAAAGGTATTTTATTACAAACAATTTAAAATATTATAGCATATGCTCAATAAAACTTGAGACAATAGTAATTTAGGCCATACATATATCCAAAAAGAGGTCAACGCATTTCACAAACAGCTTCCTAAGGACCTCAATTACTTGACACAAAGAACAAAGGCCTATATTTGCCAATTGGAGTAGATATGGACCAATGATTATCATGTATCATATACTTGTACCATGTCTCAAATGGTCAGTGGAACAGTATGTAGGGGTGCACTAGAATCATACTTAAAAAAATAAACTCCATTCATCAAACAAAGGATAGATATTTCAACAAAACCACTATCTTTAAGAATTTACATCAAAGAAAACACCAGGGGGCCTGAAACAGTAGTACTCGTAATCAACATCTGAGTGGGTTCATGATGAACTTTTCATGAGTTTATATAAAAACAAAGGATAGATATTTCAACAAAACCACTATCTTTAAGAAATTACATCAAAGAAAACACCAGGGGGCCTGAAACCGTAGTACTCGTAATCAACATCTGAGTGGGTTCATGCAGGGCCGGATTAACAGAGGGGCTGTTGGAGCTGCAGCTCCAGGCCCCTTTCTCAAGATAGGCCCATTTGCCCAAAAAAAAAAAAAAAGTTTGACTTCAGGGGTTGTAGCTTGACGACCAGAGGTCACAGAAACCCCACATTTGGGGGGTAGGCAGTTGAAGACCTACCCCACAACGGGTCAAAATATGGGATGGCTATCATTTATGGTTCCGGAGATACGGGCCTGCTTGCACAGCCTGTCAGAAGCTACATACAGAGCGGCCATTATAAATACAAGCTGACACACTGCAGCTGACTGAGAAAAAAAATCATCATTTGTTTTTTTGCTAGAAAATGACTCTATGGTGGTCTTTGTAACTTTTTATGTTGCACGGTATAGAGCTGCACGATTCTGGCTAAAATGACAACTGCAATTTTTTTGCTTAGAAGACAGATCACGATTCTCTCACGATTCGTGCGGCATAACATCATCTTTCACATTAAAATGAAAAAATAAATAAAAATGGGCTAACTTTACTGTTTTGTTTTTATGGTTTCTATTATTCATTGAAGTGGGCAAATGCAGTGTGACATAAAATATTGCAGCAATTGCCATTTTTGTCTCTGCTAAAATATATATAATGTTTGGCGGTTCCAAGTAATTTTCTAGCAAAAAATATTGCTTTTTAACTTAAACAAGTGTTGGACTTTAAGTGGTTACATTTCTTGCATTTACACACAGAAGTTTGATCTAAGAAGAAAGTTGGTTGCAATGTTTCATGTTGTTTACAAACTTGGTAGACTGCCCGGATATTTTCTTTACACACAGAAGTTTATCCCTTTTATCTATGAAGAAAGCGTTGGTTACATTGTTTCCTGCTAAGAACTTGGCAGACTGCCCGGATATTTACCTTTGACAGCTGAAAGTCTCTCCACTTGTTATATGAAAGAATCAGCAAACTGCATTGGAGATGTCAGGGGGGTTGAATCAAGATCACGATTTTTTAACGATTAATTGTGCAGCTCTAGCACGGTACTGTATTTGCGCAGCAATTTTTCAAAAGTGTTTTTTTTTGGAAATTCATAAAAAAAAAAAAAAACACTAAAGTTAGCGCGCTTTTTTTTTGGTATCCTAAGCGATGCTTTAAAACATTTTTTAGGTTATATGTTTAGAGTTACAGAGGAGGTCTAGTGCTAGAATTATTGCTCTCGCTCTAACGATCGCGACGTATGTAACCTGTGTGTATCTGGCTCTGATACTAGCCAGTGCCTACCCAGCCACTGACTGGTATCTCTCCCCAGCCTGTCCCCACACACCCTCTCACCTGCTGACCTGTAGATGGGGGAATCACTCCTGTAGTGTTATTGTGTTCTGCCAGTGAGTACAATGATCAGTGTTGCTATCTATAGCTGGCAGCACTGATTGTTTTGGGAAAAACAGGCTGGTTGTACTCAAGTTGATTAAAAGATGCTGGTGCAAACTTCCTCTGTCGGTAGTGGGCCGAGCAAACCTAATTAAAATGATTTGGGCACCACAGCTTCTATACGTTTTTCACAATTCCCCTATGTGGATTACAAATAAATGGTTCAAACAGAGTGAAACATTGATGAGAGCTCTGATATGGAAGAAAAAGGTGGCTAGGATCAGCTTGGCCACCCTTCAGTACAGTAAGGATAGGGGTGGCCTTGCAGTTCCACACCCCAAAAACATATTTTTTGGCTGCTCAGATCCAACATTTAGCAGGATGGGGACGAGCGGAGAAAAAAACGAGGACTCTATTTGTAATATGGTAACAAGTTGCGATCCTGCATTAGTGGCAGCATCATCACACCTGGAAATGGACCTCCCTAGTATACCACGCTCAGCCCCGTCAGGTATTTTACTCAAAAGGTGTATCTGGGTGAGAGGTCAGGAAAGCTTTGGGAGTATGGGGGGCCGTTGCCCCATACCCCGATATGGAATAACCCAAGGTACCCGGAAATACAAGATCTAAAGGGATTTATTATGTGGAAAAAGAAAGGGATACAATATTTCAAGCAGCTGTATGAAGGAGAGGTATTGAAGACATATGAGACAGTTGTGTCAAGAATTCCAGTTAGAATCAAAGGGGTTACAATCCAATACCATTGATAGGAAAGGAAGGAGAGGGATCTACCTAAATTGTGGTACACTCAATTAAACACACTATTATGATCGAAATGGCGTCACAAAGCAACGCGTTACAGGCACAACACAAAACACAATCTCTAATAATATCGGAAGTTCCCCTAATTAAGACAGTACTCGGAGTAGAGAATCGGAAAGGGCTAATATCTAAAATATATAGGGAAATAATATCTAGGGCACAGGACTATACAGCCTTAAAATGCCGTAGTAAATGGGCTGAAGACGTAGGGAATATAGACGAAAGCCTTTGGAAAAGGGCCGTAGAATGTTATCCCAGTAGTATCGATATCAGCATCCCACAGACTATCGCAGCTGTTTATACTGCACCGGGCATATAGAACGCCAGAGCAGATATATAGATGGGGAGGAAGAGATTCCCCGCTATGCCCGAAGTGCAAAATACATCAGGGTGACTTTATTCATCTGATCTGGGAGATGTCCAAAACTGCACCGGTATTGGGAGGAGATCTCTCAGCATATAAGTAGACTTGCACGGATATCCATCCCATTGGATCCTCTGATATATATACTGGGGGCCATAGAGATGGAAACACTCCCCAACTGGAATGTACATAATGTTAACTAGGATATTATACCTAGCAAGAAAACTCATAGCACGATACTGGATGGCACCAGAGGTCCCAACGGGAAGGCAGTGGGTTTACTAGTGAACTCTCTACTCCATAGAGAAAGATTAACATATAGCCGGAGGGGGACACCGGGAAATTCAATCAAATATGGCAAACCTGGCTATGCGATGATAGACTCTCGCCTCCACAGTCGATAAGGGAAGGACTTAGGAGATAAATATTAGGATTGAAGAAGGGTAGGGTAAGGAAATGAGAAAATAAATGAGGTAAAATCAAATACTTATGAGTATGATTAGGTGGTGCGGGAAGGGTAGGGACGGGAGGGGGTGGGTGGTATATGAAAATACACACAAAATAAAAGCACAATAATATATAAAAGGGGTATAGATAAGAGTGCAAGTTTGGAAATAAGAGTTTAACACATATTTTTACTTATTTAATATGTATTGCATTTTTGTACTTGAATATGTGCACAATATGTAAGATAATATCATGCGTTGAATAATAAAAATTATTTATTAAAAAAAAAACCAGCTAGGCCATACATAGATCGACTATGGCTGGTCTCTGCATAATTGGTGTAATTTCAATCCATGTATGTACCGCTTAACCACTACGCAATCCCTAAACATCCTTTTACTCCTGTACATAGTCTGTCATACTCTCCACACTCCTCTCCTGTACATAGTGCACACTGTCATACTCTCCACACTTCTCTCCTATACATAGTGCCCACTATCATACCCTCCACACTCCTCTACTATACAGAACACCCACTGTCATAACCCCCACACTCTTCTCCTGTACATAGTGCCTGCTGTCATACACTTCTATCCTGTACATAGTGCCCACTGTCGCACCCTCCACACTCCTCTCCTATACATAGTGCCCACTATCATACCACCCCCATTCCTCTCCTGTACATACTGCCCACTGTCATACCCTCCACACTTCTCTCCTGTACATACTGCCCCATCATACCCTTCACACTTCTCTCTGGTACATACTACCCTCTGTCATACCCCCACACTCCTCCTGTACATACTGCCCACTGCCATACCCTTCACACTCCTCTCCTGTACAAACTGCCCACTGTCATACCCTTCACACTCCTCTCCTGTACATAGTACCTGCTGTCATACACTTCTCTCCTGTACATACCGCCCACTGTCATACCCTCCACACTCCTCTCCTGTACATACTGCCCACTGTCATACCCTCCACACTCCTCTCCTGTACATAGTGCCCACTGTTAGACCCTCCACATTCCTCTCCTGTACATACTGTTCACTGTCATACCCTCCACACTCCTCTACTATACATAGTGCCCACTATCATACCATCCAAACTCCTCTCCTGTACATACTGCCTACTGTCATACCCTTCACACTCCTCTCCCGTACTTAGTGCCTGCTGTCATACACTTCTCTCCTGTACATACTGCCCACTGTCGTACCCTCCATGTTTCTCTCCTGTACATACTGCCCACTGTCATACCCTCCACACTCCTCTCCTGTACATAGTGCACACTGTCATACTCTCCACACTTCTCTCCTATACATAGTGCCCACTGTCATACCCTTCCCACTCCTCTCCTGCACATAGTGACCACTATGATACTATACTAGTGACACACTCCTCTACTATACAGAACACCCACTGTCATAACCCCCACACTCCTCTCCTGTACATAGTGCCTGCTGTCATACACTTCTATCCTGTACATAGTGCCCACTGTCGCACCCTCCACACTCCTCTCCTATACATAGTGCCCACTATCATACCACCCCCATTCCTCTCCTGTACATACTGCCCACTGTCATACCCTCCACACTTCTCTCCTGTACATACTGCCCCATCATACCCTCCACACTTCTCTCTGGTACATACTACCCTCTGTCATACCCCCACACTCCTCCTGTACATACTGCCCACTGTCATACCCTTCACACTCCTCTCCTGTACAAACTGCCCACTGTCATACCCTTCACACTCCTCTCCTGTACATAGTACCTGCTGTCATACACTTCTCTCCTGTACATACTGCTCACTGTAATCCCCTCCACACTCCTCTCCTGTACATACTGCCCACTGTCATACCCTCCACACTCCTCTCCTGTACATAGTGCCCACTGTTAGACCCTCCACATTCCTCTCCTGTACATACTGTTTACTGTCATACCCTCCACACTCCTCTCCTATACATAGTGCCCACTATCATACCATCCAAACTCCTCTCATGTACATACTGCCTACTGTCATACCCTCCACACTCCTCTCCCGTACATAGTGCCTGCTGTCATACACTTCTCTCCTGTACATACTGCCCACTGTCGTACCCTCCATTTTTCTCTCCTGTACATACTGCCCACTGTCATACCCTCCACACTCCTCTCCTGTACATAGTGCACACTGTCATACTCTCCACACTTCTCTCCTATACATAGTGCCCACTGTCATACCCTTCCCAATCATCTCCTGCACATAGTGACCACTATCATACCCTCCACACTCCTCTACTATACAGAACACCCACTGTCATAACCCCCACACTCTTCTCCTGTACATAGTGCCTGCTGTCATACACTTCTATCCTGTACATAGTGCCCACTGTTGCACCCTCCACACTCCTCTCCCATACTGTACATAGTGCCCACTATCATACCACCCCCATTCCTCTCCTGTACATACTGCCCACTGTCATACCCTCCACACTTCTCTCCTGTACATACTGCCCCATCATACCCTCCACACTTCTCTCTGGTACATACTACCCTCTGTCATACCCCCACACTCCTCCTGTACATACTGCCCACTGTCATACCCTTCACACTCCTCTCCTGTACAAACTGCCCACTGTCATACCCTTCACACTCCTCTCCTGTACATAGTACCTGCTGTCATACACTTCTCTCCTGTACATACCGCCCACTGTCATACCCTCCACACTTCTCTCCTGTACATACCGCCCACTGTCATACCCTCCACACTTCTCTCCTGTACATACTGCTCACTGTAATCCCCTCCACACTCCTCTCCTGTACATACTGCCCACTGCCATACCCTCCACACTCCTCTCCTGTACATAGTGCCCACTGTTAGACCCTCCACATTCCTCTTCTGTACATACTGTTCACTGTCATACCCTCCACACTCCTCTCCTATACATAGTGCCCACTATCATACCATCCAAACTCCTCTCCTGTACATACTGCCTACTGTCATACCCTCCACACTCCTCTCCCGTACATAGTGCCTGCTGTCATACACTTCTCTCCTGTACATACTGCCCACTGTCGTACCCTCCATGTTTCTCTCCTGTACATACTGCCCACTGTCATACCCTCCACACTCCTCTCCTGTGCATTGTGCCTTTTTCCGTACCCTTTGCACTCTTCTCCTGTACATAGTGCCCAATGTTAGACTCTCCACATTCCTCTCACTCACCTGCACATACTTCCCACTTATATACCATCCGTACTCCTCCCCTATGTCGCTTACCCGCAAAAACAGTTCTTTAAAATGATACTGAATACCCTCAATGTTACCAGCTCTAGAATGGACACACTTTTGTTAGTTCTAAAGGAAATCTCAGTTCTCATATGTGTTCTGTTCCATTATTAGAACTTGTTTAATTTTGTGATTACTACTGTGATGTACAGAGGAACATCGGGGATCTCAGCTACTCTAAATATAGCATTTGTGAAAAAAAGTGTCCCTGAAAATATTTTTTAAATGTTGGCAACTATGCACTTATGCACTGCCCAAGGGCCACTGGGTCAGTAGGGGGCCCCATGAGAGGTTTCTGGGATCCTGTGATAGTAAAGCGGTAGTAAACTTTCCTGACATTACTACTTTTTAGAGGCCCTGGGGTAGGTTATGCCACAATGTACAAGTATGCACAGCACATTAGCACATTAGGGTACACTTAAATTTTCAGACTGGGCCCTCCATTGCTGCGCTGTGATTCCCACACATTTATTTATTATTTATAAAAGGCCCCACCAAAATCCTCAGCACCAGGCCCATGATGTTCTTAATCTGGCCCTGGGTTCATGATGAACTTTTCATGAGTTTATATATCTGTGCCAATTTAGTAAGGGCAGAGAAAACCACCAATCGAGGGACAGTGGTTTTCTCTGCCCTTACTAAATTGATACAGAGATATAAACTCATATAAAGCTCATTGGAATTCATAGATAAAAATAGAGCGTTTCCATGTCAAAGATGAAAGTAGGAGTATACCATGATATACCATGATATAAAAACTAGTTACATTACAAAAATGCTATAATTTTATAATAAATACAGAGTTGAATTAGAATTTAGTTTTAAGTCTATAGTTTACCTTTAAATGTATTTTAAACCTAAACTTTAAGCAAGCAAACATCCTACATGATGTCAACATATACAGTCAGGCAGTATGCATGTACAGCTTGTAAAACAGAATTTCACTTTAATGCCACTGGCCGTTCTGTTTTCATTTAATATATTTCATGTATATGGAAATAAGGCTGTTTTGTAGAAAATGGAGCTTCAGTTCATCTTAATTAGTGTCAGGAAATTGACTATTCGGACTTGGATTTATTGCAAGCAGAGTACAGGTCTTTCTTACAGACAATTCAATGCTTTATAATTGCATTTGTTAGATTCTATATCAACGTAGAAAATATAACATTATCCATTTAAAGGGTCCTGCCACTAAGAATGGTCTACAATGAAGGAGTAAAAAGTATGTCCTCAATGCACTCTCTCCCGACCTCAATGCTCTGTCTAATTGGACGACTAAGTGGCAGATGAGGTTTAATGTTGATAAATGTAAAGTTATGCACTTGGGGGCTAAGAATGTGCATGCATCATACATACTAGGAGGAGTACAACTGGGGGGGATCCGTAGTGGAGAAGGATCTGGGGGTTTTGGTAGATCATAAGCTCAATAATGACATGCAATGCCAAGCTGCATTTTCCAAAGCGAGCAAAGTCCTTTCTTGTATTAAGAGAGGTATGGACTCCAGAGAGAGAGATATAATTTTGCCCCTGTACAAATCATTAGTAAGACCTCATCTGGAATATGAAGTTCAGTTTTGGGTGGCAGTTCTCAAAAAGGATATCGGGGAACTGGAGTGCAGAGAAGGGTAACCAAACTGATTAGAGGCATGGAAGAGCTCAACTATGAGGAAAGATTAGAGGAACTGAATGTATTCTCTCTTGAGAAGAGGATATTAAGGGGGGATATGATCAACATGTACAAATATATAAGGGGTCCATATAGTGAACTTGCTGTTGAGTTATTCACTTTACGGTCAACACAGAGGACAAGGGGGCACTCTTTATGTCTAGAGGAAAAGAGATTTTGTCTCCAAATATGGAAAGGTTTCTTCACAGTAATGCCACGTACATGCAATCGGTTTGTCTGATGAAAATGGTCTGATGGACCATTTTCATCAGACAAACCGATCGTGTGTGGGCCCCATCGATTTTTTATCCATCGGTGAAAAAAATAGGAACTTGTTTTAAAATTATCTGATGGTTACAAAATCGATAGAAAAAAAAAAACGATCGTCTGTGGGCACGTCCATCGGTTAAAAATCCACGCATGCTCAGAATCAATTCGACGCATGCTTGGAAGCATTGAACTTCATTTTTCTCAGCACGTCGTTGTGTTTTACGTCACCACATTCTGACACAATCGTTTTTTTAACTGATGGTGTGTAGGCACGACTGATGAAAGTCAGCTTCCTCGGATATCTGATGAAAAAATCCATCAGACCATTTTCATCGGATGAACCGATCGCGTGTACAGGGCATAAGAGCTGTGAAAATGTGGAATAGACTCCCTCCAGAGGTGGTTCTGGCCAGCTCAGTAGATTGCTTTAAGAAAGGCCTGGATACTTTCCTAAATGTACATAATATTTCTGGGTACTATTTATAGGTAAAGTTTATCCAGAGAAAATCCGATTGCCTCTCGGGGGATCAGGAAGGATTTTTTTTCCCCTTCTGTAGCAAATTGGATCATGCTCTGCCTTCCTCTGGATCAACTGTGGGTATGGAGTTGGGTATATGGGACTGTATGATATTATTATTATTATTTTTATTTTTTTTATGGTAGAACTGGATGAACTTGTATCTTTTGTCAACCTGACTAACTATGTAACTATGTCTAACGTAAGTGTGGCCATTGATATTTATTTCAGAAAAAAATATTTTTTTAAAGAACAAAGCATATATAAAATAACTACTGTAGTTATATGTAAAAGTTTGAAAAGCTTTTCAAACATAAAAATACCGGAGATACAGTTTTGAATTTGAGGTGTTTTTTTTTTAACAGACTTCCTGTCCAGGCTTTGTTCATGTGGTATTTCTTTAATTAGCTTTAGAGTAGCTTTTGGTGTCTTAGGCGGCGTACACACGGCCGAGGTTCTCGCTGAAAACCAGCGAGAACCTCGCTGGAATGCACATTCCAGCGAGGACCTCGGCCGTGTGTACGGTCTCAGCGAGCTTCCCGTCGGGAAGCCCGTCGAGCCGAAATAGAGAGCACGCTCTCTATTTCCTCGACGGCCCGCCTGGAAGAATGGCTGGTTGCCATTCCCGACGGGCGGGTCGCCGAATTCGACGGCCGGGAGAGAACCTCGACGGGCGGAACGATGTGTTCTGCCCGTCGAGGTTCTCTGCCGTGTGTACGGCGCCTGAGTGCTTATGTATATGGGATTTTGCTCAGAGCTGATTCTCTCGCCATACAAGTCTGAGATGTCAACCCAGGAGGCAGAAGCATATGTGGCCAGGTGCTGGACTACAGAAACATGGAGAAGGAGACATTTCCCTTTTGTACAATCAGTTTACTTTTACTGTTATGCTGAATGTTGTTTCACATTATCCCCTTCAGTCAGCAGAGGAAGAACTATAGCCAGAAAAGCCTATGAATTCCTGAGAAGCACTCTGAGGATCATGGGATGTGAAGTTGAGGAAGTAAGTCATATTGTGAAGCTTATGAACCCTATGCACTAGGATTCACAAGAGACACTGGGGCAAGGAGGAGGAGAGCAGCTGCTTTTGGCACCAAGGGAACTGATGAGAGCAATCTGCTGTATACTCACCAGACTGCTGAGAGGCCAGACCAGTGGAGACACTCATGTCAGCACAGCACTAACCACAGTGATCACATGTGCACTGTTGCATTCTCTCACTCTTTACTTCCAACCATTGAATCTCCTTAGACATTCTGTGGAGAGACTAAGAGGGCCCTCTTTTCTACATAAGAGTTCACAGCCACACCACAGGTACTGGTGAGAGGGTTATAAACCCATTATTGAACCTGCTAGCAGGGACTGAGCTACTGAAAGCAGGACACCAATGCCGCGTACACACGATAAGACCGGTCCGATGAAACAGGCCTTAAGGCCAGTTTCATCTGACCAAATCGATCGTATGTACGGCCCATCGGACCAAAGTTTTAAAACTTGCTTTAAAATCGGTCCAGTGGATGCCTGACCATCGGACCAAAGCGATGGTTAGTACACAAAAGCATCTGACCAAAAACTTGCGCATGCTCAGAATCAAGTCGACGCATGCTTGGAAGCATTGATCTTCGTTTTTTCAGCCCCTCGCTGTGTTTTACGTCACCACGTTCTAACCCGATCGGATTTTGGACTGATGGTGTGTACGCACATCAGACCATCAGGCCACTTCAGTGGTGACCCGATGAAAACGGTCCGTCGGACCATTCTCATTGGACCGGTCTGATCGTGTGTACGTGGCCCAAGTTTACCAAAACCATACTGCACTTTTATCAACCCTTTACCCCACTTATACCGAACCTTTATCCTATAATACTAAACCTTTACCACTTCTGAACCACATCTATATTGCACCTGTGTCATGACTATATCACACTTTTGCTGCATGCTGGTTTATTGAAACTGTCATTAAGTGCACCTTAAAGGGCCCCAACATGAGCCAGCAGAAGAGAGGCATTAAGGACTACCCAACCTGTAAAACCATCCTTCAAGTCCCCTTTGTTTCCTTCTTCCCTTTGCTTCATTGCTATGACTTGGTGCATATACAGCTTGTCTAGGCCTAGCATAGCTGCCATGAATGCACTTTGGCAGTATAGTTCCTGTGTTCAGTAAATCAAGCTTTATTACTGCTCACTGCTGCACTTTAGGTGACCTTACTACTGTTAATGCTGATCTGGATGCCAAGTGTCATCTTATGCCTAGTTCTTGTCACTAAACACTCTGTATGCTTCATGTTGTTATTACTATTGTTGGCCCATTTCTATGTTTACTTCATTACAAACCATATCATGTGACAATATATTAAAATGTTACTAAACCCACAACAGTAAAATCTGTCTGTATATGCAACATAGCATGCTTGTTATACTCACTATGGAACGTATGGGGTTAATCCTCTGCATTGTGTAAAAGGGCTGTTTTATCCTGTATGCACAGATCCTCCCCCTCCTTCACTGTCTATCTGGGGAAAGCCAGACAACAAAGACAGGGTAGCCAACCTGCACATGCTCAGTTGTGTCTTTTATGCTGGAGAGAACATTTACTTGTTCTCAAAGATAGCCAGGTCACGTGATATTGGCATCACTCATGTGGGCTTGTATACAAGCTGCAGTGAAAATCTCCTCCTACCTGAAGTCTCAGCACTGGAGAAACTGTGCAGTTTATCACTGGCTGTGGTATACAGATCAGCTGAAAAGGTATATAGTGGTAATAAGTAGGGTTGTCCCGATACCGATACCATTATCGGTATCGGGACTGATACCGAGTATTTGTGGGAGTACTTGTACTCCCGCAAATACCCCCGATACCCAAATAGAATACTTGAACAACCCCCCCAACCGCGCCGCCGCCAATATGTGGGGGACATGGCAGCAATATGTGGGGGGACATGGCAGCAATATGTGGGGGACATGGCAGCAATATGTGGGGGACATGGCTGCAATATGTGGGGGACATGGCTGCAATATGTGGGGGACATGGCTGCATATGGGGACACGTTTTAAAAAAGTATCGGTATTCGGTATCGGCGACTACTTGAAAAAAAGTATCTGTACTTGTACTCGGTCCTAAAAAAGTGGTATCGGGACAATCCTAGTAATAAGCAGAAAAAAAAAAACATAAGCTGAAGCTGCGCTTGAAAAAAGGAATGGAATACAGCTGCCAGCACTCAAAAGGTCAAGATACAGACTCCACAAAATATTGTAAACATACAGTGCAGCGCTAAAACAACAGAATTAAAATTGTCTTAAATCCGTAATCACAAAATATAACAGTTAAAAATAAAAATAAAGTCCCATATCAGAAGTCCATATAATAAGTGATGAATACAGAGAATCCTAATCCGTGCTCCGTGTAGTAAACTACACTTCAAGTGAAGAAAGGGTGAAAGTCCTTAAACCAATACAGTCTGCTTACCAGCTGGTTATGACCACTAGATTATATGTGGTCTGGCTGAGCACAGGGACACGGGTCTCACTAGAACCTAATGAACTTTCTTCAGTTCTTGCCACTCATTCGGAACTTTGAGATAAGAGAAAACACTTCCAAAGTGCAGTATATCAAAAACGTATTTAATGATAAAGTAAATGATTGCACTTACAAAGTTTCCAGATAAAAACAAGCATAAGATAAATCTAATAAACAAGAAGATTTTGCGTCTCTACAGGCTTCAATTTCTGGCTTACTCATGTGTCAAACTTTTGGAAGGAATAGCGTGATAAAGTCACCTTCGTAGGCCCAGCCTTACGTGTTTCGTCACATAGAACATTGTCTGGGAATAGGCCAGGTAGGCAGGAAATCACCTCAAAATATCAGATAACAACAGAGTTTCCCGCATGACTTTGCATGTCAACAGGAATGCAAATGCAGACAGCTGAAGATTAAAAGTCTGATGCAGGACAAAGAGAGTTCAAAAGCACTTTTGAAGGAACACAGATGGAACAAGGGGAGCACTTGGAACCTTTGGCCTGGGTGACAATCTGAGCAACTGACCCTTCCATAGTAGGGCTAAGGCAACACACAATGAGCACTGTATATGTATATAGTATTTACTCATAGTTAAAGGGCTTCCATCTTCACCCAGTCTTCCATCACCACTGACAGGGCTTCCATCTTCACCCAGTCTTCCATCACCACTGACAGGGCTTCCATCTTCACCCAGTCTTCCATTACCACTGACAGGGCTTCCATCCTCACCCAGTTTTCCATCACCGCTGACAGGGCTTCCATCTTCTCCCAGTTTTCCATCACCACTGACAAGGCTTCCATCTTCACCCAGTCCTTGATGGGCAAGACCCTGGTTTGCTTTACAGTTGATCAAGTATTAAATTGTGCCACCAAGTAACATCAGCAATCAGAAATGTAAAAATGCAGCCAGATGCCCCTTACCAGCTAGATGAGCTGGCTGGCCAATAATTATTTCCATCTTCACCCAGTCTTCCATCACCACTGACAGGGCTTCCATCTTCTCCCAGTTTTTCATAACCGCTGACAGGGCTTCCATCTTCATCCAGTCTTCCATCACCGCTGACAGGGCTTCCATCCTCACCCAGTCTTCCATTACTGCTGACAGGGCTTCCATCTTCACCCAGTCTTCCATCACCACTGACAGGGCTTCCATCTTCTCCCAGTTTTTCATAACCGCTGACAGGGCTTCCATCTTCATCCAGTCTTCCATCACCGCTGACAGGGCTTCCATCCTCACCCAGTCTTCCATTACTGCTGACAGGGCTTCCATCTTCACCCAGTCTTCCATCACCACTGACAGGGCTTCCATCTTCTCCCAGTTTTTCATAACCGCTGACAGGGCTTCCATCTTCATCCAGTCTTCCATCACCGCTGACAGGGCTTCCATCTTCACCCAATCTTCCATCACCGCTGACAGGGCTTCCATCTTTACCCAATCTTCCATCACTGCTGACAGGGCTTCCATCTTCACCCAGTCTTCCATCACCGCTGACAGGGTTTCCATCTTCACCCAGTCTTCCATCACTGATGACAGGGCTTCCATCTTCACCCGATTTTCCTTACAGGTTTGCGGGCTCCGGCCTCAAACCTCTGAAGGAAAGGCAAGGTATGACATGTGACATCAATGGCTGCTGCCCCGTGGAATATCTCCTAAATGGTGCGAGTGTAGTGTGTTCCTCCAGTTTAACCTAGCCTTTAATATAATGGGAGCATTTACACTGACCACTGATGCCACTCCTGGATAATGATAGTGCACATGGAGTGATTGAGGTGTTCCTAGGCACACCCAGCACACCCTGTGTACACACCTATGCATGTGAGTAAAAATGTCAGGCACAACTTTACTTCCACTTTAAGGAAGGGGGGGGGGGGCAATACATTTAAGGTTTTGCTTTGTCCTTGATGGGCAAAAACCCTGGTTTGCTTTATAGTTTATCAAGTATTGTGCCACCAAGTAACATCAGCAATCAGAAATGTAAAAATGCAGCCAGATGGCTACCTTGCCCCTTGCCAGCTAGATGAGCTGGTGGGCCAGTAATTATTTGTTGAAATGAAACCCAGAAACCTACAGTGCTCATTAATGTATGCATTCTTCCTTGTATGACATTCACAATGTTCTTCAGAAACATTCTGCATCTACTTAACGCCAGAAAATGATGGTTTATGCATCCATTGTCAGCAATGTGGTAGAAAGACAGTGTGAATGAATGGTTTTATTGCTGGGACAGTTTATTGTTACACTTCAGTGGAAAGTCTCAAAAACGAGTTCTCTCTCTCCAAGAACCCCATGCATTTCTGTGGTCAAAAGTGTGAACATGCTCTTATTTGACATTTTGATTAGAATGTGCTTGTGGTCTGGCCGCGGGGTCAGAGCAGCGGTTTCCCAAGATATTTACTAGTTCTGAGCATACATATCATTCCTTCACTTGGAAAATATATAGCACATCTCATATGAAAGGAAATCAAAGTGCCCATTGCTGATACTAGAAATTAGAAGTAGCTTAAATCGATCCCTGGTTCATGATCTGACCTTAACTGACATCTATCATTTCTTTTATTCGTGGGCATGATCACTATGATATATTTTAAATGCAAAACTATTTGCAGGAAAGGCAAGTGCAACTCAGGACATGTTTACACAAAACAACAACATAAAAACTCACATATGAAAAAACAGTATACACCGATCAGCCATATAACTTTATGACCACCCACCTAATATTTTGCGGGTCTCCCTTTCGCCACCAAAACAGCTCTGACCCCTCAAGGCATAGACACCACTAGATCTCTGAAGTTATGCTGTTGTATCTGGCACCAAGCCATCAGTAGCAGATCTTTTAAAGCGGTTGTATACCTTTTTTTTTTTTCACTTTGACCTACAGGTAAGCCTATAATAAGACTTACCTGTAGATAAAAAAATATCTCCTAAACCTGTACCTTGTGCTGTGAGTTTCCGGCTGAAAGGTCCGGAAGATGCCAAACCTTGCCGGAAAGAAGTCTCCCCATTTTGGTATATACTCACCATATAAGACGACCCCCTTTCTACTAGTCTGTCTGGAAGCCGAGGGGTAGCTGGAACAACCGCTGACAGGAACAACCGCTGACAGGAACAGGCTTCATTCAGCTTTTTCAAACCTCGCTGTGCCATTGCATGCCTCACTGTGCCCATTACATGCCTCACTGTGCCATTACATGCCTCACTGTGCCATCAACATGCCTCACTATGCCATTACATGATTCACTGTGCCATCAACATGCCTCACTGTGCCGTCAACATGCCTCACTGTGCCGTCAACATGCCTCACTGTGCCGTCAACATGCCTCACTGTGCCATTACATGCCTCACTATGCCATTACATGCCTCACTGTGCCCATTACATGCCTCACTGTGCCATCAACATGCCTCACTGTGCCGTCAACATGCCTCACTGTGCTGTCAACATGCCTCACTGTGCCGTCAACATGACTCACTGTGCCATTACATGCCTCACTGTGCCATACCTTATTCCTGTAATGCGGGCGTCCATTATTCAAAAGCCATGCCTTCTCCTGTTCCGTGATAGGTGCCTGTGTTCCGCCTATCATGGAGGTCCTCTCGTCCGAAGCCGAGAGACATCATCTGTCGGCTCCCAAACTACACGCTGAAAGAAGAAATCCTGCAAAAAGCTAGAGCAAGAGAACAGATCACCTTTGCTGAAGTCGAGGTTCAGCTCTTCCAGGACCTCTCTCCCATCACACTCAAGAACAGGAGAGCCCTGAAACCCCTACTGGATAGACTGACCGCGAAAGGTATTAGCTACAGATGGAAATTTCCATTCGCCCTGCAAGTCACTTACAATTGCAAACAATACATGCTTAGATTCCCAGATGATCTGCAGCAATTCTGCGAGAATTTACAGATAGCTCCGGTGGAACTCCCGGACTGGTATGTGGAATTTCTGATTCCTCCGGCCTTCATTCATCAACCCCTCCCGCAAGACCCATCGCCATCCAAGTCTCCCTACCTTCCCGGAAAGCATCAGAAGAACCCTCTTAGAGGCGGTCAAGCTTCTCCGGCTACCAAGAGCCCGAGAATGAGATTCCAGATGTGCTGAAGTACCAGAGGATCCACCTCCAACCCTGTGACATTTTGCTTTGTTTTCATTCTACTTTTCTTTTTTAAGTCCATTCCGATTTAACAAGTCTTCACTCATCACAAGACCGCTTACCATGTTAGCGCACCAAAAAAAATATCTCCTAAATCTGTACCTTGCGCTCTGAGTTTCCGGCTGAAAGGTCCGGAAGATGCCAAACCTTGCCGGAAAGAAGTCTCCCCGTTTTGGGATATACTCGCCGTATAAAACGACCCCCTTTCTACTAGTATGTCTGGAAGCTGAGGGGTAGCCGGAACAACCGCTGACAGGAACAGGCTTTATTCCGCTTTTTCAAACCTTACTGTGCCATTACATGCCTCACTGTGCCATCAACATGCCTCACTGTTTCATTACATGCCTCACTGTGCCATCAACATGCCTCATTATGCCCATTACATGCCTCATTATGCCCATTACATGCCTCACTGTGCCATTAACATGCCTCACTGTGCCATCAACCTGCCTCACTGTGCCGTCAACGTGCCTCACTGTGCCGTCAACATGCCTCACTGTGCCGTCAACATGCCTCACTGTGCCATTACATGCCTCACTATGCCATTACATGCCTTACTGTGCCCAGTACATGCCTCACTGTGCCATCAACATGCCTCACTGTGCCATCAACATGCCTCACTGTGCCGTCAACATGCCTCACTGTGCCATCAACATCCCTCACTGTGCCATTACATGCCTCACTGTGCCATACCTTATTCCTGTACTTCGGGCGTCCATTATTCAAAAGCCATGCCTCCTCCTGTTCTGTGACAGGCGCCTGTGTTCCACCTGTCAAGGAGGTCCTCTCGTCCGAAGCTGAGGATGAGAAGACATCCATGATATGCGGAACACCGAACAGAGGCTTTGCTGGGAAACCAAGTGTTCCACCTATTATGGAACAACACAAGGAGGAGGCGCGGCTTTTGAATAATGGATCCCCGAGACAGGTACCGGCGTATAAGATGACCCCCGGGTTTTGAGGCAAGTTTTTAAGCCCAACGGTCGTCTTATACGTCGGAAAATACGGTAGTTATATAATCAAAAACACAAAATACAATGCACAGATGAAAATAAGTTGCAACAATACATTAACCAATTCTATCGGCATAAATATGACAAATCGTAACCCAACGTTTCGAGGTTATAAAAGGTACACCTCTTCTTCAGGGGTAAATGGTTGTGTTGAGGCAACACTTGTGTCTAAAATAAAAAGAGAAAAGAAGGACAGAACAAGGATTATAGAAGCATACCATGTGTCAATTCTTTGTCCCATACCCAGAGACATATTTTCGATATACTTTATATGTATATATTAAGAAAAAAAGAGATGGAGAGCTAATGCCACACTCTACAGAGCTCAATACGGGGAGCGCTGAGAGATGATTGTAAGTAAGGGAAAGAAACCCCCTTCTCCTCTTCACACAACACATAGGAACAGATATGAGGGAGCTCCCTCCCCTGTCACCTTTTTTCTCTTGGTGTCAGGAAAACTTGTCAGAAGTGATTCATGCTGTCAGAGTGAAGCAGCAGATAGAAATTACACTTAGTGCTCTGGATTGAGACAAGTACACACTATAGAGGGATATACTTTGTTCATTTGTCATTTCTGAGGTTTACAACCAGTTAAAAAAGATTTATTGATTGTTTAAAATGTAGAACGGTTTCATTGTTTTCTGTTTGAAAACTGACTGTGTTTGAGTCTCAGACACTCGCCCCACTTGACCTCCTTGTCTAGTGACAAGACTGTCTCTAAAGCAGACTTGCTGAACACCAGAACATAAATCTGAACTGACTAACTACAGAATTCTGCGAGGGGACAGCAGCACTTAAACTGACAATTATAAAGTCTAATAACGGGGAAAAAATAAGCAATTCATTTTATTTTTACTGTCAAAAATGCTAAAGTTTATTCCCGGTAAAGGAACAAGGTGTCAGTTGTGAACTAATCAACTACAATAAGCAGTGCAAACATCACATAGTGGTAAATCACAGCAATGTGTTAAAATAGAACTGCATTTAAACATAACAAGAAAAAAATGAATAGCCTATGCAAAGAAAATGTAATAAAGTCATCTTGTGCATTATTATTATTATTATTATTATTATTATACAGGATTTATATCAGGGACTATTCTCCTTTAATTCCCCTGTAGTATTTTCTTCTGCAGTTAGAAGTCCTCCAGCCCACTTCCTCTGAGCCCAGGTCATCCTGGACCCTGACCTGCCTGTGAAGGAAGAAGCAGTAATAAGCTCATATCTCTGGATCAACAATACACAAGAAGTAGATAAAATGATTTGAGGATTAAAAGATAAAATAAAATAACAAACTTTTGCTGCAATATTCATCTTCAATCCAGTAATTTCCCCATAGTATTTTTTTGCCACTAGACCTCAGTCTAATAACCAGCAACATGTAACCTACTTCCTCTGAGCCTAGGTTGTCCTGGATAAGCCCAGCTTTGTGATCGCAAAGTGAAATGATCAGCAGCACAGTGATGAGCTCATCTCTCTCTCTCTCACTCTGCCCTCTCTTCCTATCAGCAAGCTACTTGAGAGCACATCAAATGATTGGCTCCTTGTTCTGCTTCTTCCTCTCATACTTCAGCCCTACTGACCAGGGACTGGAAGAGGATAATACCCAGTGTTAATTTTGTCAAACTAAAATGACTAAAACATTTTAATCTACCAAATAAATACTATTTTAGTCGACTAAAATTCAACAAAAACGAAAACAATTGATATGAATAGAATATGACTAAAACTAAAATAGCATTTTAGTCAAAAGACTAATGCCTCGTACACACGGCCGAGAATCTCGTCGTAAAAGAAACGTTGTTTTCCTCAACGAGGTTCTTGTCAGGCTTGACGAGATTCTTGTCAAGCTTTCTTTGCGTACACACTGTCAAGACAAAATCTTGTCGTTCTCAAACGCGGTGACGTACAACATGTACAACGGCACTATAAAGGGGAAGTTCTATTCCACTGGCGCCACCCTTGGGGCTGCTTTTGCTAATCTCATGTTACTGCGTGTTATGTAAAAGTTTGGTGAGAGATGATTTGCTATCTCCATTAGAATTGCTACTTTTACCGAAGGTGCGCTCCCGTCTCATACTTTATTCTGAGCATGTGCAGGTTTTAAGCATACACACAAACGTGTTTCTCGTCGTAAACCAGCCCGACTAGAAACATGACAAGGAAATTGAGACTCCCGACAAGAAAAAAGAGAGCATGTTCTCTTTTTTTCTCGTCGAGATCCACAACAGTTTTCTCGACGAAAAACATACACACGACCGATACCCAGAAAAGTTACTCCAAAATAAAGATTCGCCCATCTAACTGAATCTAGCCCATAATAGTTAACTGATTCCTTTTAAAAATTATTAAAAATTTATAAAAATCAATCATATAATGTACCTGCAGTTTCTAGTTTTGTTTTTGCATGTTGTTTCCTGCCTGTGCTGTACAGAGCCACAGAGCCAATACAGGGCAGTGATGGTTTGGAAAACGAAACTGATTGGTGCTGAGGGGTTTTAGACACACAGTAATCTCACATCCTTGATTAGTGACCACAGAGAGAAAACTCCCAGGACTGTGGTTATCAGGAAACAGACAACCAGGAAGTGTGGAGATCAGAGAAGAATTACAGCAATTTGAGAGCAAAAACGAACAATGAGGACATGAAAACAGCACTGCATTAAGGTAAAGGAAGCTATTAAGATAAAAAAAAAAAAAATCCTTTACAAACCCTTTAAAGTAGTTGTATAGTCTCTTTTTGTACTTTTACCTACAGGTGAGCTAAAAAAAATATCTCCTAAACCTGTACGGTTTAGAAAACATTCCCCTCGCAATGATCCACTGACTGCAGCAGCGAAAGCGCACAGGGCATTCTCGGTTTAAGGCCCAGGTGATGCATTGCGCGGGAGTGACGACATTGCGGCTCCAGCCACTCACAGCGCTGGAGCCGTGATACCTGGAAGACACGCCGAGGCAACATGTCAGCTACCTCGGCATGGACCAGGTAAGTTACTGATGCCTCGTTCTAAGGTAAGTATCTCATAATGAGCTAGTATGCGGTGCTCATTAGGCCTTTTTCCTTACAGGTGACAACAAATAAATAAAAATCTGGAACTATACATCCAATTTAAATGACATATGTGTAGCTGCTGGTATTTAATTATTTGTTTTTGGGCGGACCACCGCTTTAACAACTGGGTTGTTCACGCACTTTGGAAACTTTAATTTCACATTGCTGCTATAAATGAATTGTCCACTGGATGGCACTGGAGACCAACACAAACCACAATCTGCAGCAACTGACATCTGTGCTGGTACTTAAGCTAGAACGGATACTGTTTTGTATTAGGATGACATAAAACATGATTTTTATTGAAAGCTGACAGGACATACCAAAGATCAGACAATAGCCACATATAGTCACTTTTGTGCAGGCTCGTTTTATTAATAGCACGGGATTTCGAGAGCACTGTGGGCTCAAGTGAATACATTTCATTGACATATAATTGCCTCATTTGTGTACTGCGCTGTTAAATCCTGCAAGGGTACGTGAGTAACTAAAGGGTAATTGTCTAGTACTGTATGTGGTAAGTCTGCGGTTGGCACAAACAATACCCCATTGAGAAACTTCAGCTTGATACTTCTAGATGGAGTAAAAAAGAAGTAGGTGATAAAACCCAGCTGTCACAAGTCACACATCATCCAGACCTCAAAGTTCTGTGCGGCAATTGTGCTCCGAAAACAGAACGTCTAATTACAATGCCACTTTTCTGTATTCATGGTGGAGAACTGGACCTATTTTGTCCTGGAGCCTCTGCTAGAAATATCGGAGAGAAAAAGTCCTTTATCGCATTTCATTCTTTGTAGTCAATTGAAGAAATATTTAGTTGCAGAATTCATCAAAATTTGAGTGCAAATGTCATATACATATTAAAAAGTTCAGTAAAAGCGTAAAAAATGTAACTTTATAAGTGCGTTAGTTTGTAATGTAGGAGGACCAGGACTTGGAGTTCCAGTAGCAGATATTGGTGCTGATAAGAAATGAATAGGAGTGCTTTTCCCCAAGTTTCTCTTACCCCTAAACTTATGCCGCGTACACACGACTGTTTTTCGGGTTCTAAAAAAGTACTTTTTAAGGGTCTAGAAAAAACAACGTTTTTTTAACCCCATCATTAAAACAGCCTTGCCTACACACGATCGTGAAAAAAAAAATGCTCTAGCAAAGCGTGGTGACGTACAACAGCACTATAAAGGGGAAGTTCCATTCGGATGACGCCACCCTTTGGGCTGCTTTAGCTGATTTCGTGTTGGTAAAACACGATTCGTGCTTTTCTGTCTGTTACAGCGTGATGAATGTGCTTACCCCATTATGAATGGTAGTTTTACCAGAACGAGCGCTCCCGTCTCATAACTTGCTTCTGAGCATGCGCAGATTTTTCACATCGTTAAAGCCCACACACGACCATTTTTTACAACCTTAAAAACGACAACGTTAAGAACGTTGTGAAACTATATAGAGCATGTTCGAAAACCATCTTGTCCATTTTTTAGAACCCGAAAAATGCTCTGAAGCCCACACACAATCGTTTTTTAATGACATTAAAAAAAAGGAATTTTTTAGAACCTGAAAAACGGTCGTGTGTACGCAGCATTAGCCTAATCGCTAGCGCGCCTGTGTCACTGTGTTAAAATACTCCGAAAAAAATAATAAAATGGAAGTACACATCATGAAAGCCCTCTGGTGCACAAAGGCTTCAGCTCTATCTCCTCCCAAGCCATTCCCCACTAACGCATTTCACAAGCTCATCCTTGTTAGTGACTAGCGCTGTGTGTCTCACTCCAGTGACGGAGAATCATGCCTACTGGTGCTACTGGACCTCAGTTCAGCATTCGACACAGTAGATCACAAAACTCTACTCATTCGTCTCAAAGAAGTAGCCAGAGTTAAAGACTCAGATCTACACTGGTTCGCATCCTTCCTAGGAAATCGTCCCTAAACAGTGAAACTAGGAGTCCCTCAAGGATCACCCCTGTCACTCGTGCTTTTGAACATCTACCTCCGCCCTCTCCTCAAAATCATCAGCGAACAGGATTTGTTCTACCATTCCTATGCGGATGACACTCAATTTTACTTTCGGATCACCAGAAAAAACGACCGAAAAATGCCTGCCATTGATCGACGAGTGGATGACTGAGAGCGCCCTCAAACTCAACATATCCAAAACAGAATTACTTCTCCTCCACGCAAACCCAAAGATTAAAGCTAGGACTTCATGGACACCACCCACCATCCTTGGACAGATTATCACTCCAATTACAAAGGATAAAAAACTCAGAGTCACCTTTGACTCATTGATGTCGATGGATGCAGAAATATGATCAGTAGTCAGCGGATCCCATTACTTTCTCCGCCTACTGCGTAGACTCATCCCCTTCATCCCGGAAGAGGATACAGCGGTAGTAGTCGGAACAATCATCAATTCTCGTCTCGACTACGCAAACTCCCTCTATTTAGGACTACTAAAATACCAGATTTCGCGCCTACAAGTCGTCCAGAACACGGCAGCCAAATTGGTAAAGGGGAAAAAAAACTGGGAATCCATCACCCCATCCCTGAGGACCCTTCATTGGCTAACAGTAAAGGATCGGGTCACATTTAAGACCCTCTGCCTCACCCACAAGTGTACACAAGGAAACGCTCCTCAATACATGCGAGAAAATAAAACACTACACCCACAATCGCACTCTCCGATCGACTAACCAAAACCTCCTCTACATCCCCAAGTCCCACTACAAATCGAAGGGAGAACAAAGATTTGCACTCCAAGGACCACGGCTATAGAATGCTCTTCCGACAAACATCCGCATGGAAGAAAACCATCAGGCCTTCAAGAAAAAACTTAAGAACCACCTCTTCTGAAGGATAAGGATGACACAGGATGGAATAAGCGCCTTGAGGCGATTTAGTTTGCATTTTACCACTATACAAGTTATTCACTCTGAGTCCTCGCATAAGGTGACCACATTTCCAAACTGACATTCAGGGACACACCCCCTCTCTCACCTTCCCCCAAAAAAGATGAGGGAGGCGGGGGGAAATGTAGTCTCGGGTTGATTGGGAATTTGGCGGCGGGTTATTTGTCAGGTCAATGTACCACTTGTCACCAATAGGTGGGGACAGCAGTGCTGCACTAGGTGCAGGCCTCGCTCCCAGTCTCACTGTCTGAGAGTAAATTGTCACTGGTTGCAAGATGACAGGCAGCGCCGGCCCTAGCAACCAGTTCCAGAAATTTAGTTATTAACTAGTAGGGGTGGCTGTGTCCTCTATTTCATCCCAGGACACTGTATTGTCCCAGAATGAAGGTGCCTGGGACCCAGGACAGACATGTCAATTGCGGGACAGTCCCAGGCAATCTGTGACACGTGGGCACCCTATCGTCGCAGTCCCACCTCCTCCAAGACATATTTGAAGACTAGGATATGTACATGGAAACCAAAAAAGGGAGTTGGGTTGGGACTTTGAGTGAGGCCTGTGGGTGTTTGTAATAATAAGTTTATAGCGTGAAGGTAACCTGAGTGTCACAAGCCCCTAGGGTAGTGATATAAATAAACATAATTAACCACTTCCTTATTGGGCATGTATACCCCCTTCCTGACCAGGTGAAATTTCAGCTTGCGGCACTGCGTCACTTTAACTGACAATTGCGCGGTCGTGCGACGTGGCTCCCAAACAAACTTGGCGTCCTTTTTTTCCCACAAATAGAGCTTTCTTTTGGTGGTATTTGGTCACCTCTGCAGTTTTTATTTTTTGCGCTATAAACAAAAAAGTACGACAATTTTGAAAACAAATACAATATTTTTTACTTGTTGCTATAAAAAATAGCCCAATTTAAAAAAAAAAAATTCAGTCTAGGCCGGTACATATTCTTCTACATATTTTTGGTAAAAAAAAAAAAAAATCGCAATAAGCGACTGGTTTGCGCAAAAGTTATAGCGCCTACAAAATAAGGGACAGAATTATTATTTTTTATTACTTTTTTTTTTACTAGTAATGGCGGCGATCTGCGATTTTTATTGCGACTGCGACATCATGGCGGACACATCAGACACTTTTGACACATTTTTGGCACCATTCACATTTATACTGCAATCAGTGCTATAAATATGCACTAATTACTGTATAAATGTGACTGGCAGGGAAGGGGTTAACACTAGGGGGTGAGGAAGGGGTTAAGTGTGTATCCTGCATTGTGTTCTAACTGTGGGGGGAGGGGGGGTGACTGGGGGGTGACCGATCTGTGTCCCAATGTACAAGAGACACAGATCAGTCTCCTCTCTCTATGACAGGACGCTGTCATTGTGAGAGCCGCCAATGAGAAATGATCTCATATGTTTACATATGAGATCATCTCTCATTCGCTGCACAGATCGCATCGCAAACGGCCACTCTGATTGTCCGTTTGCGGCGATCTGTGATTGGCTGTGTCCAAGGGACAAGGCCAGTACAGAAGTTCCCCGCTGCGTGCTCTGGAGCGCGCGCTGGGAACGAAGAAAGGGGCTGCCGTGAAAACACGGCGCCCCGGAGATTTAGAACCACCCTGCGGCCGTATATAGTCATACGGCCGTAGGGAAGTGGTTAAGCAATATAATCAGGCATTTATGATGTAAAAATACATTCATAAAGTTCAACAAAAGATTAGGATAGCCCAGCACCGATAGGCTTATGAAGAAGCCAACTGGCTACAATGCATGTTTTGGAGATTCCAGTCGCAGGTTGAACACTGATTGCAGTTGCAGTGACAGCGGCTTCCTCCATCTTCAGCCAAGTCTTGTGTTTCTTATGCTCCCCCTCTGACTTTTCTGGCACCCAAGTCACCTTTATGCCATGCCCTACACATGCCTACCTTTGTGGGTGCACTTCTATTTTCCAATAAATTGTCATATGTTTTTTTATTTTATGCTACAACATAGGGGTTGTGCTGTTATTTCTTATTTATTTTTTCCAGTGGTTGGAAGGCAGGCGGTCGGCAAATAGTTAAAAAGGTAAAAAAAAGTATTAAAAGCATAACGTTTCCCATGCAGGGAGTTTCAGCTTCACACAAATCATTGTTAAATAGAAATGCTGAGCCACCGGACTCTCCTGTTAGCAGCACTGCTGCTTTCTTTGGTCTTCCAGACCATGCGTTCAAGTGATTACACACCTAAGTGCAGGGGCGGACTGACAGCTCATGGGGCCCCCGGGCAAAAGGAGATCATGGGGCCCCCTGTGTCCTCGCCCACGTTCAATCTACATCCACACAAAGTCCACCTACATATTGCACTGCTTACATTGCATGCGTTCAAAGAATTTCTCTACACAATGTTCAAAATTAAATGTTTATTGTAGGAATTAAATTCTTCTCACTGATGTAAGGAACATTCTTCTCACTGATCACCAATGTAAGGGACATTCTTCCCACTGATCACCAATGTAAGGGACATTCTTCCCACTGATCACCAATGTAAGGGACATTCTTCCCACTGATCACCAATGTAAGGGACATTCTTCCCACTGATCACCAATGTAAGGTACATTCTTCCCACTGATCACCAATGTAAGGGACATTCTTCCCACTGATCACCAATGTAAGGGACATTCTTCCCACTGATCACCAATGTAAGGGACATTCTTCCCACTGATCACCAATGTAAGGGACATTCTTCTCACTGATCACCAATGTAAGGGACATTCTTCCCACTGATCACCAATGTAAGGGACATTCTTCCCACTGATCACCAATGTAAGGAACATTCTTCCCACTGATCACCAATGTAAGGGACATTCTTCCCACTGATCACCAATGTAAGGGACATTCTTCCCACTGATCACCAATGTAAGGGACATTCTTCCCACTGATCACCAATGTAAGGGACATTCTTCCCACTGATCACCAATGTAAGGGACATTCTTCTCACTGATCACCAATGTAAGGAACATTCTTCCCACTGATCACCAATGTAAGGCATTCTTCTCACTGATCACCAATGTAAGGGACATTCTTCCCACTGATCACCAATGTAAGGGACATTCTTCTCACTGATCACCAATGTAAGGGACATTCTTCTCACTGATCACCAATGTAAGGGACATTCTTCTCACTGATCACCAATGTAAGGGACATTCTTCTCACTGATCACCAATGTAAGGGACATTCTTCTCACTGATCACCAATGTAAGGGACATTCTTCTCACTGATCACCAATGTAAGGGACATTCTTCCCACTGATCACCAATGTAAGGGACATTCTTCTCACTGATCACCAATGTATTGGACATTCTTCCCACTGATCACCAATGTAAGGAACATTCTTCCCACTGATCACCAATGTAAGGGACATTCTTCCCACTGATCACCAATGTAAGGGACATTCTTCCCACTGATCACCAATGTAAGGGACATTCTTCCCACTGATCACCAATGTAAGGGACATTCTTCTCACTGATCACCAATGTAAGGGACATTCTTCCCACTGATCACCAATGTAAGGGACATTCTTCCCACTGATCACCAATGTAAGGAACATTCTTCCCACTGATCACCAATGTAAGGGACATTCTTCCCACTGATCACCAATGTAAGGGATATTCTTCCCACTGATCACCAATGTAAGGGACATTCTTCCCACTGATCACCAATGTAAGGGACATTCTTCTCACTGATCACCAATGTAAGGAACATTCTTCCCACTGATCACCAATGTAAGGGGCATTCTTCTCACTGATCACCAATGTAAGGGACATTCTTCCCACTGATCACCAATGTAAGGGACATTCTTCTCACTGATCACCAATGTAAGGGACATTCTTCTCACTGATCACCAATGTAAGGGACATTCTTCTCACTGATCACCAATGTAAGGGACATTCTTCTCACTGATCACCAATGTAAGGGACATTCTTCTCACTGATCACCAATGTAAGGGACATTCTTCTCACTGATCACCAATGTAAGGGACATTCTTCTCACTGATCACCAATGTAAGGGACATTCTTCTCACTGATCACCAATGACACACTGCTCCTTCACCACTCCAAAGATGCTGCTTGCAGGACATTTTTTAACGCCCTGCCAGCACATTGCCTCAGTGTGAAAGTACTCGGGCTTTCACATTTACACTACAGGTGAGACATTTTTCAGGTGCTTTACAGGTGCTATTTGTAGTGAAAGGGGACTTGGGGGAAAAGCACTTAGTGTATACATTTCAATGATTTTATATATATATATAGGGAATAACACTTACTTAGCCCAGGTTCACACTGACGAGGGGAATGTAATCCTGCAAGTTCAGCTAAACTCGCACGATTTCATACCTGCATGTCAGTGCGAGTTTGGCGGGCAATTTCAGAGACATCTGTGCGGGTTGCTGCACAGGTGTCTATGGAAATTGCACCCCAAAGTCAGCAAAAGTTGTACAGAAACTACTTTTGGGAATCGTTGCAGCGCCACAAATGGGGCATTGCAATGATTCAGGTAGTGCCATTGCCATGCGATTTGACATGTGAAATCGCATGGCAAATTGCTCCAATGTGAACCAGGGCTACGTGCTATTCCCTATATATAACACTGATATCTATACACTGTGTGCATTAAGTGGCATTCAGTGTACCAGATATCAGTGTGTATTAGTGAATAGCACCTGACCTGGTATATAGGCGCACAGCACAGGGCAATAAGTAAGGAACCAGAAAGTAACACTCAGCATGGCTCTTATAACAGACACAGATACAGTAACTGTGGTGATTTCATTATCACACTGACCTGCTGCTGCTGCACACAAGGCAGGTCAGTGTGGGTGCTGTTGTGAAATTTCAAGCTGACTTAGTCTGTTCCTTTCTATGTGCAGTGCTCTCTGCCTCCAGCTCCTTCAGTGGCGTCACTAGGGTTAGTGTTACCTGGTGCGGTAATACTTGGTGTCACCCCCACCCCCTGGCACTAAGCAGGCTAGTGCGTCGGTATGGCTCCGCACCTTAACCTACCACAATGGATGGGATCAGGGGGAATGGGATCAGGGGAAAGGATGGAGTAGGGATGGGATTGAGGAATGGATGGAGCAGGGATAGGATCAGGGGGGATGAATGGCGCAGGGATAGGATCAGGGGGGAGATGGATGGAGAAAGGATAGGATCAGGGAGGCTGGATGGAGTGGGGTTAGGATCAGGGGGGATGGATGGAGCGGGGTTAGGATCAGGGGGGATGGATGGAGAAGGGATAGGATCGGGGGGATGGATGGAGCGGGGATAGAATCGGGGGGGATGGATGGAGCGGGGATAGGATCAGGGGGGGATGGATAGCTTAGGGATAGGATCAGGGTGGATGGATGGAGCGGGGTTAGGATCAGGGGGGATGGATGGAGAAGGGATAGGATCGGGGGGATGGATGGAGAAGGGATAGGATCGGGGGGATGAATGGAGCGGGGATAGGATCAGGGGGGGATAGGATCAGGGTGGATGGATGGAGCGGGGTTAGGATCAGGGGGGATGGATGGAGAAGGGATAGGATCGGGGGGATGGATGGAGAAGGGATAGGATCGGGGGGATGAATGGAGAAGGGATAGGATCGGGGGGGTGAATGGAGCAGGGATAGGATCAGGGGGGGATGGATAGCTTAGTGATAGGATCAGGGTGGATGGATGGAGAAGGGATAGGATCGGGGGGATGAATGGAGAAGGGATAGGATCGGGGGGGGGGGGTGGATAGCTTAGGGATAGGATCTGGGTGGATGGATGGAGCGGGGTTAGGATCAGGGGGGGATGGATAGCTTAGGGATAGGATCAGGGTGGATGGATGGAGCGGGGTTAGGATCAGGGGGGATGGATGGAGAAGAGATAGGATCGAGGGGATGGATGGAGAAGGGATAGGATCGGGGGGATGGATGGAGAAGGGATAGGATCGGGGGGATGAATGGAGAAGGGATAGGATCGGGGGGATGGATGGAGAAGGGATAGGATCGGGGGGATGAATGGAGAAGGGATAGGATCGGGGGGATGAATGGAGAAGGGATAGGATCGAGGGGATGAATGGAGAAGGGATAGGAGCGGGGGGATGAATGGAGCAGGGATGGGATCAGGGGGATGAGTGGAGCTGGGAAGGGATCGGGAGGAATGGATTGAGGGGGGATGGTATTGGGGAGAATGGATAGAGCTGGGATCGGATCAGGGGGATGGGTGGAGCTGGTATGGGATCAGGGGGGATGAATGGAGCCGGGATGGGATCAGGGGACGGATGAGCGGGTATAGGATCGGGGGGTGAGTGGAGCTGGATGGGACCTTTGATTTGGGGGGGGATTAAAGGATATGTTCTAGGGGTGCTTTGGTGGGGGGGGGGGGGTGGTCAAACTTCAAATCTGCCCCCTCCTACTTCTAGTACGACGACTCCTCTCTAACCCAAAACAAAGAGCACCCCCTAGCACCCATTCTCTAACCCCCCTAAAATAACTCCTGGCAGCATAATTGTTACCTGCAAATGCCCCCCCCCCCCACTACAGTATGTCCCCCTCCTCTGCAATAAAGTACACCTGCAGCATACCTCAGAGAAGGTGCTGACTGTAGCATGGATGGTGTCATAAAGCAGCAGTGAGAACAGAGTTGTGGCCGCGCCCGCGCTGTGTGGAGGTGTGTGTGGGGACGGTCGGAACCCGAGCACCCACGCTGTCTCTGCCTCACTCCCTCCTCCCCCACTCTCCCCGTACATCGCATGGAGCAGAGGGGATCCCGGAAGGGGAGGAGGGAGCCGCGGCGCAAGTCTGAGCTTCTGCAGACTGTACCCCACGGCAGTGACATATGGCCGGAGCGCCTGTCACTAAACATCCCCGCACGGCTCTGATGAGCCATCCATCTGCGCTGCTGCGGGCACCTTCGGGAGCGGACTGAGCCGGCCCGGGCCCCCCCCACCACGGGGCCCTCGGGCAGTGCCCGAATGACCGAATGGTCAGTCCGCCCCTCCCTAAGTGAAAATGTCAACATTGGGCCCAATTAGTAATTTTCCCTCCCCGGTGTCATGTGACTCGTTAGTGTTACAAGGTCTTCCGTGTGAATGGGGAGCAGGTGTGTTAAATTTGGGGTTATCGCTCTCACTCTCTCATACTGGTCATTGAAAGTTCAACATGACACCTCATGGCAAAAAACTCTCTGAGGATCTGAAAAAAATAATTGTTGCCATACATAAAAATGGCCTAGTCTATAAGAACATTGTCAAGATCCCGAAACTGAGCTGCAGCACGGTTGTCAAGACCATACATTGGTTTAACAGGACAGGTTCCACTCCTCAGAACAGGCCTCACCATGGTAGACCAAAGAAGTTGAGTGCACATGCTCAGCGTCTTATCCAGAGGTTGTGTTTGAGAAATAGACGTATGAGTTCTGCCAACATTGCTGCAGAGGTTGAAGGGGTGGAGGGTCAGCCTGTCAGTGCTCAAACCATACGCCACACACTGCATCAAATTAGTCTGCATGGCTGTCATCCCAGAAGGAAGCCTCTTCTAAAGATGATACACAAGAAAGCCCGCAAAAAGTTTGCTGAAGACAAGCAGACTAAGGACATGGATTACTGGAACCATGTCCTGTGGTCTGACAAAACCAAGATACACGTATTTGGTTCAGATGGTGTCAACTGTGTGTGACGGCAACCAGGTGAGGAGTACAAAGACAAGTGTGTCTTGCCTACAGTCAAGCATGGTGGTGGGAGTGTCATGGTCTAGGGCTGCATGAGTGCTGCCGTCACTGGGGAGCTACAGTTCACTGAGGGAACCATAAATGCCAACATGTACTGTGCATACCTCCCAACATTTTAAAATTTCCCTGCAGGACATTTTTTTTGAGCGGGAGGGTGATGCGGATCAGAGTTGTTGAGGGGGGGGATTCAGCGGACCAAAGTAGTTGTTGAGCGGGGGGGGTTCCGCGGATATGAGTTGTTGAGCGGGGGGGGGGGGTGATGGACTGGACAAGCATATCTGTGGGGCATCCTCAAATGGAATGGAAGGAGGGTAAACCTTCCAGGGCTGAAGTGGTTAAGCCAATGACATTGGGAGGGAGAAAGACCCTGTGGTGTAAGAATGAAGGTGTTGGATTCTCTTTCATTTTTGAGTGGTGTTATCTGGGTGAATGTGGATTTATTTTTTTAAAGTGAACTTATTCTTTATAGGATGCTGCATCTGGTGACAGGCAACGATGGCAAGTGACACGCTGCATCTGGTGACAGGTTTTGGGTGGCAAGTGACATGCTGCTTCAGGTGACAGGCGACAGTGGCAAGTTATATGCTGCATCTGGCAACAGTGTTTAAGCCAATGACATTGCGAGGGAGAACGGCCCTGGGGTGTAATAATGAAGGTGTTGGATTCTCTCTTGCTTTTAAGTGGTGTTATCTGGGAGAAAGTGGATTTATTTTATTTATTTATTAAAGTAAACGTATTCTTTATAGGATACTGCATTTGGTAACAGGCAACAATGGCAAGTGACACGCTGCATCTGGTGACAGGCAACAATGGCAAGTGACACGCTGCATCTGGTGACAGGTTACGGGTGGCAAGTGACACACTGCATCTGGTGACAGGCGACAGTGGCAAGTGACACGCTGCATCTGGTGACAGGTTAAGGTTGGCAAGTGACACACTGCATCTGGTGACAGGCGACAGTGGCAAGTGACACGCTGCATCTGGTGACAGGTTAAGGTTGGCAAGTGACACACTGCATCTGGTGACAGGCGACAGTGGCAAGTGACACGCTGCATCTGGTGACAGGTTAAGGTTGGCAAGTGACACACTGCATCTGGTGACAGGCGACAGTGGCAAGTTACACACTGCATCTAGCGACAGGCAATGGTGGCAAGTAACACGCTGCATGTGGTGGCAGGAGATCTGGCAAGTGACACGCCCAGGCCTCCCACTGATTCTGCAATATGGTGAGTTGAACCATATGTAATTTTAATACTACAATGTTACAATAAAAACAATGTACTTCAATCACCCTGACACCATATCAACCATGGTACCTAGATGATTGAAGCGCCAACACCACGCCCCTAGTGGCCACACAAAATATTGCCTTTCCCCAATTTGGACATTTTCACTTAGGGGTGTACTCACTTATGTTGTCAGCGGTTTAGACATTAATGGCTGTGTGTTGAGTTATTTTGAGGGGACAGCAAACTTACACTGTTATATGTGTCTTTTTTCCTTAAAGTGGTACTGAAGGTTTGGCTAAAAAAATAAAAATAAATAACAAACATGTCAAACTTCCCAAGGTGGTTACCTTGCGGGCGCGCTCCCGAGTCCAGCATTTGTGTCCATAGACACGAATGCTGGACTTGGCCCCGCCCCCCACGTTATTGGATTTTATTGACAGCAGAGCGAACCAATGGCTGCTCTGCTATCAATTTATCCAATAAAGAGCCGAGAAAACTGGGCCGAAATCCAGCGTGTTCGCGACACTGGACTTCCTAGGGCTCAGGTAACTAAATGGGGGGGCTGGGGGGCCAGTAAGCATCGGATGTTTTTTCACCTTAATGCATAGGATGCGTTAAGGTGAAAAAATATGAACCTTTTCAACCCCTTTAACCACTTAAGAACCCCCTACCGAGAATATAGACGTCGGCAGAATAGCACTACCTGTACGTGTCTCTTTAAGGCCCAGCCGCGGGGTCGTGAGCACGCCAGCGGCGGCGCTTTTGCGACCCGGTCTGAAGCTCCGTGACCACGCCCGCGGTTTCGTGGACCCGATCACCGCCGGTGTCCCGCGATCGGTCACTGGAGCTCAAGAACAGGGAGAGGTGTGTGTAAACACACCTTCCCCATTCTTCATTGTGGCAGTGTCAGTGATCGTCTGTTCCCTGATATAGGGAACAACGATCACTGATGTCACATGTCCAGCCCCGCCCCCCTACAGTTAGAAACACATATGAGGTCACCCTTAACCCCTACAGTGCCTCCTAGTGGTTAACTCCTAAACTGAAATTGTCATTTTCACAGAAACCAGTGCATTTTTATAGCACTTTTTGTTGTGAAAATGACAATGGTCCCAAAAATGTGTCAAAATTTCTGATGTGTCCACCATAATGTCGCAGTCACGAAAAAAATTGCTGATCGCCATTAGTAGTAAAAAAATATATATTAATAAAAGTGCAATAAAACTATCTCCTATTTTGTAAACGCTATACATTTTGCGCAAACCAATCGATAAACGCTTATTGCAATTTTTTTTTTACAAGCTGTAGAAGCAAAAAGTAAAAAATATTGAATTTTTTTCAAAATTGTCGTTCAATTTTTGTTTATAGCGCAAAAAATAAAAACCGCAGAGGTGATCAAATGCCACCAAAAGAAAGCTCTATTTGTGGAAAAAAAAGGACGCCGATTTTGTTTGGGAGTCACGTCGCACGACCGCGCAATTGTCAGTTAAAGCGACGCAGTGCCGAATCTCAAAAAGGGTCCTTAACCTGCATAATGGTCCTGGTCTTAAGTGGTTAATGAGATGAACATTGAAAGAAAAACTTCCCGCCCTGCTCTTTATTTCAGCGTTCTCATTGAATTATATTTTGTAATAGATCTGGTAAAACACAGTGAACATTTCTGAAATGTAATAAAGGTTGTTATGACTAAACGTCAATAAGGAGCACTGTATAGGGAGCTGTTATGTGTTCAAGGTTGTTTGAAGACATTGGTGTTAAAAAAAATGTAATCTTGATTTCAGGCTTTATCTTTTAATGGTTTTGTTTTGTACTCCGCACTGGTGATACAGGGCCTTATATAGCGATGTGAATTGTACTCGCTTATTGTCGCAGCAGGCAGTGTATTTGTCATCACGTTTACATGCAATTTAACTCAAAGAGCATAATTCACCAAAATATCAAAATAGCATGTCTCCAAAGAGGGTGATTATGACAGGCAGCCAGCACAGAGGGCCTACGCAGAGCTGCATGTTCGTGATGCTAAAAGTACAAAAAGTTAACATTTAAATTGGCAAAGGAAACATAGGCTACCTGTCCAGTCCTTGTTATTTTACTTAGTTTATTTTGTGCAAAAGGTTACAGATAGGGTGACCACTTTTCCAAACTGCCATTCAGGGACCCCCCTCCCCCAAAATAATATGATTCTTCATACTTTTTGCAAATTTTTGGGGCTGGGGGTGTCACATCTTCAGCTCTGAGGGGGTTCATGTTAGCACCTGTAGTCCTTCACTTTTTTTTTTGGGGGGGGGGGGGTCACATTCCCCAAAAGTAAAGGAATAAATGTCCCAGCATGAACACCTGGTATCTAAAGATGAAACTCTCCCCCAAAATTGAAGGAGTACAGGTCCCAGCATGTACCCCTAATATCTAAGGACGTGACTCTCCCGTTTGTGATGGGCTAAAAGTCCCAGCATGAACCCCTGTGATCTATGGATGTTACTCCCACCCAAAACTGAAGGACTACAATCCCAGCATGAACCCCTGACATCTAAGAGTGTGACCCCATAGATTTCATGGGTTCATTCTGGGACCTGTAGTTCTTCACTAGTTGGGGGGTGTCACATCTTCAGCTCTGAGGGGGTTCCTGCTGGGACCTGTAGTCTTTCACTTGGGGTGGGGAGGGTCACATTCCCCAAAAGTAAAGGACTAAATGTCCCAGCATTAACAGCTGGTATCTAAAGATGAAATTCTCCCCCAAAATTGAAGGACTACAAGTCCCAGTGTGAACCCCTGACATCTAAGGACGTGACTCTCCCCTTTGTGATTGACTACAAGTCCCAGCATGTACCCCTGTGATCTATGGATGTTACTCCCACCCAAAACTGAAGCACCACAATCCCAGCATGAACCCCTGACATCTTAGGCCGCGTACACACGATCGAATTTGTCCGCTGAAAACGGTCCGATGGACCGTTTCAGCAGACAAATCCGATCGTGTGTACGGGCTAGCAGACAGGTTTGTCCATCGGACAAATTTCAAAGCATGCTTTGAAATTTGTCCGCTACAAACCTGTCCGTCGGATATGTCCGCTGGTTAGTACGGGAAACCAGCGGACATATCCTCCCGCACATGCGTCGTATCCTGTGAATGGATCCGACGCATGCGCGCGGAAGTGTTTACTTCCTGGTGCACGGGGATTTTGATCCGATGGTGTGTACACGCCATCGGACCGAAATCCGATGAGACATGTCTGCTCTAAACTGTCCGTCGGACAAGTTTGAGCGGACATATCTCATCGTGTGTACGAGGCCTAAGAGTGTGACCCCATAGATTTCATGGACCTGTAGTTCTTCACTAGTTGGGGGGTGTCACATCTTCAGCTCTGAGGAGGTTCATGCTGGGACTTATAGTCCTTCACTTTTGGGGGGGTTACATCCCCCAAACGTGATGGACTACAAGTCTAAGGCCACGTAAACACGATCAGACAGGTCGGATGAAACTGGTCTGCAGACCAGTTTCATCGGACCAGTTCGATGGTGTGTACGGCCCATCAGACCGTTGTCCGTTGGACCAAAGTTTTAAAACATGCTTTAAAACCTGTCTGATGGACACCTGTCCGTCGGACAGGTTCGATGGTTAGTACACAAAAGCATCGGACCAAAAACCTGCGCGTGCTCAGAATCAAGTCGACGCATGCTTGGAAGCATTGAACTTTTGTTTTTTCATCACATCGTTGTGTTCTACGTCACCGCGTTCTGGTCTGATCGGATTTTGGTCCAATGGTGTGTACGCACATCAGACCATCAGACAAGTTCAGAGTTGTCTGATGAAAACGGTCCATCGGACAAGTTTCATCAGACCGTTCTGATCGTGTGTACAGGGCCCAAGTGTCACTATTCTCCATGAAAGGGAAAGAAATGTGAAAGAATTCTCTATTCCTGCCTAAATTATTTTGCCATCTGGAGTGATGTCTGGCCGTCTAGCCACGTCTTTCTATTTTGTAGTGAATCGGAGGCGGCTTCCCCGGAGTCTCTGCCCATTTCAGGTAGCCCCGTGGAAACAGAGGGCTTGTCTGTGCTGCACCAGCACACACACACCGGGGTGGACAGTGACGACAGAGGCAGGCTGTGAGGTGCCACACAGTAAAAAGGCGACTCTGCTATGGCCGGAGAGGTTGCTCTGTATCAGTTACATGTATTGTTAGAGGGAAATGATAGTTCCACCACGGGCTGACACACAGCAGGCGGCCCCTCAGCCTCATCTCCAGTGACAGCTCGGATCCCCACTGTATTCCGGGACACTGTATTATCCCAGAATGAAGGTGCATAGGACCCAGGACAGACCTGCAAAATGCGGGACTGTCCCTGGCAATCCAGGACACATGGTCACTTTACTCACAGGTAACCTCGTCTACTGGATCTCCCTGTCTGAAAGTTTAGGATTATACAAACTGGTTTTACCCAGCTCTGCTCTTCTATTTAAAGTGATACTTACGTCTCGTTTTTTTTTTTTTGTGTAAAAATAACAAACATGTTATACTTACCTGCTCTGTTGCAGTTGGTTTTTGTAACGGAATGCACCGTGACCGACTGAGATATTCCTATGTCTAGGGTCACCTTATGTCCACTAGGGCCATAGGGTGACAAAGAATCATAATTCATATGTTACAGAAGACATTAATAAGGGACATTAATAATAATTCATGTTTGCAGGATGTCTTCAAATATCAAAAGCTGTAGCTATGCAATCTGGGCACACATGCTTTTGAAAGGTGTTAATTCAGGTCTACAAGACCAGAGTGAGTCATACCTTTGTATAATATGCTATTGAAATATCTTAAGGTGTTGGCTATTCACTGTAAAGACATTCCATTGAAGGTGTGGATTGCACCCACTCTCACAAGACTCTGCCATTGTGTGATAAAGCTGTCTAGAGAACTTATTCAACTAGATGTCTGTGTTACTATTCAAGGTTAATTGAACCCTATTGATGATACGGTGCCGTCATGTCTAGCTACCAATTAAAGAATTATCCTCAGTGAGTGAATAGGGGGGTGGAGATTGCATTGTCCTGTGATAAACTGCATTATGCTTGAGACTGTATAAGAAGCTGAGAAAATACCAATAAATTGTCATATCTTTGGAAGCAAGAACGGAGCTCTGTCTCGTCTTTTTCTGGGAAAGGATATGGATCGTGTATGCAATATTGTCGGAGTGTGTCAGATAAGCAGTGGGGTGATTCCATCTTCAGAAGGACGGCTACAAGGACACAGGACAATGGAGACGCTGTATGAACGGATGAAGCTCTCTTCCCTCATGGACTTACTGGAGAGCCGGGGCAGACCGGCCAGCAACCGTAAGAAAAGGGACATTATCGCAGAACTTGTCGAAATGAATAGAGCTAAGAGGCCCAGCGTAACAGACAGGACACCCGAGGAAGAATTTTTTGATCGGGCTGTTAAACATGGATTGGCACAATATGGTCCTAATCCTCCGCCGGAGATCATAGACAGGGTTATAGCGGCTGTGGATGCCACCTTGCGACAGCGAAGAAGTGCTGCAGCAGCTGAAGAGAGAGGAGAGGTGCAGATACCAGTCTCCATGAAGGAGGAATTCCAAAGGAGGTTACAAGAGATGCGGATACAGCATAGAGGACCAGTATCAGAGGAGGTCCTGTTGGGATGGTCGGATGTGATTCGGTGCCAACTCTGGAAGGAAGCGTTAGCTCTGGAGCAGCAACACCAAGGAAAGGTCCTGCCCTCCATTTATGCAAGGTACTGGCCGCAGTATGACGTACGAATGCTGTTGTTGGGGGAACAACCGAAGCAGGAGTGGATAGCAGAGTTAAGCAGGCTGATCCGGGCAGAGATGCAGCTGGATGAGAGCTACAGAGCCCTCCGGTGGTATGTAGCCCAAGAGTGCCCGTGGTCAGCGGATGACAGCCCCACAGAAGGCTATGACTATGATGGCCTGGGATTGTTGTATTGGAGGATGTCCAGTGATCCCGACTTTGGGGATGATCGGGAGTGGCGCTTGGAGGACATAATGGAGCACAGAGAGGAAAAATTAAATATCTCGGGAGGCCACTGGTCACAGGAAGATTTAGAATTTCTGGCCATTCAAGAATGGGAGCTGGAGGTTGCCTACAGACAGCTGCTAGACTCGGCTCAGCAGCAGGGTGGGGCTCCCATTGCCTGGGACTATAAGGAAAGGTCAGATAACTGTGAAATCATGGCTGATGAATCGGCAGTGGAAAATATGGAGATTTTCATCCCTAAAGCCGAAGCGGATGGTGTGGAGTTCTAGAGAGTCGGGGCGGTTGGCCCCTCTCTCCAACAACAAGCTGAGGTGGTAAAGCTTTTACCCCCAGCTGAATCACTGGCAACAGAACAGAGGGTCACGGACCTCTGCTCTCCACTAACGGAAGAGGGGGACCCTGTGGTGGTGGATGGGACTGTGGTCTCCACTCACAGCAACCCAGCAGAAGAGCTGGCAACAGAGCAGAGTGTCATAGGCCTCTGCTCCTCACTAACAGAAGAGGGGGTTCCTGGGGTAGTGGATGGGACTTCAGTCTCCACTGGCACAACCCCAGAAAATGGTACAGGACTGGGACAGGAGGATGTCGGCTTTGCTTTGCAAGCACCGGGGGGTTTTCACCAAGCATCAGTGGATGGGACTTCAGTCTCCACTGGTACACCCCAGGAAGGGGGGGCAGTTGGCCCAGACCCCCAACAGCATGATGGACTGAGCCCAGCCACCCTGCCTTCTCCCCAGCGGCAGGCGTGTTATCTGAGAGAGGCAGAGGTTGGCGGGGTGAGTAATGCTCAGTTTGGAGCCATTTATTTGGGGTACAGTATGGAGACCAGCATTGGAGGACTGGACCTACTGACGGACTTCGGAGTCAACCCGTTTGGGGTTACCACCTGTGTCCGTCTCCCACCGAAAGGGGAGAGATGTAACGGAATGCACCGTGACAGACTGAGATATTCCTATGTCTAGGGTCACCTTATGTCCACTAGGGCCATAGGGTGACAAAGAATCATAATTCATATGTTACAGAAGACATTAATAAGGGACATTAATAATAATTCATGATTGCAGGATGTCTTCAAATATCAAAAGCTGTAGCTATGCAATCTGGGCACACATGCTTTTGAAAGGTGTTAATTCAGGTCTACAAGACCAGAGTGAGTCATACCTTTGTATAATATGCTATTGAAATATCTTAAGGTGTTGGCTATTCACTGTAAAGACATTCCATTGAAGGTGTGGATTGCACCCACTCTCACAAGACTCTGCCATTGTGTGATAAAGCTGTCTAGAGAACTTATTCAACTAGATGTCTGTGTTACTATTCAAGGTTAATTGAACCCTATTGATGATACGGTGCCGTCATGTCTAGCTACCAATTAAAGAATTATCCTCAGTGAGTGAATAGGGGGGTGGAGATTGCATTGTCCTGTGATAAACTGCATTATGCTTGAGACTGTATAAGAAGCTGAGGAAATACCAATAAATTGTCATATCTTTGGAAGCAAGAACGGAGCTCTGTCTCGTCTTATTCTGGGAAAGGATATGGATCGTGTATGCAATATTGTCGGAGTGTGTCAGATAAGCTTGTCGTGGTTGGATGGAAAGTCGTAAGCGGTGGTGACCGTTACAGTTTTGCACAGAGCAGACCAGATCCTCCTCTTCTTGGGTTCCTCTTCGACACGCCTGGCCCCTCCCTCCTGTTAAGTGACCCCCAGCAAGCAGCTTGCTATGGGGGCACCCAAGCCAAGCTACAGCTCCGTGTGTCCATTCAGACACGAAGGCCACTCCCCCTCCTTCTACTCATTGGCCCACTGACTTTGATTGACAGCAGCGGGAACCAATGGCACAATGGGGAGAGTCCCGGACAACCAAGTCTATCGTGCAACATCACTAGATTGAGATTAGGCTCAGGTAAGTTATATGGGGTGCTGGGGAGGCTGCTGCACACATTATAATCCGCCTCCGTGTGCTCCGTAAGCTCAGCGGGGATCGCTCCATAGATCCCCGCTGAGCCATCGGGTGACAGAGCGGTCCTCGCACACTGTGCGAGGACCACCCTGTCTTTTCTCCACTCTCCCCTATGGGGGGATCGGATGAACACAGACCGCGTGTGCGTGTTCATCCGATCCGCAGATGGAAGAAAAAATAGGATCTTCTTCCGTCTGCAAAATCAGATCTTTGCGGAGGCAGGTGATTACGGGTGTCAGCCAGGGCCGTCTTTACCATAAGGCAAACAGGGGCAGCTGCCCAGGGCCCTCTCACTGTTGGGGGCCCAAAGCAGAGCCGCCCGTTAAGCCCCTGTGCTGCCCACAAATCGGCGCTGAAAATCATCAGCGGCACGCAGTACTGCTTCCCTTCCCAATGTTTTGAAATGTACAGCACCCCTGGCTTCCCTTTAGACGTGCACTTCTCCCTTCCTGCCACTGGGTGCTGCTTGTATGTAAAAGTGAATTAGAATGTGATTTTATAGCATCCCCAGTTTGATGACTTATTCCTGCTCTTCAAGGTATGTCACTGTTTGCTAAACTATATTGTAAATAGAAGTTTTCTGTAGAGTGTGCCCAAAGTCTTTATAATAATTGATGATTCACTGCAGGCCGGGTCAGTGTTTTAAAAAGTTACTGTATTTTACACATGGCATGGCATGGGGTCACAGCACCGTCTGTCCATTCTGCTTTAGCACCATGGGACCCCATGCCATGTGTAAAATACAGGAACTCCTTAAATCACAGACCAGACCTGCAGTCCAGGCTGAGTAAGGCCTCAGAGCACATGGCATTACTGTCTGTATTTAACTGCTTCATGGGCTTATTTTGGGCCTGGCTGGTTCACATGTATGTGTTTTGGCGGCCCACATTTGCGCAGGCACAGCAGCCCATACATGTGAACCAGCCAGGCCCAAAATAAGCTGGAGAGGGGCCCAAAAAAATTGTTTGCCCAGGACCCAAACCATATTAGACGGCCCTGGTGTCAGCGGATGTTTACTGTATCTGCTGACACCCGCAATCACATAGAGACCAATGTATGTCTCTTTTTCATCCACAAACGGATGGATGAAAAAGCGGACATACGGTCCGCACGTCTGAAAGGGCCCTAAGGCTTTTTATCTTAAAGGGGTTGTAAAGGTTCGTTTTTAATTTTCTAAATAGATTACTTTAAGCTAGTGCATTGTTGGTTCACTTACCTTTTCCTTCGATTTCCCTTCTTAACCCCCTTAGCGGAAAACCCGAGCGTGACTCGGGGTGGATTTTCTATGCAAAAATCGGTAACCCCGACTCTCGCTCGGGGTCAGAGTGCAGAGTGTGCAGCGCATGCTGGCTTACCTTTTCCAGGCAGGTTACTTTGGTTAACTTCTGCTATTGTTGGTTGATTTTAACATTGGTTCTGAGAATGCGTATTTGCACTTTGTACAAAAGTCCAATGGCTTGCTGTACACACGGTCGAAAAGTTTGTCCGTTTGCCGACCAAATTTTTCGTCCGATGAGTCTGTCGGATGGAGCGTACACACGGTCGGACTAATTTGAAAACTTGCTGATTTAGATGTTTGTTGGCAAAAAGTCTGACCGTGTGTACGGGCCTTAAATGTTTTTTTTCTATGTTTTCTTTGTCTGAATTTCTCACTTCATGTTCCTCCTCAGTAAGCTGTTCTAAATGACTTTCCACCGCTCGGATGATGGGGGCAAGTTTTCTGAGGAGAAACAGGAAGTGAGAAATTCAAACAAATAAAAATAACATTTAGAAGGGAAATTGAAGGAAAAGGTAAGTGAACCAACAATACACTAGCTTAAAGGAACCTATTTAGAACCTTTATAACCCCTTTATTGCATAGAATGCATTAAGATAAAAAAAAAACTTAAAGCGGAGGTTCACCCTAAATATACTGTTTCCCACGTGATCCAGCATACTGGCGTCAGCGCCAGTATGTTGTTTTTTTTAAAAAAATGCCCCACTTACTGTGTAATCTTTTTTTTTTCTCAAACAAAAGTTTTATTGAGCAAACACAGAGAATAACATACAGTACTCCAGAGCATTTTTACCACCAATATCACAGTGAATGGTACACATATAAAGCATCCTAACACTACGCCGAACATAATTTTCCGTTGCAGGGTCCCTATCTCCTTCCCACCCCCCCATCTTTCCAGTGGATGCATAGAGATAGCTAAAAATCACGTTATCAGGGTCCTAAAATAGGCGATCCCACACAAGATCTATCGGAGCCAGACCTGGAACATTGAGCCACGGGGCCCATAACTTTTCATATTTGCCACTGGCCCCTCTCCTCTGATACACCACCTTCTCCAGCCTCAACGTGATCCCCATCTGTTTAATCCACTCCTGTACCTTAGGCGGTTCAGTGTCCTTCCAGTGTCTCAGTATCATTAGACGATCCTGAAACAGAGCCCTGCCAATAGCCTGTTTTGGGATATCCTCTGCCAGCAAGCCATCCGTCATCCCCAACAGGCAGACCTTGGGTTCCAATGGAACCTGTATCTGGAAGGCCCCGCTAATAGTGTCAACAACCCCTGTCCAATACAGGTGAAGCTTCGGGCAGCGCCATAGCAGGTGGATGAGATCTCCGTGGTCCCTGCAGCATCTAGTACAGCAGGGGTCTACCCCCAAACCCATATGCGCTAATCTGGCAGGTGTGTAATGTGACCTTAGAAGAATGTAGAGCTGTGACAGTCTGTGCGCCACGTTCAGGGAGCATGTAGGAACCGCCTGTAAGGCTTCCTCCCACTGCTCCTCCTCGAACACACCCACATCCCGTTCCCACCGGGCTACCGCCTTGAGAGGGGCTCCCGGCAGAAAGAGGTTCAGCAGCATGGCATAGCAATGAGAAATGAAACCCTTATAGGTAGACACATCAGACAGGAAGTTGAAGACCGGTGCCACATCCATGGACCATATATCCGCTTCCCTCTGTGCGTTAAATGCATGTTTAAGCTGCAGATAGTAAAAATACATGGAAGCCGGCAGCTGAAAGTCCTCTCTGAGCTCCGAGAAGGGCCTCAGCTCACCCGCTCTAATTATATGTGACAACAGGGATATCCCATACTGTTTCCACTTCTGCCCATACGGTAATTTAGCTATTTCTTGATAGTACGCGTTGTCCCAAATGGGGCTGTATTTAGTGTACCCTGTCACTCCTTGCATCATCCTAGCCTTATTCCAGACCTTCTGCATAAGGTTGTACGTGGGGAACCGTTTGTTAGATTTAGCATATTGCAAGGCCTCCAAACCCTCCATCACTTCTCCCCCAGTCGTGAATCTGAGCAGTCGAACCGAGGAGTCCCTCAAGTTCAGCTGCAAGTCTCGTTGGGGTCCCGCCACCCTTGCGATATGCTGCAACTGAGAGGCCAGGTAGTAGAGCCATGGATTGGGCAGCGCCAATCCACCGGCTTCCTTTGGGCGCTGTAGTTGCTCAAGTTTAACCCTCGGGGGCTTTGTGAGCCAGACCAGGGAGCGAAAGATTGAGCCGTCGATCCAGCAAAAGGAGGGAGGACTTGGTCCAATTAACAGTCAAACCCGAGTATTTCCCAAACCGTCGCACTACCTTCATGGCCTCCGTTAGTGACTCAGAAGTGTCACCCAGGAGCAGCATGGTGTCATCCGCATATAGCATGATCTTCTCATGCAGATCACCATATTCAAATCCCCGTACCAAGGGGTTAGTCCGAATCATGTCCGCGAGGGGCTCGATGGCCAATGCAAAGAGGAGGGGAGACAAGGGACAGCCCTGCCGCGTGCCTCTGTGAAGATCAAAAGTATGCGAGACTCTACCCCCCTCTCTTATCGCCGCCACCGGGGATGAGTACAAGAGCTGGACCCATGTAATGAATCCCTCCCCAAAACCAAATTTCCGCATCACTGCCCAAAGATACTCCCATTCTACGCTGTCGAACGCCTTATGGGCGTCCAACGATAGCAAGGCTCTGTCCCCTATGTTGTCTGCCCGTGATTGCATATTAATAAAGAGTCTCCTCAAGTTTATCGCCGTCGACTTCTGCGGCATAAAGCCTGATTGGTCAGAGTGAACTATAGTGGAGATAGCCTCATTCAGTCTGACCGCCAGTACCTTGGCGAGAATCTTTACATCGTTCTGTAATAGGGAGATCGGTCTGTATGATCCCGGGTCAAGAGGATCCTTATCAGGTTTCAAGATCAGAACAATGTTTGCCCTGGTCATAGAGAGGGGGAGCGTGCCCACCTCCCTCGCAGCATTGAAGACCTTCAGCAGGTGTGGGAGTATCAACTCCCCATACTGCTTGTATACTTCCGCTGGAAGGCCATCGTCCCCGGGGGCCTTCGAGTTAGGGAACAGGCTGGTCGCCATCTGCAACTCACCGAGGGACAGCGGGGCATCAAGCATCTCCCTATGGGAGGCCGACAACTTGGGCAATTGTATAGGGTCTAAATACTCAGCCAGGGAGTCTAGTGAATATGACATTTTGGAGTCATACAGGGAGGAGTAGAATCCCACTAGTTCGGAAAGGATTTGATCCGGGGAATTAGTCACCCCCCCGCTGGCAGTGCGCAGCGCCCCTATAGAGGGCGACAACTGCTGGGCATGGGCGATAGTTGCTAACATGCGACCAGTATGCTCCCCCTCCTCATAGAACGCCGCCCTCTGGAAGAAGCGTTTCCTCTCCGCTCCCGAGGTCGTGACCCGGTACAGGGCATCCTGCGCCGACAGCCACGCCTCCCTATTATTGTCAGATGGATCTGCAATGAATTTGCTCTCTAGGCTTTCTGCCATTCTTTCCACCCCTTCCCGGTGTGCATTAGACCGTCCCTTGGTGGCCTGGATCTCCTTGATGAGTAAGCCTCTCAGGACGGCCTTAAAGGCCTCCCAATTGACCGCCATGTTGTCAAAGTCAGCGTGCACCCGCCAATATTCCTCAATGCGGGCCTCTATGTGGTCATGGGAAGTGAAAAGGTTCAACCAGAAGGCGTTCATCTTCCACGGGGCCTTGGCCACCGCCGAAGGGGGACGCACCTCCAGGGAAGCAATCAGTGGGGAATGATCCGATACACTTCTCAGGCCATACGTCACATCTACAACATACCTCTCAGCAGCATGAGAACACAGACAGAGATCTATCCTAGATAAGGTCGAATGGCTTTTAGAAAAACATGAGAACTGTTTCTCCCCTGGGTGTCTAGCTCTCCAAGGATCCCTCCACCCCACTTCCTCTACCAGTTTCCGTAGGGCCGTACTGCGCATCCCCATCCTCCCACCTCCCGGCGGATGTTTATCCATGTTAGGATCCATGTAGCAGTTGAAGTCCCCGAAGGCAAACAAGGGTACCTCCGGGAACCCCACCTGGAACTCAACCAAAGCCTGCAGCACCTGATTGTTATACGGGGGAGGCACATATACAAAAGCAAGAATACATTTAAAAGTAAACAATTTGCATAAAAGAAATACATATCTGCCTTCAGCATCCACATCCGCCCGCAATTCTTCAAAGTCCAGTGCACTATGCACCAGCACACTCACCCCCCTAGAGTACGAGGTGTGAGTGGAATGGTACACCCTGCCCGCCCACCGATACCCCAAGCAGGACACAGTGTCAGGGGTTAAATGAGTCTCCTGGAGTGCACAAATAGCCGGCAACCGCTTCCTCATCAGGGATGACACCATTGATCTTTTCAGGGGGTCCTGCAGTCCCCGGACATTCCATGATAACACAGTTACTGTCGCCATCAGGGGGGTTGATGCATAACTTCAGAAGGGGAAAAGACATCACCGTCCCAGCCACCCTCCACCCCCCCAGTTGAAGGTGTCAGCGCATTAGGCCAGGCCAGGAAGTGGGACAGGGCAAACATCCAGGTGGCAAAAAAAGTAAAGGAAGATCTTCCATAATTAGACCAAGAAAAGTATAAGCGGGCTCTGGAGTAAACTGAAAACTGGGAGCAAGCTGAGATGCACAATTGTGCATCGATTTCCTTTCGTAGCAGGCCATCCGCCTGTGAGGGGTATACCCCCATCTGCACATACGCCCTTTGTGGGCTCAAACTTTGGGGAGCCAACAGGCAACCCCGGCAACTGCGGGACAACAGGTCCCTCCGAACTTCAATTCGGCCACCAACCGTGGCAGCCCCGTCAGCTCTCGTCTTCGCTGGGTGTGGTAGTAACAGCATTTCCGAACTCACATTTTAGCACCAAAATATATGGGTAATGTGTGTTTCCGGCCGAACCCTCATGCGAGGGAGCAAGTATGCAAGGTATACAGTGTTCAGTCCGAGTGTCCATCTTCTGCCTCGGGTGGTCTCCTGGCCTGACGGAGTGCCCCTTCGTTGGCATCCAGCCAGTCTGAGGCATCAGCAGGGTGCTCAAAGAAATGGGCCTGTCCTCTGAGAATGACTCGGAGTCTCGCCGGGTACAGCATAGCATATGGTGCCTGCACCCTCTGCAGGCGCTTCTTAATTTCAGTGAACCGAGCCCGGCTCTTCTGCACTGCGGCGGAAAAATCCGGGTAGAATGAGACCCGTGTGCCATTGAACTGAACATTCCGCTTTTCCCTTGCAAGTCTCAGTATTATTTCTCTGTCTCTGTAGTTTAAAAGACGGGCAAGGATCGGGCGGGGAGGATTGCCCGGTGGGAGAGGCCTTGAGGGCACCCTGTGTGCTCTCTCCACTGCGTATAGATGCGTGAATGCTTCTTTGCCAAAAACATCAGTCATCCACTTTTCCACAAACTGCGTGGGGTCCCGTCCCTCCACCTTCTCTGGCAAACCCACTATGCGCACATTATTGCGTCTAAGTCTATTTTCAAAATCTTCTGCGCGCATATCCACAGCCCTGGCCAGTCGTGTGGTAGCCTGGGTTTCTCTGATCAATGGGGGCAGCTTATCCTCTAGGTCACTAATCCTTCCTTCCGCAGCTGTGGTTCTTTCCCTCATTTTCTGTATGTCATGGCGGATCAGGCACACCTCCTCCTCCAGACTCCCAAACCTGAGCTGCAGGCCATTGACTGACGCTGTGCACTTGTTCACTGCCTTTAGTATGGCAGCCAGCGTGGGCTGTTCTCCTCCCTCCGCCTCAGTGTCGTTTGCTTCCCCTTGCGGGTCATCAGAGCTTCCCCCTGCCTGCTCCATTATGGCCCCTGCTCCCTGTACTTCTTCCTCCTCCTCCGTTTCCATGTCACTCTGGGGGGCACAGTCATCCAGGGGAAACACACCTGCCACTCCGGGCTTCCCTGCCAGCTTCTGGGCATAGTATCTCATGTCCTTAGGGGGGTCCCCGGGGGTCTCTTTAGCCTTTTTCAGGGCTTTACTCACCCCCTCCTTCCCCTTGTCTCCTCCGCGCGCCTTCTGTGCTGATGGTGGAGCGGCGCCATCTTGGGAGTCCAGCCTGCCGCCGTCTGTCTTCTGTCCCCGGGTCATCATACCCTCCAGCCGTGATCCAACAGCAACCGAGTGGTGGGGGAGTGTTCCCCTATCCGTCAGACCAGAAAATCGCGGGTGTAAACGGTGCCGGAAACCGGATTCTTTCAGGATCAGTGCGGAGCTCAGTGAACCTGCGTCCGTTCACATGCCGTGCTGGCCACGCCCCCCACTGTGTAATCTTTAATTTCGATTTATTTCCCCCACGGTGGATGGCGCCGCTATAGCCCGTCACGGCTTCCGAAAATATCCGATTTAGGACTCGGGTATTTCTGGCGCACAGACCTAGGAGCTGACTGCACAGGAGCCGTATTTCTCCGAGTCCTATTTCGGCGGACGTGACGTGCCATAGCCATAGGACTCGGAGAAATACGGCGCCTGCACAGTCAGCTCGTAGGTCTGTGCGCAGGCGCCGCATAGCGCCAGAAATACCCGAGTCCTAAATCGGGTATTTTCGGAAGCCATGATGGGCTATAGTGGCGCCATCCACCGTGGGGGAAATAAATCGAAATTAAAGATTACACAGTAAGTGGGGCATTTAAAAAAAAAAAAAACAGCATACTGGCGCTGATGCCAGTATGCTGGATCACATGGGAAACAGTGGGCCAGATTCAGGTACATCTGCGCATTATTGGACCGGCGTAGCGCACCGGCTTTACGTTAGACTTGCGCAATGTAGCCGCGCAATCACCCTATTCTCGTCGCTTTTACGCAAAAAATTGCGCATGCGTAACGTTATTTCAGAGGCGTAAGGCGGAGTAATACAAATTGGGAAGGACGTGGGCGTGTTACATTGAAATGAGCCGTGACCCCATGCAAATGAAGGGCCGGCCGGCTCGCGCATGCGCGCTTGAAGCAGACCATGGTCAGCACCTTTGTGCGCATGCTCACAACTCGGGAACGGCGCAATCAGTGAAATTGGAAGTGGACCCGGGCAACTTAGTGAACCACGCAGACAGCATAAATAGACAGACACAAACACCCTTCCTTTGCAAAAGTACATCCCTTTGTATCCCTCCCTATACAGCAAGGTGCTTTTGTTCTGTTGTTTATTAGCATTTGTTTGTTTGTTTGTGACGTGTCTTTGAGATATTTGGGGATTGTTTTGCAGAGTGATTTTTGTCTTTTATATGTTTTCTTTGTTGTTTTTTTGTTTAAATTATATTTTTGCTGGGCATTTTTTATTTTTGCTCGTCATTTTTATTTTTTTTGGTTCTGTTTGTGTATGATTTTGGAATGTGGGGGTGATATTCCTGCAGGAAAAGGGGTGTCACCCTCATTTGTGGTGGAGAAGTGAAACCCAGGTCTGTGTGAATGGTGTATGAATGTACAGTGACATAATTGGAGCCGTGGCATGGCGTTGCTGCTCACAAGTCCTGCATGGTGGGCCAATCCAATGTGATGAGGATGTGATGTGTCTGTGCTAGGGACCACAGTGGTGTGCATGCATACATTCTCATTATGCCATGATTAATGTGTGTGTTTAACGTGCAAAGATGCATAATGTGAGCTGGCATGAGATTGAGATGGGGTCATGAGATGGGGTCCCAGTGCATATGCAGAGTCACCTTGAAGGGAAAAGACAGGAGGATGTTAGTAGTGCATGTGCCCCTTGTGATGTGTGCATTATGGGGGGGGGGGCAGTCATGCCTGCCACCCATGTCACTCACCAACCAGCCAGCTGTCCCCATACATGTTCTGTTCGCAATCTGATTGTATATGTAGCTGTCATGGGTAGTGTCATGTGTTGGGCTGGTGATGTCCTCCTGCGGGTTGTGGTTAATTCCATGATGGCATGAGGGGTGAATCTGAAGATGCGAGACACCTCAGAATCACTCATGCCATAGATGTCTATGCATGTGTGATATATCAAGTGAAGAGTGAGGGGCTTGTATCAGATAAGAATATTGTATTAGATTAGATTAAATGGTAAAGTTTATCTAAGCAAAAAAAAAGTGTAAAAAAAAAAAAAAATCCTGTGCCCTCCTCAGTGCCCTCCTCCTTCTTTGCTCATCTAAAGTCAGTAGTATAGCTATGCGCGACGATGCCCCTGGCATGTTGGCATACAGATTGTTGTGCAACACGTGGGAGGCGGCGTACACACGACTGAGGTTCTCGCTGGAAACCAGCGAGAACCTCGCTGGAAGCTGCATTCCAGCGAGGACCTCGGGCGTGTGTACGCTCTCGGCGAGCTTCCCGTCGGGAAGCCCGTCGAGCAGAAATAGAGAGCACGCTCTCTATTTGCTCGACGGCCCGCCTGGAAGAATGGCTGGTTGCCATTCCCGACGGGCGGGTCGCCGATTTTGAAGGGCCGGCAGGGAACCTCGACGGGCGGAACGATGTGTTCTGCCCGTCGAGGTTCTCTGCCGTGTGTACGCGGCCTTACTGCTGAGCTCCTCACTAACAGTGTTGCTTTATCTAACATGTAGACGATTTTTCTTTTTTTAGACCACCTTTTATATGGTCTAATTTTAGACAGGACTTTTTGCTGTTGCGCACACCGCGTAGCCTGCGCTGCACCAACGTTCTTTTGTGGATCCCCATAAGTCCCTCATTAGCATATTTGACTAGCAAATCAATGGTTTGTCTAGCGCAGTTTTGCGTGGACGGATGCGCCTGTCTAACGAAATTACGCTGGACAAAAAAAATTAGATTTCTTGCGTATCTCGTTTTGGGGATGCCGTGCATCGAAACGCACGCGCACAATTAGACTTACGCCGCGCATCTCCTGTTACGCCGGCGTAATCGCTCTGTGAATCTGGCCCAGTATATTTAGGGTGAACCTCCTCTTTAAGCCTTTACAACCACTTTAAAGTAGGGTGACCAGACATCCCCAGTTTCCAGGGACAGTCCCCGGATTGAGGACACTGTCCCCGGACCAAGTCTGTCCCTGGTTTTGTCCCCAGATTGGATTTGAACAGGCGTGGGGCAATTTCAAAGACAGTGCAGAATAATAAAAAAAAAAATCTGAATTACACACCCCTGCTCTAGCTTGAGGGGGTGTATTTTTTTAATTTTCTGTGCCCCTTTCTGATGATCATGTACTGGTCGAAGCGGAGGGAATATTTCTTCAGTTTCAGGCGCATGCCCATTCAGCTCCGCTCGCATTTCTTCTGCCTTGGATCAAGTCCCGGCCAGCCTCCTGCCTATCTCCTTGCCTTCCCTGGCGGAGTGATCTTCCTCCGCTCCCCACCCAGTAGTAGCTGGTGGCCCACAGAGTAAGACTTGACAGTCTGTGAGGCAGGCGGCGGCGGCGACAGGCAGAGAGTGGCTGATTGCCACCATTACTAGTAAAAAAAAAAAATATGTCCCGGGATTTCATTTAAAAAATCTGGGCACCTTACTTTAAAGGGGAGTTCCTGACTTTTTTTATGTTTATTAAAAGTCAGCCGCTACAAAAAGTGTAGCTGCTGGCTTTTAATAAACATACACTCACCTGCTCCACGGTCCAGCGGCATGCCGCCCGGAGCTCTGCTCTTCTCCCCCCTCTCCAACCAGCGTCTTCATTTCAAGTGTAGGCACCCGGCCGTGACAGCTTTCGGCTGTAAGGGGGTGGAACTCTGCTTTAAGCACAGCCCCTAATTATTTACCCTCTGTGTCAAACCCAATGTGCCTCTTTAAACATGGAGGTTGAGACACTGAGAATAGCTATCGATTGCTAGAGAAGAAGTTGCCGTTTTGCCTAGAGGCACTTTTAGGGTACATTCACAGAAGGTGTGGTAGGACTGTGTTGGATGGCTATTCACGTGCAGTCTCACTGCAGTACCATGGTAAGACAAAGCAAAATGCCTTGTCTCCTACCTGGCCATACTTTGACATTTCAGTAAAGTGAATTATGATGCACCATGAACGGTGCATTGACTCTGTAAACATCCAACATCCCACTGCACACCAGCCAATGCATTGTAATGTAGAGGATGGTACTGTATGAAAAGACCCTTCTCCTGTCAATATCACGCCCCAGCATTTTTTATTTTTATTTGTGTATGCTACTGTAGTAAGAAATAGTGTGTATTACTCTCGAAAAACCTCATCACCAGACTTTAAATTTTTTTGTAGAGGCAACTTTCAAGAGGTCAATTCCTACTGATATAGGCACACCCCCAAAACTCTATTGGCCAAAAGCCCTTTTCCTAGACCAGGGGTGGCTAACCAGTGGCCCGGGGGCCACATGTGGCCCGCGAAGCCCTCTGATGAGGCCGGCAGCCTTCTGCTTTGGAATGGCGGGTTGGCAAGCCCAGATCGCAGGTTGCCGAGCAGCCATACCCCAGCATTAGTTTTGTGAATGAAGCTAGTGGTAGAGGAAGAAAGCCCCATAAGCTAATGCCTTCTGTACAGCGCCGACTTTTGCCACAGGCGGAGTCTATGGCAAAGTTCATCTAACCCACAGGATAGACAAAGATGCACTATGATGAACCTGCGGTGTACGTAAACCGCAGCACATCATTGTGAAAGCAGTCTTAGCCCCTTCTCACATGATCAGCCCGACCCAATTGGACCCTCAATTCACCTCTATAGAGCAGCAGATGTAAACAGACTTTTTGTCCACTTACACCTGCCTACCTCCAATCTGATCCACTAAATTAAAAAAACTGAAGGGAATTTGTCCCTTTCCATCTAGGCGGATTGAATCGGAGGGCCTATAGAATAGCTGTGACCTGTCATCTGCCCGATCCACTCATTGTGGCCCACGACTGGTTAACAAGTTGCTTAAGTGGCCCTCGCTCTTAAAAAGGTTGGGCACCCCTGGCCTAGACAGTGTTTGAGCAAGGTCTTAGGAGTCAAGGCATCAGGGAGTGGGACATTGAGAGGTAACGTAAAGGTGGAGCTCTGTAGTCCAATGGGATTTTGGAGCAGCAAAGCACTGTTTTATCAGCAGGTATTTTCTCTGTACTTGTATAATTTTTAAAGAGGTACAACATGGGTAAATATACATGCTTTACAAGATGCCAAGAATAGGTCCCCAATACTTGGGTTGTGGCCCTCTTAAGGGCTTGTTTACACTTGCTTCAAAACATGGCTTCGGACACACTTTTTTAAAGCTCTCTGAATACCCGTCAAAGCACCTGTCACTAAATAAAATGGTTAGCTTATGGTCCTGTTTACACCTTGCGTTTTCTTTGCTTTGCTACAAAAATGATACCCCATGTCACTTTAGTGGTGCTTCAAAGCGTCTTCAAAGCCTCCATAGAAGTCTGAGAGGCTTTAATTCAGCTTTAGCTTCGCTTTGTTTTGGAGGTATTGCAGGTATGAGATATCAACACACACACATGCTTAATTAGAGCTTAAAAAAAAGCACCACTAAAGCATCATCGAAGCACCACCGAAGCATCGCAGAAGCATCAAAAACACATAAAAAAGCCTGTTGAAGCGGTGGGTGCTTTAATGTGTGTTGAAGTCGAAGCAAGTTTAAATGAGCCCCTAGACAAGCTTCAGTTAGTAATACTCAGGATTTCGTACCCATCCAGGGTGTGGGTTTTTGGGGTGATCCTGCAAAAGAGGAAAACTGACTTAAAGTTTTTCCAGAATTGTTAAGTCCTGGTATGGGATCTGGAATTCAGAGAATTTGGGTTGAGAGTCTCCAACCCTGAATATTAGTATTTTGGTCCTGTAGAGGTTAACCTGCCTGCATGGGAGGGTAAAAAAGCATAGAAAGCAGTCAGCGGGTGTCTGTGAAGTGTAGAGTGAAGCAGGACACAACTGTGTGAAGAATATGTGTTGTCTGTGTAGCACTACCCCCGGAGGAGCTGCTGGTTTGTTTTGGGTGGCACATTTACCTTGTGGCTCTTCCGAATTCCTAGGGGTGAATGGTGCATATAGCAGTAGTAAAAGAATGTCCGCAACAAGTGACTTTTGCTGTGCTCTTTATTACCCAGCCGGATAAAAACAATAAAACGTGTGGTGAGGAAAGTAGATTTAAAGGGAGGAAGGAGAATAGCAAATTCAGACGTAGTAATAGGGAAACAGTCCTGCTCCCAAGTGTAGCACTTCTCTGCGCCACTCCTGCCTGAGTGGGAATAGCGTACCTGGACAGGCCTCTCTCACTGACCTGGCAGCCAGAATATCACTCGAACCTTTGAGGAAAAGTCTCTGCCACAGACCTTCCTAAATGAACTTGGATTTGAGGAAAAGTCTCTGCCACAGACCCTCCTGGAATAGACTTCAGGGAGACACCTCTGCCACAGGCACTCTCTGGTTAAAAATACATTGGCAATCCTCCTTGGTAGAATTAGGCCTGGATCTCCTTCTTAACGTCGCCCAGGTACCGACTGACAGGTGATCAATCCTTCAGTGCTACCTTGATCCCCGGTGGTTTGTCGAAATCCTTTTGGATCACCAGCCTCTCATTGGCGCTCCTCACCGACTTCCCACCGAACATCAATATAGCTTGGGATCTTCAAAAGTGGGAACCCAGTCGAACACTGCTGCTCAAATGTTCCGGACCAACGTGGTCCCGGAACCAGAAACACCCAGTGGCATGCGCACCCCGGCCAGGAAGGCCATAACCCTGGGGCGCCGTCATTTGGTCACCCTAAAGGTGGGTGCCACACTGGACAAAGAAGACCCAGAACTAATGACGTCTGCCCCCTAAATACCCTCCCCCAGCATGCACAACGATGCTCAACCCTCCTGATTGGCTGCTGGGTAAGAGCACCCAAACCTTGACTCCACTGCTGCCATCTACTGCACTGGGGTGGGAAGAACACCCCAGTACAACAGAATGAGTCCACAGCACAGGCAAGCTGAGACAGAGACCCAGTTTAAACATTTTAACAAGATCAGAGTTTAACTACACTCTGATCCCCCTCTAAATTTAAATAGCACCGGTACTTTGAAGTAAATAGTTGCTATATCTATAACTGAGACATTGCTGAATGGTGGAGCCCCCTTCTCTGAGACCCCTAAAGCAGACAGGGACTTTAAACCTGATATGAAACAAGATTTATGCTGGTGGTAAGCCATGTTTTTTTTTCGTGCCCAGACATACTTTAAAATACATGTAAAATACATTAAAAACTCAATAAAAAAGAACTAAACTATAAAAAAAAATTACTTGTTTGATTTTTTTATCTGATGCTTCCTTAACTAATTCAGGACTGCCCTATAGCAGTTTTACTGCTACAGGGTGGCACCTGTGTGCTGGATCACATATATACACAGTACAAACCAAAAGTTTGGACACACCTTCTCATTCCAAGGGCCATATTCAGGTAGATGGGAGCATCTTTGCTCTGGAGTAACGCTTCTCATTTACGTTACGCTGCCGAAATTTTAGGAGCAAGTGCTGTTATTCATGAAGCACTTGCTCCTAAAGTTGTGGCAGCACATCGCAAATGAGCCGGCGGAATTCAAATTGGGCGGGTACAGGCGTGTATTATTTAAACTAAGCGCGATCCCGCAGCGAACGTACTGCGCATGCGTCGAGTGTCAATGCATCCCAGTGCGCATGCTCCAAATTCTGTCAGTGAACGTCAATGACGTCACATCCCCATTCATGAAAGTTTTATGCAAGCGACGCGATTTTTTTTTTCGACGCGATGACGACGCCTATACTTAACATAGGATACTCCACTAGGGGGCTGCTTTATCTTTACGCCGCGTATCGCTTACGGAAACGTCGGAAAGTCACTGCGTCGCGCCCGAATACGATCGTGAATTGCCGATTCCCGCTGATTAACATATTTTTTCAGCGTAAATCAGCGGGAACGCCCCCGGCGCCATTTTTAAATTAAAGTTGCGATGCGATGGTGAAATTCAATTGCGCCGATCGCATCGGAACACCAACCCGGCGTTTCTTGTTTTCTGGTTACAGAAAACAGAAACGCCGGCTTAAAGTGACAGTTAGGCTGGAGTATCACAGATACTCCAGCCTAATGCCGCGTACACACGATCATTTTTTGTGATGAAAAAAAACGACGTTTTCTGTGAAGTAAAAAACGACGTTTTTGAAACGTCACTTTCAAAGACGATGTTGCATACACACCATCGTTTTTTTCACAAAAAGCGAGGTCACGTTCACCACACTTTTCCATTGAAGCTCGCTTCATAACTAGCTTCTGGGCATGCGCGGGTTGAAAAACGTCGTTTTAAACGACGTTTTTGCTACACACGGTGACTTTTTGTGAAACAAAAAATGACGTTTTGAAAAACGACACAAAAAAATCAAACATGTTGGAATTTTTTTTTGGTCGTTTTTTGGAAGACAAAAAACGACGTTTTGCCCACACACGATCAATTTAAATGACGTTTTAAAAAACGACGTTTTTTTCCATCGCAAAAAACGACCGTGTGTACGCGGCATTACTCTACCTGAATCTGGCCCCAAGAGTTTTCTTTATTTTCATGACTATGAAAATAGTAGATTCACACTGAAGGCATTAAAACTATGAATTAACACATGTGGAATTATATACATAACAAAAAAGTGTGAAACAACTGAAAAAATATGTCATATTCTAGGTTCTTCAAAGTAGCCACCTTTTGCAGCAGACACATCTCTAGAACAACTGTTAAGAGGAGACTGTGTGAATCAGGCCTTCATGGTAGAATATCTGCTAGGAAACCACTGCTAAAGAAAGGCAACACGCAGAAGAGACTTGTTTGGGCTAAAGAACACAAGGAATGGACATTAGACCAGTGGAAATCTGTGCTTTGGTCTGATGAGTCCAAACTTGAGATCTTTGGTTCCAACCACTGTGTCTTTTTGCGACGCAGAAAAGGTGAACGGATGGACTCTACATGCCTGGTTCCCACCGTGAAGCATGGAGGAGGAGGTGTGATGGTATGGGGGTGCTTTGCTGGTGACACTGTTGGGGATTTTTTCAAAATTGAAGGAATACTGAACCAGCATGGCTACCACAGCATCTTGCAGCGGCATGCTATTCCATCCGGTTTGCATTTACTTGGACCATCACTTTTTTTTTTAACAGGACAATGACCCCAAACACACCTCCAGGCTGTGTAAGGGCTATTTGACCAAGAAGGAGAGTGATGGGGTGCTGCGCCAGATGACCTGGCCTCCACAGTCATCGGACCTGAACCCAATCGAGATGGTTTGGGGTGAGCTGGACTGCAGAGTAAAGGCAAAAGGGCCAACAAGTGCTAAGCATCTCTGGGAACTCCATCAAGACTATTGGAAGACCATTTCAGGTGACTACCTCTTGAAGCTCATCAAGAGAATGCCAAGAGTGTGCAAAGCAGTAATCAAAGCAAAAGGTGGCTACTTTGAAGAACCTAGAATATGAAATATTTTCAGTTGTTTCACACTTTTTTGTTATGTATAATTCCACATGTGTTAATTCATAGTTTTGATGCCTTCAGTGTGAATCTACAATTTTCTTAATCTTGAAAATAAAGAAAACTCTTGGAATGAGAAGGTGTGTCCAAACTTTTGGTCTGCACTGTACATGACCCGCTTCTTCTGGGTAGAGGGCATGCATGCACATTGGCGGCTGCTCACATCCTCTGGGATCACACACAGTCCAGGGGCAGGTACCGCACTGCTATGGCCACCGACTGTATCACATGGGAGCGCGCCCGCAAGGTAACCCCCTTGGGAGAGAGCTTCCCAGAGAGGGTTAGCTCTTGCGGGAAGGAGCTGTGGGACCCCAGAAGAGGACGTTTGGGGACACTCTGTGCAAAACGAACTGTACAGTGAAGGTAAGTATGACATGTTTGTTATTTTTATTTTTTTAAACGCAAAGCTTTAGTGACCCTTTAAACACCATGGATCTTCCTGTTATAATATCATATAGACGTAACATGACAGCAAAGATCTTATTTTTGAGGGGCATCAAATAATCTCAGCAGCTACATGGCATCAGTAACTCGGAAATGACGCACTGCATTTCAAATAAATCTAATTGGCTGTTTGTGCCCTAGAGGACAGAGGAGACCGAGAGAAGCAGGCATTCAGTTCTTATAAATTAAATCCTTCCTCATGCTATACTTTCTTTTCCATATGCTTCCCTGATAGTATTTTTACATCATAGTCCATTATTGGATAAAAAATATTTCGCTTTACTGTATTAAGATCTTAAAATGCGCAATGGTTCTTATGCCGCGTACACACGGTCGTTTTTTGCGATGAAAAAAAACAACGTTTTCTGTGAAGTAAAAAACGACGTTTTTGAAACGTCACTTTTCAAAGACAATTTTGCATACACACCATCGTTTTTTCACATAAAGCAAGGTTACGTTCACCACTCTTTTCCATTGAAGCTCGCTTCATAACTAGCTTCTGGGCATGCGCGGGTTGAAAAACGTCGTTTTGAACAACGTTTTTGCTACACACGGTGACTTTTTGTGAAACAAAAAACGACGTTTTGAAAAACGACACAAAAAAATCAAACATGTTGGAATTTTTTTTTGGTCGTTTTTTTTAAGACAAAAAACGACGTTTTGCCCACACACGATCAATTTAAATGACGTTTTAAAAAACGTCGTTTTTTTTTATCGCAAAAAACGACCGTGTGTACGCGGCATTATAGTTAAAACTATCAAAGTAACATTTCTAATGCACATTGTGAATCTCTATCAGCCTGCTGGGCGAGCTCCACAGTGTCTTTTTGAGTCTTAAAGAAGGTAGCACACAACTACGTTTGTGATGGAGCTACAATCCACTTATGATGAAGTTCTTGTTCTTTGCCTCAGTATGTCTGCCTATAAAAAAAAAAAAAAATAATAATAATAATAATAATAATAATAAATGCACATACAGTATATTTGCAGTACAAAAGTGCATTTATTCTTTTTTTTTTTTTGCATTCGAGACTGCAGAGCATTGACCCATGATCAGTGGATCAGGAGCAGCCAGGCTCCTGCAGACTCTTCCTCCAGCTCCTTGTCCATCCCGAGGCACAGGTTTTTAGTTGGAGAGCTGAAGGAAGTGTCAATTGGCTATAAGTGTGTCTTACATGGTGGTGTTTCGTCACATATGGCGACCCATCACATTTGGTTACCCACTGCACAACACCGCCATATGCGTTCCAACACTTTTACAAATGCTAAATTCTCATCGGAAAGCAATTACTAAAACGTTTACAAATTCCTTTCAGCTAAATTCTCTAGCTATATTCTTCGTCACATTCGGCTACTCATCACATTTGTAAAATTGTAACACATATGGCGGCGTCGCGCATGCGCACTCCAGCTGGTAGCCATATGTAATGAAACAGTGGCAGATGGATTTGTAATTTATTTATTAGCAGATCTCTGAGAATGAATAATGTGATTGTGAGTCACGTAAGTAACAAGTGACAGTGGCTGCAGGGGAGAAGAACCCCTGGGGGGGTAGTTTTGGGTTGGGGCAGTTCCATTTGCACCATGTTGCATGTTACACCCTAAATATGGTTGTAACATGTAACATTGTGCAATAGGTGGAGATAATTAAAGCTAAAGCCTGATTAGGCTAGCCATAGATGATTCGATTTTCTTTCCCTCCACCACGGGTGTGTAGCGCCCCCTTTCTTTCAGAAAAGGCGCTACGCTAAAGTTAGTGGGAAAGTGCGAGAGTCATGTTGCTCCCACTCCTAATTTTGCTAAATTGGGCTGCTGTCAGCCCTGAATTATCCTGTGGGTTATTCTGTGCTCCAGAGATGTAGTTCCATCTCTGGGTGGCAGGTGGCGCCAGAGGGATTCAGGCAGAGCCACTTTTCCCCAGCAGCCAATTGGAGGAGTTTTCCCTCGCGGAGCATGCTGGGGAGGGGTATATCTGTGGCAGATGCCATTTTTCGGGGTTCTTCGTGGGTTCCAGGTGTGGCACCCACCTTCAGGGTGTGCGCATCCAATGGACCCTGGCGACATGGCCTACCAGGCCTGGGTTGCATGTTGCGCAGAGTTCCCTGCTGATGCTGAAAGGGACCCTAGCGACTTGCTGGGGGCCCATTCCTATTAAAGAGATCCTAAGCTGTATGCTGTTCGGTGGGGGATCGGCTTGAGGACAACCAAGAGGCAGGTGATCCAAAAGGGCTTGAACGAACCATTGGGGATCTGGTTGCCAGGAACTGAGAGATAACCATAGACTGTCAACTGGTGTCCCCTATCTAAAAGAGGACTTTTTGGGAGGATTCGCTCTACAGTACAACATTGGGCCTGTGGCAGAGGTCTTCATCTTGAAACTTTAAATTCAGCTAGAGCCAAGTCAGTGAGAGAGACTTGTTCCTCCCAGCAATCCTAAGTGACATTCCGGCTGCCAGGCTTGTGGCAGAAGTCTGTCCGGAGGCATTTCACCCACTCTGGCTAGAGTGGTGACGAACTGTTCTATTGCAAAAGGCAGGACTGCTTTCTTTTCATCCAAGCCTGATACCGCAACGTTATGCCCTTTTATCAACCTTTTCTCTCTACCTCATGTTGATGTTGGTCGTGTTGGACCAGGAAATAAAGCATTCAGAAGACTTCAGTGGCATGTTTGGACATTCTTTTATTGCTCTGCTCACTGAAATCACCCTTAGACAACACACAAGGGTAACTTAATACGCCAATCCCAAATCAACCAGCGGCCCTTGAGAGGGTATCGCTACAGGTGAAAGGAAAAAAAATCACTTGATTCCATTACTTGATGGAGATGATATACCGCGCACACACGATCGGACATTCCGACAACAAACGCCAAGAATACGGTCACGTACAGCCTGTACGATGGCACAAAAAAACGGAAGTTCCATACCAAGTGTGCCACCCCTTGGGCTCCTTCTGCTAATCTCGTGTTAGTAGAAGTTTCATGAGAGACGATTCACTCTTTTTAGCCTCGTGCTTTTCAGTCCGATACAGCGTGACGAATGTGCTATCTCCAATACGAACGCTAGTTTTAGCAGACCGAGCGTTTCTGTCTCGTACTTGATTCAGAGCATGCGTGGAATTTTGTGCGTTGGAATTGCCTACATGCTCGGAATTTAGGAGAACTAATTTTGCATAGAACTTCATTTTCTCGGCTCGTCGTAGTCTTTTACGTCACCACGTTCTTGGCAGTCAAAAGTTTACCGGACTTTTGTGTGACCGTGTGTATGCAAGGCAGACTTGAGCGGAATTCCAATGGGAAAACCGCTCATGTCTACAGGGCATCAGCTTGCCCACACACGGACTAAGGCCAACCATACACGGTTTAAATCTTGGCTGGTTCAGCAGTAACCCGTCTAAGAATTGAGCCCTGTAGGCAGGCTGTGGGGTTGATTTACTACATTGCAAAGTGCAGTTCCACTCTGAAAGTGCAATTGCTTTAGAGTTTAGTAAATGAGGTAAAGCTTCACTTTACAAAGAATACCCAATCATGTGCAAGGAAAATGTAAAAAAAAACAGCATTGTTGCTTGCACACGATTGGATGATGGAAGTCAGCAGAGTTTCTGCACATTTTCTAAGCTCTGAAGCAACTGCTCCTGCACAGTGCAACTGCACTTTGCAAACTGCACAGTCAATTTGCCTTTAGTAGATCAACCCCAAATGTTCTGCTTATTTGGGTTTCGCACAACACAGTAGCAATTACATACAACTCACCATAGGTGTGCACAGCCTATTGCATTAGGGTGTGCACCCCAAAGCTCAAACACACACTACCGATCACTCACCATGATCATTCAGAAAGGGAAGGTGCTGATAAATACATATTTTCCAGCCCCTTCCCTTACTCATCCTAAAACATCTCTGCAGTAACAGCTGGCAGGAGAGAAGAGGAGGGAAGCCGGCGGGAGACATGGCTGTAGGGGGAAATCTGTGTTGCACAGAATGGTTAGGGTGTGCCTGGGCACACCAGGCACACCCTGTGTGCACGCCTATGCAACTCACTTTCATTCATTTCAGAATGCTCACTCATACACTTTTGTTCGATAGGAGGACTCTTAGCTGCCTTGCAGTGTCTTACAATGTTCATTGATTGTATTGTTACCACCCTATTGTACAACCTGATATTATGTGAGTTTACTGGCAAGTCTTTATTGTGGCTGGAATCCCTCTATAATTAATTACTCTTCTACTTAGAAAAAATCCTTTTATAATTTCCTCTGCTTGCCCCTAAGTAATGATTAGCATAAAATGTGACATAAAGTTGCAGACACAGGAAACTTTACTGCACCTGTTGTTCTGTTTGCAGGTATGTCTAATCCTCATGCGTCATAGACTGCGGATTCAACAAAATACAATGAGCCAGGAGATCACTGCTAGGGTTTTTTAATGAGACATACAGCATGTTGTGAATTCATCTGCAGGGGTCATCAAATGTAACACTTAAGTATGCTTCTGTACAAGGCATAAGACATGTAATGTGATTGTTCCGCTCACTACTTAACAAAGAATACATTGAAATGCTGAATTAGTTTCCACTAATTAGCATGTTCCTTGAGGGTAGGCTTTAGAAATCAGAGTATTTCGCTGTCTGCTCATGTTCCAGTGAGTGAATCTCAATAACTGCTTTAGAGTATTTCATCTCACTGGCAGCAAATGCATGGCTGAACTTCTAATCCGAAAATAGATTGCTAAATTTCTACTACATCTGCAATGCTCTAACATGATTCTTACTCGCATTTTAATTAAGGAGCAAAAAAAATGAAAATTGTATCCTACTTACTATAACTTTCTTTTTCTTATGCCTATACATGGCAGCATATATATGATAGTAGTCCCGCCTACTTCTGCTCACAGGAACAGTGCATAACTATAAAAAGTTAACACCCACACAACAGCCCATTCCCTGTACATCGCTAGGAACAAACTGGGTGGGTTTGGTATGCTGCTATGGATAGGCACCAGGAAAAGAAAATTACAGTAAGTACAATTTTCTGTTTTCCTGGCGTCTCCATGGCAGCATACGTATGATAGATCAATAACTAGCTATCAGGGTGGGAAGCTTCAGCAATCTACATCATAAGAAAGTAAGTAAACTACCAGATTCCTGCCAAAGACAAGTGTAGTGAGGACTACTAAGCCCATCAGTAGTGCTGAAAGAATTTGCCATAATAGAACCAGATTGGCTCTCCTGCCTGCCATGCTGGCTGACATCTCACTATAGGATAGGCAAGCAAATGCCCACAGGCTCTTCATGCCATGACAACAGCAACTTCCTGCAGCTCGAAGAGCTTCCCCAATAATTCTTATACAAGAAGCTGGCTTCAGATATGGGTGAATGTCTGCCTGGTAGAAAAAACAAATTGAGCACCATTTGCGATACCGTCCCCATCTGCACTAACATTCAAATTTCCAGGACAGGCCTCTGGGGCGCACCCCCTTCTCAAGGGGACATGCCACCAAAGCCTGTCCTAAAAAGAACAGTGCAGACGGAAATAGGACAACAGACAACACCCGAATGTTCTCTCAACAAGTGCGTTTATCTGGCTACAATTACCCTAAACCCCTGGTAGAACACAAGGAATGTGAGAATAGAAGCTTAGGTGACAACCTTGCCAATCTGTTAAACTGTAGTTTGTAGCCAAAAGCTCAGTATGCACTCATAGATCAGAGTACATCTTGTAAGTACGAGATGGAACCTGAACCCTAGACCATGGAGTTGGTTGATGGTCTGCTGAGTCAACATGAAATGATGGAGATATAAATCAAAGCATCAGTACAGGATCCATCTTGAAATACAAAAGAGGAAAGTAAAAGGCTGAGAGATGAACTTTCCACCCCGACTACATCCAACCAAGAGATGGAAACTTCGTTTGGTGAACTGGATGCAGATCAAGGAACTGAATAAGGATGTACTGTTTGAGAAGACAGATAGAAAATAACCAGAGGAAAATGGAGAACTGGTTTCTAATAACTTTGTCTGGTGTTAAACATGTGAAAGGTTCTTTGACAGACAAGGTCACCAGCCTTGAACAGTCACCTCCGCAAGTGAAAGCTATGAGTAAATTACTTAAGATCCCACAAGTCACATGGGCAGCAATATCCAGCAAAGAAACTTTGGGAGAAAGTCCTGAGGCTTACACCAAGATAAGCAAATTACCATATATCTAGCAATAGATTTAACATAAATTGGTAGTCTTCACTACTTAGCATCAAGGAATTTGTAGACTTCCTGATGCCCAGTCTCAGAATTTAAGCTTCAATTATCAAGCTGTCATAGGCAGTTTGAAGCTGGATGGCAAAACACATTCCTTGGGAATAGACGATTCTGATCCAGTAGAACCCTTGGAGAGACTGTCCAGCGCCCCTTTAGGTTGGAATACCACAACTGCCTGCAAACATGCAAGACAAACAAGGGAAGGAAGTACTGAAAGTCATAGGAGCGTCCTATCACTGCATCTGAGCCAAAACTGCCTAGCCTTTAGTTTGACCTCAGGGGAATTTTTTTTGATCCTGCCCCTACGTCTATTACATGTCAACTTCCTTTAACAGATCCAACTGTCGAGCAAAAGTGTCAGTGAGTGGAATCCAGAATTGTAAAATCCATTAAAATCTACTAATCCATTTTTACTACCCTCTCCACAGGTTGATATTGCTGCTGTCCAGGGAGGCCCTGATGAAACTTCAAGTTCCTCTTAGGTTGATATCACTTCCCGTGTCTCAGAGCAAGATGTAACACCAATACTGCTCCAGCCTCCCATTTCATGCTCCCTCACTGCAGTGTTGCCAAGCATCAGTATTTTTACTGGCAGCTTGGAGTGGGACTGACAGTGCTGTTTTTACTGAAGGGACCTCCTGACCCATTCTAATTTCTTCCCCTCCTGAGTCCTTTCCCTGAACTACTTACCTACTATAATTGCTAAATGCATATTGCACGTGTTCATCGCTTGAATACTGAAATTTGCACTTAAAACTGTAATTTTGGAAATGCCAGTAAAAACGTGGCTGTGCCAGCAAATTTTGCTCATTGTGTCAGTACATTTCAATCTGATAGGTTGGCAACACTGCCTCACTGACACACATATTCGGCCTGTCTGACTAAATCAGAATTCCCTGCCACTATGCTTGATCTATTCCAGAGGCTATTACCATCTATGGAATCAACGGGGAGTCGTAAATGCTCTTTTGCCCCTCTTTCTGTTAATATGTTAATGGGCCACAACCAGAATTGCCCAGCACACTTACAGTGGCAGAAAACCAAGGGTGTGCTGACAAACATTTTAGCATAGGTGGCTCAAGATTAGCGTTAGCGTCTCGCCATATGCTGTCTACCGTGGACTCACTAATAGAGGTTGTGCATACTAGCCTCTGTACAGATACACCTAGTTCTGCACAGCCCCCCCCTCCCCCGGATTCCTAAAAAAAAAGAGAACCATTTGTAGAAATCCTTTTCCTACCCTTAATAAAAAAAGTTGGACCTTATACAATGACTAACAAAACTAACTCAAAGAGGTTATTTACTCCTTCTGCCAAATTTGATGCCTTGTATCTGACAGATGTAGAGTTTCACAAGAAATAGTCTGTCCCTGCCATTCTTACCCCGAGTGATCAATCTACAAGGGTACCCCCTCCTTAAAGTGGTTGTAAACATTCATAGTTTTTCACCTTAATGCATTCCCCCCAGCCCCCCGTTTTACCTACCTGAACGCTGTCATCCTCTGGCCTGGAACGAGCACACCATTTCTAGCTGGTGTCTCGTGTGCTGATTTGATAGATTGATAGCAGAGCAGCTATTGGTTCCCGCTTCTGTCAATCAAATCCAATGACGTGGTGCCGGGGGCGAGGCCGAGTCCTGAATTAGGAGAGTCTTCTCCAATGTGGACACTCGATGCAGGAGGAGCCACCGATTCCGCTGAGGAACCCCTGAAGAGAAGGACTGGGGCCACTCTTTGAAAAACAAACTGCACAGTGCAGGTAAGTATGACATGTTTGTTATTTAAAAAAACAAGGGTTTGCAACCCCTTTAGGATATTTATTGTATAGGCGCTGTGGAAAGTGAAGTGTTGGAGTCTCTGGCTCTGGCAGTCTGTTGGCCAGCATCATTCAATCAACTTCTTCTCCGCCCAAGTTGTCCTGGACATACTTCACTGTGATTGGACAGTGAGGTAAAATGCTACACAGTGATGAGCTCATCTCTGATTGATCTTTTTAATAGCATATGCCTTGTCAGCACATTAACTGATAGGATCCTTGTGCTGTTTCTTCCTGTCACACTGTAGGAATTGCAAGCGGCCGATACCAGGTAAAATTTATGTACTTACACTGCCTGCATTAAAAAAAAAAAAAAAAATACATGTAATTAAATATTACTGAATACATGTGTTTATTTTATATCTGCCTGGAGTTCTGCTTTAACTTTTCTGCACATTATAGTTCCAAGTTTCTGTTTACATTAGTTTGGTCTTGATGTAATGACTCTTAGGAAACAAGATATCCCAGCTAAACAGCTATCTTTTACTTCAATTTAACAAAATCCTATTCAATAGTGGGTGTAGACAATTGATTTTCCACCCACCCGGAGCTGCAATAAAAGCCAGAATCAATGTGAGCCATTGTAAACTCCTACCTTCAATTTATAGAATCAAATTGCCTCACAATAAACAAAATGCCATGGTGCTGTATGTCTAGTACGAAAAAAAAAAAAAATAGAAGGGAATCCTATACTGATAAGTGACAGGGCAAAACTTCTGCAGAATAATGATACTCCCTCCATTTTTCTCTCTTTCGCTGTTGTATCAATTATTAATGCGCTGTCCCCACTCATTTTCAAATTTGCCCACACAATAATCATTTGTCCTATTCCTCCACACACATCTGGTATTCCCTTGATAATTGTGTGGAAGCGATTGTGTATGCCTACTATCCCTGCTACTCTAAGCCAACTGCAAGTTTGCAATTATTTATTTTTAAAGGAAATCTTTGTGTATTATTTCAGAGGAAAACCTCAGCAACATTGTGAAAGGGTAAGTTTTATTTTTTTATGAAAGTTTACAAACATATATAGTGGTATATTATTATAATATATTACAGCCCCGCAAAATTTCCACTAGCCTGCTCGCATTTGGCGAATGACAATTATTTGAGGGCGAGTGAGCAGCCGTATCAGCATGGGGGAGATGGCGGGTGGGTGGATTTAAATGGAAGCTGATTCTGCGATCGGCCAGGAAACTGTAAGGAAGGCAGAGGAGAGGAAGAAAAGCGCCGCCGGATCACACACAGAGGTGAGGAAGAGGACGTAGCCGCCACTGGATCACACAGATCTCCGCTGTCAATGTCCGGGCTACTGGACCAGCTCCTATGATAGACAGCACACTTGTCCAATGACAGAAAATTGAAGTAGTGTGATGTTTATCATAGGAGCCGGTCCAGGAGGTGAGACTTTGATTGACAGCCATATCCACACTCTGTGTGATCCAGCGGTGCTTCTTTTCCTCATCTCTCCCTTCCCATGAGGCTACATTGATGGGCACTGATAGGCTACATCTGTCGATCAAACCTTGGCCTCTTTTGAACAGACAAGACTTAAGCCTCGTACACACGGTCGAACCTTTGTCTGACCAAAATCACATAGGAATTCCAACGGAATTCCATCGGAGTAAAAGAGAACATGTTCTCTATCTAAACTCTGACGCAATTTCCGATGGAAATGATCCGATGGGGCAAACACACAGTCGGAATTTCTGATGAAAAAAGTCCATCTGACTTTTTCCATCGGAAATTCTGATTTTGTGTACAGGCATTACTGGCCCAAGGCTCCCTATTCAGTATGCTTAGTTGCTGGCTTTAACAGTATAGTTGTTGAAACCTAAAGGGTAGTATTATTTCCAATTCTTATGCTCACTTTACTCAAAACAAGACAATCAAAAGTAAACCTGCTCTTCCTTAGTAGCTCAACCCCAAAGAGAACCCAAGGGTCAGTAACACTACAAGTTAATTTACCCTTAAGACAAGAGCAGTCTAATGTGCTGAGAAAGGAGGGACATCTGCCCAATATTAGGTTTCCAGCAGACAAAAGTTTTAAAGCATGCTTTAAAACTTGTCTGCTGAAAAGCCGTCTGTCGGATATGTCCGCTGGTTAGTACGCCTAACCAGCGGACCGAAATCTCTTGCATGCGTCGAATGGATTAGACGCATGCATTGAAGTATTTTACTTCCTGGTTCGGTGACGTGGCGGTGTCAACGTCACCGCCACGTCACCGCGCTGTCTGTCTGCGGGGATTTTGGTTTGATCGTGTGTACACCAAAATCTCCCAGGAGACATGTCCAATGAAAATGGTCCGTCGGACCGTTTTCATCGGATATATCTCCTCGTGTGTACACGGCCTTAGAGATTAAACTTTCCCCTCTCTGCTCAAAATAATCCATGGTGGGGGTGGTGAAAATGTTACATTTCCCTAAACCTTCTTGATAATATAACACTTTGTGTACCCTTTTAACACATTATTACCAAATATACTGCCACAACTGATAATTCAGCAAACACAAGTGCAGAAATTAAATGACAATTACAATGTGTAGTGAGATGCCTGTGTACAGCTCTGTAGCAATCTTGATTAAATTATACTTAAGTAGCTAATGAGATCTGTGGAGTCCTCCTGCTCTACAAATATTCTGCTAATGCTATAATGTTTATTTAGAATACATTAATCAGTTTTAACTCTTCTTATGTACAATTGTGCACAAATATACCTGTAAATTTATATTTTTTTTGGTGTTTGGGAAACTACACTTGGTAGCCGCTTTATTACGTACAACTGCTCATTGGCACAAGTGATAAAATAGCAAATTAAATGTGTAGCTCAACCTCTGAATGGGTCGCTGATTGATGATGGTAATGACACTAATAATGATAATTACAAGGTTTTTTTTCCCACTAGCACAAAGGTTTCCAGCACACCAGAGCACCAAATCCAAGCACACTGACACAAGAAAGCAATCTAGGGGAATGTCTTTTTAGTGCTTTATTGCTGATAACTGGAACAGTGGGAGAGGCTACAGAGTATGGGATACTCTGGGCTATATTACTAACCATATTATAGATCTATCAGTGAGATTGTTTAGATTAAATCCATCAGGTAAACACTTGGTGTGTCAGAGATAATTCAGGTGTAGGCCTCCCAGGTCTACCACAGCTGGGATCTAAATGACTGTCAGCTTGTATCAGTAGCCTGCTGGGGGACCCCTGCCCAGGCTAGTGGAATCCCTGCAGCAGGAAGGCCCAGCTGTCTCAGAGCCCACACTATTTATTATATTCCCCAGTCACCTGCTGGGCATACCTCCCAGATATTAGCTAGAGCCTGATAACTATTTAGGCTGTTCCCGAAGTATCCAGAAAGCAGGAGGAAGCAATCAAATCAGCAGCCTGTGGACTCTAAAATGGGCTAAAGCAATTGAAGACCAATTCACTGATTATAGTGAGACGAGAAAAAAACTAAATGTACCTACCACCTAGCAGCCAATCTAAAAGGGTACTACATATGGCTACAAGCCTACAACCCATAAACTTTGCTTTTTTGGCAATACCTCTTCTATGGATAAAAGGAGTGCAAGTTCTTTATGTACGCCTATGACCCCTTTTCAGCTGACAGCAGGCTAAAGCACGCTGTTGACTGATGTGACTCGCTCAGCCTTTCAGCTGCACTGCTGGGAGACTGAGTCGGCCACTCTCTCCCCCTCCAAAGCCCAACACTCCAGTGAACGCTGGAGCAGGCATGGACTGGCCATAGGGACTACAGGGAGTTTCCCGGTGGGCCGATGGCTCAGTGGGCCAGTTTCAGTGACAGCCTGTCAAAGTAATGGCTGCGCAGCTCGCCCTCCACTTCATGCAGTGATGTGAGAAGAATGAGGAAAATACAGAGGAGAATAAGTGAAATAATAAAAAAGGTGAGTGAGGACTCCTTATGTTATGCTACTTATGTTTTTTTGCACAATTGCGTATAGTTTGTATACTGTTTTTGTTCTTGTTTGCAAACATAAAGTGGGCCGGTCTGGATAAAGTCCAGGGCCAAATTTTGGTCTCAGTCCATCCCTGCGCTGGAGGAGCAGAGCAGAGAGCCAGTGACTAACAGCCACCACTGTCTGCTCAGAGCGGAGGGGAGAACTGACTAATTAGTTTTGTTTGATCACTCAGTTCTCAGTGCAAAGGTGGTGAGAGACAGATTCAGCATTGGATCGATGCTGCATCCACCTAGGTTAGTATAAGTCTTTTTCTTTGGAAACCGCATACTTCTCTTTTAAGACAATAATGTACAAAAGGGCAAAACAATTCAAATCCTTAAAGAGGATGGCCTTAAAGAGGAAAGGCTTGAATTTACCAGCAACTATTTGTAAATACATTCAACATGTTTCAAGGTTTTATACCTTTTTCAGGGCTGGTAATGTATCTGAAGCAGAAGTTTGATCTGCTTTTATTTTGCTAATCTGGTTTCTCTTTTCCCCCCTCATCAACATTTTTAAATTAATTGTTCTATTTTCATTACATACCAAATTCTGTGCTTTTCTATGCAGGCAGATTATGGCTGGTGGGAAGGGCCAATAGGGGGCTGCACATAGCTTTCTTGAAAATATCACATCAACCTAACTTAGTGCTCCCTTCAAGAGTCCTGATGCAAGCAGTGGGTCAATGTAAGCATTAAAATGCCTTAATAGATGAAAGTCCATCTTGGGGACTAGGCATTCCTAGGTAGGCTGCATATGCATTGAAACTGACCAGGTACAGTATTTCTCATGTGTTGTGCCCAGCCTCCATTATTGAAAGAACTAAAATCTAAAAAATGGACAGGGCAGGCATGAGCAAGACTGGGGAGAAAAAGGATTGATAATGCTAGAAGTTCAGTATAGCAAGTTTACCCAGCAGGGTGTTCGTAGCAAGGAGTAGGGCGTCAACGTTCCTGTACATTGTGGCCTTTCTTCTGGGTTAATGCTCGTCCCTGCCGACCCATGCTGTGATTGGACACAGTATGAATTTGTCAGCTGATTTCAGCCAATGATTTTGTCTGAAGTCAGCTGATCGGCTGTGGCCAATCACACACAGAGTTCTGTGTTTACAAGTGCACAGAACTCTGTGTACTGTGAACAGTGATCTGGCTGTTTCTTCTCCCTGCCAAGCAAGTAGAAAAAACAGCCAGATAGTTAAGTAAGTAAAAGCAGCCCACATTACACATTGTTAAGCTCACAGTTAACCCTTTGATCGCCCCTAGATGTTAACCCCTTCCCAGCCAGTGTCATTAGTACAGTGGCAGTGTACAGAATTAGCACTGATCACTGTATTATTGTCACTATTGATGTCAGTTAGTGTTCCTCCCAGCCAGTATCAGCTAACGCCACATTTCCTGCCACACTATAATGTCACGTACACACAACCGGAATTCCGGCCAAGGTTGTCTTGCATACACACAATCAGACCAAATTCCGCCCGTTCAAAGCGCGGTGATGTACAACACGTACAACGGCACTATAAAGGGGAAGTTCAGTTTCAACGGCACCACACTTTGGGCTGCTTTTGCTGATCCTCGTGTTAGTAAAAGTTTGGTGAGAAACGATTCACGCTTTTCAGCCTTGTGCTTTTCAGTCCGTTACAGCGTGATGAATGTGCTATCTCCATTACGAATGCTAGTTTTACCAGAACGGGTGCTCCCATCTAATACTTGATTCCGAGCATGCGCAGTTTTTTTTCCCGTCGGAAAAGCATACAGATGAACGGTTTTCCCGCTAGGATTTTTTTCTGACGGGAAAAATTAGATCCTGCTCCCTTTGTTTCCAGCAATTTTCCTGTCTGAAAAACTCAGATGGGGCATACACACGGTCGGAATTTCTGGTAAAAAGCTCTTATCCCAGTTTTTCCGACGCGAAAACAGGTCATTTGTACAAGGCATTACAGTTGCTGATCAATAACATTACTAGTATAGTCAAAAAAACAAAATTTACCTAGCAGTCTAACTAGGAGGGTGCTATATGTACATTGTGTGAAAACTTATTGTACTTTTGTCCTTCAAGAATAATTAAATTCTTTTTTTTTTTTTTTAAAGGCAAACAGAAGCAAAGAAAAATGTACAAAAATGCTATTACCAGTCTGAGTCCAGTTTTAAAGTTTGGGCAGCCAACGTGAATTTTATACACCAATAGAGTTCTCATAGGACTCTGGGGGTCATTAGGTCAAGTTTCCCACTGCGCTGTGTATATGTTTTCGTATTACTAGCATAATGTCATAGCTGCCTAAATTCCATTATATACCATAATTTGTAGACACTGAGGGGCAGATTCAGGAAAGAAATAAGCCGGCTTATCTCCAGATAAACCGTCTTATTTCAGCGTCTGGCCCTCCTATCTATTCTCCTGATTCATAGAATCAGTTAAGCATAGATTTCCATAAGATCCAACAGGCATAAGTCTCTTACGCCGTTGAATCTTATTTTCATATTTTAGGCTGGCCGCTAGGTGGCGTTCCCGTCTAAAATATGTAAATGTGCCTATACGCCGATTCCCGAACGTACGCCCGGCCGGGGCTATTCTATTACGTTGTTTGCGTTAGCGTAGTACCGTCGTAATGTTATTCCTGCTATATGAGGCGCAGGCAATGTTAAGTATGGACGGCGTGCCAACGCTTTTTTTCCCATCGTTTATGTCGTTTACGTAAAAGGCTTGCGAATAGGGCTTTGCGTAAGTGCCGTTCACGTCGTTTACACGTCAAATTGACGTTGAGATTTGGAGCATGCGCACTGGAAACCAATCACAATGCGGAGTTCGTTCGGCGCGGGGACGTGCTTCATTTAAATGATACACGCCCCCTACCCGCCGAATTTGATTTACGCTGCGCCGCCTCAACTTTGCAGGCAAGTGCTTTATGAATAAAGCACTTGCCTGAAAAAGTTGTGGCGGCCTAACATAAATTAGATACGTTAGGCCAATTTAAAGAAAGGCTCTCCATCCTGAATCTACTCCTATAACTTTTGCACAAACCAAATTATTATATACTTATAGGGGTAGTTTCAGGATGGAGAGCCTATCTTTAAATTGGCCTAACGTATCTGATTTACGTTAGGCCACCACAACTTTTTCAGGCAAGTGCTTTATTCATAAAGCACTTGCCTGTAAAGTTGAAGCGGTGCAACGTAAATCCTACGGCCGAATTCAAATTCGGCAGGTAGGGGGCATGCATAATTTAAATTAAGCGAGTCCCCGCGCCGAACGAACTGCGCATGCGCCGGCCGTGATTGGTTCCCAGTGCACATGCTCCAAATCTCGACGTCAATTCGACATGTAAACGACGTGAACGCCACTTACGCAAAGCCCTATTCGCAAACGTTTTACGTAAACGACAGGTAAAAAAGCGTTGCCACACCGTCCATACTTATTATTGCCTGTGCCTCATATAGCAGGAATAACATTATGACGGTACTACGCTAACGCAAACGACGTAATAGAAAAGCGCGCCGGCCGGGTGTACATTCGGGAATTGGCGTATAGGCTCATTTACATATTTTAGACGGGAACGCCACCTAGCGTCCAGCCTAAAATATGAAAATAAGATTCAACGGCGTAAGAGACTTATGCCTGTTGGATCTTATCGAAATCTATGCTTAACTGATTCTATGAATCAGGAGCATAGATAGGAGGGCCAGACGCTGAAATAAGATGGCTTATCTGGAGATAAGCCGGCTTATTTCTTTCCTGAATCTGCCCCTTAGGGATTTTGTTTTATCAAAGACATGTAGCAAAATACATACTTGCCTACATTTATGAAAAATCTTTTTTTTTTTTATTAGATATGTTTTATAACAGATTGTAGAAAATATTGCTTTCTTTTCAAAATTGTCATTCTTTTTCCTTTACATCACAAAAAATAAAAAATCCAATGGTGCTCAAATACCACCAAAAGAAAGCTTTATTTCCGTAAAAAGGTGATAAAAATACATTTGCATACAGTGTTGCATGACCGCACAATTGTCATTTAAATTAGTGCAGTGATGAATACCAAAAAAAGCTCTGGTCATGAAGGGGGTAAAACCTTCTGAAGGTCAAATGGTTAAAGCGGAGTTCCGGACTCATTTTTTTGTAAACTGTACCCTGTTTTGTGTTTATGCAGCATATATAACTTACTTTATTCTGGTCCTGTACAGTGTGGCCATCTGCAGTGTGGGCATTTAAAGCCACAGTGTCCCACTGTGCTCAGACTCAGCCTCTTTGGCCCCTGATTGGAGGAGACACTGCCTCCCATACACACAGTGCTATGCACAGCTGGCCAACGTCCCCCTCTCTAAGCACAGACCTATGTCCCTCCCCTAGCAGTGCCAGCACTGCTCTATATCCCCCTCCCTCTCTTCTTCCCTACAGCTGGGCACAGCAGCCTAGAGGTGTGTCAGTTTCGGGGGCGGGCTGGATGCAGCGCAGTTGGCACAAGGCAGCTGGCACAAGGCAGCTGGCACTCCGCTCAGTCAGCGCTCCATTCTAAAATGTTCCTTGACTGATTAAAAGCATCTGCGTATGACGCCACGTCAGCAGTTCGTGACGCGGCTGCACCGCAAGTGACACGTTTGGCAATGCCCATAGACTCTGGGGTTGATGACACTCCCAGGAGCCAATGCAAAGTCAGAAATTATGTGACATAAGCAGGAAGAAAACAGATATTTCAACATAATTAAGGTAAAGGAACCGAAAAAAATAACACTGGAATGAAAAATTAACAAAGCATGTCCTTCTATAATGTATACTTGTGTGTAACAAAAAAACTGTGCAACCAAATTATAAAATATTAGTAAATTAATAAAAACTCCATGCATATATAGGATATGCAAACATATGATATGACCATATTATTAAACTCCATAAAGTGTTTCAATCAGTGCAAATAAAGATGACGGACATTCAGATGATCACTCAATTGTTCTGGTCATCAAGAAAAAAAGTTTTTTTTGTTAAAGTAAGTTATATATGCTGCATAAACACAAAAAAAAATCTTTGTTTCTTGATGAACAGAACAATTGAGTTATCATCTGAATGTCCGTCAACTTTATTTGCATTAATTGAAGCACTTTATGGACTTTATTCATATGGTTCTATCACATATTGGCATATCCTATATATGCATGGAGTTTTTATTTATTTAATAATATTTAATAATTTGGTTGTACACTTTATTTGTTACACATATCTACCAGCTGAATATTCAGGCTATTTTAGTTGCAGCAGCTTGTCATTTTTCTTTTTTTTCTGTCACCTCTCTCATACCTTGGCTATCTGCAGGAGTCACTTATGATAATCTAAGACAACACCAGACAACCCTGGGAGACAAACCCACCACTCCCCTCCACCAGCACACAGCAGGTGATTGACCGTCTTAATTGTGCATGCTTCCCTATGAGACTGTAGGGGGGGTGTCTTTGTTTTCTCCATTTAGGTCTCAGATTACATTCAGCTCCCTGCTCCATGCTGTGTTGTGTGTGATACCAGATCCACCCCCTGGCTGCTAAGGCTCAGAAAATCTGTGTAATCTGTGCACTTTTAACAGCTGTAGAGGAGTGATGACTGCAGATAGACAGGTACAACTTATGCAGGACTCTTTTCATCTCTGTATATCACCTGAGGCCAGTCACTTAACTAGGTATGTGTAAGGGTTTACAACCACTTTAATTGTCAAATAATGCACTCTTTTTAAAGCAGAGTGAGGACCAAAGTGTAGCCTGACCAAGTAGCCTAGACTCATCAAATTGATTAAGTTCAGGACAATGTATCTGCATGCTGCAAAACAGAGGATTAAAAGTAAATACACTTTAAAAGTGCCGACCATTTTATATTTAATTAGGCAATCTGCATTTGAACATCTGGATATATACAGTAAGCACTTTGAAGGAAATTTCCTGTTAATTTGATCTAGTAATTACAGCAGTCCGAGCGTCACAATAAACAGCCCTTTTAAAAAAAGAAAATACAATTTATTTCAAGCACCTTTGAATGCAGAGAGCCAAGCACTAAATTACTGTATGACGGGAATGTGTCTTTTAAGTCCACTGTATGCGCGTGGCAGCACAACGTACTTGATGTCCTTTGAATCATGGCTACCTGAACACCTTTGGGACTAATCTGGTTTCAATTTATTTCCAAGAAATGATTCTTTCCACTTTTCAATGATGTTGTTATAACTCCATGTACAAAGAAAGGTGTGCAGACAATCTGAAAACATAATTAACTTGTAATGATATCGTATGCTATCTTGGTGAAGATGATGATTGTAAATTCTAAGCAGGATCGCTGGAAAGGGACCTGAAATGAAGGTGGTAAAAAAATGGTTTTTTTAGATTTATAATCTGATATCTGTATGTATAGATGCTACTGGCTGCTAATTCTTTAGTGAATCTATAAAACCCATAAGTCTGTGCTTCTAACGTCAAAGTTTGGCCCCATGTGCATGTAGGAAAAACCTCAATTCAACTCTGTGGGGAAGGACTTGGGAACAAGAAATTCATCAATTGATGACCTTGAGCACAGGTAAGATCTGTTTTGAAGATTTGAATGGCTACCTGCAGCTTAAAGTGGATGTAAACCCACTCTCATCTTTTCAGTGCTGATCTATAAGGATATAGATGCCTCCTGCGTGTATCCTTATCTGTCAAATATCTCCCCTCTGTCTGTTATAAGGACTGAAAAACTGCAGATTCTGTGGGTGGAGTCGTGATGTCACTAACTGACTTCTGCTATGATCTCTAACATCCAGTCAAAATACAGAAAAGTAACCACATGACTTCAGAAAAGGAGTGGGGGTGGGAATTGAAAAATAATGCCTGTCTCCAGGCTAGTGCATGCGATATGTAAATAACCTGTCACTCAGAGCAAGGGGGCGGAACGGACTAAGGTTTTTCTCTGCAAGTCCGTTTTATTTCACTGAACAATAAAAGAGGATTGCTCAGAGCTGGATTAACTCTGTGTGGCAAGACTGGACACAGATTATAGGAAATCTGGGTTTACATCCCCTTTAAGGATAGGGAAAGCAGAGTACCAATTGTAGACATAACCAGGACCAATTAAGGCCCATTTCAGACATGGCGTAGTCTGTCAAGTGGGTCCACCTGCTCATCAGGGATCTCTCTGCTGATCCCCACTGAGAAGGCAGATGACAGGTCCATGCTTACTCTACTATGCATAGCTGACACAGACAGAGCCCGCTATTTGCTATGGGGCAGCTGGATGGAAGAGGAGCCAGTGTCCATTTCTATATGACTGTCATCCAATCAGCCAGACGTCTGTTTTTAGTGGACTGGATCGTATCGGATGCTGGTGGGTGTCAGCGGAAACATTTTTGCCAACATCCACTGCTCCATAGTGTTGTGCGTTTGACTATGGATGTACATAAATAAAATATTACAAATTGTTATGCAACACTTGCTAATTGGTTTTTCTATACAGAATAATTTCCTCCCATGGACACAATACCCATGTATGTATAATTAAAAGGGTTGTAAAGGTTTATTTTCTTAATACATTCATTTAACCACTTGACCACTGGGCACCTAAACCCCCTTAATAACCAGACCAATTTTCAGCTTTCGGTGCTCTCACATTTTAAATGACAATTACTCAGGCGCCGTACACACGGCCGAGGTTCTCGCTGAAAACCAGCGAGAACCTCGCTGGAATGCACATTCCAGCGAGGACCTCGGCCGTGTGTACGGTCTCGGCGAGCTTTCCGTCGGGAAGCCCGTCGAGCCGAAATAGAGAGCACGCTCTCTATTTCCTCGACGGCCCGCCTGGAAGAATGGCTGGTTGCCATTCCCGACGGGCGGGTCGCCGAATTCGACGGCCGGGAGAGAACCTCGATGGGCGGAATGATGTGTTCTGCCCGTCGAGGTTCTCTGCCGTGTGTACGGCGCCTCAGTCATACAACATTGTACCCAATGAAAATTTTGTCCTTTTTTTTCCCACAAATGGAGCTTTTTTTTGGTGGTATTTAATCACCGTTGGGTTTTTTATTTTTTGCGCTATAAAAGAAAAAAGACTGAAAATTCTGTAAAATATAATAGTTTTTCTTTGTTTCTGTTAAAAAAAATGTGGCCAAAATTTATACTGCTACATATCTTTGGTAAAAAATAAGTAGAAATTGGTGGATATTATTTGGTCTTTGTGAAAGTTATAGCGTCCACAAGCTATGGTGCCAATATCTGAAAATTGATCACACCTGAAGTACTGATGGCCTATCTAATTTCTTGAGACCCTGAGGCCCCGTACACACGGCAGAGAACCTCGACGGGCAGAACACATCGTTCCGCCCGTCGAGGTTCTCTGCCGGCCATCAGAATCGGCGACCCGCCCGTCGGGAAAGGCAACCAGCCATTCATCCCGACGGGCCGTCGAGCAAATAGAGAACCTGTTCTCTATTTGCTCGACGGGTTTCCCGATGGGCGGGGCTCGCCGAGAGCGTACACACGGCCGAGGTTTACGGCAGAATGCAGCTGTCAGCGAGGTTCTCGCTGGTGTCTGCCGAGAACCTCAGCCGTGTTTACGGGGCTTCAGGGCTCTTTCACACGGACGTTCCATTTGTCCGTTTTTTTATCCATCCATTGTCGGATGAAAAACGGACATACATGTATCCCTATGGGATTGCAGACCCGCTCCGATCCACCAAAGTATGACGGAGGAAAAACCTACTTTTCCCTCCGTCTGGTGGATCGGATCGGATGAACACGGACAGACGGTCCGTGTTCATCCGATTCCCCATAGGGGAGAGCGGAGAAAAGACAGGGCGGTCCCTGCTCAGTGTGCGGGGACCGCCCTGTCATCCGGCAGCTCAGCGGAGATCAACGGAGCGATACCCGCTGAGCAAACGGAGGTGCACGGGGCGGATCATTACTGATCCACCCCGTGTGAAAGAGCCCTAACATGTCAGAAAATACCCCCTAAATCACCCCTTTTTGGAAAGAAGACATTCCAAGGTATTGAGAAAGAGGCATGGTGAGTTTTTTGAAGTTGTCATTTTTTCCCACAATTCTTTGCAAAATCAAGATTTTTTTTTTCTTTTTTCACAAAATGTTCATATTAGCAGGTTATTTCTCACACACAGCATATGCATACCATCAAATTACACCCCAAAACACATTCTGCTATTCCTCCCGAGTATGGCGATACCACATGTGTGAGACTTTTACACAGCGTTGCCACATACAGAGGCCCAAAATGCAGGGAGCACCATCAGGCGTTCTGGAGCACCCAGACCAATTCTGAAATTCCTCTCCTACATGTAAAAATCATCATTTGTTTGCTAGAAAATTACATAGAACCCCAAAACATTATATATATGCTTTTTTTAGCAAAGACACTAGAGAATACAATGGCGGTCGTTGCAACTTTTTATTGTGCACAGTATTTGCACAGCAATTTTTCGAACACGTTTTTTTTGGAAACAAAACAGTTTTGTGCTTTAAAAAAAAAAAAACATTAGCCCAATGTTTTTGCATAATATGAAAGATGAAGTTATGGCGCCAAACGTCCCTACTTAAAAATCCCCATAGATGACGCTTTAAATATTTTTACTGGTTTTTACTGGTTAGAAGAGGTCTAGGTCCAAAATGATTGCTCTCGCTCTAACGTTTGCAGCGGTACTTCACTTGTGTGGTTTGAACACTGTTTTAATATGTGGGTGGGACTTACGTGTGCGTTCGCTTCTGTATACGAGGACACTGGAACAGGGGCGCTTTAAATTTGTTTTTGTTTTTTATTGTTCATTATAATTCATTTATTTTAGTTTGACACGTTTTTCCCCAAAAATAAATGTTTTGATCATTTTTATACCTATTATAAGGAATGTAAACATCCCTTGTAATACGAATATAGCATGACAGGTCCTCTTTACAGTGAGATATGGGGTTAATAAGACCCCACATCTCACCTCTAGGCTGGGAAGCCTGAAATAATAATAAAAAAACGATCTTGGCTTTGATCGTATCGGTGAGTCGGAAGAAGCACCAGAGGGCGACAGGAGGGGGGGAACGTCCCTTTTTTTCGCCTCCTGTAAGAATGATCAAGAGGTGGAACAGCCGCCATGATCGTTCTTATGGTGTAGAGAATCGCCGGCTGAAAAAGATATCTGAATGATGCCTGTAGCTGCCGGCATCATTCAGATATCCCTGCACAAATCAAGGACGTCATATGACGGCCGGCAGGCAGGAAGTGGTTAAAACGCATTTTTTCCCCAGAGTATTTTCCGTGTTTTTCAGAGTATTGGTCAGGTATTGCAGAGTATTGGCCGGGTTATTGCAGAGTATTGTGCAGGCGTTATGCAGAGTATTGTGCGGGGGTATTGCAGAGTATTATGTGGGGGTATTGCAGAGTATTGTGCGGGGGTATTGCAGAGTATTGTGCGGGGGTATTGCAGAGTATTGTGCGGGGGTATTGCAGAGTATTGTGGCGGGGTATTGCAGAGTATTGTGCGGGGGTATTGCAGAGTACTGGCAGGGGTATTGCAGAGTATTGTGCGGGGTATTGCAGAGTACTGGCAGGGGTATTGCAGGGTATTGCAGAGTATTATGCGGGGTATTGCAGAGTACTGGCAGGGGTATTGCAGAGTATTGCGCGGGGGTATTGCAGAGTATTGGCCGGGGTATTGCAGAGTATTGCACAGGGGGTATTGCAGAGTATTGTGCGGGGGTATTGCAGAGTATTGTGGGGGGGTATTGCAGAGTACTGGCAGGGGTATTGCAGAGTACTGGCAGGGGTATTACAGAGTATTGCGCGGGGGTATTGCAGAGTATTGCGCGGGGGTATTGCAGAATATTGCGTGGGGGTATTGCAGAGTATTGCGCAGGGGTATTGCAGAGTATTGCGCAGGGCTATTGCAGAGTATTGCACAGTATTGCAGGGATGGCTGAGCAGAGATGGCTGGATCTGTGACTACAATAGTCACAGATCCAGCCCACAGAGCTGCTGACCCCCGCGCTCTTCTCTCACATTGTACCGATCGGTACAGAGAGAAGAGTCATTGGATGGAGCGATCACGTGGTAAACAGCTGCTATCAGCGTCAATTTACCGAGATCTGTGATGCGGACCCGGCGGTCACGGACATTCCTATGTGCGCGCCCCAGGGGGCTCGTGGGAGCGCGATTCTAGGAGGACATCAATGTACGCCCTCCCAGAGTTAACAAACCGCCCTGGATAAAAATGGTAAAAGTGGGACTTTGAATGAGATGCGATTTTAGCAAATATGCAATTAAATATAAACATGGATGGCGCTGCAGCTTCCCAGGTATTTGCAAATGCTTGCAACTAAACCTCTGTTTTTACTTACATCAGTTAGACTGTTTAATTTGGTTTAGTGCTTTTTGGTTGACAATTCTCAGCCTGGTCACATGGTTACTTATAATTTATTATCCATGTTTATATTTAATTGCATATTTGCTAAAATCGCATCTCATTCAAAGTCCCACTTTTACCATTTTTATCCACTTACAGGGATGGAGGCCTATGGCAAGATTGCTATATGCCTCATTCAAAGTCCCAACCCCCCTCTTTTTAAACAAACCGCCCTGTAGATGTATTTTGTCTATGGGCGGTTCGTTAAGTGGTTAAGCTAGTGCATTGTTGGTTCACTTACCTTTTCCTTCGATTTCCCTTCTAAATGTTTTTTTTCTTTGTCTGAATTTCTCACTTCTTGTTTGAAGGAAAGGGTAAGTGAACCAACAATGCACTAGCTTAAATGAACCTATTTAGAAAACAAAAAAACAAACCTTTACAACCCCTTTAAACATTAAAAATACCACGATGAAGACCATTAGGACATTTGTCTCTTTATTGTATATTGATACTTTTTTTTTTTACACACCACTGTACCAATGGCCATCATGAATTGAACAGCAGCTTACTGGACTCCAAGACCTCAAATATGAATAAAAGGGCAAAGATTGTTGACAATGATCGATCTAACCAATTAGATCCTTCCCATTTAACAGATCCTCCCGAGGTTATTCTCTGGTTGCCGACATCCTCCTTGTGAAAAATGGCCTTAACCTCCCAGCAGTCAGCTTCACGGTATATCTGAAAAGGAAAGCAAGAACATCACTGCTCACTTGACTGTGTCACACAATACTGGATGGCTTAACCACATTGTTCTCTCATATCACAAATCACCTGAAAGTGCAACTTCATATATATATATATTGGTCCTTGTGGCTGCCATTTTTTGCTAGATAAGTGTTACACTACTACATTTTAAAACCATATATTACTTTTTAATATACCTGTGTTCTTCAGATAAATCAGGTAAAACTTTTTTCATGAGACTCTGAGCAATCTCAGCTACTTCTGTGCTTATTGTACCAATGCAAATTACATCAAACAATGTTAACTTACATCTAATAATGTTTACTTAGCTAACATCAAACAATATTTAATATTTAATTTTGTATTTTATTAGTTTGGCATAAATCTAATAGGGAAGCTTTGCATGATGGCCTCTTTCAAGCCTTTCACTGGTATGTGCTAGATTTCTGCTAATTAGGTTTTGTGATCTTACTATGCAATGTGCGCATACTCGGCATGCAATGATTATAAGCACTCATGTGCAACAAATCCTGTCCCTACTATCTTTATAGAGCAGAGGAATGGGTGAAAATAGTCAACATCACTCCCACCATGCCTCAAGTCAGAAGTACCGTATTTATCGGCATATAACACGCACTTTTTCTCCCTGAAAATAGGGGGAAAATCACGGGTGCGTGTTATACGCCGATAGTGTACCTTGGGCTCAGAGGGGAAGGAGGGGGATGAGCGGCACCGGAATTCACCGAGCCGTCATCTCCTGTTTACTCGGCTCTCACTCGGCTCTAACGTCACACACACAGTCTCGCTTCCACCACCGGCATTGGACCAGTGTTCTATCATTTACAGTAGCTGGACCAATGCCGATGGCGGAGGCGGGACTGTGTATGTGACTGCCGCCGAGAGAGATGGTGAGGCTGCAAATGGGCACATAGGCTGCATATAGGCTGAAAATGGGCTCATAGGCTGCATTTAGGCTGGAGATGGGCACATAGAATGGAGATGGGCACATAGACTGGAGATGGGCACATACAGTAGACTGGAGATGGGCACATAGGCTGCATTTAGGCTGGAGATGGGCACATAGGCTGCATTTAGGCTGGAGATGGGCACATAGGCTGCATTTAGGCATGAGATGGGCACATATTAGGCTGCATTGAGGCTACAGATGGACACTGACCATAAAATAAAAAAAAATAAAAAAATTCTCCTCAAACTTCCCTCTTAAATTGTGTTATACGCAGGCGCGTGTTATACGCCAATAAATACGGTAATTCCTCATGGCGCCTACTACTGTCTCTGCACAGAGTAAGGTCACCCCTGATGCTTGGTGGGGTGATCCAGATGATCTTAGGCCGAGAGAGATGGTGAGGCTGCAAATGGGCACATAGGCTGCATATAGGCTAAAAATGGGCTCATAGGCTGCATTTAGGCTGGAGATGGGCACATAGAATGGAGATGGGCACATAGACTGGAGATGGGCACATACAGTAGACTGGAGATGGGCACATAGGCTGCATTTAGGCTGGAGATGGGCACATAGGCTGCATTTAGGCTGGAGATGGGCACATAGGCTGCATTTAGGCAGGAGATGGGTACATATTAGGCTGCATTGAGGCTACAGATGGACACTGACCATAAAATAAAATAAAAATAAAAATTCTCCTCAAACTTCCCTCTTAAATTGTGTTATACGCCGGCGCGTGTTATACGCCAATAAATACGGTAATTCCTCATGGCACCTACTACTGTCTCTGCACAGAGTAAGGTCACCCCTGATGCTTGGTGGGGTGATCCAGATGATCTTAGGCTTAGGGGTCTCAGGATTCCAGTGTGTTCACAGTAGGATGTTTATTAACCCCAAAAACAGGAAACTGATTGTGAAGGAGAAGCTAAGAAATGGATTCTCCATTGATTTGATAGTTATTGCTCACAGAATAGTCTTAAACACCATCAACATGTTTTGTGGCACTACACTGGCCACTTCCTCAGGATGGTGAATAAAACACTATAACCACTTCAGCCCTGGAAAGTTTTACCCCCTTAAAGACCAGGCCATTTTTTTGCGATACGGCACTGCGTTATTTTAACTGGCAATCGCAGGATCGTGCAACGTTGTACCCAAATAAAATTGATGTCCTTTTTTTACCACAAATAGAGCTTTGTTTTGGTGATATTTGATCACCTCTATAGCCTCCTTCAGCCCCTCCCACTTCACATTCCTCACCAGTCAGATGACCTCTAGTCTCTGCCCCCCAGCCATGTGGTGTACTGAATGGTCGGCTGCGAAGAGGCTGAGTTGGCGGCCGCGGGCACAAATTAGCTTCCCTGCCTATAAAAGTCCACCACTTCACAGGAGAGATGCTTGCGAAAAACCTGAAAGTTTCCAAACCCGTGCCAATAATTGCCACCTCACCATGCCCATCATTGCTGCCTCACCATCATTGCAGCCTTACCATCACTGCTGCCCTACTGTGCCCTCATTGCAGCCTCCCTCACCATTATTTCTGCCTTGCTGTACCCTCATTGCAGCCCCCCTTACCATCATTACAGCCCCCCTCACCATCATTGCAGCCTTACTACTGTATGCCAAACAATGTAGCCTCACCAGTCAGTGTGTGCATTACACACATCTGGCATCTCCTGCTGTGTCACGGAGCTCACTGTGAAAAGTTTGGGCGCGCTGTGAATAAAGTCCCGCCCTCCTCCTAGACCAGCTCGTGTGATAGACAGAACACTGCCTCTATCACATGAGCTGGTCTAAGAGAGGGTGAGACTTATTCACAGCACGCCCAAACTTTTCACAGTGAGCTCCGTGACACAGCAGTCTCCCGCTGTGTGTTACAACCGGCGCCGCCCCTGCACCCACTGCCACCCCGAGGCCTGACCTCGGTGGCCTTGTCGGGAATCTGACATTTTGGTTTTCTATAGATGAGTTAACCCACCTAAAAATGTTCTATACTTCTTAGATATAACAGAGCTATGGTGAAGAGATCTTACTGCTAGAGGATCCAAGACTTATAAGAAGTCAAAGGCTTACTAAGTCCACTAGGCTCGACGTATAACTAAAATATCCATTTTATCGAGACCCTTTAGTTGCTTTATGTACTTATATAACTAAATTATTAGGTTTGCAAAACATATAGGATTCAATTTATTTGTCGCTACACTTCATTTTATTTTCCCTTCAAATAAAACTTTTATTGGCATGATCTAATAAAAGATGTGTTTCTTGCTATTTTCAGGTGTGAAGATAATTAGAGTTCCTGTAAAAACATTTTAAGATAATACTAAAATAGAAAGAGTGACTCTTATCTGCCAGCACATTCTATCTTTATACCTTCCATAAATATTTTCATGTGTTGTGATTGCATAAATTATGAAGATTGGAAACTTGCAACTAGTGCAAAAGTTAAATATGGTATAGCTAACTGACAAGAATGAAAAATTTGAAAAGTATATAATATATACTGTATATTAAGACAGTACAAGTTAAACATAATAACTCAATAATTCAGTAATACATAGGAAAGACGATAAGCAGCTACTTTCTTGTTTCCTCTTGCTGAGTTAACCACCTAATACCTGGACCATTATGCAGGTTAACCACTTAAGGACCGGACCAATATGCTGCTAAATGACCCAAGGGGTTTTTACAATTCGGCACTGCGTCGCTTTAACAGACAATTGCGCGGTCGTGCAACGTGGCTCCCATACAAAATTTGCATCCTTTTCTTCCCACAAATAGAGCTTTCTTTTGGTGGTATTTGATCGCCTATGCGATTTTTATTTTTTTGCGCTATATACAAAAATAGAGCGTCATTTTTGAAAAAAAAACAATGGGCCAGATTCACAGAGCCATTACGCCGGCGTTCTAGGAGATGCGCGGCGTAAGTCTAAATCTGTGCATGCGTATCGATGCGCCGCATCCCCAAAACGATATACGCATGAAATTTTTGGACCGGCGTAATTTCGTTAGACCGGCGTATCCATGCGCGCAAAACTGCGCTAGACACACCATTGATTTGCTAGTCAAATATGCAAATGAGGGAGTTACGGGGATCCACAAAGGTAAGTTGGTGCTACGCGTTGTGCGCAACAGCTGCACGTCCTGTCTAAAATTAGACCATATATAAGGTGGAATAAAATTAGACAATCCGTCTACATGTCAGCTAAAGCAACACTGTTAGTGAGGAGCTGAGCAGTCACACTTGCTGGACAACAAACTGTATGCCAACATGCCAGGGGCATCCTTGCTCATAGCTATACTACTGACTTTAGAGGAGCAAAGAAGGAGGAGGGCACAGAGGAGGGCACGGAGGAGGGCACGGGAGAGGATATACCGCACACGCATAGACCTCTTTGGTATGAGTGATTTTGAGGTGTATCGCATCTTCAGATTCACCCTTCATGCCATCCTGGAATTAACCACAACCCTGCAGGAAGACATCACCAGCCCAACACACCGCTCACATGCAGTGCAGCCACTGGTCAAGGTCCTGGCAACACTCCATTTCCTTGCCAGTGGCTCTTTTCAAAGAACAAGTGGAGTGGTGGCTGGGATGTCACAATCCTCCATGAGCAGATGTGTGCACCAGGTTATCCCTGCAATCCTCAGATGCATGGCCAACCAAATCATCAAACCAACCACTGAGGACCTGCGGCTGAAGGCAATGACAGATTTCTACAGAATTGCCAGATTCCCACGCACCGTGGGGGCCATTGATTGCACACATGTGGCACTCCAGCCCTCCCGTGAGACAGAGCACATATACCGCAATCGGAAGCATTGGCATTCCATCAACGTACAGGTGATAGTCGATGCCCAAGGCCTCATATGGCACGTCCGTGCCAAACACCCCGGATCCAGCCATGACAGCTACATATACAATCAGAGCCCCATCCCAATGGAATTCAAACAGAACGTGTATGGGGACACCTGTCTGGTTGGTGAGTGACATGGGTGACAGGCATGACTGTCCCCCCCATGATGCACACATCACAAGGGGCACATGCATCACTAACATCCTCCTGTCTTTTCCCTTCCAGGTGACTCTGCATATGCACTGGGACCCCATCTCATGATTCCTATCCAGAACCCCTAAACCCCAGGAGAGGAAAGATACAATGAAGCCCACGCCCAAACACGTGCAGTGGTGGAACGCACCTTTGGCCTCCTGAAGTCACGTTTCCGATGCCTGGATAAGTCTGGGGGGACCCTGTTGTATTCCCCAAACTTTGTGTGCCAGATCATCGGTGCATGTTGCATGCTGCACAACTTCGCAGTGAGAAAGGGCCTGCAGATTGACATACGTGATGACCTGACGCCTGAACCAGACAACCCCCCCCTAACCGAGGATACCCCGTCTTCTGAGGGAAGAGCAGCCAGGAGCCAGCTCACATTAGGCATCTTTGCACGTTAAACACACACATTAATCATGGCACAATGAGAATGCATGCATGCACACCACTGTGGTCCCTAGCACACACACCCCACATCCTCATCAAATTGGATTAGCACAAGCCCACCATGCAGGACTTGTGAGCAGCAACGCCACGTAACGGCTCCAATTATGTCACTGTACATTCATACACCATTCACACAGACCTGTGGATCACTTCTCCCTGGTCCTGGGGAACCCTTCTCCACCACAAATGAGGGTGACACCCCTTTTCGGGCAGATATGTCACCCCCACATTCCAAAATCATTCACAACACAAAAAAATAATAATCGACCAGCAAAAAAAAAAAAAAAATTCCCAGATAAAAAAAAAAAAGTCCAGCACCAAAAAAAAGAGGGAAAAACCAAATTAATGCCGCTGGCGTGACCCACGCCTGGGGCGCCCACGGCTACGGCCCCGGCTCCTCAGGGGAGACTCATGGGGGGGGGTAATCCGGGGAAGGAGGAGCAGCCCCTGGTCTCTGCCCACCTGGCGGCCTGCCCTCCAAGGCCACGGCAATTCTGTTCAGGCCAGCATTTACTGTAGTGTTGCTGTATTGGCCTGGATAGCCTGGGTGAGGGCCCTCACATCCTGCCCAGTGTCTGCTGTAGTAGTCTTCAGTTCGTTTAGGCAGTTTGTAAGAGCCCGGGAGTGGCAGTCCAGGTCCCCAAGCGTATCCTTTATGGAGGACAGGCTCTCCTCCATCCGCACCAAAGTCTGGCTGACCTGTCCCAGATGGTGGGTCTGAAGGGCCTGGTCCCTTCTGAGATTGGCGGGCAGAACCTCGGCCACCCCCCTGGTCTTCTGGGACGACTTCCTGCCTCCAGCTGATGCTCGTGGCCGGGGAGAAGGGGAGGCCCTTGGGAGGGGAGCCCTGTTGGGGGAGGAGTGGGAGGGGCTACCCCTTATGGAGGGCTGGCAGCCAGAGGAGAAGACTCCTCCAAAAATAACAATCCACTGGCTGACATGACCTCCTCCTCTAACTCAAACTCCTCCTCCTCAAACTCCCTTGAGGACTCCGGCCTTGTCTGGGGGTTCTCATCAGGCTGGTGTCCCAGGGATGGTGCGGTCAGGCCAGATGGCCCAGCACCCTCCTGCACATCTGTGGATGACACAAAACATTCACAGGTTGGAGGATCCACACACTTGCCACATATTCCCTCCCCCCCACACATGCTTCACACCAGATAGAAAACAAAAACCTTACCTGTCATCACGGGCTCCTGACTGGAGTCATAGCCAGGCAGGCCCTCCACTTATTGCCTATTAAAGGTCTGGGCCACCACACGCCCCTCCGCTGTCAGCCTAACAGGGCATGGTGGGCTCCCTCCAGTGCCCCTGGCATGGGCTGCCATTTTGGCCAGCTTCTTTCGGACCAGACGCCGGAGATCATTGATCTTCTTGACGATCCCCTCGCGTGTACGGGTCTCTCCCCCCCTCAATGAATTTACCTGGTCGGTAATGTTCTGCAAAATCTCCTTCTTCCTGGCCGGGGTGGTGTTGGCACTATATGGGCCATGCAGGAAACGCCCATATTGGGTAAGGGCCCGGACAATAAAAAAATTTTCCCCCAAAGTAAAATTGCTCTTGCGCTTCCTCTCAGTCATACTCATACAACAACTCTCTCCCAAACAATCACCAAAAATCACTCAAACAAGCAGGAAAAATCAAGCAACAAAACAAACAAACCAAAATCTATCAACCAAAAAGTCTCACAACCAGTCACCAAAGGACACTATCAAATATATTCTACAAAACACTAGCCCAAACAGTCAACAAATATCACAAAGACAAGTCACAACGCAACTAACGTGAACACACAACAGAACAAAAGCACCTTGCTGTATAGGAAGGGATACAAAGGGATGTACTTTTGCAAAGGAAGGCCGTTTGTGTCTGTCTATTTAAGCTCTCTGCGTAGTTCACTAAGTTGCCCGGGTCCACTTCCAATTTCACTGATTGCGCCGTTCCCGAGTTGTGAGCATGCGCAGAGAGGTGCTGACCATGGTCTGCTTCATGTGCGCATGCGCGATGCGGCCGGCCCTTCATTTGCATGGGGTCACGGCTCATTTCAATGAAACACGCCCACGTCTTTCCCAATTTGAATTACTCCGCCTTACGCCTCGGAATTTACGTTATACCGGCGCAAATTTCTGCGCAAATACTACGAGGATACAGTGATTGCGCCTCTACATTGCGCCGGTCTAACGTAAAGGAGGTGCGCTAGGCCGGTCAAAATATGCGCCAATGTACGTGAATCTGGCCCAATATTTTTTACTTTTTGTTATAAGAAAAATCAAATACACTAAATTTTAGTCGAACATTTAGACCAACATGTATTCAGTCACATGTCTTTAGTGAAAAAAAAAATCGCAATAAAAAAAAATAGCTACCTAGCGGGAACAGCGACACTAATACAGCGATCAGAAAAATGATCGCTTAGTGACACTGGCAATAGGGGGTGAAAGGGTTAACTAGGGCGGTGATCAAGGGGTTAAAACTTTATTAGGGGGGGTACGGGGGCTACCCTGGACCTAACACTAACTGCCTGTCACACTGACACTAAATGCAGTGATCAGTACATATATGATCACTGCATTCAGTGACACTGTAACAGGGGGTGGGGGGGTGATTGCAAGGGGTTAATGTGCCTGCGTGTACTGGTGTCAGTGTAGTGTTGTGCAGACTCACTGTGTAATGTGATCTCTCCTCAGCGGCGGTTGAAAATACCGCTGAGAGGAGAGATCACATCACTTCCCTCTGCCTGTGTTTATACAGGCAGAGGGAGTGACATGCAGGGGGAGTGCGCAGATTGGCTGGGAGCGATCCAGAGGGGGCGGACAAAAACAAACAGCCGCCCCCTCATCCCGGATCGCACGGACAGCCACGGGAACCGCCACATATACCGGGGGGTTCCCGATCGGACCCCCGACCCACGTCTAGGCAGGCACGTTGATGTGCCTGTCCGTGCCATTCTGCCGACGTATATGTACATGCGGCGGTCCTTAAGTGGTTAAGGACCTTGCCCCTTTTTGCATTTCCGCACTGCGTCGCTTTAACTGACAATTGCGCGGTCGTACGATGTGGCTCCAAACAAAATTGGCGTCCTTTTTTTTTTCACAAATAGAGCTTTCTTTTGGTGGTATTTTATCATGCAATATTTTTTTTCCTCAGTTTAGACCGATATGTATTCTTCTACCTATTTTTGGTTAAAAAAAAATCGCAATAAGTGTTTATCAATTGGTTTGCGCAAAATTTATAGTGTTTACAAAATAGGGGATCGTTTTATGGCATTTTTATTAATAATTTATTTTTTTACTACTTATGGCGGCGATCAGCGATTTTTTGCTTGACTGCGACATTATGGCGGACACATCGTACACTTTTGACACATTTTTGGGACCATTGTCATTTTCACAGCGAAAAAGTGCTATACAAATGCACTGATTACTGTGAAAATTACAATGGCAGTGAAGGGGTTAACCACTAGGTGGTGCTAAGGGGTTAAGTGTGACCTAAAGGAGAGATTCTTACTGTAGGGGGACGTGGCTGTAGGCTTGACCTCACTGATCGTCGTTCCCTATATCAGGGAACAGACGATCAGTGTCACTACCACACAGAAGAATGGGGAAGGACACACACCTATCCCCGTTCTTCAGCTCCTGTGACCGTTCGCAGGACACCGGCAGCGATTGGCCCCCTGCCATGGTCACAGAGCTTTGGACCGGGTCGTGACCCACGGCTGGGCTCTTAAAGGGGACGTATATATACCTGTACTCAGCCGTGCCATTCTGCCGACGTACATCGTCGTGCGGCGGTCCTTAAGTGGTTAAAGTGGAAGTAAACCCATCGATTTAACAGTTTCAAAAACGTTTCGGGAATGTAACTGTCACATTGGTTGTGTTCTCAACCAAATTGTCTAACCATCCAAAGGCTGGTGTCATAACTGATCACATGGCGGGTAAACATCAAACAGAGGCCAAGATGGCAGATTCTTTGGTTGAAAACGATAAGAGGGTTTTCTTCCACTTTAAGGTGATAGAAAAGTTAAAGCAGATGTAAACCCTAGTACTAAATCTCATAACAGCTCACACATTTTTATACAATTTCAAAAGTTATCCCAAGTCGGATCCCAAGTCGCCCCAGGGTGAACCGACTCTAAATGTTTGAATGTTTTTATACTGTCAATTGTTTTATGTTAATAAATTTAATTTTTTATATTACTTTGATTTCCACCAGTGCCTTGAAAATCCCATTTCCAAATACCAGACCCATGATTAATGTTGTTAATTGGCCACAAGCAGCCTTTTTTTGCATTTTTTCAGCTGAGTCTAAAAATTTCCCGGAAACTACAAGTTCTTCTAAATGTCATATGTAGCACTACCCCATTCAGGAGCCGCTGAGTATAAGTGGGATCGGCGTGTTGCGTTACCTGGCAGATGTCCAGGGGTGATACTTGTGAGTTGAGGAGAAGAGAGCGAATGTCCAGTCTTTAGTTGGGTTTTCTTCAATGCTTTATTCCAAGGCCCAACATGGCCTTCATCAACATAGTATAGGATAGGAACAGGTTGATGAGGAGAGAGAGAGAGTGCTTGAGTGTCAGGCCTTGGATATTGCAAAGTGAGAGAGCAATCTTACTCTCAGTAGTAATGAACTCAGTTCGTCGCCACCCCAATTGGAGTGGGTAAAGTGCTCCCGGACAGGTCTCTGCCACAGGCCTGGCAGCCGGAACGCCACTTGCAAATGCTGGGAGGACCAGGCCTCTGCCACAGACCTAGTAGTTGAATGAGCATGAAATTGAAGTGAGCGAGTTCTCCCAATAAATTTAGTGAGAGTCACTGGATCCCCGATGGTTCGTTTATGCTGCGGAAACTTTACAAAATGAGACTTGGCAGTGGGCAGGACTTGCAGGAGCATATAAACGCAATGCTGGAGGTGATTGCGCAAGTCACATTGCAGCCATGTTATTATGCAGTTTGCCTGATACATACACTGCACTAATCAATGCACTGGAGACATGACCTGAGACAGATCTGACGGTAGCATTTGTAATAACCAGGCTCATAGATGAGTATCAGAGAAGAAAGGAATTAGTACATGACTCCACAGAAACCAGTACCGCTCTTAAAGCTACAAACGCAAGGTTACACAGGAAAGAAACCAGTGTGTGTTTCAGATGCCAGAAACAGGGACACATAAAGAAAGACTGTACTATATGGAAGGCAGAGCAAATGAGACAACGTCCCTCTTATGCTAAACAAAAGGTCAAAACCACAATCAATGACCCAAGGGAAGGCAACTGGAATGCCACATTTAAAGTGACAGGCAACAATAAATGCCAAGACTGGTGCATCGATTCAGGGGCAACAGTCACATGACGAGTGAAAGAAGTTTCTTCACAGAACTTGACCTTAATAACAAAGAAACTATTTACCTTGCAGATGGAAGCACAATACATGCAGAAGGATGTGGGCATGGAACCCTTGTATGTCCTGATGATGCGGGACACAATTTAACCATACCAGTGAAAAATGTGCTTTATGTTCCTAATCTAGAAGGAGGACTCCTATCTGTGAAACGTCTAACAGCCTGAGGACTCACTGTGAAATTCCAAGGTGACAAGTGTTCCATTCTAAACGGCAAAGAGACAGTAGCAAGCGCCAAGCTGGATGATCATCTATATCACCTTGACACAGTGAAGGAAAAGGTGAGACTATGTACACACAAGCACAATGACTGTATACATATATGGCACAGACGTCTAGGTCACAGACACCCAGAATGCATACTGGAACTACAGAGGAGGAATCTGACAAGGAATCTAACAGTATCCCCTTGTCCAGTCACTGTTAAATGTGAATGTTGCATTAAATCCAAAGCTACAAGAGCAACACTTCCCAAAGTCAGCCAGAAGAGAGCCTCAAGACCACTTGACTTAGTTCACAGTGACGTGTGTGGTCCCCTAAACCCACCAACACCTGGAGGCAACAGGTACATAGTGACTTTCATAGACGACTACTCAAGATATACAGTCACCTACCTAATGCAACACAAGAGTGAAGTCTTCAACAAATTACAAGACTATATAACAAAGACAAGTAACAAGTTTCAGAGGAAGCCTCTCATACTTCGGAGCGATAATGGAGGTGAATACACAGGAGGTAAGATACAAGAGTACTTAAAAAGGCATGGAATAGAACATCAAAAGACAGTCCAGTATACACCAGAACAAAATGGAGTAGCTAAAAGATAGAACAGAACTCTGACTGAAATGATCAGATGTATGCTGACAGACTCTGGACTACCACAAAAATACTGGGGTGAGGCAGCCATGACAGCTACATATTTGCAGAACAGACTTCTTTCCAGAACAGTGGAGAAAAGCCCATATGAACTATGGCACAATGAGAAGCCAAGTTCAAAACACCTAAGAGTTTTTGGATGCAAAGCATTAATTTACATACCTGAAGAAAAACGCACCAAACTCCAAAACAGAGCGTTTGAAGGTATCTTTGTTGGATACAGTGAAAATGTTAAGGGTTACAGAATCCTAAATCCCAAAACAGACAAGGTTACCATTAGCAACAGCGTAACTTTTGTTGAAGAATTAAGAGACAATGTAATGACAACAGTAGAAGCAAAAATAGAAGAGAAAACTGACATTGACCAGCCCATCTCTGTAACTTCGAACAAACAGTTGAAGTGAGTGTAGACCAGTACTGAAGAGCAGATACAAAAAGGCTCAGACACAAAAATTAGACGGTCAACAAGAGAAAACAAAGGTAAACCACCTATACGTCTCTCATACAAAGCGAGTACTGCCAGTATCAACGAACCTGTAAACTGGGAAGACATATCTCAACTTTCAGAACAAAAAGCAACTGAATGGATAAAGGCTGCTGAGGAAGAGATAAAATCCATGCATGACACTAAAACATGGACACTTACAGAACTACCACCCGGAAGGAAGGCCATAGGCTGTAAATGGACTTTTTTTTTTTCAAATATCAATTTTTATTAGTTTTTTCAACAAAGAAATACAGAAAATAACATAGCAACTGTGGCCTCACCCGACCATGTCATACACCTGTACATTGAACATGGAGATTCACATTCCAACTGTATAATCTAGCAGATAGACTGTCGCCCCAACCCGTGTAGTGCCAGGGCACTTCCCATATGTAAAACCCGGACAGTTACGCTCCAGCCAGTCAGCGCCTGCAATATCAACTGGCGGAATTCAGCCCTGAACTAGACAAGGTTGTTATGCAGATGGAATAGCTGCGTCTGTGGCGCAAATTCCAACTCCACGCCCTATTATGAAACTAGTAGTCGAGGATACCACAAAGAGAGAGACAGAGCAAAAGGAGGCATGGAAAGAGAGGAAGAAGTAGGAGTAGATATAGATATACAAGTGAAGGAGTGGGAAGCTAGAAGCATGGGAAGGGGGAGGAAGGAGAGTGGGGAGGGAGGGAATATGGGTATGTTCGGCACGGGGGTGATGGACACAACGTCACCATCGGCCCGTGTTGGGTCGACATCCAAAGGTCAGTCAAGAGTTCAGTAGGGATTGCCCCTCATCAGAATATATGTATAAGTTCCACAACATCCAAGCGTTAGAGTGTTTTTCCTGGTTATTCTGGGCTGTAAGTACAAGGTCTTCTAGATTCTTAATTTCCTCTACTTTACGCAGCCACAGCCCGACCGATGGGGGAGTGGTTTGTTTCCAGGTAGCCGGTATGCAAGATTTAGCGGCATTTAATAAATGCCTCACAATGGATTTTTTGTAAGATCGTGTCGGGACCGCGGAAGCGTGAAGCAGGAAGAAAGCTGGGTCTTTTGGGATTGTGTGATCAGTGAATTTTTGTATGGTCGTCTCGACCGTTGTCCAGAAGTGGAGCAATAGTGGGCATGACCAAAAGACATGGAGTAAAGTTCCCTTATCTCTTAGGCAGCGCCAGCATTTATCAGAGGTGGTAGGAAAGAATTTGTGCAGAATCTGGGGTGTATAGTACCACCTGGTTAGAATCTTGTAATTTGTTTCTTGAATTTTTGTGCAGATGGACGATTTTAGGGAGAACTTAAGGATATTTTGCGTCTGCACGTCGGTAAAGGTCTGCCCCAGGTCCCGTCCCCATGCGTTTAGAAACCCCAGGTCAGGTTGTGTCGGTGGGGTGTTTAGTAGGGAGTACATCTTTGAGAGTACTTGAGTCAACACTCCGTCGTCTCTACAGTAGTCTTCAAACGTCGTCAGGTCTCGGGTAAATTGTCTGGGTTCTGGTATTGAGTGAATGAAGTGGTGCAGCCTAATCGCTTTCCAAAACGGCAGATGGAAGCTCCCAGTATCGCTCGTTAGGGTACCGATCGAAGCCCATCGACCTCCGTTCACAAAATGTTGGGCGCAATCTCTACCCGTCGCCGCGAGCTCCCCGTAATCCGATGGGCGCAATCCCGGTGGAAACGACGGGTTGCAGAGGATAGGGAAAAGTGGGGATGTCTTAGACGTCAGGGTGGCTGCGTCCACTATCAACGAACCGACCTGCAACGTAGCGCCTATGGTGGGATGTTTCTTCATGTCCAACGGGAGTTGGTCTTGGCACCACACTGCCCCCCTCAGCGGCACCTGAGCCTGGTTTTGTTCTATCTGCGTCCACAGTTTAAGGTGACCGTGTCTATTCCAGTCGATGATCCTCCCTAAATGTACTGCCTGATAGTAGTGTTTAACGTCTGGCAGGGCTAGACCTCCACACTGCTTTGGGAGAGTCAGGTACCGCATGCGCAGCCGCGGTTTCCTGTGAGCCCAGACGAATTTGGTGAAAAGGGCCTGTACCCGTTTAAAATATGAAGCTGGGATCCTTATTGGTAGGGCTTGAAACAAAAACAGAAATTTCGGAAGGATGCACATTTTGAGGAGATTGCATCTCCCGAACCAGGAGTGGAGCCCTTTATTCCACTCCTCGAGCAGTCCTCTGGCTTTAGTCAGCATCAGGGGGAAGTTAAGTTCAAATGTGCGCATCAGGTCGCTCGGGATACATATCCCCAGATAGTTAAGATGGCTATCTGACCACTTGAACTTAAACTGGGATTTCAGATGGGCCAAAGCCTCTGGGGCCAGGTTTACTCCCATGGCTGTTGATTTGTCAAAGTTAATTTTCAAATTGGACATGACCCCATAATTTCTGAATTCCTTAACCAGGTTCGGCAGTGACACCATGGGATTTGGGATTGGTAAGGTAAAACAAAAGGTCGTCTGCGTATGCTGAAATCTTGTAATGGCCTTGATCAATCTTAATACCCGTTATGTCTGGATTCTGCCGAATCGTGCCAAGGAATGGTTCTAACACCAGGGCGAAGAGGAGGGGGGACAGCGGACATCCCTGCCTACTGCCGTTGGAGATAGTAAAGGGTTCTGAGAGGACTCCATTAGCCTTGACCTGGGCAGTCGGCCCCGAGTATATCGCCGAGATCCAATGTATCATCTTACTGCCTAAACCAATATGTCTGAGGACGGAGAGCATGAATTCCCAGTTGACCCGATCAAAGGCCTTCTCAGCATCAGTGCTGAGAAAGACACAGGGAGTTTTGAGCCGCGATGCCCTATGTATTAGGTTGAGTACCTTGGTAGTATTGTCCCTGGCTTCCCTGGATGGGACAAAACCCACCTGGTCTAAATGTATAATCTCAGTCAGGTGTCGGGACAGTCTGTTGGCCAGAACTTTAGCAAAGAACTTGAGGTCCACGTTCAGGAGTGATATAGGTCTGTAGCTGCCACAAGCAGCAGGGTCCTTGCCTTCCTTAGGGATGAGGGAGATGTGGGCCCTCAAGGTGTCTCTCTGAAAGTGACCCCCGTCTGCCAGATTGTTAAACAATTTAACCATATATGGGCCCAGCACCGGCAGAAGTGTTTAATAATATTGTAGTGTAAAGCCGTCTGGGCCCGGTGCTTTCCCCGGTTTCATTCCCTTAACAGCACCCTGTAATTCTACCAGTGTGATGGGTTCATCCAGGACCACCCCTGCCCCCTCAGGGAGTTTCGGGATATCCGACTTGATAAGGTAGTCTCTAACTGTAGCGTCGCTAGTATGTTGTTTCGAGAGGTTGTATAAGGAGGAGTAGAATTCTTGGAATTCCCCTGCAATGCGAGTGGGCATAGCCTGTTTTTGTCCCGACGAGGAAATAATGTGGGGGATATATGCTTGACGTCTCTGCTGTCTGACCGCGCTAGCCAGTAGCTTCCCGCATTTATTTCCAGACTCATAGGATAACTTCCTACAAATCTGAAGAGCTGCCTTGGCTTTGTATCTCATTATGTCTGTGGTCTGTCGTCTAACAGTCAAGAGTTCTTCCTCTACAAGGGGGGTCGGGTTGTGTTTATGTTTTGCTTCCAATTTCTGGATCCTATCTAGGAGCCCTAGAAGTTGTTTTTCTCGTTCCTGCTTAATGCGTGCACCATGTTTGATCAGGACTCCCTTTATGACTGATTTGTGCGCCTCCCACAGTATGCCCGGGTCACAGTTCCCAACATTGTTAGTACTGAAATAGTGGGTCAGTTTGGACGTCACATCAGCCAGCACAGTAGCGTCCTGTAGCAAACTTTCGTTCAGCCTCCAGAACCGTGTGCGGGGTGACGTGGTCTGTGATAGGGAATAACGCAGAGTTATGGGTGCGTGGTCTGACCAGGTGATATTCCCTATCACCGGGTCATGTGCTGCCTCTAGGTTGCGGTGCGGTATCAGGAAATAATCAATCCGCGAGTATGTTTTGTGTGGGGATGAAAAGAACGTGTAGTCTCTTTCTCCTGAATGGAGAAGTCTCCAGATGTCTATCAGTTGTGCTTTGTGGAGATCCCTGGCAATATTTCTCTGCACGCTGGGTCTCACAGCAGAGGTGCCAGAGGATGTGTCTACTGGTGGGACCAGCGGCACATTAAAGTCCCCTCCCAGAATCAACTGGCACTCCGTAAAGTCCATCAGGAGGGACAGTGTGCTGTGGAGAAAAACATCTTGTCCGTCATTTGGCGCATAGATCGTGGCTAACGTCACCAGCACTTCTCCTATCAACCCTTTAAGAAATAGGTTGATCTTGGAGTCCCGGCAGGTCCAAGGTACGCTGCCTGCTAGGAGTATAGATACTCCTTTCGATTTGTGTACGGGGTTCGTCGCATGGTAGGTTATGGGGAAGTGTCGGTTTTTCAAGCATGGTGGGGAACCGGTCTTAAAGTGGGTCTCCTGAATGAACGCTATATCCGCCCTAGCCCTTTTAAGGTCAGTCAAAAGCATACGGCGCTTCTCAGGGATATTCAGCCCCTTGGCATTCAAAGAGAAAAAGGTGACTTCATCCATCACGACCGCGCCGGGTTGGGGGGGAGGGGGGAAGAAAGAAAGAGAAGGGAGAGGAGGGGCGAAAAGAGAGAAACTGGTGGAGGAGAAAGAGTTGAGAGATGCGAGAGCAAGATTAGCTCAACAAGAGTACGATGAACCCAGAATGTTCACCGTGATCCTATTCACAATTGATTGTTAAAACTCAATCAACTGTAGTGCAAAACGTTGCACAGAAGCACCCTCCGGATAACGCCGGGTGTAGTGCCTCTAACTAGTGGGGAGGAGGTTAGACTACGACCGGGGTAGAGCCCCCGGCTCCGCCCAGCCCCCCCAGCCCTAAGATTTAATTATGCATGTATTCAGATAACCTGTGTAATTAAGGAGAAATAATCATAAAACATAAAGCATAAACCAAGAAAAAATCAAACGGCAAACAGAGTATTCGTATTTCTGGGGAAGGACCATGCATTCTCCCCACCCATAACTAGAGCCATTTAGCTCACACCCGGGCCCTCTGTATCGCGTGCGCCATTGCCCGTGGGGATCCCATACAAGCCCCATAACTCCCTGCCATGTCCCCCTATGCCGCCATCCCCCCCAAGCCCCCCTCAGCAGGCAGGCATGACCCCCCATATAGTACAAGCCCTCCATCCCCATTCCCAGCATACCAGCTCAACCACAGCCAATGATACGTACAGACCCCTACATTGACAGACAGGATCTTATGCCCTATTGCACAGTACCCCATGCCCCGTTGTACAGTACCCTCAGTGTGGCATCCAGTGTGAAAAAATGTCATCATCAACAGGGTTTCCAGGATCCCCTAGTACTTCAGGGGTTGCTCCCGTTTGGGTTCATCGGGGTCTCAAGTATAAGGGTTTATATCACAATGCTTCTCGGAGCATGTCCATGTCTGGAGGTCTTAGTTTAGGCTGTGTAAAGTGCATGTGGGAGAGGGGAGCGCATACATAAATCTCACGTGGGTCCCGGGGGGTGACATCTAGTGATCTCGACCTTCATCAGGGTGCAGGGGGGGGGGGGGGATAGCAGCGGGTCGGGATCAGGTGCCCACCCTCCACCCCAACAACCAGGCCCTCCCGCAGTTCCATCTCCGCATATCCCACACTTCTCAAGGGGCCTGGCAGCTGTGCCAGTGATCGCAGGGGGGGGGGGCAAGGTTATAAATCAGCCCCATGCGTAGGCAACTTCAATTCGGAAACGTGAGCAAAAAGAAAAAGCAAAAGCGAAATCAAAGGATATTATCATTCGGTATAAGGCTCTGGAAGTAGCAAGTGTGTGTGCATGGCCTCACCACAGCAGTCATCGCCGCTAGGCTTCCCTGGAGTCTTCCGGGGGCGCGACCCGTGGCCTCTGTCTGCTCCTCTGTGGACGTGGTGATCGGGATCTCCTCTGGCTTGGACCACCTGTTCTGGAGGGGAAGCTTGGGAGAGCCTGCAGCCAGTCAGGGACATCAATTGGGTCAGATTCCAGAAAGTCAAACAGCGCGGGCAGCTCTGAAGGGGAGCGCAGAGTAAAGGAATGTAGCTGCTTCTTGAAGGTCACTGCTATGGGGAAACCCCACCGGTAGGTGATGCCAGAGTGTCGAGCGACTTCTAGTACAGGTTTAAGCATCGCTCTCCTCTGCAGGGTGGCCCGGGATAAATCCGGCAGGATTTGGATAACGGCCCCATCAAAGTCAGTGTCCCTCATCTCCCATGCCTTACGCAGGATAAGCTCCTTGTGCGCATAGTGGTGGACCTTGCAGATCACATCCCTAGGACGAGCCAGATCTGTGGGCCTAGGTCCCAGGGCCCTATGAATCCGATCAAAAGTTACAGTCGGGGGGAGAGTGCCACCCACTACAGTTCTAAATATGTCCAGAGCTGTTGCCCCAAGGTCTTCCGGCCCCGTGGCTTCAGGGAGACCCCTAACCCGCAAATTGTTCCTCCTGCTGCGGTCCTCGGCCTCTTCCAGGCGCAGCTGCTGAGCCAGTATGGTGGCTGCCTGCGTCGCCTGCACCTCCTCCACCTGTCGCAACCTCACCTCCAGTGCGGACACCGTGGTCTCCCCCGTTTCCACCCTGCCAGCCAGAGATGTAATCTCCCCGCGGACCTCCGTAATGTCCGAGTGATGGGCTGCCTCTAGTCTGCTGACTAGGGACTCAAAGTCAGCCCTTGTAGGCAGAGCCTGCAGCAGGGCCCTCAGCTCCGCATCCGCCCGCAGCGTCAGAGGCTGGAGATCCGGCGGATCCGGTCGGAACGCCGCTGGTGTGCCGGGGTCCCCCTCTACAGTGTAGGAGGACATGGATGGTACCTGCGAGGTGTGTGGTGGAGAACTCCCATGCCCGCCGTGTCTCGTGGTGTCCGCCATCTTGGGGATAGGAGATGCTGCCTGCGTGCCGCGGAAGTATCGATGGATTTCGCCGCTGAGCCGGGCTCTTGGGGTCTGCAGCTTCCTCTGTGTGCCTCTCCGCTTCCCAGCTGAGTACATGCCGTGGTTTGTGGCTCGGTATAGCTGGAAATAGGGCTAGTTAGGCCGGGACGGACCGGGAGCTCCACAGAAACGCTTCCTTACTCGGCCATGTCCAGACCACGCCCCTGTAAATGGACTTTTAACCACTTGCATACTGGGCACTTACACCCCCCTCCTGCCCAGGTAAAATTTCAGCTTCCGGCACTGCGTCGCTTTAACTCACAATTGCGCGGTCGTGCGACGTGGCTCCCAAACAAAATTGACGTCCTTTTTTCCCCACAAGTAGAGCTTTCTTTTGGTGGTATTTGATCGCCTGTGCGGTTTTTATTTTTTGCGCTATAAACAAAAAAGAGCGACAATTTTGAAGAAAAATACAATATTTTTTACTTGTTGCTATAATAAATATCCCAATTAAAAAAAAAACACATTTTTTTTTCTCAGCTTAGGGCGATACGTATTCTTCTACATATTTTTGTTAAAAAAAAAAAAAATCGCAATAAGCGACTGGTTTGCGCAAAAGTTATAGCGCTTACAAAATAGGGGAGAGAATTATTATTTTTTATTTTTTACTAGAAATGGCGGCGATCTGCGATTTTTATTGGTACTGCGACGTTATGGCGGACACATCGGACACTTTTGACACATTTTTGGCGCCATTCACATTTATACTGCGATCAGTGCTATAAATATGCACTAATTACAGTATAAATGTGACTGGCATTGAAGGGGTTAACACTAGGGGGTGAGGAAGGGGTTAAATATGTATGCTAGATGTGTTCTAACTGTGGGGGGAGGGGGGGTGACTGGGGGGGTGACCGATCTGTGTCCCTATGTAGGAAGGAACACAGATCGGGCTCCTCCCCTCCAGAGACAGGACGCTGTCTCTGTGTAACACGGCAATGAGAGATGATCTATGAGAGATCATCTCTCATTCGCCCACAGATCGCATCGCAAACGGCCGCTCTGATTGGCCGTTTGCCGCGATCTGTGATTGGCCGTGTCCAAGGGACACGGACAACACAGGGCTTCCCCGCAGCGCGCACTACAGCGCGCGCTGGGAACGCCAGAATGACATGCCGTCAAATGACGGCATGTTGGATATTCAGGCCCACGCTGTTGCCGTCATCCGACGGTAGCGCGGGCCTGAAGTGGTTAAAGTGAAATACAATGCAGATGGCACAATTGAACGATACAAAAGCAAGGCTATTTTAAAAAATACGGAGAGGACTATGATGAGACATTTGCACCAGTAGTCAAGCACACTACAATACGGACTTTACTGACAGTAGCAGTCACAAGGGAAATGCAAGTGAAACATTTTGATGTGAAAACCTAGTATGCAAACTTTGCAGGAGGTATATATGGCCTAAAACAAGCAGCCAGAGTGTGGAATATAAAAATAAATGAAGTGCTTACACATCAAAACGTTCAAAGGAGCAAAGCAGACCTCTGCTTATACACAAAGAGATTGGCAAACAGATGGGTCTATATGCTCATGTATGTGGACGATATCCTGATTTGCTTTGAGCAAGAAGGGGATGAAGCAGAAATACTTGAAATAAACTGGGAAGACATATCTCAACTTTCAGAACAAGAAGCAACTGAATGGATAAAGGTTGCTGAGGAAGAGATAAAATCCATGCATGACACTAAAACATGGACACTTACAGAACTACCACCCGGAAGGAAGGCCATAGGCTGTAAATGGACTTTTAAAGTGAAATACAATGCAGATGGCACAATTGAACGATACAAAAGCAAGGCTATTTTAAAAAATACGGAGAGGACTATGATGAGACATTTGCACCAGTAGTCAAGCACACTACAATACGGACTTTACTGACAGTAGCAGTCACAAGGGAAATGCAAGTGAAACATTTTGATGTGAAAACCTAGTATGCAAACTTCGCAGGAGTATATATGGCCTAAAACAAGCAGCCAGAGCGTGGGATATAAAAATAAATGAAGTGCTTACACATCAAAACTTTCAAAGGAGCAAAGCAGACCTCTGCTTATACACAAAGAGATTGGCAAACAGATGGGTCTATATGCTCATGTATGTGGACGATATCCTGATTTGCTTTGAGCAAGAAGGGGATGAAGCAGAAATACTTGAAAAACTAAATCAGCACTTTGACATCAAAGACCTAGGCAACATAAAGAATTACCTCGGCGTCCAGATCGAGAGAGAAGAAGATGGCAGCTTTCTTCTGAATCAAAGACACAAAATACAAGAAATAATTGAAACTTTTGGAATGGAAGACGCCAAACCAGTGAAATCTCCCATAGAAACCAACTACCTAAAGGAGATGAATTGTCAAGATAACCCATTACCTACTAATACTCAATACAGGAAAGCAAAAGGGAAATTGCTGGACCTTACCACTGCCACAAGACCAGACATTGCAGCAACAGTTGGAATCCTATGCAGTTAGGTTTCAAAGCCAAGTCAAAAGGACTGGAATGCTGTAAAACGAATAATTCACTATCTTAAAGGGACTACAAGCTCAAGTTACCAGCAAGTGATGAAAGCACCTTAACAGGATATGTGGATGCTGACTGGGCAGGAGACACCAATGACAGAAAATCTACCAGTGGCTACTGATTTTTCCTGTCAGGAGGCGCCATCAGTTTGACTAGTAAAAAGCAACTTTCTGTTTCACTGTTGTCTACTGAAGCAGAATACATTGCTACAGCGCAGGCAAGCAAAGAAGTTATATGGCTGAGACAGCTATTAACAGATTTAGGTCAACCACAGTTGGGACCAACAGAAACATACATACGGAAGCAGTTAATTCAAGAACCAAGCACATTGATGTGAAGTTTCACTTTCTTAGGGATCTTCAAGAGCAAGGTCTTCTTGAGTTAATTTATTGCCCGACCGAGGATATGACAGCAGACATTCTTACAAAGCCTTTGACCGCCAAAAGACATTCAAGGCTCACAAAGAAGATAGGTTTAACAGACTAAGCCTTAGGCCGCGTACACACGAGGAGACATGTCCGATGAAACCGGTCCACGGACCATTTATATCGGACATGTCTCCTGGGATATTTTGGTGTGATGTGTGAACACCATCAGACCAAAATCCCCGCGGACAGACAATGCGGTGACGTGGCGGTGACGTTGACGCCGCAACATTGCGCAAATGAGGACGTACAATGCTTCCACGCATCCGTCAAATCAATTCGACGCATGCGGGGAATTTCGGTCCGCTGGTTAGGCGTACTAACCAGCGGACATGTCCGACAGACAGGTTTCCAGCGGACAAGTTTCTAAGCATGCTTAGAAACTTTAGTCCACTGGAAACCTGTCCGCTAGGCCTTACACACAATCAGACATGTCCGCGGAAACTGAGAAGGGGTGTTGGAGATACAACAAAAACTACAGCTTAGTCTATATCAGATGCAGTTTAGAAAAAGGACATAAGATGTCGCTAATGATTAATGATATGTGTTCTCTATGATATGATATGTTGTATTTCCTGCCACACAGCAATGTACTCGTTGGTTTCTTTTTTCTGCCTGGTTGTCTTTGTGTGTCTGTGGGTACCCGGAAGTAAACAAACCCACAATTGTGGCTAGTAAGCATAAGATCTGTGAATTTTTTTTCACTATCTCATGCTTTCCAGCCTGTAGGAGAGATGTGGGGTCCTGTCACACATTATTCCCATTACAAGTGCTTACATTCCTTGTAATTGGAATAAAAGTGATAAAAAAAGTAAAATAAATATATATATATATTTTTAAACGTCCCTGTCCTCGGTAGCTCACGCTCAGAAGCGAACACACGCCGAAGTCCCGCCCACATATGTAAACGACATATGTGAGGTATCGCCGTGTGCGTTAAAGCATGTGCAACAATTCTAGCACTAGACCTCCTCTGTAACTCTAAACTGGTAACCTGTAAAATGTTTCAAAGCGTCAGCTATGGAGATTTTTAAGTAACGAAGTTTGGCGCCATTCCATGAGTGTGCGCAATTTTCAAGCGTGACATGTTAGGTATCTATTTACTTGGCGTAACATCATCTTTCATATTTTGCAAAAAAAATTGGGCTAACTTTACTGTTTTGTTATTTTTTAATTCATGAAACCATTTTTTTCCAAAAAAAAGGTGTTTGAAAAATTATTGCGCAAATACTGTGCAAGATAAAAAGTTGCAATCACCGCCATTTTGTCTGCTAAAAAAAACATATATAACATTTGGGGGTTCTGAGTAATTTTCTAGCAAAAGAATGATGATTTGTACATGTAGGAGAGAAGTGCCAGAATAGGCCCGGTATGAAGGTGGGTATAAAAGCCCGGTATTGAAGGGATTCAGCAGCACCACAAAGGCCACTGTGTATGTTCTGGTTTTTACATTATGCTGGAGTCTGGTGTAGAGACTACATTAAGGTGACCAGATTTTTAAAATGAAATCCGGGGACATATTTTTTATTTTTTTACTAGTAATGGTGGCAATCAGCGATTCTCTGCCCATTGTCGCCACCAGCTTCACAACCTAAGAAGGTAAGGAGATAAGCAGGCAGGCAGCTGGCCGGGACAAGACAGAAGAACATGCGAGCGGAGCTGGAGGGCCATGCACCTGAAACTGAAGAAATATTCCCTCCGCTCTGACCAGCACATGATGATCAGAAAGGGGCACAGATAATGGGAAAAAAATACACCTAGTAGGAGTGGCGGAGCGCTGGGTGTAATTCAGATTTTTTTTTATTCTGCACTGACTGTCTTTGAAATTTCCCCAGCCCCTGTTCAAATCCAATCTGGGGACAAAACCGGGGGACAGACTTGGTCCGGGGACAGTGTCCTCAATCCAGGGACTGTCCCGGGAAACTGGGGATGTCTGGTCACCATACACTACATTGAAGCAAAGTCATATTGCCAACAACAATTCCTTATTCATGGTCTTGAAATTGATGTCTCACCTTTTCAATAATCTACCTTTCAAAATGTTCAAGTCACACTACTACTAAGAGTTAAAGGTGTTTGTTTCATAGGAAATTGGAAGAAATGTATGTGCGCAAGTGGAATTGAAAGGTCGAATGAATGAGTCATATCTATTGACAGATGGAATGAGCATAATATAAGCAGACAGAGACTAAGAAACGAGCAGGTTGTGTGAAATTATTTTTAGAGACTAATTTTTACCCAGCTGTGTCATCTATGAATGGGAGAAGTTTCAAAAGTTAGCTAGTAACTGCCTAATTTATACTAATTGATAGGTCATGAAACCGAACAGCTTATATCATTCTGTAATGGTATGAAAAGGAGTGAGTCTAATTTAATAAGCTGCTGATTGAATAAAAGCATATGTTTTCTGGCTTACAGCATCGTAACATAACAGAATGAACAGTGTTGACATTATCCGGGAACACATGCAGGCCTCATAGATGCTAAACACTACTTTAGGAGAATGGATTCTACAATTATCCTGTTTCAAATGTTTGTATATAAATATGCCGGTAACCTACTTGCATAGCACACATGAGAAAAGGCCCTAATCATTTTTACATTGTTGGTAATATAGATGATTATTTTGGAACCTGCATTATTAAAATAAAATGCAGGATCAAATAAATTGTATTTATGAATGGAGAAGCTCTGCTCTTCTAAAGAAAACATTTTTTTTTATAGTAGACACAGTGGAGAAAGCCTGGAGAGACTAAGTTGTGCTGAGGTCTCGAGAGTCAGGGACTGTGCAGAGTACAGAGAGTGCTGCTGTGCTGAGCCAGGCTTAACTACTTAAAGACCCCTTCACGCAGATATACGCCGCGCACTTGCGACCCGTTCCGAAGCTCTGTGACTGTGCCCGCAGGACCCGATCCGCCAGTGTCCCGCGATCAGTCTCAGGAACTGAATAACGGGCAAAGGTGTGCGTAAACACTCCTTCCCCGTTCTTCATTGTGGCAATGTCAGTGATCGTCTGCTCCCTGATATATGGAAAGACGATCACCGACGTCACATGTCCAGCCCCGCCCCCCTACAGTTAGAAACACATATGGGGTCACACTTAACCCCTTCAGCGCCCGCTAGTGGTTAACTCCTAAACTGCAATTATTCACAGTAATCAGTGCATTTTTATAGCACTTTTCGCTGTGAAAATGACAATGGTCCCAAAAATGTGTCCTAAAGTGTCCACGAAAAAAAATTGCTGATCGCTGCCATTCGTAGTAAAAAAATAAATGATTAATAAAAATGCCATAAAACTATCCCCTATTTTGTAAACGCTATAAAATTTGCGCAAACCAATCGATAAATGCCTATTGTGATTTTTTTTAACCAAAATTAGGTAGAAGAATACGTTTTAGCCTAAACTGAGGAAAGAAAAAAAATGTTTATAACTTTTTTGGGGATATTTATTATAGCAAAATTTAAAAAACATAGAATGTTTTTCAAAATTGTCACTCTATTTTTGTTTATAGCGCAAAAAATAAAAATTGCAGAGGTAATCAAATACCACCAAAAGAAAGCTCTATTTGTGGGAAAAAAAGGACACCAATTTTGTTTGGGAGCCACGTTGCACGACCACACAATTGTCAGTTAAATCGACGCAGTGCCGAATCGCAAAAGGGGGCAAGGTCCTTAACCTGCATAATGGTCCGGTGCTTAACCACTTTCCCACCGCGCCATAAGCATTTTACTGCTACGGCGCGGCGGGGTTATCTTGGGACGACGTCCCTGGGACGTCGTCCTTCACTTTCGCGATTGCGTGTCCCCTGGGACGCGCTCGCGAAAGTGTCCGTGCTCGCCGGGTCTAGAAGACCCGGCGCATCACGGATCATGGTAAATTGCCGCTGATCGCGGCCGTTTACCACGTGATCGCGCCGTCAAATGACGGCGCGATCACTTGTAAACAAACCGGCGTCATTTGATGACGCCGGTTCCTCCCTCTCCTCCCTCTCCTCTCTGTACAGTGTGCGAGGAGAGGGGGGGGCGCGGGGTGTCAGCAGCTGAGCTGTGGCTGGATCTGTGACAAATGCAGTCACAGATCCAGCCATCCCTCAAAACATCCCAGCTCTGCACTCCCCCCAGTACCCAGCAATCCCCCCAGTACCCAGCAACCCCCCCAGTACCCAGCAACCCCCCAGTACCCAGCAATCCCCCCAGTACCCAGCAATACCCCCCAGTACCCAACAATACCCCCAGTACCCAACAATACCCCCAGTACCCAACAATACCCCAGTACTCAACAATACCCCAGTACCCAACAATACCCCAGTACTCAACAATACCCCAGTACTCAACAATACCCCAATACTCCAGTACTCAACAATACCCCAATACTCGGCAATACCCCAATACTCTGCAATACCCCAATACTCGGCAATACCCCAGTACTCGGCAATACCCCAATATTCCAGTACTCAACAATACCCCAATACTCGGCAATACCCCAATACTCGGCAATACCCCAGTACTCGGCAATACCCCAATACTCGGCAATACCCCAGTACTCGGCAATACCCCAATACTCGGCAATACCCCAGTACTCGGCAATACCCCAATACTCGGCAATACCCCAGTACTCGGCAATACCCCAATACTCAGCAATACCCCAATACTCGGCAATACCCCAGTACTCGGCAATACCCCAATACTCGGCAATACCCCAATACTCGGCAATACCCCAGTACTCGGCAATACCCCAATACCCTGCAAGATACTTTGCAATACCCCAGTACTCGGCAATACCCCAGTACTCGGCAATACCCCAGTACTCGGCAATACCCCAATACTCGACAATACCCCAATACTCGACAATACCCCAATACCCTGCATGATACTTTGCATTACCCCAATACTCTGCAATACCCTGCGCGATACTCTGCAATACCGCCTATGGGGATTTTTAAGTAGCGAAGTTTGGCGCCATTCCACGAGTGTGCGCAATTTTGAAGTGTGACATGTTGGGTATCTATTTACTCGGCGTAACTTCATCTTTCACATTATGAAAAAAAAATGGGCTAACTTTACTGTTTTGTTTTGTTTTAAGCACAAAACAGTTTTTTAAAAAATACGCGTTCAATAAATTTCTGCGAAAATACCGTGCGAGATAAAAAAGCATATATAATGTTTTGGGGTTCTATGTAATTTTCTAGCAAATAAATGATGATTTTTCCATGTACAGTGCCTGCCGCCGAGAATGTGTTTATAGCACGACAGCATCGCGCTGATTCTCGGCGACAGGCTGCCGACATCTCGCACTCGCTGGAATAGTAAAAGCACATTCCAGCGAGTGCGTCATAGAAGCGACGGGGATCCGACGCGGATTCCCGCCAATTCTACACGTGGGCGGAGTTTGTTATGAATCCTGAGAAGGAAGTCCCCGCCGGATTTTAAATAAAAATCCGGCATGGGTTCCCCCCTCAGGAGCATAACGGGCCCTTAGGTCTGGTATGGGTTGTAAGGAGACCCCACGTGGTACCTACCGGAGCATGATGGGACTGCGACGTCACAAAACAGGCCTATATAACTCGCTGCGAGCCGCGCGCCAGCCATAACAGCGGAAGGAAGCGTTGTGTCAACATCTGGAGAAGAAGAAGAGAAGATAACGTCACAGAAGAGGGGACTCGCTGCCGCCAGTAATTGAGCTAACACACGAAGATAGCGGCGGCGAGTCCTGAAGAAGAAGAAGACCCCCGGAGAGCGGAGAAGACCCCCGGAGAGCCGTAGAAGACCCCCGGAGAGCCGGAGAAGACCCCGGAGAGCGGGAGAAGACCCCGGAGAGTGGGAGAAGACCCCCCCGCCGCCGAAGATGTCGAAGGAAGCCCGCCGGGTGGTGGGCGCTTTTATCAAAGCGCCCCCCCCGGCGGCAGAAGAGAACCAGACGGCGGTGAAGAACAGCGGCACCCACCCCCCCGCAGAAGCCCGCCGGAGGGGGGCGCTTTTATAAAAGCGATCATACACACCCCCCCCCCCGGCGGCCAACTAATAAAATATTTCAATACACTGTGTGGTTTATTTGTGTTTAAACTTTTCTTGCAGGTGATTGGGTAGGGGTACAATGTACCCCATACTCATTCACTTAGGGTGGGGGGCCGGTATCTGGGGGCCCCCTTATTAAAGGGGGCTTCCAGATTCCGATAAGCCTCCCACCCGCATACCCCGACAACCAACGGCCAGGGTTGTCGGGAAGGGGCCCTGTCCTCATCAACATGGGGACAGGGTGCTCTGGGGTGGGGGGCCGCAGTGCGCCCCCTGCCCCAGAGCACCTGACCCCCCCATGTTGAGGGCATGCTGCCGGTACGGCTCAGGAGGGGGGGGCGCTCGCTCGCCCCCCACTCCCCTCCTGACCGGCCGGCCGGCGTGCTTTGGATACGGGTCTGGTATGGATTGTGGGGGGACCCCCACGCCGTTTTTTCGGCGTAGGGGGGTCTCCTTACAACCCATACCAGACCTAAGGGCCCGTTATGCTCATGAGGGGGGAACCCATGCCGGATTTTTATTTAAAATCCAAGAGGGGACTTCCTTCTCAGGATTCATAACAAACTCCGCCCACGTGTAGAATTGGCGGGAATCCGCGTCGGATCCCCGTCGCTTCTATGACGGCTTTGTCTCCATCGCGGCAAGCCAGCTCGGCGCTGGCTCCCGCGATGGGGCTCGCAAGTGCTCAATCTCGCCGAGAAAGGGAGCGAGATTGACACAATATCCCAGTCACCTACTGTAGGAGAGAAATGTCAGAATTGGTCTGGGTGTTCCAGAACGCCTGATGGCGTTCCCTGCATGTTGGGCCTCTGTATGTGGCCACGCTGTGTAAAAGTCCCACACATGGGGTATCGCAATACTCGGGAGGAATAGCAGAATGTGTTTTGGGGTGTAATTTGTGGTATGCATATGCTGTGTGTGAGAAATAACCTGCTAATATGACAGAAACAAGTTTTTTTTTTACAGAATTTTCAGTCGTTTTTCTTTTATAGCGCAAAAAATAAAAAACCCAGAGGTGATCAAATACCACCAAAAGAAAGCTCTATTTGTGTGAAAAAAAGGACAAAAATTTCAAATGGGTAGAATGTTGTATGACTGAGTAATTGTCATTCAAATTGTGAGAGCACCGAAAGCTGAAAATTGGTCTGGTTAGGAAGGGGGTTTAAGTGCCCAGTGGTCAAGTGGTTAATAGTGATGAGCGGAATACGCCATATTCGATTTCGCGATATTTCGCGAATATATAGAAGAATATTCGCGAATATTCGTTAATATCGAATATTTGTGATATTTTATTAAAAAAAAATTGCGAAATTTCGTTAATGCGAAATTTCGCTAGTGCGAATGCGAAATTGATTGCGAAATTCTCGTCAACACGCGAAAACGGAGATCATTTCCTGGATTACTAAACTAATATGCACTAAACACTAACTCTACTTACACAAACGTATATGACTAAAACTAAAGCTAATTTTTTATTTTTTTTATACACAAAACACAGAAGGGCAGAGAACGTATTCGCAAATATTCGTTAATATCGAATATTTGTGATATTTTATATTTAAAAAAAATAGCGAAATTTCGCTAATGCGAAAGCGAAATTGATTGCGAAATTTCGCTATTTATTTTTTTTGATAAAATATCACGAATATTCGATATTAACGAATATTCGCAATATTTTATAAAAAAAAAAAAATAGCGAAATTTCGCTAATGCGAAAGCGAAATTGATTGCGAAATTTCACTATTTTTTTTTTTTTATAAAATATCACGAATATTCGATATTAACGAATATTCGCAATATTTTATCAAAAAAAAAAAAATAGCGAAATTTCGCTAATGCGAAAGCGAAATTGATTGCGAAATTCTTGTCAACACGCGAAAACGGAGATCATTTCCTGGATTACTAAACTAATAGGCACTAAACACTAACTCTACTTACACAAACGTATATGACTAAAACTAAAGCTAATTTTTTATTTTTTTTTATACACAAAACACAGAAGGGCAGAGAACGTATTCGCAAATATTCGTTAATATCGAATATTTGTGATATTTTATATTAAAAAAAAATAGCGAAATTTCGCTAATGCGAAAGCGAAATTGATTGCGAAATTTTGCTATTTATTTTTTTTGATAAAATATCACGAATATTCGATATTAACGAATATTCGCGATATTTTATAAAAAAAAAAAAAATAGCGAAATTTCGCTAATGCGAAAGCGAAATTGATTGCGAAATTTCACTATTTTTTTTTTTTATAAAATATCACGAATATTCGATATTAACGAATATTCGCAATATTTTATCAAAAAAAAAAATAGCGAAATTTCGCTAATGCGAAAGCGAAATTGATTGCGAAATTCTCGTCAACACGCGAAAACGGAGATCATTTCCTGGATTACTAAACTAATAGGCACTAAACACTAACTCTACTTACACAAACTTATATGACTAAAACTAAAGCTAATTTATTTTTATTTTTTTATACACAAAACACAGAAGGGCAGAGAACGTATTCGCGAATATTCGTAATACGAATATTCGCATTGCGAATATTCGGCAACATAAAAGGATCGCCTCAGCTACTCGGCCCAGGGTCTCTAATCATACCATCAATGCTTTTAGACGTCGATGGAGATCAGATCACTAGGATGTGATCTGTTTTAAAAATAAGTTTGAAAAAATACGAATATTCGCAATAGCGAATATTCACCGCGATATTCGAGTTATTCGCGAATACTCGAATATGCAATATTCGTAACGAATATTCGCAATGCGAATATTCGTGAGCAACACTAGTGCTTAAGTTGTTAAGAGGGGAGCCCCAGGGTTTGGCATGACCTCTCACCTGGCCTTGAGGAATTGAACTGCTTGACTTGAACTTGACTTAAAGACACCCACAGCATCAGTGGTGAGTTTCAATTTGGATATCCTTTATTTCAGGGATCCTCAAACTACGGCCCTCCAGATGTTGTAGAACTACACATCCCATGAGGCATTGTAACACACTGACATTCACAGACATGCCTAGGCATTATGGGAATTGTAGTTCCTGAACAACTGGAGGGCCGTAGTTTGAAGACCCATGCTTTATTTGAACTGAGTTCATTTTGCTGCAGTTGGAATTTGGTTACCACTGAGAGACAGGTTTACAATGGCCTCTGTGCATGGCCCTGGGATCATGCGATTGCTGTTACCAATCAAAGCAATCATGTCAGTTGTAAACAAACAATGGCTTGTCATTCACAGACATTGGGGCTGAGTTACCAAGCCTTTGCTCCATAATTGATGGAGCAAAGGCTGGAGCAACAGCCGTTTTGGCATTTACTAAAGGAATGCGCTGCCAAAGCAGCACAATTCTTTATTTACTATAATGCTGAGTGTGCCCAGGAAGAGGCGCATGGTGCGCCTCTATGGACCTGGCGCACGGCATTTAGAAATATAAAATTAAAGTGTTTGGGAGTGAGTTTATTAGGGGGGGATGTGGGATGATGTGGGGAAGTGTAGTGCCATGTGTTTGTTTAACTTTTAGGGGCCGAATTGAAAGTGAAAGTGACTTTTGTGAAAACGAGCGGCCGCGCCCGCTAGTACTTTTAAACCTGCGGAAAGTTTATTTATGTACTGCGCATGCGTGAGCGGCAAATTCGGACACTTACGCACGCCGCTTCACTACGCCAGCAAAATATTGGTAAATATCAAGCGGCGTAGCTGCCTTTGCGCAGCTTAAAGCGACGCACGTGAATGCCTGAACCGTTTTCAGCTTACGCTGATTATGAAGGGAAACTCCGCGCCAAATAAAAAAAAAATCCCATCATGCCCCGGGTGATGCCACCCGGCGACAACGCCCCATGCCTATATAAGTCGTTGCACAACGTTCACACGGCATTACAGCGGGAGAGCTCGTCGTGTCAACACCGCTAGAAAAGAAGACTGGGCCCCTGCGGTGGAGCCCGGCAGAAGAGGGAACAGAGAAGACAGCGGAGGAGAAGACTGGGCCCCGCGATGGAGCCCGGCAGAAGAGGGAACAGAGAAGACCGGCTCCCCACCCCGGCGAAGACCAGGCGCATCCCCCCAATGTAAAAGAGCTTAAAGGGGGAGGGGGCCCTGGCAGAAGACGGCCGAGAAGACCGGCACCCCCCCGGCAGAAAACGATGGAGAAGACCGAGCCCCCCTAATGTAAATGACCTTAAAGGGGGAGGGGGCCCCGGTAGAAGGCGGCGGTAAAGTCCGGCTCCCCCCGGCAGAAAATGACGGAGAAGACTGGGCACACCCCCAATGTAAAAGAGCTTAAAGGGGAGGGGGCCCCAGCAGAAGGTGGCCGTGAAGTCTGGCTCCCCCCAGCAGAAAACGACGGAGAAGACTGGGCGCACCCCCCCAATGTAAAAGAGCTTAAATGTGAGGGGGCCCCGGCAGAAGGCGGCGGTAAAGTCCAGCTCCCCCCAGTAGAAAACGATGGAGAAGACCGGGCGCACCCCCCAATGTAAAAAAGCTTAAAGGGGAGGGGGCCCTGGCAGAAGACCCCCTAGCTGACTAATAAATTACTTCAAAAATATGTGTAGTGTGTTTTTTAACTTAACACTTTTCCCCAAGGTGAATGGGTAGGGGTACGATACTCATACTCATTCACATAGGGTGGGGGGCCGGTATCTGGGGGCCACCTTATTAATAGGGGCTCCCAGATTCAGATAAGCCCCCCGCCCACAGACCCCGAAAACCTCATCAACATGGGGACATCACCCGGAGGTATTGCCATCCATCTGATCCAGCGTCCATACATCTGATCCAGCGTCCATCCGGAACTGACATCACAGCTCGGCTCCCAGTGAGTCAGAGGAAGCGACGGCATCCACCACTGCCAACCGCTCCACAACACAGCTGCATACAGTGACAGCCGGGGACGTTTCTTTGGTGATACATGCCTAATCTCACCAACGTTTGTGAGTAAGCTTGCTGCTGTTTTTATCCAATAAATGTTACACTATTTATTACACTTAGAGTGGCGTCTTTGTGTTTTCCTCTTCTGCCTTCAGATTCGCTTCCAATCTTCACTAGGCTGCCTGCAAATGTTTTATTACGAACTCAAAGGACTTTATCAATAGTCTAAAGTTTTAATTAGCTCTCATGAGCTCACCTGTTTTTTTTGATTTAGCTGCATTTCCACTGCTGCTGGTTCTAGCGCTTACTCTCTCTTATGTGTATAGGGGTCAATAAGACCCCACATCTGTCCTCCAGGCTGAAAAGCATGAGATCGTAAAAAAAAAAAAATATCTCAGTTTCAGCCGCGATTGCAGCTTATGCAGCTTATGTTTATTTTAAATCTCTATGCTCCTCATCCGGCGGCATACAATTCATTCTCCGGGCCTCCGATGGCACGGGAGAGCCCAGAGAAGCACCGGATGTCCCCTCCCGCCGCCTATAAGAATGATCAAGTGGCGGAACTGCTGCTATGATCGTTCTTATGGTGTGAACAATCGCCGCCTGTAAAAAAAGATATCTGAATGATGCCTGTAGCTGCACCCATCATTCAGATATCCCCCACTGAAGTACAGGACGTCATATGATGCCCTACAGTACGGAAGTGGTTAAAATTTGCCTTTGTAGTCAGGGCCGGTGCTACCACTAGGCAGCCACCTAGGGCGCACTGGAGAGGTGGTGGCACTATCACCCAGGGCACCCGGCCACCGGTGATCCTACTCCCTCTCAGAAACTAACTTAACAGGCAGCCGTTCCACTATAGAGTCTCTCTGTACAGTGTTAGAGGCCCTGGCACAGCAGCGGTGGAGGAATGGAGGAAGGAAAGAAAACATCCCCTGTGGGACCTGTCTGTGTACCTGCAGTCACATCGTTGCCGTCCACCACCAGTCTGCCTCTGATGTACTGCTCTGCCTCCACTACAGCCAGCCAGCTCTGCCTCTGAGCCTCTGCCTTTCTGCCCAGTGCTGCCTGTGCCCATACGTCGCATGTCCCCCCCCCCCCCTCCATCATGGAGGCCGCTCTCTCTCTCTCTCTCTACTGTGTATTTCCTATTGCGGCAGCCAGCATAAGATTTACAGTACCCTGTTGTAGAGAACCAGAGTGACGAGATCACGCTGAAAGTACAATAACAGGGGCAGGTACTGTATGTCTCTTAGGTGGGACTTGGGCCCCCATACCCATTTTAAGGCCAATTACTAGAAGATAAGCCAGCCAAGTGGGGTCTAGCAAAATTAACAAGTAATTTTTCATAGACTGCAATGGTATTTATGGTAAAACTTTTGCCCGTGTTAGGCTATTTGTTTACCCACCCAGACTAGGGGGTGTTTGTCCCATCTCTAATTTTGTAGCATGCTGGATGATGTGATTCATTTTGCTTATTTCCTGCTAGCTGCATTTCTGGTGATCTGAGCATGCCCAGGGACTTTGATTTTTTGATGTTGCTTTTTGTGTGTGAACAGCACTTGGATGTTTCTGGGCATGCTCATAGAGCGTGTTTCTTGGGTTAGTAATTTAAGGACATCCTTAACAGGTGTACCCACTTTAAAGTTCAGTCTCTACATTGGGTGAACTTGTGTTTTGTGTGTTTCATGGGCTGTGCATGTGTTTTCAATTGCCTCATTAGCACACACGCCTATGTTATATAAAGCTTGCATAGAGCAGTTGTTACCTGCCCTGAAAAAGGGCCAGATTGTGTGTGGGGCCCGCTGGCAAGATTATATTTGTGTGTCCTTATCAAATGTCTTTGCAAAACAGATATGTTTTTGATCAAGGTTTTTTTGACTGGTTTATTTATTTATTTTGGGTGGGGGCAATCTTCGCCTGAAATATTTGTGAGGTTGTCAATGTATGTTGTGTTTAGGGTGTTCACTTTGATGTAATTGTCTGTGCTGCATTATTTTGTTAAATCTTTCTCAAGATGTTGTGACTAAATAATGTTTCAATCCTTAATAGATGTCTGTGGGTCTATTTATCCTGTTAATTTCCAAAGCATAAACCATATTCTGTTTACTGTCTCAAATGAACCTATGTTTATTTTTATTTTTTATATTTATTTGTTTTTGTTTGATTTTTTTGTTTGTTTTTGCTTTCCTTGTTTTGTTGACCAATAACATTTTGAAGTTTGTTTTTTGTTACTTTTTCATGCTACAGATTTTGACAGCTGCAGCTCAAATAGGCTGATTGGCCAAACAAAACAGGTGTGATTTTTGTCTCGAAGCTCCTTTCCTGGTGCCTTCATGCATGAATTGTTTGCTGCCATGTAGTCACCAGGAAAGAAAAAATACAGTGCGGTAAGTATTCATTTTTTTCCTTTTTACTGCAGTGGTTTTCAGCCTCAGTCCTCAAGTACCCCCGACAGGACATGTTTTGTGGATTTATCTTATCAAGAATTGCTATCTACACTGTCTTTTAAAGCAATGTGCAAGATGAAGGAAAACCTGCAAACATGACCTGTTGGGGGGAGGGGGGGGTATTGGTGGACAGGCTTGAAGTGCTGATTTATTCTATTCTAATTGTGGGTGTTTGAGGAAAGCCAAGTGAGTGTTAGAACCCCTGCTTGTGTTTTTTGGGTTGGGCTTTGTGTCCCTTTTCTTAAAATTGGCTTAATTTCCTGTCACACAGCTGAACAGGAAGTGAGGGTAAAACCCTACCAATGTCTTTTCTTGGGGACACACAGGTCAAACTAACTAGTGTCCCCATTTGGCAAATTGCACTCCAGCACTGCTGCATACACCCCAAATGATTAGTTCATTTTGGGTTTAGTAAAGGCAAAGCCTCTCTGAGGTACAAGCATAGTCACTGAAAATCTGAGGGGAAGCACTGATGATTTTAACATCCAATCATGTAGAAGCAAAGTTTTTTTTCTTCTTCTTCTTCTTCTTCTTCTTCTTCTTCTTCTTCGCTTGTCCACTTGTAGGGCAAAGTGGATTTTCCTTTAGTAAATGGACCCCAAAGTCCAAGATCCCTAATAATTTGGAGTGTACACAGCAAAATGCTAGAGTGCAATTTACATAATGGGAAATTATTTAGATTAGTAAGGTTTTACCCTCACTTCCTGTTTGGCTATGTGACAGGAAGTGAATAAATTTGAAGTAGAAAGTGACAAAATTTGAGAGGTAACTTCACCCTATCAGGAGTGCAGACATCTCCAAAAAAAGAGCAGACTTTTAATCCCTCTGCACTCTAGCCCCAAGTAAAAAGAAGAAAGGATTTCATAATTTTTACATTTGCAAAGACACATTCCTCAGATCAGCTGTGATGCATGTCAACAGCCCATTTAGCCCTTGTTTAATAGAAAACAACAGTTGCCTTTCACTAGGAACATTTGTTAGTCTGATCCTGGAAATCTGCATCTGCTTTACTATCACTTTCCCTAAAAATTGGGGTCTTGCACGTAGATGCGCGACCACCGTGTATTGGATATGCGCATATGTGGTGGAAAGCGGTGGCCAGCACAGAGGACATCACGCCCTTACAGGAAGTTGCTTGTACTGCTGCTAAAGGTCTCTGAGGAAGGGATGATACTTATTTGCAAATTAAGAAAATTGTTTAACATTGGGTGGTGTTTGTGGGGGTCCCTAACACACATTCATACATATTAGCAATGCTGTATCCTGGCCTATTGGCATGGTTATATTTCCGTAGTCCTCTCAATCAAATTATCAGAAATGTGTGCTTAAAGTAGAACTATAATCAACACTTTTTTTTTTTTTTTTTATAGAGTAAGGGAGGGAGGGTTATAGCCCCTGTCAGTTTATTTTGTAATAAAAGCAGTGATTAAATATCACCAAAAGAAAGCTCTTATCGCATACCTGGTAGCAGGTTCCAGTAAGAAGGCTAGCTGGTAGGCAGTAAACTGAGTCAAGATGGTACTGGCCACAACAGGCAGCTGAGATGGTTGCTGGTAGACTGCAGGTCAGCCCAAACTGTTGTAGGCAGCTACCAGTGACAGCAAGCAAATTCTGGCAGGCGGGTCATATACAGACAGGATGGATCGGTACAGGGCACAGGCAGGAGTGTGGTCAGGAAACAAGCTAGAAGAATGTATAAGAAATAGTGCAGCGCAATATAAATACCATTAAACTAAAGTGCAAACAGTTTTAATACCGATAACAAATTAATTATGAATGGTGCATAAATAATAAAAAAATCAGTCCAAAAGTGAAACATTCCAAAGAAATAGAGTGACAACCACTCCAAATCTTTACCGGTGACTTTAACTTTAAATAAGTGATCCCTCCACCATTAAAATGGCTACTCTCACCTTAGGGTATGGACCCCTGTTTTACCAGGCAGTCATACAAGCAGAAATCGATAGACAGATTGGTGCAATATGTGGATAGAAAACTTTTTAGGCTCAGCAGCATTGAGATTGAGTATAAGAGAACAAACAGAGTGCTATCTGCTTTAAAAACGGCTTAGGTTTATTAAAAAGGCTTTTACAGGCTACTCACAATAGCCCGAAAGGCAAAACGACAGAAAGAAAATTAACACAACGTGTGTCTTCTCAGAGATGGCAGACACGCGACTTCAGGCTCCTTCCCCCGTACGCGTTACGTTGTAGCAACTTCCTCAGCGGGCGGGGCCTTGTACGTCACTAGCCTGCCTTAATATAGTCTGTGGTCATCTGAGGAGAACTCACAGAGACAACGTAATTACGCCGACAAAAATGTTTGGTCAAAACAACGCGATTACGTTAACAAGGATGTCCAACGTCAAGCTAATACGGACAACTTTATTGTTTACGCAAAGTAATTTAGACACAAACGACGGTTCTCTATTTCCCAAAGACAAACCAAAAAATATTATCAATACAAACATAGCGATCATCAGTATTTCTACTAACTAATCCAAAATTTGATTATGTCAATAAAAACCTTACTCTTAAGAGGTGATGAATATCGCGATCTTGTGGGCAAATTCAGAAATTACCACCCAAAACAATTAATTACTGATTCACTTGATGCCATCTCTGGAAAAACAATACAACAATGTAAAACTAATAAAATATACATACATATAACAAGTACAATAATATTAATATGTATATTAAAAAAAGAGAATAAAAATAAACATAAAAAATAATAAAAATAAAATATATATATATATATTCATTAAAGAAATCCTGAGAATTACTAAAACTATTTATCCGAAATAAACCAACTCGACATTGAGTCCTTCAGGGGCAAGAACTTAAACCTCTACGATCCAGTAGGATTCTCTTTGGCTAATATGTCTAATGTAATTACCCCCCCGCCAATGTCGATCTACTCTTTCTATACCCCAGAACTTCAGACATTTCGGGTCTTTATTGTGACACTGTCTGAAATGTCTACAGACAATGTGGTTACGAAAACCCTGCTTGATATTATTTACGTGTTCACCCAGTCTGACTCCTAAACAAGGAAACAAGCTGGGTCTAGAACCGATCAGTGAAGCAAGAGCCAAAAAGGCAGACAGAAGCAGAGATTAGAGGACAAGTCAAGCTCATTGCAGACAGAGTTCAGAGAGTAGACAAGACAAGTCAGATGAGCAACTGGAATCAGGATACAGAATCACAGGTTCACAGGATACACAGGAGGCTGAAGACAAATATCACTGATCCTGAGCAATGGACCAGTTTAAATAGACAGCACTGGTATGCAAGTACCCAATTTATGCGAGCATGAAAGGGAACATGTATTAGCCTGTGCACAAAAGTTTGTCTAGAGGAGCCGTTTTGTCTTATGGCATGCCCTGCCTTAAAGCTGTATCTGTCTCATCACTATCGACTAGCTCCATGTCTCACTACATTAGTTCTTGGGATATCCAGGAGAAACAAATTACCCCCTCACCAGAACAAGTGTGTTAGACTCTCAAGCCTATTTCTTGCAGATATTTAAGCCTTGGCTTTGATGATACTGTATACACTACTTTTTTGAAACATACTCACTTTTAAACATTGCTTACTGAGTATTATAGACATTCTTCCAATAGAACACATTCCTAGAAAAGCTATTGCTAGGGCTCTCTTTCAGGCTCATAAAATGATTCTGAGACACTGGAAATCCACAGAACCTCCCACAGTGCAAGAATTGATTACTCAAATGGGTTAGACCATCGGACTTGAGAAGATTATTTATTAACATAGGGGGTAAAAGAAGCAAGTTTGAAAAATTGTGGTCCCCCCGGCTAGATGTACTGGCTTAGTTTTTGACTGTATATTCTAACAATTGGTAGAATAACTAAAATATAATTTACAAATGTGATAATGGTGATTGTAAGGTTGTATGTATAGGGTAGAGGTATATCACCAAGTGAAATGTGGAGTACATTGCATTGGTTACTTGTATGTTACTATCTGCAGATTTTGTGTGCCTATTTTGATCTGGAACATGTATGTTATATTTCTTATGCTTAATTAATACCTTTTTGTTTGAGGGAAAAAAAGAAAAGAAGTATATTTACTTCTGTTGAGCTGTGTGCGGCCACTCCAATATCTACTGACCATTCTTTTTTGGTCCCAATGTGATCTATGATTTAGTAAGTACCAGTGGTGCTCTGGTGTAACCCTCTGGATTGATTTTGTGCCTCACCTTCATTTTTCCATTTAATTTATGATACCATTTAATTTATGATTCTATATTATTAGGCTCCTATACCTTGTGCTCCTATCTGTTGATACATGGGCATTTGGATGTCCTCTAGCGATGCTATAGGATGCTCAACCCTTGTCTTTGTAATTTTATAAATATTTGTTGATGGTCATTGGTGCCTCAAAGTCCCTCCCCATGGTTGTATTAATTTGTAAATTATCTGTTGGGATTGGCACTTCTACCGATTTTCCTGGCACAAGCATATATGTTGACTCTCAAGCCTGACAGCTGGGGGTCCATTTTATCAGGTGAGTAAGGATACAAGAGGGGTGTGGGCCACGCTCCACTTGATTATGTTTTTATGCACACTTAGGGCCAGATTCTCAGCGGTGCTACGACGGAGTATCTCAGATACCCCGTCGTATCGCCGTTTTTTGGACTCGTATCTATGCGAGTGATTCCTAGAATCACTTTGGCATATATACGCCTGAAGATCCGACAAGTGTAATACCATTACACTTGCGGATCGTAGTTGTAATGACAACTCCGGCCACTAGGTGGCCTTTACGTTGTTTTCTCATTTGCCTATGCAAATGAGGCTACTACGCCGATCGCTTTTACGCCGCCACGTCGTCGCGTACGTCATTTACGAACTCGTAAGGTTACCCCTGCTAATATGAGGGTTAACCTTACGCAGTACCGTCAGATGCCGTCGGGTGCCGTCGGATGCCATGTTAAGTATGGCGTTGGGTCAACGTCGGCTTTTTCCGTCGCTTACGCCGTTTTACTAACTCATTCGCGAATAGGGCATTGCGTAGTGTCGATCACGTCGTTTTGACGTCGGTTTCCACAATGCTTTCCGACGTGAGCTGGAGCATGCGCACTGGGCTTTTTCCCCGGCCGGCGCATGTGCAGTTCGTTCGACGCGGGGGCACTCTTAATTTAAATACAAGCCGCCCCCTTTGAATTACGCAGGCTTACGCTGGGCGATTTACTCTACGCCTCCGCAAACTACGGAGCAAGTGCATGGAGAATACCGCACTTGCTCTGTTACGTTGCGGCGGCGTAGTGTAAATGCGTTACGCTACGCCGGCGAATTTCTATGAGAATCTGGCCCTGTGGCAATAATTGAATAATTTATTAACATAAAGCACTTTTTAAGCAAGAAGGTCTACCACAGCATGAACTTTTTTGGACACTAAAAGGACCTCATATGTGTAGCCTATTATGGCCATATAATTCATACATTAATTTTTAATAATTTCAGTACACCCAGTGAAACGGATATTCCTTTATTACTATGTTATGGGCACCTCAGTGCTGCAAGAGACCCTCAGGCTTGTGTTCATTTAAACCTAGAATGTCAGTTCTCCCATTGACCTCTGTACCTCTATCCCAATGTCTCCAGTAACCCCTCCACTCTGTGCCTCCAGTGGCTTCTATGTCTCCCAGTGTCTTAAAGACCAGTGTCTCTGAGTTTCTGTCTATTCAGTTATCAACCTCAGCCCTGTATCTGCCCATGCTTTTCCATTGCCTGCCTTGACCTTAGGCCTGCCCCCTTTTCCAAGATTGCTTATTAGTTTGGTACTTTATTCAGGTTATTTCCCTTGTCAGCTGCCCTCTGCATGGCTATTTCCAGGAGCCAAAAATTGGGAGCTGTGCCACAGCAAAGCCTATCACCCTTTGCAGGTTTGCAGGGTGCACTGGTAAATACCAGGCAGCTGCTTAGACTCTGCATGTCAAAAATTTTTTAAGATTCACACTTCCACCAATCATGCAAAGGCACAGAGGGATCTGCATTATTCAGGATTGACCACCGCCAGAATAAAAAACTAAACCAGAGTAATGCCATGTACACACGACTGTTTTTCGGGTTCTAAAAAATTATGGCCCAGATTCAGAGAGAATTGGATTCTCGTAGCGTATCAGAAATACACTACGCCGCCGTTTTTTACCTGGCTCTACGTGGAATCCAGGTAGATTTTGTCCAGTAAACGACGGCGGCGTAGTGTATTTCTCCCGTCGCAATCCATCTAGACGAGTAGGGGGCGTGAAGGATTTAAAATAGGCGCGTTCCTGCGGCGATCGAACTGCGCATGCTCCGTTCGCAAATTTCCCGCCGTGCATTGCGCGAAATCACGTCGTTACGTCATTCGTTGTTTGAGTAGCGTCGTTTACGGACATTTCTATTCCCGAACGAGTTACGCAAAAAAAAAAAATTTAAATTCGACGCGGGAACGACGGCCATACTTAACATGGGCTACGCACCGTTAGACCAGCAAAAAGCTGGTCTAACAGTACGTAAAAAAAAACAGACGTAAGCGATTGCGAAGACCGCTCGTATCTTCGTGGATCGCCGTAAAAACACATTTGCATATCCCGACGCATGAAAACGACGCAAACTCCTCCCAGCGGCCGCAAAAATATCGCAGCGTAGATCCGAAGGCTTACGAAGACGTAAGCCTCTCGGATCGAAGCCCGAAGCCGCCGTATCATGGTTTGAGGATTCAAACTAGTGATACGGCGCGCAAAATTTGAAATTACTCCTGTCTAACACCAGTTAGACAGGCGTAATTGCTTTATGAATCTGGGCCTATGTTTTAAAGGGTCTAGACCCGATCATTAAAACGGCCTTGCCTACACACGATTGTGGAAAAAAAAATGCTCTAGCAAAGCGCGGTGACGTAGAACACCACTATAAAGGGGAAGTTCCATGCGAATGGTGCCACCCTTTGGGCTGCTTTAGCTGATTTTGTGTTAGTAAAAGACGATTCACGCTTTTCAGTCTGTTAAAGCGTGATGAATGTGCTTACTCCATTACGAACTGTAGTTTTACCAGAACGAGCGCGCCCGTCTCATAACTTGCTTCTGAGCATGCACGTTTTTTTCATGTCGCCCACACATGACCATTTTTTACAACCTTAAAAACGACGACATTAAAACCGTTGTGAAAAAATAGAGCATGTTCAAAAAAAAATTGCACATTTTTTAGATCGTGAGAAAATGCTCTGAAGCCCACACACGATAGTTTTTAATGACATTAAAAAAAACTTCATTTTTTAGAACCCGAAAAACGGTCGTGTGTACGCGGCATAAGAATAAAAAGTGCATTACATAACCTGCCAGAAGAGAGCAATAAAAAGTAAGAACAAATTTAAATAAGCATAATGTACTGGTGGAGGTGTAAGGGGTCCTTTGGAGGTAAATATGGAGCCCACATTTTTTCAAAATCCTTTTTTGGGCCCATAAAAAAGTCCAGCAATTGCAGGCTCACTCACAAAAATAAATATCATATTGTATTTAGGCCTGTATGTAGTATATTCTTTATTCACCAAGACCTTTTCTACAATCTGTGTTTAATATTAAACTCATCATGATGATATAATGACGTTTTTATTATTGCTTCACCCCGAGACAAAGGTTGTTCCAGTTGAACAACAACATAAATAAATTGATAGGAAGATTATAAATGCAAATTTAAAATAAGTAAATAAGAGAGAGAGAGAAAAGTGTATGAGATGCAAATAAATCCTAGATGCAATTTTTTTTTAGATGTAGATGAAGTAGGTTCATGTACGTACGTTCGATGCAGGAAGGTCTGATTTTTTTTTTTTTTTTTACTCATCTTATACAGTCATTTATATCTGATAAACAATGCAAATTTGCATGGCCAACCTTGAAAGATTTTATTCGTTCTCCTATGAATGTGACCACAACAATGCTGTTGGCAACAATATGCATGCTCCTTACTTCTATACGTAGATATTTCATGTTAATTCAGTAACGCATCTAGTCAGAAGCAATGACCTTGACTGTTTAACCTCTGCAGAATGTTTCCCAGGGAACAGCAATTCACATTCACAGTATTTTATTTCATGAATATTTGGCTTATTTGTAGTCATGAGAGATATCTTAGATTGGCAAGATAATCAATGCACAACTGTTTTTACTTAAAAGTAAAACCACTGCTGGGTCTGGTGTAAAAGTGTGCCATGAAAATAGGCTTAACTCATAGGGAACTGAACACAAGTCTTTGAGGGTCTTATTAACAAGTTTGAAGTCTTGGCCATGCAATATTAATAAAAAAAAAAAAAGAAAAACATCTTGATTAATTGTCAGTTTGGTATTCGTTCTAAAATAAAAGTCTTCAATTGCAGGTATGGTGTGTGGAGGCTGGGTCCACAAAAGGCAATTAGAGGGCAAATAACCAGTCACCAGTATTACATGTTTTTTTACACAGTGGGGTTGATTTTGTAAAGGCAAAAAGATTGCACTTTTGAAAGTGCAGTTGCACTCTGCAAGGGCAGTTGCTCCAGAGCTTAGGCTGCCACAACGTCATTCCTGGGGTGTCTCCGGTAGAGACAGGATGCTGTTACTCGCTGCGCTGAACATCATCGCTGGAGCCTGGAGAGGAGATCATCCCTCGCAGGATACTGACAGCGCTGGAGTGGAGATCAAGAGTGGATAACCACCGCGGGAATCTTTTTTTTATTTATATTTTTTTATTTTTAATAAAGGACTTATCCCAACTGTGTCTGTGTGTTTTTTTTTTTACAATATGTTACACTTTCTTTGTGAAATGGTAGGGGTATAATGTACCCCTTACCAATTCACATAGGGGGGGGCGGGATCTGGGGGTCCCCTTTGTTAAAGGGGTCTTCCAGATTCTGATAAGCCCCCCGCCCGCAGACCCCCACAACCACCGGGCAAGGGTTGTGGGGATGGGGTCCTTGTCCCCATCAACATGGGGACAGGTTGCTTTGAGGGGTCACAGCATCCTCCCCATGTTGAGGGCATGTGGCCTGGTATGGTTCAGGAGGGGAGGGCGCTCTCTCATCCCCCCTATTTTCCTGCGGCGTGCCAGGTTGCATGCTCGGATAAAGGATCTGGTATGGATTTGTTGGGGGGAACTCCACGCCATTTTTTTTTATTTTATTGCAGAGTTCCCCTTAAAATCCAAACCAGACCTGAAGAGTCTGGTATGGATATTTGGGGGGAATCCCACGTCATTTTTTTTATTTGACGCAGGGTTCCCCTTAAAATCCATACCAGACCTGAAGGGCCTGGCATTTTTTATTTTTTTTAATCAATGACTTTCCTCTGTATTGCCAGGAGCCAACAATTCATTATAGCCGCGAGTACCTTTAAATTACTTTTTTCCTTCAGAAATGACAGTTTGTGCAGGGACAGTTATAAGCACGGGAAACAAGGCCTACATCACAGCATACTATACACCCCCCAGGTATTTAAAGGAATATTTCACTTTTATTGTTTCACTTTAAGCATTATTAAAATCACTCCTCTTGAAAAAACGTCAGTTTTTAAAACTTTTTTTGCATTGATACATGTCCCCTGGGTCAGGACCTGGGTCCCCAAACACTTGTTATGACATATAAGCCCTTAAAATTAGCACTTTAGATTTTTCATGGTCGTGTCCCATAGACTTTAACGGTGTTCGGATGATGTGCTGTAACCTCTAGCAACTAAGGAGCCGTAATGTGTTCTGTAACCTCTAGCAACCAGTCAGTAAGTGGTACTGATATGCTGTAACCTCTGAAAACAAATCGCAATCGCTGCCTGATCTGATACAGTAAACTGATTTTAAGTCTAGCTGATATTTATTGTATGTCTCAGAGCACATGGAGAGCGAAATTGCATGGGGGGGCCCCAAGAATTTTTTTGCCCAGGGTCCAATCAGTATTAAAGATGGCCCTGCTGGCATGTGCATTGATATTGTAAGGTGGAATTTGAGACAAAAAAAATAAAATGATTTCATGGTACTGAATAAGTACAATTAACACGTCCAAATGTTCCCTAAAGGTTAAAACTTCAAGATGTTCAAAAGTCTGTGTGTAGAAAAATGGTTCCTTACATTGAGTGACTTTCCAGCTGGTCTGCAGACAGGTGGCGCTTACTGCTGTCCCAGGGGAAAGTCAGGGAGGGGTTATTTGTGATTCCTAGGTTTTTCTCGCTGGATTTCTTGGGTCCAACTGCTAACAAAAGAAAACTCACCCAAGCTGTACCACTATATCGTGCAAGTTAATGTGCAGAGTGGTCGGTGCTCTGGCTAATTAAATTTGCAATGGATCCATAACAAGTACAAGCCGGCAACTTGACAGCTTCTTCATAGAAAACCTTATTATAGCATCAAAGCAGTAACATCATCCAAATTCCTAACACGTCCATACACCTCCTGGGATTCCCCAAATGGAATCTACAGTACTGTATGTACTGTATGTGAACATGTATAACACAATACTTTTCAAAGTATTTGTACTTTTGTTGTATTTAAAGTTTTGTAATGATTTTAGAGGAATTTTTGCTTGAATAATTATCACTATCTGGGCACTTTAAAAATCCCCATCTCTTGTGAACCCCCTTGTTTTAGGAGATTCACCAGAATATTTCCCATTCCAATATGTATTTATAGGAGATTATGCCAGAATTGTATGTACAGGTACCCCCACCCAATAATCTATATCTGGCCATTTAATTCACCCATTTAGCAAAATGCGGACACGATAATTTGGGTTGAACTGTACATTGACCAAAATGTGAATTTTATCCCTACTTTCAGGATTACAGAAAATTTGCCAAGAAGTGGTGTCAAAGCTATCCAGAAAAGGCAAATACATCAATTGAGTGCTTTGTCTATATCTTCTTGTGGATCTAATTCTGCTTTTTTCCTTAATGATAGAAGTCCCACTCCAAAGTGATTGTAAAGGCTTGTTTAAAAAAAAAAAAAAAAAATAACAAACATGCTATACCTACCTGCTATGTGCAGTGGCTTTGCACAGAGTGACCCCATCCTCCTCTTCTCAGGTCCTTTCTTTGCTGCTCCTAGCCCCTCCCCTCTTTTGATTGCCCCTCAGCCAGAAGCTTGCTACAGGGGGAACCCAAGCGCGTCAGAGCTCTGTGTATCCATTTAGACACAAAGCCCCAACCTGGCCTGCCCTCTCTCTCCCCTGATTAGCTGGCTGACTTTGATTGACAGCCACGGGAGCTAATGTCACCGCTGCTCTGTCTCAGCCAATCAGAAGGAGTGTCCTGGATGGCTGAGGGGATTGTGGACATTGCTGGAGAGAGAAGAGGCTCAGGTAGGTTTTTTTTTAAAAAATATTCTCTCTTTTATTATATAAACAAGTATAGACAGATACCCATGATAAAAGTCATATTCCTATATCTAAATTCCTTATTACACCAAATATATATATTTATTCTTCTTATCCCCAGACCCTCCCCACAAAACCACATAAAAAAAAGAAAGAGTTGGGGGCGAAACCCCCTCCTCTCCTCTTCCTTCCCCTAATTCCTTACGCCTCCATCAAATTTCTCTGACCTCCGGATTCCTTAAAAATCCGTCCATTTTCCCCATATATTCCGATATATCTCCAATGAGTAATTTACTGTATGAATTATTTCCTCTATAGCTCTTACCATTTCAACCCTTACTACTCACTCATTAATGCTTGGCACTTCTTGGGTCCTCCATATACTCGGAATCAAAATTTTAGCTGCATTTAAAAGGAATGGGACTAGGGTGTCCTTACATTGGTGGACCGTCTTCCTCGTATCGTAAAATAAACATCCCCAGGGGCCCTTCTGAATCCTTTCTCCCATGATTTGGTTAGTCGATGCTAAAATTCCCTCCCAGTAAGGTTGAATCTTTGTGCATTCCCACCACAGATGCAATAAGGTCCCCGGGGCATCACATCCCCTTCAACAAGTTGGGGGTCCCTCTGCCCCTCAGGGGGTGCTGGGGGGAGTTGCTACACACAGATTTTTTTTTTACTTTAATACATAGATTGCATTAAGAGAAAAAAATAAAAAAAACCTTCTGCCTTTTCAACTCCTTTAAGGTTAGCCATGAAAAAGGGTTTAAAATAAACAGGAATGTTCAGTGAGAATCCACGTAATGGTAAACTAATGTGTATTGACAGTGCCCTCATTATTGAGTGCAAAAATCTTATTGTAAAATGTGATAATCAATGCCCCTGCAGAATGCACGGAATGATGCTCATACTAAGAGTATTAGTCCATAGGCCAAACTAGCTAAGTATATATGTTTTGTCAATACTATGGATAAATGTTTAGCTAAATGGATATTTTCAACTATCAACTGTCCTACGTTCTCTAGGATGGTAAATGGAGGAATGGGTGCAACATCTACGCACGTTGAGCCCGTAACAGAAAAATGACCTCAGTGTAATTTAACCCCCTGTGGTTTTTTAGTTATTTTTCCCTTTCACAAAACTCTGCTGGCATCAACATTTAACATGGGAACTGTGCAAAATTATAGTTATGAATAGTGTTGATAGTACTATTCACACCTCACGAAGATCACAGCAGTAGAAGTTTGGAAAGAGAGATTGAAAGGTGAGGAAGATAAAGGAAATAGCACGTAGACAAAAAGGTGGGGGACAAATATAGAGTCATTGCAAACTATTACGAGATATGGCTAGTTCCATTTAAATAAATGATTAACAGAGCAAAACACATACGTCAGTAAAGAGTACATAAAAAGGACACAAATAATCTACAACCTATGAAAAAAATTAGCAATATATTAAAAGATGAAAAAAACCTAGATACATTTTACTTGATCTGCAAAAATAGAAACATTTATTTTTTGTGTATCAATAAATTGAAGTGACATCTGCTGCACTCCATTTATGTGTCTGCAATAATGGTACTGTATTTTCCTACGTATAAGATGACCTTTTATGCTTAAAAATATGCCTCAAAACTCAGGGGTCATCTTATACTCCAGTACCTGTATGCAGAGTCTCAATCAGACTGCGGGCGTCCATTGTTCAAAAGCCGCGCCTCTGTTTAGTGTTCCGCCTATCACAGCCTTGGACGAGAGGACATCTGTGATAGGCAGAACACTGAACAGAGGCTCTGCTTGGAAACTGAGTGTTCCGCCTATTACGGAACAGCACGAGGAGGAGGCGCGGATTTTGAACAATGGACGCCCGCAGTCTGACTTATCGTGACGTAAAACACAAAGACATGCTAAAAAAAATGAAGTTCAATGCTTCCAAGCATGCGTCGACTTGATTCTGAGCATGCGTGGATTTTTAACCGATGGTTCGTGCCTACTAACGATCGGTTTTGACCTATCGGTTAGGAATCCATCGGTTAAATTTAAAGCAAGTTGGCTTTTTTTTAACCGATGGTTAAATAACCGATGGCGCCCATACACAATCGGTTTTGACTGATAAAAACGGTCCATCAGACCATTCTCATCAGTTTAACCGATCGTGTGTACGCAGCCTAAGACTCTGCATGTCAGGGATAAGGTATGGGATAGTCGAGGTGAGGCATGCAAGGCACAGTGAGGTATGCAATGGCACAGTGAGGTATGCAATGGCACAGCGAGGTATGCAATGGCACAGCGAGGTATGCAATGGCACAGTGAGGTATGCAATGGCACAGTGAAGTAAGGCATGCAATGGCACAGTACAATTGGAAAAAAAGCTGAATAAAACCTGTTCCTGTCAGCGGTTGTTCCTGTCAGCAGTTGTTCCGGCTACCCCTGAGCTTCCAGACAGACTAGTAGAAAGGGGGTCATCTTATATGCCGAGTATATCCCAAAACCAACATTTAAGCTGGAAGATTAGGGGGTCGTCTTATACGCCCAGTCGCCTTATACGCCGATAAATACGGTATCTTAAAATACACATTTTACTGGGTGTTACCCAAATATATGGCTTTATAAGCAATACTGTATGTTGCAGAACTATTAATTTTCAATGGCAACCCAACACACTGTACAGGAGCTACAAATACATAACGCACCACAGTGTACCACAACACACATATAGTACATTGCAAATAGTTTTCATGATTATTAACTGAAGCGTTGGCAGCCCATTCATAATGCTTTCACTTAAACACCACAATGGACTGTAACGATTTTAGGCCCCATTCACATCTTTAACCCATTTCCGCTGATCGTATTCAAATATGAGGCCCCACTAGACTGGACTTTTTTTCCCCAGTGCCTGTGTATCGTCATACTCCGCTCCCCATCACAGACTGCTCTGGAAGTGCTGTGGTGGCCAACTGCGCATGGGCGATGCGTTCCAAACGCATCTGCGATGCGTTCCAATGCATTTACGGCAGTGCACCCCAGCGAAACCTCATTCGGCATCCAGGCTCTTTCCTTAACATCCTCGTGGATTGGAGGATGTTAAAAAAAGAGCCAGGAGGCCGAGCGACCTAAGTCCACGTCGCTCTGAATGACGGCTTTGCTGGTGTGCAGTGTCGTAAATGCAATGGAACGCATCGCAGATGCGTTTGAACGCATCGCGCATGCGCAGTTGGCCACCACAGCACTTCCAGAGCAGTCTGTGATGGGGGAGCCGAATATGACGCGTCACCTGCACATATGTGTATTTCCACTTGTGCTAGAAAAGCAATGCACAGAGAGCCCCAGGCCCCATACTAATGATAGGGACCCAGAACTCTAGATTCCGGGTTACCAGATCACTGTGATAGCCTTTGATTGGCTATCACAGTCATAAGTCATTGTAAATCCTGTCCCTGTGTCTTTTTTCCCTGTGAATGGAGAAGAGAGATAATGTGGGGTTGATTTACTAAAGGAAAAAAGACTGTGCACTTTGCAAAGTGCAGTTGCTCCAGAGCTTAGGAAATTGGGTAAGGCTTCACTTTGCAATGAATACCCAATCACGAGCAAGGAAAATAAAAAAAAACAGCATTTTTGCTTGCACATGATTGGATGATGGAATTCGGCACAGTTTCTGCTCATTTTCTAAGCTCCAGAGCAACTCCTCTTGCAGAGTGCACCGTTTTGTTGCCTTCAGTAAATCGGCCCCTAAGGCCGCGTACACACGATCAGTCCAAACCGATGAAAACGGACTGAAGTCCAGTTTCATCGGTCCAAACCGATCGTGTGTCCTTTTGTCCTTCAGCCCAAAGTTTTAAAACTTGCTTTAAAATCGGACTGATGGATGCCTGACCATCGGTCCAAACCGATGGTTAGTACGCAAAAGCATTGGTTCAAAAACCCGCGCATGCTCAGAATCAAGTCAACGCATGCTTGGAAGCCTTGAACTTCATTTTTTTCCGCACATTGTTGTGTTTTACGTCACCGCGTTCTGACACGGTCGGTTTTTGAACTGATGGTGTGTACGCACATCAGACCATCAGACCATCAGTCTGTGAACCGATAAAAATGAACTTCAGTCCGTTTTCATCAGTTTCAATTTCCGACAGCAAAAATTTGACAGCTGGTTCTCAATTTTTCCGATGGCAAAAGTTTGTCTGGTTGCAATTCCGACGTGCAAAAAAACACACGTGCTCGGAATAAATTTTACGCATGCTCGGAATCATTGAACTTCATTTTTCTCGGCTCATTGTAATATTGTACGTCACTGACGTTCTTGACGGTCGGAATTTTGTGTGACCATGCGTATGCAAAACACAAGTTTGAACTAACATTCCACCTGAAATAAATCCACGGTTTTCTTGTCGGAATTTCCGATAATAAGTGTGTTTTAGGTAGGATAAAAAATGGGCACTATTGATTTTGGCCTCTACTATGGGTAAAAACAACAACTAACATACACTCCTGTGGTATGCCCGTGATCGCCAGGAGCAGGAACATTTTATTTGGGTTATTTTTTGGTGGAAGGTTATGGTAGTATCGAGAAATATACAGCTAAATATATATATAATTTTTTTTTTTACTATTTTGGGACAGTTTCCCTTTAATAATAATAAACAAATAATCAGTAGATATCTATTATCATTTACCACCAAAAGAAAGACCAATTTGTCCTGAAAAAAACAGCTGTATAATCCACCTGGATGCACAAAGTAGTTGCGGTGATATGTTTCATTTTTCTAACACATGTCAAAGTTGCAAAATTGGCTTAGGCATTTACCCTTAGGTGCGAAGGGGCTAAACCCTACTCTGGGCTGCTGTTAAATTTACCCAGGCGATGGGGTCCACCAGCACGCATGTCTTAAATGCTTCAACCATTTCAACCATTCACACAGACAGAAAGAAGCCTGTCGCAGTGGGGAATGAGTTAAGTATTTCAATATATTCTTTTCCCTTCTAACCAAACCAGCCTCCCTATCCCCACTTACTGCATGGTTAAATTTACCAACAGCCCGAAGGGTGGCTTTTATGTTCATCATGTGCTACTGTTTGTCATCTTAAGGCAGTCCATTTATCTGAATAGGCTGCCAATGAAAGATTTCTAAAGAAATGGTATCAGTGCTGTAGGGGAAGTTAGGGCTTAGTTTAATATTTTTTTTTTTCAGAAATTAAAGCATAAGTCCTCTATCCTCTAATATATTAATAAAAATGGGTTGACTAAACCATGGTAGACCACCATGGTGGTCTTTTTTTTGTATTCTTCCTGCAGAAGGTCTCAACTGGTGTAATATTCCCCATTCAGAGCTTGACATTGGAGAAGAAAGGCTCCCATACTGTTACACTGGGACTTCCAGACCCAGTCTGAATGTATTTCAATAGAGATGTCCTAGGGCAGGAGGTCAAAAGAGTTAGGCGGCGTACACACGACCGAGGTTCTCGCTGGAAACCAGCGAGAACCTCGCTGGAAGCTGCATTCCAGCGAGGACCTCGGCCGTGTGTACGCTCTCGGCGAGCTTCCCGTCGGGAAGCCCGTCGAGCAGAAATAGAGAGCACGCTCTCTATTTGCTTGATGGCCCGCCTGGATGAATGGCGTACACACGGCAGAGAACCTCGACGAGCAGAACACATCGTTCCGCCCGTCGAGGTTCTCTGCCGGCCGTCGAAATCGGCGACCCGCCCGTCGGGAATGGCAACCAGCCATTCATCCAGACGGGCCGTCGAGCAAATAGAGAGCGTGCTCTCTATTTCTGCTCGACGGGATTCCCGACGGGATGCTCGCCGAGAGCAAACACACGGCCGAGGTCCTCGCTGGAATGCAGCTTCCAGCGAGGTTCTCGCTGGTTTCCAGCGAGAACCTCGGTCGTGTGTACGCCGCTTTAGAGTAGGTTGGACCAGAGGTTGTCGAAAACTATAACAAATACCCCTCTGATACATGATTTAATTTATATTTCAATACACCTACATTTACAAAGTGTATGTGAAGACAAAAAATATGTATGTAGTGCATCTCTGCAATGCATTTTACCCTACAAGCACAGAAATATACCTGTTGATCAGCCAGAAATTAACTCAGTTGGGTATTCTTCAGCTCGAAAGGGACCAACTTTGGACCATGGAGTAAGTGTATCAGCACCAGAGAGAAGATGGGTATTGAAGCATATGTAAGTTTTTTTGTATATTGAAATTTTCAAGACACGTTTTTATGAAATTCAGAATTCATCTCAAGCCTGTTAGTTAGACGCTATTTCAAACTGTAAATCCCATGGCTAAAATATATGTGCAATAAATATTTAGGGATAACATCAGCCTCATCTGTAATGCCGCGTACACACGGTCGTTTTTTGTCTTGTAAAAAAACATAGGGCCAGATTCAGGTACATCTGCGCATTATTGGACCGGCGTAGCGCACCGCCTTTACGTTAGACTTGCGCAATGTAGCCGTGCAACCACCCTATTCTCGTCGCTTTTACGCAGAAATTAGCGCCTGCGCAACGTTATTTCTGAGGCGCAAGGCGGAGTAATACAAATTAGGAAGGACGTAGGCGTGTTACATTGAAATGAGCCGTGACCCCATGCAAATGAAAAGCCGGCCGGCTCGCGCATGCGCGCTTGAAGTAGACCATGTCAGCACCTCTGTGCGCATGCTCACAACTCGGGAACGGCGCAATCAGTGAAATTGGAAATGGACTAGGGCAAAATCATGAACTACGCAGACAGCATAAATAGACACACACAAACGCACTTCCATTGCAAAAGTACATCCCTTTGTTTCCCTTCCCATATAGCAAAGTGCTTTTGTTCCGTTGTTAGTTGCGTTGTGATTTGTATTTGTCAGATTTGTGTACTGTGTGATCTAGTGTTTGTTAGAAGATATTTGAAAGTGATTTTTGCTAAGTGTTTGTGAGAATTTTTGTTTGATAGTTTTTCTGTTTGTTTGTTTTCTTGCTTGATTGTTCCTGTTTGTTTTTGTGACTGCTTTTTGCTGAGTGTTGGTGAGAATTTTTGTTTGATAGTTTTCTGTTTGTTTGTTTGTTTTCTTGCTTGATTGGTCGTGCTTGTTTTTGTGAGTGATTTTTGTTGACTGGGAGTGATTTTTGGTCAGAGTATGACAGAGAGGAAGAGGAAATTAAATTTTTCTTTGAGGGAGAAACAAATTCTTGCCCGGGCCATTTCCGACTATGGGCGTTTCCTCCACGGCCCGGACAGTGCCAACACCACCCCGGCCAGAAGGAGAGAGATTTTGGACATGATCACTGACCAGGTGAATTCAGCGGGGGAGGGGGAGACACGGAACCGGTCTGGGATTGAGAAAAAGATAAATGACCTCCGGCGTCTGGTCAAAAAGAAGCTGGCCAAAATGCTTGCCCATGCCAGGGCCACAGGAGGGGGGCCACCATGCTGTGTTAGGCTGACAGCGGAGGAGTGTGCGGTGGCCCAGACCTTTCAGAGGCAAGAAGTGGAGGGCCTGCCCGGCTATGACTCAAGTCATGAAGGCGTGATGCCAGGTAAGGTTTTTTTTTCTATCAGGTGTGGGGGAGGGGGTGAAAGGGAATATGTGGCAAGTGTGTGGATCCTCCAACCTGTGAATGTTTTGTGTCATCAACAGATGTGCAGGAGGGTGCTGGACCATCCCCAGGACAGCAGCCTAATGAGGCCCCCCCGACAAGGCTGGAGTCCGCGGAGGAGGTAGAAGAGGAGGAGGTTGAGGAGGAGAAGTTTGAGGAGGAGGAGTCCATGTCAGGCACTGGACTCTTGTTTTTGGATGACTCTTCCCCTCTGGCTGGCAGCAGCCAGCCCTCCCTAAGGGGGAGCGGGGAGCCCCCCCTCCTCCCCCAACATGGCTCCCCTCCCAAGGGCCTCCCCTTCTCCCCGGCCACAAGCATCAGCTGGAGGCAGGAAGGCGACCCAGAAGACCAGGGGGGTGGCCGATCTCCTGCCCGTCACTCTGAGAAGGGACCAGTTCCTCCAGACCCGCCATTTGGGACAGGTCAGCCAGACATTGGTGCGGATGGAGGAGAGACTGTCCTCCATCAAGGATACGCTTGGGAACCTGGACTGCCACTCCCGGGCTTTCATAAACTGCCTTAACGACCTGCAGACTACATCAGCAGGCGTTGGGCAGGATGTGAGGGCCCTTACCCAGGCTATCCAGGCCAACACGGCAACACTAGGTGCTGCCCTGGACAGAATAGCCGTGGCCTTGGAGGGCAGGCCGCCAGGTGGGCAGAGACCAGGGGCTGCTCCTCCTTCCCCGGTTTACCCCCTCCCCCATGAGTCTCCCCAGAGGAGCCGGGGCCGTGGCCGGGGGCGCCCCAGGCGTGGCTCACGTCAAGGGCACTAATTTGTTTTTCCCCCTTTTTTTTTGGGCCTTTTTTTTTCCCTGGAATTTTTTTGATTTTGCTGGTTATTTTTATTTTTTTGGGTTGTGAATGCTGTTTGAATGTGGGGGTGACATTCCTGCCGGAAAAGGGGTGTCATCCTCAATTTTGGTGGAGAAGGGTTCCCCAGGACCAGGGAGAAGTGGTCCCCAGGTCTGTGTGAATGGTGTATGAATGTACAGTGACATAATTGGAGCCTTGGCGTGGCGTTGCTGCTCACAAGTCCTGCATGGTGGACTGGTGCCAATCCAATTTGATGAGGATGTGGGGTGTGTGTGCTAGGGACCACAGTGGTGTGCATGCATGCATTCTCATTGTGCCATGATTAATGTGTGTGTTTAACGTGCAAAGATGCATAATGTGAGCTGGCTCCTGGCTGCTCTTCCCTCAGAAGACGGGGTAACCTCGGTTAGGGGGGATTGTCTGGTTCAGGGGTCAGGTCATCATGTAGGTCAATCTGCAGGCCCTTTCTCACTGCGAAGTTGTGCAGCAGGCAACAGGCACCGATGATATGGCACACGAAGTTTGGGGAATACAACAGGGTCCCCCAGACTTATACAGGCATCGGAAACGTGACTTCAGGAGGCCAAAGGTGCGCTCCACCACTGCACATGTTTGGGCGTGGGCTTGATTGTATCTTTCTTCTCCTGGGGTTTGGGGGTTCCGGATAGGAGCCATATCTATCTATCTATCTATCTATCTATCTATCTATCTATCTATCTATCTATCTATCTATCTATCTATCTATATCTTTCAATCTATATCTATCTTTCTTTGTATGTATCTGTCTTTCTTTCTCTCTCTGTCTATCTATATTTCTTTATCTCACCCCACATCCCATCATTAACCCCCGCCGCGCCCCCCCCCCCCCCCCCACGGGCTGCTCAGTCTAAAATGCCCGGGCCTATTTTTTGTCCGAGTCCGGGCCTGCCTGCCACCCATGTCACTCACCAACCAGCCAGGTGTCCCCATACACGTTCTGATCGAATTCCATTCAGATGGGGCTCTGATTGTATATGTAGCTGTCATGGCTGGACCCTGGGTGTTTGGCACGGACGTGCCATATGAGGCCTTGGGCATCGACTATCACCTGTACGTTGATGGAATGCCAATGCTTTCGATTGCGGTACATGTGCTCTGTCTCCTGGGGGGGGCTGGAGTGCCACATGTGTGCAATCAATGGCCCCCACGGTGCGTTGTTGGTTTGATGATTTGGTTGGCCATGCGTCTGAGGATTGCAGGGACAACCTGGTGCACACATCTGCTCACGGAGGATTGTGACATCCCAGCCACCACTCCACTTGTACGCTGAAAAGAGCCACTGGCAAGGAAATGGAGTGTTGCCAGGACAGTGGCTGCACTGCATGTGAGAGTTGTGTTGGGCTGGTGATGTCCTCCTGCAGGGTTGTGGTTAATTCCAGGATGGCATGAGGGGTGAATCTGAAGATGCGATACACTTCACAATCACTCATGCCAAACAGGTCTATGCGTGTGCGGTATCATCTCCCGTGCCCTCCTCCGTGCCCTCCTCCTTCTTTGCTCATCTAAAGTCAGTAGTATAGCTATGCGCGACGATGCCCCTGGCATGTTGGCATACAGATTCTTGTGCAACACGTGTGACTGCTGAGCTCCTCACTAGCAGTGTTGCTTTATCTGACATGTAGACGATTTTTCTCTTTTTAGACCAGCTTTTATATGGTCTAATTTTAGACAGGACATTTTGCTGTTGCGCACACCGCGTAGCCTGCGCTGCCCCAACGTTCTTTTGTGGATCCCCGTAAGTCCCTCATTAGCATATTTGACTAGCAAATCAATGGTCTGTCTAGCGCAGTTTTGCTCGGACGGATGCGCCTGTCTAACGAAATTACGCTGGACAAAAAAAAGTAGATTTCTTGCGTATCTCGTTCTGGGAATGCCGTGCATCGAAACGCACGCGCACATTTAGACTTACGCCGCGCATCTCCTGTTGCGCAGGCGTAATCGCTCTGTGAATCTGGCCCATAGTTTTTTCTCATGAAACTTCATGTTAAAAAATGACGTTGCCTACACACCATCGTTTTCTGAAAATGCTCTTGCAAAGCGCGGTTACGTACAACACGTACGGCGGCATGCGCGGGTATAAAAACTTTGTTTTAAACGTTGTTTTAGCCCACACACGATCATTTTTTATGAAACAAAAAACAACATTTTGAAAAACGACATAAAAAATTGAAGCAGGTTCGATTTTTTTTTGGTAGTTTTTCAGAAGACAAAAAACGACGTAAAGCCCACACACAATAAAAATGAAGGAACACTAGTGTCGTTTAAATGTTACAAAGAATATAATAGAATATGAAAAAAGGAAATCAAGGATGCAAAAATTCAAAATGAACGACAGATTGCAAAAGATAGTAGGACAAACCCCCAAAAATTCTTTAAATATATTAATAGTAAAAAGGTCAAGTCTGAGCATGTAGGCCCTTTACAAAATAATCTAGAGTGGGTGACTGAGGACATAGAGAATGGGGGTGGGAGTGACACAGCCCCAAATCCACAATGGCTCAAAAGTGATATGGTCCAGAAATATTTAGACAGAATAAAGGTGGATAAAGCACCTGGACCAGATGGCATCCACCCACGGATCCTAAAAGAATTGAGCTCTGAAATTTCAAAGCCACTGTATCTAATATTTAGGGACTCATTAATGACAGGAATAGTACCACTGGATTGGCGTAGAGCCAATGTGGTGCCTATATTTAAAAAGGGAACAAAGTCTTTACCAAGTAACTATAGACCTGTTAGTTTAACTTCTATAGTTGGGAAGATACTGGAACGTTTAATTAAAGACCACATGGATGAGTTTTTGCTGGAAACAAACTATTTAAGCAGCAGACAGCATGGATTCATGAAAGACAGAAGTTGTCAGACAAACCTGATTTCTTTTTATGAAGAGGTAAGTAAAACCCTGGACAGAGGCGTAGCAGTGGACGTGGTATACTTGGATTTTGCAAAAGCGTTCGATACAGTTCCCCACACACGGCTCATGTGTAAGGTAAGGTCTACAGGATTAGATATATCAGTTTGTAAATGGATAGAAAACTGGCTTTAGTTGATCATAAGCTCAATAATGGCATGCAATGCCAAGCTGCGGTTTCCAAAGCGAGCAAAGTCCTTTCTTGTATTAAGAGAGGTATGGACTCCAGAGATAGAGATATAATTTTGCCGCTGTATAAATCATTAGTAAGACCTCATCTGGAATATGCAGTCCAGTTTTGGGCACCAGTTCTCAAAAAGGATATCGGAGAACTGGAGAAAGTGCAGAGAAGGGCAACTAAACTGATAAGAGGCATGGAGGAGCTCAGCTATGAGGAAAGATTAGAAAAACTGAATTTATTCACTCTTGAGAAGAGGAGAATAAGGGGGGATATGATCAACATGTACAAATATATAAGAGGTCCATATAGTGAACTTGGTGTTGAGTTATTCACTTTAAGGTCAACACTGAGGACAAGGGGGCACTCTTTACGTCTGGAGGAAAAGAGATTTCACCTCCAAATACGGAAAGGTTTCTTCACAGTAAGAGCTGTGAAAATGTGGAACAGACTCCCTCCAGAGGTGGTTCTGGCCAGCTCAGTAGATTGCTTTAAGAAGGGCCTGGATTCTTTCCTAAATACACATAATATAACCGAGTACTAAGTTCTGTAGGTAAAGTTGATCCGGGGTAAATCCGATTGCCTCTTGGGGGATCAGGAAGGAATTTTTTCCCCTCCGGTAGCAAATTGGATCATCGCTCTGCTGGGGTTTTTTGCCTTCCTCTGGATCAACTGTGGGTATGGAGTTGGGTGTATGGGATGTACTGTGTTTTATTTTGTTTGTCTATTTTTATTTTTTTATGGTTGAACTGGATGGACTTGTGTCTTTTTTCAACCTGACTAACTATGTAACTATGTAACTATGTAACAATCATTTTTTTTTTTTTATCTTAACTTTTTCTTTATTGTTTCTCATCATACAAAATTTGTGTATTTACTTACAGTGGAACATATAAAAAATACAAATTATACATAGATAATTAAGTAAATACCAACTTCACATTCCATGCACATACTGTAGGTTATCCTGCTCCCTCCCACCCTCCCTCCCACCCCCCCTCTAACCCTTCCCCCCGTACTGACCCCATCCCCACTCCCAGGTGTCAATTCTAATAAGGTTTTACTTTACCGTTTATTTATATAAGTATATGTATCTAGTTTTTTTTTAGTGCCGTACCACTGAGATGGGGGTTTACTCCATAAGAAGAAGGGTCGGAGTTAGGTCCTTCCTATGTTTAGTGTCTATTTGTTGGGGGGTTATTATTTTACAGTGTCGGGGGAAGCTGCCGGTTATATCGGTATTCTGTCTCTAAGCGGGGGCTCCTATATCTCTCAGCCATAGTCCCCAGACTCTCTCAAACCTTTTATAATTCCCTTGTTTTATAAAGGCCACTCTCTCGCTCCAGATCAGGGTATTGATAGTTTCGGTCCAGTTCCTAACAGAGGGGGGGACATGCGCCTGCCATCTTTGTGCAATTAACTTGCGTGCCTGGAAGAGGCCTCGCAGTACGCCCTCTAGGGTTCCCGGGGGAGTTCTATGGTCCTCTATATCCCCTAGGAGGCAAGTTCTAGCATCAGGCTCTAGGGAGGTCTTAAAGGTATTGTTAAGTTTATTAACGACTTCTGTCCAGTATCTGAAGAGCTTGGGGCATCTCCAGAACATATGGACAAGGTCGCCTGTAGCCTTACATCTAGGGCATTCATCGCTCCGGTTCCAACCTATTTGGAGCATTTTTTAGGGGTATAGTATAGTAGTATAGTAGACGCGATGTATTAAATAGAGGTGGGACAATCTCTGTGCTGGAGCGATGGATACCAGAGCCCCTCTATTTAGGATCCTATTCCACTGTTCTGTCGTTATCGATCCCAGGTCTCTTGCCCACTTTTCTCTGCTCCTAGTCACACCTGATTGATTTATAGCCCTAGCCCCCAGTTTGTCATATAGCACTGAGATTAGACCTTTCGCTGTATTAGCTTGAGCTATTTTAATAAGAATGGGAGTCTGGATCCTATCTACCGAATAGGTCTTAGCCTGAGTCTGGATGGCATGCCTAATTTGAAGATATTTGAAAAACGTCTTATTTGGTATATTGAATTCAAGTTTTAGATCTGAGAATGATTTCATAAGGTTGCCCTCATATAGGTGGGTTAATCGTGTGATTCCCTGACTCTCCCAGATTTTACACTTTTCTACTCCCGCTACTTCTGGCAAGTTTTTATTGTTCCAGAGGGGGGCCAACTCAGTTATCCCAGAGTAACCCAGTAAAGACTTTGTTGTCTGCCACACTTTGTTTAGTAATTTTATAGTCGGGCATTTATGGGCAAATGAGTTTGCCTCCAGGGCTTCTACCAATGTTTTATGTGGGGCCTCGGTTAGTATTAACAATCATTAGTAGTTGGTATTAGCAATCATTTCTTCGGTCTGGGATTCCACATCCTGCAATCTGCTGTAGCACACACAATCATTTTAAATGACGTTTTTTTAAACGTTATTTTATTTCATCACAAAAAACGACCATGTGTATGCGGCATAAGGCTTTGAATTTAAATCCAGTATGAAAATAGTTAAAATCTTCATGCTTATAGCAAAATGAACCTATTGGATTATTGACAGGTGAAGTTATTTTTATAACTTTTCATTGAGTGGATGTTGCTAGGTATAAAAGATCACCAAGAGTGGGGAACGAGGGCCAGTGTTAATCAATGGAAGGCAATAGGGATATCATTTAACAGCCAGTTTCTTCACTGCACAGTACCACACACAGGGGTGCAAAATGAGTGAGGATGATTGAAGTGGAATGACAAATAGGTTTTAGGCCCAGACAGGGCTATAATCATCTCCCTTGTATGTTGACTATAGGATCATAATCAATGCTAGATAAATAATGCAATCTAGAATGAACAACTGGGGTTTCTAATTATTACCTAATCTAAAAAAAAGTGTACTGTGAATTGATTACTGTTATATCATCCGCTGCAGGCAAATCTTGTATGAGATTACGGCTAAAGGAGTTATCAGTGTAAAGTGAGCGTTACATAAAAACAAAGAAACAAGGAAGAGCGAATGCAGAAATAGACAAAGTGGTCCCTAGAGCCAGACCTTTTTTATTTTTATATATTTTAAACCTTTTTGTCTGAGTATAAATCTTTATCCAAGCATATTTAAATAGACATCAACTATTTGTTAATTACAATAAGGTTACAATAAACTTCAAGCAGAGGTAGTGAGACAGTCAAAAGTAAATGGCTTCAAACATAGATCTACAGTATACTCAGACAATAAAGTTAAAGCAAAACAAAAACAAAAAAATAAATGGGCAGACTTGATGGGCTACTTGTTTTTTTCTTTTACTTTTCACTTGCTTTGTTTAAGGTCAAGAAAAGGCCCAGAACAAAAGGAACCTGGGTGCAGGGCCCAAATGACTGGGGTTGCTGGGGAAGGTTGCACAAGCCAGTTCCTAAGTAAGGGGGTAGGTCTAGGACATGGGTCTTCAAACTATGGCCCTCCAGTTGTTCAGGAACTACAATTCCCATCATGCCTAGTCATGTCTGTGAATGTCAGAGTTTTACAATGCCTCATGGGATGTGTAGTTCCGCCACAGCTGGAGGGCCGTAGTTTGAGGATCCCTGGTCTAGGAGGTGTGGAGGATTTTTTGGGTAATGGCAGGGATAGGAGGAGCAGCCTTCGGTACTGGAATGCACGGGGCGGGGGTTTGTTTCAGTTGAGGGTTAGCAGGAGAAGAGGCAACATCACATAAATATTTTATTTCCCTCCCTCCCTGTTTTTAAGCTCTGTGGTTTGTTTAATGGTGTTTTATTGTTTTAGATTGGTGGATACAAGGGTCTCTGGTTCGTGAAGGTCGGAATGGTGGAAGGTATACAGTATTTGGTGTGGAACGGGTTGGGCTTATCTCGGTATGGGTACCTTCCCTATCTGGAAATTATGGGATAACGGTCATTGGGCTGCATTGGGTAAGAAGGTGGCTATAGTTTGTCCCTGAGCTGGTGAGACCGCAGCTAGGGGCCAGGATGCCAGGGTGGTGGTGGAATAGCCGATGCGATAGAATACCTTCCTTCATGAACCTTAGACATAGCAGTCAGTATGTATAATAAAAAAGTTGTTATAAATATATTTAAAGTTTAAAGTTAATTTTATAAAAGTTATGGTTGTTAATAAAGGGGCCATACGGCCATTTAATTCAGAAGGTGTGGCGTGTTTTCCTTAGGTATTCTAAGGGGAAGAATTTTGGGGGTTAAAGCCTCGTACACACAGGCCAGAATCTTGTCAGGAAAAAAAACGAGATTTTTGCTGACGAGATTCTTGGCAACAATCTCTTGCCGCTCGAGTGTACACACACTCCTTTCAAAAGAACCATGTTTTTTTGGAAAGGCAAGAACGTGGTGATGTCATCATGTTCTCATGTACGACGAGCATGTGCACGTCACATTCGATGCCGTCGCCGCCATCTTGCTTCACCCTACCTATGCCGTGGAAGCTACCACGCATGCGTAAAAGTCATTTCGAGCATGCGCGGGTTTCCACGGCGACAGGTAAGTATACAGGCGCTCGGGTTTCTCGTCTGGAAACAGGCCGACAAAAATCTCAACGAGAAAATAGAGAGCAGGATCTCTATTTTTCTTATCGAGATTCTGGGCAGATTTCCAGATGAGAAACCTGAAAGCCTCGTACACACTCTGCCAGCAGTTTTCTTGCTGGTTCTTGTCGAGAAAACCGAGCGTGTGTACAAAACGAAAGAGTTGCATTGGGGCAGACGGCACATCAGCCATACACCAGTCATGTCTCAATGTTTTTGATCTTAGCCTTATATTTAAAAAACTGCCCTTCTCAATCTTATTCACATTCCTAATTTATTTAAAAGTTTAATTCATGCTCTTTGTTTCTCAACACTGTACATATTAAAGCGGTACTAAAACCAACAAAAAAATGGTATTATGTTGCGGCTTAGTAATCCCTAAGGCTGCTTTCACACTGGGGTGGCTGGAGTTGACGGTAAAACGCAGCTACTTTTAGTAGAGCTTTACCGTAATTTTAGCAGCGATATTCGGCTGTTAGCGGGACTGAATAAAGGGTAAAATGCGCCAAAGCCCTTTGCATTCATTTCAATGGGCAGAAGCGGTGGAGGAGTGGTGTGTACACCCAGATCCAGACCCCACTGTGGCTCTGGGCTCCATCTGCTTAGCTGGTGGCTGGGGGAGGACGATGACTAGTTAACCACTTCAGCCCTGGAAGGATTTTCCCCCTTAATGACTAGACCATTTTTTGCGATGCGGCACTGCGTCGCTTTAACTGACAATTGAGCAGTCATGCAACGTTGTTTTTGCGCTATAAACAAAAAAAGTGTGATCATTTAAAAAAAAATAAACCTTTTTGTCCTTTTAGTTTTTGCTATAATAAATATCCCCCCCAAAAAATATAAAGCAGGGAGGACAGGACCTGGTTATGCTGTCTGGTATAGCCTACTAATTGCTTGAATCAAAAACTGAGTATCATAATTCAAATTAGTTGGCAGGTAAAACAGTTCATATATGTATTTGAGCTGTGCATTTTGCGGTGTGTATCTGGACTGGAGTTGAGCTTTAGGGAATTTTGTGACGGGTATCGGTCTAGATGACTCACAAAAGAATAAGTGTGTGTATATCCAAGACATTCTAGTTTGGCTGTCTACATCACAAAACCTGTGTGCTTATTTACGGTACTTAAGAAAATGTGTGTGGTTACATTTAATATTTATGTGAATAATAGATATAGAAAAAAAATAAAAAATATAAAGCGTCTACAAAATAGGGGATATATTTATGGCATTTTTATTATATATTTTTTGTTTTACTAGTAATGGCAGCGATCTGCGATTTTTATTGGGACTGCGACATTGCGGCGACAGATCGTACACTTTTGACACATTTTTGGGACCACTGACATTTATACAGCGAACAAAGCTAAACAAAAGCCACTGATTACTGTATACATGTCACTGGCAGGGAAGGGGTTAACACTAGGGGTGATCAAGGGGTTAAATTTGTGTCCTAAGGAATGATTCTAACTGTGGGAGGATGGGACTGCCTGAAGGAGGAGACATATCGCTGTTTATACTTATTATGAACAACAGATGTGTCATCCTCACCTCTGACAGAACAAAGCTCTTTCTGTTTACATTTACAGATCTCCATTCTGTGCCTCTCAAGAGCGATCGCGGGTGCCCGGTGAACATCGCGGCCCCAGGCATGCGCATCGGCTCCGTCGTCACGACAGGGCCGCCCCCCTAGTGGTCTTAAAGCGGCTGGCGTGTACCTATGGCGATTTGCCCAGTACAGTACCTGCTGCCGAGAATGTGTTTTTAGCACGACAGCATCGTGCTGATTCTCGGCGACAGGGTGCCGACATCTCGCACTCGCTGGAATAGTAAAAGCACATTCCGGCGAGCGTGTCATAGAAGCAATGGGGATCCGACGTGGATTCCCGCCAATTCTACACGTAGGCGGCGTTTGTTATGAATCCTGAGGGGGAACTCCCCGCCGGATTTTAAATAAAAATCCGGCATTGGTTCCCTCCTCAGGAGCATACCGGGCCCTTAGGTCTGTTATGGGTTGTAAGGAGACCCCCCTACGCCGAAAAAATGGCGTGGGGGTCCCCCCACAATCCATACCAGACCCGTATCCAAAGCACGCCGCCCGGCCGGCCCCTCCTGAGCCGTACCGGGCAGCATGCCCTCAACATGGGGGGGTCAGGTGCTCTGGGGCAGGGGGGCGCACTGCGGCCCCCCCACCCCAGAGCACCCTGTCCCCATGTTGATGAGGACAGGGCCCCTTCCCGACAACCCTGGCCGTTGGTTGTCGGGGTATGCGGGCGGGAGGCTTATCGGAATCTGGGAGCCCACTTTAATAAGGGGGCCCCCAGATACCGGCCCCCCACCCTAAGTGAATGAGTATGGGGTACATCGTACCCCTACCCATTCACCTGCAAGAAAAGTGTTAACACAAATAAACCACACAGGGTATTAAAATATATTATTAGTTGGCCGCCGGGGGGGCGGGGTGGCCGCTTTTATAAAAGCGCCCCCCTCCGGCGGGCTTCCTCCGACATCTTCGGTGGGGGGGTGGGTGCCGCTGTTCTTCGCCGCCGTCTGGTTCTCTTCCGTCTTTGGCGGGGGGTGGTGTGCTTCTGTCGGCTTCTGTCTTCTTCTTGTTTCTTTTGCTGTCTTCTTGCTTCTTCTTCTTCTGCTGTCTTCGCTTCTTCTTTCCTTTAGATGTTGACACGTCGCTTCCTTTCGCTGCAATGCCGGGTGTGGTGGCTCACACCGACTTATATAAGCCACCTACGACGTCACAGTACCATCATTACCCGGTACCTACCCACGTGATACCTACCCACGGGTGGTCGCTAACAAACGCCGCCCACGTGTAGAATTGAGGGGAATCAACGTTGGATTCCCGTCGCTACTACGACAGCTTTGTCTCTATCGTGGCAAGCCAGCTCGGCGCTGGCTCCCACGATGGGGCTCGCAGGTGGTCAATCTCGCTGAGAAAAGGAGCGAGATTGACACAATATCGTGGTCACCTACTGTATAACGGCGGCGGCTGGACGTCTAGTGGTTAAAGCGGTAAAGGTAAATGTTTTTTCACCTTAAAGCATCCTGTGCATTAAGGTGAAAAAACATCCGACGGTACCGGCCCCCCCGAACCCCCGTTTTACTTACCTGACCCCTCGAAGGTCCCGCGCGTGTCCATGTGATCCTCTTCGGTTCCCAGCCTGGCCATTGATTGGCTAGGCTGGATGGATTGATAGCATCGCAGCCATTGGCTGGCGCTGCTGTCAATCACATCCAGTGACGCGGCCCCCCGGGGGGCAGGGCCGAGTGATACAGTCGGGGGCTATGCCTGCCGCTGTATCACGGGAGTGTGCTCGCAAAAGCTTTCCACCATGCTCGCTCGCTCTCATGAAGGTGGAAAGCTTTTGCGAGGAGGAGCCGAGACAGCCGCCGAGGGACCCCAGAAGACAGGGTTAGGGTACACTCTGTGCAAAACGAGCTGCATAGTGGAGGTAAGTATAACATGTTTGTTATTTAAAAAAAAAAAAACTTTGCCTTTAGTGTTCCTTTAATGTTATTAGGCATAGTTCTTATCTTTATTCAGCAGTTCGGACAATTTAATCAGACTCCCGACGTCCTCTTCTATACCGATCTGCCGGGGAATGCAATTGACAGGAACCGCAGCACAAGGATTACTCAGACTGAGCATTTGATAGGCTGTGAGGAGGTGTTATATCACCTCCTCACCACCTGTTTAACCACTTCCCGCCCGGCCAATAGCAGATTTACGGCCGGGAAGTGGTTATGAAATCGTGACTAGACGTTCTCAAACGTCTAGCACGATTTCAATGCCGCGCGCGCCCGTGGGGGCGCGCAGCGCGGCGATCGTTGATGCGGGGTGTCAGTCTGACACCCTGCATCACCGATCTCGGTAACGAGTCTCCGGCGGAGGCTCGCTACCACGTGATCAGCCGTGTCCAATCACGGCTGATCACGATGTAAACAGGAAGAGCCGCCGACGGCTCTTCCTCACTCGCGTCTGACAGACGCGAGTACAGGAGAGCCGATCGGCGGCTCTCCTGACAGGGGGGGTTCGCGCTGATTGTTTATCAGCGCAGCCCATCCTTGTATGCCCACACTACCACCAGGGATGCCCACACTGGCAGGGCAAAAAAAAAAACTTAAAAAAAAAAAAAAACACAGGATAAAAAAATCAATAAAAATACAGGTAAAAAAAAAAAAACATGCCAGTTAGTGCCCACACATGGGCACTGACTGGCAACATATACATCAGTGCCACCCTGCAGTGTGCTTCAGTGCCACCCGTCCGTGCCGATACATGCCCAGTGCCCACCTATCAGTGCCCATATGTGCCACCCATAAGTACCCATCAGTGCCACCCATAAGTGCCGCCTATGAGTTCCAAGTGCCGCCTATGAGTGCCCATTAGTGCCGCCTATGAGTGCCCATCAGTGCTGCCTAAGAGTGCCCATCAGTGCCGCCTAAGAGTGCCCATCAGTGCCGCCTAAGAGTGCCCATCAGTGCCGCCTAAGAGTGCCCATCAGTGCCACCTAAGAGTGCCCATCAGTGCCGCCTAAGAGTGCCCATCAGTGCCACCTATGAGTGCCCATCAGTGTCGCATACCAGCGCCGCCTATCAGTGCCCATCAATGCCACCTCATCGGTGCCCATCAGTACTACCTCATCAGTGCCGCCATATCAGTGCCCGTAATTGAAAGAGAAAACATACTTATTTACAAAAAAGTTAACAGAAAAAAATAAAAATGTATTTTTTTTTCTAAATTTCCAGTCTTTTATTAGTTGTTGCGCAAAAAATAAAAACCGCAGAGGCGATCAAATACCACCAAAAGAAAGCTCTATTTGTGGGGAAAAAAGGACGCCAATTTTGTTTGGGTGCAGTGTAGCATGACCGCGCAATTGTCATTCAAAGTGCGACAGTGCTGAAAGCTGAAAATTGGCTTGGGCGGGAAGGTGCGTAAGTGCCTGGTATGGAAGTGGTTAAACCCTGCAGCTTGCACACGGTTGCGGGAAGCCCCTCATTGACTTATATGGGCCTCATATGGCAGGCATTACTGCTTGCTGAACCCAACAGTGCGGACAATTTTTACCGCACTGTGATGTAAAGCATTTTGTCTGTGGCATATGTACATCCCCCTCTGCTGCCTTTGCAGCTTACAGTTGAGTTCCAGTCATTTATTTATTTATTAAAAGTCAGCAGCTACAAAAAGTGTATCAGCCTTCTATGAGTATTTTTTGTACTTGCATGGATGTTCAATTCCATGCAATAGGTTGATTAATGTTAAAATTGTACTATTATACTAATGTTCAAATATGGTCACTTTATAGACGTATGTATGCTTTAAATGACATTCAGCCTATGAAGAAGGACCTAGGGGTCTGAAATATGTCAGGTGTTATCTCCTACAGCTACGTGCAATAGCCCTTCACACCAGAGGGCATTTATATTCATGCCTGTATTTTTGTACTGCAATTGTTTTCTTTTTTCCTGTATAGATTAACAAATGTTTCCAATAATCAATACTTTTTAAATACTCACCTGTTCGGTCCTAAAAATCCTGAGGGGCTATGCTGTACCTATGAGCACTAGGTTTGTCTTTTCGCTTATTGGATTGGCCAGACCAGGCCATACACACACTGGGCCAGATTCAGATACAATTACATTGGCGCAGAGTATCATAGATAGACTACGCTGCCGTATTTTACCAGGCTGTACAACGAATCCTGGTAGATTTTGTCCCTTACGGTACGGCGGCGTAGTGTATTTCTCGCCACGTAATCGAAATACGCGATTAGGGGGCGTGAAGCATTTAAATTAGGCGCGTCCCCGCGGCGATCGAACTGCGCATGCTCCGTTCAGAAATTTCCCGCTGTGCATTGCGCGAAATAACGTCGATACGTCATTCGTTGTTTGAGTAGCGTCGTTTACGGACATTCCTATTCCCGGACGTTTTACGTCAAAAATAAAAAAAGACGTCGGAAAACTTTGAAATTAGACGCGGGAACGATGGCCATACTTAACATTGGCTGTCTAATATTAGACCAGAAAAAATCTGGTATAACTTTACGAGGCAAAAAGATGACTAAAGATGCCGTAAGAGATTGCGATTGACGTTCGTAACTTCGTGGATCGTCAGCAAAAGCTCATTTGCATACCCCGACGCGGAAAACGACCGAAACTCCACCCAGCGGCCACAATTTTATTGCAGCGTAGATCTGAAGGCGTGCGAACACGTAAACCAGTCGGATTGATGCCCGCAGCCATATTTTCATGGTTTGAGGTTTCAGAGTAGTGAAAAAACGCGCGTAATTCGAAAGTACTCCAGTCTAACGCGAGATAGACAGGAGTAATCGCTCTGTGAATCTGGCCCACTGTCTGTAAGAGAACTGTCAGCGTGCTCCGGGCGCACGTGCGCAGATGCACCACTGCTCGTGCGCGGAGGAGCGTGCACATCTGCGGGAGTGCATCCACACGTTCCCTTGACGCCAGACGGCCTATTTAAGGGGTGCACTGATCCCAGTCTAGGGCTGTTCCGGTACCTGTATCCTGTGTTTACCTGCCTGTCACCTGCTATTGTACCTTGGCTTTCCCTGACCCTGTTACTGGACTTCGCTAATCGCTACACTTCTGATTATCGGTTCCTGAACTTGGCTCCCTATTCTGACCTTTCTTGATGACTTTGCACCTTGCTGCCCGTCTGTTACTGTACCCGGCTATCTGTGTGACTACGTTCCTGTCTCCTGTTTGGCCCTCTACTCTTCTTCCCGGGTATCTGCAACTCCGTGCTGCGACTTGCTGGAATCCAAGAATCACATCATCTGCTTCAGGCTTCCGGAGCTTCATCTGCAGGCACTCGTGTCCTTCCGGGCCCTTGGTTTCTCTTGTCTCCACTCTCAGCGGGACCAGGGCCGGAGATACAAGAGAGGCTGACCTCGTCACTTCAGACTCCATCCAGGTACGTGACACTGTCAATCTTCTATCTTTTAGTACGTAACAGTTGTCAATGAAACACGTGACCCTGTTGGAAGATGTCCCTTTTATTCCTGATCTGGTGAAAACTCCAAATTTTCTGTTTTTCCTCATTTCAGTCCTGTTGACAATGTTCAGAGCAATAAAAAATGTCACCATGACAAATAAAGTAATAAAAACAGGATTTCTAACCAGTCAACACTCAGCACAAAAAGTTATGGTTTATACACACTTTAATGCACTAAATACAGCTATTGAAGTTCTTAAGAATAACCCGGCTTCAAGGAAAAAAAAAAGGATCTCAGATTTACTGCCTGCTATCCTCTATTGTGGGAATAACGTGTATTTTTTCACATTAAAGCTGTAAAATGTATCTCTGTGCATAATGAGTAATCTCAGTGCTACTCTGTTAATTAATTTGCACTAAATCTTACTGCAGGACGCTGTTATGCATAAGACGTCATTGTGTGAACATGTACGCAGATAACAGGTTTCCCTGCGCAATCCCCTGAGATTTAGTCTTTAATGGATAAAGACTTCAGGGTGAGAGAATTAGAATAGCAATATAATGTTTATGCCATTAAATGAAGGATAGGCATTAATGACCCCAGCACCTGGATAAAGTCAGGAATTGGTGTTCACAATAGGAATTATAACTGGTGTAGGAGGGGTATAGGAAAGGTATGGAGGGCTGTGATAATGATGCATATATGGGATGTTACATTCATAAAGAATATATTTTTATCACTGGAAAAGCTAAAACATACAAGGACAGAAAGCAGCCACAGTAACAATAGTGGTTTCTTTTATTTATTTGTAAGGGTTTTGAAAAGCTTGCATGCAATTCAGATTTACCAATGCAATGACACAGTAACCATTTACAGAGCGATAGGAAATACAATACAAAGTACTTTGTATGTGGTTACATACGTAACAACGCATTCATGGAAATGCGAAATTAATGACTACGTAGTACAGTATAACTCAAGAATATACACCATGGGTCTTCAAACTACGGCCCTCCAGTTGTTCAGGAACTACAATTCCCATAATGCCTAGTCATGTCTGTGAATGTCAGTGTGTTACAATGCCTCATGGGATGTGTAGTTCTACAACATCTGGAGGGCCGTAGTTTGAGGATCCCTGATATACACTATATTGTATAATACAGCCTTGTGCTATAATTAAAGTTCTTGTTTTCTTGTTTTTCTTTTAACCACTTGGTATCCCTGCTATAGTGAAAAGATGGCCACAAGGTGGCTCTCAATTGCCAGGAGGACGTCTATAGACGTCCTCGGCTCCTCCGGCCACTGGGGGGCGTGCGCGCCGCATCACTGCAGTGCCGATGCGCGTGCCTGGCGACCGTGATGTCCGCCAGGCTACCACGATCATCGGCGGTTACACAGACAAGGACATGGATCTGTGTGTGTGTAGACACACAGATCCACGTTCTGTCAGGGAGAGGAGACCGATGCTGTATCCTTTGTACATAGGGACACAGATTGGTCACCTCCCTCAGTCAGTCCCCTCCCCCCACAGTTAGAAACACTATGCAGGGCACACATTTAACCCCTTCCTCGCCCCCTAGTGTTAACCCCTTCCCTGCCAGTCACATTTACACAGTTATCAGTGCATATTTATAGCACTGTTTGCTGTATAATTGTGAATGGTCCAAAAAATGTGTCAAAAGTGTCCGATGTGTCCGCCATAATGTCGCAGTCCCAATAAAAATCGCAATTCGCAGCCATTACAAGTAAAAAATAATAATTAAAACAAAATCATAATTCTGTCCCCTATTTTGTAGGCCCTATAATTTTTGCGCAAACCAGTCGCTTATTGCGATTTTTTTTTTATAACAAAAATATGTAGAAGAATACGTATCGGCCTAAACTGAGAAAAACATTTTTTTTACAAAAAATTTATTATAGCAAAAAGTATTGCCGCTCTTTTTTTGTTAACCACTTTCCCAACGCGCCATAGGCATTTTACTGCTACGGCGCGGTGGAGTTATCTTGGTACGACATCCCTGGGACGTCGTCCTTCACTTGCGCGATTGCGCGTCCCCTGGGACACGCTCGCGAAAGTGTCCGTGCCTGCCGGGTCTAGAAGACCCGGCGCATCACGGATCACGGTAAATTGCCGCTGATAGCGGCCGTTTACCACGTGATCGCGCCGTCGAATGACGGCGCGATCACTTGTAAACAAACCGGCGTCATTTGATGACGCCGGTTCCTCCCTCTCCTGCGTCTCCTCTCTGTACCGTTCGGTACAGTGTGCGAGGAGAGGGGGGGAGCGGGGTGTCAGCAGCTGAGCTGTGGCTGGATCTGTGACAAATGCAGTCACAGATCCAGCCATCCCTCAATCCATCCCAGCTCTGCAGTACCCCAGTACCCAGCAATCCCCCCAGTACCCAGCAATCCCCCAGAACCCAACAATCCCCCAGTACTCAACAATACCCCAATACCCAACAATCCCCCAGTACCCAACAATCCCCCAGTACCCAACAATACCCCAATACCCAACAATACCCCAATACCCAGCAATACCCCAATACTCAGCAATACCCCAGTACTCAACAATACCCCAATACTCGGCAATACCCCAATACTCGGGAATACCCCAGTACTCGGCAATACCCCAGTACTTGGCAATACCCCAGTACTCGGCAATACCCCAATACTCGGCAATACCCCAATACTCGGCAATACCCCAATACCCTGCATGATACTTTGCAATACCCCAATACTCTGCAATACCGCCTATGGGGATTTTTAAGTAGCGAAGTTTGGCGCCATTCCACGAGTGTGCGCAATTTTGAAGTGTGACATGTTGGGTATCTATTTACTCGGCGTAACTTCATCTTTCACATTATGAAAAAAAATTGGGCTAACTTTACTGTTTTGTTTTGTTTTAAGCACAAAACAGTTTTTTTTTTAAAAACATGCGTTCAATAAATTTCTGCGAAAATACCGTGCGAGATAAAAAGTTGTAACGGCCGCCATTGTATTCTCTAGGGTCTTTGCTAAAAAAGCATATATAATGTTTGGGGGTTCTATGTAATTTTCTAGCAAATAAATGATGATTTTTCCATGTAGGAGAGAAATGTCAGAATTGGTCTGGGTGTTCCAGAACGCCTGATGGTGCTCCCTGCATGTTGGGCCTCTGTATGTGGCCACGCTGTGTAAAAGTCTCACACATGGGGTATCGCCATACTCGGGAGGAATAGCAGAATGTGTTTTGGGGTGTAATTTGTGGTATGCATATGCTGTGTGTGAGAAATAATCTGCTAATATGACAGAAACAAGTTTTTTTTTTTTTTTTTTTTACAGAATTTTCAGTCGTTTTTCTTTTATAGCGCAAAAAATAAAAAAACCCAGAGGTGATCAAATACCACCAAAAGAAAGCTCTATTTGTGTGAAAAAAAGGACAAAAATTTCAAATGGGTACAATGTTGTATGACTGAGTAATTGTCATTCAAATTGTGAGAGCACCGAAAGCTGAAAATTGGTCTGGTTAGGAAGGGGGTTTAAGTGCCCAGTGGTCAAGTGGTTAATAGCGCAAAAAAAAAAAAAACGCAGAGGTGATCAAATACCACCAAAAGAAAGCACTATTTGTGGGGAAAAAAGGACGTCATTTTTGTTTGGGAGCCACGTCACACGACCGCGCAATTGTCAGTTAAAGCGATGCAGTGCCAGAAGCTGGAATTTCGCCTGGGCAGAAAGCGGGTATATGTGCCCAGTAAGCAAGTGGTTAAAACGAGCAAGTGGTTAGAACGAGTGCTCCCGTCTCATTATTTGCTTCTGAGCATGCACGTTTTTTTCACGTCGTTAAAGCCCACACACGTCCATTTTTTACGACGTTAAAAACGACAACGTAAAAAACGTCGTGAAAAATTAGAGCATGTTCTAAATTTTTAATGCCCATTTTTTACATCGTGAAAGATGCTCTGGAGCGATCGTTTTTAATGACATAAAAAAAAAAGGCATTTTTTACAACCCGAAAAACGGTCGTGTGTACGCGGCATAAGTGCTGTCAGTTTCCTACAGCCTCCTTTTCTCAAAGTAGGTTTACCAATGGCAACAGTAAGCCATGTTTGTGTAAAATGTGTAGAAATGGCCACTTGCAGCCTCCATCTGAAGCCCAGTTGACAATTGGGAGGCAAGGACAGAGATTGTCACTCTTTAATAGGAAGGGCCTGGACCCTGGCATTGATCTGTTTACTGTAGGCACTGGTGATATCAATGGGCTTCACTTCTGCCTCCTAGGAGATCTGAGCACTGCTACTGCTAGTGTTTATTGTAAGTAATTTTCCTTTCTCTTGTGTTTTTTTTTTAAATATAGCTTTTTATTAGCAGATTTGATTTAGGGGTAAAAGTTAAGCAGACCTTGCATTTTATCAGGATGTGCAAATTTGTTCACAGTTATTACTTCTGTTATGTACCTAAAGATATTTGATAATGTGTATGTAAAACATGACTGCTGAGAAGCTTAAGCTTGTCTTAACACCCTTTATTTAAACCACCACAAAACCGTTCCCCCCCAAGAAGACACATAGACCACTTTAAGTTGGAAGTAGGGCAAGGCCACAGTTTTTTATTGAACATAAGTATTACCTTCAAAATATCAGTAACCATATACAACAAACCGTATAGTCTAAGAGGCCTGTCTCCACCATCAGTGTGAGGCAGGCATTAAACTGACCCATAATTAAACTTAAGGGCATAGCCCATAAAGTAATGGCAACTGCTCGCAAGGTAAAACTGCACAAAAGCTGTGACGAAAACACACAACGGGCGGGTGGATGGGCAACTCGTGTGACGGCAAATTCTCCTGAGAGTAGTGGGGAGTGCCTCTGCGTAGCCTTTTGTAGAGTTCCGGCTCCAGCCGGTCACCTCGTGCCATTGTAGCCAATCCCAAAGGAGCCAATCTGACTCAATGATTATGTTGATGCCCTGCTTAGTTGCCAAGCATCCAGCAGTCAAGGCTCCCTTTCCTTAGAGCAGGGCAGGTCAAGGGGCCCTCAATAGTGATGCTTACAGTACATGTGCAGAAAAGAAGTCCATTACTTTAGGATGCATGCAACTATATTTAACTGGCTTCACAGAGAAGGACACAAGTAGAGATCTGTCATTCTTTTTTTTTTATTGTTTATTTATACGTTTTTGCAAGACATTCAAAAGAAAATGCATTGGAAACATTAACATTTTGAAGAGATGCAGGTATACACTGTCTTAAAGAACTACAGAATACACTTAAATTGTACAAGGTGAGGAACAGCGATGTGATTAAACAGTTGCCTTGAGTGGGAGAAAAAAAAAAGAAAAATTCATTCCCATGAATAAGAGAAGAAATAAAAAATAATAATAATAAAAAAGTAGTAAAATTAGTTCAAAACAGCCTATTATCACAGCTGTACAGGAGTAGTAAAGGTAATGGAAACATACTGTATAACCTCATACAAAGAGCTGTACAAAAAGAAAGGTAGTTATTATGAAAACTCAAAGGAACGTGTAAGGAACTGAAGTTAACTGACTGGTACATTTCCTTCAAAACCATATAGTGAGTCATCCCATGCTGACCATGTTTCAGAAAATTTTAGCTCTGAACCCTCCACTATAGCCGTCAGACGTTCCATTCTACGTATGTAAGCCACAGTAGTGAGCAGTTGTGGGAGTGTTGGAGGTGAGGTGGACAACCATAACCTAGGAATGACCCGTTTGGCAGCCAACAAAATGAAAGACATTAGTCGGCGCAGACCCTTAGAAACCCCAGGAAAAGGGAGACCTAGCAAATAGTGCATGGGCTTCAAAGGGACAGGAATATTAACCAGTGTCTCCAACAACTGCTAGACTTGAAGCCAGAATTGATGAACAAGGGGACATTCCCAAAAAATATGATAGTGAGAGCCCACAGCATTATTACATCTCCAGCATTGTTTAGAGATTGTACGAATGCGGGCATGTAAAATATCCGGAGTCCTATACCAGTGCATCAGGACATTGTATGCGGTTTCCTTATGGGCCACACATCAAGAGGTCCTGGATGTATGTCTCCAGGTGCTCTCCCAATCCAACAAGGAAATGTCATGTTTCAAGATCTGAGACCATTTGCCCATATAGGGCCAGATTCAGGTAGTCCAGAGCATCTTTGCTCTGGAGTAACGCTTCTCATTTGCGTTGCGCTGCCGAAATTTTAGGAGCAAGTGCTGTCATTCACGAAGCACTTGCTCCTAAAGTTGCGGCAGCGCATCACAAATGAGCCGGCGGAATTCAAATTTAGCGGGTACGGGGAGTGTAGTATGCTAACTACGCGCGATCCCGCCGCCAACGTACTGCGCATGCGTCGAGTGTCAAAACATCCCCGTGCGCATGCTCCAAAATCTGTGAATGAACGTCAATGACGTCACATTCCCATTCATGACCGTTTTACGCAAGCGACGTTTTTTTTTTTTTTTCCGACGCGATGACGACGCCTATACCTAACATAGGATACTCCAACCCCATGTAGGTATATCTATGCGCCGCGTATCCCGTCCGGAAACGTCGTATCGTCATTGCGTCGCGCCGGATTTCGATCGTGAATTGCCGATTTCCGCTCATTAACATATTTTTTGAGCGTAAATCGGCGGGAACGCCCCCGGCGCCATTTTTAAGTTGAAGTAACGATGCGATGGCGAAACTCAGTTACGCTGCTCGCATCGGAACTTCAACCCGGCGTTTCTTGTTTTCTGGTTACAGAAAACAGAAACGCCGGCTCAAAGTCACAGTTAGGCTGGCGGATCACTCGATCCGCCAGCGTAACTGTTCCTGAATCTGGCCCATAGTGGTGGCTATTTACCGCCACTGGGACAGCTTCAATCTGTCATTCTAATTAATTGATCAACCTTGTTTTCAAACTAATGTAGCGCTTAACCCCAAAGTAGCCAATTGATGTTATGGGTTCTTTATTCCTTTGCCGACGGTTCTAAAAATAGTACCACACACTCTGACAAACCTGACCGGCTGGGGAATATTGATTACATACAAAAATTAGTGCAGTGCTCAAATAAATGTGTATGAAAAGACAAAAATGAAAAAATAAGAGACCTAGGTGCCCCAAATACCATGGCCACCCAAAGTGACAAAAGTTCCAACCGGATTGTGTAATGATTAAAATAATGAATATATAAACCAATGAAAAGGTATGATATATAAAAATAAACACACTTGATATGTGAAGTAAAACTAATTTGTGCTTAAAAATTAAATATGTTACTTAAACTTCATAAATTAATCAACATTCAGTATATAATAGTATAATAGTTTTTGAAGTTAATTTTTACACCATTTACACAGATTTTTACAATCATATTTGACTAACGTACAGATCTGTGACAATATTGTTGATCCAAGGCAATCTACTGAGTTTTTATTTTTCTTTATTTTTTTTATATTTGTCCTACATAACCTCTTTAATGAATCATGCAATATTCAGGGCTGCAGACTCCAGAATCAGACAGCGGTGCACAGCGGATGTCTAGAGACTGAGAACCGTAGTTTTCACTGCTGATAGTGGAAAGTTTACCATGGAAAAAAAAAAAGAAAACCTAAGCCCTTTTGGGATTCAATGTAAGCAGGGTAGCTTCCTCCCCTTGAGTGTTTCATGGATCAATTATTCACCATAGCACAATCTTAAACACAACTTAAATAGAACACATGTACTCTAAATCTTAATGTGCATGCCCTTTTCGATATAAGATCACCACATATCTACCAGAGGAAGCCAAATGATTTCAATAAAAATGCTATTTACAGTAATAAGACCTAAAGAAGGGTCATAGGAAACACCCCTGCTGTTTAATCAATGCTCAGCACTTGCACATTAGTCTAGCTTGCTCCAGATGAAAAACAACTGACGTCAAGAGGTAGCCTGATTGTGTTACTGGCTTCAGAACCGGCCTGGCTGCGGTGCCCAAGTAAATACACATAGCTATCCCATAAAACGTAAATGTTTGGATTTGTATTTCTAAAGGCCCATACACACGGTAGGACATCCAACAAAATTTCCCTTGGATTTTTGTCCTAATTGATTTGTCCGATCACACCCATAGCATACACACGCTCGGACTTTTCTGCAAACTTTTCTAAAACTTTCCCATCATCACGTGGTTGTTCTGCTCTTTTCTGCTCTTTACTGCCACCCTTTGGTTAACTTCTGCTATTGTTGGTTGATTTTAACATTGGTTCTGAGCATGCGCATTTGTAATTTGTCCAAAAGTCCGATGGTTTGCTGTACACACGATCGGACTTTTCACCATCGGACTTTTGTTGCCTGAAAGTTGGTCCATTCGCAGACCCAACTTTTTGCCCGATGAAAGCCAAAAAAGTTGGTCCGATAGAACGTACACACGGTCGGACAAATGCGAAAAGTGTCGGATTTTGATGTTGGTTGGGCAAAAGTCCGACCGTGTGTACGGGGCTTTAGTTGTCTTACTGACAACATGCTCTACACCACACTTCATATTCCATGAGTTGAAGGTAAAATGTTTATCAGGGTTCTGCAAGGCTTGAAAATATGCTCATTTGACTAACCGTATGTGTTATCCATCATAAAGATCAATTTTTTCAGCATTGGGATTATTATGTTTGAAAATAGTGATTACTATGGCAAACAACACATGTTATATTTTAATGCCGCTTTTGCTCTTCAGGAGATTACCATGCAGTCTTTTATCACATTAGCACTTAATCATTTGTAGTACAACACAGAGCAAATAGTGAGGCATGGATTGGGACCCAGAACAAGAAGTAAGGTGAATAAATACATGTGTAGCACCTTTGTCTTAAACAGAGCTACTAGTGAATTTAGTGTTGCTAGGTTGTAATTAACCTAGCTGATTTGTAGTTTTTGTGATCATTTAGGTTTTCTCCTAAGTCTGATTTAGCTGTGGTTCCTCCCTTTTGTCAGTAGGTGGCACTGTTACCTTTGGCATTAGTATGATTAGCTACAGTAGGAGTTTCTCTGGCCATTGAGCATGGTGGTAAATAGTATAAACATTTGGGGAGGTCAAGTGATCAGGATCCTCCTACCCAGACTGTGGTCTGGAGTGGATGTGTGGGGAACAGGTGCTTCTGGGTAGGCCTGAAGCCATTTAATGCCCGATACACACGATCCGATTATGGGACGAATGATCGTCCGTTTTTTTTTTTTTTGTATGCTAATCTCACGTCGAATCTGATGAGTTTACTAAAGTCACGAAAATTCTCGTACAGCAGAATAAAAAATTTAGAAGTGATGTCATGTGTTGTAATGCATTTGTATTGCATTTTCGAACGACAGCTGTACTGATACAACGAAAATCGTACGATCTGGCATCGTACGAAAAAAAATTCTGTGCATGTCCGATAGAATAAAATCGGATGAACTGCCCTGATCAGCTCTCGAAAGCTCTGTACTAACAATCCGATTATCATACGATCGTTTCGAAAGCGTCATTTTTCGTACGATTTTCGGATCATGTGTCCGGGGCTTAAGGCCTAGCCATGTGCTCTGGACTCTGCAAGGGAGAGCCTGCTTCTTAATTAAAGGTATAAGGAAAGGATGGAGACCTCAGATGAAGTATCAGAAGTTACTCTTGCATGGACCGGGGAACCATGCAGAGTCAAGATGGAATCTTCTAGAGAATTTCTGCACCTTCTTGTTTATTTCCTCCTTTAGTTTTCTTTAGGAGACAGCCATTGCTACAAAAGTACAGATTGCTGGTTACAGCTTAAAGGCTATTTTTCTGTACTGCTGTTTACTATTCTATTTTTGTCTAAGGAGTCTTCCGGTGTGCTAGTTGCTTTATGTGACTAAGGGTGTCTTGTGCCCTACCCCTCTCTCCCTGAATTGTTTGTTATTGTGAGCAATAAACTCACCTTTGTTCAGCATAAAAGTGATTGGTGCCCATCTTTTCCACCTTGTACACCACCCACTATGCCTAGCAACCTGCACCCTGAGGTGAAATTTCAGCCCTCCCTGTCTGTCTCCGAGGGTTGTCACCATGCCTCTGGATGTCAGGAAGGCATTACACATTAACATAGGGTAAGACAAATAAACGACACAGGGAATATAAATACACCAATACCTAGTTGAAACAACAACTTTTTGTAAAGTTTACAATGCCTTTAAAGCAGAGTTCCACCCAAAAATTGAACTTCCGCTTTTCGGAAACCCTCCCCTCCTTTGGTGTCACATTTGGCACCTTTCAGGGGGAGGGGGGTGCAGATACTTGTCCGGGAATACTCTTGTGTGGCAGCTCCACCCTACCCGCACCCCCGCTGTCTTCAGGAAAACACACTGTTCCCAGAAGAGACCAGTGACAGCACGCCGCGCTACTCGTGCATGCGCAGTAGGGAACCAGGCAGTGAAGCTGCATCACTTTATTTCCCCATCCCCTCACTGAGGATAGCGACGGGTGAAGCCGAGGGGCGATCGATTGCTCGTCCCTCGGCTGCTGACATCCCAGGCGTGCTGGACAGGTAAGTGTCCATATTTTAAAAGTCAGCAGCTGCAGTATTTGTAGCTGCTGGCTTGTAAAAAAAAATTGGCAGAACCTCCGCTTTAAAGGGAAGTTCAAAATTTACAATTTGTACCCACTTTGCTTTTGAGTTGTCTGGCCACCACAACTAGCCAAGCTGGGCCCCAATGACCAGCAGACACATGGCAGGCTTGCCCAGGGGGCAAAAAGACCCAAAAGGCACCCACCCGCCCTCAGGCTGTCATCTCTTCCTCTAATGCCGCGTACATGCAACCGTTTTGCTTGTTCTAGAAAAAACTACGTTTTTCTCAACGTGATTCTTGTTGAGCCTGCCTTGAACACACACGATCAAGAAAAAAAAATGGTGGAGCAAAGCGCGGTGACGTACAACACGTAAGACGGCACTATAAAGGGGAAGTTCCATTCAGATGGCGCGACCCTTTGGGCTGCTTTTGCTGATTTCGTGTTAGTAAAAGTTTGGTGAGAGACAATTCACGCTTTTCAGTCTTTGTGCTTTTCAGTCTGTTACAGCGTGACGAATGTGCTATCTCCATTACATACGCTCGTTTTACCAGAACGAGTGCTCCTGTCTCATAACTTGCTTCTGAGCATGCAAGCCTACACACGATCATTTTTCACGATGTGAAAAACGACAACGTGAAAAATGCTCTGGATCCCACACACGATAATTTTTAATGACATAAAAAAAAAGTAATTTTTCACATCATGAAAAGCGGTGGTGTGTACACAGCATCAGACAAGACCCTTCTGCTCCAAGGCTCAGAATATTTATACACACACCCAGTCATCATCTGGGCACCTCTCCCCAGGGACTGGCAAAGGCTGAATAAATATTCAGTTGCATGATTTGACTCTCAGGCCGCGTACACACGAGGAGACAAATCCGATCAAATTTTTGATCGGATTTGTCTCCTGGGATAAGTTGGTTTGATCGTGTACACACGATCAAACCAAAATCCCTGCCGGCAGACAGCGCGGTGACGTGGCGGTGACGTTGACGCCGCCACGTCACCGAACCAGGAAGTAAAATACTTCCATGCATGCGTCGAATCCATTCGACGCATGTGCTAACAGATATGTCCGCTGGTTAGTGTACTAACCAGTGGACATGTCGGACGGACGGGCTTCCAGCAGACAGATTTTAAAGCATGCTTTAAAATTTCTCTGCTGGAAAAACCTGTCTGCTCGCCCGTACACACGATCGGATTTGTCTGCTGAAACGGTCCGTCGGACCGGTTTCAGCCGATAAACTCGATCGTGTGTACGCGGCCTTACAGCCCACAATCTTTCAGACCCTTTCCAGACAGACAGGTGAAGAAGTCAACCCTGCAACCAGTGAAACTCAGAATAGACCAAAACAATTGCATGCACTGATTACATTGAGTCCAGAACTAAATTTACCTAACCTAGCACCTATCTAGCAGGGTGCTACATTAGTATTTATTAATGCACTAAGCATTTATTGTGTCTACTGCCTAAGAATCTAAAGAGTTCTTATCCTTAATGTAAAGCCCATTTTTTTATAGCTTTGGATAGAGTAGGAAAAAGACCCCTGTGGGTTTAAGCCAGGGATCTTCAAACTATGGCCCTCCAGCTGTTGCGGAACTACAAGTCCCATAAGGCATTGTAAAACTCTGACATTCACAGACATGACTAGGCATGATGGGAATTGTAGTTCCTGAACAACTGGAGGGCCGTAGTTTGAGGACCCCTGGTTTAAGCCATTTACATTCTCATGGGGTGACCCTGTACAGTAGACACAGGAACTGCACAAAGTCTGGCAATAGATGATTTTTTTTCCTTTCATTCAGCTAGTGGGCTAAGCATAAAAAAACTGAACAGATTTCTCCATCCACACAAGTAAGACGGAGGGAGGAAATCCCCCATTGGGACACTGTGTTCTGACAGTGGCACTCCTTGCTGTCAGGATACACTGATAAGTGGCTGCAGCAGGCTGTGGCTGCTGATCGACAAATGTTTTCCAACAATTCCATTCAAAAGTAATTCCAACAATTAGCTTCTGTTGAACAGAAAGTGTACATATGGATCCAAATTCAGCTGTTTCCTGCTGAACCAACCGTATTTCAATCAATCTATAGCCATTATTAGACAATTGTCACCAGAACATGTGCATCCATCGGAAAATGTCCCCACTATTTCTGTTCTAATGACAACCTCAAAGGACAAACAAACATATGTTTTCCCTTCTTAGACAGTTGTAGGCAGGTAGAGTTTTATTGGGAAGGCTAGAGCTAATTATGTTTCCCAGTTTTTTTGGTGGGCTTTTTAGGGGCCGACCCACTGGCCCTGTGCATTATAAAAGGGACCAGACCCTAGGGCAGGGATCTTCAAACTACGGCCCTCCAGTTGTTGCAGAACTACACATCCAATGAGGCATTGTAAAACTCTGACATTTGCAGACATGACTAGGCATGATGGGAATTGTAGTTCCTGGACAACTGGAAGGCCATAGTTTGAGGACCCCTGCCCTAGGGGGCTTGGGTCTGCAAAAAGTTAATGGAAGTCTGCTGCTGCTGCTCTTATGCCTTGTACACACGATAGGAATTTCTGATGAAAACAGTCTGATGGAATTTTTAAAGTAAAAAAAATAGAACATGTTTTAAATAAAATCCTATGGGAAATTCCGATCGTCTGTGTTACCACCTCATCCCTTTAAACCTGAACACATATGGATTACACAGGTTCTGAAGCTAACTTAAAGGGGTTGTAAAGGCAATTTTTTTTCTTCCCTAAATAGCTTCCTTTACCTTAGTGCAGTCTTTCACTTACCTCATTCTTTGATTTTGCTTTTAAATGTCCTTATTTCTTCTGAGAAATCCTCAGTTTCTGTTCTTCTGTCTGTAACTACACACAGTAATGCAAGGCTTTCTCCCTGATGTGGATAAAGCCTCTTAAGGGGGGAGGGGGCGAGCAGGCAAGTCAGGACACTCTCTACTTTGCAGATAGAGAAAGGAGCTGTGTGTTAGTGGGCGTCCTGACACTCCTTCTTTCCCTCTTCCCCCTCAAGAGGCTTTCTTCACGCAAGGGGAACCCTATGACAGAATTAAGAAGAAAAAAACAGTGTGAGGTCCCCTTCAAAATCAATACCAGAACCTTTGGGTCTGGTATGGATTTTAAGGGAAACTCCACGCCAAAATAAAAAAAAAATCTGTGTGGGGTCCCCTACCAAACGCCATACCAGTCTCCGAGCATGCAGCCTGGCAGGGAAGTAATAATCACAGGATACACTTGACAAATCCTGTATTAAAAAAAAAAATGTACCCGATACCCAGGCACATGGGGGGCAGGATCTGGGGGTCCCCTTGTTAAAGGGGGTTTCCAGATTCCGATTAGCCCCCCACCCAAAGACCCCGATAACCACAGCCTAGGGTTATCGGGAAGAGCTCCTTGTCCCCATCAACATGAGATCAGGGTGCTTTGGGGTGGGGGCACCTGCTTCCCCATGTTTAGGGCATGTGGCCTGGTATGGTTCAAGAGGGGGGTGCTCGCTCCCCCGTTTTTCCTGACCTGCCAGGCTGCATGCTCAGATAAGGGTCTGGTATGGATTTTGGGGGGACCCCACACCATTTTTTTATTCTGTATTGCCAGGAGTTTGCAATACATAACGGCCGCAAGCAAGTTTAAATTACATTTGCACCACTCTTCAGGACACCCCATGTACGATATTTAAAGGAATATTTCATTTTTATTGTTTTAATTGAAGCATCATTAAAATCACTGCTCCTTTAAAAACAATTGTTTTAAAAACGTTTTTTTTGCATTGAAACATGGGGCATTTCCTGGGTCCCCATACCCTTTTTATGGCAATAACTTGCATATACACCTTTAAGATTAGAAGTTTAGATTTTTCATGTTTGTGTCCCATAGACCAGGGCTCAAAATTTCAAGTCCTGCACTACTAGCCAGGCCTCAAGGGTTACTCGCCACCAGTTGACCCAACCAATCCCTACCCTGCACCACCCCTAATTCTGCCCCTAAACACGCCCTCAAATTATCTCATGAAATGACACATGTTTTATGCCAAATTAAGTTACACACTTTATCAGTGCAGCCATACCTGTGCCCACCATTGCAGCCTCTGCCCACTGTGCCCACCATTGCAGCCTCTGCCCACTGTGCCCACCATTGCAGCATCTGCCCACTGTGCCCACCATTGCAGCCTCTGCCCACCATAGCAGCCTCTGCCCACTGTGCCCACCATTGCAGCCTCTGCCCACTGTGCCCACCATTGCAGCCTCTGACCACCATTGCAGCCTCTGCCCACCACTGCAGCCTCTGCCCACTGTGCCCACCATTTCAGCCTTTACTCACTGTGCCCACGATTGTAGCCTCTGCTCACCTGTGCAGAGGATAGCCCCAGGGGAAGAGGAGCTGGGAGGGGGGGGAGCACAGGTACCGCCGGAATGCAGGAATTGATTGGGGTTCTGCCATAGAGAAGAGAAAAGCCGCGGGATTACACACCTTTAAGACCCACACACATCACACTTTGTGCTTCTTTTTCTTTCGACTTTATTGAAATGTCAAAATACATTTCATTCATTTTTATGCACCACAGATCAGTTGCGGTGCATAAAAACAGTATGGGCCAGATTCTCAGAGGCGCTACGCCTGCGTAAATGTATATGCGCGGCGTAATAGTAAATGTTCGCCTGCGTATCGATACGCGGTAAACACAGAACCACATACGCGCGAAAAAAATTTCCATCTCTGCGGCGAAAATGCATTAAGCTAGCGCGGCGTAGGCGCATAGTTACGCATGAAAAATATTCAGTTCCCATTGAATTAGCATGCAAATATGCAAATGAGGGAGATGCGCGTATTCCCGAAACTACGCGCGTCCGGCGTTGGCTACTCGTGGTGCGCGTAACTCGAAAGCCTTGAGTAAACATACCCCTCATAAAAGCACGGGTAACTTTGCTCAAGGCCGTGTGCAAGTCAGCTGGAGAGCAACTACAGCAGCACCGTAACGGACTAGCTGAGCAATCACACTTACTGGACAACACATTCGTATGCCAATGATGCCAGGGCCAGCCATGGTCTTATCACTACTAATGTATGCAGATGAAGATGAGCATAGAAGGAGGAGGAGGAGGAGGGGGGCACGTGAGAGGATCTACCGAGCGCGCATGAGGCTCTTTGGCATGGGTGATGAGGAGGTGTATCGCATCTTCAGATTCAGCCCTGCTGCCATCCTGGAAATAACCACAGCCCCGCAGGATGACATCACCAGCCAGACATACCGCTCACGTGCACTGCAGCCACTGGTGAAGGTACTGGCAACACTGCATTTCCTGGCCAGTGGATCATTCCAGCGTACAAGTGGAGTGGTGGCTGGGATGTCACAAACCAGCATAAGCAGATGTCTGCACCAGGTTGTCCCCGCAATCCTCAGACGCATGTCCAACCAGTTCATCAGACCCACCACTGTGCACCTGCGGCAGAAGGCAATGACAGATTTCTACAGAATTGACGGATTCCCACGCACCATCGGGGCCATTGATTGCACACATGTGGCACTCCAGCCCCCCAGTGCCACAGAGCACATATACCGCAATCGGAAGCATTGGCATTCCATCAACGTACAGGTGATAGCCGATGCCAAATACCTCATATGGCACGTCCGTGCCAAAGACCCCGGGTCCAGCCATGACAGCTACATCTACCGTCAAAGCAACATCCCCGAAGATTTTGAGCAGGACATGTATGGGGACAGCTGGCTGGTTGGTGAGTGACATGGGTGGCAGCCATGACTATCCCCTCCCATGATGCACAACAGAAGTGGCACATGCATGACTACCATCCTCCTGTCTTTTCCCTTACAGGTGACTCTGCATATACACTGGGACCCCATCTCATGACTCCTTTCCGGAACCCCCAAACCAGAGGAGAGAGAAGATACAATGAAGCACACATCAAAACCCGTGGAGTGGTGGAGCGCACATTTGGCCTCCTGAAGTCCCGTTTCCGATGCCTGGATAAGTCTGGGGGGGCCCTATTGTATTCCCCCAACTTTGTGGGTCAGATCATTGGTGCATGTTGTATTCTGCACAACTTTGCCATGCGAAAGGGCCTGCACATTGCCCTACGTGATGACCTGACCCCCCAACCACACAGCCCCCCCCCGCCAGAGGAGACCCCGTCAGCTGATGGAAGAGCAGTCAGGAGGGTCCTCATGTTACGAATCTTTGACCGTTAAACACACACATACAGCATGCCACACAGACAATGCACGCGTGTACACCACTGATGTCCCTAGATCACACACACCACATGCACATCGCATTGGATTAGCCCAAGTCCAGCATGTAGGAGTTGGGAGCAGCAACGCCACGTCAAGGCCCCAATGATGTTGCTGTCCATTCATACACCTTTCACACATCATTCATACAGCCGTGGGGTTAACTTCACCTCCACGGCCGAGGGTGACACCCCTTACTGTCAGGAGTGCCACCCTCTCACATTCACACACCATTCACACTGCACCGTGTGCAGTATTAAAAAATAAATAAAAAAAGCTCTTATCCAGAGCACAAAAATAAATAAAAAAAGCTCTTATCCAGAGCATAACAAATAACAAAAAAAGCTCTTATCCAGAGCATAACAAATAACAAAAAAAGCTCTTATCCAGAGCATAATAATAAAGAAAAATAAAATTAATGGGCCTGGCGGGGGCTCTGCCTGGTGCCACGGGTCCTGCCCCTCACTTGCCTGGGGGCAGCCACAGATGGGGGGGGGGCAGCAGGTTGAGGAGGAGCATCCCCACGTCCCTCCCTGGCTGCCTGCATGCCCTCCAGGGCAACCGCTATGCGGGTCTGCACAGCAGTCTGCGCCTCGACAGCAAGGCGCAGGGCACGAACCTCCCCCACAAGTTCCGAGGTGTTTTCCTGCAGCTCCCCCAAGCTGGTCAGCGTTGCTGCGCTGTTAACAGCAACATCCTGGATGGCATCGGTAATATTGTCCGAGGATGCCAGGCTGTCGGCCAGGCGCCTCATCTCCTCCACGACCTCGGCCAGGTGCTGATTCTGCTGGTCCTGCTGTCTGACCAGCTCTTCCGGCAGGACCTTATGAACACCCCTGGTCTTGCACGTCGCCTTGCGGGGAGTGGCAGGGGTCCGGGCATAAGGGGAGGATGTTGAGGGGCCGGAGATGAGGGGGGGGGAAAGAGAGGGACTGGAGAGGTTGGAGGGGGACGCTACAGGTAGAGGAATAGCCTGGGCTGGTCCGGCCAACCCACCATCCTCCTCCACAACAACATAGAGGGCCTGGTCATGGACTACCACACCCTCCTCAAGCACCTCCTCCGTTGAGGTGTGCCCACTTCCCTCCAAGTCCTGTTCCAGGGGGGCAGCCAGAGGGACTGAATCTTCAGGGGATGGATCCTGATGGGCCCTGGCATCAACAGATGGCCCCGCTCCCTCCTGCACATCTGTGGATGACACAAAAGATGCCCATGTTGGTGGAGCCACACACTTGGCACATGTTCCCTTCCACCCCCATACATGTACACAACAGATAGAATATAAAACACACTTACCTGTCCTCACGGCTGGCTTCTGGGACTCATAGCCCCCAACTCCCTCTACCTGCTCCGTCTGTAGGCAGCGGGCAACCACCTTCTCCTCCTCAGTCAGGCGGACAGGGCAGGGTGGGCCCCCTCCAGTGCCCTTGGCATGCCGAGCTATGGCAGCCAGCTTGCCCTTCACATGACGCCGCAGGTCATTCATTTTCTTCTGAATGTCCTGCGGTGTCCGGACCTCATGAGAGAGGGCATTGACCTGGCACGCGACCCTCATTAAAATCTGATCCCTCCGGGACTTGCTGGTCCGGGCACTGTCAGCACCATGGAGCCGCGAATCAAACTTCTCCATGGCCCTGACGACAAGGGCCCTCTCCTCTGGGGAGAAATTCTTCTTCCTCCTCTCCTTAACCACGGTTGTCATCCTGTCCAGCACAAACTTTGGCCGTCACTATCCAAAAAATGGGAGACGTTTGCGCTGCACGGGCGCATGTGTGGGCGCATTATATACCCTGCGCCGGCGCATCGTAGGGAGGCTTTGCGCATGCGCAGAAGGCATCCACGTCACGGCGCGGGTCAACCACGTCATGGCGCGGGTCATCCATGTCACGGCGCATGCTCCGTTCGTCCCGGCCTGCATTTGCATGGGGTCACGCTTCATTATAATGCAACACGCCCACTTCCCTCCTACTTTGGAGTTGCGCCGGATTACGCCCATGATTTTACGCGACGCAGGCGCATCTTGGAGCGCATTTACTTAGGGAATACGGTACTTGCCACTCCGTGTTACGTCGGCGTAGTGCATCTGAGATGCGCAACGCCTGCATAATTAGGCGCGCATCTACGAGAATCTGGCCCTATGCATTTTGCACCACACTGCTCAGCACGCAGGGGCGCTGTTGCAGTGTGAACAATTGTTTTTTTTTTTTTTTTTTTCAAAAAGGTTTTATTTGGAAGACAGGTAATAAAACAGTACAATACAATGCAGTGTGTAAGGGAATAGGGATATAGGGTATAACAAAAGGGAGACAATGAACAAGGAGCAATGGCATAAGTAGCATACAAGGGGGGATATCAAATACTTGTGTACAAAAATATAAAGGTAAATGGAATGGTAAAAATAAACAACAGGGTATATGGAGGCATTATGCTTTGAAACAGACATTTCGATGAGGGAGGGTAGATAGACCAATTGTAGTTATGTAGTATGGGAATGGGAAGCAAAGGAGTTTACAAGGGAGGCACAGACCAGTAGAGCCACTTATCAGAAAAAATATGCATGCTATCAAATAGAGTGTGGTGGATTCTTTCAGAAAGTTTGATGGATTCCATTCTAGAGATGACCTGGGGCCATGGGAGGGTTTGTGATTTCCAGTTGCATGCGATCATCCATTGTACAGCACTGATAAGGGAATGGATCAATCTGTTGCAGGGGGGGGGGACGTCAGGGACTGTGGCAAATAGGAGGCATATATGAGGGGAAAGAGAGATTTTTTTCTTGAGGGTGATCTCAAGTCTATCTATAACTGCAAGCCAAATAGGTTGTAGCATTCTACAGTGCCAGAAGATGTGAGAGTAGTTGCCTATTTCCGGACAACCTCTAAAGCAGTTCGGGGAGACATTAGGGTAGAAGGAGTGGATTTTAGCAGGGGTGATGTACCACCTGGTAAAAATCTTTAAGGGAGTCTCCCTGAAGGCGGCAGCACGGTTGCTCTTTCTAAGATTGTCAATCATAATCAACCACTGGTCTACCTGGAAGGAGCAATTAAGCTCAAGTTCCCAGCGTTCCATGGGGCCTGATTTTTCTGGTTGTTGAAGGGAGTTTAGATAATTATAAAAACTGGATATCAGGCCTTTGTCTCTGGGGTTAGATAAGCAGATATGTTCGAATAAAGTGCTAGGGGGGGAAATGCGTGTGGAGAAGTGGTTTGTGTAGAAGTCATGGATTAGTGTGTATTGGGGTAGGTCAGAGGGGGAGAGACCATGTTTGGCCTGCAGGGAGGAGAAGGGGAGAAAAGACAAGTTGGAGGTGAGTGATTTGAGGGTGGTGAGTCCCTTGGCAACCCACTCATTAAATGGAGACGTATCTGGAGAAGAGGCTGAAAATCTGGGGTCTCCAAGGTATGATGCGAGGGGAGGGGTGGGGGAAGAGAGGAGATATTTGTCCTTGACCCTTCGCCAGATCTGCAGCATCTGAGCTACAATTGTATTTTTCATAGAGAGAGTATGGTTGGGAATTACATTAGACCACAAGATTCCTTGGAGATAAAGAGGCTGTATTGAAGATGATTCAAAACTGAGCCATGGGATACTAGCATCGGATGAGAACCATTGAACCATCTGTACAAGTCTAGCTGCTAAATAGTAGTGCCATAAGTTTGGCAGGCCGAGGCCACCACCAGTTTGAGATCTGTGCATGATTGAATAACTACATCTAGGCTTCTTGTCGCACCATATGAATTTATTGATTTCTCTTTGTAGTGATTCTAAGCAGGTTTTGGGGACATTGATTGGCAAAGCCCTGAAAAAGTATAGCAACTTGGGTAGAATCGTCATCTTAAAGGCACATATCCTACCTAGATAAGAAATGTGATAAGAGGACCAAACCTTGAGTAAAGCACTGATTTGGGAAAATAAGGGAAGATAATTGGATTTATAGAGTTGATTGTGTGTGGCTGTGATGTTGACTCTGAGATATTTAAATGATGTGGGGGACCATATGAAGTTGAAGTTACGTTTCATTAAGGTGATAAGTTCAGGAGGGCAATTGATGGGAAGAATGGAACATTTGTTGGTGCTGATTGAGAGGCCAGAAAGTTCATGGAATTTGTGGAGAACAGAAAGGAGATTAGGGATAGAAGTGTGTGGGTTTGTTAAAAATATAAGGGCATCGTCCGCATATAGGCTAAGTTTAAACTGGTGTTGGTTTTTGTGGTAACCCTGGATATTTGGATTGGACCTAATGGCGTGAGCAAGTGGTTCTATGGCTAGGGCAAAGAGGAGGGGAGAAAGGGGGCAGCCCTGTCTGGTGCCTCTGCTGAGGGGGAAGAATCCAAATTACTACCAGGGATTTTGATTCTGGTTTTGGGTAGGTGATAAAGGGCATTAAAGCCATGAATGAATTTTTCAGAAATGCCGTATTTAGGGAGAAGGTGGTTAAGATAAGACCAGTTAACACTGTCGAAAGCCTTGTGTATATCGAGACTAAGTAAGCATAATGGGTGGGAACGTAGGTTGGCGTCTTGTATAATGTTAGTGACTAATCTGATGTTGTCGACAATTTGTCTGCCTGGGATAAAGCCTGTTTGATCCACATGAATGAGGGAGGTGATTACTGAGGATAGTCTGTTGGCGAGCAATCTGCCAAATAGTTTAAGGTCATTATTTAGAACCGAGATTGGGCGAAAGTTCTGGGGGAGGGAATGGTCTTTTTGGGGTTTGGGAATCAAGGATAGGTTCGCTAATAACATATCCTCTGGAAAGTATCCTCCCTGAAGGACAAAGTTAAAGAGTCTAGTTAGACTAGGTACTAGCAGAGGAGCAAACTTTTTATAATATATGGCTGAAAAGCCATCTGGGCCGGGAGCTGTTGAGGTTTTAATAGATTTTATGAGATCTGCAATCTCTATTTCTGAGCAGGGTTCATTTAGAGAGGAGGTCTGTGCCTCGCTTAATTTAGGAAGCTGTAAAGAATTCAGCCAGTCTAGGGTTGAGGCTTTTGGGTGGGATTGGGGGCCGGAGAGGAGATTTTTGTAAAAGGTAGTGAAGGCCTGGAGGACGTCTTGTGGGTGTGTGACCATGTTCCCCTTTGGGTCTCTTAGCTTATAAACGTGGGGGGGTTTGGCGTCGTGATTTAGTTTGCGGGCAAACATTGCAGAGGCAGAGTTACCTTGAAGCAAAAATTTTGCTTTAGAGAATCTGAGTGATTTTTCTGTGTCCTCAGAGAGAAGGGTGTTAAGGGCCTGGCGTTTTGAAAGAATTAGGTCGGTCAATGACTGGGATGGGGAGGGGTTAATCTTATTATATAGGTCATTAAGTTCCCTGGTGAGACATTTTATGTCTGCAAGCTTGGCTTTATGTTTCGCCGCCGATATATTGATTATGTGTCCTCTCAGGACCGCTTTGTGGGCAGCCCAAGTAGATGAGGGGAGTACATCACCCGGGATGTTCTCCTGGAAATAGTTTTCAATGTGGGATCTTATTTGTTGGTAGGTAGAGGGGTCAGATAGGAGAGAGTCATTGAGGCGCCATTTAAACGTGGTTGGAGCAAGTCCGATGTGGGAAGTCTCGAAGGCTGCTATGCTGTGATCAGACCATGGGCAAGGGTGAATAGTTGCATTAGAAGAGTTGGCCAAAAGTATGGGGGTGCAGAAGTCATAGTCAAGCCTGGCGAAGCAGTCATGGGGAAAGGAGTAGTGCGTGTAAGCTTTGACTCCTATGTTATGAGCTCTCCAGGTGTCGATCAGCTGGGATTTGTTTAGAATTCTGTTGATAGTTTTAGTAAAGGCTTTTGAAGAAGGGGATGTTCTATTCCTATCTAGGGTGGGGTGAGCTGCTAGGTTAAAGTCACCGCCAACAATCATGTGCGGGAAGTTATAAAGTTCAAGCGTATCAAAATTTTTTGTGAAAAAAGAGGTTTGGGCTTCATTGGAGGCGTATATAGAAGCAATAGTCACTTTACGGCGGTTAATACTGCCCTTTAAAATAATAAATCTGCTTTCTGCATCTTTATAGACAGATTGTATTTCAAATATTATAGTATTTCTTATGAAAATTGCTACTCCACGTGATTTATTGGAAAATGTGGTGTAATGCAGTTGGTTGAAAGTTTTGTCAAAGTATTGGGGGTGGTTATTAGTAGCAAAGTGGGTTTTTTGCATTAGAATTATGTCAGCGCCCAATCGTTTGTAATGTCTAAAGGCTTTTTTGCGCTTATTAGGGGAATTGAATCCCTGGACATTATGTGAAAAGATCTTAAGACCCATTATACTGGAGGGGGGGGGGGGGGGCTGTGAGCATGAAGTGATATTAGCAAGGACCTGGGGAGAGGGATTCTGGACACAAAATAGAATATACATATAAGTTGTTCCCAAGCAGTAAGAAGTCAAAATATACAAATGAGTTTTGGTGAGGGGGTAGTACACAGAAGAATAAAACATTGTATGCATCATTTTACCCAATGGAAAAGACATTGCACTGAAACAGAGAGAAATGAAAAAAAGTCTTCCTAAAAAATTAAGTATTAGTTAAGGTGCCATAAGGGCAGTGAAGCTGGCTGCTAAAAAGCGCCAGAAAAAAGGGGCCAAGGGACGGAGGGACCCTTGGTACAATCAGAAAAATCGGAGGACAAATATGTCCAGATTCCACCAGCAAGGCCAGCGGACAAGCCCACGATTAGGCGAGCCCGCAAACCGCACAGGTGGAACGGGGGACAAACTAACGACGGCGGACAAGCCAGGCGTTTAGGGTGGGGGGAAGTAATCTGGCAACAACAGGTAATTGCATGAAACAACAGTGCTTATATAAAAAACAAAATGAGTAACGCAATATATGAACGTGGAACAAAGGAGGTATCATGTTCTGATGAGGAAATTGTTAAACAGGCTACATTAATAAGAAAAGAAGAAAGAGAGAGGAACAACCGGACAATTTACATAGCCCAGAGGGGCGTCAGCACAAGAAGGGGTACTGGGGAAGGGGTCAAGGGTGGGAGGATGGGCAGGAGAGAGTGCATAGTTGGGGTCTCCGTGGAGGAAGTACTCCAGAGACCCTGGAGTGAAACAGGAGAAAACCATGCTAGGGGTAGCTGGAAAATTATTGAGAGAGGGGTTGCATGAGGAAGGGAGTGAAATAGCCACTGATTATGGAGAAAGCAAACCTGTGCTGTGGATTGACACACGTGCTGGTCCAGTGTGAGCCAGAAGGAAGCCGGGGATTTCCTCGGTTGGGGTGCAGAAAAAGATCCCAGTCTCTAGGTAGTCTCTGAATCCTTAGCTTCAAGAAACTGGACAGCAGGGGGAGGTCACCTTGGGAAGTCCTTCCAGTCAGGTCTCCTCATGAACAATTGTTTTCTATTGCCCTTGCAGAGACCTACGTTTTGCCAGTGCAGAAATCACAGACCCCCTTACATAACATCCCTCCTGCATCATCACAAACCCCCCATTACAGGGCTCCCCCCATCATGGATTGATCCCCCTCAATCACAGATGGACCCCCCCAAACACAGACTGAGCCCCCGCAATCACAGACCACCCATTCACAGACTGAACCTCCCCACAATCACAGACCACCCCATCACAGACTGAACCCCCCCACAATCACAGACCACCCCATCACAGACTGAACCCCCCCCCCCCCCCACAATCACAGACCACCCCCATCACATACTGATCCTCCCAATCACAGATGGAACCCCATCACAGACTGATCCCCCAAAATCACAGACTCGCAATCACAGACTAACCAACCAAATCACATACTCCCTATCACAGACTGACCCTCAAAAATCATAGAACCCCTTACACAGACTGACCCGCCATCACAGACTGATACCCCAATCACAGACCACCCCATCACAGACTGAACCCCCCCACAATCACAGATCCCCTCATCACAGACTGATCACCCAAATCACAGACTTTTGCCTGGCTTCCTCCCACAGTGTCTGAGTAAGTGTGACATCATACCTCTTCCAGACAGAAGTTAGAGAAAGTTGAGTAGGACAAACCTTGTGAGAACACAATCCTACACTGTGCTGTAGCATCCTCTTGCAAGATTTAGGATACCCAGCATTCTCAGTATTGTGTTGGCAGAAGGATGTCATTCCCTGAGCTATAAAAGTAGTGACTCTCTCTTTACCTCGGCCTCTCTCTCTCTTTCTCTCTCTCTTTGCCTCTGCCTCTCTCTCTTTGTCTCTCTCTCTCTTTATCTCTCTCTGCCTCTGCCTAGAGAAAAGAGACTGTATAATCTAACTATTTTTCCTCTCAACATTATTTTTATGAGGCATTTCAGGGCAAGGGTGGCGGTTGCCACTGAAGTAGAAGGTCAGCTGTAAACACAAGTCAAGAAAGGAATGAAGGTAACTGGAAAGTCTATTTTTTAATATAATGTTTTGTAGTTTGGTAATTAAACACAAACCAGGTAAATAAGGAATAGCAGGCCTGGATATAAAATCAGCAGATGATCATGTTTTTTTTGTTTTTGTTTTTTTTTTATATAATTTTTAGTAGTTTAGTAATTAAATGCAAGCCAGGCATGTCACATAGACATATCATCCCAATGACTCACTTGCTGTTCCATTTGTAATGAAATAACTCCTGTCCTCTTTTTCACCCATGGCATGCCTAAGTACGTAATGAAATCCTTAATTAATGAGTGGCTCATGCAAAATGTTTTTCTATATTAAGACAAACTATATCTGGATGTAAATATTCTTTATATAGAAGGCACTTTAAATATATTCACAGCTCCTCTTCTATATTTTTTAAATCAAAGGGAATGAAACAGTAAAGTCATGTAAATAAGGGTCCATTGAAACATTTTTACAACTCAATACAAAAGAACCCCAGAAATGGCTATACAACACATTGCAGTCTCAGGACATACTGCACGAGAGGAAAAACACTCTGTCGTTTTCTCCTAGGTCATGGAAGTAATAAACTGCAAGAAAACAATTGAAAGAGATTAAAATTAAAGATAACTGTAGGAAGTATTGCTCTAGGTTAGGAATCAAGTAATACAGGTGAGATGCAATAACAAAATAAATGAAATAAATACTTTCAGCTATAATTTGTGAGCTATAGAGAGGTGGTAAGAGATACAGATTAAGTTTTCCTTTTCTACAGTGCCCAGATAATCGCATAACCTCATACGCACACATATACGCACAAACACAAGCAAGAGATCTATAGTAACCAGAGCTTGTTGACGTTGTACTGACAAGTCAGAATATGAGCAAGATGCTATGCCGTACTTTGACATTCTGATTTTTTTTGTCCTCTACCTCCCAACTATTTGGGATGTAAAAGAGGGACACATTTCAAGCAATAATATTGTAGCACCCTCTAGTGTGCTAGAAGTGTAAATATTTTTTTTTTCTTCTACAGAGTAGGTAAATTGTCATGCTTGGCTGGCAGTGAAGCCTGTGTTGTTTTATCTGGGTCAAGGGAGTCAGGGCTGGTATGACTCACAGGCAGCAACTCTCGGACCTCCCCCTACTTCTAGAAACTGCTAGAAGATTCTAGAAGAATGGGAGTGGAGGTGAGTAGCTGTCTGAAGTGTTCACGAGGGCCCTGACCAATCCCCAACAGATAGGTTGGCAGGGGGCAGGCCCCCTCTAATACTCAGGGTTAGCCCAGCTAGGGGCAGAGGAGTTTGGGTGTAAGATGGAGATGGAGTTTTAGGGTGTTGGTTGCCCTTGTAGGTGCCCACCTAGTCTGGGGGGACATGACCTCAGGTGCAAAAGGAACCTTCATCATTAAACACAGAAGTCTCCTGACCAGGATGCATGGGAGCAAGGTTGATGACAGCAGGAGAACACTGCCAGGCAAATCTCCAGGAAGGAAGACAGCCAAGAGAACTGGTTAGTGTACAGTCAGAGGACTGAAAGGCATACCTGAGAGGACTGGGTGGAAGCAGTCTGGGATAGATGCAGAGTCAGTCTGGGAGGACTGTGAGGAAGTAGCCAGGAGGGCTAGTGAAATGGGCAGCTGCAGACAGGCAGGCTGGCAGTACCTGAAGAGGTGGTGCTGGGATCAGTAGCCAGAAGAGTAGGACAGCTATGCACTGGGACTTCTTTTTTCTATACTACAAAGGGGGCCAGCAGTCCCTGCCTGCAAAGGTATTTGCTATGGTCTGATTGCGCTCTTGTCAGACCAACCTTACAGTGCAATCTGGTCCTGGGGGTTGTTGTTCTACAAGCAATATTGTGCTGGCGGGAGAATGAGAAGTTTATATACAGGCTGAATATAGGTTGTGTTCCTGAAGAGTTCTGAGTTTGATCAAGTGGGCATACCTCAACACTATCCAAGTTCAATTCCCCTAAAAAATAAACACATAAACAAAACTGCAAGGACTTATTCTTGTCTCCAGTGTGCCTGGTTGTACAGGGTGGGAGAAACCAACATTCACCAACGGCTCCTGCAGGGGTAGCGCTACAATAGCATAGTATGGAAATAGTGAATTGAATTAAAGTATATGTTATCGTCCCCATCATATTCTGATCCCCATAGTTGGCATATCAAAATGGACAGCTTCTATAACCAGTCATGAGGTCTAGCAGGTGGGATAAGGCATGGCCAAATTCCAACAGACTAGTGAAAGTTGGTACTTTGTATAATAGAGCTAAGCGTGAGCTGGCCACTCTGACAACTTTTGGGTTGCATTTTTTTCTATTTTGTAATACATTTGTGAACAAGTAGATGTGTTTAAAGAGTACACTCCTACATCAAAAATAAATAATATATATATATATATATATATATATATATATATATATATATATATATATATATATATATATATATATATATATAAATCATAAAGGACACATGTACACGGTATTCATACACCACAGGTTATAGGGTTATAGATTTGTACCTTCAATTGATTGGACACTGACAAAGCTTTAAAGAACATGCCTCCTGGGCGCCTACCTATAACCCTACTCTACTTTAAGTCCTCAATTTTGTGCTAGTGTCTGGAGGTAATGGACTTGTTTCTACTTTGCAGGAGAAAATCACCTTTAACTTAGTTTGTTATTTCTTCTTAATTATTTTAGCTTTGAATTTTTCAGTCAGCCCATCCTTGTCATCTACTGTCAACACAGAAGCAATGTATCCTGCACAACCTTGGTAAAACCTTAGGAGCCATATGAAGACCCCCACATTGTGGGGACAGCGTGTAACGTTGCTTTGGGCACTGGATCCTGCATGTGTGCTCAACATATGGCACTTGGTGTAATGTCGTGGGTTAGCCACAAGGTGCTATACAGGTCCAGAGCTGTGGTGCATTACTATGGGGGGAGTCACTGAGGAAACAAAGAGTGGCTGGTAATTAACTGACAGCTGAACAACCTTGATCACTGAGATGAAAGCTGCTAGAAAATAGCAAAAGCCCAGCCCTGACAGTTCCCCCTCCTCAACACCCTCTCCCCCTTGGAGGGGCACCAGGCTTGAAGGGAAATGGAAAGCACAGAGGAGGGCAGGAGCATTTAAGTATGATGATGTGATTCCCCTGGACCGCAACCCTGCCAATGAACAAGGTATTGTATGCACCCACAAAACCTATAGGAGTCAATTATAGGGTGTATTCCTCATGGTTGTGAACCTGAACCTGGTGAGGGCATGGTACCGTGGTGGTATAGCAGTTGCACAAACATTTTAATAAGGAGACATGGAATATGTTAAAAATACGCATGTTGGAAGTAGGATCTAATGTGTAGGCCACTGAGTTGATCTTACGGAGTATATGGAAAGGTCCAATATACATCAACGCCAGTTTAATTGAGGGAATATGGAGTCGGAGGTTATGAGAAGACAGTCAGACCCTCTCCCCAATTTGGTAGGAGGGTGCAGGTAGGCGTCAGCATGGTGTCTGTACCTCTCTCTTGTGCATTGCAAAGGTTCTTGGACCTGCACCTAAGTGGAATGGAGTTAATGAAGATGTTCCTCTAATGCAGGAATTCATTTTGGAACAAATGTGTCAGGCAACATGGGATGTCTAATGAAATTGCCTCCTCTCCAGTGTCTTTTAACCTTCTCAATACCCCAAAACTTCAAGCCCCTGGGGTCATGGTTATGAAATAGTTTAAACGAGTTTAAAATGCCTAGAGACGTTATGTGTTAAATTCTTTTTTCATGTTATTAACATGCTCCCCAATCTCAAATTTTTCTGGATTTTCCAGTTTCCTAGATGTTCTTCCTGCCTATATACTGGAGACGGTTGGTGGTCATTTTCTTTGGGGGGGGGGGGCAACAAAGAGTACAACCAACCCCGGAGGTGGCTCTCCCGTTCTCCACCGGCGACGACTCTGGCTTCCATTTCCTCCCTCCTTCTTGGTGGCCAATCGGGAGTCTTCTCTTTTCGGCCAATCAGAAAAAAATAATAATGGCAAACACTGGTCCTGGATACCTCCGAGCAACCATCTTGCAGCGCCGGACACATCTCACACTGCAGTAATACATGACAACAAGAGAAACAAATAGTCTTACTGCATGCGCAGAACCACCCGGAACATCCCACATCACTGCACAGGCTGGAGTTACACTTAGAAATGTACTTTTCCAACTTACAAACAAATTAGACGTAAGAACAAACCTACAGTCCCTATGTTGTTCGTAACCCAGGAACATCCTGTACCTGTCCCTCTTCTGTCTCACTTGCAAATGATTGCCAAACCCTTGCAGGGTTTCTTATTTATAACTGACCCATCCAAGGTTTCCGCAGAAGGTCACAGGGGACTGCAGCATCAAATCGGACAGCTGCTCTCCCTATGATGTCTATGGAGGCTGCAGAGGAAAAATACTCCTCTGAGTCTCCACTCCATCAGCATAGTGGCAAAATACCACCTGCAGGATAGAGTGAAATATACACATGCTTACACATTAATGGGAACATGGCATACACGCACAGTAAAAAGGGAATTGAGCTGGAACATGCAAAGACTGCATAGCCCCAGAAAGGGCTGCAGAGTGAAGATTGTTTGAACAAGAAGGAAGGTAAGTATTTTACCAAGCATACTTCACTCTGGGGGTGGGGGAATAATAATTAAAGAACAACTATACTAAAGGTAAAGCTTTTTTCTACTGAAGGTATCATACAACCAACACTCAACCATTTTAACACGAGTGGTAATGGTGCTCTCTGTAGCGAAACTTTGAGCCTTTTATTGTACATATATAAAACACCACAACTTTGTGTTACAAAGAGACTCATGAACATCCGAATACACAAATCACAACTCACACACAAGTCTTGGTTAGCGGCGGGTGATGTCAGTCACAGCAGCTCCACCTCCCGTGCGTGTTACGTCCAACAGGACTTTGTCAGCATGGGTGGAGCTGCCATGTCACTTGATGCATATAAAGAGCTCTGAGTACCCATGGAGACTGGAGATGCCTGCACATGCATCACAATGTCCAACTTCACCATCAAGGTCTCACACAAGACTGTCATGTACTTGATTGGAGAGCCCAAGATGACGCGGATGGCCTCATCTATTTCTCCAGTTCAACTACTCCCAGTTCTATCTGTGATGACATCACGTCATAGGCCTACATCACACCAATGTTGACGGTTTTCTTCAACTTCCTCCATTACCTGCTTGGATATGTATGGGTGCTCATACCAATATTCTAGTGTGACCTTCTTTTGTATCACCCTCTGAAGGCAGGAAAAGTGTGGCAGTTCTGTGGTGTCACCCTTTCCTGGAGGGACACAATACTCATGGGACTGTTTAATGAGCTCCTTATAAGCCATATTTTGACCTGGGGCGTACATTCAGGAATGTGTCAGGAGCAGGTCAACTTTGCATTCCCCATAAGACTGCTCCAGGCATAATCACTGAGCACTCTTTAGCAATTGGGGGTTGGACTCTCTTTCTAGATCAAATTAACTCTCTGGCGCTCTGTCATCCAGGGTGGGTTAACTCTAGTCTTTTGAGTCTCTCCATACCCATTCTGACTGAGACGAGACAGAGGACCCCCACTCAATGACTTTCTCTTCCACTGATTCAGGCCTAAATTTTGGTGACCCTGGATCTGTCCCCTCATTGTTCTTCCCCAAGGGCTCACCCAGTGCACTTGCTGAGCCGCTAAGAATTAGACTGGTTCTCCCTATGTAGTGCAGTGACTGGCAGTCACATAAACAACAGTCCATTCACTCTGGTTCAATTAAACAGTCTAGGGTATGTCTTTTTAAGTTTTATTGCTCAAGAAATTTAATAGAAGCGGGGTTAGGGGGTATGGGATACTCGAAAATGCTTAAGAACAATTGGCAGAGGACACACTAAAAGTAGTATAGTCTAGCTTTCACAGTTGGAAACCATGATGTAGTTTACAGAACATATTTTCTCAAGGCTGGGGACCATGAGACATGTCTCTACAGGGGAGTCAGCCAGGTTCTCTACTCACAAGTACTAAAGAATCCAGCTGCTCAGACTTGATCCCTTTCTATTGAGGTCCAGTATTCAGCTCTGAGGTTCTTTGGGGCAAGCAGCCCCCTGCAGTTCACAGATCCATTCTTTCATGGGAAACATGAGACAACCTGCCCAGGTCGTCAGGCAATTTACCACCTCCCAGACTACCTTCTAGGTTCACCTTCCCATGGATTTTCCAGGGCACGGAAAATATTCAGCCAAGTCTTTTGTATTTCTCACCCTAAGCTCTAGAAGCTTCTCCAAGAGGCATAGGGAAAACAATCAAACTCCCAGCCTGAGAAACCGTGAGCAGGCCAAAGCAAATGATTACTGCTCCTCTGATTACAGAACTTTGTATCTTTTACTAGAAGGATGCTACATAGCTATAAGGAACATCTGATTCCAAAAGTAGCCTTTAACTGGGAAAACTCATTCCTAACTACATGAACTTACAATCTGGTACAAATTACTTTTTTTTCTCAAGCCATGTATAAACTGTAAGGGCTCATTTCCATTGATAATATTTTAAATCCAATGAGATTTTCATGCATTTTTCCACCAGTTTGCTTCAATTTTGTATACATTTTGCTTCTGGTTTGCATGCAGGGTCATTGACAACAACGAACGTGCATCTTTTTAAGAACAGTATGAAAAAGTTTTAGGCTGCCTTTTGCTAAACTGCAGCCTAAATGAGGCAGAAAATGTATCATTGAATGCAATGGTACTGTACTTCATTGGTCCTACATTTTAATTTTATGAACATGTAGCGCTTACTCCCGCAGGAGCCGCTGGTTTGATGTGGGATCGGCGTAATTCAAGTTACCTCTGTAATATGTCTAGGGGTGATAGCAGTGACGGAATGTCCAGGCAGTTGGTTGATGTTTTAAAATGCTTTATTCTCGGTCAACACGACCACAGTCAACTTGGAATAGATAGGACAGATTGGTGAAAACAGCAACCTTGCATATTCAGGCTTTGGATAGAAGGAAGCAATCCTGCCTCCAAATAGTATTCTCGCTTTCGTCGCCACCCCAGCCGGGATGGGTGCAGTGTACCCGGACAGGCCTTCCTCACAGACCTGGCAGCCGGAGTGTCACTGTGAGCTCTGAGAAGGAACAAGTCTCTGCCACCGACTTGGCTTTAGTAAATTAGTAAAGGCCTCTGCCACAGGTCCAATATTCAAGGACAAGAATTAAAGCGGATCCTCTCAGTCAATAGTTGGGGTCACCGCCTGACAGTGTGCAACATACAACCTGTCAGTGTCCGGTCACCCAGATCCCCGATGGTTCCGTCTAAATCCTATTGAATCACCTGCCTCGGGTTCACCTCAGACTGACTCCCCACCGAACAGCATCCAGCTTGGGATCTCTCTAAATGCGGGGTCCCAGTAAGTCACTGGAATCCCCCTTTGGTTGCTACAGTTTCTCTGAGCCATATGGGCCCAGAGCCAGGAACTCTGCGTTGCACGGGCCCTGGCCAGGTAGGCCATAGTGGTGGGGCCCATGATGTGCACACACCCTGAAGTTGGGTGCCGCACCCAGAACCAGGAACCTTGCGAAGACCCTTAAAAATTGCATCTGCCACAGATATACCCCTCCCCAGCATGCCCCGCAAAGTGAAACCCCTTCAATTGGCTGCTGGGGAAAGGCAGCTCTGCCTGGACCCCTCCGGCGCCACCTATTGCCCAGAGATGGAACTACATCTCTAAAGCACAGAATGACCCACAGGACGATTCAGGGCTGGCAACAGCCGAATTTGAGCAAAATCAACATTGGGTGAGAGCAGATAAGTCTCTTACCCCACTAAATTTACAATAGCATCCCTACTGAAAGTAGAGGGGCGCTACAAACATAAAACCAGACAGACAGATATCCACTCTGACTCAAGGGAGGCAAAAGATGTGAACCCCAATGCCCCACATCTGTGTGGTCCTATGTAGGTGAACCAGGGCTTTTTTCAGGGGGAACTTGGGGGAACTCAGTTCCACCATCTCTGGCTCAAACCTTTTGGTGCCTGCTCACCACAATCACTTGTAAACACAGAAGTCTGGTTTCTGCATTTACAAGTGACAGCTCTGCACTCTGTGTGTAACCCCCCTGAACTCTGTACTCTGTATGTAATGTAATCCTGGTATTTAATGCCCCTTTAAGACCCTTCTACTGTTTGTGAAATCTAGTTGAGTTCCTGCACCTATTTTCTGAGAAAAAAAGCTCTGAGGTGAACAGAGTGGCAACCTTAGCCTGGACTCCAAACAGGTCACGCCTGTAAAGTGTTTTGCTCCACCCCCCGGATCAAAGTCATGGGGGACGTGTCCCGGCATTAGAGATCACCTCCCTTTCCCTCTTTTGAGCCATTGTTGGAGCCAGGACAGGCTCCATCTCCTGCCAGCCCTCTCATTAGCAGATGCGGAGGAACTCACACACATACCCCAAGTTTACTGAGCCTGAGCGGCACACAAAGATACTATGGGTTACAGATATCCACTATGACAAGGCCCTACATATAAATCCTTAACTCCCAAAGGGATTCATGTAAAACAGTGGTCATTAACCCTGTCATGCAGAGCCCGCTAACAGGCCAGGTTTGCAAGATAACTGAAATGCATCACCGGTGATGTCATTTGCTGCTCAGTGATTGTAGTATTCCAGTCTGCATCTCCCCAAGGTAATACATAAAACCTGGCCTGTTAGTGGGCCCTGCAGGACAGGGTTGATGACCCCTGTTGTAAAAGATCCAGCACACATGCTTAGGTCAAACTCTACCTGCACTCAGAGAAGATACCAGGTTTGGGAAATCAATGAAAGTCAGCAGAGTGGCATGGCTGGCGGAAAGCAAAATGTTTGTCCCAGTGCACATTTTCAGGTCCTGCTGTTGAGATTGGGTGGTAGGGATCAAGAACAAGTATCAAGCACCCTCCTTTTTGACATTTGTGTAGACACAGCCTGAAGTTGTGCAATAATCCAGGAAAACTTACCTAATTCAATTGACACTAATCTAATCAATGCAAAATAATGTCCTATTGGTTGCTCAGAGCAACTTCACTTCACCCATAATCATTGCTCCTCAGTCTTCTGCATTGAGTATAGGCCCAAATGTGTCCCCATCACACAAAAAGAGCAGTGTTTTATCTCAGAATGTTGCAAAATTTCTGAATGAGAAACAAAAAAAAAAGAAAGAAAAAGGAACAATGGAGATAGTTTTCTCTCTCTCTCTCTCTCTTTGCCTTCAGGCACAGTTTTAATTTAATCAAAACCCTGGAGATTAAATAATTAAACTTGTAGACAATCACATTTTTTATTGTTAATTAGTCATAGTAAGGTGCCATTTTCATAGGATGCACAGTCTCTAAATTTAGCAGTGGAATATTACATTGATCACACACACACACAAAAAAAAAAAACATTGATTCTCTTGGGATAAGTAAGACGTCAGCAATTGCGTTTTGGCTCAGTCTACCTTTCACCTTTTTTAAGGGGGTGATACACCAGCTTCTTCCTCTTTTTTTCCCATCTTAAAACCTGCTGTTCTCTAGTTTCGCATAGCAACAAAATGTGATTTTCCATCCTTAACCCCTCATTTCCCAAGACTCACACGTAGACAGAACAACACGATTAAGCAGATGCTACCATCGTCAACTCTCTTCAGCTGACTGTCATCCTTTAAAATTATTTAATCTTCCTTTATTTTAGGAAGGATCGGCGCACAGCCTTACTTCCCAATTGCATCTTTAGGGCTCCACTTAACGGGCATTAAAATGCATTTACAAGTCTAAAGGGGCAATCGTGGTATTAGTTAGGATTTACTAAATTGTACATTTTCATTGATTGATGCATATACTATGCCATCCGTAGCTTATACTACCTTTTTATCTTCTGATCTACAGATAAAAGCTGGAGATGTATGCTGTACATGTATTATGTGAGTGAGTATCTTATTGAAAATGCATGTATCTCATGTATTTTGTCCTGAAAGCTGAATGGTGATAAGCAGAGTGGTTATTATAGCAGACAGGATCGAGACGGGCTATAAATAAAATTAACGTGGAACCTACGTTTCCTGTGACGTTCCCAAAAGAATTTATTTACTAATGTTCATTTTGAAGAGGGCCAGGAAAAACAAATAGGCACAGCCTATAAATATTAATTAGATGTAATCGCATTACACACAATGCTGAATCTGATGCTGGGATTTGGCTGGGTGATGAATGATGCTATGAGAGATATGATTAGGAAGGCCACTGGTTGGCGCCTTATACCTAGTAGTAGAGCTACAAGTATTGAAGTGATGTGAAAGTCTGATCTGCTGTGTTAGTGAAGCAGCAAATAACTAGACAGCTTTAAGATGTGGTATTTTGACATTTGTCACTCACAATTTGTGATTTTAGTAGATCTACTAAAAAACGCTACTCAGATGAGTCTTAGATTTCCTTTGTAAGCTGTAACGTATTTGTAGTACCATATTACAATTCACAGATATGTTTATTTATCTTGCTTGTCTATACAATTACATGCAATCTAGCTCAGAAGAGAAAAAAAATTGACATGTGGTAGAGTCTTATGCCGCGTACACACGGTCGTTTTTTGCGATGAAAAAAAACGTTGTTTTTTAAAACGTCATTTAAATTGATCGTGTGTGGGCAAAACGTTGTTTTTTGTCTTCAAAAAAACGACCAAAAAAAAATTCCAACATGCTTGAATTTTTTGTGTCGTTTTTCAAAACGTCGTTTTTTGTTTCACAAAAAGTCACCGTGTGTAGCAAAAACGTTGTTTAAAACGACGTTTTTCAACCCGCGCATGCCCAGAAGCTAGTTATAAAGCGAGCTTCAATGGAAAAGAGTGGTGAACGTAACCTTGCTTTTTGTGAAAAAAACGATGGTGTGTATGCAACATCGTCTTTGAAAAGTGAAGTTTCAAAAACGTCGTTTTTTACTTCACAGAAAACGTCTTTTTTTTTCATCACAAAAAATGATCATGTGTACGCGGCATTAGGGGTTGATTTACTAAAGACAAATAACAAGTGCAGTTATTCCAGAGCTTAAGGCCCCTTTCACACTGGGGCGGGAGCCACGGTGGCAGTATAGCGCCGTTAAAAATAGCGGCGCGATACCGTCGGTTTTGCCGCGGGATTCGACCGCTAGCGGTGCAGTATTAACCCCCGCTAGTGGCCGATAAAGGGTTAATACCACCTGCTATGCGCCTCTGCAGAGCATGGCGGGCGGTATTGCCGCGGTTTCCTATTGTTTTAAATGGGAAGGAGCGGTGAAGGAGCGGTATACATACCGCTCCTCTCACCGCTCCAAAGATGCTGCTAGCAGGAGATTTTATTCTCTACTGCCAGCGCATCGTCTCTGGCTTTCACATTGAGGTTGCTGGGCAGAAGTTTTTCGGGCGGTATAGCAGCGCTATTTTTAGTGCTGTACCACCTGAAAAACTAAGAACCCTTTCACACTGAAGCGTTTTTGCAGCGTTTTAGCGTTAAAAATAGCACTATTAAAACGCTCATAAAACGCTCCCCATGCATCTCAATGGACCCTTTCACCCTGAGTCTTGCAAGCAGCATCTTTGGAGCAGCTTTTGGACGCTGAAAAAAAACGCTCTAAAAACGCCCCTCTCCATTGAAATGAATTGAAAGCGCTGTAAAAACGCCTTACCCTTTTACACTGAGGCACTGCAAAAACGCCCTAAAACATTAGGGTCTTAGCGGTGCTTTACCAGCACATTGGGATTGCAGATGAGGCTTCACTCGAATAACGCTCGAAAAACGCTTGAAAAATTATTAACGCCCCAGTGTGAAAGGGGCCTAAGTGGTTGTAAAGGTTTGTGTTTTTTCACCTTAATGCATCCTATGCATTAAGGTGAAAAAACACCTGGCAATGACAGCCCCCCAAGCCCCCCGTTTACTTACCTGAGCTTGTTCACCTGTTGTGTGCGTCCCCCGGCATCATTTTCTCCACTACTTAATGGTGTTGATTGGATAGATTGATAGCAGCGCAGCCATTGGCTCCTGCTGCTGTCAATCAAATCCAATGACGTGGCCGCCGGGGGGCAGGACCGAGTCATACACTTTGTGTCTTTGGACATAGAGTGTATGAGACGGGAGCACGCCCGCAAGCTAACCCTCTTGGGAGATATCTTCCTGAGGGGGTTAGCTATTGCAGGGAGGAGCCGAGACAGCCACGTGGGACCCCAGAAGACGAGGATCGGGGGCCACTCTGTGCAAAACAAACTGCACAGTGGAGGTAATTATGGTATGTTTATTATTTAAAAATAAAGGGCCAGATTCACAGAGCCCTTACTCCTGTCTAACTGGTGTTAGACTGGAGTAATTTCAAATTACGCACGTTTTTTAGCTAGTCGGAAACCTCAAACCATGAATAGACGGCTGCGGGCTTCAATTCGACTGGATTACGTGTTCATACGCCTTCGGATCTACGCTGCATAAAATTGCGGCCACTGGGTGGACTTCCCGTCGTTTTCCGCGTCGGGGTATGCTAATGAGCTTTTGCCGGCGATCCCAGAAATTACGAACGTCTATCGCAATCTCTTACGGCACCTTTAGTCATCTTTTTTTTGCGTAACACTATACCAGCTTTTTGCTGCTCTAATATTAGACAGCCCATGTTAAGTATGGCCGTCGTTCCCGCGTCGAATTTCTACGTTTTCCGACGTCTTTTATTATTTTTTACGTAAGTCGTCCGGGAATAGGAATGTTCGTAAACGACGCTACTCAAACAACGAATGACGTAACGACGTGATTTCGCGCAATGCACGGCGGGAAATTTCTGAACGGAGCATGCGCAGTTCGATCGCCGCGGGGACGCGCCTAATTTAAATGCTTCACGCCCCCTAATCGCGTATTTCGAATACGCGGCGAGAAATAGACCACGCTGCCGTAGCATAAGGGCAAAAATCTACCAGAATTCGATGTAGAGCCTGGTAAAATACGGCAGCGTAGAGTATTTCGATTGCGCAGCGCAATATTAAGTGTATCTGAATCTGGCCCAAAATATTTTAACCTTTACAACCCCTTTAGTAAATGAGGTAAACCTTCACTTTGCATCAAAGAAGGAAATTACCTCTTAAATGGAATTTTGTACGCAATAAAAAAAGAAGAATTCAAAAAATGAAAAAATATATAAATTTAATATACAAAAAAATTACAAAAAGTATATCAAAACCACATTATACATATAAACCACCAAGTGGTACATTAAAAACAGTACATAGAACAGATGACAATACATGTGTACAAAGAATGAGTGGTGTTTGCAAAAGGACCTCCAGAACCTGCAATGAAGGGTTCAAAGGAATGTACAGATAGCTGTACCAACGTGTTTCAAATTGTGAGTTTACACTAATGTCTTGGATTGGATTGGATTGGATTAAATACTTATAGAGCGCCAAATGCAAGTTGTGATACTCGCGTCTAATCGCTTACCAACAAGCTAAAAAAAAAACAGAAATATAAAAAGAAGGGGGGGGGGGTGTCGGGGCACAGCAAGCCTATCCCTACTCCCTGACAATGGACCGCAGCCTAGGATTAAGGCAGCGTCCTGCTAAGGGCTTGGAAGGGCAGGTCTCTATCTATAGGCTTGTGAAAACAAAAGTGTCTTCAAGCCCTTACGGAAGGCCATCAAGGAGGTGGATGCTCGGAGCTGATGAGGGAGCTGGTTCCACAGAAAATTCCCCAGTGTTTGGAGCCGGCGGCCACCTTTCGAAGCTAATTGGCTAGATTTAATAATTGCTAACAGAGCGTCAGTCGAACGAAGCTCTCTGGGTGGACAGTAATGTTCTGTCATATTTGATAAATACATCGGACCTAGTTGCCAATAGGCCCGAAACACCAAACAGAGTGCCTTGAACTCAACCCGTTTTACTATCGGGAGCCAGTGTAAGTTCTTTAGTACCGGGGAGATGTGATTCCGCCTTGGGCAGTTTGTAACTAATCTTGCAGCATGGTTCTGTGTAATCTGCAATCGTTTTATCCACTTCTGTGGGAGCCCTAGGAAGAAAATGTTAGAACAATCCAACCTAGAGTGGATAAGTCCATGAACTAAGATCATACGGTTGTGCTGAGTGAAAAGATTCTTAATTTTCCGTAATAATTGCAGATGGTAGTTGGCGGATTTTATGCAATATTTTGCGTGAGGTATGAAACTTAGTTCAGCATCAAAAATTATACCCAGATTTTTAACCTGCTTAGCTGGAATTGGGGCAGAGCCAAACGAGGATGGCCAGGCAGGTAAAAAGGTAGAGTTGGCCTGTGGGCCGATCAGCAATAGCTCCGTTTTGTCGGCGTTAAGGCCTAGCCTGTTTGTGTCCATCCATTGTTGGATGTTAGATAGTCCCTTATTCAGCTGTTCAGGCATATTAGGTCCACTTGCAAGGTCTGCCAAGATCTGTGTGTCATCCGCATAGATCTGGCAGCCTAGACCATAGCTGGTAATGAGGTCGGCAAGTGGGCGCATATAGCAGTTAAAGAATAGGGGAGAGAGGGCAGAGCCCTGAGGTACCCCGCAGGTCAATGACAGGGTGTTTGAGCGGTACGACGCCATTTTTAAGGAGAGCGTTCTTTCTGACAAAAAGGATCTAATCCAATTTAACACTGCATCCTCACAGCCAAATAAGGATTGCATTCTAAAGAGAAGGATAGAATGGTCAATGGTGTCAAACGCCACAGAGAGGTCCAGCAGCACCAAGGCTGCGGACCCCCCCGCGTCGCGGACACCCAGCAGACGTGCCCTCATATCTAGGGCAGACATCTCCGTACCGCGTCCGGGTCGAAATCCCGACTGACAATCATGGAACATACCGTGTGACTCAAACCGCTCCTGCAGCTGGATAAACACAACCTGATCCAGGACCTTAGATAGAAAGGGCAGTAGAGAAATGGGGCGGTAGTTGGTAAGTATCGTGGGGTCCAGGCACGCTTTTTTCAATAATGGGAGTATGATTGCTTGAATCTTCATCAGAAAAAGACAGCGGGCCAGATTCACGTACATCGCCCCATTTTTTGACTGGTGTAGCGCACCTCCTTTACCTTAGACTGCCGCAATGTTTTGCGCAGAAAATAGCGCCTGTGCAACGTAATTTCAGAGGCGTAAGGCAGAGTAATTCAAATTGGGAAGGACGTGGGCGTGTTACATTGAAATGAGCCGTGACCCCATGCAAATGAAGGGCCGGCCGGCTCGCGCATCCGCACATGAAGCAGACCATGGTCAGCACCTCTGTGCGCATGCTCACAACTCGGGAACGGCGCAATCAGTGAAATTGGAAGTGGACCCGGGCAACTTAGTGAATTACGCAAACAGCATAAATAGACAGAGACAAACGTCCTTCCTTTGCAAAAGTACATCCCTTTGTATCCCTTCCTATACAGCTAGGTGCTTTTGTTCTGTTGTTTATTAGCGTTTGTTTGTTTGTTTGTTTGTTTGTGATGTGTCTTTGAGATATTTGGGGACTGTTTTGCAGAGTGATTTTTGTCTTTTATGTGTTTTCTTTGTTGTTATTTTTTTTAAATTAGATTTTTGCTGGGCATTTTTTATTTTTGCTGGTCAATTTTTTTTTTTTGGGTTCTGTTTGTGAATGATTTTGGAATGTGGGGGTGACATTCCTGCCGGAAAAGGGGTGTCACCCTCATTTGTGGTGGAGAAGTGATCCCCAGGTCCGTGTGAATGGTGTATGAATGTACAGTGACATAATTGGAGCCGTGGCATGGTGTTGCTGCTCACAAGTCCTGCATGGTGGGCTTGTGCCAATCCAATGTGATGAGGATGTGATGTGTCTGTGCTAGGGACCACAGTGGTGTGCATGCATGCATTCTCATTGTGCCATGATTAATGTGTGTGTTTAACGTGCAAAGATGCCTAATGTGAGCTGGCTCCTGCAGGCCCTTTCTTACTGCGAAGTTGTGCAGCATCAACATGCACCAATGATCTGGCATACAAAGTTTGGGGAATACAACAGGGTACCATGGTGGGTTCCGTATAGGAGTCATGAGATAGGGTCCCAGTGCATATGCAGAGTCACCCTAAAGGGATAAGACAGGAGAATGTTAGTAGTGCATGTGCCCCTTGTGATTTCAGCATCATGGGGGGGGGGGGACGACAGTCATGCCTGCCACCCATGTCACTCACCAACCAGCCAGCTGTCCCCATACATGTTCATACATGTACATGTTCTGCTTGAAATCTGTGGGGACGGGGCTAGGATTGTATATGTAGCTGTCATGGGTGTCATGGGTGGTGTCATGTGTTGGGCTGGTGTTGGGCTCCTGCAGGGTTGTGGTTAATTCCAGGATGGCATGAGGGGTGAATCTAAAGATGCGAAACACCTCAGAATCACTCATGCCAAAGATGTCTATGCGTGTGTGATATATCAAGTGAAGAGTGAGGGGCTTGTATCAGATTAGATTATTATATCCATCAAGGTTTTAAAGGGCTATTGAAAGATAGTGAGACCGTGTTTGTAATTTGTATGTATGTTATGTATTGATGTATATATGTATGTATTTTTTTTTTTGTAAAAATGTTTATTACAGCAAAGAAATTTTTTTGGGATAAAAAAAAAAAAAAACTCTCCCGTGCCCTCCTCCGTGCCCTCCTCCGTGCCCTCCTCCTTCTTTGCTCATCTAAAGTCAGTAGTATAGCTATGAGCATGGATGCCACTGGCATGTTGGCATACAGTTTGTTGGGCAGCAAGTGTGACTGCTCAGCTCCTCACTAACAGTGTTGCGTTCTGACATGTAGACGAATTGTCTAATTTTATACCACCTTTTATATGGTCTAATTTTAGACAGGCCGTGCAGCTGTTGCGCACAGCACGTAGCCTGCGCTGCAACAACGTTCTTTTGTGGATCCCCATAACTCCCTCATTAGCATATTTGAATAGCAAATCAATGGTGTGTCTAGCGCAGTTTTGCGTAGACGGATGCGCCTGTCTATCGAAATTACGCTGAACAAAAAAAAGATTTCTTGCGTATCTCGGTTTGGGGATGCGGAGCATCGAAACGCATGCGCAAATTTAGACTTACGCCGCGCATCTCCTGTTACGCCGGCGTAATCGCTCTGTGAGTTTGGCCCAGCATCTCTGAAATTGCAAAAACAGCCAAATAATACATGTACTTAATACAGAAAAATGAATGATGATAAATAATCATATATCAATCCTCTGTAGAAATACCATTTAAATACAGAAAACAACAAATCAAAAGAGAAAAACACTTACATGTACATGCATCTGACACCAAAACAGCAAAGAACCAATCCCCTCCAATGGAGATCGCCTAGATGCCCCTCGACAAAAGTAGATGTCCACAGCAAAGGAAACCAACAAATGAACAATAGTTCATTCATGGAAGGATTGCCAGAAAGAGTGAGCATGGAGAATAAGGACAAATTGACCTAAAATAGGTGGAGAAAAAAAACGGCAACTAAATTAGTATGCCAAAAGAGCCCCCCACACAAAATAAGGGAGAAAGGAGATCTTATTCAAAGAAGAAGAAAACCCCCATGGGAATAACTTACCAAGCTACTGAGCAATATCCCAAGAAAAAGGGAAAGAAAACCAAAAGGATCCCAGGCAGGAAAGGTTGGAGTAGCTGGACGGTCTTTGGAAAGACCCATCCGCTACAGAGTCCACGGAGTGAATGGCAATCCTGGCTTCCCGGCATCGTCCTAAATACCCCCATATATATTTGTCTGGTCTGTATGGCACATACCTATTACTGTTGTATGTTACATGCTTACAGCAATTACACTCTGTATAATACATAATCCTGACCACGACACTTTCCAAACTGAGTTGTACACAACGTACTTCTGACAATTGCACTCTGGACATTGTATACTCCTTGTTTAGCTTGAACCAGGTTCTGTGAAGTTAGTATAGCGGGTGATGCTCAACTTGCATGCAGCCCCGCACCTCCCGCCACCCACTGCCAGGACACAGGCACTGACAGGCTCTGTGAGGGACACAGGCAGAGCTGCAAATGTGTGGAATTTCTTCCCCTCCCTCTCCTCTTCACTGCTCCATTCCCTCCTCTGCTTCCTCATTGGCAGGAGGAGGGAACTAATCGCCAGCCAGAGCTTCATAGCTGCAGGGGAAGCAAAGGATGATGGGACATGTAGTTCCCAGCACGAGCGGCCCCATTATGATCCCTGAGGGGCAGGACTACACACCCAAGCATGCCGAGGTGGGTCAAGCAGGGAGAGAAACCACAAGGCTGCCTGGGAGAAGGCAGAGACCATGGGCAGGGGAGAAGACCGGGCCCAGGGGAGAGGTGTTGCTTTTCCGGGTCAGTGTCCCATGTCCTCCCACAGATCCATTATTGAACTGAACTAGGTAGAGTGTTTGCGGCTTGGGACTGTGGTGTCAGGGGACAGAAGGGAGAGGTTTAACACAGTCAAGGGTCATTCCTCTGCCCTCCTCCTGACTGGACTCATAAAGCCCAACTTACTGTATATACTCGAGTATAAGCCAAGGCACCTAGTTTTTACCCCACAAAAAATGGGAAAACTTATTGACCCGAGTATAAGCCTAGGGTGTCCATCTGCATGCCTCACTTTGCCTCACTGTGTCCATGTGCATGCCTCACTGTGCCCATGCCTCACTGTGACCATGCCTCACTGTGTCCATGACTAGACTGATGTTTAACACAGGAGTCTATGGAAGGGGTGCCCTGCTTTGAAAAATCGGTGCTCGCCAGCCGTAGCTCCCCCAGACAACAAACTTTGTACACTTGTAGAGGGGAAATGGCGCTAGGGGACCTACAACCGGCCGGTATCAGGTCCCCAAAGTCACCGGAGAAATTAGTGTTTAACATGGGAGTCTATGGAAAGGGTGCCCGGCTTTGAAAAATCAGTGTTCCCCATCGATAGGTTCCCTGGACAACAAACTTTACACACTTGTAGAGGAAGAGTGGGGCTACATGTGTGCAGGGGGTCCAGGAGACCTGTGGCCCGCCGGTACCGGGTCTCCAAATTCCGGGAGATCAGGCGCAAAAAGGTGACTTGAGTATAAGCCGAGGGGGGCATTTTCAGCACAAAAAAATGTGCTATAAAAATCGGCTTATATTCGAGTATCTACAATAAGTGGTGTTGGCGATTATCCTATGTTCATGCTGCAATTTGTCATTTGTGTGTGGTTACCTTTTGATTTCGAGGGTTATTCGCCTTGAAGAGTCCCCTGACAGCAGCCAGATTACATTGTTGAGCTTTATCGCTCTTAACCTTCAGTCATTATCACACGGTTGATTTAATGAGATATATTTGTCTATTATTAATTTATACTGCTACTGTTCCATTCCTAAGAAATTTTAAACTAGCCACTTTATAGTTACACAGTAAAGTTAATTAAAGGCACAGGTCCATCCAGTTCCACCTGTGTATGTGTGTTTATGTGTCGTTATGAATTCCCATATCTCTGTATTCTGAGTTTATGGTTAAACACAGTATTTTTACATTATCTACACCAGTGTTTTTCAACTCCAGTCCTCAAGGCACACCAACAGGTCAAGTTTTCAGGATTTCCCTCAGATGAAATGGCTGTGGTGATTACTAAGGCAGTGAAACTGATTAAATCACCTGTGCAAAATAATGGAAAGCCTGAAAACATGACCTGTTGGTGTGCCTTGAGGACTGGAGTTGAAAAACACTGATCTACACTCTCATTCGTTACCACTAACTGTGCATCTTTATTACTCTACCAACAAAGAACCTTTTACTAAATTTTTGTCTAACTTCATTATGTGGCTAGGTGTAAATAAAACAATTTCTTCTTCTCTTACTATAGCCACCATTGATAGATTTGTATATTCCCTTTATATACCCTTTTAAACACCTCCTGTCCATGGAGAATACGTTTAATAACTGAGGACCTCCAGACCTCTTATTAGTTTAGTTTCCTCTCTTTCAGCGCCCCACAGTTCAAAAACTTCCTTCCTGAGGATTAGTGACCATAACTGAAGTGCATACGCACTAGAAGTTTTAGCAGAATCATAGTTTTGCCTCTAAAAGTTCCCTTTTAATACATGATAGTGTAGCTTGGCATTTTTGTTTCACTCTCAATTCCCCCACAGGACTGTTCCCTAATGAATATCTTGCATACATATCTTTAGCCCCCAAGTGCATAAAATTACATTTTTCTACTCAAACCTCATCTGTCTTTTTGTTAAGTTGCTATATCCTATGGCAACATTTTTTTCTGCAAACTTGGTATCACCAGTGAACACTGAGAATATACAGATTATTCCAATCTCTATATCATTTATAAACACGGTAAACAGAATTGTTCCCAGGACAGAGCCCTGGGGCACAGCACTCATAACCCTACACCATTTAGGAAAAGTAATTTATCACTAATGTCTAGACATGTTCTGTAACCAGTTTTCTATCCACGTGCATACACTTATTTCAATGCTAATGGACCTTAATTTATAAATTAAGTGTTTGTGGGATACTGTATAGAATGCTTTAGCAATATCCAAGTGAACTACATCTACTGGCCTTCTTCTATCCAAACAAGCCATCTTGGTTGCTACTAAAGATACCATTTTCACTGGCAAATTTATGAATATAGTCCATTACATTCCTAACAATGTTTTCTATTGATGTTAGACTGAATAGCTAATCCCCCAAGAAGCTGCTTCCCAAAGCTCCAGAAAACGAGATCAGTAAATCTGGCTTTAGTTACCCCAAGAACTAGACAATACCAGTTTTAGAATACACCAGAACAAGAACAACCAGAACAAGGATACAGGCTTTTATACACTTGAGAAAGAGGTCACTCACCACATTAACAATGACCCAAATAATTATCCAAAACATCACACAATGGTTTATTTTATTTTTGTATTCTTCTGTCTTTTATTGTATAAACAGGTATAAACAGATGTACATAAAAAATCACTATATTAAAATTCCCTGTTACATTAAATCTTTATATTTATTCTCCCTATCCCCGAACCCCCCCCCCCCCCCCCCCCACAAAAAAGCAAAAAAAAAAAAAACAAGCAAAAAGAAAAACTTCTCTCCTCTCCCTCCCCTTAAGCCCTTAAACCTCCATCAAATTCCTCCAACCTCCAGATTCTTTAAACTCCATCCATTTCCCCATATATTCTGATATGTCTCTAATGAGTCCTCTACTGTGTGAATTGTTTCTTCTATGGCTCTCACCATTTACACCTTTACTACCCACTCCTTCATGTTCGGCACCTCTTGGGTTCTCCATAAACTCGGGATCAGACTTTTAGCTGCGTTTTAAAAGGTATGGGACTAAGGTATTCCTATATTGGGGGAACCGATTTCCTCATATCATGAAATAAACATTCCTAGGGATCCTTCTGGATCCATTCTTCCGTTATTTGGTGGATCGTTGATATAATTCCCTCCCAGTAAGGTTGTATCTTTGTACATTCCCACCACAGATGTGCAAGGGTCCCCAGGGCATCACAGCCCCTCCAGCAAGTTTGGGGTCCTTCTGCTCCGAGCCTATACACCCTCTGAGGGGTCACATACCATTTCGGTAAGAGTTTATAGCACATTCTCAGGATTTTTATTTTATGTTCCTCATCCCTAAGGCAGCCTATCTCCTCTTCCCATTTCCTCAGATAGGGAGGGAATTGAGGTTCTACCTTAATTAAATGTTATACATTTGTGATATACTTTGGTTTAAACTGAGAGGGGAACAAAATAATATCTCTATTAATTAATCTCTGTCCTTTTCCATCAATGGTTGTGGAATGATTGTGTAAAGTGCTGTAACTGTGTATACTTCCATTTGTCTAGTGGCTTATTTCCCCATATATGTGTAATTTCAGCATAAGTGCAAATCATATTATCTTTCATTACATCTTGCAATAATATTTCCTCTTTTTTTTGCTCATCTAGTGAAATATGTGTGTTCCTCTTTCCCTGGCTTAAAATAATTTGTCCCCAATATAGACATTAATGGTGAGTTAAAATCCCAATAATGCGCTCTCCCCAATACATCCCAAATCATAAAGGTATTTCTAGTTAGTGGATTTGTGCTAGTAGCTAAATCCCGGTGCTACCGTGGTATCCATCTTTCCTAGATCAGCCTTGCTTTGTGTTATCTCTATCTTTACCCAGCTTTTCACTTCTTTGTTATGAATCCATTCTACTATCCAGTAGACAGAGATCATCTGATAATATTTCTCAAAATCTGGTACAGCTAGTCCCCTGTCCTTTTTTCCTTCACCAATGTTGCATATGCAATCCTGGGACGTTTATGTGCCCATATATATTTTAGTACTATTGATCTTATGTTCCTAAAGTAACCCTGAGCTAGAGACATAGAAAAGCAGATCATCCTCATAGGTGGCTACTCTATACACCCTTTCCCCTACTCTTACCCCATTGAATAGTGCAAGGGGAGGGGATAGATTCCCATTTATTGAGATTTTAGCCGTTGGGTGATGATAGAAGGATGATATCCATCTCATCATGCTTGCCCCTATACCCAGATATTTTAATGTTCCGAGCATAAAACCCCAGTCCACCCTGTCAAAGGCATTTTCGGCATCTATTGACAGGAATGCAACTGGGGTCTCCATAGCTTTTACTTTGTGGATCAGAAACATTGACTTCGGGCAATTATGCTTTCCCTCTCTCCCTGTCACAAACCCTACCTGGTAATTATGTACCCAGCTTGGTAACAGTGGTTTTAATCCCTCTGCAATTATTTTAGCAAAGATCTTTATATCTGTATTTAACAGAGATATTGGTCTGTAACTCCCTGGGACTGCTGGATCCTTCCCCTCTTTTAGAATAAGAGTTATATGGGCCAGTAATGATTCCTCCCACAAGGTCTCTCCTTCTGCTAAGGTGTTCAGATATTCACATAGTTTAGGTATTAAAAGCTTTTGAAATCTTTTATAGTATAAGACGGAGTACCTATCGGGGCCCAGGCTCTTTCCCAGGCCATATTCTTTATCGCTCTTCCTACTTCTTCCTGGGTAATCAGGGCTTCAAGTTGTTTAAGCTCCTCCTTAGCCACCATGGGAAGGTCTAGGTGCCGCAGGTACTCATAAACTTTTACATCTTGTTTCTCTCTATCTTCCCCTCTTTGATTTACATTATATAGTGCACCATAGTATGCATGGAACACATTTGCTATCTCAGGAGATGAATGCACTATCTCTCCCTCATTGTTCTTAATTTTAGGGATAAAGGATAGATTTTTTGTTTCTTTACTGCTCTGGCCAGCTATTTCCTGGGTTTGTTACCCCATTCATATCTCTCTTTGTTTACTATATGAAAGGCATGTTTTTTCTCCTGTTCTAGCAATTCTGCCAATTGCTCCCTTTTTAATTAACTCTTGTCTCTCTGGGGAGCCTTGGGGTCTTGTCCTTTGTTCTAGGTCCTGTATCTCCCTATATAAGGTACTGAGTTTCTCTCCCCTCTCTCTCTCTTCTTCCCTGCTTCAGCCCCTATGAGTATTCCTCTTAAGAAAGTCTTATGCACTTCCCACAAAGTTGACCGGGGGATTTCTGGTGTGTCGTTTACAACAAAAAAGTTCTCCAGCTCTTGCTCGATCTTCTTAATTATCGGATAGATACTGGATAAGAGAATTATTTAATCTCCAACTCCTTCCCATCATGAAGCCGTGTGGTATTTCTAATTTAATCACTACTGGTGCATGATCAGAAAGAGTAATTGCTTTAATTTCTGCGCTTTCAAAGGAATGGTAATAATTGATGTTCTGTAAGGGCATAATCAATTCATGATTATGTCCCATGGACTCGGGGGTAAAAAGTATATTCCCTCTTCCCTGGGTGCTAAATCCCCCATGCGTCTACCAGCTGGTGATCCAATAGCAGTTTTTTTTACCAACTTCTGTCTTTCAGGTGTATAGAGAGAGGGACCCCCTGTGGTATCTACCCGTGGGTCTATACTCTATAAATCTCCCACAATTATAAGTTTACCTTCTTTAAATACCTCCAGTTTTTTCAGATTTTCCTTAAAAATATATTTGATTCCTTATTTAGGGAGTAGATGTACGCCAACATACATTCCATGTTGAGCAATCTCTCTTTTATAAAGAGAAACCTACCCTTAGGGTCTGCCAGCTGCTCCTTTACTACAAATGCCGTAGTCCTATCCAAACCTATGGCCACACCCCTCGAGTGACTAGATGAATCACCGTAGAACCACACAGTACAAAAGTGCGAAGATAGTCTGTACCCAGAAGCATGTGCAATGCATTTCCTGGAGACAGACCACATTTGCCCCAAGAAAGTGCATCTCATTATTTACCTTATATCTTTTACTTGGGGTGTTCAGTCCTCCTACATTATAGGTGACAAATGTTATTGTGGCCATGGTTCATCATAAGGAGCACCGGACAGACCATAAGAGATACAGGATAGGAGGGAGAGGAAAGAAAGGAAAAAAAAGTCTTCTTGTTGCAAGAGTCTCAGCTGACAAATCTGAAAATATTTGCAGTTCAGTTCCTTCAAAAAAAACATGGAATCCATGGTTAAAATACCTTTTGGTCCCTCCTGTACTGGTCAAAGGGTCCTTTGCATTACTAGACTATTCTTTCCCTCTTTTCTTCTCGCTTTCCATTTCTACTTTTCAGACATTGGTAATACTTCTAAGTAATTGTTGGTCTGGTGCAACCTCATCATCAGATAAATAGTGAGTTGTTTGAAGGAGGCCTACTGAGTTAAGGTCGATGTTAATCTTGTGATATATATATATATATATATATATATATATATATATATATATATATATATATATAATATATAATTTTTTTTTTTTTTATTATTATTTTTTTTTTCTCCAGTGGCCATGTTCCTTGAAGAACATGTTAAAGTAGTGCACACCCTGTCACAGATCCAGGAAAGTTATGGCTCGGCTATCTGACCTCATAATGAGTTACTTATGGGTTTTATGCTATTGATTGATAATATAACCAGTACTGTACCCTGTGATGGACCAAAGAAAATGATTGTATTGTTTTTGTACTTACCTGTTCTTTTGAACATTTTAATAAAAGTTATTGAAAAGACAAAAAGAACTCCTTTAAAGGGGTAATCACGCAACCTAAATGGCAGCTGTTTTGGTTGAGGGGTTGTTTAACAACTTTAATACTGGGCACTTTCACCCTCTTCCTGCCCAAGCCATTTTTTAGCTTTCAGCACTGTCTGTGTGAGCAATTATCATCAGGCAATGGGAGCAATCAACAAACAAAAAGAGGCAATCATCAGCAAGTACCGATAGACACCAGCAAGCAGTAGCAGCAGCAGTTATCAGCGTTTATCTGCAGGTGATAGCAGTTGTCAACAGTTCTCAAAAGTTTGCGACAGTCATCAATAGTTAGCAGCAAGCTTTTATTTTTTCTCCTTTGGGGTACATAGGAGCTATTTAGATGAATGTAGAGCTATTTAATGTTCTCAGTGCTGTATTGATATGCAATAAACAGTTCCTTTTAACTGGGACAAGCAGGTAAATTGTTTGCATATTAATGATAAAGTACTACCGCATTCCATTGGGTCTCTCTCCTCCAGAACGGGACAAAGCCTCTTGGCAATGCCCAGAGTCTTTATGGAGGTCCATGTCCTGAAGCCTCCGTTCCGGACAGTGGGATAGATCTTGGGCTCTCAGCAGCCATCAGGGAGATAGAGTGATCGGCAGCAAGGACGGGGCAGAGGCTACAGGCAGCACACTAGATCGAAGCTAGATGTTGGGGTGCCGAGGTGCCAGAGTGAATGCCGTGGGTGATCGTGTTTCCTCCTCCAGTGCTTCGGATTACAGTCCTCTTGCACGGCTCACTCCTACCTTCGTCGTTGGCTGGAAGCTTTGGGCGGAGACGGGGTCCCGGCGTCCAGTGTGAGGCAATACATGTCAAGGCTCCTCCCCTCCCTCCCAGAATCACACAATGGTTTAGCTAACGAGGTACAGCTGACTCGTGGCTAATCATATCACAGAGGATCCTTAACCTCCCTGGCGGTATGATTCTTTCAGATTTTGGGTGCTGAAAGCGGTACCATTATTTGCAAGGAAATTTGGCGTTTTATACTGTAGGCCTGTAATTCTTAGGAATAACTCACTTAAATCTGACCAAACAAGAGTCTAATAGGCATCCCGGGTATGACATTTTTTTTAAAACAAAATTATAAATTATAATATAATAAATAATTATAAATAATTATAACAAATAATAATATAATTATAATAAAAATTATTCAATAATGTAATCAACTGAACTCACACAGCGCGTATGCATCGCTGGATCCACAGACAAGGTAAGTAAACCATGCCTGTGAAAGCTGCGAGGCGAGCTCGAGTCAGACTCAGGGTTACCGATCGCAGCATAAAAATCTAGCCCCAAATTAGACTCAGGAATATTGCCAGGGAGGTTAATTAGCCACCTGCATGACCGGGGTGAGTGCCCACCCAGACTTCTACTATTCAAAGATTTCATTCCAGGTCAGACTTGCCATCACAGTGCTCCTGAGTACAATACACATTATGGCCAGGGGCCCCAAGCCTGGTGGCTTGCTGGTTAACCATCAGCATCTGCAATGAGTCCCACAGTGTGGAGCAGTCCTTCTTGAAAATGTGGCATATAGGCCCTTAATATGGATCTCAGAGTCTGTGTGTTGTGGGGCGACATGGATTGAATACAAAGTAACATCGCTCCAAGGGTCCCCAGGCATACTCCTCACAAAGAGTAGTGTTCCCTTAAAAGCCAGGGCCCATAGTCAGTAGGCAAGAGGTTAGTATTCAGTCCCCTCCAAAAGCCTCTGTCCCAGGTGATTCTATCACATTTCTCGCTAGTCCTAGATACCCATACCACGCTTTTTGGACTGTTCGTTTGGATTTTATTTGGAACTTTTTTGTATTGTGGAGTTTTTTTATAGATTTTAATAAAATTCCATTTTTGGATTTACACTATGCGGAGGACTTCCCTTTCTTTTTCACATGTTTAACATATGGAAAAGTTCATCCGATTTGGACAATCTATCCTGCCATATCAGATTCCTGCTTTTGAGCTACCAATCCGGGAGGCGATGCCGTGGACGAGAGAGGAGATGACCTGCTGATCCGGTTCCCTCAAGTCCCTGATTTACGCGCAAGTGATCCACCACTGTAGGGTAAGTTGGATCCATACTGGAGGGTAAGAGTATTCACTTCTCCCCCTTACCCAAAGGTGAAGGCACTCCCCGGTGGTGTTTTTAAATGACACATCATTTCTGTCAGTTGTGGTTTCTGATCATCTCTTCATATTGATCTGCAATATTTCACTTGGATATTCACTGATGATCCTATGGTGTGACGGATGTCACGAAATTCACTATGAACTTTGCCTATATATTTTTTCAATGACTATTTGATTTATTAATTCAGCAATGTCTCATGAATCTATATTGTGTACAAACACATGATTTATATGAAGCAGAGATTTTAATGATGATTAAAAAAAAAAAATTCCTTTAAATATTGTACCTGCTGGGTGTCTATAGTTTGCCTGTGAAAACGTCTTTGAGAACCCGGGTCTTGCCCCAGGGAACATGTATCAATGGAAAAAAGTTTTAAAAACTACCGTTTTTAAAACTTTTTTCCATTGATACATGTTCCCTGGGGCAAGACCCGGGTTCTCAAAGACGTTTTCCAACAATAACTTGGATATTGGGCTTTAAAATTAGCACTTTTGAATTCGAATGTTCGAGTCCCATAGACTTCAATGGGGTTCTAAATGTTCGCGCGAACGGTCGGTCTGTTCGAATGTTCTGGTGCAAACCGAACGCGGGGGTGTTTGGCTCATCCCTACTGGGGAGTGAAGACAATTTCCTCCCCTCTGTCTGACTGTTGGGAAGGGAGGACAACAACCTCCTCTCGCTTCTCCCCCTGGATCCTTATCTGCTGCTGGGAAGTGACCATTTTCTTCTCACCCTGGGCCTCCGGAACTGCCACAGGTGTGGGGCTGAGGTCTTGGACCCTTTGTCTGGTTGACAGCACTTTAGTTGAAGAAGTTTCTTGTAACTCCACATATCCTGCTAACAGGAAATCCCATGTCCCTGTCAGTGTTGTGGGAGAAAAGCTGACTGCTTTTCTACCAGGAATCTGTTCTTTGTGCTGGGCAGGGCTCAGTGATGTTTGGCCTTCATGTAAGCTCTTGTGCTGAAGGCTGACCAGGTTGTTCTTCCTCAGCGGAAAATTCTAATAAATCCCCAGTCTCTGGAACTAGTGTCTGGGGATTGAGGTTCACTATATCCTGTTCGTATGAAGAAGATGTTGCTGGTGCTGAGCAGAGGTTAGCAGAGCTCTGCCTTGTAGTCAGCACTTCTGCTTTGGGGACGGCCCCTGCCGATTTTGGGGCATGCTGCTGAATGTGTTTTAGCAGTTCCCTGTATGCCCTTTCCAGATGCTGTTCTTTCCTTAGAAAATTCTACAGATCAGGTTTAAGCTCTGAGACCCTACAAGACCAAGCATAGCCTCTCTGTATTCTTGCAGATCCTTAAGGGTAGTTCACCTTCATCGCCAAATACAAAAACAAACATTTGTAAGGCTCCAGGGTCACCAAAGTCATATCCCTCCAGAGAAAATCCTGTTGTCTCCACTAAATATCCCTGCTCTGCGTGCCATTACAGAGCCCCATATCAATTGTTCAACTCTATCTCCTGCTGGACCAGTCTGTCCAACTCAGTCACCCATTGCTCCTGGGGCTGCTCTCCCAGGAATGGCATCCGCAAATCATGTTGTTGACTGGCCCGTGGCTCTGGGGTTGGAAAGCACTTTCCCTGCTCTATACCAGCAACCTGGAGGGCTCGAATCCAGAGCCCTACTCAAATCTGCTGCCTGAGCTTCAGCTATTCATCCACAAAAACAGACCTGGAGTATGCTTAAAGGATGATCCGCAGCAGCCCCAGGAACTCTGATGCCAGATGCATATTTCCGTTGGGGTGACCGAAGCCCGCTATCCCGATCTTAGATCCCTGTGAAAGTTTGTACAGTCGTGCGACACTGTACCCCAAAAAAATATGTACTTTTTTTCCCCACAAATAGAGCTTTCTTATGGTGGTATTTGATCACTGCTGCGGTTTTTATTTTTTTGCGATGGATGACTGACTATTTTGAAAAAAAATAAAGCAATATAAAACAATATTTTTTTACTTTCTGCTATAAAACAGGCTGTATATAACATTTCCAATGATATGCAATATTTAATGAGCATATATAATGTATTAAAACATAGTGATTTGAATATCAAAAATATATAAAACAGCGCTAATATGTGGATATGCAATATTTACAATAGTTTTCCTTTAACCACATGCGACCGGGCCATAGCCGAGGTGACGGCGCAGGTTATAATATATAAAACAGCAAGCAGAAAATTCATAAAATAGTCCTTTGAGCATGTATGGCTCTGTGTGGAGATAAGCAGTCTTTATGGATAGGGCAGCCTTGTACAGGGAGTTGAAGCCACTCCAGATATGTAAAGAGAAAAACAAAGCAACAGGCACCTCTTAGTAAGACTGTTAAAATTTAATAGCAAATGCATTAAAAACACTCACATTTAGGTATCTTTATATTCAGCGCAGGGGAGTCCAGTAGAGTCAGTCATAGATCTCTGCAGAATTTTCAGCTAAGTTACTCCTTGCTGTCGGCGTCCTGTGTCACAGGCAACTTCCGGGATTCGTTCAGGATCCAAAATGAGGCTTGGGACGCATTCGACCAGTCATAGAGATAGAGAAGGCTGGAGTGCAGAGTCCAGTGGGGTGAATGACTGTACTGCTGTAAAGTGACGTGTTTCCGAGCATGTGCACCAAGAGATTATTTGAGCTGTGCGCTCCTTTCTCAAGCCCCTCAAGAGCTTGAGAAAGGAGCGCACAGCTCGAGCGACGTGCTGTTGTCACCCAGTTCCTGAACGTTCCCCCAGTGGACGAGCGATGATTTTTGTGTACCGGCCGGCACATTAAAATTTCAAGGCGATTTTACACTGCATAACTGTAAGTGCATTTTAATCCTTTTAAATACATTTTTATAAATGATATCACACTATGTGGAGCTATTGATGTCTTTTTCATAGTGGCCATTTATCTTGCTGCAACACTTTTGAAAACGAGATCCATTAGGAATGCAGATCTGACACCACGAGATTGGGACCTATTATATGCTGTTTTTGATCCCTCATCGCAGGGGATCATGGGAGTTCGGTAAGAGGCCAATTCATAAGCTTGGTGCTGGACACGTTATTTGCCTTTTTGGACACGTTTAATTAATTTGTTACTATACAGAAGCACGGGTGTTTGTAAACTTTTCTTCACAGACTTTTTACAATACTTTGGACTGTATATTAATCCATTTAGAGTCAAAGTTTATACCCAGCATACCCAGTTGATGTTTTTAATTTTTCAATAATTTTTCACATCACTTGGTATATTTTTGGTTTTTGTTCCTTTTAATATTTGTTATTTGGTATATCACCATTATTAACTATATAATAACAAGATTATTGATGTCTTTTGAGGTGACTGTTTAGTGCATTAGTGGCCATCAGAGGTCACGATTTCACGTAGCAGCCAGCCTACTTTTCACATATCACTGGAGATCACTTATTCACATATATTTGTGTTTGTTTAAAGCCAGTTGGGGTAGCGCGATTTATATTTTTCTTATGTTCATTTCCTGTATTTATTGTTTACATGCAAATTGCAGCACCTGGAGAAAATACCCTGTCATTCCGCTGCATTTTTCTCCCTCTTTTTTCTTTCTTTTTTTCACTATTTTTAGCGCAGTCTCTTCCCAATTTCCCACATTTGTACTTTCCTGGCATGTAAGGGTCTCAAGAAATGAGAGGCTGAGGCGCATGCGCGGAGGCGTCCAAGATGGCCGCTTAAGCCGGGAGCTCTGCTCTGCCTCAGCCATTCACCGGCCATAGCAGCAGTTTCACGGCGGTGTAACGACCCGTTCTTAGAGAAATCGACGGAGGAACGAATTCTCGTTACCCCTATGTGTAGCAGCACAGCTCGGAGAAGCCTGGAAGCGAATTACACGGCGCTGGAATTTCTGGCCGAATCCAAGATGGCGGCCGTGCCTCAGCCGCAGGTCTCATATACTGAGGGATGCACTGAAGTGAGGCAAGTACTGGCTTCCACAACAATAAACTTCTCCTCACAATCAGCCCAGGGCACCTCAAGCACCACAATGACTGCTCAAGAAACCTCTTTATTACCCACATTACCCCTTCATACTATTTCCTCACAGGATTCTTCTGTTCTCCTCAATTCTCTTCCCCCCTCAGGAAATGCTGACCTTTTGGTCCCTCAGAATGCAGGGGAATTATTTCAAAAGTTCTCTGAACTACTTGAAAGGGGCCTCGCACAAACAGCTTTGAAAATTACCAATGACATTCGCTATGACTTTCAGAATTTGGGCTCCAGGATGGAGATAATAGAAAATAAACTTGATATCACGGTTTCTAGAGCCAACCAAAACACTGACCAAATACAATCTCTTCAAGAACAACTAGATGTGGCCCTCAGCAGAATAGATGACCTTGAGAACCGTTCCAGAAGGGACAATTTTAGGGTCAGGGGCCTCCCTGAGTCCATAACAGACGACCCCAAAGCTGTCCAGGACCTCATTAAGAGCATGCTCCCCTCCATTGCTCCACATAAGCTAGAGCTGGATAGAGCTCATAGATCCTTGGGCCCTCCGAGGAAGGATGGTTCCCCCAGGGATATAATTGTAAAACCTCATTACTACACTGTGAAGGAGGAGATTATGAGAATCTCACGTCAGCAATCCCGTATTTCTTTCCTAGGTCAAGATATACAAATTTTTGCCGACATCTCCCCCACAACTATACAACGGCGAAGGACTCTGAAACCTTTGTTGGTGATCCTGACGCAGAAGGAAATTAAGTACTGGTGGTCTTTCCCATTCGCTCTGAAATTTACATTCAAAGGCAAGACCTACACTTTCACCACTCTGGCTGAAGGAGAAAAAATCCTGCTTGCCCTTCGGTTCATCTCATTGGAGTCAGCAATGGACACTTCAAATGCCCAAGCAGGGTCTTTCAAACGTCCCACCCCAACCAGTCCTATTTCCCCTACGTGGAAGATGGTGAAAAGTAGACACACTAAGGATCCTGCAAAAACCTGATCAGGGGACTGAGACTGTTGGTTTCTACTCCTTCCCTGATTAAATACCCTTGGGGTATCTCTGAATTGGGCCTCCCATCTGTGATTAGGGACTCTTATGTCCTTAAATTCCTTCCACAGAACTACTCTTGGCTATTGAAGGCTTTTCTCTGACACATCTTCTCCCGCTTTGTTCCCCCCCCCCTTTTTTTTTTTTGGAAACAAATATGTTTGCACCGACCGTGTTCTGTATAACTTTATTTTATGAAATGTTATAATTTTGGATTAAGTATGATTGTTGAAATGCTTAAATTTTCATTCGCTTAATCTGAAGGCTGATGGAGGCTGGGGCAGTTGCCGTGCGCCTCTGACCACTACTAGACGGTGGACTATTCACTGTCGAGGGGTGGTCTAGTAGCCCTTTTTAGGGGCTACGTTAGTGGTTTGAATGGCGGGGATGGTAGGATCCTTTTTTCCTCCCATTCTCGCTGGGTTACAATTTTTATCTTCATGATATATTTTCATCTCTGTTTTTCTTGTCTTTCTGTTTTTCTCTCCCGTAACATTCTCTCTTTGATTGTCAGCCAGTTCCTGCAGTGCCTTGCTCGCCACACCCTGGATCCGTCCGGAGTCTGCAGCCTGTACTTCCCTCTCCTGTGCCTCACATTGATTAGGGTAAGTGATATGTTGATCACCTTGTCCTCCCACCATCATGGCTACGTCCAGTAACCCCCCACCTCCTAGTATTTTGAAAATCGCCTCTCATAACGTCCAGGGACTAAACTCTCCCGTTAAGAGAAGGAAGGTCTTCCAGTCGTACCACTCCCACAAAATTTCCGTGGTTCTTTTACAAGAGACCCATTTTCCAATCAGCTTCACCCCAACATTTTTACATGCTCAGTACCCACAATTCTTCTTAGCAAATGCTGAGGACAAAACTAGAGGGGTAGCAATTCTCTTTGCAAAATCCTGTAAATTCAACCCCCTTCTAATACATAGAGACCCGGACGGCAGGTTTCTGCTGGTTAAGGGTTTAATAGATGAACATCTAATGTCCTTTATCTCTTACTATGCCCCCAATAGAGGTCAGAAACTATTTTTTCAATCTATGTTTGCCACTTTGGAACCCCTCTTAGAGGGATCAATAATATACGGAGGTGATTCAAATGTAGATTTTGACCAGAGCCTGGATAAATCCAGACCTTTGGCCAGCAGACTGACCCGCCCAGTCAAAGCTAGCTCCCATATAGCTAAATTAATATTCCAACAAAATCTGGTAGATATATGGCGGGAACTAAATCCGACAAAAAGAGATTATACCCACTACTCGAACCCACATCGCTCATACTCCAGGATTGATCATATCTTCATTTCTGCTAGACATGTCCCCCTGGCGAATAAGGCCATTATCAAAGACACATCGCTTTCAGACCATTCGATGGTAATCTGCTCATTACAAACACAAAATACAAACTCCCTCAAACCACACTGGAAATTAAATGAGTCCCTTCTGGATGATCCTAACGTAGTCTCGGAGATCAACAAAACAATAGAAGATTACTTCACGCTAAACGACGTTAATGGAACCTCGAGTGAGATTCTATGGGCCGCCCACAAAACTGTTGTCCGCGGTAAACTAATTCAAATAGCCTCTAAACGTAAAAAGGAAAAGAACGCAGAGATAGCTAAACTTGAAAAGGAGTTTACACTATTGCGCAAGGAACATAAGAAGGACCAGACGAAAGTCCAGGTCGCACAGCTTGATACAGCACGGCTGGCATTAAACTTATCGCTTACTGTCAGGGCCGAAAAATCTTTGAATTGGAGTAACGTGAGATTTTACTTGCAGAAAGATAGAATGAACACAATGCTGGCCACTAGGCTTTCACCGAGGTTCCGTACGTTTGCACTCCCCAAAATCAGAACAGGTGATGGGACCACCACTCTTAATCCTATACGCATTTTGCACGAATTTGAGGCTTTCTACTCCTCACTGTATCGAAAGTCAGGTACAACCAGACAACCCGAAATTAATTCCTAACATTGCCATCCTTGCAGAAATGCCATATTGACCTAATGGAAGCCCCAGTTTCATTTGACGAAACGTTGGAAGTAATCAGAAATCTGAAGGGAGGTTCAGCACCGGGACCTGACGGCCTCTCAATGCCATATTATAAAACCTTTGCTGAAACCTTAGGCCCCCACCTTACAAACTTCTTTAACTCAAAACGAGGAGGGGAAAGATTACATCCACATTTGAATGAGGCTTACATTAAGGTTATCCCCAAACCGGACAAGGACCCAGAACTGGTAGAAAATTATAGGCCCATCTCATTAATTAATAATGATCTAAAGATATTGACCAAGATCCTTGCGAACAGAATGAACTCTTTTATACACCTTTATATTCATAAGGACCAGGTGGGCTTCATCCCAGGGAGGCAGGGTCCAGATCAGGTGAGGAGGGCAGTGGACATTCTCTCATTGCTTCAATCGGGATGGTCTGGGGATCCCTCTCAGGAAGGACTTTTCCTGTCATTGGATCTCCAAAAGGCCTTTGACTCCCTGTCTTGGGACTACCTCTTTGAGATTTTGCAGCGGTGGGGCTTTGGGGAAAGCTTCCAGGGAATTCTGAGATCTCTTTATTCTGAACCCAAGGCGAGGGTTAAACTGCAGGGACATTTTTCTGAACCCATTAGTATTGCAAGGGGTACGAGGCAGGGCTGTCCCCTTTCCCCCCTGATCTTTGCAGTGGCAATAGAGACATTGGCTATAGCTCTTCGTTCTGAGCCTGACATAAAGGGGGTGATCTGTGGATCTCAAGTCCACAAATGCGCCTTGTTCGCGGATGATCTCCTCCTTTTTGTCACCTCTCCCACCACCTCTCTCCCTATTATCTGTAATTTGCTCAGGTCCTTTGGAAGGATCTCGGGTCTTAAGGTCAATTTCGACAAATCCCAGGCCCTAAACATCTCCACACGGCCCTCGGTAGTCGACTCCCTGAAGCCTCATTTTGATTTTAAATGGGCAGCTACATCAATTCGTTATTTAGGCATTAATTTGACCCCCAGGATTGAACAGCTTTATCAGGCCAACTTCCCTCCCATGTTCCGTAGATTGGAGACAGATCTTCAGTTGTGGGCTCGACTTAAAATTTCTTGGGTAGGTAGGATTAATTCAATAAAGATGACCCTCTTGCCTAGATTGCTCTACCTATTCAGATCCCTCCCGATTGCCATCAAGAAAGACCAACTGAAATCATTCCAGAGTAAGATTCTCAAATTTATCTGGGAAGGTAAAGGTTATAGATTGGCCCAAAATGTATTATATGGACCCAAGACACGGGGAGGTCTGGGCCTTCCCAACCTGTTTAAATATTACCAAGCTGCCAGATTAGCTCAACTTTCCTCTATCTACTCTAAATGCGAGAAACCTGACTGGCTGGACATAGAGAGGTTGGCGGTCCCTGACCTGTCCCTGGAGAACTTATTATGGATACCCCAAAAATCTAGACCGGCAATAATGTCCCCAACACTGTCCCAAGCGTTAAAGATCTGGGATGATCTGAGACATCTCCCTTCTCTGATTTCTGGAACTAGGCCCCTAACCCAAATTTTTCCAAAATCCCCAATTTATAGCAGGTATGGACGTTAAAGCATTTCAATGGTGGTTGGACAAGGGGATTTACAGGATAGGAGACTTTCTTCTTGCTTCCGGACCACTTTCCCTGGAACATTGCATAACAAGGTTGGGTATGCCTGACCACGAGAGGTCTCGGTATTCTCTCATTTTCAACTTCGTATCATTGTTCTGGAATGCTAGCTCAGGTTCTCGTGCCTTCACTGGTTATGAGCGCTGGTGCTCCCGAATGAGAGAACACAGAGGGGGAATTTCTACGATATACACATCTCTGTCTGAGGTTTGCACCAAATTTACATATATGGAGGCTTGGGAGAGGGATCTGCAGATGGACTGGGATCTGGAGGAGTGGCACAGGGTGGGAACCAAGGCCTTTAAGGGACTAGTCAACACGTCCCTGATAGAAGCCAATATAAAAGTTTTGATGAGGTGGTATTTGGTCCCTAGCAGGCTGGCCACAATGTTCCCAACTGCCTCACCACTTTGCTTCCGGGAGTGTCAAGCTCAGGGCACAATGATCCATATTTGGTGGGACTGCCCCAGAATTAGAGGATTTTGGAATAAGATCTTTAGTCTTATTAGAAAAGTCACGGGAGTGCCCTTGGAGAAAACTCCTCAAATTGCTTTACTAGGGGCTAACTTTCCCCAGGCTTCTAAACACAAGCAAAGGTTAATAAACTTTATGCTCCTGGGTGCAAAGACCACTTTGGCAGGGGCGTGGAAACAGCCTAGAGTCTCCTATCTTGCAGCCAAAAGGAAGATATCCTGGGTCATGGCCCAGGAAAAAATGGTCAGCTCTATTTTGAACACCACGGACTTCTTCAGGGCGGTCTGGGAGCCTTGGGCCAGATATATGGGGGCTGGAACCATGTCTCCTTCCATGAACGCTGGATATACAGGCTGACAATCAGCTTAACCCTTTTACGTTCTTTCCTTTTTCTATACTCTACTCTCTGTTTTTCTCTATTTCTTTCTCATTCATATTCCTCCCTTGACTTGAGCTCACCTTACCAGTTCGTTTGCATTTAATAAGTCGTCTTTGATGTAAAGGAGGGGAAAAAAAAAAAAAATTCCTCCACATTAGTGCATAGGATTGCACGGGACTTTTTGTTTCTCGTTTCCAAATCTATCTTAATAGTAGGATTCTGGACTCTCTCAAGACGCAGTAACCGATTGTTACACTTTGATACTGTAGGTTGTTTTTTTTTTTTTCTCTTGGTTATGTTTCAAGCATTTTGTTGTCTTCTAACATTCTCTCGGCACACGGTCTCTTTAGACCATCAGAAGCCATTCGGATAGTCTGACGACTCTGAGGTCAAGATTTAGGCTCAGGATATATCGTATTTATCGGCGTATATCGCGCACTTTTTTGCCCTGAAAATCAGGGCAAAATCGTGGGTGCGCGATATACGCCGATACCCGCTTTCCCGCGCCGAATTTTGAATACTGCGCCGGCATATACCGAGCACAGTACACTCGGGTATATTCGGCCAGTCTCGGCTTCTTCCGCGGTCACGTCCTGGACGTACAGGACGTGAGCGCGAAAGTTGCCGAGCCTGCCCGAGTGTACTGCGCTCAGTATATGCTGGCGCAGTATTCAAAACTCGGCGCGGGAAACGAGCGGGGAGGACGCGAGGACGCCACGAGGACCCTGGACCCGCCGAAGAGGACGCCGGACCCGCCGAAGAGGACACCGGACCCGCCGCAGAAGGACACCGAACCCGACGAGGCCGCCGATGGACGCCGCGCAAGACACCAAAACTGTAAGTACAAAATAACTTTTTTTCCACAGGATTGGGGGGCACTTTGGGGGTGCGCGGTATACGCGGGAGCGCGTTATACCGCGATAAATACGGTAGGTTCCTTTTTGACACAGTTTGTTCCCATTAGGGGTGTCGAGACACAATTACAAGTCTATTGCCTGTCCCAGGCTATCCTTATCCGATGGAAATTCATATGCAGACTGTGATAAGCTTATATTTCTCTTACAGAACATTAGCTTGGGTCCTAACCCTTACTCTATTTTCTCATCTCAATGTTACACCTATATACAGTATAATGTCTTCTCTGGTTTTTTTTCTGGTTTTTTTTCTCATATATCGTTATACACTGTCTGTACCGCTTCAAGAATGTATTGAGAGCAATGATTGTATTTCTCTGATATTTATTCAATAACAATCTTAAACTTTAAAAAAAAAAAAAAAAAAAAAAGAAATGAGAGGCTGTCAGTACTTAAACCAACCAAACAATATACACCAATTTTGATTATTTTTACCAAAGATATGTAGCAGTATACATTTTGGGCAAAATTTATGAAGAAAAATAAAAAAATTTGCATAATTTTAACAGAAACAAAGACAATTTATTTTTACAGAATTTTCTGTATTTTTTGATTTATAGTGCAAAAAAACAAAAAAACAAAAAAAAAAACAGGCTGTGATTAAATACCACCAAAAGAAAACTCTATTTGTGTGAAAAAAAGGACAAACATTTCATATGGGTACAGTGTTGCATGACTGAGTAATTGTCATTCAAAGTGTGAGAGCACCGAAAGCTGCTGGTTAGGAAGGGGGTTTAAGTGCCCAGTGGTCAAGTGGTTAAATTGCCACTATGGGACAACCTGCAACAGCTGCAAGGAAAAGAACAAACAAGATCTGATAACAGACAGGCACAACATCTACTTGCAGGGAAAAACATTTTTTTTTATCTCACTGCTATGTTTGTACTGTTTGTTTTTTTCAAACAGATAATGTGAAAATTGTTTACGCTGTACTGTTTTCATTCCAGAATATGAATTCTGGTTGGGAAATTTTCACCTGAGACAGTGTCTAGTGAAAGTTGTGCCACTCAGAGATAGAGGCGGCAAGTTACGGTACCTGTTCCAAGACCTCAGAGCATTATTAGCCACATCTGGAAAACAAACTCTATTATCACCATCATACTGCAGGTTCTGTTTCTCTGTTCCCTAAAGTCTAAAAAGCTATAGCCTACTGTGTCAGAAAAACTGCATCTGCCAGGTCTTTACATGAAAATGGAATTTCTTGTAGAGGTTGATCTAGTACTCCATCAGGTGCATAGTGTAACAGAATACGTACCACTGATGTCTTTGGGGAGTACAAGAATTTTTTGAAAATGTCTAGATAATTACAAGACAGGTAAGCCATAGAAGTGAGCAAAGTTTTGGAAAGTTGCTTAACCACCTTACTACCGGCTACAGTCAATTGACAAGGGCACGATAATCCTCTTGTTCTGGGAGGACTTCATATGATGTCCTCGTCTTGCTGAGCCACTAGGGGGCGAGCACATCGCGTTACTGGTAACCCGATGCGCGTGCCTGGTGGCCGCGATGTTCGCCGGGCACCCGCGATTGCCCAGTAACTGAGCAGAACCGTAGATCTCTGTGTGTAAGCACAAAGATCCACTTCTTGTCAGGGGGAGGAGACCGATGCTGTGTCCCTTGTACATAGGGGAAACACAGATCGTTCACCTCCCCCAGTCAGTCCACTCCCCCTACAGTTAGAATCACTCACAAGTGTACACATTTAACCCATTGATCGCCCCCTGGTGTTAACCCCTTCCCTGCCATTCACATTTGCACAGTAATCAGTGCATATTTATAGCACTGTTCACTGTATAAATGTGAATGGTCCCAAAATAGTGTCAAAAGTGTCCGATGTGTCCGCCGCAATATCGCAGTCACAATAAAAATCACTGATCGTCGCCATTACTAGTAAAAAAAAAAACACACAGACAGTGCTGAAAGCTGAAAAATGACTTGGGCAGGAAGGGGGTGAAAGTGCCCAGTATTAAAGTTGTTAAACAACCCCTCAACCAAAACAGCTGCCATTTAGGTTGCGTGATTACCCCTTTAAAGGAGTTCTTTTTGTCTTTTCAATAACTTTTATTAAAATGTTCAAAAGAACAGGTAAGTACAAAAACAATACAATCATTTTGTTTGGTCCATCACAGCGTACAGTACTGGTTATATTATCAATCAATAGCATAAAACCCATAAGTAACTCATTATGAGGTCAGATAGCCGAGCCATAACTTTCCTGGATCTGTGACAGGGTGTGCACTACTTTAACATGTTCTTCAAGGAACATGGCCACTGGAGAAAAAAAATAATAATAATATTAAAAAAAAAAATTATATATATATATATATATATATATATATATATATATATATATATATATATATATATATATATATCACAAAAAAAAAAAATAATAATAATAAAAAAAAAAAAATATATATATATATATATATATATATCACAAGATAAACATCGACCTTGACTCAGTAGGCCTCCTTCAAACAACTCACTATTTATCTGATGATGAGGTTGCACCAGACCAACAATTACTTAGAAGTACTACCAATGTCTGAAAAGTAGAAATGGAAAGCGAGAAGAAAAGAGGGAAAGAATAGCCTAGTAATGCAAAGGACCCTTTGACCAGTACAGGAGGGACCAAAAGGTATTTTAACCATGAATTCCATGTTTTTTTTTAAATAGGTCAGCTTATCCCTGAAAATAGCCACCATGTGATTCATTGATCGTGATCTACTCAGAGTTTTTTTTTTACTTTAAAGGGTTTGTGCGCGTTTAAAAAAAAAAATGAAAAGGTGAACGAACATCATACACCCTTCCCACCCTTCTAGTTCCCGCAGTACATATATGTGTGGGTGATGAGCTGTTAGTGCCCATGCAGTCTGTGCAGCGGTCCAGGGATTTGAAATTCCTGCCCTTCCAATTGTTTCTGCAGTACCTCCAGAATGGATCAGAGTGATTCTCTGTGCTGGTGCTGACCAACCAGAATCCCTCTGGTCTGTCCCAGAAGTGTTGCAGAATAATGAAGAGAAGAGTGGGGATTTCAAATCCTCGAAATCATTGCACCAGCTACGTGGGCACTGAAAGCTCGTCACTCATAGAGGTACGTACAGTGAGGGGTAGAGAGGGTTACAGCAGGGGCGGCCCATGCATTAAGAGCACATGGGCGCTGCCCCCTTTATACTCGCCACCCCCTTTATGGTTAATGAATAGATTCATGCATTGCATTGCCCCCCAAACAAAAAAAAAAACACAAAGCCGCCACTTGTGTACTGTGTTAGTACACCTATTCATTGTTTCTGAAAAGTGAAGTTACACTTTGTAGAATTACTGAACTTATTTTTTTATGTCTTAAAATGTGTGCTGCACAGTAGCCCACTTTATTGTCATTCATTACTATGTTTTGTGCCTTGGTACATTCCAGTATTTACCCTCATCATGTAATAATTAGGCCATTCCTTAGTTGCCATTCCCTGCTTCCCCATTCTCTCTGTTACTTTTGTTTTTGCTCTCATAGAGTAAGAAGCTTCCTCCGTAGAGTTGGAAGGCTCATTGTCCCCTGATGCCTTTTCACACTCAAAAAAATCTCATAAAATATCCTTGTAACCTCAAAGTCTGAAATAAACTAGTTTTTACTCTGAGTTATCTTGGTAAACTGACACTGCCTGTTAATTTCTGCCAGGTCAGCAAGTTGTCTTACTATTTCCGTAGATGGGATCTCAGGAGTTATATTCAGTGGCATAAAGCGGTAGGTGGAAATGGACAAAATGCAAATATGAAGGAGAAAGTTCTTTAGTATGTCTTGCTTATCACTTATTAGGTATGAACTTGGTTCAGCTTGAGTTTTGTCAAAACTTTCCTTCCACATAGTTGCATGTACACAATGAGGCAGAGATGCTTTTGAGATCATTGACCATATATAACCACATGACCATATTGGGTCAATATAATTTACCTATCGAACACATGATTGTAATTAAAGCCCAACTCTAGGCTCTGTGTTCCACCCCTTTGAAGCCCTTCACAGAAATATTTTCAGCTTTTTTTCTGCTTTTTTCTTTTGTACTTACCTTTTTTATGTCTGAGTGAGTGAGTGAAAAACTTGTAAAGCGCAACACTTGCGAACTGAATCGCCTCTGGGCGCTGTTTCCATTCCTTCGATAAGGAAACGCTTTGCCTTAGAAGAGATGAGTTTTAATCATTCTCCTGAAGGCCAAGTGGTCCGACTCCAGTTAGATGGTGGTTGGTAGTGCATTCCACAGTCGAGGTCCTTGGACAGCAAATCTCCGATCTCCTTTGGATTTGTATCTTGCCTTGGGTATTTGCAGTAGGTTTTGATTTGTGGATCGCAGAGTGCGATTGGGGTTATGGGCTTTTATTTTTTCGCATAGATATTGGGGAGAGTTTCCTTGAATACACCTATGTGTAAGGCAGAGAGCCTTAAAAGTGATTCTGTCTTTCACTGGTAACCAGTGAAGGGATCTAAGCATCACATGATGCACACATGAGTCTTCCTTTATCCTTCTCCCAACAGTAGGTCACCACGGATGATGGTAGAGTCTTCGCAGTCGAGAATACCTCCCAACTGTCACGGGTTTGGTGGGACAGTCCCGAGATTCAAATTAAATACCAGTGTCCTGAGAATCCGGGGAAAAAAATTCCAGAGCCAAGTGTCCAGACAAATTCTGTCACTTAGCTCTACAATATCGCCTATTAGGGCCATACTAATGCGGGCACCTCCCTGCATCTCTTGGTTGGCCGGGACTGCAGATGAGTCCTGATGTTCTTGAGGTGGGTGAAGTTTGGCGGTGACGGGTAGGGTTTGATAAATAGGATTGTGTAAGGTAGGGTTAGATAGCTAGGAAGGAGGGAGATAGTTAGCATGGGTGAGGTAAGCATACCTCCCAACTGTTCCAGATTTGATGGGACCATCCCAAGACTTGAACAAAATCCTGATGTCCCATGAAACTGGACTAAATCCTGGGAGGATCCTGGGAAGTCAGGGAGGATCTGTGCTGGCAAGAGGAAGGAAAATGTGTGCTGGGGTGGAGAATTGGCAGCAGGGGGAAGCTTTTCTTTGGGAGGGGAGAATAGATTTGTGCTGGGGGGACACAAATTTATTCTGGAAAGGGTTGAGCATGCAGATTAGTGCTGGATTTTTTTTGGAGGGGAGGGAGTGGGGATTTTAGATGAAAGGGTGAATCCAGATGTGCTGTATTGGGGTTATTGCAGTTATTGCAGTTATTTGAGCTGGCAGGGGGTTTGAGCGGTTTATTGTTCTATATGTCTTAATAGCATGCACACAAAGATTCACAAACTATATATGGTATACTTTACTTTAACCACATTTTTTTGCCCAATGTTATTTCTACCTACATAGATCACAGTGTAGCCACACACAGCTGGCCAACCTTTTTTTCTGGGCTCCATAGCAATTGAAAAGTTTGCTATGGTAATAGGTACACACTTAGGGAGTTTGACAAGGTTCCAAGAATATGCAGGTATAACATGCACTTATAACCTGAGAACTCTCTTGGCATGCAGAACAGGATCTGATGAATAATAAAACTTTTTGCAATTCTGGTCCTAGGCTGTATTGTTAGTTGTAAAATGCATGAGGATCTGCCAGGTTTTAAAATCCTACCCCTTGCGACATCCCCTAAGACTCCCACTCACTTTGAACTGTATATAATAACAGTAGCAAAAGTAATTGTGTATCATTTGTGTAGTAATTCATCAGTAGATTAATGACAGTTTTATAATACAAGGAATAAGAACAATACGAAGTGTCCGTCTGCCATCTTTCTCTCCCACTCTCTCCTTGTTTTCTTTCTCTCTGTATCCCCTGCTGAGCTGGATGAGTCACCGATGTCCTCCCTACTGCCTCTCTGATATACTGACAAGCTTTAGAAAACAACTTGGGTCTAACGGAAAAGCAGGATATTGATTAAATTCAGGGCCTGCCGGAATCTCTAAAACTAAACTATTTTAAAGGAAACTTGTATGACAATTAAACCCCAAATTTCTACCCCTGCTGTGTACAAGGCATCACTGCCCCACGAACCCCCCCCCCCACCTATGTTGAGGGCATGTGGCCTGGTATGGTTCAGGAGGTGGGGGCTCTCGCTCTCCCCCCCCTTTTCATGACCTGCCAGGCTGCATGCTTGAATAAGAGTCTGGTATAGATTTTTGGGGGGGGACCCCACACTGTTTTTGTTTAAAATCTTGCCATGGGTTTCCCCTCCAAAACCATACCAGTCCCAGTCTAGGGGCATTTTCTCTTTATATTTTCAATACGTGGGTGCCAGCAATTGTAACCACAAGTCATTTTAAATGGAATTTTACTTATTTTTTCCTTTAGAAAGTTTTGCTGAAGCATGTTTTATGCATGCTACAGATGCACTACTTTATAGGCACATTAACCACTTGCTTACTGGGTACATATACCCCCCTCCTGCCCAGGTGAAATTTCAGCTTCCGGCACTGCGTCGCTTTAACTGACAATTGCGCGGTCGTGCGACGTGGCTCCCAAACAAAATTGACGTCTTTTTTTTTCCCCCACAAGTAGAGCTTTCTTTTGGTGGTATTTGATCGCCTGTGCGGTTTTTATTTTTTGTGCTATAAACAAAAAAGCGACAATTTGGAAAAAAATACAATATGTTTTACTTGTTGATATACTAAATAGCCCAATTAAAAAAAAAAAACAACACATTTTTTTTTGTTCTCAGTTTAGACCGATACGTATTCTTCTACATATTTTTGGTAAAAAAAATAAAAAATAAAATCGCAATAAGCGACTGGTTTGCGCAAAATTTATAGCGCCTACAAAATAGGGGACAGAATTATTATTTTTTATTTTACTAGAAATGGCGGCGATCTGCTCTATTTATTGGGATTGCGACGTTATGGCGGACACATCGGACACTTTTGACACATTTTTGTCACCATTAACATTTATACTGCGATCAGTGCTATAAATATGCACTAATTACAGTATAAATGTGACTGGCAGTGAAGGGGTTAACACTAGGGGGTGAGGAAGGGGTTAAATGTGTATCCTTGGTGTGTTCTAACTGTGGGGGGAGGGGGGTGACTGGGGGGGGTGACCGATTTGTGTCCCTATGTACAAGGAACACAGATCGGTCTCCTCCTCTCCAGAGACAGGACGCTGTCTCTGTGTAAAACGGCAATGAGAGATGATTTCATATGTTTACATATGAGATCATCTCTCATTGGCCGCACAGATCGCATAGCAAACAGCCACTTTGATTGGCCGTTCGCCGTGATCTGTGATTGGCTGTGTCCAAGGGTTTAGGAGTGTGCACTGCAGAGAATGTAGAGGTCAAGAGTGTGTACAAAAGAGAATTTAGGGCTCAAACATGCAAAATGCACAAAGTAAAAAGTGTGTACTGTAGAGAGTGCTGGGGCAGGATTGAGCACTGCAGAATGTAGAGGTTAGTAGGGAATAACATGGAGAGTTCAGGAGTCAAGACTGTGTACAGGGTACAAGGTAAGGAGTGCAGAATGCACAGAGTGCAGAAGTCTGTGCTAGAAGATGTTCGGAGTGCAGGAGACAGGAGTGTGTACTGTGCAGAGTACAGGGCTCATAAAAAAGTTTTGCATAAAGTGCTAAGGTCTTGGGTGTGCACTGGATAGAGTGAGGGGGTGAGGAGTGTGTACCACAGAGAGTGCATCGATCAGAAATGGGTATGGCAGAGAGTGTAGTGGTTGAAGTATGTAATGCATAATGCACAGAATGCAGGTGTCAAGTGTGCTTAACACACAAAGTACACAAGTGCAGGGGTCGAGGAGTGTGCACCACAAGGAATGCAGTGTGCACAAACGTGCAGTGACCAGCAGTGTACCATAGAAAGTGCAGGGGTCAGAAGTATATAATACACAGGCTGCAGGGATTGCTTAACCCACAAGTGTCAAGAGTATGTAATGCCTGCACAGTGCAAGTACAAGTGTCAGGTGTGAATAATGCATAAAGTGCAGGGGTCAGGAGCATGAAATAAACAGGATGCCAGGGTGAGACGTGTCTAACGCACATGGTGCCAGTGAACGCGTAGTGCACAGACAGCAGCAATCACAAGTGCGTAATGCAGAGAGTACAAGGGTCAGGAAGGTGTACTGCACATATTGAAGGGGTAAGGAGTGTGTAGCACAGAGGGTGCAGCGGTGAGGAGTGTGTAGCACAGAAGGTGCAGGGGTGAGGAGTGTGTAGCACAAAGAGTACGTAATAAACATAGTATAAGGATTTTAAATATACCAAGCAAACCCTTATCCACATACAACGTGTATATAAAAGTACTAAACATTTGTTTTCAGCAATTTCGTGACCACCAACGCACTCCCCCATCTTTGAAAACATCAGTTAGTGGTGTACCTATAATCAACTGATAAACAAGGACAAGCAATACAATTACACCATCTGCAAAGATGACTCAATAGGTAGACAGCAATACCGGCAATGCTGTATAGCTGTTGAAAATTCATTTTTGTGCAAATTTGTTCTTTAGATTGGAAAAGATTTACAACCTTTTTTTCAATTACATTCAATAAGGATGAGTCAGATACAGTATATAAGCCATTCTTCAAGGCTTCCATAAGCAATCTGACCGTGTTGCTTATAACATTACTGTAAATCTAATTTGTAGTTGTGAAACTGTTTTCTTTTTTTCTTTGCAGTTGCTGCTGGCTGATTTCTCTAGAAGCCTCGTTCAGGACAAAATATGTTCGGTTATGTGTGAGTCACATACATACCTCCCAACTGAGAGTGACATCTTGGGATGGAGAAGTAATATGCTAAATATTGGACATGGCTGAAAGGACCAAGAATAAACAGTCTAAATACTACACATGTACACTGCCGAAAAAAAAAAAAAATTCGGATCATTTGTTATGATTGATATTCGTCATTTCAAATAAATTCATAAATGTAGAAAAATTTGAATTCGATACGTTCTATCCGTATAGTTGCGGTATACGTTATTTTGAATATTCGTAAATTCAGATAAACTTGAATTAGTTACGTTCCACTCATATAGATGCAGTATTCGCTATTTAGGTCATTCATAAATTCAGATAAATTCGTATTCGTTACGTTCACTAACAGCCCAATTTGAAAGGAAATTCCAATACCTATAAGTTAATAGTTTAATAAATAATAATAATAATAATAATAAACTATAATAATGTTTAATAAACGTAATAATAATTTAACTACTTCTGGACCACCCAACGCACATATACATATACGGCCTGGCTACGTGAAACAATGTACCTGTAAGTTGTTCACACTTCCTGGTATCGGGTGTGCAATTACGGTGCCAGTGGCACGCTCCGGCTGTGTCCAATCACAGCAGGAGCATGCTGCTGGCACCGCAAGTGCACGCCCGATACCAGGAAGTGTAAACAACGTACAGGTACATTGTTTCGCACAGCCAGGCTGTATACAACCAATCAGAGGAGCCGGAATCTGTGATGGCTGCCAGCCAGCAGACCATCATTCTGTCACAGAGGAAGTGAGAGATCTGTGATTCCTACTAATCAGGAACACTGATCTCTCTTTCTTTGTCTAGTGCCAGCATCCCCCATACAGTTAGAAAGCACACATAAGGTAAAGAACACATTTAACCTTTGATTGCCCCTGATGTTATTGTTAACCCCTTTCCTAGTCATTGTCATTTATACAGTGTCAGTGCATTTTTTTTAGCACTGATAGAAAAATTGAAGCATAGAAACGTGACAGCAGAAAAAAATAGTCCATCGAGTCTGCCCATTTTTTTCTTTTCTTTTTGTTTCTTGTTTTATTTTAATTTTTTTTGGTTTCATTAACCTTGATTTATGTTTATCACAAGCATGTTTGAATCTGTTTACTGTTGACTGTCTCACTACCTCTGTTGCAGGGACGTGCAGTCAGAGGAGGCTAGTGCCTCACCTGCCATGAACATTAAGGCTCGGTTCACACCGGATGCCGATGCAACAGGGGTCCTTTGCGTCCTGGTTCATCATTTCAGGTCTTGAATTGGACCAAAAGACGCACAGGAATCCTGTGCAAATTTGAACTGAAGCCGCATCGGAGATATGTGAACCGGCTCCATAGAGCCGGTCACATTCTCCTGCTATATCGAATTGGATGGGGAATACCCCATCCAATTCGCAATAGTGTGAACCCGGCCTAAAAGTAAAAAAATAGAGGATCGTAGCACAGTCACCACAGAGACCCAATTTGGAGGGTATGCATCCTAAGTCCTACCCCACTACTGGTAAATTTATGGGGCTCCTAAGACCTATGGCTCTGGAGATACGGGGCTTCTTGTGCAGCCTGTCAAAAGCTACATAGGCTACATACAGAGTGTCCAGTTTAAATACATGTTGGCACACTCTGCAGCAGACTGAGAGGATGAGCTCACAATGCCTCTCCTCACTTCTTGTTGGAGTCACTGAGCTCAATGGACAGCTTGGAGTCTTGGACCAATAGTAAAGTTCCACTAGCCCCAGCTGTCCAATATAAATGCTGCAGTGGAGGCTCTCCTCTCACTGCAGTATCACAGAAGGGGCATGTGTCTAAAAGACAAATGCTCCCTTCTAGCCCAGCCCTCCTAACTAGAAGGAAATAACATGTTTATGTGTATAAGATTTACCCACATTCCCATGCTTTTCTCAATCAGTTAAGAGGGAGAATGAGAATCTTCTGCTGTTGAAAAGGTACAGTTATATACAAGCTAAATCATATATTATTATGCTATATGTCAGGAGTGTCAAACTCAATTTCATTGTGGGCCGCATCAGCATTATGATTGTTCTCAAAAAGGCCAATTATCTGTAAAATTAGATGTCCAGTGTAACCCCCTCCCCTTACATTAGATGTCAATAGCCACCCCACCATCAGACATTGAGTCCCCCACTCTCCCTTACATCACAGTGTACCCCCCTTTCCTTATGCTGCTACTGGGAAGAAGCTGGATGCATTTCTTGAAAGCAGAAAGTAAGGGTCTGGAATAGGACCAGATGAGGGCTGGAGCTCTCCTGCAGCTGCAGGAGAGGTGCCAGAGCCATGTTATATGCTATTTTGTGTGGTAGTGCTTTTAAAGTTCCACTTTAGGTCGGATCATGATGATCCGACTTCTGGTGCAACTTACATTCAAACCAATGGGCTCCCCAAAAAGCTAGTGCGGCCAAACACGCATTGACGACAATGCAAAACACTGATAAGATCGAGTTTTTAAAGCTGCTTTTTTTCTGCCATTGGTACTAGCTTTACAGATCGTTTTTTATAACGCATGAGGTCTTATGTAAAATGTTGCCAATGCTATCTTTGATTGCTACTGTACAATATAGATCATTTAGATTGGATATCATCCCATGGGCCGGTAGGCAAAGAATCCTGAGACAATATTTTTACTTTCTTTTTTCTCTCTATATGAGTGACAAATATATATTTTACATCCAACCCCTTTGGATCATAGGTGAATCATCACTATAAATTATATTATTGCTATATTTTATGCAGTCTTATTTTTGAAAATGATAAAATGTTCCGCACCAGAAAATAATTAATTTAAAGCTGCTACTTAATAAACAAATAAATAATTTGTCAAGCTGTGATAAAGGGAAATAAGTGCGCTGATTACATAAAATATTACACAAACCAATGTGCTAATATAAATACTTAAGTACATAGACATAGAACTAAAAAGTAATATTGTCCGTATTAATGTTCCACAATCACCACATAATTCATAGTAGTGTATTGATATAAAGTCCCAATCGGTGCAATAATTGCTGAAAAACTTGAGAAAATTCTTCCAAAATCTTGAATGCGTGTATAGAAAACCTTCACCACACTCTAAGGCCGCGTACACACGAGGGGATATGTCCGCTGAAAACGGTCCGATGGACCGTTTCAGCAGACATCTCCGCTCGTGTGTATGGGCTAGCGGACAGATTTCTCCACCCGACAGATTTCAAAGCATGCTTTGAAATCTATCCGGTGGGAATCTGTCCGCCCGACATGTCTGCTGGTTAGTACACTTACCAGCAGACATGTCGGCTCCCACCGCCGCCGCGCCGCTGCCGAATGGATTCGGCGCATGCGCGGAAGTGTTTTACTTCCTGGTGCGGTGACGTGGCGGTGACGCGGCGGCGTCAACGTCACCGCCGCTTCACCACTACGTCACCGCGCCGTCCGGCGGCGGGGAATTTGATCCGATGGTGTGTCGGATCAAACTCCCGATCGGACATATCCGATGGAAATGGTCCGCGGACCGTTTTCATCGGATATATCCGATCGTGTGTACGCCGCCTAAAAGATTCCACCCAAAAGTGCTCAATTGATTAATGCGCTTACCAGAACACTCTGACTTCTCTAATTAAAAAGAAAGTCAGAAACAGCATCAGCAGTATTGTGACTGCAAACACATCGGTATGGCAGGACAGCTGATATTCTCAATCCCAGATTGGATACGGTGACATAAATGTAAAAGAAAAATAACAATGCTCCATCGCATAATACTGCTTGGTTTATTTAAAAAATGAGAACATAAAACGGACAAATGGCCTCTTACATTAAAAAGATGCCAGACCCGGCATCAAGGCTGCTCGCTCGTAAGTCGTAGGTGATCCGCTTTGATTACATCTGCACTGCCTCCCAGCAGCATGTAGCGGCGTGCGTTTCACTCTGAGACTCCGATCTGGTTGTCGGAGTCTCAGAGTGGAACGCACGCCGCGGGTTAAATGTGACTATGTGTAGTGTTAGTGCAGTGTAGTGTTAGTGCAGTGCAGACTTACTGTGTTGTGATCTCTCCTCAGCGGTGGTTGAAAAAAAAACGCAGAGGGAGAAATCACATCGCTTCCTCCTTCCTGTGTTTACACAGGAGGAGGAAGTGACAGGGCGGGCAGGCGCGTGCATTGGCTGGGAGCGATCCGGAGGGGGCGGACAAAAACTAATAGCTGCCTCCTCTTGTCGGATCTCTCCTACAGCCGCGCGGACCGCCGCATGTACGGGGGGGGGGTCCGATCGGACCCCCGAACCCCCCCAAGGCACCAACGTATATATACGTTGATGTGCCTGTCGGTGCAATTCTGCCGACGTAAATGTACATGCGGCGGTCCTTAAGTGGTTAAAGGAGTTGTAAAGGAAAAAAAAATGTTTGGGCTGAAATGACTGTTTACAGGGTATAGAAACATAATAGTTAACTGATTCCTTTTAAAAATGATTAAAACCAGATACAAATCAATCATATAATGTACCTACAGTTTAGTTTCGTTTTTGCTGTTTCCTGTCTCTCTGATGTACAGAGCAAATAGAGGGCAGTGATGGTTTGTAAAACGAAACTGGATTGGTGATGAGGGGTTTTAGACACACAGTAATTACACCTCCTTGATTAATGACCACAGTGAGAAAGCTCCCAGTACTGTGGGTATTAGGAAACAGACAACCAGGAAGTGTCCAGAACAGAGAGGAATTACAGCAACATCAAAGCAAAAATGAACAATGAGGACATGAAAACAGGACTGCAGTAAGGTAAAGGAAGCTATTTAGCTAAAAAAAAAAAAAATCCTTTAGTGACCCTTTAAGCTTGGTGATGGGCTGTTGTAGGTTGGTGCTTTTGTTTCCTTTTTTTTTTCTCTTCCTTTATTTCCCCCTTTCTCTATAGTCTCTGGGGGTAGTGTAATTTTGTATAAGTGTTTTCTCTGTATGATTTGGTCAAATATTGTATAATCCATATTGATATTTTGTTATTTTTTCTCACTTTTCTTTTTTCAATTACAGTAATGAGCCTTAGATATAATAATCACAACACATGTATGGTCCTGAAAAAGCAGGGGATACAACAAAACTATAAAAAATAACAAAGTATCAAACTAAATAAATAGTGTTCACATTGGCCTAATGTCATTGTCTAGGTCTAGGAAAAGGAATGTCTACATTCACATAAGTAATGCAAAGTGGAGATGAGTGAATTGATTTGTTACAGAGTAGAAATGATATAACTATTGACTGATGTAAAATCATTTGCAAAATGATTTGTTAAGAGAAATGAGTGTTGCGAACAAATCTTATTATAGCTAACAAGAATACTGATAAAAATGATCAGAACAAAGGAAGATAGAGTAATACTGAAATGGAGACTGTATAGTATCTTTGTCTTTTATGTCTATTGCAGTATATTAATTAGCTCTTATTCATCCTTAACCACTTCGGACCATTTTGTAGCTAAAGGACCAGGCCCCTTTTTGTGATTCGGCACTGCGTCGCTTTAACTGCCAATTGCGCGGTTGCGACGTGACTCCCAAACAAAATTGACGTCCTTTTTTTTTACACAAATAGAGCTTTCTTTTGGTGGTATTTGATCACCTCTGTGGTTTTTATTTTTTTGAGCTATAAATGAAAATAGAGCGACAATTTTGAAAAAAAATGCTATAATAAATACCCCTCCCAATATATATATATATATATATATATATATATATATATATATATATATATATATATATATATATATATATATATATATATATATATTGTGAGGGATTAACTCGGTAGCGGGTGTGTGTGACCCCCTGGATGGGTTCATTACATGCTGAACTGTACAAAAAGGCAGTAGAAGATGGTTGAAAACAAAATGATATGGTTTATTTTTCCATATTGCTGGATAAACGTGCCACCATCAAAACAGTATAAACAAAACAAAACATAAAATAAACCCTTGCCACTTGGGGCGTCTACCTTCCCAACACAGGAACCTACCTATTGAGTCTGGCACAGCCTACTGCTGGGCAGACACTGCTGGTCCTACAGCAGAAAACAACAAAAAAGTCTCTTTGATATTTCTCACACAGAAATATCCTTCAGCACCTCACCTCTTCAGAAGTGCTTGTGACTGCTCCTTCACTCACAAAGCCTCAGGATCCAGCAATCAGTCGTCATCCCTAGGCTGTCTTTATAGGGGCTTTAATTGCTTAAATCTGAACAGCTGAAACCTTTTAACGCCCCAAACCTCTCTGGCCATCTCTGCAGCCGACGCCTAATAGTAATTGGTGTATTGTCTAAACAAGGCAGAAAAGTACCTCCCGTCTGGGACAACACACACAGATTTACCTGACTTCCTGTCACATACCCCCCCTTCTCTTGTTTCAACCCTAGGGTTGGGACACAGGTTGCCAGACACGCATGCACTCGGGACAAACCATCTGCATTCCCCATTTTAACACCGGGGCGATGCGTTACGACAAAACTAAATTCCTGAAGGGTCAGGAACCACCTATTTATTCTCCTATTGGTCTTCAAATTTCGGCAGAGCTACATAAGAGGGTGTTCCTTGCTCTGTAATATACTAATTTTCAGTTGTAGACCATGCAAAACCTTAATTGGTTTTTCAATGGACACAAAGGTTTCCCTCGATAGCTCAATCCCTGAAGAACTCAGCAAGTCAGAACCAATGCCAAGAGCTGATAACACTGTGCTCTGCAATGGATCATCCATGTGGATGCCTTCTTCAGATGTAAACACACTAAGACTACAATCCTCCAAGGCATGGGGACACTCAAAAAAATCTGTTCTTCTATGAAATGGACTAAAATCTGACACATATGACCTCTGATAAACCGATGTACTAGGCGGTTTTTCTTCCCTTTGGTGTTCTAGACGGAAATCATTACTTGTCAATTCTGTATTTCCAAGTTTCTTACTTTGTGATAGTTCAGACTCACAAGTATGGTGAAAATCTACCAAACCCAATGTAAGGTTTTCAGAAACTGAATCCTCGTCACTTTCTTGAAGCAACTGCTTACTCTGTGCATCACTTGTTCACACATCGGACACATCATTAACTGAGCTAGACAAAATTTCTTGTCTAGCAGATACAATCACTTTTGAAATTATGTTTATGGCTAGATGTTCAACTATATTTGCCTCATAGTCTCCCAAAAATGTTTTAGTATTTGTTTCTTTGAAACCATTGACTATTGGACACAAATTCTCATATTTTCCATTCCTTTCAATACATTTGGAAAAAGCATCCAATAAATTAGTACATTTAGCCTCTCTGGCCATTTCAGTGATGGAGGTTTCACCTGCCATTACAGATTCTACACTTTGAAAAATAGATTTTACTTCCCGAGGAATCTTGGTAGTCAAGTCCAAAGTATTATCCTGCGTTACTTGCTCTGACAGAACACTTTCTAAAGACTGGGTTTCACAGGATGTGACATTACCTTTATATTCAAATCCGATTTCATCAACATAAAAATTAACACACTGCTCTTTAACATGCAAATAATTCACAGAGGCAAACATAGCTTCAGTCTGGGTGCATATTTCTTGCAATTCAGATTCCTTAATGACCCTGCTCTGCTGATCATCAATGATGGGAAAGTCATGAATATCACCTGCCTTACTACATTCACAAGGCTCAGTGGATATTGGACACACTTTTTCTACATCATTAAGTGCAGTGTCAGAATTAAGTTTTTCAGCTTTATTTCCATCAAGCAACTGACTGAGAACTGAAGATGTGCAAACCCCTACTTCCTGCACTTCAGCCACTTCATTTGCCCTGAAGCGGTCAGGGATTTCACTTTCAACATCACTTCCAGAAAGTTCAGCTTAATTTTCCATAAAGTCCTTCAGATTTAGCTTTCTAAGAATTGCCTCCTCCTCATTGTCGTTATCATTCTTCATCATTTATTGTTAGTCCATTCTGAGGGTTGGCTGTTTCCGTAGGACAATCATCAACTTTAACATCTTCATGTTCCGTTTCTGCTTTGATAATCTTGGTGACACCAGGAACTCCTAACTTGGCAGAGTAGTCCCAAAGAAATGAACAGTGATCCATACAGCCCTGGCACACCCTCTCATGCAACTCAACGTGCTCCGATGGAACTGCCCCTAGGTGCCGACCATGAAACCAGTCCTCACACACCACACACTGGATCATCTCATCTGGGGTCTCATCCTCAGGATCGGGGTACGGTCTCTTACATGTGTAGTACATGCCAAAGAAATTGTCATTGTAATTATTAGCCAGGTTTTTCTTCTCTTTATCCGGATATAACTTGCACTCCAGCTGTTTAAATTTGGCATTTCCACAATCGCAGCAGGCTCCTCTTTATCCGGGGTGCAGGTACTGCAGGCGTACAGCGCTTGTCTCTTCACATAACCCAGGGGGTAGGAGCACTTTTCGGAATCGCTCCCCACCAGCACAGCAGACACCTCATCCTGCAGGGCATCATCCTCCTCCTTCACTGCCATTTCCACCTTTACTTCCTCCTTCACTTCCTCCTCTTCATCTTCTGCACCACTTTTAATTTCTGCAAGCTCTTCGCTGTCAGAATCATCACATGGTAGAAGATGTAAATCCTCAAGCCCGGCCTCATTTTCTCTGTTGGTGAAAGAACCGGAACAGAGAGCAACTGCTTGAGGCCGTGTACACACGGCAGAGAACCTCGACGGGCAGAACACATCGTTCCGCCCGTCGAGGTTCTCTGCCGGCCGTCGAAATCGGCGACCTGCCCGTCGGGAATGGCAACCAGCCATTCATCCAGGCGGGCCGTCGAGCAAATAGAGAGCGTGCTCTCTATTTCTGCTCGACGGGATTCCTGACGGGATGCTCGCCGAGAGCGTACACACGGCCGAGGTCCTCACTGGAATGCAGCTTCCAGCGAGGTTCTCGCTGGTTTCCAGCGAGAACCTCGGTCGTGTGTACGCCGCCTCAGACATTAGGTCACTTTTCTCATTTTCAGCATGAGCCTTTGTACAACTAAAAGATTCTTGATTTGAACCATAATCTTGACAGACAAATTTTCCAGAGCAGAGTCCCAGCAACTCATCCATAACCCCTATCTTGGAGTCATTTGCATCAGGCTGGCTGGTGTTGGACTGTGATTGGTGAAACTTTCCTGAGCAGAGATCTAACAGTTCGCCCCTTTATTTGCATTCATAGCATTCTCATCCATATTGTCCATCACAAGTCTTTGCTTGGCAGAGCTGTACTGTACTTGCTCCTGTTGCGCCAACATTTAGAAAACCATGAGCATGCGTGACAATGATCTCTTCGTTGTAATCCTCATTACTCCAAAGTAAGCTTTCCGTGCAAGAATCGCTGAGCGTCTCCTCATCACTTAGTCTTGTATATGGACGGCATCCATGATCGCTGCTTTTACCGGAACACGGGGCCTTATAATCACTGTTGAGCTTTGAAGATTGTAATTTTTTTGGTGAGAGCTCCTTAGAAACCTCTATGTTCTCTTCACTACCAGACAGCTCTGACTTTGCTTTCTTTTTCTTCTTCCTTTTCTTTGACTTCAGACTCAAGAAATCTTTGAACTTTTCTTTAACACTTTCAGACAGCTTGTCTGGCTTGCGATTAAACTTCTGGATTAAGTTCTCCTTGCTTTTGTCTTTTAGGGACGGTCGTGGGAATTTGAACAGTTTGTGGTGCGTCTTCTCTTTGAGCTTTGCTGACTGGCCTTTTCGTGAGCTAAAGAGCCCCTTGTCTGCATATGCCTCGTGACAGGGCTCTGATCCTGCTCTGACTTGTCAACGCCAGGGAAATACTTCATATGGTAATGCAGCAATTTGGCTTTGCGAAAAGATCTGGAGCAATCCAAAATCTTGCCTTTAAACTTGTTGGGTTCCAGTTCCAAGGTAACAGCTTGGTAGCTGGATCATCAAGTTTCTTCAAAGTATTTGCTAAAGGTTCTCTACTGTATTTAGCAGAATTGTCAGACCGTTGATTTAGCTTCATAGGAGCTGCTACTGCGGGGACAGCCGGGACCTCCTCAGCATCTTCTTGTACATGAGGGTCTTTCTCTTCTGGTTTTGTCTCGTCCGGTTTGACCTCTGGAACGCCATTCACAACATTGTATTCAATAGTGTTGCTCACGAATATTCGCATTGCGAATATTCGTTACGAATATTGCATATTCGAGTATTCGCGAATAAATCGAATATCGCGGCGAATATTAATTTATTTTTAAAACAGATCACATCCTAGTGATCTCCATCGACGTCTAAAAGCATTGCTGGTATGATTAGAGACCCTGGGCCGAGTAGCTGAGGCGATCCTTTTATGTTGCCGAATATTCGCAATGCGAATATTCGTATTACGAATATTCGCGAATACTTTCTCTGCCCTTCTGTGTTTTGTGTATAAAAAAAAAAAAAATAGCTTTAGTTTAGTCATATAAGTTTGTGTAAGTAGAGTTAGTGTTTAGTGCATATTAGTTTAGTAATCCAGGAAATGATCTCCGTTTCGCGTGTTGACGAGAATTTCACAATCAATTTTGCATTCTCATTAGCGAAATTTCGCAATTTTTTTTTTTTTAATAAAATATCACGAATATTCGATATTAACGAATATTTCGCGAATATTCTTCTATATATTCGTGAAATATCGCGAAATCGAATATGGCGTATTCCGCTCATCACTAGTATTCAACAGGCTCTACAGACTCTTCTACTACTAATGGCGGCTCCTTCACTTCGGGAGTTTCAGGCTCTGCCAGGGCACACTCCTCTGGCTCCACTTCTTGTTCCTATGGTGAAGTACTACACTCCGGTGATGATTCCGTCTCAACAACAGACGTGGTAACCTCCATAGCATTATGGCCCTCTGGATTCTCAATCAGAGAGGGCTAGCTATCCTTTTCCTCTGTTCTCTCAAATTGTTTCACGATGGCCTCCATTTGCTGCTGGTGTCTCTGTTTCCAACCTGCCATGCTCTCTCGGTGAGCCTGTAGTTGAGCTGCAACGCTCCGCTGGTAAGCCTGTTGCTGAGCTTCAAAACTTGCAATGGTCTGCTGGTGTTTTGCATTTGCTATAACCATCAGTTTTAGCATCTCCTCCATTTTGGGTTTACTTTAACTGCCCGCATTCTCCACCATGTGTGAGGGATTAACTCGGTAGCGGGTGTGTGTGATCCCCTGGATGGGTTCACTACACGCTGAACTGTACAAAAAGGCAGTAGAGGATGGTTGAAAACAAATGATATGGTTTATTTTTCCATATTGCTGGATACATGTGCCAGCATCAAAACAGTATAAACAAAACAAAACATAAAATAAACCCTTGCCACTTGGGGCGTCTACCTTCCCAACACAGGAACCTACCTATTGAGTCTGGCACAGCCTACTGCTGGGCAGACACTGCTGGTCCTACAGCAGAAAACAACAAAAAAGTCTCTTTGATATTTCTCACACAGAAATATCCATCAGCACCTCACCTCTTCAGAAGTGCTTGTGACTGCTCCTTCACTCACAAAGCCTCAGGATCCAGCAATCAGTCGTCATCCCTAGGCTGTCTTTATAGGGGCTTTAATTGCTTAAATCTGAACTGCTGAAACCTTTTAACGCCCCAAACCTCTCTGGCCATCTCTGCAGCCGACGCCCAATAGTAATTGGTGTATTGTCTAAACAAGGCAGAAAAGTACCTCCCGTCTGGGACAACACACACACAGATATACCTGACTTCCTGTCACAATATGTATATTTATATAAATAATTCCTCAGTTTAGGATGATATGTATTCTTCTGCATATTTTTTGTTTAAAAAAAAAAATCGCAATAAGCGTTTATTGATTGGTTTGCTCAAAAGTTATAGCGTCTACAAAATAGGGGATAGTTTTATAGCATTTTTGTTAATATTTTTTTTTTACTTGTAATGGCGGCGATCAGCAATTTTTATCATGACTGCGACATTATGGCGGACTGTCAGGAATGGTCCCCCCTGTTGGTACATCTGCTTGTCAGTCTGGCTGCAGTACCGACCTCCACCAGCGGGGGGTTCCTGGTCTTCTGGAACTCACAGCCCTTCATACGTTCCGGTGTGACTTGAACGTAATCATGACACTCCCTATTTATACCCGGCGAGCTCAAGCAGAGCTCGCCCTGGTATCTTCATTCCTTCCTGACCTGAGCCTGTATCCTGACCCTGTCTTTTGGATCCTGATTCTGAGCCTTGACCCTGTTCCCTGTTCCGTGATCCTTGATCCTGATCCCTGCCTGGACTTTTCCACCCTGTATCCTGGTTCCTGTCTTCCCTGGAGTCTTACCCCGCAGCTTGTCCATCCATCCACTCCCTGCTCTGTTCCGTCCCCATCCTCACCTATCTGCTGACATCCCATGTGTATGACCTTGGCCTGGCTTGATTTATGAATACGGTATCCCCTTTTGTTTGTATATACTGTTTGCTGTTTCTCACTGGTTGTCTCCACTTATTTTGTAAATAAACACCTCTTCACTTCACTATCTCTTTGTTTGGTCTCCTCTGTGCAGTCACACAGTACTGATCTATAACCTCTCATGACAGTATACCAGGGCCATCCCTTGATCAGACGTGACTGCATTTAGGAACCATACTGTAGTGTAGTGCATTGCTCTAAACATGAATTGCGATGACATCCTTTATTATTCTCTGCTGGCTGAAGAGGATGAGGGGTATTGTCGCCAGGTTTTGGAGGGTTGGACTAGTGATCAGCTAATGGAAACTATCCGATTAGCTCATTTCTGTGTGGATCAGGGTTTCATGACTTTTAATGATGTTCAGCCATTAATTCGGTTGTGTGTAAAACCAGCCCTGTCATCTATTCCTGTCGGTAGGGACGACTTCTCTCCCCCCTTCAGTCATGACCAAGTTGAATCTCTGGTGTGGTTATTAGAGGATGATCCGGCGTCTTTTGATGAGTATTATTCCTCCTGTCCCCAGCAAAAGTTATCTGAGTGTATTAGCTGTGTGCAGGCTCTGATTAGACAAGGTGTGTGTGAACCTGCTTTTGTTCAACCTGTGCTGCAGGCATGGTCAGATCTCCTGATTCCAGCCAAGCCAGTCCGTTCCAGCCCTGCTATTAACCCTCTGCCTTCTCAGGGATCCATCTACCCATCGCCAATGACAACCTCAGCTTTCGCCCAGTTAATTCCGCACCCTACCAAATATTACTATCCAATTTCTACTAATTGTACCTACCCTGCCTACAATCCACCTGTAACTACTCCACAAAAACCTCCTCCAGTCACCACCCCTGTGTCCCTGCCATATTCCAATCCTTCCTCCTACTTAATTCCACCCTCTTCATACACCCCTTCTGTTAACAAACCTGTAGTGTCTAAGTCTAAAAAGAAACTGAAGTACTTCCCAACTCACACCATCGTGCCAGTTACCCAGCCTGTCCCAGTGCCACCTGTTCAGCCTGTCCCAATGCCATCTGCTCAGCTTGTTCCTGTGCCAGCTACTCTACCTGTTCCAGTGCCAGCTGCCCAGCTTGTGCCAGCCTCCCAGCTTGTTCCTGTGCCAGCCTGCCACCCTGGTGTTCCTGTGCCAGCCTGCCACCCTGGTGTTCCTGTGCCAGCCTGCCACCCTGGTGTTCCTGTGCCAGCCTGCCAACCTGATGTTCCTGTGCCAGCTTGCCAGTTTGATGACTTCCAGTCCGCTGCCCAGCTTGATGACTTCCAGTCCGCTGCCCAGCTTGATGACTTCCAGTCCGCTGCTCAGCTTGATGACTTCCAGTCCGCTGCCCAGCTTGATGACTTCCAGTCCGCTGCCCAGCTTGATGACTTCCAGTCCGCTGCCCAGCTTGATGACTTCCAGTCCGCTGCCCAGCTTGATGACTTCCAGTCCGCTGCCCAGCTTGATGACTTCCAGTCCGCTGCCCAGCTTGATGACTTCCAGTCCGCTGCCCAGCTTGATGACTTCCAGTCCGCTGCCCCGCTTGATGACTTCCAGTCCGCTGCCCCGCTTGATGACTTCCAGTCCGCTGCCCCGCTTGATGACTTCCAGTCCGCTGCCCCGCTTGATGACTTCCAGTCCGCTGCCCCGCTTGATGACTTCCAGTCCGCTGCCCCGCTTGATGACTTCCAGTCCGCTGCCCAGCAAGATGACTTCCAGTCCGCTGCCCAGCTTGATGACTTCCAGTCCGCTGCCCAGCTTGATGACTTCCAGTCCGCTGCCCAGCTTGATGACTTCCAGTCCGCTGCCCAGCTTGATGACTTCCAGTCCGCTGCCCAGCCTGATGACTTCCAGTCCGCTGCCCAGCCTGATGACTTCCAGTCCGCTGCCCAGCCTGATGACTTCCAGTCCGCTGCCCAGGTTGATGACTTCCAGTCTGCTGCCCAGGTTGATGACTTCCAGTCTGCTGCCCAGGTTGATGACTTCCAGTCTGCTGCCCAGGTTGATGACTTCCAGTCTGCTGCCCAGGTTGATGACTTCCAGTCTGCTGCCCAGGTTGATGACTTCCAGTCTGCCGCCCTGGTTGATGACTTCCAGTCTGCCGCCCAGGTTGATGACTTCCAGTCTGCTGCCCAGGTTGATGACTTCCAGGTTGATGACTTCCAGTCTGCTGCCCAGGTTGATGACTTCCAGGTTGATGACTTCCAGTCTGCTGCCCAGGTTGATGACTTCCAGTCTGCCGCCCAGGTTGATGACTTCCAGTCTGCCGCCCAGGTTGATGACTTCCAGTCTGCCGCCCAGGTTGATGACTTCCAGTCTGCCGCCCAGGTTGATGACTTCCAGTCTGCTGCCCAGGTTGATGACTTCCAGGTTGATGACTTCCAGTCTGCTGCCCAGGTTGATGACTTCCAGGTTGATGACTTCCAGTCTGCCGCCCAGGTTGATGACTTCCAGTCTGCCGCCCAGGTTGATGACTTCCAGTCTGCCGCCCAGGTTGATGACTTCCAGTCTGCCGCCCAGGTTGTTGACTTCCAGTCTGCCGCCCAGGTTGATGACTTCCAGTCTGCCGCCCAGGTTGATGACTTCCAGTCTGCCGCCCAGGTTGATGACTTCCAGTCTGCTGCCCAGGTTGATGACTTCCAGGTTGATGACTTCCAGTCTGCTGCCCAGGTTGATGACTTCCAGTCTGCCGCCCAGGTTGATGACTTCCAGGTTGATGACTTCCAGTCTGCTGCCCAGGTTGATGACTTCCAGTCCGCTGCCCGGCTTGATGACTTCCAGCCCGCTGCCCGGCTCGATGACCCGGAGCCTGCTGCCCAGCTCGATGACCCGGAGCCTGCTGCCCAGCTCGATGACCCGGAGCCTGCTGCCCAGCTCGATGACCCGGAGCCTGCTGCCCAGCTCGATGACCCAGAGCCTATGCCCTCTGCCCGGCTCGATGACCCGGAGCCTTTATCCACTGCCTGGCTTGACACCATGAGCCTTCCCCAGCAACAACTGGTTGGAGCGTCCGGAGGCCGCTCCTTTGAGGGGGGGTACTGTCAGGAATGGTCCCCCCTGTTGGTACATCTGCTTGTCAGTCTGGCTGCAGTACCGACCTCCACCAGCGGGGGGTTCCTGGTCTTCTGGAACTCACAGCCCTTCATACGTTCCGGTGTGACTTGAACGTAATCATGACACTCCCTATTTATACCCGGCGAGCTCAAGCAGAGCTCGCCCTGGTATCTTCATTCCTTCCTGACCTGAGCCTGTATCCTGACCCTGTCTTTTGGATCCTGATTCTGAGCCTTGACCCTGTTCCCTGTTCCGTGATCCTTGATCCTGATCCCTGCCTGGACTCTTCCACCCTGTATCCTGGTTCCTGTCTTCCCTGGAGTCTTACCCCGCAGCTTGTCCATCCATCCACTCCCTGCTCTGTTCCGTCCCCATCCTCACCTATCTGCTGACATCCCATGTGTATGACCTTGGCCTGGCTTGATTTATGAATACGGTATCCCCTTTTGTTTGTATATACTGTTTGCTGTTTCTCACTGGTTGTCTCCACTTATTTTGTAAATAAACACCTCTTCACTTCACTATCTCTTTGTTTGGTCTCCTCTGTGCAGTCACACAGTACTGATCTATAACCTCTCATGACACGGACACATTGGACACTTTTGACACTATTTTGGGACCATTGTAATTTTTACAGCTATCAGTGCTATAAAAATGCACTGAGTACTGTGAAAATTACACTGGCAGTGAACGGGTTAACCTGTAGGGGGTGTTGAAGGGGTTAAGTGTGCCCTAAGGGAGAGATTCTTACTGTGTGGGGGCCTGGCTTGGTGTGTGATGTCACTTATCGTCGTTCCCTATGTTAAGGAACAAATGATCAAAAAAAAGAAATTACTCAAAAAAAGGGTAATCAATGGTCGGACTTTAGAGGCAAAACAGACAGGAATATCAAAAAATATATAATTTTACTACACAAGTAGAAAATATACAAAACAACTCAATATACAAAAATAAAAACCATACAGGATGTAGAGTATGAGAAATATCCCCTATGCATCATCTACGCGTTTCATTGTGAGGCTTCTTTAGGACGAGCAAAAGAAGGTAATAGTGGAAAAATTCATTTCACTATCTTGAAGTAATCCGAACCATATAGACATTGGTATATCCATATGTCGGGAAGCTCATAGATAAAGAAATTCCATATAAAGTAAAGGGTGGCCAAAAATATCTCCAAGAGCTCCAGAAAGAGGACTTCCTCTATACAGAATATTAATTGCAGGGGGGGGGGGTGCCACACATTTAGCAAGGCTTTGGCTCAGAAATAGAGGAACATTTATTCCAGGGCGGTCCAAGGAAGGAACAGAGGAGGCTCATAAGCGGGTAAGTATTTTGATCCTGGATCCAGACAATTATATACTGGAAAGCCCTCTGAAGCAATCAAACCAGAATAATATGGCGATTGATACAGCAGTGTTTGCCCCGGGGGATAGACTGTGCTATACACAAAGGCTTTCCAGTACATAATATATATATATATATATATATATATATATATATATATATATATATATATATATATATAAATAGGTTAACCCCTTAATAGGTGTGACCTGATCATCATCTAACTCCTTTGGCACCAATGGCTTGAAGCAAGAACCTTCAGTAGATTTTAGGAGTTTACCAAGTTGCTTATTTGAAAATCCCCGAGTTGAGGCGGCTTCCTTCGTGGTGTTCTGCCATGGACACCCTGCTTGTCCAAATGCTCGCACATGGTAGACTCTTGAACAAGGATGTCTGGGTGTTTCCCGCTTAAGTGCATTGTGTTTGTTTATTGCTGTGACTTAGATGGGGATCAAATAACATTTTTGGTAAACCAGTTAATACCACCGGGTTCACATACTTTTTCTTGCAGAGAAAGAAGAAGAAGGAGTGTCATCATGCAGTAAATAGGTATGACATCTCTTTTAGGAAAGTCATAGACATCTTTATCTTATGGGAAGATCAGCAAGTGACGACTGATTTGTGACATAATCGTTACCACTACAGAGCACTTAAATTAAATTGTAAGACTATGCAAAGATTTAATATGATTTCATAGTAAAATATCCTTTGGCACAATGATGAAACACCAGCGTTAGCTCTCTATACCCTATTTCCACTTCTTTCTTTGTAGGTTATTTATTTTCTTCTCAAATGTCAATGCTAAAGAAGTTGTTCAGCTTGGCGTACAGAGGTATACATTGGCAGTACACACACTTCACATAGTAATAGGTTTATAGCTTGTTAGGCTTCCTGAGAGCTTGTTAGGCTTGTCTCAGATAAGGAGGATATCAAATGTCATCCATGTTCACTCTATTTTCTCATGAGTAATACTCTCCAAAACCTTACATCACACGCATAGAAGGATTGCTATAGTGCTGTTACTGGGGATAGGTTATCCAGAAGAAAATTATAACAACTATGTGAAATCTATGTGAAAATACCCAAGCCATTTAATGATCTTTAATGATCTTTAATATAAATTGATAATAGTTTGGGGTCAGTGGTATCTTTTTTATAGTTAAAGTGGTTGTAAATCCAATATAAAAAAAAAAACTAAAACCCTGCAAGACAAAGGCATAATGAGCTAGTATGCAAAGCTGTGTAAATTACACTGGCAGGGAAGGGTGTTAAACACTAGGGGGTGATCAAAGGGTTAAGTGTATCCTTGGAAGTGGTTCTAACTGTGGGGGGTGGTCTCACTCTGTTTATTGAGTAAAAACAGTTTTACACAAGTACATGAATATAAAAAATAAGTATTAGGAATCATCTGTATACAGATATGCGGCAGAAGAAAATACAGAACGAAAAAAGCAATTAGTCACTTGTAAGTTCCTGCATACTTGTTTTTTATAGCATAATGCAGAGAGTAATGGTTTCCCCTAATCTATGCTAGTAGAAGAAGGGTTTGTTCATTTAATGGCTATGGTTTTACAGCCCATTTAATGTAGTCGAACGGGGGACATTTTATGAATAGTATGCAATCAACCTGTTAACCACAGGAGAAACCAACATATGGGAGGAGCAAATAACATCCACGTTCTCTTTAGACAATGTTCACATTAGGGTTTGCCATTTAGCCTGGGTGGCTAATGGGAATTTGCCCAGTTTAGTGTGTAACAAGTGGAACTAGAGAGTAGAAATAATCATTTGAGTCCTTGGGATTTTAAAGCTCCCTTTAATGGGTAATTAGAGATGAACTTATTGTGATCTCTAAATTGGGTCTCCAGAGCATTGGATGTGGAGATCTATAGAATTTTTTTATTTTTTTGCAATAATAAATTTTTCTCTTACGCCTTGGGATCACCATAAGGCAGTGTCTGGAATTGCATGAAGCTGTTCCAATATAGGGCTGTCCTATAAGGATAGGTTGTCTGTGTCATGTGCCTCCATTGTGAGGACACTCACTGTTAGTGTTAGGACCACAGAATTATGGGGTGCCTTGGCGCGGCTCTGTGGCTCACGCATGCGTTTGCAAATGCGTGCGGACAAAACCCCTGTTTTTAACGCACATTGTTAGACAGGTTAATTGGTTGTTCTGCTAGCTCTTACGCCTTGGGATCACCATAAGGCAGTGTCTGGAATTGCATGAAGCTGTTCCAATATAGGGCTGTCCTATAAGGATAGGCTGTCTGTGTCATGTGCCTCCATTGTGAGGACACTCACTGTTAGTGTTAGGACCACAGAATTATGGGGTGCCTTGGCGCGGCTCTGTGGCTCACGCATGCGTTTGCAAATGCGTGCGGACAAAACCCCTGTTTTTAACGCACATTGTTAGACAGGTTAATTGGTTGTTCTGCTAGCTGGTCGGTAAGTAGGCTTGGTTATTCCCTGGGCATTCCCCAGGTTCTTGTTGTTGTCTGGGAGATACTGAAAAAAAACTACGATTTTTTTTCTTTAAATATAATTCTTTATTTAAAGATTTTTTCTTAACAGTTTTAGCAAAACGTATAAACCATATAAACAATATCAAGAGAAGGAATAATTCTAGATTACAGTAAAAAAACAAATCTAGCCTTCCGACCAGACTAGAAAAAAGTAAATACAAATAATAATTAGGACCTACAGCGTATCAAATTAAACCTTTATAGGATTAGGAATTTATATCCGAGAGACAAAAAAGAAAGGAAAAATAAAAAAATATGCCAAGTTAATAATATTGCCACTATTGTTGGATTGGATTGGATTGGAATACCGTATTTATCGGCGTATACCGCACACTTTTTTGCCCTGAAAATCAGGGCAAAATCGTGGGTGGGCGATATACGCCGATCCCCGCTTTTCCGCGCCGAGTTTGAATACTGCGCCTGTATATACCGAGCGCAGCACACTCGTGTATAGTCGGGCAGGCTCGGCTCCTCTCGTGCTTAAGTCCTGTACGTCCAGGACGTGAGCACGAGAGGAGCCGAGCCTGCCCGACTATACATGAGTGTATTGCGCTCGGTATATGCAGGCGCAGTATTCAAACTTGGCGCGGGAAAACGGGGATTGAGCGGGGTGGACGCCGCAGAAGGACGCTGGACCCGACGAAAAGGACACACGAAGCCGCCGATGGACGCCGCGCAAGACACCAAAACTGTAAGTACAAAAATCTTTTTTTCCACAGGAATGGGGGCCACTTTAGGGGTGCGCGCTATACCCCGATAAATACGGTAAATGCTTATAGAGTGCCGATTGTGAAACTCGCAACTAAGCGCTTAACAACAAGCTGGGGGTATCCAGTTCCCAGGAGCAAAGAGAAGACCTGTTACCCTAGGGTACTTTCCCTGCCTATTTCTCCCTGATTCCTTCCTAAGTTGTACCTTTCCTAAGAATTTTACTTCAGTCCACATTTCAAAATAGGCATGTGATGTTTGGGGGAGAAACATTTAAGGGCCTCAGTCACATGCCTAGTAGAACACTGATTTGACAAGGTTAGCCTCTCTTGTATGTCCAGCCCAAGCCCCACTAAAGGCGGAACAGATGGTGCCAAGGGACAGGAGGAACAAGAGTATCGGCATGTGTTGATAGCAGAACTTTCAGCAGGAGATGCAGGCTTGAGAAGCCAGGCAGGATATCAAGCCAGATGTGATGCAGGCTGGACCAGCCAAGGTTAAAGGGGTACTTCTCATGTACTGCAAGTTTTGGAAGCATGGCTTGTCGAAGCTCTCAGCAGGCTTTAGGCAGGAACGCACTGCGATAAGTGAAGCAGTTATGAAGAACAGCTGAATCAGGCATTCAGTAGGGGTATGAAGCCAAGAAGCAAAGTCACAGAGGTAGCTGAGGTCAGTAGCAGACAGGCAACAAGGTACAGCAGCGTGGGCGGAAGTATGGTTAGGACTGGAGCAAAGCCAAAGTCAGGAACTGGTGGGCAGAGATACAAGCAGAATCCAGGATCAGGTCAGTATCAAGCCGGGACATCAACAGAAGTCAGATACAGGATACACTCAAGACACAGGGAAAACAGAAGGCCAGTGCAGCACTAACAGTGAGCAAGATCAATCCTTAACTAGCCCGTCTGGCACCAGAAACTGTGGGCACGCTCCTGAGTGCATTTCTATTAGCAATTTGCCTATGCTCATTTATTTGAGTGAAGCTGGGCAGGGACTTGTACTCTTTTGCGCCAACCACAAACCCCCTTACACACTGACAGCTCATCGCACATTTTAGAGTGTATAGTCTATTTGCCTTTAGTAAATTAACCCCTTAGGCATTTCAGACTTATAAATCACCTACTTTATATAGTTTATTATGTTTTACATACACTTTATACTGATTCAAAAGCTGGATGCAGTGATTTTCAGACCAAATGCTATCCACTGTCTGTCCCTTGCCAAAATCATGCTCTACTCTGTAACACTGTTCAGTGTTGCATATGGTACAGATTTAGAAGAAACAAGCTCAGTCCTGCCTTTTCCCTGTCCTTTTCCCTTTCCATGTCATGATTTGGTATGGAGTCACAGTAATATGTCACTGGTAGAAAGCTACCCCTTTATTTTGGCACACCCACATTTCTGAATAAAAAGGTGGACATAAACAGAGAGGGCAGAAGGTGAAAATAAGAAGAAGGTGGGTGTGGAACAGAAGATGACTAGGATAGATCAAACCTTTATTTCCAAACCTTACGTTTCTCCATAGGTTGCTAGGGGTTCCTTAACCACTTGCCTACAGGGCACTTTCACCCCCTTCCTGCCCAGACCAATTTTCAGCTTTTAGCGCTGTCACAATTTGAATGACAATTGCGCGGTCATGCAACACTGTACCCAAATGACAATTTTATAATTTTTTTCCCCACAAATAGAGCTTTCTTTTGGTCATATTTGATCACCTCTGCGGTTTTTATTTCTTGCACTATAAACAAAAGAAGAGGGACAAGTTTGAAAAAAAACACAATATTTTTTATTTTTAGCTATAATAAATATGCATTTTTTTTTTAAACCAATTTTTTCCTCAGTTTAGGTCGATATGTATTCTTCTACATATTTTTGGTAAAAAAAATCGCAATAAGTGTTTATTAATTGGTTTGCGCAACAGTTATAGCATCTACAAAACAGGTAATAGATTGATAGCATTTTTATTATTATTATTTTTTTACTAGTAATGCAGCGATCAACGATTTTTATCGTGACTGCGACATTGCGGCGGACACATCGGGCAATTTTGACACATTTTTGGGACCATTCACATTTATACAACGATCCCTGCTTTAAAAATGCATTGATTACTGTATAAATGTGACTGGCAGGGAGGGGGTTAATGTATTCCCTAATTAGTGATTATTACTGTGGGGGGAGGGGAGTGACTGGGGGAGGTGACCAATGGTTGTTCCTATATACAAGGGACACACCATCGGTCCCCTCTCCCTGACAGGACGTGGATCTGTGTGTTTACACACACAGATTTACTTTCCTGCTCAGTTCCTGAGCAATTGTGGGTACCCGGCTGCCATCGCGCAGCTAGTGGTGTTTAAAGGCGCAATGTCATATGACGTCCACCCAGAACAACAGGCGGGCGGATGACTAGTGGTTAAAGTGGTTCTAAAGGCTGAACGCTTTTTTTACCTTTATACCGCGTACACACGATCACTTTTTGTGATGAAAAAAAACGACGTTTTCCACCATGAACAAAAACAACGTTTTTCCAACTTCATCATAAAAAACAATGTTGCCCACACACAATTGTTTTTTCAAAATTCTCTAGCAAAGTACGGTTACGTAGAGCACATACGACGGCACTTTGTTCCATTCAAGCTCCCGTCTCATAACTTGTTTCTGAGCATGCGTGGGTTTAAAACGTTGTTTAAAACAACATAAAAAATTGAAGCATGTTCGAATTTTTTTTGTCGTTTTTCAGAAGACGGAAAACGTTGTTTTAGCCCACACACGATCATTTTAAATGACGTTTTTTAAAACGTTGTTTTATTTCATCACAAAAAACGACCGTGTACATGGGGCATAATACATTCTATGCATTAAAGCAGAGTTCCACCCATTTAAAAGTCAGCAGCTACAAAAAGTGTAGCTGCTGACATTAATAAACAGACACTCACCTGATCCATGGTTCAGCAATGCAGTCACCTGAAGCCTTTCTTCTCTGCCCCTACTCTCTGAGGCGCCGGCATTGCAAGTGTGGACAGCCGGGTGTGCACTGCGCATGTGCGAGCCGCACTACACGTTATGAAGGGCCGTGCAACCTTATGGGACCTGTGACATGTCCCAGAAGATTGCACAGAGGGAGGGGGAAAGGTGAACTTCCGCTTGGTGCCATGGTGCCAGGAGAGGAAGTGGGAGCTGGGAATCTGTGAAAACTAGGTACTCACTTTTGGATGGAATTAAGCTTTAAGGTGAAAAATCTTCTGAGTTGCAGGATCCCTCCAGCTCCCCTTATACTTACCTGAGCTGAATCCTGATTCAGCAATGTGCACGAGAGCAGCAGATCTCGCCACTGTATCCCTCCTCACTAGACTCAACTTTTAGCAGCGAGAACCATTGGGTAGTAGACAAAGTGCAAACAGTGTGCAAAGACGTAGCAGCATAAAAGAGCTAACTGATATGAAAGAGTGGAGCATTCTTTAAAGAGTAAATCCAATAAAAAACATACAGATAGGCAGGAACATCCAGAGCCTCTAGGTGGAAAGCAACAAAATAGAGAATTACTGCAGGGATCATTGTTATTGGAATATTCCAGGCATATGCCACACCTGAAGTTGACTCTTGAGTTAATACCCATCATAGGCATGGGCAGGGGGTGTGCCAGGTGTGCCTGGGCACACCCTTATCACGCTGTGCAGAGTCACCCAAATAAAATTGTAAAAAAATAAAAATGAAATACAAAAATAAAATAACAAAAATAAAAAACTACTAGACATGTGCAGAACAAAAACATTTTTTTTGTTTAGTTTTGATTCGTTATTTACATAATTTTGTTTAGTAAATTAGTTTAATTTGTTTTTTAGATTCGTATTTAGAATAGTTTTCGAATTCAAATAGTTTTTCGATTTCCAAAAAGAATGAAATAGAATAAAAAATAAAGGAATAGAATAGAATAAAAATCCTTTATTTTCTATTCTACTTTATTTGCTTTAGAAATTGGAAAACTATTCAAGTTTGAAATGTTTTTGAATTTGAAAACTATTCTAATTCAAAAAATATTCGAAAACTATTAGAAAACCATTTGAATTTGAGTTTTGTCCAACCTCGAACTTTGTTATTTCAGATTAGTTTAAATTAGTTTAAATTCAGATGCAGTTGGAAATTCGGATGCATCCCAATGTCCGGATAACAACATTTGTCAGAATTTTCATTCGGAACGAAACAAACCGTACATGTCTAAAAACTGCCACTGCTCTACTGACACCGCCCACTGCCCTACAACATTTTTACATGTATTTAGAGTGTGTGTATGTTGTGAACTTTGGGGGTTGTTTAACTCTGCGGGATCAAGTGCGTAAACCGTTGAACAAAAAGGGTTTTTATTTGTGACCAAACCAAAAACAACGCTTTATTCAGAACACAGGGAAAAATAATAAAGTAAAGTCCGCTTGTCTCCAGCATAAACAAAAAAAATCTGTTTTTCTTCAGCACAGCAATAAATCAAAGCAAAGGCACATACAGTTTTAGGCAGGTCTTCACCCCAGAACTTCCAGTCCTTGCTGACCCTTTATCAGCTTCTCTGAGATACACAGCTTCTTCAGACAGGTGCACTCCCATACTCCTCCACACCCTCTTTCAGCACTTCCTGTCTTTTAAGTTGTTTTCCTGGAAGTTCTTAACCCCCTGTGTGCTTGACTGCCAGTGGTCAGGAGATGAGGCTCTTTTCCTCCCGAATGTCACTTTAGAGCCTCCGAAATTCCGGGCCCCAAATGACACTCTAACAAGGACAGAGAGGACTGTAGGCCAGTCCTCTCTGGATCAACTTTTATTGCCTGGAATTTCTCACCCCCTCTGGATGACCTCCTGAACCCTACACCATTGCCTTAACATATTGGTGCTACATAGCATCCGTCCAGGACCTAGCCCTCGCATCCTGTACAATATATACAGGTGTGTTTGAGCTTTGGGGTGCACACCCTAATGCAATAGGCTGCGCACATCTATGATACCCATAATTAGTTATCACTTTTGGGTAGATTGGCTACATTTATGCCAACATAGAAATAAACACTGTGAACATTCCCAGCATGATTTTCTTCAGCATTTCTTTATAATGTGACTTTATCACAAACAAACCACGATAAGAAAAGCTGTAATTCACAAGCTTTCTTTCAACCCAAATCACTTTACTGTAAATGGTGATGTCTGTTTTCTAAGAAGAACCTTGATCATCTTCATCGCAAAGGCCCTATTTCTTTGTGGACATTTGTCAGCTTGACAGAATGACTAAATAGCCCCGAAGAAATGCAGAACTGATGAAATATGGCCAACTAAACTTCATTTATCCCACTATAAACTGTACTCAAACAAAGGAAAATGCTTGAGTTACCCCAAATGACATGGTATGTGCAAGGTATTTCTTAATCTTTTGAACATTTATGAACGACAAATAAGCAAGATGTAGCCTCTAGTACTGTGATATAGAATGATGTATAGCCATTTATCCATCTATCCACTGAAACCAGCTGAAGTCTTCATCATCCGTTCTGTGATCTGTTACATTATTTGTTATAGCCAAAGGCAAAACACAGATTCACATTGTAGCTTAGCAATTTCTGTGCACAAAATGTTGCTCTACTTTAAAGGGTTGGTTCACCTTTTAAAAAAATACCTTATGCAGTCCATGAACAAAATTCCATAATTCTAAACTAATCTGATTAAAAAAAAATCCATTAAAGCTCCTCCCATACCCTTTGGCTATATACGAACGCGGTGAAGCCTGCCCCAAACACTTTTTTTTTTTAAACAGCTCCGTCCTGTTCCACTACTTAACTTAAATATTATATTTTTACTACTATCTTTGTTGCTGTTGGTGAGTTTCCTTTACTTCCTGCATAGTGAAAAAGTCGCCCTCGTGACAGGAAATAAGAGTGAAATCTTTCTATTTGAACCCCGGATAGGAGTAAAATCCTGACAAGAATTCAAATATTTCCTTATGCTATCCACAACTAAAAAATTATTTTGGCTATACATACACTCTAATGCCGCGTACACACGGTCGGAATTTCCGACAACAAATGTTCGATGTGAGCTTGTTGTCGGAAAATCCGACTGTGTGTAGGCTCCATCGGACATTTGCTGTCAGAGTTTCTGTCAACAAATGTTTGAGAGAAGAAGATCCTGGACTGCCGCACTCCTTAAAACAATGTCTTTATTATGCAAATGAAATCCAAAAAACAACCAAAACAATGCAGTCAAAATTAAGTCATTTTGATCGCATTGTTTTGGTTGTTTTTTGGATTTCATTTGTACAATAGAGACATTGTTTTAAGGAGTGCGGCAGTCCAGGATCTTCTTCTATCCAATACACCTGTGCATAGCCAGCACCCTTATGGTTTAGTGGGACGGAAGCAAAGCCAAGGGATCAGCAGTTTTTAGAGTGGTATCATTTCTCACAACAAATGTTTGAGACCTATTTGAGATCATGTGTAGCCAATGCCGACACACAAAATTCCATGCATGTTCTGAATCAAACCATGTTTCTAGCGCTCCGAATTTCCGACAACCTTTATGTGACCGTGTGTAAAAGACAAGTTTGAGCCTACATCCATCGGAAAAAAATCCACGGGTTTTCTTGTCGGAATTTCCAATCGTCTGCATAAGAAGCAGAGATTAACTCAAAAATAAATTGAAAGAAAAAAAATGTTTTTATTGATAATTGGCTTTTTTTTTACCTGAGGCTGATGGTGATGTTACACAAATGTACTGTAATGCCGCGTACACACGGTCGTTTTTTGCGATGAAAAAAAACAACGTTTTTTAAAACGTCATTTAAATTGATCGTGTGTGGGCAAAACGTCGTTATTTCTTAATAAACTGCTATGTTTTTCCATACAATACACTTGTAGACTAATTAAACTCCAACTTGTAAAGTCATGACTTGCTGATATGACGAGGATGTTGGTAATAAAAATATTTATCATTCAGCTCTTTCTTTACATCATTTTGTATTAAGCATTATGTGGCCTTTATAATGGCAAATCTCTCATCTTGATTTGATATGGTATTACCCAATACACTCAACACACAATTTTTCGACATATATAAATTTAAAGTGGAGTTCCACCCAAAAGTTGAAGCTCTGCTTATTTACTTCCTCCTCCCCTTCCATTGCCACATTTGAAACTTTTTAGGAGGGGGGTTCAGATACCTGTCAAAAACAGGTACTGGCTTCCACTACTGTATAAGGATGCCACAGCGCCCTATGTCATTAGCGGCCCCTCCTCCTTCCCCCTGCTGCCTTCTGGGAGACACACACAGGTCTGACTGGAAAAAATTATTGGCACCCTTAATTTGATCTTTGGTAGCACATCCCTTGGAAAAAAATAACTGGAATTTTGCACCACTCCTCTTTGGCCAACTGCTCCAGGTCTCTCAGGATGGAAGGGTTCCTTTTCCCAACTGATGTTTTGAGATCTCTACACAAGTGTTCTATGGGATTTAGATCTGTACTCATTGCTGGCCAATTCAGTGCTTTGTCTTAAATTATTTCTGGGTTCTGAGAGCATTTTGTTGCTCTAAGACAGGTACAGGCTCCCACTTCTGTGTAAGGATGCCACGGCGCCCAGTGTCATTTGCGGCCCCTTCTCCTTCCTCCGCTGCCTTCTGAGAGGCACACACAGGTCCAAGAAGACAGCGCATCATGACTTGTGCATTCACAGTAGGAAACAGGCTGTAAAGCTGCAAGGCTTCACTTCCTGTTTCCCTTAGTAAGGATGCTGGCGCCTGCCGGGCAGGTAAGTGTCCTTATATTAAAAGTCAGCAGCTACAGTATTTGTAGCTGCTGACTTTTAATTTTTTATTAATACAGGCTCGAACTCCTCTTTAATTTACTAAGTGGCCCTGATTTTCACTTTGTAACTCATGAATTTTGTGCACTTGGCTTGCCTACAAGATCATTTTATTCAATGGTATCCACATCTTCACAGTTGCGCCTAAATGAAAATGCAGTGTTCACTAGTTCAAGCACCGTCTTTTTATTGAAATAAATCCAGCCTTAGACATACGCAGAATCATGCAATGTGAGGTTCTTGTACCACACAAAAGCACATGTAAAAATCTTGCTGAAAGAGGAGTGGTGCAAAATTCCTGTTATTTTTGTGATGTGCTGCCTACCAAAGATCAAATTGAGGGTGCCAATAATTTTTTCCAGTCGGACCTGTGTGTGTATCCCAGAAGGCAGATTATATATGACTTACATTCCAAATGAACTGCCGCAAATTGAGAACCGGGGGGGGGGGGGGGGGGAGGCTGGCATCTCACACACCTCTTCCCCCGGCTGCAAACTGAAAGTGAAGGTGTTTTCTCTCCTCTTGTCATGACATGAGAGGGGGGAATACAGAAAAGCAAGTTTTCTCCTCTCCTTTCAGCCGCAAGCTGAGAAGGGGGGCAACCGGGCCCCCGGGAACATTCGGGCCCCTTACAGGTGTAATGCCTGTACCCCCCTTATTTTTGCTGCAGCAGATTCTATACACGGTACAGATGTGCCTTTTTACAGGCATACTAGGGGGACCCCCCATGCACTATATTTAAAGGATTTTTTCATGTTTATTGTTTCATTTTAAGCAGCATCATTAAAATCACTGCTCCTGTAAAAAACTATTTGCATTGATATATGTGCCCCAGGACAGTGCCCAGACCCCCATGCCCTTTTTATGGCCAAAACCTTGCATGTAAGCTTTCAAAATGGGGACTTTTGATTTTTCAAATTCAGATTAATGGGGTTCGGAGTTCAGGGACAACGTTTTGCGATGTTTGAGAGTTCTGGTGCAAACCAAACCAGGGGGTTTTCGGCCCAACTCTAACCATTAGCTGTAGTTGTATTATTTGCAGCAGAGTTCCCCAAAATGTAGATGTTATTTCATGGGTTTCTCCATGATAAGAAATCTTGGGGTTATCACTCTATTTCTGACTGATGTACAGTACCTTAAAATTGTTATTTTGGGGTGTACATATCCACAAAGGGGATGCACAGGTGTCCTGTGAATCCCATTGCTGTCGATTGGGAAACAGTGGGGGCATGGACTGAGCCACTGCTCCCAATATGACATCCATGCAGGTGCAGGTGCATGGCCCTAAATGCATCCAGGTTGCATTCAGGCCCGCCCAATTGCATGGATGTCCAATTAGAAGCAGTGCGATAAAAATGTCAATATTACCTAAGATCTTATATTTGTTTCGCTCCCTCCCCCTTCTGATTCCTAAAGCATATATTTTAAAACTTCAATCCTTTATTAACCTATTTATTTGGGGAAACAAACCTGCTAGGTTTGCTAGGACGGTTCTATATAGAACCTACAGATCTGGGGGTTTAGGTGTCCCACAAGTTTGGCTTTATTACTTAGCCAGTAGATTTACACAACAAGCTTAATGGTCCATCAAGAAGCCTAAGGTCCCTTGGGTTAGATTTGAATGGGATTCCATCTGCCCTTTCACCTGCCTGGCCTGTTGTGGTTTTCCTGCCCTCGTCCCCCTGAGTTAGCAAGTAGGAACCTTATAGTTGCCCAAGGATTTAGATTGTGGAGACGTTATGGCCCTTCACTGGGTCTGTTATCGGGGGCCCCCCCTGGTGCTTCCTTTCTGGGGGACATCAGATTCCCATCAGCCTTCACGGATCCTATCTCATTCAGTTGGTGGTCTGGGCTAGGTTTGACTACTCTGGAAGATTTACAACATGAGGGTAAATGTATATCCTTCTCCCTACTTCAATCCCATAAGGGCGCTCCTCTGGGTGAATTTTATAAATATATGCAGATACGAAATTTTTTTTTTGACCCATTACACTCTTACCCCTTCTATTCCACTCTCACCCTTTGAATCCCTTTGTATGTCTGGTCCCAGACAGAATGGCCTTATTTCTATTTTATACAATACAATGATACTTAATGGACCTAGTAGTAAGCTAAAACATATGCTACAGAGTCGGAGTTGTCCTTGGACTACAGCCTGGAGGACTGGGGGGCGAACTGGCGGAATCTTTGGAGGTGTACAGTCCCTCTCTCTTTCAGACGAAACGATTAAGCTCTTTACTCGCTGGTATTACACACCACAGCGTTTGAGTCGGATTTTCCCCCAGGCCTCCTCCTGCTGTTTTCGAGGCTGTTCCGTCTCGGGTACATTCCTTCATATATTTTGGGAATGCGAGAAGATTTCCTCAATTTGGCAAGAGGCCTTTGCTCTTATTGACAAATTCGCTGGAAATCATGTGACCGTGACACACAACCATTGCCTTTTATTTGAGAGGATCCCTGACACTCCTAAACCCTTGAGAGATTTGATTTACACACTGTGTATAGCAGTTTTATGGGCCATTGCCTTTAACTGGAAATCCTCTACGGTCTCCTTTGCTCAGGTTTCCGCCAGAATTGATCGGATCATGTTATCTGAAAAGATCTTTCACACACTCCACGATACGATTCAGATCCACAATGCTAAATGGACACCATGGTGGCTATTGCGATTCCAAGACTGATCTGTGATGCCCGACCGTCCCAGCAAACAGATTCGACCGTGTGTACGGGCAAGCCGACGGATTTGGCCACCCGACAGATTTCAAAGCATGCTTTGAAATCTGTCGGCTGGGAACCCGTCCGCCCGACATGTCTGCTGGTTAGTATGCTAACCAGCAGACATGTCTTCTCGCACACGCGCCAAATGATTTTGACGCATGCGCGGAAGTGTTTTACTTCCTGGTGCGGTGACGTGGCGGCGTCAACGTCACCGCCACGTCACCGACACGTCAGCGCGCTGTCTGCTGGCGGGGATTTTGGTTTGCTCGTGTGTACACGCGAGCAAACCAAAATGCCAGCAGACAGATTTGTTCAAATCGGTCGAACAGACCGTTTTGAACAAATCGATTGCCTCGTGTGTACGAGGCCTTACTGTATTAATGATGTGTACTGTTCTGTAATACTTGTTACCATGCTGTTTTTATGACTTTTCTCAATAAAAGCTATTCAAGTATGAAAATTAGAAGCAGTGGAACACCTGTGCATCCTCCTACACGTAAACACAGTCCTACATGGGTGTCAAATATACCCCATGTCAACATGATCTAAAGCGGAACTCTGGGCACAGAAATACAAGACCAGTCACTCTGTGCAAGGAGAGAGCAGCAGTGTTTGGTCTTAATATGGGAAGCAGAAATTTAGACTAGAAAGATGGACTTTAGGCGGCACATGGATAATAAATTGTAGAAATCTATAGTTATTTACTGTAGAAATTTATATAAAAAAACATAAATCATAATATAATATCCATCAGCATATGGGTCCAACAAGTACTTCTTGTTCTGCTCGACAGGTTTCATGTGAAAACGCTTCTTCAGGAGCATGTTGGTATATCAGTCGTATTAAATAATGAACACGAGCCTGGATACCAACAGTCTGGCTGTGTATGTAAATCTAACCCAGTTAGCCAACTGGATTTAAAATTTTATAATAAGACAGCAGGAAAAAATAAGTAAAAATAGAACCAAACACAGTCTGCTGGTAAGCAGAAAGAGAGGGTGTCTTCCGGATGTAGTAAGCCTTATTAGCCACGGGTAAAAGTGTTAGTACACGTCTGATATATATGCTGGGCAGGAGAAAATATCTGCCGAGAAAAGTAGCCCAGAGAGCAATGGATAAAGCCAGGTTCTTAGCATCTGGCGTGTAGGCAAAAACGGAGGTCCTATGGAGAGCCTCTCCTGTGTGGATAACGGAGGTCCTATGGAGAGCCTCTCCTGTGTGGGGATAATATGGGAAGCTACTGTACAGTGACAAATTTCACTCTTGATTACTGCACATACCTGGAACAAATATACAAAGCACAACAAGATTTAAGGAAGAATACACATGCCTCTTGTACAGTATTTAGACAATATTTGCTCATCCCAGAGTTCAGCTTTAACAAGCTCCTTATAATACCAATATGTGATTGAATGTACACGTCCTAATTAAAAGATATTTTGAGAAAAGGTTAGAATGCACAATTCTATAAAACACGTGCACATGAATTACAAATTGCTTTATTGTCCCAGAGACCTTGCAGAAAGGTGTTGAGGAAAGCAGTGAGTGAGTCATCTGTTGGTGAAGCTTGAATGTGATATTAAAAATAAATAAATCAACTGATTGAGAAGCTATTACATGGAGAAATGAAGCAGAAATAGGCTGGGCATTCACGTAAGTGGGTAAGTATGCACCAGCAAGGCTGAATGTTTTAGGATAATGTCATAAAAAATGTTACTTCATTAGGAAAAATGCTTGTAAGAATTGCTGTTTCAATTTGCACCAAGACGGTTATAAAGCTTCCCAAATGTGGATTTCTGTTTTTTTTTTTTTTATTTCAACTCTGATTTTTATTCAAAATGTTCAAAAACATTATCCACACACTATAGATAATAATGAAAAACATATCATATAACAAAAATGTATAAAACATAAGACATATTACATATGGACACCCATCAGGATCCCCTACACAAGGAGAAAAAAAGGAAATAGCACTATGCATCAATAAACTCATATGTTATAAGGAAAAATGGGAATGTTGGGACTTTGAATGAGGCTATAAACATAGTGGAGGTAGGTTGGACAAAAGTACATATTTATTAAAAAAGAAATGTATAAACCATATCAAAAAATAGAAACCACATAAACAAAAACATTTTTTAATAAATATTATTTTTTATATATATTCACACACATGTGTATGTGCATATGCAATATGGGCATCAAGGTACATAAAATATATATCATCTTGGCGTCACGTAGTGGTCTTAATTGATTGATCAATACATTCAATAAATTCATATATACATAGTATTAAAGCAGCATTGCCAGAGGGAATAAAATATGATTAGGAAATATAAATATGATATAGGCATATATCTGCATCCCAATTGCCCGACGCATTTCGTGTAAAAACACTCATCAGGGCCTCGCCTCTGATGAGTGTTTTTACATGAAATGCGTCAGTCAATTGGGATGCAGATATATGCCTATGTCATATCATCAACTATCATAGTTTTACTGTTTTTATTATTACCATTATGCTTTTTGATTCCCTCCGCCAATGCTGCTTTTATATTATGTATATATACATTTATTGAATGTTTTACCAGGGTGCCAAGATGATATATATTTTATGTACCTTGATGCCCATATTGCATAAACATATACACATCTGTGTGTGAATATATATGAAATTATATTTATTACAACGTTTTTTTGTTTATGTGGTTTCTATTTTTTTATATGGTTCACACATTTCTTTTTTTTAAATAAGTACTTTCGTCCAACCTACCTCTACTATGTTTATAGCCTCATTCAAAGTCCCAACATTCCCTTTTTTTCCTTTGAGCCAGGAATGAAGGTTACACTATGTTTGTGCCTCATCTAAAGTCCCAAAATACCCCCCTTGTTTTCATATGTTATAAGGAAACACATGGTGATACATTAGACCAGTGGCCTCCAAACTGCGGCCCGAGGGCCAGATGTGGCCCTTTGCGTGCCTTTATCTGGCCCTTGGGGCACTGGTCTGTCAATTGACACCAATCACGGGGCACTATTCTATCAACTGATTCCAATAATGGGACACTATTTTATCAGCTGACTTCAATAATGGGACACTATTTTATCAGCTGACTCCAAAAATGGGACACTATTCCTCCCACAGACACCATCAGTGGCATTATTCTTCCTATTGGTAGCAACAACAATGGGGCCTTTTTCCTCCCACTATAACCAATGATGGGGCATTGTTTATGTCTACAGACGCCAGGGCATTTTCTACTCCCACAGTTCGGCCCCCAAAAGCCTTAAGGACAATAAACTGGCCCTTGCTTAGAAAGTCTGGAGACCCCTGCATTAGACTATTCAGGTTTTTAACCCCTGAGAAGAGTAACCCAGCCTATTTCTGGTAGTTTTATTTATATTTTATTCTTAGTTATTTTCTCCCCCCTTTTTTTTGTTTGATTGGTGTTGTTGTTGTTGTTGTTGTGTTCTGTGTGATATATCGAACACCACTGTGGGAGTTGAAGGTAGGGAGTAGGAAACTATAGATTTTATCTAGTTGGACGAAGGAAGATAAGGCCAGTTTTGTGTTTTTAAAATAGTTTATACACATCATTTTCCTTTGGATATGTTCCTATTCTTTACAACCTCATATTCTTCCTCTCCATTATATAATGCTGACAGTTAATGGATGAACTACAGGCCAATGCACTACATGGCCATATCTATAGCCCATAGGTATGGCCATAGGTATGGGGACACCTCCACCAGTTATTGAGTTCAAGGGTTTCCAGTGAAGGGTACTGCTGGTACTGCTGAAGCCCGCTGTCTGCTGACATCACAGAGCCGGCCCAGGCTTGGGCAAGATTGCGACAATGAAGTCGGGATCCGCCCACTTGCCTGGACTGACACCAGCGTGCCACTGGCAGGCTGATATGGCCACTTCTGCCACTCCACAGAGAGTGAGGGAGAGGACAGAGCAACTATTTGCGGGACAATTTTTTTTCTGTTCCAGCATGACTGTGTGCCTGTGTACAAAGCCAGTACCACAAAGTCATATGTGTCCTTTTATGAAAGTGAGATCAGCGGCGATCCAGAGTCTCACCGCTGATCTCATGTCATTACCAGTTTATGAAACTGAGGTAATCAGTGGAGAACATGTTCTCCACTGATTACCTCAGCAAAGTCAGAATCTGTGTCACAGAAACGGACAGTTTATGAAGGTGCGATCTGGTACCTCACTGGACTTCCTTCTTTCTCCCATGAGCAGCCATAACACAGTCAGAGCAACGGCGGATCCAGGGGGGGGGCAACAGGGCAATTGCCCCCCCCCCCGAGGCAATCATGTCACATTGGCTTTAACTGCTTGCCGACCGCCCGCAGCACGTAGCTCTACGTCCTCTCTTTTTTGGCCACTAGGGGGCGCGCACGCGCCGCCAGCGGCCGGCGCGCGCCCCCCGCATGCCCCCGAGTCCCGAGCGCGTGCCCGGCGGGTATGATCACCGCCGGGCACCCGCGATTGCTGGTTACAGAGCGGGGAACGGGAGGTATGTGTGTAAACACATACCTCTCGTTCCTGTCAGTGGGGGAAACGCTGATTTTCTGTTCATACAATTTATGAACAGAAGATCAGTGATTTCCCCTAGTGAGGCCACCCCCCCATACAGTTAGAACACACCCAGGAACACACTTAACCCCTTCCCTGCCCCCTAGTGTTAACCCCTTCACTGCCAATGGCATTTTTATAGTAATCCAATGCATTTTTATAGCATTGATCGCTATAAAAATGCCAATGGTCCCAAAAATGTGTCAAAAGTGTCCGATGTGTCCGCCATAATATCGCAGTACCGAAAAAAAATGCTGATCGCCGCCATTACTAGTAAAAAACGACCCCCTTTTTTGTAAACGCTATAAATTTTGCGCTAACCAATCAATAAACGCTAATTGCGATTTTTTTTAACGAAAAATATGTAGAAGAATACGTATCGGCCTAAACTGAGGAAAAAAATGTTTTTTTTATGTCTTTTTTGCATTTTTTTCAAAATAGTCGCTCTATTTTTGTTTATAGCGCAAAAAATAAAAACCGCAGAGATAATCAAATACCACCAAAAGAAAGCTCTATTTGTGGGAAAAAAAGGACACCAATTTTGTTTGGGACCCACGTCGCACGACCGCGCAATTGTCAGTTAAAGTGACGAAGTGCCGAATCACAAAAAGTGCTCTGGTCTTTGGACAGCAATATGGTCCGGGGCCAAAGTGGTTAAAAAAAAAAAAAATGTTTTTTTTTTTTTTTTACCATTTTTTTTTTAAACTGCTTTGCGGTGCCTGCAGCCAGGCCCAGACTGGCCATAGGGCAAACCTAGCAAATGCCTGTGGGCCGCGGGCCTCGGCGGCCAGCGGGCCATATGTCACGTCTCCCTAGGGGTGTACACCACCAACACAGCGCCAGATAGAGAGAGATCCACGGCCAGTTAGAGGAGAGGAGCTGCTTCTACTCCTCCCCCTCCTCTCTTCTTCTCCTCCCGTGTCTGCCCCACCCACTCTCCCGACGGACACTGTTCTGCTGCCTAAGGGATGTGGGCGGGAAGATTCAAGCCCAGCAATCAGAAAGGAAAGATGGAGTCTGATATCCATCCATCCAGTCAGTCCCTCCTGCCTCTGAGTGAGTACTGAGAGTACTGTACACTGATGTATGGGGTGCCCTTCATTCCCTTCTCTCTTGCTCTCTCTTCACCTTTCTTTCTTTCTTTCTCTCTCTCTTTTTTCTCCTTTTTTTTTTTCGTTTGCACCCCCCACCAGCTGCCACTGTAGATAGATAGATAATAATCTATCTAGCTATCTATCTACAGTGGCAGCTAGTGCTCAAAATTTTTGGTGGGCGCAAATGAAAAAAAAACAAAAAACAATTGCAACCTCACTGTGCCCATCAAACGCAGCCACTGGGCCCATCAATTGTCACCACTGTGCAATGCCATCAAACGCAGCCACTGTGCCATCAAACACAGCCACTGTGCCATCAAACGCAGCCACTGTGCCATCAATTGTCACCACTGTGCCATGCCATCAAACACAGCCACTGTGTCATCAATTGTCACCTCTGTGCCATGCCATCAAACACAGCCACTGTGCCATCAATTGTCACCACTGTGCCATCAATTGTCACCACTGTGCCATGCCATCAAACACAGCCACTGTGCCATGCCATCAAACACAACCACTGTGCCATCAATTGTCACCTCTGTGCCATGCCATCAAAAACAGCCACTGTGCCATCAATTGTCACCACTGTGCAATGCCATCAAACGCAGCCACTGTGCCATCAATTGTCACCACTGTGCCATGCCATCAAACACAGCCACTGTGCCATGGCATCAAACACAGTCACTGTGCCATCAAGTGTCACCACTGTGCCATGCCTTTAAACGCAGCCACTGTGCCCTTCAATTGTCGCCACTGTGCCAATTGATGCCCCTGTGCCCTTTAATTGTTGCCACTGTACCCATTGTCGCCACTGTGCCCATTGTCGCCACTGTGCCCATCGTCGCCACTGTGCCCATTGTCGCGGCTGAGCCAGAGGGGGCGGCGCTCCGGCGCCCTCTATAGACGCACCGCCACTGTCTATCTATATCTATCTATCTATCTATCTATTTATCTTTATCTATCTTCCTTCCTTCTCTTCTTTTTTTCTATCTTTATCTATCTTTCTTTGTCTATCTTCCTTCCTTCCCTTCTTTATCTATCTATCTATCTTCCCTTATTTCTTAATCTATATTTATTTCTTTATCTATCTTCCTTCCTTCCCTTCTTGCTTTCTATCTTTCTTGTTTATCTATCTATCTTTCTTGTTTATCTATCTATCTATCTATCTATCTATCTATCTATCTATCTATCTATCTATCTATCTATCTATCTATCTATCTATCTATCTATCTATCTTCCCTTATTGCTTTCTATCTATCTATCAATCTATCTTCCTTCCTTCCCTTCTTTCTTGTTATCTTTATCTATCAATCTTTCTTTCTCCCCCCCCCCCCCGGGCTGCTCAGTCTAAAATGCCCAGGCCTATTTTTTTTCCCAGTCCGGGCCTGCCTGCATCTGCCGCTGCCGAGTCTCTCACTCTCTCATCACCAGGGCTGGTAGGCTGCCTGTCCTGAGGCTGCTTTGAGCTGTAGCTGACTGCAGCGCTCCCCTCTCTCCTGCGTGTATGACATTTAGCATCTCTGGCTGTGTGTGAGAGCTGGATCTGTGTTCGGCTGTGCTGCCTGTGCTAGACCTGCTCGTGTGATAATAGATGGAGATGGAACACTGATTGAATCAGTGTTTTGTCTATCACACAAACCCGTCTAGGGGGGACCTTGCTAGAGCACACTGCCCTGCCGAACACAGACCTACAGCTCCTGTTTGTTCATGACACACGTCGGGAGAGGAGATACCTGCTGTGTGTGATCGAGGTAATGCCATGGTGAGTGCCATGCACAGTGTGGCTGCATTCATAGACAAAAGTGGGGCTGCATTAATAGACAAAAGTGGGGGTGCATTTATATACAAAAGTGGGACTGGATTCTTAGACAAAAGTGGGACTGGATTCATAGACAAAAGTGGGACTGGATTCATAGACAAAAGTGGGACTGGATTTATATACAAAGGTGGGACTGCATTCATATACAAAGGTGGGACTGCATTCATACACAAAGGTGGGACTGCATTCATATACAAAGGTGGGGCTGCATTGATATACAAAAGTGGGTCTGCCTTAATATACAAAAGTGGGACTGAATTTTTATACAAAGGTGGGGCTGCGTTCATATGCACAGTGAGGCTGCAATGATGGGCACTGATGAGGCTGCATTGATCTCTTGTACCATGTCTTCAGTCTCTAAACATCCCTTGTACCATGCCTGCAGTCTCTGACCATCCCTTGTAACATGCCTGCAGTCTCTGACCATCCCTTGTACCATGCCTGCAGTCTCTGACCATCCCTTGTACCATGCCTGCAGTCTCTGACCATCCCTTGTACCATGCCTGCAGTCTCTGACCATCCCTTTTACCACGTCTGCAATCTCTGACCATCTCCTGTACCACGTCTACAGTCTCTGACCATCTGTTGTACCACGTCTGCAGTCTCTGACCATCTCTTGTACCATGTCTGCAGTCTCTGACCATCTCTTGTACCATTTCTGCAGTCTCTGACCATCTCTTGCACCATGTCTGCATTCTCTGACCATCTATTGTACCATGTCTGCATTCTCTGACCATCTCTTGTACTATATCTGCAGTCTCTGACCATCTCTTGTACCATGTCTGCATTCTCTGACCTTCTCTTGTACTATGTCTGCAGTCTCTGACCATCTCTTGTACCATGTCTGCAGTCCCTGACAATCGTCTAAAAACTATGGGATAGATTTATGGCATTTATATTTAAATATTTTTTACTAGTAATGGTGTCAATCATTGATTTTTTAGCGGTACTGCAACAGTGCAGCGGACACATCGGACACCTAATTGAGTTCTGTAAGCAACACCTTATTTTCTGGCAGTGCCCCTCCCGAGACTAGACTCTGGATCCGCCCTTGAGTCAGAGCACATCTTCCCTACAGTCACAAACCCCAAAACGAGCAGGTTTGCAATCTAGTATATATATGAACTGTATATATATATATATATATATATATATATATATATAATATATATATATATATATATATATATATCATATATATGTTTGTGTGTGTGTTTATTTTAATGTGTTTGTGTGTATCTATATATATATATATAGATATATATATATAGATAGATATATATATCTATATATATATATCTATCTATATATATATATATATATACAGGGCTTTTTTTCAGGGGGAACTTGGGGGAACTTAGTTCCACCACCTTTGGCTCAGACCCTTTGGTGCCTGCTCACCACAATCACTTGTAAACACATAAGTCTGGTTTCTGTGTTTACAATGGACAGCTCTGAACTCTGTGTTTAGCCATCTGTATTGTAATGCCATCCTGGTATTTAATGCTCCTTTAAGACCCTTCTACTGTTTGTGAAATCTGAACGGGGTCGTGGTTGAGTTCCTGCACCTATTTCTGAGAAAAAAAACTCTGTATATATATAGATATCTATATTTATTTATATATTGTGAACTTTGGGGGTTCTTTAGCTCCGCGAGACAAGTGCGTAAACCGTGTCAGTAAAGCAACGGGTCTTTATTGGCGATCAAAACAAAACAAAATAATGCTTTCTTCAGCACCAGAAAAACGTCACAACAAAAGTCCTGCTTGTTTCCAGCATAAATTAGAAAAGTCTTTCTTCAGCACAGCAAAAACAACCAAAAGAAAGGCACATACGTTTTAGTAAGAAGTCCTCCAGTCCTTCTCTGCAGACACAGCTTCACTTCTAAACTACTCCACCCTCTGTCAGTACTTCCTTTCCTTTTAACTCACTTCCTGGAAGTGGTTAACCCCTTGTGTGCCTGAAGCCAGGGGTCAGAAGGGGAGGCTCTCTTCCCTCCCAATTGTCGCTTCAGAGCCTCCGAAATCCCGGACCCCCAAATATCATTAAAAGAAGACAGAGAGGACTTTAAGCCCGTCCTCTCTGGATCCATTTTATCTATCCGGAACTTCTCACCCCCTTCAGGGTGACCTCCTGAACCTGTGTTTCAAATGGCCCAAACTCCAAAAATCGACGCTATGTAGCGTCCATCCAGGACCCAACCCTGGCGTCCTGTACATATCCCCCCCCCCTCTGCCTCATCGCGGAGGTGTTAGAGGCACCACTCGCCATCATACAGTGGACTCGGGAGAGGGCATCAGCATTCTGATGCTGTCTCCCGGGTCTGTGCTCTACCATAAAGTTGAACTCCTGCAAAGACAGAAACCACCTTGTTACCCTGGCATTGGTGTGCTTGTTCTATCTCATCCACGTAAGAGGAGCATGGTCTGATATGAGGCGAAACTTCCTATCTAGGAGAAAATACCGTAGGGAGTCCAAAGCCCACTTCATGGCAAGACATTCGAGTTCCACCACCGCATAGTTTTTCTCAGCTGGCGTCAGTTTCCTACTAAGGAAAACTATTGGATGCTCCTCTCCGTTGATTTCTTGAGACAGAACTGCTCCTAGCCCTTCACTTGAGGCATCTGTCTGCACTATAAAGTCCTTAGAAAAGTCCAGTGCTACAAGCACCGGGTCCTGGCACAGTGCCGTCTTAAGCATTTGAAATGCCTTTTCAGCCTCGGCATTCCATTTGATCATGACGGACTTTCGGCCTTTGGTGAGGTCAGTCAGCGGTGCCGCAATGGTGGCGAAGTTGGGGACAAACCTCCTGTAGTACCTAACTAGGCCTAAAAACGCTCTGACCTGTTTCTTTGTTAGGGGGCTGGGCCAGCCCTGTATGGCCTCTACTTTGCTCATTTGGGGCTACACTAACCCTCTACCTACAATGTATCCAAGATACTTGGCTTCCTCCACCCCAACCGCACACTTCTCCGGATTGATGGTGAACCCTGCCCTTCTCAAGGAGTCTACCACTGCCTGTACGCGGGGAAGGTGGGAATCCCAATCCGTGCTGAAAATGACAATGTCATCCAGGTAAACGGAGGCATATCGTTGGTGTGGATGCAAATTTTTGTCCATGGCCCTTTGGAATGTGGCGGGGGCAGAGTGTAACCCAAACGGCATTCTCTTGTACTGGAAATGACCCTCCAGGGTAGAGAAAGCTGTTTTCTCTCTGGCCTCTTTGGTTAGGGGAATCTGCCAGTAAACTTTTGTGAGGTCCAGTGTTGTGATGTACCTGGCAGGACCCAACCTCTCAATCAGCTCATCTACCCGTGGCATGGTGTATGCATCGAACTTGGAGACCTCGTTGAGTTTTCTAAAGTCGTTGCAGAAGCGGAGAGTACCATTGGGTTTGGGCACTAATACGATCGGACTGGACCACTCGCTCTGCGACTCTTCGATGACCCCAAGTTCAAGCATCCTTTTCACCTCTCCAGACACTGCCACCCTGTGAGCTTCTGGGATACGGTAGGGTTTAAGCCGGACTGTCACCTTGGGCTCGGTCACAATGTCATGCTCAATGACGTTGGTGAGTCCTGGCAACCCTGAAAACATGTCCCCATTTCTTTGCAGAAACTCTTTTACTTGCTGGGTTTGGGGCCTAGTTAGGGTAGCTGCAACCTGCACCAGGTCGATCTCTACCTGGTCCCCTGACTGTACCGCCACCACTGCGGACAGCGGTTCTCTCCAGAGCTTTAACAAATTTATGTGATAAATTTGGTAGGGTTTTCTTTTCCCTGGTTGGTGTACCTTATAGTTTACCTCACCCACTTTCTCCACTATTTCAAATGGACCTTGCCACTTGGCCAAGAACTTGCTTTCTACCGTTGGTATTAGGACAGCTACCCTGTCACCTACTTGGAGCTGTCTCACTTTAGCCGACCGGTTATATACCCTTCTTTGGGCATCCTGAGCCTTCTGCATGTGCTCTCTTACCAGCGGCATCACTTTAGCCACCCTTTCTCGCATTTGAGAAATATGTTACACCACGGTTTTGTGCGTGGAGGACTCACTTTCCCATGTTTCCTTTACCAGATCAAGCAACCCCCGGGGCCTCCGTCCGTACACTAGCTCAAATGGTGAGAAACCCGTGGATGCCTGTGGCACCTCCCGGATAGCGAACAATAGGGCAGGGAGCAACATATCCCAATCTTTCCCGTCTTTCTGGAAGACTCTTTTTAACATAGACTTCAGTGTTTTGTTAAACCTCTCAACTAGGCCATCGGTCTGCGGGTGATAGACGGACGTCCGCAACTGCTTAATCTGAAACAGCCTGCACAAGTCCGCCATCACCTTTGACATAAAAGGGGTGCCCTGATCCGTTAATATTTCCTTGGGGAACCCAGTTCGTGAGAACATTTGAAATAACTCCCGGGCAATGGCCTTAGAGGACGTTTTTCTCAACGGGACTGCTTCTGGGTATCTAGTGGCGTAGTCCAGGATGACCAATATGTATTGGTGCCCTTGCCGACTTTACCAGGGGTCCTACAAGATCCTTAGCGATCCGCTCAAACGGGACCTCAGTAATTGGCAAGGGTACTAGGGGGTTTCTATAGCGAGGCACCGGGGCAGTTAACTGGCAAACAGGACAAGACTCAATATCTTTCAACCTCAGCCTTCACCCCTGGCCAGTAAAACCCGTCTTTTTATCCTGGCATCAGTTTTCTCTGCCCCCAGGTGTCCTCCTAGTGTGTCGTTGTGGGCTAGGTTGAGGGACCAGCAACTGCTCTGTGGGCTCCCCTCGGCTCTCAACCACACGATAGACTAGGTCCCCCTTCAACGCAAAATGAGGAAACCTCTGATCTGCATCTGGTATTTGTGAAACCCCATCAATGAAACCTGCTCTCGAGCGTTGACTAAGGTAGGGTCCTGTAACTGGGCGGTGCCAAACGCACCCCTGGGTACGTCCAGGTCTGGATATACTGGCCTCTGGGACGTTTCCCCCTCACCCTCCTCAACCGGGGCAAGCTCCTCGTCATCCTCCCCCAGCATGACTTGTAACAGGGAGACTCCCCCCCCCCCTCAGAGGTCAACTCGGTTTTGGGACCGGACACAGGACTATTATCATTAGAACTAAGATTTTCTGCAACGTCATTATTACTAACAAGTCTCTCCACATTAGAAGGGTGTGTTGTGGAGGTTTCAGGCCTGGATCCCCCAGACTCTGTCCCTTCCAAACTCAGTGTCCTTAGTTCTCCTGGCAGACCCGTCTGTACCTGGTTCCATAGTTCCAAAAATATTGGACAGTCCCGCCCCACTATGATATCATGTATCAGGCTTTTTGCCACCCCAACCTCCTGGGTAACCGAGGTTTGGCCATAGGACACAGTTACTGGGACCAAGGGGTACTCCTTGGTGTCCCCATGGATACACACTACCCGTAGGGTCTTAGTTACTGGACCAATCCTTCCAAGTACCCTGGCATGTACCAGCGTGACCATGCTACCAGAGTCCAGTAGAGCCCTGGCAGGAAGGTGATTTACCCACACTAGTGTTGCTCACGAATATTCGCATTGCGAATATTCGCTACGAATATTGCATATTCAAGTAATCGCGAATAACTCGAATATCGCGGCGAATATTCGCTATTTCGAATATTCGTATTTTTTCAAATTTCGCAATCAATTTCGCAATCAATTTCGCATTCGCATTTTTTTTTTTTATAAAATATAGCGAATATTCGTAAATATCGAAGTTTTGCTATTTTTTTTTTTAATATAGCGAATATTCGTGATATTTTATCCCAAAAAAAATAGCGAAATTTCGCAATCATTTTTGCTTTCGCATATGCGAAATTTCGCTATTTTTTTTTTTTTTTTTTATAAAATATAGCGAATATCCGTAAATATCGAATATTCGTGATATTTTATCCCAAAAAAATAGCGAAATTTCGCATTGGCGAAATTTTGCAATTTTTATTTTTTTATAAAATATCACGAATATTCGATATTAACGAATATTCGCGAATATTCTTCGAAATATTCTCGAAATATCGCGAAATCGAATATGGCGTATTCCGCTCATCACTAACCCACACTTCACACTCAAACTGTCCGGAAGCCAGGTCAAGATGCGTGGCACACGCTCGTTGCGCATAGAAAGAGCTTCTTCGGGCTGCCCCGCAATCCATAGGCTCCTCCTGGACCGACATCGCCAACACTGAATGTCTCCCATCTTTGGCACAGGAACCGACCTCCGTTGTTCTATGGCAGACGGTGTAGATCTGCGGACGCCAACATCTGGCAAGGCTTCTCTCCTCAGGGTAGTGGCTGGTCTGGGTGTCCTTGGCATGAGTTCCCGACGTTTGGCAGGCCCAAGCAGGTCCTCCACCACTGTGTACCGTTCGACCAGCTCGACCAGCTGGTCAGCGTTAGTAGGGTTTACATGGCTTACCCAGCGTTGTAGGTCACCTGGTAGGGACCGTAGGTACCAGTCCATCACCACCCGTTCCACCATTTGTGGGCCTGACAACTTTTCCGGCTGCAGCCATTTTTTAATTAACTGAACTAGTTCATGCATTTGGGACCTGGGTGGTTGGTCCGATTTTTACTGCCAGCGATGCACCCTCTGAGCCCGGACAGCTGTGGTCACCCCCAGGCGGGGCAGGATCTCGGTTTTTAGATGTTCATAGTCTTTGATGTGCTCAGCTGGGAGGTCAAAATAGGCCTTTTGCGGGTCACCAGTGAGAAAAGGGGAGATAATGCTGGCCCATTGGTCCCGGGGCCATGCTTCTCTCTCTGCTATCCTTTTAAAGGTGGTAAGAAAGGCTTCCACATCATCGCTGGGTGTTAGTTTTTGCAAGAAATGGCTGGCTCTAACAGACACTGGGTTGCTAACGACAACGGCCGATTGCTCTTGTCCCTGAGCCAGCCGCTGTACTGCCTCCTGCAAGGCAGCCACCTGTGCTTGAGTGGACTCCTGCTGGGCTGTAAACTGGGCGGCTAGCAGCCACGTGTTTTCCTGCTATAGCCTGTGCCAGGGCCTGCTGCTGCTGAGCCATCGCTTCCTCATGGCGACGGTTGGCATCTGCTGACGCTTGCTGCTGGGTCACAGTGGCTTGCTGCTGGTCACGGTGGCTTGTGCCAAAGCCCTAATGACCTCTTCCATGTCGTTGCGTGCTGTTTGTAATGTCTGGGCTGACTTCACCCAAGACATGCCATAAGTACACTGTCTCTTTAAATGCCAGTTTTTAAACGGTTTTTGCGCCTGCAAATGCACTTTGCCCGCATTCGACACCAGTTGTGAACTTTGGGGGTTCTTTAGCTCCGCGAGACAAGTGCGTAAACCGTGTCAGTAAAGCAAAGGGTCTTTATTGGCGATCAAAACAAAACAAAATAATGTTTTTTTTAGCACCAGAAAAACATCACAACAAAAGTCCTGCTTGTTTCCAGCATAAATTAGAAAAGTATTTCTTCAGCACAGCAAAAACCCGGGGTTGCTGACTTACTGAAAGTCTCCACTGCATTTTTTGTGGGAAACACTCTTGTCCACCCATCAAGGGGGAGAGTTGCTGCTGTTCCCTTTTTTTCTACAAGTTATTTCTTTACACGTGTGGTTTTTAATTTTCTTTTTTATGGTTCCTATCACAAAGTGTGTGATGTTTTGGAATTTTTATTAAATTTAGCATTTTTACACTATGAGGAGCCTTTTTTCCCTCCTGCACTTGAGAGCTACTGGGCACTATCAAAGTGTGAATTCTAAAACTGATTCATCCTGTGGACACCGACACACCTTGGAGATCACCCCTGCCTAGGACTACAATCCTGACTAGACAATCGGTCTATAAAAGCTCGTAAGACCCCCCGCCATATGGTGAGGTGAGGGTCCACCTTATCCGGTAAGGGTACCCATCTATTTGTATATGTGCAAAGTGTGAAGATCACTTCTTGAACTATATATCGCATTCAAGACGATCAACAAGAAGGACATGTGTGTCACACCTATTAGGTGTTGGGACTGAAGTCTTATATGATTGGTTGCCCTGAGTTATTCACAGTGGACTTTGTGCTATTGTATGCTCTCATACAGGGGCGGACTGACCATTGAGAAACCCGGGCACTGTCCGAGGGCTCTATGCCACTAGGGGGCCCCATCAGGGTTGCCAGGCTCAGTAAAACCAGGGACAGTATGTACAAATCTGTGTTTTGTTTTACATCTGTCCCTAATATGTCCGAACCGACATGCTTTTGATGTGAAAATCCAGAGATTTTAGCTGCCCCGCCTCTGCACTGCCTCCTGGCATGGTGGCCATCTGTAAGCCCGGGGGCCCCATAATCTTCTATTGCCCGGGGGCCCCATGAGTTGTCAGTACACCCCTGCTCTCATATCGCATGGTTCTATCGCATATTCACAATACTGTAGTTGCCTTTTTTATTGTCTGTCTTGGTAAATGAGTTTGAATACTTACGAATCTTGATGACATATCTAATGGTCACTTAGAAGGAAATATTTTTGGAAATATATTCTTTCCCCACCCCGGCTTTTGGAATAGTACGGTCTGAGTTACCTACTTCTTAATCACATTGGGGAGATCCCGTATAGGACCCCCGCATTAGTGCTACACCTTTCACCAATGACTCTTTAACCACTTCCTTACTGGGCACGTATACCCCTTCCTGACAAGGTGAAATTTCAGCTTCTGGCACTGCGTCGCTTTAACTGACAATTGCGCGGTCGTGCGACGTGGCTCCCAAACAAAATTGGCGTCCTTTTTTCCCCACAAATAGAGCTTTCTTTTGGTGGTATTAGATCATCTCTGCGGTTTTTATTTTTGCACTAAAAACAAAAAAAGAGCGACAATTTTGAAAAAAAGACAATATTTTTTACTTGTTACTGTAATAAACAGCCCATTTTTTTTTTAACATTTTTTTTTCAGTTTAGGCCGATACGTATTATTCTACATATTTTTGGTAAAAAAAAAAAAATCACAATAAGCGTAAAAGTTTTAGCGCTTACAAAAAAGGGGACAGAATTATTATTAATTGTTATTATTATTATTTTTTACTAGTAATGGCGGCGATCTGCGATTTTTATTGTGAATATGATGTTATGGCGGACACATCGGACACTTTTGACACATTTTTGGCACCATTCACATTTATACTGCGATCAGTGCCATAAAAATGCACCGATTACTGAATAAATCTGACTGGCAGTGAAGGGGTTACCACTAGGGGGTGAGGAAGGGGTTAATGTGTACCCTGCATTGTGTTCTAACTGTGGAGGGAGGGGGGTGACTGGGGGAGGTGACCGATGCTGTGTCCCTATGTACAAGGGACACAGATCGGTCTCCTCTCTCCCCTGACAGGACGTGGATCTCTGTGTTTACACACAGAGATCCGCGTCTTGTCCCTGTAACCGCTGATTGCGAGTGCCTGGCGGACATTGCAGCCGCCAGGCACGCGCATCGGTATTCCAGGAATGTGGTGGGCACGCGCGCGCCGCCGGCGGCGCTCGCGCCCTCTAGTGGCCTGGAAGAGCGCAGGACGCATATATGCCCTTCAGAATTCATAACAAACGCCGCCCACGTGTAGAATTGGCGGGAATCCACGTCGGATCCCCGTCGCTTCTATGACGCGCTCGCTGGAATGTGCTTTTACTATTCCAGCGAGTGCGAGATGTCAGCAGCCTGTCACCGAGAATCAGCGCGATGCTGTCGTGCTAAAAACACATTCTCGGCGGCAGGCACTGTATGCATCTTTACCTCAGCTGCGGATAGATCGAGGTCGGACACCAGATTTTGTAGTTGTAGCTACAAGCTCAGAGGATACAGGAGAGAGTCACTAGCTTGCAGAGGAGTTCTAAAAAGACCTATAAAACCGTGTATAAAGGTGAGAACCGTTCCCTATAATACTCCCTAGGCCCTCTGACGATAGTATCATATTACCTCATACGCAGCTGCTATTCCTCAAGGCTTTATTTTGTGAATTAGAGGCGCATTCACAGACACTTCTAGGATGGAGTCTTAAGGAAGGGAGGCTCACCTCACCACTGACCAATTTAGCATGATATTTTTGTATGACATTACAATTATAAGGAGATATTACCCTGATATGGATAAGAGATGAATATCTACATATTGTGGTTATATTGAGAATACATTGAGATACAGGCGCATGCCTGGTAAATGTTTTAAAAAGAAGGACAAAAAGAATAATATTATACAAGCTGATGTGACACAGAATCTTTTCAAAATGTCCACAGTACCTCAGACATATGCACAAATTACAGCAGAAGCACCTTCATCGCTTAAACATTCTGTGTCTCCTGTCATGCATCAAGCTTTACCTCAGGAATCAATTTCTACTGTTTGCCCTGCTTATTCTTCCCAATCGCTTATGGAAAGGGAGAACAATGTGGAAATTATCCGAACGGCACCTGTTTTCGTTTCTTCAAGTAATCCAGTCCATATGACACCAAACAGTGAACAGGCTCTTGATGTTACCTTTAATGTCTCTGAACTATTTGCTAGAATATCTGAAATGCTGGACAGAGGATTAGCACAAACTGCTGAAAGGATAACTGGAGAAATTAGAGCTGACTTTAAGGCCGCGTACACACGATCAAATCTATCTGCTGAAAACGGTCTGCCAGACTGTTTCAGCAGACAGATTAGATCGTGTGTACGGGCAGACAGACAGATTTGGCCAGCCGACAGATTTTAAAGCATTCTTTAAAATCTGTCTGCTGGGAATCCGTCCGTCCGACATGTCTGCTGGTTAGTACGCTAACCAGCAGACATATCAGCTGACATATGCGCGGAAGTGTTTTACTTCCTGGAGCGGTGACGTGGCGCGCTTGAACGAGACCATGTCAGCTCCGATGTGCGCATGCTCACAACTCGGGAGCGGCGCAATCAGTGAAATTGGAAATGGACTAGGGCAACGTTGTGAACTACGCAAACAGTATAAATAGACACACACAAACGCACTTCCTTTGCAAAAGTACATCCCTTTGTCCCTTCCCATTTAACCAAGTGCTTTTGTTCTTGTTGTTCGTTGCGGTGTTTTTTGTAGTTGTCAGATTAGTGTTCTGTGTGATCAGGTGTTTGTTAGTAGATTTTTGAAAGTGGTTTTTGATAAGTGTTTGAGAGACTGTTTGTTTGATTGATATATTTGTTTTTGTTTCTTTTCCTGCTGTATTTTTGTTTTGTTTTTTGGGGACTGTTTCTTGGTGAGTAGTTTTCTCTCTGTGTGTGTTTTTTTGTGATTGGTTGTGCTTGTTTGTGTGCGGGAATTTTGTTGACTGGGACTGTTTTTTTTTTGGAAGGATGACTGAGAGAAAACGAAAGCTGAATTTTACAGTTGTGGAAAAACAGATTCTTGCCCGGGCCATTAGCGAGTATGGGCGTTTCCTCCACGGCCCAGAGAGTGCCAACACCACCCCGGCCAGGAGGAGGGAGATTTTGGATAGGATCACTGACCAGGTGAATTCTGCGGGGCAGGGGGAGACACGGACCAGGTCTGGGATTGACAAAAAAATCAATGACCTCCGGCGTCTGGTCAAAAAGAAGTTGGCCAGAATGCATGCCCATGCCAGGGGCACAGGAGGGGGCCCACCATGCCATATTAGCCTGACAGCGGAGGAGCGTGCGGTGGCCCTGACCTTTCATCGGCATGAAGTTGAGGGCCTGCCCGGCTTTGACTCCAGTCCCCAGCCCGTGGTGCCAGGTAAGTTGTTTTATTTTTTAATATCAGGTGTGTAGCATGTGTGGGGGAGGGGGTGAAAGGGAATATGTGGCAAGTGTGTGGATCCTCCAACCTGTGAATGTTTTGTGTCATCCACAGATGTGCAGGAGGGTGCAGGGCCATCTGGCCTGACCGCACCAACCCCAGGACAGCAGCCTAATGAGGCCCCCCCAACAAGGCCGGAGTCCGCGGAGGAGGTTCAACAGGAGCAGGACAATCATGAGGAGGAGGAGAATCATGAGGAGGAGGAGAATCATGAGGAGGAGGAGTCCATGTCAGGCACTGGACGTTTGGGTTTTGAGGACTCCTCCCCTCTGGCTGGCAGCAGGCAGGCCTCCCTAAGGGGAGCCCCCCCCCCTCCTCCCCCAACATTGCTCCCCTCACAAGGGCCTCCCCTTCTCCCCGGCCACGAGCATCAGCTGGAGGCAGGATGTCATCCCAGACCACCAGGGGTTGGCCGATCTCCTGCCCGCCACCCTGAGAAGGGACCAGTTCCTCCAGACCCGCCATCTGGGACAGGTCAGCCAGACATTGGTGCGGATGGAGGAGAGCCTGTCCTCCATCAAGGATACGCTGGGGAACCTGGACTCCCACTCCCGGGCTTTCACAACCTGCCTAAATGAACTGCAGACGACATCAGCAGGCATTGGGCAGGATGTGAGGGCCCTTACCCTGGCTATCCAGGCCAACACGGCAACACTTGGTGCTGCCCTGGACAGAATTGCCGTGGCCTTGGAGGGCAGGCCACCAGGTGGGCAGAGATCAGGGGCTGATCCTCCTTCCCCGGTTTTACCCCTTCCCCATGAGTCTCCCCTGAGAAGCCGGGGCCGTGGCCGGGGGCGCCCCAGGCGTGGCTCACGCAGAGGGCAGTAATTTGTTTTTCCCCCTTTTTTTTATTTATTTTTTTGTCATTTTTTTTTGGGCTGGAATTTTTTTGCTTTTGCTGGTCATTTTTTTTTTTGTGTTGTGAATGCTGTGTGAATGTGGGGGTGACATTCCTGCCGGAAAAGGGGTGTCACCCTCTATTTTGGTGGAGAAGGGTTCCCCAGGACCAGGGAGAAGTGATCCCCAGGTCCGTGTGATTGGTGTATGAATGTTCAGTGACATAATTGGAGCCTTGGTGTGGCGTTGCTGCTCACAAGTCCAGCATGGTGGACTGGTGCCAATCCAATTTGATGTGGATGTGGTGTGTCTGTGCTAGGGACCACAGTGGTGTGCATGCATGCATTCTCATTGTGCCATGATTAATGTGTATGTTTAATGTGCAAAGATGCCCAATGTGAGCTGTCTCCTGGCTGCTCTTCCCTCAGAAGACGGGGTATCCTCGGTTGGGGGGGGTTGTCTGGTTCAGGGGTCAGGTCATCACGTAGGTCAATCTGCAGGCCCTTTCTTTCTGCAAAGTTGTGCAGCATGCAACATGCACCGATGATCTGGCACACGAAGTTTGGGGAATACAAGAGGGTAATCCCAGACTTATCCAGGCATCGGAAACGTGACTTTAGGAGGCCAAAGGTGCGCTCCACCACTGCTCGTGTTTGGGCATGTGCTTGATTGTATCTTTCCTCTCCTGGGGTTTGGGGGTTCCGGATAGGAGTCATGAGATGGGGTCCCAGTGGATATGCAGAGTCACCTGTAAGGGAAAAGACAGGAGGATGTTAGTCATGCATGTGCCCCTTGTGATGTGCATCATGGGAGGGGATAGTCATGCCTGCCGCCCATGTCACTCACCAACCAGCCATACACGTTCTGATCGAATTCCAATCGGTTGTGGCATTGATTGTATATGTAGCTGTCATGGCTGGACCCTGGGTGTTTGGCACGGACGTGCCATATGAGGCCTTGGGCATCGACTATCACCTGTACATTGATGGAATGCCAATGCTTCCGATTGCGGTACATGTGCTCTGTCTCCTGGGGGGGCTGGAGTGCCACATGTGTGCAATCAATGGCCCCCACAGTGCGTGGGAATCTGGCAATTCTGTAGAAATCTGTCATTGCCTTCAGCCGCAGCTCCTCAGTGGTGGGTTTGATGATTTGGTTGGCCATGCGTCTGAGGATTGCAGGGACAACCTGGTGCACACATCTGCTCATGGAGGACTGTGACATCCCAGCCACCACTCCACGTGTACGCTGAAAAGAGCCACTGGCAAGGAAATGGAGTGTTGCCATGACCTTGACCAGTGGCTGCACTGCATGTGAGCGGTGTGTTGGGCTGGTGATGTCCTCCTGCAGGGTTGTGGTTAATTCCAGGATGACATGAGGGGTGAATCTGAAGATGCGAAACACCTCAGAATCACTCATGCCAAACAGGTCTATGCGGGTGCGGTATATCCTCTCCTGTGCCCTCCTCCGTGCCATCCTCCATGCCCTCATCCTTCTTTGTTCATCTAAAGTCAGTAGTATAGCTATGTGCGACGATGCCCCTGGCATGTTGGCATACAGATTGTTGTGCAACACGTGTGACTGCTGAGCTGCTCACTAACAGTGTTGCTTTATCTAACAAGTAGCCTTTTTTTCTTTTTTTAGACCAGCTTTTATCAGCTCTAATTTTAGACAGGACATTTTGCTGTGTCGCCTGCGCTGCCCCAACGTTGTTTTGTGGATCCCCATAAGTCCCTCATTAGCATATTTGACTAGCAAATCAATGGTGTGTCTAGCGCACTTTTGCGCGGAAGGATGCGCCAGTCTAATGAAATCACGCGGGACAAAAAAAAGTCGATTTTTTGCGTATCTCGTTCGGGGAATGCCGCGCAACGAAACGCATGCGCACATTTCGACTTACGCACGCGCATCTCCAGTTGCGCAGGTGTAATCGCTCTGTGAATCTGGGCCTATATTTTTAACTTTTTGCTATAATAAATATCCCCAAAAAATATATATTTTTTTTTTCCTCAGTTTAGGTCGATACGTATTCTTCTACCTATTTTTGGCAAAAAAATTGCAATAAACGTTTATCGATTGGTTTGCGCAAAATTTATAGCATTTACAAAATAGGGAATAGTTTTATTGCATTTTTATTAATAATGATTTTTTTACTACTAATGTTGGAGATCAGCGATTTTTTTCGTGACTGCGACATTATGGCGGACACATCGGACACTTTTGACACATTTTTGGGACCATTGTCATTTCCAAAAAAGTGCTATACAAATGCACTGATTACTGTGAAAATGCCACTGGCAGTGAAGGGGTTTACCACAATGGGGTGCTTTAAGGGTTAAGTGTGACCTCATGTGTGTTTCTAACTGTAGGGGGGGGGCTGGATGTGTGATATCAGTGATCATCGTTCCCTATATCAGGGAACAGACGATCACTGCCAATGCAACAGAGAAGAACGGGAAAGGTTTGTTCTTCAGCTCCTGTGACCCTATCACGGGACGCCCGCGGCGATCAGGTCCACGGGTCCCGCAGGCACAGTCACGGAGCTTCGGACTGGGTGGGCTCTTAAAGGGGGCATATATACGTCCATGTGCTCAGCTGTGCCATTCTGCCGATGTATATAGTCGTGTGGCAGTCCTTAAGTGGTTAATGGTGTACTGGTTGAATTTTCTTAGCCTATTAGGCTATTCCCTCTATTGGCTGAATGTTAATTTGAAATGATCTTAAGACAATTCTCTGTTGGAATCAAATGATAGGGAATGTTACATTTGCCATGAGAAAGCCAACAAGTAGAAACGGATATTAAAAACTTTACAGTTATTATTTGTGACTTTTAGGAAAATTTGAGACATTCGCACTGTTAAAATTTTTGTAGGATGTTTTATAGTGTACACACTTTAAAAGAAGGAGTGTCTGTTCATTTTTTTCATTGGCAATGACAGGGTTACAGAAAAAAGTGTTGTGAAAAAAGCTTACATGCAACATTTTACAAGAGACAAATCAGTTTTCCTTGAATTTGTTGAGGAAGTGTTAATTGCTATTGATGTCTACAAATAAAGATGGATGGAACACAGGATGCTTCATGTCATTGAAAAGAGCCACAGGTTGTACACAATGTCCTCACTGATAAAAGCAAACAGGTCTTAAAAGACAACTTGAAGCATAGGTCTGTATCCATGCCAGTAGCAAAATAATATACAACTATTCTGTAAATAGTGTATAAGTTAATATACAAAAAAAAAAATGTTCACATATAAAGCTGAATTAGAAGCATATACAGTGGCTATAGATACTATATACTAGTGCAACTTATAACATTTAGGTAAAAGATATAACACCAACAAGTCAGAAAAAATAATTATATATATATATATATATATATATATATATATATATATATAAATATACCTACAGTGGGGATCGAAAGTTTGGGCACCCCAGGTAACAATTTGTATTAATGTGCATAACGAAGCCAAGGGAATATGGAAAAATCTCCAAAAGGAATCAAATTACAGATTAGACATTCTTATAATATGTCAAAAAAAAGTTTGATTTTATTTCCATCATTTACACTTTAAAAATTACAGAAAAAAAATTGGCGTCTGCAAAAGTTTGGGCAACCTGGAGAATTTATAGCATGCACTGCCCCCTTTGCAAAGCTGAGACCTTCCAGTGTCATGGATTGTTCTCAATCATCGTCTGGGAAGAATGCCCAGACTCATCTGACCTTGTCCCAACAATCAGCACCATGGGTTCTTCTAAGCAGTTGTCTAGAAAACTGAAACTGAAAATAGTTGACACTCACAAAGCTGGAGAAGGCTATAAGAAGATAGCAAAGTGTTTTCAGATGTCAATATCCTCTGTTCGGAATGTAATTAAGAAATGGCAGTCATCAGGAACAGTGGAAAAATATCAGACAGAACAGCTCGAAGGATTGTGAGGAAAGCAATTCAAACCCCACGTTTGACTCCACGATCTCTCCAGAAAGATCTGGCAGACACTGGAGTTGTGGTACACTACTCCACTATAAAGAGATACTTGTACAAATATGGTCTTCATGGAAGAGTCATCAGAAGAAAACCTCTTCTACGTCCTCACCACAAAAATCAGTGTTTGAACTTTGCAAATGAACATATAGACAAGCCTGATGCATTTTGGAAACAAGTTCTGTGGACCGATGAAGTTAAAATAGAACTTTTTGGGCAGAATGAGCAAAGGTACGTTTGGAGAAGAAAGGGCACAGCATTTAATGAAATTAACCTCTGTCCAACTGTTAAGCATGGGGGTGGGTCAATCATGCTTTGGGGTTGTATTGCAGCCAGTGGTACAGGGAACATTTCACGAGTAGAAGGGAAAATGGATTCAATAAAATTTCAGCAAATTTTGGATGGTAACTTAATGCCATCTGTGAAAAAGCTGAAGTTAAAGAGAGGATGGCTTCTACAAATGGATAATGTTTCCAAACACACCTCAAAATCCACTGGGGATTACATCAAGAGGCGTAAACTGCAGGTTTTGCCATGGCCTTCACAATCTCCTGACCTCAATATAATTGAAAATCTATGGATAGACCTTAAAAGAGCAGTGCGTGACAGACAGCCCAGAAATCTCAAAGAACTGGAAGACTTCTGTAAGGAAGAATGGGCAAAGATACCTCAAACAAGACTTGAAAGACTTGGCTGGCTACAAAAAGTGTTTACAAGCTGTGATACTTGCCAAAGGGGGCAGTACAAGATATTAACTCTGCAGGGTGCCCAAACTTTTGCAGACATAATTTTTTTGATGGAATGATTAATTAAGGAAATAAAATCTAACTTTTTTTGACATATTATAAGAATGTCTAATCTGTAATTTGATGCCTTTTGGAGATTTTTCCATCTTTCCTTGGCTTCGTTATGCACATTAATACAAATTTTTGCCTGAGGTGCCCAAACTTTCGATCCCCACTGTATATACATGAAATGAATCATAATCAAAAAGAATTAATGCAAAGTTAAATAGTCCCAAAAATTTCAATCCATTGAAAACACACCCAGTGAAAAAGCGCCCCACACACACTTTTGTGCCCTTACTCACCAGATTATGTGGACCCTCAGCTGATATGCATGGGGGTCTAATACACTTATAACTGGTGAGGAGGGTAATATGATGAATGACTCTTTACACTCTTCCTATGTGGGCAGTATGGTATGATGTCTGGTTGTCAGCATTCCCATTACTCATATTCCATCTAGATTAAACAGAGGTGGAGAGCTCATATAGTGTAGTTCTCATTTATTCAATAAAAAGTATAAAATCACACTTACAAAACTCCAAAAGGTAAACCCCTTTATAATCAAATATGAAAAAGACACCAGTAAGGCTTGGATTGGTCTGCCAAGAGTTTGCGTGCGTTCCACCACTGGTGGATGTGATGTCACTTAGAGACCTTAACTCTTATTGACGCATTTCGCCCCTCCCACAGGTCTCTGAGTGACCTGAAGGGGGTAGTCATCAGGGGGGGATGAGTCATCAGCTGTCAATGGGCTGACAACTGAATAAGAAAAAATGCTGGTAACAAAAATAAAGAACAAAATGGCGTATAGTTCCCCCCGGGCTTTGGTATGCATTTTAAGGAGAACCCCACGCCAAACAAAAGGCGTAGGGTCCCCCCTCCAAAATAAATACCAGACCTGAGATCTGAGCATGCAGCCCAGAAAGTCAGGAAAGGGGAGGGGATGAGCGAGTGCCCCCCCCTGCTGAACCATACCATGCCACATGAGTGATTGAGTGAGTGAAAAACGTATAAAGCGCAACACATGCGAACTGAATCGCCTCTGGGCGCTGTTTCCATTCCTACGGTAAGGAAACTCTTGACCTCAGAAAATATGAGTTTTAATCATTCTCCTGAAGGCCAGGTGGTCAGACTGAAGGTGGTAGGTAGTGCATTCCACAGTCAAGGTCCTTGGACAGCAAATCTCTGATATCCGTTGGATTTGTATCTTGCCTTAGGTATTTGCAGTAGGTTTTTATTTGTCGATCGCAGAATGCGATTTGGGTTGTGGGCTTTTATTTTTTCGCATAGATATTGGGGGGCGTTTCCTTGAATACACTTATGTGTTAGGCAGAGTGCCTTAAAAGTGATTCTTTCTTTTACTGGTAGCCAGTGAAGAGATCTCAGCGAAAGGGAGATTGACTCCCATGTTTTTTTGCCAGTCACTAGTCGAGCAGCCGTATTTTGAACAACTTGCAAGTTGACGAGTGATTTGGTATTTGGGGAGTCCTAGATAGAGGTCATTTGCGTAGTGAAGTCTGGAATTGATGATTGTTCCCACCACGACTGCAATGTCCTTTTTAGGGATAAAGGGGGTGAGTCGGCATAGTAGGCGTAGCAGATGGTGAGATCCGCTGACTACAGACCCTATTTGTGCATCCATTAACATGTAGGAGTCGAAAATGACTCTAATGCCGCATACACACGATAATTTTTTGTGCTGAAAAAAAACTACGTTTCAAGTGATGAAACAAAACGACTATTTCAAACTTCATTTTCCAAAACAACGTTGCATACACACCATCGTTTTTCCAAAATGCTCTAGCAAAGCGTGGTGACGTACACCACGTTCGACGGCACTCTGTTCCATTGAAGCTCCGTCTCATAACTTGCTTCTGAGCATGCGCCGCTTTAAAAACGTCGTTTTCAACATCGTTTTGCCCACACACCATCACATTTTATGACACAAAAAACGACGTTTTGAAAAACGACACAAAAAAATCAAGCATGTTTGAATTTTTTTTTGGTCGTTTTTTTGAAGACATAAAACAATGTTTTGCCCACACACAGTGATTTTAAATGACGTTTTTGAAAACGTCGTTTTTTTTCATCACAAAAAATGATCGTGTGTACGCGGCATGAGACTTTTGACTTTGGTGCTAGGGGTGATAGTTTTACCCAGAATGGGCGGTGGCGTCCAAGTTGAGGTGGGGTGACTTTTTCGGTTTGCGTGAAACAGGAGAAGTTCTGTTTTCGAACCATTGAGTTGTCATCCAGTTATCTATTAGAGTGAGGGATCTCTCTAGTCCAGGAGAATGATCCTTTTCGTTACTGATGCGAAGATATAGTTGAGTGTCGTCTGCGTAGGAGTGGTAAAGTAGCTTCTGGTCGCTGATGATTTTAAAGAGGGGGCGGAGAAAGATATTGAACAGTACCGGCGACAAGGGATATCCTTGAGGGACTCCGCATGATACCGTATGCTTTTCCGAAGTGAAAGATCCCAGTTTCACTGTTTGTGATCGGTTTTCCAAGAAGGAGGAGAACCAGGGTAGATCAGCTTCCGCGACTTTGGCCACTTCAGCTAGCCTAGCAAGTAGTAGTCCGTGGTCTACCATGTCAAAGGCCGCACTTAGGTCCAACAGGATCAGGAGGGAAGATTCTCCTTCATCTGCGGCCTGTAGAGCGTCATCCCATATTTTGACCAGCGCTGTTTCAGTTCCGTGACCCGGACGGAAGCCTGATTGAAACGTATCGAGTAATTTTTGGGGTTCTAAATGCTGTTGTAACTGTTGTACAACTTCTTTCTCCATTATTTTGGAGAAAACATTTAGACCCGTTATGGGCCTCCTATTGTTTGGATCTTTGGGGTCAAGGGTGTTTTTTTTTTAGGATTGGTTTTAATGTACCTTGTTTCAACAAGGTGGGCATCATGCCCTCCTTGAATGATTGATTTATAAGCTGCGTGATAGCTGGTGCCAGTGTATCGTCACTTTCTTTCAGCAGTTTAGTGGGAATGATGTCATTGGGTGCTGTGCTGTTGCGCAGAGTCCCAATGATGTTTTTAGTGGCATTGATGGTGATGGGTTTTAAGGTGAATTTCGGTGATTGCGGCGGGTATATAATGGTATTTGAATTGGGATTAGGGGATGGATTAATGCAGATTCCTTTTTGCTCAATACTTACACGGATTCTTTTAATTTTATTAATGAAATAATCCGATAGTTTGTTGCAAAATTCTTGAGAATCAGAATTGGGGACCTCTAAACAGGCTGGATTCATCGTCTGTAAAACCAGCTTGAAGAGTTTGCGGGGGCGGTTTAGGGCATTAGTGATGATGTTGGTGAAATCTAGTCCAGTGACTTGTCACCGTTATTTTTGTTTTGTTTTTTAACCTGAGGTGGTTGGTGATTTTAAATTTAATGGCATGGTGATCGGTCCATGGTAGTGGCTCATTTTCCCAGCGACGGGGTCCAACGAGGAGTTGGCCCAGAGGTTGAAGTCCTCAAGCACCAAAACATGCCCTCAACATGGGGAGGGTGGGTGCTGGGTGATGAGCACAAGGGCCTCTTCCCCAAAAACCCTGGGTTGTGGCTGTTGGGGTCTGCGGGTGGGGGCTTTAACAAGGGGGCCCCCTAGATTCCACCCCCCTATGTGTATGGGTATAGGATATATTGTACCCTTACCCATTTACCAAAAAAAAATTCAAAAAGTAATAAACACAACAGTTTTTGATAAGTCCTTTATTAAAAAATAAAAAAATAGTGTCTCTCGATGTAAATGCATCGTCAATCACTACTCCCATCGGACACAAAAAAATAGACAAAAATAAAAACACTCTCTCCTCCTGGAAGGCCTCCTGTTGACTGCCCACTCTGCGCTTTAATCGTTCTTATATAGGGAGGGGGGTGTTCGGTCCATCCCTACTTGGGAAATTCAAAAAGCAAGCCATAAAGAGATATTGTTTTTATTTTTCAGCTAATAGCATCTTTGGACTTCATTTGATGTCACCCCAAGAAACCCTTTTGATCCCCTACTAATTGTAATATTATAGGTATGTGATGGTATACTCAATCCATAAGTCACATGTACAACTATTGACTATATGAATGTTAGGGGGATTTAAAGGGGAATAAAAGGTGTGTCTACCAGATAGCAGTATTGTAGCATTATTTTTTATAGGGAGGACTCGCATCTCCACTCTTGGTATCCTTGTACCCACCAATGCATGGAGGGTAGCTCTGGGTCTCATTAGTGGTGCGTGGATAACACAAGTAACATTTGTTACTTAATATCCTTGACTCTCTTCTAATGAAGCAGGCTGTGAGCACCTGTGAAACGCATAGCGATATTCTTGTCTCACTGGCCTATTGGGATCAATTATAAAAAGTCTACAACTCTTTATATAACAGGTATGCTGAAATCCACAGTGATAATACTGTGGTAATAATAATTGGTCAGGGGAGGGAAGTGAGGTGTAGTGTTCTAATATAAACTTATCAGCAAACATGTGCAAACTGATATTCCAAATGTCATAATTTTATAAAAATTATAACTTTTTTTATATGTTAAAGGAACACTAAAGTCAGTATTTTTTTTTTTTTAAATAACGAACATGTTATACTTACCTCCACTGTGCAGCTCGTTTTGCACACAGTGTCCCCGAACGCTGTCTTCTGGGGTCCCACGGCGGCTGTCTCGGCTCCTCCTCGCAAAAGCTTTCTACCTTCATGCGAGCGAGCTTGCATGGTGGAAAGCTTTTGTGAGCGCACTTTCGTGATACAGCAGCGGCCATAGCCGCTGACTGTATCACTCGTCCCGCCCCCCGGCGTGCCGCATCATCCGCTGTGATTGACAGCAGCGCCAGCCAATGGCTGCACTGATATCAATCCGCCCAGCCTAGCCAATCAACAGCCAGGCTGGGAACCGAACAGGATGACGTGGACGCGCCTGGGAATTTCGAACGGTCAGGTAAGTAAAACGGGGGCTTGGGAGGGGGGGCGGTGCTGTCAGATGTTTTTTTACCTTAATGCATAGGGTGCATTAAGGTAAAAAAACTTTTACCTTTACAACCCCTTTAATATTATAGAACAAATGTTATAAATGTTTCTATATTACTTTTTATAATGGTCAAAAGTCAGACATTTTGTTTCTTGCTAAAACTAATTTTACACTGCTTTAACCGCCACACATGTTTGTGCTGATTGAATCCTCTGCTCTCCTTCCTTACCCATTTGTTGCAGATCTTGCCATCTGTCTATCAACACATTGTAAATGTAGCCATTCCTACATTACCTTTAAATGGACATGAATGTATCATACATGATGTACCTGACTAAAAATCATTTGTGATCTCATATAAAGATTGGTAGGAGCGATGCAGTATTCAAGCGAATCATTTTAAGCAAATTTTATTATTTATTTTCTTCAAATAAAGCATTTGTGTTAACCGTCATTGAGATGAGTGTTGACCTTTGATGTCTCAGGTCTGGTGAAATGAGAGCTCTGTATTTTGACCTCAATTAAACTAAGTGGAAGTCATGAATACAAAATGTGGTTTCTCCATGGCAATGTGTATATTGTCTGCCGGAGATGGTGTGGTGGGTCCTGTACTCTCAAGAGAGAAGGATAGTTTTGAACCCACTGCCAAAATTCATGAATGTCTCTAGCTAAAACGGAAAATAAACAAGAAATTTAAAATTATAAAAACAAGCGAGAAAGGGCAATACATTAAAAAAAAAGAACACAATTAATAGCTTAACCACTACACTACCCGCCGCCGTCAATTGACGGCGGCATAATAGTCCTATTGTTCTGACAGGACGTCATATGACGTCCTTGTCTTTCAAGGCTGCTAGGGGGCGCGCACCCAGTTGTGTTACTGGGAACACGATGCGCGTGCCCGGCGGCCTGTCAGCTAGAGGAGACTGATGCTGTGTCCCTTGTACATAGGGACACAGATCGGTCACCTCCCCCAGTCAGTCCCCTCCCCCCACAGTAAGGCCACGTACACACGATCAGTCATTCCGATGAGAACGGTCCAAAACCAATCGTGTCAGAACGCGGTGACGTGAAACACAACGACGTGCTGAAAAAAACGAAGTTCAATGCTTCCAATGAAATCGACTTGATTCTGAGCATGCGCGGCTTTTTAACCGATGCTTTTGCATATTAACGATCGCTTTTTATCGGTCAGGCGTCCATCAGTAAAATTTAAAAGCAAGTTCTCTTTTTTTTGACCGAAGGATAACTGACCGATGGCACCCACATACGATCGGTTTGGACCGATGAAACGGACCTTGAGTCCGTTTTCATCGGTTTTGACCGATCATGTGTACGCGGCCTAAGAATCACTCCCAGGTTACACATTTAACCCCTTCCTCGCCACCTAGTGTTATCCCCTTCACTGACAGTCACATTTATACAGTAAGCAGTGCATATTTATAGCACTGATCGCTCTATAAATGTGAATGGTCCCAAAAATGTGTCAAAAGTGACCGATGTGTCTGCCATAATGTCGCAGTCCCATTACTAGTAAAAAAAAACATAATTATGTCCCCTATAACTTTTGCGCAAACCAGTCACTATACGCGTATTGCGATTTTTTAACCAAAAATAGGTAGAAGAATACATATCGTAATAAACAGAGAATTTATTTTTATTTTTTTAATTTTTGCTCTTTTTTTGTTTGTAGCACAAAAAATAAAAACCGCAGAGGTGATCAAATACCACCAAAAGAAATCTCTATTTATAGGAAAAAAAGGACGTCAATTTTGTTTGGGAGCCACGTCACATGACCGCGCAATTGTCAGTTAAAGCGACGCACTGCCAGAAGCTGAAATTTCGCCTGGGCAAGAGGGGGGTATACGTGCCCAGTAAGCAAGTTGATAAATACATTTTTCTCCTCCCAACAACTTTTTCCAAGTTATGTATTGAGAGACCTTCATACTTAACTTTGAATATTAACAAGCTTCTAATTGTCCCCTTCAGCTGACGAAGTCCAACCAGGACGTAACGCTGCGTACGGGAAGAGGTGCTTATTCTCGGACGCCACGTGCTGCCATTGTTTTATTCAAATAAACATACGGAGGCCATTTAGATGGTTTCCTTTTTTTTTTGGTCATGCACTCCAATGCGATTTCACCCAGCAACTTTCAGTAGAGATCACGGACACTGCAGGCCAGCCCTGGTTATGCTTCTCACCTGTTTGGAGACTCTCCTGCTGCATGGATCATTTCGTATTATCCCTTGTTGGATACATGCTCACATGACCTTCTCCCACAGAGAGGTCCATCTTTTCTGGTAAGCACATTGTGTGTGTGGTAGAGGATTCTGTTGTCACGTTCACCAGCAGAGGATTCAAACTTACCTTCTTCACGAGGGACTTTATCCTTATCTTGGTCTTACTATTGGGACTTTTAAATATATACATATATATATATATATATATATATATATATATATATGTTGTGATTTGCATATCACTGTTTCATTTATTACTTTATTTGCGCTGCACATTCCTGTTGTATTTGTATTGTTTCTATAGCATTTCATTTTGTTTATTCATATTGGTTGTTTGCGCTGATTGTTTTTCCTATTTTTACAAACACGCATGTGCACACCCAATGCTAAAGATCACACAAGAATAGCAGAAGGTGCCCAAAGGGTGGTGGTAAAGAGCTGAAAAAACATGTGATTTAATGAAAGTCGGCTGAAAATGTCTTGCCGTGTGTATGCAGAACAATTTCATGGCCAACGCCCATTCGGACCAAAATCCACAGAAAAGTTAGATGGAAGTCCAATCGTGTGTACCAGGCTTTAATCTCCTAAAGTTTGCAGAGATCATATAGAAAGGGGCAAGATTTGAACGGGTACAAAAGGCATAGTTTAAAATAAAAATCAAACCCTTCACCTTATAAAACTTTTGGATACCATTAAACACAATTTCTATGCTCAAGCTACCAGGGCAGTGGACTGAGACTCCAATTAAGGAAACAAATCCCAGAGGCTATTGACAAAGTTCTCCTCCTCATTTCCCAGCTGTCAATTAGGCTGTGTACAGCTGGGCAAGGGGATGTCAGTGGCTAACTACAGGCATACAATGCACTGTGATAGTCTCCTGTAGGTCCCATTGATGTAGAAGGGATACAACCTGCCTACGATATTATTGAATTGAAAGCCCTGGATTCTCTAGAGGACCGGTAGGATCACCACTTATTAATCATGACTTCCACATGCTCCATACATAAAAATAAGCATTGCAATTAAAATGAGGGACAGAAAAATGTAGATCTAAGGTTTTTAGGTTAGCCTACACTTTAACTTTGACAGTGAGCAGAGTTTAATACCACTCTTTCAAAATACTGAAACAAAAGAGCTGCACTTTAAAGTTTTGGGGGACCCTAATATGCTAATCTAAACCAACCTTCCTGGCTTCTGCACCACATCATTGACTTGTCACTATAATGGATGGTCTTACTGGCCAATAGAGATGGAGATGGGAGGGTACATGACTAAATTCTGAGCTGGGGAAGGGGTAATAGTTGCATAAGCATCAACCTCAAAAGCATAGATTGCATTGGAGATATGTTTGAGATGTTTATAACTACTTTTACATTGACTTTATTGGGTAAACAATAGAATTTCAGAGAGAAAAAAAGGAAATCCAAATAAAAAAGTAAACATTCCCTTTAAGGCCTCATGCACACTGGACATTATAATAAGGTTATAAAAACGGCAGTAGTTTTGTAGTGAGTTTTTAAAGTTTTTTCACTGTTTTTTCAATAACATTAGTTGAGTGTTTTTTAGCGTTAGCATTTTTAAGCTTTTTTTTAATCAATGGGATAAAAAAAAAAAAAAAACAGCTGAGCAGTGTTTTTTTAGCGTTAGAGCGTTTTTACAGCTGAAAAAATCTTCTCATGCCACGTATACACGACACAACGTGATTCCTCTCAAGCCTGCCTTGCATACACATTATCATGATAAAAAATGCTCGAGCAAAAGCGCGATGACGTACAACATGTACGACGGCACTATAAAGGGGAAGTTCATTCGAATGGCGCCACCCTTTGGGCTGATTATGCTAATTTCCCTTCTCATAACTTGCTTCTGAGCATGCGCAATTTTCCCCCCTTGTTAAAGCATACACACGGCCATTTTTCATGACGAGAAAAATGACAACATGAAAAACGACGAGATAAAATAGAGCAGGTCGTTGAGAAAAATGCTCTGGAGCCTACACACGACAGTTTTTCACGACCAATTTAAAAAATTGCATTTTTCTCGTCATGAAAAACGGTTGTGTATACACGGAATCAGAGTGCACTACTGTTTGTTTGTTTTTTTACAGTCCAAAAATTCCCTTGCAAAAAACAGTTAACAGCCTATGTGTGCATGTATACACATAAGATAACATTATGGGAAGTTTTTTGACTGTAGAAAAAAATGTCTGATGCCAAAAAACAGCAGCTGTAAAAATGTCCATTGTGCGCAAGGCCTAAATCCTTCCAAAATAAACCATGTCAGAAGTAAAAACTATGTAAACAAACCTTAATAGTATGAAAACTTGAACCTGGCAGGAATGTGTGCTTTTTTCTTTTAAGCATCATGAGGTTCAAGATCAGGCATGCCTACAGGTGTGGCAGAAATCTCCTTTAATCCAATATATTGTTTAAAGTATAAAACAATTTTTTTTTAACTATTAACTAACACACATCAAAAACCAGTAATAAAGAGTAAAAACTTGTAATTTCAAAGAGACGTATTAAGCTTGATGTTGGTGAATCAAGTAGGTCAAATTAATATAGTCTCAATGACCTTTATTTATTACAGGCTGTTGACATAACACATACACCTTTATCCATTTTCAGTTACGAGCAGTTATGTATTGTGTAATTTTGCATTCTGTAATGGATGATGTGCCTGGAACACAAACATTATTAATGACTCTCATTTGTTAAGATGGGAAGTGACCTTGTTATAATGTGTAGAACCAGATTTTTATTCCATGTTGGAACCTGCCCTGTGTGACCTTGGAGATGGCTCCCAATTCATCTGGTCAGCAGCAATATATGGGTATCCTTAGAGTATTCTTAGAGTAAATGTTCTAAAAATCAAAGTTTAATATTGTTTTAAAAATAAGACTAAGATATGATAAACCACATGAGATAAAATAATCTGTAGCAGGATATGTTATATATTTTTTTACAACAAATCACCATACAATATAACTTTGGTAGCTTTCCAAATTATGGGTTTTACATTCTCAGCAAAAACAACTCTATGATCTAATGCACACAAATGGAGGAGGCAAAGCAAATGTTGGTAGGTTTGAACATCTCTAGTTGGTAATGGCAGCCTACATACTGTATTTCTTTCAGTACAGGTTGCCTTGAATGTAGAGTGGTAATACGTGTTATACATAACATATACATGTTATCTGAATTATACATATACATGTTATCTGAATTATACATAACAAGTAAAGAAGAACAAAAATGAATATACAGTGCCTTGAAAAAGTATTCATACCCCTTGAACTTTCCCACATTTTGTCATGTTACAACCAAAAACGTAAATGTATTTTATTTTGAATTTATGTGATAGATCGAAACACAAAGTGGCACATAATTGTGAAGTGAAAGAAACATTATAAATGGCTTTCAATTTTTTTTACAAATAAATATGTGAAAAGTGAGGTGTGCATTTGTATTCAGCGGATGGACTGTTTTCATCGGACAAATCGATCGTGTGTGGGCCCCATCGGTTTGATTTCTATTGGTAAAAAAATTAGAACATGTTTTAAAATTTTCCTATGGATAAAAAACTGATAGAAAAAAACGATTGTCTGTGTGGAACTCCATCGGAGAAAAATCCATGCATGCTCAGAATCAAGTCGACGCATGCTCGGAAGCATTGAACTTCATTTTTCTCAGCACGTCATAGTGTTTTACGCCACCGCGTTGGGCACGGTTGGATTTTTGACTGATGGTGTGTAGGCAAGACTGATGAAAGTCAGCTTCATCGGATATCCGACGAAAAAATCCATCGGATTAGATTCCATCAGATATGGGCCTCTTGGCTGCTTCTCTGATTAATGCTCTCCTTTCCTGGCCTGTCAGTTTAGGTGGACGGCCATGTCTTAGTAGTTTTGCAGTTGTGCTATACTTGTTCCGTTATCAGATGATGGATTGAACAGTGCTCCGTGAGATGTTTGAAGCTTGGGATATTTTTTCATAACCTAACTCTGTTTTAAACGTTGCCAAAACTTTATCCCTGACCTGTCTGGTGTGTTCCTTGGCCTTTGTGATGCTGTTTGTTCACTAAGGTTCTCTAACAAACCTTCCAGGGCTTCACAGTACAGCTGTACTTATATTGAGATTAAATTGCACATAGGTGGACTCTATTTACTAATTTGGTGACTTCTGAAGGCAATTGGTCCCGCTAGATTTTATTTAGGGGTATCAGAGTTAGGGCTCTTTCACACGGGCGGACCGTTTCAGTTTTTCAGGTGGACCTGAACTGGCGCTCAGTGCTCCTCTATGGAGCCACGGATGTCAACGGTGACATGACCGCTGACATCTGACCTGCTCCGGTCCGCCAAAGTGTGACGGAGGAAAACCCTATTTTCCATCTGTCCGGTGGATCGGATTGGGTGACGACGGACTCTACGGTCCGTCGTCATCCGATCCCTCATAGGGGAGAGTGGCATTCTGACAGGTCGGTCCCAGCACAGTGTGCTGAGACAGACCTGTCATCTGCCGGCTCAGCGGGAATTGACTGAGCGATCCCCGCTGAGAAAAGTGGAGCACGAAAACGGTCCGCCTCGTGTGAAAGAGTCCTAAGGGGGGATGAATACAAATGCATGTCACACTTTTCAGATATTTATTTGTAAAAAAAATTGAAAACCATTTATCATTTTCCGTCCACTTCATAATTATGTAACACTTTGTGTACTTTGTGTTGATTTATCAAATAAAATCCCAATAAAATATATTTACATTTTTGGTTGTGAGTGAGTGAGTGAAAAACTTATATAGTGCAACACATGCAAACTGAATCGCCTCTGGGTGCTTGGTATCCATTCCCTGGGCCCTCAGAAGAGATGGGTTTTGATTTTTCTCCTGAAGGCCAGGTGGTTTACCTCCAACCAGATGCTGGGTGGTAAAGCGTTCCATAGCCTGGGTTCTTGGACCGCAAATCTTCTTTCTCCATTGGACTTGTATCTGGCGGAATGCGATTGGTGTTATGAGGTTACATTTTTCGGATAGATATTGGGGGGCATTTCCCAGAATACACTTATGCGTTGGGACAGAGTGCCTTGAAAGTAATTCTGTCTTTTACTGGTAACCAATGAAGGGATCTCAGCGATGGTGAGATTGATTCCCATGGTTTTTTCCCAGTCACAAGTCGGGCGGCCGTATTTTGAACGACTTGCAGACGAGTGATTTTGTACTTTGGGAGTCCGAGGTAGAGGGAATTTGCATAGTCAAGTCTGGAGTTAATAATTCTTCCCACCACGACTTCTACGTCTTCTTTTGGGATAAAGGGGATGAGTCTGCGTAGTAGGCGCAGCAGATGATGCGATCTGCTGACTACTAACCCTATTTGTGCATCCATTGTCATGTAGGTGTCGAAGATGACTCAGAGACTTTTGACTTTGGTGCTAGGGGTGATGGTTTGACCCAGAATGGGCAGGGGCATCCCTGTTGTTGCGGGATGACTCTTTTGATTGGCCTGAAACAGGAGAAGTTCTGTTTTTGAGCCATTGAGTTTGAGGTAACTCTTGGTCATCCAATTTTCTATCAAAGAAAGGCATTTCTCTAGTCCGAGATAATGATCCTTTTTGTTGCAGATGCAAAAATACAGTTGTGTGTCATCTGCATAAGAGTGGTAAAGTAGCTTCTGGTTACTGATGATTTCAAAAAGAGGGCAGAGATAGATATTGAACAGAACAGGTGACAATGGGGATCCCTGGGGGACTCCTCATGACACTGTGCGCCCAATTTCACTATTTGTGAAGGAGGAGAACCAAGATAAATCACGTTCCGCAACTCCGGCTACTTTAACTAGCCGTGTCAGCAATAATTTGTGATCTGCCGTATCAAAAGCTGCGCTTAGGTCCAAAAGTACTAGAAGACAAGATTCTCCTTCGTCTGCGGCCTCTAGAGTGTCATCCCATGTTTTGAGCAGTGCTGTTTCTGTCCCGTGACCAGGACGGAAACCGGACTGGAATGGGTCAAGTAATTTATGGGTGTCCAAATGATGTTGTAGCTGTTGTACAACTTCTTTCTCTATTACTTTGGAGAAGACATTTATGCCTGTTATGGGTCGACGATTGTTTGTATCTTTGGGGTCGAGGGTGTTTTTTTTTAGAATTGGTTTAATTATACCTTGTTTCAGCAAGGGTGGCACCATGCCTTCCTTGAATGATTGGTTTATGAGCTGCATGATAGCTGGGGCCAGAATATCGGCACATTCTTTCAGCAGTTTAGTGGGGATGATATCATTGGGTGCTGTGCTATTTCGCACAGTCCTGATGATATTTTTAGTGGCATCGATGGAAATGGGTTTTAGAGTGAAATTAGATGATTGCGTCGGAATTATGTGGATATTAGGTTTGTGATTTAGGGGGGAGGGGGTAGGTGGAGGTTCTATTTTGCTGAATACTTTCATGAATATTTTCAATTTTGTTGAAGAAATAATCCGATAATTCATTGCAAAATTCTTGTGAATCAGAATTGGGGGCTTCTAGACAGACTGGGTTCATGGTCTTGGTGACTAGATTGAAGAGTTTGTGGGGGCGGTTGGGCATTGGTGATAATATTGGAAAAAAGGGTTGTTTTGACAAAAAAGATTTCTTTGTGGTATTTTTTGGTTATTGTCTTATAAATAGTGTGGTTTTCTTCTAAAGAGCTTATTTTCCAGGCAGCTTCAGATCTTCTGCGCTCTTGCTTTAGCAACGACAGCTGATCGTTAAACCAGCTGGAGTTGTTTGTCCGGATGCACGTTGTGCGTTTTGGTGCTACTAAGTCGGCTGACTGTAGCAGAGCCTGGTTTATGGCATCAAGAGTTTCTGTGGCTGTTTGATGTAGTTGGACTGTTTTTATTTTTTCCCTAATGTCATTTTGAAGAGCTCTGAATAGAGCTTCTTCTGAGATCTAGTCCAGTGTGTTGTCACCAGTTTTAACGCGTTTTTTTTTGAGGGGGCATTTATGGTAATTGTGAATTTAATGGCATGGTGATCTTTCCATGGTTGCGGCTCATTTGTCCGAATATTGATTTCCAGATCTTGTCTGAAAATGAGATCAAGCGTGTGTGGGCTGCAGACCTAATCCTTCATGTTGTAACATGAGAAAATGTGGAAAATTTCAAGGCATATAAATACTGTTTCAAGACCCTGTATGATGTGTGTTATTATTTGTTTTATGTTTCATTCCCCTTGACCACTTTAGTTTGAATGGCTTGTTATTTATTTTTTCACAAAAAATATCTTATAAAGTTTCAGAACAAGCACTAACATGTGGATAGTCAAACACATAAGTACAGAACATATAGAGCCACTACAGTCGAGGTCAAACAATACAAAGGCACTCAGAGGAAGACAGGTTGGGTCCCGCCAATACACGAGAGGCATCTGGTCATGTTACATACAAATGAAAGGTATAAAATGAAGAGGCATCCTGGGTAATGAGAGAGCCCAGTTTACTAAGAAGGGGGAATGTAATTTTGCTTAAACCACGGGGTCAATGGGTTGAGCGGTTGAGCGACGGATAGTCTTTGGGGAAGACTTCCTACCAAGTCTTGTTTCGAAGGTACCAAGTACTGTAGGGTCTTAGTATAATATGGAGGGATAGACAAGACTTTAAAAGTACTTTTAGAGGTCTGCCCATTGTTTTTTCACCATACTCTATAAAGGTGCCAACCTAAAACACAAGAAGGTCTTCTTTGCTCCATAAATGACTGAAGAGTGTTCTGGGATCTGGGAGTAAACAGAGCCTATTTTATGATTGACCAACATTATCAAATTTACTAAAGTAATTATTGATGAAGCTGAGTGAGCCCATTTATATAAATTAAGATTCAGCTTGGATCCCATCATTAGCTACACGTTTGAAAATTTAAGGTTGATTTATTAAGCTTGTAACTTTTATGGGGAATTTTGACTTTACAAACACATTTTTCTTTGGCTTGGTGACATCCAAAGTCATGTGCAAGCAAAATTGCATTTTTTTCAAAATTGTCGCTCTATTTTTGTTTATAGTGCAAAAAATAAAAACCGCAGAGATGATCAAATACCACCAAAAGAAAGCTTTATGTGTGGGAAAAAAAGGACACCAATTTTGTTTGGGAGCCACGTCGCACAACTGCGCAATTGTCAGTTAAAGCGACGCAGTGCCGAATCACAAAAAGTGCTCTGGTCATTGGGCAGCAATATGGTCCGAGGGTTAAGTGGTTAAACTCTTTTCATGCAAAGGGGTTGATTTACTAAAGGTAAATATGCAGTTCACTTTGCAAGAGAATTTTCCCTTGCCTTAGTAAATGGGGTAACAATTCACTCAACAATTAATAACCTTTCATGTGCAAGAAAAAAAGTACTATGTTTTACATTTTGCTATAATAAATATCCTCCAAAAATATATAAAAAAAGTTTTTTTTCTCAGTTTAGGCTGTTACGTATTCTTCTACATATTTTTTCGTAAAAAAAATCGCAATTAGCGTTTATTGATTGGTTTGCGCAAAAGTTATAGCGTTTACAAAATAGGGGGTCGTTTTATGGCATTTTTATTTATATCTTTTTTTTACTAGTAATGTACTGCGACATTATGGCGGACACTTCGGACACTTTTGACACATTTTTGGGACCATTGGCATTTTTATAGCGATCAGTGCTATAAAAATGCATTGGATTACTATAAAAATGCCATTGGCAGTGAAGGGGTTAACACTAGGGGGCAGGGAAGGGGTTAAGTGTGTTCCTGGGTGTGTTCTAATTGTATGGGGGAGTGGCCTCACTAGGGGAAATCACTGATTTTCTGTTCATACATTGTTTGAACAGAAGAACAGCGTTTCCCCCGCTGACAGGACCGGGAGCTGCGTGTTTACACACATGGCTCCCGGTCCCTGCTCTGTGACGAACAATCGCGGGTGCCCGGCGCCGATCGTACCCGCCGGGCACCCTAGTGGCCGCAAAGTAGCAGACGTATAGCTACGGGCTCTCACCCAGCAGAGCCGACTTCCCGCAGTAATATGACGGCGGGCGGTTGGCAACCAGTAAAATAATTTAATTTCCTGTAGTCTTTTGTCAGGCTACCTCATGAATACACACATGCTCTTTCATATTCTGACGTGTTGGCCCATTCTTTGCCATATTCGGTCCTGGAGAGAATACGGAAGTTTTCTGCAAAAGGGCATTTTTTTCCACCAGCATGGGGTCTGGTGTGTCCCTGTTCACCGGTTCAGGTGCGAATCAGGTCCACATTTTTGCCCGAATTTACACCCGAACCGGACCCAAAGATGCACACGACATTTTGAAATGCAGATTAAATCCTGGGAAACATCTTGTTCCTGTCTCCATCTAAGAAGTGGATTGGATGTAGTAGAGAATTACTAGTATTTGGGGGTGCACATAGATAATAGGCTGGACTGGAGCAAGAACACTGAAGTGCTCTACAGGAAGAGACAAAGCTGCCTCAATTTTTTGAGGAGGCTAAGGTCTTTTGACATTTCCCAGATGATGCTGAAGATGTTTTATGAGTCTGTGGTGGCCAGTGCTCTCCTGTATATGGTTTCATGCTGGGGAATCAGGCTTAGAGTGGTCAACACCAACAGACTCAATAAACTGATTTGCAAGGCCAGTGGATTGGAGTTGGAGTCCTTAACATCAGTGTCAGAGAGGAGGATGTTATCCAATGCACGTTTAATCTTGGACAGCTCCTCCCATCCACTCTATAATATGCTGATAAGTCTGAGCAATACCTTCAGTAATCGATTGTTACAACCATAATGCACCAGAGAGCAACACAGGAAATCATTCCTGCCTGTGGCCATCAAACTATATCATTATTTTCTGTAAGTACTGGATGGGAAGATTTTATCTGGTTTATGATCCAGATTTTCTGTTATTTTCCAATCAGAGTTATTTATTTTAAGTAGTATTTTAATAGGATGGTATGATTTATTACATTTTAATATTCATTCGGTTTTATTTGGTATTAACTACTGTTATTGGTAATGTTATTGTCGTTATTGTGTCTTGTTTCCATTCATTATTGTGATTTTGTGTTGTCTTAATTGAATGTACCTGTATCTTAATGATACTAAACACACAGGGCCAGATCCATAGAGAGAGTACGCCGGTATATCTACCGATACGCCGGCGTACTTTCAAATTACCCACGTCGTATCTTTAGTTTGAATCCTTATCTTTAGATATTTGCGGCGTATAGTTAAAGATGCTTTTTTTGCGGCGTATAGTTAGACTTGCCATGTTAATTATGGCCGTCGTTCCAGCATCAAAATTTTAATTTTTTATTTTTGCGTAAGTCGTCCGTGAATAGGAATGTACGTAAGTCACGCTAGTAAAAAAAAATAACGTTGTTGCGACGTAATTTAGCGCAATGCACAGCGGGAAATTTCTGAACGGATCATACGCAGTTCGATCGGCGCGGGGACGCGCTTCATTTAAATGAAACACGCCCCCTACCCGCCCAACTTGAATTCCGCGCCGTTACGCCGCTTGAGATACACTACGCCGCCTTAACTTACGGAGCAAAATCTTTATGGATTCGAACTAAAGCCAGGTAAGGTATGACGGCGTAGCGTATCTCAGATACGATGCGCCGGGGCAAATCTTTGTGGATCTGGCCCACACTGTTTAATTTACATGACTGTCATGACTAAGGACTAAATGTTTAGGCTGTTTTTATAGCATTGTTTATGTCTTTTCAATAAAGGAATACTATTTTTTGGATGTCATCCTGAGTGCCAACCATCCCTTTCCTAACTCTGGTTTAATTGACATTATCCCTTCTCTTTCTGTATGTGGATGATAACACTGTAATTATTTTAATCACTTCAGCCCTGGAAGGTTTTACCCCTTAATGACCAGACCATTTTTTGCGATACGGCATTGCGTTGCTTTAACTGACAATTTTGCCGTCGTGTGACGTTGTTCCCAAACATTTTTTTTCCCCCCCACAAATAGAGCTTTCTTTTGATGGTATTTGATCACCTCTGCAGTTTTTATTTTTTGTGCTATAAACAAAAAATAACTGACAATTTTGAAAAAGAAACAATATTTTTTACTTTCTGCTTTAAGACATATCAAATATCAAAAATTGAATTTCTTTATCAATTTGGACCAATATGTATTCTGCTATATACTTTTGTTAAAAAAATCCCAATTAGTGTATATTCATTAGTTTGTGCTAAAGTTATCCCGTCTACAAACTATGGCATAGATTTTTTTGACGGTTTATTTTTATTTATTTTTTTACTAATAACGGCGGTGGTCAACGATTTTTACCATGACTGCGTCATTGCGATGGACAAATCTAACACTAAGTGAGGCTTTTTTGAGGGCCAGTGACACTAATACAGTGATCAGTGCTAAATAAATGCACTGTCACTGTATACATGACACTGGCAGGAAAGGGGTTAGCATCAGGGGCAATCAAAGGGTTAAGTGTGCTCCTAGGGAGTGCTTTCTAACTGTGGGGGGAATGCTGACACTGGAAGAAAACAGAGATCCATGTTTCTGCTTAGAAACATAAGATCTCCATTTTCCTCTCTGGCAGAACAGCGGTCTGCCTTGTTTACGTAGGCAGACTGCCATTCTGCTTCTCCTCAGAACGATTGGCGGGTCCCGACGGCAATTGCGGCTGCTACACCTGCTGATTGGCTCATGCTGTGTCCAATCACAGTGGCAGCGTGTCTCTGGCAGCGCGCGCGCACCCTAGACCTGGAAGAAGTGAACAACATACAGGTACATGATTTTGCTTAGCCGGGCTGCCCCGCGGTAGTATATGTGTGGTCGGCGGTCCGGAAGCAGTTAATTAAAAAAAAAATCGAAGCACCTTCTTTCCTAATCAATATACAGCTGTCACATGGCCCAGCTTTTTCCTAGCCTGTCTGCAGAAAAAACATAAACAGAAGGAGCTTCTAGTCCACTGCTACTGGTCACATGTTCAAAAAAAAAAAACACAACCTTTGGAATACAGATGAAAAATAAATAATTAATATCAATAAATTGTTTTAAATTGTCATACAATTATATATTCACTATAAAATGTTCATTTTTTTTGCAATAACATGATGTGGGTGGATTTCTGCCAGTCACAGGCAGTGTCATGCCCCTCCAGCCTGTGTCTTAGAATAGGAGGGAGGTGAAGTCTTTATCAATCAAGATGAAGATCATTGTGTTTAGCTGGTTAGTGGGGATGGAGGAGGAGGGCGGGAGTGGTCTGTCATTTACCACTGTGTGTACGCCCACATTTATGGCACTATAGTTATAAGGACTGCTCAGATTTTAAAGGGGTGAAATGCTCAGGGAAGAAATACACTGAAAACTGATGCTGTCAGATGCTGTCAAGAATGTGTTGCGGCAAACAGGTAAGGAGTACAAAGACAAGTGTGTCTTGCCTACAGTCAAGCATGGTGGTGGGAGTGTCATGGTCTGGAGCTGCATGAGTGCTGCTGGCACTGGGGAGCTACAGTTCATTGAGGGAACCATAAATGCCAACATGTACTGTGACATACTGAAGCAGAACATGATCCCCTCCCAAATGACCACTGCCTTGCTAAAAAGGTTAAAGGTGATGAACTGGCCAAGCTTGTCTGCAGACCTAAACCCTATTGAGCATCTGGGGGGCATCTGTTGAGACGCCTGCCTTTACATGCACATGAACTTTAATGGCATCCTAGAATCCTTGAATTCAATATTGAGTTGGCCCACCCTTTGTATCTATGACAGCTTAAATTCTTCTGGGAAGGCTGTCCACAAAGTTTAGGAGTAGTGTGTTCTACTTTAAGGCCAAAAAGTCTCATATCTCTTAAGAATTTAAGTTATGGGATCTCACCATCCCTGAGTTTCCTAAAACCACCATTTATTCCACCTATGAAAAACAATGAGAGTGAAATTGCTATCATAATGCAATCAAAAGGCTATAGCTTGTTTCAAACAGTTGATATTTAGTCATAATATAAATATACAGTAAGTCTTGGTATGAACTGAGACTTAAAATCTTATGCCTCGTACACACGACTGGTTTTCCTGGCAGGAAAACTGACATGCCAGCTTTTTGCATGTGTAGGGGGGGGGGGGGGGGAAGCTGCAAAGCATGTTCTCGGCTTTCCCCTTGGTTTTCCCAGTGGTAAAAAGTCTGGCGGGAAAACCAATCGTGTGTAAGGCATGAGTGTAAGTATTTCTGTAAAAGCTAGCATTATAATATAGGACAGAGAGACAGAGAGACAGAGAGATAGACCTTTTTTTTTTATAATATCCTGTTTTAATTCATGCAGAAATCTCTATATGAGTAGTTGAGTTTCCAAGTGTTCCAACTCATCATGAACCAATACATTCTTTAAGGGTTAGAATTCTAACTGGATTAATGCTGATGAGATAATACACCTTCTCAAGAAGAAAATTACTATGAAGAAAAAATAAGCATGTGAAGATTTTCCATGATTACATTATAATTAAATACAATTAAAACCTATAAAGGACACTTCCGCTGGGACAGTTTAAAAGTATCCTAACCACTTGAGTAAAGAAATATTTAATTACATTAGCTTCCTTAACCAACAGTTGCTTCATAGGAATTGAATTTTTTTTATAGTACATGAATAGAATAACATGTTGAAGATGCAACTAAATTAATGCCAAGTAAAATATATTAATACATTACACCTTTGAAGTCAAACATATTAAGAGGAATTAATAAAAAAGCATCTGACATAAGTTCTATCTTAATTGGTAGCCATGCCCATAGCAACAAATCATAAAGATGTAGTTAGATAGTAGATAAGGTTGGAAAAGACACTGGTCCATTTGGTCCAATGTGTATGTGTCTGTTATGTTGTATTTTAGGAGTATACATATCCCTGTGAATCGTGCTAATTGAGGAAGACATCAAGAAGTTTTTTTAATTTTTTCAATACTCCCAGGTGATGATACTACCTGAGAAAGGGAATTCCATTTTTTTCAGGTCTGGGCATAAAGAACCCTCTACACAAAATCAGTTTGAGGCTGGGTTCACACTACACTACACGACTTTCATCCTACTTTGCTCTGCGACATTTGTCCTACATTGATCCTACATTGATCCTACATTGGTCCTACATCCATCCTACTTTCATGAACAGGATACTACTTTGGTCCTACTTTGTGATAGACTGACTTGTTCTTTGACCAATCAAAACAATCCCAGAGTGAGATAAATTCCTTTTACTGGTGCTGTAATCACATGTCAGGTGTCAAAAGTCGGATGGTTAGGACAAGGCTCCTACTTTGGTCCTACTTCAATGATATTCAATGGGCTGAAGTAGGATCAATGTGGGACCAAAGTAGTACAGGGAGTAGTTTCAAAGTCGGACCGACTTGTGTAGGACCAGTTAAGACAGCTCTCATAGGGAAACATTGATTTTCACATGTCATGCTACATGAGCTCCCAATGTAGGAGCGTTGTCGGAACAAGTGTGAACCCAGCCTCAGGCTGGGTTCACACTATACTACACGACTTTCATCCTACTTTGCTCTGCGACATTTGTCCTACATTGATCCTACATTGATCCTACATTGGTCCTACATCCATCCTACTTTCATGAACAGGATACTACTTTGGTCCTACTTTGTGATAGACTGACTTGTTCTTTGACCAATCAAAACAATCCCAGAGTGAGATAAATTCCTTTTACTGGTGCTGTAATCACATGTCAGGTGTCAAAAGTCGGATGGTCAGGACAAGGCTCCTACTTTGGTCCTACTTCAATGATATTCAATGGGCTGAAGAAGGATCAATGTAGGACCAAAGTAGTACAGAGAGTAGTTTCAAAGTCGGACCGACTTGTGTAGGACCAGTTAAGACAGCTCTCATAGGGAAACATTGATTTTCACACGTCATGCTACATGAGCTCCCAATGTAGGAGCGATGTCGGAACAAGTGTGAACCCAGCCTCAGGCTGGGTTCACACTATACTACACGACAGCAGTACAACTTTCATCCTACTTTGCTCTGCGACATCTGTCCTACATTCATCCTACATTGATCCTACATTGCTCCTACATCCATCCGACTTTCATGAACAGGATACTACTTTGAACCGACTTTGTGATAGTCTGACTTGTTTTTGACCAATCAAAACAATCCCAGAGTGAGATAAATTCCTTTTACTGCTGCTGTAATCACATGTCGGATGTCTGATAAGGACAAGGCTTCTACTTTGGTCCGACTTCAATGATATTCAATGGGCTGAAGTAGGATGAATGTTGGAGCAAAGTAGTACAGGGAGTGTTTTCAAAGTCGGACCGACTTGTGTCGCATCAGTTAAGACAGCTCTCATAGGGAAACATTGATTTTTACACGTCATGCTACATGAGCTCCCAATGTAGGAGCGTTGTCGGAACAAGTGTGAACCCAGCCTCAACCTCTTTTTCCCCAAGCTTTAATTGGGGCCATATGTCCTCATGAGGAACCTAATTTATTTACAACTTCCATTAATTAGCTTGCAGATAGTGATCATTACTCCTTTTAAGCACTTAAGTTGGGTAGTAAATGTACCTTATATTTCCTCCTCATATCTGAGGTCCCTCAACCCTCTTATTTATGTTATTGCTCTTGATTAGACTGTTTCTAATTCTGTTCTATTTATTTGGGAGAGGTTAAACCAGGTTGACAGCCTGTTTTTTTATCATCCCCTTGCCATCCTGTAAACAAAGTCATAGGCTGACTAATCTTTAGTTCCATAGTGTACATATAGGCCCTTTTTGAAAGGGCCTGGTATGAATAGGGGGGACCCCGTGCCTTTTTTGCTATTGCCATCTAGTTTTGCAATGATTTTTCATTCAGCTGTCAGCGAGGAAGCATGCTGACAGCTGATGACTCATCCGTTGTTAAGGACACGTTGCTCCTTTACAACCTATTCACTGTGCGCTCGGTGCAACATCCCACCAAATGGGCGATGTTCGTGTCAAACTTGCTTTTTCTCTGAAGGACAACCGATTGGCTTGACCAGATGTGCAAAATGCTGATTTCAAGTCAGATCTATGTTTGCATTTAAACATAACAAAATGGTGTATTAAAGAAGAAGGGAACCCATCCATTTATCAGTTTAAAAAAAATAGTTACATTTCCGGCACTTGAAGTAAAATGTAACACTCCCATTGGTTGTGCTCTCAGCCAACCTGTCAAAACCATCCAATGGCTGGTGTCATAGCTGATCACATGTGCAGCATCGTGGCAGTTGTAGACATAGCTGTGCAAACCCCAAAGCTCCGACACATATGCGTTTGACATATTTACCGGCCTCTTCCCCGCTCTCCATCCTGAAACAATGGGAGAAAGGGGGAGCAAGGGAGCACATAGGGGGACCTGGGTAACAGAAGGAAGAGGAACAGGGAAATGAGGGGTGGCATGTATTAGTACCAATTCCTTATATTTCCCTCCTGTGGCAGCTGAATGTTGACAAAATTGAGAGGAGGAGAAGCCTACTTTCAGCTGCTGCAGGAGGAAAACACAGATCGATGCCACTAAATTACACCCCCCCCCCGCGCCTCTCCTGTCCAGGTTCTGAGGACTGGCAAGGAGGGATTGCGGTTTACCTGTCACCTGCCCACCATTGACAGGTTGCCAACCCCAGGATTAGGGTGTGCACACCTGGCACACCCCTCACACACACCTATGGTTGTGGATTAAACAGAGGCCAGGATGGCAGCTTCCTTGGCTAAAAACAATAGGGGGGTTTACTTATGTAACGGAACGTCCCACACTCTGCTTGAGTGCTTCCGTCATATACCGCTTCCTATCAGTCTGGATATAGATATCAGATATTCCAGCTGCTCTCAAGCACACAACAAGACGATACTTGTTTGTCTGCTGAACATGGAGTGTTTAATAGAACCAAGAATACAACCTTATATACAGTTTAAAGAGGAAGTAACCAGAACATAATTTAACATGAGCTAATTAACTAATCATTTGAAAAAAGGACAGACTTGTGGGTGGAGAGATGTGGCTGCACACCCCGATGAATAGAAAAAGAAATTGTCCCAATGGGGCTTTAAAACAGCAAGGGTAGAAAAAATACGGAGATGCAACGTGTAAAGTACAACGTTTTATTGAAAAAAGGTTATGACATAAAAATAAGGAATGAAATAAAGAGAGGCGAAGGACCTACGGGGCTGGCTGGGTGGGCTAGGCCCCCTCACTCCCTCATAGGGGGAGTCCCTCTGCCCCATTGGGGTCCCGTTGGGCCCCAGTTGGGCTCCCAAGAGGAGCAGGTAGGGCGGGGTGAGTGGGAGGCCCCCCTTCACACCCGCCATTGCCACCAGGGGCATGGAGAAGGATGGCGATTGCCTCCGGGGGGAGGGTCTGCCTACTCCCAACTCCTGCAGTCCGGCTCCTCTCTCTCGAGTTCACGCACAAAAATACACTTTAAAATAAAAATAAAAATAAGGAATGAGTTGCGACATAATGCACAATATAAAAATATCCATACACAGATCATAATGTAACAATAAAATACATAGCCTGTGATAGTAACAAGCATTTGTAGTTCCTAACGTGTTTCGACCAAAAGGTCTTCTTCAGAGGATTTTTACTGGTTGCCGCTGAAAGAGAGTAATTTCATAAGTCATATTGTATATAGTTTATCTCTTCTATCCACTCCCTCAAGGCGCACCCCGCCCAGTCAAGGGACATGGATAGTCCCAGACTATGGGGAAGGGGAAAGCATATGAGGGACGGAGAGGAAAGGAATTAATTGAAATATTTGAGTTAAAAAAACAGCGCATTTACCAGAATAAAAAGGTATGGAAAGTTTCCGAAAAACATCACTCTCGTGTGGTGGTGAAGGGGAAGGATGTCCCAACCTGCGAATCTCCCAGATACGAGTCCTCAATCACTGCCGCATGCAGAGCAGGGCGCCATCTAAGGGTGGCTGTGTTGTAACCAGACGGTAGAGCACCCCGAAAGGGTTACCACACCAAATGAGGAGAAGGGGGTAAATGGAGTGGTGTGTCCTGTAATGAATGGGATATATTAACTTAAAGGGAACCTATAAAAATATGGGGGTATGGAGAGATCTGTGTGCTAATGTGGGCCCACATTAGGAGTACACTATAAATTGTATTCCAAAAACAAAAATTGGAGACCCAGAACAAGAGGCCCAAAGTAAGGTGAAGAAAGAAGGTTTGATGGGACACCCGAAAAGGTGAAAAAATAGAAGTGAAAGAGGGGGGGAAAGAAGAAAAAGGAAAAAAGGGGGGGAGAGAAAATGTGTAAAGGGGATGAGTGAGGGAAGAGAGAGAGGGGGGAAGGAAAAAGAAAGAAAAGGAAGTGAAGGGGCCTATGCAGCCAAAAGAGAGAGAAGCGCAGAGAAGGGGGAAAGGGGGAGGGGAAAGAACCGGGAAAGGGGGGGCCCGGGCCAGGGAGGGAAAAGATTGAGGAATTGTGAGGTGAAATGGAATGTGACAAGGAAAAATGAGTGAGAAAAGTGAGAGAAAAAAAAAAGTGAGAGAAAAAGTGGGGTGGAGAAAATGGGGAGATGTGAAGTGAAAGTGAGAGGTAAGTGAAAGAAAAGAAAAAAGAAGAAAGAAGGAAAAAGGGGGGGGGGCAAGGGACTGGAAAAGCAGTTGCAGATGAAAAGTAAGAAATAAAGTGATTAGGGGCGCTGGTACAATATAAGGCAGCAGCCAAAAGTGAATGAGTGATCCAGAGTGATGAAGTGGGTGCAGATGGTGTGGATAGCTAGTGTGGGACAAAAAAGGGGGGGGGAGGGGGGATGAGAGGGAGGAGTGAGGTGAGCATGGGGAGGTAATTTACCTTGGTTCTTTGGTGGGTAAGGATTGAAAATTTGGAGGAGGTTAACTGACAGATCAACTCAATTGTGGCAGTGTCGAGCTAGAGTATGGCCATCTAGGACTAAAAAGAAGAACAGATGAACCCCTTAGTGCCACAAACTGCCTAGGTTCCCCTGGGGGGATAAATAAAGAAGGATAGATGGTGTATATAAAGCAGGACTTACCAGTCTTAGGATGATGTAACGCATGGACACGCTGACCGGCTCCATGTCTACTCGCATCAAGGAAGCGGAAATATATAGCGCTACCTGGCCTAGGATAGGTCAGGAGTATCGTGACCCCGCCTCAGGGGGGAGGAGGAGGGATATGTGGCCCTCCTCTGTCCGAAGGATGGTGTGGACCAATAACCCGGGTGCGTCTCCCGGCGTATACGGAGTCCAATAGGAAGCGGACACAGCCGCCACTTCCGCATCACGCAAGTGACGTTGGCGCCGTGGCCCGCGTCAGTGAATGACGCGCACGCCAGGGCGTCATGTGATAGCGGAAGTTGCTGTATATGCCGCCAGCAGGGGAAGACTGGCAATCGCCAGGGCAGCGACACCGCCCGGTGAATGCCAATATTACAGCGTAAAGACGCTAGTATCGTCTCACCCTGCTGGGCGGTGACAAACAGCTAACCCAGAAAGAACAGACGGCTGTATGCTAGGGTGCAGGCAGGAAGGGGACACGGGGGAGACAAAGGCAGTGGGAGACATTCCCCAAGATCGCACAACGAGAGTCTGTAAAGAGGAAAAACAGTATAAATAGAAAGCATCATTAACTAATCATTTACCCAGACTAGGCGACTCAGATATAACCTTTTCAGAGTAGACGTCACGTCTCCTGCTATACAATACACATTATCATAGGTGTAAACACAGGACATCATCACACAATAGCAGGGTCAATTAGCACAGAGAACAGGCAGATGGCTGGAGGTGAGGACATTAGCATCTAACAATATGTGTCCCAATAGTATGAATGAGTCACTCTTACAATTAACCCTTTGCGTTCAGAATCAACAAACAGTAAATAGTTCTTTACAGATATCCTGGAATATATTGTGGATAATAATTACATAATAATCCCATCTCAGGTAGTCCAAGATATAATTTCTTAGGCCCCATACACACGAGCAGACAGATTTGTTTAAATCGGTCGGACAGACCGATTTGAACAAATCTGTCTGCTGGGGACGTATTGGTTTGATCGTGTACACACGATCAAACCAAAATCCCCGCTGGCAGACGGCGCGCTGACGTGGCGGTGACGTTGACGCCGCCACGTCACCTCACCAGGAAGTAAAACACTTCCGCGCATGCGTCGAAACCATTCGACGCGTATGCGAGAAGATATGTCTGCTGGTTAGCGTACTAACCAGCAGACATGTCGGACGGACGGGTTCCCAGCCGACAGATTTGAAAGCATGCTTTTAAATCTGTCGGTTGGCCAAATCCGTCGCCTCGCCCGTACACATGATCGAATCTGTCTGCTGGGACGGTCTGGCAGACCGTTTCCAGCAGACAGATTTGATCGTGTGTACGCGGCCTTAGTCATCCTATGCCCCTAGTGGACATAGGATGATTTTAGACATAATAGGGTCCGGGGATGTCTCGGGTGAGTTTGTCACAACTTCCACTTTAATTAATATAGAGTCGCATACATTTGTTTCTCTTGTCTCTGCCTGGAGTTCAGCTTTAGAGTAAAATCCTGGAATTATGGTTGGGCATTTCTCCACTGAAGAAATTGGAGGATATTAGGAACCAGCAAGTGACTCAACCTGCCAGCAGCGACACCAAAGTAAAATATCAGTTCTTAGTGGAGTTGGCCTTCCCATTTTTCCCCCCAGGCCCTGCAGCTTTTTTCTTATGCCTCTTCTGAAGATCATTAATTTGTTCTCAAAACAATTGCTTTGCTCGACATTTGTTAATTTTAGACTAAGACAGGCCTTTGAAGGTATGGCTGCAAGCTGCGCCATAGACCAAGGAGCTAGCTGGATTCAATACAACCGTCATAGGCTCTAAAATCAGTCATAGAATTATTTACAAGTGAGCGTATTGAAATAAAGTTGAAACATTGTAAGTACTGTACCATCAGTGTGCAATACAATGCTGCTTCTGAAGCTCATTATATTTAACAAGGGCTGTGACATTTGCTAAATGCCATTTTCATGCAATTTAGCCAATTATCCTGAAGTTTAAAAAAAAAAAGCGTTGGGATAATTGAATGTCCATATTTCTTGCTATCTCCTAAATTTGTATAGCTAGGTAAATGTTCAAAGCCCTCTGCACTATATTCCTTTAGTGTTTCCATGGGCTATGATAATATAAAACTTTCTTTTTTTCCCACATTTAGAAATGACTGGTTTATACAGCAAGTGATATCCAATTCCCGCTTTGATCTGCTATTTAATGTTTGTGTCATGGGCTAAATATGACATTTTAAAATTAATAGATGGTAATTTATCCCGTAGCTCTTCAGGGCTAAGCGGAAAGCCATTCATTTTCAATTGGCGATGAGGAAATGTGATTTGGCTGTGGTTGTGATCAGGAATGGGTAAGTATGATCTTAGTCAGCTGATAGGGTTTAAAAGGGATGCCATTCCAAAGCACAGAAAAACATATGTATGCACATATTTAACCACTTGCTTACTGGGCACGTATACCCCCTTCCTGACCAGGTGAAATTTCAGCTTCTGGCACTGCGTCGCTTTAACTGACAATTGTGCGGTCGTGCGACTTGGCTCCCAAACAAAATTGGCGTCCTTTTTTCCCCACAAATAGAGCTTTCTTTTGGTGGTATTTGATCACCTCTGCGGTTTTTATTTTTTGCGATATAAACAAAAAAAAGCGACAATTTTGAAATATTTTTTACTTGTTGCTATAATAAATAGCCCATTTCTTTTCTCAGTTTAGGCCGATATGTATTCTTCTACATATTTTTGGTAAAAAAAAAAAAATCGCAATAAGCGAGTGGTTTGCGCAAAAGTTATAGCGCTTACAAAATAGAGGACAGGATTATTATTAATTTTTATTATTATTTTTTTTACTAGTAATGGCGGCGATCTGCGATTTTTATTGGGACTGCGACATTATGGCGGACACATCGGACACTTTTGACACATTTTTGGCGCCATTCACATTTATACTATGATCAGTGCTATAAATATGCACTAATTACTGTATAAATGTGACTGGCATTGAAGGGGTTAACACTAGGGGGTGAGGAAGGGGTTAAATGTGTACCCTGAATTGTGTTCTAACTGTGGGGGGAGGGGGGTGACTGGGGGAGGTGACCGATCTGTGTCCCTATGTACAAGGGACACAGATCGGTCTCCTCTCTCCCCTGACAGGACATGGATCTCTGTGTTTACACACAGAGATCCATGTCCTTGGCCCTGTAACTGCAGATCGCGAGTGCCTAGCAGACATCGCGGACGCCAGGCACGCGCAACGGTATCTCAGGAATGAGCGCCCTCTAGTGGCCTGGAGGAGCGGAGGACGTCTATAGGCATCCTGCCAGATAATTAGAGCCACCCTGCGGCTGTACAAAGTTGTACGGCCGTCGGGAAGTGGTTAAAGGTCCTACCTTTACATACTTTACCTGTTTACATCAAAAGCTACTTTTTTTATTATTATTATAACAGATCTAATAATGGCAATATATATATATATATATATATATATATATATATATATATATATATATATATATATTTATATATATATATATATATATATAATAGTGGATAATAATGCATTGGATATAGAAAATAATCACCCCCTTTAACCACTTCAATTCCAGGCTTTTATACCACCTCCATACTGGGCCTATTCTGGCACTTCTCTCCTACATGTACAAATCATAATTTTTTTGCTAGAAAATTACGCAGTACCCCCAAACATTATACATGTTTTTTTAGCAGACACCCTAGGGAATAAAACGACGGTCATTGCAACGTTTTATCTTGCACGGTATTTGCGCAATAATTTTTCAAACACCCTTTTTTTGGAAAAAAAATTGTTTCATGAATTAAAAAAACAACAAAACAGTAAAGTTATCCCAATTTTTTTGTATTATGTGAAAGATTATGTTACAGGGAATAAATAGATACCCAACATGTCACGCTTTAATTATGCGCACACTCATGGAATGGCGGCAAACTTCGGTACTTAAAAATCTCCATAGGCGGTTACCAGTTTTAATTTACAGAGGAGATCTAGTGCTAGATTTGTTGCTGGCACTCTAGCGCACGTGGCAATACCTCACATATGTGGTTTAAACAGTGTTTACATATGTCGGCGGGACTTACCTGTGCGTTCGCTTCTGCACGTGAGTTACCGGGGACAGGGGCATTTTAATTATTTTTTTTCACTTTTATTTATTTTTTTACTTATTTTTTATTTTATTTTTTACACTTTTTTTCATTTTTTTTCACTTTTTTTCCTATTGCAAGGAATGTAAACATCCCTTGTAATAGGAAATGTTTGTGACAGGTCCTCTTTAAGGAGAGCTGCAGGGTCAATAAGACCTCACATCTCTCCTCCAGGCTGGAAACCACGAGATCGGTGAAAAAAAATTCACTGATCTCATGAATTGTTGCTTACAGCCGCAATTGAGGCTTTGTTTACTTACGGGGACCCGGGCGTGATGTCATCACATCGCGCCCGGGTCCTCCGACGGTCATAGAGATGACTGGTGACCATCTGGTCACCAGTCATCTCTATGCTTCCTGCCGACGCTGGACGATTCGTTCTCCGGGCCCCCGAAGGCACGGGAGAGCCCGGAGAAGCACCGGATGGCGGCGGGAGGGGGGGTGTCCCCTCCCGCGGCTGTAAGAACGATCAAGCGGCGGAACCACCGCTATGATTGTTCTTGTGTCGTGCAGAATCACCGGCTTAACAAGAGGATATCTGGATGATGCCTCTGGCTGCAGATATATAGGGTGCCGTGACATCATCGCGTTCCGTCCTGTACGCAGGCAGAGTTTCCCAGTCGAATAGCGAGAGGTATCGGATTTCGGATCGAATTGTTTTATGCCGTTTTGCATCGAATCCATGTAAGTGCAAGACTTATTAAACCCTAACTTTTATACGTTATACGCTATGAGAGTTTTCCTTTTTTATTTGTCCATGTACCCACTTCGGAGCCATCAGTGAGAGCTAATTGGAATCCATACTGAGTGGTCTTGGGGAGACCGGGTGTCCCTGTGCTCCATAAGACTGGTGCAAAACAGTCTTTCTTTGCGGTAAGCAGGCATTCTTACCTCACAAATTTTTGGTGTTTTCTCCCTTTCTCCATCTGTCGGGTATTGGATTTCATCTGACCAATTTTTCTTCACATTCATTTTCATCACCAAGATTAACACCGGACTTTACTACTAGATCACTCATTGTTAGAAGATTTCTTTCTTTTCAACTTATACCATATATCCTCAGTGTTATATTCTATATGATTGTTCTCATTGGTAATCTTTTTCAATTGTTTCATTATCAATATTCCCACCGGACTTTACTACTAGATCCTTGAACATTTATGCTGATTCACATTTTCAGCAAGGTGTATATAATTTTATTTTTACTTCATTTATTGATGAATGTTGTATCATATTAACCTTTTTTTTCACTTTAGCGCTGCACCCTCTTTTATTTTTTATGCTTTATTGATTGTTGTACACGATTTTGTGCCAGCTGCTTACACGTCCACTTTATCATTGGTATTAATTTTTGATCAGCGCAGCGTCACCCCTTAGGGGTTTTTTTCTCTTATCATTCAGATATTCACCCGCAAAACCCAGGCCATCATTTGACGTCCACTTAGGATGGGAGATCCCATCTCTGGACGTCAAATGACAATGGGCTAGTATTGAATTGGTTAAAATAATCACATTTTGTTGCTTTACAGCCAGGAATAAATACAGACACCGTTTTTGTTTTATCCAGCTGTATTTACCAGTTCAACTTATAACAGTGAGTTGGAAAAAGGATCATCCCTCTTATATAAGTATTTTGTTGAACCACATTTTGCTTTAATTACAGTCATTAGTCTGTTGGGATATGTCTCTACTAACATTTCGCATCTAGACTTTTCAATATTTGCCCACTCTTCTTTGCAGGGACTGCTCAAGTTCAGTTAAATTTGATGGTGACCATTTGTGGACTGCAGTCTTCAAGTCATTCAACATATTTTCAATGGGGGTAGTCTGGGCTCTGACTAGGACATGCAAGGACATTCATCTTTCTCTCCTTTAACCACTATGTGGTCATTTTTGCTGTGTGGTCATTTTTGCTGTGTGCTTTGGGTGATTGTCATGTTGGAAGGTAAAGCTTCTTTCTATTGACAACTTTCTGGCAGAGGGCAGCAGATTTGCCTCAATAATTTGACAGTATTTTTTTCTTCTATCCTGACAAGTGCTCCAGTCCCTGTTGCAGAGAAACACCCCACTGCTAAATGAACAAAGAGGCTGGACTGCTGGCTGAACCCTGCCATAGCTGACCACAATCGGGTGAGACCTCAGACAGACTGGTCATCCCCCAAAAAACGTAAATTTTGAAAATAAAAGCAACATTTTTTTACTTTTTGCTATAATAAATATCCCAATTTTTTTTAAAAACAAAAACATTTATTCATAAGATTAAAACAATATATATTCTTCTACATATTTTGGTAGACAAAATCGAAATAAGCGTATATTGATCTGTTTGTACAAAAGTTATAGCGTCTACAAAATAAGGGATAGATTTATGAAATTTTTATCTTTATTACTAGTCCTCATCCCAGGACCTTGCCTGATGCCGCGTACACACGGTCACTTTTTGCGATGAAAAAAAACGACGTTTTTTAAAACGTCATTTAAATTGATCGTGTGTGGGCAAAATGTCGTTTTTTGTCTTCAAAAAAACGACCAAAAAAAATTCCAACATGCTTGAATTTCTTGTGTCGTTTTTCAAAATGTCATTTTTTGTTTCACAAAAAGTCACTGTGTGTAGCAAAAACGTCGTTTAAAACGACGTTTTTCATCCCGCGCATGCCCAGAAGCTAGTTATGAAGCGAGCTTCAATGGAAAAGAGTGGTGAACGTAACCTCGCTTTTTGTGAAAAAACCGATGGTGTGTATGCAACATCGTCTTTGAAAAGTGACGTTTCAAAAACGTAGTTTTTTACTTCACAGAAAACGTCGTTTTTTTTCATCACAAAAAATGATCGTGTGTACGCTAATTGTGGAAAAAAAGAACGTAAATTTTATTTGGGTACAGCGTTGCACGAGCATGCAATTGTCAGTTAAATTAACAAAGTGCCGTAATGCATTTATGAACATGTGCTAATACCTTTGTTTCCCCTTTTTTTTCTCTTTTGAGAGAGGAGGTTGTTCATACAACTTTCCCGAAGCTGCCATGGTTGTGTGTGTTTTTTAATAATTGGCCAATTATGATTTTATGAGATAGATAGTAGGTTTTGTATTGTTTAAATATGTGTGTACAATAAAGAAAATTTCTATATTTTTATACATGTGTCAGATCACTGGGTCCTGTTACATCTACTTATGGATACAGCACATTGGGCCAGATTCAGGTAGATGAGAGTATCTTTCCTCTGGAGTAACGCTTCTCATTTACGTTACTCTGAAGACCCTTTCAGCGCAAGTCCTGTAATTCACATAGCAGTTGCGCGTAAACTTGCGCCAGAGTAACGATAATGCGCTGGCGTAACCCGACGCAAGTGGAAGTGGGTGTGATCATATGTAAATGATGGGCGGAGCCCAGCGCAGAGGCTTACGTTCAGCGCATCATCCACGGAGCATGCGCAGTGAGTGCGGCTCCACTCGCCCCCTTGTGCGCATGCTCACAACTTCCGTCGGCACCACTTCCTGGGAAACGTCAGCGCAATGCGTTCCGCTGGGCGCTTAAAAGCGCTGGCGGAAACGCCATTCCGGCGCAAAAGTATTTCCGCTTCCCCCCACCCCAGGGAAGATACTTTTGTGCTGTGATGGCTGCTCCCGCTACCCCCAGAGAGAGGAGGAACCTGAATTTTAATGCCCAGGAGGTCTCGCTCATCATTTCGGCAATGGAGACGGATAATGCTTTTCTCCATGGCAAAAAAAGCCGGAAGACCAGCCGGGAGAGGAAGCAGGGCATCCTGGAGTCCATTGCTGCCAGGGTCAATGTCTTGGGCTACTCCACCCGGACTGCTGGGGACATACAAAAAAAAATTAATGATCTGCGGCGCAAGGTGAGGGACAAGGTGGCCTCCATCAGGAGGTATGAGAGGGGCACAGGTGGTGGTCCCCCATGTCCTGTCACCCTGACCACAGAGGAGGAGGTGGTCGCACGCTGCCTGGAGAGGGAGCAGGTGGAGGGGGTCGCAGGCTATGACTCCATGGAGGAAGGCACAAGGACAGGTAAGTGTTTTATAATCCCCTATTTGTTGTTTTGCATTTGGGGGGGGGAGGGTACATGTGCCAAGTGTGTGGGACCACCAACATGTGTCTGCTTTGTGTCATCCACAGATGACGGAGCTGGGCCATCATCTGTCAGCGTGCATTCCACCCCATCCCCCCCACGCCATCGTGTGCCCGAGCCACTGGGTGGTGAAGAGGTTGTGGAGGAGGAGAGTGGCCACACCACACCTGCCGAGGTGGTTGTAGAGGAGCCTGCTGTGGCAGAGCAGGACTTTACCTTAGTTTTGTCTGTCTCCTCCCCTTCTCCTGGGCCGTCTGTCGTCCCCTCCCCCATCCTTGGAAGCCCCTCAAGGGCGACTCCTTCCCCCTGAGGACAACCATCTTCTGGCCCCAGGAAGGCGACCCAGAAGACCAGGGGGGTGTCTGATGGTGTCCAGGACCAGTTGGCGAGGGATCACGCCAGGCAGACGGAACAGATGGGGGCCATAGTTGGGCACTTACAGAAAGTGTCTGACAGCCTGGGCTCCGTTGCCAACCTCAGCAACGCAGTGCAGGATGTAAGCTGCAACTGCGCAGCAGTGGTCACCACTTTGGGGGAGGTGCAGGGGGATATTCGGCACCTTACTGCAGCCGTCCAGGCCAACAGTGCTGCCATCTGGGACCAGGGGAGGCTGAGTCGGCGGGCCCAGCATTATCAGGTCACCCGTCAGCTCCGGATGCAGGCCCAGACGAACTCCTACCTTGGACGGATAGCCAGGGCCTTGGAGGGCATGCAGGCCACACCTGCCAGGAGTGGCCCACCTGGGGATCAGCCACCTCCAGATGCCCCCCAACCCCCACCCACTCCATCCAGGCAGCTGAGGAGCCAGAGAGGGGCCCCCAGAAGAAGCCCCCGGCATCCCCGATGAGGCCTTTTTTTTTTTTCTTGTTTTATATTTTTTGTTTGGACATACTCAGGTCATGAGTTTTTTTTTTCATTTTTCTCAGGTTATGAGATTTTGTTTATTTTATTTATCAGGATATGATATTTTTAATTTCTTTTTGTACTGCACACAGTCAGGAGTGCAGGGGACAGTGTGAATGGTGTGTGAATGTGAGGGGGTGGCACTCCTGAAAGTAAGGGGTGTCACCCTCGGCCGTGGTGGTGAAGTTAACCCCACGGCTGTATGAATGAAGTGTGAAAGGTGTATGAATGGACAGTGACATCATTGGGGCCTTGACGCGGCGTTACTGCTCCCAACTCCTACATGCTGGACTTGGGCTAATCCAATGTGATGTGCATGTGGTGTGTGTGATCTAGGGACATCAGTGGTGTACATGCGTGCACTGTCTGTGTTATTAATGTTTTGGTTTAGTGTCCAAAGATGCCTACGGCGAGGACCCTCCTGACTGCTCTTCCATCAGCAGACTGGGTGTCCTCTGGCAGGTGGGGACTGTGTGGGTCGGGGGTCAGGTCATCACGTATGTCAATATGCAGGCCTTTTTTCATAGCAAAGTTATGTAGTATGCAACATGCACCGATGATCTGACACACAAAGGTAGGGGAATACAATAGGGTCCCCCCAGACTTATCCAGGCATCGGAAACGGGACTTCAGGAGCCCGAATGTTTGCTCCACCACTGCACGGGTTTTGATGTGTGCTTCATTGTATTTTCTCTCTCCTCTGGTTTGGGGGTTCCGGAAAGGAGTCATTAGATGGGGTCCCAGTGCATATGCAGAGTCACCTGGAAGGGAAAAGACAGGAGAATGTTAGTCATGCATGTGCGACTTCTGTTGTGCATCACGGGAGGGGATAGTCATGCCTGACTCCCTTGTCACTCACCAACCAGCCAGCTGTCCCCATACATGTTCTGGTTAAATTCTGCTGGGATGGGGCTCTGATTGTATATGAAGCTGTCATGGCTGGACCCGGGGTGTTTGGCACGGACGTGCCATATGAGGCGTTGGGCATCAGCTATCACCTGTACGTTGATGGAATGCCAATGCTTCCGATTGCGGTATATGTGCTCTGTGGCACTGGGGGGCTGTAGGGCCACATGTGTGCAATCAATGGCCCCCACAGTGCGAGGGAATCTGGCAATGTTGTAGAAATCTGTCATTGCCTTCTGCCGCAGCTCCTCAGTGGTGGGTCTGATGAACTGGTTGGACATGCGTCTGAGGATTGCAGGGACAACCTGGTGCACACATCTGCTCACAGAGGACTGTGACATCCCAGCCACCACTCCACTTGTACGCTGGAATGTTCCACTTGCAAGGAAATGAAGTGTTGCCAGGACCATCACCAGTGGCTGCACTGCTTGTGAGCGGTGTGTCTTGCTGGTGATGTCATCCTGCAGGGTTGTGGTTAGTTCAAGTATTGCATCTGGGCTGAATCTGAAGAGGCGATACACCTCCTCATCCCCCATGCCAAAGAGGTTCATACGAGTGCGGTATATCCTCTCACGTGGCCGCCTTCTTGGTTCCAGGGGACCCATCAGTAGTTCTAGGACCACAATTGCCCCTGGCATGTTGGCACACAGAGGTGTTGTCCTTGCAAGTGTTGTTGTTCAGCAAGCTCCTATCGTCGGTAACGCTGCTGTAGCTGCTCTCCTGCTGACCTGTGACCATCTGGAGTAAAGATAAAGCAGCCTTTTGTAGAAATAACTTTGCGCCGGACGGACCAGATACGCGCGGCGCATGTAGCCAGCGTATGGTGCTAATCCGTTCGCGAATTTGGAAATCTCCCTCATTTGCATATTTGCAGGGGAAATCAATGGGCGCGACTGATGCGCCCAGCGAAAATAAGCGCTGACGATACTCTGGCGTCGGAACGTTCCGCCGGTCGCAAATGACCCGTTATTGGGCGCATCTAGTTTGGTGGGTACGGGCACATAGAAACGACGGCGCATCATCACAGTTACGCAGCGCATATCCAAATACTCCAGCGCAAGTGTTCGTGAATCTGGCCCATAGTGTGTACAAGTTTGAGCTTAGTCAGGTTTTTATGTCTTTGTTGTTCCTCATATATAAACACTCCGGAAGCTCCCTCTTAGTAGGACTTAATTCAAGTTTACCCTTTTGGAATAATCCTTTTTTTTTTCTCTTTTCCCATCCTGTCTTTAGAATACATTTTAAAGCTTATTTTAATGATTGGGAAATTAAGCAATTTTCTTTCCTTTAACTCTTAGGCCTCGTACACACGATCGGACATATCCGATGAAAACGGTCCGCGGACCATTTCCATCGGATATGTCCGATCGGGAGTTTGATCCGATGGCGTGTACACACCATCGGATCAAATTCCCCGCCGCCGGACGGCGCGGTGACGTGGCGGTGACGCGGCGGTGACGTTGACGCCGCCACGGCACCGCCACGTCACCGCACCAGGAAGTTAAACACTTCCGTGCATGCGCCGAATCCATTCGGCGGCGGCGCGGCGGCGGTGGGGGACGACATGTCTGCTGGTAAGTGTACTAACCAGCAGACATGTCGGGCGGACAGATTCCCACCGGATAGATTTCAAAGCATGCTTTGAAATCTGTCGGGTGGAGAAATCTGTCCGCTAGCCCATACACACGAGCGGAGATGTCTGCTGAAACGGTCCATCGGACCGTTTTCAGCGGACATATCCCCTCGTGTGTACGAGGCCTTACGCGTACACACAACCATTTTTCATGATGAGAAGAAAGCCATTTTTTTATTTGGTCGTGAAAAACGGCCGTGTGTAGGCTCCATAGCATTTTTGGCGATGAGAAAAATTACTATTAAAAATGTAGAACCTGCTCTATTTTTTCTTGTCGTTTTTCACGCCGTCATTTTTCTCATCGTGAAAAACGGACGTGTGTAGGCGCCAGAGCATTTTTCGCGACAAGAAAAATGGACATTAAAAATTTAGAACCTGCTCTTGTGTGTAGGCTTTTAACGATGGGGGAAAAAACGTGCATGCTCAGAAGCAAGTTATGAGAAGGGAAATTTGCATAATCGGACCAAAGGGTGGCACCATTTGAATGGTACTTCCCCTTTATAGTGCCGTCATACGTGTTGTGCGTTGTTGTGCGCTTTGCTCGCATTTATCATGATTTCATGCTTTCATGCTGAAAATTAGAAAAGTGACCTAATGTCAGATGTCAGTTGCTCTCTGTTCCGGTTCTTTCACCAACAGAGAAAATGAAGAAAATGAGGCCGGGCTTGAGGATTTCCATCTTCTACCATGTGATGATTCTGACAGCGAAGAGCTTGCAGAAATTGAAAGTGGTGCAGAAGATGAAGAGGAGGAAGTGAAGGAGGAAGTAAAGGTGGAAATGGCAGTGAAGGAGGAGGATGACGCCCTGCAGGATGAGGCGTCTGCTGTGCTGGCGGGGAGCGATTCCGAAAAGTGCTCCTACCCCCTGGGTTATGTAAAGAGACAAGCGCTGTACGCCTGCAGTACCTGCACCCCGGATAAAGAGGAGCCTGCTGGGATATGTTTGGCCTGTGCATACAAGTGTCATGAAGGCCACGACCTGTATGAGCTCTACACCAAGAGGAACTTTCGCTGTGATAGTGGAAATGCCAAATTTAAACAGCTGGAGTGCAAGTTATATCCGGATAAAGAGAAGAAAAACCTGGCTAATAATACTGTACAATGACAATTTCTTTGGCATGTACTGTACATGTAAGAGACCGTACCCCGATCCTGAGGATGAGACCCCAGATGAGATGATCCAGTGTGTGGTGTGTGAGGACTGGTTTCATGGTCGGCACCTAGGGGCAGTTCCATCGGAGCACGTTGAGTTTCATGAGATGGTGTGCCAGTGCTGTATGGATCACTGTTCATTTCTTTGGGCCTACTCTGCCAAGTTAGGAGTTCCTGGTGTCACCAAGATTACCAAAGCAGAAACGGAACATGAAGATGTTAAAGTTGATGATTGTCCTACGGAAACAGCCAACACTCAGAATGGACTAACAATAAATAATGAAGAATGTGGAAGATAACGACGATGAGGAGGAGGCAATGCTAAATCTGAAGGACTTTATGGAAAATGAAGCTGAACTTTCTGGAAGTGATGTTGAAAGTGAAATCGCTGACCGCTTCAGGGCAAATGAAGTGGCTGAAGTGCAGGAAGTAGGGGTTTGCTCATCTTCAGTTCTCAGTCAGTTGCTTGATGGAAATAAAGCTGAAAAACTTAATTCTGACACTGCACTAAATGATGTAGAAAAAGTGTGTCCAATATCCACTGAGCCTTGTGAATGTAGTAAGGCAGGTGATATTCATGACTCTCCCATAATTGATGATCAGCAGAGCAAGGTCATTGAGGAATCTGAATTGCAAGAAATATGCACCCAGACTGAAGCTATTTTTGCCTCTGTGAATTATTTGCTTGTTGAAGAGCAGTGTGTTAATTTTTATGTTAATGAAATCGGATTTGAATATAAAGGTAATGTCACATCCTGTGAAACCCAGTCTTTAGAAAGTGTTCTGTCAGAGCAAGTAACGCAGGATAATACTTTGGACTTGACTACCAAGATTCCTTGGGAAGTAAAATCTATTTTTCAAAGTGTAGAATCTGTAATGGCAGGTGAGCCCTCTGAACATTGTGAAACCTCCATCACTGAAGTGGTCAGAGAGGCTAAATGTACTAATTTAATGGATGCTTTTTCCAAATGTCTTGAAAGGAATCAAGAATATGAGAATTTGTGTCCAATAGTCGATGGTTTCAAAGAAACAAATACTAAAACATTTTTGGGAGACTATGAGGCAAAGATAGTTGAACAACAGTTCTTCAGGGATGGAGCTATCGAGGGGAAACCGTTGTGTCCATTGAAAAACCAATTAAGGTTTTGCATGGTTTACAACTGAAAATGAGTATATTACAGAGCAAGGAACACCCTCAGCTGAAATTTGAAGACCAATAGGAGAATAAATAGGTGGTTCCTGGCCCTTCAGGAATTTAGTTTTGTCGTAACGCATCGCCCCGGTGTTAAAATGGGGAATGCAGATGGTTTGTCCCGAGTGCATGCGTGCCTGCGTGCCTGGCAACCTGTGTCCCAACCCTAGGGTTTAAACAAGAGGAAGGGTATGTGACAGGAAGTCAGACGGGAGATACTTTTCTGCCTTGTTTAGACAATACACCAATTATTATTGGACGTCGGCTGCAGAGATGGCCAGAAAGGTTTGGGGCATTAAAAGGTTTCAGCTGTTCAGAATTAAGCAGTTAAAGCCCCTATAAAGACAGCCTAAGGATGACGACTGATTGCTGCATCCTGAGGCTTTGGGGAGTTAAGGAGCAGTCACAAACAGTACTGAAGAGGTGAGGATATTTCTGTGTGAGAAATATCAAAGACACTTTTTGTTTTCTGCTGTAGGACCAGCAGTGTCTGCCCAGCAGTAGGCTGTGCCAGACTCCACAGGTAGGTTCCTGTGTTGGGAAGGTAGACGCCCCAAGTGGCAAGGGTTTATTTTATGTTTTGTTTATGCTTGCATGTGTATCCAGCAATATGGAAAAATAAACCATATAATTTGTTTTTAATCATCCTCAACTGCCTTTTTGTACAGTTTTTGTACAGTTCAGAGTGTAGCGAATCGCCGTACCTGTACATTGGCTCCTTAAAATGTCATAACAGGCGCTGCACGGCAGGGAACCCAAAGCGCATGGCCGGTGGGTGATTGTGGGCATGAGTGCCAGAACGTTTAAAAAGGAAAAGAGAGACAGATCTGCTGTTCCTAGTAATTAGGAACAGTGATATGTCTCCTCCTCCAGTCAGTACACTTCCCTTACAGAAACACACACACTAGGGAACACGTTAAACCCCTACAACGCCCCCTAGTGTTAACCCCCTCCCTGCCTGTGATGCTTATACTTTAATCAGTGCTTTTTTATAGCACTGATCACTGTATATATGTCAATGGTCACAAAAAAGTGTCAAAAGTGTCCGATCTGTCTGCCGTAAAGTCGCAGCACCGCTAAAAATCGCAGATCGCCGCCATTACTAGTAATAAAGATAAAAATTTCATAAATCTATCCCTTATTTTTTAGACGCTATGGCCCAGATTCACAGAGCGATTACGCCTGCGCAACAGGAGATGCGCGTGCGTAAGTCTAAATGTGCGCGTGCGTTTCGTTGCGTGGCATCCCCAGAACGAGATACGCCAAAAATCTACTTTTTTTTGTCCCGCGTAATTTCGTTAGACTGGCGCATCCTTCCGCGCAAAAGTGCGATAGACACACCATTGATTTGCTAGTCAAATATGCTAATGAGGGAGTTGCGGGGATCCACAAAAAAACGTTGTTGCTGCGCAGGCTACGCGGTGTGCGCAACAGCAAAATGTTCTGTCTAAAATTAGAGCACATAAAAGGTGGTCTAAAATTTGAAAAAACGTCTACATCTCACAGAAAGCAACACCGTTAGTGAGGAGCAGACCACACACACGTGTTGCACTACAATTTGACTGCCAACATGCCAGGGGCATCGTTGCTCATAGCTGCACTACTGACTTTAGATGAGCAAAGAAGGAGGAGGGCACGGAGGATGGCATGGAGGATGGCACGGGAGAGGATATACCGCACACGCATAGACCTGTTTGGTATGAGTGATTCTGAGGTGTTTCGCATCTTCAGATTCACCCCTCATGCCATCCTGGAATTAACCACAACCCTGCAGGAGGACATCACCAGCCCAACACACCGCTCACATGCAGTGCAGCCACTGGTCAAGGTACTGGCAACACTCCATGTCCTTGCCAGTGGCTCTTTTCAGCGTACAAGTGGAGTGGTGGCTGGGATGTCACAATCCTCCATGAGCAGATGTGTGCACCAGGTTGTCCCTGCAATCCTCAGACGCATGGCCAACCAAATCATTAAACCCACCACTGAGGAGCTGCGACTGAAGGCAATGACAGATTTCTACAGAATTGCCAGGTTCCCACGCACCATCGGAGCCATTGATTGCACACATGTGGCACTACAGCCCCCCCTGGAGACAGAGCACATGTACAGCAATCGGAAGCATTGGCACTCCATCAACGTACAGGTGATAGTTGATGCCCAAGGCCTCATATGGCACGTCCGTGCCAAACACCCAGGGTCCAGCCATGACAGCTACATATACAATCAATGCCACATCCGAATGGAATTCGATCAGAACGTGTATGGGAACACCTGGCTGGTTGGTGAGTGACATGGGAGTCAGGCATGACTATCCCCTCCCGTGATGCACACCTCACAAGTGGCACATGCATGACTAACATGCTCCTGTCTTTTCCCTTACAGGTGACTCTGCATATCCACTGGGACCCCATCTCATGACTCCTATCCGAAACCCCCAAACACCAGGAGAGGAAAGATACAATCAAGCACACATCAAAACCCGAGCAGTGGTGGAGCGCACCTTTGGCCTCCTGAAGTCACGTTTCCGATGCCTGGATAAGTCTGGGGGTACACTGTTGTATTCCCCAAACTTCGTGTGTCATATCATCGGTGCATGTTGCATGCTGCACAATTTCGCAGTGAGGAAGGGCCTGCAGATTGAGCTACGTGATTACCTGACCCCCCAACCAGACAATCAACCCGTAACCGAGGATACCCCGTCTTCTGATGGAAGAGCAGTCAGGAGGCAGCTCATATTGGGCATCTTTGCACGTTAAACACACACATTAATCATGGCACAATGAGAATGCATGCATGCACACCACTGTGGTCCCTAGCACACACACCCCACATCCTCATCAAATTGGATTGGCACCAGTCCACCATGCAGGACTGGTGAGCAGTAACGCCACGTCAAGGCTCCAATTATGTCACTGAACATTCATACACCAATCACACGGACCTGAGGATCACTTCTCCCTGGTCCTGGGGAACCCTTCTCCACCAAAATTGAGGATGACACCCCTTTTCCAGCAGGAATGTCACCCCCACATTCAAACAGCATGCACAACCCAAAACTTAAAAAAAATTTCAGCAACAAAAAAAAAAAAAAATGCAAAAAATGTCAGCAAAAAAAAAAAAATGTCAGCAAAAAAAAAAAATGCAAAAAATGTCAGCAAAAAAAAAAAAAATGCAAAAAATGTCAGCAAAAAAAAAAAAATGCAAAAAATGTCAGCAAAAAAAAAAAAAATGCAAAAAATGTCAGCAAAAAAAATAAAAAAGGGGGAAAAATAAATTATTGCCCTCTGCGTGAGCCACGCCTGGGGCGCCCCCGGCCACGGCCCCGGCCCCTCAGGGGAGACTCATGGGGGAGGGGCAAACCCGGGGAAGGAGGAGCAGCCCCCGATCTCTGCCCACCTGGCGGCCTGCCCTCCAAGGCCACGGCAATTCTGTCCAGGGCAGCACCAAGTGTTGCCGTGTTGGCCTGGATAGCCTGGGTAAGGGCCCTCACATCCTGCCCAACGCCTGCTGATGTAGTCTGCAGTTCGTTTAGGCAGGTTGTGAAAGCCCGGGAGTGGGAGTCCAGGTTACCCAGCGTATCCTTGATGGAGGACAGGCTCTCCTCCATCCGCCCCAAAGTCTGGCTGACCTGTCCCATATGGCGGGTCTGGAGGGCCTGGTCCCTTCTCAGAGTGGCGGGCAGGAGATTGGGCGCCCCCCTGGTGCTCTGGGATGAAATCCTGCCTCCAGCTGATGGTTGTGGCCGGGGAGAAGGGGAGGCCCTTGTGAGGGGAGCCATGTTGGGGGAGGAGGGGGGGGCTCCCCCTTAGGGAGGGCAGGCTTCTGTCAGCCAGAGGGGAAGAGTGCGCAAAAACCAATCGTCCAGTGCCTGACTCCTCCTCCTCATGATTATCCTCCTCCTCATGATTCCCCTCCTCCTCATGATTCCCCTCCTCCTCATGATTCCCCTCCTCCTCATGATTCCCCTCCTCCTCTTGAACCTCCTCCGCGGACTCCGGCCTTGTTGGGGGGCCTCATTAGGCTGCTGTCATGGGGTTGGTGCGGTCAGCCCAGATGGCCCTGCACCCTCCTGCACATCTGTGGATGACACAAAACATTCACAGGTTGGAGGATCCACACACTTGCCACATATTCCCTTTCACCCCCTCCCCCACACATGCTACACACCTGATAGAAAAAAAAACCTTACCTGGCACCACGGGGACCGGACTTGTGTCAAAGCCTGGCAGGCCCTCCACTTCATGCCGGTGAAAGGTCAGGGCCACCGCACGCTCCGTCGCTGTCAGACTAATACGGCATGGTGGGCCCCCTCCTGTGCCCCTGGCATGGGCATGCATTGCGGCCAGTTTCTTTTTGACCAGACGCCGGAGGTCGTTGATTTTTTTGTCAATCCCAGACCTGGTCCGTGTCTCCCGCTCCCCCGATGAATTGACCTGCTCAGTGATCCTATCCAAAATCTCCCTCCTCCTGGCCGGGGTGGTGTTGGCACTCTCTGGGTCGTGGAGGTAACGCCCATACTCGCTAATGGCCCGGGCAAGAATTCTTTTTTCCCCCACAGTAAAATTCAGCTTTCGTTTTCTCTCAGTCATACTTCCAAAAACAATCAGTCCCAGTCAACAAAATTTACTCACACAAACAAGCACAAACAATCAAGCAAGAACACACACAGAGAGAAAACTACTCAGCAAGAAACTGTCACAAAACAATATAAACAAAAAAAACAGCAAGAAAAAAAACCAACAGAAATATATCAATCAAACAAACAGTCTCTCAAACACTTATCAAAAAACACTTTCACAAATATACCAACAAGCACTTGATCACACAGAACACTAATCTGACAACTACAAGACACACTGCAACGAACAACAGGAACAAAAGCACTTGGTTAAATGGGAAGGGACACAAAGGGATGTACTTTTGCAATGCAAGTGCGTTTGTGTGTGTCTATTTATGCTGTCTGCGTAGTTCACAACGTTGCCCTAGTCCATTTCCAATTTCACTGATTGCGCCGCTCCCGAGTTGTGAGCATGCGCACAGCGGAGCTGACATGGTCTCCTTCACGCGCGCATGCGCGAGCCGGCCGGCCCTTCATTTGCATGGGGTCACGGCTCATTTCAATGTAACACGCCCACGTCCCTCCCAATTTGTATTACTTCTCCTTACGCCTCAGAAAAAACGTTACGCTTGCTCAATTTCCTGTGCAAAAGCTACGAGAATAGGGTGATTACGCGGCAAAATTGCGCAAGTCTAACGTTAAGGCGGTGCGCTACGCCGGTCCAATAATGCGCAGATGTACCTGAATCTGGGCCTATAACTTTTGTACAAACCAATCAATATACGCTTATTTCGATTTTGTTTACCATACAAATTGTTCTAAACTGATGAATAAATGTGTTTGTTTTTAAAACAAATTGGGATATTTATTATAGCAAAAGTAAAAAATGTTGCTTTTATTTTCATAATTGATGGGGTTTTTTTGGTGGACAGTGCTCAATGGACTGAACATGAAATTTGTGAAAAGGTCGTAAGGCCATGAGTAAAGGCAATGTTTTATTCCATCAATAAACAAAGTCATTGATATACGATTGAAATGAAAATTAAATAAAATAAAAAGAGCCAACGATACCACTATAGATGCCAAGGGCATTGAAAGGTTAACACCTTCCGAAGGGCCAGCTGGTGGAGCATGGAGGGGAACCAATGTCCCTCATTTTGGTCTGATCTATATAGTTGTAAATAAAAAGCACATTTTATCTTCCAAAAAGTCTTTCCCAGTGCTAAACCTTTCATCCAATTTTTAAATTGCCGCATTTGTAAATATAAAAAGCCAATATAAAGGAATAGTAGTGGAAAAAAAAAGCCCTTGTGGGTTTGACAGGGGGCATGTCCTATGCCTATATACATTTGCTAGTAGGTGTCCCTCATTCCCATCTCAAAATGTTGGGAGGTATGCAATATCACATACCACTATTTTTTTAGGTCCACCACACACAAAGAGAGCTCACCACACACAATTCATGTTTTGCTGTTGCTGGCTGCTGCTTGAAGGCTTCATTAGACTGGCTACTTCGGCTACCTTTCTCTAGAAAAAGACAATGACATAAATCACAATGCATCATTATTTTGGGCCTTGAGGTCAATCTGTCATGATTAAAATGATATAGGCTGCCATTGCTGGCCATTTAAAAAAATGCTAGTTGCTTGGCTGTGTTTTCCCTCAATGTTTCTTAGAGACAGAAAAGCATTAGAATTCCCTATTGCTATATTTGTTCTAGGTCAAAGACTTGGAAGGCATTGCCATCTAAAATTGGCCAGAGAACTAATATTCTGAAAGGAGAAGTCATCAATGGCAACTCCTATTCTATTCCCACTACACAGTCACTTTAAGGCCTTAGAAGTGTTTAGAAATTCAGTACACAAATAGCTATATGACTTCAGTTCTGTTGGAAGGCAACATGAGTTAATGTCCTATTTCTGGAGTGTCCACATATCTGTTTTCTTGTATTTTAAATATTTATTGAGATTTTGCAAGATTACAAGAAGATAATAAGGCAATCAGTGAACATATCATAAGGATGACAACATATAACCTCGTCCATGAGATCACCCCCAAACCAACACATGCTCCAAAAAAAAAAAAAAAATGAGGTCAGGTACGCGCAAATTTGCTTAGCTAATTTCAGTAACAGGGGTTGAAAAAACTTGAGGATCACAAAAAAAAAAAGTCCAAGAGCCAGTAGAGGAGAGAAAACTCAAACCTCCCCTGGCTCTAGCAAATAGTGTCAAAGACCCACAGTACTTAAAACACATAACAAAACTGTAACTGAGGAACATCAACAGTAGTACCATTGAGGGTACAGGTTTGCCTCATGTGCTGAAGTAGCTAACCAAAAATTAAAGAACAAGAGAATAGGAATATAACAGCAGAGAGAGAAGAGGTGGAGGGACAGAAAAGAGAAAGAGGGTAAGGAGGTACACGGAAGGCCAAGGACTAAACGGGGACGTATACTAAGAAGTGGAAAGAAAGCCCAAATCTCTGATGAGCAACGGAACGTGATCTAAGTTGGACTCCAGAATAGGAAGCCCAAAGTTCCCAGATGAGCTTGAATTTGTCCACAGTATCAAGGATAATGTTGGAGATCTTCTCATTCGACATTATCCATGATATTTTTCTTTTGGCCATTTGAAAAGAGACTGATGGAGACTTCCAGGCTCTGGCAATAGTCATCTTGGCTCCTAGAAGGATGAAGTGAATCAGAGTCTGGGTACTTTTGGGGGTTTTCGGGACGGGTTTATTAAGTAAGGCAATAGCAGGATCCCGAGCTACCCCTACCCCCGTGATCTTCCGAATCAGGTTAAAAATTTTGTACCAAAAAGATCTGATTCTAGGGCATTCCCAAAGAATGTGGGGAAGAGAGCCCAAGAGACCACAGCCCCGAAAACAGAGGGGGGAGGATTGTGGATACAATTTTACAAGGCGGGTGGGTACTAAGTACCAGCGAGTTATGATCTTAAGACTTGCTTCTGCCAACGATACATTCAGGATGCCCTTAAAAGATCGCGCAAAATTTGAGTGCCACAAATCCAACGTCCAATCAAGGTCTAGGTCCCGTTCCCAACTCCTCATATAAAGCATAGAAATAAGGTCTAATGCGCTACTGTGAGTATACAGATGTGTAATAGGATGGCATCAACAGGTCTGAGGCAGCTATATCTAAAGTGTCCACAATACACAAATAATAGAGTCAAAAAACGTAAATAGTGATAAGCGCTTCAAGTATGTGATGCGTGAGCACTGCACAAATACATATAAATGATACAAATGAGTGAATGTAATAACAACTAAATAGCTAGAAAAATGTGCATGAATCCAACTCTAAGGCCTCGTACACACGAGGCAATAGATTTGTTCAAAACGGTCTGTCCGACCGATTTGAACAAATCTGTCTGTTTATATTTTGGTTTGCTCGCGTGTACACACGAGCAAACCAAAATCCCCGCCAGCAGACGGCGCGCTGATGTGTCGGTGACGTGGCGGTGACGTTGACGCCGCCACGTCACCGCACCAGGAAGTAAAACACTTTCGCGCATGCGCCGAATCCATTCGGCGCCGGTGCGAGACGACATGTCTGCTGGTAAGTGTACTAACCAGCAGACATGTCGGGCGGACGGGTTCCCACCCGATAGATTTCAAAGCATGCTTTGAAATCTGTCGGGTGGCCAAATCCGTCGGCTCGCCCGTACACACGATCGAATCTGTCTGCTGGGACGGTCTAGCAGACCGTTTCCAGCAGACAGATTTGATCGTGTGTACGCGGCCTTAGGCGGTGAGATGATAGGCTGGGTGGTAGAATGGTTGGGATCTTCACTCTGGATGCTGTTCTATACCTAGGTATCCACAAGGGTGTTGTAGTTCCCTTTCCTTGAGGGTGCTATATGTGAGCATATAGTGTGGGTCATCCAGGATCCGAGGTCTCGCTTTTCCAAATGGGTTCCCTATCACTGGTCCGCGTTGCTGGGATGTTCTGGGCTCGGCGATCCACAGGGGAGATGTAGTGGGTATGGGGGAAGATAAAGCAAATGCCTCCAATAGTGAAGTAGGTTTTGTACCAGCGAAAATGATTTATTAAGTAAAAGATGTAAACGAAGATAAAATTCAATTCAAGCTAATGCAAACAGCCGAGACGGAGCGATCGTGCTTCTGCCTACATTCTATTGGCCTCCGGCTTGTGCGGGTGTGGCGTGGTCTCGACTTCCCTACGGCGTTACGTCACGTGCCTCGTGACTTCATCAGGGGAACCCTATTGGTTGTCGGGCCATAGCTTAAATCGACTGCAAACCAGATGTAAACACGCCGCCATTTTCTTGAAGTCCCGTTCTTAGGACAGTGTGGGCTATGGTGGGGCCATACATAGACTTGACAGAAATTAAAAATAGAGGTACAAAATATTTATGTAGTTAAAATGTGTGTGTACTAGGTGTGTAATGGACGGCTCAGTGTATAGTCCCATCGAAGATCCCAGGATATCATATTGTATTTTGGGTACAACTGATCGGAGTGTCTGTGTGGAGGATGGACATCTCCATACAGATGCTGTATGGTTCCTATATTGGGCCAATATTAGAGAATGTATATTCTTATAGAGAATAGTGAACCCCTAAATTTGAGGTGATACTGGGATCACCCTTCCTAAAAAAGCCAATAAATAATGGATAAAATGCATGATTACGAATAACAATAAATAAAATGAAAATACAAAGTAAAATGTTCTATTAGTAAATAAAATCAGCCACTATGGCCACTGAAGCAATAGTGTTGATGACCATATCTCTGATCATAACTACCTGGTGAACTGACCTAATAGGTAGACTCAATAAGTGCATGGGTGTGCAGACTATTGAATATGATATCTGAACATTTATATGTCTCGATTATGTGGATCGGCGTGGGGGAGGGGGGTCATTGAGCTGGTGTGTGCCACCGACACCCTCCCAAGCCCGAGGCCACCAGATAAGAGTCAGATACATTAAAATGATGTAGTAACAATCTATGCGTCAGAGAATACTGAATAACATAGTAATCTAAAATACCACTATAAACCTAGGACCATAAAAGTTATAAAACATATGAAATATTAAAAGTTATTTAAAAACCAATTCAGATCAAAGTCCACATTCAAGCCCCCTGGGGTCAGAGTATTGAGGGTGTGTATCCAGCGTGATTCTTTCTGGCTAATAACACGTATTTTGTGACTACCTCTTCAAGATGCTTTAAATTTCTCAATGCCCCAGAATTGCAATGTAGTAGGGTCTTCATTACGCACCTTTGAAAAATGACGTGATACGCTATGTTTAGTATACCCATTGGTTATATTGCGTATGTGTTCTTCTATTCTCAGTTTTAACTTTCTTTTTGTTCTGCCCACATATTGCAGTTTACAGTCACACTGGAGCACATAAATGACTAATTTAGTGTGACATCCAATAAATTCTCTAATTTGGTGTGTATGCCCTGTGTTTGTGCTGATGAAGTCTAATCTTTTGCCTTGGAATAATTTAGCATGCCTGCAGGGGTAAGATCCTTTACCATCAAAAAAGGAGAACATCGGTTTCGGGGGTGGAGCAATTACAGATTTCACCAATAAATCTCTTAGGCCTCGTACACACGAGGGGATATGTCCGCTGAAAACGGTCCGATGGTCCGTTTCAGCAGACATCTCCGATCGTGTGTATGGGCTAGCGGACAGATTTGTCCACCCGACAGATTTCAAAGCATGCTTTGAAATCTATCGGGTGGAATCCGTCCGCCCGACATGTCTGCTGGTTAGTACACTTACCAGCAGACATGTCGTCCCGCACCGCCGCTGCGCCGCCGCCGAATGGATTCGGCGCATGCGCGGAAGTGTTTTACTTCCTGGTGCGGTGACGTGGCGGCGTCAACGTCACCGCCACGTCACCGCGCCGTCCGCCGGCGGGGAATTTGATCCGATGGTGTGTACACGCCATCGGATCAAACTCCTGATCGGAAATATCCGATGGAAATGGTCCGCGGACCGTTTTCATTGGATATGTCCGATCGTGTGTACGAGGCCTTAGAGTGGGAGCCCTCTTATAAATTATTCTAGGTTTAGTGGGGAGTATTGTTTTTAGATCTTTGTCTCCAAGTAGTACATGCCAATGTCGTTGGATAAGTTGATTTAAATCCTTATGTTGAACATTGTAATCTAATATAAGACTGGGTACTACTTCCTTGAGGTTCTCTTTGTCTTTTGTCTTATTTTCTAGCATGGGTTTTCTATCTAGGACTTGTACATTCCGGATTTGTTCTTCTATCCAGGATGTTTCGTAGCCTTTTTCTTCAAACCTTTTCCCAATGAAGTTGGCCTGTTCTTTAAAATCCTCCTCCTTGGTGCACTTTCTTTTTAATCTGATGAGTTGGCTTTTTGGAATGTTGTAGAGCCATATTTATATTCACTCATTTGTATCATTTATATGTATTTGTGCAGTGCTCACGCATCACATATTTGAAGCGCTTATCACTATCCTCAAATAAAGCGCTTTCTCCAAAGGCTCAGCTAAAGCCGAGTAGATAAGAGAAATACCTCCACTCGTGTCCATGGCTGAGGAACACCATTGTTCATACGGGATCACCAACGGTGGGCCCAAACAAGTTCTTTTAATCTGGTTCAGGGGGCATTTGAGTCTAGAAATGCAGTATCCCAGAGTGAGAGGACCATTCGAGTTAAAAAAGTGGCCTATTCTGTAAAGGCCTTTATCCAGCCACAATCAGAAGAAGAGGTTTGGACAGCCGCACTCAAAAATAGGTAAAATTCAAAAATAGCCCTTTATTGTGGTAAAATAAATGGATGCACTACAAAGAAAGCATACAGTGGGAACAAAAAACAGCTGACGCGTTTCGCATTGAGCTTCAATGCTTAGTCATAGCTATACACACTCTAAATAAAACAATGCCTATATATATGTATATGTGCAGGATATCCAGCCACCACTTAAAGGCGATGATGTCCATCCCTGGGGGAAACTGGGGATTACGAAAGATGTGGGCCAGAGGGCGCCAGTGGGTCGTAAGGGGTTTCAGTTTGTGTAAGGAGTCACATAAAGTCATAGAGTGGGACAGTGTGGGAGCTAGGATTGGGGGTCGCCGTTTGGGATGGCTCCAGAGTAAGAAGTCCAGGGTATAACCAGAAGTCGCCTCTCTTTCCATGGAGACCCAATCGGGTTTAGGTCCTTTCAAGTAAATAACAGAGAACTGACTAAGTTGGGCTGCCCGATAATACCACCAAAGATTGGGTAGACCTAAGCCTCCCTTCATCCTGAGTCTAAAGAGGACGGTCTTCGAGAACCGATGTCCCCCTTTATCCCAGATGAAATGGAGAATTGCAGATTGTAGGGTGCAAATGTAGGATTTAGTAACAGGAATAGGTAAGGATCGGAAAAGGTACAGGATTCTAGGGAGGAGGGTCATCTTAACTGCATTAATGCGACCCAGCCAGGACAACTTGTAAAGGGACCATTGGCGCAGATCTTCCGTAGGTTTTTTGACCATGGGGGGGTAGTTATGTTTGTGAAGCAGTTCAATGCGTGTGTGTGGTGAGATTTATGCCTAAATAGGGTATGGAAGTGGAGTTCCAGGAGAAGGGAAAGTGGTGTTTCAGATTATCTACCTGATCTTGGGGGGTCGAAATATTAAGGGCTACTGATTTAGTCATGTTTATCGTAAGGCCAGAGATGCTACTAAAGTCTTTAAGGAGTCAGACTACATTGGGGGTTGAGATAAGGGGGGAAGTAATAAAAAGGAGGATGTCATCCGCAAACAAGGCACATTTGTGCGTTGATTGCCCACAACGTACTCCCTGAATGTCTGGGTGGATCCTGATTGCAGCGGCCAAAGTCTCAATGGCCACCGCAAACAAGAGAGGGGATAGGGGGCAACCCTGCCTCGTACCCTTCCTGATGGGGAATTGTTCAGAAAAGTGGCCATGAAGTCTGACCTGTGCTTTAGGTTGGAAATACAGAGCCTCTAAAATGTTTATAAAGTCTAGACCAAAGCCCCATTTCTGGAGCATAGCGAAGAGGTAAGGCCAGGCCACCGAGTCAAACGCTTTTTTTAAATCGATGGAGAGTAATTAGCCTTCTTGGGGTAGCCTGCCATCCCAGCCTGACCTCATAAGGGAGATAACATCCACCAATTAGGAGATCCACACGTAAGAAAGAAGGGAAAATCAGACATCAGTGGCCCAACACCAGTAAAAATAAAGGTTTACCAGAAAGCCTGTGACTATCCCTTTTCAGGAGTAGTCTAAACAGGCATAGCAGGAGATTGTAATCCTCAGAGACAAAGCGGTATCTTCTCCATAGATTAAATGGTAGAATCCACAGCTCCTCTTAGGGTAAAGCAGTACTTTCCAAATGGAACTCACATAGATGCCCCTGATGACGTCATTACGACGAAACAAGGGTCTTGTAATAATTGTTAGAAAAGCCGTTGGGTCCAGGGGCGGAGTCTTTTTTAAGGTCTATAATGACTGCACTGACCTCAGCCACTTGAAATGGGGAGTCTGAAATAGATCGGTGGAAGTCCGAGAGTTTAGGGAGTGGAACATTCTGCAGAAAAGTGTCAAGGTCAGCAGGGCAGGGTTGGTTGTCGGCCGAGTACAGAGTATAGTAGTAGGATTGAAAAGCTTTGAGTATCTTTTCAGGGGTTTTGAGTTAGGAAGCCATTTGAGGCCTTAATCTTAGGAAGGGTAAATGTCCGGAGTCTGGGAGTAAGTTTAGCCACCAACTGTGGGCCAAACTTGTCCGCCCGCATATAGTGTTTGCTATTCATCCATTGCAGGTGTTTAATGCCGAGGATGTGAGAGCCATGTTGAGCGCCACCTTGGCAGAATCAAGCTTGGCAAGGGATGCATGTGAGGGATTCCTTTTGTGATTCATACTAAGGCTTTTAAATTCCCTTTCAAGGTTTATAATGTCTGCTTTATGTTCCCGTCTCAGCTGTGACGGAAGTTGAATGATTTCACCCCTCATCACTGCTTTGTGGGCGCCCCACAGGGAGCTAGGTGAGATGTCATCCTTATTGTTATTCCCGAAGTATTCCTGAATCTCCCTTTCCAACATAGTACAGTGCACTGGGTTGGATAGGAGCGTTGAATTTAGTCGCCATAGGTGGCGCCCTAGTGGGGACACATCGTTGGAAAGCTTCAGAATAACCAAGGAGTGATCTGACCAGGGAACCTCTTGGATGGAGGCATGAGAGGCAGAGTGAATGTCGGAGGAGGGTAGGAAGATATGATCTATTCTGGCGTAAGTTTTATGAGGTCCTGAATAATGTGTATAATCCTTTGCTGATGGATTAAGTTCCCTCCAGGTATCAATGAGGCCTAGAGAGTGGAGGAGGAGGTGCAATGCGGAGGCTCTGCTTAGGTGGCCTTTTGAAGTGGGGTATGCCACGGGCTGATTTGTCTAGGATACTGTCAAACGTGATATTGGAGTCACCGCCTAAAATAACCCTGCCCTCAAAGAGAGGTGAGAGAGTGTGGAGCATGGTGGAAAAGAAGGCAGCTTGGCCTCGATTAGGGGCATAATAAGAGACTAAAGTGAAAATCCTCCCTTCTATCGAGCCCTTGACTAGGATGTAGCGCCCTTCCTTATCTGCTATTGTCAGAGAATGTGTAAAATGTTTATTTTTTTTCCGAAAAAATGATTGCTACCCCCCTTTTTTGGCATCTGCAATCGCCAGGTAAAAGGACAGGTACCCTCGGTGGAGAAAGGAGGGTTTGTAGCTGCTGGGAAAGTGAGTTTCCTGGAGGAAAAGAACATCAAAACCCCTTGAGTAATAACTCTGGAAGGCTTTACATCTTTTGACGGGAGAGTTAAGGCCTAGGTGTTGTGCGAGGCTATCCTAAGGGCAGCATGATTTCCTCTTTAACACTATAATAGTGGGGCTTAACCACCACATCCCTTGGGAGACCATCCTGACGAGGGGGCTGTAGAGCTCTATGGGCCCTATCCAGCTCCAGTTTGTGGTCCGGAATATTTGGGATTACATTTTTGATGAAAAGTTTCACTGTGTCCGGGACATTAGTGATCTCATTGGGTATTCCCCTAATACGAAAATTGTATCTCCAGCTGCGATTTTCCAAATCGTCAATTTTAGCTAGTGCGATTTCAAGTTGGTCTTGCAGAGATTGTATACAGTTTGTGTTTTGGTTGGTACGGGCTGCGGTGTTATCCACAGCCTGTTCAATGACATCTATGTGGGCCCCTATGCTTTGCAGGTCTGCCTTGATAGAGGAGGTGATCTGAGCAGCTGTTTGCATTAGACCTGCTGCTAGCATATTAGAGAAGCAGTTCAATATTTGGGCCATGTCATTTTGATGAGGCTGAGGGAGGGGAGAGGGCAGCTGGAAGCTATGGTGTCCTAAGGGAGATTGCATCATGGGGGGTGTTCAGGATTTCAGCCATCGTTCTGCTCAGTAGCAATTCGGTGGAGGCTGGGGAGGCTAGGTGAGGGGGAGCGTTACTCACAGGAGTTGCCAGCATGAGATGAGTGTGCTGGTTTGGAGATGCGGGATCCGCAATGGAATCCTGGGCCGTTGTATCGCCTCGAGAAAGTGCTGCGGTCACCATCTTGGAGGCTGCGGGGGCCACTAGGCCAAAGTCGAGCTGCCTGCTGATCCCCCTTCTTATCCCCGGATCCCTGCATCCAGAATGGTGCTCTGCACCCTCCACTAACTAATAGTGCCGTCCTCGCGCCGTTCCAATAACGAAAACTAGCCTGGGGGCCTCGTCAGGCTGGGGCGGCATGGAGCTCACGGCTAGAGCGTCTCGCCGGAAGTCCCACGCATGCGCACTCTTCCACACAGCTGTTTTCTATTCCCAAAGTTCAGCCATGTTGATATTTGCCATTCCATGGCTAAAATAATAAAGGTTATTTCCCTGGTTGGTACAGGCAGCTGAATGTCTTGCTCCAGAATGTCTGTTGCTGACAATACTCTGCAAGCAAGCTTAAGATGCTGTCCCTAGTGGCCACTATAATATATTACAAGGACTATCGCTTGGCAATATCTCATTGGACAGAATGAAGATGGGGGTGGTTACGAGTGGGTGTGAATGTTTTGAGTGAAAAGTACACAAAGAAAAAAAGTTTGGGCTCTTTCGCTCCTGACCTGCTGGTGAGAGCCTCGTGAAATCCTGCCTGGGGTCTATGCCATGTGGCCCACAGCTCTCTTAAACATCTGAGACCAGCCAACAAGGAGCCTATCTAGAGGATGTGTTAAATATCTGTGATGTTTTGTTGTTGTTATATGCTCTGTAGATATCTGCTGTGTAGTGTGTGAATATTTCGACTTTCTTGGGAAATAAATAAGATTGTTTTACTAAGCAGATGTGTCTGTCTTCATATCTAACATGATATCATTAGGCCTAGCATACTCTTGATAGACTAGATAATTATAGGGGTATACAAATTAATACATATATGCAATAGTTATATAGGTTACAGTAGAGTGTATATTATTGCATAGTTACTTCAAGTTCTTACTGGTTTACGTCTTTGCCACTAACCATTAAAGGGTTAAAACTAGCACTAAAATCTAGGGTACAAACTAACCTTGGGAGCATTCCTGCATCTATATCCAGATGATCACAATTTCACAAACTTATTTTGAAGCAAATAAGAGGGAATCATAAGCTCCATTAATTAGCGTTATCACTGTATTTCAATGGGCTGGTATACAAACTACACTAACAAGAATCTTTGTAGATATTTTCAAAGGTAGTCCAATTGTAGTGTTTGATGTATAATGCATGCAGATCATTTATCAGTAAGCTAAAGAGTTCCAGGGCAATGAGTCATATTCTCTTTATAAAGATGAAGGGTTAATATCTGAAGTATACTTTTTTGTTGTGTAACCTTTTTTAATACTTTAACTTTTAGTGTTTGCAAAGTAATACAAGTGGGCGATTCGCATTTTTAGTATGGCAAAAAAAAAAAAATGGAAAAAAATTAATTAATGTGCTTCTCGGATTATTAGGACATCTCATAAGGCAGTGGTTGTGATGATTTTTAGGTACATCGTTACGATCTCTTCCAGACATAAATTACATCAACTAACCTTTTTGTTAGCTTTAATAAATCAAGCCCACAGACACCATGTACAGTTTCCTGTAGACATTAGAGGCAATAACTGCAGGATCTGTAAGGCCTCCACAGACATAAGTCACCCTGTTAAGCCGTGGGTGGTCCCAGTTACATTCCAAGGCTTGCCGGCCTGATGTGATTAGATGCATAATGTGGTCATCAAAAGATATTGCTGGGCAATTTAGCTGATAGAGTGCCGCATCAAACTTCACACTGTTTGTTTTTGTGCTTTCAATACGCTTCTGTAATTTGACCAGCGCTATGAAAATGTGATGTAATAGCTTTGAGCAGAAAGATGGCCAGTCAGTGTGATGCATCTGCAGCAAAATGTTCTTAAACCTCAAAGCTTTATGGTTGTTTCATATGAAATAAGTGATGTAGTAACTGCTACAGTAGCATGAGTCCCACCACTACAAAGCAAGGAGCGTAAGCTGGATCGAGGTGCTTCTGCAGATGCCAGTAAAAAATAAATATCTGTTTTCAAGTTATTATAGCCTACATTTGAGGACAAACTCTAGTGTGTTTTTTGTGGTGCAAGTTGCAGTGAAATTACATATGACTATGATTCAAAGTATAAGAGAGTATTCTGAACAAAAAAACTAATTTGTTAACCGCTTAAGACCCAAACCATTATGCAGGTTAAGGACCCTTTTTGCGATTCAGCACTGCGTCGATTTAACTGACAATTGCACGGTCATTCGACTTGGCTCCCAAACAAAATTGGCGTCCTTTTTTTCCCACATATAGAGCTTTCTTTTGGTGGTATTTGATCACCTCTGCGGTTTTTATTTTTTGCACTATAAACAAAAATAGAGCAATTTTTTTTTTATCTACTTGTCCACCGCCCACCGTCAAATGACGGCGGGCGGAGGACTCCATTATCCTGACATCACGTCATATGACGTGATGTCTTTTCAAAGCCGCGGGCGGGCACGCGCGCGCGCCGGTCTGCTGGGATCCCGGCGCGAGTGCCCGGCGGCAACGATCGCCGCCGGGCACACGCGATTGCCCAGTAACTGAGCGGGGACGTGGAGCTCTGTATGTAAACACAGAGCTCCACGTCCTGTCAGGGAGAGAGGAGACCGTTGCTGTGTCCCTTGTACATAGGGACACAATCGGTCACCTCCCCCAGTCACCCCCCCTCCCCCTACAGTTATAACACTCATAGGACACACATTTAACCCCTTCCCCGCCCCCTAGTGGTAAACCCCTTCACTGCCAGTCACATTTATACAGTAATCAATGCATATTTATAGCATTGTTCACTGTATAAATGTAAATGGTCCCAAAAATGTCAGAAAAGTGTCCGAAGTGTCCGCCATAACATCGCAGTCCCAATCAAAAAATCGCAGATCCCCGCCATTAATAGTAAAAAATAAAAATAAAAAAAATGCCATAAACTATCCCCTATTTTGTAAACACTATAAATTTTGCGCAAACCAATCGATAAACGCTTATTGCATTTTTTTTTTACCAAAAATATGTAGAAGAATACGTATCAGCCTAAACTGAGGAAAAAAAAATATTTTTTATATATGTTTTGGGGATATTTATTATAGCAAAAAGTAAAAAATATTGCATTTTTTTCAAAATTGGCGCTCTATTGCGCTATAGCGCAAAAAATAAAAACCGCAGAGGTGATCAAATACCACCAAAAGAAAGCTCTATTTGTGGGAAAAAAAGGACGCCAATTTTGTTTGGGAGCCGCGTCGCATGACCGCGCAATTGTCAGTTAAAGCGACGCAGTGCCGGAAGCTTAAATTTTGTCTGGGCAGGAAGGGGGTGTAGGTGCACAGTAGGCAAGTGGTTAAACAATATTTTTTACTTTTTGCTATAACAAATATCTCCCAAAAATGTATAAAAAAACATATTTTTTCCTCAGTTTAGACCGATACATATTCTTCTACTTAAAAATGGGGGGGGGGGGGGGTGTAGTGCTGCGCTGTAAGGGAGAAAGTGGGGATGGGATGAAATGAAGAGGAAGTGTGGCAAAAAACTAGATATGTGGAAAAAGAAAAAAGGTAGGAATAACCTAACTATTATACATAGTAATGTCAGAAAATGACAGTGGTGTATATAAGAAATATATATTGAACGTGCTAAATGCAGCCTAAGCCGGCTGCCAAACCAATGACAGTGCAAAATAACATAAAAAGTGTAACTTCCTTATAACAATCTGGTGCACAAAGTGCCAGAAATAGCACACAACAGTGTTATTCAGGGTGAATGTCCATACAACAGGTAACAATGGGTCAATGCAATGTATAAATGCAATATGGAAATAAAGTTCAAAAAAGATTGCTGATGTAAAAGCCAAAATGCCGTGATGACCAGTTGCAGATGCTATTTCCAAAATAAGTAAAGATGTCCCCTTCCCTTACTGCTGTAAGGTAACAGCAGAAAACAAAGCACAGGAGCACTTTTCAGGTTGAGTCCACTTGTGGTGTCATCCAAATAGGTAAATGTGGTGAGAATGGATCCTTCCTGGTAATCACCTCCAAACGATATTAGTCGCTCACATCCAGGAAAACAAAAAAATGCCCATAGTGTAGTACCATTAAAACAGGGGGGTTTTATTAAAACAAAAACTGGGTACTCACAAGGTTGAAATAAAAAACAGGCATAAAAACACAGGGCGTCCGCCAACGTCACCTCTGGTACCTCATACGCGTATTCGTCACTCCTGAGGAAGTCACGTGGAGTGACGAATACGCGTATGAGGTACCAGAGGTGACGTTGGCGGACGCCCTGTGTTTTTATGCCTGTTTTTTATTTCAACCTTGTGAGTACCCAGTTTTTGTTTTAATAAAACCCCCCTGTTTTAATGGTACTACACTATGGGCATTTTTTTGTTTTCCTGGATGTGAGCGACTAATATCGTTTGGAGGTGATTACCAGGAAGGATCCATTCTCACCACATTTACCTATTTGGATGACACCACAAGTGGACTCAACCTGAAAAGTGCTCCTGGGCTTTGTTTTCTGCTGTTACCTTACAGCAGTAAGGTAAGGGGACATCTTTACTTATTTTGGAAATAGCATCTGCAACTGGTCATCACGGCATTTTGGCTTTTACATCAGCAATCTTTTTTGAACTTTATTTCCATATTGCATTTATACATTGCATTGACCCATTGTTACCTGTTGTATGGACATTCACCCTGAATAACACTGTTGTGTGCTATTTCTGGCACTTTGTGCACCAGATTGTTATAAGGAAGTTACACTTTTTATGTTATTTTGCACTGTCATTGGTTTGGTAGCCGGCTTAGGCTGCATTTAGCACGTTCAATATATATTTCTTATATACACCACTGTCATTTTCTGACATTAATATGTATAATAGTTAGGTTATTCCTACCTTTTTTCTTTTTCCACATATCTAGTTTTTTGCCACACTTCCTCTTCATTTCATCCCATCCCCACTTTCTCCCTTACAGCGCAGCACTACACCCCCCCCCCCCATTTTTATCTGCCTTGGTTGATACACCAATCAGTGCAGCAGCTGTACCCACCCACTCCCCTCTCCCTCCCCCCTCCCCCCGTTTATGGTAAGCGCGGTAATATTCACCCTAACATATTCTTCTACTTATTTTTGGTAAAAAAAATCGCAATAAGCGTTTATTGATTGGTTTGCGCAAAAGTTATAGCGTTTACAAAATGGGGATAGTTTTATGGCATTTTTATTAATCATTTTTTTTACTAGTAATGGAGGCATTAAGCAAATCTTTTTATGACTGCGACATTATGGCGGACACATCAGACAATTTTGACACATTTTTGGGACCATTGTCATTTCCACCGCGAAAAGTACTATAAAAATGCACTGATTACTATGAAAATGACAATGGCAGTGATGGGGTTAACCACTAGGGGGCGCTGTATGGGTTAAGTGTGACCTCATGTGTGTTTCTAACTGTAGAGGGTGTGGCTGTACATGTGACGTCATTGATCGTCGTTCCCTATGACAGGGAACAGATGATCACTGACACTGCCACAGAGAAGAATAGGGGAAGGTGTGTTTGCACTCACCTCTCCCCGTTCTTCAGCTCTTGTGACCCAATCGCGGAACACTGGCAGCTATCGGGTCCATGGGTCCCGCGGGCACGGTCACTGAGCACTAGTGACCCACGTCTGGGCTTCTTAAAGGGGACGTACCTGTACGCCCTTGTGCCCAGCCGTGCCATTCTGTCTACGTATATCATCGTACGGCGGTCCTTAAGTGGTTAAAGAGACAGGGGCACTGTTAAGATTTTCAGGCCTAGAGACAGCAAGTGATGGCATATCTTAAAGGGGTTGTAAAGGTTTTTTTTTTTTTTTTCTAATTAGGTTCCTTTAAGCTAGTGCATTGTTGGTTCACTTACCTTTTCCTTTGATTTCCCTTCTAAATGTTTTTTTTCTTTGTTTTCTTTGTCTGAATTTCTCACTTCCTGTTCCTCCTCAGTAAGCTTTTCTGGGTGACCAACCCCCAGCAAGAACGGCTCGGATGATGGGTGCAAGCTTGCTAAGGAGAAACAGGAAGTGAAAAATTCAAAGACAAAGAAAAAAAACATTTAGAAGGGAAATCGAAGGAAAAGGTAAGTGAACCAACAATGCACTAGCTTAAAGGAACATATTTAGAAAAAAAAAAACTTTACAGCCGCTTTAACTTCTGTTCTGCAGATGTAACAAGAAGTCAGAGGAAATCCCCAAAAAGTGAGGGTAGTTCCCCTCTAAGGCCTGATTTACGCAGTCTAAGCAGGTAGTCAATCTGCGTTTTCACTGCCTCCGACCGCCGAGCTGCAAGCCTTTACACCCCTTTAAAGCCCAATTCTAGCCAAAACTAAATGATATCACTTTCTGTCCTTGTGATACCCTTTTTTCTGGGACAAGTAGTGAGGATTAATCTACCTAACAGATGCAGAGACAGTAAATAAAACTGAGATGAGCTCTACTAAAGAGTCCAAGAAGGCATCTTTAATAACCTACTTAATGCCGTAACCCCAGTCTAAAGACGCTGGAAATCAGCAACACATCGATCAGCCTTTGGAATATCTGGAATATCTAGCTGGCCCAGTAGAAATTATTTGTGTTGGGCTGGTGGCCCTGAATGGTGATGCTCCCCTATTGGGACATAGATCAAAATGGTTCCCGCATTCAGTGACAACTCGGGTGTCATTGCCTTCTTTGATTTATTTGTACCTACACTATATTTGCCGGATGCTCTGTGTGTCCTATACAATTTAATCATTTTTAATTTTTAATTGTATTTTTTATCTAATTGATGTTTGTTTAGTGCCCTTAGAGGGTCTTTTCCTGTTGTCAGTGACAACTCATGGTCCATTCTCACATGACGCATTCCAAGGGGAAACACCCTGGAGCATGCAGCGAGCACTGGGATGTAAACATGCACCGACTGACCTTTACTCATCATGGCCGTGCTTATATGAAATTGTTTGCCTGTTTTACTTGATATCTCTGTAAGTGCAATACTTTTTATTACATGCTTGATTTAAGCAGTATAGCACTATGAGTCCTCTTTCCTTATTTTTAATACATGCAACTGTAAGGCCACGTACACACGATCAGACTGGTCCGATGAGACTGGTCCGACGGACCGTTTTCATCGGGCCACCGCTGAAGTGGTCTGATGGTCTGATGTTCGTACACTCCATCAGTCCAAAATCCGATCGGGTCAGAACGCGGTGACGTAGAACACAACGATGTGCTGAAAAAACAAAGTTCAATGCTTCCAAGCATGCGTCGACTTGATTCTGAGCATGCGCGGGTTTTTGGTCCGATGCTTTTGTGTACTAACCATCGTTTTGGTCCGACGGACAGGCGTCCATCGGACAGATTTTAAAGCAAGTTTTAAGACTTTGGTCCGATGGACAACGGTCCGATGGGCCGTACACACGATCAATTTGGTCCGATGAAACTGGTCTTAAGGCCAGTTTCATCGGACCGGTCTGATCGTGTGTACGCGGCCTAAGAGTCAGAAGGTGAAATCCATTCGGACACTTAGGGGCTGTAGCTTTCAAGCTGGGAATATCCTTAGGCACTTATGATCTCCTTTGTGGGATCTTATGGTCTTGTTAGCGGCCCATTTGTCTCTACAAGCACAGTGGTGACACATATGCACTTTTTGTATGTTTTTTTTTCGCACAAGAGCACCTTTCTTTGAACTTGGATGGACTTAACTAGGATGTTAAATAAAATAAAAAAGTTGTATGAACTTTGGATTCTCATTTTTTTTCTGCACTCAGATTGACTTTATTTGGATTGTATTGTTTTTATATATGAATTGCTAATTATTTATCACAGAAGGTTGCACTTTGCACCTTAGAAAAAGTGCATCATATGATTTTTTTTAGATTGTTTGCACTTTAACACCTTTCTGCTATAGGTCGGGTGGGGGCTCCATTGTCCATTGTCCTGACTGGACATCATATGACATCCTTCAGAACAAGCAGCTGTATGCTCCCCTGGAGCATGCAGCGAGGCGATGGGTGGTATGGTGTGTTGCCCAGACACACCGCATCTCCAATCACAGTAAAGAGCCTATGACATAGGATCTTTACCACATGATCGGCTGTGTCCAAACACAACTGATAAAAAAAACAATTCTCCTGCGCTCCGGTATTTTATACTATGGGGTGGTGTAATCCAATTAAAAAGGTATCTTCCAAAGTCTTGCAGCCCACAGAGGGCTGCAATCACAACTGATCACAGTGAACAAAGGAAGTTCCCGTTATTGGCATTCCTCTACTCGCGCTGACAGGGCATGAGTATAGGCTGAGCTGATTAGCAGCTCTCCTGACAGGGGGGGTCTGCGCGGGTCAGTGCAGTCCCATCAGCCTGCCAATGCCCCAGTGATGCCCACCTTGCCCATCTGTGATGCCCACATGTGCCCACCTGTGATGCAATCAGTGTCCACTAGTGGTGCCCATTAGTGTCCATCATTGATGCCCATCAGTGATGCCTGTCAGTGCCTCCTCATCAGTGCTGCCTATCAGTGCCATCTATCAGTGCCACTTATCAGTGCCCATAATTGCTGCCTATAAGTGCCCATCAGTGCCCATAAAGGCTGCCCATAACTGTCTATCAGTGCCACCTATCAGTAGCGCCTATCAGTGCTCATCAGTGGTGCATATTAGTGCCTTATCATGAGTGCCCATCAGTGCCACCTCACCAGTACCAACTAATTTAGTTGGGGTACAGCATTGCATGAATCACACAATTGTCATTCAAAGTGCGACAGCACTGAAAGCTGAAAATTGTCCTGGGTAGGAAGTGGGTGAAAGTGCCCAGTATTGAAGTGGTTAATATTTGGGTTTTAGCACATAATTTGCACTTTAAATAGTATTGGTATATCTGGATGTGATTTTCATCAATAGATGCCCCAGATATTTATGGTTACAGGGTGATTTTTAAACTCAAAGGTTTTGTTGTTTAAGACAGTGCATCATTAACATTTTTACATAGTTGTTCTATAGCAGTCTTCCCCATGGTCCAACTGAACATCACATCACCTGGCAAAGGGAAGTCTTCCAGTATCAACTGTGTGGTTCTGTGCCCCGTACACACGAGCGGAATTCCCGTCGGAAAAAACTTGGATGGTTTTTCAGACGGAATTCCGCTCAAGCCTGCCTTGCATACACACGGTCACACAAAAGTTTGGTGAACTTTTGACTGCCAAAAACGTGGTGCAGTAAAAGACTACAACGAGCCGAGAAAATTAAGTTCTATCTCTCCGAGCATGCATCGATTTGTTTCCGAGCATGCGTCGGAATTTAGCACATCGGGATTTGTACACACGATTGGAAATTCAGATTTTTTGCTCTCTATCTTTTTTTCATTAGAAAAAGTCAGCTGGAGCATATACTGTACACAGTTGGGATTCCCAACCAAAAGCTCTCATCTGACTTTTTCCGACGGGAAAACCATGTGTACGGGACATTAGATAGTATGCAATCCATTGCAGAGACCACAAAGTGAGACAATGCTGGAGGAATGCAAAACTGTGAAATGTGTTGAGTTCACTTGTTAAACAAAGGCAAAATATGTTTCTTTGTCATGATTGCCTGGTATCTCTTTCAGTATATTATTTAGCCCATATCATTTTTACAGAGTGACAGTCATCTAGTTCAACTCATTAAGTATGTCTTCATTTAAAATCCATCCTGGATCTGTGTAACATTTGTAAATCTCAGGTGTTGAGTGACCAAACATTGAGAGGCACAAGGTAAGCTGATGCTGAAAGATGTGAAAGCTGTGTCACAATAAACCATGTCCCTTCGGAACACCCATCTTTTACCATGTCCACCATTCACTATGACACAATGGTGCACTTTCAGCTCACCGAAATCCGTCCCTCCCATGAAAGGGCCCCTTGCTTGTAGTAGCCCCCAGCCCAAAAGTTCACAGCTTTACTCTGAAGCACATACCAAAATCCCAATAAAATCACTTTTCTGTAAATTCTCCAATAATAACAACTCAGGCTGCACACATTTGGAAAATATATATATTTTTTTTTTTTATAAGCCCAAGCATGTTTAAAACATGTATACTCTTTTTTTGTTTTTTAGACTACATTTCATCCATAAAGAGATTTAGTAAAAATTAAATAATAGCTGAGGAATGCTGATATACATCACAAAAAATGAAAGACACGAGGAAGAATGGGACCCGTGAGGAGAAAAATAAAGGCATAAAAGGTTTGAGTTACATGGAACAAAAGCTTACAACACATCAAAGGAGTAAAAATAGAGAGGCTGGAATGAAGTGAGAACAGGTGCTTAGAAAATGTATTTTAGTAGATAGGGGATAATGCTTTCTGCCATAAGAAACATTTCAAATAAATGGGTGAATAGGAATTAAATAAACGTGATGAAATGTTCAGATATCTTTGGAGATAAAGCTTACTAAAAATATTGTTCTGGTGGATATTTCCATAGCTGTGTTTTGCTTCTCTCTTCTTAAAGAGAGTGTATAGCCTTTTCATTTTTTTTTTTAATAAGTAATTAATGTAAAGCAGGTTTGCTTCATACAACTATACTTATAGATAAGCTTTAGTAGGCCTCCAACCAACATGTATTTCTTTCTAAATTTTGTATAGAGTTGAAAGAATAGAACTCCTTACAGGTCCTTAAATTAAAGCGGGGGTTCACCCAAAATCAACTTTCTGCAGTTAGATCCAGCATACTGCTGACATCTGCAGTATGCTGGTCTTTTTTTTTTGGTACTTATCGTTATAGCAGTATTTCTTCTATGGCTCCGAGCGGGGAATCCTGTAGGGAATGGGCGTTCCCAAAGGTAAGCAAGTTGATTGACGGCCTTCGATAGCGCGTCACGGCTTCCCGAAAATAGCCGAAGGGACACTCGGCAATTTACGGAAGCCGTGACGCACTATCGAAGGCCGTCAATCAACTTGCATAGAAGAAATACTGCTAAAACGATAAGTACCAAAAAAAAAAAGACCAGCATACTGCAGATGTCAGCAGTATGCTGGATCTAACTGCAGAAAGTTGATTTTTGGGTGAACCTCCGCTTTAAAGGGGTTTTTATTTTCTAAATAGGTTCCTTAAGAGCCGGTTCACACTGGGGCGACCTGGGATCTGACTTCAAGTGGCCCCAAGTTGCCCCAAGTCACGCCGTAGAGAAAATGAATGGAAGTGAATGGGAGCCGTCTTAATGTACACTACTAAAGTCGCTCCGACTTCAGAAAAGGTTCCTGTACTACTTCAGTCCGACTTCTAGGCAACTTGTACCCATTGATTTTAATGGAAGTCGCCTCAGAAGTCTGATCACTGTCTTAACTGAAGCAACAATTCAGGAAGATAACATACATTTCTTAGGCAAACCCCTCCCTCCCCCTCCCTCCCACAGAGCTGATTGTTGTTTGATTGGCCACTGGAATTCCTTGAAGTTGCCTTGTAAGTTGTCTGATGATTCATACTCAAGCCGTGTCCAAGTTGCCTCCCAAAGTCATGCTAGAAGTCGCGTTGCCCCTGTGTGAAGTTAGTGCATTGTTGGTTCACTTACCCTTTCCTTTGATTTGCCTTCTAAATGTTTTTTTTTTTCTTTGTTTTCATTGTTTGAATTTCTCACTTCCTGTTCCTCCTCAGTAAGCTGTTCAGTAAGCTCTTCTGGCTGACTAAACACCGATCAGATGATGGTGGCAAGTTTACTGAGGAGAAACAGGAAGTGAGAAATTCAGACAAAGAAAAAATAATAATTTAGAAGGGAAATGGAAGGAAAAGGTAAGTGAACCAGCAATGCACTAGCTTAAAGGAACCTATTTAGAAAATAAAAAACAAACCTTTACAACCCCTTTAACCACTTAACCCCCAGACCATATTGCTGCCCAATGACCAGAGCACTTTTTGTGATTCGGCACTGCGTCGCTTTAACTGACAATTGCGCGGTCGTGCGATGTGTCTCCCAAACAAAATTGGCGTTCATTTTTTTCCCATAAATAGAGCTTTCTTTTGGTGCTATTTGATCATCTCTGCGGTTTTTATTTTTTGCGCTATAAACAAAAGTAGAGCGACAATTTTGAAAAAAACTCTATATTTTTAACTTCTTGCTATAATAAATATCCCCCAAAAATATATAAAAAAAAACTTTTTTTTTTCCTCAGTTTAGGCCGATACGTATTCTTCTACATATTTTTCGTAAAAAAAAATTGCAATAAGCGTTTATTGATTGGGTTGCGCAAAAGTTATAGCGTTTACAAAATAGGGGGTAGTTTTATGGCATTTTTATTAATATTTTTTCTTTACTAGTAATGGCGGCGATCAGCATTTTTTTTCAGTACTGCGACATTATGGCGGGCACTTCGGACACTTTTGACACATTTTTGGGACCATTGGCATTTTTTTAGCGATCGATGCTATAAAAATGCATTGGATTACTATAAAAATGCCATTGGCAGTGAAGGGGTTAACACTAGGGGGCGGGGAAGGGGTTAAGTGTGTTCCTGGGTGTGTTCTAACTGTAGGGGGGGTGGACTCACTAGGGGAAATCACTGATCTTCTGTTCATACATTCTGTTATAAAATTTTGCAAACAGGTAATTTTTCTCCTTCACTGATGGGCAGTAATAGGCTGCACTGATGGGCACTGATGAGGCAGCATTTATAGGCACTGATAAGGCAGCACCGATGGGCACTGATGAGGCTGCACTGATATGCGGCACGGATGGGCACTAATAGTCAGCACTGATGGGCACTGATAGGCAGCACTTATTGGCATCACAGATTGGCACTGATTTGCAGCACTGATAGGCACTGATTGGCATCACTGATGGACACTGATTGGCTCTAATAGGCAGCACTGATTGGCACTGTTGAGGCCGCACTGATAATCAGGACACTGATGATCACTGTCCTGATTATCAGTGCAAATGTCCTCTTTAACATTCATTGGTTCTGTAACAGCATGAGGAAAGGAATGCTGATAACCCGGCAAGTATGTTTACATCGTGATCAGCTGTTATTGAATTGGAAGTTTTTTTAAAAATTGACTTTATAGGCATGTATAAAAATGTTAACAAATGTTAATAGTTCACATAATAACATGTAATATACACATAATGCTTCTAAGAAAGAAATACAGGTTTGTATTGGACACAGCTGATCACATAGTAAAGAGCCGCTGTGACAGGTGTGCGCCACAGCAGGCAAACCAGGAGGACGTCATACTGGCTGACACCGCTATAGCCATCATTTTGCAATATCGTTGTCGGCAAGTGGTTAAAGTTTGCATATTCAAAACTTTTTTTTTTCACGTTTTTGGATAGAGTAGGGAAGGGTTAGAAGATTCATTTTCTTTATCGTACATCACGGGACACAGAGCGGCAATCCATTACTATGTGGGTTATAGAGTCTACCTTCAGGTGTGGACACTGGTGTAATTAACTACACAGGAAGTTCCCTCCCTATATAACCCCTCCCATACTGGGAGCTCCTCAGTTTTTTCATCAGTGTCTGGTGTTGGTCACGAGTGAACATGTGCTCTTAGGAGCTCCACTGGAGGGATCCATGCTGGATGTAAAAAACCTCCATAAATCCGGATCCGTCCAAGGTGCTTCATAGCCAAAGTGGACGGTACCCGGGCCTCGGTACGAAGAACGAGGTTTAGCCTATAATGCCTCTCTGTGGAGGGCTGGATCCTGGGTTCCAGAACGTTGTGCCTTCTAAGGACCACATGTTTTTTCTGCTGCCAGGATGCTATATAGGTCCAGGGGAGTTGGTGTTCCTGCCATGGACCCCGGTCCCTGAAGGTCTAGGACAATACCCACGGTGAAGGGGGAAGATTGGGCCTCTTGCTTGGCAATACCCTGCAGCGTGGAGAAGGTAAGAGGAGGGCCTACGGGACTTGGTTCGACAGTAGGTCCTCCGTGGGGGACTTGGGTCTCGCCTATATTATGCTTCTATGCATGGGCAATGTAAACCACTCTGTCTTCTGAGACAGGATGGCTCAGGGCACCCATATACCTCCCCTAGCCGGCAAGCAGCCTGGCCCACCATGTCTGTTAGACAGGATGGCTGCAGTACCTATATATCTCCCCTTGAAGGGGCCGGTACATAAATTAAAAAAAATATGCCCTTAATCCTATACAAAGGATTGTCTTCCATGAGTAGTTGCAAGTCTTATCTGTGTTTCCACTACTATGGGCAGTAGAAGACATGCCTGATGTTATTGCTTACCATGCTTTCCAGAAGACGGAAGCTTTATGCCGCGTACACACGGTCGTTTTTTGCGATGAAAAAAAAACGACGTTTTTTGTGAAGTAAAAAACGACGTTTTTGAAACGTCACTTTCAAAGACGATGTTGCATACACACCATCGTTTTTTTCACAAAAAACGAGGTTACGTTCACCACACTTTTCCATTGAAGCTCGCTTCATAACTAGCTTCTGGGCATGCGCGGGTTGAAAAACGTCGTTTTAAACGACGTTTTTGCTACACACGGTGAGTTTTTGTGAAACAAAAAACGACGTTTTGAAAAACGACACAAAAAATTCAAGCATGTTGGAATTTTTTTTTGGTCGTTTTTTTTAAGACAAAAAACGACGTTTTGCCCACACACGATCAATTTAAATGACGTTTTAAAAAACGTCGTTTTTTTTCATCGCAAAAAACGACCGTGTGTACACGCCATAAGTGTTAGCTGATCTATTGTGTCCCACTTCCTCCGCTTCAGGCTCTACCATGTTGCACATGCTCACCGGCTCAGTGCAGTTGCAGAGAAGGCTCTTCAAAGGGCCCGGACGTCAGAGCTCTGTAAAGCTAGGGGGACACAAACGTAAGCACCTTGTGTGAGTTGGATACAGATTCATCTAAGACGCCTACTCGCATCTAGCTGTGCAGATTAGCAGGCATTGTGTCAGACTAAATTCAGCTATTTGATGCACCTGGGTTAAGTGCCTCTGCTTTAGCTTAGGACTTGGTCTCCCCATTGAATAAGGTCAGGGGTAGGAATATAAAGAGGGATCGCCACCTGAACCTGGTGGACCCTTATTCTCCTCTGAAGAGACTTAAACAGCTCATAGATTGAGCCATCAGACCTGTCAGGCAATGCAGCCTTCCCCCAACATTGCAATCACTCTGCATGTGTTTTGTGTTTTGCAAGAAAAAAAAAAGGGGGTGTCCCCCTTTTCCTGCTTTAATCCTGAAACAAAGGGATTAGAAAGCTTGGGGATAAAAGTTTCACTGTCAGAGGACAGGAGACAGGAGCTGCAGCCTAATAAGGAGAAGCTATCAAAAGCCCTACAGGTTCTGATTACACCTCTATCTTCTCCTTAGAGTGTAAAGAGAGGTTTTCCTATAGGTGGCTAGTAAGACCTCCATATAATCCTCAGCCTGGTGTCGGCTTCAGGCTAACCAAATGCATCGGAGGGATGCACAGTTGCGGGCACACATTGCTAATGTCTCTTAATTGAGGAAACACACATCTGCAGAGGATAATTTCCTCTTTACCAGTCCGCATGTTGCATAACATACATGAGTTTGGAATGCATGTGGGATAAAAACAAGTAACAGAGCAGATTCTATTGTGGATCGCATAAACATACATGTTTCTGTCTATATGGTGCTGCATGTTTCCACAAAAGAGGTCGCATAAAAGATGCTTGTAATGCTGAATCGCATAAAGACGTTTGTATGCATAAAAATGCTGAATCACACATGATTACCTGATCACCCAAGTCCTTGTTTCCCCCAAGGATGTTTGGTTACACAGAAGAGGTTTGTTTCCACAGAAAGGCCTAAAATCGCATAAAGTTGCTTGGATGCAAAAAAGATGCCGGATCACACATGGTTACCTGATCATCAGCGTCCTGGATTACCCAAGGATGTTTGGTCACACAAATAGGCTTGTTTCCACAAAAGTACCTAAAGTTGCATAAGGATGCTTGTATGCATAAAAAGGTTGAATCACACAGGATTACATGATCACCCAAGTCCTTGATTCCCCAAGGATATTTGGTCACGCAAAGAGGCTTGTTCCCACAGAAATGCCTAGAATCGCATAAAGAGGCCTGAAGGTATAAACATGCTGAATCACACAGGATTACATGATCACCCAAGTCCTTGATTCCCCAAGGATATTTGGTCACGCAAAGAGGCTTGTTCCCACAGAAATGCCTAGAATCGCATAAAGAGGCCTGAAGGCATAAAAATGCTGAATCGCACAGGATTACCCGATCACCCAAGTCCTGGATTACTCAAGGCCTAAAGGGATCGCTTAAAGATGCTTGAATGCAAAAAGAAGCTGGATCACACATGGTTGTTGGATCAACAGAGTCCTGGATTACCCAGGGATACTTGATCACATAGAGAGGCTTGTTTCACAGAAATGCCTAAAGTCGCATTAAGATGCTTGGGTGCATAAGGATGTTGGAACGCACAGGGGTGCTTGGTCACACAAGGGTTCTTGTCCGCACAGTAGTGCTTAAAATGCATAAGATGTTGATCGCATGGAAGATGCGGAATCGCATGCATGGTTACTTTAAAGTTGCACATGGTGGCTTAATTAAGCAATACAGGATGCCTTGTGTTTGCATAGAGATACGTGTCTGCATGGGTTCATGTTGCACATTGTTGCATAACACATTTATAGCACATGCTTGCTTGCTTGCAAGGATGCTCGTTCCAGAGCACACATGCTATATGCATGTTTGGCGTGAGACATATTTATATGATTTCATGCTTCCATGAACACACACTGCCATGTACACACGCCTCCATCAAGGGCGGATCCAGTACAAGAGATGGTCAGAAACTGCAGACGTGGTACAAGAGATGGTCAGGAAAACTGCAGACGTGGTACAAGGGATGGTCAGAGACTACAGACGTGGTACAAGAGATGGTCAGAAACTGCAGACGTGGTACAAGAGATGGTCAGGAAAACTGCAGACGTGGTACAAGGGATGGTCAGAGACTACAGACGTGGTACAGGAGATGGTCAGAGACTGCAGGCATGGTACAAGAGATGGTCAGAGACTGCAGATGTGGTACAAGGAGATGGTCAGAGACTACAGACGTGGTACAAGGAGATGGTCAGAGACTGCAGACGTGGTACAAGGAGATGGTCAGAGACTGCAGACGTGGTACAAGGAGATGGTCAGAGACTGCAGACGTGGTACAAGAGATGGTCAGGAAAACTGCAGACGTGGTACAAGAGATGGTCAGGAAAACTGCAGACGTGGTACAAGGGATGGTCAGAGACTGCAGACGTGGTACAGGAGATGGTGAGAGACTGCAGGCATGGTACAAGAGATGGTCAGAGACTGCAGACGTGGTACAAGGAGATGGTCAGAGACTGCAGACGTGGTACAAGAGATGGTCAGAGACTGCAGACGTGGTACAGAAGATGGTCAGAGACTGCAGACGTGGTACAAGGGATGGTCAGAGACTGCAGACGTGGTACAAGGGATGGTCAGAGACTGCAGACGTGGTACAAGAGATGGTCAGAGATTGCATCCTCACTGTGTATATGAACGCAGCCCCACCTTTGTATATCAATGCAGCCCCACTTTTGTATATCAATGCAACCCCACTTTTGCATATCAATGCAACCCCACTTTTGCATATCAATGCATCCCCACTTTTGCATATCAATGCATTCCCACTTTTGTCTATCAATGCAGTCCCACTTTTGTCTATCAATGCAGCCCCGCTTTTGTCTATGAATGCAGCCACACTGTGCATGGCACTCACCATGGCATTGCCTCGATCACACACAGCAGGCATCTCCTCTCCCGACGTGTGTCATGGAACAAACAGGAGCTGAAGGTCTGTGTTCGGTAGGCCAGTGTGCTCTAGCAAGGTCCACCCTAGACAGGCTTGTGTGATAGACAAAACACTGATTGTCAGGAAAGGTCTTGGCAGTATGGAGCACACAGCCCTTCCTGTGTTCAGGTGTGACCTGAATGCAATCAGCACGCCTCTATAATACCCGGCGTGTGTAATCACTCCTCGCCCTGGTATCTGTCTACTAACCTGATCCTGAGCCTGATATCTGACCCTGAGCCTGCTGTCCCCTTTCTTGACTTCTGATCTGATACGACCTGACCTGATCCCTCTCCTGGACATTCCCTTCCTGCCAATTCCCTGTCTGCAGCTTCTTCTGTGATCTCCTGGTATATGACCTCGGCTTGGCTTTTGGTTTATGATTACGGCATTTCCCCTTCACTTATATATGCTTTGTTATTATTTGTGCACTGTTTGTCTTCACCTGTTTTGTTCACCTTGTAAATAAACACCTTTTATTTCACTGCATACAGTGTTGGTCTCCTCTGTGTAGGCACACAGTACTGGTCTATTTAGAATCCCTGACACTGGTTCAATCAGTGTTCCATCCCCATCTACTATCACACGAGCAGGTCTAGCACAGGCAGCACAGCCGAACACAGATCCAGCTCTCACACACAGCCAGAGATGCCCGATGTCAGCAGGAGAGAGGGGAGTGCTGCAGTCAGTAACAGCTCAAAGCAGCCTCAGGACAGGCAGCCTACCAGCCCTGGTGATGAGAGAGAGTGACAGACTCGGCAGCAGCAGCTGCAGGCACCGCAAAGCAGTTTAAAAAAAATGATAAAAAAAAAGTTATAAAAAATAAATAAAACAATATATAAAAATGGCCCTTTAATAAAAAAATAAAATAAAAAAATATATTTTTTTATTAAAATAAATAAAAAAAGGGGGGGTTGCCATACGGGGCCCTGGCGGCCTCCGGGACCCTGGGGACCTCCGGACTTCTAAAAAAAATAAAAGAAAAAAAATTGGCCCTTTAATAAAAAATAAAAGAAAAATATGTTAAAAAAATATTTTTTTTTATAAAAAAAATAAATAAAAAAAGAGGGGTTTGCCATCTGGGGCCCTGGTGGCCTCCGGGCCCCTGAGGACCTCCGGACCTTTTTTTTTTTTTTTAAAGCCAATGTGACATGATTGCCTCGGGGGGGGGGGCAATTGCCCCGTTGCCCCCCCCTGGATCCGCCGTTGGCCTCCATTGAGGCATATGGCTTTAACACTTGCCACATACACATATGGGGAGCCAGTTGCATATGTGTTTATTTACTTGGGACTGCAGAGGTTGTCTGCGTTGTGCAGGGGAACAGCACTATCTCCAGTTGGTGGTCTTGCCCTTTTGGGTTAGCCTCTGTGTCTGGGTTGTCAGGGTGCTAGGGCCCGCCTCTAGCAGGTCTGTAGGCCCAGGGTATAGCAGTAATGGCATACGGAAGCAGACTCCTGCTGATGGATCAGTCAGCAGCATGGCTGGACCTAAGGGTGTCCAGCATGGTCAGGTATCTGGATCTCCTGGGTTAGGATTCCAGTCTAAAGATACATTCTTCATTGACAAGAAGCTGGGTATGTTTTGCACCAGGAGAGTACTTTTGGCCTAAGACAAGACCATCGCTATAAGAAAGCTGGTCTAGGTGGTTACGGCAAGGAACAGTTCCTTACTTTTGGCCTTCTGCTTAAGGCACTAGAGAAGATGCTGCTTCATTCAAGACAGTTCCCTATACTTTTATTCAGGACTGTTATAAACAGAATTGTGTTGGCCTAGAAGGAGTGGATCTTGACCTAGCATTATCCAAAGAACCGGTCCCAGAGATAGGTTGGAATTCCTCTTGGTGGTTCTTAACTAAAGGGTTTGCCAGGTCAGGAAGAGACCTTGGCCCAGGGGAAGTAGTCGAGCTCCAAGGGAGCCTTATCTGTCAGCTAGAGCTACCGATGGAGCATCTGGCTTAGGGGCCTGAACGTTCAGGGGCTGGTTGGTTCGGTCAGAGTTCAATCAGACTATACCATATTAAGTGATTTACTTAATTTACCAAGGAGGAGCTTGTGCCTTGCCTATTGACATTCGTAATTTCATGAAATGCAGAATTGGCAGGCGATTCGCTGTAGCCGTCAACAAGTGTCTCCAGGAGAAGGACCTCTACACCCCGACTGTTTTCCTGACCAAGGGCCACAGAAATAGTACCCTGTACATAAGATGTATTGGCGTCCAGGCTCAACAAGAAATTGAACAGCTTGAGGTCAAGGACAAGGGATCCACCCGCATGCGGGGCAGATGTGTTAGTAATCTGGTGGGACCAGTGGTCACTGGTTATGTCTCTCCCCCCAGTGCCGCGGCGTTTGTGGCTTCCATGCAACATTAGAGGATGGCGGAAGCTGGCCTGATTACTCCGGCATAGCCCTGACGACCTTTTCTGTGCAGGGACAGTAGGGGTGGTAGTAGAGGACCCACGGTCCCTTACATCTTGTCCAGGCCTATTTCGAAGGGGGTATTACATCCTGTCGTGCAACAGGTGAATTAATGGTCTGGCTATTTTAGCCTACATTCTTCAGGATCAGGGTTTTTAGAATCAACGGCACTTCCTTGATTCATACAGGAAGGCTGGCCTCCAGGACCAGATATCCCAGGATCGGGAGAGCCCATGTTCCTGGTATGAAACAGATGGTGGCATCCTTGGAAGTTTGTCAAAGATAAAATTCCTGCCTTCCTGCATTTGGAAAGGAGACGGAGCCAGCCTTAAGTTACATCAAGGATCCGATCTCGGCCTTGCCTCCAAAGGTCGCTTGCTTCACACTCTTTGTTCCGAGCCATTATACAAGGGATGACGCGCATAAGTCCACCAGTTTAGTCGCCCTTGTGCTTGGAGGATTCGCTATAGTTTTGTCGGCTTACAGGGTCAGCTCTGTGGGCCGATGCACCATATTTCCCTTCAGCCTTTAACAAGGGAATTGGTGTTCTTGGTTGTGGTAGCCTCCAAGAGAGTTTCAGTATTGGCAACCTCTTGGTATAAAACCATACTTATTCTTACAAGTAGGGTGATGTTAATCCTCACCCAGCCTTATTTACTAGAAGGATCTAGTGTTCATTTGAATCTAGATATTCTTACCTCCCCCTTTTTCAAAACCTTGTTTTCGGAAGGAAAGGTTATTGCTTTCTCTCAGTAGAGATGAGAGCAGTTAAATATCTATCTGAAGGTTCAGATATAGAAATCTGAAGTTTTTATTGTGCTGCCAGAAGACCCTAGATGTGGGTAGGCAGTGTTCAGTTCAGCTATTAAAATGGTTACACTCTCTCCTTTGGAGTAGAAGGGTCAAGGCCTATCTGAAGCGGCTGCTCGGATACGGAAAGCTGATGTTATTGCGCTACCAGGAGGCCCCAGGAAGGGGCAGGCAGCGTCTAAAATCAACTGTTTTCAAGATTGATTCATCAGGGTATTATTCAGGCTTGTGGTTCGGAGAGTGGGACTCCCCCTGTTTCTTGGGGGGGGGTGCTCAGTACCAGGATAGTAAGCGCTTTATGCGCGATGCTTTACCGAGCCTTTATGACGCAGATTTTCAGGGCCGCAACTTGGCGTCTGTGCTTAGGTTCACTGATTCTTGTCAGATGTACATAAGAGGGCAAAAGGATGCAGCTTTTTGGCGCAGTATGCATCTGGCAGCATTATAGATCCTCACATCTGATGGCGGCCTGCGTTGTTTGTGTCTCCCTCCCCTCAGTAAGCATTGCTTTCGGACATCCCACATAGTAATGGATTGCCGCTCTGTGTCCCGTGATGTACAATAAAGAAAATAGGATTTTTTATGACAGCTTACCTGTAAAATCCTTTTCTTGGAGTACATCACGGGACACAGAGCTCCCGCCCCTCTTGTTTGGGGATATTGGGACACTTATTGCTTTGCTACAAAAACTGAGGAGCTCCCAGTATGGGAGGGGTTATATAGGGAGGGAACTTCCTGTGTAGTTAATTACACCAGTGTCCACACCTGAAGGTAGACTCTATAACCCACATAGTAATGGATTGCCGCTCTGTGTCCCGTGATGTATTCCAAGAAAAGGATTTTACAGGTAAGCTGTCATAAAAAATCCTATTTTTAGAAAGTGATGGTAACTACCAAAATGAAGTTGCCACCTTAATGGTTGGGAATACCTCTTCCGGTAGCAACTGTGTAAGGCCTTGTTTACATGTGTGCTGGTTCTCAACACACCCCTGAAAATCAATCCACAGCATTTAACCTCTCACCAGTTAGCAGGCAGCTCGGAGATGATACGTTACCTACCAAACACCAGTCTTAATCAGTGAAAGCCTACCACAATGCATCCAAAAGCAATACAAGTGGCTGTAGGACAGTTTTGGCCCAGTCCCCATCACTTGAATTGGCCACATTTGACAGTGGTTCTGCCTATCAAATGCAATCATGTGTTGTAAAAAATGTACTGTGCTGCTTGCAGCTCGGCGGTCGGAGGCAGTGAAAGCGCAGATCAACTACTTTAGACTGCGTAAATCAGGCCTTAGAGGGGAACCACCCTCACTTTGTGGGGATTTCCCCTGATTTCTTGTTACAAGACCAGGACAGATGTTAAAGGGAGATGTCCTAAGAAGATATACATATAAAATTTTAACGGACATAAGTTTAAACTCTTATCCATTCTATGCAAAACTAGAATATAAGCTTTGGCTGTATATACACTTTATCTTAACCATTTTCAGTACATTTAGTATTTTACCAGAGCAGCAGTACTATTCTACTAATGTTAATTATGTTTTTAACTTAGACCCCTTTCACACTGAGGAGTTTTTCAGGCGGTACAGCGCTAAAAATAGCACTGCTATACCGCCTGAAAAACTCCTTTACTGCATACTCAATGTGAAAGCCAGAGGGCTTTCACATTGAGGCGATGCACTGGCGGGAGAGAAAAATATCTCCTGTCAGCAGCATCTTTGGAGCGGTGAGAGGAGCGGCGTGTATACCACTTCTTCACCCCTCCTTCCCATCGAAAACAATGGGAAACCGCGGCAATACCGCCCAAAATGCGCCTCTATAGAGGCGCATTGCGGGCAGTATTAACCCTTTATCGGCCGCTAGCGGGGGCTAATACCGCACTGCTAGCGGCCGATTCCCGCGGCAGTCTCGGCGGTATAGCGCCGCTATTTTTAGTGGCGCTATACCGCCACCACGGCTCTTGCTCCAATGTGAAATGGGCCTTAAAGCGGCGTTCCACCCAAGAGTGGAGCTTCTGCTCATCTTATTCCTCCCCCCCTCCGGTGCCACAATTGTCACCTTTCGGGGGAAGGAGATACAGGATACCTGTCTATGACAGGTATCCTTTTCCACTTCCGGAAGTCCCTGCCACGGAGCTGTGACGTCACTGCGGGGCTCCCTCCTTCTCCCCTGGCCGCCGGGCCAATAGGAGAGAGGAGCGGGACCTCGCGCATGCGCATTAGGGTTCCTGGTGTGAAGCCAAAAGGCTACACATTCCCGGGTTCCCCTACCCGTAATGTCGGCGGAGCACCCTGCGGGTGCTGACATCGCTGGACTCCAGGACAGGTAAGTGTCCATTTTTTAAAAGCCAGCAGCTGCAGTATGTGTAGCTGCTGGCTTTTAAATTTTTTTTTCAAGGCTGGAACGCCACTTTAACATCCATTTGAGAGTCATCATGTAATCATGTAATGAAACTTGTTGTTCACAACTAGAACATTTCTAGAATTCTCATTTCTTTGCATCAGAGCATTTCTTGAGAAACGTAGTCTAAATGACGCATTATTGATGTCTAAAATATTAGTGTGTGTTGCTTCAGTGTCAGTAATGTTGGAAATATGTAAAGCACATCATGACATTGCTAATTGCATGATGCCAGGTTTCTCCCGATAACAACGCAATCTCACCTTTCTTTCTATTTCTCTTAAAAAGTGTCAAACATCTTTAATGAACCATGCGAGCAGAGCTTTTACTAAAGCTTTGTGTTACCTCAGCTACAACATTAACTTTTAGTAGTGACTTTTAAACTAGTTTTATCTCACCATGTCATATTATTTGCAATCTTTCCTTAAAGATGCACTGAACTTTAGCCTTATTTTCTTCTCAAAGCAGTTTATGTTGAAGGGCCTTTGAAAACCATTCATGTATACAGTAGATTTTCTGGTGATTTTCAGAACAGGAAATATGTAAAAAAATATTCATAGACAATTTTTTTAAATAGGGCAGTGGAGGTTTTTTTTTATTTTTATTTGCTACCCGGGTCCCATTGAGTAGATTTTCTTTCTCTCCCTGTTATGGATATAAAAGCAAATCTGTGCAAAATTAGGGGAAATCCCCTCTTGGGCAGTTGTCATTGGAACATACTGTATGTCTCCTATTTCCTTTTCATACCACTGTAAAGGTTTGGATGTCCCATCACATTCCAGTCATAGTGAACGCTAAAACAAACAGAGCAGGTGAATCTCACCGGCCTAAATGCAAACAGTAATAACCCTTATAGATACAGTTTTAAGGACAACCCTAAAAAAACGAATTCTGTAACAAATACTCAATAAATGTATACATGTGTCTGATTTTTCATCTATTTCTGTCAGTTATGAGAAATCTCTATATCACTATAGACAAGATGAAATATTATAACTGGACTCCAGGCAAACAGCTAAAAAACAAAAAAAAAAAAAATAATATATAAAGTTGTACTACTTTAACCGCCTCACCATTTTAGTGGTCAAAGACCAGGCCACTTTTTGCGATTCGGCACTGAGTTGCTTTAACTGACAATTGCGCGGTCGTGCAACGTGGTTCCCAAACAAAATTGACGTCCTATTTTTCCCACAAATAGAGCTTTCTTTTGGTGGTATTTACTTCAATGATTTTATTATTTTTTCAACGGTAATACAAAGTACAAATAAGACTTGTACATCTTGCAACGATGTTGGGCAACATGTAATAACAAAACAAATCACATTCACCAATATATATCAAGAAGATTAACATAAGGTAAGGAACACAGTGCATATTATACACATGTTTGGCCCTCTCCTTTGACGCAACACCCCGCATGGGAACATTAGTGTCGCAAGAGAGGAGAGGGGATATATAACAGAAATCCACTGTTCGATGTAGTTGTTCCTTAGTGGATTTAGTATGTCGAGTAGTCAAAAAAAAAAAAGAAAAACAGTAAGCATCAGCATGCATAATATAGGTACTGCTCGGTCACTTTTGGTGGTATTTGATCACCTCTGGCCGTGTACACACGGCAGAGAACCTCGACAGGCAGAACACATCGTTCCGCCCGTCGAGGTTCTCTGCTGGCCGTCGAAATCGGCGACCCGCCCGTCGGGAATGGCAACCAGCCATTCATCCAGGCGGGCCGTCGAGCAAAAAGAGAGCGTGCTCTCTTTTCGCTCGACGGGATTCCCGACGGGCAGGGCGAGCGCTCCGTGTACACACGGCCGAGGTCCTCGCTGGAATGAACCTCGGTCGTGTGTACGCCGCCTCTGTGTTCTTTTTATTTTTTGCGCTATAAACAAAAAAGAGCGACAATTTTGAAAAAAAAATTAAAATACTTTTTGCTATAATAAATATTCCCAAAAAATATATAAAAAAAGTAATTTCTCCTTGTTTATAGAGGCATTCCCCTGTTCTGCCCTTGCCGACCGTAATCGTGGGACTCCCTGGACCATTGAGTTCCCGGGACCCGTGGCTGCACTCGAGAGGCTGGTTGGCAGCTTTTAACGGACGTACCTGTACGCCAATCTGCCTGCCTGTGCCATTATGATGACGTAAATAGTCGCGCGGCGGTCGGCAAGTGGTTAAAGATGATCAATTGTGTTCATGTCAAAAGTACTTGATATTGGGCTCCCAGCATGGTGATGTTATATTCCATACAAAATTGTGTTTTCCTTTATTTGATTGCCCTAGGAAATCAAAAATGGAATGGCTTCATTATGCCATTCCAGAATTCGCACCGTCTTTTCACTGAACGTACGCTTTACCTTTGCGTATGAAAGACTTCTCTAGTGCAGAGATATAATCCTCCTAGCACATCTTGAATGTGTGCCCACGTCTCTTTCTAGCTGGCAGTGCCCAAAACACCATCAACACGATCTATCCAAATGACATCCATAGAAAATCTCCAAGTCACTTTAGATATCTTCTTCAACTTTACAGAATATTAGCTCTGGTCCTTGTAATTATTTTGTGACACCCGTCTTGTACCAGTAATATAGTTCTGGTAAAATGAAAAAAGGTCAACCCTTCATTGCCTTAAAGATCATAACATCTGTGATGGCTTTGGTTTTTTGCTGGAGGGTACTGCATGATAGATGATAGATGTTCCAAAACGTTTAAATTATGTGTAAATAATTAATTAACACAATATCGCAATAACTAATAGATGTATAGTTTTTAATATTTAACAAACTTGGTAAGAAAAAACATTAGAACCTGTATTATCTAATTCTTTGAATAAGAAAAGAATGAACTACAGTTGACGTCAATTGTGGTCTTTTGAAGGTCAACATTCATTTGATCCATTATATCTGAAGTAAGGATGAATTTATATTATCTAATCTGCATAACATGTCCATAAATTATTTTTGACCTTTCGAGATAATTATGAAGAAGTAGTTTGGCTTTTACTTTTACCCTGTTTACTAAGTGTATGTAGCCATCGAAAAGGCTGTTTACTTTTACGCTATTGTAAAATTACAAAAATTAAGATTATATTTGAGCAAACTGACCCACCAAATTTTAGTTAGTTAGGATTTTGTTTATGCAGGCAAATATCTGCGAACCTGAAGCCTCGTACACACGACCGGGTTTCTCAGCAAAAACCAGCAAGAAAACTGCTTCTTGCCAAGATTCCTGTTCGTGTGTACGAGACATTCATGTTTCTCGTCAGAAAATCTGGCCAGAATCTCGATGAGAAAAAAAGAGAACCTGATCTTTTGTTTCTCATCGAGATTCTTATCGGCCTGTTTCCCGACGAGAAACCGGAGCGTGTGTATGCTTACGTGTCGCCATGGAAACCCATGCATGCTCGAAATGACTCGGAAGCTTCCACGGCATAGGTAGGGTGAAGTAAAATGGCGGCGACAGCATCGAATGTGACAAGCGCATGCTCGTCATATGCGATGACGTCACTGCATTCTTTCCTTTCAAGAGAAAGAACCGTGGTTCTTTTGAAATGACAGTCAGTACACTCCGACGGCAAGAGTTTCTTGCCAAGAATCTCGTCAGGGAAAACTATGGGTTTTTCGTGACTAGATTCTCGGTGTGTACGAGGCTTTACACAAAATATGAGCTGACACAGGCCAGGACTAGTTCACTGAACTGTTCTGCCTTTTTTTTTTAAAACATTGTGAAGAGTAAAGCGCGTAGCAGCACCTGAATGAATAGGTGGGTATGTGGAAAAGATATTTATTGGTACATAACATTGGTAAATACACCTAATATACATATGTATTGGAATTTGATGCTGCATGGTAGCACATGATAATAATGTGAGTATGAAGTTACATACAGATACAAAAAGTTGATTACAGATTAATGCCTGCATGATCTATGGCCTCGCTGTTCCCAGTCAGGGTAAAAACTAGTATAAACATAATTTTTCAAGGTTTCTGATAGTTGCATGATTAGTACAGAGCATAGCATCTAATAGCAGTAGCAGACCAAACATATTGGGTCTCTGTAAGGGAATGTGATGAGAATGTGGTTAGAGGGAAGCTCAGACTATAGGAACTGGATTTGGCTGCAGTGGAGAGACTGAGGCCGCGTACACACGATCGGTCCAAACCGATGAAAACGGACTGAAGTTCAGTTTCATCGGTCCAAACCAACCGTGTGTATGGCCCATCAGTCTTTTGTCCTTCAGTCAAAAGTTTTAAAACTTGCTTTAAAATCGGACTGATGGACGCCTGACCATCGGTCCAAACCGATGGTTAGTACGCAAAAGCATCGGTTCAAAAACCTGCGCATGCTCAGAATCAAGTCGACGCATGCTTGGAAGTATTGAACTTCATTTTTTTCAGCACGTCGTTGTGTTTTACGTAACCGCGTTCTGACACGATCGGTTTTTGAACTGATGGTGTGTACGCACATCAGTCTGTGAACCGATGAAAATGAACTTCAGTCTGTTTTCATCAGTTTGGACTGATTGTGTGTACGCGGCCTTATGCCTCGTACACACGACCAGTTTTCCCGCTGGCATGACAGCTTTTGGCTGGGAAAACTGTCTGTGTGTATGCTGGCTGGGAAACATGTTCTCTTTTATTCTGCCGCGATTCCCGGCGGTCTTTCCCTATGGGAGCATACACACGGCCGGGATTCCTGGCCAAAGCTCTCACCGCAGTTTTCCCGACGGCTATTTCCCAATAGCTCAGCGGAAAGAAATCCCTATCCACATACTGTACATCCACTGTGTGGATGGGTGTATCAAGTCATTTAGGGCCGGTTCATACAATACACACACATGAATCACACAGGAACGAGCTGTGCGTTCCTGTGCAATTCACATGTGGTTCTGTGCGGTGCAATTTAAGCCCATTCATTTAAAATTGCATAAATTCACACCACACTGCACCAAAAGTAAACCACACTGAAACCAGATCGCAAGTTATTCGGTGTGGGAAAACACAATGCATTTGCAACCTGGAGTGTGCTCAACTTTCTATTGACACTCGCCGCAGGAACGCACAGTACATTTCTGTGTAATTCATGTGCAAGCATGGTGTGAACCGGCCCTTAAAATAAATAGGCTGAAATTGCACCACGCAGAAACACATGTTAATCGCACAGCTCATTCCTGTGTGGGCATGGTAAGAACCGGTCCTAAAAGAGAAAAACAAATGCATCTGGAGATGATTGCAGTTAGCTACCGTGTTTCCCCGAAAATAAGACGTAGTCCGAAAATAAGCCGTAGCGGGATTTCGAGGCAAGATTGAAATATAAGCTATACCCCCGAAAATAAGACGCAGTGATGGCGTGTCGAATCCCCGAAAATAAGACGTAGTGATGGCGTGTCGTATGCGTAGTGGCGCGGAGCGGTAAACAACACGTGATAGGCGTACTGTACTGGTGCGGAGCTCAGGAGCTGTAAAGAAGTCGTGCAGCCCTTCTTATCTGCTCCACGGTACCTCTAAGGCCTCGTACACACGAGGGGATATGTCCGCTGAAAACGGTCCGATGGACCGTTTCAGCAGACATCTCCGCTCGTGTGTATGGGCTAGCGGACAGATTTGTCCACCCGACAGATTTCAAAGCAAGCTTTGAAATCTATCCGGTGGGAATCTGTCCGCCGGACATGTCTGCTGGTTAGTACACTTACCAGCAGACATGTCGTCCCGCACCGCCGCCGCGCCGCCGCCGAATGTATTCGGCGCATGCGCGGAAGTGTTTTACTTCCTGGTGCGGTGACGTAGCGGTGACGTGGCGGCGTCAACGTCACCGCCGCGTCACCGCGCCGTCCGGCGGCGGGGAATTTGATCCGATGGTGTGTACACGCCATCGGATCAAACTCCCGATCGGACATATCCGATGGAAATGGTCCGCGGACCGTTTTCATCGGATATGTCCGATCGTGTGTACGAGGCCTCAGTGACCGGAGAGGTGTCGGCAGCCCCATAAATACGGTAAGGTTGGCTCCCCCTGTCAGGTGAAAGTGAAAGTAAAAGGAGAAGGACGCTCTGTACTCAGGGGAAGAAGAAAAGCTTCTCCCCAGCACTGACCAGCAACAGTCTCTCACCCCACACAAACACCAGGGGATAGTTGAATAAATGTATTGTTGTACCATACTGTTGTACCATACTTGCCGGTAATAAAAATAAGACATCCCCCGAAAATAAGCCATAGTGTGATTTCTTGAGGAAAAATAAATATAAGACGGTGTCTTATTTTCGGGGAAACACGGTAGGAGTGGGTGGGGTGGCATATATTTTTTTTTGTTATGTTTTAACCCCATAACTCGGTTCTGAGGATAAACCCTTGATCCTTTAGGGGGGAGAATGGTAGGGGAGAAGTAAAAAAAAATATATATATGGATGTGGATCATAGGTTTTCCCACTCAGGATGGCCGCTTTGCAGCTAGTTAAACCTTCCCCACATTCCATTCACTTTCTAACACAGTGCTAACACGCTGCTAGCAAACACCACTTATAACAGACGCGAAGTTAACACAACACGGTTTATTAAACAGCCTCAGAGCAGGTATAAAAATTGGGCGTGTTAGAGAGTGTTAGGAGAATGGTGATAATGCAAGAATTAACACCAGTTATTAAACGTACACCTTAAAGTGTTACTAAACCAAGTAATATGAAAATAATTCATCTGGCCAACCCCCCCTGCAGTGCCCACAGCTTATAAATCTTACCATATTATCCGGCGTATAAGACAACCTTTTGGGCTTAAAAACTTGCCTCAAAACCTGGGGGTCATCTTATACGCCAGTACCTGTCTCGGGGATCCATTATTATCCTTGTGCTGTTCCATGATAGGCGGCACACTTGGTTTCCCAGCAGAGCCTCTGTTCGGTGTTCCGCCTATCATGGATGTCTTCTCATCCTCGGCTTTGGACGAGAGGACCTCCGTAATAGGCGGAACACAGGCGCTTATCACGGAACAGCATGAGAATGAGGCGCGGCTTTTGAATAATGGACGCCCGCAGTACATAAATAAGGTATGGCACAATGAGGCATGTTGACTGCACAGTGAGGCATGGGATGGAACAGTGAGGCATGGGATGGCACAGTGAGGCATGGGATGGCACAGTGATGCATGTTGATGGCACAGTGAGGCATGTTGATGGCACAGTGAGGCATGTTGATGGCACAGTGAGGCATGTAATGGCACAGTGAGGCATGTAATGGCACAGTGAGGCATTTAATGGACACAGTGAGTTTTAAAAAAGCTGAAAAAAGCCTGTTCCTGTCAGCGTTTTTTCCTGTCAGCGGTTGTTCCGGCTACCCCTCAGCTTCCAGACAGACTAGTAGGAAGTGGGTCGTCTTATACGGCGAGTATATCCCAAAACCAGCAAATACAGTAATTTTACATTAAAATACTGTCACTATATATCTTTTTGGCTGAGCTGTACACCATGGTCCCGTGATAAGATGCAAGGTCTTCCCAAGTGCTGAGTGTTCGGGTAGGACAGTGTTTCTAAACTCCAGTCCTCAAGCCCTCGCCAACAGGTCATGTTTTCAGAATTTCCCTCAGATGAAAAGGCTGTGGGAATTACTAAGGCAGTGAAACTGATCAAATCACCTGTGCAAAATAATGGAAATCCTGAAAACCTGACCTGTTGGAGGGGCTTGAGGACTGAAGTTAGGCTAGGAGAAGAGTTCCACTACAGCCTGTGTCCTCATGCTGTTATGGGAAGCGGATCATCCATCAATCAAGATGTGACATCCCACCCACTGTTTTCATTTTTTAGTTACTGTGTATGGAGGAGGTGGGAGGTACTGGGCTGTCATATAGGATTTGCATACACGCCTACATGTGTGATGTCAATATCATGTGACCTGAAAAAGCTCAGTTCTCAATATTCTCTCCAGTAATAGAGACCAAACTGACCATGTGCAGCTTTACTACTCTGACTGTGTATTTTCTGGCCTTGCCAAGAGAGACCCTGCAGGAGGGGGAGGATGTGTGCATAGAGGATCAAACAGCCTTTTTACACAATGCAAAGGATTAACCCCTTAAGTTCCACAGTGAGTATAACAAGCATCAGGGCCGCTGAGGAGGATTAGTGATGGACGACAATTTCAGAACTCTTCCTCCATCAGCTGAAAGTTGATCTCTCCCCCTCTCCCTGCTGTCAGCCTTTATCTGCTGAGAAAGAGACAGTCGTCCCTCACTAACCCCCCTCCTTGTGTCTCTCTGATCCCAGAGCTCCAACTGCCCAGGCGTGATTTTTAGCGGCGCTATACCATCGTATTTACAGTTTGGTTTTAACCCCCGCTAGCGGCTGAAAAAGGGTTAATACCACCCGCAATACGCCTCTGCAGAGGCGCATTACAGCAGTTTTCCATTGATTTCAATGGGAAGGTGTGGTATAGGAGCGGTAAACACCCCGCTCTTATACCGCTCCAAAGATGCGGCTAGCAGGACTTTTGGAGCGGTCCTGCTAGCACACTGCTTCACTGCAGGGCAAGACTGCAGGGCACGATTTTTTTCAGGCGGTATAGCAGCGCAATTTTTAGCACTAAACGCCTGAAAAACATGTCAGTTTGAAAGGGGCCTAAAGTTTTACTGCACTTAGAGGCACTTCTCTGCTTTTATTTTTGTCTATGTTGTATTTGTGTCTGCTAATAATTTTGTTGTGCTGTCAGGAAATCTGTACAGGGCCCTGCGATTTTTATCAGCGGCCCTGACAAGCATGCTATTCTGGATATACAGACAGATTTTACTGTTGTGGGTTTAGTAACACTTTAAAGCCCTATACACACGATTGGATATCTGATGGAATCTAATACGATGGATTTTTTTCGGCGGATATCCGATGAAGCTGACTTTCATCAGTCTTGCCTACACACCATTGGTCAAAAATCTGACCGTGTCCAACGCGGTGACGTAAAACACTACGACGTGCTGAGAAAAAATGAAGCTCAATGCTTCTGAGCATGCGTCGACTTGATTCTGATACCTTTTGACCGATGGACTTCCACACAGATGATCGTTTTTTTCTATTGTTTTTTTATCCATAGGAAAAATTTAAAACATGTTCTATTTTTTTTTTTACCGATGGAAAACAAATTGATGGGGCCCACACACGATCCCTTTGTCCGATGAAAACGGTCCATCGGTCCGTTTTCATCAGACAAACCGATCGTGTGTACAGGGCTTAAGAGTATCGGATTTTTATTATTCTTACTGCTTTTACTTTACACCATTTTATTACAAATTGCATTGTATGTTACACATTGGAATTTTGTTGGTATTCCTTTCTTGATTTCAGGGCACTAAAATCGAATATGTTTCTGCTGTTATTTTATATTCTCCAAAGTAGAGGCAGTAACTGAAATATCATTTAACTGAGACTTATATTTCTTTCTGCTAACAATTGCTAGCTTCCAAATTATCCATTGTACTTTTGCATTTGGTCTTCACATCAGTTCTATCTATTTCACACATATACACAAAAGGCGTTTTGCACTCTGGGTTACAATCAAAGAGAACAAGGTTATTTTTCAGCTAAGGCTTTGGGGTTGAAATAATTTGATAATGATGAAGCAGGGAGAGCCAATGACTCATAGGTCATCTGTGGGAGGCAGGTGAAACAAGGGCTGGCCTAAAGCAGAGGCCTTTAATGAGACTTGCCCTGCAAGTTTTCAAGTTGGTTCTAATCACTCATTCCCCTTTCAATGTAGCAAAGTTCTCCTTTAGATGGAGTGCAAATAAGGACATGCATAAAGAATGCCGATAGGATATGCTAATGCAGAGTACAGATATAATTTTCATGATAAATAAATATATAATGCATGAATGGTGAGAATAAATGTGCAAGAAGCTGTAAAATGTACTGTGATCTCAAGTTCTTACTGATGTCATCAATTTATTTTTGGCTCCTGGAGACGTCAGATGGTGGCAAAAATAAAAGAGCACATTTCACAGTTTGTGTAACAGAACCGTTATAGCAAAACCAGGCTTTAAATAGATATAAAAGAAAATAGGGGGAAGAAATGAAATTGCTTCCTACATCAAGGACCAGTCACAAATCAGAAATCACTGTGATTTTCCTGGTTCAAATCTTCAAGTTTTTTTGATTACTTTAAGCAAGGGATACATGTGTTGCTTGTATAGCCTAGGCTGTTGCAATGCCAGGCTATGTTCTACCTATATATGCAACCCCAACTCCAAAAAAGTTGGGAAGATGGGACGCTGTGTAAAATCTACATAAAAAATGAATGCAGTGATTTCAAATCTCATCGAGGCCTTGAATTTTTCATCAGGACAATGCTAAACTGCATACTGCATCTATGACAACAGCGTGGCTTTGTAGTTGAAGAGTCCAGGTGCTTAACTGGCCTGCCTGCAGTCAAAACCTTTCACCAATTGTAAGAATTTTATGACAAAACGGGGGCATCTCAGCAGCAGATGTGGTCATGATCCAGGAGACACATTTTTGTTCTGGAGGTATGTTTAAATTTGCCTCTAAACACTTCACCACCTATTATATGGCTTTGGATGCTTCTGGGAAAGCAGGGGTGGCGGCACTGATTAAAGGCTCTTGTCCACTAAATATTAAATCCTCATTCCTTGATTCTCATGGTAGGTGTGTTTTCCTAGATTGTGACCACATGCAATGCTCTTTTACATTGGCTAACATATATGCACCTAACTCAGGACAAATTCAATTTCTCACAGAGGTTTTTGAACAAATGTAGAAATTCTCTCAACCATTTATGATCATTGGCGATGACTTCGATCTGCCTATGTCTTCCTTCAAGGATAGATTATGGTTGACACAATATACCCCTTCAGCTAGAGTACTTAGCCAATCTACCTCTTTTTGCAAGCTTATTAGAGCGTGTAACCTTTATAACATTTGGAGGGTAAAACATCCTACCCATGAACAATTAACTTTTTTTCACCCCATCATAGGCTATATTCTGTGTGAAATGCGTCAAATACCTGTAACCCTGCATGTTTGACTGGCATACAACAATAAATTATTTCTTATTAAATATCTGATGGTCTGGTGTGCAACCAATTTCTTTATTTTCTTTGCTTTGTGAACGGTGGTGAGCCGAAGTTAGCACCTAAAACCCAGTGCATCTGATTATTGCTTGATGTGGTGTGTGTGCTTCTTGTTTCGACTGTGATCACTCATCCTGACACCAGCTTGGCACGGGATCTGATATACCATTCAGCTTTTACTATGGCAGAGAGCCAGACCAAGCAGGATACAAGACGTACGTTTAGACAGTCTATGGACAATCCCTTTAGAACCAATGCCCTTTATACGCTGAAAAGCAAATTAGATGGTAATGTTGGTTTGGTCAAGCTTCTGTTTCGTAATCTTAAAAAAGCTATGAGCAAAGAAATAGGAGCATATTGGGAGTCTAACTGACTGAGTATGTGGCTTTGGAACGAATCCCTAGGGGTCTTCATATGAAAAGAAATCCCACATTTGAACTCTGTGATGGTTAATAGTCATGAGCAGAATACGCCATATTCGATTTTGCGATATTTCGCTAATATTACGAAGAATATTCGCGAATATTCGTTAATATCGAATATTCGTGATATTTTATAAAAAAAAAAAAATTGCGAAATTTCGCAATTTTTTATTTTTTTTATAAAATATAGTGAATATTTGTAAATATCGAATATTCGTGATATTTTATAAAAAAAAAAAAAAATTGCGAAATTTCGCATTAGCGAGATTTCGCATTGGCGAAATTTCGCAATTTTTTTTTTATAAAATATCACGAATATTCGATATTAAAAAAAAAATTGCGAAATTTCGCTAATGCGAATGCGAAATTGATTGCGAAATTGATTGCGAAATTTGAAAAAATACGAATATTCGAAACAGCGAATATTCGCCGCGATATTCGAGTTATTCGCGAATACTCGAATATGCAATATTCGTAGCGAATATTCGCAATGCGAATATTCGTGAGCAACACTAATGGTTAACATAAACAAAAATGGACTGATTGTTCCATCACCCTCATGAAGATCATTATCTTGTCTAAAGAGAAAGAGATTGATAAACTTAAAAATTTAATTTAGGTCCTTCAGGAGGATATCGAGCCATTCTAAAGTACTGCCAATTTCACTGACCTAGACAAAGTTTTAAATGAAAGATTTAACAGATTTGGAAAAATACATTATTGAGGCAAAAAAATAAAAAAATGTTAAGAGACAAACTAGACTACGAAACAAACACAGTGAATGTTTGGAAGCGTCAATGGAATTGGGGCCATACAAACCCAGGCAAGCATGTCAGCTCTCTGATACCGAAGCTGAGTTTATTGAAGATTCTGTTGTTATCTCTTATTTATATCAGTCAACGGCTTACACATAGAGTAAGAGGCGGTTCCACGGCAACAGTACACCAAACCAATGAAAAAGCACGACATAGAAAAGAAAACACTACAAAAAAACACAAAATCGGGGCACAAAAAAAACAAGAAGGGGCCACAGACGAGGAGATAAGAGGTGGTGGCGATCGCTATCCATCTCGGACTACTCCCCGCAAGATCTAGTAGGTATTTGTAATGTCCTCAATCTTTTTGAAAAAGTCATCTATCCTGAAGAGACTTTGCTTCTTTCTAAGGGTCTCAGTTTTTGTCGACAGAGACATTTTAATATACTGTATTTGAGACCATTTTGAACATTAACAAGTTTATTACGAATATAACAATTAAAAAGCATTATTATAATGATGGTGGTGTTTTTTTTATCAAGTTAATCAATTGAGCCTCTCATTGCACACAGTTCCAGTGATGAATCTATTAAGCTTACGTTTACTGAACAGTGTGTTCTGGGAGATTTAGAGGATTTATTAAGTGAAGGTAATGAAAGTAACATAAAGGTTTGTGATCATATTGTTTATGTTAGAAAATCTACAGATTGGGTTAAGAAAAGTTCTGATTTTTATCCCATTAGTACACGTTGTCCTGAGATGGATACATTCCAGAAGCTAATAGAAAGAGATCTTATGGCTTTAGCTTTACAACTATCTGCGGACATATGCACTAAACAGGATAATCTTTCATACAAAGAGAGAAAAGCCCTTAAATGTTTGGAGAAAGATACGTCCATTGTCATAAAAAAATGGGGGGTTTGGTGGTGGTCATGAGTGATGATATGTATAGAAGTGAAGCAGACAGACAACTTTCTGACAGTGAGACCTACTCTAGGCTAAAAAGTGACCCCACATTAGGGCGTTGGTATTTTTGAGAACAGACTTGCAGTAAATTAAATTCCTGAATAACCCCATAGTGTCCATTTTCTACCACCTGCCGAAAACCCACAAGGGACTCGATACTCTAACACACCTGTGATAGGGAAGTCCCTTTATCTTTTTACAAAAGGGTTATCTTAGACATGCTCTGTCAATTGCTCATTCTAAAGATAGATGAGACCTCTTAAGGAGAACTCAGCATACTGATGGTGTAGGAAATAAGAGACAGTTTATTAAGAACAGACCAACCATTAGTACGCCTTTTAGCGAGGAGTTCAATGACATCAAGAATATTGTGCACTAATACCTGCCTATCCTGTTTGAAGATCGCATTTGTGCTGATATTCTTAAAGATGGTATTAACTTTGTTTCCAGACGTGCTCCCACAGTGGGAAACGTTTGTCACCTAGCTTTTTCGGGCCTACCTAAATCACATCCACTACTTGGTTGCACTTTAAAGGCAAATTGTGGAGTGACAGGCTGTTTCTGTTGTAAACATATTACAAAAGGTGATGTGGTCTGTTCTCCTTCTAATCTCCTTCTATAACTTTAACACCAGATGTGGTGTATATTGTTACATGCACTATCTGTAATGTGCAGTCCATATGTCATACCATCAGGTATTGAAAAAAATCATACAGAAAATATTGCTAGACATTGTAACCAATATCATGGTGGCAGGCATAAGGGTTGGGACTTTGTGTGAGGTGTATGTGCTGGAACCAAATGTGATTAAATGGGTATAGAAAGACCATTTATTGATACACCAATGGTTAATATTTTAAAAAAAAATGTAATTTGCATACAAGCTAAAAAATACATTATACTGATGGCATTATATAACAATACAGCACATAGTGCAGGGATTTTTTTCATATATATATAGTCCCCCATATGAAGGGTAAAAAAAGGTCACAGTAGGAATCTAACGGCATGGTAAAACCATCTAAAATAGTTGAAATGTAGTGGATGCATCAGAAGTGATCTTGTCATGTTTCGTGGGCTTATACCCACTCGTCAGGAGCATGATGCATCAAATTCTAAAAAGTAAGGGAATAGTGAAGATCCATAATGCAATGTGACTGCCCGTATGGGGGAAATTGGAAACAAATATAAATAATAACTGTCCGTGCCTACTCAATACTCACATTTGAATCAATGTGGGGGACTGTGTCAAACCATGTACCCGAGACCGGCCAGGAAAGTCTCGCCCGGGAGCTGGAGAGGGGAACCAATGAGAGAATGGGAACGAATGCCCGGTTCCCCCAGCGTGTCCTAGTAGTAAAAAATTGTTTGTATAACTGATGTTTATCATCAAACTGTATAATAATAGAAGGAGAGGGGTGACACCCATGATCACGGTAAGTGAATGGTGTGAACCATCTAGCCAAGGTGACAAAGAAGATGAAGAAGCAGGCAACCCAGAAAGGAAGGATGAAAAAGATGGAAAGAATTGGTGCAAAAAGGTTGTTGAAATATGTAAAGAAAAAGATGTGCTCACTGTGCAGTTACCTTAGTTGAGCGTTACAAAATGAATGTGGTGAATCCAGGCTAAAAAGGTATTGGTCGGGATGGCCAAAGGTGTGCCAGTTATAACTTTAACACCAGATATGTGGTGTACATTATTACATGCACTTTTTGTAATGTGTAGTCCATATGTAGTACCATCAGGCATCGAAAAAAATCATACAACAAATATTGCTAGACATTTTAACCAATATCATGGTGGCTAAACTTCAGCAGTGGGGGTACAGATCATAGGGAGTTTTTTGAATTTTCCATTTCAAAACCCGTATACCATATGGGTTGAATTATGAATAAGATGTCACACATTTTCACAATTAATGAATACTAGGTTCTACCTATCATTCTAGGTTTTTTAGTCTACATTTCAGCCCTCATGGGCCAGCACAAAGGAACTTAAATGAAAACATCACACAAAGATACAATCCAACACATATTTATTAATTGGAAAATTATATGGCCACGGTGTTATCCACAGGGGTTAATTAATATTTATTCAAAATAATTAAATAAGCCAATTTGGCAAAGATATATATTAGAAATAATAATAATAATAATAACATGGTGTCCATCCAGCAAAAGCTGGATGACTAATCCCCTTTTCAGACAACAACATGACTTAGGAATAGGGCGGGAGGGTGGGCGACGCTGGCTAACAGGACGGGCTGAGGAGACCGCCGTGCTGCAGCCTTTTTATCAGTTCCGTCAGCGCGGGCGAATCCCCCGCTCGAATTGACCAATGAGCTGCTCCTCTCGATATCCAATCAGATGCTGTTGCTGCCCAGTGCAGCGTGGCTTCCTAGGAAGAAACAAAAGCAGGAGAACTGCACGTAATGCAACTTCTCCTTTGGCTATCCCATGTTGGTCCAGCCTATTGCTGGGACCTTTCATGGGCCAGCACAAAGGAACTTAAATGAAAACATCACACAAAGATACAATCCAACACATATTTATTAATTGGAAAATTATATGGCCACGGTGTTATCCACAGGGGTTAATTAATATTTATTCAAAATAATTAAATAAGCCAATTTGGCAAAGATATATATTAGAAATAATAATAATAATAATAACATGGTGTCCATCCAGCAAAAGCTGGACGACTAATCCCCACCGGCCTGAGTCGGCAGAGTAGCTGCCGGCTGAGGCCCCCCCAACACCGCGGCAGACTCTATCAGGCTCTGTAGGCCCATGTTAAAAATATCAATACCAATAGGTGCTAAATGAATTCTATCCTTTCGAAAAAGGCCTGGGATAAATCCTTCTAGTTCAGAATGGCGGAGTGACACGCCACCTGCCGAGATCAAGAAGCTGTGTATGGTCCTGTTAAGCCTCCTCCGGATCCTGTCCAAATAGAACAGACCACCCTGAGGATACCACAACAGCCTAGGGACCATTTCGGAAAATGCCAAAACCGAATAAGGGAACATGAGTTTAATTGCATGTAAATCCCTCTTGATCTCACATAGCAAGTCCCAGGTGCCCACCTTGCCCAGGTCGTTAGCCCCAGCATGTAAAACTAAAATTTGAGGAGGAGGCCATATACCAGCTAGATATGTCAAATGTTCAATAATATTACGCCACCGCAAGCCCCTGACCCCCGACCATAACAACGTAAAAGACATAAGGTCTAGACCTAGGTTGGTGGAATAGGACCTGGATCCCGCATGCTTGGCGGCCCAGAATACATAAGAATGGCCGACTATCCACACCACCTTCTTGCTTTGATCTGAAAGAAAAAAAACAAAATTTACAAAATTAGTAGATCAGGACGAACATATAACTTGTACCTAGAGCTATTCCAGCGACCCACAGATCTCAACCTATCCTCCGAAAGACCCAAAGAATTAGCTGCCGTGGCCGCCCCTATCCTGAACGAATGGGAAGAGAAACGATAACCCGACAGATTCAGACGTCTTAAACAAGAGGAAAAAACTGCAGAAAACTGATACCTGGTTAACGGGGACAAATCCTCGTGAATAAAAAATGAATCAGGAGAAATTGGCCTTACTGCCATATATCTACCCACTTGCGTGACGGGGCATAAAGCTTGATCCGACGAACTGGCGAGGGAGAACCAACAACCTTTCCCAACCGGCAAGGATTTGGACCTACAAAGGAAAAGATAAAGACAACCACCATGCAAACGCACATGATCCAAAATGAGAAACGATGCCGAGCTATTGTTTGCTGCTGTGAACTCACCAACCCTCAAAGCACCAAAGAAGGCGACTGAAAAGGCAGCTTTAAACAGGAGGGATTCAAACTCGGACCTACATACCTCGCGGAGAGACCCGAGAAGGTCCGTCAACATTGCGACCGAAATGGGACGCCTGTTATCCACAGAAAGTCTGGACCTCCTAAACCCTTTCAAAACCTGTGTTACTTGAAAAAAGGAAGTTAACCCTGGCACACCTGAAAACTTCAAAAAGAATGAAACTCCTGCAAGAATTTTGGACACTGAAGCCGGCGAAAGGCGAGCCTGTATGAGATTAGACAAGAAGGACAACGCTAATAATGCAGTAACATTAAAAGGATCAGCACCCGTGTCATGGCAATACGAACACCATCTGGACCACGATAATTTATAATCCGCCCAGGTCTTACTTGAAACAGAATTGCGTAGGTTACCGAAAATTAGTCCCATATCAAGCCCCAGAGGAATTCCGGGCAAGGGGTCCCCTGCTGATCTGCTGCTGGCGCCAGGTCCCGAAACTTCTTGAACTGTAGGCGAGATAAAGCATCGGCGATATTATTATGGATACCTGATATATGCTCAGCTTTAAGCCAAATATTATAGCGCATACAGTGCAAGACCAAAAACGTAGTAACTTAACGACTGGGACAGATTTTGAGGATAAGGTATTAATAGCGAACAACACCCCTTTATTGTCCGTGTGGACCAGTATCCTTCTATTCTCAAAAAACTCACTCCAAATAACGATGGCAACTATCACTGGGAAAAGTTCAAGGAGGACTAAGTTCTGCAAAATTACCTCCTGCAACCAATCTGCATGCCATAAACCCGCGCACCAACGCCCATTCAGGAATGCCCCGAATCCAGTAGAGCCGGATGCGTCCGTGAAAAATTCCATTTGACTACTAACCACAAAGTCCTGCTGCCAGACTGTGGCACCGTTGAAATCGCACAGAAAGGCATCCCAGATCCTAAGGTCCTCTCTAACCCCTTTAGATAAACGGATATGCGCCCGCGGGTTTGTAAGGCCTTTTATGGCCAGTGAAAATCTGCGAGAGAACACCCTAGCCATGGGAATCACCCTAGCGGCAAAGGCAAAGAGCCCCAGAAGTGACTGGGCTTCCTTCAACATAACTTTCTTTTTAGATAGTACTGTAGTGATTAAGGATCTCAGCTTCTGCAATTTCTGTTCTGGTAACCTGAACTCCATGCGACCTGAATCGATGATTATACCAAGGAATTCAATACACGTGGAGGGCAAACAGGTCTTTTCATGAGCCAAGGGGACACCAAAGTCCTCACAGATTTTGCAGAATGCTTGCAAGGCTTCAGCGCAGTCTGGGGATCCTTCCCTACCGACGAAAAGAAAATCATCCAGATAATGAAGAGCAGCCCCATGGGGGGACCTTTGAGATAAAACCCAATGCAAAAAGGTGGAAAATGCCTCAAAATAGAAGCACGATAAGGAGAACCCCATGGGCATGGCTTTATCAAAGAAAAATTTTCCCAAAAAATGAAAGCCCAAGGAATTAAAGCCTTGGGGATGAACCGGCAGTAACCGGAAAGCCGCCTTGATGTCGGCCTTGGCTAGCAGGGAACCTCTACCCGTCCTTCTTAGTATGACTAGGGCCTCGTCGAAAGAAGAATAAACGACTGGGGCCGAGATGTCTGCGACTTCATCGTTCAGGGAGGATTTCGGGGGGTAGGAAAGGTGGTGTATTAGCCTGAAGGCACCCGCTTCTTTCTTTGGGACTAATCCCAGTGGTGACAGGCGAAAATTCGGGAAAGGGGGAGCATGGAAAGGGCCCGCAATCCTCCCCTCAGCCAGCTCCTTGGACAATTTTTCATGTACCACAACAATATTGCTGTCGACCGATACCAAATTTTTTACCATCATGCAACCCGAACCTTGAAAGGCAGGGACTAAGAAACCATCCTTGAAACCATCAATTAACAGAGCCGCCATCCTGTGATCGGGGAAGCGCTCTAACCACGGGCGCATTGCGAACAGCCTCACTGGCGTCGGCGCCTTTTCCGTGATTGTCCTTGGTGGCTGACTGAAAGGAGGACGCGGCCGATTTGCGAAAACACCTGTTGGCGGCATGAGGGCCGCTGCAGTAGGAGCACTCATGTCTATAGCGGCAGTTTGTGAGGAACTTGCATTGGCCTTCATTGAAGGCAAAGCAAAAACCCTTGCGAACATTGCCTTGAGTGTTTAACAAGGGTCTAGGTGTGAATTGGGGCTTGGTTGGCAACATCAGGTTCAACCATAAGCCTACATCTTTGGTCCCCCAGTGTAATGTAGGGTGGACAGCCAACTTCTGATGGAAATTCTCATCATAATTAAACCAGGCAGTTCCCCCAAAATGGCGAAAGGCTTCCGCAATAATATCCAGGTGCTGGAATAGCCCTGAGCATTTGCTGGGGAAACCTTCGCCCATAACTGCCGCATAGATGCAAAAGGTTTGTAGCCAATTTTGAAAGGTCTTAGGAACTGCCCGCCTCCTGTCTTCATCCGACCTATCATTCGCCTGCCTATCCGATTTAGCCAAGAACTCCTTAGAGGAGGGCAATAAGGATAGCAAGTCTAAAAACTCACCCCTCCAAATTCTTTCTTTGACTGCCTTGGGTAGATGAAAGCCCAAAGGGGACAGAACACAGGGCAGGGGCTCTCTAAAAGAAGACTCTCCCACCGTCAAGGCCGATGGCCTGATGGGCAAAGAGGGGTCGACAGTATAAAGGGGGATTCTATTATTAACCGACTTTTTTGTGCTCTGTAACATGGGAGCACTTGGCTCCTGCCAAATAGAACTAATATCCTCCAAATTGTGTATGCTCACCTTATCATAAGGGCTTGCATCATTACTGACATCACACAGCATGTAATCCGCACCAGAAACCTGTGCCCTCTGACATTCAGCCTCAACCTGCATCTGAATGCGCTGGTCCGCACCAAACCCTTGTGCCCCTACCGATTCTTGCATATTGCCACCACTAGCACCAGACCCCTGTGCTCTCTGTACAGACTTATCCGCACCACTGACATGTGCCCCTTGAAATTGCTGTAATACATTAGACAGGGAATTCACCAAGCTAGATAGTTGTGAAACATTAGGAATCATATTCTCACCAATATGGGACACTGGCTGCTCGCTCGCCTCCACAGCTGTAAGGTGAGTAGCGCTGCTCTCTTGAGAACAAGATGCACCTCTTGAAACAGCTACTCTTTTCTTCAGACCTGCAGACTGAGAAAGAATGGCTGCCCTCTGACCCTTCTTCTTTCTCCCTGGCTGCTGCCTAGTTGCACCTCCAACCGCCGCTGAGCCCCCCTTCTGCACAGGAGGAGTGGGTATGGGCTGGGGGGTCCCCCTCCGCTAGACAGCGGAGCAGCCATTCCTCACCTCCTTCGCTCTCAGCCTTCTCCATCAGCTGACAAAGGAGAGCCTCACGGCTGCTGGTGGCGCGGCGCTTCATGACAGCACTTGTCCCTGCTGCGACGCTGGCTAACAGGACGGGCTGAGGAGACCGCCGTGCTGCAGCCTTTTTATCAGTTCCGTCAGCGCGGGCGAATCCCCCGCTCGAATTGACCAATGAGCTGCTCCTCTCGATATCCAATCAGATGCTGTTGCTGCCCAGTGCAGCGCGGCTTCCTAGGAAGAAACAAAAGCAGGAGAACTGCACGTAATGCAACTTCTCCTTTGGCTATCCCATGTTGGTCCAGCCTATTGCTGGGACCTTTCATTAGTTTACAGTTTATTCACTTTCGGTATATTATTTCTTTAAATGTTTCCCACATTGTTAAGTTCAGTTTTCTCATCTATTGGGTTTTTTGATAGACAATTTATTTATTTTTTCTCAGCTTCCTCGTATTCTACCAAACATGTGGTTTTAATATTTTTACATACCTACATTATTTTTGCACTATGTATGTACCACTTATTTTCGCTGAAGTATCGGGGTAAGCCTTTTGGGGGAAAAGGCTTACCCCGATACTTCAGCAAAAATAAGTGGTACATACATAGTGCAATTCTTTCACCGATTGTGGTTGAGATAGCCATGTCTTGTCTTGTCTCCCCATACATCACGCAATAGATCATTTCCCACTGACTATGGTACATTTATGCCTTTAAAATTTTGGTTATATGTCAGCGATCTTCTTTAATTGCTTTGATCTTTGCTTGTGTCATGTTTAGCACCTGGAACCCAGTGCACCTGATTATTGCCTGATGCAGTTTGTGTGCTTCTTTTTTGGGCTATATTCCAGGCTGGACTATTTTTTCATAACACCCCCTTTGTTAACACATTTGGTAGATACTGACATTAACCCCATCACCTGGTCAGATCACGCATCCATTCTTTTAAATATAACTTTGACGTCCCCTACTAAATGGTAATGTCATTGGCACCTTAATGAATCTCTTTTTGCCACTCAGTTATCAAAGACCAGATCTCGCAACAATCTGAGGAATTCTTTTAGCTTATGAAGGGAACGGTGTCTGAGGCTTCCACCGTGTGGGACATACATAAAGCTTTCATCAGAGGCCACTGTATATCAATTAGGTCCTGGTTGAAAATAGGCCAACTTTCAAAGTTCATCTCTTTTTTCCCAGCAAATTGTGCTTGTTGCTTCCCCCATGGTGGATCGCTTACGTACTGTAGTTTCCCTATGTAATTGCATTAAATCCTTAGACATGAGTAAGACTGCTAAATCCCTACTCTGGGCTAAACAAAAAATGTTATGAGTATGCCAATAAGTTCCATAAACTGTTAGTCAACAAGCTTAACCCTCATCCTTTTCATTTCTTTCCAGACAGTTTACATCAACCTGGCGGTACTCCAACTTATGGCTAGGATTTTTGATGACTTTAATCATAATTGCTTGCCCTCATATCCTCATTCTCAGCTCACTCAAAATAAATTTGAAGCCTTTTTTACTTCACTACATTTACCAAAATTATCCTTGGCTAATATTTCAAAACTGAAACTGCTACTATTACTGCCAAAGAACTAGTGAGGGTCATTAAACACTCACCTTCCCACAAATCCCCAGGACCTGATGGGTTGTCATATTCCTACTATAAAACTTTCCTCCCATCCCTGACCCCCTATCTGTTAGAGCATTTTAATGAAAGGGACAGTTCCTTATTCCCAATTTGTACATGCCTTTATTTCTGTTATATTGAAACCAGGTAAAAAAAACTCATCCATTCCTGACGATTTCTGTCCTATTACCCTATTAAACTCTGATCATAAAATTTTCACCAAAATTTTGGCAAATAAACTTACTCATATGTTCTTGAACCTGATTAATAAAGACCAGGTGGGTTTCGTCCCTACCAGATATGCGGGCGACAATACCAGACGCGTCATAGATCTTATAGATCTTCAAAACAAGACCTAACACCCCCACACACTTGTTTCTCTACCCTTCCTTCACACCACCCTAACAGCTTTTGGCTCCCTATCAGGTTTTAAAGTTAACGCTACAAAAACTGAAGCTCCTCACCTTCACATTCCTCCACCATTACTTGCTACTCTTCAACAGAATTTTCCTTATTTGAAGAAAAATGTTCTTATCGCTAGTGCTTTCATGTCCTCAAATATTTAGGTGTCTACCTGACCCCCTATTATCCCCCCTTTAAACAGTAAATTTTCCTCCCATGTTTTAAGTTATTAATGCCTGTTGAAGCAATGGATGATGTATCCCCTATCACTCTTGGGGTGAATTAATGTTTGGTTCGAAAAGCTACCGATCCCATTAAAGCAACTTAACCACTTTGCAACCGCCCTATGCCGAAAGTACGGCTCTAGGGCGGTTGCTGTATTCTAACTGGCCGTTAATTAACGGCCTGTCAGAATCGCGCTCCCGCGCGCCTCCTGAGGCGCACACACGGGAACATCCGTGACCGCCGGGTCCAGAGGACCCGGCGCATCACGGATCACGGTAAATCGCCGCTGATAGCGGCGGTTTACCACGTGATCGCTCTGTCCAATGACGGAGCGATCACTTGTCAACAGAGCGGCGTCATGTGCTGACGCCGGTTCCTCCCTCCTCTCTCTGTACCGATCGGTACAGTGTGAGAGGAGAGGGGAGGGAGCGGATGGCAGCGCCAGTGCTGCGGGCTGGATCTGTGACAAATGTAGTCACAGATCCATCCATCCCTCCCTGCTCAGCCATCCCTGCTGCATATACTCTGCATTACTCTGGGCAATACTCACCTGGGCATACTCAGGCAATACTCAGGCAATACTCAGGCATACTCTGGCAATACTCTGGCAATACTCCGCAATACTCTGGCAATACTCTGGCAATACTCTGGGCATACTCTGCCAATACTCTGGGCATACTCTGCCAATACTCTGGGCATACTCTGCCAATACTCTGGGCATACTCTGCCAATACTCTGGGCATACTCTGCCAATACTCTGGGCATACTCTGCCAATACTCTGGGCATACTCTGCCAATACCCTGGGCATACTCTGCCAATACTCTGCATACTCCGCAATACTCTGGCAATACTCTGCAATACTCTGGGCATACTCTGGCAATACTCTGGGCATACTCTGCAATACTCTGGGCATACTCTGCAATACTCTGGACATACTCTGCAATACTCTGGGCATACTCCGCAATACTCTGGGCATACTCCGCAATACTCTGGGCATACTCCGCAATACTCTGGGCATACTCCGCAATACTCTGGGCATACTCCGCAATACTCTGGGCATACTCCGCAATACTCTGGGCATACTCCGCAATACTCTGGGCATACTCCGCAATACTCTGGGCATACTCGGGCAATACTCTGGGCAATACTCTGGGCATACTCCGCAATACTCTGGGCATACTTAGCAATACTCTGGGCATACAGCAGCCCCTGTCCCTGCGAGCTCGCATGCAGAAGCGAACGCATACGCAAGTCCCGCCCACATATAAAAACGGTGTTCAAACCACACGTGAGGTATCTTTATATAATGTTTTGGGATTCTATGTATTTTTCTAGCAAATAAATGATGATTTTTACATGTAGGAGAGAAATGTCAGAATTGGCCTGGGTGCTCCCTGCATGTTGGGCCTCTGTATGTGGCTGCACTGTGTAAAAGTCTCACACATGGGGTATCGCCATACTCGGGAGGAATAGCAGAATGTGTTTTGGGGTGTAATTTGTGGTATGCATATGCTGTGTGTGAAAAATAACCTAATAATATGAAAATTTGATGAAAAAAAAAAAATCTTGATTTTGCAAAGAATTGTGGGAAAAAATTACAACTTTAAAAAACTCACCATGTCTCTTTCTAAATACCTTGGAATGTCTTCTTTCCAAAAAGGGGTCATTTGGGGGGTATTTGTACTTTTCTGGCATGTTAGGGTCTCAAGAAATGAGAGAGGCTGTCAGTACTTCAGGTGTGATGAAATTGATCAATTTTCAGGATTTGGTACCATAGCTTGTAGACCCCATAACTTTCACCCAGACTAAATAATATCCAAAAATTTTTTTTTTTTTTTACCAAAGATATGTAGCAGTATACATTTTAGGCCAAATTTATGAAGAAAAATTACTTTTTTGCAAAATGTTATAATAGAAATGAAGAAAAATTATAATTTTTTGCAAAATTTTGTTCTTTTTTCATTTATAGCAAAAAAAATAAAAACCGCAGAGGTGATGAAATACCACCAAAAGAAAGCTCTATTTGTGGGAAAAAAAGGACAAAAAATTCATTTGGTTATAGTGTTGTATGACTGAGTTATTGTCATTCAAACTGTGGGAGCACCGAAAGCTGAAAATTGGTCTGGTTATTAAGGGTGTTTAAGTGCCCAGTAGTCAAGTGGTTAAACTACACCAGAGAGCCTTTATTAATTTTATTTGGTGTAACACCTCCCACCATATAGCCAGCTCAATAATTCATGCTTTGCGATCTGGAGAGGGCTTGGGAGCACCAAACATACTCAAATATTATGCCACACACCTGCAGTCTTTTATTTTGTGGTCACTCCTAATAGATGGTCAGAGGTCGAAATTTGAATTACGAGCCCATTACATTCATGCTCCTTGATATGGTCACCCCCTTACAAGTCCATGTCTCAATTACGAGGTCCCTGCCTTGCTCCTATGCTGTTTAATCTTTCTATATAGAACACATTTGCTAAGCGGTACTCTCTCTCTTCCCCATGCCCTCCCTTGTCAAATGTACTCTTTAACCCAGATATTCCAGACAGTCTATATACTGTTGAATGCTTCCCTGGTTCCAGGCAGGTGTTTTTCAACTCCGTCATCTGGTACATTCCCTATCCCACAAATTCTGGTCATTTGTTGAAATCCAAAATAAATGGCCCATATGCCACACATCTAATTGTATCCATTTATAAAATCCTTCATGAATTGTCTCCACTTTCTGAGTCCAGCCACCTCTACGTGGATAAATGGGCCAGTATTCTAGACCGTCCTTTAACCCTCTGGCAATGGGGGAAAATCTGGGAATCCACATTCAAAGTTTCACGGTGTGTGGTGCAGAGAGAGACTGCCTATAAGATCCTTCTATTCTTGTATAAGACTACTAATGTTTTACATGCATGTAATCCTTCATCCCTCAACAATCTTGGAGGTGTTATGGAGCTGTGGGTACCATATATTACATCTTTTGGTATTGTCCCAATATTAAACCTTTTTATGCATATACAGTAGTATGTTCAGACGCTCTTACAAAACCTTGTGACATTTATTCCTTTAGACCCCTTATATTACTTACTTGGTTTACCCCATCCAGACATCTTTTTTTTTTTTTAAAAGAAATTTTTATTGGAATTTTCACAGTACAGTGGAATAAAACAAGGTATGCTCAAATGCATATAGAAGCATGTACAAAATAAAATAAAATAAAATAGAAAAAAAAAAAGGGGGAGGAAAAACACATTCAAACCAGTGGCACTGTGATTACTTGTATAACAAAATTACAGCAGCAAGAAGATGTGTCAGAACAAGTCCTAGTACTTACAGGGGCGGAAGCAACAATCGGAGTATTAGAAAAACAAAAAAAAGAAATACAATACACCATTAGGAACCCCGGATGATAAACTGACTGTGAACGTTGCGATAGGTGAAACTAACAGATAAGGGCATGCACATATCAGGAACGTCAAGGGGTCTCTAGAATGCGTTGTCATGGCTCAGGGTGGCAGGAACGTAGAGGGGTCAGACAGGTTGGAGACTTTAAGGATGCCCAAGGAGTTTGTTAGGTCCCGTTTGAGATACCAATCTGTATAGCGGAACGGTTGCACAAGTTTTTGCAGATCATCGTGGGTGAACGAGTGTTCCATGAAGTTACGCCATCTCGTAAAAAAACGTGAGGTGGAACGAAAGTTCAACACAATGGTGTCCAACCTTTCCAGATAGAAAAGCGATAAGAGGGCTTTTTTTACTACTACTAGATTTGGTGGTGTTGGGCTAATCCAGTGAGACATTATAGTCCTACGGGCCACCAGAAGGCAGATATGTGCCCAGGGGGAGACGTGAAGCGAGCTCTTTGATTGTGGTGTGTGTGAGGGTGGATCACAGCCGAATAAACATATCAGGTGGTGCCTGGGGATCAGTAGTTTAGCGATCTTGTGGATAAAGGACAGCACAGAGTCCCAGTAGGTAACGATAGGTTTGCACTGCCAGAGGCGGTGGAGCAGTGTTGGGCGCGGAGCAGAGCACCAGGGGCAGTGTTCTTGTGCTGGTTCCGCCTTGTTAATACGAAATGGGTAGTAAGCTCTGTGAATGATTTTGAATTGCGTCTCACGCCATGTTTCGCATATGGTGAGTTCGCAAACTCGTCTGTATCCCTCAAGGATTTTTTCTGGGAGGTCTGCATCCTCGAATATTTGGGACCATTTCTGGAAAGGTTTAAGACGATATTTAGCAGTCTGATGTTCGATGAGGTGGGAATACAGGCTGGAAATGGAGTAATCATCCCTATGTAACACACTATCAATAAAGGACTTTTGTAGGGGGTCTGTCCCAGGTAGGTGGCATGAACGTAAATAGCTGACCAACTGATGATAGAAGAAGACATGTGTAGCTGGTAAGGAGAATTCCCTTGACAAGGTTTGGAAGGATTTAAACTTGCCAGGGGTAGCGAGGTACACTGAGGTGATGTTGGTAAGGCCCTTATCGTTCCATTGTACAAATGCTTTGTGTATAGTGGACGGTAGAAACATGGGATTACCCAGAATTGGCAGGTGAGAAGAAATACTGGAGGGTAACCCCAACAGTTTCCGTATCTCTCTCCAGGCAATAATTGTATCCCTAAGGAGTACACTCGACCTGAGGCACGTTGGCAGTTTGTTAGGGTTCGAGTGAAGAATAGCTGGAAGAGCATATGGAAAGGCTGAGGCACCCTCCAGGAGAGTATTGGAGTACTTGGATTTGCCAGCTAACCAGTCCAGGCCCTGCCTGAGTAAGCAGGCAAGATTATAAAAACGTATATTGGGCAGGCCCGCTCCGCCCTCAGACTTCGGGGAGACATAGCTTTTGCAGGGAAATGCGCGGTTTCTTGCGAGACCATAGAAAGGCAGACAATGCCGTATGGATTTTTGTCACATCAGAGTGCTTCAATAAGAGTGGTATGGTCTACATAGGATAGAGCAGGCGCGCAAACGACACCATTTTAAAAAGGTGACATCTCCCAAAGAGCCAGAGGGGAAGGGCCGCCCAGGCTTCCAACTCCTTTACAATTTTTGTTATCAACGGTGGGAAGTTGAGTGTATACAAAGTGGAAGGTTCTCGGCCAATGTGAATACCCAGATAAGTAATATGATGTGCTGCTATGGCAAAGGGAGATTGGTGGCGCCATTTGGCCGCAAGTCTGGGACGAAGTGATAGAACTTCGCTTTTGTCAAAGTTAATTCGAAAGCCTGAACATAATTGGAAGGTATGAAAGAGCTGTCGGAGCCTGTCAAAGTCAGTGAGGGGTTGTGTGGAGAATAACAATATGTCGTCCGCAAATAGAGCAGCATGGAGGGTGTGGGTACCTATCGGGATGCCACTGATCCCATCAGCTGAATTGAGTATTCTGGATAAAGGTTCTATCGCGAGATTGAAAAGTAAAGGGGAAAGGGGGCAGCCCTGTCTAGTCCCTTTCGTCAGGGGGATCGTGTCAGAGATGAAGTCGGGAGTGACCAGTCGTGCAGTTGGAGATTCATACATACGCCGTAAAAAACGCATAATTGGCCCCGAAAAACCAAAATCCGCCATCACCCTGAACAGCCATGACCAACTGATGTTGTCAAAAGCCTTCTCGGCATCAAGTGACAATATGGCAACGTCTTGTTCCGGGTTCAGTCTAGCATATTCTAGCGCCAGAAGAACTTTGCGTATGTTTAGGGTGGCTGAGCGGCCTTGGACAAATCCTGACTGCGCCGGGTGTAATATAGAGGGGAGCAGATGTGCTAAGCGAGATGCAATTATCTTGGATAGTATTTTGACATCCACGTTAATTAACGAAATAGGGCGATAAGATCCTGGAAGTGAGGGGTCCTTACCCTTTTTGGCAATTAGCCTAATATGGGCCTGTGTTCCCGTAGGGAGATAGGGGCCCCCATCCCACATGTTCGCATAGACAAGTGCAAGGGTATCAGGAATAAAATCTTTAGCTAGCTTATAGAATTCGGCTGAGTAGCCGTCCGGGCCTGGGGCTTTAGCAGACGCCAGGGACTTGATTGTCTATTGGATATCCTCAACAGTGATGGGTGCGTTAAGGGCAGCTAAACAATCCTCCTGGAGTTTAGGCAGGCGGATCCTAGACAGAAGGGCTTCGGCTGCAGGTTGGTCATTCGGGTCCGCTGAGTATAGGGAGGTATAATAATCAGCCAGTAATTTACTAATTTCAGTAGGCGAGGTAACTAGAGTGCCATCCGGGTTTTTCAGGGCAGAGATATGCGCTGGACGTCGTGGTCCCACGCAGAGCTTCGCCAGTAGTTTGCCCGCCTTGTTACCAAACCTATGAAAGTGTACAGTAGAATAGGAGCTCTTAGCCAGTTCTTGTTGTTCAGCCCAGAGGTCAAATTCTCGTTTGGCTGCTCTCCAAGTGTGTATGTTGTCAGGCGTGCGATTAAGTGTAAGTGACTCGTGGGCGGAGCGTAGAGCTGCGCTCGCTCGCATGTAATGTTGCTTGGCATTCTTCTTAAATTGCGTGGCGTAAGAAATAATTTTTCCTCTCAGGAAGGCTTTTCCAGCCTCCCAAAACAGGTTTGGGTCCGTGAGGTGTGGTGCGTTAGCAGAGGCATATTCCGACCACGCTCCATTGAGCATTTGGCGGAAGTCCTCATTGTCCGCCAAGTATGAGGGGAAGCACCATATGTGTGAGGGAGAAGAAGTTTGGGTAGTTGTCAACTGTATTGCAATAGGGCTGTGGTCTGAGATTCTGGCGTCTGATTTCCGCGTCGCATAGCAGCGGGAGAAGCGCAGGGGAGGCAAAAAAATAGTCGATGCGAGAAAAGGAGTTGTGGGGGGGGGAATAGAAAGTGTAGTCCCGGTCAGTCGGGTGTGCCAAGCGCCATGCATCAATGAATTGCATAGAATCTATGGCTTGTGTTAGGAGCGTCGGGGTCAAGGACGGTGTGAGAGGTCTGATCGGGTTACGCGTTGTGTCCCCTATTTGGTCGATTGTCGCGGACATAACTGAATTAAAGTCCCCACCCACTAGATGTAGGGTATCCGGGGCAGCCAGTATCCAGGCCACCATGTCTTGGAAAAATGAGGCGTTCGGCGAGTTGGGAGCATAGATATTAGTGATAGCTATATCTCTGTCAGCTAAGGCCAGGTGAAGCGTGATCTTACGTCCGGTCATGTCAGTCTTCACGTCCTTAACAGTGTGATTCAGGTGTTTGCGTAGGAGAATGGCCACTCCAGCTTTGCGCCCTACGGCTGGTGAGCCATATACAGTTCCCACCCACAATTTGCGTAAACGGGTCAAATCGTCTGCAGAGAGATGGGTTTCCTGAAGCAGGGCCACATCTGTCCGGAGACGCTTTAAGTGCCTAAGAATGGACATGCGCTTACTTGGAGAACGAAGACCCTTAACGTTCCATGAGACAATCTTTAGGTGATTCCCATCGGCTGAGGAGGCCATGTCCGGACTGGAGGGAAGTATTGCGCTCGAAGCGTGGAATGAAGTTTCACCACAGGCACCGCATCATCAGACCGAGGGTCACCCAAATATTGCGTGCTTCCTGAGGGTATGTGCATAAAGCAAGTAATCACAAACAGTGCAAACATTAAAATAATATAACAGAAAAACAATAAAACAAAGGTCTGGTGCATGAAGCACCTATCAAACAGCAAGGACCTCACTTTTTTCCACATGAGGGTAGAGCGCCCGCCATATGCCAGCCCCCTTTTCAAAAACGTGGCATGAGCTTCAAAGGAGGAAGGGTAGGGGAGGGGAATAAGGGTAGAGGGGGACAAGGAAGGGTAAAGGGGTGATTGCATACCGGGCGGGGGTTAGATGTTAGGCAATGCATAGAGGAGCAGAGGAGCTTGTCTATGAAAAGTTACTGTGCATACAGAGGGTCATCCCAAGGTGGGAAAAAGAGTGATGAGCATACTACCCGTCACCCGTGCGGCTCCGCCAAAAGACAGTCTCTGAGATTCCCCGTCAGCGAGTGTCCGAAAGATCCGCCCGTTGAGTAAAGCGGCTCCGCTTGTACGGTTGTTTAATCGGGCTGCCGGGTTGTTTGCGGGATGCAGGAGAAGTAGCCGGAGGTGAAGAGGGGTCATCTGCAGAGTTGGCGTGGTCCATTTCTGAGCCGGCCGATGCAAGGTACCGGTCTGCTTCTTCAGGCGAAGTAAAAGTAAGGTGTTCCCCTGACTGCGTTTGGATGCGCAGGATGGCCGGGTATGCCAGGGAGAATTTCATTCGATCACGGTGTAGAGTTGAGCAGATATTGGAGAACGCTTTACGTTGTTTCATCACCTCGACCGAATAGTCTGCAAAAAGCAATAATTTTGTCCCATCCAGCGAGAGGGAGCGCGTGCGGCGGAATGCCTGCATTATGGCGCTTTTGTCAGCATAGTTCAGATATTTAACGATGACATGTCTGGGCTTAGTGCGATGTTCCACATACTGGCCGATGCGATGAGCACGTTCAACAGTGCAAGGTATGCGAAGCCCCAGTTGTTCAGGGATGACTTTAGCGCATATATTTGTAAGCTGGGCACTGGTCACCGACTCTGGCAGTCCGATTATGCGCAAATTGTTCCTTCTGGAACGACATTCAAGATCATCTAATTTGCTCCATATTTCTCTGTTTTCAGCGGTAATGCGGGCTAGAATTGCTGACTGGGCAGTGGAGTCATCTTCTAAGGAAGAAATCCTGTCTTCCGCCTGTGTGATCCTCTGGGCTTGTGCCTGCACTTCTAGGTGGAGCTGTTCTAACCCCCTGTGCACCGCGGCATCAACTGTGGCAGTCAGAGTGGGTCCTAGCAGGGCGACTACCTCATGAGCAATGCCCGCTGGTGAGGTAGGATCCACCGTTTGTGTGACCTGGGCAGCGTGCGGCTGTGAGGACTCACCCGAGCATGGAGCGGCCGCCATTTTGGCTGCGTCTGGAGCCGCGTCTCCCGCGGGGGGTGCTGATATCACCGCTCGAACGTACGATCGCTCCAGAAAGCGGTCCATGTGTGCCCGCTATGTAGTGGGGTCGGATGGGGGTTCCCCCGAAGCTCTGGCCGGGCTCTGTAGCAGAGGATAGGAGGATGGCGGCGGGAGCAGCGTCTGACTACCGCTGTCTCATGTGGCGCCGGAACCGGAAGTCATCCAGACATCTTAAAAACTGCTGAAAGAGACTGATGGCCTTTGTTTTATTAGCTGAAAAAAATATTTATCCCCTCTTGTTGGTTATCTACTGCCACTCCTATGCATTCACAGCTGTTATCCACCATGTTACGGCTGTAGTTGAAGACTCATTAATGCTCTTTACAAAAATTTGGGATGTATAGCATCATCAATCTAAGTTTTGCCTTGAATGAGTCACTTTCGATCCCTAGCCACTTGGACAGGTATATTTTGTTTTTGAGACCCACACATTTTTTCATATTACTTCTATCTGACTCTCACTCCAATTATGATACTAGACAAAAGCTTTGAGTATGGCCTCAATTAACTGCTTGCTGACCAGCCGCCGCAGTTATAAGACGGCAGGTTGGCTCTGCTAGGCGAGAGCACGTAGCTATACGTCACCTCGCTCAGCAGCCAATAGGGGTGCGCGTGCCCCCCCCGCTCACCCCCGACTCCCGTGCGCATACCCGGCGGGCGCGATCACCGCCGGGCACCCGCGATCACTCGTTACAGAGGGAGGGGGAGAAATGCCTGACCGTCTGTTCATGCAATGTATGAACAGCGATCAGTCATTTTCCCTAGTAAATCCAACCCCCTACAGTTAGAACACACCCAGGGAACATACTTAACCTCTTCCCCGCCCCCTAGTGTTAACCCCTTCACTGCCGGTGGCATTTTTATAGTAATCTAATGCATTTTTATAGCACTGATCACTATAAAAATGCCAATGGTCCCAAAAATTTGTCAAGTGTTCGTAGTGTCCGCCATTATGTCGCAGTACTGAAAAAAAATCGCTGATCGCCGCCACTACTAGTAAAAAAAAATATTAATAAAAATGCCATAAAACTACCCCCTATTTTGTAAATGCTATAACTTTTGCGCAAACCAATAAATAAACGCTTATTGAGATTTTTTTTTACGAAAAATATGTAAACGAATAAGTAGCGGCCTAAACTGAGGAAAAAAATGTTTTTTTTATATATATTTTTGGGGGATATTTATTATAGCAAAAAGTTAAAAATATAAATTTTTTCGAAATTGTCGCTCTATTTTTGTTTATAGCGCAAAACTAAAAACCGCAGAGGTGATAAAATATCACCAAAAGAAAGCTCTATTTGTGGGGAAAAAAAGGACGCCAATTTTGTTTGGGAGGCACGTTGCATGATCGCGCAATTATCAGTTAAACCGACGTAGTGCCGAATCAGAAAAAGTGCTCTGGTCTTTGATCAGCAATATGGTCCGGGGGTTAAGTGGTTAAGACTAATAAGTAATATATAGCAATGTGCCGTCATCCAGAATACTTGATTACAGGAAATGGGACCTAGTGAGTATAGGGTGAGGGCTGCTTGATGCCAACTAACCCATCAATAGTCACAGGTCAGGGGATGTTGACTATGACTTTTCTAGGCACTGATAACACAACCATATAGTAATATAAAAAATGTATTAACATAAAAAACTATACAATGTTAAAAACATTTGGGACAAGCCCCACAATAAAGAGCAGCAATGTTGGTAACAAAAACCGTCATGTGTCTGTTAAAGTGGAGCAGGCCACGACCTCGACCGGTTTCACAGACTTACTGCTTTTTCAGGAGGATCTATAGAATATGTAATATGGTACACAAAAAAAACAAGCAAAATTATACAGAACACAGTAGAAATGAAATAACAGTATTTCAACAGAGCAGTCAAATATCAAAAGAGTGTAAATTGCTCACCTAAAAGTGGTTCATGGAACAGGCATGGGCTCAGGTACCCCTCGCATCAAAAGAGGGGGAATAGTGTGACAGGCTCTAATAAAATAAGTACGATTTTTTAATGATGCTATTAAAAATTGATAAATGGGGGGGGGGGGGACCACCACGTGTGATTGTGAATGGGAAACACTCAAGTAAGGAGAAAGTTGGGGAATGATGAGGAGGGAAGGAGAAGGAAAAAAAGGGGTGGGAAGGAGAAAACAGGGGAGAGAAGAGGAGAAAAGGAAGGGGGGAAAGAGGGAAAAGGGGGAGGGCAGAAGGAAAGGCAAGGAAAGGAGAAGAAAAGAGAAAGGGAAACACTTAAGTAAGGAGAAAGTTGGGGAATGATGAGGAGGGAAGGAGAAGGAAAAAAAGGGGTGGGAAGGAGAAAACAGGGGAGAGAAGAGGAGAAAAGGAAGGGGGGAAAGAGGGAAAAGGGGGAGGGCAGAAGGAAAGGCAAGGAAAGGAGAAGAAAAGAGAAAGGAAAGAAAAAAAGGGAAGGAAAAAAGGGGAAAAGGGGAGGATAAGAAAGAAAGAGGGGAGAAAGGGAGAGAGGGGGAAGGAGGAGAGATAGAGGGGAAAGGGAGGGGGGAAAGGTGGAACATGGGAAAGAAAGAGGCACCTTTAGGTGAGCAATTTACACTCTTTTGATATTTGACTGCTTTCAATGTTAAAATACTGTTATTTTATTTCTACTGTGTTCTGTATAATTTTGCTTGTTTTTTTTGTGTACCATATTACATATTCTATGGATCCTCCTGAAGAAGCGGTAATTCCACTAAACCGGTCGAGGTCGTGGCCTGCTCCACTTTAACAGCCAATGACAGTTTTTGTTACCAACATTGCTGCTCTTTATTGTGGGGTTTGTCCCAAATGTTTTTAACATTGTATAGTTTTTTATGTTAATACATTTTTTATATTACTATATGGTTGTGTTATCAGTGCCTAGAAAAGTCCTAGTCAACATCTCCTGACCTGTAACTATTGATGGGTTAGTCGGCATCAAGCAGCCCTCACCCTATACTCACTAGGTCCCATTTTCTGTATCCAATTATGATACTCTCGGTGTGCTTATTCCTTTGCTGTTATTTTTCTGTTTTTCTGGATTATTTCTATTAATGTAAGGTTTCCCATCAGCCTCTGATTAATTTGAGTTATGCAGTTTTTTTTTATATGTGCCACACATAGGTCTTTCATATATTGCCATTGAATGAATGAATGAATGAAAACTTGTATAGCGCGACACATGCGAACTGAATCGCCTCTGGGCGCTTGTTGTTCCTGTCTCCTTTGATATCAAAAGAGAAAAGTCTTGACCTTTTTTCTAAATGCTAGGTGGTTCTCCTCCAACCGAATGCTGGTTGGTAAAGCGTTCCATAGTCTGGGGCCTTGGATCGCGAATCTCCTTTCTCCTTTGGACTTGGAGTTGGCTTTCGGAACCTGGAGTAGGTTCCGATTCGTGGATCGCAAAACGCGATTGGGATTATGCGCTTTTATTATTTCGCATAAATAAAGTGGGGCATTCCCATGGACACATCTATGAGTAAGACAGAGAGCTTTAAAAGCAATTCTGTCTTTGACTGGCAGCCAATGAAGTGCCCTCAGTGATGGTGAGATGGATTCCCAGGGTTTTTTCCCAGTCACAAGTCTGGCGGCCGTATTCTGAACGACTTGAAGACGGGCGATTTGGTACTTGGGGAGGCCGAGGTAAAGGGCATTTGCATAATCCAGCCTGGAGTTTACAATAGCTCCCACCACGACCGCTAAATCTTCTTTAGGGATAAACGGAGTGAGTCTGCGTAGTAGGCGCAGTAGATGGTGAGATCCACTAACTACTGATCCTATTTGAGCGTCCATTGTCATAAAGGAGTCAAAAATGACCCCTAGGCTTTTGACTTTGGCGCTAGGGGTGATGAGCTTGCCCAGAATGGGCGGGGGGGTCCACGCTGTTGAAAGTTGATTCCTGCGCTTGGCATGAAACAGGAGAAGTTCTGTTTTTGCTCCATTGAGTTTGAGATAACTCTTTGTCATCCAGTCCTCTATCAAAGAGAGGCATGTCTCTAGATTGAGGCGGTGATCCTGTCTGTTGCAGATGCGGAAATACAGTTGCGTATCATCTGCATATGAGTGGTAAAGCAGTTTTTGGCTGCTAATAATCTCAAAGAGAGGACGAAGATATATGTTAAACAGCACTGGTGACAGAGGCGATCCTTGAGGGACTCCGCATGTTACTGTGCGTTTGTCAGACGTGAAAGGTCCTAACTTCACTGTTTGCGATCGGTTTTCCAGAAAAGAGGAGAACCAAGATAGATCGCCTTCTGCGACTCTGGCTACTTCAGCAAGCCGAGTCAGTAACAGATTGTGGTCTACAGTGTCGAAAGCGGCACTTAGGTCCAACAGAACTAGAAGACAAGATTCTCCTTCGTCTGCGGCCTTGAGAACATCGTCCCATACTTTCAGCAATGCTGTTTCCGTCCCGTGTCCGGGACGGAAGCCTGATTGCAATGGGTCAAGTAGCTTGTAGGTATCTAGATGCTGTTGCAGCTGTTGTACCACTACTTTTTCCATTATCTTTGAGAGTACGTTGAGGCTTGTTATGGGGCGGCGGTGGAGTGGATCCTTGGGGTCCAGGGAGGGTTTCTTCATGATGGGTTGGATTATACCCTCTTTCAACTGTGAGGGCACTATGCCTTCCAAGAAAGACTGGTTGATAAGCTGCGTGATGGGAGGAGCCAGAATGTCGGCGCATTCCTTCAGCAGTTTAGTGGGGATAATGTAATTTGGCGCTGTGCCATTACGCAGAGTACAAATGACATTCTTAGTGGTCTCGATGGAGATGGGTTCCAGGGCGAACTTACCTGATATAGAAGAATTACTATGGGTGTTGTGTGAGAGGCTGCAGGGGGGGCTGAGGGGGGAATTGTTTTGCTGAATGCTTTCACGGATTACCTCGATTTTATTAATGAAGTAATCCGATAGTTCATTGAAAAATTCTTGTGTGTCCGAGCTGGGGGTTTCAATGCATCCTGGCTTCATGGTCTGGGTGACCATCTTGAAGAGTTCGCGGGGGCGGTTTAGGGCACCGTTGATAGCCTCCGAAAAATACTTTTTCTTAGCTTGGAAAATTCCTTTGTGGTATTTTCTTGTAGTCGCCTTGTAGATGGATAGGTTTAGCTCTGAAGGACATCTTTTCCAGGCAGATTCGGCCCTTCTGCGTTCTTGCTTCAGTAACGACAGTTGGTTGTTAAACCAGCTGCGGTTGTTTTTCCGAATGCGGGTTCGTCGCTTCGGCGCTATCAAGTCGGCTGACTGTAGCATGGCCGAGTTTATGGCTTCCAATGTTTCAACGGCCGTTTGATGCGGCAGAGTTGTTTCTATTTTTTTCCTTAAGGTGGTTTTGAAGAGTTCCGAGTGGAGCTTCTTCTGACATCTAGTCCAGTGTGTTGTCACTGGATTTGATGTTTTTGTTGCAGGGGGGATGGTGGAAATACTGAATCTAATTGCATGGTGGTCTGTCCATGGCAATTTTTCATTTTCCCAAATTTTTATTTCCAGAGCTTGTCTGAAAATAAGATCAAGTGTGTGACCTGAAGCATGTGTGGGCCCACATACTAGTTGCTGCAACCCTAATCCTTCCAGGTGGTCAATACAGGCGTCGGCAATGGGGTCCTGTGAGGAGTTGGCCCAGAGATTGAAATCCCCGAGCAGCAAAAGATGTTTGCTGTTGAGGGTATAAGTGGAGAAGAAATCCGTCCATGATGATAGCAGCTGCGATTTTGGGCCGGGCGGCCTATAGCAGAGCAAAATGTGGACGGTCTCCTTTGAACTTGCTTGCAGTTGCAGGGTAAGGGTTTCCATGAATGGAAGAGGGTTTTGGCGGACTGGTTTGGTGATCGTAAGATGAGTCTTGTGGATCACCGCCAGGCCGCCTCCTCTTTGCCCTATTCTGTTTTCCGTTATGATACGGTAATTTTCTGGCCCATGCCTGCTGTTTAATTGTATTTATTCTGCCTGTGTCGGTGATGATTGTTTTTCTGGGATTTTGTCTTATTTTTTCTCATTAAAAAATAGATATATATATATATATATATATATATATATATGAAAAAAAAAAAAAGACCCAGGACTATGGAGCAGTTAGAATCCTATATCAGGCAAGAATGGTACTACATTCCTCTCCCAAAACTCCAACAACTTGTCGCTTCAGTTCCCCAACATTTACAGAGTGTTGTTAAAAGAAGAGGTCGTGCTATACCGTGGTAAATATGGCCCTGTTCCATTTTTTTTGTTTATGCCATCAATTTGAAAACGACATTATTTTTTTCCTAAAATTGTATTTTCTCAGTCTAAACGTTTGATATGTTTTATTTTTTCTATTGTGAATAAAATATGGGTTTGCAAATCCTAGCATTCTGTTTTTATGTAGATTTTACATAACGCTGGAATTGGGGTTGTAGCAGACTCATTTGGTCTTTCTGCAGAAGACGGTCAAATGAAGGCCTGAAGACAAATAACCTTACTGCAACAGGCCAAAATTTTATAACATGTTAACAATGATTACTGAAAGGTGGCCAAAGCACTCTAGTTTGACAAAGATGCCCCTACATCCATGTTGTGTGTTGCCAAACATATATGCACAGCTCTGCAACTTTGGGTGTTTACAATAAAGGGTACAGTTAATGCTATAGCATACAAATATAATTTAGACCACTGAACGCTTTTAACCTTTGGTCAGTAGTATGGGGAAGGACATTTTCTGCTCCGGAGCTAGATGCGCAGAGAAATAGTTTGGTGAATTGAGTGTTGTGGAACTTAAATGGAATGTACAGAGACCTGACATCAACCAAACACCTTTGGGATGGATTGGAAGGCGAACTGTGACATAGGTCCAATATCAGTACTTGACAAATGCTCTTTTGGCTGATGGGGCACGCATTACGACATATAGTATATGCTCCAAAATCTTGTAGGAAGGCTTCCAAAAAGCGTAGAGGCTGTTTTAGCTGGAAAAGGGTAGGGTGTGGGTGGTAATTCCATATTATTTCCCATGGTTTTGAAATTGAGTGTTTAAGAAACTCATATAGATATGATGGTCAGGGGTCCACAAGTATTTGATCATATAGCGTAGGTCTTTTCATTGTAGTACTAAAAAAAACATGATCTGAAGTATTTAAATACACACATGCAACACCTTCTTAAAATAGATGTTACAGGGCTTCTAAATGTTCAATTTATATCACACAGCTGTGATGTAAATGGCACAACACAACTATTTATAAATTACAATTTTCTCTCCATTGAGCTTCTTAATTTGGTAACATCTTATCCCAGAAGTGAGCACTGTATCTAATTTAAGAGTTTCATGGTCAGGTGTTAGCACTTTGTGTGCCTCATTGTATGTTTTAGCACCTCACAATTTTCACTTAATAGTTATATATATATATATATATATATAATGTGTGTGTAATGTGTGTGTATATATATATATATATATATATATATATATATATATATATATATCAGCTGTATAATTTTAGAAGTGAACGTTAGTGACACTTCTGACATCACAGATTTAATTGGTTTTCAGCTCATTAGACTTTGTGTGAAACACTCACAAGATGAAGAAGTGTGTCAGATCGAATGTATTAATGCTTGACAAATGCTGGCTAATGGAATCAGAACATGGAGTCAAGTGCCTAAAAGTTTAAAAACTCCTGGCACTAGTGTGAACCTAAATAAAGTGAACCTGTCGATGTCAAGGCCATCTTTAATATTGATTGGACCCTGGGAAAATGTTCTTGCTAGAAGTTACTGCACATCATTACCACTCACCTATTGGTTGCTGGGGCTGGGGCGGAAAGGTGTGACCAATAGCAGTATTGATGGAGGATGGGATCAGTGGCGATACTGGGGGATGGGATAAGTAGCAGTGCACCTAGGGAATGGTTTCAGTGGCAGTGCTGGAGGGTTGATGGGATCAGTGGAAGTGCTGGGGGGATGGGATGAATGTCAGTGCTGGGGGGATAAGCGTCAGTTCTGGTGGGGGGATGTGATTAGTGCCAGTGCTTAGGGAAGATGGGATTAGTGCCAGTGCTTGGGGTTGATGGGCTTAGTAGCAGTGCTGGGGGTTGGTGCGGTTAGTGGCAGTGCTGGGGGCATGGGATCAATGGCAGTATTGGGGGGATGGGGTGAGTGTCAGTGCTGGCAGGGGGGTGGGATCAGTGGCAGTGCTTAGGGGATATGGGATTGGTGGCAGGGATTGGGGTGGATGGGATAACTGGCAGTGCTGAATGGGGATGGGATCAGTTACACTCACTTGCTGTCACCTGTCAGTCAGTGTCCACTCCGTTCCCCCTGCCTGCGTGCAAGTTTTCGACTCCCTCCATGTGTCTCTGTCACTCCATGTCCCAAGATAGATTTCCTAACACAGCGTAGACCTTCTTCAGCTCCTCCCCCTTCACTGCACTCCCAAGTTAGCTGACTCCAGTTTCTACTCCCTGAGCCTACAGCTGAAAATTAAATAGGTGGGTGGATGGTCTGCTGCGTGGTTACGAAAATGAGTGTGTACTATCTCCCAAATCCCAACCCAAGCAAAAAAACTTCTTCTCTGCCACTGATGCGGGCCAGTGTTGCCAACCTCCCACAAGTTTTAGTATTTTTTTATTTTTATTTTGAAGTATAAAAGTTATATACCAGCAAAACATAGGTGAAACAGAAGAGATATCTTATGCTACAATAGGAGCGTAGCTCCAGAGGAGCTAGTGTGAAGTTGGAGAGCCATATAAAGTATGTTTCAGAGAATTAATCGGCATAATGCATAACAAGAACAAAATAAATTAGTGGAGCTCAATGAACTAACTAATGTCATCATGTAGGGTATTTTGGGCCTCTGAGACATGTCAAGTCACACATTGCCATAGGGTGATCCGGTCGGTCCGGGGGAGACCCCTTCTGTGCCCATCACCCCCAAGGGGATCAAGCAGTGCCAGGGAGGGGAGTCTCTAACCCCTGGCTCCAACCCCTATTTCACCACAGAACAGTAGTAAATATACAATATTATGGCTACTTCCATAGGCAAAAAATAACTGCAACTTTAATTTAAAAACCTCTGTAACCCAACACGTTTGGGTGTCATAGTATGGGGAAAATGGAATAGAGTAGGTAGTAGGAGGAAAGGAAGATGTAGAGAAAGAGGAAGTAGGAAGAGTTGAGTTTGTCTATCATCAGGTTTTAGAAACAGATCAGTCTGGCTTAGCACTAGGAAGGAGGGAGATGCCTACATGTTGAGCCCTGGGTTCCCAGATGGCTTCAAATTTGTTGACTGTGTCTGATAGTATACTGGATAACTTTTCCTGAGACATTATCCCGAAAATTCTCCTGTGTGCAGCTTTTACCGAGTTCTTAGGTAGTTTCCATGCCTTGGCCACAGTAAGTTTGGCTCCTATTAGAAGAGAAGAGAGAAAAGGGACTAATTTAGTCTCCAGTGCCTCTGTCCAGGCTTTGGGGAGAGAAGGCGAGTAGTCTTTATAACCAGTAAGTTGTCCGACAGGACCATGTCTCTAATGTGGGAGTTTAAGACAAGTGGGATAGTGTGTGTGGAATCAAAATGTGGTCTATCCTGACATATGTGTTATGTGGTGCAGAGTAGTGCGTGAAGTCTATTGTTACCGTGCAATTGTCATTCAAAATGTTACAGCGCCGAAAGCTGAAAATTGGCCTAGGCCGGAACGGGGGTGAAAATGCCCTGTATTGAAGTGGTTAAAGTGCTTCATAAAGCATTTTTTTTTTCAATTTAAAATGAAAAAAAGTTAAATTTACCTGCTTTGTGCAACAATTTTGCCTCTTCATCTGCAGTCCCACGCCAGAGCTGTCCACTTCTTCCTGTGGGTGCCCCCATAGCAAGCCATATGCTATGGGGGCACCCATGTGGTCAAGCTCCCAGTATCCATAGACACACTCAGTTAAACCCCCCACTCTTTCCTCACGGGATATGAGACTTGGGAAGAGAGGGCAGTGCTGCTGTAGATTGGGCATCTCTAGATTGAGAGAGAAGACAGGTAAGTGTTTGGGAGTTGGGGGAATAGTTAGTAGGGATAGAAGATTGAGAAAAACTTAGAAATAAGACAGGTAAGTGTTTGGGAGTTGGGGGAAAGTTAGTAGGGTGTTTTTAATGCTGGGAATGATAAAAAAAGTACCTGGACTTTAGAATCACCTCTGCTGCACTCAGTTGAAGCTGAACACTATGCTTGACCAGCTTTTTTTCATGGCCATAGCGGTCAGGGGTTGATAGCTCTGAATGCAGAAGATAGTGATGTTCTATAACCACACCTTACCAACACCTATAGCATTTATGGAGTGGAGTGTTAGTGAAGCAAATTTGGTGTTAGTTATAGTGTTAGCTGGGCATTTGAGAGAGAAAGTGGAGGCTCCTCTATCCCAGAATGCAATGGGAAATAATAGAGAACTAGGACAGAGCAGCTCCAAAAACTTCCTCTTTGTACAGAGCAGCTGTATGGAAATTCCATTTGCTTCTGTGTGCAGGCAAAACTATCAACCAGCCATAAATACTGCCAGTGCCATGTAGGAGCAAAAGCATTGAGCATTATTGCAAGTGGCAAAGCTGTTTGTTTCAGCAAAGATAAGCTGGACCAAGCCAAATGTCAAAAAGATGAAAGTATACAAGTGCATCAAAAATGTCTGCTATTACACCACAACCTAGCCACGCCTCAAAGTATATAATTTCCTCTACATCACTTCCCCTTTAAGCACTTCCCACTAGAAAACCAACACTTTCATGGGGATTGCCATTTATCAAACATTCTTAAAGCTTTTTCATAGCTTCATAAACACAAAGAAAACATGTCATTAAGACATCATAAATGCTATAGGAGCAGTGGTGGCTGGTTGATAAGGGGCACAGTGGTGCCACCCCTCTAATCTCCATGCGGGGTGCTGGATGCATAGATTTCTATGGGGTTTCTTTTTTTTGAAGCACATGATTAGAACCTGATGCTCTAATTGGCTTCAAAAAGGTTGGGCTCAGAGAGCAGAGCACTCCGCCCCGAACCCACCCACTTGGAACATTAGCGAATCAACATTCACTCTTGTATTCCTGCTTCTCCTCCTGGCCCTTTCCTCCTGGCCAATCAGGTTAGGAAGCATGTCTTAAGATTGGATTGGCCCAGAGGAAAAGCGAATGGAATGGCCAGGGAAGCCGGGGAAGCCACCCATGACCTGGATGGGGTAAGTGCGGACCTGGTGGGTGGGCTGGCTGGCAGACGGGCGAGTGGGCAGGAGGGGTTTGTTCCCTCCCAAAAATGAAGCTCCAGCTGCCACTGTATAGGAGTGTTAATGAGGATGTAGTTCCTTAATAATCAACACGTGTGAACGAGCCCTTACAGAGTTTAGCTAGCTCGATGACAACATTGCCATAAGCACAAAAAAGGAGGGAAGTATCTTTAACCACTTCAGCCCCAGAAGGTTTTACCCTCTTAACCAGGCAATTTTTTTGCAATACGGCACTGCGTTTCTTTAACTGACAATTGTGCGGTAATGCAGCGCTGTACCTAAATAAAATAAAAATCACACAAAGAGAGCTTTCTTTTGGTGGTATTTGAGCACCTCTGCGGTTTTGATTTTTTTCGCCACTATAAACAAAGAAAGAGTGACAATTTTGAAAAAATACAATATTTTTTACTTTCTGCTATATAACACATCCAATATTTTTTTTATTTTTAAATCAAATTTCTTGATCAATTTAGGCCAATTCGTATTCTTCTACATATTTTTGGTAAAGAAAATCCCAATAAGCGTATCTTCTTCCCTATCAGAACGGCAATCTGCCTTGTTTAAACAGGCAGATCGCCACTCTGCCTCTCTGAGGAACAATCGCGGATGGCCGGCGAACATTGGGTCCGCCGGACCTGCTGATTGGACAGAAGGGTAGCCAATCGGCATGTGCGCACCCACTGTCTATTGCACGAAATTAGGTACAAGTATGTCGTTTCCCGCTATAGAGCCGCCTTGCCATAGTATATCTGCCATAGGCGGTCTTTAAGTGGTTAACAGTTAGAATTGTTTTTTGGTAGATTGGGAGACCTGAACCTTGTTTTTTATTGCAGTCTTTGTCAACGTTGAAAAACAATGCCCTGTGTTGGTGATACCATTACCACTCTGGTAATGGACCTCAGACAGAAATAAAAAAATGGCAGAACATCTAATTCTCCCTCAGTTCATCCAAAACACTTTTTTTAAATCTCTTTACAAATAGAGATGGCCCGAACACTTCCAGGTTCGGTTTGCACCAGAACTCTCAAACATCGCAAAAGTTCCCCATTATATGTCTATGGGACCTGAAAATCAAGAGTCACAATTTTGAAGGCTTATATGCAAGTTATTGGCCATAAAAAGGGTATGGGGGGCCTGGGTACTGCCCTGGGGGAACATGTAACAATGCAAAAAAGTGAAACAAAAAAAAAAGAAAAATTCTTTTAAATATAGTGGGCCAGATTCACGTAGAATTCGCGGTGGCGTAGCGTATGCCATTTACACTTCGCCACCGCAACTTACTGGAGCAAGTGCCGTATTCTCCAAGCACTTGCTCCGTAATTTGCGGTGGCGTAGTGTAAATGTCCCGGCATATGGCCGCGTCATTAAAAGGGGGCGGCTTGTATTTAAATTAACCATCTATCGAATTGCGAATTCGCCGGCCGTAAAAATAGCCCAGTGCGCATGCTCCAGCTCACTACGGAAAACGTCAATGAAGCCGACGTGAGCGTCATTGACGTAAAGCCCTATTCGCGAACGACTTAGTAAAACGACGTAAACGACGGAAAAAGACGACGCTGTCCCGACGCCATACTTAACATGGCATACGGCGGACTGACGTAAGGTTACCCCTCATATAGCAGGGGTAACCTTACGCTTACGGAAATGACGTAAATGATGACGAGGCGGCGCAAAAACGTTTCGGGAATCGGCGTATTAGGCTCATTTGCATAGTCAAATGAGAAATCAACGTAAACGCCACCTAGCGGCCAGCGTAGTATTACATCTAAGATCCGACGGTGTAAGTGTCTTACACCTGTCGGATCTACACCATATCTATGCGAAAAATGATTCTAGGAATCACACGCATAGATACCCGGGGCCAAAAACAGAGATATGACGGTGTATCTTGAGATACACCGTCGTATCTCTTATGAGAATCTGGCCCAGTGTCTGGGGGTTCCCCTTAGTCTGCCAGTAAAGTGGCGCGTCTGTACCATGTATATAATCCACTGCAGCAAAACTGATGTTTATAAAGAAAAAAAAAGACATTGAGCCCAGGTTCACACTGCTGCGGTACTGAAATCATGCAAGTTCAGCTGAATTTGCACGTTTTCTATACCTGTGTGTCAGTCCAAATTCAGGGGCGATTTCAGTGACATCTGTGTGGGTTCACAATGGATCTACAAGGGGGACACTTTTATTTTATTTTTAATAAAGGAATTTTCAAAAACTGTGTTTTTATTTCTTTTTGACACTCTGGTGAATGAGTAGGGGGAAGAGGCCCCCCATTTAAGTGCCCGCCAAAACCGCTTGCTTTAGGGGCACTCATGCAGGCACGCTTCCGAGCTGCCTCTGTCTGTCCATAAGATACACAGATCAGGGATCGGTCCCACCCCCTGCTTCCTCATCACTGACTGTGATTCACATCTGCAGTCTCTAAGCCAATGAGAAGTTAGAAAGCCGAGTGAGCCACAGTTCTTGTGCACATCGCTGGATCAAGATTGGGCTTGGCTGAGTAAAAGGGGGGCTGGGGGGGGGGGAGCTGCACTCAGAAGGTTTTTTACCTTTTAACAAGGAATGTATGAAGGTAAAAACCCTTGTGCCCTTACAACCACTATTGACTGACATATAACTACATTTTTTTGTTTATCAGATATACTCATATAAAGGTTTCGTACGCACTACATTATTCACTTAACAACAGTAAGTCTTGTAGCTCCGGTTTCTCATCTCCATTGTTTTAATTCCACACTTTAAATGTTATTCTCTGCTTTAATGAAGTGAATGACATTTATTCACATCTGCATTACTAGTCAAAGAGAAATCAGCAAATTCTGATAATAAATATAATTAATCCGCACTGTTTGTCGTTTCTTGTGAGTCATCATGCACCACCTACTTGAAAGTGTAGACTCAGGAGCCATTAGTGGGGATATTCCACTTCGTGACATGGTGTAACAATGGCAGATACAGCCAATTAGTGCAGTTCCCAGAAGACAGAGGATTCTAATTATTGTCTGCTGGCAAATAAAGGGTAAATTTAGTGCAGTTCTAAAAAAGAAAAGAAAAGAAATCCAAACAAAACTTTTGCCGAATAGATGTTATATGTTATTATGTCAGCATTAAAGGTGACAAAGTCGAATCCATTTTGTAGTAACCACATATACTTTTGAAGGTTTAATTAGACTTCATTTTACAGTATATTCAAATCCAGCTAGACCAATAGGCATTACTATTTAGTGTAAATTATATTTAATGGTAAAAAGGAATGTAAAGATAGAGCAGGTCCACGTAGGTTGCAATGTTTTGGAACAAAGGTTCCCATGTTTTTCTTTGCCGTTGAAGTATTCAGACTATTAGAAGATCAATCTTTGCACATTGTAAATAATTTGACTCCTCATAAATAGTGAGGGATCACCACCTTCCATAACCATTTTTATAGATAATGATTTCATGTTTTTTCCAGCTGCAATATCAGTTGGTACAACAGGTGCTGGAAGTGACCTCTAAACAACAGCTCTGGATCCTAGTATAGCCATTATAGCAAAGAAACCTTCTATGCTATTGTAATGACTAGACTCAATTAGGATGTCAGGCTAAAGCATTGCTCCTGCCACGACACCTGTAGCAGAACCAAAGTAACCCACAGCAAGTTCTTCTAAATACTTGGCCGACTCATCATCTTTGATGGATGGCAGTCCACCCTAGTGGGGAACCTTCATGGACAAGCTCAACCAACAATACTCAACTAATTCTTCTCAAAAAGAAAGTAACATTTTCTTTGGGTATCACCCCCAGAGGACACTCTAGGTTGCCTCCTGACCATATTGGCTATATGGCATCACTTTAGTTTCTAAAGTCAGAGACATGTTCCAATTGTGCACCTTTGTTGTCACCCTGTCACATACACCCATTATGGAAACTACACTGTGCTGTGTGCAGGCATGGGCAGCCATTATCACTAGGGATAACATTTTTACCTTGCAATCGATGCATTAAGGTTAAAAACCTTTCATGCTCAACTCCCTCCCATGCTCAACCAAGAAAAAAAGTACCTAAAATCTATTTCTTGGAGTTTATTATGGGCAACAAGATTCAGTTATTCAGTGACAATTGGTTTATACTACTGCTTACAGGAGGACTTGGACACTGAACACTTTGATGATTTTTTAAAGCCGAGGTCCACACAAAACGCGAACCTACACTTTTCAGAACCCTACCCCCCCTCCGATGTCACATTTTGCACCTTTCAGGGGGAGAGAGGTGCAGATACCGTTTGTATTTGCACCCACTTCAGGCCATAGACTCTCGCGGGAGACACGCCCCTTTCCGTCCCCCCGCTGTCTTCTAGGAAACACTCTGGTCCCAGGGACCAGTGGACACGCACATGCGCAGTAGGGAACTGGGAAGTGAAGCCGCAATGCTTCACTTCCTGATTCCCTCACTGAGCCAAGAGCTGAACAGTTGCTCGGCTTCGGCTGCCGAAATCGCGGGCACACTGGACAGGTAAGTGTTCATTTTTTAAAAGTCAGCAGCTGCAGTATTTGTAGCTGCTGACTTTTAATATTTTTTTATTTAGGCGGACCGCCGCTTTAAGTCCAAATGCTCCTGTATGCAGCACCATAACACATTTGCCACTGAATAACTGAATCTTGTTGCCCATAATAAACTCCTAGAAATGGATTTTAGATAAGTACAAAAATACATTTTTTCTTAGTTTTGGATATAGTAGGGAGGGAATAGAACCCCTGTAAAATGTTATTGCTGTCTGTTAGCACAGGGGAAATTACGCCTCTCCATTTGTTCTGGTGACCACTTTCACTGGGACTGAAAGTAACTGAAAATCCCAAATTTTACAGTTATCACCAGAACAAGAATTGAGGGTAAGTCTTTGACTATTATTATTATACAGAATTTATATAGCGCAGTTTGCACAGTGATTAACAACATGAGGGCAGACAGAACAGTTACAATACAAATCAATACAGAAGGAATCATAGGGCCCTGCTTGTTAGAGCTTACAATCTAGAAGTGAGGGTCAAGTGGAACAAATGGTAATAGCTTTGGGGGATGATTAGCTGGAGAAAATGAAAATACAGTTGTTAGGTGTGGGTAGGATAAGGTTTTCAGTTATCGTCTAAAAGCTAATAGAGTAGGAGATAATGGGACAGAGTGGGGTAAGGAGTTCCATAGGATTGGAGAGGCTCTGGAAAAGTCCTGGAGGCGAACATGGGAGGAGGTCATGAGGGAGCTAGAGAGCAGGAGGTCATGTGGGAGCTAGAGAGCAGGAGGTCTTGAGAAGAACGAAGAGAACGAGTAGGTTAGTATTTTGAGACTAGGGACCCCTGTTCCTGTTCTAATTAAAACCATCTAAGAAAGGAATTCCCCTCACTTTGTAGAGATATCCCATCACCTCCTGTTAGGTCTCCAGGACAGGACGTGAAGAGAAGTTTCTCTAATGGAACATAAATAATGGAAATACATTGACAGGACTTTAACCCTTCCCCACTCCATCCAAAGCTAAAAAATTCTAGAATAAATACAACCTTATCCATTTCGATACATACCGTATTTATAGGCGTATAACACACACATGTGTATACCACGCACCCTAACTTTAAGGCCACGTACACACGATCAGACTGGTCTGATGAAACTGGTCCGACGGACCGTTTTCATCGGACCAGGCTGAAGTGGTCTGATGTGTGTACACACCATCGGACCAAAAATCCGATCAGACCAGAACGCGGTGACGTAGAACACACCAACGTGCTGAAAAAAGGAAGTTCAATGCTTCCAAGCATGCGTCGACTTGATTCTGAGCATGTGCAGAACACCTGTCAGATTTTAAAGCAAGTTTTAAAAGGTCCGATGGGCCGTACACACCATCGAATTGGTCCGATGAAACTGGTCTGCAGACCAGTTTCATCGGACCGGTCTGATCGTGTGTACGCGGCCTTAGAGGGAAGTTTCAGGGAACGTTTTTTTCAAAGCCCCCTGCGTATAGCACGCAGGCACAGTTTACCCTCTATTTTCAGGGTAAACAAGTGAGTGATATATGCCAATAAATACAGTATGTGGCCAACATTAGTCTGGGCTCTTGTTGCATAAACTTAACCTTGAACATCTAAATATCATAAAAAGACAAAAAACATCATACAACAAATACATACACAACATCAAATTAATTCATCTGATAAAATATGGACTAAACTTTCTTGTTCTTCAGTCGTTCTGTGTGAGTCATTAGTTTATGTTCTGAACTAATCTATGCCTTTGGGAAATTCATTTCAGTTGCTTCTGTAAGTCCTGAAAATTCCATGATTAATGTTAATTCTTTTATATATAAACTGTATGGCTAACGCCAACACTTTATGTTTTAGATGATTTAAAGTCTTGCTTTATTTTTTTATTTTTTTTAATTGAACACCAACTGGTTATTGAAATAGGATTTTATGTACTAATTAAACAGGCATCTTTTAAGAAAAACAGGATTAACATGCTAACAGCACTTGACAACTAACTTCGATATTTTATGTGTAGTGTTTACTGATATTTATTTCAAAGTGGGCGGTTGGTTATTTAGTGCGGGCTTTTAAATCCGTAAATCCCAAACAGCTGATACTTTTATATCCACTGACATTTTCAGAAAGCACATTAAAGTAAATCTGTCATATAAAAACAGGTTAAACTAATACAAGTCCCAAGGGGCAGGAGGCAAAAGGTGTCTGCATATACCTTTGGTTCTAGGAAAAACACATTTGAATTCCTGGAGCGCCAAAATCAGAACACACGTTGCATGTAGATTTGGATTTGAGCCCCACTTTGCGTGGCATTCTGCTGCCATTCCACAATGTTATAAGTCTGTATACCAGGAGCAGTAGCAAGGCTTTTGCTTGGGAGATTGTTAATTCACTTGTTTAAAGTATATCTAAACCCAAGAACAAACTTTTAATGTATAAGGACCCTTTCCCACGTACGGATCTCATGAGGATCCGTACCGTTCTTATCCGTTTGCTCAGCTGGGAGCCGGCAGATGACAGGGTGGTCCCTGCACACCGTTCAGGGACCCCCTGTCAGAACTCCGCTCTCCCCTATGGGGGGATTGGATGAACACCGTCTGTCCGTGTTCACCTGATCCGTTGTGCAGACGGATGGTAAAAATAGGATTTTCCTCCATCTGCAGAATCGGAGCATAGCGGACACCAATGTTCATCTGCTGACACCCACTATCTCATAGGGATACATGTATATCCCTTTTTCATCCGTAAGGCCTCATACACACGAGGGGATATGTCCGCTGAAAACGGTCCGATGGACCGTTTCAGCAGACATCTCCGCTCGTGTGTATGGGCTAGCGGACAGATTTCTCCACCCGACAGATTTCAAAGCATGCTTTGAAATTCATCCGGTGGAATCTGTCTGCCCGACATGTCTGCTGGTTAGTACACTTACCAGCAGACATGTCGTCCCCCACCGCCGCCGCGCCGCCGCCGAATGGATTCGGCGCATGCGCGGAAGTGTTTAACTTCCTGGTGCGGTGACGTGGCGGTGACGTGACGGCGTCAACGTCACCGCCGCGTCACCGTCGCGTCACCGCGCCGTCCGGCGGCGGGGAATTTGATCCGATGGTGTGTACACGCCATCGGATCAAACTCCCGATCGGACATATCCGATGGAAATGGTCCGCGGATCGTGTGTACGAGGCCTAAACGGATGGATGAAAAAGCGGTCATATGGTCCGCTGGTGTGAAAGGGCCCTTATAGCTTACGATTCCTTGAATATAGTGGCTACATTGTTCTTCTTTTTTTCAGGCTAAATACTGTACATTTTGTGCAAGTACAGAAACAATACTGTTGATCCCATCATAAATCTTGTGTCCTTATGACTTACTGTGGACTGAATTAAAATTTCAGGGTAAAAAGTTTTCTCAGCTATCCTCTTTATCTTCTTATTTCCTAATTTCTCCCAATTGTTTAAGAGGATGTGGGGAGGAGGCAGAAGAAAGAAAATGCTATTGATAAGTGAAAGTCAGCTTTAAGGCAGCTATACTAAAACCTAGTAGCATTGTTGCCTTGATAAAATGACCCTTAAAGACCCTGAAATATTCCCATGTATGATGTGACTATGAACTCACAATAAAACGGTGTGTTTATAGGAATGTTTGACCAGAAGCACATTAGTGAGGTCAGGCACTGATATTGGACAAGAAGGTCTGGCTCGCAATCTCCACTCTAATTCATCCCAAAGAAGTTCTATTGGGTTGAGGTCAGGACTCTATGTAGGCCAGTCAGTTCCTCTACCCCAAACCAATGCATCCATGTCTTTATGAACCTTGCTTTGTGCACTGGTGCGCAGTGATCTTGGAACAGAAAGGGGCAATGCTCTAACTGTTCTCTCAAAGTTGGGAGCATGAAAATGTCCAAAATGTCTTGGTATACTGATGCCTTAAGAGATCTCTTCACTGGAACTAAGGGGTCAAGCCCAACCCCTGAAAAACAACCCCACATTATAATCACCCCTCCACCAAATTATTTGGACCAGTGTTCAAAGCAAGGTCCATAAAGACATGGATTAGAAAGTTTGGTATGGAGGAAATTGACAGGCCTGCACAGTCCTGACCTCAACCCGATAGAACACCTTTGGAATGAATAAAAGTGGAGATTGGGAGCCAGGCCTACACATCCAACATCAGTGCCTGACCTCAAAAATCCCCTTTTGGAAGAAGTCAAACATTCCCATAGACACACACCTAAAGCTTGTGGACAGCCTTCCCAGAAGAGTTGAAGGTGTTGTAGCTGAAAAGGGTTGGCCAACTGAATATTGAACGCTATGGACTAAGACTGGAATGCCATTAAAGTTCATGTACTTGTAAAGGCAGGCACCCCAATACTTTTGGCAATGTAGTGTTTATTACATTATGGCAGGGTGATGGCTTTAGGGGGTTTACCAAGGCCATATTACTGATCGCAACACACCTGTTCTATCTACACCTTTCCCACTCAGGATTTTGGCATCCCTACCACCCATGCCCTCTATAGTTTATTGTAGAGTAGCAATCCCCTCTAAAATCCTTTACATTGTCCTATGTAACTGGTGATGTGAATGAGCCCAGTGGTCTTCTCTTCAGCATCATCATAGGCTTGAAGAAGGAACCAATCAGAAGTTCCGAAACGTGTCCCTCTTTGATGACCTAATTTCCTGTTTGTGGTCCACGCTGGTTGTAGGTCCCATTCCACTGATGTCACTTCCGCTATTCACATCCAAGGCTGATTCCAACAGAATTCATTGGTGCCTCCAGAGCTGTGGCGTCTTTCTGTTGGTCCTGCTGGGACATTCTTCTGCTGCATAGTGAATTCTCTGGGAATCCTTGATATACACTGGGACCACATGATGCCGGATCACCTTAATTTTACACATGATGCATTCCTCTCATCATCCATCCTGTAAGGCCGCGTACACACGACCGAGAACCTCGTCCGGCTAAACCCATCGTTCCGCCCGACAAGGTTCCCGATGAGCGGTCGGAAAAGCTTGTCGAGCCAAAGTCCTCATTGAACAACGAGGAAAAAGAGAGCATGCTCTCTTTTTTGGCTCGACGAGCTTGCCGACGGGACGCTCGTCGGAAGTGTACACACGACCAAGAACCTCGGTAGAATATGGATCCCAGCGAGCTTCTCGCTGGATTCTGCCGAGGTTCTCGGTCGTGTGTACGGGGCCTAAGTGTTCTTAATCCCTTTTGAGATATTAAACATTTTTTTTAATATTGCACTTAGAGGCGCCTATTTTTGTTTATCTTCTCTTCAGCATCAAGCTGGTGTTTTATTAGGATTTTTGATTTTGTTTTAACTATTCCTCTTGGAGAATTATATGTAAATGTACTGTATATGCAAACTCAATCATAAATCGCATATAAATTTAAAAGGGACGTACAGGATTTTTTTTTTAAATCATACTTACCTAGGTGGATGCAGCATCGATGCGACTTAAAGGCTGAGAGTTGACAGATTAAATTGCTCAGTTGTCCATGTCAGTGAACGCTATCTGCTTTGCCCCTGCAGTTCTCACTGGAGTGCTGAGCTGGCGAGGTGAGAGTAGCTGCTAACTTAGGCTCTCGGCAGCTCGCTGGGACAGGTGCCAGTCCAGGCTTGTATGTGGAACCCTGTCATATGGTAATGATCTGGGAGCCTCCTTTCTGAGACTATGGGGAATACACCTGCTATTTGAGGATTTATGAATTGAGAAGTAAGTTGTTTTCTATATACACCTAGGGATCATCTCAGCATGTATGGAGTATAATTTAACTTTCAAAATGTTTTTGAACTGAATTAATTTTTTGGATTTATTATAGATAGTGATACAAAAAATCCTTGATGAAGATTGTTTAAATATTTGAAATGCGTTGGATGAACCGCTTATCTGTTACTGCGGCTGACAGTATCATTCTATCTTTCTCTTCAATATATAATGTTTTTAATAATTAATGTAATATATTGGAATTTCCAATGAATGAATTTTTCTATATATTTGTCCAATACATGATTTTTTTCACCAGAATTTTTGGTTTGTTGCCTTAAAAATCCCACAATAGAGGTTTTCCATACTTCTCAACAAGGGATGATGGCAACTACATGCCCAAACACATGAGTCTTCCTAATTTTTGATATGGTAATGATCTTTCCCGAGCCTGGACCGGCTCTATGATGTCATCTGGACTTTAGCCCATTGTTGGCTGAAAACAGGTCACAAAACTGGGATCTGCTTAGTTTACACTGGCAGATCCCCATTTTGGCTCTCTGTTGAGCGATCGTGGATGGCCGGCAGACATCGTGGCCATGGGCCTCATGCTATGCCTGTGCCTGCTATAGCTATTGCCTTACTGGTATGACGATTTGCGCAATAGAGTCGCCCTGCTGCAGTATATCTGTGGTGGCTGGTCAGCAATGGTTAAATAGGTTGTAAACCTCCCTTTGCAAGCTGTACCAATAAGTAAACCTAGAATAAGGCTTACCTATAGGTACTGTAAATCAGGGCCGGACTGGGAATAAAAACCAGCCCTGGAAAAAAAATTCATACCAGCCCCACAGCATTATTATACCAGCGTAACAGCATAGCGTCATTATGTTCTTGTTCATGAAAGGAAAAACCATACATTTTAAAGCACATTTGAAGAGTGTATTATATATAGATAAGACAGATATGAAAGCACATATATATATATAACAATATATAAAAGCAAATTCCAGTTAAAAGTGGTAAAAGTGGTCAACCATTAAGGGGGACACCAGGAACTCAGAACGTGGGGGGGGGGCACCTTACGCAGAAAGAATACACTAAGGTAAGGGGGGTGGGTTACTGATATAAGGGGGAAACCTTCATATCAGTGCCCCCATACATTATCGTATTCACTTCCCCCTTACATCAGTGACCCCCCCCACAGACTGGCCTAGTGGTGCTGTCACTGACCTCCTCTCAGGTGCACCGTGCAGGTCTCAGTCAGTCGGCTCCAGCTCGGTTGATCTGGTTTTATCCTATATAGTCTCCTCTCTACAGTCCACACACATTTAACTTCTCGCAAGATCCCCATCCTGGCGGTGCTCCCACTCTTGACTCCTCTCCAGACTCCCTAAGAGACTGCAGACATGATACAGGAGATGGTCAGAGGCTGCAGACATGATACAGAAGATGGTCAGAGGCTGCAGACACGATACAAGAGCTCAATGCAGCCTCATCAGTGCCAATCAAATGCAGCGTCATCAGTGCCCATCAAATGCAGCCTAACTGTGCCCATCAAATTCAGCCTCACTGTGTCCACCATTGCAGCCTTACTGTGCTCATCAAATGCAGCCTCACTGTGCTCATCAAATGCAGATTTACTGTGTCCATGAATGCAGCCTGACTGTGCCCACCATTGCAGCCTAACTGTGCACATCCGAGCATGGGAGGCTGAGAGGGGGGGGGGGGCTGGAGAGCACTAAGGGGGCTAAGAGTGTGGGGGTAAAGAGGACTGGGGGGATCTTGAGAGCACTTAGGGGGAGCAGAAAGATCAGGGGTGAAGAGCACAGGGGGCTGGAGAGCACTGAGGGTACAAAGAGCAGGGGGGAGTGGAGAGCACTGGGGAGTGGAGAGCAATGAAGGGAACTTGAGAGCACTAGTGGGGGCCAGAAAAAAGAGGGGTGGAAAGTACGGTGCTGGAGCGCACTATGGGGGGCGGAGAGCACTAGTGGGGTTGGAGAGCACATGGGTGGGTACAAAATGCAGGGTACAGGGGTGGGGAGCAGAAAGTGCTGGGGGGAGCTTGAGAGCCCTGGAGGGGGAGCCAAAAAGAACAGTGGTGGAGAGCACTGGGGGCTGGAGAGCAATGGGTGGAGCTTGAGAGCACTGGGGGGACAGGCGTGGAGAGCCCTGGGGGGGGGAGAACAGGGGTGGAGAGCACTGGGGGGGAACAGGGGTGGAGAGCACTGGGTGGGGCAGGGGTGGAGAGAACAAGGGTGTAGAGCACTAGTGGGGACAAGGGGTGGAGAGTACGGGGGGAAGAACAGGGGTAGAGAGCACTGGGGGGGGGGAGAACAGGGGTGGAGAGCACTGGGGGGGGAGAGGGGTGGAGAGCACTGGGGGGAAGAACAGGGGTGGAGAGCACTGGGGGGGAAGAACAGGGATGTAGAGCACTGGGGGAGAACAGGGGTGGAGAGCACTGGGGGGGAACAGGGGTGGAGAGCACTGGGGGTGAGAACAGGGGTGGAGAGCAATTTACATGGATGTGGCAACCCATTCATTTGCATGGACTTGCGTGCCTCCAGAAACACAGGAAAAAAATTCCCTTCAGCACTGCAGAAATCGCAGCCTGCACAGGAACTGCAAGTGCAGTGCGGGACTCGGAGTGATTTCCAGTGCATGCAGGGTGCTATTAGAATTACTGGCACATGCATTTCACTGTGTGGGCGGTTGTGGCTGCAGGAACAGGTGTGGACTAGTGATGAGCGGAATACGCCATATTCGATTTTGCGATATTTCGCGAATATTTCAAAGAATATTCGCGAATATTCGTTAATATCGAATATTCGTGATATTTTATAAAAAAAAAAAAAAAAAATTGCGAATTTTCGCCAATGCGAATTTCCGCTAATGCGAATTTTCGCCAATGCAATTTTATTTTTATTTTTTTTATAAAATATCACGAATATTCGATATTTATGAATATTCGCTATATTTTATAAAAAAAAAAAAAATAGCGAAATTTCACATATGCGAAAGCGAAAATGATTGCGAAATTTCGCTTTTTTTTTTGGATAAAATATCACGAATATTCGATATTTACGAATATTCGCTATATTTTATAAAAAAAAAAATAGCGAAATTTCGCATATGCGAAAGCGAAAATGATTGCGAAATTTCGCTATTTTTTTTGGATAAAATATCACGAATATTCGATATTGCGAAATTTCGCGAATGCGAAATTGATTGCGAAATTGATTGCGAAATTTATTGCGAAATAGAATAGAAATAGCGAATATTCGCCGCGATATTCGAGTTATTCGCGAATACTCGAATATGCAATATTCGTAGCGAATATTCGCAATTCGAATATTCGTGAGCAACACTAGTGTGGACCCGCAGCAGAAAACACCCGCACAAGTATGAACCTAGACTTCCACAAGATTAAAAAAATAACACTTCATAAAAAGTGTTCTAAAGCAGTAACTGGATTTGCCTGATAGGAACCTAATTGTGAAAATGCACATCAGATGTAAGGTTTCTGAATGATGGAATTCCTGCGAGCTTGGCTAGCTAGATTAGCTGTTGGTTAGATCTATGAGCTAGGAGGCTTTTCAAATAGATCACTAAATGATAAAGTAGCAAAAGCATGATGATATAGTAATGCAAAGCAACTCATTTAACTAGATTTTCATTACTAGTCTCGCTTGTAAATATGCAAACACTGGTGGCATTCTGTCTATATATACACTCCAGTGACCGATGCATTGCATTTCTCAGGGCAACTGTCACTTTAGTCTCATCTAGTCAACAGACCATTATTTTTTTAGATCTATACCTGCATAAAAAAAAAAGAAAAAAAAACTTTGAGAAATAGATTTCATAAAAATATGCTAGGTCATTTTTATCCTACACTGTCCTCTTAAGCCGACTAGTTAATGAAGTCTTTGACATTATCTTGATAAGCCATTTGAAGTATGTTTCTTCATAGAAAAAAATTGACACTTGTATATGCAGAACAGTTATAAGCGTGGAATCAAGTGGTCAACCTTTTCATGAACATTTTTTTGCTAGGTTTACCAAGCAGGCGGGCTGTACGGCGGGCATCTCCTGTGTATCATCACTGAACTGCCTGGATCTGTGTTTGGCGGTAACTCTGTAACATGGTCCCGCCCCCCTAGACCGACTTGTGTGATAGGCTGAACACTGATTCAATCTACTATCACATGAGCCAGTGTAGGGGGGAAGGACTGTGTTACAGCGTCACCGACGAACACAGACCAAGCCAACCAGCTCTGTGATGATACACAGGCAGGAGCAGGAGAGAGGGGACAGAGAGCACTGCAGCCCTGCAACTGAAACCGGCCACAGGACAGGCAGCCTACTGGGAAATCTCCCGATATCCCGGTAGGCCAGTCTGGCCCTGCTGTAAATATCTCCTAAATGTGCGCCGTTAAGGAGATTTTTACTGTATACTGCACTAATGATGTCATCGGCGCTTGTGCTGTGAAGAAACGGCCCTCCATGCTGTTTTTTCACAAGGGAGTGCCATGATTGGCGGATTCCATACGCATGCACGGGAGTGACGTCACGAGGCTCTGGCCAGTCACAGAGCCGGAGTCCGTGGGCCACGGAAGGAAGAGGAGTAAACATGGATGGGGACGGCGTGAGCTTCATTTGCAGGTAAGTTTCACATAATGTGCTAGTATGCGATGCATACTAGCACCTTATGCTTTTACTTTTCTGGGTAAAAGAAAGGAAGTAAAAAGTTACTTTTATAGCAGTGGCTTTGCTATTTTTTTTTAACTATTGAATCTAAAGTTGGATTTTAAGTCACCTGCCAGGAATAACAAAGGGGAAATAAAAGTTACTAATTTACTAATTTAGTTACATCAATGACTGATTTTTAAATATTTTTTTTTATAAATGTATACATTTGCCTGTCCGTGGTAAATATTTTTTCCTTACATATCTTTTCATCAGTAACACATTTATACTAATTTTCATTGCTACAAGCTGCAATGTCAGAGAACATTAACACCTGTTCTATAAAGGGAACACACAGACCTCGCTAGTAGCATTAGTCATTGCTCCTTGGGAATGAAGTTCTGTATCCATCTCTAGATCAAAGATATGAGAAGCACATGCTTGACTTTCCAGTGCATATAAAACCATAGAATTATTTGTATCCTATATTTTAAGAATGAAAGCAGTATTAACCACTTGAGCTCTGGACGATTTTACCCCTGCATGACCAGGCCATTTTTTTGCTATGGCCTGTGCTACTTTAACTGGTAATTGCGCGGTCATGCAACGCTGTACCCTGGCAAAATGTATCAAATTTTTTCCATATAAATAGAGCTTTCTTTTGGTGGTCTTTGATTACCAATGGGTTTTTTATTTTTTGCTATATTAGGGTTCATGCAAACTGCAGCTCAAAGGAGCTTAAAGAAACAACTCCTACAGGCTTCTGAGCTTTTTTGAGCTCTTATTTTTTTTCTTCCTAGAAACTCCCCTCCATGTTATGCCGTGTACACACGATCACTTTTTGTGATGAAAAAAATGACGTTTTCGAAAACGTCATTTAAAATGACCGTGTGTGGGCAAAACGTTGTTTTATGTCTTCAAAAAAACGAACATGCTTGAATTTTTTGTGTCGTTTTTCAAAATGTCATTTTTTGTGTCATAAAAAAAATGATGGTGTGTGGGCAAAACGACATTGAAAATGACGTTTTTAAACCCGCGCATGCTCAGAAGCAAGTTATGAGACGGAGCTTCAATGGAACAGAGTGCCGTCGAATGTGGTGTACGTCACCACGCTTTGCTAGAGCATTTTGGAAAAAAGATGGTGTGTACGCAACGTCGTTTTGGAAAATAAAGTTTGAAAAACGTTGTTTTGTTTCATCACATAAAACGTCATTTTATTTCATCACAAAAAGTGATCGTGTGTACGCGGCATTAGGCAATGTGTCCATGCACACTAGGGCTTTTTCAGACATTTTCAGGCATATGCTGCTACAGGGAGAAAAAAACTCCCACCAAACTCACATTTTTGACAGGAGCTAGTGCCCTAAAGATCTCAAAAACGTGTGAAAACGCACAAAAACTTTTATTCCAGCGTTTTGTTTTGTTTTTCAGTGGTTAAGAAAATAAATAATGCTCAAAAAAGCTATAGGCATTTACATGCAACTTCTAACCACAAAATAAGATATAATAACATTTATTTTCTCAATTTTAAAAGGCTCAAACCACATATACAGTATAACATCACATGTTACATAGTGGGAAATATTGTACAAAATTGTACAATGGCTAGCAATGGGCTCCAGACTTCTGGAAATCCACAGAGCACAATATATACAGTAGTGTATAGTACTATACTATTTTGTATAAATTATGAAACGGCCATTGATAGCAGCTGCCTATAAACACTGAAATATCCCAACTTATCTTCAGTCTTTTCTTTTACCATAGGACAACATTTTTCACTGGACAACCACATTATGTAATGGCATGGATAGCTGTGCTTTGAGAAGATCTTGAAGACCCATGCACAGCTGCCTACAGTATACACAGACCTACGTTGCACACATCTGTTATGCCTTGTACACGCGACTGGTTTTCACGTCGAGAAAACTGCCATTTTTTATATTGGTCGTGAAAACCGGTTGTGTGCATGCTCCCTAGCAGTTTTCTCGATGAAAAATCTGCCCGAAAAAAATTGAAACCAACTCTCTTTTTTCTCGTCGTGTTTCCCATCAGTCTTTTTCTTGTCGTGTAAAACGTGTGTATGCTTTTCCGAGGGGAAAAAAACATGCATGTTCAGAAATCAAGTATGCAGCCCAAAAAGCAGCCCAAACGGTGGCGGCAATCGAAAGGAACTTCCCCTTTATAGTCCCGTCGTACATGTTGTACGTCACCACGATTTTTTGCATGAACGTGCGTATGCAAGTCAGACTGGAGAGGAATCACGTTGGGAAAAACTTAGGCCCAGATTCAGATAGAATTAGATTCTCGTAGAGTATCAGAAATACACTACGCCGCCGTTTTTTACCTGGCTCTACGTGGAATCCAGGTAGATTTTGTCCAGTAAACGACGGCGGCGTAGTGTATTTCTCCCGTCGCAATCCATCTACGCGAGTAGGGGGCGTGAAGCATTTAAAATAGGCGCGTTCCCGCGGCGATCGAACTGCACATGCTCCGTTCGCAAATTTCCCGCCGTGCATTGCGCAAAATCACGTTGTTACGTCGTAGTAGCATCGTTTACGTACATTCCTATTCCCGAACGAGTTACGTTAAAAAAAAAATAATAATTTCAAATCGACGCGGGAACGACGGCCATACTTTACATGGGTTACGCACTGTTAGACCAGCAAAAAGCTGCTCTAACAATACGTAGCCAAAAAATGACGTAGGCGATTGCGAGGGACACTCGTACCTTCGTGGATCGCCGTAAAAACTAATTCGCATACCCCGACGGTGAAAGCGACGCGGACTCCACCCAGCGGCCGCAAAAATATCGCAATGTAGATCCGAAGGCTTACGAGGACGTAAGCCTCTCGGATCGAAGCCCGAAGCCGCCGTATCATGGTTTGAGGATTCAAACTAGTGATACGGCGCGCGAAATTTGAAATTACTCCTGTCTAACACCAGTTAGACAGGCGTAATCGCTCTATGAATCTGGGCCTTAGTTTTTTTCCTGCCGAGAAAAATGGTCGTGTGTATGAGGCATGACATGTTAACTTGTTATTTAAAGTCCAATGAATCAAGTGCTACACTGTTTGTTTCCCTCTGAAAATGAGTGTATAGTAGTTGGAAGGTAATATATTATAGAACTTACTAAAGCTCACAATTAGTTTTGACTTCTATGTAGGTGTTTTTATCTATTTTTACCAATGATATTTTTACCACAAGAAGCAATTGACAAGCTACTTTAACCTTTCATTATCGTGTAATTTTTTTAAACAAGGCTAATTCCAGGAAAACACAGAGACCCTTATAAATAAATGTCACCTGGTTGCTTAGTGCTTAAGTTGCATGGTTTTATATATAAATATATATATATATATATATATATATATATATATATATATATATATATATACACACAGTATAGAGTTTTTGTACAGTGCCTTGACAAACTATTCACACCCCTTGAAATTCTCCACATTTTGTCATGTTGCAACCAAAAACATAAATGTATTTTATTGGAAAATGTTATGTTATAGACCAAAACAAAGTGACACATGATTGTGAAGTTGAAGGAAAATGATAAATGGTTTCAATTTTTTTTACAAATAAATATCTGAAAAGTGTGGCGTTCATTCGTTTTCAGCCCCCCTTTATTCTGATAACCCTAACTCAGATCTAGTGGAACCAATTGCCTTCAGAAGTCCCCTAATTAGTAAATAGACTCCACCTGTGTGTAATTTAATCTCAGTATAAAGACAGATATTCTGTGAAGCCCTCAGAGGTTTGTTAGAGAACCTTAGTCAACAATGAAGGCCAACGAACACACCATACAGACCAGGGATAAATTAGTGGAGAAGTTTTAAGCGGTGTTAGGTTATAAAAAAAATATCCCAAGCTCTGAACAATGAAGCAATGAGCACAGAAGAAAGATGCCACAGGCAGTGATGGTCATACACATACCATTTGGCAATTCATCAATTGTGGATCACAATTTGTGGTCTACTTCCTGCTATGCTCTTTATGGGTCGAACAATACGTACCCTACTTCATGGTTTGAGGAACATAAAAGGAACATTCTAAAAGGTTTTGCTAAACATTCAGTACCCCTCAATTTTTTGAAAAAAACTCTCTGGCCTTAGGCATGTCCAGGTTAGAAATCATGGGTGAGGATCTGGACATGGGACGCGGCTTTCTGAGATTATGTAGGCTCTTGTAAAAATTTCCAAAAGTATGTACAAAGCAGTGCTAAACAAATTTTAACCCCTTGCTGCCATTGGGTGCCACCCTTGTAAGTGGACCCGAGGCCAGTAGGAGGGGATCCTGATCATGCAGCACTGTAACTGGCTGCACAATATTGACATCTTTGGGAGCCCATCCTACCAGCTCCTGATTGTTGTTAGTTAACCTGCAGCTGTCTGTGATGGAATGGTCACTCTTCAAGGGTGTCAATGGAGCATGCCCCAGAAGAACACAGCATATACTGAATGTGGAGGCTGTGTGTTGTGGCTTAAAGAGCCGTTCTAGCCCTTTCTGTGCTTAATAAAATTCAGCAGCTACAAAAAGTATAGCTGCTGACTTTTAATAAACACACGCTCACCTGTCCCAAGATCCAGCAATGCGGACGCTCGAAACCTCAGTTCTCTCCCCGCTTCTCCCAGGCTCTGGCACCAATAGCGTGGGAGAGTCGCTGTTTTGCTTGCGTCTATCTTGCATGGTTACTTTGTGGTATAAGCAAGTAAGCTGAGACCTCTGCAGTGTGTAAATGTGCTTTTACTATACAAAGATGCTGTACATACTAAACTATGACAATATTAGTGTAGCTCCCCGCCTATCGGAGGGGTGCTACGCTAAAGTTAGTGGGGAATGGGAGAGTTAAGTTACTCCCATTCACAAATTGCCTAAATTTGGGCTGCTGCCATTTGAAACTGCCTTGTAGGTCGGTCTGCATGTCAGGGGGGTGTTATTACCCCTGAGTGACAGTCGGCGCTAGAAGGGGTTCTGACAGACCCACCTTCTTCCAGCAGCCAATCAGAGGAGCGGTTTCTTCTCTGGACGTGCTGGCGGGAGGGTATATCTGGGGCAGTCGCCTGCGTGAGTTGTGCTGTGCGGGGCCCGAGTTCCAGGTGCGGCATCCACCTTCAGGGTGCGCCCATCCATGGGCCCCGCCATTGAGGCCCACCTGGCTGAGGTTGCGTACCAAGCGGAACCTCATTCTGATGCAGAGAGGGGCCCCAGCGGCTTGCTGGGTCCCAGATCCTAACCCCGGAGCTTAACAGTGGGGAATCGGCTCGGGAGAAGGCAGAGGTTGTCTGCGAGGCCTGGACGAACCACCAGGGATCCGGTCACCACGCCACATGACAGGTACACTTTAGCTGTCAATTGGTGACCTTGAAATTGGACTTACTGCGAGGATTCATTGGTTCTAACCTTTGACAAATCTAAGAGAATTCACTAGGCCTGTGGCAAAGGCCCTGTTTCCTCCCAGTGACTTTGTTCGAAAGTGGCCCCCTTCGGCTTCCAGGCTCGAGTAAATCGCCTGTCAGGGGGCACTTTGCCCACTCTGAGGAGAGTGGCGATGTTTGAACTTGACTATGCTGAGAGCGTAGTTTGCTCTCCCTCTGATATCCAAGGCCTGATACTGCAGTTATCTCTTTGCTCATCAACCTTCTCTCTATCGTGTGCCATATTGATGTTGGCCATGTTGGGCCTTGGAATAAAGCATTGAAACTCAAGTTGATGTCTGGACATTTGCTCTTTAACCATCTTCACCAATATCATCCCTAGACAAGAATCATTGGTAACCTAGCATGCCGGCCCCAAACTAATCAGCAGCTCCTTCGGGGGTGAGCGCTACATTAGGAATACAATACAAGACAGACAGATATCTATAACAAGCAAAATGCCTCGTAAATAAATAGCCTATGGTCTATAACAGTAAAAATACACTTAAAAGTTACTTAACTTTGGTTACTGTGTAATTATGATCTCCGTTGCTCCTGGAGACCAGGCACCTTCTTGCATGATGAGTGGCTTCTGGTGTTAAAGCATGATGAAGTGGACTTCCTATCAGTCTCTACTGTACCTTTTATTTTATTTTTTAGAAAACTTGGTTTTCTTTATAAAGACGTTATAAATCACCCATCAACGGCTAAATCTGTGTCTGTAGTGCATGTTTAAACCTTAAAACCATAAATAATAGCATGTTATTAGATTTTATAATGTATGTGGAGCGCTACCCCCTCAGGAGCCGCTGGATAGATTTGGGACGGCGTGTTACCTTTGTGATGCGTCTAGAGATATGATGATGACAATGTGATGTGAGCAATGATGAAATGTCCAAACAGCAGGGTGTCGTTTTCTGTGCTTTTATTCTCTTGCCAAACACGGCAAACGATTAACTTGAAGTAGACAGAGAAAGATTGGTGCAAGGAGAATAGCAGATCCAGGCCTTAACCATATAGAAGCAGTCTTGCTTCAACGATACCTTTGCTTCGTCGCCACTCCAGCCGGAGTGGGTGTAATGTACCTGGACAGTCTCTCTCACAGAACTGGCAGCCAGGGTATCACTCGGACCCTTGAGGAGGAAAACAAGTCTCTGCCACAGACTTGGCTCAAATGAAAATAGGAGTGGAACCTCTGCCACGGGCCTTTGCTCTGGAATGCAGTTTAATGGAGCGATTCCTTCTCAATGAAAATAGTTGCCTGAATTTCCCTCAGGTAGTTCTTGGTTTTCGGTCACCGACTGACAGGTTGCCATCAGACAAACTCCCAGTGTCCGGTCACCTCGATCCCCGATGGTTCGTCTAGGCCCTATTGGATCGCCTGCCTCCAGGCTTTCCTCAGACTGACTCCCCACCGAACAGCACAACACGCTTGGGATTTTCTTCCAAAAGATGGGGGACCCAATAAGTCACTGAGTCCCATCACCGCTTCAGTTGCTCCAGGCCAACATGGTCCCAGAACGAAAGACAATGCGTGGCACGTGCGCCCCGGCCTGGTAGGCCATATCGCTGGGGCCCGTGATGTGCGCACACCCTAAAGGTGGGTGCCACACCCGGATCCAAACTCAAACTCCCCCGCCCAACATGGCGCCTAACTAGAAGTACCTTCCCCAGCATGCCCCGTGAGGGAAAAACCCCTCTGATTGGCTGCTGGCAAGAAGGCGCTCTGGCCTGGACTCCACTGCCGCCACATGTCTCCCTGGGGTGGAAACTGACAGCACAGTCCAGACAGGCAGAAAGTCAAATTTACAGAATTCACATGGATGACAGCTACTTAACTCTCTCATCCCCCTCTAACTTTAAGATAGCACCTGGACTCAAAGTACACAGGCGCTACACATGTCAGTATATAGTATATAATGAGTTTTGGAAATTCTAGAGAAATTCTTAAATAATGCATTTCAATAAACTAATCCCATTCCATTTTAAAATGTAGGAGATTTTAGTCATAAAAAAGACCTGGGTATTTTAGTTGACTAAACTATGACTCAAACTAAAACAATTCAGAAGACTAAAATATGACTAAAACTAAAATGGCATTTTAATTTAAATGTAACCACTTAACGCCCGACGCACGACTATGTACGTCCACAGAAGGGCACTTACAGGCAGATGGGCGTATATATACGTCCCTGCCTTCTAGTGGGTCGGGGTCCGATGGGGACCCCCTCCGCTGCGCGCGGCGGGCGGCTTACCTCCTTGAGCGATCTGTCCTGAGGGGGGCGGCTGTTCGTTTCTGTCCGTCCCCTCGTGATCGCTCCCAGCCAATTCCGTGAGCCTCCGCCGTGTCACTTCCTCTGCCTGTGTAATGTAAACACTGGCAGAGGAAGTGATGCAGCTCTCCTCTCGGCGGATTGAAAACACTCACAGTAAGTCGCACCTAACACTACACTGACACCACACACATAGGCACACTTAACCCCTTCCGATCACCCCCCCCCCCCCCCCAGCCCCCTGTCACACTGTCACTGATTGCAGTGATCATATATTTACTGATCACTGCATTTAGTGTCAGTGTGACAGTTAGTGTGACAGGCAGTTAGTGTTGGGTCCAGGGTAGCCCCGTACCCCCCTAATAAAGCTTTAACCCCTTGATCACCGCCCTAGTTAACCCTTTCACCCCCTATTGCCAGTGTCACTAAGCGATAATTTTTCTGATCGCTGTATTACCGTCGCTGTTGCCGCTAGGTAGCTATTTTTTTTTTTATTGCGCTTTTTCTTTACTAAAGACATGTGGCTGAATATTGGAAATTTGGCCTAAATGTTTGACTAAAATTTAGTTTATTCGATTTTTCTTATAACAAAAAGTAAAAAATATTGATTTTTTTTTCAAAAATGTCGCAGAGGCAATCAAATACCATCAAAAGAAAGCTCTATTTGTGGGAAGAAAAGGACGTAAATTTTGTTTGGGAGCCACGTCGCACAACCGTGCAATTGTCTGTTAAAACGACGCAGTCCTGAATTGTAAAAACGCCTCTGGGCATTTAGCAGCATATTGGGACGGGGCTTAAGTGGTTAAGTGTATCGCCACAAGATGGCATTGTGGATACAAGCAAGTAAGTGTGCCAATGTCCTAACTATATTATTATGTATTCGAGAAATGGAGACATGGACTTTAGAGGCACACCCATAGCATTAAAGTACAAAATATAAAATTTTTATTTTTGTGATTAAAAATGACATTATTGGCATAACATACTAAAAACAAAACATGGGGCCAGATTCTCAAAGAAGTTACGCTGGCGTATATGGAGTTGCGCGGCATAAGTCTAAATGTGCACCGTCGTATCTATGCGCGGTAGCCACAGAACCAGATAAGCCAGAAAAAAGGCTTCTCCCGTCCGTCCTAACTTTTCTAAGCTTGCGTAGCGCAGGCGCATATTTACGTTGGGGGCATCGTGCGCTCCCATTGAATTTGTATTCAAATATGCAAATGAGGGAGATGCGCTGATTCCCGAACATACCGAACGCGCATTAAACGTTTTTGGCATGGCTGATTTGGAGGTGTATCGCCTCTTCAGATTCAGCCCTGCTGCCATCCTGGAAATTACCACAGCCCTGCAGGATGACATCACCAGTCAGACACACCGCTCACATGCACTGCAGCCACTGGTCAAGGTACTGGCAAAACTGCATTTCCTTGCCAGTGGATCTTTTCAACGTACAAGTGGAGTCGTGGCTGGGATGTCACAAACCAGCATGAGCAGATGTCTGCACCAGGTTGTCCCCGCAATCCTCAGACGCATGTGCCACCACATCATCAAACCCACCCATGAGCATCTGCGGCAGAAGGCAATGCGGGATTTATGCCTAATTGACGGATTGCCACGCACCATAGGGGCCATTGATTGCACACATGTGGCACTACAGCCCCCCCGTGCCACAGAGCACATATATCGCAATCGGAAGCATTGGCATTCCATCAACGTACAGGTGATAGTTGATGCCAAATACCTCATATGGCACGCCCGTGCCAAACCCCCCCGGGTCCAGCCACGACAGCTACATATACCGTCAAAGCCCCATCCCAATGGAATTCGAACAGAACGTGTACAAGGACGGCTGGTTGGTGAGTGACATGGGTGTCAGGCATAACTGTCCGCCCCCATGATGCAGACATCACGAGGGGCACATGCACGGCTAATAATATCCTCCTGTCCTGTCTCGGGGACAGTTGCATTCTGCACAACTACGCCATGAGAAAGGGCCTGGAGATTGACATATGTGATGACCTGACCCCCAACCACACTGCCCCCCCCTGCCAGAGGCTACCTCGTCTGCTGATGGAACAGCAGTCAGGAGGTGCCTCGTGGGAACGAATCTTTGAATGTTAAACACACACATTCATCATGGCACACGGACAATGCAAGCATGCACACCACTGTGGTCCCTAGATCACACACACCACATCCACATCACATTGGATTAGCCCAAGTTCAACATGTAGGACTTGGGAGCAGCAACGCCGCGCCAAGGCTCCAATGGTGTCGCTGTCCATTCATACAACATTCACACGGTCGTGGGTATAACTTCTCCCCAACGACCGAGGGTGACACCCCTTACTGGCAGGAGTGCCACCCCCCCACATTCACACACCATTCACACTGAAGCCTGCACTACTGACCGTGTCCAGTCAAAATAACATAAAAAGCTCTTAACCAAAGCAAAAAGATATATAAAAAATCACTTGCCCTGGCGCGGGCTACGCCTGGTGCCCAGGCTCCTGGCCCTCAGTTGCCTGGGGGGAGCCTCAGTTGGGGGGGTGGGGCATCAGGTGGAGGAGCATCCCCAGGTCCCTCCCTGGCTGCCTGTCTGCCCTCCAATGCCACCGCTATGCGGGTGAGCACAGCCTCCAGGGAAGTTGTCTGGACCTGTACAGCCACTCTTAGGCACTTGACCTTCCCCACAAGTTCAGCCGTTGTCGCCTGCAGCTCCCTGAGGCTGGTCACTGTCGCTGCGCTGTTTCCAGCCACAATCTGGATCGCATCCGATAATGGACCCGAGGAGGCCAGGCTGTCAGCTAGGCGCCTCAACTCCCCCACTAGTTCGCCCATATGGTGGCTCTGCTGGTCCTGCTGCCTGGCCAGATGTTCTTTAAGGAATTCCGGCTCACCCCTTGTCTTTCTGGTCACCTTCCTGGGGACAGGAGTGGCTGGGGCCCTTGCATAGGTGGAGGATCTTGAGGGGCAGGAGATGAGGGGGATGGAACAGGAGGGACTGGACCCTGAGGGGCTGGAGAAGATGGGGGTGGTTGGTTGTGATGGTCCTGGCAAAACATGTGACTCATCCAAATACAGGTAAACCTCCTGGTCCGTATGGACCACCTCCTCCTCAACCACCTCCTGCACTGAGGTCTGGGCACTCCCCTCCACCAAGGCCTCTTGGCTTCCCAGGGGGTCAGCCAGAGGAACAGGATGCTCCGGCGATGTTGTAGGATGGCCACTGGCAGCATCAGATGGCCCCGCTCCCTCCTGCACATCTGTGGATGACACAAAAGATGCACATGTTGGTGGACCCTCACACTTGTCACATGTTCCCTTCCACCCCCTCACATGCTACACACCAGACAGTAGATAAAACACACTTACCTGTCCTCAAGGCCGGCTCATCTGAGTCGTAGCCCCCAACTCCCTCCACCTGCTCCCTCTGAAGGCAGCAGGCAATGACTTTCTCCTCATCAGTCAGCCGGATCGCACAGGGTGGTCCACCTCCAGTGCCCCTGGCATGCCGACTTATCTGAGCCAGCTTGCCTCTCACCAGACGCCGCAGGTCATTCATTTTTTTTTATATGTCCTGGGGTATCCTGACCTCATGAGATAGGGCATTAACTTGGGCAGCTATCCTCATGAGGATCTCATCCTTCTTAGAACGACTGGTGCTGGCACTATCTGCACCATGGAGGCGAGAATCATACCTCTCCACGGCCTATATGATGATGGCCCTTTCCTCTGGGGAGAAGTTTTTTTTCCGTCTCTCCTTCCTGGGAGCAGGCATGGCAAAGCAGAGAATGCAAAAGCACATACACCACCACTACCAAAAATAAATGGTGTACTTTTGCGCTCGATGGGCGCATGTGTGGATGCTTTTATGCACTGGGCCGGCCTATCTCAGGGGGTAACACCCGATGCTGTTTTGCGCATGCGCAGATGGGTGTGGCACGTACGGTGCATGCTCTGTTCGTTCCGGTGTTCATTTGAATGGATCCTCCTACTTGGACTTACGCCAACGAATTTACGTTGCGCTGGCGCATCGTTGGACGCATGTGCTCCAAAAATATGGGACTTGTCTCTCGAAGTTATGTCGGCATAGCGCATCTGATATGCGCTACGCCTGCATAAATATGCGCCAATCTACGAGAATCTGACCCATGGTGTTTAGTCTAAACAACGTTCACACCACCTAACATAACCGTCAATTATCACAGTGAGAAAAATGTATCAAACTCATTCAAATGAAGTGATGTTCGTAAAGGGAAAGCTGGTTGGTGGTAGAGGCGTGGTGAAGAAAACTCTACATGTTACACACCCTTTAAGAGCTTCTTCAGGCGCTTGCAGTGGTGCACAATATAAGATATAGTATACGCAGGCAGACCTGACGGAATCCTCCACCAATCAACGGATTCACATGCCTTAAATGGGTTGTAAAGGAAAAAAAAAATCCCCTAAATAGCTTCCTTTACCTGCAGACATTCCTCTTTTCATTTCCTCATTGTTCGTTTTTGCTCAGAAGTTGCTCTATTTCTTCTCTGTTCTGTTTACTTCCTGCTTGTCTGATTGTAACTCACCACAGTGAAGGGAGGCTTTACTGCGGTGGTCAATGCTCGCCCCCTACTGGGAACTCCAGCTGTGCAGCAGGATGCTTTCTACGTGTTAGAGACTTCAAAGAGGTGTGAATTACTGCCCTTTTCTTTAACACCACAGCACCTCCTCCCTTTTTTGTTGTTGCTGCTGGCTTCTGAAGTGAGAAGGGCTGTGTGGGTGTGTTTAGAAGCCTTGCATACTCATCGTTGGGCGGTATAGTGGGCAGTATATTCAAATTGTGCCTGAGAGCTCTCGTGCCCATTTTGGAAATAAAATGTAAACTGCGAATGCGCGATGCGCAATACATACTGGGAAATGTAGTTCTTACAGTACGGCGACGTCGCTTACATGAACGAGCGCCGCAAACAAGGAAGTGAATCAGAGAACAGAAACCAGAACGCCGGAGGTAATATATATAAAGGACTTTAATTGTTTTTTAACAGAATCATTAAACTATTCTGTCTGTCTGTAGAGAGAACCCTTGGGAAGTTAAAAAATTTCGCAGAGGGCCATATGATAGTAATGGGAGATTTTAACCTATGCATGAACCCGAGGATAGATAGCACGTCCTGGGGGAAGGTGACAACAGAGGAGCAACTGCTGAAGCTTAAAAAAAGATTACACGAGTGTCAGCTGGTAGATGTCTGGAGAGTATTTCACCCCAATGTACTGGATTATACGTTTTTCTCCCCCCCCCATGGAACGTATTCACGACTAGATTACATATTAGTAGACCATAAGCTGTTGGAGAAGATAAAGGAAGTCGAGATTGGAGCCGTGACCATATCTGACCACGCCCCAATCTTTATGAAAATCCAGGTCTCCCCACAACAGAGGCAATCATCAGCGTGGCACTAAGGGGGCATGACCGGATGTAGGAGCGTGTGTGTGTGTGGGAGCTGAGCGAGTGTCCGTGATCTCCTGCTAGGCTCCTCTCCCTCCCTCCTGATGGACCGTCCAGTCGCTTAAAGGACTGATTGGAATTACCGCTCCTGCCTGCTCTTCACATGGGAACACGGATATACGGGAGACATACATCAGCCCTCTTTCTTTTCCTTCTCGCACCGTACCCCTGGCTACAGCAAGAGCTCCGAAGATACAAGCCAGTCTACGCTAGGCTATATCATCATCACCACCACTACCTCTGCAGCATACAGCAGCCAGCGTACAATACAGGGAACAACTCAGGGAACAACTCCCCGCTGGCATTAGAGCGGATCAGCCCTTTCCCCTCCTTTTTCCATTCCTTACCGGCAGCAGCAGCGGGATTTTGGGACTCTGCCTCTCCTGCTTGGTCTTTTGGGGGGGCCACGCTGCGGGGTCGCCTAGGAGTGGGGGTCACGCTCAGTGAGTCGGGGTGGATTCGGGGATCCCCAGCCCGCAGCATCACGCTGACAGACTCTCGCGAGATCTCGAGTGCAGCATTACCTTGCGGCGCCAAGACTGAGTCACCAGCAGTATGAGGTGCTGAGCGGAGGGAGCAGAGAGAGAGGCGACTTCTACCCACTAATACAGCAGCTGAAGTAGGCTGTATACCATAAATTGTGTACAACACCTACAGCATAGACTGCGCATATAGCGCATACAACATACAATCAACACAGAGGCTACATCTTTGGATACTTTTCTTGTCTGAGCTCACCACCTTATAAGTGACTTATCAGCATTGTGTCGCAATACAATACCTACTGTACGCTGGCGCAGTGCGTCTTGGGGACGTATTCCTAACTAAATATTCCTCTTAGTAGCTACCCATAGCCTCTGATAACCCTCTGGCCTGCTGGTGTAGAGGAGAAACAGCATCGTATCGGATACGCCTTGGCACTTGTCATTCTTGCATTTCTATTTGGACCTGAGGTCTGATTGCCTCTATGAGAGCCTTATCTGTATCAAGCCACTTAAGCTCTAAATAATTCTACTAAAACCGAGGATTAAAGTCCAAGCTCTGTTCAACTTTTTTTTTTTTTTTTTTACCTTATTAAGGGATGCCTAATACCAGGTCCACTAAGAGTAACCAGGCCGCCGCTGCTAAGTTAGAGCGTTTTGCTCACACCCCTGCTACATCGCCAGCTAAAGGTCATTTACCTCTAGCAGTATCACAGACCAAGGCACAGACGGGCCCATCCCAGGAAAGAAGGAGCTACGGACAAGTGACTGCAAAGGCACCTACCACGGCTAATGTGGCAAACCTCAAAATCGTGAGTACCAAAGGGCTGGGCCCAGAATTTGTTGGAACTGTAAATATCCCTGTGACCCCTGGATTGACCAGTGTCCCCGAGCCCTTAGCAGTAGGCTCAACACCAGAAGGGGAACCTACCCTCAGGGAAGTACTTAGCGCAGTCAATGTATGCAGAGACTATATGGCCAGTTTTGATACCCAGCTAATAGGGCTAAGAGAGGAATTGCTATCGATGAGGCAGGAACTGCATAGAACTGTGTCCAGAACCAACGCACTAGAAGACAGGCTAAGTGCAGTGGAGGATGCCCTTTTTCCATTACAAGGGGAATTAACGGGGCTACAAGAGTTGACAGCTCTCCAAGTAGTTAAACTAGATGCGTTGGAAAACAGATTGCGCAGGAATAATGTGAGAGTAGTAGGTCTACCCGAAGGAAGTGAAGGTACAGATCCTATAGCCTTCATGGAACATTGGTGTAGGGAGACTTTTGGCCCTGATAGTCTCTCGGCATTCTTTGCTATAGAACGAGCCCATCGGGTCCCCTTTAAAGTATTCCAACAGGGGAAACATCCAAGACCGCTTCTTCTCAAATTTCTCAATTATACCGATAAGGTAACTTTGCTACAAAAAGCCAGAGAGCTGGGAGTGATCACATATAAAGGAATAAGAATATCAATATATCCAGACTTTTCTCCAGACCTACAGAAACGTAGAGCCGAGTTCATGCCCGTCAAGAAGTCCCTACAAAAATATAAAATCTCTTACGCTCTTTTGTACCCAGCCCGTCTCAGAGTGGCAGCCTTGGACAGGACTCTTTTCTTTAATGATCCCACTGAAGCAGTCAACTGGTTGGAGCAGAACAAAGCTGCCCTAGAGACTTATAGGGACGTGCGAGGGGATTAGGACCTTTCGGAGGATCGATAAATATAATAAGCGGTTTATCTGCTGCTTCTAGACTTGGGGGGGAAGGTATTAAAGATATAGCATTAAGTCGTTTGGCCCTCATTTGATGGGGGCTGTCTCGACAGTTAAGAATTAACGCCCCCCCCTTTTTTTCTCTCTCTTTTTTTTTTTTTTCTCTCATTGTTTATAAGGAAATGAGGGTACGTAGCTAGCTAAAGGGTAGGTAGATCAGTAAAGAACATAAAAGGGATACTTATATTACACGGATGTTACGTCACGTATATTTATAAAAGCATGTTGATGGCACTACTTTAGTAAAGGTTTAGTGCCAACCTGTTCACCTTTTTGTTAGTGTCCACAAGGTGTATCTGGCCTTTTTCTCCTTGTTTTCCTTTTTTTTTTTTTCCCTCTCCCTCTCTCTTACCCCATAGGCCTAGCCATATATAGCTCCTGGGGTTACAATCGAGGCATTCGCCTAATTATTTGTCAACATTAATTTTGTGTAAGGGAAGAAGGGAGAAAAAGGAAAGTGATTTTTAAAATCGGTTTTAAACATGGTTAAGTTTTATTTTTTAATGCCACTTATGATCACATTATGTTATGATGTTTTTGCACTTATGTATTTTTGTGAGTTACTTATGGTACTTTTAATAACATGCACATTTATGTAGGGGCACCCTAGTACTTAAAGTACTAGTACTTAAAGCTCAACACAATGGTTACAATGTTCACATATACACACACATAAGTTGTATGTAAATTTTATATTTATTCTCAAAAATTTTTTTTTTTTTTCCTTACCCCACTCTGGCTTATAGGACGCTTTATATATAGTTCTTGGGCCCATTAGCTTATAGTCGAGGCACTTTTATTTTAAATTTCCCCTTTTTTTTTTTTTTGGCTGGCTTTATCCAGGAAGCTGGGCTAAGTGAAATTTTTTATTTTTTTTGCTTTCTCAATTGATTAACATAAAAATATAAATTCTCTTTTTCCTTAAAACGGGCTTCAAATATAGACAAGCAGTACTTGAAGTTCTGGTTACTATGTAACACTATGTAATACAGTTTTGGCACGCACGTACTCTTGAGAGTCTATTATGACATTTAAAAAAAAAAAAAAAACACGCACATTTATGTAGGGGTACCACAGCGCTGGTGATGCGCTTTTTTTTTCTCAAGGCTTAACACTAAATTTATAACGCCTTTATATATATATCCACAAATCACACGTAAATTATTCCCTTTTTTTTTTTTTTTCTCTCCTTTTCAATAAGGCCACTACACAAAGGTCTTTTTCCCTTGAGACTTGGGAGGGGGGGAGAGTATGCGGGGGAGGGACACTTGCTGTACGGGTCAGGGGGATGAATGAGAGAGTGAGTACAGCGGTCATTGGACTAGCCCCAATGGGAAGCCCTAGAGGGCAAGGTGGTAGGGGGAAGGGAGGGCAGGGTAGGGGAGGGAGGGGGGTTTTCAAGGGAGGGATAAGTGAGCATACATTCGGCGTATTACAGGCTGCGACAATATACGCAGGAGTGTTAGGGGCCATACGAGTGGGTTGGTTTCCTGCCTATCGTGCCTATTATGACGGATGGGCAGGGGATTCACAACTGCATGGTTCAAAAACTAGCGGTAACCAGATTATTATCTCAATCATTATCGATGCAGGATAAGCTACTGGCTATTACCTCCTGGAATGTACGTGGGCTGGGCGATCCAACTAAAAGAGTGTCAGTTATGTCACTCCTGGAGGAAGGAACACCGGGGTTTATTTGCCTCCAGGAGACACACCTGACTAAGGATTCAGTTCAGCAGTTGAATAGCCGTAAATTCCAAGCCCAATATCACTCAGTATACTCCTCCTATTCAAGAGGAGTTAGCACAATGATCGGGAGGGGAGTGATCTTTTCCTGCTCCAAGACGTGGGTTGATGAGCAAGGCCGATTTATATTCCTGCTCTGCTCTATTGAGAACAGGCCATATGTCATAGCTAACTTGTACATCCCCCCTCCCTTTAAGCTAGATGTTCTATACAACCTCATTAAATTCACCCTTGACATCCCAGATGTCCCTATTATAGCGGTCGGTGACTATAATGAAGTCCTTGATAACAGCATTGATAGATTTCCACCGGGGACCGGTCCCAAGGGGGGACGACTGGCTGGCTTTATCCAGGAAGCTGGGCTAAGTGATATTTGGAGATCCTCTTTCCCTCAGGATCGTCAGTTCTCATGTTACTCCAGCTCCTATGGTACACTATCTAGAATAGACATGGCCCTGTGTAGCGATGGGGTTATGCCCCTGGTCAAGGCGATACGCTACGGCCTTAGGGGCCACTCCCCGTTGGTTCTATTATTAAAGATAGGGGTTAAGCCCCCCTTCAAAGAATGGAAGATCAACCCAGGTTGGTTGGAGCTGATTGGAGAACCGCAGACCCTGATGTCCCAATTAGTAGAGTTCATGTCCATCAACCAAGGGACGGCATCCTCAGGAGTGGTTTGGGACTCTCTAAAAGCCTATACAAGGGGCCTGTTAATTCAACAGGTCTCTAGGGTCAAAAAGACAGGGAGGATGGAAGAGATTAGGCTGACTAACGAGACCGCTCAAGCAGAATTGAGTTTTATTAAGGAACCAACGTCAACCAAATGGGCAGCATGGCTAGCAAAACAAGAAGAATATAGAATACACACCTTAAGAATAGCGGAGAACAAGAGAACTCTACAATGGCAACAACAGTTCGGGGAGGGGGAGAAGGTAGGACGCATGTTAGCTCTTTTGAATAGAACCAATTCTCCCTCATCGAATGTCTTAGCAATTAGGACACCGTCGGGCGAAATAACAACAGAGGGACAGGAAATTTTAAAAACATTCTGCTCATATTATAAAGAACTATACAAGTCCAAAAGAAAATCGGCGAATGATGGGATGGAAATATTCTTTCAGAAAATAAAAGTTCCCACATTGTCTGATAATGATAAGCACGAGCTAGACGCACCAATTACTCTAAAAGAACTCCAACAGGCAACAGGTGACATGCTAAACCAAAAATCTCCTGGCCCGGACGGGCTCCCTATAGAGATATATAAGAAATTTGGTGAGATATTGCTCCCAGAGCTGTTGAGGACTTATGAGGGGGCGATGACAGAGGAAATACTTCCCCCCTCAATGAATGAAGCAACTATTGTTGTTATCCATAAGGAGGGGAAGGATCCTTCAGATCCCTCATCATATCGCCCAATCTCTCTATTAACCTCAGATATAAAAATCTTAGCTAAAATTCTTGCTGCCAGGCTTAATAGATACATCAGTAAACTCATCCATCCAGATCAATCTGGCTTCATACCAGGCAGGGCAACTAGTATTAATATTAGGAGAACCTTTTTGAACATACTTACCCCGATAGACACCGCAGGGACTAGAGCCATATTTTCGCTCGACGCTGCTAAGGCTTTTGATAGCCTCGAGTGGGCATATCTTTGGCAGGTATTTAACAGCTTTGGATTTGGCCCGCTCTATATAAAATGGGTCAAGTTGTTATATCGAGGTCCAAGAGCTAAGGTCAGAATTAACGGCAAGCTATCTGAGAGCTTTCAACTGGAACGGGGGACGAGACAGGGGTGTCCGCTGTCCCCCCTTCTGTTCGCCCTCGCAATGGAACCATTGGCGATCATGGCCAGGGCGAGGGCGGACATAGTGGGGTTCAGAAGACACCAGGGAGAAGATAAAATTGCACTTTTTGCAAACGACGTCCTCTTTTTTCTTGGGGATGTTGAAGGGTCGCTAGACAAAGTAATGCAATTAATGGAGGAATTCGAACAGTTCTCGGGCCTCACGATCAATTGGTCGAAGTCAGCCCTGTTACCAGTGGACCCAGTAGACCCACACATGGTGTCAAGCCTTTCCCAAATAACCATTAGCCCTAAAATTAAGTATTTGGGGATATGGATCTCAAAAGACGTTTCCCACTTCCTCACTTTAAACTTAGATCCACTATTGTTAAAGTGGAAAAGTAAATGCGACATATGGAAAAGATTACCCCTGTCCGTTGCAGGACGTTGTAATTTAATTAAAATGATTTGGCAGCCACAACTATTATATCTGTTACACAACTCGCCAATATGGATAGGTCATAAGTGGTTTAAAAAGATAAACTCCTTATTTAGAGACCTAATTTGGAAGGGAGGGCAACCTAGGATAAGCCTACAAACTCTACAATTGCCGGTAAAAGAGGGGGGAATGGCGGTTCCCCATCCAAAACTATATTTTCTGGCAGCACAACTGCAACATTTGGCCGGATGCGGAACCGCAGAAAGAGGTGCTATTAATAACCGACTCCTACTGACAAATAACCCACATAACTTATTAGCTGAAGCCCTAGAAGCAGACTATTTCTGCTATAACCATGCAACCATAAAATTAATTCCTAAAATATGGCATACAATAAAAATAATCCTGGAATATCAGGGCCCGTCAGAATTCTCCCCCCTCTGGAACAACAACAATCTCCAGGAGATGCTAAGCATAGAAGCGTCAAGGGAATGGGCAAACAAAGGCATACGCCGCCTAAAGCACATATTTAAGGGCAACACTATGAAGTCATTCCAAGACTTAGTAAGTGAATTCAAAATTTCAAATAAATCCTTTTTTAAATATCTCCAGGTTCGCCACGCTATACATGTACAATTTGCTGCTAAAACAGTAGAATGGACACAGATGCTTGCTCTGTCCTCTGTAGCTGAGGCAACACAAGTCAAGGGCTTAATTTCTGCAATATATAGTAGCTTGGGAGTGAGGGCATTAAATAGAGAAGGACCGCGGAAGAGCAAAGTGGCCTGGGAGAGTGAACTGGGCACAATTCCACCAGCCCAGTGGGACAGGATCCTCCGACAAGGAGCCTGGGCGTCTATCGCCCCGGCCCAAAGACTCTCTCATTTATTCTTACTATACAGGGTCTACTACACCCCCCATAAAATGTTTAAAATGGGTTGGCGACCCAATAACGAGTGCCCAAGATGTAACAATAAAGGAGATCTTTTCCACATGGTCTGGAAGTGCCCAAAATTATACAGCTTCTGGGTGGGCATTATAACACAGATAAATGAGAAATTTAGGTCTGCCCTTGAACCAACAGCTAGGATCTGCCTTCTGGGATGTATGGACGATAACAAGGTACCGCAAGGAACCATAGAACCTATCTTGAGATGCCTATTCCAAGCTCGTAAAATAATTGCACAAAAATGGCAAGCCCAGGTGCCCCCAACTATAGAGAACTGGCTAGCAGTTATGAAACAAACAATCTCAAACGAAAAGGTATATTACATCACCCATGGGAAGTATGACAAGTTTGCAAAACTATGGAGACTATGGCAGTCAACAGATGGGGTTATAGAGTAGATACCCCTGATGCTGGAGCTTAGGCACGTAGGGGCGGGCCTACGAGCTCGCCCCTATATGTCGGCTCCTAGCTGCGACAAAAAATTAAACACCAGGCAAGGAGGCAGCTTTCTAATATCTAAATCACCCACTATCAGGTCTGTATGCTCACAAGGGAGGGGAGGGGGAAGGAGGTGGGTAAGGGGATGGGAGGTGGGACAATGGGGAGGGGGGAGATACACACCAAAAACACATCTAGGCAACATTGCACGCGAAACCAACCCAAAATGGTTACAGCTTCTAGTTGCCTCAATAACGATTTGCACATTGTGTAAATAAACTGTCTGTATTTTTTTATTGCTGGATGCTTGTATACATTAATAATGGATAAAAAACAATAAAAAAGTAAATATTAAAAAAAAAATCATCAGCGTGGCATCTAAATGAAAACTTGATACGAGAGGTTGGTGGGGCACAAAGGGTGGAAGAGGAACTTAAACAATTTTTTCTTATTAACGACACGGGTGAGACATCTAGTGCTACCCTATGGGAGGCGCACAAAGCGTATATTAGGGGGATCCTTATATCCGAAGGGGCTAGGAAAAAACAAGAAAGGAATAGGAAGTGGGAATCACTAATAAAGGAAATATCCCGGCTAGAACAGGAACACAAAAAACTACCCTCCAAAGAGATTTACTGCAATCTAATTATAAAAAGAGACGAACTTAAGGAAATATTAGAGAAAGATACCAAGAACAAATACAACTGTATAGCCAGAGAGAGGTATCTTTGGGGAGATAAACCCAGCAAACACCTAGCAAAAATGGCCCAAAAAAAGAAAACCAGAAACTATATAGAAAATATTAAAAAACCAAATGGAGAATTGGCCCACACCACCCAGGATATAGCTGCGACCTTCAGGAATTATTACGAGGAACTGTACAATATAAAACAGATGGGATGGCAGGGGGGAGAAAAAGAGATTAAAACACGAGATTTCCTGGATAAAGCAAGATTATCAAAGATCGATGATATCGAAAGTTCACACATGGACAGACCAATAACGAAAGAAGAAGTTAGTAGGGCCCTAAAAAACACGGCAGTAGGGAAAAGCCCGGGACCTGATGGGTTCACAGTGTTCTATTACAAAAAATTTAGTGAAATCTTGGTTCCCAGGCTTTGTAACTATTTCAATGGCCTGGGATCCATGTTTGAAACAAGCAAGGATGCCCTGGCCGCAACTATTGCGATATTACCGAAAGAAGGGAAAGATAGCTTACTCTGTTCAGGATATAGACCAATAGCATTATTGAACTCCGATATCAAACTCTTCGCAAAAATCCTCGCGGAGCGATTGAAAGGCGTTATGCATCTCTTAGTGCACCCAGACCAGGCGGGGTTTATCCCCGGGAGGGAGGGTAGGGATAACGGCATAAGGGCACTTTTGTTAATCCAGAAGATAAGGCAGGATGGGTTCCCAGGTCTATTCCTGGCAGTAGATGCGGAAAAAGCATTTGATCGGGTGGACTGGGGACTCATGCTGCAGACACTGGAAGCGATGGGCCTGGGGAAAAAGATGATGGCTTGGATAAAATCCTTGTACATTCGTCCTACCGCAAAAATTAAAATTAATGGAACATTATCAGAGGCCTTGGAAATGACGAATGGAACTCGACAGGGGTGTCCACTATCACCGCTGCTTTTCGTTCTATCCCTGGAACCATTGTTAGCTACTATCAGGAATGATAAAGAGATAAACGGAGTCAGGGCAGGAAACGAGGAACATAAATTATCAGCTTTCGCTGACGATATAATCTTCTATCTCCTTAATCCATCCAGTACGATTCCTAGGTTAATGATGATCCTACAAGAATACGGGGCTATTTCCAACCTCAAGATCAATATAACTAAATCGGAAATATTAAATATTAATCTCAATAAAATGGAAATAGGGAAAGTAAAAGAGATCTGTTCTGTCCCTTGGAGAAAATAACTCAAATATTTGGGAATAAAATTGGCGAACTCGGACAGACAGATTTATAGAATAAACTATATTCCACTACTAAATGAGGTAAAAAAGAGAAGTTAAAAAAAATAATAAATAAACCAGTTTCTTGGATAGGCCGCATAAACATGTTAAAAATTATAATAGTTCCCAAAATTCTATACAAATTCCAATTGATCCCGATAGCTCTCCCTCCTCAATACCTCCGAATACTCAACTCAATACTCATGAATTATACATGGAAAAATAAAAAGCATCGTATTTCCTTATCAACTCTGAAACAAGATAAGCAATTTGGGGGCCTAGCAGTGCCCGACATTAGGAAATACCACCAAGCAGCCATGCTGTCACGGGTGGTGGAATGGGCCAGGAATAGAATAGAGAAAAGATGGGTGCAATTGGAATCGACACAAGCCAATGTAGTTTTGGGTAATATTATTTGGATTCCTACACAATACAGAGCACTTGATAGAAACACTCTTCAACTGACACGAGAAACTTTGAGAATGTGGGATAGGGCACTAACACAAATAGATAAAAAATATAATTCTCCACTATTAAATTTAAGGGAAAACCCGTATTTTGCACCGGGGGAAAAAAAATGGGGGGGAATTGGATAAAAGCAGGAAAAATATGCTTAGGAGATATAATAAAGGACGGAAAAATCAGGACATATGAGGAGCTGCAATTTAAAACTGACACATGGGAACTTAATAACTGGAGGTATATGCAGCTACACCATTTTGTCCAACATCTCCCCAAGCCATTACGGACGATGGAGGAGCTGACCCCTCTTGAGAAAATTTGTCACCTTAATGATTTTAAGGGCACGGTTTCAAAACTCTATAAAACACTGGTTAGGGGAGACACACAGGGGGAACCCCCATTTGTACAGAAGTGGGAAAGAGAATTAGGATCACTTAGAGGTAGGAACACGTTTAATAAATTAATGAAACTAACCCATTCCTTGGCCATTGACACGCGTACAGCTGAGACCAACTACAAATGTATTTCGGGCTGGTACACCACCCCTGACAAAATCCGTCATTTTAAAGCCGGCCTATCGAACAAGTGTTGGCGAGGCTGTGATGACAGGGGCACTATGGCACACGTGTGGTGGGCCTGCCCGAAAATCCAGAAATTCTGGGAGAAGGTCCTGATCTGTATCAAGGAGATTACAGGCATAGAGTTAAAAAGGGATCCTTGGACCGTACTTTTCCATGGTAGCTGTGAGGGCGTTAAAAAATACAAGCAATCTTTGGTGCCACATTTATTGAATGCTGCAAAACGGCTTATCCCAAAAAACTGGCAGGCCATCGAGAGCCCACGGATATGGGAGTGGATAGATGCAGTTGAGGATACCTATAGAATGGAGGACCTGAAAGAGAGCATAGAGGAGAGTAGCGGGGATTTTCATGAAAAATGGAGTAAGTGGAAGGCGTTTAAAAAGACTTGGAGCTACGTGGAGCAGCTGCGAGCATAAAAGTAACATCGAGCCTCAGAGCTCCTCGGTGCGAAAGACATAGAGCGTTTGCCGTATCATTGCAAATAAATAACAAATTACCGTTGTAGAGCGCTTGTCGAACTAGGGACCATGGGGGGGGGGGAGGGAGAGGAGGGAGGATATGGGGGGCGGGGGGGACAGCGAGAAAAAAAAAAAAATTAAAAATACAACGGGCACTTCCTTGGGCGCTGGGAAAGGAGTAGTGAGTAGATGTCAGGGTCCACATAGGGACCATGCGGATTTTAAGTGCCTGTATGTAACAATCACTTTTTCTCTACTTAAAAAAAAAAAAAAAAGAGGATAAACAAACTACAACAATAACAGTATGCACCACAGATGATGCGACATAGTTAAATAGAGACACGAAAGCAACCAACCATGAGCAGGTCTCGGATGGTCGGATACAAGCTGATGTGGTAATAAAAAAAGAAAAAAAAAACTATTCTGTCTGTCTACCTTGCGGACAGACATTTTAGCCCAAAAGTTGTTTTCCTTTACAACTCCTTTAAGCAATTTATAGCTCAACGTATCCTTATAAATTGTTTAGGATAGGGTTGGTACCATATCCTCATCAGCCAAACTAGGGAACTTTAAAAAGATAGGCACTAGTAACATACTTTTGTGAAGGTAAGGCCCAATATGGCTATCCCTATACAGAGTCCACTTTCAGGCCTTGTACACACGAGGGAATTTATCTGCTGAAAATGGTCTGACGGACCATTTCAGCTGAAAAATCTGCTCGTCTGTAGGGCCAAACAGACAGTTTTGGACGGATTCCTCCGGCGGAAAAGTTTCAAAGCGACATGATCCCGTGCACTTTTCGGCACTTCCACATTCAAGACCCGGCGTGCTCAGTGTGCCATAGACATCGTAGGTTAAGGAGATATTGCAAGCACCTATAGGTAAGCCTTCAGATAAGGCTTACCTGAAAGTGAAAGTAGTATCAGAGGGTTTACAACCACTTTAATTCTATGGGTGTGCCTCTAAAGTCCATGTTTCCTTTTCTCTAATAAATTCTAAAATGGCGTTTTAGTCAAAAGACTATGGGCCAGATTCAGCATTAGTTACGACGACGTATCTCGAGATACGCCGCGTAACTTCTAAGCAGCACCGGCGTATCTTTTTTCTGTATTCAGAAAACAAGATACGCCAGGTTTGAGTTAAGATACGAGCGGCGTAATTGTATTACGCCGTCGTATCTTAACTGCATTTTTAAGATGCCCGCTGTTTTACGCCTAGAATATGTAAATCAGCGAGATAAGCCTATTCACGAACGTACGCCCGGCCGACGCAGTGAATTTACGCCGTTTACGTAAGCCGTTTTCCAGCGTAAAGATAAACCACCAAAAAGATGGCGCATCCTATGTTAAGTATGGACATCAGGACCGCGTCAAATTTTTCAGATTTTACATCGTTTGCGTAACTCGTCCGTGAATGGGGATTTACGTCAATTACGTTCACGTCGAAAACAATGTGTAGTGGCGTCATAATTTGGAGAATGCACACTGGGATACGTCCACAGTCGGCGCATGCACAGTTAAAAAAAACATAAAAAACGTGGGGTCACAACACATTACCATAAAACACGCCCACCTCATTCACATTTGAATTACCCGGGCTTACGCCACCGTAACTTAGCTTGGTGAATACAGCATTTGCCTTGCTAATTTACGGCGGCGTAGCGTAAACAAGATACGCTACGCCCGTGAAAATTTAAGCCTCCGTACCTGAATCTAGCCCTATGACTAAAACTGAATCGAAATTTAACGTCACAATTAAAACTACCTCAGATTTTATATTCATAATATTTCCATTTGGGTAGAGTAATGCAGAACACTGTACAGTGTCAAAGTTTGTAGACCATACATTTGTTTTAAAGCAAATGTCAAGACACAGCATATCCTTGGTTTATTTACTCACCATTTGACAAATATGTAACATTTTTATTCTGCTCAATTATTTCTTTCTGCAGGAAAATGTTAAGGCTAAACAGAGAACATTTCATGGTCATTATTGTCTTCATTGAGTATTGATCCTGATGTAATAACTCAGCATGTCGCACGGCTTTTGGTCTTAGATAATTTTATTTGAATTGACTCAGTAAATAATGGGTCACAGCCTTGAAAAATGCATTAGTAATGGGTGCCTCTGTACCTACTGTGGATATAGACTTCTCTCCGTCAGAATACAAGCATATTGTCATCTTACATAAGAAGTTCATCTTAAATAAATAAGGTTATAAAGGTTGATTAAAGATCTTTGTTTGCTAATTTCATGAATTCAGCGGAATAGAATCAGAGAAAATAGTGAATAGATCTGTGACCAACTTCTACTCCAACCATAACAGTTCTAATTGGCGATCCAAAAATGTTGTAACTACAGTTGCATGTATCTGGCGTCCTTAAAAATCTATAATAATTCAGCAGCTCAAGATGAAGCCCCACCTGGATCCTCCCACTCTAATGCATTTTATTCAACATGTACTTAACTGTAAAAGATACTTGTCAGGATTGGAGCTACTACTATAGATGGGGCTTTGTCTTATGCTATGAACTCATAAATCAATAAGGCATTTTGAGGACACTGGATAGTTGTAGTATACAGTTTTCTTGTGGTTTTGTGTTTGGAAAACATTGATTATTGGAGTTGAAATTCTCTCGGCATTCAGCAATGACATACAGATGCTGCCAGTTCATACCCACTGTATGCTACTACCATTCAGAAAGGAGTAGTGATACTTAATGCTTCTAAACACTTCAAAGAAGCCATGAATTCTGCAGAAAAGAGGGAGATTTGGTATTACTGTTATTAAAGGAGTTGTAAAGGAAAAAAATGTTTTGCCTAAAATTAATGTCTGCTGGGTAGACAGACAGAATAGTGTAATGATTCTGTTAATAAACAAGTAAATACCTATTAAATTCCTTCATCTATATCACCTCTGGCGTTCTAGTTTATGTTCTCTCATTCACTTACTGGTTTACATCACTTGTTCATGTAAGAACTACATTTCCCAGTATGCATTGCGACACACCCAGTAATTCACACCTCCTTGAAGTCTCCAACACGTAAAGAGCGTCCTGCCACACAGATGTAGTTCCCAGGAGGGGGCGAGCACGTTACTGACCACCGCAGTAAAGTTTCCCTTCACAGTGGTCAGTAAAATCAGACAAAGCAGGAAGTGAACAGAACAGAGAAAAAATAGAGCAACCTCTGAGCAAAAACTAAAAATGAGGAAGTGAAAAGAGAAATGTCTGCAGGTAAAGGATGATTATTATGGAAAAAACTTTTTTGCTTCACAACCCCTTTAAACTCATGAACTTGAAATTCAGGGTCTTTAAGCAAACTCACTTTGGTTGTCACTTCATACTGAAATTTAGCCTTTCACATAAATATCAGTTAAGGACTCATAAATAATGCTATTTATTGTATTATTATTATTATTATTATTATTATTATTATTATTCACGATTTATATAGTGCCAACACTTTACACAGCGCTTTACAATGTAGAGGGAGGACAGCACAATTACAGTAAAATTCAATACAGAAGGGCCCTGCATGTAGAGCTTACATTCTAAAGGGAGGGTGTGGTGATAAAAAAGGTAATAGCTGCAGAGTGATTTGATGGAGATGGCTCAGGGACAGTTGTTAGGTAGGTGCGGGATAGGCTTCCCTGAATATATGAGTTTTCAGGGATCTCCTAAAGGTGGACAGGGTAGGGGCTGATCCGACATACCGGCAGGGAGTTCCAGGGGATGAGAGAGGCTCTGGAGAAGTCCTGAAGGCGAGCATGGGCGGAGGTAACAAGGAAGCTAGAGAGCAGGAGGTCCTGTATTAGTATGATTAAAAGTACTACGGTCAATGATTACACGGTAGGTGTATTTTAATTTAACCAAATCAAACTGAGCAGGTATTAAAAAAAACTTCACCTTGCCCATTCAGGAAAAGTGAAATTGACACTGTCTGCATGTAGCCCACCTTCTTGAACATGTCCACAGCCACACTCCATCCTCACTGCCACACCCCTATATGTCTAAGCTCCGGTGTCTGGTGTTGAGCTTAGACCAATAAAGGATGTCCTGGCACCCCCCCCCCCCCCAGATGATTGACCACTCAGGCCTGAGCAATGTCCTATAAAGAAGGTAAGGTGTTCCCTTAGTCCAAAAAGCCCTGGGCTCATCACAAAACTTAATTGCAATTGTTCTAGTCCACTTTTGATTTTTAAACCAAGATAAAGTTTACACACCTTCTCTTCATGTATAATAGTAAAGGAAAGCCAAAAAGAAACAGAATTAAAGATGATAATGATTTTCCTCCTCCTTATCAATCTACAGTAGTTCTTGGCACTGTTAACCTTTAAAATCTATATTTAAGATTTAATAACTCAAAGATATGATATGGGTTAAATACGAGTTCTTTTGACCAGAAGTGAAAGCGTTTAACATATTAACATTTATTATGCATTGTTAAAAAGTCTAGCTAATAGAAAATATCTATAGTCTTAAACAAGTAGGAGATATTAGGTTAAACTACAATATTTACATGGAGGAATACAGAGTATATTCCTTTAAAACATTAACTGATAAGCATATTCCGTTACATGTAAGACAGACCTTTTCCCATAATTACCCTTTACGCCGTGTACACACGACCAAATAAATCCGATCAAATCGGTCTGACAGACCGTTTTGATCAGATTTGTCTGCTGGGGTATATTGGTTTGATCGTGTACACACCATCAAACCAAAATACCCGCCGGCACACAGCGCGGTGACGTGGCGGTGACGTTGGCGCCGCCACGTCACCGTCACCAGGAAGTAAAACACTTCCGCGCATTCGTCGAATCCATTGGACGAATGCGCGGGCAGATAAAGCATGCTTTAAAATCTGTCTGATGGAAAAACCCGTCTGTCCGCCCGTACACACGATCAAATTTGTCTACTGAAACGGTCCGTCGGACTCGATCGTGTGTATGCGCCCTTAGAACCATTCTGCAGCCTGGCGTTTCATCAAGAGAGCTCCCTCTCACCATCTGCTCTGACTATATCCCTCCATACTGAAATCCCATTGGTTGGCCTAGCTGGGCTAATGATTAAAGGGCTTACTATATAAGTCTGCCCCCTTTCATGCAAATACTGGTGACTATTCTGGCCAGGAGATTTAATTGAATTTTCCCAGGAAGTTAAGTTTTGATTACAGGTTGGCTCCCTTCATTGCATATCCCAGCATGGGATCCTTTGACGGGAGTAGGTGTATGGAATTGTCTCCCCACGGTTTGTATATACAAGCTTGTCTCCGCAATGTCTGCTGTACCAGGCACTTCTGTGACACCATATTGTCCACCTTTCATAGATGTCAGCTAAATTAAATATATACATAATTACAATAGTTTACAGCTATTAATCGAGATTTCACATAAACCCATAAGGCAACAGCACCCATTCCCAGAGCCCCAATCAACAGCCCCCCCCCCCCTCCCATTCTATTCTTTTCACTGAGAAATCCTCTTGCTATACCCCTTATGCCAAATATATACTTACCTGCTCAGTACCGAATGAATCCTCATTCCTTAATGCACTACTATTGTAGCCAAAAGCAGCATCTGCATTTTGAACATAGTTATAGACTTTGAGCTGTGTTACGAAAAAAGCCTGTCTTTTCAAAAAGAAGACACACTAGGAAATAAGAATAAAAGCCAAGTACTTTAACAAAGAATTGTTCCACCTGTCAGTATCCACAGACTCTACAAATGTACATGACGTGTATCGTCTGACAGCATAGGTCTTTATTAAATAAACCAGGCAGCACACGTTGTACAGAAAAAAAAATACTGTGCTTATTCAATGGTTTGTTTCAGACCACTAAATAAATCAATGACACACAGTAGACATTTGATAGATGGAAGGACTTAATAAAGTGATTGCAAGGAAAATCTTTCTTTTCTTTTATACAAAAAAAAAGGTTCTTAAGGAGATCTGTGGTCCCTTGTCAAAACCTTCCTTGGAAAAAACTCTAACGAAATGTATCTATGCCCAGTTTCTTCAAAGTATTTTCTCAATAACAATTTTTTAGAAGTTCTGTGTCAGCATTTTCAGTTTAGCAAGTCAGCTCTAGTGGCTTATCTCATGCTGATTACATTTATTTACAATGATATGTAATTTAAATACAGTGTACATTTTAGGTAACCTCCTTCGCCAATAGACAGGTTATAATTGTTAAAGAGGCCTTGTCACCTCATTCCCCATTCAGGGCAATGTGACAGGGTCTCTCTTAAAGTCAACTCTGACCTAGTAATACTGCATTTCACAGCAACCCATTGCTCCTTCTCTTGCAACCATCACAAAATACCCAATGCTTCTCATTATGGGGTGCACATGACCTCTTCCATGATGCATCACTTAGGCCTAGTTGCCAGTCGCTAGGCCTTAACACTGTCACACAACAGGAGTTGATGTCATAACCCCTGTAAACTCTGACATCAGCCTGGATAAAACTACTGACAGTTCCACTGGGGGAGAATTCCATTTACTGTATTTGCTGCCCTCAAGACTAGGGATGAGCCGAACACCCCCGCGTTCGGTTCGCACCAGAACCGCCGAACGGACCGAATGTTCGCGCAAACATTTAGAACCCCATTGAAGTCTATGGGACTCGAACGTTCAAATTCAAAAGTGCTCATTTTAAAGCCCAATATTCAAGTTATTGTTGAAAAACGTCTTTGAGAACCCGGGTCTTGCCCCAGGGAACATGTATCAGCAAGACTCTTTTTTTCCATTGATACATGTTCCCTTGGGCAAGACCCGGGTTCTCAAAGACGTTTTCACAGGCAAACTATAGACACCCAGCAGGTACAATATTTAAAGGGATTTTTTATTTTTATTTAGGCATCATTAAAATCACTGCTCCATGGTGCTGTTTGACCACGCAATTGTCATTCAAAGTGTGAAATTGCTGAAAGCTGAGAATTGGCCTGGGCAGGAAGGGGGTGAACGTGTCGATATTGAGGTGCTTAAGTCAGGCAATAAAAGCTATCATTTAAACCCCAGATCTTCTGCATTGATTGATGGTTATAATGGTACAACAACATTCTACTGCTTATGTAAGCTAAGCCTGCGCTTGCCAGTGTGTGCAATGCCTTGTGCTGATGGGTTTATTCAGTAAGGCTATAACATGCTAAAGTGATAGTTCTGTGCAAGATGCTAACTGCGGACTATAACTTTATAATACACTGATACAACTGCTTTAGTTTGAGCCTTTTATTTACCTATTTTTGAAAATTATTCTTTTTTATTTTGATCTTGCAATCACCCTCTTTGAAGATCACCCGTTATCACATTTCACTTACTACGGCATTTATGCTGTCTTTCAATACAATAAAAGCTGTCTTTTTAACCTTTATTAATATTTGCTTGGTATTCTCACTATGATGTACCCAAGAACATGTCATGAGCAAATGTCGATTTAACATTTCCGCTACTAACCTTTGTGACAAACACACAACTTAAACATTTTCACATTCCACTGTTTTAGGAGTTAAGCTGTTTATATTAAAAACTCCAGATAAATCTTCAGAGGACTTTTCAAAATACCCTCTGGTCCTGTTTAAAAAAAAAAAAAATTCTACATGCAAACATTTTTAAAGCTTTAAAGGTGAACAATATTGTTATGAAATCAATGCAAGAACTTTATAACGTGCTTTAGATTAATATGAATATTTTTGTAGGACATGCACTATGCAGCAGAGTGTTATGCGTCGTACACACGTATGGGATTTCCGACAGGAAAAGTTCCCGTCGGAAATCCCAAGGGGAAAGCCAAGAACCTGCTCGGTCAGTCTTTCCTCCTACACACGGCCTCTTTTCCCGACAGTAAAAACTGCGATGGAGCTTTGGCCAGGAATCCCGGCCGTGTGTATGCTCCATCGCAGTTTTTCCCATAGGAAAACTTCCAAAAACCGCCAGGCAAAAGTCCGCCAGTTTTCCCTGATTCTCTTTTTATGGAGAGTTTTCCCTGTCGGAAAAACTGTGAGGAGCATACATACAGCTGGGATTCCCAGCCAAAAACTCTCCTAACAGTTTCCCTGTCGGGAAAACTGATTGTGTGTACGAGGCATTACTGTATAATTTGATTAAATTAAAGCCTCTTGGAGTAAACACAAAAGTAAACAAGCATAAAAGTACCATCATCCTAAATATCAATAGAATAAATCAAATATAACTGGGACCCCAAAGGTAACCCAGAAATAATTTGGAAAAAAGGGGGGGTGGGCGGGTGGACTATAGCGGTACTGCGTACAAGAAGGTACAAGGGAACATGGACTGAGGTTAAAAATTACAATTGTTTATTATAATGAACAAGTAGGACACACGTTATTAGATCATAAAAAACAAACAAACAAAAACAATATTAAAAATGTGACACAGTGCATGCCAAACCAGGTCACCGAGGTGTTAAATCAACCCTAGGCAAGGGGAAGCGGTGAAGAGGGTGTGGTCATGCCCGTTGAATCTCAATCTCGACTAGTTTCGCAACAATAGTTGCTTCATCAGGAGAGGTTGTCTAAAAACATAATACAGTAATTATAATCACAAAATCCATACATATAGGTAAATATGCATGATAGTGTATCACAATATTACTATACAAGTATTGGTTTTATACAGCATAAACATTGGGGATTCTAAAGATGCCAAGTGGCTTACCTGCACTGTTTAAAGGAGACCACCGAAAGCTATGAACCGCAGTTGGAGGGAGGTAGCCTCTCAAGAGCGGGTAGGAAGTAGAGGGAGCCACAATATGGGCTATCCTAAAAAAGCTATGTATAAAGATGGATGTCAAATAGGATTCGTTGCATTGACTACCATAAGGAGGGAAAGGAGGGGGTGGGGATGGTGGTAATGGTGAGTGCTCAATAAAAAACTAGTCAAAAAGAGTGTAAAATTAAGTGCAAAAAACAACAAGGAAGGAAAAAGGGGGGGGGAGAAGGAAGGGAAAAATGAATGAGGGGAGAGGGCAAACAGGTAATTGGGGAAGGGGGGGGGGGGGGGGAGGGGGGGGGGAAAAGGGGGGGGGAGAAACAGGGGGGGGGAGGGGGGAAGGGGGAGAAGGAGGGAGAGAAAAAGGGGGGAGGGGGGAGGGGGGGGAGGAGAGGGTGTGAACAGGGGGGGGGCTGGGGGAGGGGGGAAAGGAAGAATGGATAGAAAAACGGGAGGGGGGGGGGGGGAAAGGTGTTGTGAGTTTGTGTGGGTGGTGAGTGAGGGGATTGGGAGCAATAAGGATTGGGGATGTGCTCAAGGAAATAAAGTGATGGGGGAGGGAGAAAAGGGGGGGGAGGGGAGGAAGGGAAAATTGAATGAGGGGAGAGGGCAAACAGGTAATTGGGGAAGGGAGAGGGGGGAAGGGGGGGGGGAAGGGGGAGAAGGGGGGGGGGGAGAGAAAAGGGGGGGGGGGGGGGGGGGAGAGGGGTGAAGGGGGGGGGGGGGCTGGGGGGGGGAAGGAAGAATGGATAGGAAAACGGGAGGGGGGGGAGGGGGAAAGGTGTTGTGAGTATGTGTAGGTGGTGAGTGAGGGGATTGGAGCAATAAGGATTGGGGATGTGCTCAAGGAAATAAGGTGATGGGGGAGGGGAAAGGGAGGGGGGGGGGGGGGGGGGGGGGGGGGAAAAGGGGAAAAAGGGGGGGGGGGGGGGGGGGGGTGGGAGAGGGGGGAACGGTGTAAGGCGGGAGGGGGGGGGGAGGAGGGGGAGGAAGAGAGTGGATAGGAAAACAGGAGGGAGGGAGAGGGAAAATGGTGTTGTGAGTTTGTGTGAGTGGTAAGTGAGGGGATTGGAGCAATAAGGATTGGGGATGTGTTGAAGGAAAAAAGGGGGGTGAATACACAGTGATATAGACTGCATACGGCTACAAGCCAAATGCAGAAAGAGAGTTGCAGTGCAAGGGAAAAAGAAAATTTTTACCTGTGTGTAAAATTAGAAAAGTAAGGACCTGTGAACCAAATTAATGGATCAAGGGTAGGGCATAACTGGCGTGGGCGTTTGGTAAGGATCCCACACTAGGTGCATGAAGTTGAAAACCTGGTAAAATGACAAGGGAAAAGGGATATGGATATAAGGGTAACAAACAATCTCCCAAGGGTATAAGGAAATAACAGAGTGAAGAGTAGAAGGACAAGCCTAGAGGGGGAACAGAGGGCTTACCAGTGGTCGGTAGAACACACTGTATGGTCCACAGGATCCGATGTGTGTCACGTCTGTTAAGGCCAAGGGGGCTGTATTAAATAGCAAGTGGAGGTCCCGAGAGCCAATCAATGGCGCGGCGCGCACCTATGACGTGGCGCAGCGCTAGTGGGTGTATGTAAGGTGTAGGAACTGATGCACTGGTCATAGACCAATCGGGAGCTAAGCAAAGGGATGTAACATCCCATCATCAGTTGACCAATAAGAGGGACAAAGGGGAGGGGACGGACGTGGCACACATTCTAGGTTAACTGCTGCAACTGTCAGCAGTAGTTGTTCTACTTAGGGAGAGAGGAACATGGGGAAGGAAAGGGGAGTGAAAAGACACAATGGTAGTCAATGTCAGCTAATCAATGTTAAACTAGCCAGCAGCAGGTATAGAATTAAAGTGTGGAGGTTGTGAACATAGCCAGGCAGAATAAAACGGCAGGTAAACCAGAGGGCATCAAGTACAATACATATAAAGGTATATATAAAGATTTATACAAAATAGGACATATAGTACAATAATTAATATACTTAAATGAGAGAACTCATATGGGTAGAACATATATTACATAAGGCATTACATATAATGCTCAAGTGTATGCATAAGACAGCAGGTTTAAATCATTGACCATAGACAGGGGGAGGGGAAGGGAGGGGGGGGGAGGCGGAGGAAGGAGGGGGGAAGCAAGGGGAATCGCAGGTTTTACAGGAATGATTTAAAGGAATTGACTTCATTCAAGCCAGGGGATATCAGAGCATTAAGTCGTTCAATCCACAGGGCTTCACGTTGTAAAAGCACCTTGTCTCGGTCACCACCTCTTGGGTCTATTGCCAATACTTCAAGTACCATAAATTTAGTGGCCAAAAAGTCATACCTATGGTGTAAGCCAATATGTCTCCCAATGGAGGTCAGTTTACCATTGGTGGAATCATATATATGATCACCAATGCGCTGTCGCAATTCGCGGATGGTTTTTTCCACATAAGAGGCTTAACAGGAACACATCATTAGATAAATGACACCTGTTGTTTCACAGTTGGCTGAAAACCGTGGGGAAATTTTTTTTTCCATTAGGTAACGTATAAGTACGGCCTTCTAGGATCCATGGGCATTGGGCATTTAGGGCAGTGGCCACAACATGAAGTGCCTCTAGGCCCCAGGCGAGGCAAATTGACATTTTGGTAGTGGCTACTGGTTAATCGATCTCTAAGTGATTTAGCTCTTCGGAAAATTAATCCCAGATAGATCCATGTCAAGAAAAAAACAAACAAAGCTATCAGTGCATACATATAAAAAGGTTACACAGGAAATGAACAAACAGTTAAATTAAGAGGCAAGTGCCCCAATAGGGGGGCAGAAGAAAGGGGCTTGGATATAGTCAGTAAAGAGTTGACAAGGTCGCACACGAGGTAAGGAAGCACAAAGCAACCAGCCGGGCGCAGGCCTTGTACTGACTAAGCCAAGCCTAGAAATAGGGAAGGAGCCCTGGTGTATTATCCACCTAAATCAGATTGATTAAATTAAAGCCTCTTGGAGTAAACACAAAAGTAAACAAGCATAAAAGTACCATCATCCTAAATATCAATAGAATAAATCAAATATAACTGGGACCCCAAAGGTAACCCAGAAATAATTTGGAAAAAAAGGGGGGGTGGGGCGGGTGGACTATAGCGGTACTGCGTACAAGAAGGTACAAGGGAACATGGACTGAGGTTAAAAATTACAATTGTTTATTATAATGAACAAGTAGGACACACACGTTATTAGATCATAAAAAACAAACAAACAAAAACAATATTAAAAATGTGACACAGTGCATGCCAAACCAGGTCACCGAGGTGTTAAATCAACCCTAGGCAAGGGGAAGCGGTGAAGAGGGTGTGGTCATGCCCGTTGAATCTCAATCTCGAGTAGTTTCGCAACAATAGTTGCTTCATCAGGAGAGGTAGTCTAAAAACATAATACAGTAATTATAATCACAAAATCCATACATATAGGTAAATATGCATGATAGTGTATCACAATATTACTATACAAGTATTGGTTTTATACAGCATAAACATTGGGGATTCTAAAGATGCCAAGTGGCTTACCTGCACTGTTTAAAGGAGACCACCGAAAGCTATGAACCGCAGTTGGAGGGAGGTAGCCTCTCAAGAGCGGGTAGGAAGTAGAGGGAGCCACAATATGGGCTATCCTAAAAAAGCTATGTATAAAGATGGATGTCAAATAGGATTCGTTGCATTGACTACCATAAGGAGGGAAAGGAGGGGGTGGGGATGGTGGTAATGGTGAGTGCTCAATAAAAAACTAGTCAAAAAGAGTGTAAAATTAAGTGCAAAAAACAACAAGGAAGGAAAAAGGGGGGGGGGGGAGAAGGAAGGGAAAAATGAATGAGGGGAGAGGGCCTTCGCACCTCTCCTGTAGCTGCAGGAGAGCTCCAGCCCTCCTTTGGTCCTACTCCAGACCCTTACTTTTTGCTTTCAAGCAATGCATCCAGCTTCTTCCCATCAGCAGCATAAGGAAAGGGGGGTGTACTGTGATGTAAGGGAGAGTGGGGGGGACTCAACGTCTGATGGTGGGGTGGCTCTTGACATCTAATATAAGGAGATGGGATACACATCTAATCTTACAGATAAAACTGGACCTTTTGAGGGCAATCATAATGCTAATGCGGCCCACGATGAAATTGAGTTTAACACCTCTGGTGTAGGCAGTCACCAAACATTTGGTAAAGTACTTGACGGGGGCCAAGTTCAAGTGCTTGACTAATAACAATCTGCTGGTACACCTCTAAACAGCTAAACTTGGTACTCTGGAGCAATGATGGGCCGCCTGTCTGATGTAGTTTGAATTCTCCCTGCAGAAACCAGGTGACAGATGCCCTGTCCTGGTACCCTTATGCCCAACCATAGAGAGATATGGATGAAAAAGCTGAAGAGGTAGAAATTACAGACTTAGCAAGATAAATTCCACCTTTGTCGCTGTCCCTATTGAAGGATTTTCCCTCTAACTACTGACAACTGTAAAATTATAGATTTCCCAACATTTTTTGCAACTGCTGAAAATAATCACCAGTACAAAGACTCCAAACACAAGAACCAATAGATGCTGGATTTAGATTCTTAAATAGTCACTGTGAGGCCGCGTACACACGATCAGACCGGTCTGATGAAACTGGTCTTAAGACGAGTTTCATCGGACCAATTCGATGGTGTGTACGGCCCATCGGACCGCTGTCCGTCGAACCAAAGTTTTAAAACTTGCTTTAAAATCTGTCCGACGGACACCTCTCCGTCGGACCAAAACGATGGTTAGTACACAAAAGTATCGGACCAAAAACCCGCGCATGCTCAGAATCAAGTCGACAAATGATTGGAAGCATGGAACTCAGCACGTCATTGTGTTCTACGTCACCACGTTCTGGCCCGATGGGATTTTGATGATGGTGTGTACCCACATCAGACCATCAGACCACTTCAGCGTGGTCCGATGAAAACGGCCTGTTAGACCAGTCTCATCGGAACGGTTGGATTGTGTATACGTGGCCTCAATGTAAGTGAATGTAGCAAAGAAGCCTCTGTTCCTTCACAGTGCATAGTCAAAGCCCTGATGAAAGGGGGGGGGGGGGGTTGTCTTCAAAAATGTGTTATATTCTGCTATGAATTAATTTTACCAGTACAAACAGTGGCAGTGGGTCACCCTATTGGGGGCACAGTATAAAAGCCTAACAAGGGGTTCTTATTGTTTCATACTCCAGGCAGATGTAGAAAAAGCTTTAGGCTCCACTGTAACTTTGACTGCTAGTAAAAGTGTCCATATAAGTGGGTCCAATGCATTCCTTTCTAGAGTCAGAATAATACTGGTTGACTGCAATGTTTGATGCACTGGTATAGCTTTTTTTATTTAGTTGGTTACAATAAGTTGGCTGCCGACCAAATAATGTTAAAGCTACAATAAAAAAAACTGACAAATAAGTTCAAGGGACATAACTGACATAATTAATTATAGAAAATAATCAAAAATACCCCCAGGGTTTATTTTAGCAGCAAACAAACTATCAAACAAATTTGAACGTGTAAACATGTATTTTATTATATAAATGTAAAAGCCACAAAGGTTTTTAAAATATGAACTCTGGTTACAAAGACTTCTATCGTGACCCATTAGTCATGATAACATACAAAGTAGACAGGTAAACGCAACGCAAATTTTGCAATAAATGATTCTGCCCCAGATAAATTTCCCAAAGCGTTTCGACTGACCATGTCGGAATCTTCTTCAGGGGAATTGTGTTGTTTGAATACAAAAAGCATGTTAAACCTTGTGCATGATTTCACAAAACATTTTTAACAATTTAAACTAGTTTTGTGAAATTGTGCATAAGGTTTAACATACAAAACAAATTTCCCCGAAGAAGATTGAAACTTGGCTGGTTTAAATGCGTTGGGGCATTTATCTGGGGAAGGAATGTTTATTGCAAAATTTGCTTTGAGTATACCTATCCACTGTGTATGTTATATCATGACTATGGGTCACGATAGAAGTCTTTGGCCCAGATTCACAGAGCAATTACGCCTGTCTAACTGGTGTTAGACAGGAGTAATTTCAAATTTCGCGCGCCGTATCACTAGTTTGAATCCTTAAACCATGATACGGCGGCTTCGGGCTTCGATCCGAGAGGCTTACGTCTTCGTAAGCCTTCGGATCTACGCTGCAATATTTTTGCGGCTGCTGGGAGGAGTTCGCGTCGTTTTCATGCGTCGGAATATGCAAATTCGTTTTTACAACGATCCACTAAGATACGAGCGGTCTTCGCAATCGTTTTCGTCTATTTTTTTATACGTACTGTTAGATCAGCTTTTTGCTGGTCTAACGGTGCGTAGCCCATGTTAAGTATGGCCGTCGTTCCCGCGTCGAATTTAAAAAATTTTATTCATTTTTTACGTAACTCGTTCGGGAATAGGAATCTCCGTAAACGACGCTACTCAAGAATAAATGACGTAACAACGTGATTTCGCGCAATGCACGGCGGGAAATTTGCGAATGGAGCATGCGCAGTTCGATCGCCGCGGGAACGCGCCTATTTTAAATGATTCACGCCCCCTACTCGCGCAGATGGATTGCGACGGGAGAAATACACTACGCCGCCGTCGTTTACTGGACAAAATCTACCTGGATTCCACGTAGAGCCAGGTAAAAAACGGCGGCGTAGTGTATTTCTGATACTCTACGATAGTCTAAGGCCTCGTACACACGATTGAATGTGTCCGCTGAAAACGGTCCGATGGACCGTTTCAGCAGACATCTCCGATCGTGTGTATGGGCTAGCGGACAGATTTGTCCACCCGACAGATTTCAAAGCATGCTTTGAAATCTATCGGGTGGGAATCTGTCCGCCCGACATGTCTGCTGGTTAGTACACTTACCAGCAGACATGTCGTCCCGCTCCGCCGCCGCACCGCCGCCGAATGGATTCGGCGCATGCGCGGAAGTGTTTTACTTCCTGGTGCGGTGACGTGGCAGCGTCAACGTCACCGCCACGTCACCGACACGTCAGCGCGCTCTCTGCTGGCGGGGATTTTGGTTTGCTCGTGTGTACACGCGAGCAAACCAAAATCCCAGCAGACAGATTTGTTCAAATCTGTCGGACGGACAGATTTGAACAAATCTGTCCGCTCGTGTGTATGGGGCCTAATTCTATCTGAATCTGGGACTTTATAACCAGAACTCATATTTTAAAAACCATTGTGGCTTTTAACATTTATATAATAAAATACCTGTTTACACATTCAAATTTGTTTGATAGTTTGCTTGCTTTTAAAAAAAACCCTGGGGGTATTTTTGATTCTTTTCTATAATGTTGTATGTGGCGTGCAGCTTTTTTACTTCCATTTATCTCCAAGTGTCTTCTTTGATTCTCTAAGGCCGCGTACACACGATCAAATCTATCTGTTGAAAACAGTCTGACAGACCATCTCAGCAGACAGATTCGATCGTGTGTACGGACGAGCCGACGGATTTGGCCAGCAGACAGATTTTAAAGCCTGCTTTAAAATCTGTCTGCTGGGAACCCGTCGGACCGATATGTCTGCTGGTTAGTATGCTAACCAGCAGACATATCTGCCCGCACATGCGTCAAATCCAAGTGTTTTATTTCCTGGTGCAGTGACATGGCGACGTCAACGCCACCGCCACGTCACCGCGCTGTCTGCCGGTGGGGATTTTGGGTAGATCGTGTGTACAGCAATCAAACCAAAACAGCCAGCAGACAAATCTGATCAAATCGGTCTGTCCGACCGATTTGAGCAGATTTATTTGCTCGTGTGTACGGGGCCTAACACACAGTATTAATTAAGCCCTCATCAGACCCAATGTAAATTCACAGGTGCTACATCCTTTTATGGTATATTAAAGTAAAATTAATAAATGGAATAAGACTTTGCTTTAGCACCAGAGATTACTGCATTTATCTGCGTATAACACACACTTTTTTCAACTAAAAATAGGGGGAAATCATGGGTGTGTGTTATGGGCTGACAGCATACTTCGGAGGAGAAGGAGGGGGATGAGCGCCACCAGAATTCACGAGCCACAATCTCCTGTTTACTAGGCTCTAACTCGGCTCTCACGTCACACACACACACAGTCCTGTCTCTGCAACCGGCATTGGACCAGTGTTCGTTCTATCACAGGAGCTAGTCCAACGCAGATGGCGGAGGCGGGACTGTGTGTGTGAGAGCCGAATAAACAGGAGATGATGGCTCTGTGATTTCATGTTCAGACTGCTTTAACCGCTTCAATACTAGGCTTTTATACCACCTCCATACCGGGCCTATTCTGACACTTCTCTCCTACATGTAATAATCATCATTCTTTTGCTAGAAAATTACACAGTACCCCCAAACATTATATATGGTTTTTTTAGCAGACACCCTAGGGAATAAAATGACGGTCATTCCAAAGTTTTATCTTGCACGGTATTTACGCAATTATTTTTCAAACGCTTTTTTTTGTAAAAAAAATTGTTTTATGAATTAAAAAAATAACAAAACACTAAAGTTAGCCCAATTTTTTTGTATTATGTGAAAGATTATGTTACACCAAGTAAATAGAGACCCAACATGTCACGCTTTAATTATGCGCACACTCATGGAATGGCGCCAAACTTCGGTACTTAAAAATCTCCATAGGCAACGCTTTATTTATTTTTTACAGGTTACAGTTTAGATTTACAGAGGAGATCTAGTGCTAGATTAGTTGCTGGCACTCTAACGCACGCGGCGATACCTCACATGTGTGGTTTAAACGGCGTTTACATATGGCGGCGGGACTTGCGTGTGCGTTCGCTTTCACGCGAGCTATCGGGGACAGGGGCGTTTTGATTTTTTTTTTATATTTTATTATTTTTTTTTTACTTATATTTTATTTATTTTTACACTTTTTTTAATTTTTTTTTTTTTTTTTACACTTTTATTCCTATTACAAGGAATGTAAACATCCCTTGTAATAGGAAATGTGTGTGACAGGTCCTCTTTATGGAGAGATGTGGGGTCAATAAGACCTCACATCTCACCTCCAGGCTGGAAACCATGAGATCGGTGAAAAAAAATTCACCGATCTCATGAATGGTGACTTACAGCCGCAATCGCGGCTTTGTTTACATACGGGGACCCGGGCGTGACGTCATCAGATCGCGCCCGGGTCCTCCGACGGTCATAGAGATGACTGGTGACCATCTGGTCACCAGTCATCTCTATGCTTCCTGCCGCCGCCGACGATTCGTTCTCCGGGCCCCCGAAGGTACAGGTAAGCCCGGAGAAGCACCGGATGGCGGCGGGAGGGGGGGGATGTCCCCTCCCGCGGCCTGTAAGAACGATCAAGCGGCGGAACCGCCGCTATGATCGTTCTTACTTTGTGCAGAATCGCCGGCTGAAGAGATGGATATCTGGATGATGCCTCTGGCTGCAGGCATCGTCCAGATATTCGCCTGCAATACCCAGGCCGTCAATTGACGGCCACTTAGGATGGTAAATCCCATCCCAGGCCGTCAATTGTCTATGGCTGGGTATTGAAGTGGTTAATGAGAGATAGTGAGGCTGCAGATAAGGCTAAAAAAAGGCATCAATCAGGCTGCATTGATGCATTGATGGGCTGCAGATGGACATTGATCAGGCTGCATTGAGGACATTGATCAGGCTGCATTGAGGGCACTGAACAGGCTGCAGATGGGCATTTATCAGGCTGCAGATGGACATTGATTAGGCTGTAGATAGACATTGATCAGGCTGCAAATGAACATTGATCAGGCTGAAGATGAGCATTGATCAGGCTGCAGATGGACATTCATGAGCACTGACCCTTAGGCCCCGTACACACGAGCAGACAGATTTGTTCAAATCGGTCGGACAGACCGATTTGAACAAATCTGTCTGCTGGGATGTATTGGTTTGATCGTGTACACACGATCAAACCAAAATCCCCGCCGGCAGACGGCACGCTGACGTGTCGGTGATGTGGCAGTGACGTTGACACCGCCACGTCACCGCACCAGGAAGTGAATTACTGCGAATTACTGCGTCAAATTAATGCGTCGAATCTATTTGACGCATGTGCGAGAAGATATGTCTGCTGGTTAGCGTACTAACCAGCAGACATATCGGGCGGACGGATTCCCAGCCGACAGATTTTAAAGCATGCTTTAAAATCTGTCGGCTGAAGATTCATCGGGTATGGGAGACGGACTTGTCACTCTCCCTCTCCCCTGATGATTGGGAGCAAATCTGGGAACACGCCCACAAAGGGTCCATTAATGTTTCCGCTCAGGAGAACAGATTCAAATTGTACTCGAGGTGGTACCGGGTGCCCGAAAGGATACATAAAATTTTCCCTAGCGTCCCCCCTACGTGCTGGAGATGCAACACGGCAGTCGGTTCTCTTCTACACGTTTGGTGGGACTGCTCTCTGATTCAACCTTTTTGGGAAAGGGTGCATGATCTCATCTCACGGATCACCACCTACACCCCTGACTTCACCCCAGCCCAATACCTCCTACATCACACTTCACTCCCTAGGAAGTCGTACTACAAATCCCTTACTTTACACCTCATCAATGCAGCCACCCAATGCATCCCCCTACACTGGAAGACCACCACCCCCCCCCTCTGTAGCTGACTGGTTTAAAAGAGTGAATAAAATAGAGGAAATGGAAAGAATTATCCACCAGTCGAGAGATACGCATGACACATTCAGGATCACTTGGGCCTGCTGGACACACTATAGGGAATACTTGGGATCTGTTGGTCCTGACGCTCCGGCCGTAGATACTGACAGTGACGTTTAACATACTCTAGTTGTCCGCCCCCGACGCTTCTGACTTCACCTGTGCGTCCCCGTTCCCCCCCACCCCTCCCTCTTGAAGATGCCCAGTAAGGGATCCGTTCGTAATCAAGTTTTCGTACTTGACAATTAGCGGTAGCCTTCGATTTAGCCTGCGACCCAGCCCGATACCACTGTAAGAATCACGTCCACGGGTCGTTTGCCTTACCATCCCTGTATAGTCTGGCCGCCACGAGAAACCCCACGTAGGGTGGGAAGGCGGAGAAATAGTACGAGCACTCTGTGTTATCTATTTAGTCCGCTTACGCCTTGTAAATTTCCTCTGCTCGCAATTGGGTAATCACCTGGGTTGTCCCGGTAGGAATAGCGTTTCGGACGAAAACTGTTTGACTCCCCCTGCCCTAAGATTCGTTACTTATACCCAGTACGCGTTTATCCGAGTTATGAAGGTTTTTCGTTCTATTGTGAAATCAATCCACGCGCCCAGGAGATATGCTGCTTACATGTTCTCATATTCACTGTGATTTGTGATTTATGCCTGTTACCCGTACAGCATCCAAGGCTATTGTTGTGCCGTACCATATTTGCATGATGGATACATATGTTCTAATGTACCGAAGACCTTGAATGCATTGACTCTGTACTGTGAAATATTTAATAAAAAAAGTTTAACAAAAAAAAAAAAATCTGTCGGCTGGCCAAATCCGTCGGCTCGCCCGTACACACGATCGAATCTGTCTGCTGGGACGGTCGGGCCGACCATTTCCAGCAGATAGATTTAATCGCGTGTACGCGGCCTTTAAAGGAATTGTAAAAAATTCTAAAATTAATGTCTGCAAGGTAGACAGACAGAATAGTGTAATGATTCTGTTAACAAACGAGTAAATACCTATTAAATTCCTTCATCTATAGTTACATAGTTACATAGTTAGTCAGGTTGAAAAAAGACACAAGTCCATCCAGTTCAACCATAAAAAAATAAACAAACAAAATAAAACACAGTACAATCCCATACACTCAACTCCATACCCACAGTTGATCCAGAGGAAGGCAAAAAAAAACAGCAGAGCATGATCCAATTCGCTACAGGAGGGGAAAAAATTCCTTCCTGATCCCCCGAGAGGCAATCGGGTTTACCCCGAATCAACTTTACCTACAAATCTTAGATACTCAGTTATATTACGTGCATTTAGAAAAGAATCCAGGCCATTCTTAAAGCAATCTACTGAGCCGGCCAGAACCACCTCTTGAGGGAGTCTGTTCCACATTTTCACAGCTCTTACTGTGAAGAAACCTTTTCTTATTTGGAGGTGAAATCTCTTTTCCTCCAGACGTAAAGAGTGCCCCCTTGTCCTCAGTGTTGACCTTAAAGTGAATAACTCAACACCAAGATCACTATATGGACCTCTTATATATTTGTACATGTTGATCATATCCCCCCTTATTCTCCTCTTCTCAAGAGTGAATAAATTTAGTTCTTCTAATCTTTCCTCATAGCTGAGCTCCTCCATGCCTCTTATCAGTTTGGTTGCCCTTCTCTGCACTTTCTCCAGTTCTCCGATATCCTTTTTAAGAACTGGTGCCCAAAACTGGACTGCATATTCCAGATGAGGTCTTACTAATGATTTGTACAGGGACAAAATGATATCTCTCTCTCTGGAGTCCATACCTCTCTTAATACAAGAAAGGACTTTGCTCGCTTTGGAAACCGCAGTTTGGCATTGCATGCCATTATTGAGCTTATGATCAACTAAAACCCCCAGATCCTTCTCCACTACAGATCCCCCCAGTTGTACTCCCCTAGCATGTATGATGCATGCATATTCTTAGCCCCTAAGTGCATAACTTTACATTTATCAACATTAAACCTCATCTGCCACATTTTCGCCCAATTAGACAGAGCATTGAGGTCGGCTTGTAAATTGGAGATATCCTGCAAGGACGTTATTCCACTGCATAGCTTGGTGTCATCTGCAAAGACAGACATGTTACTTTTGATCTCAGACCCAATATCATTTATAAATATATTGAAAAGTAAGGGACCCAACACCGAACCTTGGGGTACACCACTGATAACCTTGTGCCATTCAGAGTATTAATCATTAACCACAACTCTCTGAATCCTGTCTTTCAGCCAGTTTTCTATCCATTTACAAACTGATATATCTAATCGTGTAGACCTTACCTTACACATGAGCCGTGTGTGGGGAACTGTATCGAACGCTTTTGCAAAATTCAAGTATACCACGTCCACAGCCACGCCTCTGTCCAGGGTTTTACTTACCTCTTCATAAAAGGAAATCAGGTTTGTCTGACAACTTTTGTCTTTCATGAATCCATGCTGTCTGCTGCTTAAATAGTTTGTTTCCAGCAAGAACTCATCCATGTGGTTTTTTATTAAACATTCCAGTATCTTCCCAACTATAGAAGTTAAACTAACAGGTCTATAGTTACTTGGTAAAGACTTTGTTCCCTTTTTAAATATATATCACCTCCTGCATTCTAGTTTCTGTTCTCTCATTCACTTCCTGGTTTGCATCATTTGTTCATGTAAGAACTACATTTCCCAGTATGCATTGCATCACGCTCCCAGTAATTCACACCTCCTTGAAGTCTCTAACATGTAGAGAGCGTCCTGCCACACAGATGTAGTTCCCAGGAGAGGGCGAGCATGTTACTGACCACCGCAGTAAATTCTCCCTTCATGGTGGTCAGTAAAATCAGACAAGCAGGAAGTGAACAGAACAGAGAAGAAATAGAAGAACTTCTGAGCAAAAACGAACAATGAGGAAGTAAAAAGAGGAATGTCCGCGGGTAAATGATGCTTATTATGAATTTTTTTTTTTCTTTACAAACCCTTTAATTTGCTTAAAAGTTGTTGTTTTTTTAAAAATACATTTTTCCTGAAACTTCCGTCTTAAAATTAGGGTTTGTGTTATATGCCTGTGCATGTTATACGCCGATAAATGCCATATATAATACAACTTAATGAAGTAAGATCAAATTATTTATTGATATACATCTTTAAAAAAAACAATTAGATCTGAAAATTATATCTAGATATTTTTGTTTTTGTGTATTTTTCTTTTTTACATTGTACAAATGTATTTATGTTAAAGATCTCATCGCTGTACCAACCCCCTGAAGAAGATTTACAACCTTTGAGTTGAAACAAGTTGGTTTTCTCATATACGTCTTGTGTTGGGATGTTTTGCATTTTATATGTGGTGTTTTAAATATATCTGTATTGTATTATGATTTTTAGCATTGTAAGATTGCGGGTTCAGACTCCAATGGTAGGTGCGTTTTCCAGTGAGTACGCCAGTTCAGAACCGAGTTTTAAGGGCCTGGTAGCCCACTTTTATTTAAAACGCACAAAAGTTCACATATACATTAGCATCCCTCGCAGGGGGTTCCACCATTACTGCATCTACAAACTCAAGAGTTTAGCCTCCTGGCTTTCAATCTTGCCATCCGACGGCTTCAGGCCTCTAGCCTAAGTCTAAGTTCTGTTCCTCAGAACAAACAGAGTTTCCTAGAGATAAGCTCAACCCAGCTTTCTACTGATAAGCATCTTGCTGCTCAAACATCAACCGGCATCTGCAAGCTGCAGATCTGCACGTACTAGCTGCAACCCATGCAGCCTCTCTCTGACTCCTCTCAGAGAGTTGGGAGCTCATCTGGCTCCCAGGACCAGACTTCCTGTCTGTGGGTGGGGCTCTGAGCCACAGCCAGGTCAGAACTAAATAGCTGAACACACAGCTGTACAATTAACGTGTCTTTCTCTCCAATATATGGCAAAAACCAGCCATCCTTCAGGTATGACAGAGTCAAACTACCCTCCCCCTTTGTTTCGAACCGGAGGGAGGAACACATAGACCCATCATCACAAATGGGACACCTTTGTGCCAGCCATTGACTGCACAGGCCCATTTTTTCCGGTTATGTTTCCACAAACACTTCACCGTGGCACCTCTGTGCCAACTATCAGCAGCAGGAGTCCTAATCTGCCCAACCTTTTCTCTAAAGGGGCACTCCACCCACATCTTCTTCTGGGTGTGCTTCCACCAGCACTTCTTCCTGAACCGTGGGCTCCTACTAATCTCTCTATCCCTTCTACCTTCTGGCCTCAGGACCCTTTTCCCTCCCATAAACCTACTCTCCTGGGACTGTTGGGGACCCACTTCCATGAAATCTGTCAGGGACTGACCACTCTCACTAACTGATGCAACATTAAACAACAACATTTGTTTCTCAGGTTCACTAACCCCCACGTGGTTACCTTTGGCAACCAAACCATCCGAGATAAACATCACATCCTTCTGTTTAACCACTTCCCGCCCGGCCAATAGCAGATTTACGGCCGGGAAGTGGTTACAAATTTAATGCCGCGCGCGCCCATGGGGGCGCGCAGCGCGGCGATCGCTGATGCGGGGGGTCAGTCTGACACCCTGCATCACCGATCTTGGTAACGAGTCTCCGGCGGAGGCTCGCTACCACGTGATCAGCCGTGTCCAATCACGGCTGACCACGATGTAAACAGGAAGAGCCGCCGACGGCTCTTCCTCACTCGCGTCTGACAGACGCGAGTACAGGAGAGCCGATCGGCGGCTCTCCTGACAGGGGGGGTTCGCGCTGATTGTTTATCAGCGCAGACCCCCCTCGTATGCCCACACTGGACACCAGGAATGCCCACACTAGACCACCAGGGATGTCCACACTGGCAGGGTAAAACAATAAAAAAAAAACGCAAAATAAAAATAAAAAACAGGATTTAAAAAAAAAAAAAAACAGGAAAAAAAAAAAGAAAGATGCCAGTCAGTGCCCACACATGGGCACTGACTGGCAACATATACATCAGTGCCACCCCTCAAAGTCCATCAGTGCCACCCCACAGTGTCCTTCAGTGCAACCCCTCCGTGCCAATCCATGCCCAGTGCCCATCTATCAGTGCCCATCTGTGCCACCCATAAGTACCCAACAGTGCCACCCATAAGTGCCACCCATGAGTGCCATTCTGTGCCGCCTATGAGTTCCCAGTGCTGCCCATGAGTGTCCATCAGTGCCGCCTATGAGTGCCCATCAGTGCCGCCTATGAGTGCCCATCAGTGCCACCTATGAGTGCCCATCAGTGCCGCATACCAGCGCCGCCTATCAGTGCCCATCAGTGCCACCTCATCGGTGCCCATCAGTACCACCTCATCAGTGCCCATCAGTGCCGCCATATAAGTGCCCATAATTGAAAGAGAAAACATACTTATTTACAAAAAAGTTAACAGAAAAAAATAAAAATGTATTTTTTTTTCGACATTTTCAGTCTTTTATTAGTTGTTGCGCAAAAAATAAAAACCGCAGAGGCGATCAAATACCACCAAAAGAAAGCTCTATTTGTGGGAAAAAAAGGACGCCAATTTTGTTTGGGTACAGTGTAGCATGACCGCGCAATTGTCATTCAAAGTGCAACAGTGCTGAAAGCTGAAAATTGGCTTGGGCGGGAAGGTGCGTAAGTGCCTGCTATGGAAGTGGTTAACCTCAATAGCAATGTTCCACAAGGGGTTATTTAACTCAGCATTGTCATTGGGACCTCTTGTCCCTTTGTTTGCTAGTGTCTATGGAGGGACCACCTACAGGCAAGCAGTTACTCCCTATGGGACAGTCCCGCAGTTTCACATCGCCCCCTGTTGTCCGACACTCCAATAGCAATTGTCCTACCAACGCACATTTTCCCACACCAATCTCTTTAATCACTTCTGTATCCATTGGTACCTCAACCAATAGCTCAGAGTTGTCTGACAGTGCTCTACAGTGCTTCTCATACACTTTTCCATTACAGTTACCATTACTGTTATTTCCTGTCAAAGTGTCTCCGGGTACCTCAAACTGCACCTCTCTGCGAGTTATGGACCGAATTCCCACTACCGCCACATCCATTCCGAGCCCTCCCTTTACATGAGGTCTAGAGGGTGAGACAGTGCGCGCGCCATGTACCAACCACTGCCCAGCCGTACCTCGGACCGCACCAGCAGGAATGCATTCCATCACATCACCAGACGGAGAGACTTCCACCCTATCTATTATTTCTGATTCGTCTAACAATTCCCTTCAGCATCTTCTGCACACAACCGCCGCATTGCTGGTTGCTGGAAGCACTCTCGAAGAGAACTGTGAGGCCTCGTACACACAATCGGACATATCCGATGAAAACGGTCCGCGGACCATTTCCATCGGATATGTCCGATCAGGAGTTTGATTCGATGGCGTGTACACACCATCGGATCAAATTCCCCGTCGGCGGACGGCGCGGTGACGTGGCGGTGAAGTTGACGCCGCCACGTCACCGCACCAGGAAGTAAAACACTTCAGCGCATGCGCCGAATCCATTCGGCGGCGGCGCGGCGGCGGTGCGGGACGACATGTCTGCTGGTAAGTGTACTAACCAGCAGACATGTCGGGCGGACGGATTCCACCCGATAGATTTCAAAGCATGCTTTGAAATCTGTCGGGTGGACAAATCTGTCCGCTAGCCCATACACACGATCGGAGATGTCTGCTGAAACGGTCCATCGGACCGTTTTCAGCGGACATATCCCCTCATGTGTATGGGGCCTGAGACAACTTTCCACAAAATTAACCAACAGTACAGCAACCAACTTTCATCATCATTGCTTAACAACGCCGTTACCACAGGGTCCACCGATTGGTACTACGCAGTACCATGTCGCCCCTCTGCTGAGGACACACGCAGGTGTACATTGGAAAGATTTTCACCAATTCAAACAACATCTCAGTTATTTCTAGACATGCCGCATCTAAACACAGAATTCTAGGAACTTTTCCTTTACCAATGACGTGGAGGGGCTTATTTGCTCCCAGGACCAGGAACTGGCTCCCAGGACCAGACTTCCTGGCTGTGGGTGGGGCTCTGAGCCACAGCCAGGTCAGAACTAAATAGCTGAACATGATTGGAGTGGGTAGACCTTTAAACCATCAGCCCTGTACTCTGTTAATCACCCAACTCTGACCCCAGCACTCTGTGCATTACATAGAGCTGACCCATGTACTTTATGTGGTATGCATACTGACCCATGTATTGTTTGTGCTACATGCTTCTGAGTCCTGCACCCTGTTCATTACCCACTCCTGAGCCCAGTACTCTGTGCGTTATATATTCTATGTTGTACATTTTCACACTCCTGACCATTGCACTCTAAGTACATTATATACTTGCGACCCCTGCACTCTTTATTCTATATTGTACGTTACATACACTTGACCAAAATTGTCATTGTCCCCATGGTTACTGGTTGCTAAGTAGTCATTTACATTTTTTTTTTTTTTACAATAGGAGTTTTTAATGTTAAGGTTGTTACTAAACCCAGGACCCTGGATTCACTTTATCTGGTCTCCCACAGTACACCGAACATGTAAATATAAACTGATAAAAACCTTTTCACATCAGCAGTATATAGCATCCTGTGACTTCTATCATTGTTCGTCCAAACACTGGTTAAAGCTTGTATGTACTGGTTAAGGCTGCATGGCTTCTGACCCTTTGTCTGGACAGTGCTGATCACTTGTACCTTCCTAAGAAAAATCTCTAGCTATACACACCAAACTGAGCATGTGCAGAGTGCCCCCAAGGCTATGTACTATCAGGAGATGGATTGGGGACTGTGGAAGAATGGGAGGATAAGAGAAGACATGACCAGACAGCCTTTTTATACAATGCAGAGGATTAACCCTTTGGGTTCCACAGTGACTATAACAAGCATGCTCTACTACATACAGTATACAGACCTATTTTTACTGTTGTGGGTTTAGTAACACTTTAAGTATAGATAGTGCATGCAAAACCATATCAATGGTTTTTAATGTTTTTAACAAGAATATCAAAATTAAGATTGTCAGAACAAAAATATACTATACCGTAAGTATTTTCAAACGCATGTGTTAGTGCTAACCGTAAGAAAGATCATCTAATCATTAAATGTGTGTATGGTAGCTTGCACTATAATTCAATAAAATCTGAGTTAATAGTCAGGTTATAAAGTTGAAAAACTTAAATTAAAGTTAGGAAAGGAAAGGCAAGAAAAGAAATGAAAAGCAAAGTGACCAATCTTCTGGTAAACTGTAAGGTGGCCTTTGGTAGTAAAGCTCTTAATTTCCATTATACAGCTGAAACTAAAAATATTAGAATATCGTGCAAAAGTTCATTTATTTCACTAATGCAACTTAAAGGTGAAACTAATATATGAGATAAATTCATTACATTCAAAGCAAGATAGTTCAAGCCGTGATTTTGGCTTACAGCTCATAAAAACCCCAAATCCACAATCTCAGAAAATGTAATTATTGTGAAAAGGTGCAATATTCTAGGCTCAAAATGTCCCACTCTAATCAGCTAATTAAGCCATTACATCTGCAAAGGGTTCCTGAGCCTTTAAATGGTCTCTCAGTCTGGTTCAGTAGGAATCAAAATCATGGGAAAGACTGTTGACCTGATAGTTGTGCAGAAAACCATCATTGACACCCTCCATAAGGAAGGAAAGCCTCAAAAGGTAATTGCAAAATAAGTTGGATGTTCCCAAAATGCTGTATCAAAGCACATTAATAGAAAGTTATATGGAAGGGAAAGGTGTGGAAGAAAAAAGGTACACAAGCAGCAGGGATGACCGCAGCCTGGAGTGGATTGTCATTGTAAAACAAAGAGAAGAGGGCTCAAAAACCTAGCACATTACCCAAGTGGTATATTTAATAATTTATAAGAAAAAAATATATACTCACAAATACATTAGTGATAAAAGCATATGAAAGTCCATAGTAGACACATAGGCCCAGATCCACAAAGGAATTACGCCGGCGTATCTCCAGATATGCCGCCGTAATTTCAAATGTGCACCGTCGTATCTTTGCACCGATTCTCAAAGCAAGATATGCCGAAAAACATGGCTTCAGTCGTCCGGTGTAACTTGCCTACGTCAGCGTATCGTGGGCGCATAGTTACGCTGGGCGCATTAGACGTTCCCATTAAAAATATGCAAACGAGCTAGATACGCTGATTTACGAACGTACGTGCGCCCCGGCGCATTGATATACATCGTTTACGTAAGGCGTATGAGCGGCGTAAAGTTACCCCTGCTACATGAGGAGCAGGCAATGTTAAGTATGGACGTCAAATTGTACGTCGTTTACGTCGTTTGCGTAAGATGTACGCGAATATGGCCGTGCGTAAGTTACGTTCACGTCGAAAGCATTGAGTATTTGCGACGTGATTCAGAGCATGCGCACTGGGATACGACCACAGACGGCGCATGCGTCGTTCGTTCGGCGCGTCATTTACATACAACACGCCCACTACCAGCCTACTTTGAATTACGCCGACTTACGCTGGCCCATCTACGCTACACCGCCGTAACTTAGGACGCAAGTGCTTTGTGAATACGGCACTTGCCTCTCTAAGTTGCAGCGGCATAGCGCAAATAAGATACGCTACGCCCGCACAAAGATACGCCACGGTACGTGGACCCAGGCCATAGTGACCAGGTCACCAAGAATGTTCTCAGCAAGTTGGAGGACCTTCCAGAAGGCTGACACATTTCGAGGGGGATGCCCTCTTCCTCAGAGCCAATCTATACAACTCTTATACAACTCTTTTCTGCCATAACATCTTCCCCCTTCCTGGTCAGCAGTTATTAATAAATTGTACACTGACAGGCACGCATGTGAATCTTATATGAGAGACGCTGGGAGGTTACACTCACCCTGTTCCTCCCTTCTAGAGCACCCAATCTTTGTTAACTTTAGATTAGCAAGTTTAAAGGCTGCTGAGTCACTGCTGAGATAGGGGAACAGGACGAGCTGAACTACTGATGACTTGAATGACCGCTGCTTTTGAGAACTTTAATGATGAATTGCTTCACAGTACCTACAGCTACAGAGGAATCAGCGAGGGCTTCTTTTAACCACTTCATTACTGGGCACTTAAACCCCCGATGCTGTGTCGCTATGTGCACCCCCAGGCACGCGCATCGGCATCTCATCGATGCGCCGGTCACAGTTTTTCCCCGCTGGGACAGTTCTTCCCCGAACAAACAAGAATTACCCTTACAGTGGAAGGGTTAAATGCACATTTTTGTTTGGTGAAACATTTAAAGCAGCTTTACTTACCTTATCCTTTCCTACTGCAGGGTTCCTCCCAGCTACATGAGAAGCTGCTTCTCTTTGTCACTCCATAGGTCCCAAGCACATTGAAGGACCCTTGAGACGCCCTGCACTAAGGAAAGGGAGCCTTGACTGCTGGATGCTTGGCAACCAGGCAGGGTGTCAACATGAGGAGGAAGTCGGAGTGGCTCCGCTGGGATTGGTTATGGTGGCACGAGGTGAGGGGGTGGAGACAGAACTCTAGAAATAGCTACGCAGGGGCACGTCCCACTAATTCCGAAGACTGACGTCACAAGAGTTGGTGCTGTCCTCTGCGTTCCTGTTGGACCTGACATGGACACCGACGCCTTGATCGAAAGGGTGAGGGGTATGCTGGAATGCGGCCAAGTGGACTGGCTCCTGCCTTTGCTCTCGGGTGAGACTGTTTCCTCAGCCTTCGCCTCTACCCCCCAGGTTGATTCAGAGGATGGCCGGGGGCCAGCTTCCAGTGCCCTCCCTCCAGACTGAGCCCCAGTCCCCCTAGGGCTCGAACGCGCTCCTCTAGGCGGGGCAGCAGAGCCACTGGCACTAATGGTGCTGGCTCCTGTTGTCCATCACGAACCAGTGCTGCGCATGGCTCTAGGTCCACTTCTAGCCACAGCCGTGGCTCCCCTAGGCTTCCCCCTGCTCCTCAACCACGTCTCCCCCGCTCTAGGAGTCCCAGGGCCCAGTCGCACATGGCTGGTCGAGGGCGTGTGGCCTCTCTGGCTAGCACAGCGCCCCTTGTTACTGGCGTCCCTGGTGCCCAGCTCTCGGCGCCCAGCCGGGCAGGAGCTTCTGCAGGTGCCTCTCTCCCCTCTCCCTGTGATGTTATGCGCTCAGGCTCTGCTGCGGATTGGGCCCACCCCCCCTGCTCAGTGCAGGAGGCCTCCAGCTTCTTGGCAGGCCTTTGCCCGCTCCCTGGCTCTTCCTCTGGTGTCACTGCCCCCTCCCCCCCTCCGTGCATGGCGCCGCGGTGTGCGCCAGTAATGGTACCTGTGGAGGTGTGTTCTTAGCTCCTGTGTGTGGGGCTGCTGGCTCCCGGGTGTGCCGTGGTCTGTATCCTGCTCCTTCGGCTCCGCTTGCCTCCCCGAGTGTCTGCGGTGTGCTTCATCCTCCTGGGCTCTCTGACCACTCAAGGCTGGATGCTTCTGTGCAGCCTGGTGAGTTTTCTTGCTCTGCACTGACACCTGCTGGCCGCTGCACGGAACAACAGCCTGTGTTTTTTCCCCTAGATTTGAGCAGCTTTCTCATCCTTCTACACATCATCCCAGGACCGGCTCTCTGACTCCCCAGCTTCATCATCCGCATCCAGCTCCTCCTGGCGGTGACCACCTGCGACTGAGGGCATCACCTGCTGGACCTTCGTCAGGTTCCCCTGGTCAGCCTCCTTTGCGTGAGTATGACTGTGGGGTGTGTGAGGGATTAGCTCGGTAGCGGGTGTTTGTGACCCCCTGGATGGGTTCACTACACGCTGAACTTTACAAAAAGGCAGTTGAGGATGGTTGAAAACAAATGATATGGTTTATTTTTCCATATTGCTGGTTACAAGTGCAAGCATCAAAACAGCATAAACAAAAGAAAACATAAAATAAACCCTTGCCACATGGGGCGTCTACCTTCCCAACACAGGAACCTACCTATGGAGTCTGGCACAGCCTACTGCTGGGCAGACACTGCTGGTCATACAGCAGAAAACAAAAAAGTCTCTTTGATATTTATCACACAGAAATATCAACAAGCACCTCACCTCTTCAGAAGTCACTGCTCTCCTTCACTCAAAGGCCTCAGGAAGCAGCCATCAATAGCCATCCTTTGGATGTCTTTATAGAGGCCCTAATTACCTCACTCTAAACAGCTGAAGCTTTCCAACGCCCCAAACCTATCTGGCTATTTCTGCAGCCGACGCCTAATAGTAATTGGTGTATTGTCTAAACAAGAAATGTATCTCCCGTCTGTGACAACACACACAGATTTACCTGACTTCCTGTCACAGGTGGTATGGGGTAACTGTTCTTGCAATGTGTCCACTGATGATCGCCTCATTACTGCGGTAAAGTCTGCATTGTTGCATTTGGGCGTCACGCCAGGCGTGGCGCCCTCATCTTCCCCTGGGTCTGGTTCTCGTCTGGGTGGCACCTGTCGCAGGACGTCAAAGAAAAGATTTGGCACCGTGAGTTCATTGACGTGCTGACGCTGGTGCCTTTTGACAGGGAGAAAGCGGATAGGTCTAGGCGGATCGATGTTAATGTACAGGCGGAAAAAGGCGAAGCAGCTTCCTCGCATATTTGGGAACTGGCTGCAGGGTTTCTGCGCCTATGCTGGGGTGCTCTGCGAGAGGTTTCAGGAGCTGGGCCCTTACCTCTTCAGGTATCTGGATCTCATTTGGGGGGCGTACAAAATGTATGGTGGGCAGTGCTGGTTCAATTATGATACCCAGTTTCGCCAGCGGATGGCCTCTCGTCAAGAACTGCGTTTTGACTGTCAGGATGGGAGTCTTTGGCTGCTGCTTATGTGTCCTCATAGACCGACCACCTTTCAGTCCCCTGCCGGCGCTCTCGCCGGAGCATCGGCAGCATCCAAAAGAGGCGTTTGCTGGATGTTCAACGAAAGCCACTGTAAGTGGTACACCTCATGTCGTTTTAAGCATGAGTGTTCCACTTGCGGAGGGGCTCACCCAGCGGTTCGCTGTTTCCGGAAGACGAAGGGGCTTCAATACTCAAAGCCAGGTAACAGACCCAGCCTTCCTAAGCCGGAGGATGCCAGTGAGCGTCACAAGGATGCTTCCCTGGCTCGCCCGGTATCCCTTCAGTAGGGAGGCTGCGATCCTTCGGGGGGATTTTGGATTCCCTTTGTGCCGTCGGAGGAGCCCACGATATCCGTTAATTTTAACTCTGTGGCGCGTTTTGAGTCCGTGGTTGCTGACAAAATTGAACAAGAACTACTAAAGGGCCTGCATGGCGGGCCCATCTGACCTTGCTCCCTATCACAACCTGAGAGTTTCTCCGTTTGTTGTGGTGCCAAAAAAGGATTCGGGCAAATTCCGACTGATCCATCACCTTTCCTTTCCGTTGGGCTCTTCTGTTAACGACAGTATTGACAAGGAGGAGTCCCGGGTGCAATATGCATCTTTCGATACAACGCTCGGTTTGCTTAGGTCTGCTGGTTCGTCTGCCCTTCTGGCCAAGGCCGTCATTGAATCTGCCTTTCGCCTTCTGCCCGTGCACCCGGACTGTTTCCATCTCCTAGGTTGTTTTTTCCAGGACAGCTATTATTTTGACATGTGCCTCCCCATGGGTTGTGCCATATCATGCCACTATTTCGAAATGTTTAGCTTTTTCCTGGAATGGGTTTTGACTCAGTCAGTTGGCTTGCACTCAGTTATACACTACCTGGATGATTTCTTGCTTGTAGGTCCTTCGGGTAGTGATGATTGCCTTCGCTTGTTGTCCGCTTTTCAAGAGGTTTGTAGTTTCTTGGGCATCCCGCTGTCTGTTTCCAAGACCGAGGGCCCTTCCCCTGTATTGTCCTTTTTAGGTATCGAAGTCGACTCGGTGGAAATGGTTTTCCGGCTCCCGGCGGATAAACTGGCTAAGTCGTTGGTGCGATTCGCTAGGGACGCCAAAAAACTCCAGCTCCAGCAGCTTCAATCCCTGTTGGGTCACTTAGTATTTGCGTGCCGGGTGCTTCCAATGGGTAGGGCCTTCTGTCGGCTGCTGTCATGGGCCACTAAGGACGCAGCGGCCCCTCATCATTATGTTCGCGTAACTAAACCTATGCGTGATGATTTGGAGGTCTGGCTTTCCTTCCTACGGGACTATAATGGTCACTCCTGTTGGCAGCTGGGTGAAGTTCCTAACTCACAGTTGGAATTCTACACGGACGCTTCCGGCTCCTGGGGTTTCGGTGCCTTCTTCCAAGGTGCTTGGTCTGCTGAACCCTGGCCGGCCTCCCTGGGCTTGTTGCGAAACTTGACCTTACTGGAACTCTTTCCCATCGTGGTGGCGGTGGAATTGTGGGGGGTTGTAACAGCGGAACATGCGCATGATTTTTTTGGACAGATAATATGAGTGTTGTGCAGGTGGTGAACCGCCAGTCCTCGCGTTCTCCCCCCGTGGTCACACTGTTGCGTTTCTTGGTTCTTAGGTGTTTACAATTAAATGTGTGGTTTAGGGCGAAGCATGTCCCTGGTGTTTCTAACTCTGTCTCTGATTCTCTTTCTTGTTCACAGTTCGATCACTTCCGCCCGTTGGCCCTGAATGCTTCCTCGGTGGGCCTCCATTGCTCGACGTTCTTGTGGACCCTCGTTTCCAAAGCCTGTTGAGCCAAGTCGGTGCTTCAGTCTCCCCAAATACGTGGGTGGCCTACCATCGGGTTTGGTCTGACTGGGTTTCAGTTCTTGGCAGTGAGTTACTTTTTTCTTCCCCTCAGGACAGGCGCTCGGGTCTCTCTTCTCGTACCTGGTACACCTTCTCTGGTTCATCAGCTGGTACTGCTCTCTCTGCTCTCTCTTTTTGGTTCAGGCTCCTTGGCTGGGAAGATGTCACCAAGGAATTTGTGGTTCGGAGGGTCCTGCGCGGTTGGAGACGACTGACTTGCTTCCCTGACTCCCGGCGTCCTGTGTCGGTCCAAATTCTGGCAGATTAAAAGGGACATTGCTCATTGCTGTGCCTCTTTTACTGACTTGACGGTCGTTTGGTCGGAAATTGTCCCCCGTCGTGTCTGGGCTCATGGCACCTCAGGTGCGGGCCTGGAGCGTTTCCGGCGCAAGGTGAACGCTCAAGTGTCGAAATACATTCGCCGAATCGGCGGTATTGTGGTGCGCCACCGGGAGCTGGAAGGAGATAATAGTGATTTACTGCGAGCCGATGGGGTCCATTTGAACGAGATTGGCATCGAAATTTTTAACCTAGGCCTCGTTGGTGGCATCAAGCAAGCGATGGCTGCGGTGGGGCGCTAGTCAGTGTACCACTGACTGTGTGTTGTGGTTTTACCTGGCCAGCAATTGGCATTAGTTTTTGGGCTAAAACCTCATGTTGAATCACAGGGGCAGTTTAATGCCTGTCTCGCACTGATGGTGAAGACAGGCCTCTTAGACTAGACATTTTTGTTTAGATATGCTCACGGTGTAACCGTGACTGGCATGGTTTTTGGATTGTTGGGATTTAAAGTTGGTTATAATATTATGTTTCAATAAAGCTGTGGCCTTGCCCATTCCAACTTTAAATGGTCTGTGCATAATTATTGGGGGGCAAGGTTTTTTGGTATGGTTGATTTAAGAGCAAGTTAAGCCTAAGCTTCTCAGCAGTCGTGAAGGCCCCTTGACCCGCCCTGCACTAAGGAAAGGGAGCCTTGACTGCTGGATGCTTGGCAACCAGGCAGGGTGTCAACACGAGGAGGAAGTCGGAGTGGCTCTGCTGGGATTGGTTATGATGGCATGAGGTGAGGGGGTGGAGACAGAACTCTAGAAGTATCTACGCAGGGGCACATCCCACTAATTCCAAAGACTGACGTCACAATAGTTGCCCACCCTCCCGCCCATGGTATTTTTTCGTCACAGCTTTTGGCGGTTTTACCTGGCCAGCAATTGGCATTACTTTGTGGGCTAAGCCCTCACGTTGAATCAAAGGGTCAGTTTAATGCCTGTCTCGCACTGATGGTGGAGACAGGCCTCTTAGACTAGACATTTTTGTTTAGATATGCTCACGGTGTAACCGTGACTGGCATGGTTTTTGGATTTTTGGGATTTGAAGTTTGTTATAATAATATGTTTCAATAAAGCTGTGGCCTTGCCCATTTCCAACTTTAAATGGTGGGTGTGTAATTATTGGAGGGGCAAGGTTTTTTGGTATGGTTGATTTAAGAGCAAGTTAAGCCTAAGCTTCTCAGCAGTCATGACATCATCATGTACAATTCAAGATTAATTGTTCTGTATTGTATAGTGAGGACACAGAGGGACCATCGGAATCAGCATAGATGAGAGTAGAGCGCAAGCTCCCATGGACATTAGTGACAAGATAAGTAGGACTGCTTTTAATGTTCCAGTAGACAAAAAATCATTTAATCTCTGCAGTGCAGGGGAGCCCCACTACAGGGGCAACTTTGAATTTTTTCCTTGTGTTCAAGTTTTATTTATGTATTTTAAGAATATACAGATACCTGAATGTTCATAGAACTATAAAGAGACAGAAATTGCCGCTCCAGGCAGGTCTTGTTGGGTGAAAATCTTCTTCTCAGGAACTGAGGGTGCTAGCAATGCACATGGCAAATAAGAACAAAAGATGATCAGGACAACCACACTCCAATCCAACGTAACTTTAATGTAAAAAAAAATGGAAACAGGCACTACAAATCACAACAACGGAACCTAGGACAGCTGACGTGTTTTACTGAAGTTATTGTGAAACGCGTCAGCTGTCCGAGGTTTCCTGTGCTGTGATTTGTATTGCCTATTTCCATATTTTTACATTAAAGTTACGTTGGATTTTGGAGTGCAGCTGTCCTGATCATCTTTTGTTCTTACCTGAATGTCCATAGCTTGGCCCAAGTCCACTTTAAACCCACCTCAGGTTGCTTTCCATATCTTTGCAGTTAAAAAGGAGAAAACCATCACTCTGCAATTTTTTCCATTGCATATGTCACCTAATTGGAGTTCCGTGGCATAATTCACTTTGCTTATTACAACATGAAAACACTAGATCTCTCAATCAGAAAAATCAGAGAAGGAATCAATATTTACCGGTAACCTATGAAGTTCCCTGTTTAATGGGTTATCTTGACGATTTCACTCATCAGGTTTCAAGGCGTAAAACACATAGGGCCAGATTCAGGTAGAGTTAGGCTGGAGTATCAGTGATACTCCAGCCTAACTCTCACTTTGAGCCGGCGTTTCTGTTTTCTGTAAGCAGAAAACAAGAAACGCCGGGTTGGAGTTACTTTACGATTGTATTTGTATTTCGCCGTCGTATCGTAACTTTAATTTTAAAAATGGCGCGCAGGGCGTTCCCGCTGATTAACGCCGAGAATATGTTAATCAGCGGGAATCGGAAATTCACGATCGTATTCGGGCGCGACGCAGTGACTTTTCGACGTTTCTATAAGAGATACGCGGCGCAAAGATAAAGCAGCCCCCTAGTGGAGTATCCTATGTTAAGTATGGCCGTCGTCATCGCGTCGCAAAAAAAAAAATCGAGTCGTTTGCGTAAAACGTCCGTGAATGGGGATTGACATCATTGACGTTCACTGAAAGAATTTGGAGCATGCGCACTGACAGTCGACGCATGCGCAGTACGTTCACCGCGGGATCGCGCATAGTTAACATATTACACGCCCCCTACCCACCCAATTTGAATTCCGCCGGCTCGTTTTCGCTTCGCCACCACAACTTTAGGAGCAAGTGCTTTGTGAATAACAGTACTTGCTCCTAAAGTTACGGCGGAGTAATGTAAACGAGAAACGACTGACTGATCCCGGCTGCAAGGTGCACCTAAAAGGAGGTACTTATCTTCCCACCGATCCGTGGGGGCTAACAAAAACACAGAGGGAGGTTGTCCACACAGAGGATCAACTTATATGCCTGATTTTGACCAGCTGAAGGTGAGAGTTCTGGGAGACCAGACGAACTGTGTGGTGGTGTTCCTTTCCTCATTCTCTGGACCAGTGGACATCCTTTTACACTGCTTTTTCACCAATATGGACTATTAGTGCACTGATTTTTGATTTAGCACTTCCTTTGGACTTACTCTCTGTCCTTGACAGACTTTTTAAGTTTGGCACTTTGATACTTTTTGTGCACACCATATATATCACCCAGTTTTTATGTTATGTTATGTTTACAATTTGCGCTATCACCCACATTGATTAAACGAGAATTGTTACTCCAAATTAAAGAAGCGCCCATCTACCTGAATCTGGCCCATAATTTCAGAGCAAAGCAGAAAAGGGCACTACTTCAGCAAGCCATTTTTAATTAAAGAGAAAAAACCCTAGCTCAGCCTTAAGTACATGCGGGGGTGGCAAACCTTGGCTTTTCAATCAAAATGACAGGTTTGGTCTTACAAACAAGCTTGGTTGACATAAGCAAAGGTGATTGTCAATGACTAATGACTGTGAACAGTCTGTGGAGCTGTTGAGTTGTTCACTGTTAGGAAGAGGATGAGTTCAACAAGAACAACAAGGAAATAATTATTTACAAGCTGCAAAGTATAATTCATTTTCTAAAGAGAACATTTTTTAGGATAATAAATCTCTTCCTTGGGGACCATTACTGTCCTTCTTTCTTGTTTTAATTCCCATTTGTGTCCATAGCTCCCAACTGTCCCTGATTTTGAGGGACTGTCCCTGATTTGGAACAATGTCCCTCTTTCCTCTTCATGTGTCTCTCATTTTGGTCTGATCTATATAGTTGTATATAAAATGCACTTTTTATCTATCAATACATGTTTTCCAGTGCTAAACCTTTCATCTGATTTCTAAATGGCTGCTTAAAAATTCGGAGCTGTCCCGTGTCCAGTGCTCAAACCCAAATGGCACCCTAAGCAGAGAAACTTGTTTCCTTCCCCAGAAAGGGACACCCAGGCAAAAAAAAAACAGCAGAAGACACGCTTGGCATGTCACTTTACTTGTCCGCCTGAAGAATGCTCTGTTCTCCGCTCTGATCCCCGCCGTGCACTCCGCCTCTCTCCACTGTGATCCCCGCCGCACACTCCGCCTCTCTCCACTGTGATCCCCGCCGCGCACTCCGCCTCTCTCCACTGTGATACCTGCCGTGCACTCCGCCTCTCTCCACTGTGATCCCCGCCGCTCACTCCGCCTCTCTCCACTCTGATCTCCGCTGTGCACTCCGCTCCGCTGTACGGCAAGCCACGCACTCTGCCAAGCCACACTGTCCACCCTTATCCGCTCTCCGCCCGCTGACTTCTCTCATCTGAAGTATCGGGTGAAGCATCAGGAGCATTTGCGCGAGTACAAGTACTTGCGCAAATGCTCGGTATCGGTCCCGATACCGATACTAGTATCGGTATCGGGACGACCCTAATGGGAATGTTTGACCCTTCTCCCAGAAACACATTTGTGAGGTCAGGTACTGATGTTTGACTAGAAGGCTTGGCTTGCAGAATTCATCCCAAAGGTGATCTATCAGGTTGAGGTCAAGACTCCGTGGAGGCCAGTCAAGTTCCTCCACCCCAAACTCGCTCATCCATGTCTTTATGGACCTTGCTTTGTGCACTGGTGCACAGTCTTGTTGAAACAGAAAGGGGCCATCCCCAAACTGTTCCCACAAATTTGAAAGCATGACATTTTCCAAAATGTCTTAGTATGCTGATGCCCTAAGAGTCCCCTTTACTAGAACTAAGGGGTTCAAACCCAACCCCTGAAAAACAACCCCACACCATATTCCCCCCATCCACCAAATATTTTGGATCAGTGCACAAAGCAAGGTCTATAATTACATGGATGAGCGAGTTTGGGGTGGAGGAACCTGCTTCTGGAAAAATAGTCAAAGATTCCCATAGACAACCTCCTAATCCTTGTGGACAGCTTTCCTAGAACCCTACAGACTAAGACTGGGATTCCATTCAAGTTCATATGCATGTAAAGGCAGACATCCCAATTCTTTTGACAATATAGTGTATTAGGAAACTATTGTAGTGGGGTGCCTGTGAAACAGTTTTGAATGGCAGGAAAAGTGTTTGATGGGATATATGTTCCTCTATGGATTCTTAGATTTGCAATCTAAGGTATAAAGAAAGATTTCATGGTAAAGAAAGATAGCTTGTCAACCTGTAATCGTAAAGTCTGTTCCTGGGTTGGTTTTGCTGGGAGTTTGATATAGCTCTGGGTGGGATAGACTCCCAATTCCATGGACCGCAGTTTAATGTTTTCATCCTAGGTCTTGATTAGGGCAGCTGGTTCTAGCTCTCGAGGAGAGTGTGTGTATCTCCATGTGAGGAGGCAACTAGGAGCATGGCTGTTTGTAACTGAACTTTGATACAGAAGTTTGCTTTATAAAGGGCACTTACCTTAAACCAAGCACTTTGTTGGACTACGGATACAGTAAGGCTCAGTAGAGTAGAAGTTTACTTTCTTATGATTCATGGCAAGAGGCATTTCCCTTCTGTTTGCTAATTAATATCCTTTGAATTAAATGAGGCACTTTTGTTAAAGAAACTTTGAGTTGGTCCCTGCTTTGAGTCTGATCCCTCTATACTATTTACCCAACGTAACATCATCTTTTATATTTTACAACACATTGGGGTATATATTATGTTATGGTTTGTAGTTGATTTGCTGCTTCAGGGCCTGGGCAATTTGCTGTTATCAAGTTTATACATTCTGCATCAAAGTGTACTTGATGTGAGGCCATCAGTCCAAAAGTTGAACTGGAAATGGGTTTGTCAATGTAATTATAATCTAAAGCACACTAGCAAATCCGTCAACAAATTCCCCATAAAGAATAAACAGAGGGTTATGAACTATCTTATTCAAACCCTTGGTTTGATTCTCATTGAGATTTTGTAGAGGGTTTTTGAAACAGGCAGTTAATGCAAGGAAACCAAGAAACATCTTGCAACCAAAGGAATTTTGCATAAAGTGGGCAAACATTTTGATTTCAATATCAGAAACTGGTGTGTGGGTAAACACAATGAACACAAGAATTAATTTCTGGAATCCCAGCTTCCGATGCTAATGTTGTACTTACTTTTTCCACAGTAGGCCATTACATTTATTTATATTTTTGTTGAATTCATGGCTGTAAAGGCGGAGTTTTCTTGTGTTTTCATAAGTATATCATTTTTATCTGTAGAAGTTGTTTGAATAAAGATCTAAAGTTTGTCCATTCAAATGTTTCTAAAAAGTCAACATTTTCCATGGGGGTGTACCTAATTTTTCACATGATTGTATTCACAAAAGCCCTTATTTTTTATGCTTGTGGGTAAAAATATTTATTTCTTATTGCAACCAATTGTCTGCAAGCTGTGCTACACAGTGGGTATTAACAAGAACTTGCCCGTGCACAAATTTTGGAAAAAGTTGGTAACTGTTGAGAAACCACTTTCCAACTCTGTAGTGCTCTTTACTTTTTGCAGATCACTTAAAGTGATTGTAAAGTCTTGTTTCTTTTTTTTTCCCTAAAAATAACAAACATGTTATACTTACCAGCTCTGTGCAGTTGGTTTTGCACAGAGCAGCCCCTATCCTCCTCTTCTCGGGTCCTCTTTGGCTCTCTTGGCCCCTCCCTCCTGTCGAGTGCCCCCACAGCAAGCAGCTTGCTATGGGGCACCCGAGCCAAGTCACAGCTCCCTGTGTCCAGTCAAACATGGAGCCCAGATTCTGCCTTGCCTCCCTCTCTCTCCTGATTGGCTAACTGACTTTGATTGACAACAGCGGGAGCCAGGAGGATAGTCCCTGATGGCCAAGGAACTTGTGGACATGCTGGAGAGAGATGGGGCTCAGGTAAGTATTAGGGGGTGCTGGGGCGGCTGCTGCACACAGATATTTTTGTATATTAATGCATTAACTTTGAAACCCCTTTAAATAAAGTTTCTATGATTTTGAGCGCAGGCACTAGTTCTGTTATGCCTTGTTTCCACTGAGCGGATCAATTCGGGTCAGTAAATTTGGAGCGGTTAGAATGGGACCGGTCTATTTGTGTGAGCGTTTCCACTGCAAATCGGACTGTCAGGGACCATTCAGGGTTTAGAAAAAATTCCTAGTGCGTCCACCAATCAGTAAGATGTATTTGTAGGTCCACCCTAATGGAACCATTCCATTCTCTCTGGACCCACATGAGAAGCAGGACCCTTGCTGGTGGAGTACGGTTCGCTTTTATGGCACGCTTTCATAATGGAAACACCCAAAAAAGCGTACCGTACCGAACCGTACAGAACCGATCCGCTCAGTGGAAACGAGTCATTACTTACTTCAGCAATAATATATTAAATGGACTTGAACTGTGGAATATGAGCACAAAAAAGGCAAGCAGTGTACAAAGAACTGTTCGCTGGTTTTGCCCGTAGGCTCCCTGTAGCTGATTTTTTCCTCACTGCTGACTTATTCTATGAAGGTCAGCACTGTGTCATTTTGCAGGAGGGAGGGGGGTCATTTTAGTAGAAGAGCAGTGCTTGCTCCAAGAAAGTCAGCACCGATGTCTACAGCACATACGCCGTAGGCAATGGCGCACAGGCGCACTGAGCGTGCCACTACTAGTGGCTTCATGCCATTAGTGGCAGCTCCTGTGCGCATGCGCGGGAGAGACATCATCACTGATCCGGCCAGTAACATCGCCGGAGTAGCGATACCCAGAAGTCACTCCGGGTATCATGGCGGTGATGGAGAAGTCAGAGGCAGTAGTGTTTTAGATGACCACACACTAATAGATATACAGCTATAAAGCTATAAAGTTTGAGGCACAGTAAAATTACAGAACATTTCCAGCATAAATTCAAAGCAAAAATTGAAATTTTCAAGCTACTTAGACACAATAAACATTTCTAAATGTTCCTTTTTTGATATAGAACATCTAAAAATATTTTATTCCCCCTTCTTTTTACTTTTTTTTATTTTCCAATAAAAGCATAACAAAATTAAAATACATACACTTATTCGTATGTGACAATATCTGAAATGTTCGAAATACATTTAGAGGGTGTACAGGACATGGGATAGACAAACTGAACAGTCCAACAAATATGAGCCTCGTGTTTCTCCATTTATTTGGGAGACTGATTGAGGGGATCAGAAGAATACTCCGGGCACGCCTTTGGGGGATCATGCCTTGCCCAGGCAATACCCCCCAAACCCCTCTGTGGAAGAAACTGGCTGGGGGTTCCCGACAACCTAGGCTGACAGGAAGGAAACATCAGAGCAAAGGCCTCATGTCCCTTTAGGTGGGGACCTGTTGTATAGTCCTCTCAGAGGCGGTTATATCGCAGGTGCCATTGGTATGAAGAGAAGGTGTTGAGTGTATGATGTAAGAGGGAAGGGGTAGAGAAAAGCAGGAAAAGAGGAGAGAGAGAAGTAGAAAAGGAGAGAAAGAAGCAAAGCAACAGGACAGGAGTGGTGGAACAAGTTTGTTAGGCTTGTATTCCAGGTATATGAGCTATGCCCTTATATTTGGCCCAGGGTTCCCAAGTGACTTCATATTCATTGGTTTTGTCTAAGAGGATGCTTGTGAGTTTTTCCTGGGACATAATCCACAAGATTTTGCGTTTGGTGGCCAAAAGGGAGACCCTCGGTTGTTTCCATGCTTTAGCTATTGTTAGCTTTGCACCCAGCAACATTAAATGTATCAATTTGCTTGTGGATTTAGAAGTCCTGGGAAGATTGGCATTCAGAAGAGAAATTGCCAGGGTTTTTGGAATCTGGTAGGTTGTGACCCTTTGGATCAAGGCAAACATCCCATTCCAGTATGACCTTATTTTGAGGCATTCCCACCATGTGTGGGCCAATTCCCCCTTCTTTTTATGTATGTAATCATTACTTGCATTTGTAGCTTACTCTTTATTTTTATTTGTTTATAATTTCTTTATTTTTATTTTAACAAAAGGAAAATGAACAGCCTCTTCTAATTAATATACATCAATAATATATAAGCAACCAACAACATATCATCAAATTCAATATCATTTAACCTTGACGTTGAATCTGGGGGAATATCAAAGACAGGAAATATCTCCATTTATATTCCACTTTCCAAATTGCTAACCAATTCTGGTCAGGGGGTAACACAACCCCTAATTCAGGACACGGCTCAGCAACTCCCCCGGCCTAATGTTCCAGACATAACAGCTAATATCCGACTATTCCCCTCCTTTCCTTTTTCTGCCCCCTCTCCCTCCACCTTAAAAGATAAAAACAAAGCAAAAAAACACAGAAACCTACAAGGAGAACACCCCCAAAAAGGCTCCCCTATCTTTCATTCTATTTAAGTTATACTAAAGGACCAATGTCCTCCTCCCTCATCTCCTGGGGGTCACATCAATAAGTTTTCTTCCTTCCTCTGAATAAACAAAAAGATTCCTTCATGACCATGTTTGCAGATAGATTTCTGGTTTTTGTCAAGATGTCCAGACAAGATCTCCCATACGGTTTACTTCCTCTACCTTCCTACGCCACATTCTCACTGTGGGGGGCTGTGTCTGTTTCCAAGTAAGGGGGGTTACTTACTTTTTTTATCACAAAAAAACAGGTCCAGGATATTTATGACACCCAGTAGACATTTATAGTGTTACTAAACACTCAACAGTAAAACCAATCTGTATATGCAGTAAAGCATGCGTGTTATACTCACTTTGGAACCGAAGGGGTAATCCTCTGCATTGTGTAAAAGGGCTGCTTGATCTTGTATGCACAGATCCTCCCCTCCTTGTACTGTCCCCCTGGACAGAGCCTTTAGAGTCAAGCTGCAAATGCTCAGTTTGGTGTGTATTGCTAGAGAGGTTTTTTTTTCTTGGGTGAGTGCGTGTGATCAGAACAGGGCCAATCAGCACTGTCCAGACAGAGGGTCAAGAGCCCTGCAGCCCGATAGGACAGCCAGTGCAGTATGAAAACTCCTCCTACAAGCTTAACCATGATCTGATAGCAATCACAAGACTGTTATTTACTGCTGATGCTGATAAGAAAAGGTCTTTAGCAGTTTATATTTACTAAAATAATTGCATTCCCATGTTCTGTGTACTGTGAGAAACCAGATATAGTGAATGCAGGTTTCTGGGTTTAGTAACACTTTAAAGCTTATCACACCCTTAAAAAACGCTCCAAAAATGTATTTTTTATATTTCCACAATGACTTCAATGCATTTAGCCAAAACAATTTGTTTGAAATGTAGTACAGTAAAACCTTGGTTTGAGAGCGTTTTGCAAGACAAGCAACATTTTTAAATACATTTTGACTTGATATTCAAGCGATGTCTTGATATACAAGTAATGTCATGTCACAATTGAGGATAAATGAGAAGAGAGGCACCTCTTAGGCAGCGTACACACGGAGGGACATGTCCGCTGAAACTGACCGTTTCCAGCAGACATGTCTCCTCCGGATTTTCACCCAACGGCGTGTACACCCCATCGGATCAAAATCCCCGCCGATAAACAGCGCGGTGACGTGGTGGTGACGTTGACGCCGCCACGTCACCGCACCAGGAAGTAAAAAAAATCCACGCATGCGTCGCATCCATTCGACGCTTGTGCGGGCAGATATGTCCACTGGTTAGTGTACTAACCAGCGGACATATCCGATGGACATGTCTCCGGCGGACAAATTTTAAAGCATGCTTTAAAATTTGTCCACCAGTCAGACATGTCCGCTAGCCCATACACGCGATCGGATTTGTCCGCTGAACTGGTCCGTTGGACCAGATTGAGCGGACAAATTTGATTGTGTGTACGCGGCCTAAATGTAGCAATATGGTTACATTTAATGAAGGTACAACATTTAGCAACATACTGCTACACTTAGAGGAGCCTCTCTTCTCTTTAATTTAGAAAATTAAATCCCGCTGGATTTTGCTTCTAATCCCCTTGTTGAGACTTGCATTTATGGATGGACATTTTATGGTTACACATTGCTATGATCTTTTTATATGGATTGAAGGGCTTATGAATAAATGGTTGTGGAACGAATCATCTGAGTTTCCATAATTTCTTTTGGGGAAATGTATTTGATATACAAGTGCTTTGGATTACAAACATGTTTCTGAAACAAATTATGCTCGCAATCCAAGGTTTTTCTGTATTTTTATTATGATTATAAATGAAAATATGAAGAAATTAAAACTCTTTGAATTTGCTCATCCTTACCTCTTCCATCAAAGGTATGCTTGATCAGGGCTTCTTTTCTCAAACAATAGGTGCTGGGACTCAACCACCACCCCCAAAACCCCTACACCCACATACCCTTCAAATCACATCAAATAGTGGGTGGGGTCAGTCAAATATCACGAATAGTAGGGGGGTCTTAAAGGGGAATTAAATACCAAGATTGCATTGCATACAGTGTCCAGAGTTCATGATGATTACACACAGAGCTGTCACTTGTAAACACAGAAACCAGACTTCTGTGTTTACAACTGATTGTGGTGAGCAGCCCCCCCAAGAGTCTGAGACTGAGTTCCACCAAGTTCCCCCTTAGAAAAAGTCCTGCGCTTGATGCAATTTAATAATTCTTTTATACCTTCTTTTGCTGTTTAATTTTTTGGGAATTACCTATCCTCATTGCAGTAGAACCTCATGGTCTTTTTACAAATAGTACACAACTTGCAAAGATACAAGGTGTAGCTGACCAACACGTGGAGAAACAGTGGGGAGAACTAATGGACAGGTTACTGATATTTACTGATGCCCTATAATGTTCACTAACTTGTAATTAACTTGTTTTTTTTTTCTCTCTTCCCACCACAGGTTCACTTTAAAGTGGATGTAAACCTGAATTTATTTATTTTTTTGATGTCACAATGTACAGTATAAGATTTCCTATCATCTGTGCCCAGTCTTGCCACACAGAGTTAATCCTGCTCTGAACAATCCTCTTTTATTGTTCAGTGAAATAAAACAGACTTACACAGAAAAACCTCAGGCCGCGTACACACGATCGAATTTGTCCGCTGAAACTGGTCCGATGGACCAGTTTCAGCAGACAAATCCGATCATGTGTATGGGCTAGCGGACATGTTTGTCCAGCGGACAAATTTCAAAGCATGCTTTAAAATTTGTCCGCCGGAGACATGTCCGTCGGATATGTCCGCTGGTTAGTACACTAACCAGCGGACATATCTGCCCGCACATGCGTCGAATGGATTCGACGCATGCGTGGAAGTTTTTAACTTCCTGGTTCGGTGACGTGGCGGCTTCAACGTCACCGCCACGTCACCGCGCTGTCTGCCGGCGGGGATTTTGATCCGATGGTGTGTACACGCCGTCAGATGAAAATCCGGAGGAGACATGTCCGCTGGAAACGGTCTGTCGGACAGTTTCCGCGGACATGTCCCTCCGTGTGTACGCGGCCTTAGTCCATTCCGCCCCCTTGCTGTGAGTGACAGGTTATTTACATATCTCACGCACTAGCTTCAGACAGGCATATAACTCCCACCCCCACTTTTCTGAAGTCATGTGGTTATTTTCTGGATTTTGACTGGATGTTAGTGATCATAGCAGAATTTAGTGTAAGGAATACATAGGAAAAAATGCATGTTGACAAGGGGAGTGTAGAGGAGAGCGGGGAGTCTACTGACAGCACAACTCCACCCACCAAGCTCCAGACAACAGATCCACCCACAGAATCTGCAGTTTTTCAGGTCCCACAACAGACAGAGGGAAGACATTTGACAGGTAAGGATACATGTAGGAGGCATCTATATCCTTATAGATCAGCACTATGGCAGTAGTTTAGAAAGGATGAGAGTGGGTTTACATCCACTTTAAGGCAATATCTACTATACATGTGCAGACTGGAATATTTTGTTTTGTTTTTTCGTTTTCGTCCGGAAAATACATTTATTTAGTTACTCCCAAAAATCGTTTTGATTTATTTCGTTTTCGTCTGGAAAGTTTTTGTTCGAAAACGACGATTTTCGACGACTTTGTCGAATTAAACGACGGAAATTCGACAAAGCATCGAAAAATCGTCGTTCTGAAGACAGGGAATGTATCTATTCACTGTATTCAGAATGACGATTTTCGATGACTTTGTGAAATTGAACGACGGAAATTCGACAAAGCATCGAAAATCGTCGGATCTGAACGAAAACGAAAATAAAGCATTTTTTATGTTGGATCTTTCGGTTTTCGTTTCTTGCGCTTTCGTTTTCGTTTGTTAAAACGATAACGAAAATACCAGATTTTCGGACGAAAATGCATTCTAACGAAAACGAATGCACATGTCTAATATCTACAGTAAATTCTAAAAGAACATTAGTCAAAGGGAAAGTCAGAGGAAGAATGGACAACTATACTGAAAATAATAATAAAAAGTTAAAGTAGTAAAAGTAATAGAAAGTGCTGTTACTTATTTAACCAGTAAAAAAATCCTACTCAGTAACATCCAAGGACATTACCTTGTGAAGCCTTGATACCAAACACATGCTGTCATTTCATCCATAGAACATTCTCTTTTTAACTGTGGCAGGACCACTGAAGGTATGAAAATGACACATTCTATATCAGAAAAAGATTGCATTTGCTGTGTAATGAGACTTGACAGCTGTGTTTTGTACTAATGATTCCTGATAAATGTACATTATACTAACAAGCATCTTGTGCTCACCTAAGACTTTTCAAACAATCTCACAAGTACAACTAGTACATTGGTGAACTTTTCAGCAGACTCACCTTAAGAGGCATTCTTTTTTTCTTCAGACACAATGAAGTATAAAAATAAATTGATGATTCATAAGGCTGCCCCTCTCGGTATTCAAAAGGGAAATGGAAGATGAGCTGTGAGATATCGAAATGATGGCGTTTGACGTACAACATCCTTCTCCCATCTTTATTAGGCCATCTATTTCTTTGGGTCTCTGGTAAAGAAGCATTTGTCCATCACATTCTAATCTGCCTTTGACGTTTCAAAGACTACACAATGCGATCAAAAGTAAACACGCCGCCTTTTAGTAGTAGCTCTACGCCGTCAAAACAAAATAAGTTTGCTGGCTCGTACCAGCAGTTTCAATACGCAATTCTTAAGTTAGTTGTAAGTCATATAGGAAGCAATTATGTTCACGCGAATGTACTGTAATATACATTTTAAGAGACCCTGTCACATAAAATCTGGATTCAAGCACATACTTGTATAAAAGAGATTAAATACTTACCTCTCTTGCCATTCATGCAGTTAAATGCTCCCTTGTAGAGAACTGGTCCTTCAAAACTAAATGAGAAACAAATGATTCTGGGAGTGTTGATATTCATTGTTCCCTACAGCTTTCATGAGTGCCTCCTTCTAACCTTCACACCACTAATCAATTCTGCAGTGGAGGTCAGTAGAAGGAACCAGAATAAGCTGTGGGGGACCATGGCGAAACACATTCTCAGAGGTGTCAGTGTCGGGCTTCAAAGGTAAGCATTTAGGGGTCAATTTACAAAGAGTGATGCCGCGCACTCACGATCATTTTTCGGGTTGTAAAAAACAAAGTTTTTCAGGCTCTAGAAAAAACTACGTTTTTTTCAACTAGATCATTAAAATGGCCTTGCTTACAGACGATCGTTAAAAAAAATGCTCTAGCAAAGCTCGGTGACGTACAACACGTACGACGGCACTATAAAGGGGAAGTTCCATTCGGATGACGCCACCCTTTGGGCTGCTTTAGCTGATTTTGTGTTAGAAAAAGACGATTCACGCTTTTCTGTCTGTTACAGCGTGATGAATGTGCTTACTCCATTACGAATGGTAGTTTTACCAGAACGAGTGCTCCCGTCTCATAACTCGCTCTGAAGCCCACACACGATCATTTTAAATGACATTTTTAAAAAACTTTGTTTTTTACAACCCGAAAAATGATCGTGTGTACGAGGCATCAGGCGGTTTGAATTTCGGTCAGTTCAGCAGGAACCGGCCGAGAATCTAACCATGCCTGGACAGGCTGAACGTCTAAGTTCAGCACTCTTTTGACTTGACGATGAAGGAACAACAACCCGAAAAATGATCGTGTGTACGCGGCATAAGGCTGGTCTAAACTGCTCAGCAATAGTCGACTAGACTTTTACTGGGGCTCTTCCATGGACACTTCAATTTGGACTGGCTGAAGCAACAATGAACCTGGCCACTGACATGCCCCCTCTCTCCCTTTCAAGTTGTGTCTGCATGTTAAAGCATAGAGTGGTCAATAATGACCCCCCCCCCCCCCACAACAACACACAGACCTGCTCCATTTCCCAATCTCTGAAGGCAAATGACCTGGTAGGCAGAGGTGTAGTGCTGCAGGTTTTGCACAGTGGCGGCAGCTCTTTAGATTAGTGAGTGTGGGACCCTCATAGAGATCTGTACAATATACTTGTCTTCTAAGGGCTGACTACAATTCTGCTTTATTCTATATATCATCATTTATGAATTTTAAACTCTTTACAAATACATGTCTATTTTTTGTCAGCAGATTCTATTAGGGACAAATGCATCTGATTCAGAAAGTCAAAATGTTTTTGTGATATTTATAGGGAGAATATAATTAGCGTAAAATAGATTTAAATTATAGGCATTAAATATTAAACATTTGTCTGCATTCCCCGGCAAAGTTTTTTTGTTAATGGAATTAAACCTTCCAAACTCCAGTAGCGTCATCACAGCCTATTTATAGCCTGTTCTCTGGGCAGGGAAGTGCCTTTTCATGTTCATATCAAAGCTGACTTTCTCTTTGCAGAAAACTTGTAATCTTAAATGAAAGTAATCCATTACTTGCTGAACAGAGCAGTCACAACAGAGAACATGTCAGAAACAATGCAATGAAGTGTGAGTGTACATATACCCGAAGGATGGGTAAGAATATATAGTGTTGATGCAAATAGGTGGTTGAATGTTTGTTTGTGGCAGATACTGTAACACATCTCTCTTTTATAATGAAACTCGTACGGAGTTGTGTTTATCCAAGAGACTGCAGTAAGTGCTGTCTGCTATTCTAATGTTCTAATATAAGATAAGAAATATAGTTCTCATCTTTGGCACTTAAAGGAGTTGTAAAGGAAAAAAAAAATTCACCTTAATGCAATCTATGCATTAAGGTGAAAAAACATCTGATGATGCCGGCCCCCCCGAGCCCCTGTTTTATTTAACTGACCCTTCGAAAGTCCCGCGCTCGGCCCCAAGATCCACTTCGCCGTTCAGCCTGGCCGCTGATTGGCTAGAGCTGATGGATTGAGAGCAGCGCAGCTTGGCTGGCGCTGCTGTCAATCACATCCAGTGACGTGGCGTGCCGAGGGGCGGGGTCGAGTGATACTGTGAGCGACTATGGCCGCTCGCTGTATCACAGGAGTGCTTCCGCAAGGACTCATCACCATGCAAGCTCTCTCGCATGAATGTGATGAGTTCTTGCGGGGAGGACCAGAGACAGCAACGAGGGACTCCAGAAGACGTGGATCGGGGCCACTCTGTGCAAAACGAACTGCACAGTGGAGGTAAGTATAACATGTTTGTTATTTTAAAGAAATATTTTTTTTCTTTATTGACCCTTTAACCACTTAGGGGAAGTAAACCCCCGATAGGTGTTACTTCCTGTTTGTTTCCCTGCAAAGATAAAGCATGATGGACTACTATGCACCGCATTTACAACCACTTTAAGGACACTTCCTGACCAGGCCATTTTTTATGATTCGGCACTGTGTGGCTTTTGTGCAGTCGTGGAACATTGTACTGAAACAAAATTGATGTCCTTTTTTTTCCAACAGATAGAGCTTTCTTTTTGTGGTATTTGATCACCTCTGCGGTTTTAATTTTTTTGCGCTATAAACAAAAAAAGAGCAACAATTTTGAAAAAAACATTTTTTTTGCTATAAGTATCCCCAAAACACAACTAAAAAAAAAAAACGAATTTCTTCATCAGTTTAGTCCAATGTGTATTCTTCTACATATATTTGCTAAAAAAAAAAAAAAGTTATAGCATCTACAAAATAGGAAATAGATTTATGGCATTTTTATTATTTATTATTTTTTTTAATAGTAATGTCGATCAGTGATTTTAGTGGGACTGCGACAACTAACTGACATTTTTGACACTTTTTTAGGAACCAGTGACATTATTACAGTAATTCTTGCTAAAAATATGCACTAATTCTACTAATGACACTGGCAGGGAAGGAGTTAACATCAGGGGCGCTCAAAGGGTTAAATGTGTTCCATCACTGTGTGTTCTAACTGTATGGGGGACTGTGTGACTGGGTAAACACACAGATCAATCTTCTTGCTTAGCAGAAAGTGTCATGCTGGTACTGTTGTGAGCCCACAGGCAAGCAGGTGACACGGGACCCACCAGGGTGTGGAATCTAAGGATCATCCGGTATTCTGCCAGGAACCCCCTCACAAGGGTTTGGGCTTAGCTGCGTGCTGACCCCAGGTCACGACCCCTAGGTTCGCCCTGCTCACGAGGAGAGTACCAGAAGACACAGATGGATGGATGGATGAAGCAAAAGGAGAGCCAGATCAGGGCGGGCAGCAGACAACGTAATCAGGAGAACTAGCCGATTCGGTACAGAAGAGATTAGTCAGGTAAGCAGGTTACAGGAGGGGTGCTCAGAAACAAGTGTTGCTCAAGCAACCAGAAGCTGCTCTGAGTGGAATTTAAATAGAGAGGCACATGAGGGGCTGGACAGGAAGTAGCAGGAAGGAGGGATATATTAAGCAACAGGTGAAGATGGCGACACCCATAGCTGAGTGCAGCCAGAGCTGAACATAAGCTTGTGGAAGAACATGTGCCAGCCGACCTACAGCAGTAAAGGTAAGACACAGATCATCTCTGCAGCTGATCTGTGACAGAAAGACAGGGTCTGTGTGATCTTACCTGTCAGAATGGAGATATTCCTTGTTTACACATGATCACAATGATCGTGGGTGGCCGGCAGACATCGAGTCCGCTTGAATAGCTGACTGTCTCCCCCACTGGCTAATGGGAGCGCACCTTCAAGAGCTAGATCCCACGCCGACGTACACCTACGGCAATTTGTTGGATCGTGCCACCTTGCCGCAGTATAATGATGGCGGCTGGTTGGCAAACGGTTAATATTGGTGGTGCACCGATACTGTTTATGTGTGTGTGTGTGTGTGTGTGTGTATGTATGTATGGGGAATTTGTGTCAGTTTAGCCCGAGCATTTGCGAGGTTGAATGAAAAGACCTGGCTTGCAAGCTACATTCCAATTCATTTCAAAGGTGTTCTGTAGGATTAATGTTCGGGCTCTGCACAGTTTATTAAAGTTCATCCAAACTAAAAGGATAATATGTTGGTACAATGGCACGCGCCCGCCGCATACTCTCTGAGCGTACTCAGACTTCCGCCGAGGGCCCGCTATCGTGTAGTGGCAGAATGGGGTGATGCCTATGTAAACAACGCATTTCTCTGTTCTACCTAGCAACATGACAGGGATCTAGTGCTCCCTGTCATCGGAGCAGTGACCTCTGTCATGTTGTAGCGAACCCATCCCCCCTACAGTTAGAACACAGTGAGGGAACACACTTGATCGCCCCTAGTGTTTAACCCTTTCCCTGCCCGTGTAATTTACACAGTAATCAGTGCATTTTTATAGCACTGATCACTGTATAAATGACAATGGTCCCAAAATAGTGTCCGATGTGTCCGCCGCAATGTTGCAGTCATGATAAAAATCGCAGCTCGCCGCCATTAGTAATAAAACATTTTTTTTATAAAAATGCCATAAATCTATTCCCAATTTGGTAGACGCAAAAAATTGCAGTATGTGCAAACCAATCAATATACACTTACTGGGATTTTTTTTACCAAAAATATGTAAAAGAATACATATCGGTCTAAACTGAAAATAAAAATAAAAATGTGTTTTTTTTATGTATTTTTGGGGATATTTATTATAGCAAAAAGTAAAAATTATTGCTTTTTTTCAAAATTGTTTCTCTGTTTTTGTTTATAGCTCAAAAAATAAAAACCATGATCAAATACCACAAAAAAAACTCTATTTGTGGTAAAAAAAAAAAAAGGGCGTCAATTTTGTTTGGGTACCACGTTGCATAACTTGCGCAATTGTCAGTTAAAGCAACGCAGTGCCGTATTGCAAAAAGTGCTCTGGTCAGGAAGGGGGTAAATCCTCCTGGGGCTGAAGTGGTTAAAATAACAAACAGTATACTTACCTGTTCAGTGCAATAGTTTTGCGGTGAGCTAAGCTGATAAGAGAATAACTTCAGAGGTTCTGCTGTGAACTTTTATTAATGAATTGTTCAATAGTTCCTATACCTACAAGGGTCAGTGGGGACTTATTTTAACTCATTTACTGCTGTTTAAAGCGGGGTCCCGGGCATAAATGTTTTATTTTATTTTTGCAATCTCAATTACAATATTATGAATATTCATTAAAACATATTAATAAAGCACAATCGGTACATAAACAGTTGCAAAAACTTACCTGATATCATCTCAGTGATCTTGTGGTGGTTTCCATCATAGCTGTGAGCATTATGAAACCCAGTTCATGTTTCTTTCCGGATTTACCGAGAGTGGTTCATGCTGGTGTTTTTAGGCACAGTAATGCCCAGAAATTGAGTGTTATCATTTCCCAGGAGGCAAAGGGGTCTTAGGGCAGGAAGTTCTACCACCTAGGACTAGGAACTTAGGCAGATTACGAAATCTGCCTAGTAACAGCCATATAGAAGTGAATAATAATAAAAAAGAATTAAGATTTTTACATTAAAGGCAAGCTGTTAATAAAAATGTTGGCCCAGATTCACAGAGCGATTACGCCTGCGCAACAGGAGATGCGCGTGCGTAAGTCAAAATGTGCGCGTGCGTTTCGATGCACGGCATCCCCAGAACGAGATACGCAAAAAATCTACTTTTTTTTGTCCCGCGTAATTTCGTTAGACTGGCGCATCCGTCCGCGCAAAAGTGCGCTAGACAGACCATTGATTTGCTAGTCAAATATGCTAATGAGGGACTTACGGGGATCCACAAAAGAACGTTGGGGCAGCGCAGGCGACGCAGTGTGCGCAACAGCAAAATGTCCTGTCTAAAATTAGACCATATAAAAGCTGGTCTAAAAAGAGAAAAAAAGTCTACTTGTTAGATAAAGCAACACTGTTAGTGAGGAGCTCAGCAGTCACACGTGTTGCACAACAATCTGTATGCCAACATGCCAGGGGCATCGTCGCACATAGCTATACTACTGACTTTAGATGAACAAAGAAGGATGAGGGCACGGAGGATGGCACGGAGGATGGCACGGGAGAGGATATACCGCACCCGCATAGACCTGTTTGGCATGAGTGATTCTGAGGTGTTTCGCATCTTCAGATTCACCCCTCATGTCATCCTGGAATTAGCCACAAGCCTGCAGGAGGACATCACCAGCCCAACACACCGCTCACATGCAGTGCAGCCACTGGTCAAGGTCATGGCAACACTCCATGTCCTTGCCAGTGGCTCTTTTCAAAGAACAAGTGGAGTGGTGGCTGGGATGTCACAATCCTCCATGAGCAGATGTGTGCACCAGGTTGTCCCTGCAATCCTCAGACGCATGGCCAACCAAATCATCAAACCCACCACTGAGGACCTGCGGCTGAAGGCAATGACAGATTTCTACAGAATTGCCAGATTCCCACGCACTGTGGGGGCCATTGATTGCACACATGTGGCACTCCAGCCCCCCCAGGAGACAGAGCACATGTACCGCAATCGGAAGCATTGGCATTCCATCAATGTACAGGTGATAGTCGATGCCCAAGGCCTCATATGGCACGTCCGTGCCAAACACCCAGGGTCCAGCCATGACAGCTACATATACAATCAATGCCACATCCGAATGGAATTCGAACAGAACGTGTATGGGGACACCTGGCTGGTTGGTGAGTGACATGGGAGTCAGGCATGACTATCCCCTCCCATGATGCACACATCACAAGTGGCACATGCATGACTAACATCCTCCTGTCTTTTCCCTTACAGGTGACTCTGCATATCCACTGGGACCCCATCTCATGACTCCTATCCGGAACCCAATCTCCAGGAGAGGAAAGATACAATCAAGCACATGCCCAAACACGAGCAGTGGTGGAGTGCACCTTTGGCCTACTAAAGTCACGTTTCCGATGCCTGGATAAGTCTGGGGGTACCCTCTTGTATTCCCCAAACTTTGTGTGCCAGATCATCGGTGCATGTTGCATGCTGCACAACTTCGCAGTAAGAAAGGGCCTGCAGATTGCCCTACGTGATGACCTGACCCCTGGACCAGACAATCCCCCCCTAACCGAGGCTACCCCGTCTTCTGAGGGAAGAGCAACCAGGAGACAACTCACATTGGGCATCTTTGCACGTTAAACACACACATTAATCATGGCACAATGAGAATGCATGCATGCACACCACTGTGGTCCCTAGCACACACACCCCACATCCACATCAAATTGGATTGGCACCAGTCCACCATGCTGGACTTGTGAGCAGCAATGCCACGCCAAGGCTCCAATTATGTCACTGTACATTCATACACCATTCACACGGACCTGGGGATCACTTCTCCCTGGTCCTGGGGAACCCTACTCCACCAAAATTGAGGGTGACACCCCTTTTCCGGCAGGAATGTCACCCCCACATTCAAACAGCATTCACAACCCAAAAAAAATTACCTGCAAAAGCAAAAAATTTCCAGCAAAAAAAAAAAAAAAGGGGAAAGAACAAATTATTGCCCTTTGAGTGAGCCACGCCTGGGGTGCCCCCGGCCACAGCCCTGGCTTCTCAGGGGAGACTCATGGGGGAGGGGTAAAACCGGGGAAGGAGGAGCAGCCCCTGATCTCTGCCCACCTGGCGGCCTGCCCTCCAAGGCCACGGCTATTCTGTCCAGGGCAGCACCAAGTGTTGCCGTGTTGGCCTGGATAGCCTGGGTAAGGGCCCTCACATCCTGCCCAACGCCTGCTGATGTCGTCTGCAGTTCGTTTTAAGCAGGTTGTGAAAGGCAGGGAGTGGGAGTCCAGGTTCCCCAGCGTATCCTTGATGGAGGACAGGCTCTCCTCCATCAGCACCAATGTCTGGCTGACGTGTCCCAGATGGCGGGTCTGGAGGAACTGGTCCCTTCTCAGAGTGGCGGGCAGGAGATCGGCCACCCCCTGGTGTTCTGGGATGAAATCCTGCCTCCAGCTGATGCTTGTGGCCGGGGAGAAGGGGAGGCCCTTGTGAGGGGAGCCATGTTGGGGGAGGAGGGGGGCTCCCCCTTAGGGAGGGCTGCCTGCTGCCAGCCAGAGGGGAAGAGTCCTCAAAAACCAAACGTCCAGTGCCTGACATGGACTCCTCCTCCTCATGATTCTCCTCCTCCTCTTCAACCTCCTCCGCGGACTCCGGCCTTGTTGGGGGGGCCTCATTAGGCTGCTGTCCTGGGGATGGTGCGGTCAGGCCAGATGGCCCTGCACCCTCCTGCACATCTGTGGATGACACAAAACATTCACAGGTTGGAGGATCCACACACTTGCCACATATTCCCTTTCACCCCCTCCCCCACACATGCTACACACCTGATATAAAAAAAAATACTTACCTGGCACCACGGGCTCCGGACTTGAGTCAAAGCCGGGCAGGCCCTCAACTTCATGCCGATGAAAGGTCAGGGCCACCGCACGCTCCTCCGCTGTCAGCCTAATACGGCATGGTGGGCCCCCTCCTGTGCCCCTGGCATGGGCATGCATTATGGCCAGCTTCTGTTTGACCAGACGCCGGAGGTCATTGATTTTTTTGTCAATCCCAGACCGGGTCCGTGTCTCCCCTGCCCCGTTGAATTGACCTGCTCAGTGATCATATCCAAAATCTCCCTCCTCCTGGCCGGGGTGGTGTTGGCACTGTCTGGGCCGTGGAGGAAACGCCCATACTCGCTAATGGCCCGGGCAAGAATTTGTTTTTCCCCAACTGTAAAATTGAGCTTTCTCTTTCTCTCTGTCATACTTCCCAAAAAACTCACTCCCAGTCAACAAAATTCACTCACAAAAACAAGCACAACCAATCAAGCAAGAACACACACAAAGAGAAAACTACTCAGCAAGAAACAGTCACAAAAAAACAAAACAAAAAAACAGCAGGAAAACAAACGAACAGAAATATATCAATCAAACAAACAGTCTCTCAAACACTTATCAAAAAACACTTTCAAAGATCTACTAACAAACACTTGATCACACAGAACACTAATCTGACAACTACAAAACACACCGCAACGAACCACAGGACAAAAGCACTAGGTTAAATGGGAAGGGACAAAGGGATGTACTTTTGCAATGCAAGTGCGTTTGTGTGTGTCTATTTATGCTGTTTGCGTAGTTCACAACGTTGCCCTAGTCCATTTCCTATTTCACTGATTGCGCCGCTCCCGAGTTGTGAGCATGCGCACAGCGGAGCTGACCATGGTCTCCTTCAAGCGCGCATGCGCGAGCCGGCCGGCCCTTCATTTGCATGGGGTCACGGCTCATTTCAATTTAACACGCCCACGTCCTTCCCAATTTGTATTACTCCTCCTTACGCCTCGGAAAAAACGTTACGCATGCGCAATTTCCTGCGCGAAAGCTACGAGAATAGGGGGATTACGCGGCAAAATAGCGCAAGTCTAACGTAAAGGCGGTGCGCTACGCCGGTCCAATAATGCGCAGATGTACCTGAATCTGGGCCATTGTTTTTAGGGTGGAACTCCGCTTTAAGATTATACTTTAAAGGAGGGAAAGAAACAGCGACCTATTTTGAGACTTTTGTTTAACCGCTTAACGCCCGCCGCACGACTATGTACATCCACAGAATGGCACGTACAGGCAGATGGGCGTACATGTTAATCCCTGCCTTCTAGCGGGTCGGGGGACCGATCGGGACCCCCTCCGCTGCGTGCGGTGGAATACTTACCTTAGGGAGCGATTCGTGCTGAGGAGGCGGCTGCTCCATTCTGTCCGCCCCCTCGTGATCGCTCCCAGCCAATCCAGAAACCCCCCACCATGTCACTTCCTCTTCCTGTATAATGTAAACACAGGCAGAGGAAGTGATGTGAGCTCTCCTCTTGGCGGTATTTTCAAACCGCCGAGAGGAGAGAAGACTCACAGTAAGTCGCACCAACACTACACTGACACCACACACATTTAACCCCTTCCGATCACCCCCCCAGCCCCCTGTCACACTGTCACTGATTGCAGTGATCATATATTTACTGATCACTGCATTTAGTGTCAGTGTGACAGTGTGACAGGCAGTTAGTGTTAGGTCCAGGGTAGCCCCGTACCACCCCTAATAGTTTTAACCTCTTGATCACCACCCTAGTTAACCCTTTCACCCCCTATTGCCAGCGTCACTAAGCGATCATTTTTCTGATCGCTGTATTAGTGTCGCTGTTGCCGCTAGGTAGCTAATTTTTTTTTATTGCGATTTTTTTTTTTACTAAAGACATGTGGCTGAATACATTTTGGCCTAAATGTTTGACTAAAATTTAGTTTATTCAATTTTTCTTATAACAAAAAGTAAAAAATATTGTTTTTTTTTTTCAAAAATGTCACTCTATTTTTGTTTATAGCGCATAAATTAAAAATCGCAGAGGCAATCAAATACCATCAAATAAAAAGCTCTATTTGTAGGAAGAAAAGGACGCAAATTTTGTTTGGGAGCCACGTCGCACGACCGCGCAATTGTCTGTTAAAGCGACGCAGTGCCGAATTGTAAAAACGCCTCTGGGCATTTAGCAGCATATTGGTCCGGGGCTTAAGTGGTTAAGAAATTGGCTAATTTGCCCATTAGCCTATTTTGGTTTATTCGGGTAATTTTTACTGAAAAACTTTCCATTCGTTTTAGAAGATGATATAAAATTCTTACTAATTTATGTTTCAGTATAATCATAAACTGTCTAAAGGAGTCATCAAACCCTCTAACCTCATCAGTACATAGCACAGTAAAGCCTTGTTAGAACCTTTGATTGTAAAATTTGTTTGGAAAGCTGAACAACTTGACCATGAGAAAATAGCAAAACATTTTTTTTGTGCCTGACGTTCTTTATGAATTTAAATAATGAAACGTTAATGACAAGCTTCACTTATTCTGTTTTGAAGCCCAAAGAAGAAAATGTTTTGCTTTGCTCCAATAAAAGCAATTCAGGTTAAGAAATATGACTAATACTCTCCTTTGTTCTCCTGTGTACTGGTATTTAACACTGAGGCAGAAGAGGATCTAATCGCTGTTTCAGATTCCTAACAAAGATAATAGGGACGATGTTTCTATAGACAAAGCACAGAACAGATCTTTGAATAGCTTCTGAAAGAACAAATTCATTTATTAAAAGAAATAGGATATAGAGTACATCTTTCTAAGGCAGTCTTCTCAACCTTTTTACACCAGAAGAACCTTCAAAACAATTTTCAGACCTCATTCAACCCCTGCTAAAAGTTTACTGTACAATAGCATTAGCAAGACATGCTAATAAATAAATGTGTTAATTAGATGCTATAAATGATAAAATAATTTGCACTAATAACCAAATCACAATGACCAGAAAAGAAACACAAACACCCTCTTATACATAGACAGTCAGTAGATAAATACCTCCTTACATTATCTATAGTAAAGGAGGTGCACTCTTGCATCTATGTTTAGTGAAAGCAAGAATGACTCGTACATTGAAGGTCAATGGAAAGAATGCATAATTTAATTAGGATTTAGTGGGAAGGATGCCCCTTACAGTGGTAGTCACATTGCTACTCATACAGAGAGATAACACGATAATTGCCAACATCTTGCTGTCTATGTCAACTGGTGTTGGCCCTGGGACTATACAGGCATCAATAGCAGGGAGGTCAATCATCAACTGATCAAGTAACCCCTAGCAACCTTTGGAGGAACCCAATGGTTCCACTGAATTCTAGTGAAAAACTACTCTAAGGACTTGATTAAACATCAGTCATTATTTATTAAAACTTTTCTGCTTTATGAAATGACTACGTCATGTATGTGTGAAGGCTGGCCGTAGGAGTCTTAGGGCTAGTTATCCCACCTCCTCTCTCGTCTCCTGCGTTGGTGGGGTTTTATGGGTGCCAACGCACGTCACTTCCGGTTTCCGATGGCATCAGCTGCAGGAGTCTCGTGGCATTTCTGTGTTATACAGGGGGGGGGGGGTTCTGCCAGGCTTCATGGTGGGGGGGGCCCTTGCCACCCACCCTTTGTGCTCTCCTGAGGATTCGCCTATCGCTCATCTGTCCAGCCACACTTCGGAACCCATGCTGGCAGCAGACAAGGGGTTGCCCACTCTCCACGTTTTTCCGGTGCTCAGCCGGCAGTTTGCGGGGAGCGTCGGGGGGGTGGCGCCCATTCTCCTTCTCCTCCCGGGCTTACACTGCCATCATTTTCAGGTTTGCCCGCTCGTCCACCCACGCCTCCTCCCAGGCTCACGCTGAGGGGGGCTCCGATCCCATCCACCCGAGGGCTTCCAGGCGCATGCTGGTATCGGGAGGGGGGCGACCACACACCCGCTACTCCTCCTCCCGGGCTCACGCTCAGAGGGGGGGCATCCACTCGCTCAGGTATTGTGGGGGGCCATCCCGCATGGGGGTTTAGGGGGTCGCGCTACCCGTTATCGAGCAACTCTCGCGGGGGTTCTGAGCGTGGTAGTACTCCATCGCTCAGGAGCTGGTCCTTGCTTTTCTCTGCAGAGCGGTGAGTCAACACAGGGGTTTCCTTTTCCGGCTACAGCAGGGTAGGCGGTATGCGTCAGTTGGTTTATATTCCATCGTAGCTACTCCCACGTACCAGCATGGTGCATGTTCTGGGCTTTATTCTTAGCACAGTGTCATGCGGGCCATACTAGGCTCACAACGGCCTCTACGGTTTCAGGACAGGATGGATGGTTTCAGGAAACTCACTTGGTCAGGGACGGAGTGTCAGAACACCCCCAGCTCCTGCATTTCTGTGTGTAAGTGCAGCATCTTCTCAGTTCACTGGTCTTGTCAATCCTTCGGTTCAATATGTCTAACCAAGCATGTTTCTTGTCAGGGGTTGTGTTGGAAGCTCTCATCCCCGGGCTTCAGGCAGCCCCTGGCAGGGGTATTTGTCACAATCTCGTAGTCTGTTCTAGGTAGTATCTTGACGTCAGCAGGCAGTCATGCTTTCTTTGTCGTCAAGTTACTAGGGGCAGTAGTTTCCCGGGGGCGCTTGGTCCGGTTCTTCTCCTTCGTTCCAAGAGGGTGGGACGGCCCAGCGGGGTGTCCAGTGGCTAGTTTTAACATTGTTACGTTTGGCTGTCTCTTTCCTGCAGGGATAGTTCGTCAGGGTACTCGTCCATGAAGTCATTGCTTCATCACTTCCACAGTTGGGGAGGGATTTGGCTTCCATCAGTTTTCACTGATGCTTGAAGCTTTCATCTGTCTTGCCCACTGTCAGAGCAGGTTAGCAGCATTGGTGTCAGTTTCACTGTTGGGTTACCCTTGGGTTTAGGCAGGCCTGACTTTGACTCAAACGTCCTTTGTCGTCCCACTATGGCAGGTCCGGGCGATATCATCTTTGGTGCTATTCTCTGGTTTATTTGGTTGCCTCGGAAGGAGCTGCTACTAATTCAGGCCAGAAGCATTAATTATTAGTATATTTTTTGTTTAATAGTCTATTGTTGCCCATACACCCTTCTGGGTTTACATATTGTATGTATATATTTAAAGACTGGCGCCAAAGTATTTCTGTCCCCTTGTTGTCCTCTCACAAGAACTAGACCAGTTAGTTTGGTCTGTGACACAGTGTGTGTGTGTGTGTAGCAGTCACCTTGCTGTATGTTATTAGGTGAACCTGTTTATTGCAATTACATTTATATGCAGCTCTTGTTGATCTAGTTAAAGTGATTCTAAAGGCAGAAGTTTTTTTTTATCTCAATGCATTCTATGCATTAAGATAAAAACACTTCAGTACTTTTGAACTTCACCCTCTCAGCCCCTCAGCCAACATGCACCATCTGGAATTTTGTATAATTCAGGTAAGTGGGGATTATGCCACATAGGAGCATTGGGTGACTTATCCAACGGGGCACCTCCCATTTTATTGTTACAGATATTAAAATGTATATAGGAAAGTTTGAGAAAATCCGCCCCAATCGGTGGGTATGGGCCGTTCCTGTATAAGACATTAATCAGTGCCTCGTAAGAGTGCACCGTGGCAGCCTGAGTAGCAACTGAAGCGATCTCTAGATTTGGAAAGAACCACCAATGGATATGTGTTAGCTGAGATGGCAAATAGTAACACTGGAGATTTGGTAAGGCCAAACCACCCATCTGAACTGGTAAGTGCAGTGTCTCCAATGAAATCTTATGTGGCTTAGAGCCCCAGAGAAATGATGAGATTAGCTTTTTTATTTCCGTGAATATTTTTGGGGGAATATAGATCGGGGCTTGCCAGAAAATATATAGAAATCTGTGAAGATATATCATTTTAAATATGTTGATTTGGCCTAGGAAATTAAGAGGTAGCTTTGACCAACTCTGGAGAGTATTTTGCAGACGTAGTGAGTGAGTGAGTGAGTGAGTGAGTGAGTGAGTGAGTGAGTGAAAAACCTATATAGCGCAGCACATGCGAACTGAATCACCCCTGGGCGCTCGTTGTCCATTTCTCCTTTGTCATCAAAAGAGATGGGTTTTGATCTTTCTTCTAAAGGCCAAGTGGTTCTCCTCCAACCGAATGCTGGTTGGTAAAGCGTTCCATAGTCTGGGGCCTTGGACCACAGACCTTCTTTCTTCTTTGGACTTGAAACTGGCTTTGGGTATCTGGAGTAGATTTTGGTTGGTGGATCGCTGAATGCGATTGGGGTTGTGAGCTTTCAGTTTTTCGCATAGATATAGGGGGGCTTTTCCTTGAATACACTTATGCATTAGGCAGAGTGCTTTAAAAGCAATTCTGTCTTTTACTGGCAAGTGGCAACCAGTGAAGGGATCTCAGAGAAGATGAGATTGATTCCCAGGGTTTTATCCCAGTCACAAGTCTGGCGGTCGTATTTTGAACGGCTTGCAGACGAGTAATTTGGTACTTTGGGAGTCCAAGATAGAGGGCATTTGCATAGTCAAGTCTGGAGTTAACAATTGTTCCCACCACAACTGCTATGTCTTCTTTAGGAATAAAAGGAATAAGTCACGGCTGGTGTGAAACAGGAGAAGTTCTGTTTTCGAGCTGTTGAGTTTAAGATAACTCTATGTCATCCAATTTTCTATCAAAGAGAGGCATTTCTCTAGACAGAGATGATGATCCTTTTTGCTGCAGATGCGAAAATACTTTTCCAAAAAAGAGGAGAACCAAGATAGATCACCTTCCGCGACTCTGGCTACTTCAGCTAGCCGAGTTAGTAATAGTTTGTGGTCTACCGTGACGAAAGCTGCGCTTAGGTCCAACAGTACCAGAAGACAAGATTCTCCTTCGTCTGCGGCCTCAAGAGCGTCATCCCATATTTTGAGCAGTGCTGTTTCTGTCCCGTGTCCGGGTCGGAAACCCGATTGAAATGGATTGAGCAATTTATGGGTGTCTAAATGCTGTTGTAACTGTTTTACCACTACTTTCTCCATTACCTTGGAGAGGGCATTTATGCCTGTTATAGGACAACGGTGTTTTAGGTTTGATTATGCCTTGTTTTAAGCAGGTGGGCACTAAACCTTCCTTGAATGATTGGTTTATAAGCTGCATGATCGGCGGTGCCATGATATCGGCGCATTCCTTCAGCAGTTTGGTGGGGATGATATCATTCGGTGCTGTGCTATTTCATAGGGAATCGATGATGTTTTTGTGGCCTCTAAGGAGATGGGTTTTAAAGTGAACTTTGTTGATTGCGGCGACTTTATGTGGGTATTGGGCGTATGATTGAGGGGGTGGGGGTTAATGGGAGTTCTCTTTTGCTGAATGCTTTCATGGATTTCCTTGATTTTGTTAACAAAATAATCCGATAATTCATTGCAAAATTCTTGGGTATCAGAATTGGGAGCTTCAAGACAGACTGGTTTTATGGTCTGGGTGACTAAATTAAAGAGTTCGTTGGGACTTTTGAGGGCATTAGTAATGATATTGGAGAAATAATTTTTTTTGGCTTTAAAGATTTTTTTGTGGTATTTTTTTGTTATTTCCTTATAGATGGTATGGTTTTCCTCTGAAGAGCTTCTTTTCCAGGCTGCTTCCGCTCTTCCGCATTCTTGCTTTAGCAACGGCAGCTGGTCGTTAAACCAGCTGGGGTTGTTTTTCCGGATGCAGGTTTTGCGTTTGGGCGCTATTAAGTCGGCTGACTGCCGTAAAGCTATGTTTATGGCATCCAGTGTTTCTGTGGCTTGCTGTAGTTGGATTGGTTTTGTTTTGTTTCCTAAAGTAGTTTTGAAGAGTTCCGAGTGGAGCTTCTTCTGCGATCTAGTCCAGTGTGTTGTCACTGGTTTTAACATTTTTGTTAAGGGGCATTTATGGTAATTGTGAATTTAATTGCATGGTGGTCTGTCCATGGCAATGGTTAATTTTCAGAATGTTTATTTCCAGATCTTGTCTGAAAATAAGATCGAGCGTATGACCTGAAGTATGTGTGGGCCCACATACTAGTTGCTGCAGCCCTAATCCTTCCAAGTGGCCGATGCAGGCGTCGGCAACGGGATCCTGTGAGGAGTTGGCCCAAAGGTTCAGATCCCCGAGCAGCAAAAGGTGTTTGCAGTTTAGGGTGTAAGTGGAGATGAACTCTGTCAAATGTGAGAGAAGCTGCCATTTTGGACCCGGTGGTCTATAGCAGAGTAGGATATGGACGGTCTCCTGGGGATTTGTTTGTAGTTGCAGAGTGAGGGTTTCCATGAATGGAAGTGAGTCTTGTGGATCACTGCCAGGCCTCCTCCTCTTTGCCCCACTCTGTTTTCTGTTATAATGCGATTAATTTTCTGGAACCAGTTCATCTAGAATGGTGTTACAGTCGGCTGTGAGCCAGCTTTCTGTGATAAATAGGCAGTCTAAATGCATTGTAGGATGAAATCATGGATTTCTTGTCTGTGTTTTACTGCCGATCTTGTATTGACCAAAGTGCATAATATGTGCTTAGGTTGAGGTGAATGCTTGTAATTTTTAACTGTCGATCAATGATCGATTCCTAACAGTTCTAGTTTCTTAGAGCTTTTTTGGTGACAACTGACAATATTGAGGCGAATGGTTTTAATTCCCAGATGGCTTCTGTAGAGTATCTCTGATTACTCATGATCGCAGAAAAACGCAGGGAAGTGAAGTTGATTGGGTTTTTTTTTTTATGTTGGATGGGAAGGAAGATTCTCCAGTGGGCCAACCACTCATCGGTCTTCCCTCCCCGATTGGTCCAGAGGAAGGCGAAAAAAAAACATGTGTGTGAGCCAATATGCACCGACCAGAGAAAAAATTCCTTCCTGACCCCCCGGAGGGCGATCCTCAAAAACCCTGGACCAATACTGGATAAACGATTAGTGCTGCGGGGGAGTGAAGTCTGTCCCAACTGTGATCACAGGTGGTAGGCCCCCCTTGGAACTGGGCTGTGGAGGGGAGGTGGGGGTGAGCTATAGTGGTGTAACTATAGCTTGGGTGTAGCAAGATGACCGGGACTAGGCCCAAGACGGGGGCAGGAGTACTGGGGCAGCCGTGGGGTCCAGGGGATCCTGGGGCATTGCGGGGGGTCCTTGGGGACCGGGTGTTTTGCGGAGTAATTGAGAGGGGGGGTTTGTTAGGCCGCGGCATTTCCTGGATACGTCCACGATATCAGGGGCCGATTGTTCGTGCCCCTGATACCGATGGTTAAAGGGTGGGGTGGGTGGTGATGGGAAGAGGCAGAGGGCCGCGAGAGGGGGGGTCGGGCTGGAGCCGTGGCTTCCCAGGGTAGGGGGTATACACAGACGAGAAACTGTACATGTCTGCAAGCTAGTGCAAGAGATATGTAAATAACCTGTCACTCAAGCAAGGACTTTGGTCTTTATCTAGAAGTTTGTTTTATTTCACTGAACAATTAAGAGGATTGCTCAGCGCTGGATTAACTCTGTGTGGAAAGACTAGGCACAGATGATAGGAAATCGTATTCTCTACATTGTTTACATCCACTTTAATTTAAGAACCACCTGTAAGGGGATATCCGGAGGCAACCTGGGAGTGAACATAGGATCAAAGGAGAAAACAGTTGACTTATTCCAATTAGCCTTGAATCCAGAATAATCACCAAAGTGTGGAACCAGGCACATTTCTTTATACATGACGGTACTGTTCTATTGTTTAGAGATTATGGACACAGGTGTACAGCATTCTTTGCATCCTCTTTCAAAGGCCACATCCTATGTACCCAAGTGAATCACTTCTAAATTTAAAGCTAAATGCCAATAAATTTGAACTTAAGGTCCATATTCTAACAGCTACAAACCAGGCTATAGCTAAGGCATGACTTACCAATTTTCTGTCCATATCTGAGGTTATAAACAGAATGCATTGGGTGCTACATAATATGAAATTAATGATAGAACTGCATTATTATGCCTAAATAGTAAAAAAAATATAATAATAATATATTACAAATTGACTTCAACCGTCATTTAATTGTCCTTTGATATGCCCACATAGTCTGCCTAATGCATGCAGTCACTGGGAGCTCTTTCCAGACAGTTCTTCCCCTTTCTCCCTTTCCTGAAACTACTCATCTTCCCCTGTCCAACTTTGTTTTCCTTGATATAAAACTTTGTTGATTTACCTTACTCTGCACTCATTTTCATTAGCTGTGTTATGCAAGAGACAGTATTACTGTAATTTCCTATATCTGAAGTACCTCAAATCTGAGCTGCTGGCTTATTTGGATGTTGATCTGTGTGACTTTGTGAACCTTTGTTTTTTTTTCCAAAATCTTCAATAAACAAAAATGTAACCCAAACATTAAGTCACTGTTCCGATGTTAGTATGTTAATAGACACAAAAAGAATAGTCATTTCAGGAATTTAAATGTATTTATTGTATTTACTTAAAAAATAAATTGTGGGCTAAACATAAATTTATGCATATGAATGTTTAATATTTGCAACTTGCAGCCAATAGGTGGAGCTCTAGGCTACTTTCTACTATTTTAAGGAACAGGCTATTAAGGCTGAAACAAGTAATAGACATAGGGCCAGATTCTCTAATATTTTCGGCGGCGTAGCGTAAGACAGTTACACTACGCCGCCGCTGCGTACTGGAGCAAGTGCTTTATTCTCTAAGCACTTGCTCCGTAGGTTTCGCCTGCATCGCGTAAATCGCGCAGCGTAAACCCGCGCAATTCAAATGGGGCGGCTTGTATTTAAATTAAGCGCGCCCCCGCGTCGAACGAACTGCGCATGCGCCGGCCGGGGAAAAAGCCCAGTGCGCATGCTCCAGCTCACGTCGGAAAGCGTCGTTGAAACCGACGTCAAAACGACGTGAGCGTCATTTACGCAAGTCCCTATTCGCGAACTAGTTAGTAAAACGACGTAAGCGACGGAAAAAGCCGACGCTGACCCGACGCCATACTTAACATGGCGTCCGACGGGACACGACGGCATCCGACGGGACCTCGTAAGGTTACTCCACATAGAAGCTGGGGTAACCTTACGAGTTCGTAAACGACGTACGCGACGACGGGGCGGCGTAAAAGCGATCGAGAATTGGCGTACTACTTCATTTGCATATGCAAATGAAAAAACAACGTAAAGGCCACCTAGTGGCCGGAGTTGTCATTACATCTACGATCCGAAAGTGTAATTGTATTACACTTGTCGGATGTAGAAGCGTATCTATGCAAAAGTGATGCTCAGCATCACTCGCATAGATACGAGTAAAAAAAAAAGGCGATACGACGGGGTATCTGAGATACTCCGTCGTAACGCCTCTGAGAATCTGGCCCATAATCGATAATAAAAATGTTTTTCAATGATTTTCATATTAAATTAGTTGGTCTCAGTGTTGCCAACCGCCAGTATTTTTACTGGCAGCCAGTAAAAAATTGGCACTTTTCCCCTGCCAGTAAATGCCAGTAAAAGGAAAAGGTTACCAGTAAAAAATATGGCTGTGACGCGTGGCTCAAAACTGTGGATATACAGCTTGGGTCCAGAGCTGGCTGAGACCATCCAAGTGCCTGCTACAGTGTGTTTGGGCAGTGCCAGTGGGGGGCGGGTCTGGTGGAGGCAGTATCTAAGTGTATTGTGTGATGTGATGGTGCAAGGGAGCCAAGCGGAGCAGCCAGGGCCTTGTGTGTGGGTCTGCAAGATGGAAGTAAGGCAAGCCAGGGGCGGGACTGTTAAGCCGCGTACACACGGCAGAGAACCTCGACGGGCAGAACACATCGTTCCGCCCGTCGAGGTTCTCTGCCGGCCGTCAGATTCGGCGACCCGCCCGTCGGGAATGGCAACCAGCCATTCATCCAGGCGGGCCGTCGAGCAAATAGAGAACATGCTCTCTATTTCTGCTCGACGGCATTCCCGACGGGATGCTCGCCGAGAGCGTACACACGGCCGAGGTTCTCGCTGGAATGCAGCTTCCAGCGAGGTTCTCGCTGGTTTCTAGCGAGAACCTTGGTCGTGTGTACGCCGCCTCAGTGTTGTTTGGACTGGAGGGTTCTAAAGGGACTACCTGGCATGGAGAGAGACTGTCACTACGACTCAGGTGGGGACGTGTCATTTTGGTGAGGTGTCATCATCATCATCTTTGCTGCTGTACACTGCTGTCAGTATCATTGTGAGAGTCAATTTCGTAAGTGCATCGCGCATTCTAATTTCTTACCCTCCTGAATCCTGTCCCTTAGCTACTTATTTACTATATCAGAAATAAAATAAGAAATATGCTTCTTGCCTTAATATATGCAAATTGCATATTGTACTTATTTGTAGCCCAAATACAAGGAATTTTTGTAACTTTTGGAACTGCCAGTAAAAACTGGGTGGTGCCAGTAAATTTTGGGTGTCATGTCAGTAAATTTCAATCTGGTAGGTTGCCAACACTGGTTGGTCTGCATACAGAAAGCATTATTTGTGTACATGTCAGTACAGCATACATAAAGCTCAGTACACCTGGTGTGTGAAGAACAATGCCTCATGGGACACAAAATCTTGGGCAGGAGAAGGAAGTAAAGTATGGACTGGGGAGATCGGCATCTGAACCCAGAGAAGCTGAAGCTTTAAAATTTTGTAAAGGTTTATCAATTTTTCATATTAAAATATATTTAATGATTTACATTTTAATCATTATGCTGAAGAGCTTCTAAGCTTCTCTGACAGACTGGCTTCAAAGCAGATGGAAAGGGACCTCTTTTGAACAGGTCCCAAACACTGATGCCTTGTACACATGACTGGTTTTCACAATGAGAAAAATCGTGTGTATGCTTCCTAGAAGTTTTCTCGACGGAAAAACTGCCCACAAAATATTGAAACCAGCTCTCTTATTTCTCGTTGTGTTTCCCGTCAGTTTTTTTCTTGTCGTGAAAAACGGTTGTGTGTATGCTATTCCGAGGGGAAAAAAAGCATGCATGCTCAGAAAAAAGTATGCAGCCCAAAGGGTGGCGCCATTTGAAAGGAACTTTCCCTTTATAGTCCCGCTGAACGTCACCGTGCTTTGGTCTGACTTTTTTTGCATGAACGTGTGTATGCAAGTCAGGCTGGAGAGGAATCACGTTGGGAAAAACATTGTTTTTTTTCCTGCCGAGAAAAATGGCTGTATGTACGAGGCATAATTCTTTTCTCTTCCCTGGATCCAAGATTTGTATTTTAACACCAGAGTAAATTATAAATATACAGGCTAAAACAAAGGCTCTCGCCTTAGGAAGGAAGATGATGCATCAGCAAACGAACACTTTGCCTGTAACTAGATTTGCTGAGCCCTCAACATCTGCAGTATCTCTATTTAATTAACTCCTTAAGTCTGGGGACAGCAGTGAAGAGGGGACTGAAGAGGGGCAACAGAGAAGAATATTAATACTCAAGTAAGAAATTAAGTCCAAGCTTATTTTGCAGAGAAGCCCTTTGCCAAAGTGGGAAACCCTTTGAATTGGTGGAAGAATAACCAAGAGAAGTAACCTACCTTGGCAAAACAAGCAAAATCCTATTTGTGTATCCCAGGCACCTCCAGACCATCAGAGAGCCTCATGAATACGGCAGGCAACATCATTTGTAAAAAAAAAGGGGCATGTGTAAAAGTATGTGGACATGTGTAACATTATTACATTCCAACGCAAAGTTTCTGGAACAATGATAGTCCATCTCTTTTCAGGTTGTTTGTGGTTTTTTTCTGCTTTTTAAAACTTTTGTAAGTTGTGTAATGTTAAATAATATGTAAACCCAACGTTTCATGTTCTTTATATGTGCCATGTACTTGTATTGAAAAGTATCCTGTTGTCTTTGTATTGTTTGCTTTATGTGAAATCCCTGGTGTTCCTGCCAGTTCCTCTGCTTTACTATCAAAAACGGACCACACCAGGAGAACACACCATGGTCGGTTCTCTAGCCTGCTCTCCTTCAATGATCAGGTAGCAGGTCCACGAACGATTGTTCTTGCCATTGCAATCCTGTTAGCTAGCCAGTGAGGCAGACGGATTAGCTACAGGAGCTCCAGCGGCGCACGTCTCCTAGGAGTAGGAGCGTGTGAGTCATAGCTCCAGGCAGGCGTAGGAGGCAGACAGGCAGAGTCCCTCCCAGCCCTGCTAGCCCGGTCTTCTCTCCAGCTCCAGCCTGGAAAAACCTGTACCCCAGTCCGAGCACTCCTCTAGCCCAGCTCCTTGGCTCTCCTGAAGGTAAGAGCCCTCCACTGAAGCTGCTGACGGCCGTCCTTTTTAGGATAAAGCCGCAGCAATCACGGATCCCCCTTGCTCCTTTTGGTTCCTTTCCTCGGTGCCCCGCACTCCCACACCTCCATCCTCACCAGGGGCCCCCTCCTGTAACCTCCCCGCGGCAATTCCGACGTTCGGGGGCACTTTTTTGAAAGCACCGCGCCAGGCCGACCTGAATCGCGGGGCCGCGGTTTAGGAAAGACCGCGGCTTCACTTGCGGCCTAACGGCGCGCGGCTCCCCACGCCCTGCTAACTTCACCCAGCCTCTGGGAAACCCCCCCTCACCCCAGAAGGACAGCCATCTGTCCTTGTTTTCGCCCTCTCAGCCCCTAGATCATCCGAAATACACCTTATCTGTTCAGCCCTCATCCCACTGCCTGAGCAGGCAGCCATCCTACCAGACCAGCAACACGTTCCCCCTCTCATCCCCAGCCCCCCCCTTGTCTCGTGAACGAATAGAAGCTTGATCCAGGGGTTAACCGATCGCCTTTTATAGGGGTCAGGAAGGAATTTTTTTCCCTACCGGAGCATATTGGCCTAGCACCGCCACGGTTTTTTTGCCTTCCTCTGGACCAAGCCAATCCCCCCGCTCCCCCCCCCCCCCCCCACGGTGTATTGCGATTATGGCAGGTCGACAATATTCGGCCGAAACCTATTGGAGTTTGAGGCAATTCGCCGCAATACTGCCAGCCATCACCAAAAATGCCCTAAGAACTGAGCGACTTTTGAGAATCGATCATCGATCGACTGTCAGACGTTTCAGCCATTTACCCCAGCTCAAGCACATATCATGTGCTCTGATTGACACAAGATCGGCAGTAAAACACCGACTAGAAATCCGCGACTTCATTCAACAAAATGATTTAGACTGTCTTTTTATTACAGAGAGCTGGCTCACAGCTGACTGTAACACCATTCTAGGAGAACTGGTGCCAGAAAATTACCGTATTATAACGGAAAACAGAATAGGGCAAAGAGGAGGCGGCCTGGCGGTGATCCACAAGACTCACCTTACGATCACCAAACCAGTCCGCCAAAACCCTCTTCCATTCATGGAAACCCTTACTCTGCAACTGCAAGCAATTTCAAAGGAGACCGTCCACATTCTGCTCTGCTATAGGCCTCCCGGCCCAAAATCGCAGCTGCTATCATCTTGGACGGATTTCTTCTCCACTTATACCCTCAACAGCAAACATCTTTTGCTGCTAGGGGATTTCAATCTCTGGGCTAACTCCTCACAAGACCCCATTGCTGACGCCTGTATTGACCACCTGGAAGGATTAGGATTACAGCAACTAGTATGTGGGCCCACACATGCTTCAGGTCACACACTCGATCTTATTTTCAGACAAGCGCTGGAAATAAAAATTAGGGAAAATGAAAAATTGCCATGGACAGACCACCATGCAATTATATTCAGTATTTCCACCATCCCCCCTGCAACAAAAACATCAAATCCAGTGACAACACACTGGACTAGATGTCAGAAGAAGCTCCACTCGGAACTCTTCAAAACGACTTTAAGGAAAAAAATAGAAACAACTCAGCCGCATCAAACGGCCGTTGAAACATTGGAAGCCATAAATTCGGCCATGCTACAGTCAGCCGACTTGGTAGCGCCGAAACGAATAACCCGCATTCGGAAAAAACAACAGCAGCTGGTTTAACAACCAGCTGTCGTTACTGAAGCAAGAACGCAGAAGGGCAGAATCTGCCTGGAAAAGATGTTCTTCAGAGCTAAACCTATCCATCTACAAGGCGACTACAAGGAAATACCGCAAAGGGATTTTCCAAGCCAAGAAAAATTATTTTTCGGAGGCTATCAACGGTGCCCTAAACCGCCCCCGCGAACTCTTCAAGATGGTCACCCAGACCATGAAGCCAGGATGCATTGAAGCCCCCAGTCCGGACACACAAGAATTTTGCAATGAGCTATCGGATTGCTTCATTAATAAAATCGAAGCAATCCGTGAAAGCATTCAGCAAAACAATTCTTCCCCCAGCCCCCCCCCGCAGCCTCTCACACAGCACCCATAATAATTCTCCGATATCAGGTAAGTTCACCCTGGAACCCATCTCCATCGAGACTACTAAGAATGTCATTTGTACTCTGCGCAATGGCGCAGCGCCAAATGACATTATCCCCACAAAACTGCTGAAGGAATGCGCCTACATCCTGGCTCCTCCCATCACGCAGCTTATCAACCAGTCTTTCTTGGAGGGCATAGTGCCCTCACAGTTGAAAGAGGGTATAATCCAACCCATCCTGAAGAAACCCTCCTTGGACCCTAAGGACCCACTCCATCGCCATCCCATAACAAGCCTCAACGTACTCTCTAAGATAATGGAAAAGGTAGTGGTAAAACAGCTGCAACTGCATCTAGATACCTACAAGCTACTTGACCCATTGCAATCAGGCTTCCGTCCCGGTCATGGGATGGAAACAGCATTGCTGAAAGTATGGGACGATGTTCTCAAGGCCGCAGACGAAGGAGAATCTTGTCTCCTGGTTCTGTTGGACCTAAGTGCAGCTTTCGACACTGTAGACCACAATCTGTTACTGACTCGGCTTGCTGAAGTAGCCAGAGTCGCAGAAAGCGATTTATCTTGGTTCTCCTCTTTTTTGGAAAACCGATCGCAAACAGTGAAGTTAGGACCCTTTATGTCTGAAAAACGCACAGTAACATGCGGAGTCCCTCAAGGATCGCCTCTGTCACCAGTGCTGTTTAACATATATCTCCGTCCTCTTTTTGAGATTATCAGCAGCCAAAAACTGCTCTACCACTCATATGCAGACGACACGCAACTTTATTTCCGCATCTGCAACAGGCAGAATCACCACCTCAATCTAGAGACATGTCTCTCTTTGATTGAGGACTGGATGACAAAGAGTTATCTTAAACTCAACGGAGCGAAAACAGAACTTCTTCTGTTTCACGCCAAGCGCAGGAATCAACTTTCAACAGCGTGGACCCCCCCGCCTATTTTAGGCAAATTCATCACCCCTAGCGCCAAAGTCAAAAGCCTAGGGGTCATTTTTGACTCCTTTATGACAATGGACGCACAAATAGGGTCAGTAGTCAGCGGATCTCACCATCTACTGCGCCTACTACGTAGACTCACTCCGTTCATTCCCAAAGAAGACTTAGCGGTCGTGGTGGGAGCTATTGTAAACTCCAGGTTGGATTATGCAAATGCCCTTTACCTCGGCCTCCCCAAGTACCAAATCGCCCGTCTGCAAGTCGTTCAGAATACGGCCGCCAGACTGGTGACTGGGAAAAAACCCTGGGAATCCATCTCACCTTCACTGAGAGCCCTTCATTGGCTGCCAGTTAAAGACAGAATTGCTTTTAAAGCTCTCTGTCTTACGCATAGATGTGTCCATGGGAATGCCCCCATTTATTTATGCGAAATAATAAAAGCGCATAATCCCAATCGCGTTTTGCGATCCACGAATCAGAACCTGCTCCAGGTTCCGAAAGCCAACTTCAAATCCAAAGGAGAAAGAAGATTCACGATCCAAGGTCCCAGACTATGGAACGCTTTACCAACCAGCATTCGGTTGGAGGAGAACCACCTAGCATTCAGGAAAAAGGTCAAGACTCTTCTCTTTTGATATCAAAGGAGACTGGAACAACAAGCGCCCAGAGGCGATTCAGTTCGCATGTGCCGCGCTATACAAGTTTTCATTCATTCATTCATTCAGACTTGTCGCAACATGTCCCCTGCACAGCCTTTCATTGGAAAGATCAGTGTCCTGCTGTTTCTCCTCCCCAGCTCTTATGCAGCTGAGAAAAGTGGCAATGTGATATTTTATTAAAAAAAAGGAGAAGAAAGGTACTTATAGGGCTTGTAAAAAAAAAAACTGCCAATGATGGCCCCCCCCCTTACCTGAGCCCGTTCACCTGATGCGTTCGCCCCCAATGTCCTCTTCTCTACTCAGTCTGGTTGTTGATTGGCTAGAATGGATAGATAGCAGCTCGGCCATTGGCTCACAATGATGCGTGCGCCGGGGGGCGGGGCCGAGTGATACAGTCTGCGGCCATAGCCACCTGCTGTATCATGAGAGTGGACTTGCACGAACTAAGAGAGCGCCGGTGAAGGGGGTTAGTTCTTGCGGAGAGAAGCTGAGACAGTCGCCAAGGGACCCCAGAAGACGTGGATTGGGGCCACTCTGTGGAAACAGAGCTGCACAGTGGAGGTGAGTATAACATGTTTGTTATTTTATTTTTTATTTATTTTTAAACGGGAACCTTTAGTGTCCCTTTAAGTTTTTATTTTTATTTTTTATATCTGTACACAAATATTTTGCCTTTCATTTCTATTTGAAGTCGAATGGTTGTTTTACAAGTTGATTGTTTATAATAACTTTAAACTTAACGTTTTAAGTTTTTATTTTGCAGTTTGTGTGTTTGTTCATTAAATTATATATATAGATTTTAATATAATCTTTATTTTAAAGATATTTGCATGTAACAACATACAAAAAAAAACTGAAAAACAAAAACAAACACAAATGAAACAAAGCATGCAGGTAGTAAAGACAACACATATAGAGAGCCCTCCTTCGCATCCCTTAAATCCATCTGGGGAGTTATTTAGAGACATATAAAAGTTACTCAGACATATAAACATTCAATTATTTGACATAAAATAAAAAATGGCATATTAAGATTTTTATCAGAAAATGTATAAGATTAACAGTAAAAATGTCCTGTTTAGGTTTAGGGAACTTTAGGACTTTTGGAAAACTGCATTGTTTGAGGTGTTTTCCTTCAATAGACAAATAGCTTGGCAAAATATCTGCAAATTAGAAAATATTCTGACATAACTGTGACTTTCTTAAAGAATTTGTTTCTTCTTGAATTCCCACTCCATCTATTTCTGGCATATGCAGCCAGTTGCTATGTACAATCATAGAATGGAGAGAGCTCTTACTATAATAATATAAACAGTACTCTTTCACCAGCAGGGGGAAGAAACACTTCAGTAATACAGAGAGAGTCCTTAAACTGGGAAAATAAAACTGTTCAAGTTTCAAGAACCGTTGTTAACAGTTTCATCACGAAAACAACTTTATTCTTTATGGAACAGTCAAGATACAATATTTGTTGCTGGACTAAAACTCCCAGCATTCTTTCTCCTATCATGATGAGTTTCCCTCACTGGACTCTTTCACAGATGAGAAACACTTTGCCAGGTTGCATAGTTTTTTGTGATTCTTTTGTAAAAAGTTATTTCCTGGAACTCTAGGTTTAAATTAAAATATCTGCATCTTGGGGATGTTAAAAAAAAGCTGTAGCGACACCATACAGATATCTAGCAGTAATGGTACATAACTTTAGATGAGCTCTGCAGTGCTCCTAGTCAACGCAGTATCCTGGCCTAAGCCAACAAGGCCCAGGCCTAGGGCAGCACTTTGCAGGGGGACAACACGGAAAGAGTCCCCACCGACTTGTGCTACACTGTGAGGCCGCGTACACACGATCAGACCGGTCCGATGAAACTGGTCTGCAGACCAGTTTCATTGGACCAATTCGATGGTGTGTACGGCCTATCAGACCGTTGCCTGTCGGACCAAAGTTTTAAAACTTGCTTTAAAATCTGTCCGACGGCCATCTGTCCGTCGGACAGTTTCGATGGTTAGTACACCAAAGCATCAGGCCAAAAACCCGCGCATGCTCAGAATCCATTTGACGCATGCTTGAAAGCATTGAACTTCTTTTTTTCAGCAAGTCGGTGTGTTCTACGTCACCGCGTTCTGACCGGATTTTTGGTCCGATGGTGTGTACACACATCAGACCATCAGACCATCGGACCAGTCTGATCGTGTGTACATGGCCTTAGAGTAACGCAAGCTTCTTCTAAATTTGACTGTCCTATCAGTCTGGACCACAAACCTTCCTGACTGTGCTATGTTTTCTGCTACACCAGTGGCATGGTTATATCTTCTTAGTCCTCTCCATAAAATTATCAGAAATTTGTGCTTAAAGTAGAACTATAGGCAACCCTTTTTTTTTTTTTTTTTTTTGGATATAGTAAGGGTAGGTTAAAGCCCCTGTCAGTTAATTTTTTACCATCCCTGTCCCATTGCAGAGATTTTCATTCACTTCCTGCCTCATAGCCAAACAGGAAGTGAGAGGAAATCTATGCAATTAAGGGAATCCATTTCTCCCCCCAGGCCCTAAGTAGTGTGCCCACTCGAAAATCTCAGGGTGGGTCTTAAACAGAAAGGGATGTGGCCTTGACAGGAAGGGGCTGGTCATATTTAAATTTAAATTAGGGGGTGCACGAGTTTAGGCCTAGGGCAGCACAAAACCTAAATACACTACTGCTCCTAGTGCCACATATCCTAGAGTAATCTAATACATAATTTGGGACCTTTGTAGACTAAAGAGCTGAAACTTCACTTTCTTTTTCCACGCCTTTCTATTGATCATTTAATTACATTGATGAACAGGAAGCTAGAGGTGGCTGGCCAGCTCTTAGTACTATTAAGAAGTGTTGAAATTTGCGTACTGGTTTGCCCTGGGCTTTGGAGATCCTGGAGTACCTCAGAAGATAATACATTTTATTGCATAAAATTGTTAGACAGAAAATACATGATTTAAAATTGAAAAAACAGAACCTCAGGGATACCCCCAGGCAATATCTGTTATTACAAGCATATAGACTGGTCTATGCCTCGACTAGTTTTGTAGTAGAACCACTTCCTCAAGAGGACCAATCTATAAAGCAAACAATACAATTTGTATTAAACAACATAATAATTCAACAATAGCCATAATAATACAATACAATCCTCCTTTCCCCCCTCCCCCTTCCTTTTCCTTCCTCCACGGGTGTCCCGCTCCTCTTTTATGCTGCTCCGTACTTGACCTTTTACCGATTTTATGTCTCCATTTAGAGATTTCCGCATTATCCCCCTTGTCCACCGCAGGGGGGCTATTTTACCTGGGCGGCCTAACACCACATGACCACCCAAATAGTGGGTAAGCTATTTCTTGATTGATTGATTGATTTTTAATTTCTTTACAGCGCCACATGCACCCACAAGGGTGCGCCTAAGCGCTGGAAGGGGATCCACTGATCTATTCTAAACTAAAAGCAATCTAGAAAAAGAAAAAGCTACGTAGACTAACCAAAGGCTTGTGTTCGTAGAAGAGGAAAAACATCTAATCGGTACAAGACCAAACATGAACAAAGGGGGATGGACGGGAGTTTGGTAATGCGGAGAACAAAGGGCGGGGGGTGAAAGGGGGCCAAGCTACTCTGGTTAAGGGGGAAAAAAATCAACTAGCCTCAAAGAGGAAAGTTTTAATGGCCTTTCTGAAGGTAATAAGGGCGGAATTCTGTCTCAGAGGCAGCGGAAGCGAGTTCCAAAGTGTGGCGGCTCTCGCTCTAAAAGAACGGCCACCAGTGGAAGTCAACCTTACTGAAGGAATGGCAGCAAGGTCCAAGTCGGCCGATCTCAAGGCCCTGGAGGGGTGGTAATGTACCGCCATGTTATTAATGACCAATGGACCTTGTTGTTTGTAGGCCCTAAACATAATGCACAAAGCCTTAAATTCGATCCTCTTTGCGCATGGGAGCCAGTAGAGTAGTTTTGGTGAGGAGGTTCAGAATGGGGGTTATATGGTCCCGTCTGAGCATCCCCGTAATCAACCTAGCTGCCTGGTTCTGCACCAGCTGCAGCTTGGAAATCCATTTATTAGGGAGTCCAAGATATACCACATTGCAGAAGTCAAGGCGTGAGATGACTAAGGCCTGTACTAGTGTATTTCTGTTTGTTTGGGAGAGCAGATATTTTACCCGTCGCAGCATCCGAAGGTGATAAAGTGCGTTCTTGGTATAATTCCTCACCTGTGGGATCCATGAAAGTTTGTTATCAAATATGACACCCAGGTTTCTTCCTTCTTCTTTCTGTGTTATCCCTTTCTATTGTATTATTATGGCTATTGTTAAATTATTACCATATTTATTGGGGTATTGCGCACTCCCGCGTATAGCGCGCACCCCTAATGTGGACCTGTAAAAAAAAAAAATGGTATTTTTAGTACTTACAGTTTTGGTGTCTTGGGCGGCGTCCATCGGCGGCCTTGTCCGGTCCGGTGTACGTCTTCGGCATCAGTGGTGTCCTCCAGCTTCTCCAGCGCGCGCCGCGAGTCGAATCCCCGCTTCCCGCGCTGTGTTTGAACCACTCCGCCGACATATACCGAGCGCAGTACACTCGGGTATAATCGGGTAGGCTCGGCTCCTCTCGCGTAAAGGACGTACAGGACGTGCCCGCGAGTGGAGCCGAGCCTGTCCGACTATACCCAAGTGTACTGCGCTTTGTATATGTCGGCGCAGTTGTTCAAACACAGCGCGGGAAGCTGGGATCGGCATATATCGCGCACCCACAATTTTGCCCTGATATAAGTGCGCGATATAAGCTGATAAATATGGTATGTTGTTTAATACAAATTGTATTGTTTGCTTTATAGATTGGTCCTCTTGAGGAAGCGGTTCTACCGCGAAACTAGTCGAGGCATAGACCAGTCTATATGCTTGTAATAACAGATATTGCCCGGGGGTGTCCCTGAGGTTCTGTTTTTTCAATTTTAAATCGTGTATGTTCTGTCTAACAATTTTATGCAATAAAATGTATTTTTTACATGTATGTCACTTCTTACCAAGTACCGAGATAGTCCATTAACCCTTTGGGGGAGGGAATGTTAGGGGATCAGCATTAGCCACTGCCCCTTGTCCCCACCCCTTTTTTTGTTTTTGGCTGCAGCTATAACAGCTTCAACTCTTCTGGGAAGGCTGTCCATAAGGTGTGGATAAGCGAGTTTGGGTGGAGGAACTTGACTGAACTGCACAGAGACCTGACCTTAACCCAATAGAACACCTTTGGGATGAATTAGAGTGGAGACTGTAAGCCATATTTTTTTGTCCACATCAGTGCATGACATAAAAAATGCGCTTCTAGAAGAATGGTCAAACATTCCCATAGATGCACTTCTAAATCTTGTGGACAGTCTTCCTAGAAGAATTGAAGCTGTTATAGCTGCAAAGAGTGAGCCAACTCAATATTGAACCCTACAGACTAAGACTGGGATGCCATTAAAGTTCATGTGTGTGTAAAGGCAGACGTCCCAATACTTTTAGTAATATAGTGTATCTCCTAGACTCAATGGGCCAGATTCTCGTATTTTTGCGTAAATGCCAGCGGGGCGTAGCGTATCCTATTTACGCTACACCGCCGCAACTTTGGACGCAAGTGCCGTATTCTCAAAGCACTTGCGTCCTAAGTTACGGCGGCGTAGCATAAATGGCCCGGCGTAAGCCCGGGTAATTCAAATGTGGAAGAGGTGGGCGTGTTTTATGTAAATGTGTTGTGACCCCACGATTTTGACGTTTTTTTTTAACTGCGCATGCGCCGTACATGGACGTATTCCAGTGTGCATGTAGTCAATGCTTTCGACGTGAACGTCACTTATGCAAATCTCTATTCGCGAACGACTTACGCAAACGACGTAAGCGACTTAAAAATCAACGTCCATACTTAACATCGCGTACGCAAAGTTACCCCTCATATAGCAGGGGTAAATTTACGCTTACGCAAACGACGTAAAAAACGATGACCGGGCGCAATTACGTTCGGGAATCGGCGTATCTAGCTCATTTGCATATTCAACGCGGCTAATCGACGGAAGCGCCACCTAGCCGCCAGCGTAAATATGCAACTTAGATACAACGGCGTAAGAGACTTACGCCGCTCGTATCTAAGCAAAATTCCGGCGTATCTTGTTTTCGGAATACAGAAAATAGATACACCGGCGCTTCTTAGGAGTTACGCGGCGTATCTCGAGATACGCCGACGTAACTCTGCTGAGAATCTGGCCCTGTCTGTCTGTGCAGATTGTAGGGACACGTTCTGACTTGTCAGAATCATCAGGCAGCTTAAATTGTCAATAAAGGCAGTACTTTTTTAAATTTTGGATAGAGTAAGGGAGGGTTATAACCCCTGTTACTTTATATTACCAGCTGTAGTCCATTGCAGAAATTTCCCTTTCGCAGCCAAAATAGGAAGTAAGATGCAATCCCTCCAAAGGGAATCCCAGGGTGTTAGTAGAGTCACTAGATCTAGTGTCCCTATTTCCCTTTTATTCCTGTTCTGATCTCAACCCAAAATTTGGGATTTTCTTTTACCTTCACTTAATAATGGTAAACAGGACAAATACAGGGTAACGGAGGCACAGACAGCAATAACAATCTGACAATGCCTCATCACTCCAAAACTAAAAAAAAAATGCATTTAGTGACGCTTTAAAGGGTAACTCCACTTTTGTGGGGAAAAAATTGCAAAGAAAAAATAATATAGCACATATAATTGTGACACTAATCACATTGCAATATGGCTACCTGGAGTTGTTCTGTACACAACGTGTGTACTGACCACTCCCTAGAAACATCATTTTCTGCTTGTGTGATTGGCTCACCAATTTCCCCAGAAGTCTGCCCAAGATATAAGTCATATTTCAGGCATCTCCTGCAACTGAAATTACATTTTTTGAGAGATAATTTCAATAGGAGCATGTCTAAATGGATGCAGGCCCAGCAGATTTCCTCATTAGTGTCCTGCCGCTGCACACCTGACAGTTAATTATGAAACCACTCCCATAAACCCACTCAGTACAGAGGCACAGACAAACACACATGGTTTTCTTCAGAATAACAAAAGGTAGGACTCTGCAACAAAGGTTGTTATAATCCTTGCAATGTACATAGATCACCCAGAGTGGAATGTTTTTTTCTCAAAAAGAGTGGAGTTCTGCTTTAACTATTCAATAATACATAAAAGTGGAGTCCAGTGTAGCTAGTGCAGTACAGAAGATTTTTTGTAGAATGATTGTTGTGCCCCTGGGTGACAATCAGCACCCTTAGTATTATAAGTGCCACGTCCTACTGTATTAGAGAATTTTATGTGGAAAAAGAAATGGACTTTGTAGGCACCAGTTATAGAAAAATGAAAAAATAAATTTAATTTATTTTTTCATTTTTCTATAACTGGTGCCTACAAAGTCCATTTCTTTTTCCACATAAAATTCTGCAGTACAGAAGATGTTTTATTCAATCTTTGTAAATGTAAGTAGACAATGACTTTCCTAATCCCTGTCTCTGCCTGGAAATTTGAATTAAAAACTATGCAGCAGAGAGAGGCACAGTGTCTAGTAAAGACTGTATCAACTAGCACCAAAACAGAAGGGGGAGCAGAGGAACATACCAAATACTTTGGAAGCACACCTGCCTGCTATTGGTAGAAACCACAATACAATGATAATGCAATACAGTGCAATAACATTCAATAGCATGTTCATAAATGTAGTAGAAGCTGTAGTAGAAGCTGTCCTATGGAACTCAAGACACCAGAAGTAACATATGATCACTCACACAAGTGATGATCAAATAAAACCACATAGAACAAGAGCAAATTGTATGATCATTGTAAACATCGCAAAATTGCATAGGTATATATATGTTGTCCAATTACACTCCAGTAAGCTGAGAAAAATCTTTTAGCTGACGCGTTTCAGGTTGAAGCCCTTCATCAGGGCTTTTCTAGAGGAGAATTTACGTTCAACAACTTATCTGATGAGTAGAAAGAACAAAATGTTGTGATACAGAGACACAGACACACTAGCAAATATATTTTGCTATTGAAAGGGGTGCTTATTCAATATATGTTCTATTGTGTCTCTGTATCACAAAATTTTGTTTATTCTACTGTAGAAAACAACCCTGACGAAGGGCTTGAACCCAAAACGCGTCAGTCCAAAGATTTTTCTCGGCTTACTGGAGAGAAATTGGACAACATACAGTATCTCACAAAAGTGAGTACACCCCTCACATTTTTGTAAATATTTTACGATATCTTTTCATGTGACAACGCTGAAGAAATTACACTTTTCTACAATATAAAGTAGTGAGTGTTCTACATTAAGATGGCTTAGGCTACAAGAAGACCATACAGTGGTTTAACAGGGCAGGTTCCACTCAGAACAGGCCTCGTCATGGTTGACCAAAGAGGTTGACTGCACATGCTCAGTCATATCCAGAGGTTGTCTTTGGGAAATAGACATATGAGTGCTGCCAGCATTGCTGCAGAGGTTGAAGGGGTGGGGGGGTCAGCCTGGCAGTGCTCAAACCATACACCGCACGCTGCATCAAATTGGTCTGCATGGCTGTCGTCCCAGAAGGAAGCCTCTTCTAAAGATGATGAAGAAAAAAATCCTGCAAACAGTTTTTTGAAGCAGACTAAGGACATGGATTACTGGAACCATGTCCTGTGGTCTAATGAGACCAACATAAATGTATTTTGTTCTGATAGTGTCAAGCGTGTGTGGCGAGAACCAGGTGAGGAGTACAATACAGTCAAGCATGGTGGTGAGAGTGTCATGGTCTGGGGCTTTCGGCACTGGGGAGCTACAGTTCATTGAGGGAACCATGAATGCGAACAAGTACTGTGACATAGAAAAAGAGAGTAACCGCTCAGTACTAGTCAAAGAACCTCCTCACCAAAACCAAACCACGGGTGCCGGCAATGCAATAGCAATGCAAAGATACGAAAGAAGCTTGGACAGCCGCACTCCAAAAATGTTCCTTAAATTAAAAACAATCACAAAATAAACATTTCAACAGCAAAAATTGGGACAAAAGTTAACGTTTCGCACTGTAGCTTCAGTGCTTAGTCATAGCAAGTACTTGCTATGACTAAGCACTGAAGATACAGTGTGAAACGTTAGCTTTTGTCCCAATTTTTGCTGTGGCGTGTTTATTTTGTGATTGTTTTTAATTAAAGGAACGTTTTTGGAGTGCGGCTGTCCAAGCTTCTTTCGGATTTTTGAAGTACTGTGACATACTGAAGCAGAGCTTGATCCCCTCCCTTCGAAAAATGGGACGCATGTCAGTATTCCAACATAACGACTCCAACACACCTCCAAGACGACCACTGCCTTGCTAAAGAAGCTGAGGGTAAAGGTGCCTATTGAGCATCTGTGGGGAATCCTCAAATGGTAGTTGGAAAAGTGCAAGGTCTTTAACCTTCACCAGCTCTGTGATGTCGCCATGGAGTGGAAAAGGACTCCAGTCTCAACCTGTGAAGCTCTGGTGAACTCCATGTCCCAGAGGGTTAAGGCAGTGCTGTAAAATAATGGTGGCCACGCAAAACATTGACACTTTGGGCCCAATTTGTACATTTTCACTTAGGAGTGTACTAACTTTTGTTGCCAGCGGTTTAGACATTAATGCCTGTGTGTTGAGTTATTTTGAGGGGACAGGAAATTTACACTATTATACAAGCTGTACACTCACTACTGTACTTTATATTGTAGCAAAGTGTAATTTCTTCAGTGTTGTCACATGAAAAGATATAATAAAATATTTAAAAAAATGTGAGGGGTGTACTTACTTTTGTGAGATACTGTATGTATGCCTATGCAATTTTGTGATGTTTAGAATGACCATAAAATTTGCTATTGTTCTATGTGGTTTTATTTGATCATCATATTTTATATATTTTTCAATAAATATTGTTTTTAAATTATTTTTGATGGTGGTGTTGCCATTTTAACTACTTGCCGACCTGACGCCTCAGTTATACGGTGGCAGGTCGGCTCAGCGAGATCACGTAGCTATACGTCATCTGGCCGTTCAGCCAATAGGAGCACGCGCGCCCCCCCGCTCACCCCTGACCCCAACGCTTGTACAATGTATGAACAGCGATTTGTCATTTCCCCATGTCAGTGCCACCCCCCTTCAGTTAGAACACACCCAGGGAACATGTTTAACCCCTTCCTCACTCCCTAGTGTTAACCCCTTCCCTGCCAGTGGCATTTTTATAGTAATCAATGCATTTTTATAGCACTGATCGCTATAAAAATGCCAATGGTCCCAAAAATGTGTCAAAAGTGTCCGAAGTGTCTGCCATAATGTCGCAGTACCAATAAAAAAAGCTGATCGCCGCCATTACTAGTAAAAAAAAAAAATGCCATAAAACTATCCCCTTTTTGTAAACACTATAACTTTTGCGCAAACCAATCAATAACGGTTATTGCAGGTTTTTTAACGAAAAATATGTATCGGCCTAAACTGAGGAAAAAATTGTTTTTGTATATATTTTTGGGGGATATTTATTATAGCAAAAAGTTATTATTTTTTTTTTTTTTCAAAATTGTCGCTCTATTTTTGTTTAAAGCGCAAAAACTAAAAACCGCAGAGGTGATCAAATACCACAAAAAGAAAGCTCTATTTGTGGGAAAAAAAGGATGCCAATTTTGTTTCGGAGCCACGTCGCACAACCGCGAATTGTCATTTAAAGTGATGCAGTGCCGAATCGCAAAAAGTGGCTCGGTCATTGACCAGCAATATGGTTTGGGGCTTAAGTGGTTAAATCCCATCTCAGGGGGTATCTACATTTTTTATAGTCAGGATTGAGGGAAAGATGAATGCTGCAATGTACAGAGACGTGTTTTATTCACCAACCAGATTTAGTCCCTATGACATGTACACTGGTGTTATAACCATCGATCCATTCATGTATTTTGTGCACACTTTGGATGTCTGTTCCCAGCAGCGGCATGATTTTGGCATTGTTGTCAAGTGGTGGGATTTAACAACTCAAATTGACAGAATACATGATGTGTGTCTTCTAGTGTAGGGATCTCCTTTCTATTATTCGGTATTTGGTTGCATTCCATGAAAAGGAAGATTAATTCTTTCAGCTCCTTTAATGTCTGAGATAATGACAGCAGGCGAAATTCTTCCTGTGGTTTCTACTGTGCCAATATGTGTGAAACGTGTTGGACAATACATCTTCCTTTAAATTAAATGTGTCAAAGAACTCTGAAGTGGCAAATGAATGACTGCGTTGGTCATCCAGTGCAGCATACATCCTGAAAACAATCTTAGGTTGCCCTCAAGGAAACACTTTAACCAGATGTATTTCAGCACTGGCTTTCTCTAAAAGTCATTTGTGATGAAGCTCATTATATTTAGATATAATTCTTGAACAGGACTGTTCATCACTCTCCCCGCCATAGTCTAATGCTATATAAGATTTTAGTAAAGAACCGTTTAACCGGTTCCCGACCGGCTCCTGTAGATTTACGTCGGCAGAATGGCACAGCTGGGCAAAGTCAAGTATATTTACGTCGCTTTGAAATTCCACCGGGTGAGCACGTACCCTTGCCACAAGCTCCGTGCCCACGGGACCCACAGACTCGATGTCCGCCGGAACGGGGAGAGGCAAGTGTAAACATGCATCTCCCCGTTCTGCCTAGTGACACTGTCACTGATCGTCTGTTCCCTGTCATCGGGAACAGCGATCAGTGACGTGTCACATGTAGCCACACCCCCTAACAGTAAGAATCACTCCCTAAGTCACACTTGAAGGTGTTGTAAAGGTTTGTTTTTTCATTTTCTAAAGAGGTTCCTTTAAGCTAGTGCATTGTTGGTTCACTTACCTTTTCCTTTGATTTCCCTTCTTATGCCGCGTACACACGATCATTTTTTGTGATGAAAAAAAAACGACGTTTTCTGTGAAGTAAAAAACGACGTTTTTGAAACTTCACTTTTCAAAGACGATGTTGCATACACACCATCGTTTTTTTCACAAAAAGCGAGGTTACGTTCACCACTCTTTTCCATTGAAGCTCGCTTCATAACTAGCTTCTGGGCATGTGCGGGTTGAAAAACATCGTTTTAACCGACGTTTTTGCTACACACGGTGACTTTTTGTGAAACAAAAAACAACGTTTTGAAAAACGACACAAAAAATTCAAGCATGTTGGAATTTTTTTTTGGTCGTTTTTTTGAAGACAAAAAACAAAGTTTTGCCCACACACGATCAATTTAAATGACGTTTTAAAAAAACAACGTTTTTTTTCATCGCAAAAAACGACCGTGTGTACTCGACATAAGTGTTTTTTTTTCTCAGCTTCTTTGTCTGAATTTCTCACTTCCTGTTCCTCCTCAGTAAGCTGTTCAGTAAGCTGTTCTGGCTGACTAACCACCGCTTGGATGATGGTGTGAAGTTTACTGAGGAGAAACAGCAAGTGAGAAATTCAGACAACGAAAATAAACATTTAGGGCCAGATTCAGGTAGATGGGCGCTTCTTTACTTTGGAGTAACGTTTCTCATTTACGTTACTCCGCCGACACTTTCGGCGCAAGTACTGTAATTCACATAGCACTTGCTCCTAAACTTGCGCCGGAGTAACGAAAATGCGCTGGCGTAACCCGACGCAAGTGGAAGTGGGTGTGATCATATGTAAATGATGGGCGGAGCCCAGCGCAGAGGCTTACGTTCAGCGCATCATCCACGGAGCATGCGCAGTAAGTGAGGCTTCACTCATGCTCATGCTCACAACTTCCGTCGGCACCACTTCACGGGAAACGTCAGCGCAATGCGTTCCATTGGGCGTTTAAATGCGCCCGTAGATGCGCCATTCCGGCACTAAAGTATATCCTGTTCCCCCTCCCTGCAGTGAAGTTACTTTTGTTCTCAGATGGCTGCTCCCGTTCCCCGCAAACACACAGGAGAAAGCTGAACTCTAAAGGCCAGGAGCTGTCAGCCGTCATCTCGGCTATGGAGACCTATGATGTCTTCCTCCATGGCTGTAAAAGTTGACAGACAAGCAGGGACAGAGGTGTTGTCCTGCAAGTGGGGGTGCTCAGCTAGCTCTTATCGTCGGTAACGCTGCTGTAGCTGCTCTCCTGCTGACCTGTGGCCGTCTGGAGTAAAGATAAAGCAGCTATTTGTAGAAATAACTTTGCGCCGGACGGACGAGATACGCGCGGCGCATGTAGCCAGCGTATGGTGCTAATCCGTTCGCGAATCGGGAAATCTCCCTCATTTGCATATTTGCAGGGGAAATCAATAGGCGCGACTGATGCGCCAAGCGAAATTATGCGCTGACGAGACTCTGGCGTCTGGCCCGTTTTCTGTCGCATCTAGTTTGGTTGGTACGGCCACATAGAAACGACGGCGCATATTCACAGTTACGCGGCGCATATCGAAATACTCCAGCACAACTCTACCTGAATCTGGCCCTAAGAAGGGAAATCAAAGGAAAAGGTAAGTTAACCAACAATGCACTAGCTTAAAGGAACCTATTAGAAAATAAAAAACAAACCTTTACAACCCCTTTAACCCTATAGCGCCACCTAGTGGTTAACCCCTTCACTATCAGTGTAATTTTCACAGTAATCAGTGCATATTTATAGCACTGATGGCTGTAAAAATGGCAATGGTCCCAAAAATGTGTCAAAAGTGTCCAATGTGTTTGCCATAATGTCGCTGATTGCCGCTATTGCTAGTAAAGAAATATATATTAATAAAAATACCAAAAAAACTATCCCCTATTTTGTAGACACTATGGCCCAGATTCACAGAGAATTAGATTCTCGTAGAGTATCAGAAATACACTACGCTGACGTATTTTACCTGGCTCTACGTGGAATCCAGGTAGATTTTGTCAAGTAAACGACCGCGGCGTAGTGTATTTCTCCCGTCGCAATCCATCTGCGCGAGTAGGGGGCGTGAAGCATTTAAAATAGGCGCGTTCCCGCGGCGATCGAACTGCGCATGCTCCGTTTGCAAATTTCCCGCCGTGCATTGCGCGAAAACACGTCGTTACGTCATTCGTTGTTTGAGTAGCGTCGTTTACGGACAATCCTAGTCCCGGACGAGTTACGTAAAAAAAAAAAAAAAAAAATCGACGCGTGAACGACGGCCATACTTAACATTGGCTACGTACCGTTAGACCAGCAAAAAGCTGGTCTAACAGTACGTAAAAAAAAATAGACGAAAGCGATTGCGAAGACCACTCGTATCTTCGTGGATCGCCGTAAAAACACATTTGCATATCCCGACGCATGAAAACGACGCAAACTCCTCCCAGCGGCCGCAAATATATTGCAGCGTAGATCCGAAGGCTTACGAAGACGTAAGCCTCTCGGATCGAAGCCCGAAGCCGCCGTATCATGGTTTGAGGATTCAAACTAGTGATACGGCGCGCAAAATTTGAAATTACTCCTGTCTAACACCAGTTAGACAGGCGTAATTGCTTTCTGAATCTGGGCCTATAACTTCTGTGCAAACCAATCAATAAACGCTTATTGAGATCTTTTTACCTAAAATATGTAAAAGAATATGTATCGGCTTAAACTGAGGAAAATGTATAATTTTTTATATATTTTTGGGGATATTTATTATAGCAAAAAGTAAAAAATAGTGTTTTTTCTTTTCAAAATTGTCGCTCTATTTTTGTTAATAGCGCAAAAACTGCAGAGGTGATAAAATACCACCAAAAGAAAGCTCTATTCGTGGAAAAAAAAGGGACATCAATTTTGTTTTTGGGAGCCACGTCAGTTAAACAGACGCGGTGCCGAATCACAAACAATGCTCTGGTCTTTGGCCAGCGAAATGGTCCGGGGCTGAAGTGGTTAAAGATGTATTTGTGTAAGCCTGATTAATGCATGTCGTTGTAATAATGGCATGGTAATGGCATCCTTAGGCATTCTCCAAAGGCCTCCCCCTTAAATGTACAACATTTCCTGATACGCTGTGGTTTGTCGAGAATGAGACAATAGGAAATTGGGTCCTTTGGCCTTTCCTCATTTCTTGTAGCTGGGGGGCTAACAATTCTCAGCTCAGTAATTGAAAAACTTGAATAATTCTTGGGTCTAAGTTTCATGAACTTGTAGAAGAAAGAGAAGGGGGGAAAGGAGACTTGGCATTCTTAAACCTTGAACCCACTGTTGCCTCTTTGTCTTTTCTACCCCAAAAATAAGACCTAGCGCTATTTTCCAGGAGGGCTGCAATATAAGCCCTACCCAGAAAATAAGCCCTAGTTTGAAGTACTTGTGTCCTTCTATAATCCTCTGTTATGGTGGTGTGCAGTGTGCTGTGTGAGTGTGTCTCTGATCTGGCTGTTGGCAGGGGATCTCGGCCCCCCTCCCTGCAGTGTTCAGAGCGGAGAACACAGCTTGGGGCTGGCCATGGAAGTGCCAGGGGGTCTGCCCCCCCCCCTGCAATATTCAGAGCAAAGAACACAGCTTGGGGCTGGCCATGGAAGCGCTGAGTGTCGGCAGGGGATCTGGGCCCCTATCCTGCAGTGTTCAGAGCGGAGAAGACAACTCTGGGCAGGTGATGGAAGCGCCAAGCGGTGATATACGGTAAGGGTGTTTGCACAGTTGTAATGCAGCAGCACCTTTTGCATTATATGATCCTTTTACTGGTATGTTTTTATTGGGGATTCCTTCATGGCAAACCCTACCCCGAAAATAAGCGCTAGTGTGTTTTTGGTGTACAAAACTTATATAAGACCAGGGCTAATTTTTAGGGAAACATGGTATGACTGGATTTACACCATGTGCGATGTCTAAGAAGCTATGACCTGCTAAATGTAAGTCTTCCTTGGTGATTTTAAGTTAAAAAAGAAGACTATCTCTGGATCATTTACTTGTAGCGAAATCTACATTAATTTTTTTTAGGCCTCGTCTTGACAGGTGCTCCTTAGTGCCGGTTTGCACTACAGTGACATGAAAGTCGGCATGACTTTGCAAAACAACTTGAGGCAATTTTGAGGCAACTTCAAGGCACGGTAGAAGCAACTTCAAGTCGCCTCCAGGACAGGCAACTTTGCCAGTGGCCAATCAAACAATAATCAGCTCTGTGGGAGGGAGGGATTTGCCTGAGAAACCTTTTTTCTCTTCCTGTAAAGTTGGTTCAGTGAAGACACTGATCCAACTTTGGAGACGACTTCCATTGAAATCTATGGGTACAAGTCGCCAAGAAGTTGCCTTGAAGTAGTACAGGAACCTTTTCTGAATTCGGAGCGAGTGTGCATTAAGACGCTTCTCGTTCACTTAATGTCATTTCTCGTATCGCGTGACTTGGACGACACAAGTCGGATCCCAAGTCGCGGAAGTGTGAACGGGCACTTACAATTGCTGGAGGTGGCAGTATATCATACCTAAATTCTCAAAATTGTATCACAACAGGGTGGAACTATGGATACGCCCATAGAAAGGGTGCCACGCCCTAAGAGAGAGACTGGAATGGATAAGGAATTGGACTTTTTAGGCACAGGTACACACGTTTTCATAAAAACTAATTATTTTTGCTGGTGATTTTTTTTTTGCCAAAGCGCAGATTTTTTTATATTATTTTATAGTATCTAATACCTGATATTTAAGTGTTGGAGAAGATAGTGTATACAATAATAGTGATGGATAGGTTTGATACAGGTAAAGGTTGGACACCTAGAAGTCTTGTAGTAGGGGACTTTAGAACTGTGTGACCAGTTCCAGGAGGTTTTAAGGTGCTTTTTTGAGCAGGGCTCTGAAATGTCTGCAATGAGACATAAGTTGCTGTGTAGCATGTTAGTAACTATGGAGGTATAGAGTTTTCTGATGAACCAGATTGACCTGTGAGGTTTTTAGTTGCAGATTCTACTGGCAAATGTACTGTGACTTGGTGCACAGAATTTAAAACATCCTGTGCAACTGTCTTGTCAGGGTTCTGCCTTAGGACAAATTGCAAGGTTTTCGAAGGCTCGCAGTTTGGCCAAGGCTGCTGCTTCTTTTTTTGCCTGCTGAAGAGCTTCTGCCTGAGCTTCAGCTACTTCTACTTATGCCTGCCTGTGCCTAGGCAGCTTAAAGTGGTTGTAAAGACTCAAGGTTTTTTACATCCATGCATTCTATGCATGAAGGTAAAAAACTTTCTGTGTGCAGCAGCCATCAATACTTACCAGAGCCCCGTCTAGATTCAGATATGTACATGAGAGCAGCGCCTTTCCCAGGTCTCCTCCTCCCCATTGGCTCCCACAACAGTCAATCGCAGCCAGTGAGCCAATGAGGAGAGAGGGGGTGGGTGAATGGACACACACAGCAGCGACTTGGGAGCTGCTTTTGCTATGGGGGCACTTTGCATGAGAGTGGCCATGAGCACCCACGGGGGACCCAAGAAGAGAAGGATTAGGGCTGCTCTATGCAAAACCACTGCAGTGCAGGAAAGTATGAACTATTTGTTATTTTAACTGGTTGCCGACCGCCCGCCGTCATATTTCTGCGGGAAGTAGGCACGCCTGGGCGAGAGCCCGTAGCTCTACATCGGCTACTTTGCGGCCACTCGCCGCAAAGTAGCCTGGTGGGTACGATCGCCGCCGGGCACACGCGATCGCTCGGTACAGAGCGAGGCCAGGGAGCTCCCGGTCCTGTCAGCGGGGGAAACGCTGATCTTCTGTTCATACAATGTATGAACAGAAGATCAGTGATTTCCCCTAGTGAGGCCACCCCCCCATACAGTTAGAACACACCCAGGAACACACTTAACCCCTTCCACGCCCCCTAGTGTTAACCCCTTCACTGCCAATGGCATTGTTATAGTAATCCAATGCATTTTTATAGCACTAATGGCTATAAAAATGCCAATGGTTCCAAAAATTAGTCAAAAGTGTCCGAAGTGTCCGCCATAATGTCGCAGTACTGAAAAAAAACGCTGATCGCCGCCATTACTAGTAAAAAAAAATATTATTAAAAATGCCATAAAACTACCCCCTATTTTGTAAACGCTATAACTTTTGCGCAAACCAATCAATAAATGCTAATTGCGATAGCGCAAAAAATAAAAACCGCAGAGATGATCAAATACCACCAAAAGAAAGCTCTATTTGTGGGAAAAAAAGGACGCCAATTTTGTTTGGGAGCCACGTCGCACGACTGCGCAATTGTCAGTTAAATCGACGCAGTGCCGAATCACAAAAAGTGCTCTGGTCATTGATCAGCAATATGGTGCGGGGGTTAAGTGGTTAAGAAAACAAAATCTGTCTTTTAATATCAGTTAAAGCCGCTGCCCAAGCGTTTGGCTTTGCAGGGGCTTGGACAACTTATGCTTTGATAATTGTTTCTCTCCCAATGCAGTAAACTTTTGCTTCTCCTGCTTTAACACAGGCTGTAATAATTTGACTACTTAGTGATGACTACTGTCAGCGGGATCTTAGCAATTATCACTGTGAGTGAGATCTTAGTGATCTAGAAGATATCTAAAAGATTCCTCACACCAGTTCAGTGCAACACAAGCTCCAGCTTTCAATAGCCCTAGTTCCGGAAACTAACTGGATACAGATGGAAAATAATGGTCATGCAACAAGGATTCTGCAGCTTGCAACAAAGATCCGGGGAGGTCCAGTGAGCTCAAACGAGTGCTGCCTATCAGTGCCATCTATCAATGCCCATCGGTGCCATCTTTTAGAGCCCAGCAGTGCTGCATATTAGTGCCTCCTCATCAGTGTCACCTCACCAGTGCCTTTTAGGGCTGCAGTAGCAGTGCCCATCAGTGCAGTCTGTCAGTGTCTGTAGTACAGCCACATCAGTGAAGGAGAAAAAATACTTATTTACAAAATGTTATAACAGAAACTAAGAAACATTTGTATTTGTTTTTCAAAATGTTTGGTCTTTTTCTATTTGTTTAGCAAAAAATTAAAAATAATAAATATTTTTTTTTTAAATAACAAACATGTTATACTTACCTCCACTGTGCAGCTCATTTTGCACAGAGTGTCTCCTAACTAGGGATGAGCCGAACACCCCCGAACGAACCGAACATTTGCGCGAACATTTAGAACCCCATTGAAGTCTATGGGACTCGAACGTTCATATTGAAAAGTGCTCATTGGAAAACGTCTTTGAGAACCCGTTCTTGCCCCAGGGAACATGTATCAATGGGAAAAAAAGTTTTAAAAACTATTTTTTTCTGTAGCAGCGATTTTAATGATGCTTAAAGTGAAAAAAGAAAAAGAAAAATTCCTTTAAATATCGTACCTGCTGGGTGTCTATAGTAGTGGCACGTATTTAGAAATGAACAAAATTAGATTACTATAAGAAAAAAGTAATTTAAGACTGCTTGCGACTTTAATGTAATGTTTGGTCCCTGGCCCTGCAATATGGATAAAAATCACTGAAACGTGCCATCCGGGGCCTCCTTTGAACAAATTCTGTGAAGAACTCCTGTTCTCTGAAGGCCTCCATTATTACTGCAAGTCAGTCAAAATTAAGCAAAAAAAGCTAATGTCAGTCAAGCCTTTTGCTACTAAGCTTTCTCCCCATATCTAACCCACAAACTCACCCACTGATCATGAAGTCCAAAATCGAGTTGCGTATCGTCGTACTGCATGATTGTTTCTTCCGACTTTTTCTAGACTGTGAACGACGTTCTTACTCACGCAATATCCCTTCATAAGTAAAGTAACACCAAGTACGTTTATGTGCAAATTATACAGCACAAGTGCAGTAAACTACAAGTACGTTTAGGTGCAAACTATACGCCCCAAATGAAGAAACACCAAGTACGTTTAGGTGCAAACTATATGGTACATGTGCAGTACACACCAAGTACATTTAGAAGCAAACTATACAGCACAAGTGCAGTAAACTACAAGTACGTTTAGGTGGAAACTATACGGCACAAATGCAGTACACACCAAGTACGTTTAGGTGCAAACTATACGACCCAAGTGCAGTAACACCAAGTACGTTTAGGTGCAAATTATACGGCACAAGTGCAGTACACACCAAGTACGTTTAGGTGCAAACTATACAGCACAAGTGCAGTAAACTACAGTACGTTTAGGTGCAAACTATACGGCCCAAGTGCAGTAACACCAAGTACGTTTAGGTGCAAACAATACGGCACAAGTGCAGTAGACACCAAGTACATTTAGGTGCAAACTATACGGCCCAAGTGCAGTAACACCAAGTACATTTAGGTGCAAACTATACGGCACAAGTGCAGTACACACCAAGTACGTTTAGGTGCAAACTATACAGCACAAGTGCGGTACACACCAAGTACGTTTAGGTGCAAACTATACGGCTTAAGTGCAGTAACACCAAGTATGTTTAGGTGCAAACTATACAGCACAAGTGCAGTAAACTACACGTACGTTTAGGTGCAAACTATACGGCACAAGTGCAGTACACACCAAGTACGTTTAGGTGCAAACTATACAGCACAAGTGCAGTAAACTACAAGTACGTTTAGGTGCAAACTATACAGCACACAGGCAATACAACACGTTAGAAGACTACAGCTTGCACAATCAACTGCCTGACAAATAGGAATAGCTAATCTAGCTAAACTATACAGTGTATAAATATATGTACAACTACTGGGATGTATATATATATCCTCTACACACTGTAAATTTAACTAAACTGACTAGCCTGCCTGCTCTATCTATCTAGAAAAAAATACACTGTCTCTCTCTCTCTCTCTCTCTCTCTCCCGGACTGATTTCACTAACACCGCCGCAACACACTACACGAGACCGCCTTGCAGGCTGCCTTTTATAGTGTGGGGTGTGTGCTAAAGCTCTGAGACATAATTGGCCAAAGCCAATTATGGCTCTCCTTTTTTTTGCGCGCGATTGGCCAAGCATGCGGGACATACAGCATGCTTGGCCAATCATCAGTGCGCAATTCCGCAGTGAATTATGGGCCATGGCCCATCACATTTTGTTCGATTTTCGACGAACGTACGAACAGACATACATTCGAATCGAACAAGAAGCTCATCCCTACTCCTAACCCTGTCTTCTGGGGTCCCTCGGCGGCTGTCTCGGCTCCTCCTCGCAAAAGCTTTCCACCTTCATGCGAGCGAGCACTGAAGTGTCACTGGTCCCCAAAAAGTATTAAAAGTGTAAGTTAGTGTCAGAATGTCTGCTGCAATATCGCAGTCCCGCTGTAAGATGCTGATTGTCGCCAATACTAGTAAAACAATTAAAAATAAACAAAGATAAAATAAAATATTCCATAGTTTTGTGTAGACAATATAACTTTTGTGCAAATCAAACAATATAAGCTTATTAATTTGTTTAACCGAAAATATGTAGCAGAATACATATTGGCCTAAATTTATGAAGAAATTCGATTTTTGTTCTATTTTTTTATTGGATAAGTTTTATAGCAGAAAGTTAAAAATAATGTTATTTTTCCAAAATTGTCATTCTTTTTTTTGCTTATAGCGTAAAAAATTAAAACCGCAGAAGTGATCATTAAATATTCACCAAAAGGAAGCTCTATTTGTAGCACAAAAAAAAAGGACATACATTTTATTTGAGTACAACATCGCATGACTGCGCAATTGTCAGTTAAAGTAACCCAGTGCCATATCACAAAAATGGCCTGGTCGTGAAGGGGGGTAAATCTTTTGGAGGTCAAGTGGTTAAGACCTTTTGCTTGATGCACCTGGAATGTATTTACTTGATTTAAATAAAATCTTTATTTGGACTTTAAGTTGCATTTAAATTGAGACTGAGGTTTTGTGGTCATTTTTAGAATTTAATCTAGAGTCTGTCTTTGTGTTTGCTTAAAAAAGAAATTGAGCTACAGCACATTTAAGGATGCTATCCGTTGGCAGTCATCTGTCTAGATAATAGCAGTACGCTCAGTGTAAAGGATAAATGTGTATTATTTTAAAATGAATAATTTTGTTCAAGCCGTTCTGGAAAATATATGTTTTTTTTTTTTTGTTTAAAATATATTGCTACTCAGAGATTTTTAGCATAGTTTTGATTGAACACTTAATTTAAAAATACCAAAAACACTCAATGCTTCCATGTAAGGTCACTAAATAGTAATTTTGAACAGCACTTCAAAACTCATCTCAATTACGCATTACCTGAACTATATAATCTATTAAGGAGAGTCTATGTTCCACTTTCTAGACATGGTTGTCACCTGATCTATTTGACCTGAAACATGAGTTTCACATTTAAGTACACTGCAGACAGCATAAACAAAGATTGTTCTCAAAAGACTAGATAAAACAGTTGTGGAGTATTTCAATTGTTTATACTTTATGTCACAAATATAAATATTTACAGACATTAAAGCACATCTATGATCAAAATGCAAAAACATAAATACATTTTTACATTGTATTTTAACCACTTAAGTTCCAGACCATTATGCAGCTTAAAGCGGAGCTCCACCCAGGATAACAACATTTTACAATGTTGTTTGAAAAAAAAAAAATAACCTGAAAAAAATAAAAATAAAATACTCACCCGAAATAGCTGTTGCTATGCGGAAGTCCGTAATCTGCCTCTTCCTGAACCGCGGTGTGTTTTCTTCTTCTTCTTCTCCTTGTGAATGGGGCGCGCTGCTTCCTGGGAACTGTGTGTGTTCTCAGAGAGCAGCGCGCTCATTCACAAGCCGTACGGCTTCACTGCCTGTTTCCCATAGTGTGAATGGCGGCGCGGGACCCGGAGCGATCGTGGGACCGGCATCGGGGGGGGCCGTCAGCGCGGGCAAGTAGGACAGGTAAGTGTCCTTATTTAAAGTCAGCAGCTACACTGTTAGTAGCTGCTGACTTTAAAAAAAAATGTTTCCGCGGCTGGAGCTCCTCTTTAAAGACCAGGCCACTTTTTGCGATTCTGCACTGCGTCGCTTTGACTGACAATTGCGCAGTTGTGCAGGGTGGCTCCCAACAAAATTGGTGTTCTTTGTTTCCACAAATAGAGCTTTCTTTTGGTGGTATTTGATAACATCTGCGGTTTTTATTTTTTACACTATAAAAAAAAATAGAGCGACAATTTTGAAAAAAATGCAATATATTTTAATTTTTGCTATAATAAATATCCCCAAAAAAAGATAGTTTTTTTTTCCCCTCAGTTTAGGCTGATACGTATTTTTGGTAAAAAAAAATCGCAATAAGCGTTTATTGATTGGTTTGTGCAGAATTTATAGCATTTACCAAATAGGGGATAGTTGTATTGCATTTTTATTCATCATTTTTCTTTCTAGTAATGGCAGCGATCGATTTTTATCGTGACTGCAACATTATGGCGGACACATCGGACACTTTTGACACTATTTTGGGACCATTGTCATTTAAAAATGCACTGGTTACTATAAAAATGACACTGGCAGTGAAGGGGTTAACCAGGAGGGGGCTCTGTAAGGGTTAAGTGTGCCCTAAAAAAGTGATTCTTACTGTGGGGAGGCGTGGCTAGGAATGTGACATCACTGATCGTCATTCCCTATGACATCCTCCCCATGTTGAGGGCATGTGGCCTGGTACGGTTCAGGAGGGGGGGCACTCTCTCGTTTCTCTTGTGTCCTTGGGATGAAACGGAGGACCCCACTGATTTGTATTTATACACTATTGGTGTTTTTCGCATATGGACATTTATTTATATATTTATGTATTTATGTGGACATTTTCACTTCACTTTTATTGTCATATTTGTAATTTGAAGTTTTATGCCAACCTAACTTAATTAGCGCTACACTTTTTTGTTTTCATACTATAGACACCCCCCAGGTATGAAATTTAAAGGAATATTTCACTTTTAGGCTTCATTTCCACTGGCGTTTTTACAGCAACTTTTCTGAGCATTTTTTACAGCTTAAAAACGCCTGTCCATGTTTATTTTAGAAAAAAAAAAAACATTTTTTTTTTTTGAGCTGGAGCGTTTTTGCGCATTTTTGTGTGTTTTTGAGCGTTTTTTAATGTCTGGCGTTTTTACAGCTCTATTGCTGGAGCTTCAGAACGCACTGGTCCCGCGTTTTTTTTTGCAGCTTAAAAACGTCTCAGCCATCTACAGCTCAAAAACGTCATGGTGGGCATGAGTCCATAGACTAACATGGACAGGCGTTTTTAAGCTGAAAAAAACGCCCAGAAAAGTGGCTGTAAAAACGCCAGTGGAAATGAGCCCTTATTGTTTCACTTTAAGCATTATTAAAATCACTGCTCTCAAAAAACGTCCGTTTTATTTATTTTTTGTATAATATTTTATTGAAAGAGAATCAACATGTAATACAAAAATTATACAACACAATTTTCCAAAGTTTTGAAATAAAAGAACATAAAAAGAGAAGAAAAGACAGATCAAGAAAAGGGCAGGTGAAGAGACAGGTAGGAAGAGGGCTTTGTTACACAAGGAGGATGACCAGAATAGAGAAAAGAGTGAGATGTAGAATAGAAGAGTTGATGCAGTTCATAAGAAGGGAGACCGAGAGAGGACCGCAGGACGCCATCCCCTCGCAGTATCCCGAGACAAAATCCTTTGTGTCAGCAGACCACAGCAAAACAACAATAATAAAAAAAAAAAGGATTAAACCAGTGATCTCAGCATACTGTATAAAATAAGAATAAGACATTGAAAGTCTACTCAGGTAGACCCCAGAGCAGGAGGTATCTTATGAGGTTGTTAAGATGTTAGGTGGTACTGTAAATGAAGAAAGTGTTTCAGTTATTTAGCAGTCCTTTTCTACAAATAAGAAGGGACAAGACTGTAGGTCTTTCTTTTCTGAGGACGTCAGGCATTGTTCGATGAAAGATGATCATTTTTTGTTAAATTTATTGCATGTCCATGTAGACTGGGACCTAGTATCAACTTTCTCTCGATAAAGAAGAATCTTAAGGTTTCTAAATGTCCCAGATAAGGTTGGAGGGGTGGGAGAAATCCAGTGGAATAAAATTATTCTACGGGCAACAAGGAGTGCCAGAAGTGTCGAATGAAAGCAATCTTGAGGAAACACTGTAGTAGACGTCGAGGAATTTGCGCTGTGCGGGGAAAAGCCAAACGGCAAAAGCATAGGATCCTTGTCAGGTAGGAAACCTGTGACACTGTGGATAATTTGGAGGATCAAGCACCAGAAAGCATCAATCTGTGGACAGGACCAGAGACGGTGAAGTAAAGATGGTTTGTGTAGTGAACACCATGGGCAAATAGGACCTGTACTAGAGGGATGGCTCATCGAGAATGGGTAATAGGCTCTATGCATTATTTTAAACTGTGTTTCCTTCCAAGACTCACATGGGGTGATGCGGTTAGTCAACTGATAACCTGTTAGGATGTTGTCCAAGTCTGCTTGTATTGGCAAATCTTTTAACCAGGTAGACATCAACGTACTGCGTAGTGGTTTCGTAAATTTCCCGTTCAGTGGACGATAAATATCTGAGATGGAATAGCGATTGTCAGCAATAAGCTTATCAATGAAAGAAGTTTAAAATCTAATGGCCTTCTACGGGCAGGTTTTATTGATAAAGTCCGTAAATTATATGACATGCAAGAAGTGATGAGGGGCTAAGCGGAATTCCTGTTTTGAGCGTAAAGGATTTAAGGGTATTTGCTGCAGTGTAAAAGGAAGAGGCATTTCATAGTCCTTTGTCTTTCCGTGGGAACATTGGGTTGCCATGTATTGGGAGAAAATTGGATACAAAAGGCGATAGGCCCAGTTTTTTCCGGATCTCGGAGCTGTGTAAAAGGGCAGCTAAATTGAAGGGGCTAACCATGCTTGACTCTAGATCGAAGTTGGAATATCTAGAAGACTGCAAGATCCAGTCTAGGCCTATTCTCAGTAAACAAGCTAGATTATAAACTCTGATATTTGGAAGGTTGGTACCGCCCTCGCTCCTCGGGAGAAACAGCTTGGTCAATGCCACTCTCGATTTGCCCTTTTTCCATTGGAAATTTACAATAGCTTAATGCGAGATCTGAATAACTTTGTGTTTTAGTAATAGCGGCAATGTCTGTAAAGGATATAAAAGGCGGGCAAAACTGACCATTTTAAAAGGTGCACACCTCCCGAAAAGCGATAGCGGCAAGTTAGACCACAATTCCAATTCACCCACAATTTTTGAAATCAGAGGAGGATAGTTGAGAGAGTAGAAAGAAGAGGGTTCCTTACCAATCTTAATGCCTAAATAGGTAATGTATTTTTCAGTGATGTGAAAAGGGGAGGACGGGAGCCAGAAGCACGAGGGTTTTGGACTAAGGCCTCGTACACACGAGGGGATATGTCCGCTGAAAATGTTTCAGCAGACATCTCCGCTCGTGTGTATGGGCTAGCGGACAGATTTCTCCACCCGACAGATTTCAAAGCATGCTTTGAAATCTATCCGGTGGGAATCTGTCCGCCCGACATGTCTGCTGGTTAGTACACTTACCAGCAGACATGTCGTCCCCCACCGCCGCCGCCGAATGGATTCGGCGCATGCACGGAAGTGTTTAACTTCCTGGTGCGGTGACGTGGCGGTGACGTGGCGGCGTCAACGTCACCGCCGCGTCACCGCCACGTCACCGCGCCGTCCGGCGGCGGGGAATTTGATCCGATGGTGTGTACACGCCATCGGATCAAACTCCCGATCAGACATATCCGATGGAAATGGTCCGTGGACCGTTTTCATCGGATATGTCCGATCGTGTGTACGAGGCCTAAGAGGAAGAATTTCACTCTTGGCAAAGTTTATCCTTAGACCAGAGCATTTACGAAAGGAATCAAATATCGATTGAATTGCGGGAACATCAGTTTGGGGGGCGGTGGAAAAAATCTAAATATCAAACCTGCAAAAAGAGCAATCTTTATGTCTTCTCGAAGGAAAGGGATTCCATGAATGGAGGGGGTGGCGCTAAGATACCTTGATAGGGGTTTGATGGCTAGATTGAAGAGTAGGGGGGACAGGGGGCAGCGCTGTTTGGTGCCTTTGAACAACCTTATGGGGCTTGATTGGATGCCCGTAGCCATAACTGTGGCTGATGGAGCTGAATAAAGATTTTGAATAGAATTGAAGAAAGGGCCCAAAATTTCAAATGTTTTTATTACTAGGGACAACCATTGGAAACTTACATTATCAAAAGCCTTTTCGGCGTCAAGGGAAATTATAGCTGTATTAACTGTTGTTTTGAGTATTCCAAGGCGGCCAGAACTTTTCTCAGATTTGAAGCTGCGGATCTGCCCTTAGTGAAGCCTGACTGTGCATGGTGAATAAGGGAGGGCATAACATTTGCCAAACGAGAGCCAATTATCTTGGACAGAATTTTGGAATCTACATTTAATAAAGATATAGGACGGAAGGACCCAGGGTCGTTCGGGTCCTTACCTTTTTTGGCTAAAAGTTTAATGTTAGCTTGATGTCCCGTCGGGAGGTAGGGACCTCCGTTCCAAATGGCATTGCATACCGTCAGCAAGGAAGGGCCAATATCCTCTCGCATCATTTTATAAAATTTGGGAGTATACCCGTCTGGACCTGGGGCTTTACCATTTGAGAGGCCTTGGATGACTACCATAAGTTCTCGTTCTGTAATTGGAGTGTTTAATTCTGCTACATGGTCTGAGTCCATCTGAGTTGGTAAAGTGGAATCTAGCCATCTATGGGCAGCCTCCATGTCTATTGGTTCCTGGGCATAAAGGTTAGTATAGAATGTTTCTAGCGTCTTATTAATATCCCTGGGGGAGGTGGACAGTGACCCATCCGAGTTGTAAAGTGCCGAAATATGTGTGGGGATATAAGTACCTTTGGTGAGATTTGCCAGAAGTTTTCCTGCCTTATTCCCATACCTGTGGTGGTGTAATTTTGCTGAAGACCTTCTCACCTGTTCTGCTCTGCCTGCCCATACATCGAAGAGGTCCCTAGCTTCCAACCACGTCTTGCGGTTTTCAGCCGAGTTGTGTCCATTTAGGCGAGCCTGAGCTGCTCGCACCCTGTTGCTGGCCTCTAAATATTTATTTTGAGCGTCTTTCTTATAGGCCGACACAAAGAAATTAATCTTTCCTCTCATATAGGATTTACCTGCTTCCCAGAACAGATTAGGGGAATTGTTTTGGGAATACTCCGACCATGCCTCGGATAACATTTGTTTGAAATTTTCAATATGATTTAAGTATGTCGGGAACCTGCACTGTCTATAGTCTGAATAGTTCTGTAGATTGGCAAGGGTAACCGAAAAAGGAGGATGATCTGATATGACCATATCGTGAATGCACGCCTCTCCAAGCTTGTGGAGTAGTGAGTGGGTGGAGAGGAAGCAGTCAAGTCTAGCAAAAAAATTATGTACTGGGTAGAAAATGGTGAATTCTTTATCAAGAGGATGTTGCAACCTCCATACATCTACAAGACTGAGGGCCTGAGCCATGTGGTAAAGGTGAGTATGATGATCTTGCTTTCCTAGTTTTGGGGAAGGATGGGATCTAGATCTGTCCTCTTGGTCATTAAAAGTCGAGTTAAAGTCCCCCCCCCCCCCGATGAGGTGAGGGACGTCACAGTCCTTTACTAGTTTGGACGTTAAATCAGTGAAGTACGCCTGATACGGGGAGTTGGGAGCATAAACGTTGGTTAGCCTAATGTCACCCGTTGAAAACCTAAGATGAATGGACACAAACCTACCTTCCTCATCTTTTTCCATTGAAACCAGGTCATATGTCAAATTCTTGTGTAAAAGTATAAGTGTACCTGCCTTACGGCCCTGAGAGGCAGAGCCTATCACATCCCCCACCCAAAGCTTTTTCATATGAAAAAAGTCGCTATCCGCTAAATGTGTTTCCTGAAGTAGGGCTATGTCGGATTTCAACCTTTTTAAATGCCTGAGAATCTTCATACGTTTTATCGGGGAGCGAAGTCCCTTAACCACTTCCTTACTGGGCACTTATAACCCTTCCTGACCAGGTGAAATTTCAGCTTCTGGCACTGCGTCGCTTTAACTGACAATTGCGCGGTCGTGCGACGTGGCTCCCAAACAAAATTGGCGTCCTTTTTTTCCCACAAATAGAGCTTTCTTTTGGTGGTATTTGATCATCTCTGCGGTTTTTATTTTTTGCGCTATAAACAAAAAAAGAGCGACAATTTTGAAAAAAAGTCAATATTTTTTACTTGTTACTATAATAAATAGCCCATTTTTTTAAAAATAAAATAAAAAAAATTCTCAGTTTAGGCCGATACGTATTATTCTACATATTTTTGGTAAAAAAAAATAAAAATCGCAATAAGCGACTGGTTTGCACAAAAGTTATAGCGCATACAAAATAGGGGACAGAATTATTATTAATTTTTATAATTTTTTTTTTTTACTAGTAATGGCGGCGATCTGCGATTTTTATTGGGACTGCGACGTTATGGTGGACACATCGGACACTTTTGACACATTTTTGGCGCCATTCACATTTATACTGAGATCAGTGCTATAAAAATGCACCGATTACTGTATAAATGTGACTGGCAGTGAAGGGGTTAACACTAGGGGGGCATGGAAGGGGTTAAATGTATTCTGGGTGTGTTCTAACTGTTTGGGGGGAGGGGGGTGACTGGGGGAGGTGACCGATGCTGTGTCCCTATGTACAAGAGACACAGATTGGTCACCTCACTCCCTGACAGGACATGGATCTCTGTGTTTACACACAGAGATCCATGTCTTGTCCCTGTAACCGCCGATTGCGAGTGCCTGGCGGACATCGCGGCCGCCGGGCACGCGCATCGGCATCTCAGGAATGCAGCGGGCGCGTGGCCGCCGACGGCGCGCGCGCGCCCTCTAGTGGCCATTAAAAGCACAGGGCGCATATATGCGCCCTGTCAGAGATTCAGGACAGCCCGACGGCCGCAAATATTCGTACGGCCGTCGGGAAGTGGTTAATATTCCATGACGTTATTCGAATCGTGTGCATTGAAAAATGGACAAGGGATAAGGTGCATGAGATCGTGGGGGGGGGGGGGTTTACCTGCTGAGGGGAGAACAGGGTCAGAGCAAGGTTTTTTAGTTCGGGGATCCCGGACACAAGATTGGAGGAACCAACTCTTCCTGGGAAAGTGACGAGTAATAAAATGGTAAAAGTAAGAAAAAAAACACAAATTAACTAAAACAAGAATAAAAACAGCGTAGAACTTTTTTCCGTATGCAATTTCACCACCGGAAAAACCGTCAGCCCTCAGGGTACAACATGTACCTGCAACACTAGGCGCTGCTCCACTGATGGAGTAGGCCATGTCAAGGGGAAGAGGCATAGCTCTTCTACTATCATATTTAACCTCTAGGATGGCCATATAAAGCCAGACCCGCAATGAAATTGCAAAAAAGAAGCACTCCCGAAGGAGAAATGTCCAGTTGCCCTGGGATATAGTCAGACTATTTTGGGGAGGGAACTGAAAGTCATGTCCGAGATCTTGAGTTTCCCAGGGGGTAAAGACTCTTAGCATGGCAGCACAAAAACAAAGAGACCGGAATAGGTACATCATGTAATATTCAGCTGTTGTCCGGTTGATCCAACAAAACAGATGGCTTCAGATGCTTGGGGGGATCCTTCCTGGGGCTCCTCTGTTCCCGTGGCCCATGCTTTACCTTATCTGCATATGATTCAGATGTGGTGGGACTGGGTGAGAGCGATTGAAGAAAAGCATTCGCCTTATCCAGAGACTGCAGAACGATTTGTTCCCCATCCGGGGCTTGCAGGCACAGCACCGCTGGGTATGCTAAAGTGAAACATATGCCCATTTTATACAGCTCTGCGCATATTGGTTGGAATTCCTGGCGTTTGCAGGACACTTCCACTGAGTAGTCTGCAAAGATTAAACATTTGTGACCCTCTATCACTAATGCCCGAGCTTTGCGGAAGCTTTGTAGGATATCTGAACAGTCTGCATAGTTTAGAAATTTAGCTATCACTGGTCTCGGGCGTTTCCGATCGTCAGCTGGGGCTCCAGTCCTGTGGGCTCTCTCCACCATGCATCTACGATTGATAACTAGGGCCTCGGGAATAATGGAAGTGCAAAGGTCGATTAAAGAGCCCTGTTTGAAGGATTCGGGGAGACCAATAATTCTTAAATTGTTCCTCCTGGAACGATTCTCAAGGTCTTCTAAACGATCGTGCATATGTTGTTGATCTTGGATAAACTTTTCCAGTGCCCCATTCATGTTATATTGATCATCCTCCACTGAGGATACTCACTGTTCCACGTCCGTTAATCTATGCGAGTGTTCTCCTAGCTCTTTCCTCAGCTGCTGTATACCCTCAGCCACCGCCTTTGTTACTGCAGCCGTGATTGTGGGAGAGAGCAGTGCAGCCACTGCTTGTGCTATTCTGGCGTAAGAGCTGTCCGGCTCCAGGGTCTTGGCTGCTGTGACATCCATAGCCTCCTGCAGTGTCTCACTGCTTGAATTGCCGCCATGTGAGAGAGGCTGCTGGGCGCGCTGTGTGGGAGAAGAGTCTCGTGCTGCAGTGGCCATCTTATCTCCACCCAGAGTCTGTGCGGGGGAGACGTGTCACTTACGATGTTGCCGGGGCTCATTCGGGGCTGTGTCAGGTACCGTTCAATCCGCGGTGCTGAGGGGAGGGTGGGGTGACCACTGTTTATTCAAACGGGAGCGGCGTTCAGGCTTTGTAAGCCGAATATAGTGCGGGCTGCACGGAGCCTCCGGTCTCCCTGTCCTTCACATACGGCGCCGTAACCGGAAGTAAAACGTCCATTTTTAAAAACCCTTTTTTGCATTGATACAGTACATATTGACCCAGGTCCCCAAACACTTTTTTCGACAAACTTGCATATTAACCTTTAAAATTAACACTTGGTTTCTAAAGGGTGTTCCGCGGCTTCTACCATTTACATATTTATTATTGCATTGCGCCAGTTCACACGCTCGATTATAGATTTATTTATTAATTAAGGCATGAACCAGCGTAGCGCATTGTTCATAGCGCATTCTTCATAGCCCCAATGTCTTGCAGTAAATTGAAAAAAAGACACAGTAGTAGCAGAAGTGATGGTATTGGGGCATCAAAGAGGAATGTTTATAATGGGTTAAGGTCTGTTTCTGAAGTGCAGAGAGAGCCAGACTGTCACAGGAAAATTGATAATGGATCCTCTATATTATCTGCACTTTAGAGAAGGTGTGAAATCTAAAATGGTGGAGGTGCAAAGTCCAAGCCTGAACACTAGATCTTCACAAGAGCATCCCACGAGGAATTTTGAACTTTACTGGTGGGTGAACCACGTTGCAGTACTCAGACACACATTTACAGATAGGAAATGAACTGGAAGAGAACCAGAGCATGGTACACAGTTGACAGGCAATATCAGAAACATGGAGAGGTAAATGGTCAAGGCAGGGTGGGGATCAAGTTTGTCAAATACAACCTGAAGTCTGTAAATGCGGAAACAGGAAATAATATAGGCTGGGGTTGATTATAATCCTAATGCTAACAGGTGGTGGGACTTATCCTACAGATGCTTTATAATCCAGAAGGGGCATTCCAGCGACACCCATACCTCCCAGTCCGGGAAAGAAGCATGCTGTAGCAAGGAAAAAGCAATCACTTGCTAGTAGAACCATAAGTAACAGACCTGCTTTACTGTTGATCTGTGACACAAATTGAGTTCTATTAAATGGAGTGATAGGCCAAAATTACTTTAACCACTTCAATACCGGGCTTTTATACACGCCTCAATACCGGGCCTATTCTGGCACTTCTCTCCTACATGTAAAAAATCATCATTCTTTGGCTAGAAAATTACGCAGAACCCCCAAAAAATGTATATATAATTTTTTTAGCAGACACCCTAGGGAATAAAACGACGGTCATTGCTGTAGCTGGCCAGCTAGAACCTGTCCTAGGTAGCTAATATAACTTGCATGTATATACAGCTAAACCTGCTAAGAACCTAATGTAGAGCACATTTTTATATGTGAGAGACAAAGACAGAGTTATTCACTGTGATTTTTTTTGCTTGGATGTTGTATAATAGTTGTATGTTGTGTTCACAGAAGAAAAAGAAAAAATATGCCTTTAAGAGTCATTTGTTTGTGTGGCAGCAGTAGGTAAGAAATAACAGTATAATTCATGCCAGCAAGCATAGAGTTAAGCTTTTGTGACTTATCAGAAGCCTTGGCCCAATCACAGCTAATCTCACATTGAGCAGAGTCTTGACCAGTCACAGCCAGCTTTACAAACACTCTGTCTGGGAGGTTCCTAATACTCCATGTGCTAGTTCATTCCACCACATGCAGAGACAGAGAACCGACACACAGGGCCAAAGTTGTTCTTATGGAAGCCAGAGGGTAAAATTAGGTAATTATACAGTTATATATATATGTTCTTATTGTTAATAGTGTGATTAGAACTGTATACTGATTTAGCTGTGTAGTTCCACCAAACTAAGCTAACCCTGCAAACCCGAACCATATCAAACCTTCATACTTTCAAACCACAGTTATACCTTTCAGAGAAATCAGAGAATGCTTTGATAACTTACACAGAGAGAGAGAGAGAGAGAGAGAGAGAGAGAGAGAGAGAGAGAGAGAGAGAGAGAGAGTAAATACTGAAGAAAGAAATACATCCACCATCTTATGTTAAATGACAAGACTGTATATTTGAACCACCATTTTCTGTTATACTTATTCATCACGTGTTTTTTGTACATGGACTGTCTGCTGCAAAGCAGCAGTATTTTATATGAAGAAAAGTGAAGTTATTAAAGAAGTTATTTTAACCACTTAAGGACCGCCTACTGCACATTTACGTCGGCAGAATGGCACGGCTGGGCACATCAACGTATATATACGCTGCGTTGCTACAAATAGGAGACTCAAAACTTGACAAAAAGGGAAAACATCTCACCACTCCACTCAGGTTGGAACGTCCAATACAGAAGTTAGTTGTTCTACTTGAGAGTGATAAAAGACACTTGGACAGTTGAGAACCTGATAGAAAATTCCCCAAATTCCACATCCTACTATAGGGAACAATAATTATAGGTAATTTTGGTGGGAGTGTAGCTGGCCAGCTAGAACCTGTCCTAGGTAGCTAATATAACTTGCATGTATATACAGCTAAACCTGCTAAGAACCTAATGTAGAGCACATTTTTATATGTGAGAGACAAAGACTTATTCACTGTGATTTTTTTTTTCAAAAGAAAAAATATGCCTTTAAGGCCTCGTACACACGATCAAATCTGTCTGCTGGAAATGGTCTGCTAGACCGTCCCAGCAGACAGATTCGATCGTGTGTACGGCCGAGCCGACGGATTTGGCCACCCGACAGATTTCAAAGCATGCTTTGAAATCTATCGGGTGGGAACCCGTCCGCCTGACATGTCTGCTGGTTAGTACACTTACCAGCAGACATGTCGTCCCGCACCGCCGCCGAATGGATTTGGCGCATGCGCGGAAGTGTTTTACTTCCTGGTGCGGTGACGTGGTGGCGTCAACGTCACCGCCACGTCACCGACACGTCAGCACGCCGTCTGCTGGTGGGGATTTTGGTTTGCTCGTGTGTACAGAGGCGATTCAGTTCGCAGGTGCCGCGCTATATAAGTTTTCATTCATTCATTCATTCATACACGCAAGCAAACCAAAATCCTATCAGACAGATTAGTTCAAATCGGTCGGTCCGACCGATTTGAACAAATAGATTGCCTCATGTGTACGAGGCCTCAGAGTCATTTGTTTGTGTGACAGCAGTAGGTAAGAAATAACAGTATAATTCATGCCAGCAAGCATAGAGTTAAGCTTTTGTGACTCATCAGAAGCCTTGGCCCAATCACAGCTAATCTCACATTTAGCAGAGTCTTGACCAGTCACAGCCAGCTTTACAAACACTCTGTCTGGGAGGTTCCTAATACTCCATGTGCTAGTTCATTCCACCACATGCAGAGACAGAGAACCGACACACAGGGCCAAAGTTGTTCTTATGGAAGCCAGAGGGTAAAATTAGGTAATTATACAGTTATATATATATATATGTTCTTATTGTTAATAGTGTGATTAGAACTGTATACTGATTTAGCTGTGTGTTCACTTGTAGTTCCACCAAACTAAGCTAACCCTGCAAACCCAAACCATATCAAACCTTCATACTTTCAAACCACAGTTATACCTTTCAGAGAAATCAGAGAATGCATTGATAACTTACAGAGACAGAGAGAGAGAGAGAGAGTAAATACTGAAGAAAGAAATATATCCACCATCTTATGTTAAATGACAAGACTGAATATTTGAACCACCATTTTCTGTTATACTTATTTATCACGTGTTTTTTGTACATGGACTGTCTGCTGCAAAGCAGCAGTATTTTATATGAAGAAAAGTGAAGTTATTAAAGAAGTTATTTTAAGCATTTGGTGTGCTCTTTAAACCTACTGCTTCCATAGAACGGCAATAGAGGAATTTCAGAGTAATAGACAGTCTTGTTGGACTGAAAAGTCAGAGATATCACAAATTTTCTAATGCCACAGCGCATGAGGCACTTCATAGTGCTGCGCCTGCCACAATTGCTACATTTTATCTTGCACGGTATGTGCACAATAATTTTTCAAACGCCATTTTTTGGGCAAAAAATTGTTCCATGAATTAAAAAAATAACAAAACAGTAAAGTTAGCCCAATTTTGTATAATGTGAAAGATTATGTTACACCAAGTAAATAGATACCTAACATGTCACGCTTTAAAATTGCGCACACTCATGGAATGGTGCCAAACTTCGGTACTTCAAAAATCTCCGTAGGCAACGCTTTAATTTTTTTTTTACAGGTTACCAGTTTAAATTTACAGAGGAGATCTAGTGCTAGATTTGTTGCTGGTACTCTAACGCACGTGGCGATATCTCACATATGTGGTTTAAACGGCGTTTACATATGTCGGCGGGACTTACATGTGCATTCGCTTCTACATGCGAGCTCCCGGGGACAGAGGCGTTTTAATTTTATTTTTTATTCTTTTATTTATTTTTTTACTTATTATTTTAAATAGTAAGTATTCCCACGCTACTAGGTAGTCAAAATTAGGATCTTTGGTGCAGCAGACACCTAGTGGGTCAAACACTACCCAAAGGAAGTAAATATAAAAAATCAATACATTTGAACTAATGTATTTACCAGAACCACAGAAACGAATTAGAATGTGTTTAATGTGTTTATGGCCCCTCTCACACAGGCTTGTCCGTGTATGGACCAAACATTATATTTATATATATTTTTCTAACACCCTAGAAAATAAAATGGCGGTTTTTGTAATACTTTGTCACACCGTATTTGCTCAGCGGGCCTACAAGCATAATTTTTGGGGAAAAAATATTTTTTTTGGAATTAAAAAATAAGACAATGGTAAAGTTAGACCAATTTTTTTATATTGTGAAAGAAAAGGTTACACCAAGTAAATTGACACCCAACATGTCATACTTTAAAATTCCCGCTTGAGGAATGGTGACAAACTTTTAGGCCGCGTACAGACAATGAGACATGTCCGCTCAAACATGTCCGACGGACCGTTTCCAGCGGACATGTCTCTTCGGATTTTGGTCCGATGGCGTGTACACACCATCGGACGAAAATCCCCTCGGGCTGAGGACACGGTAACGTGGCGGTGACGTTGACGCCCCCACGTCACCACTCCAGGAAGTAAAATACTTCCACGCATGCGTCGAATCCATTCGACGCATGCGGGAGATGTCTGTCCGCTGGTTAGGCGTACTAACCAGTGGACATGTCGGACGGACAGGTTTGTAGCAGACAAATTTCAAAGCATGCTTTGAAATTTGTCCGCTGGACAAACCTGTCCGCTAGGTCGTACACACGCCTTACCCTTTAAAATCTCCATAGGCAACGTTTAAAAAATTTGACAGGTTGCATTTTTTGAGTTACAGAGGTGGTATAAGGCTAGAATTTTTGCGCTCGCTCTGCTAATCGCGGCGATACCTCACATGTGTGGTTTGAACACCGTTTTCATATGCGGGCACTACTCACGTATGTGTTCGCTTCTGCGCGCGAGCTCCGCTGGACGAGGCATGTATAAAAAAAGTTATTTATTTTACCTTTTAATTTTGATTTTTTTCACTGTTCTTTAAAAAAAAATTGTGTCACTTTTATTCCTATTACAAGGAATGTAAACATCCCTTGTAATAGAAAAAAAAACATGACAGGTCCTCTTGAATATGAGATCTGGGGTCCAAAAGACCTCAGATCTCATATTTACACTAAAACGCAAAAAAAAAAATGTCATTTGAAAAAAAAAATGTCCCTTTTAAGAGTTATGGGCGAAAGTGACGTTTTGATGTCGCTTCCGCCCTGCAATGACTTGGAGACAGGTGGGGGCCATCTTCCCCTCACTCATCTCCATGTCAGGATAGGGACAGGTCCAGATCGCCTCCTCCGTTACCGACAGCCCTAAATGTTTGACTAAAATTTAGTTTATTTGATTTTTTTTTTAACAAAAAGTAAAAAATAGTGTTTTTTTTTCAAAAATGTCGCTCTATTTTTGTATATAGCGCAAAAAATAAAAATCGCAGAGGTGATCAAATACCACCAAAGGAAAGCTCTATTTGTGGGAAGAAAAGGATGCAAATTTTGTTTGGGAGCCACGTCGCACGACCGCGCAATTGTCTGTTAAAGCGACGCAGTGCCGAATCGCAAAAACACCTTGGGTCATTTACCAGCGTATTGGTCCGGGTCTTAAGTGGTTAATGTCTGCAGGTGATGCATACTGATCAATCTAAGAGCATCAAAGGCAATGTAAAGTACTTGCCAAGCGAATTCCATTCAGCTGGGTCTAATTCATGACTCTAAATTGTTTGCTTATCAAAGGTGATATAATCCCACACATGAATTTAATATACCATAAACCAATTTCTGCCTTCTAATGCTTTATGCGATATCCTGAAAAAACAGACATGGATGTGTATGAACTCTCTTTTGATGTCTGTAGCACATGTCCTTATATTTGGTGTGTTATTTCAGGTGGAATTTTAAACTTTGTTCAATGTTCAAACAAAGGTCTTCTAGCTGTACAGTTCAACAGCAACAATTTATTCAATACATGACTTTCTGCGGTTTCCCCCCCCCCCCCCCCCAAAAAAGCGTTATTTACTCCTGGATCCTATATAAAGCGTATCGTAAGGACCATTTTTGAGTGATCTGTGAATGTGAATACAGTTTTGTGTTTGCACAGATTTGGCCTGCAATATAATTTTTCTTCTGTTCTTGTGACTTTACATCTGTTCACATAAAGAGGATTACATTGTGAAATCATTGTAGAAGTTATGTCTTTCTTCTCTTCCAAGAAAAGCTCATTGTTTTTCCTCATTACCTTTTGATGATAGTATTGTATTTTTATATTTTATTCATCTTAATAGGTTGTAGAAGAGTATATCGTTTTGACTGATATGAAGTTCTTAAAGGGGTTGTAAACTCTCGTGTTTTTTCACCTTAAAGGGGTTGTAAAGGTAAAAAAAATGTTTTTCCTAAATAGCTTCCTTTACCTTAGTGCAGTCCTCCATCACATACCTCATCGTTCCATTTTGCTTTTCAATGTCCTTATTTCTTCTAAAAAAAATCCTCACTTTCTGTTCTTCTGTCGGTAACTCCATACAGTAATGCAAGGCTTTCTCCCTGGTGTGGAGTGTAATGCTCGCCCCCTCACTTGAGGGGGGAGGGGGCAAGCACAGGCCCGTCGGAACACGAGAGGCAAAGCAAGCAACTGCTTGGGGCCCCGAGTTGGAAAGGGGCCCCAGCAGGACGGGCCCTTACCTTGCTGCTGTGCAGCCGCTTAGGGTGCCTATGTCTGTCCCTGGTCCTGGACAGTTTCAATGGAGGACACAGCCTGTCAGCCAGAGCAGCCACTGCATTTCCTGGACTGGTTGCTAGGGAGGCCCCGCTTGGCGTCTAGTAACCAGTGATGTCACACACTATCAGACAGGCCAGGAGCGAAGCCCGCGCTTAGTGCTGCACAAGTCTCTGGGGCCCCGCCCCTCCTCCGGCGCCCAGTGGCATTTAGCAGGGACTGGTCTTCTCTCTCCATGTGATCTGAAGTTTTCCCAGGCAGCTGCACACTGGCTGCTAACTTCTCTCTCCCTCCCGCACTCCTTTGGGCATAACAGTAGAAGTAGAAGAACCGTGCTGGCAGTGGTAAGTACACTTGATATCACAGGGATCCAGCCTGCCCATGACAGATGCCTCTGATCCTTCCTTCCCACGTGTTCTTCCTTCCTCTCCCTGTGCTTGATAATGGAGGTGAAGTTTGCTCCAGCCAGCTACTGTCTCTGTCTGATGTTTTTTAAATCACTGCACGGTGCCTCTCTGATACTCCTCCGTGCTCTCCCCCCTCCTCTACTTGGGCTTGATAACAGAGGTCACTGCAATGGCTCGTTTTTAGCCTCACAGACTGCACACCTCCTGTCCCTGTTTTCGCTGCATGCCTGGTTGCTGTGAATTCCCCTCAAACACCACAGTAGAAGAGGGGGCACACCACTCCACACCAGGGAGAAAGCCTTGCATTACTGTGTAGAGTTAGACAGAAGAACAGGAAGTGAGGAAATTTTAGAAGAAATATGGACATTTAAAGGGGTTGTAAAGGTAAAAAAATAAAATCCTAAATAGCTTCCTTTACCTTAGTGCAGTCCTACTTCACTTACCTCATCCTTCAATTTTGCTTTTAAATGTCCTCATTTCTTCTGAGAAATCCTCACTTCCTGTTCTTCTGTCTGTAACTCCACACAGTAATGCAAGGCTTTCTCCCTGGTGTGGAGTGTCGTGCTCGCCCCCTCCCTTGGACCACAGGAGAATCAAGACACCATCTAACACACAGCTCCTTTCTCTATCTGCAACGTAGAGAGCGTCCTGACTCTCCAGTAGTCCAAGGTAGGTGGCGAGCACGACACTCCACACCAGGGAGCAAACTTACATTACTGTGTGGAGTTACAGACAGAAGAACAGGAAGTGAGGATTTCTCAGACGAAATAAGGACATTTAAATGCAAAATCGAAGAATGAGGTCTGCACTAAGGTAAAGGAAGCTATTTAGGATTTTTTTTTTACCATTACAACCCCTTTAATGCATCCTATGGAAAAAAAGGAGGCTCAATTAATTTGGGCTCACTTTTCATGGGCTTGCAGCTGCTTTTCTATTACTTAAAATGGCAACGGCAGTTTGCATCAGCATCAGTGTATTTTAGATTGCCCCTTTAAGTATGCCTTCTAATGCTTAATGCGGCAACAATTTCTGCCTCAGATGTACTATTTTAATTTTATTGCCCTCTTAAGAAAAGTTCTAGTTTCTTCCAGGACCTTCCTGAATCTTGGAATTCCCTATAAAAGGGATTTTCTCTCAGCAGTCTTCATGCAAAGTGGTCGGCAGCAACACTGCACGCTTCCCTCCCTCCCACCCTTCGTCGCTGGCACTTTAAGAGGATTGTCATCTTGTTTTAAGAGGGACTGTTGTTTAATCATTTTGATTAATTTATGCTTGAGTCATGGGGACTGAGCAGATTTATTGCTTCAATTGCATATCTTGAAAGATATTATAAATTAATTTGGTTAACTATTTAAACCAATAAAGCACCGTGTTTACTCCATTTCTTTTGGTGTTTTTGTGTTTTATTGGAATATTTCAGCCTGCAATCCCATGCATTAAGGTGAAAAAACTTCTGACAGTGACCAGCCCCCCATGCTCTAGCTCTCTGCCTGGGGGTTCTTGGCTCTTGATTGGATAGATTGATAGCAGCACAACCATTGGCTCACGTTGCTGTCAATCAAATCCAATGACGTAGGGCCGAGTTTTTCATTCTGTGTCAATAGACGCAAATGATGGACTCGGGAGCACACCCGCAAGGTAACACCTCAGGGAGAGTGGTTCTCCCGGGGGGTTTACCGATGTGAGGATGAGCCGCGAGAGCCGACGGGGGGACCCCAGAAGACGATGATCAGGGGCACACTGTGAAAAACAAACTGCACAGTGGAGGTAAGTAGGAAAAAAATGAGGGTTTACAAACCCTTTAAAGGCTAAGTTCACCTTTCTTTTCTAATTTCCAGCTTCCATATGTAGCAATATCAAACGAAAAACAAAAATCTCCTGCACTCCGGTATTTTTTTGAAAGGTACTATGAGTTGAGTTCGTTTAGACAATAGCTTCCAGAGTCTTGCAGCCCTCCTCAGAATCGTGGGAATTCATAAGACTAAGGAAAAAGAAAAAGATGGAGGGCGCACCGACCTAGTGTGATACTGCTAAATGAATTGCAGACCACCAAGCTCTGAGGAAAGGGGTACGCCCCTGAAACGCGTCAGCTCTAAACATCGATTCTAGATTCAAGTGATTATCAAGCTCTGCTGTTGCTGTTGGATTTCTGCTGTACTGTCTTTTTAAGCCTGATTTTAACTCCACATTGTGAGTATAATGATTGATTTTAATATTTTAATAAAAATTCATTTAGCAGTATCACACTAGGTCGGTGCGCCCTCCATATGTAGCAATATACCATTACCACTTGCCGACCAGCTATCGTCATCATATTGTGGCAGGTTGGCATTGCTGCTGTACGTCAGCCACTTTAAGAGCAATAGCAGATCCCCATCCTGACAGATGGGTTGAGAGCGATCGTTTGTTCCTAGTGATCAGGAACAGCAATCTCACTGTACTCCTAGTCAGTCCACTCCCCTTTACATTTAGAATCACTCCCTAGGGAACACTTAACCCCTTGATCGCCCTCTAGTCATAACCCCTTACTTGCCAGTTACATTTATACAGTAATCAGTGGCTCTTTGTAGCTCTGATGGCTGTATAAATGTCAATGATTCCAAAATAGTGTCCGATCTGTCCGCCGCAATGTCGCAGTTCCGCTAAAAACAGCTGATCACTGACATTACTAGTAAAAAAAATAATAATAAAAATGCCATAAGTCTATCTCCTCTTTTGTAGACGCTATAACTTTTACGCAAACCAATCAATATGTAGAAGAATACATATTGGCCTAAAATGATGAAAAATTTGTTTTAAAAAAAAATTGGGGGATATTTATTATAGCAAAAAGTAAAAAATATTGTTTTGTTTTTTTCAAAATTGTCGCTCTTTTTTTGTTTATAGCGCAAAAAAAAAGAACAGAGGTGATCAAATTCAACCAAAAGGCAGCTCTATTTGTGGGAATAAAAGGACATGAATTTTGTTTGTGTACAACGTTGCACGACCACGCAATTGTCAGTTAAAGAGACGCAGTGCCATATCGCAAAAAAAATGGCCTATTCATTAAGGGGGCAAATCCTTCTGGTCTTTAAGTGGTTAAAATTGCTCATGGAATGGCTCCAAACTACGATACTTAAAAATCTCCAAAGGCGACACTTTAAAATGTTCTACAGGTTACTAGTTTAGAGTTCCAGAGAAGATCTAGTGCTAGAATTATTGATCTCCCTTTGACGTTCATGGCGATACCTCACGTGTGGTTTGAACACACATGTGAGGTGTGTTTATTTATTTTTTTCCAATACATATTTTTTATTTTTACATTGTCCCCTCAAAAAAAAAAATGTTTTTGATCACTGTGACGGTCGTAGAACATATCCTCGTCATCCATTCCCTTCTTCTTCCATAAAAGAAAATCACCCAATATTCCACGAGTAGGAATATCCCTGGAATCGCAGAATAATCCACACATGAGCCAAGGCTTAATGCTGGATGTAAACAGGACACACTTTATTGAAAGTACACAGCACAACTTATACAGGATTTGGAACATCCCGCCCCCAACAACCGCTTTCTTATTGGTCCTTTTTACAGTCCCATCAGTTTCCCATCAGGTCCACCTTCCATGCAAATGAGGACTTGAAAATGACACAGCAGAGATTGGTCAGAACGTTTTGAATAGAAAGACTTATGTGTATTCAGACACAAGCCCCAGGGGGCAATCGATGTACACAATAGCCAGCCACAGAACAATGGAACTGTCTGGAGAGTTGAGACAGGGCAGAAGACATTTACACCTGATAATCAAAAGGCTTTTAAATAGGGTTATCACACAATGGACAATGAGTATCTCTTCTGAGTCTATTGACCTGGTTGGGGTTCAGAATAAAATCTCCTGTAATCTCAAGACATCCTGGAATATGAACTATCCGTAATGTCCCATCTTCTGTAAATACATCAATTAGGATTTCACTTAGAAACACTTCAGTGATTCATGGTCCATGACAATCACTTTTTTTTCCTATCACAAGGAATGTAAACAATCCTTGTGATAGAAATAAGCAGTGACAAGCCATCCTTAGGAAGAGTTCTGGGGGTCAATAAGACAATGTAAAGCATTAGATAAAAAAATAATCTAATGCTTTAAAAAATGGCATTACATTGGGCCGGAAACCGGATGATGCGTCGCTCCAGTCCTCCTAGGTCATAGAGATGAGCGGAGGCCATCTTTTTTCTGCACATCTCTGTGACCAGTTGCCACTGGATTGGTTTTCGGGCTTCTAAAAGTGATACAGTGGCGAATCTGCTGCCTGGACCACTTTTATTAGTTAGAGAATCGCTGGCTGATAAAAAAAACCTCCTGCCGAGGACGTCTTTTGACTATGACCCAGTAATGAGGTGGTTAATATGTTTTGTGCTGACTTCCTTGTAGTCGCAGTATATTTACAATGAGTAGACGGAATCTCCTGTGGCCTCCTGTGGCCTTACGTGACATCTCACATAGGTTTATGATTGGTTTGCTTTAAATAATTAATTCATTTTGGATTACAAGAGAACGTTCATTCAAGAAAATACTGTAGTCACATGCTTGCTGCAGAGCATTGCCTGCATGAATGCTTTAATTCAAAAATTCTCAGGGCTAAACCGTGTTCCCTAATTTGCAGAGGCACATTTTGACTCCCACAAGGGCTCACTGGAAACTTTGCCCAGTTCACAAAAAATACATGTCTGAACTCCAGATATTAATGTTTAAATAGGCATGTACAAGTATGGGTTTGGTTGGGATTTTCAAGGTACTTGTAGAGAGACGTATATCATATAAAAATAGGTTTATTACAAAAAGAACAATACATCAATAATAAAAAGATGGGACAGGCCCCACAGTTCGGACACAGTAAGGTGTTTGTTAAGATAACACAAAACAAAGCAAAACCGTATTGGTCAGATGCGTGGAGCCAATCTGCGACCTCGACCGGTTTCGCGGTTGATACCGCTTCTTCAGGAGGATCTACATAAAATACATATATTTATGAAGAAGAACAAGCAAAATTTACATAGATATACACATTTTAAGAAACAAAGCAGCAAGACCAGTGTTAGACTGACTGTGAAGATATACTCACATGGGATGGCAGGTGGCCCGGAATGAGCAGACAACAAACGTGTCCCCCAAACAACAAAGAATACAAAGTGGCTCGCGCCGGGGAAGCTGACAAAAGCTCTGAAGGGTAAAAAGTTGCAAAGAAATAATGCTTTTAGGTATGCAGCAACTAGATGTAATAAGGGACACCACGGGAGAGAGGGGTAGGGGGAGGAGAAAGAAAGAAAGGGACTAGGTGAGAAAAAGTGAGGGATGGTGGGGGAAGGATAGCCGAGGATAGAAGGAAGGAGAGAGGGAGTTGTGGGATAAGGGGAACGGGGTTGGAAGCGTTCCTAAACTTGTTCCCCCCACTTCCCTTCCTTTTCTCTCCTTCTCCACCCCCCTATCCTTTTTATGCCGCCTTCCCTCATATGTCCCTCTCATCTCCTACCTGGTCTTTTTACCTGTACCCCTCTCCTCCCTCTGGTTCCTCGCTTCCAACCCCGTTCCCCTTATCCCACAACTCCCTCTCTCCTTCCTTCTATCCTCGGCTATCCTTCCCCCACCATCCCTCACTTTTTCTCACCTAGTCCCTTTCTTTCTTTCTCCTCCCCCTACCCCTCTCTCCCGTGGTGTCCCTTATTACATCTAGTTGCTGCATACCTAAAAGCATTATTTCTTTGCAACTTTTTACCCTTCAGAGCTTTTGTCAGCTTCCCCGGCGCGAGCCACTTTGTATTCTTTGTTGTTTGGGGGACACGTTTGTTGTCTGCTCATTCCGGGCCACCTGCCATCCCATGTGAGTATATCTTCACAGTCAGTCTAACACTGGTCTTGCTGCTTTGTTTCTTAAAATGTGTATATCTATGTAAATTTTGCTTGTTCTTCTTCATAAATATATGTATTTTATGTAGATCCTCCTGAAGAAGCGGTATCAACCGCGAAACCGGTCGAGGTCGCAGATTGGCTCCACGCATCTGACCAATACGGTTTTGCTTTGTTTTGTGTTATCTTAACAAACACCTTACTGTGTCCGAACTGTGGGGCCTGTCCCATCCTTTTTATTATTGATGTATTGTTCTTTTTGTAATAAACCTATTTTTATATGATATACGTCTCTCTACAAGTACCTTGAAAATCCCAACCAAACCCATACCGATCGATATAGTATAGACCAGTTTAGTGTCAAGCAGCTTTGCTGTCTCTATCTAGTTGGTCCCCCCTGTTTTTCAAATATTCCGGGATGCTGGTACATTTTTAATTTTATTGTTCGAAATTGAATAACTGAGACTATACTCTCCCCTTTTTCACAGGCATGTACAAGTACTATCTGGAACAGATTCAAGACTTACTCTAAATGTTAACAGGGGTCTGCTTTCAGAAGAAAAAAGTGGTGCTATAAATGGATTGAAGCTGAACACTTTTACATTTTAAAATGATCAGAACTGGATATACTTATTAAAATCACTAGGCACAACAATTTAGTGGGACCTTGTAGAAAGCTGTGTAGGAGGGGTCCCCTAGGGTGTGAAGTTAAAGCCCCAGCCTGCTGTCTATATATAGCATACCTCCCAACTTTCTAAGGTGGGGATGAGGGACACCTATTAGCAAGAAGATGTAGGCATAGGACACTGCCATGCCCCCTTAAAAAATAAATTATACAAATAATGGAACTTCTGCTTTAAGTGAATAAAAAATCAGCGGCTCTGAAAGTTTTCCCGATTACAGCCGGTGGGCTCTAATCGACTTCCAAACGGTTAACCAGAGGGCACACAGGTGTGCATCCCCTGGTTAACACTGACACATGTCTCAGCCAATCAGGTTGACTGGGTCTGATTACCGGACACCTGATTGGCTAGAGCGACATCGAGAGCGTGAGAATACATCAAGGGAGCGTGGAGGAGGATGGCTGACCCGAGAAAGGTAAGTGCCGGGCGGGGGGGGACTGGCGGTATTTTGAAGCAATCTTGCGGCATTTTACAGGGGGCAAACTGGCAGCATTTTACGGGGGCAAACTGGCGGCATTTTACTGGGAAAACTGGCGGCAATTGACGGGCACAGTGGCGACAATTGATGGGCACAGTGGCGACAATTGATGGCACAGTGGCGACAATTGATGGCACAGTGGCTGCGTTTGATGGCACAGTGGCTGCGTTTGATGGCACAGTGGCTGCGTTTGATGGCACAGTGATGACAATTGATGGCATAGTGGCGACAATTAATGGCACATTGGCTGCGTTTGATGGCACAGTGATGACAATTGATGGCATAGTGGCGACAATTGATGGCACAGTGGCTGCGTTTGATGGCACAGTGGCTGCGTTTGATGGCACAGTGGCTGCGTTGGATGGCACAGTGGTTGCGTTTGATGGCACAGTGGCGACAATTGATAGGCATAGTGAGGCTGCAATTTATTTATTTATTTTTTCGTTTGTTTGCGCCCCCCCCAAAAATGTTGAGCACCAGCCGCCACTACATTTCAGTTCTAAAAAAAACTAATTTACAGTAGCTGAAAATACCAAGAGATAAAAACACGACTGGACTCAGATTCATTAACAGTCAATAGCTTTGTCATTTCATTGTAATCTCCAGGTATCGTCACACTGAGATCTTCTTCCTTTTGCCCTCTAAGCATTCCCTTTTATTCTACCATAGTTCATGTCATGGTTATGTACCATGCTGAATAATTCATGTGGGTGAAGAAACATTGTGATCCCTAAGAATACAGGGTGTCCAAATGGGATTATTTCTGAAGAAGTCATATAATGATGGTGTCGATGTGAAGAAGCAATCAGCATGACACATTTTTAATTGCCGCTGTATCTTAAATTGAGTCTGCTGCTGATTATCATTTTACCTTATTTTAAAAAACATACACTATGTGCTTTTTACACTAATCCTACTTTGCAGGACTTTGAACAGCTTTCAAAGTGAATAAAAAATTGAGCTACATAAATCTATGAACAAGTAACATCGTATTAATTTGCGGTAAAGGAGCAGCATTTGCTGTGGTGTATTAACAACAGGAAAACGGGAACCAATAGTTAAGTTTAAAAAAAATGCTTTGCAATGATCTTCATAGGAAATTAAGAATTAGCTGTGCAATCAAAATATCTATAAGCAAGTCATTCTCAAGGGCCGCGTACACACGATCGGTCTAAACCGATGAAAATGGACTGAAGTTCAGTTTCATCGGTCCAAACCGATCGTGTGTACGGCCCATCGGTCTGTTGTCCTTCGGACCAAAGTTTTAAAACTTGCTTTAAAATCGGACTGATGGACGCCTGACCATTGGTCCAAACCGATCGTTAGTACGCAAAAGCATCAGACCAAAAACCTGCGCATGCTCAGAATCAAGTCGACGCATGCTAGGAAGCATTGAACTTCGTTTTTTCAGCACATCGTTGTGTTTTACGTCACCGCGTTCTGACACGATCGGTTTTTGAACTGATGGTGTGTACGCACATCAGACCATCAGGCCACTTCATCGGTGACCCAATGAAAGCGGTTCGTCGGCCAATTCTCATCGGATGGACCAATCGTGTGTACGCGGCCAAGTGGTTCTAAAGGCAGAACGTTTTTTATCCTAATACATTGTATGCATCAAGATAAAAAAAACTTCTGTGTGCAGCAGCCCCCCTAATGCCGTGTACCGACGATCGGCAATTCCGACAACAAAACTGTGGATTTTTTTTCGATGGATGTTGGCTCAAACTTGTCTTGCATACACACGGTTTTACAAATGTTGTCAGAAATTCAGAACGGCATAAATGCAGTGACTTACTGTACAACATGTACGACGGCACTATTAAAGGGAAGTTCAATACCAGTCGTGTTAGTAGAAGTTTGGTGAGAGACGATGTGCTTTTCAGTCTGTTACAGCGTGACAAATGTGCTATCTCCATTACGAACGCTAGTTTTACCAGACCGAGCACTTCCGTCTCAAACTTGATTCAGAACATGCATGGAGTTTTGTGCGTCGGAATTGTCTACACACAATTGAAATTTACGAGAACAGATTTTGTTGTCGGAAAATTTGAGAACCAGCTCTCAAATTTTTGTTGTCAGAAATTCAGACAGCAAATGTCCGATGAAGCCTACATATGGTCGGAATTTCCGACAACAAGCTCCCATCGAACATTTGTTGTCGGAAATTCCTACTGTGTGTACGTGACATAATACTTACATGAGCCTCATCTCAATCCTCAATGTTGCATGAGAGTCTTGGCTGTTCAGGACTTTCCCTCCTGATTGGCAGGGACACAAAAGTTGGCACCATTTGCAGTCAGAGAGCCAATAAGGAGAGAGAGGGGGAGGGACCTGAGGTGCAGCTTTGTGTTTGAATGGACACACAGAGCAGTGGCTTGGCTCAAGTGTCACCATAGCAAGCTGCTTACTGTGGGGGAACTCGGCAGGAGGAAGGGACCAGAAGTGCTGGTGAGAGACCCAAGAAGGGGAGGATCTAGGCTGCTTTGTGTAAAACTACTACACAGAGCAGCTTTTTATTCTTAAACAAAAAAAAAAGCAGACTTTAATATAACTTCCCCAAAATCAGATGTTAATAACATAACTCACAAACATATATTTTTTGTCTGACCTAGGTAAACATATACTGTAGCTTCCTGGACCTCATCCCAAAAAGTCAAATGTATAAGGAGAATTGGGGTGGGATAATAGCGGTGCCAACAGATAAAAGAAACCAAGAGTAATTAAAATGTAAAATTTACTATAAACATAGTTAAAAATCTAATCAGATCATTGTTTTTCATCATAAATTGCCCTTTGGGTGGTCATACAAGTGAAATTCAGGTTGTACAGAGATTATGGGCCAGATTCAGGTAGATGCGCGCATATTTTATCCGGCGTAGTGCAGCGCATATACGTTACGCTGACGCGAACTAGTGAGTCAAGTACAGTATTCACCAAGCACTTGTTCGTTACTTTGCGACAGAGTAACGAAAATGCGATGGCGCAACCCGACGTAAGTGTAAGTGGGTGTGACCATATCTAAATGATGGGCGGAGCCCAGCGCAGAGACTTACTTCAGCGCATCATCCACGGAGCATGCGCAGTGAGGGATGGCTCCACTCGCTCCCCTGTGCGCATGCTCACAACTTCCGTCGGCACCACTTCATGGGAAACGGCAGCGCAATGTCTTACGTTACGCGTATGCGCGTAGATGCGCCTTTACAGCGCAAAAGTGTATCCGGTCCCCCCCCCCCCGAAGAGGCGATACACCTCCTCATCACCCATGCCAAAGAGGCTCATGCGCGTGCGGTATATCCTCTCACGTGCCCGCCTCCTCCGTACCGGGGCACCCATTAGTAGTGCTAGGACCACGGCTGCCCCTGGCATGTTGGCACACAGAGGTGTTGTCCTTGCAAGTGTGGTTGTTCAGCTTGCTATTTTCGTCGGTAACGCTGCTGCTGTAGCTGCTCTCCTGCTGACCTGTGGCCGTCAGGAGTAAAGATAAAGCAGCTATTTGTAGAAATAACTTTGCGACAGACGGACAACGTAAGCGCGGCGCATGTAGCCAGCGTCTGGTGCTAATCCGTTCGCGAATCAGCATATCTCCCTCATTTGCATATTTGAATGGGAAATCAATAGGCGCGACGGATGCGCCAAGCGAAAATATGCGCTTACGATACTCTGGCGAAGGAAAGTTAAGCCGGTCGGAGAAAGCCTGTTCGTATGATATCCCAACATGTTTCGCCTTTTGGCTTCATCAGGGGATTAACAAACCAATTGGAAGACACAAAGAACTATGCAAAGACAAAAATATAATATCAAGAAAAAACTTGTACAGGAATTTTAATTTGAATGAGGAAAAACACAATACATAACCCAATTTTCTGTAAAATATAAAAGATACGCCGAGAAAATACGGCAACCAACGATGTAAATTTTAATATACATAGGTGATGTTTTAAAAGCCTTTAGGTCTGGTTCTAGAGTTACTGCCCATTATCTGACGTTTGTTGTGATACCTCACGTGTGGAATGATCGATACTCCCGACGCATGGCATTTGCCTTTTGTGCATGAGCACAGCCGGACGGGAGCACTGGACGGGAGCAAATTTTTATTTATTAATTTGTTTATTTATTTTATTTATTTTTTACAGCGTCGCTTTATTTAAAGTTGTTAGCACTTTTATTGCTATCATAAGGGATGTAAGCATCCCTTATGACAGCAATAGGCATGTGATAGATACTCTTTATGGAGAGATCTAGGTACTATAAGGCTCCTTTTAATACTGGGGCGTTTTTCGAGTGTTATTTGAGCGTTATTCGAGCGTTATTCGAGCAAAGCCTCATCTGCAATCCGAATGTGCTGGTAAAGCACCGCTAAGACCCTAACGTTTTTGCAGTGCCTCAGTGTGAAAGGGTAAGGCGTTTATACAGCACTTTCAATTCATTTCAATGGAGAGGGGCGTTTTTGGAGCATTTTTTTCAGCGCCCAAAAGCTGCTCCAAAGATGCTGCTTGCAGGACTCAGTGTGAAAGGGTCCATTGAGATGCATGGAGAGCATTTTATGAGCGTTTTAATAGCGCTATTTTTAACGCTAAAGCACTGTAAAAACGTTTTAGTGTGAAAGGGGTCTAAGACCAGGGCCGATCCTACCCGGGGTGCAAAGGGTGCAGTGCACCCAGGCGCCACAGAGGTGAGGGCGTTGCAGTGCCAGAGTGCTTCCCTCAAATCCCTCTCCTTGTTTGTGTAGCGCGGCGCCGGCGGCTCTCCCCGCCGCCGCCGCGTGTGTCCTATACGGCTCCTGTGTCCTCCCTTCCTCCTCCTGTTAGAGAGGGGAGTGAAGAATCCGGAGATTGGAGCGGCTGTCTGTGGTGAGTCGCTCAGTGACATCGCTTAGGGGGCGGTCCATCATGCCTGACACTGCTCTCTCTGTGTGTGTCATACGAGGACTCCTGTCTGCGGCGATCTGTGATCCACCCGGGCGGCGCAGCTGCACACTGTCCCCTCCTCTGCAGCTGCCGCCCGGGTGGATCACAGATCGCCGCGGTCAGGAGTCCTCTTATGACACAGAGAGGAGCAGAATGTCAGGCACGATGGACCATGTGTTTTTATGTAATGGGGGGGGGGGTTTGTCCTGGGGGGGTCTATAGTAATGTAGGGGGCGTTTTTTTTGCTGCTGGGGGGAGTCTGTACCAATGGGGGGGGGGGGGGTTTGTCCCTGGGGTCTGCACTAATGAGGGGGGGGGTTGTCCTAGGGGTCTGTACTAATGGAGGGGTTTGTCCTGGGGGTTTGTACTAATGAGGGTTTGTCCTGGGGGTCTGTACTAATGGGGGTTTTATCCGGGGGGTCAATACTAATGGGGGGTTTATCCTCAGGAGTCTGTACTAATGGGGGGGTTTGTCCTGGGGGGGGTCTGCACTAATGGGGTGGTTTGTCCTGGGGTCTGTACTAATGGGGGGTTTATCCCAGGGGGTCAATACTAATGGGGGGTTTATCCTCAGGAGTCTGTACTAATGGGGGGGGGGGGGTCTGCATAATGGGGTGGTGTGTCCTGGGGGTCTGTACTAATGGGGGGCTTTCCAGGGGCGTATGCACTAATTGGGGGGTTTGTCATGGGGGTCTGTACTCATGGAGGGTTGTTGTCTCGGGGTCTGTACTCATGGAGGGGTTTGTCCTGGGGGTCTGTACTCATGGAGGGGTTTGTCCTGGGGGTCTGTACTCATGGAGGGGTTTGTCCTGGGGGTCTGTACTAATGGGGGGTTTGTCCTGGATGGGTCTGTACTAATGGGGTTATTTGTCCTGGGTCGGTCTGCACTAATGGGGGGTTTGTCCTGTGGGGTCTGTACTAATGGGGGGTTTGTCCTGGGTTGGTCTGCACTAATGGGGTGGTTTGGTCCTGGGGGGGGTCTGTACTAATGGGGGGGAGTCTGTACTAATGGGGGGCTTGTCCTGGGGATATGCACTAATGGGGGATTTATCCCCGGGGGTCAATACTAATGGGGGGTTTATCCTGGGGGGTCTGTACTAATGGGGGGTTTGTCCTGGGTTGGTCTGCACTAATGGGGTGGTTGGTCCTGGGGGGTCTGTACTAATGGGGGGAGTCTTGTACTAATCGGGGGCTTGTCCTGGGAATATGCAGTAATGGGGGGTTTATCCCAGGGGGTCAATACTAATGTGGGGTTTATCCTGGGGGTCTGTACTAATGGGGGGGGGGGGTCTGCACTAATGGGGTGGTTTGTCCTGGGGGGGTCTGTACTAATGGGGGGCTTGTCCAGGGCGTATGCACTAATTGGGGGGTTTGTCATGGGGGGTCTGTACTCATGGAGGGGTTTGTCCTGGGGGGTCTGTACTCATGGAGGGGTTTGTCCTGGGGGTCTGTACTCATGGAGGGGTTTGTCGGGGGTCTGTACTCATGGAGGGGTTTGTCCTGGGGGTCTGTACTATAATGGGGGTTTGTCCTGGGTGGGTCTGTACTAATGGGGGTATTTTGTCCTGGGTCGGTCCTGCACTAATGGGGGTTTGTCCTGGGGGTCTGTACTAATGGGGGGTTTGTCCTGGGTGGGTCTGTACTAATGGGGGGTTTTGTCCTGGGTTGGTCTGCACTAATGGGGTGGTTGGTCCTGGGGGGGTCTGTACTAATGGGGGGGAGTCTGTACTAATGGGGGGCTTGTCCTGGGGATATGCACTAATGGGGGATTTATCCCGGGGGGTCAATACTAATGGGGGGTTTATCCTGGGGGGTCTGTACTAATGGGGGGGGGTTTGTCCTGGGTTGGTCTGCACTAATGGGGTGGTTGGTCCTGGGGGGTCTGTACTAATGGGGGGAGTCTGTACTAATGGGGGGCTTGTCCTGGGGATATGCACTAATGGGGATTTATCCGGGGGGTTAATACTAATGGGGGGGTTTATCTGGGGGTCTGTACTAATGGGGGGTTTGTCCTGGGGGGTCTGCACTAATGGGGTTTGTTCTGGGGTCTGTTCTAATGGGGGGTTTGTCCTGGTTGGGTCTCTACTAATGGGAGGGGGGTTGTCCAGGGGGTCTGCAATACTGGGGGGTGGTTTGTCCTGAGGGAGGTCTGTCTGTACTAATGGGGGGGTGTTTGTCCTGGGGGGAGTCTAATGGGGGGGGCTTGTCCTGGGGGAGTTTATACTAATGGGGGGGTTTGTTCTGGGGGAGTCTGTACTAATGGGGGGGTTGTCCTGGGGGAGTCTGTACTAATGGGGGGGGGGTTTGTCCTGGCGGGAGTCTGTACTAATGGGGGGGGGGGGGGGGTTGTTTTCCTTGGGGGAGTCTGTACTAATGGGGGTTTGTCCTGGGCGTCTGTCATGGGGAGTTTGTACTAATAAAGGTGGATTGGTTTGTCCTAGGGGTCTGTACTAATGGGGGGGGGGGGGTGTTCTGGGGCGGTCTTTTAATACTGGAAGGGGGGGTCTGTACTAATGGGGGGTGTTTTGTCCTGGGGTCTGTACTAATGGAGGGGGTGGTTTGTCCTGAGGGGGGTCTGTACTAATGGAGGGGGTCTGTACTAATGGGGGGTGTTTTGTCCCTGGGGGTCTGTACTAATTCAAGGGGATGGTTTGTCCTGGGGGGTCTGTACTAATGGGGTGGTGGTGGTTTGTCCTGGGGGGTCTGTACTGAGGGAGGGGGTTATACTTAGGAGTCTGCACCGATGGAGGGGGTCTGTACTGAGGGGCAACTATAGGTGGAGGAAGGAGGGTGACATCATGTTTTACCTCAACGGGTGACGAGACGGGGTTGTGGGACTTGTAGTTCGAGGACTGGCAGCCCCACTGTAACAAAGAAGCTGCAGCCCACACGGCATGTTCAGGAAAGCTTTCAGGGAAGTGCACACCAGGAATCCAGAGGGAGAGGACAGTGCTGAGAGAACACCATCAGAGAGAGAACCCAGCTTTCGTACGCCACCAGAGGCAAAGCCACACAGCCTAGTGCCATCCCTGGCGGAGAAAGGATTGGAGTCATTGCCAGAATACAGATCTGGGCTCTACCCAGCGGAATATCCATGGGCAATTCAGAGTGAGCTAACTCCTGATCAGAGGAACTGTTGTAGCTGTATCGCTGGGTCAGGTGAGAGCCGATCGGCCATTATCTACTTATGCCAATAGGATCTTCAGTCTCTGACCATCTCCTGTATTATATCTGCAGTCTCTGACTGTCTCCTGTATTATTTCTCCAGTCCCTGACCATCTCCTGTATATGTCTGCAGTCTCTGACCATCTCCTGTTATTATATCTCAGTCACTGACTGTCTCCTGTAATATGTCTACACCTTTTGACCATCTCCTGTACTATGATTTGCAGTCTCTGGCTGTCTCTTGTATCATGTCTACAGTCTCTGACCATCTCCTGTACTATTTTTTGGGACACTTTCTAACAGTATCAGAGAGGTTCCCCTCCAGGTCTCATTAGTGTACGCTCTTCCAGTATTTTCTTTATGGTTAAAAGATCATGGGAGGATCCCAGGGCAACAAATACTTCTTAGAGGAGCATCTCTGTGTTTGAGTCATTGCCATAGAAACATTTGTAAAGGGGAGGAGTTGGTAAGATGACCACGCCCCCTGTGTGGGGGCGCCAGAAATATTTCTGCACCCAGGCGCCTGTGACCCTAGAATCGGCCCTGTCTAAGACCCAAAATACCTGCAATTAAAAGCATTTGATCACACCAAGATCAGTGAGATCAAATGCTTTTGATTTAAAAAAACAGGTGTCGTTTACAACTGGAGAACCCGAAAGCGATGTGATGTTGTTTCCGGGTTACTATATCATAGAGCCCAACAAAACTGATTGGGTCTTTGATTGGCTCTATGAGCATCCGGCTGAAAAGGCAGCTGGTTGATCGGGGCTCCCGGTGAGACAGGAAATCCCCCCCCTGGTCAAGATGTAGAAGGTGGTGGGAGAGGGGGGGGGCGGAAAAGGCAGCTGGTTGATCGGGACTCCAGGTGAGATGGGAAATCCCCCCCGGTCAAGCCGCAGAAGGTGGCAGGAGAGGGGGGATGCTCCCTCACACTGCTTATAAAAACGGCTAGGATTGCATTTACAAGAGAGCCAACCATTGGCTCTAAAGAAAAGGTACTGGCTGGGATGATGCTTGCAGCTGATGGCATCATCCCCGTACAACCACTAGAAGTCTAGTGACATACAGGTACGTCGCTGGTCGGCTAGTGGTTACTGGTTAAAAGTAGCTTTACCTACCTTTTCTCTCGCTTCTGCAGGTTCCCCTCTCTGTCTGATGGTTCCTTAAGCAGCTTTCCTTCAACATTATGCCGCGTACACACAAACATTTTTAATTGTCTAGAAAAAAACTTTTTTTTTCAACCCAATTATTGTTAAACCGGCCTTGTCTACACACGATCGTGAAAAAAACATGCTCTAGCATAGGGCGGTGACGTACAACACGTACGACGGCACTATAAAGGAGAAGTTCCGTTCAGATGGCACCACCCTTTGGGCTGCTTCTGCTGATTTCGTGTTAGTAAAGATTTGGTGAGAGACGATTCGCGCTTTTCAGTCTTCGTGCTTTTCAGTCTGTTACAGCGTGACGAATGTGCTATCTCCATTCCGAACACTAATTTTACCAGGACGAGCACTCCTGTCTCATAACTTGCTTCTGAGCATGCCCGTTTTTTTCACGTCGTTAAAGCCCACACACGACCATTTTTTACGACGTTAAAAACGACGTGAAAATTTAGAGCAAGTCGTGAAAAATGCTCTGGAGCCTACACACGGTCGTTTTTAATGACGTAGAAAAAAAACTAAATTTTTTACATCCCGAAAAACAGTCGTGTGTACACCCTGATGCCATCATGTACAATTCAGGACCTGCATTGTATGAGAAGACACCATGGGCCTGACAACCCAGAGCATGAGAGGGAAATGGAAATCCATGACTGCTGGGAGAGTGATGGGTGGCCTTACTGGCCAACAGAAAGGTGTAGGAGGCAGTATGGAATAGAACAGCTTTTTTGCACTGTGTTGACATTAGAGTGTCCCAGAGTTTGGAGCTCCTGAGGTAAATTCCTAAAATTGTATGTGCAATTTAGCTCAGATTATTGCATGTTGTAAAATGCAGTAACACTATAGGCTGCTGTTATGCTTTTGTATTGCATATTTAACCCCTTTTAGAAAAAAAGGTACAATTTTGCTTTAACTGCTTATAAAAGAATAGGACAGCAAGTAGATAAGAAGATGATTTTGCTGTTTTCTGTGGCCCAGCGTAAGACTATGTGATATAGCTGTATTAAGCACACACCCCCAGAAATATCTATACCGCTTGATTAGATTGATTCTCACTTTAAAATGGATTAGCAGGAACAACTTTGCATAAAGCCTGAACAAGCAGTTTTTTTCCAAACTTTTTTCTTCTAAATAAAGAGTATGTACTTTGCCTAAATACAAAGACAGATTTAATCCTGCTTTTGTAATACACGTTATCATATTCCATAACACAACTGCAATACTATCAGTTAAGACTCATGAACAAAAAAGTCATATGTATATGTGTTTTGTTTTTCCATATAAGTATTCTAATGTTTCTCTTCTACCTGTTTACCATTCAACAAGCAGGCATAATTGAGTTTAAAGAATATATAAAACATTTTTTTTTTTTTAACAAACATGTCATACTTACAGTTGGTTTTGCGAAGAGTGGCCGATCCTCCTCTACTGGGGTCCCTCAATGGCGCTCCTGGCTCCTCTTCTTCTCAAGTGCCTGTCGGAGAAGCGGTCTACCTCTACACCGATTGTGTTTCCCTTTAAAGTAATCGAACTCTCCGCAGTTGTGGTTCACTATCATTCACCATAGTTTGTGACACTGACTTATGGTTTGAGCTCAAAGAAAACAGTCCAGCACAGGATAAAACAAGAAAAAGGGAAAACATAATAAAAAAATTGATCTGAAGAAGGTGCAGAAAAGGAAAAGAGCAAGGTAAAAAAGGGGAGACATATAGGGAGACAGAAAAGATCCCTGTGAGATACAAGGGACCAAAGTAGTGAAATGAATGGACTAGCAGGCCCCCCCAAGCCTCAGTCCGCAGACACTTACTGGCAGATTTCGTTCCTAAAGAGGAAACACTGCAAGACCCCATCAAGACCCACAGAAGGGGTTCCCATACTCTATAGCGCAATTTAGTGGCCCGAGCGCTGGGACTTTGCACAGGGAGAGGCTCAACCCAGCCAGATGCTGCATGGAGGCAGGGGTGGGGGACAATGTACTGCTTACTCTTCACTAGTGCGTGGAGGTATGAGGAAAAAAGAAGAATGGGGTGGGGCCTAACTAGGCATTTCATTTATGCTATTCACTGGTCCTGAGGGAGTAGAAGAGAGGTGGAGCCTATCACTAGTATGCTGCCATGGTGGCGCCAGGAAAGTGGGGTTTATTATCTCCCATCTTCCTAACGAACCTCAGTCTTGGGTGCACAACTTGCTGGAACAAAAAAGTTCTGTTTTCAACTCTGTTTCTGCATTCTTCAATGCATGGCTACTGCCCTGCACACTCTTCAGGGTAAGGGTCTCGGGACCTGGAATCAAACCTGGCACCTCTGCTCTGTCTGGCAATGACTCTGCTTGGTGAGCCACCTGGAATGCTGGACAGTCCCCTGGACAATTCCTTGAATGATCCTGACTTGAGCCTTGTTTTTCTTGAACTTGAACTCTTTGCTCCTCCCATGAACTTTAATTCTCAAAACTATTGTCCTAAAGGGGAGATCACCTTCACATCAATCTACTGCCTTCAGCACTTCTTTGCCCCTGAACCCAGGAACACTCCAAGCTGGTTAAGCCAGCAACCAGTGCCAGTCAAAGTATTCCACAGGTCTATCACAACTTTTTGGAAGTTTTTGACAAAAAGATCGATATACTTCCACCTCATCGGCCTTACGACTCCCCAGTTAAGCTAGCTTCAGGTGTGCAGATCCCTTTTAGGTGAATCTTCTCGCTATCCTAGACTGAGCTCAAAGCTTTACAGCAGTATATTGGTGAAAACTTGGGAAAAAAGGATTATTTTATCCCTCACCCTCCCCTGCCAGCACTGGGATCTTCTTCGTAAAAAATAAAAAAATAAAAAAAGACCCCTCATTCAGGCCTTGTGTGGGCTACCGGGAGCTCAACAAAAATTCCATCAAAAACCGTTAGCTGCACCCTCTAATTCCTGATCTCTTTTAGAGATTTCTAACTGCCTGAATCTCTGCAAAACTTGACTTATGGGGTACCTACAATCTAGTTCGTATCCAGGAGGGGGACGAATGGAAACCAGCTTTCTGGAAGCATTTTGGCCACTTTGAATATCTTGTTATGCCATTTGGACTGTGCAATGCCCTGGCCAATCTTTAATGTTTTGTAATTGATATCTTTAGAGAATGTCTTGATTGTGTATTTAACCACTTAGCAACCACCTGCCGAAAAATAACGGCGGCAAGGTGGTTGCTTAACTCTGGGATCACGTTATATAACGTGATTCCAGAGTCGCACTCCCACGCGCCCCCTGGGGGCTGATAGCGACGGTTTACCACGTGATCACGCCGTCCAATGACGGCGCGATCACATGTAAACAGACCGGCGTCATTTGATGATGCCGGTTCCTCCCTCCTCTCTCTGTACCGATCGGTACAGTGTGAGAGGGGGGAGCGCGGATGACGGCAGCGCTGTGGATGGATCTGTGACTATTGCAGTCACAGATCCATCCATCCCTGCTCATCCATCCCTGCAACCCCCCCATCAATACTCAGCATACCCCAAGCAATACTCAGCATACCCCCAGCAATACTCAGCATACCCCCCAAGCAATACTCAGCATATCCCCCCAGCAATACTCAGCACTACCCCCACCCAGCAATACTCAGCAGTACCCCGGTGCAATACTCAGCATACCCCGGCGCAATACTCTGCAGTACCCCCCCAGCAATACTCTGCAGTACCTCCCCCCAGCAATACTCTGCAGTACCTCCCCCCAGCAATACTCTGCAGTTACCCCGGCAGAATACTCTGCAGTACCCCGTCCAATACTCTGCAGTACCCTTCCTGCAATACTCTGCAATACTTCAGCATAAGCAATAATCTGCTGCAGTACCTGGGGGCAGGGGCTGCAATACCCTCGCAATACTCTGAATACAAATACTCTGCAGTACCCCTGCGCATACTCTGCAATACTCTGAACAATACTCTGCAGTAACCCCCTGCGCACAATACTCTGCAATACTCTGAACAATTGTCTGCAGTACTCCTGCTGCAATACTCTGCAATACTCTGAACAATTACTCTCTGCAGTACCCCCTGCGCAATACTCTGCCATTACTCTGCGCAAACTCTGCAATACTCTGAACAATACTCTGCAGTACCCCTGCGCAATCACTCTCTGCGCAAATACTCCTGCTGCGCAATACTCTCTCGCTGGTCATTTTTTTTTCAGGCTTCCCAGCCTAGAGGTGAGATGTCGGGGTCTTATTGACCCCATATCTCACTGAAGAGGACCTGTCATGCTATATTCCTATTACAAGGGATGTTTACATTCCTTGTAATAGGATTAAAAGTAATCAAAACATTTATTTTTTGGGGATAAAGGTGTGTCAAACTAAATAAATAAAGTAAAATGAACAATAAAATAATAAAAAACTTAAAGTGCCCCTGTTCCCGCGTGCTTGTATACAGAAGCGAACGTGCAGTAAGTCCTGCCACATATGAAAACGGTGTTCAAACCACACATGTGAGGTATCGCTGCGAACGTTAGAGCGAGAGAAATCATTTTGGCCCTAAACCTCCTCTCCAACTAAAATGATAACCAGTAAAATATTTAAAGCGTCACCTATGGGGATTTTTAAGTCGCGAAGTTTGGCGCCATTCCACGAGCGTGTGCAATATTGAAAGGGTGACATGTTGGGTATCTATTTACTCGGCGTTAACTTCATTCTTTCATATTATGCAAAAACATTGGGCTAAATTTAATGTTTTTTTTTTTTTTAAAAGCACAAAACTGTTTAATTTCCAAAAAAAATGTGTTCGAAAAATTGCTGTGCAAATACCATGCGCGATAAAAAGTTGCAACAACCGCCATTGTATTCTCTAGGGTCTTTGCTAAAAAAGCATATTTAGGGCCAGATTCTCAGCGGCGCTACGCCTGCGTAAATGTATATGCGCGGCGTAATAGTAAATGTGCGCCTGCGTATCGATGCGCGGTAAACACAGAACCACATACGCGCGATTTTTTTTTCCGTCTGGGCGGCGAAAATGCATTAAGCTAGCGCGGCGTAGGCGCATAGTTACGCATCAAAAATATTCAGTTCCCATTGAATTAGCATGCAAATATGCAAATGAGGGAGATGCGCGTATTCCCGAAAGTACGCGCGTCCGGCGTTGGCTACTCGTGGTGCGCGTAACTCGAAAGCCTTGAGTAAACATACCCCTCATAAAAGCACGGGTAACTTTGCTCAAGGCCGTGTGCAAGTCAGCTGGAGAGCAACTACAGCAGCACCGTAACGGACTAGCTGAGCAATCACACTTACTGGACAAGACATTCATATGCCAATGATGCCAGGGCCAGCCATGGTCTTATCAATACTAAGGTATGCAGAGGAAGAGGAGCATAGAAGGAGGAGGAGGAGGACGGGGGGCACGTGAGAGGATCTACCGAGCGCGCATGAGCCTCTTTGGCATGGGTGATGAGGAGGTGTATCGCATCTTCAGATTCAGCCCTGCTGCCATCCTGGAAATAACCACAGCCCTGCAGGATGACATCACCAGCCAGACATACCGCTCACGTGCACTGCAGCCACTGGTGAAGGTCCTGGCAACACTCCATTTCCTGGCCAGTGGATCATTCCAGCGTACAAGTGGAGTGGTGGCTGGAATGTCACAAACCAGCATAAGCAGATGTGTGCACCAGGTTGTCCCTGCAATCCTCAGACGCATGTCCAACCAGTTCATCAGACCCACCACTGTGCACCTGCGGCAGAAGGCAATGACAGATTTCTACAGAATTGACGGATTCCCACGCACCATCGGGGCCATTGATTGCACACATGTGGCACTCCAGCCCCCCAGTGCCACAGAGCACATATACCGCAATCGGAAGCATTGGCATTCCATCAACGTACAGGTGATAGCCGATGCCAAATACCTCATATGGCACGTCCGTGCCAAAGACCCCGGGTCCAGCCATGACAGCTACATCTACCGTCAAAGCAACATCCCCGAAGATTTTGAGCAGGACATGTATGGGGACAGCTGGCTGGTTGGTGAGTGACATGGGTGGCAGCCATGACTATCCCCTCCCATGATGCACAACAGAAGTGGCACATGCATGACTACCATCCTCCTGTGTTTTCCCTTACAGGTGACTCTGCATATACACTGGGACCCCATCTCATGACTCCTTTCCGGAACCCCCAAACCAGAGGAGAGAGAAGATACAATGAAGCACACATCAAAACCCGTGCAGTGGTGGAGCGCACATTTGGCCTCCTGAAGTCCCGTTTCCGCTGCCTGGATAAGTCTGGGGGGGCCCTATTGTATTCCCCCAACTTTGTGGGTCAGATCATTGGTGCATGTTGTATTCTGCACAACTTTGCCATGCGAAAGGGCCTGCATATTGCCCTACGTGATGACCTGACCCCCAACCACACAGCCCCCCCCGCCAGAGGAGACCCCGTCAGCTGATGGAAGAGCAGTCAGGAGTGTCCTCGTGTTACGAATCTTTGACCTTTAAACACACACATACAGCATGGCACACAGACAATGCACGCGTGTACACCACTGATGTCCCTAGATCACACACACCACATGCACATCGCATTGGATTAGCCCAAGTCCAGCATGTAGGACTTGGGAGCAGCAACGCCACGTCAAGGCCCCAATGATGTTGCTGTCCATTCATACACCTTTCACACATCATTCATACAGCCGTGGGGTTAACTTCACCACCACGGCCGAGGGTGACACCCCTTACTTTCAGGAGTGCCACCCTCTCACATTCACACACCATTCACACTGCACCGTGTGCAGTATCCAAAAATATATAAAAAAAGCTCTTATCCAGAGCATAACAAAAATATAAATAAGCTCTTATCCAGAGCATAACAAAAAATAAATAAGCTCTTATCCAGAGCATAACAAAAAATAAATAAGCTCTTATCCAGAGCATAACAAAAAATAAATAAGCTCTTATCCAGAGCATAACAAAAAATAAATAAGCTCTTATCCAGAGCATAATACTAAAGAAAACTCAAATTAATGGGCCTGGGCGGGGGCTCTGCCTGGTGCCACGGGTCCTGCCCCTCACTTGCCTGGGGGCAGCCCTAGATGGGGGGGGGGGGGAGCAGGTTGAGGAGGAACATCCCCACGTCCCTCCCTGGCTGCCTGCATGCCCTCCAGGGCAACCGCTATGCGGGTTCTGCACAGCAGTCTGCGCCTCGATAGCAAGGCGCAGGGCCTGAACCTCCCCCACAAGTTCTGAGGTGTTTTCCTGCAGCTCCCCCAAGCTGGTCAGCGTTGCTGCGCTGTTAACAGCAACATCCTGGATGGCATCTGTTTATATTGTCCGAGGATGCCAGGCTGTCGGCCAGGCGCCTCATCTCCTCCACGACCTCGGCCAGGTGTTTATTTTGCTGGTCCTGCTGTCTGACCAGCTGTTCCGGCAGGACCTGGGATACACCCCTGGTCTTTGACGTCGCCTTGCGGGGAGTGGCAGGGGACCGGGCATAAGGGGAGGATGTTGAGGGGCCGGAGATGAGGGGGGGGGAAAGAGAGGGACTGGAGAGGTTGGAGGGGGACACTGAGGGGTTTGCTACAGGTAGAGGAATAGCCTGGGCTGGTCCGGCCAACCCACCATCCTCCTCCACAACAACATAGAGGGCCTGGTCCTGGACTACCACACCCTCCTCAACCACCTCCTCCGTTGAGGTGTGCCCACTTCCCTCCAAGTCCTGTTCCAGGGGGGCAGCCAGAGGGACTGTATCTTCAGGGGATGGATCCTGATGGGCCCTGGCATCAACAGATGGCCCCGCTCCCTCCTGCACATCTGTGGATGACACAAAAGATGCCCATGTTGGTGGACCCACACACTTGGCACATGTTCCCTTCCACCCCCATACATGTACACAACAGATAGAATAGAAAACACACTTACCTGTCCTCACGGCTGGCTTCTGGGACTCATAGCCCCCAACTCCCTCTACCTGCTCCGTCTGCAGGCAGCGGGCAACCACTTCTCCTCCTCAGTCAGGCGGACAGGGCAGGGTGGGCCCCCTCCAGTGCCCCTGGCATGCCGAGCTATGGCAGCCCAGCTTGCCCTTCACATGACGCCGCAGGTCATTCATTTTCTTTTGAATGTCCTGCGGTGTCCGGACCTCATGAGAGAGGGCATTGACCTGGCACGCCACCCTCATTAATATCTGATCCCTCCGGGACTTGCTGGTCCGGGCACTGTCAGCACCATGGAGCCGCGAGTCATACTTCTCCATGGCCCGTATGACAATGGCCCTCTCCTCTGGGGAGAAATTCTTCTTCCTCCTCTCCTTAACAGCAGTTGCCATCTTGTCCAGCACAAACTTTCGCCGTCACTCTCTAAAAAATGGGAGACGTTTGCGCTGCACGGGCGCATGTGTGGGCGCATTTATATACCCTGCGCCGGCGCATCGTAGGGAGGCTTTGCGCATGCGCAGAAGGCATCCACGTCACGGCGCGGGGTCAACCACGTCATGGCGCGGGTCATCCATGTCACGGCGCATGCTCCGTTCATCCCGGCCTGCATTTGCATGGGGTCACGCTTCATTATAATGCAACACGCCCACTTCCCTCCTACTTTGGAGTTGCGCCGGATTACGCCCATGATTTTACGCGACGCAGGCGCATCTTGGAGCGCATTTTACTTAGGGAATACGGTACTTGCCACTCCGTGTTACGTCGGCGTAGTGCATCTGAGATGCGCAACGCCTGCATAATTAGCCGCGCATCTACGAGAATCTGGCCCATAATGTTTTGGGGTTCTATGTAATTTTCTAGCAAAAAAATGATGATTTTTACATGTAGGAGAGAAATGTCAGAATTGGTCTGGGTGCTCCAGAACGCCCGATGGCGTTCCTTGCATGTTGGGCCTCTGTATGTGGCCACGCTGTGTAAAAGTCTCACACATGTGGTATCGCCATACTCAGGAGGAATAGCAGAATGTGTTTTGGGGTGTAATTTGTGGTATGCATATGCTGTGTGTGAGAAATAACCTGCTAATATGAAAATTTTGTGGAAAGGAAATAAAAATGAAAAAAACTTGATTTTGCAAAGAATTGTGGGAAAAAATGACAACTTCAAAAAACTCACAATGCCTCTTTCTAAATACCTTGGTATGTCTTCTTTCCAAAAAGGGGTCATTTGGGGGGTATCTGTACTTTTCTGGCATGTTAGGGTCTCAAGAAATGAAAGAGGCCGTCAGTACATCAGATGTGATCAAACTGATCAATTTTTCAGTAATTGGTACCATAGCTTTTTAGACCCTATAACTTTCACCCAGACTAAATAATATCTAAAAAAAATTGTTTTGTTACCAAAGATATGTAGCAGTATACATTTTAGGCCAAGTTTATGAAGAAAAATTACTTTTTTGCAAAATGTTATAATAGAAATGAAGAAAAATTCATTTTTTTACAAAATTTTCGTTCTTTTTTCATTTATTGCGAAAAAAAATAAAAACCGCAGAGGTGATAAAATACCACCAAAAGAAAGCTCTATTTGTGGGGAAAAAAAGGACAAAAAATTCATTTGGTTACAGTGTTGTATGACTGATGCACACATCACAAGGGGCACATGCATGACTTTCATCCTCCTGTCTTTTCCCTTACAGGTGACTCTGCATATGCACTGGGACCCCATCTCATGACTCCTATCCGGAACCCCAAACACCAGGAGAGGAAAGATACAATGAAGCCCACGCCCAAAACACGTGCAGTGGTGGAGCGCATCTTTTGCCTCCTGAAGTCACGTTTCCGATGCCTGGATAAGTCTGGGGGGACCCTGTTGTATTCCCCAAACTTCGTGTGCCAGATCATCGGTGCATGTTGCATGCTGCACAACTTTGCAGTAAGAAAGGGCCTGCAGATTGACATACGTGATAACCTGACCCCTGAACCAGACAATCCCCCCCTAACCGAGGTTACCCCGTCTTCTGAGGGAAGAGCAGCCAGGAGACAGCTCAGATTAGGCATCTTTGCACGTTAAACACACACATTAATCATGGCACAATGAGAATGCATGCATGGGACCCAGACTGGTAGAGTCCACATGAAAGATGCCAAGGGAGGCAGTGCCTCTCCCCTAGCCTGGTACAATCCTCTGCTAGAAAGAACTAAGAGCCCATGTGGTTCTAGAATATAAATACAGGCACCAGAATGCATAGGGGCATCTCATTTTATAATTGGCCATGGTTGTATGAATATTCATGCTCCCGTCTGCATGGTGTCATGCCTATTATCCAGCACTTTATATAGTTTATAGGATACAGTGAGACTACAAGACAGTATGAGCAGCACCCGAGCACACTTTGCAGACTACACTAGCCAATCACCACACTAGCCAATCCAGTGGCGGCTGGTGCTCAAAATTTTTTGGGGGGGGCGCAAACGAAAAACAAAATATTGCTGTGCCCATCACATGCAGCCACTGTGCCATGCCACCAAATGCAGCCACTGTGCCATCAATTGTCACCACTGTGCCATGCCATCAAACACAGAAACTGTGCCATCAATTGTCACCACTGTGCCATGCCATCAAATGCAGCCACTGTGCCATCAATTGTCACCACTGTGCCATGCCATCAAACACAGAAACTGTGCCATCAATTGTCACCAATGTGCCATGCCACCAAATGCAGCCACTGTGCCATCAATTGTCACCACTGTGCCATGCAACACAGCAACTGTGCCATCAATTGTCACCACTGTGCCATGCCATCAAATGCAGTCACTGTGCCATCAATTGTCACCACTGTGCCATGCCATCAAACGCCACCACTGTGCCATCAATTGTCACCACTGTGCCATGCCATCAAATGCAGTCACTGTGCCATCAATTGTCACCACTGTGCCATGCCATCAAATGCAGTCACTGTGCCATCAATTGTCACCACTGTGCCATGCCATCATATGCAGTCACTGTGCCATCAATTGTCACTACTGTGCCATGCTATCATATGCAGTCATTGTGCCATCAATTGTCACCACTGTGCCATCATCAATTTGCACCACTGTGCCATGCCATCATATGCAGTCACTGTGCCATCAATTGTCACCACTGTGCCATGCCATCAAACGCCACCACTGTGCCATCAATTGTCACCAATGTGCCATGCCATCAAATGCAGTCACTGTGCCATCAATTGTCACCACTGTGCCATGCCATCATATGCAGTCACTGTGCCATCAATTGTCACCACTGTGCCATGCCATCATATGCAGTCACTGTGCCATCAATTGTCACCACTGTGCCATGCCATCATATGCAGTCACTGTGCCATCAATTGTCACCACTGTGCCCTTTAATTGTCACCACTGTGCCCCATGCCACTGTGCTCATTGTCACCTCTGTGCCCTTTGTCACCACTGTGCCCCATGATGCCACTGTGCCCCATGATGCCACTGTGCCCCATGATGCCCCTTTCCCTGTAAAAAACACTTACCTGACGCTTCCATGTCCTCCCTCAACAATAGGAGTATTGTAATAGGATTAAAAGTAATCAAAACATTTATTTTTGGGGAAAAAGGTGTCAAACTAAAATAAATAAAGTAAAATGAACAATAAAAATAAAAAAAAACTTAAAGTGCCCCTGTTCCCGCGTGCTTGTATACAGAAGCGAACGTGCACGTAAGTCCTGCCCACATATGAAAACGGTGTTCAAACCACACATGTGAGGTATCGCTGCGAACGTTAGAGCGAGAGAAATCATTTTGGCCCTAAACCTCCTCTCCAACTAAAATGATGTAACCAGTAAAAATATTTAAAGCGTCACCTATGGGGATTTTTAAGTCGCGAAGTTTGGCGCCATTCCACGAGCGTGTGCAATATTGAAGGGTGACATGTTGGGTATCTATTTACTCGGCGTAACTTCATCTTTCATATTATGCAAAAACATTGGGCTAAATTTAATGTTTTTTTTTTTTTTAAAAGCACAAAACTGTTTAATTTCCAAAAAAAATGTGTTCGAAAAATTGCTGTGCAAATACCATGCGCGATAAAAAGTTGCAACAACCGCCATTGTATTCTCTAGGGTCTTTGCTAAAAAAGCATATTTAGGGCCAGATTCTCAGCGGCGCTACGCCTGCGTAAATGTATATGCGCGGCGTAATAGTAAATGTGCGCCTGCGTATCGATGCGCGGTAAACACAGAACCACATACGCGCGATTTTTTTTTCCGTCTGGGCGGCGAAAATGCATTAAGCTAGCGCGGCGTAGGCGCATAGTTACGCATCAAAAATATTCAGTTCCCATTGAATTAGCATGCAAATATGCAAATGAGGGAGATGCGCGTATTCCCGAAAGTACGCGCGTCCGGCGTTGGCTACTCGTGGTGCGCGTAACTCGAAAGCCTTGAGTAAACATACCCCTCATAAAAGCACGGGTAACTTTGCTCAAGGCCGTGTGCAAGTCAGCTGGAGAGCAACTACAGCAGCACCGTAACGGACTAGCTGAGCAATCACACTTACTGGACAAGACATTCATATGCCAATGATGCCAGGGCCAGCCATGGTCTTATCAATACTAAGGTATGCAGAGGAAGAGGAGCATAGAAGGAGGAGGAGGAGGACGGGGGCACGTGAGAGGATCTACCGAGCGCGCATGAGCCTCTTTGGCATGGGTGATGAGGAGGTGTATCGCATCTTCAGATTCAGCCTGCTGCCATCCTGGAAATAACCACAGCCTGCAGGATGACATCACCAGCCAGACATACCGCTCACGTGCACTGCAGCCACTGGTGAAGGTCCTGGCAACACTCCATTTCCTGGCCAGTGGATCATTCCAGCGTACAAGTGGAGTGGTGGCTGGAATGTCACAAACCAGCATAAGCAGATGTGTGCACCAGGTTGTCCCTGCAATCCTCAGACGCATGTCCAACCAGTTCATCAGACCCACCACTGTGCACCTGCGGCAGAAGGCAATGACAGATTTCTACAGAATTGACGGATTCCCACGCACCATCGGGGCCATTGATTGCACACATGTGGCACTCCAGCCCCCCAGTGCCACAGAGCACATATACCGCAATCGGAAGCATTGGCATTCCATCAACGTACAGGTGATAGCCGATGCCAAATACCTCATATGGCACGTCCGTGCCAAAGACCCCGGGTCCAGCCATGACAGCTACATCTACCGTCAAAGCAACATCCCCGAAGATTTTGAGCAGGACATGTATGGGGACAGCTGGCTGGTTGGTGAGTGACATGGGTGGCAGCCATGACTATCCCCTCCCATGATGCACAACAGAAGTGGCACATGCATGACTACCATCCTCCTGTGTTTTCCCTTACAGGTGACTCTGCATATACACTGGGACCCCATCTCATGACTCCTTTCCGGAACCCCCAAACCAGAGGAGAGAGAAGATACAATGAAGCACACATCAAAACCCGTGCAGTGGTGGAGCGCACATTTGGCCTCCTGAAGTCCCGTTTCCGCTGCCTGGATAAGTCTGGGGGGGCCCTATTGTATTCCCCCAACTTTGTGGGTCAGATCATTGGTGCATGTTGTATTCTGCACAACTTTGCCATGCGAAAGGGCCTGCATATTGCCCTACGTGATGACCTGACCCCCCAACCACACAGCCCCCCCCCGCCAGAGGAGACCCCGTCAGCTGATGGAAGAGCAGTCAGGAGTGTCCTCGTGTTACGAATCTTTGACCTTTAAACACACACATACAGCATGGCACACAGACAATGCACGCGTGTACACCACTGATGTCCCTAGATCACACACACCACATGCACATCGCATTGGATTAGCCCAAGTCCAGCATGTAGGACTTGGGAGCAGCAACGCCACGTCAAGCCCCAATGATGTTGCTGTCCATTCATACACCTTTCACACATCATTCATACAGCCGTGGGGTTAACTTCACCACCACGGCCGAGGGTGACACCCCTTACTTTCAGGAGTGCCACCCTCTCACATTCACACACCATTCACACTGCACCGTGTGCAGTATCCAAAAATATATAAAAAAAGCTCTTATCCAGAGCATAACAAAAAATAAATAAGCTCTTATCCAGAGCATAACAAAAAATAAATAAGCTCTTATCCAGAGCATAACAAAAAATAAATAAGCTCTTATCCAGAGCATAACAAAAAATAAATAAGCTCTTATCCAGAGCATAACAAAAAATAAATAAGCTCTTATCCAGAGCATAATACTAAAGAAAACTCAAATTAATGGGCCTGGCGGGGGCTCTGCCTGGTGCCACGGGTCCTGCCCCTCACTTGCCTGGGGGCAGCCCTAGATGGGGGGGGGGGAGCAGGTTGAGGAGGAACATCCCCACGTCCCTCCCTGGCTGCCTGCATGCCCTCCAGGGCAACCGCTATGCGGGTCTGCACAGCAGTCTGCGCCTCGATAGCAAGGCGCAGGGCCTGAACCTCCCCCACAAGTTCTGAGGTGTTTTCCTGCAGCTCCCCCAAGCTGGTCAGCGTTGCTGCGCTGTTAACAGCAACATCCTGGATGGCATCTGTTATATTGTCCGAGGATGCCAGGCTGTCGGCCAGGCGCCTCATCTCCTCCACGACCTCGGCCAGGTGTTTATTTTGCTGGTCCTGCTGTCTGACCAGCTGTTCCGGCAGGACCTGGGATACACCCCTGGTCTTTGACGTCGCCTTGCGGGGAGTGGCAGGGGACCGGGCATAAGGGGAGGATGTTGAGGGCCGGAGATGAGGGGGGGGGAAAGAGAGGGACTGGAGAGGTTGGAGGGGGACACTGAGGGGTTTGCTACAGGTAGAGGAATAGCCTGGGCTGGTCCGGCCAACCCACCATCCTCCTCCACAACAACATAGAGGGCCTGGTCCTGGACTACCACACCCTCCTCAACCACCTCCTCCGTTGAGGTGTGCCCACTTCCCTCCAAGTCCTGTTCCAGGGGGGCAGCCAGAGGGACTGTATCTTCAGGGGATGGATCCTGATGGGCCCTGGCATCAACAGATGGCCCCGCTCCCTCCTGCACATCTGTGGATGACACAAAAGATGCCCATGTTGGTGGACCCACACACTTGGCACATGTTCCCTTCCACCCCCATACATGTACACAACAGATAGAATAGAAAACACACTTACCTGTCCTCACGGCTGGCTTCTGGGACTCATAGCCCCCAACTCCCTCTACCTGCTCCGTCTGCAGGCAGCGGGCAACCACCTTCTCCTCCTCAGTCAGGCGGACAGGCAGGGTGGGCCCCCTCCAGTGCCCCTGGCATGCCGAGCTATGGCAGCCAGCTTGCCCTTCACATGACGCCGCAGGTCATTCATTTTCTTTTGAATGTCCTGCGGTGTCCGGACCTCATGAGAGAGGGCATTGACCTGGCACGCCACCCTCATTAATATCTGATCCCTCCGGGACTTGCTGGTCCGGGCACTGTCAGCACCATGGAGCCGCGAGTCATACTTCTCCATGGCCCGTATGACAATGGCCCTCTCCTCTGGGGAGAAATTCTTCTTCCTCCTCTCCTTAACAGCAGTTGCCATCTTGTCCAGCACAAACTTTCGCCGTCACTCTCTAAAAAATGGGAGACGTTTGCGCTGCACGGGCGCATGTGTGGGCGCATTATATACCCTGCGCCGGCGCATCGTAGGGAGGCTTTGCGCATGCGCAGAAGGCATCCACGTCACGGCGCGGGTCAACCACGTCATGGCGCGGGTCATCCATGTCACGGCGCATGCTCCGTTCATCCCGGCCTGCATTTGCATGGGGTCACGCTTCATTATAATGCAACACGCCCACTTCCCTCCTACTTTGGAGTTGCGCCGGATTACGCCCATGATTTTACGCGACGCAGGCGCATCTTGGAGCGCATTTACTTAGGGAATACGGTACTTGCCACTCCGTGTTACGTCGGCGTAGTGCATCTGAGATGCGCAACGCCTGCATAATTAGCCGCGCATCTACGAGAATCTGGCCCATAATGTTTTGGGGTTCTATGTAATTTTCTAGCAAAAAAATGATGATTTTTACATGTAGGAGAGAAATGTCAGAATTGGTCTGGGTGCTCCAGAACGCCCGATGGCGTTCCTTGCATGTTGGGCCTCTGTATGTGGCCACGCTGTGTAAAAGTCTCACACATGTGGTATCGCCATACTCAGGAGGAATAGCAGAATGTGTTTTGGGGTGTAATTTGTGGTATGCATATGCTGTGTGTGAGAAATAACCTGCTAATATGAAAATTTTGTGGAAAGGAAATAAAAATGAAAAAAACTTGATTTTGCAAAGAATTGTGGGAAAAAATGACAACTTCAAAAAACTCACAATGCCTCTTTCTAAATACCTTGGTATGTCTTCTTTCCAAAAAGGGGTCATTTGGGGGGTATCTGTACTTTTCTGGCATGTTAGGGTCTCAAGAAATGAAAGAGGCCGTCAGTACATCAGATGTGATCAAACTGATCAATTTTCAGTAATTGGTACCATAGCTTTTAGACCCTATAACTTTCACCCAGACTAAATAATATCTAAAAAAAAATTGTTTTGTTACCAAAGATATGTAGCAGTATACATTTTAGGCCAAGTTTATGAAGAAAAATTACTTTTTTGCAAAATGTTATAATAGAAATGAAGAAAAATTCATTTTTTTACAAAATTTTCGTTCTTTTTTCATTTATTGCGAAAAAAATAAAAACCGCAGAGGTGATAAAATACCACCAAAAGAAAGCTCTATTTGTGGGGAAAAAAAGGACAAAAAATTCATTTGGTTACAGTGTTGTATGACTGATGCACACATCACAAGGGGCACATGCATGACTTTCATCCTCCTGTCTTTTCCCTTACAGGTGACTCTGCATATGCACTGGGACCCCATCTCATGACTCCTATCCGGAACCCCCAAACACCAGGAGAGGAAAGATACAATGAAGCCCACGCCCAAACACGTGCAGTGGTGGAGCGCATCTTTTGCCTCCTGAAGTCACGTTTCCGATGCCTGGATAAGTCTGGGGGGACCCTGTTGTATTCCCCAAACTTCGTGTGCCAGATCATCGGTGCATGTTGCATGCTGCACAACTTTGCAGTAAGAAAGGGCCTGCAGATTGACATACGTGATAACCTGACCCCTGAACCAGACAATCCCCCCCTAACCGAGGTTACCCCGTCTTCTGAGGGAAGAGCAGCCAGGAGACAGCTCAGATTAGGCATCTTTGCACGTTAAACACACACATTAATCATGGCACAATGAGAATGCATGCATGGGACCCAGACTGGTAGAGTCCACATGAAAGATGCCAAGGGAGGCAGTGCCTCTCCCCTAGCCTGGTACAATCCTCTGCTAGGAAAGAACTAAGAGCCCATGTGGTTCTAGAATATAAATACAGGCACCCAGAATGCATAGGGGCATCTCATTTTATAATTGGCCATGGTTGTATGAATATTCATGCTCCCGTCTGCATGGTGTCATGCCTATTATCCAGCACTTTATATAGTTTATAGGATACAGTGAGACTACAAGACAGTATGAGCAGCACCCGAGCACACTTTGCAGACTACACTAGCCAATCACCACACTAGCCAATCCAGTGGCGGCTGGTGCTCAAAATTTTTGGGGGGGCGCAAACGAAAAACAAAATATTGCTGTGCCCATCACATGCAGCCACTGTGCCATGCCACCAAATGCAGCCACTGTGCCATCAATTGTCACCACTGTGCCATGCCATCAAACACAGAAACTGTGCCATCAATTGTCACCACTGTGCCATGCCATCAAATGCAGCCACTGTGCCATCAATTGTCACCACTGTGCCATGCCATCAAACACAGAAACTGTGCCATCAATTGTCACCAATGTGCCATGCCACCAAATGCAGCCACTGTGCCATCAATTGTCACCACTGTGCCATGCAACACAGCAACTGTGCCATCAATTGTCACCACTGTGCCATGCCATCAAATGCAGTCACTGTGCCATCAATTGTCACCACTGTGCCATGCCATCAAACGCCACCACTGTGCCATCAATTGTCACCACTGTGCCATGCCATCAAATGCAGTCACTGTGCCATCAATTGTCACCACTGTGCCATGCCATCAAATGCAGTCACTGTGCCATCAATTGTCACCACTGTGCCATGCCATCATATGCAGTCACTGTGCCATCAATTGTCACTACTGTGCCATGCTATCATATGCAGTCATTGTGCCATCAATTGTCACCACTGTGCCATCATCAATTTGCACCACTGTGCCATGCCATCATATGCAGTCACTGTGCCATCAATTGTCACCACTGTGCCATGCCATCAAACGCCACCACTGTGCCATCAATTGTCACCAATGTGCCATGCCATCAAATGCAGTCACTGTGCCATCAATTGTCACCACTGTGCCATGCCATCATATGCAGTCACTGTGCCATCAATTGTCACCACTGTGCCATGCCATCATATGCAGTCACTGTGCCATCAATTGTCACCACTGTGCCATGCCATCATATGCAGTCACTGTGCCATCAATTGTCACCACTGTGCCCTTTAATTGTCACCACTGTGCCCCATGCCACTGTGCTCATTGTCACCTCTGTGCCCTTTGTCACCACTGTGCCCCATGATGCCACTGTGCCCCATGATGCCACTGTGCCCCATGATGCCCCTTTCCCTGTAAAAAACACTTACCTGACGCTTCCATGTCCTCCCTCAATGTCTTCTGCCGCCGTGGAGAAGCTTCAGCCAATCAGGTTCCTGATAACCAGAATCCGGGAACCTGATTGGCTCAAATGGCCGTCAGTCTTATGCAAGGAACGCAGGTTGCCTGCGCTCAGAGTATAGACTTCTGAGAGCCGGAGGGCGGTACTGGAAAAGCCTATCAGAGCCGCTGGCTTTGATAGGCAGTTCCCTTCAGCCAACCAGCTGCCGCTATTCGGGTAACCGGCGACCCATGTCCGGTTATATGAATAGACCAGGCAGCTGGCAACAATAACTCACATTCAATGCATTGCATTGAACGTGTGTTATTTGCGAGAGGGGGTGGCGTTGCAGCGCCCTCTATAGACGGCCGCCAGAACTTCGGCTAAAATGTCAAAATGACATTTTAGCAGAATAAAAGTTCTTAAAGGGCCCGTTTTTTTTTGTTTTTTTTTTGTGACTGCGGGAGGGGGGGCAGTGCCCGTGCGTCCCTATTGACGGGCCGCCACTGAGCCAATCACTGCTTTCTGTTAGACAGACAGCAAATAAACTTACCTAGCTGTCACTGTAAGCAGAGAAACCAAAAACTATTCTACACTCATCCTAGCACCTACCTAGGAGGGTAATACAATGAAGACAGAGGAATGATTGCTGGCACGCTCTGCAGAGTCCTTTTTCCATTGTGATAGATGGGACATGTAATAAATGTAAGTTAATGATTCTGGACCTGGATGATGTGAGTGCAGGTGGAGCCACAAATGGCTGTGCTGAATTTAAATAACAGAATTATGGATCAAGAAGTTCCTTGTGATTCAGGAAAGGGGGGCCTTTTGGATTTTGGGGGTGGAGCGTTCAATCATGCTTCATGTTATATCCTAAATATGGGTGTAACATGGGAAATGGTCTAAAAGGTGGACTTAGCTTTTAAGCTGCTGCCCTATTTATGTATTACACGTTTATATAACCAATGAGTTCTATGGTATTTGGACAGCAAGGTAGGACAAACCCCAGCTTTATTAACAGAGCTTTGTGAGACTACATAAAACAGCAGATTTAACTGAATCATTCTGAAAAGGTGTTGAATGCTCATTCTGTCATCATGCAAAGTATGTGCCATATGGCCAATAGATTGTTGGTAAATTTTTAATACAGTGTAACATTGATCTCTGATGCAAAGCTTCTAGGATTACGCAGGAGCAAAGGTACTGGCGACAAAGAAAGTATTTCTTGTTAACAATAGTGCTCTGTTACAAAGTTCCTTGTGTCTGCTAAAATTAAAATTCAGACTGGAGCTGAGACAGACTCTGTGAATTCACATGGATTGTATCCTGGCTGTAGACTGACTACTGATTTTTTAAATTGCTGTTTTTGTTTGTTATCAAGTTGTTCATGTAAAAAAAAAAAGTTTTGTTGTTGTTGGTATGTGTTTTTTCTTTTCTAAGGGACTGTGACCTAACTCTAATGCCGCATACACACGGTCGTTTTTTGCGATGAAAAAAAAACGACGTTATTTAAAACGTCATTTAAATTGATCGTGTGTGGGCAAAACGTTGTTTTTTGTCTTCAAAAAAACGACCAAAAAAAAATTCCAACATGCTTGAATTTTTTGTGTCGTTTTTCAAAACGTCGTTTTTTGTTTCACAAAAAGTCACCGTGTGTAGCAAAAACGTCGTTCAAAACGATGTTTTTCAACCCGCGCATGCCCAGAAGCTAGTTATGAAGCGAGCTTCAATGGAAAAGAGTGGTGAACGTAACCTCGCTTTTTGTGAAAAAACGATGGTGTGTATGCAAAATTGTCTTTGAAAAGTGACGTTTCAAAAACGTTGTTTTTTACTTCACAGAAAACGTCGTTTTTTTTTCATCGCAAAAAACGACCGTGTGTACGCAGCATTATGCCGCGTACACACAACCATTTTTCGGGTTCTAAAAAATGAAGTTTTTAGGGGCCTAGAAAAAAACGACGTTTTTTTAACCCGATCATTAAAACGGCCTTGTCTACACACGATCGTGAAAAAAAATGCTTTAGCGAAGCGCGATGATGTACAACATGTACAACGCCACTATAAAGGGGAAGTTCCATTTGGATGGCACCACCCTTTGGGCTGCTTAAGCTGATTTTGTGTTAGTGAGGCCACGTACACACGATCAAATTTATCTGCTGAAACTGGTCCGACGGACCGTTTCAGCAGACATCTCCAATCGTGTGTACGGGCTAGCGGACATGTTTTCCCAGCGGACAAATTTCAAAGCATGCTTTGAAATGTATCCGCCGGAGACATGTCCGTCGGATATCTCCGCTGTTTAGTACACTAACCAGCGGACAGAAATCTCCGCGCATGCATCGAATTGATTCGACGCATGCGTGGATGTATTTCACTTCCTGGAGTGGTGATGTGGCGGCGTCAACGTCACCGCCACGTCACAGCGTCCTCAGCCTCATCTCAGTCTCATCCGATGAGACATGTCCGCTGCAAACGGTCCATCGGACATGTTTGAGCGGACATGTCTCATCGTGTGTACGCGGCCTGAAAGACTTTTCTGTCTGTTACTGCGTGATGAATGTGCTTATGTATCCATTATGAATCCATTATGAACGGTAGTTTTGCCAGAACGAGCGCTCCCTTCTCATAGCTTCTGAGCATGCGTGGTTTTATCACGTCGTTAAAGCCCACACACGACCATTTTTATACAACCTTAAAAACAACAACGTTAAAAATGTTGTGAAAAAATAGAGCATGTTCGGAAAAAAATTTGGCCATTTTTTAGATCGTGAAAAATGCTCTGAAGCCCACACATGATCGTTTTTAATGACATTAAAAAAAACTTCATTTTTTAGAACCCGAAAAACGGTCGTGTACGCGGCATTAGATACATGGCCCTATAGCAAAATGTTGATGCTGCCAGAGTAAAAATATCTTCAAACCTTCTGAGATGAGAAAAGGGGACACCACAAACTCTGTAGGCAAGGAACAAACCACTGCCAACCCCCAAGTTATGTGGACCAATAATTATTATAAGAATTAATATACATTATTAAAGCGGTTGTATACCCGAACAAAAAAATAAATACTGTATTTATTGGCATATAACACTTTTTCACCCTGCAAATCAGTTGCACATAATGTGCGCGTTATACGCCGATACTGCAATTGGAGAGAACGGTGAGGGGGCGGGGCGAGCGTCTTCAGATTACATACATCGAGAATCTCCTGTTTACTCATCGGCCTCTTTAATAGCAAGTCCCGTCTCCTGGGCCGGCATTGGACCAGTGTTCTGTCGATCATAGAACCCGGTCCAGGAGGCGGGACTTTGTATTTAAGAGGCCGCTGAGTAAACAGGAGATTCTCGCTGTATGTAATCTGACAGCACTCATCCTGCCCACCTTCCTGAGAAGGGGCGTTGATCATGCTGCATTCATGGCAATGGGGAGGCTGCAGATGGGCATTGATCAAGCTGCATTGATGGGCAATTTTGAGGCTGCAGATGGGCATTGATCAAGCTGCATTGATGGGCAATTTTGAGGCTGCACATGGGCATTGATGGGCAATTTTGAGGCTGCAGATGGGCATTGATCAAGCTGCATTGATGGTGGATTGTGAAGCTGCAGATGAGCACTGATTCTTATTTTGCTTCAAAGTTCTTTATTTAAAATTTACGGAAACTTTCCTCTTAAAATGAAGGTGCGTGTTATACGCTTATGCGTGCTATATGCCGATAAATACGGTAAATACATTTCAAAAACCTGTAAGGCAAAGACATAATGAGCTAGTATGCACAGCTAGCTTATTGAAATACTTACCTTCGATCAAGGCGTCGCATCTGTATTGGTTCCCGATCACAGCCAAGGGGGCTGATATTTTACCCTCACGTGTCTTCTGGGTTAGCAGGTCTGGCGCTGTGAATGACCGGAGCACGTGGGAGTCTTTTTCTCGGCAAGGTCCGGCAGCATCTGTCAGACCTTCAGCCAGACCTTCAGAGCGCATGCGCCGCTGACGTCAGCGGCTGCATGCGAGGTGAATATCTCCTAAACCGTACTGGTTTAGCAGATATTAATTTTATCTACTGGTAAGCCTGATTATAGGCTTACTTGTAGGTAAAAATCACATACAGGGGTATACAACTACTTTAATATTTGGCCAACAGAGGGAGAGCTAAAGCCAAGCAAGCTCATAGACTTCTATGCAGAGTATTGAGACTTTATGAGATGTAGTTTGGGACAGCAGCCTTATAATGAGATAAATAGACTCTTTACACTACAGATCCCAATAAGCACTGTGCAGTAGGAGGAGTGGAGAGATGATTTTTATTAAACTGCCCAGGAAAGTTCTTCTACTTGGCACTGAGGGAACTAAAGAGAGAGCACCTCTGTATGGATATTCGCCTGCCCACAGGAAACCATATCAGTGGATATCCAAGCCTGAGACTGGGAGACCAGGGGGCACTGCCCACATCAAAGCATCGGCACTGCTGTCCTGGGGGACTGAAGTTTCCACTCACCCTCTGTTTCCCACCGCTGATCACTGGAGGCTTTCAGAGAGAGACCGAGGGGGCCCCCCTTCTACAGTGAGAGGTTAGTGCAGCATCCCAGGAACTGGTGAGAGGGCTATTTGGTCATTGCTGATACTGCCAACAGGGACTGAGCCGCCGAGAGCAGAACAGCAAGTGTATCCAATCCATACCACACCCATCCTGCACTCTATATTGCACTTATTCCAAACGTAGAATGCGCCTATACCATCCCTATAGAAGCTAATGCAATATCACAGAAACAGTGCTTTCTTTTATTTGACTAATAAAAAAAGGCTAATGATACGAATATGATGTGCTGGTGATTTACACTCCTTTCTGTGACTTTACAATGACGTCATCCATGGCTGAGGCGACACTGAAACATTGGAGGTCGATCACTGTTTGGAGTGCATCTCATTGCCTTTTAATAGTGCCAGAAATGGGCTCTGAACTATGTATTTTTTGTGATAATTGCATACAAATAGATTAATAAGTAAAGCAGTGGTGGCCCATAATTCAGGGCAAATGGGTGCTGCCCCCTCCTTCTAAACTATACGCAGGGCACCAGAGGCTCTAATAGGCTTCAAAAAAGGGTGGGCATAGCGCTGTGTCAATAACGAATGAATATTCACTGATTCTCCTCAGTTCGGAGACCCATAGATAAACAATTACAACATATGTAGGAGGATTTGTTTCATCTCTTTGTATCATATGAGGCCAGTCACTGGGTATATGTAATGCCGGCCATAGATGGATCGAATGTCGACCAGTTCAGCAGTGACTGGCAATGATTCGATCAATCTATGGGTAGACTGTTAGTACTAAAGTCGATCCATCAATCATCTACAGTACAACCAGCCTGTCAACCAACTGACATGGCTTTATGTATCAACAAAACCATGCCTTCCTCATGTCAATGCTTGCATGAACCGTCCACTATCTGAAAGTTACTGTGTAGAAATGACAGTTCCATTTCATTTAATGACGTAGGAATAGCTCCATTAGAAAAGAGTTCAGATTTAAAGCAGGGCTGTTAACCGACCAACCGACTCTCCCCACAAAAAAAATATACCACCAGCCACCACTGAAGTAAAGAATATTAGGAATGACTTATATTAAGAATTTTCACTTTACCAAAACGCCAGCCAAAATCCTTACATTTTAGCAAAATGCTTTATGGCCATTGAGAAAAATATAACATGATTTTTTGATGAGTTTTAAAAGTGAAATGGCCTTTAAATGGTGGGCTTGAAATAGCTGGGTGAACCGCTTCCCGCCGCCTCCCGGATCTTTAGGAACTTTTAGATGCCAGGAGGTGGAGGTGGGCATTCAGGTCACGTGACCGATGTGATTGGCTGTCATGGTGGAAACAAAGCCTAATCACTGACATGGCTTTATGTATCAACAAAACCATGCCTTCCTCATGTCAATGCTTACATGAACCGTCCACTATCTGAAAGTTACTGTGTAGAAATGACAGTTCCATTTCATTTAATGACGTAGGAATAGCTCCATTAGAATAGAGTTCAGATTTAAATCAGTTGCAAACTTAGGTAAGCCATAGATTATACAATTTTCTTTCCTTCAACCATGAATGGAAGAAAAGAAAATTGCTCAATTCCCCCATCAACGCAGTCAATGTTGAAGGGGAAATCCCTCCCACAGAGCAATTGTGTTCTGCCACCTGGGAGCCTTCCCTTGCCATCAGAACATAATGATAACTGCTGGTGGCTTTAACCACCGGTAGTGATTGTATGCAAAAAAATTGACAGGCTGGTTGTACTGTAGATGATTGATGGATCGACTTTAGTACTAACAGTCTACCCATAGATTGATCGAATCATTGCCAGTCACTGCTGAACTGGTCGACATTCGATCCATCTATGGCCGGCATTACATATACCCAGTGACTGGCCTCATATGAAACAAAGAGATGAAACAAATCCTCCTACATATGTTGTAATTGTTTATATTCAGCCATCTCTTCTGTGCAGCCAATCAAAATGGAGAATGTATACAGCTTTTCTGAGTTTACAGAAAGCAGGGGGTGGGGAGCCAAAGTTACACTCTGCAGATCTCAGTAAGGGGAGTTCTGAGAGCTGATTGGAGGGAAGGGACACACCCCCATTCATACAGCACAGGCTGTGTGCTGTAGCTCCCTCCCCTGTCACCTTTTTTTCTCTTCATGTCAGGAAAACTTATCAGAAATTACTTGTGCAGATAGCAGAGGAACAAGGCAGCAGAGAAATGGCACATAGTGCTCTGGATTGAGACAAGTAAACACTGTAGAGTTAAATGCAGTTTTAATTTTGGCAGCAAATTTCGATTTAAGTCATAGTATTTTGACTAAAATGCCATTTTGGTTTTAGTTGTATTTTAGCCTTTTGAATAAAATGCTATTTTAGTTTTAGTCATCTGAATTGTTTTAGTCATTTTAGTTGACTAACATTTTATACATTTTAGTCAACTAAAATCGAATGGGTTTAGTTAAATTGTAACACATATTTCAAACATTTCTCTAGAATTTCCAAACTCATTATATACTCCTGGAGTAAAAATCTAATACCATGTTATTATTTATTGTATTAAGGTTTGAATGTGCACTACAGACACAGATATATTTACGTCTTCATAAATAAAGCCAAGTTTCATAAACAAACAAAAAATATTGCTTTTTGACAAACAGAAGTACAACTTTATAATATATAAAAAAAACAACTGTAAACTGTATTGACTGTAATGCTATTGCACGTATTACCTGAATATATCTGTTATGGGGGTCTGGAATGGGGGGGTCTGTTATTCTGGGCTTTGTGATGGAGAGGAGTTTGTGTTGGGGGGGCTTTACGATGGCGAGGATCTGTTATGGGGGCTTTTTGATGGGGAGGAGTTTGTGGTGGGGGGGTCTGTTATTATTGGCTTTGTGATAGAGAGAAGTTAGTGTTGGGGGGGCTTTGTGATGGGGGGCCTAATATGGGGGGGATCTTTGATGAGAAAGGGGGATCTGTGATGGAGAGGTATCTATGATGAGGGGGTTCCATGATGAGGGAGGTCTGTGTTGGAGAGGGGGTCTGTGATGAGGGGAGTCTGTGAAATACTAATACGTTTATGTTGATTAAAATTGTTCTTTTTTTAAAATATTGTATTTTTTCCTGTTGTTTTGCACTTCAAATAAGATGTGTGCAAAGGTTCATATTTTTTAAAAACTAAACTAAAGTTTGGCCCCCCAACAGTCTGAGGGACCGTAAATTGGCCCCCTGTTTAAAAAGTTTGAAGATCCCTGCCCTAGACTAAACAAGCATTCAACTCTTAGTAGCCAAGGGGAGCACCTATAATGTGTTTTAATGGTTAGCTGGAGTTTACTTTTAACCACTTAAGGACCGCCTCATGGACATATACGTCGGCAGACCGAAGCTCCGTGACTGTGACCACGAGACCCGCAGACCCGATCGCCACTGGAGTCCCACGATCGGTCCCCGGAGCTGAAGAACGGGGAGAGCTGTGCGTAAACACAGCTTCCCCGTTCTTCACTGTGGCGCCGTGATCGATCGTGTGATCCCTTTTATAGGCAAACACAATCAATGACGTCACACCTACAGTCACACCCCCCTACAGTTAGAAACACAAATGAGGTCACACTTAACCCCTTCACCGCCCCCTTGTGGTTAACTCCCAAACTGCAATTGTCATTTTCACAGTAAACAATGCATTTTAAATGCATTTTTTGCTGTGAAAATGCCAATTGTCCCAAAAACTTGTCAAAATTGTCCGAAGTGTCCGCCATAATGTCGCAGTAACAAAAAAAATCACTGATCGCTGCCATTAGTAGTAAAAAAAAAAAAATCATAAAAATGCAAAAAAAAATATCCCCTATATTGTAAACGCTAAAAATTTTGCGCAAACCAATCGATAAACGCTTATTGCGATTTTTTTTATACCAAAAATAGGTAAAAGAATACCTGTCGGCCTAAACTGAGGAAAGAAAATGTATATATTTTTGGGGGATATTTATTATAGCAAAAAGTAAAAAATATTGCATTTTTTTTCAAAATTGTCGCTATATTTTCTTTTATAGCGCAAAAAATAAAAACCGCAGAGGTGATCAAATACCACCAAAATAAAGCTCTATTTGTGGGGAAAAAATACGCCAATTTTGTTTGGGAGCCACGTCGCACGACCACAATTGTCAGTTAAAGCGATGCAGTGCCGAATCGCAAAAACTGGCCAGGTCCTTTAGCTGCCTAAAGTAAAAAAAAAAAGTGGTTAAAGTAAACCTACTAAAAACCTAAAAGTGGAAGCTACAATCAAAGGAAATCTGTACTGATTCACTATAGAATCTGCCATTGTAGACCCATCTTTCTAGGCTGCTAGTTGCCCCGTTGTCATACTCAATCAATGCCTTTAGTATTTTCTAAATCACTAGCCTGCAGCAAATATGCAGAACCATAGTTTTTGTTAAACATTGATTTCCCTGCATGCTCCTGTCGGGTCAATGACTTTGAGAAACAGCAAGGCAACTGGTATTTTCAGAAGGAAGTCCGAAGAGGAAACCTTCATCTTTCTCTTAGTACAGGTTTACGACACCTTTCCATCTCTCAAGCCTTGTGAAAAGAAGTGGTAAAGAGCAACCATTGTGTAATGGATGAAGGATGAAGAACCTGATTTAATAGTGAACAAATATAGTTGCCTCATCTACATACAAGCATACAATTACAAATCTAATTACAAATCTATAGCTAATATTTTTTGCACAACTAAAAATCTTAGGGCCTCTGCAAAGTTTTTGATGGTCCGTGATTTCCAAACAAAATATATCAAAAAAAATAATGTAGTGCTCTGCTCCCAAAGATGGGGGTGCTATTTCAAATTTAGGAGATGTCTGGGTCAATAGTTGGGCCCAGACCTGTTGAATTGTGTACAAATTTGACTCTGTTCTGGCTGTGGTACTGCCTGGTAGTATTTTCCCTGTGGGTGACGTTGCCACTTCAGGCCCCTGTTGAAACGCAGGTGTACCATTGTGTATTGGGTGTCCCTCCTCGGCAACAGTACAGCGGGAGTGGTGACCCCGATGTGCATGCTGGGAGGGGATACTTAAGGGGCAGACACAGTTTTTCGGGGTCCTTCGCCCTGTGGCCCTCATGGTGCGAGGTGGGTGTGTGTGATCTCGGTCTTGGGACCAATCTGGCCCGAGTCTGTGTTCCTGTAAAGTAGGCCCAGTTATCCTGGCTGGCGTCTATGCGTTGGAGGTGATCCTGTGCTGTCCGGGAGAAGGCCGCTCAATGAAGGAAGCCAGGGGAGGACCTGTCCCGAGAAGCACCGAGCAGAAGGCTGGTACTTTGGGAGAGGCCTGGTAACTTCTTGAAGGATGCACCGCTAATCTACAATACCTTACAATCCACCAGATTGGCTTGAAGGCCCTTTGGCTGTAAGCCAGGAAGTTTGGGACTTTAAATCCTGTGGCAGAGGATTCCTGAATATCCATTCTGTGCTTCTGGATGATCTGTGGCAGAGACTGTTTCCTATACTGTCCGTGCATCACTCCAGCGGCTAGGCCACGTGAGAGAGGTCTATCCGGGTGAGAAACACCCATTTAGGCTTGAGCGGTGAATATTAAACTGTGAATATCGTTTGTGCATTCTGTACCTGAACCTTCCCCTTCTCTCTATACCAGGCATGTCCAAAGTCTGGCCCGGGGGCCAAATGCGGCCCCCCTGTTGATTTAATATGGCCCTCTGGGAATTTGGATATATATATTGTTTGTGGCCCCCAGGGCCACAAAAATATATATACTGAATTTATTGGTGCTGCTTTGGAAGGGACAGGGAGGGGGCAGGACGAGCGCTGTCAGATTTACATGAAGAGAATCTCCTGTTTACTCAACAGCATTTCTATTTGAAGTCCTGTCTCCTGGGATGCCATTGGATGACTGTTCTGTCTATCAGAGGAGGTGGGACTTTGTATTAAAGAGGCCACAGGGTAAACAAGATATTCTCCTGTTTGTAATCTATCGGCACTCGTCCCGCCCCCTCCCTCTGCCCTCCGAGACTGCAGATAGGCATCGTTCAGGCTGCACTGATGGCAATGGTAAGGCTCCATTATGGCACATGTGAGGCTTCATTGATTGCAATGAAGAGGCTGCATTGGTTGCAATGGTAAGGCTGCATTGGTTGCAATGGTAAGGCTGCATTGGTTGCAATGGTAAGGTTGCATTGGTTGCAATGGTAAGGCTGCATTGGTTGCAATTGTAAGGTTGCATTGGTTGCAATGGTAAGGCTGCATTGGTTGCAATGGTAAGGCTGCATTGGTTGCAATGGTAAGGTTGCAATGGTAAGGCTGCATTGGTTGCAATGGTAAGGTTGCATTGGTTGCAATGGTAAGGCTGCATTGGTTGCAATGGTAAGGTTGCATTGGTTGCAATGGTAAGGCTGCATTGGTTGCAATGGTAAGGCTGCATTGGTTGCAATGGTAAGGTTGCAATGGTAAGGCTGCATTGGTTGCAATGGTAAGGCTGCATTTATGGCACATGTGAGGCTGCATTGGTTGCAATGGTAAGGCTGCATTGGTTGCAATGGTAAGGCTGCATTGGTTTCAATGGTGAGGCTGCATTCATGGCAATGGTAAGGCTGTATTCATGACAATGGTGAGGTTGCATTCGTGGCACATGTGAGGCTGCATTCATGGCAATGGTAAGCCTGTGTGTGTTATACGCTGATAAATACGGTATATCCAAATAACATGCCCAAGCTCATCCTTAGTTCTAAGCAGCGCTCTGGGATTTGTTGGGGCCACAAAAGAAATATATACAGTATATCCAAATAACACGCCCAAGCTCATCTCTTCACCACACACAGCCACAAAGGCAAGAGAATTATTTTTGGGCAGTGTATTAGTGCTCAGACGAACACACTTAGACCGAGTTTTAATGGTTCAAAGAATGTCAGGCGAAATGGTCGGCCCTCGCGCATGTTCATTTAATCAAATCTGGCCCTCTTTGAAAAAAGTTTGCACACCCCTGCTCTATACTCTATACTTCCTTCAAAGTTTATGCAGTGAACGTTTAAGGCTTTACATCTTGTGTGGACATTCCAATTACTACAGACTTCCTTCCCTAGACAACGAACTTAGAGGTACCGTGCAAAACCCAAAATCTAAACCAGCAGCTCCTACGGGGGTAGTGCTACAATAATAATTCACATTATTATTTTTTTTGCAACACAGCTCTCTAAATGTACCTTTCATTCAAACTTCCTTTATCCATCTGATACATTTTTGATTGATTTTATCTCACTAGCAGTCCGACAGCAACTCCTAATGCATTTCATTTCAGATGTTCCCTGCTTTGCTCTCTTTCTTCTTTTGTGTCTCCTTACTTTTATGTGTTTCTTTTCTTATGTATCCTACTTTTGCGTGTTGCTCAGTTTGCCTTTCTGATTTTGAGTCTGCTGGCTAATGTCTTGCTTTCCTTATGTGTCCTTTGGGTTTTGTGTTACCTTTTTAATGTATCTAACGACTTTTTCTCGCTTTTGCGTCTTCCCATCAATTTTATCTCCTTCACTGTGCTATTGGTCTGTCTCTCGAGTCCTGATTTAGCTAAAAGCCTTTTTTTTTGCTTTTGTGTATTTTGCTTGTTTTTCACTAACATTCTTAACTTTTCTCAGCACTTTTATGTACTTTTATTTCTTAATGTATCCATACGCCTACAGTAGTAGTTGTGGTTCTATCTGCTTTTTTGTGCTGGAAACTCCAAGTGGCATCTGGCAGTGAGCATCTTGTTTTGTTCCTACCCGTGTGGCACAGAGGGGTAAAGAAAGAAATTAAATGAACTAGGCATTTTCTGCTAGTATTGCTAACAATGCAATGAATAATGGCTCATGCTACTTCTTCCCTAGAATCGTAGGGGATAGGTTCCCTACTTAGCTCAAGGAATGTGCCCACAATGCAGGGCTTTTTTTCAGGGGGAACTTTGTGGAACTCAGTTCTGCCACCTCTGGCTCAGACCCTTGGAGGGGGCCTGCTCACCACAATCATTTGTAAACACAGAAGTCCAGTTTCTGTGTTTACAAGTGACAGCTCTGCACTCTGTATGTAATGCAATCCTGGTATCTAATGCCCCTTTAAGACCTTCCTACTGTTTGTAAAATTTGACTGACCACACCCACTTTTTTATATAATTTGGAGGGTGTGTGTAGGAAAGGGGATTTTGGGGGGGCCGTGGTTGAGTTCCAAAACCTATTGTTTGAGAAAAAAAGCCCTTCCAAAATGTATTTGATGTTCTACTTGCTTAGCCTAAGGCATACCTCCCAACTTTCTGAAATGGGAACAAAGGACACTTATTATCAAAAGTAAGTAGGCTTTGGACACACCCCCTGCCACGCCTCCTTAACCACTTCCCACCCGGTCAATAGTGAATTGACATTCAGGAAGTGTTTTCATTATCCTTACTGGATGTCTATTGATGTCCTGCAGGATAACAGGCGCCGCGCGCCCGGGGGGGGGGGGGGGGCGGCGCGCATCGCGGTGATGCGGTGTGTCAGCCTGACACACCGCTATACTGGTCTCGGTAAAGAGCCTCTGGCGGATGCTCTTTACCACGTGATCAGCCGTTTTCAATCACGGCTGATCACAATGTAAACAAACATTGCTTTAAAATCTGTCTGCTGGGAATCCGTCCGTCCGATATGTCTGCTGGTTAGTACGCTAACCAGCAGACATATCTGCCCGCACATGCGTCGAATGGATTCGACGCATGCGCAGAAGTGTTTTACTTCCTGATGCGGTGACGTGGCGGCGTCAACGTCATCGCCACGTCATCGCGCTGTCTGCCGGCGGGGATTTTGGTTTGATCGTGTGTACAGCGATCAAACCAAAATAGCCCAGCAGACAAATCTGATCAAATCGTTCTGTCAGACTGATTTGAACAGATTTATTTAATGGTGTGTACGGGGCCTGGTAGACACGAGAAGAGGAGAGCCGATTGGCTGCTCTTCTGACAGGGGGGGTTTGTGCAGTTTATCAGTGCAGCCCCCCTTTGGATCACTTCACAGGACCTCCAGCATGCCGCCCAGGACCACCAGAGATGGGCATCCACACTGGACCACCAGGTATGCCCCCTAGACCACCAAGGAATTCCAATCGTGCCAAGGCAGCTGCCAATAAATGCCCAGGCAGCTGCAACCAGTGGCCATTCAAAATCCCTGCCAGAGCCACCAGGGATACCCACCAGTGCTGAATATCAGTGCCGCATGTCAGTGCCCATCAGTGCCTTGTATTGATTCCCATTAGTACCCATCAGTGCTGCCCATCAGTGCCCATCAGTGCCACCTATCAATGCCACCCATGAGTACCCACCATTGCAGCCTTTCAGTGCCCATCAGTGTCACCTATCAGTGCCAATCAGTACCCCCCAGTGCCACCCATGAGTGCCCATCAGTGCCGCCTATCAATACCCATCAGTGCTGCATATCAGTGCCACCCATCAGTGCCACATATCAGTGCCCATCGTCAGTGCCCATCAGTGCTGCCTCATCGGTGCTGCCTTATCAGTGCCCGTCAGTGCCGCCTTATCAGTGCCCATCAGTGAAGGAGAAAATGTACTTTTTTACAACATTTTATAACAAAAAAAAAGAAAAACATAATTTTTTCAAAATGTTCTGTCTTTTTTTATTTGTATAGCAAAAAAATAAAAACCCCAGAGGCGATCAAATACCACCAAAAGAAAGCTCTATTTCTGAGAACAAAATGATAAAAATTCTGTTTGGGTACAGTGTAGCATGACCGCGCAATTGTCATTTAAACAGCGACAGCGCAGAAAGTTGAAAATTGGCTTGGGCAGGAAGGGGGCGTAGGAGCCTGGTATTGAAGTGGTTAAAGGAGAATTCTAAAAAAAAAAAGAAAAATGATTGGTTAAACCCACAAGTGCTTTTTTACCACTGCTACTCCTTTATATTGGCCTTTGCAGTTTACAAATGCAGCAATTTACAAATTGGATGAAAGGTTTAGCACTGGGAAACCCTTTTTTAAAAAACAAGATAAATAGTGCATTTTATATACAACAGTAAAACCTTGGATGGCGAGCATACACTGTAATTCCTTCCGGAAACATGCTTGCAAACCAAAGCACGTGTATATCAAAGCAAATTTACCCATAAGAAATAATGGAAACGCAAATGATTCGTTACACAACCATCTATTCATAAGTCCTTCAGTTTATAGTCCATATAAAAAGATTATAGCAATGTGATAAGTTGTGTAACCATGAAATGTCCATCCACAAATGGCCGTCTCCACAAGGGGATTAGAAGAAAAATATAAAAGAGGAGAGAGGAGCCTCTAAGTGTAGCACTATGGTTACATTTAATGAAGGTACAACATTTAGCAACTCACATGGTTGATGATTAAAAGAGGCACATCTAAATATGCAGCCATCTTGGGTAAAGCGATCCACATAGACTGTCTCCTCACCGCCGTCTTTCACCGCTGTCAGTTTGCAATCGTGACCGGAAAGACTACCCTGCGGTAGATTTATCTGAAAGCGAGGCTTAAACCCACGCGTGGAAGCGACAACATCAATGGTGATGCTAAGGATGATCTATGTGGATCGCTTTACCCCGGATCATCAACCATGTGAGTTTCTAAATGTAACTTCACTAAATGTAACCATAACCATAGAGGCGCCTCTCTTCTATTTTATACTCAGTTGTGACATGACACTACTCTTATATCAAGACCGCTTATATATCAAGTCAAAATTTATTAAAACATGTTGCTTGTCTTGCAAACCAAGTTACTCTCAAACCAAGGTTTTACTGTATATAGACCAAAATAACAGACAAATGAGGAGGAAAAAGGGACAGAGAGACTTTGCTCCAAATCAGGGACAGTCCCTTGAAATCAGGGACAGTTGGGGGCTATGCTAAGGGCCCAAAGCAGGTTTGTGATGATATGTGCTGCTAAGAGTAATTATAAACATTTTGATATTTGCACGCAAAACAGTACAGTATGAGCCGGTTCACACTGGGGCGACCTGGGATCCGACTTCAAGTTGCCCCAAGTTGCCCCAAGTCACGCGGTGGAGAAAATGAATGGAAGTGAATGAGAGCCTTCTTAATGTACACTACTAAAGTCGCTCTGACTTCAGAAAAGGTTCCTGTACTACTTCAATCGACTTCTATGCAACTTGTACCCATTGATTTCAATGGAAGTCTCCTCAGAATTTAGATCAATGTCTTCACTGAAGCAACAATACAGGAAGATAACATACATTTCTCAGGCAAACCCCTCCCTCCCACAGAGCTGATTGTTGTTTGATTGGGCACTGGAAAGCCTCCTATCCCGGAGGCGACTTGAAGTTGCCTTGTAAGTTGCCTGGTGATTCATACTCAAGTTGTGTCCAAGTTGCCTCCCAAAGTCGTTGTAACAGAATGGCCCGTGACACCCAGAGACGTTGGAAGGATGAGAGATACTCTTGTGCCAGCAGCACCAAAAACTCTTGGGTCGAAATCCACCCTGTGCCCTTTTGGGTATAGGGTGGCTAATAGTGAATCATAATTCATATTACATGAGATGGGACATTAATAATACTTCATATTGCAGGACTGAGATATCACAAGGAGTCATGATGACATGACCAGGTCAGCCAGTGAGTCATACCTTTTGTATAATAGGCTATTGAAATATCCTAAGGTGTTGGCTATTCAATGTAAAGACACCCACTCTCACTGCCATTGTGTGACAAAGCTGTATAGAGAACTTATTCAACTAGATGTCTGTGTTACTATTCAAGGTTAATTGAACCCTATTGATAATACGGTGCCATCATGTCTAGCTACCAATTAAAGAATTATCCTCAGTGAGTGAATAGGGGGGTGGAGATTACATTGTCCTGTGATTAACTGCATTATGTTGTACTGGATATAAGCAAGCTAAGAAACAATAAAGATATTCATACATTTTGGAAACTAGAGAACGGAGCGCTGTCTCGTTTATTCTGGGAAATGGAATGGATCATGTCTGCCTGGTTGTTGGTGTGTCGGATAAGCTTGTCGTGGATGGATGGAAGGTTGTAAGCGGTGGTGACCGTTACATTTGGTGGCAGCGGTGGGATGATTCCATCTTCAGAAGGACGGCTACAAGGACACATGACAATGGAGACGGTGTATGAACGGATGAAGCTCTCTTCCCTCATGGACTTACTGGAGAGCCGGGGCAGACCGGCCAGCAACCGTAAGAAAAGGGACATTATCGCAGAACTGGTCGAAATGGATAGAGCTAAAAGGCCCGCCGTAGCAGACAGGACACCCGAAGAAGCAAGTTTTGATCGGGCTGTTAACATAAGACTGACACATTATGGTCCTAACCCTCCACCGGAGATCAGGGACCGAGTTATTGCGGCTCTGAATGCCACCTTGCTACAGCGAAGAAGTGCTGCAGCAGCTGAAGTCACAGCAGCACCAGCTAAAGGGAGAGGAGAGGTGCAGATACCAGTCTCCATGGAAGAGGAATTCCAAAGAAGGTTACAAGAGATGCGGATACAGCATAGAGGACCAGTATCAGAGGAGGTCCTGTTGGGATGGTCGGATGTGATTCGGTGCCAACTCTGGAAGGAAGCGTTAGCTCAGGAGCAGCAAAACCAAGGAAAGGTCCTGCCCTCCATCTATGCAAGGTACTGGCCGCAGTATGACGTACGAATGCTGTTGTTGGGGGAACAACCGAAGCAGGAGTGGATAGCCGAGTTAAGCAGGCTGATCCGGGCATAGATGCAGCTGGATGAGAGCTACAGAGCCCTCCGGTGGTATGTAGCCCAAGAGTGCCCGTGGTCAGCGGATGACAGCCCCACAGAAGGCTATGACTATGATGGCCTGGGGTTGTTGTATTGGAGGATGTCCAGTGATCCCGACTTTGGGGATGATCGGGAGTGGCGCTTGGAGGACATAATGGAGCACAGAGAGGAAAAATTAAATATCTCGGGAGGCCACTGGTCACAGGAAGATTTAGAATTTCTGACCATTCGGGAATGGGAGCTGGAGGTCGCCTACAGACAGCTGCTAGACTCGGCTCAGCAGCAGGGTGGGGCTCCCATTGCCTGGGACTATGAGGAAAGTTCAGATGACAACTGTGAACTCCTGAACACAAGAAAAACAGAAAACTGCGCTAAACCAAAAATTAAGATATATAAACTAAAAAGCTGCGGCAATCGTGTGGAAACACAAAGTAATACAAAATAGCAAAGCCGCGCTCATCAAAACAAAAGATTAGTGGATAAATGAATGAGGACTGCTGAGCAGTACGCTCCTGTGCTACAGCCAATGATATAATCTAGAACATCACCCACTGGCATAAAGTAACATATAGAGGCTCTCCTAGGAATGAAACCACAGAAAAAGATTACATAAATGACTTGTATCTCATAGTGGAATAGCATAAACGTTCATATAGTCCTTGTATTTGAATTTAGACTTGAAGAACCCAGTAACAGGAGGCAAAACAGCAATAGATCATATTGGTTCACTCCACCACAGTGACGAGATGTTAACAACAAAGTGATCCCTTCACCAGAATAAGGGGGGGCTGCTTACCAGAGGGCAAGCTCAATGAAGCGATTGGCTATAACCCAGCCGCGGCCTTTACAATCTTGTATGGTTCCTGAATACAGCTTCCAGCGGATAGCAAGGTTAGCGGTGCTCACGGATGGTGAGATATGGGTGGAGAGAGAACGATGGACTAATAGTGTGATTCCGTATACCAAAAAGGTTTATTTAAAACATAAAATGATACTCACAATTTGTCAAAGCATCACAGGCATATATAAAAACAAATCGCCGGCCGGCAAACAAAGCGGAGCCCTTCCTCCGTGCGTGCGTGGTGACGTCACTGCGTGTCTTCCCAGACGCGTTTCGTCATCAAAGGGACGTTCTCAATGAGAACGTCCCTTTGATGACGAAACGCGTCTGGGAAGACACGCAGTGACGTCACCACGCACGCACGGAGGAAGGGCTCCGCTTTGTTTGCCGGCCGGCGATTTGTTTTTATATATGCCTGTGATGCTTTGACAAATTGTGAGTATCATTTTATGTTTTAAATAAACCTTTTTGGTATACGGAATCACACTATTAGTCCATCCTTCTCTCTCCACCCATATCTCACCATCCGTGAGCACCGCTAACCTTGCTATCCGCTGGAAGCTGTATTCAGGAACCATACAAGATTGTAAAGGCCGCGGCTGGGTTATAGCCAATCGCTTCATTGAGCTTGCCCTCTGGTAAGCAGCCCCCCCTTATTCTGGTGAAGGGATCACTTTGTTGTTAACATCTCGTCACTGTGGTGGAGTGAACCAATATGATCTATTGCTGTTTTGCCTCCTGTTACTGGGTTCTCCAAGTCTAAATTCAAATACAAGGACTATATGAACGTTTATGCTATTCCACTATGAGATACAAGTCATTTATGTAATCTTTAACTGTGAACTCCTGGCTGATGAATCGGCAGTGGAAAATATGGAGATTTTCATCCCTAAAGCCGAAGCGGATGGTGTGGAGTTCCAGGGAGCCGGAGCGGTTGGCCCCCCTCTCCAGCAACAAGCTGAGGTGGTAAAGCTTTTACCCCCAGCTGAATCACTGGCAACAGAGCAGGGTACCCCAAGCCTCTACTCCCTACTAGCAGAAGAGGGGGACCCTGTGGTAGTGGATGGGACTGTGGTCTCCACTCACAGCAACACAGCGGAAGAGCTGGCAACAGAGCAGAGTGTCATAGGCCTCTGCTCCTCACTAACAGAAGAGGAGGTTCCTGGGGTAGTGGATGGGACTTCAGTCTCCACTGGCACAACCCCAGAAAATGGTACAGGACTAGGACAGGAGGATGTCGGCTTTGCTTTACAAGCACCGGGGGGTTTTCACCAAACACCAGTGGATGAGACTTCAGTCTCCACTGGTATACCCCAGGAAGGGGGGGCAGTTGGCCCAGACCCCCAACAGCATGATGGACTGAGCCCAGCTACCCTGCCTTCTCCCCAGCGGCAGGCGTGTTCTCTGAGAGAGGCAGAGGTTGGCGGGGGGAGTAATGCTCAGTTTGGAGCCATTTATTTGGGGTACAGTATATGGATACCCGCATTGGAGGACGGGAACTACTGACGGACTTCGGAGCCAACCCGTTTGGGGTTCCCTCCTGTGTCCGTCTCCCACCGAAAGGGGAGAGATGTAACAGAATGGCCCGTGACACCCAGAGACGTTGGAAGGATGAGAGATACTCTTGTGCCAGCAGCACCAAAAACTCTTGGGTCGAAATCCACCCTGTGCCCTTTTGGGTATAGGGTGGCTAATAGTGAATCATAATTCATATTACATGAGATGGGACATTAATAATACTTCATATTGCAGGACTGAGATATCACAAGGAGTCATGATGACATGACCAGGTCAGCCAGTGAGTCATACCTTTTGTATAATAGGCTATTGAAATATCCGAAGGTGTTGGCTATTCAATGTAAAGACACCCACTCTCACTGCCATTGTGTGACAAAGCTGTATAGAGAACTTTTTCAACTAGATGTCTGTGTTACTATTCAAGGTTAATTGAACCCTATTGATAATACGGTGCCGTCATGTCTAGCTACCAATTAAAGAATTATCCTCAGTGAGTGAATAGGGGGGTGGAGATTACATTGTCCTGTGATTAACTGCATTATGTTGTACTGGATATAAGCAAGCTAAGAACCAATAAAGATATTCATACATTTTGGAAACTAGGGAACGGAGCGCTGTCTCGTTTATTCTGGGAAATGGAATGGATCATGTCTGCCTGGTTGTTGGTGTGTCGGATAAGCTTGTCGTGGATGGATGGAAGGTTGTAAGCGGTGGTGACCAATACAGTCATGTTGCCCCTGTGTGAATAGGCTCTAAAACCTTGGTTTGCAAGCATAATTCATTCCAGAAACAAGCACTTGTATATTAACCACTAGCCGACCAGCCGCCGTGGTTCTACGGCGGCAGGTCGGCTCTCCTGGGCAAGAGCCTGTAGCTCTACGTCGGGACTTTCGCGGCCGCTAGGGGGCGTGTGCGCGCCGCCGCCGGCCCGCGCGTGCGCCCCCCCGCTCGCCCCCGAGTCTCGCGCGCGTGCCCGGTGGGCGCGATCGCCGCCGGGCACGCGCGCTCGTTCGTTACAGAGCGGGGAACGAGAGCTGTGAGTGTAAACACACAGCGCTCGTTCATGTCAGCGGGGGAAACGCTGATCTTCCGTTCATACAATGTATGAACGGAAGATCAGTGATTCCCCCTAGTGAGTCCACCCCCCCCATACAGTTAGAACACAAATAGGAACACACTTAACCCCTTCCCTGCCCCCTAGTGTTAACCCCTTCACTGCCAATGGCATTTTTATAGTAATCCAATGCATTTTTATAGCATTGATCGCTATAAAAATGCCAATGGTCCCAAAAATGTGTCAAAAGTGTCCGATGTGTCCGCCATAATATCGCAGTACCGAAAAAAAACGCTGATCGCCGCCATTACTAGTAAAAAAAAAATATTAATAAAAACGCCATAAAACTACCCCCTTTTTTGTAAACGCTATAAATTTTGCGCAAACCAATCAATAAACGCTAATTGCGATTTTTTTTTACGAAAAATATGTAGAAGAATACGTATCGGCCTAAACTGGGGAAAAAAAATGTTTTTTTATATCTTTTTTGGTGATATTTATAATAGCAAAATGTAAAAAATATTGCATTTTTTTTCAAAATAGTCGCTCTATTTTTGTTTATAGCGCAAAAAATAAAAACCGCAGAGATGATCAAATACCACCAAAAGAAAGCTCTATTTGTGGGAAAAAAAGGACGCCAATTTTGTTTGGGAGCCACGTTGCACGACCGCGCAATTGTCAGTTAAAGCGACGCAGTGCCGAATCACAAAAAGTGCTCTGGTCTTTGGACAGCAATATGGTCTGGGGCTAAAGTGGTTAAAGGGCATTTTTTTTTACAGGGTATAAAAGAGAAAGAAGGGCACCTCTAAAGCCTCATACACACGATCACACTTCAAACAAACTTTTCCGTGGATTTTTGTCCGAAGGGAGTTGGCCGGGCACACCCATAGCATACACACGCTCTGACTTTTCTGCAAACTTTCCTAAAACTTTCCCAACATCACATGTTTTTTTAGCTCTTTTCTGCTCTTTACCGCCACCCTTTGGTCAACTAATGCTATTGTTAGTCGATTTTAACATTGGTTCTGGGCATGTGTATTTGTACGTTGTACAAAAGTCTGATGGCTTGCTGTACACACAGTCGGACCAGGCACCATCGGACTTTTGTTGCCGAAAAGTTTTTTCTTTTGCAGAGCGAACTTTTGTCCGATGAAACCCGAAAAAGTTTGTCCGATGGAGAGTACACACAATCGGATTTTTTGGAAAACTTGTTCATTTTGAAGTTTGTTGGCAAAAAGTCCTACCGTGTGTATGGGCCTTAAGTGTAGCAATAAGTCGCTAAATGTTGTACCTTCATTAAAGAGGATGTAAAGGTTTAAAAAAAATCCCTAAATGGCTTCCTTTACCTTAGTGCAGTCCTCCTTCACTTACCTCATTCTTCCATTTTGCTTTTAAATGTCCTTATTTCTTCTGAGAAATCCTCACTTTCTGTTCTTCTGTCTGTAACTACACACCATAATGCAAGGCTTTCTTCCTGGTGTGGAGAAAGCCTCTTGAAGGGGCAAGCAGGAGTATCAGGACACAGATCCTTTCTCTATCTGCAAAGTAGAAAGTGTCCTGACCCTCCTGCTCGCCCCCTCAAGAGGCTTTCTCCACACCAGGCAGAAAGCCTTGCATTACTGTGTGTAGTTACAGACAGAAGAACAGGAAGTGAGGATTTCTCAGAAGAAATAAGGACATTTAAAAGCAAAATCGAAGGATGAGGTAAGTGAAGGAGGACTGCACTAAGGTAAAGGAAGCTATTTAGAATTTTTTTTTTTACCTTTACAACCCCTTTAAATGCAACCATATTGCTACACTTAGAGGCTCCTCTCTTCTTTTTTATACTAAGTTGTGACATGACGCTATTCTTATATCAAGACATCGCTTGCATATCAAGGCAAAATGTATTAAAACATTTTGCTTGTCTTGCAAAACGCTCTCAAACCAAGTTACTCTTAAACCAAGGTTTTACAGTATATGTAAAGATTTTCACTGATAGGCATTCCAGGGCTGCCATTCTCGACCTCCTTTTTGTTGCCTGGCTGTTTTTGTCTGTCTCTGGCTGCATTGTTTTAAGTGAGTTTCCTGTAACAAACGTTAAGTCTAGAAATTTCGACTTGTAATTTCTGATTTTTCTCATCACCAATAGGTGGCACTCACAGACGGTCTGCCACCACATTATCCACTGCCTCTTCATTCACAAAAAAAGGCATTCACACTCTGCCTCCAGATGTTTTCCTCTAATCACCAATTTGTTCTGCATAACCTGCTCACGCCCTACTACCTGTGCATGCAAAACCTCTGCCTCTTACTTTAAGCCTGCTTGGCATAAATAAACAGAATTGCATACATTTTAATGGCAGCTGTGGCAAAATGGTGGATAAACAAGTGGTGCTTTGCTGCAAGTATGTAAAGATGTGCTGTGACAACTTTGCCTATGTCAGCAAGTACACTGCCACCCAACCCCCCCAAAAAAGGCAGAGAATAAAATATTAAAATATACCTCAAAACTTTCTGAAACACTAAACTCAAACTCCATTATTTTTTGCAGATAAACTTTTAAATAAGATTAAATTAACCACTTAAGGACCGCCTAACGCCGATATATGTCGGCAGAATGGCACGGCTGGGCACAGGCACATACAGGTACATTGCCCTTTAAGTGTCCAGCCGTGGTTCGCGCGTGCGCTCGTGACCTGGTCCAAAGCTCCAAGACCCGCGGACCTGATCGCCGCTGGTGTTCCGCGATCGGGTCACAGGAGCTAAAGAAGACACCTTCCCCGTTCTTCACTGTAGCAGTGACACTGATCGTCTGTTCCCAGTTATAGGGAACGACGATCAGTGACATCATACCTACAGCCACGCCCCCCCTACAGTAAGACTTCCTTAGGGCCCACTTTACCCCTTAGTGCCCCCTAGTGGTTAACCCCTTCACTGCTATTGTCATTTTCACAGTAATCAGTGCATTTTTATAGCACTTTTTGCTGTGAAAATGACAATGGTCCCAAAAATGTGTCAAAAGTGTCCGCCATAATGTCGCAGTCACGGAAAAAAGTCGCTGATCGCCACCATTACTAGTAAAAATATGTAAAAATGCCATAAAACTATCCCCTATTTTGTAGACGCTATGTAGCGCTCACCCCCGAAGGAGCCGCTGGTTTGATGATGGGATTGGCAGATTAAGTTGCACTTCTTCTCTCTAGGGGTGCACCAGAAGTTTTCAGTAACAAATGGAATGTCCAGACAGGCAAATAAAGGGTTTTCTTTGTAATTTTAATTCCAGGCCAACATAGCCGAACATCAACATAATGAAAGTGAGACAGGTTGATGAAGAAAAGAGACTCAATATGTCGGGCCTGGATTAGAGTACAGCATAACTCAGCTGCCAAGCGTATAGATTTGCTTGCCTCGCCATTTAGACACAGACAGGGAGAAAAACAGGTCTCCTTCGTTGACCTGGCTTTAGGCCTCTGCCACAGGCCGGTGTAACTTGAATAATTCGCAGTTGTCTGAATAAAGTAGAGCCTCCCCGTTCTGTTTTCTCAGTGTCCCATACCGAGCGACATCAGTGCGCACCTGTGTATGGCCCAGGTGCCTGATTCTCTCGGCGGCATCGGAAACCCAGCCACTCACTGGGGTCCCTCTAGACTCGTCTCCGACTGAGACTCTGTAGGTCCCGGACACTTGGCTAGGTAAACCACGCCAGCGGGGCCCCCTGGGCGCGTACACCCTAAAGGTGGGTGACACACCCTGACTCCGGGACCCCCCGCAGGCAACGCAAAAAGACCCCAGACACATGACCTGACTCTCAGATATATCCCCTCCCAGCATGCCCAGCGAGAGAAAACCCCTCCCATTGGCTGCTGAGAAAGAATCCATCCGCCAGAAATCCCTCTGGCTCCCACTGCCGGCCAGGGACGGAATCACATCCCCAGAATGCAGTCCGAGCCAGTGGATCTTTCTGGAACGATACGGGTCACGAACCTGTCAAATCGTGACCGAGAGCAAAGTACCTCTCCCAATCCAACTAACTTCTTTTTTTTCTTAGTGCAATACCCGCGCTAAAGGCAAGGGGGCGCTACAGCTATAACTTGTGTGAAAACCAATTAATAAATGCTTATTGCGATTTTTTTACCAAAAAATAAGTAGAATACGTATCGGCCTAAAATGAGGGAAAAAAATGTTTTTTTTATATATATTTTGGGGGTTTTTATTATAGCAAAAAGTAAAAAATATTGATTTTTTTTTTAAATTGTCGCTCTATTTTTGTTTATAGCGCAAAAAATAAATACCGCAGAGGTGATCAAAAACCACCAAAAGAAAGCTATATTTGTGGGGAAAAAAGGACGCCAATTTTGTTTGGCAGCCACGTCACACAACCGCGCAATTGTCAGTTAAAGCGACACAGTGTCGAATTGCAAAAAGGGGCAAGGTCCCTAACCTGCATAATGGTCCGGGGCTTAAGTGGTTAAGAAGCCTCTCTTTTAAACCTCTTCCTAATGAGTGTAAACATGTATTCACCACTGTGTTTGTGTTTAGAGTGCGCTGCATGGTGTTCTCACGGAGAGCTTCGGGTCTCGTACTAATAATTGATAAGAGAGTCCAATTCCCAATCCCCTGATCTCTGTGATAGCCTCTGATTGGGTATCACATAGATCAGTTGATGTATAGGTGATCCTGTGTTGGTTTCTCCTCTTGAAAGGAGAAAAAAATACACAATTTTTTTTCACACCTTGCTAGAGAAGAAAAGTCTAAAAAAAATAAAATAAAAAATAGTACGCTAACCAGCAGACATATCTGCCCGCGAATTCGACGCATGCGCAGAAGTGTTTTACTTCCTGGTGCGGTGACGTGGCGGCGTCAACGTTACTGCCACATCACCGCGCTGTCTGCCGGCGGGGATTTTGGTTTGATCGTGTATACAGCGATCAAACCAAAATAGCCCAGCAGACAAATCCAAACAAATCGGTCTGTCAGACCGATTTGAACGGATTTATTTGGTCGTGTGTACGCGGCCTAAGAGTCGGTTCACACTAGGGCGACACGACTTCCAGCACAACTTTCAGAAGCAACTCCAACACAATTTGAGCATGAACCACAGGGCGATCTGGGGAGATTTACAACATGACTTGAAGTTGTCTCCAGGACAGGAGACATTCCAGTGGCCAATAAAACAGTCAGCTCTGGGAGAGTGAAGGGGAGGGAGGGGTTTGCCTGAGGAATGTATGTTATCTTCCTGGAAAGTAGCTTCAGTTAAGACAGTGATCAGACTTGGAAGCGACTTCCATTGAAATCTATGGGTACAAATCGCCTAGAAGTCTGATTGAAGTAGTACAGGAACCTCTTCTGAAGTCGGAGCGACTTAAGTAGTGTGTATTAAGATGGCTCCCATTCACTTACATTGCTTTTCTGGACAGCGCGACTTGGGACGACTTGAGGCCACTTCAAGTCGGATCCCAAGTCGCCCCAGTGTGAACCGACTCTAACTGTCTCTTGTTGCATTACAAATCATTAGTAAGACCTCATCTGGAATATGCTGTCCAGTTTTGGGCACCAGTTCTCAAAAAGGATATCGGAGAACTGGAGAAAGTGCAGAGAAGGGCAACCAAACTGATAAGAGCCATGGAGGAGCTCAGCTATGAGGAAAGATTAGAGGAACTGAATTTATTCACTCTTGAGAAGAGGAGAATAAGGGGGGATATGATCAACATGTACAAATACATAAGAGGTCCATATAGTGAACTTGGTGTTGAGTTATTCACTTTAAGGTCAACACTGAGGACAAGGGGGCACTCTTTACGTCTGGAGGAAAAGAGATTTCACCTCCAAATACGGAAAGGTTTCTTCACAGTAAGAGCTGTGAAAATGTGGAACAGACTCCCTCCAGAGGTGGTTCTGGCCAGCTCAGTAGATTGCTTTAAGAGAGGCCTGGATTCTTTCCTAAATGCACATAATATAACTGAGTACTAAGTTTTGTAGGTAAAGTTGATCCGGGGTAAATCCGATTGCCTTTCGGGGGATCAGGAAGGAATTCTTTCCCCTCCGGTAGCAAATTGGATCATCGCTCTGCTGGGGTTTTTTGCCTTCCTCTGGATCAACTGTGGGTATGGAGTTGGGTGTATGGGAGGATGTACTGTGTTTTACTTTGTTTTATTTTTATTTATTTTTATGGTTGAACTGGATGGACTTGTGTCTTTTTTCAACCTGACTAACTATGTAACTGCCATAAAGTAGCAAAGTTCAAGAGCATCCTAGCGTCCGATTGTAGGCGTTTTTTTAAGGTTTTCCATGAGTAACCCCACGCCAGGAGATGCTAGCATAACAATGAAGCTTGATGTATAAAGTAATTTTCCTCTGTGCAGTTCCTGCAAAAATGCAGGTATTGGGCCAGATTCTCAGAGGCGTTACGACGGAGTATCTCAGATACCCCGTAGTATCGCCTTTTTTTTTGACTCGTATCTATGCAGGTGATGCTGAGCATCACTTTTGCATAGATACGCTTCTACATCCGACAAGTGTAATACAATTACACTTTCGGATCGTAGATGTAATGACAACTCCGGCCACTAGGTGGCCTTTACGTTGTTTTTTCATTTGCATATGCAAATGAAGTAGTACGCCGATTCTCGATCGCTTTTACGCCGCCCCGTCGTCGCGTACGTCGTTTACGAACTCGTAAGGTTACCCCAGCTTCTATGTGGAGTAACCTTACGAGGTCCCGTCGGATGCCGTCGTGTCCCGTCGGACGCCATGTTAAGTATGGCGTCGGGTCAGCGTCGGCTTTTTCCGTCGCTTACGTCGTTTTACTAACTCGTTCGCGAATAGGGACTTGCCTAAATGACGCTCACGTCGTTTTGACGTCGGTTTCAACGACGCTTTCCGACGTGAGTTGGAGCATGCGCACTGGGCTTTTTCCCCGGCCGGCGCATGCGCAGTTCGTTCGACGCGGGGGCGCGCTTAATTTAAATACAAGCCGCCCCATTTGAATTGCGCGGGTTTACGCTGCGCGATTTACGCGACGCAGGCGAAACCTACGGAGCAAGTGCTTAGAGAATAAAGCACTTGCTCCAGTAAGCAGCGGCGGCGTAGTGTAACTGGCTTACGCTACGCCGCCGAAAATATTAGAGAATCTGGCCCATTGTGTGTAGGGAAAACTACTTATGAGCGGTTTGGGATGGGCACTAGTGGCATGTAACAATGTATTACAATGTAATTTCCTTTGTGTTTGCCCCACCTGCTGCCTATTTAGGCTTTGAGTCATCTTAGGGTCTTTTTGGGAATGTCGACAGTGTGAGGAAGGGAAGAGTTTCCCCCACTGCAGGATGGTACCCCCTGTGCCTTGGGGGAAGCCAGGGAAGGACCAGTGGAGGCTTCTGGCCTACTGGAAATATAAGCAGCGTTCCCCTAAAAAATAAGTAGCACCACAACACCCTTCCTGTGAATTGTGGAACTGTTACACAGCACCACTTCTGGAAAACATGTAAAGTATGTGAAGTGTTAATGTGCCATTCAGTAATTTAAATTATGGAAAAGATACCATTGCTTTCTATTACCGTGTATTCTTGTCAGAAACCATGAATCAGACCGAGACAGAAGTACAGTTAAATCACACGTGTTTAATAATAATAATAATAATAAAAAGATAAACAGAGTAAGCGTAGTCAAAACATATCCAGAGTTCAGGAAACGGATCGGATAGTCAGCCAAGCCAAATGTCAGAGAGCCAGAGATAAATGTAGTAGAACAGCAAGCAGGATCTGGAGCCAGAAGGAAAGTCAGCTAAGCAAGTCTTCAACGGGAACACAGGAGATAGTCTCTGTGATGTTGACCAAGGCGAAGACAGAAATCAACTGAGCTGGAAGGAGTTGTAAAGTAAACATTTTTTTTTTTGCTGAAATGACTGTTTACAGGGTATAGAGACATAATAGTTAACTGATTATTTTTATGATTAAAAATAGATAAATAGATTAAAAATTGATAAAAATCAATCATATAATGTGCCTGCACTTTTGTTTTTCATCTAGTTTCATGGTTCTGTGAAGGACAGAGACACAGAGCCAATAGAGGGTAGTGTTTGTTTTTAAAATGGAACTGATTGGTTCTGAGGGGTTTTAGACACACAGTAATCACACCTTCTTGATTAGAGACCACAGAGAGAAGCTCCCAGTACTTTTTTCATAAGGAAACAGACAACCAGGAAGTGTGCAGAACAGAGAAGGATTACAGCAAAAACAAACAATGAGGACATGAAACCAGGAATGCATTAGGGTAGCTAAAAAAAAAAATCCATTCATCAACAGGTGAGTCACTGTGGAGAGATAGGAGCTGGCAATTAGCCGACAGCTGAGTGGCCAGCTCAGAGAAGGAAGGGCTGAGCCACTTAAGCCTTCCAGCTCAGTTGATTTCTGCCTGCTCAGAGAAGGAAGGGCTGAGCCCAGCCCTGACAATTCTGGACTGTTCTAAGTAATGTTATATGGAAGACATGCCAAATTGTGGATCTTTGTAACCCGTTTTATTACAAAAAGTTACATAAAGTTTTGGCAAGCAATTCCTAGCCTCATTACTGTCTCAGTGGATAAAAGGACTGCATTACTAAAGTTGGAGAGATAAATTCAAATAATTTGGAGTGGAGTCAATTTAAACTGTGAAGTGTTTGTGCAAACCTGGTTGGCTCAGGAGTTGGTGGGGGTTAGGGGAACAGAATCACCCTTATGACAGTGACAGGAGATCCCACCTCAAGTATTATGCTTCAGGTGACCCAGGTCCCTGTGTAACATGGATAGATTCCCATCATGAGTAAGAAGGTGCTCCAGGCATTAGGGATCATTGGATAGTGACTAGGAGGATGATATAGAGAAAGAGCAGCTATTGGCCTGTATCTGTGCAAATGGAAAAAGGGTGAGCTTGGAGAAGGCACCAGTCAAATGCCTGAAGCTCTGGAAGGTAGGTTGCTCAACTGCACATGCTGATCATGTGTATGGTAGATTGACCTGCCTATAAATTATGCACATAGATATTGTGGAGTGCCATACAAGCATTTCTACAAAGAAGTGACAGTGAGCGACAAGGGCTTTTAGGGGGCATATCTTGGGAAGGGTTACAGTAGTGTCCAATTTATTAGCAGGAGGGTGGCAACCTCAAATCCAGAATTAGGGTCCATGAGCAACTTTTGGACCTTTAGTTTATACAGTACTATAGTGCAATCTATTATCATGCAGCCAACACTGTATCCTGGCCTAGGCCAACAAGGCCCAGGCCTAGGGAAGCACTTTGCAGGGGGGCAGCACAGAAAGAGTCCCCGCTGGCTTATGCTACACTGTTAGTGTAACGTCAGCTGCTTCTAATTTTGACTGCCCAATCAGCCTGGACCACAAATCTTTCTCACTGTGCTATGAGTTTTCTGCTGCACCATAGGCATTGTTATATCTCTTAGGCCGTGTACACACGAGGAGACATATCTGATGAAAACGGTCCGACAGACCAATTTCATCGGATATGTCTCCTGGAGATTTTGGTCTGATTTGTGTACACACGATCAAAGCAAAATCCCCGCGGACGGACAGCGCGGTGACGTGGTGGTAACGTTGACGCCGCCACGTCACCGAACCAGGAAGTAAAATACTTCCACACATGCGTCGAATCCACGCCCAATCCAGTACACCTAACCAGCGGACATGTCCGACAGACGGGTTTCCAGCAGACAAGTTTTAAAGCATGCTTTAAAACTCTTGTCTGCTGGAAACCTGTCTGCTAGCCCATACATACGATCGAATCTGTCGGCTGAAACTGGTCTGCGGCCTTAGTCCTCTCCATAAAATTATCAGAAATGTGTGCTTAAAGTAGAACTATAGTCAACACTTTTTTTTTTTTTCATTTTGGATAGTGTAAGAGAGGGTTATAGCCCTTGTTAGTTTATATTTTTACCTTCCCTGTCCCATTGCAGAGATTTCCCTTCACTTGCTGCCCCATAGCCAATCAGGAAGTGAGAGGAAATCTATGCAAGTTAAGGGAATCCATTGCCCCCCCAGGCCCTCGGAACAAGTGTCACCACTCGAAAAAAGAGGTGTGGCATTGACAGGAAGGGGTGGGTCATATTTAAATTAGGGGATGCACAAGTTTAGTCAGGCCTAGGGCAGCACAAAACCTAAATACACTACTGCATGCAGCACACAAGAGCCGGTTCACAATGGGGCGGCAGGACTTTGGGGGCGACTCGGCAAGTCGTCCTGAAGATGACTTCAGAGGCGACTTGCAAAATGACTTCTGTATAGAAGTCAATGCAAGTCGCCCCGACTAGTCCCCGAAGTCGTACAAGAACCTTTTTCTAAGTTGGAGTGACTTGCTTCGCTCCTATTAGAACGATTCTGGTGAATTGAATGGGACGCGACTTGTCAGGCGGCTGAGTTGGCTGACGAGTCGCCCCAGTGTGTATTTTTTACAGAAAAATAGGACAATGTTGCCGTTGTGATGTTAGTTACCAGCCGGAGAAAACTCATTCTTCAAAGTCTGTAAAACAAAGAGTGTTACATTGCCACCACTCACATATTTACCTTTTAATAGCCAAGAGGAATTGTCAACTCTATTTCACAAACAAGTATTCATAAATCTTAGATGCTTTAAATTCACGCTCGTCATAAGCGCTGTAGACATTTTCTACGAAGAGCGCCAATCAGAGGAAATGACTGAAAAAGTAATTCATTATGGAGGTTGTGTTATTGAGATTTCTGTTAGACACTAATAACATTCATTGACAAGCACCAAATAGTGTAATCAGTCTCGATGTCATGACTATAGCACTGGGGACACAGTTCAATTTTTTTTTTTGCGCTGTGACATATTTTAACAAAATCATTCAGCATGAACCTAATCCTGCGAGAAGAGAGGCATTCAGACGACTTCTGAAATGTGCGTCAGTGAATTTAATTTACAGATGGGCCACGTGAATGTGATTTATCAATGAGTTGTAGGACAGAATCAAAACTGCACCAGAAAATCTCCCAGAGGCCAACATTTATTAGGTAGTGCAGTAATCTTTGTATCTTTTGGAATTTTTGTGTTTTTTATCTAATTCATCACCTTATATCGTATAAAATAATACCTTTTTAGATACAAAGAAGCCATAGAAAGTGCTGTAACCTATAGTAACAACTTATATATCCATTTACTGAAGGTTACAAATTCGTACAGTAAATGTGACATTGTGTTATTAAAGGGACAGTGTATTAAAAATAGATTTAAGATTTTATAGTAATGTTTCCTTTAAAGAATATGTCCATGGCCTACATTTACCTCCAAACCTTCCTCTCTCTTTGTAGAAAATGCCTTAACTTTAGTCTTTTTTTACCTTATTGTACAGTAGTAAGAAACAGAAATCATTGAACCACCATAATTACATAGTTTGTCAGGCTGAAAAAAGCCAGACCGGCTAGTTCAACCATAAAAAAATAAATAAAATAAAAATACAATCCCAAATACACAATTCTTCACCCACTTTTGATCCAGAGGAAGGCGAAAACCCTCAGCAAAGCATGCTCCAATTTGCTACAGCAGGGGAAAAAAATTCTTCCTAATCCCCCCGAGAGGCAATCGGATTTTCCCCAGATTAACTTTACCTATAAATGTCAGTACTCAGTTATATTATGTACATTTAGTAAAGAATCCAGGCCTTTTTTTAAAGTTGGCCGTCACAGTTAGAAAACACTGACCAGAGCTGCAGCAAGTTGGCCGCAGTGGTAACCGAACAAAAATGTTCTAACAAGCCCCTTTGTGAGAAGTTAATCATTAGATCGACTTCTCATGAATAGGAACCGCCATAGATGAATCAAAATTTGTCTGGTTCCTGCTGAACCTGCCAAATGTTGATCCACCTATGGCCAGCTTAAAGGAGTTGTAAAGTCTCGTGATTTTTCACCTTCATGCATTAAGGTGAAAAACCTTCTGCACCCCCTCCCCACCCCCCCCCCCTGTTTTCTTACCTGAAACCGATCGTTCCAGCCACAAGCACAAGCCCTGCAGCTCCAGCCGCTGCCTAGGGTCCCCTCTGGATAGACTGATTGCAGCAAGTCATTTATTTTATTTTGTGCCAATAACAAAAATATACTATATGGCCAACTGTCCATTAGACCTACTGTAGATCATATCTAGTCTAATGAACTCCCTATTACAAATACATGGACATCAATACAGATTTTACCTCCATCCACTTTAAATGTCCATTTTTCTGGGAGGGGTTTTATAAGATTTTGCATTATGTCTATGGGAATTTGTGTACATTTTCTATTTTTCCATATGCCCATATGCTGTATTGGTGTTTATGATAGCACTGCCATATACATGTTTAGCGTAGCATACAGCCATTCATGTCAATGGCAGGCTGTATGCTCGGGCTTCCTGGGTGAACAAAAGTTACTTGCAATTATGTTGAATGGGTTTAGCCTGCCCGTCTGCCCATATAGTAGGTATTTGAACAACAAAAACGATACATCTGCTGATTGACATAGAGGGGTTAATTTACTAAAGCTGGAAAATGCTGAAAAATACATACAACAAGGCTGTAAAGAATTATTTTACAAAAAAGTTCAATGCATTTTAATTACATCATGTAGAACCCCCCTGACCCCTAAAAGCTAGTGAGACTCTCCAAAGACAGGATGAGCTAGCATTTCAATTCAGGGTGTAATCCTCTGCAATAGTCAAGCAATATGTACAGATGGGTGCCAGTCACTTTTAGATGCAAAACAAAAGTTTATTGACTCTCACTCCAAACTCCAGGGAAAGAGGGTAAGGGGACAGGACATCTATAGACCAGCAGACTCCAGAATAGAGGAACAAAAGTACTTACAGTTTTTTACAGATAGATAATCTTGAAGCCAACTCAGCATTCTATAGCTGTAGCGCCTGACTGTGAGGCTGGGTTCACACTAGTGCAAATTGGATGTGGATTTCCTCGCATCCAATTCGCACAGGAGGAGATTGTGACCGGCTCTCTATGGAGCTGGTTTACATATCTCTGTAGCAGCTCTGGAGAAATTTGCACAGGAGCCCTGTAAGTTTGTTCTGTTTCAGGTCCAAAATTATGCCAAAAAATTGGGCTAAAATTGGGCCTGAAATGGTGAATGATGACGCACCAGTCTCCTGCTGTGAGCCGCTGCGTGCTCATATATGAACCCACCCTAAAGCACTTGTTTCTTCAGCTGCCAACATCAAGGGGAGAAGATACTATGATCAACTAAAGTCCAAGCTTCTGATTGAAGCTTCTCCAGTCCCTTAAGGCAACTGGAATTTGTCTTATTCTGAAGTAAGGTTATTGAACAGGGCTCAGTTAATTTTTATGAGTTTGGCCATTTGCTTTATAAAATGTACCATACTTGTACTTGTACTGGGCATGCAATACAAGCTTGTTTGAACTCAGATGCCATAACTGTATCCTCATTATATGTACTAGGAGTTGCACATAGGTGTAACTGGGCCAAAAAATCACCAGTAACATTTTTTAAACCTGGTGTGTATTGTATTGTGAAGTTAAAATTGTTTAGCCTTGCTGGCAGTCTTGCTATATGTATTCCTGCTCACCCTTGTCCTTTGTGGTGTAGTTAAAAGACTATGGGCAGTCCACAAGTGCGGGCACGCCGCCGGACGCGTCCATGTCTGTTGCTCGTCCGTGGGTCAGAGGAACTCTATGTCTACTGGCCACTCACGATCGCAGTAAAGAGGCAAATTGGGGATCTGCCCATGTGAACAATGCGGATCCCCATTCTGACAGGGGTGGAGAGAGAGATCAGATGTTCCCAGTGATCAGGAACAGCGATCTCTCGCTACTCCCAGTCAGTCCTTCCCCCCGACAGTTAGAAAAACCTCTCCAGGGAACACTTAAACCCTTGATCGCCCCCGAGTGTTAACCCCTTTCCTGCCCATGCCATTTATACAGTGATCAGTGTATTTTTCTAGCACTGATCACTGTATTGGTGTCACTGGTCACCAAAAAGTGTCAATTAGGGTCAGATTTGTCTGCTGCAATGTCGCAGGCATGATAAAAATCGCTGATCCCCCCCCCCCCCATTACTAGCCAAATATTTGTAGTAGAATATATATTGGCCTAAACTGGGGAATATGTTTGTTTTTTCATTTTTGGATATGTATTATAGCAGAAAGTAATTTATTTATTTATTTTCCAAAATTGTCAGTCATTTTTTGTTAATAGCGCAAAAAATAAAAACTGCAGAGGCGATCAAATGCCACCAAAAGAAAGCTCTATTTGTGGGGAAAAAAAGGACATCAATTGTCAGTTAGGCCGGAGTCCTCGGAGGAGGTTGAAGAGGAGGAAGTTGAGGAGGAGGAGGATGTCATGTCAGCCAGTGGATTGCTGTTTTTGGAGGAGTCTTCCTCTCTGGCTGGCAGCCGCCAGCCCTCCATAAGGCTAGCCCCTCCCACTCCTCCCCCAACAGGGCTCCCCTACCAAGGGGCTCCCCTTCTCCCCCGCCACAAGCCTCAGCTTGAGGCAGGAAGTCATCCCAGAAGACCAGGGGGGTGGCCGAGGTTCTGCCCGCCAATTTGAGAAGGGACCAGGCCCTTCAGACCCACCATCTGGGACAGGTCAGCCAGACTTTGGTGCGGATGGAGGAGAGCCTATCCTCCATAAAGGATACGCTTGGGGACCTGGACTGCCAATCCCGGGCTCTTACAAACTGCCTAAACGTACTGCAGACTACAACAGCAGACGTTGGGCAGGATGTGAGGGCCCTCACCCAGGCAATCCAGGCCAACACGGCAACACTAAGTGCTGGCCTGACCAGAATTGCCGTGGCCTTGGAGGGCAGGCCGCCAGGTGGGCAGAGACCCCCCCTCCCCATGAGTCTTCCCTGAGGAGCCGGGGCCGTGGCCGTGGGCGCCCCAGGCGTGGCTCACGCCAGCGGCATTCATTTGTTTCCCCCATTTTTTTTTCTGTTTTTTTTTTCTGTTTTTTTTTTTTTTTTGCTGGACAATTTTTTTCTTGTGAATGTTTTTGGAATGTGGGGGTGATATTCCTGCCGGAAAAGGGGTGTCACCCTCAGTTTTGGTGGAGAAGGGTTCCCCAGGATCAGGGAGAAGTGATCCCCAGGTCCGTGTGAATGGTGTATGAATGTACAGTGACATAATTGGAGCCATGGTGTGGCGTTGCTGCTCACTAGTCCAGCATGGTGGGATTGTGCTAATCCAATTAGATGAGGATGTGATGTGTCTGTGCTAGGGACCACAGTGGTGGGCATGCATGCATTCTCATTGTGCCATGATTAATGTGTGTGTTTAACGTGCAAAGATGCCTAATGTGAGCTGTCTCCTGGCTGCTCTTCCCTCAGAAGACAGGGTAACCTCGGTTAGGGGGGGATTGTCTGGTTCAGGTCATCACATATGTCAATCTGCAGGCCCTTTCTCACTGCGAAGTTGTGCAGCAGGCAACATGCACCGATGATCTGGCACACGAAGTTTGGGGAATACAACAGGGTACCCCCAGACTTATCCAGGCATCGGAAACGTGACTTCAGGAGGCCAAAGGTGCTCTCCACCACTGCACGTGTTTGGGCGTGGGCTTCATTGTATCTTTCCTCTCCTGGTGTTTGGGGGTTCCGGATAGGAGTCATGAGATGGGGTCCCAGTGCATATGCAGAGTCACCTGTAAGGGAAAAGACAGGAGGATGTTAGTCATGCATGTGCCCCTTGTGATGTGTGCATCATGGGGGGGGGCAGTCATGCCTGCCACCCATGTCACTCACCAACCAGCCAGGTGTCCCCATACACCTTCTGTTCGAATTCCATTGGGATGGGGCTCTGATTGTAGATGTAGCTGTCATGGCTGGATCCGGGGTGTTTGGCACGGATGTGCCATATGAGGCCTTGGGCATCGACTATCACCTGTACGTTGATGGAATGCCAATGCTTCCGATTGTGGTATATGTGCTCTGTCTCATGGGGGGGCTGGAGTGCCACATGTATGCAATCAATGGCCCCCACGGTGCGTGGGAATCTGGCAATTCTGTAGAAATCTGTCATTGCCTTCAGCCGCAGGTCCTCAGTGGTGGGTTTGATGATTTGGTTGGCCATGTGTCTGAGGATTGCAGGGACAACCTGGTGCACACATCTGCTCATGGAGGATTGTGACATCCCAGCCACCACTCCACTTGTTCTTTGAAAAGAGCCACTGGCAAGGAAATGGAGTGTTGCCATGACCTTGACCAGTGGCTGCACTGCATGTGAGCGGTGTGTTCGGCTGGTGATGTCATCCTGCAGGGTTATGGTTAATTCCAGGATGGCATGAGGGGTGAATCTGAAGATGCGATACACCTCAGAATCACTCATGCCAAAGAGGTCTATGCGGGTGCGGTATATCCTCTCCCGTGCCCTCCTCCGTGCCCTCCTCAGTGCCCTCCTCCTTCTTTGCTCCTTTAAAGTCAGTAGTATTGCTATGAGCAAGGATGTCCCTGGCATGTTGGCATACAGATTGTTGTGCAACACGTGTGACTGCTCAGCTCCTCACTAACAGTGTTGCTTTTTCTGACATGTAGACGGATTGTCTGATTTTATACCACCTTTTATATGGTCTAATTTTAGACAGGCCGTGCAGCTGTTGCGCACAGCGCGTAGCCTGCGCTGCAACAACGTTCTTTTGTGGATCCCCGTAACTCCCACATTAGCATATTTGAATAGCAAATCAATGGTGTGTCTAGCGCAGTTTTGCGCGGACGGATGCGCCTGTCTATCGAAATTACGCCGGACAAAAAAAAGTAGATTTCTTGCGTATCTCGTTTTGGGGATGCGGCGCATCGAAACGAATGCGCAAATTTAGATTTACGCCGCGCATCTCCTGTAACCCCGGTGTAATCGCTCTGTGACTCTGGCCCTTCCAGTTTACGCCAAATATGTGATAGCTTCTTACAATCCCAATATTTGTGATTTTTAAGATAAAAATATGTTTTCACAACATGAGGGCCTTGGTTGTGAACCAAACAGAATATGATATATTAAATGATACTGTAGGTAAGTTATCATTATTAGAATTTATAAAAATTGTTGAACTACAAGAGTATCAACATGCTTGACCCCAAACACCTTAATGATATTTATGAATTACCACTAAATTCTTCTCTTGGAAATTATGACAGCAACTTTATACATTGTATAACAATTTAATTACTATTACTAACTCATGTGATCAAAGCTATTATCTTTATATATACCTTACATGCATAACAATTACGTTGAGTATAGTCATTACAAGCATGTTATGCCTTCACCTGTGCACACCATCCACTGCCATCAGAATAGGCTTGGGGGCAAACCAGGAGCATTCAAATGAGTATATTATTTATATACAAGGCTTTTTAAGAAGATCCAAAAAAAAATGTAAAAAAAGTTATAAAAAAAGAAGATCCAATAAGTTAAATATAGGTAATGTATTGGATATGTACTGTACTATAGATTCCTATTTTATATTGGGAACAGTTTATGCACAGTAGATTGGTTTTACTGCATTTGTTCCTTCTCATCATCAAGTTTGAGTTCTATGCAGCTTAATTAAAATAAAAACAAGTAATTCACAAAGTCAACAATAAGTTAAAGCATTAGAAAATAGTAACCGCAATGATAATTAGAACTATGATAACAACTCTATAAACAATAGATTCACTAGAGTGTATTGTATCTGAACTTTTTAGGACTCCTTAATAAGGTACATCATACTATGGACAATAGGCACTGTTCTTGTGAAGCAGCTATATGAGTAAACAGTCTTTAGACCTAATTCTTCAGCTGGCTATTATTGGGGCCCAGTTTTATGGTGGTGCACATGAGTACTGTAACGGAATGGCCCGTGACAGACTGAGATATTCCTATGTCTAGGGTCACCTTATGTCCACTAGGGCCATAGGGTGACAAAGAATCATAATTCATATATTACAGAAGACATCAATAAGGGACATTAATAATAATTCATGTTTGCAGGATGTCTTCAAATATCAAAAGCGGTTAGCTATTTAATCTGGGCACACATGATTTGGAAAGGTGTTAATTCAGGTCTACAAGACCAGAGTGAGTCATACCTTTGTATAATATGCTATTGAAATATCTTAAGGTGTTGGCTATTCACTGTAAAGACATTCCGTTGAAGGTGTTGATTGCACCCACTCTCACAAGACTCTGCCATTGTGTGATAAAGCTGTCTAGATAACTTATTCAACTAGATGTCTGTGTTATTATTCAAGGTTAATTGAACCCTATTGATGATACGGTGCCATCATGTCTAGCTACCAATTAAAGAATTATCCTCAGTGAGTGAATAAGGGGGTGGAGATTGCATTGTCCTGTGATAAACTGCATTATGCTTGAGACTGTATAAGAAGCTGAGAAAATACCAATAAATTGTCATATCTTTGGAAGCAAGTGCAGAGCTTGAGTCTCGTCTTGTTTATGGGAATGGATATGGATCGTGTATGCAATATTGTCGGAGTGTGTCGGATAAGCTTGTCGTGGATGGATGGAAGGTCGTAAGCGGTGGTGACCGTTACATTTGGTGGCACAGCAGTGGGATGATTCCATCACCAGAAGAACGGCTACAAAGGCACATGACAATGGAGACGGTGTATGAACGGATGAAGCTCTCTTCCCTCATGGACTTACTGGAGAGCCGGGGCAGACCGGCCAGCAACCGTAAGAAAAGGGACATTATCGCAGAACTGGTCGAAATGGATAGAGCTAAAAGGCCCGCCGTAATGGACAGGACACCCGAGGAAGAAAGTTTTGATCGGGCTGTTAACCTAAGACTGGCACATTATGGTCCTAACCCTCCACCGGAGATCAGGGACCGAGTTATTGCGGCTCTGAATGCCACCTTGCAACAGCGAAGAAGTGCTGCAGCAGCTGAAGTCACAGCAGCACCAGCTAAAGGGAGAGGAGAGGTGCAGATACCAGTCTCCATGGAAGAGGAATTCCAAAGAAGGTTACAAGAGATGCGGATACAGCATAGAGGACCAGTATCAGAGGAGGTCCTGTTGGGATGGTCGGATGTGATTCGGTGCCAACTCTGGAAGGAAGCGTTAGCTCGGGAGTAGCAAAACCAAGGAAAGGTCCTGTCCTCCATCTATGCAAGGTACTGGCCGCAGTATGACGTACGAATGCTGTTGTTGGGGAAACAACCGAAGCAGGAGTGGACGGCCGAGTTGAGCAGGCTGATCCGGGCAGAGATGCAGCTGGATGAAAGCTACAGAGCCCTCCAGTGGTATGTAGCCCAAGAGTGCCCGTGGCCAGCAGATGACAGCCCCACAGAAGGCCATGACTATGATGGGATTATTGTATTGGAGGATGTCCAGTGATCCAGACTTCGGGGATGATCGGGAGTGGCGCTTGGAGGACATAATGGAGCACAGAGAGGAGAAATTGAATATCTCGGGAGGCCACTGGTCACAGGAAGATTTGGAATTTCTGGCCATTCAGGAATGGGAGCTGGAGGTCGCCTACAGACAGCTGCTAGACTCCGCTCAGCAGCAGGGTGGGGCTCCCATTGCCTGGGACTATGAGGAAAGTTCATATGACAACTGTGAACTCCTGGCTGATAAATCGGCAGTGGAAAATACGGAGATTGCCTTCCCTAAAGCCAAAGCGGATGGTGTGGAGTTCCAGAGAGCCGGGGCGGTTGGCCCCTCTCTCCAACAACAAGCTGAGGTGGTAAAGCTTTTACCCCCAGCTGAATCACTGGCAACAGAACAGAGGGTCACAGACCTCTGCTCTTCACTAACGGAAGAGGGGGACCCTGTGGTAGTGGATGAGATTGTGGTCTCCACTCACAGCAACCCGCTGGAAGAGCTGGCAACAGAACAGAGGGTCACGGACCTCTGCTCTCCACTAACGGAAGAGGGGGACCCTGTGGTAGTAGATGGGACTGTGGTCTCCACTCACAGCAACCCAGCGGAAGAGCTGGCAACAGAACAGAGGAAAAAAAGTGGTAATACTGCGCTGTCTGTGCAAATACCCTAAACAATATGCTAGCAGCTTGATTTGTGAGATTGTGAGATACCCACAAAAAAATAATACAACGGAAAGAAAGCTGCGCAAATATGAACACTTCAAAATATAGCACCAATGATAGTCCTATGTATAAAAAATGTCCCGAGTTACAAGTGATATAAAACAAATTAATGTCCATTTGTCAGATACGGAACACAATATGCATCTGATGGAAACTGATAGTAGAAAAAATTCCTTTCCCTTCAAATAGATGGTGACATCAAATGCGAAAACCTCAGAAACAGTGCATAGATAGATAAAACACCTCCACCTTTCAAACACACCCTATGGGTGGCGGCGTGCTGACGTCTTTTTAACCGCATACTGTGTCCCGGAGTAAACAGTTAAAAAAGCTATAAACAATAAGAAAATAGCTTTTAAAAAATATAAAAATGAAGGAACACTAGTGTCGTTTAAATGTTACAAAGAATATAATAGAATATGTAAAAAGGAAATCAAGGATGCAAAAATTCAAAATGAACGACAGATTGCAAAAGATAGTAGGACAAACCCCCAAAAATTCTTTAAATATATTAATAGTAAAAAGGTCAAGTCTGAGCATGTAGGCCCTTTACAAAATAATCTAGAGTGGGTGACTGAGGACATAGAGAAGGCAAATTTATTAAATACTTTCTTCATCTCTGTGTATACAATGGAATATGGGGGAGCTCATGTCCATAATGGGGGTGGGAGTGACACAGCCCCAAATCCACAATGGCTCAAAAGTGATATGGTCCAGAAATATTTAGACAGAATAAAGGTGGATAAACCTGGACCAGATGGCATCCACCCACGGATCCTAAAAGAATTGAGCTCTGAAATTTCAAAGCCACTGTATCTAATATTTAGGGACTCATTAATGACAGGAATAGTACCACTGGATTGGCGTAGAGCCAATGTGGTGCCTATATTTAAAAAGGGAACAAAGTCTTTACCAAGTAACTATAGACCTGTTAGTTTAACTTCTATAGTTGGGAAGATACTGGAACGTTTAATAAAAGACCACATGGATGAGTTTTTGCTGGAAACAAACTATTTAAGCAGCAGACAGCATGGATTCATGAAAGACAGAAGTTGTCAGACAAACCTGATTTCTTTTTATGAAGAGGTAAGTAAAACCCCGGACAGAGGCGTAGCAGTGGACGTGGTATACTTGGATTTTGCAAAAGCATTCGATACAGTTCCCCACACATGGCTCATGTGTAAGGTAAGGTCTACAGGATTGGATATATCGGTTTGTAAATGGATAGAAAACTGGCTGAAAGACAGAATTCAGAGAGTTGTGGTTAATGATTCTTACTCTGAATGGTCCAAGGTTATCAGCGGTGTACCCCAAGGTTCAGTGTTGGGTCCCTTACTTTTCAATATATTTATAAATGATATTGGGTCTGAGATCCAAAGTAACATTTCTGTTTTTGCAGATGACACCAAGCTATGCAGCGGAATAATGTCCTTACAGGATGTCTCCAATTTACAAGCCGACCTCAATGCTCTGTCTAATTGGGCGACTATGTGGCAGATGAGGTTTAATGTTGATAAATGTAAAGTTATGCACTTGGGGGCTAAGAATATGCATGCATCATACATGCTAGGGGGAGTTCAACTGGGGGGATCTGTAGTGGAGAAGGATCTGGGGGTTTTGGTTGATCATAAGCTCAATAATGGCATGCAATTCCAAGCTGCAGTTTCCAAAGCGAGCAAAGTCCTTTCTTGTATTAAGAGAGGTATGGACTCCAGACATAGAGATATAATTTTGCCCCTGTACAAATCATTAGTAAGACCTCATCTGGAATATGCAGTCCAGTTTTGGGCACCAGTTCTTAAAATGGATAGTGCAGAGAAGGGCAACTAAACTGATAAGAGGCATGGAGGAGCTCAGCTATGAGGAAAGATTAGAGGAACTGAATTTATTCACTCTTGAGAAGAGGAGAATAAGGGGGGATATGATCAACATGTACAAATATATAAGAGGTCCATATAGTGAACTTGGTGTTGAGTTATTCACTTTAAGGTCAACGCTGAGGACAAGGGGGCACTCTTTACGTCTGGAGGAAAAGAGATTTCACCTCCAAATACGGAAAGGTTTCTTCACAGTAAGAGCTGTGAAAATGTGGAACAGACTCCCTCCAGAGGTGGTTCTGGCCAGCTCAGTAGATTGCTTTAAGAAGGGCCTGGATTCTTTCCTAAATACACATAATATAACCGAGTACTAAGTTCTGTAGGTAAAGTTGATCCGGGGTAAATCCGATTGCCTCTCGGGGGATCAGGAAGGAATTTTTCCCCTCCGGTAGCAAATTGGATCATCGCTCTGCTGGGGTTTTTTGCCTTCCTCTGGATCAACTGTGGGTATGGAGTTGGGTGTATGGGATGTACTGTGTTTTATTTTGTTTGTTTATTTTTATTTTTTTATGGTTGAACTGGATGGACTTGTGTCTTTTTTCAACCTGACTAACTATGTAACAGGTTGTGCTAGCCGGCCGGCTATATATTCACATGCGAATTTTATCTACTTTCTTGTAAGTGTGATTTTAATTTTTTTATTAAACAAGTTATATGGGTTCACACTATGTAGCTTTTTTCCTTCTCCATATTGGTTTCATTCAACACTGATCACCGGTCCACTGTTGGAGAAGTCTCGGCTCTTGGATATCCTGCCACGTTAACCCCCTGGCTGGGGACTAAGCCATCCGCTGTCAGAAGATCTCTAGTTGGGATCTTCCCCTCTGGTAAGGGGCGGTGTGTTTGAAAGGTGGAGGTGTTTTATCTATCTATGCACTGTTTCTGAGGTTTTCGCATTTGATGTCACCATCTATTTGAAGGGAAAATAATTTTTTTCTACTGTCAGTTTCCATCAGATGCATATTGTGTTCCGTATCTGACAAATGGACATTAATTTGTTTTATATCACTTGTAACACGGGACATTTTTTATACATAGGACTATCATTGGTGCTATATTTTTAAGTGTTCATATTTGCGCAGCTTTCTTTCCGTTGTAACAGAACAGAGGGTCACGGACCTCTGCTCCTCACTAACGGAAGAGGGGGTTCCTGTGGTAGTGGATGGGACTTCAGTCTCCACTGGCACAACCCCAGAAAATGGTACAGGACTGGGACAGGAGGATGTCGGCTTTGCTTTGCAAGCACCGGGGGGTTTTCAACAAGCACCAGTGGATGGGACTTCAGTGTCCACTGGTATACCCCAGGAAGGGGGGGCAGTTGGCCCAGACCCCCAACAGCATGATGGACTGAGCCCAGCCACCATGCCTTCTCTCCAGCGGCAGGCGTGTTCTCTGAGAGAGGCAGAGGTTGGCGGGGGGAGTAATGCTCAGTTTGGAGCCATTTATTTGGGGTACAGTATGGATACCAGCATTGGAGGACTGGAACTACTGACGGACTTCGGAGTCAACCCGTTTGGGGTTACCACCTGTGTCCGTCTCCCACCGAAAGGGGAGAGATGTAACGGAATGGCCCGTGACAGACTGAGATATTCCTATGTCTAGGGTCACCTTATGTCCACTAGGGCCATAGGGTGACAAGCGGTGGTGACCGTTACAAGTACCATCCCAATAAAGTCTGCATGCAGTAAATTATGCTGCTAATTAGATGGCCAGTTCCTGTGTGCTCAGTCCCTTCTATCAGCAACATGTTAATGGCAGCAGTTTCTTTGAAGCAAAGAGGAAATAAATCTGTATTCAGCCTGTGAAAATACATTTCTCTCTCTATACCCAGATTGCATTAGGAATGTGGGCCATTAGGTCATTAACTGCCATAGTAAAGTTTCTTCCCGAACTTCATCTCCCATGATTCAATGATGCCAACCGTTAAATCTCTTGAGCTCCATGTGTGTGTCAGCTTTGCCTGGTGGATGGAAGTGAGATAGTATTAACTGAAGACCTTTGGGAATACAGATAACACTGCAGCACAGTGTCCTAAATCACTCTCCACCCTATGCATTAAGGTGAAAAAAACACCTTGCAGTCACCAGCCCCTCCGAGCCCCCGTTTTACTTACCTGAACCCCGAATTTCCAAGGGTGCGATCCCGTGTCGTTCTCCCGTGCCTATAGATTGATAGCAGTGCAGCCATTGGCTCCCACTGCTGTCAATCAAATCCAATGACGCGGTCACCGGGGGGCAGGGCCGAGTCATACAATCGGCTATGGATGCCGATTGTATGACACGGGAGCATTCCTGCAAGGTAACCCCCTCAAGAGAGAGCTTCCCAGAGGGGGTTAGCTCTTGCGGAAGGAGCCGCGAGAGCCACCATGGGACCCCCAGAAGAGGACGATTGGGGCCACTCTGTGCTAAACGAACTGCACAGTAGAGGTAAGTATGATATGTTTGTTGTTTTAAAAAAAAAAACTTTAGTGTCACTTCAATGGCACCCCAAACGCAGATCGCAAACACAGTCCGTTTGTGGGCACCAAATTATATGGTACTGCAGTACCATGTGATCTGGTGCAGTGCATTTTAAAAAGTAGTACAAGCACTACTTTTTGTATGGAATGGGCTGTCAGTTTGCTTCGCACAAAAATGCATGCGTTCCCCTGTGATCATGGTGTGAACCGGCTCTTAAAGAGTTTATTTTCTTGTAATAAGTTATCCTAAGAATAAAACAAATTCATACAGTTATAACCCATAGAAATTAACCTGCAGCCAGCATGACAGCGTGATCATGCGACAATGGTGGCTTGAAGCCCTTATTTAATTTCTCATTCAGTGCATAGAACTTTTTTAATGAATCAGATTTAAATGTATTACCGTACTTCTGCATCTCTTCTGCAATGGATGAGTCAGATTTGAATCTTCGTGACAGTCTTTCCAGTTTTTCAATCACTGTAGCACCTTTATTTACCACTGAGTTGTCTTGATTCTTTTGTTAAAGCGCCTTCAACATATTCCCTGCATTGAGTTCTAACACAATAATACAAATTACTCACAAACCAGAGAAGGCCTAATGCTGTGCTGTGAAAGAGCCAGCAAAATGTATCTAAACCCTTTTTTATTTTTTTCATTTTAGACAGAGTGGTGTGGGATTATAACCCCTGTCAGCTTTTTACTGCTCTCTGTGTTCACAATTGGGAGATTCAATGTCACCATCATCCTGTTGACCACTGTCACTGAAAGAGAAGATTGGAAGACAAGAGGAAAATCTAAAATTTTGAGCTGTCACTGGGTCGGGAATAGAGGGGATTCAGAGATGACAACTGTCATAAAGAGGATTTGACCTATTTTGGAGAAATCTGTTGTGGCTTTGCAGGAAGAAACCTCTTCCAAATGGGGAAAACATTTTTTAGAACTGTATTGAGTTAAAGGGGTTGTTAAGGATTTTTTTTTTCCTAAATAGCTTCCTTTACCTTAGTGCAGTCCTCCTTCACTTACCTCATGCTTCCATTTTGCTTTTAAATGTCATTATTTCTTCTGAGAAATCCTCACTTCCTGTTCTTCTGTCTGTAACTCAACACCGTAATGTGAGGCGTTCTCCCTGGTGTGGAGAAAGCCTCTTGAAGGGGGATGGGGGCAAGCAGACAAGTCAGGACACTCTCTACTTTGCAGACAGAGAAAGGAGCTGTGTGTTAGTGGGCGTCCGGACACTCCTACTCGCCCCCTCCCCCCTCAAGAGGCTTTCTCCACACCTGGAAGAAAGCCTTGCATTACTGTGTGTAGTTACAGACAGAAGAACAGGAAGTGAGGATTTCTCAGAAGAAATAAAGACATTTAAAAGCAAAATGGAAGGATGAGGTAAGTGAAGGAGGACTGCACTAAGGTAAAGGAAGCTATTTAGGGACAACCCCCTTTAATAAATAAAGTCCTGTGTGCAAATGAGGTCTCAGGGCTTAGTCACATGGGAGATGTGACCAGTGCATTGTGAATTAGTGTTATTTTTTATTATTATTTGGCTAGAACTGTGTGCAGGCAGCCTAAGTTATGTTATGGGGACACATCAGCAGTATGAACACAGCTTTAGGTCCTAATTTGACAGGCGTGTGGGTGCAAGTGTACGGTCCCAAACACAGACAGCGTGCATTCCGGGCAACTCACCTGCACATTTATCAAATTAGGACCTGCGGCTGTGTTCATGCTGCATCCTCATAGACAGCTCCAGCCACACAAACTGCTCATTCACACTGTATGGGTCAGAGAACCAGTGTGAATGAGCCCATCACTTTTTATATTAGTAAAAAAAAAATGAAATACATTTTTCAATTTTTTTTAAAATACATTTTTCACATTTTCTTTAATTATTTTTCACAATTTTTTTATTTTTATTTTTTACAATTTGTTATTTTTTTTACATTTGTAAAAATATTTTTTATACTTTTTTTTACAAAGCTGTTGGGACGCTTTGGGAGATATCAGGGGTCTAACAGGTCCCTGACATCTCACCTTTGAGACAGAGGAAAGAAATTGAGGACGGAATTCCTTTCTCTGCAGCCTCTGAAGATCAATGAACAGGAGACAGAGGCTCCTCTTTATTTATAAACGGAAGCATAGTAAACACTGGGCCAGATTCACGTACATCTGCGCATTATTGGACCGGCGTAGCGCACCGCCTTTACGTTAGACTTGCGCAATGTAGCCGCGCAATCACCCTATTCTCGTCGCTTTTACGCAGAAAATTGCGCATGCGTAACTTTATTTCAGCGGCGTAAGGCGGAGTAATACAAATTGGGAAGGACGTGGGCGTGTTACATTGAAATGAGCCGTGACCTCATGCAAATGAAGGGCCGGCCGGCTCGCGCATGCGCGCTTGAAGCAGACCATGTCAGCACCTCTGTGCGAATGCTCACAACTCGGGAACGGCGCAATCAGTGAAATTGGAAATGGACTAGGGCAAAATCATGAACTACGCAAACAGCATAAATAGACAGAGACAAACGCACTTCCTTTGCAAAAGTACATCCCTTTGTATCCCTCCCTATACAGCAAGGTGCTTTTGTTCTGTTGTTTATTAGCGTTTGTTTGTTTGTTTGTTTGTGACGTGTCTTTGAGAGTGATTTTTGTCTTTTATGTGTTTTCTTTGTTGTTATTTGGTTTAAATTATATTTTTGCTGGTCATTTTTTTTTGGTTCTGTTTGTGTATGATTTGGGAATGTGGGGTGACATTCCTGCGTGGAAAGGGGTGTCACCCTCAATTTTGGTGGAGAAGGGTTCCCCAGGACCAGGGAGAAGTGATCCCCAGGTCCGTGTGAATGGTGTATGAATGTACAGTGACATAATTGGAGCCTTGGCGTGGCGTTGCTGCTCACAAGTCCTGCATGGTGGACTGGTGGCAATCCAATGTGATGAGGAGGTGGGGTGTGTGTGCTAGGGACCACAGTGGTGTGCATGCATGCATTCTCATTGTGCCATGATTAATGTGTGTGTTTAACGTGCAAAGATGCATAATGTGAGCTGGCATGAGATGGGGTCATGAGATGGGGTCCCAGTGCATATGCAGAGTCACCTTGAAGGGAAAAGACAGGAGGATTTTAGTAGTGCATGTGCCCCTTGTGATGTGTGCATCATGGGGGGGGGGGGGCAGTCATGCCTGCCACCCATGTCACTCACCAACCAGCCAGCTGTCCCCATACATGTTCTGTTCACAATCTATGGGGATGGGGCTCTGATTGTATATGTAGCTGTCATGGGTGTCATGGGTAGTGTCATGTGTTGGGCTGGTGATGTCCTCCTGCAGGGTTGTGGTTAATTCCATGATGGCATGAGGGGTGAATCTGAAGATGCGAGACACCTCAGAATCACCCATGCCATAGATGTCTAGGCATGTGTGATATATCCTCTCCCGTGAAGAGTGGAGAGTGAAGATTGAGGGGCTTGTATCAGCTAAGAATATTGTATTAGATTAGATTAGATTAAATTGAAAAGTTTATATAAGCCAAAAAAATAATTTAGAAAAAAAAATAAAAAATCCCGTGCCCTCCTCAGTGCCCTCCTCCTTCTTTGCTCATCTAAAGTCAGTAGTATAGCTATGAGCATGGATGACACTGGCATGTTGGCATACAGTTTGTTGGGCAACATGTGTGACTGCTCAGCTCCTCACTAACAGTGTTGCTTTATCTGACATGTAGACGATTTTTCTCTTTTTAGACCAGCTTTTATATGGTCTAATTTTAGACAGGACATTTTGCTGTTGCGCACACCGCGTAGCCTGCGCTGCCCCAACGTTCTTTTGTGGATCCCCGTAAGTCCCTCATTAGCATATTGGACTAGCAAATCAATGGTTTGTCTAGCGCAGTTTTGCGCGGACGGATGCGCCTGTCTAACGAAATTACGCTGGACAAAAAAAAGTAGATTTCTTGCGTATCTCGTTTTTGGGATGCCGTACATCGAAACGCACGCTCACAATTAGACTTACGCCGCGCATCTCCTGTTACGCCGGTGTAATCGCTCTGTGAATCTGGCCCACTATATTTACTACTTACTGTGCTCAGTTATCAATGGACACAGGAATGATCGGTACTATTCACTCACTTTGTCTATAACAAAAATGTTGTGGTAAATTACATACCCTGTAGCTCTGTGTGCCTGTAGCAGCCGGTGGGACAGGTAAGCCAGCAGAGCTGCGTGGGAGGGAGGGGCAGTTACAGAATGATGCTCTGTGTCTCTCCCTGCAGCAGCTAAAAGTTGGTGGGAGGGTCGATCAACTGGCTTTCAACTGCTGCAGAGGACATCATTCTGTAATTGTCCCCTCACCCAGCCACACCAATTTCCCCAGGACCCCCTGTATGCCCAGGCACTCTACAGGGCCCTGTCTATGAGGTGTACATGTCAGAGCAAGGGGGTGGAGGGACACTGTACAACCACACATGTTGGGTATATCTGCTTGCAAGAAGGGGGCGAGGAGTGGTGGGCATGGTGGTCATTCAGAGATTAGTATTGGGGGTGAAAAGGTTATTAGTGCTGTAAAGAGGGTGCAGAAATGAGTAGTGGAGGTGCTTGTTACTTCTGGTGGATTAGGGTGCAGTAGTGTAAACAGGGTGCAGAGTTACGCAGTAGGGCTACAGTGGGGTAAAGAGGATGCAGAGCTGAAGAGTGAAGTTAAGCAGTTGTGGGGTGCAAAGGTAAACTGTGGATGAGGAAGAAAGAGGTGGACAAGGAGTTTGTGCAATGGACTAGAGGAGAAGTGGTAAGCAGTGAATGAGGGTTGCGGAGGTTAGTGGTAGATGAAGTGTGCAGTGTCGGCATTATGCAAATTTCTGTATGCAGAAAAACATATGTAATAGAAGAATATCAAAAATGATTGTGTATGTGAGACTTTCACTTGGGGCACAGTAATTAACCACTTGCCGTCTGACCAAAAGTTATTTTACTGCTGCCCACTGGCTCCCCTGGGCTCCACAATGTACAGGTATGAACTTCCTGGTCTACAGGCACGCACACGTGCCCCCTGCCTCTCGTGTTACGGTTTTGACACAGCACAAGTTTGTCAGTAGGCTCGCAGCCAGTGATTTTGGCTGTGAACCTGCTGATTGCTGTGGCCAATCATAGCACAGATCTGTGTGTGTAAGTACACACAAGCCACATCTGGCTGTTATTCTCCCTAATTTCACTTATCGTTCAGAGCTGAAATCCAGGAGGGAAGCTAACCAGATCTGTGAGTAAAAGAAACACATATACACTTGTTAGGCACACAGTTAAACCCCTTGAACACCCTTCTGATCCCCCCTGTCACCCAGGCAGTGTCATTAGTACATAGACAGTGTTATCACTGATCCATGAATTAGTGTCACTAGTGACATCAGATAATGTCAGTTAACCGCTTAAGGTCTGCCCTATAGCAGTTTTACTGCTGCAGGGCGGCACCTGTGTGCTCGACCACATACAGTGATACCTCGGTTCATGAACAGAAAAGTTCATAAAAATATGCTCCGGTTCACGAACTCCGCCTCGGTTCACGAACAGGAGCCGCGGCCATTTTAATGCTATTTCCAGGCTGTCACATGGTCGTGACTTCCTGTAGGAAGACTGTGGAGAGAAGAAGAGACACAGAAAGAAGTGGAGGGTTATGCAGCGCAGGAAGAGACAAGTGACATTGGACAGATGTTTCAGAAAAACTGAGCGACCAGAGTCATTTCACTAATTAAGTTCGTGAACCAAGGTATCACTGTATATATATACATGATGCAACACTTCTGGGGAGGTGGCACGCATCAGCGGGTGAGCTGTTTGATTGTGCACGACACCGATCATTGGCAGAAAGCCAGAACTGCGATCTGCCTATGTAAACAAGGCATAGTGTAGTTCTGACAGGTGGGAAAGGATGGAATAAATTCCATCTCTTTCCCTAGTAAAAGCACCTCACACAGTATAGTAAAACACTGGCTAGGCACACAGTCAATCCTTTGATCGTCCCTGATGTTAACCCTTTCCCAGCCAGTGTCATTAGTACAGTGACCGTGCACATTTTTTAGCACTGATTATTGTATTATGCCACAAACACATGACCATTTTTTTTGTCATGGAAAAAACAACGTCTTTCTTGACGTGATTCTTGTCAAGCCTGCCTTGCATACACATGATCGTGAAAAAAAAATGCTTGAGCAAAGCGCGGTGACGTACAACACGTACGACGGCACTATAAAGGGGAAGTTCCATTCTAATGGTGGCATACTTTGGGCTGATTATGCAAATTTCCCTTCTCATAACTTGCTTCTGAGCATGTCTGTTTTTTTCCCCCGTCGTTAAAGCCTATACACGACTGTTTTTCACGACGTGAAAAACAAATAGAAAAAATAGAGAAGGTTCTAAATTTTTAATGGCCATTTTTCTCATCGAGAAAAATGCTCTGGAGCCTACACACCAACTTTAATAATGGCCATTTAAAAAAATTGCATTTTTTCTCGTCATGAAAAACAGTCATGTGTAGGTGGCATTAGTGTCACTAATCCCCAAAAAGTGTCAGAATGTCCGCTGCAATATATCAGTCCTGTGATAAGTCGCTGACCGCCGCCATTGCTAGAAAAAAAAACATAATATAAATAAACATAAATAAAAATACCCCATAGTTTGTAGACAATATAATCTTAGCGCAAACCACTTATTATATACGCTTATTGGTTTTTTTTTTATTACCAAAATATGTAGCAGAATATTTATTGGCCTAAATTTATGAAGAAATTAGCATTTTCTGTTTTTTTTTTCAAAATTGTCTGTCTTTTTGTTTATAGCACAAAAAGTAAAAAACGCAGAGGTGATCAAATACCACCAAAATAAAGCTTCATTAATGGGAAAAAAAACTTTTTTATTTTTGTGTACACCGTTGCATGACTGTGCAATTCTCAGTTAAAATAACGAAGTGCCGTATCGCAAAAAATGGCCTGCTCATGAAGGGGGGTCAAGTGGTGTCAGTTAATGTCGCTCCCAGGCAATGTCAAGTAGCACCAGTCCCCGATCGCCCTCCACACTATCACAGTCATACTATGAGCTGCTAATCACCGCCATTACTACTATATTGTTTGTCCAGATCAGTATCCTGGTCACGGTCAGAACTATTTTAGTGTCCCCAACAGTATAGTGTTCCCAAAAATATGGGGGATTTTTTTTCTCCAAAGACATGTAGTAGAATAAGTTTTGGCCCAAATTTATGAAGAAATGTGATTATATGGATGTTTTACAACTAAAATCCAGTAATATACTGTCTCTCCATGCATATGCTCAGTAGCTCTCTATTTTTAAGCACTGAGTAAAAAAAAAAAGAGCCATTAAAGGGTGATCTGCTGACAACCTAAAGATTTACTGTTGCTCATGGGACTCTGGGATTAAGAAAAATGGCAGCCTCCAGCAAGAAAAAACAGAAGCAGTGCTGAAGGCAATTTACAGCACACACTAATTTTGGTAGCATAAATATTAGTGTGCTATGAATGTTCCTTGCTAAGGAACAATATTGTTTATCAACTTTTTATGGGTACAGTTCCACTTAAACTGCAGCAGACAAAAATCAGGTGTTCTGCTCTGCCAGACAGGGCTGAGCTTTGTGGGCAAGTTGTGTACGTGTTAAGCCGCGTACACACGGCAGAGAACCTCGACGGGCAGAACACATCGTTCCGCCCGTCGAGGTTCTCTGCCGGCTGTCGAAATCGGCGACCCGCCCGTCGGGAATGGCAACCAGCCATTCATCCAGGCGGGCCGTCGAGCAAAAAGAGAGCGTGCTCTCTTTTCGCTCGACGGGATTCCCGACGGGCGGGGCGAGCGCTCTGTGTACACACGGCCGAGGTCCTCGCTGGAATGCAGCTTCCAGCGAGGTTCTCGCTGGTTTCCAGCGAGAACCTCGGTCGTGTGTACGCCGCTTCAGAAATATGTGGACATCAATGCAAATCCTTGGTAGGCAAAAATATAAAACTTTAATGTACTAAATGCATGTATTAATTTATTTGCCGGGAGTTCAGTTTACATTTTTACTGTGCATCTTTAAATGTAACAAAGAGTGCATAAGTCCCTGCACCGCTGTGGAGAACACTGTATTACCAAAAGTATTGGGACACCTGCCTTTACAGGCACATGAACTTTAATGGCATCCCAGTCTTAGTCCGTGGGGTTCAATATGAAGTTGGTCCACCCTTTGCAGCTATAACAGCTTCAACTCTTCTGGGAAAGGCTGTCCACAAGGTTTAGGAGTGTGTCATTCTTCCAGAAGCGCATATGTGAGGTCACACACTGATGTGGACGAGAAGGCCTGACTCGCAGTCTATACTCTAAGGCCGCGTACACACGATCGAACATGTCCGCTGAAACTGGTCTGCGGACCAGTTTCCGCGGACATGTGCGATCGTGTGTACAGCATGCTTAGAAACTTGTCCGCTAGAAACCTGTCCGTCGGACATGTCCGCTGGTTAATACGCCTAACCAGCGGACCGAAATCCCCCGCATGCGTCGAATTGTATGACGCATGCATGGAAGCATTTTACTTCCTTGTTTGCGCACGTTTGCGTCAACGTCACCGCCACGTCACCGCGTTGTCTGTCCGCAGGGATTTTGGTCTGATGGTCTGTACACACATCAGACCAAAATATCCCAGGAGACATGTCCGATGAAATTGGTCTGCGGAATCATAAATCATCCCAAAGGTGTTCTATTAGATTGAGGTGCAGGCCAGTCAAGTTCCTCCATCCCAAACTGGATCATCCATTTCTTTCTGGACCTTGCTTTGTGCACTGATCCAAATCATTTGGTGGAGGGGGGGATAATGGTGTGGGGTTATTTTTCAGGGGTTGGGCTTGGCCCCTTAGTTCCAGTGAAGGTGTCAGCATACCAAGACATTTTGGACAATTTTATGTTCCCAACTTTGTGGGAACAGTTTGGGGATGGCCCCTTCCTGTTTCAACATGACTGTGCACCAGTGCACAAAGCAAGGTCTATTAATGGATGACATGGATGAAACGAGTTTGGGGTGGAGAAACTTTACTGGCCTGCACCTCAACCCGATAGAACACCTTCAGGATGAATTAGAGTGGAGACTGTGAGCCAGGCCTTCTCATTCACATCAGTGTCTAACCTCACAAATGAGCTTCTGGAAGAATGATCAAACATTCCCATAGACACAGCGGACATGTTCGATCGTGTGTACGCGGCCTTAGAGTGTAGACTGCGAGTCAGGCCTTCTCGTCCACATCAGTGTCTGACCTCACATATGCGCTTCTGGAAGAATGACACACTCCTAAACTTTGTGTACAGCCTTCCCAGAAGAGTTAAAGCTGTTTTAGCTACAAAAGGTGGGCCAACTCAATACTGAACCCTAAGGACTAAAACTGGGATGCCATTAAAGTTTATGTGCGTCTAAAGGTCGGTCTCCCAATACGTTATAGTGATAGGGTAATATAGTGTATTTTAAAGCTTAAAATGACCAGCTTAAAATAAAGGAGTAAGATCAAGGGCTGTGTGCTTCAAACTATTTCCATATATCAGTACTGTGAGAGTCCTTCTATTCAACTGGGTGGGTAGCTTTAGGTTTAGCCTTAGCAACTATTTCCTTGCCCCCCCCCCTCTTTTCCACTTTAATTGGAATGATGGTACGTTATTATTATTTACTATTAATTCTTACATGAGGCTATTCTCCTATTTTGTTCTACTTCCATATTCGAAAATGAGAAAGGGAAGCACTCACAATGCCACATCCGTAAATTGGTGAGGAAAAACATGAAAGGTTACATCTTACAGTAACCATTGGTCGGACTTTTAAGGCATGGAAACAATGGAGAAATAGCAAAAATTATATTTATTGAAACACATACATAGTATAATAACATTATTCAAAAATAAAAAATAAAATCATATAAAATGATAGTTTGTACAGTGAGCCCTTGTCCATCTACGCATTTTCCTGGGAGGCTTCTTCAGGACAAGATTAAGGTTCAAACAAGTAACAAGAAAAGAGAACAAGTCTCACTGTCTTAGAATGGACTGAGCCTCACGTACAAATCTCCAAAAGTCGGAAGGTTTCCAAAATGTGGAAGGCTTCCAGAAAACTGCAGAGAAGATAAGCAGTGTGAGTTGATTTCACAACTATGGTAGAGAGGTGCTAAGCAGATAGTGGTCTGAAGACCTCCAGGATATGAAACATATATAGCAAAATGTGAGAAGATAGATCACACAGGACTGATTCTGATCATTGCACATAAAATAAACTGCTGCTTAACAGGGGTGCATCTCATGCAAGGAGAGGTCACAAAAGGATAGCCAGACTCCAATATGGAAAACACACATAGTTACATAGATAGTCAGGTTGAAAAAAGACACAAGTCCATCCAGTTCAACCATAAAAAAAATAAAAATAATATTAACATACAATCCCATGTACCCAACTCCACACCCACAGTTGATCCAGAGGAAGGCAAAAAAAACAGCATGATCCAATTTGCTAGAGCAGGGGATACAAATTCCTTCCTTATCCCCCGAGAGCCAGTCAGATATTCCCTGAATCAATTTTAACTATAAATGTTACTACCCAGTAATATTATATACATTTAGGAAAGAATCCAGGCCTTTCTTAAAGCAATCTACTGATCTGACAGACCGATTTGATCAGATTTGTCTGCTGGCTGTTTTGAATTGATCGCTGTACACACGATCAAACCAAAATCCCCACCGGCAGACAGCGCGTGATGTGGCGGTGACGTTGACGCCGCCACGTCACCGCACCAGGAAGTAAAACACTTCCGCGCATGCGTCGAATCCATTCGACGCATGTGCGAGCAGATATGTCTGCTGGTTAGCGTACTACCCAGCAGACATATCGGTCCGACGGGTTCCCAGCAGACAGATTTTAAAGCAGGATTTAAAATCTGTCTGCTGGACAAATCCGTCGGCTCGTCCGTACACACGATCAAATCTGTCTGCTGAGACGGTGTGTCAGACCGTTTTCAGCAGATAGATTTGATCGTGTGTACGCGGCCTTACTGTGAAGAAACCTTTCTGTATTTGGAGGTAAAATCTCTTTTCCTCTAGTCATAAAGAGTGCCCCCTTGTCCTCGGTGTTGACCATAAAGTGAATAACTCAACACCAAGTTCACTATATGGACCCCTTTTATATTTGTACATGTTGATCATATTCCCCCTTATTCTCCTCTTCTCAAGAGTGAATAAATTCAGTTCCTCTAATCTTTTCTCCATGAGCTCCTCCATGCCTCTTATCAGTTTGGTTGCCCTTCACTGCACTTTCTCCAGTTCCCGGATATCTTTTTTTCAGAACTGGTACCCAAAACTGAACTGCATATTCCAGGTGAGGTCTTACTAATGATTTGTATAGGGGCACAATTAGATCTCTCTCTCTGGAGTCCATACATCTCTTAATATAAGAAAGGACTTTGCTTGCTTTGGAAACCGCAGCTTGGCATTGCATGCTATTATTGAGCTTATGATCTACCAAAACCCCCAGATCCTTCTCCTCATGGAGCTTTGACAACCACTGATGGGGTGTTAAATAACCCAACTGGCGAACAATACCAATAGGAAGATAATATAAATCTTACAATGAAACAGACAGACCCCCGGGAGACAGCCAATTGCTACTTCCATCTTCATTTGTCACATATAGCGCACATTTTTCCTTTTTTTTAATCAATCTATTTGGATAACAGCAATTTTCCATCAACTGTTGCTTTTTTATGCTGTGTATTTAAAGCTTTATAATAACTTTATAAAATGATAAACTTGTAGGAATAGTTTATAGAAATCTCGAATGAAACCTTTGTATTGTATTTCAAAATATTACAGAGCACTTAAACAAAAAATTTTGAAACGGCCAAAGACCTCCCCCTAGTCGCAGTCATTTTATAATTTAAACATAAACTCTTCATTCCAAAGAGCGTAATTGGGACAGTACACAAAAAAAGCACATAACGAGGACAGTTTTTGAAATATCGCAGCCTAGAAAATAATGATTTATTTTTCTTCTGCTCTAAGTTCTTATTAAGTCTATAACCCCCCTCTTTTCTGGCCACCAGCAAACTTAAATTAAAGATAGATGACTCATCCCCGAGCTTGAAAAAAAATGTCTCTCGATAAAACTTGTTAATTAAAAAATCTCCTATTTTCCCACTCCGTGTCTCTCTTTACAGTCTCCTGTATTTTTCTTGCTTTGCCTCCAATTAACATATTTTTATGTTTTTTTTTTCTATTCTTGTCTTTTCACAACACAAGCTGAAAGAGATGTATAAATACCACTTAAGTGAAGTTCTCATGTAAACAGTTCACGTTGACGCAATACTATTACCGGTTTTAGATGTTTAACTTCATTGTAAACAACACTGCTCATGAGATTAACTATTAAAGGCAAGAGAGTCACTGTCACAATGTAACAGCTTTGGTGAACAGGAGTGAACCACAACTGCGGTTAGCAAGGACTTCAATGCACTTCGCTGTGTGAGAATTTAGTATTGGACCCCAGGCGCCACTCCAATCAGAGAACGGGAGTTTGGGGTTTCTCTACATCATCTCTCTCTCATATAAGGGAATGTATTGAGCTTCTAAGGCTGGACGTATTACAACATGCGACCAAACCTTAGCCTTTAAAAGTATACAATACACGTGAAGATTCCAAATGCACTTCTGAATGCAAGTGATTATCAGTACGGGACCCCAGGTGTCACTCCAATCAGAGAACAGGAGTTTGGGGGTTCTCTACATCATATAACTTTAGCATAGAGAAGTGCATTAGGTCACTAAGGGAGCAGGTATAACATACCAGCTAACCTTAGCATAGAAAATTTGAGGCGAACATGTTCAGTAACTTATGGCATAGGCCCTTAAACAAGTAACAACTTATGTCAAGCACGTAGTAAATAGGAAAGACAGGCAAATATAGCTCAGCTAATTTGAGAGTATAGGTCCCTTTAAGATGTTCCTCAACAAACAGCCATAGTCACAACAGTCAGTCCCAAGTAGTATGTTAATAGCTACAAGCCAGAGTTAATACCAGCAATTGATTTAGGATCAATATATGCAGCAAATCTTTCTATAGCACTACAAGTGAAACAATTGCTACTTATCTATTTGCAGGGCTTGAGTGTAGTAGCAAGGGATTCCTTAGTGTAGGGTATCAGCAAGGAAGATCTCTTAGGTTGTCACTGGCAATGGCAGTCTGATGCAGTTAGGTAACAGCAGAGTGCTGGAGTTGCAGCATGGATTAGTTTGCAGCATGGGGAGCGATGGCACCGGTGTTTGTAACATGGCTGAGCTAAGGCTGACAATAATAGAATGACGCATGCATTCCAGGCTGGAACGCATGCAGCGCCGAGCGATGACGTCATTGCACGGTCGCGGCGCTGCGTTCCAGTGTGAAACGCATTATGGCGGCAGGCGCCAATTACACACAATGACATTAGTTTGGTTTAACAAGGACATCAGTGTATGCCAGTGTGGTGTACAAAGATCATTTGGTTTGGTGGAAGCATGAGCGGGGTAAAGCTTCTGGATCTCATCAACTTATACTTTTTAACCATTTGCCGACTGTCCCATGTACATATATGTCGGCAGAATGTCACCGCTGAGCAAAGGGATGTACCTATACGTCTCTTTGAATTTGCCATCATGCGGGCACATGCGTGCCCCCACCGCATGCTCGTGAGCGTGCCGTGGGTCCCACGGATTCGATGTCTGCCGGGTTCCCTGTTCTGCCTAGTGACAGGACAGTGATCTACTGCTCCCTGTCATCGGGAGCAGTTATCACTGTTGTGTCACTAGTAGCCCACCCCCCCAGTTAGAATCACTCCCTAGGACACACTTAAACCCTTCATCGCCCCCTAGTGTTTAACCCCTTCCCTGCCAGTGTCTTTTTCACCGTAATCCATGCATTTCTACAGGGCCATCTTTAATATGGTTTGGGCCCTGGGAAAAAACAATGTTGGGCCCCCCCCAATGCAACTAGGGGGGCCCTGGTCAGTGTTTTAAAAGGTTCTTCTAATTTACACATGGCATGGGGATAGGGAGCGGGAGCCAGGGGAGGAGAAAGAAGACCTTACCTTGTCCTGTCTTGGCAAGCTCAGCTCCAGCCTCCGATCAATTCTCCACCGTCCACAGTGACAGTCTGACACACTGCTAGTGCTGGTTTAGTAGTTTCACTTGACTAAGCATAACAAGCAGGAACTACCAGGCAGCTGCACTCCACTCCACGGTCTCACTCTGATCTCTCACTCCTCCTCTCCCACTCCTCTGATCAGGTACACTGGTCACTGAACACTGCACACGCATAGCAAGGGGCAGGGCCAGAGAGTCAGTGGAACTTAAGGCCCTGCCCGCTTGAGGCCTGGCTCGCTCCGGCTCCTCGATCTAAAAAAAATGCAGCACTGACACTGGCTGCGCGTGGTGCCGATTTGTGGGCTTAACAGGTGGCTCTGCTTTGGGCCCCTAACAGTGACAGGGCCCTGGGCAGCTTCCCCGTTTTGCCCTGCGGTAAAGACAGCTATGCATTTCTATAGCACTGGTTGCTATAGAAATGCAGAATTTTTTTTTTTTTTATAAATTTTTTCGGGAAATTTATTATAGCAAAAAAGTTCAAAATATTATGGGCCAGATTCACGTACATCTGCGCATTATTGGAGCGGCGTAGCGCACCGCCTTTACGTTAGACTGGCGCAATGTAGCGGCGCAATCACCCTATTCTCGTCGGTTTTACGCAGAAATTTGCGCCTGCGCAACATTATTTCTGAGGCGGAGTAATACAAATTGGGAAGGACGTGGGCGTGTTACATTGAAATGAGCCGTGACCCCATGCAAATGAAGGGCCGGCCGGCTCGCGCATGCGCGCTTGAAGCAGACCATGGTCAGCACCTCTGTGCACATGCTCACAACTCGGGAACGGCGCAATCAGTGAAATTGGAAGTGGACTAGGGCAAAATAGTGAACTACGCAGACAGCATAAATAGACAGACAGAAACGCACTTCCTTTGCAAAAGTACATCCCTTTGTATCCCTCCCTATACAGCAAGGTGCTTTTGTTCTGTTGTTAGTTGCGTTGTGATTTGTCTTTGTGATATTTGTGGACTGTGTGATCTAGTGTTTGTTAGAAGATATTTGAAAGTGATTTTTTGGACTGGTTGTGAGACTTTTTGGTTGATAGTTTTTTGTTTGTTTATTTTCTTGCTTGATTTTTCCTGCTTGTTTTTGTGAGTGATTTTTCCTGCTTGTTTTTGTGAGTGATTTTTGCTGATTGTTTGGGAGAGAGTTTTTTTATGAGTATGACTGAGAGAAAGAGGAAGTTAAATTTTACTTTGGGGGAGAAACAAATTCTTGCCCGGGCCATTTCCCAATATGGGCGTTTCCTCCACGGCCCGGAGAGCGCCAACACCACCCCGGCCAGGAGGCGTGATATCTTGCAGAACATTACTGACGAGGTGAATGCAATGGGGGGGGGGGAGACCCGGACACGGTCGGGGATTGAAAAGAAAATCAATGACCTCCGGCGTCTGGTCAGAAAGAAGCTGGCCAAAATGGTAGCCCATGCCAGGGCCACAGGAGGAGGCCCACCATGCCCTGTTAGGCTGACAGCGGAGGAGCGTGCGGTGGCCCAGACCTTTCATAGACAACAGGTGGAGGGCCTGCCCGGCTATGACTCAAGTCATGAAGGCGTGATGCCAGGTAAGGTTTTTTTTCCCTATCAGGTGTGTAGCATGTGTGGGGGAGGGGGTGAAAGGGAATATGTGGCAAGTGTGTGGATCCTCCAACCTGTGAATGTTTTGTGTCATCCACAGATGAGCAGGAGGGTGCTGGGCCATCTGGGCTGATCGCACCATCCCAGGGACAACAGCCTGAGGAGGACCCCCCGACAAGGCCAGAGTCCTCGGAGGAGGATGAAGAGGAGGAAGTTGAGGAGGAGGAGGATGTCATGTCAGCCAGTGGATTGCTGTTTTTGGAGGAGTCTTCCTCTCTGGCTGGCAGCAGCCAGCCCTCCATAAGGGCTAGCCCCTCCCACTCCTCCCCCAACAGGGCTCCTCTCCCAAGGGCCTCCCCTTCTCCCCGGCCAGAAGCCTCAGCTGGAGGCAGGAAGTCATCCCAGAAGACCAGGGGGGTGGCCGAGCTTCTGCCCGCCAATCTGAGAAGGGACCAGGCCCTTCAGACCCGCCATCTGGGACAGGTCAGCCAGACTTTGGGGAGGATGGAGGAGAGCCTGTCCTCCATAAAGGATACGCTTGGGGACCTGGACTGCCACTCCCGGGCTCTTACAAACTGCCTAAACGCACTGCAGACTACAACAGCAGACGTTGGGCAGGATTTGAGGGCCCTCACCCAGGCTATCCAGGCCAACACGGCAACACTAGGTGCTGGCCTGAACAGAATTGCCATGGCCTTGGAGGGCAGGCCGCCAGGTGGGCAGAGACCAGGGGCTGCTCCTCCTTCCCTGGATTACCCCCTCTCCCCATGAGTCTCCCCTGAGGAGCCGGGGCCGTGGCCGTGGGCGCCCCAGGCGTGGCTCACGCCAACGGCATTAATTTGTTTTTCCCCTTTTTTTTGCTGGAATTTTTTTTTTTTTTGGACATTTTTTTTTTTTTTGTGATGTGAATGTTTTTGGAATGTGGGGGTGATATTCCTGCTGGCAAAGGGGTGTCACCCTCAGTTTTGGTGGAGAAGGGTTCCCCAGGACCAGGGAGAAGTGATTCCCAGGTCCGTGTGAATGGTGTATGAATGTACAGTGACATAATTGGAGCCGTGGCGTGGCGTTGCTGCTCACAAGCCCAGCATGGTGGGCTTGTGCTAATCCAATTAGATGAGGATGTGATGTGTCTGTGCTAGGGACCACAGTGGTGTGCATGCATGCATTCTCATTGTGCCATGATTAATGTGTGTGTTTAACGTGCAAAGATGCCTAATGTGAGCTGTCTCCTGACTGCACTTCCCTCAGAAGACGGGGTAACCTCGGTTAGGGGGGGATTGTCTGGTTCAGGGGTCAGGTCATCACATAGGTCAATCTGCAGGCCCTTTCTCACTGCGAAGTTGTGCAGAATGCAACATGCACCGATGATCTGGCACACAAAGTTTGGGGAATACAACAGGGTACCCCCAGACTTATCCAGGCATCGGAAACGTGACTTCAGGAAGCCAAAGGTGCGCTCCACCACTGCACGTGTTTGGGCGTGGGCTTCATTGTATCTTTCCTCTCCTGGGGTTTGGGGGTTCCGGATAGGAGTCATGAGATGGGGTCCCAGTGCATATGCAGAGTCACCTGTAAGGAAAAACACAGGAGGATGTTAGTCATGCATGTGCCCCTTGTGATGTGTGCATCATGGGGGGGGACAGTCATGCCTGCCACCCATGTCACTCACCAACCAGCCAGCTGTCCCCATACATGTTCTGTTCGAATTCCATTCGGATGGGGCTCTGATTGTATATGTAGCTGTCATGGCTGGATCCGGGGTGTTTGGCACAGACGTGCCATATGAGGCCTTGGGCATCGACTATCACCTGTACGTTGATGGAATGCCAATGCTTCCGATTGCGGTATATGTGCTCTGTCTCATGGGGGGGCTGGAGTGCCACATGTGTGCAATCAATGGCCCCCACGGTGCGTGGAAATCTGGCAATTCTGTAGAAATCTGTCATTGCCTTCAGCCGCAGGTCCTCAGCGGTTGGTTTGATGATTTGGTTGGCCATGCATCTGAGGATTGCAGGGACAACCTGGTGCACACATCTCCTCACGGAGGATTGTGACATCCCAGCCACCACTCCACTTGTTCTTTGAAAAGAGCCACTGGCAAGAAAATGGAGTGTTGCCATGACCTTGACCAGTGGCTGCACCGCATGTGAGCGGTGTGTTGGGCTGGTGATGTCCTCCTGCAGGGTTATGGTTAATTCCAGGATGGCATGAGGGGAGAATCTGAAGATGCGATACACCTCAGAATCACTCATGCCAAAGAGGTCTATGCGTGTGCGGTATATCCTCTCCCATGCCCTCCTCCATGCCCTCCTCCTTCTTTGCTCCTCTAAAGTCAGTAGTATAGCTATGAGCGAGGATGTCCCTGGCATGTTGGCATACAGATTGTTGGGCAACACATGTGACTGCTCTGCTCCTCACTAACGGTGTTGCTTTCTCTGACATGTAGACAAATTGTCTAATTTTAGACAGGCCGTGCAGCTGTTGCGCACAGCGCGTAGCCTGCGCTGCACCAACGTTCTTTTGTGGATCCCCGTAACTCCCTCATTAGCATATTTGAATAGCAAATCAATGGTGTGTCTAGCGCAGTTTTGCGCGGACGGATTCGCCTGTCTAACGAAATTACGCTGGACAAAAAAAAGTAGATTTCTTGCGTATCTCGTTTTGGGTATGCGGAGTATCGAAACGCATGCGCAAATTTAGACTTATGCCGCACATCTCCTGTTACGCCGGCGTTATTGCTCTGTGAATCTGGGCCAATATTTATTTTTTTCAAAATTGTCGCTCTTTTTTTGTTTATAGTGCAAAATAATAAAAACCGCAGAGGTGATCAAATGCCACCAAAAGAAAGCTGTGGGAACAAAAAGGACGTCGCACGACCACACAATTGTTAGTTAAAACGACGCAGTGCCGTATCGCAAAAAATGGCCCGGTCATTGGGCAGCCAATTCTTCCGGGGGCTGAAGTGGTTAATATTCCTCCTGCTATTTTTTTTTATTTATTGTTTTTTATTGGAAAAAGTTTTCACAGTACAAAATAGTACAGAGAACACAAATATAAGAACTGAACTTTAAGATTACATAAGTTGACAAAGTTAACCATAGATAGCGCAGATGTGCTAGGTGCAATCAACCCGCAAGAATAACCGGGTATGTTAACTAGGAACAGAGGTATTGTGAAATGGAAGTTACACATAATAAAAGTTTGGTAAAGCAAAGGATAAATAAAAGTAAAGTAAAAGTAAAGTAATTGAGGAAACCACAATTACAAACCTCCTTTCAGGGGACAGGTTTTTCTCGTTCCACGTATGGTAGACTGATTGTACCCAACTCGTTCAATCAATTGACTTGGGAACAACCAGTCTGTTGGATTTTTCTAAATACGTTTAGGCATTCCCCTGTCAAGACTGAATGTTTTAACAAGTGAATAAAGCGATTTTCTTTGCTTCTACCCGTGGTGGAAGGAAAAAAGTTTGAGTAATCTATGGCCTGCCTTAGGCTTGAACATTTTGGTGCGACAAATATTTTATTTATTTTATTTATTTCTTATTTATTACAGGTGCTTATATAGCGCCATCAATTTACACAGTACTTTTACATATACAGTATATATATATGGTACATTCACATCAGTCCCTGCCATCAAGGAGCTTACAATCTAAGGTTCCTAATTCATATTTATGGAAACACATACTGGGGCTGATTTAGACAGAATCCAACTAATTAACCAGAAGTGGCGTCGCTAGGGGGGGCAGTGGGTGCGGGCCTGCCAGAGGGGTGACACCCGTGGCTAGCGGCCCCGCTAACACCGTCCAATGCCCTGATGATCTGCGCCTCGTGACTGAAGCCACCCCCTCCTCTGTTTACATCTACCCAGGAGGGGGGAGCCTGATGGACACATACTGCTGTGTGTATACATCTGTCTGCGCTTTTCTGAGGTCTGTACACTCTATTAAGAGTATATGGACATGTGCAGGGGGGTGCTATGGGTGGGAAGAGGTGTATCTATACTGATGGGGGGTCTGCACTGAGGGGGTGTCTATACTGATGGGTCTGTACTAAGGAGGGTGTCTATACTGATTTGGTTCTGCATTAAGGGGGGTTGTCTATACTGATGGGGGGTCTGCACTGAGGGGGGTCTGCACTAAGAGGGAGGATTATATACTTATGGGGGGTCTGCACTAGGGGGGTGTCTATACTGATGGGGGTCTGCACCAAGGAGGTGTCTATACTGATGGAAGGTCTGCACTGAGGGGAGGGGTCTGCACTAAGGGGGCTGCACTGAGGGGAGGTCTATACTGAGGGAGGGGGGTCTGTACTGAGGGAGGGGGGTCTGTACTGAGGGAGGAGGGTCTGAACTCAGTGGGGGGTCTATACCGAGGAAGGGGGTTCTGTTCTTAGTGAGGGTGATCTATGAGGGTGGGGATCTATACTGAGGGAGGGGGATCTGTACTGAGGGGAGTCTGTACTGAGAGGGGTCTATACCAAGGAAGGGGGGTCTGTTTTTAGTGAGGGGGATTTATACTGAGGGAGGGGGTCTGTACTGAGGGGGGAGGATTTCAGGGGGTGGATTTAGACAAGAAAAATAAGTGACTCTAGATTTAATAGAAAGCTTTGATATTTTTGCAAAAAAAATGAATACTATATTTTTGCATAGGGGAGCTGGAACTTAGAAAAAAAAAAGTGTACAAAAGTGAACTTACCCTTTAAATGACTCCTTCAGCTTACTGAATTTAAGAAATTTGGGAGGCACGAGGCTAAGCAAGACATTTATTATATGCCACCCCTAAAGTATGATTCTGACCTTTCCCCTCATGCATTCAAAGGGCATACCGTTTGCAATTTTAATTTTATCAAGTTTAACAAGTTTTTTTAAATAATATGAGAATGAAAAAGTAATTACAGTTAAAGGGCTGGACGTATATTAAACCACCATAATACGAAACCTGTAAGTTAGTAGGACAAAAATGAAAATGTGATGAGATTTCCATCTCCTACTTCATTTGTTTGCTTGTTTGAAGTCAAGTGAAAATCTAATCAGCTAACAATAAAACTTCCTCCAAAGCATGTCTGGATCCCCACCAATTTCACACTGCTGGCAAACAGATCAAAAGACAGTTCATGGCAATGAACATTTTTATGAAGAGGAAGCATGTGTCTGGTTGTTGATGCCTACACAAAGGGCCACAGTTTTAAGAGGTTGGGGAATGTCATATATTTCTTGTATGCAGACAAAATTAGTGATTTTATAAAAAAAAAAGTATGTTTCTTTGACATGAACACTTTAATTTACAATTTTAGACCTACAAGCAGCTTATAAAAAACAAATATATGTTAGTCTAATATGCAGTGCCTTAAAAAAGTATTCATACCCCTTTCAATTTTCCACACTTTGTCATGTTACAACCAACAACGTAAATGTATTTTATTGGGATTTTATGTGATACAAAGTGGTACATTATTGTAAAGTGGAAGGAAAATAATAAATGATTTACATTTTTTTTTTTACAAAATAAATATCTGAAAAGTGTGGGGTGCATTTATATTTAGCCCCCTTTACTCTGATACCCCTAACTAAAATCTAGTGGAAACCAATTGCCTCCAGAAGTCACCAAATTAGTAAATAGTGTCCATCTGTGTGTAATTTAATCTCAGTATAATTTCAGCTGTTTTGTGAAACCCTCAGAGGTTGGTTAGAGAACCTTAGTGAACAAACGGCATCATGAATTCCAAAGAACACACTAAACAGGTCAGGAAATAAGTTGTGGAGAAGTTTAAAGCAGGGTTAGGTTATAAAATAATATCCCAAGCTTCGAATATCTCATGGAGCACTGTTCAATCCATTATCAGAAAAATGGAAAGGCACAATGTATGGCACAACTGCAAACCTACCAAGACATGGCGGTCCACCTAAAGTGACAGGCCAGGCAAGGAGAGCATTAATCAGAGAAGCAGCCAAGAGGCCCATGGTAACTCTGGAGGAGCTGCAGATATCCACAACTCAGGTGGGAGACACTGTCCACAGGACAACTATTAGTTGTGCACTCCACAAATCTGCCCTTTATGGAAGAGTGACAAGAAGAAAGTCATTGTTGAAAGAAAGTCGTAAGAAGTCCCGTTTGCAGTTTGTGAGAAGCTTGTGGGAATGCTTTTCTTTGGCAGGGACAGGGAAGCTGATCAGAATTGGATGGAGCCATATACAGGGCAATCTTAGAAGAAAATCTTTTTCTCAAACTTCATAAAACTTTGTATCACTGGCCTGGGGTTCCTGCTTGTATTAAATGTGACGGTCCTATCTTCCCACTGAGGTCTTACTAAATATAATGACCTTTGCCAGATGTCCTTTATTATTGCCATGTGTGCCGGCTTCACCCCCCCCCCCCCCCAATATCTTTCTCTACATCTCTCTCTTTTACCTTCCTTCTTTTTTCTCTCTCTCTGCCCTGAACTTCTTTCCTAGCTCCTACCTACTTCTTTCTTTCTTTTTTTTTTTATCCTCTTTATTCTTTTCACCCTTTTTTATAGACTTGAGTTGCCTGTGTTCCTTATACTGTAATGTTGGTTGTATTTTTCAGTATACTGATCTAATGCGCTACTTCTCTTGTATTTTACTTTATTTTTGTATCTGATTATTCCTTTCTTTTTCTTTCAATAAAAATATATTAAACAAAAAAAAAAATCTTTTAGAGTCTGCAAAAGACTGGGGTGGAGTTCCATCAAAACAACGGCCCATAGGTGTGCGCAGCCTATTGGATTAGGGTGTGCACCCCACAGCTCCAACACACACTGCCGATCAATTAATGTATTCACTCAGAAAGGGAAGGGGCCAGTAAGAGTCGGTTCACACTGGGGCGACTTAGGATCCGACTTTAGGTCGCCTCAAGTCGTCCCAAGTCGCGCTGTAGAGAAAAACAAGTGAATGGGAGCGGTGTTAATACACACTACTCAAGTCGCTCCGACTTCAGAAAAGGTTCCTGTACGACTTCAATCCGTCTTCTAGGCGACTTGTACCCATTGATTTCAATGGAAGTCGCCTCAGAAGTCTGATCACTGTCTTAACTGAATCGACTTTCCAGATAAGATAACATACATTTCTCAGGCAAACCCCTCCCTAACCCTCCCTCCCCCTCCCTCTCCCAGTACTGATTGTTGTTTTATTGGCCACTGAAATGTCTCCTGTCCTGGAGAGACTTCAAGTCGTGTTGTAAATCGCCCCAGATCGCCATGTGGTTCATGCTCAAGCCGTGTCGGAGTCGCCTCTGAAAGTCGCGCTGGAAGTCGTGTCGCCCCAGTGTGAACCGACTCTTAATCAGGCAGCAGCTTAGCTGATCACAGTTAAAATGGTTGCAGCCAGACTCGGTGGAGGGAGATTTCTGTATCATATTTGGCAAGTACAGAATCACAGTATATATAAAATAATATAAAAAAAAATAATAATATGCAAAGTGGTTGGAGGGAAGCTTTAGAATAGCAAAGATGTTTTTATTCCAAATTATGTGACTACAGTTCCTCTTTAAAAGCAAGCAATAGGCAACGACCGACAAGGGTATTTAGTATGGTAAAGCAGAACTCCAAGCAGTCAAAGTGTTTTTTATACCTTATCACCACCTATCATAACTCACCGAGGCACAGACTCTACTAGAACACTGAAGGTATGGGGTTGTATTTGGCACCAAGCCGTCAGTAGCAGATCCTTTAAAGCGGATGTCCCGCGGGCAATCGTTTTTTTTTGGGGGGGGGGGGGCATTCAATTGTATTTTGCAATCAAAAATAATACTCACTTATTTGGTGTCTGTAAATATCCCCTGTCCATTTTGGTGCACAAGAAGAACTTAAAAAATACAATAGAGGCAGTTTCCATTTTGCTTGTGGGCATTGTGAAGCCACAAGCACTGATTTCCTGGAAGAGGTGAATGCTCATCTCCCAGCATTCACCGCTCTTTCCCGGGCATGCGTACTGTTTACTGCGAGCAGCGCTGTAAACTTCCTGGTTGCCATCACAACGGGGGGGGGGAGCGTCATTAAAAGTTCACACCCCTTTGTGATGGCATTCACCATAGAAAAAACTCAGCCTCGTCACGTTATGTAAAATCTCGAGAGATTTCGCAGGATGACGTTCCGATTATATTGTTATTGCTGAATCATATACAACAGAGAGCAGTTTATATTCTGTCGAAGAGTGCATGTACTAGACATGTGCAAGTCGTTTAGTTCCAAGTTTGTTTTTTTAACAAATTTCGACAAATTCATTAATTCGGAAATATACAAATTAACGAAAGCTCATTTAACAAATTATTCAGAATATTTGTAAATTAGAATTATCTGAAAAATTATAAATTCATAAATTCAAAAGAATGAAAATCCAAAAATAAAATAAATAATCTAAATTAATAAATAACTTTTTTTATATTCTTTATTATTTTCTCAAATCCAAAAACATCCAGTTAAAACATACCATTAACATAGTACATCAGAGTAATAGTTTAAGCTTTAAATCTCCACCACCTCTCTTTATCCCCCCTGATACCTCTCCTCCCCACCCACCCCCTAGCTACTTATACAGTTGTCCTATATCCTATATACTCTCCTTTTTCTTATCTGTAAGTCCTATATCTCATCAACTTTTCCCTTCTTTTATCTCTCCTCCCCTCCCTCCTCTAAGGCCGCGTACACATGAGGAGACATGTCCCAATGAAAACGGTCCGTGGATCTTTTGGTCTGATCGTGTGAATCCATTTGACGCATGCGGGGGATTTCGGTCCGCTGGTTAGGCGTACTAACCAGCGGACATGTCCGACGGACAGGTTTCCAGCGGACAAGTTTTAAAGCATGTTTTAAAACGTTTGTCCGCTGAAAACCTGTCTGCTAGGCCGTACACACGATCGGATATGTCTGCTGAAACTGGTCTGCCGACCAGTTTCAGCGGACATGTTTGATCGTATGTACGCAGCCTAAGGCTTCATGTACACGGGACGCTGTTTAACCTCTCCTGAACAATTTAACTTGACAGCTAGAATCCAGTGTCTAAAAACGTCCATTTAGCAATGTTTACATGCCGCATTTAGCCGAGTTTGCGTCTAGAAGCATTTAAAAAAAAATTGTTAAAATGAAAAACATCTGTAAATGAAACACTGCTAAAAGCGAGTTGCCGCATTTATATTTATTTATTTATTAAAATTCTTAAAAGTACAAAACAGTACAAAACGCAGTCAGTTACCCGTAGGCCTCGATGCGCCGAGAACAACAATACAGCAACAGCCAAAAATAAAACACACAGGCAGCGGAACAGATCACATTTTAAAATGGTTAGCAGGTCAAAAAACTTTGGGCCAGATTCAGGTACATCTGCGCATTATTGGACCGGCGTAGCGCACCGCCTTTACGTTAGACTTGCGCAATGTAGCCACGTAATCACCCTATTCTCGTAGCTTTTGCGCAGAAAATTGCGAATGCGTAACGTTATTTCAGAGGCGTAAGGCGGAGTATTACAAATTGGGAAGGACGTGGGCGTGTTACATTGAAATGAGCCGTGACCCCATGCAAATGAAGGGCTGGCCGGCTCGCGCATGCGCGCTTGAAGCAGACCATGGTCAGCATCTCTGTGCGCATGCTCACAACTCGGGAACGGCGCAATCAGTGAAATTGGAAGTGGACTAGGGCAACTTAGTGAACTACGCAGACAGCCTAAATAGACAGACACAAATGCACTTCCTTTGCAAAAGTACATCCCTTTGTATCCCTCCCTATACAGCAAGGTGCTTTTGTTTATTAGCGTTTGTTTGTTTGTTTGTGACGTGTCTTTGAGATATTCGGGGACTGTTTTGCAGAGTGATTTTTGTCTTTTATGTGTTTTCTTTGTTGTTATTTTGTTTAAATTATATTTTTGCTGGGCATTTTTTATTTTTGCTCGTCATTTATTTTATTTTTTTGGTTCTGTTTGTGTATGATTTTGGAATGTGGGGGTGATATTCCTGCGGGAAAAGGGGTGTCACCCTCATTTGTGGTGGAGAAGTGAAACCCAGGTCTGTGTGAATGGTGTATGAATGTACAGTGACATAATTGGAGCCGTGGCATGGCGTTGCTGCTCACAAGTCCTGCATGGTGGGCTTGTGCCAATCCAATGTGATGAGGATGTGATGTGTCTGTGCCAAGGACCACAGTGGTGTGCATGCATGCATGCATTCTCATTGTGCCATGATTAATGTGTGTGTTTAACGTGCAAAGATGCATATGTGAGCTGGCATGAGATGGGGTCATGAGATGGGGTCCCAGTGCATATGCAGAGTCACCTTGAAGGGAAAAGACAGGAGGATGTTAGTAGTGCATGTGCCCCTTGTGATGTGTGCATCATGGGGGGGACAGTCATGCCTGCCACCCATGTCACTCACCAACCACCCAGCTGTCCCCATACATGTTCTGTTCAAAATCTGTGGGGATGGGGCTCTGATTGTATATGTAGCTGTCATGGGTGTCATGGGTAGTGCCATGTGTTGGGCTGCTGATGTCCTCCTGCAAGGTTGTGGTTAATTCCATGATGGCATGAGGGGTGAATCTGAAGATGCGAGACACCTCAGAATCACTCATGCCATAGATGTCTATGCGTGTGTGATATATCCTCTCCCGTGAAGAGTGAAGAGTGAAAAGTGAGGGGCTTGTATCAGATAAGAATATTGTATTAGATTAGATTAAATTGTAAAGTTTATATACTAAAAAAAAACAAAAAAAAAAACATCTCCCGTGCCCTCCTTAGTGCCCTCCTCAGTGCCCTCCTCAGTGCCCTCCTCCTTCTTTGCTCATCTAAAGTCAGTAGTATAGCTATGAGCATGGATGCCACTGGCATGTTGGCATACAGTTTGTTGGGCAACACGTGTGACTGCTGAGCTCCTCACTAACAGTGTTGCTTTATCTGACATGTAGACGATTTTTCTCTTTTTAGACCAGCTTTTATATGGTCTAATTTTAGACAGGACATTTTGCTGTTGCGCACACTGCGTAGCCTGTGCTGCCCCAACGTTCTTTTGTGGATCCCCGTAAGTCCCTCATTAGCATATTTGACTAGCAAATCAATGGTCTGTCTAGCGCAGTTTTGCGCGGACGGATGCGCCTGTCTAACGAAATTACGCTAGACAAAAAAAAGTAGATTTCTTGCGTATCTCGTTTTGGGGATGCCGTGCATCGAAACGCACGCGCACATTTAGACTTACGCACGCGCATCTCCTGTTGCGCAGGCGTAATCGCTCTGTGAATCTGGGCCAATAAATCTATGTGATTCCATAGGCTTGACTAAAAAGCTCAGTTTTTAGAAGCTTCCTGAACTTAAAAAGATCATTCTCAAGCCTTAATTTTAGAGGCAGGGAGTTCCAAAACAGTGCTCCCTGAACCGCACTCGTCCTCCCTCCGCATTTTTTCTTTCGAAATTTAGGGATCACTAAAGTTTCCGATTTAGCCGATCTTAAAGTACGGTTAGGCACATATTTGGTGAATTTATCCTGCAGGTACACTGGCCCCTTGCCATGGGTAGCCCTGTGCACCAGAACCCGTTCCTTCACGGGAAGCCAATGCAGGGCTCTCAGCGATGGCGTGATGTGGTCACGACGACCAACACCCGTGAGTAGCCTTGCAGCGGCGTTCTGGATAAGCTGTAATTTGTGCATGATGTTATTAGGTAAACCCAGGTACAAAGCATTACAATAATCTAATCGACTTCCAATAATGGCATTAACCATAGAGATCCTATACGATTCTTCAATGAAGCGAAAAGTCAACCTCAGGAGTTTCAGGTGGAAGTGACAAGAACTCACCACCTGGTTTACCTGTGGTCGTAGCGTTAATCTATCGTCCAAGATGATACCCAAATCCCTGACCTGGGTGACTGGTACTGAGACTGATGAAAACGAATCTGGCCAAGTATGGAAAGTAGGGAAACTGCCTGCCCATGACTGATTGTATAAGACCATGCACTCAGTTTTGGAGCCATTAAGCATAAGATAATTGGCCCCCATCCAGACTTGAATTTCCTCCAGGCAGGTGGCCAGAGTTGTCTGTGCCCCCCCATCCTTAGGCAGAGGAATGTAGAGCTGGGTGTCGTCAGCAGTGTTGAGCGGAATACGCCATAATCGATTTCGCAATATTTTACGAATATATAGAAGAATATTCGTGAAATATTCGTTAATATTGAAAATTTGTGATATTTTATCAAAAAAAAAAAATTTTGGGAAATTTCACTAATGCGAATGCGAAATTGATTGCAAAATTCTTGTCCGCGCATGCGCATGTGTGCGATCAACATGCGAAAACGAAGATCATTTCCTGGATTACTAAACTAATATGCACTAAACACTAACTCTACTTACACAAACTTATATGACTAAACTAAAGCTATTTTTTTTATTATTCACAAAACACAGAAGGGCAGAGAAAGTATTCGCGAATATTCGTAATACGAATATTCGCATTGCGAATATTCGGCAACATAAAAGGATCGCCTCAGCTATTCGGCCCAGGGTCTCTAATCATACCAGCAATGCTTTTAGACGTCGATGGAGATCACTAGGATGTGATCTTTTTTAAAAATAAATTTGAAAAAATACGAATATTCGCAATAGAGAATATTCACCGCGATATTCGATTTATTCGCGAATACTCGAATATGCAATATTCGTAACGAATATTCGCAATGCGAATATTCGTGAGCAACACTAGTCGTCAGCATAGACATGAAAAAAGGTTGTGGCGGCGGATGATATACAGCAGAGGCCTCATGTAAATGTTAAACAGGAGCGGCGATAAGGCCGATCCTTGAGGGACTCCACAGGAGAGGGGACTATCAGAAGAGGAGTGCAGTCCCAGCCTTACTCTCTGAACCCTGTCCAGCAGGAATGAGGTCATCCATGCCAAAGCTGTACCATCAATGCCTGCCACAGTCCCTAAACGATCAAGTAGTCTAGAATGATTGATGGTATCAAATGCTGCCGACAGATCCAGCATTACCAAGGCCGAAGCCTCATTTCTGTCCAGGGCCCAGAGGAGATTGTCCTGGACTTTGGTCAAGGCAGTTTCAGGACCTCTTCCTGGTCGGAATCCAGATTGGAAATCATCCAAAATGGAATTGGACTCGAGATGGGGCTGAATTTGCCACACTGCGGCTCGTTCCATGATTTTTGCCAAAAATGGTAGAGTTGAAATAGGACGATTATTGCTTAACACGGAGCGTGCCAGGTTAGCTTTCTTCAGCAGGGGGATAATCACAGCCTGCTTCAGAATACCCGGCACTGTTTCAGTGGAGAAATGAGTATTTACAATGTCGGCAATAAAGGGGGCCAATGTCTCTGCAGCGTCTTTCACAAGTTGCGCAATGCAAGGATCAAATGATGAGGACGAGGCTCTAAGCGCGTTGAGGATGTTCAAAATATCTAAGGTAGAGACGTCCACAAAACTAGAAAATCTTGTACCTTCATAAATGGGACAAGATTCCTCGATGTCTACTACTTTGATATTATTCCTTATAATTTCTATTTTTTCATTAAAATATTTTGATAAGATATTACAGAACTCTGGTGAAGCTTCTTCTTCCGGCTGTCTACATGCTGGATTAGCTAAATTTTTCGCAACTCTATAGAGTTCAGCTGCTGCATTTTTAGCATTAGCAATTTTTTCAGAAAAAAACTGCTTTTTGGCGATTTTTATCCCAAGTTTATAACTCCTCAGAGCTGCGGTATATACCTCCTTGGAGGCGGGAGCTGGATTTTTTCTCCACACCTTCTCTGCTGCTCTGCATTTCCATTTTAAACTTCTGGTCACCTGTGTGAACCACAGGGGATTATTGTTTGCTTGCCTAATGCAATGATTTCTCTATAAGGGGGGTAAATAATCAAGCGCTTTTGTAATAGCCGTATTAAAAAAATTAATTTTCTCAGCTGCGACCTTAGTAGACTCAAAAGATGCCTTGTCAATATTCCACAAAAAGTGGTTACTAAAAGCCTTAATAGATATATTAGTAAGATTTCTCGAACATTTTGGGATACTGTTCCTATTAGGAACATGTGGTGATTTTTTGAGAAATTTATGGCTGTGATCAAATAATATTAATTTGTGATCACTCCATATAATCTCTTTTGGGGGATGTACTTTCTCTATACATCCTGACTGGAGAAGCCAGTCCAGGGTGTGGCCCACCTTATGGGTAGCTCCTATGACATCTTGGCTATAGCCAATGGAGTTTGCAAATGCAATCAACTGCTGGGCTTCCGAATTATTTGCATCGTCAGCCCAGCAATTGAAATCTCCCAAGACTATAGATTGGGCATATCGCAGGGATTGGGTTGTTAGGAGTTCGCACATCTCCTCACCAAACCTAGCTTTGGCGTTAGGAGGATGATAAATCACTGCCATTTCTATGGTTACTTCAGGGCTCAAGTTGCACTGTAGAAAAAGTGTCTCCATAGACGCATAAGAATCCTGCGTGCAAGTTTTTATAATTTTCAACATAGCCTTATATATGCAGGCAGTTCCTCCACCTCTCCCCGAGCTACGGTCACAAGATAGTAGCTTATACCCAGGCGGGACCAATTCGTCCAGTCTGGGAGGGGAAGCAGGAGAGAACCAGGTTTCCGTGATTAGCAGGTAATCTAAATCATACTCTAATAAGGTGTCATAAATGGCTGTCGCGTTTTTTACCGCAGACCGTGTATTAAGAAGTCCTCCTTTTATTGTAGAATTAATTTGTTTATGGGCTATGGTTTTTTCATCTATCAAAGTATCTGCATTAGCAACTTTTGGTGCTGACAAGATTTTCTCAGCTATAAGATTAAAATTAAAATCAAGCAAAATATATTTATTCAATTTCATCAAGGTTCTGACGGGAACATGTCCTTCCATATTAAACGTTTTTAATTGGACCGAAGAGTACACAGTTCTGCTCTGACTTTGAGGAATATCATGGATGGCTGATACCATAACGTCCCGCCTACCACCAGTTTCCATTATAATGAATTTAAAAAGCTACAAAACTCCTACCAGGAAGACTACGCTGTCATAATTAGCCGTACTATGTCTATTAAACAACTGCTACCAAGAATCACAATCGAATTAAGACTCACCTCAACTACTACATAGTAAAATTTTGTGCCCAAAAAGGGGGGGGGGTTTGGGGAGAAACACACCCGGCCCACCCGTCCCGGCACGGACGGGCACAGACGGGCTTCCCTCTGGCGTCCCACCGCCTTTGAAGGCCTGCTTTGCCGCTTCAACTGCCTCTAAACACAGCTTCTGAAAGCATTTTTTGGGGTTTAAGAAACGACCATGTGTACATGTACTGATAAGATAACATAGAGGAAAGCTCAGAAGCAGTTGAAAAAAAATATATAATACATAAAATATATAAAAGTATACGTTTACGCAACGAGTGCGAGAGTGTAAGGCATTTTGAGTTGGTGAGTTTTGCATCTGACGGAAGAGGAATCACTGACACCGGGTGTGGTGAAAGATTTGAAGTTAATTTGTACACTGAGTGATAGGTGAAACTCCTGCGCTGAAATGGGTGAAAGGGGATTGGGCCGTGGGAAAGGGGCACGAGAGGTATACTGCAGCAAACAAAAAATAAGTCTATCCAAATGGACAATAAAGGTATACAACAAGTGATATTGTTTGCGCTGTGGTGGTGATGTCTAAAGGGTGATGGGAAAGGGGAAGTAAAGTGGTGAACTAGGTGAGCTTACCTCAAGGCTATCTGATATAGCCAGACAGATAGGGCATCAAACTCTTGGTAAATGGAAGCCTCAAATCCGATGGTGCATGGAAGGGGAAAATGCAAAAAGAAACAACCATAGAGTAGTCCTGTCACCACTGGAGGGATTCCTGCTAACAATTACAAGATGTGCACTTACACAGAGTGGTGAAAGGGGGTGCCTATCTCCACGAGCAGCGAGCTCGTCAAGTGCTGCTCTGCTGCCGCTGTTTGGCTAGATGTTGATCCGCCGATACTCAAAACGATGGTGTTTAAAACAAAAATAGAAGGGCACATCGCATAATACCGCAAAATAAAGATTTAATAAACAAAGCACAAAATAAAAACTCACATAGAGTCAGCTGAGGTGGTCATACATCCACGAGCGGCGAGCTCGTCTACCGTCCGTCAGGTGTACAGGGTCCAGTGCTCCAATCCCGACGCGTATTCGTCACACCACGTGACTTCATCAGGGGATCCCTTCTATTTTTGTTTTAAACACCATCGTTTGAGTATCGGCGGATCAACATCTAGCCAAACAGCGGCAGCAGAGCAGCACTTGACGAGCTCGCTGCTCGTGGAGATAGGCACCCCCTTTCACCACTCTGTGTAAGTGCACATCTTGTAATTGTTAGCAGGAATCCCTCCAGTGGTGACAGGACTACTCTATGGTTGTTTCTTTTTGCATTTTCCCCTTCCATGCACCATCGGATTTGAGGCTTCCATTTACCAAGAGTTTGATGCCCTATCTGTCTGGCTATATCAGATAGCCTTGAGGTAAGCTGATAGGATCACTAGAGGTGTGGGCTGCACGTTTTGGAATCCTTCATTGCACCTTCACTCATTTGGCTGCTGGAACATCTCCTTTTGACTTCACACCAGATTCCACTTGCTGCACCGAGTTGCATGATTCAGTTGGACTTTTTTTTTTTGTCTGCAGGACTGAGTTTTACCATGCACTCTGTTATGTTCAACACACATCTTTATAGATGACACGGTCACTGTTATTTACTGTTACTTTGTTCACATTGTGTTTTATTGTATCTATACATTCCTATATTTTTGCCACTTAATTGTACTCACCTAGTTCACCACTTTACTTCCCCTTTCCCATCACCCTTTAGACATCACCACCACAGCGCAAACAATATCACTTGTTGTATTAATTTGTACACTATCAACCTGATTTGATTTATGGACATTTTCAATAATATTTAAAATAATTTTAAAATATTTTTGTATTTGTGCACATACTCACATATTTTACAGTGGTGATGTTTTAAGGACATTATCAGTTTGATTGTCTGTGAAAACGGGCATTCCTTATAGTTTATTTACAGCGCTGCTTATATTTTTCTACACTATTAATAGGGTTTAACCACTTGTCCACCGCCCACCGCCAAATGACGGCGGGCGAAGGACTCCAATCCCCTGACTGCACGTCATATGACGTCCAGTCATTTAAATAGGGAATGCGCGCGTGTCACAGGGACACCGCTCGTTACCGACAGGGGTGAACAGCGGCTGGGGTGCGCTGTTAACCATGTGATCGGCCGTGATGAAGTCACGGCTGATCACGCATGGCAACACCCCCATAGTGCACGGCGCGTGTTTGCGATCGCGCCGCGTGTGCCCATCGGTGGCAGCGTGTTCCCGGGAACACTGCTCGTCACCGACAATGGTACACAGCCATTGGTCAGGGCTGTGTACCACGTGATCAACTCTGATCACTAAGTGTAAACAAAGAGCTGTAACTAACTGTTACCAGCTCTTCTCCCCTCACACATCGTTTCCAGTGTGAGGGGAGAAGAGCTAGAAGCAGTGAGTTACAGTTCTGTGTTACAGTAGTGTCTGTACAAACACCACATCTGTCCCTTTGCCCCCCCCCCAATTGTCACCAGTCACCCAACAGTCACCCATAAAGTGCACCTGTCACATAAAGAGACTGCCATCAGCGGTGCAACCGTCACCCACCAGTGACCGTACCCTGTCACCGTCACCCATCTGTGACCTGCCCTGTCACCCGTCACCCACCAGTGACCTGCCCTGTCACCCGTTTATGAAGAAAAAATACTCATTTGCAAAATTTTATGACAGAAACAATATAGCGCAAAAAATAAAAAACCCATGAGTGATTAAATACCACCAAAAGAAAGCTCTATTTGTGTGAAAAAAAGGACGCAATTTTTATTTGGGTACAGTGTTGCATGACTGAGTAATTGTCATTCAAAGTGTGAGAGAAATTGGTCTGGGTAAGAAGGGGGTTTAAGTGCATTGTATTGAAGTGGTTAAAGGAGTTGTAAAGGAAAAAAAATTTGGGCTGAAATGACTGTTTACAGGGTATAGAGACATAATAGTTAACTGATTCCTTTTAAAAATGATTAAAAATAGATAAAAATCAATCATATAATGTACCTGCAGCTTCAGTTTCGTTTTTGCATGCTTTTTCATGCTTCTGTGATGTACAGAGACACAGAGCCAATAGAGGGCAGTGATGGTTTGTAAAACGAAAGTGGCTGGTTCTGAGGGGTTTTAGACACACAGTAATCACACCTCCTTGATTAGTGACCACAGAGTGAAAGCTCCCATGACTTTTTTCATCAGGAAACAACCAGGAAGTGTCCAGAACAGAGAAGGATTACAGCAACATCATAGCAAAAACTAACAATGAGGACATGAAAACAGGACTGCAGTAAAGTAAAGGAAGCTATTTAGCTAAAAATGCCTTTAGTGACCCTTTAAGAATATTATTTAAATGATGATTAGCTGAACTATTCACTGAGCCAAAGCTGCATTTTTATCATACGTCTAAAAATAAAAAAGGTGATATGGGCAGGTCTGTACAGCTATCATAAAAAGTGTATTATATGACCCTTATCACTGTGTATACGATATGAGATAAATGATATTGATAAACATGAAATATATTATGGTGCAATATTTTAATATTATATGAACACATTTGACTATTTTTGCCCATGTGTGTATTAAACTTGGCAAAATTAGCATAGTGCCTTCAAGTTAAAGGATAGAAAAGCTTGGGGGTATCTGAAGAGGGAACACATGCTTTTGTTGCCAAGTTTGTGGTATAATTTACTGTAGTTGTGCTTGGAAATGTCTGTGGGAGGGTTGGAGCCATGGTTACAGAGGTGCCTGGCAAAGAAGAGCAGGAGTCAGTTATTTTTATCTGTCTTTACATGCATCTGTTTATTATTTGTTTGTTAATTACCATAAGCACTCCTATGCTATTGTAGGGACCCTGTCCTAAGCTGGTGTGTGCCTAGTCTAAATTGAGTGTTTGCAACTAGGTGTGACCAGCCTGAGCTTTATGCTAATATGTTCACTATGGGTGATAGGTTTCTTCTAAGCCCAAGGACACCTCTTTTTGGGAAAAAGGATACATATTAGTGGTTATCTTCCAGAAGGGTCTTTGCCTGAGGAGAATGTGAGTCCAGAGATCCTGGCTCTGTCTGCTAAGGATATGTGCTTAGCAGGGTCCAGTTCTGAAATTTTAAGCCTACTGCTTAGGGAGGATGGAGTACCAGAGTGGTCCAGTTTTTGCCTCCCAAACCCAACGCCTGGAAGAGTAAGCCAGAGCCAAGAACAAAAGTGTTTGTTTCCTAGCTACCCATCTGAATCTAAACTGGTCTGTGGCAGAGGGTGAGGATTTTCAAAGGCATTCACTTTTCTGGGCCTACAGAGTTCACATTAGCCTTTAGCAGAGACATAAGAGTTCGCCCTATGACAGAGGTTAAATGATATTAGCCACTTGCCGACCGGCAGTGTCGCCAACCACCAGTATTTTTACTGGCAGCAAGTAAAAAACAGGCATTTTTCGCCTGGCAGTAAAGGGCAGTAAAAGTAAAAGGTTACCAGCAAAAAATATGGCTGTGATGCTCGACTTGGTCCGGAGCCAGCTGGGACCATCCGAGTGCTTGCTACGGTGTGATCAGGCAACTCCTGGGGAGGTAGTGCCTGATTATGTTGTGTGATGTCATGGTGCAATGGAGCCAATCATAGCGGCCAGAGCCTTGTGTGCGGGTCTGCGATATGAGAGCAAGGCAGGCTGGGACCAGGACAGTCAGTGCTGTTTAGACTGTAGTGGACTGGAGGGACCACATGGCTTAGAGAGAGACTGTCACTGTGACTAAGGAGGGGACATGTTGTGTCAGTGAAGTCTCGTCATCATCTGTGCTGTTGCACACTGCTGTCAGTGTCACTGTGAGAGTCAATTTTATGTGTGTTTGCTGCCCATTCTAATTTATTGGCCTCTTGAGGCTGGTCCCTGAGCTACTTACTATATCAAAAATAAAATAAGAAATATGTTTTTTGGCTTATCTACCTTAAATCATTTTGCTAATTCCATATTGTATTTGTTTGTAGCCTAAATTCTCTAATACGATCGTGAATTGCCGATTCCCGCTGATTAACATATTTTCGGCGTTAATCAGCGGGAACGCCCCCAGCGCCATTTTTTAAATTGCAGTTGCGATGCGACGGTGAAATTCAATTACGCCGCTCGTATCGGAACTCCAACCCGGCGTTTCATGTTTTCTGACTAAAGAAAACAAACGCCGGCTCAAAGTGAGAGTTAGGCTGGAGTATCACTGATACTCCAGCCTAACTCTACCTGAATCTGGCCCTATGTGTCTATGTACCTATTTCTATGTTTATGGACACACAAAGCCCAGCTCGGGAGCATGCACACACACGGCTTGCTATAAGGGCATCTGCTGGAAAAAGAAGTGGAGATCGCTGATATGGACTGAGGTAAGGGACTGGCTCTTTGCAATATTGTTGCGAATAGCAGGTAAGTATAACAGATTTTTTTATTTTATAAAAAAAAAAATGTTGCCTTTAGAATCACTTTAACTAACCTGCAGATACTTGCAGACTCCCCAGTGCTACAATGTCTTACACTGAAATGTGGACTTAATATGCCCTCTACTTAGATTTGTTTCAGCATTTGATTTACACACTAGCTTGTCTCTGGCTTACAGAGGCTTGGCTGGCTTACCTGATAATGTTAGCTATAAAATACAAGTGAAATAAATAAATATAAATAGGTGACAAGTAGAACAAAAATACTGTACAAAGACAACTTAAATAAAGTCCATTGCTCTGTTGAATTTTATTTTGTTTATGCAGACTGTTCAAGGGACATTTAAATGTTTTATTAAGTTATGGTAAACTAAGTGCATTAGATCAATTGTAAATGTCAGCTGCACAACTATTGTTGGGAATTCTGCTTCCATGAAGATTTTCATGAGACTGTGGAGCCAGAAGCTCAATACCCCTTTAATGCCCCCCGTACCATGTACATTTCAGACCTCAGATATGGTCTCTTCTCTTTTCTGACAATTTTCTGAAATGCCCACCTGACTTGACTATTTGCAAACTTTTGATTAGCTTAACCATCAAAATTTACAGGGCCCCTTACCATATAATCCCTGGAATTCATAAAGTGGTGGCGCATGCACCCATCTAGAACTTGTGCTTGAAATTGGCGCACTTTTAGAATGTATGCAAGACAATTTTTCAAAATCTGTCTGTGCCAGTTTCTCTCTCTCAAAAGAGAGTTAAGCTTAAAGGAGTAGTAAAATTTCCTAAAGAAAAACGATTTTAACAATATTATAAAATAACTAATAATTTTAATTCAAATGGGCACTATGAGTAAACATAAAAATAGTTCTTACTGTAAATACCTAGGCCCGGATTCACAGAGCATTTATGCGACGTATAACAAGTTACGCCAACGTAAGTGCAAATGTGTGCCGTCGTATCTGTGCGCCAGACCCAGAAACAGAGATGCACCTAAAACCAGGCTACACCCCGCCGACATAACTTGCCTACGTAGGGTGGGCCTACATTTAGGCTGGGTGCATGGTGCCGCTCCCAGTGATTAGCCATTCAAACATGCAAATTCATGAACGTACGTGTGCCCGACGCAGGCTACGCGCAGTGCGCGTAAGTTGTACGTCTGTCGTAACTTTATTCCCCATAAAGGAGGTGTAACTCAGCAACAGACATGGTCAGGTCTGCACCAGGGAACACAAGGCGGTGTATTTTACGTTGGACGTGTGTGTCTGGCTGGGCGTAGGTTATGTTAATGGCGTACACAGTGATCCGGTGTATCTTAGACAATTGTTCCAACGTGGTTGTGAGCATGCGCAGGGAGATGCATTCACGTCACGGCGCATGCGCAGTTCGTTATATGTACTTGTCTGGCGCTCGGCCCATCATTTGCATGGTGTCACGCCTTATTTGCATGGATCACGCCCACTTCCACCTACGCCAGCCTGCGCCTTTGAAACCCACGCCACGCTGGTGCAACGTTGGAAGCACTGGCTATATGAATTCCATACTTGCCTCTCTGCACTGCATTGGCATAGGGTACAGGGGATACACTACAGCGGCGTAATGTGTGCCTGCTGTCTGTGAATCTGGACCATATTCTTTGTATCTAAAACACTGCTTCTTCATAATAGCAGGCGCCATCTCAACTGTGGTCTTCTGCATCTGAATAGTTATTTATTTCCGCCCGCAGTACATTTTCGTCTCCAAAATCTCGCGCATGCGCAGTAATCGCATTATCCAAGCCTCTTCTTCGCTTCCGGTTACTACGGAAACATAGCATAGCAAATCTGTGCTTGCTTACTTCAGAAACAAGGTAATTGGGAGGAAGCATTGTGGGATGTTGGGGATGATGTCGACAACATGAAATGACACAGCCCCGACATAGACACAGCATTTTACCGGCAGGGTCCCGGCTTGGCCAAAAGATAGAAGTTACAGTGCATGCGCAGGGGACGTCATCACAAACTAATATAGCGAAAACTCGCAAGGGAAGCAGGTAAAGGCAAAATCATTTATGGCAAATTATCTTAAACACTGCAATTGATAATTCAATAGAAAGTCATAAAAATGGGTATACAACTTTAATTAGCTCCACTTTCATATGATATGAACTGTCCGTATTTTATTTTTAATTAGGTACATTCATTATACAACAATGTAAAAGTGGCGTATTTTAGAACTACCTGAATTTGGTGCATGAGTCGCTGTCAGAAACAAAAATGTTGCAGATGCTTTATTAATTCGGAGAAATGCATTAACAAGATGGATTAACACCTGAAAAGAGGCTCAGTAGCATCATTGAACTCTTATGCCGCGTACACACGATCATTTTTTGCGAAGAAAAAAAACGACGTTTTCAATCATGAAAAAAAACAACGTTTTTCAAACTTCATTTTACAAAACGACGTTGCGTACACACCATCGTTTTTCCACAATGCTCTAGCAAAGCGTGGTGACGTACACCACGTTCGACGGCACTCTTTTCCATTGAAGCTCTGTGTCATAACTTGCTTCTGAGCATGCGCGGGTTTAAAAACGTCGTTTTCAACATCGTTTTGCCCACACACTATCACTTTTTTTGACACAAAAAACGACGTTTTGAAAAACGACACAAAAAATTCAAGCATGTTGGAATTTTTTTTGGTCGTTTTTTTGAAGACAAAAAACAACGTTTTGCCCACACACGATCAATTTAAATGACGTTTTAAAAAACGTTGTTTTTTTTTCATCGCAAAAAATGATCGTGTGTACGCGGCATTAGAGTCTCAGGTTGCCTACCCAATGGTACACGACGTTGTATTTTGGTAAACATCATCAGTGTTTTTTTTTTATATTTTTAAAAAGTTCAGCAATTTGCTCTTTATTTTTGTAGTTTTGCTAATTGCATTTAATCTCTGAATTAAAAACATTTCTGTTTAACTTAAATTTGCAATTCAGATAGTGTATTCCTGAGAATTAAAATGTAAAATACCTTGTTGAGCTGAAGAACTAACAGAATCTTTTCCTGTTGACCTAAAGATCAAATTACTTATTAAAGTATAAGCCTGAAAACCAATATTCTTTTTATTTGCTGCATGAAAACTTCCTCTGTCTTAATAGTGACTCTGTTTTGTTTCTCCAGTCTACCACTGACACTGAGGCCTCGTACACACGACTGAGGAACTCGTAGCAAAAAAACGTGTTTCTTGTTGTAAACCAGCCAGACGAACACGACGAGGAAATTAAGACTCTCCATGAGGAAAAAAAGAACTTGTTCTCTTTTTTTTCTCATCGAGTTCCACGACAGTTTTTTTGATGAAAAACATACACACGACCATTTTCCTCTGCAAAAAAGCTCTGCCACCAAGTTTCTTGATGGATTCTTTCGAGGAAAATGGTCGTGTGTATGAGGCCTGACCCTTACTTCTCTATAGAACCCTGCATGGACATGCGGCAGAAGCTGTCAACATCTTCATACCTTCCTTGTTAATTGTGTACTTCTTTACATGTTTTCTCCTGCCAGAGAGCTTGTTGAAAGGGTTGGGTCTGAGAATATCTCCAATATAAAATGCTTTCCCTATGTAAAGTCTATTTGGCTAGGCCCCATTCTGACAAATTTATGGCCAGTTCACCTTAGGGTGACCACATGTCCCGGATTGTCCGGGACAGTCCCAAATTTTTCAGGTCTGTCCTGCATCCTGGGCAACTTTATTTCGGGACAATACAGTGTCCCATAATGAAACTGACACAGCCACCCTAACGACAATGCCTTGCATGTGCTGCACAGTGCATTCTATGCCCTGTACATCTGGAGTATTCTGTCCAGTTTGGTCACCAGTCCTCAGGAGGGATGTGCTGAGCTGGAGAGAGTCCAAAGAAGGGCAAATATATTTATAAGGAGACTGAAGGACCTCAAATACGAGGAGCGACTACAAGCACTAAACTTATGCTCCCTGAAGAAGAGACGCTTAAGAGGGGACATGATAGCTATTTACAAATACCTCAATGGTGACCCCAGCATAAGCTATTTAACCTTAGGGGGTGTAAGAGTACATGGGGCCACACAATCAGATTGGAGGAGAAGCAGTTTAATCCTAAGTAGCGCAGGGGGGTTTTCACTATCAGAAGGTGAGAATGTGGTACTTTCTTCCACAAGTGGTGGTGTCAGCAGGGAGTATTGATATTTTTAAAAGAATCTTGGACATGCATCTTAAAGAACATAACATGCAGGGATATGGGAAATGATTATCGATGCTGACTCACGTACACCTACACGGGTTGTACTGAATGGACTGCTGTCTTTATTCAACCTTACCTACTATATAACTATGTAATATGGCAACGTTTCTCCCTAAACAGTTGTGTGTGTGTGCCCTATTAGAAGAAGGTGAGGCCGGGGAGGTGACCTAGGCCAGCTTGGTGGGAGTTGGCAGCAAATTAGGGCTACCAACCACCCTCTCAGAATTATTATTTTCTAAAGAGTCTTCTGGCAGTGGTTTATCTTTATTAGAGCAGGGGAACTGATTATCATTATTATTATTATTATTATTATTATTACTCTCTTCTTTTGCATAGATACCTTTAATTTAGGGTGTTATTTTGGTTAAAAAACAAACTCTGAGTACACAGCTAAATATGCATGAAAGATTAAACTGTTTTACATGCCAAATGATTTACAATTGTAATTGACACTCATGTCTAATCCAGAGTGATGTTGGTTACCTAATTTTTCTCTACTGCAGTTTAGCAAAATACCTTGACCACCAACCTGCTTAGATGTAGTAAAATTGGTAGAGTGATGAGGTGATATCTTCTCCTCTAAGCATGTCACACTGTTGAATTTAGCACTGTGTAAAACAGTAGAGTGCAGACTGGGCTTGAGTGCTGACTCTACCTTTTCCAGGCTGGTATGCAAAAAACTATAGTAGCCCAATACGGATACAGATTCAAGAATGTATGATGTTTCAGGTAGAAATTGAACTTTTAAAGTGTCTGTAAACTCAAATTATAAATTATCGGTTCACTCCCGCTAGAGGATCCTGTTCATCCTTCCCCTGGTTTGAGACAACAACACTATCTATAGGCTGCTCTTTCTTTGAGCATTGTTGCCTCTGCACAGGGCTTTTTTATTCAGAAAATAGGTACAGGAACTCAATCACACCCCCCCCTCATCTCTTACACACACCCTCTTACACAAAACATCAACTAGTGGGTATGGTCAAATTTCACTAAAAGTGGGAGGGTCTAAACAGAGTCATTAAATACCAGGTGTTATACCTGAAGGGTTCCACATGTACTGTCACTTTAAGGCTGGCTCCACCCAGCAGTGATGACAAGGGTCAAGGGGCATAGTAGACTTCTTGGAAGAGCACATGTAAAGAAGCTGATAAGATGTGCTGTCCTGAGATGCATGTTGCAGTGTACAGATGACCTAAAATAAACATCCATTGTTCCAGACCATAGTCTTGTGTCTCTCACGACACAGAGGATATAACACCAGGAGTGCATTATTTACAGAGTGCAGAGTTCAGGGAGGGGGTTACACACAGACTTCCACAGCTGCTTACCTCTGCATCCCCATCCATATCTCGCCTTTACCGCTCTTCAGCTCTGACCTCTACTGCCCCCATCTTCTTCCCATCTCCTTAAAAGCTCCACCATCTTCCAGGTGTCTTATTTTGGTTGCTGTATTAGGCTGAAGCACCAAGCAAGCTCTAGTACCTCCCTGCATACTATAGTTGGCTCCACCTCTCTCACTTGCGGTGAGATCATCCATTGGTGATTTTGGCATTTGCACTGCACCCCGTGTACCTGCATCTCACTTGTTCTCATCCTTTACTCAGTGGGAGCCACTCAGGAGATCTGATCTGTGGGAGCTGTTAGGGAACAAGCTGTTACTTGTAAGCATAGAAGCCGGACTTTTGTGTTTTCAAGTAATAGTGGTCAGTAGGGAGTAAAGGGTCTGAGCCAGAGATGGTGGAACTGAGTTCCACCAAGTTCCAGCTGAAAAAAACCCTGCCTCTGCATATTCACTCCCATGCCCAGTCTAAATTCACATTGTGCCTACGCATGACATGCACTGTCTGTTCTCTGTCAAGCTGCCCACATCACAGACATGTACATTTGTGGGGGTACGTATAAGTTGATTGGCTGATTGACACTAGCTCTTGCAGGGAACCTTACTGCCATCTATTCACAAAGTAAGCCAATAACAGCATCATCATTACATGTAATGTGACTTAGTCACACCCACCACCCCGACCCTGTGGAGCACAACAGCTGAAGAGCAGTCATGCCAATTTTTATTTAATTTTTTAAAGGTAATGTGTCCTAACTGTTTGTCATTACTTTGGAAAAGAGGTACAGTTTACATCTACTTTATTAAAAATATGACTGGATTCATTTTTTTAATTAGCCTGTAGACTAGCTACAATATTTCAGTTTAGGACAGGCATGTCCAAAGTCCGGCCTAGGGGCCAATTGCGGCCCCCGTTCCAGTTTAATGTGGCCCCCCCTGGTAATTTAGATATATACTGTATTTATTGGCACTGCCTTGGAGGGGACAGGGAGAGGGGGGGGGACGAGTGCTGTCAAATTACATACAGGAGAATCTCCTGTTTACTCGGCGGCATCTGTAATAGGAAGTCCCGTCTCCTGGGCTGCCATTGGACGACTCCTCTGTCTATCATAGGAGGCGGGACATTGTATTAAAGAGGCTGCTGTGTAAACAGGAGATTCTCCTGTATGTAATCTGTTGGCGCTCCCCCCGACCCTCTGAGGCTGCAGCTGGGCATTAATCAGGCTGCATTCATGGCAATTGAGAGGCTGCATTCATGGCAATGGAGAGGCTGCAGATGGGCACCGATTAGGCTACATAGATGGGCAATGACCTCTATTTTGCTTCACAGTTCTTTATTTATATTTTGTTTCCTCTGAAACTTCCCTCCTAAAGTGAAGGTGCGTGTTATACGCCAATAAATCCGGTATATCCAAATAACACGCCTGAGCTCATCTCTTCACCACACACAGCCACAAAGGCCAGAGAATTCTTGTTGGGCCGTGTATTAGTGCTTGGGAAAACACTTATGCCCTGTACACACGATCGGTTTGTCTGAACCAATCGTGTGTGGGCCCCATCGTTTTTTTTTCCATCGGTGAAAAAAAATAGAACCTGTTTTAAAATTTTCTGATGATTAAAAAACTGATAGAAAAAAACGATCGTCTGTGGGGAAATCCATCAGTCAAAAATCCACGCATGCTCAGAATCAAGTGGACGCATGCTCGGAAGCATTGAACTTCATTTTTCTCAGCACGTCGTTGTGTTTTACGTCACCGCGTTGGACACAATCAGATTTTTAACTGATGGTGTGTAGGCAAGACTGATGAAAGTCAGCTTCATCGGATATCTGATGAAAAAATCCATCAGTCCAATTTAATCGGATGAACCGATCGCGTGTACGTGGCATTAGACCAAATTTTAATAGTTCAAAGAATGTCAGGCAAAATGGTCGGCCCTCACGCATGTTCACTTCATTAAATCTGGCCCTCTTTGAAAAAAGTTTGGACACCCCTGGTTTAGGACAATTTTGAGCTCACGAACACCCAACCCACCCAACTTCTTCAGAAGTCTGAAATTGGAACAGTTCTTCTTAAAAAGAATTAGCTGGTAGGCACGCTCAAAATAATCAGTGATGTGTCTATGCTTTGTTTTATTAATATGTAATGCTGCCATCACATCTGTAAATTCTCTACTTGCTTACTTACATCATCGACTACTAATAAATTCAAATTACAAGCATATGTCTTTCTTCAAAACCATTTACTGAAAGCAAAATTAAAAAAAAGCCAAGACCAGTATAATTTATTAGTTTGCACAGCGGAGTCTTGTGGCTCATGTTTGAAAAATGTAAATCAAACATAAAAGCATGTCCGCACCTAAACTTCATATCAAAAAACATAACAGGACTAATTATCATATTGTTTGCATATCCGGTCCTGCATGTGCACGAGGATCAGGTCTGTGTTCGATTAAAAACATGTGTTATTGCTGTCATCTCCTGTATCATCCGCGGTTGTCCGTAGCTTACCCATGTAAAGCCATATTTTGGCATCTATATTATGTTCCAGTAATGCTGGCAATTTGCTTTGTAATTGGGCTGCCAGCCAGTGAACACATTAGCATAATGTAGGCCACATAAAGACCAAACCTATATAACCATGCCATGTGTTTCTGTATTTAATGCTTGTAGCACTGATACAGCTGTTGTTCCAAGCTTGCTGTGTTTTAAAAGATTATGACACATGCATATATGACTCAACAGGAAAACCCTGCATTTTTTACAGTATGAAGTATTTGAGGGGTAGATCCTCAATATTTGGAAAGTCAAACATTTCTGATGCATTTTGTTTATGTTCCATCATCTTTCTGGAAATTGTAATTTAAAAAAAGACCTCCAACATGAAAAAATATATAAAAAACAAACCAACCCCATCCCCTTTAAATAATGTTTTTATTTTAACCACTTAAACCCCATTCCTGCCCAGGCCAATTTTCAGCTTTCACTCTTTGAATGACAATTGAGCGGTCATGCTACACTATAGCCAAATTACATTGTTTGCATTTTTTCACACAAATAGAGCTTTCTTTTGGTGGTATTTAATCACTACTGGGGTTTTAATTTTTTGCTAAACAAACAAAAAAGACCCAAAAATTTGAAAAACTGTATTTTTTCTCCTTCATTGCTATTCGCTGCTGATGGGGCTGCACTGATGGACACTGATAGGTGCCACTGATGAGGCATCACTGGTGGGCACTGATGAGGAGGCACTGATGAGGCAGCACTGATAGGTGGCACTGATGATTAAGCACTGATAGGCGGTACTGGTGGGCACTGGTAGGTGGTACTGGTGGGCACTGGTAGGTGGCCTTGGTGGGCACTGGTAGGTGGCACTGGTGGGCAGTGCTTAGCAGCAGTGGGTGTGGAATGTGCTTCTGTTTACATCACATGATCAGCTGTCATTGGCTGCCGGCTGATCACGCAGTAAAGGGCCAGGATCACTGATCACAAAACAGGCAGCACATGCATAGGAGGACATACCCGGACACCCTCCTGGCAATTTAGGCCCGCACTTTAGCTGTCTTTCGGCTATAGCATGGGCGGAAAGAGGTTAATCTATAGCATGGGCGGAAAGGTCACCAGAGGGTCCAAAATATTGCAGCAGTTTGATGAGATCATGACAAGGGATTGCAAAACAACTGTTCATTGAAGGGGTCTGAACTGCAGCCCTGTTTCTCCTAAATTCAGTAGTGGAAGAGAAGAGATTGGTTGGGGGGGAGTGGGTTTTTCCTTAAATAGGCTTTAATTGACATATAGGGGGTTATTTACTAAAGGCAAATCCATGTTGCACTACAAGTGCAAACTACAAGTGCAAAGTGCACTTGAAATTGCACTAAAAGTACACTTGGAAGTGCAGTCGCTGTAGATCCGAGGGGGACATGCAAGGAACATAAAAAACAACATTTTAGCTTGCACATGATTGGATAATAAAATCAGCAGAGCTTCCCCTCATTTCAGATCTTCCTCTCAGAGTTACAACGACTGCACTTCCAAGTGCACTTTCAGTGCACTTTGCATTTGTAGTTTACACTTGTAGTGCAAAGTGGGTTTGCCTTTCGTAAATAACCCCCATAGAGTGTGATATGGGATTGTTCAGCTCTTGCAGCATATGTGTTTGTACAATGAGTAAAACAAAGATAACACTCCAACACATGTGCCCACATAGGGGTTCTTTCCCAGCAAATACAAAGTAACAGAAAATGCTAAGCCATCTGGGTCTTAAGCTCTCAGCTTTAATTGCCATTCCTACCTGCACAGGTCCACTCTTGGCCTCTGGGTAGAGGTTCTTCTGATACCCCAGGTGCTCTTGCTCACAAAGGGGGCATCCAGATTCCAATAACCCCCACCCATAGACCCTCAAAAAGACTGGGCCAGGGTTATGAGGAAGAGGCCCTCATTCTCCTTAACATGGGGACCAAGTGCTAGGTACCCCACCATGTTAAGACCAAATGGCCTAATATAGTTCAGGAGAGGAGTTAATGAGTCAGTCAACAGTAGTTGTAGTAGTGGAGTCAAACATCCTTGGGACAAGCAGATCTATAGTTGATGGGTAACACCATTTTTGTGGGGGAAGAAATGGCAAATAAAGAAAAAATAATATAGTGCATACAATTGCAATACAAGTCATATTGTAATTGAATGTTATTAAAAATGACCTTTCCTTTTTAATTTGCAGCTCTGTTTTGTCTGTAATGTGCAACACAATATGGCTACATGGAGTTGTTCTGTACACATAATGGGCCAGATTCAGGATGGCGAGCGGTTCTTTAAGGCGGCGTAACCTCATTTACGTTACGCCGCCGCAACTTTACTCGCAAGTGCTGTATTCACAAACCACTTGCGTGTAAAGTTGTGGCGGCGTAGCGTAAATTGACCGGCCTAATTCAAATTCGGCGGGTAGGGGGTGTCTCCTATTTAAATTAGGCGCGTCCACGGACGAGTTACGCAAACGACGTAAACATTTTCCGCGGTCACGACGTCCATACTTAACATAGGATGTGCCTGCTTTTGGCAGCTTTATCTTTACGCCGGGAAACCCCTTACGGAAACGGCGTAAAGTGACTGCATCGGGCTGGCGTACGTTCGCGAATTGGCGTATCTCGCTGATTTACATATTCTCGGCGTGAATCAGCGGGAACGGCCCCAGTGGCCATTTTAAACTTGCAGTTAAGATCTGACAGGCGTAATACAATTACGCCTGTCAGATCTTTACTGCAAACCGGCGTATCTTGTTTTCTGAATACAGAAAACAGATACGCCGGCGCAAAGTGTGAGTTATGCCGGCGTATCACTGAAACGCCGGCATAACTCTTTATGAATCTGGCCCAATGTGTACTGACCACTCCGCAGAAACTAGTGTTGAGCGGAATACGCCATATTCGATTTCGCGATATTGCGCGAATATATAGAAGAATATTCGCGAATATTCGCTAATATCGAATATTCGTGATATTTTTTTTTTCACAAGAAAGAATATTCGTGATATTTAATCCAAAAAAAATTTTGCGAAATTTCGCTAATGCAAAATTTCGCTAATGCGAAAATGATTGCGAAATTCTCATAAACGGAGATCATTTCCTGTATTACTAAACTAATATGCACTAAACACTAACTCTACACTAACTCTACTTAAAAGAAAGGAGAATAAGGGGGCAAAAGAAGGGCGGAGAAGATAATCACGCAATATTCCTATTGCGCGATTATCTTCTCCGCCCTTCTATTGCATCAGAGCCAATCAGAATAACTCGAATATTCGGCAAAAGGAATATCGCGCAATATTCCTTTTGCCGAATATTCGAGTTATTCTGATTGGCTCTGATGCAAAAGAAGGGCGCATCAGAGCCAATCAGAATAACTTGAATATTCGGCAAAAGGAATATTGCGCAATTATCTTCTTTTGCATCAGAGCCAATCAGAATAACTCGAATATTCGGCAAAAGGAATATTGCGCGATTATCTTCTCCACCCTTCTTTTGCATCAGAGCCAATCAGAATAACTCAAATATTCGGCAAAAGGAATATCGCGCAATATTCCTTTTGCCGAATATTCAAGTTATTCTGATTGGCTCTGATGCAAAAGAAGGGCGGAGAAGATAATCACGCAATATTCCGTTTGTCGAATATTCGAGTTATTCTCATTGGCTCTGATGCAAAAGAAGGGCCGAGTAGCTGATGCGATTCTTTTATGTTGCCGAAAATTCACAATGCAAATTTTCCGCAACATAAAAGAATCGCATCAGCTACTCGGCCCAGGGTCTCTCTCTAATCATACCAGCAATGCTTTTAGACGTCGATGGAGATCACTAGGATGTGATCTGTTTTAAAAATAAATTTGACTCTTCTTCACTGTCTGTGTATTCTTCATATTCAGATACCATCTCTTCATATTCAGATATCAGAACCAAAACTTAAACCGGTATACATTAGGAAGAAGGATAGACTAACGGTTCAAGAAAAAGAAGTGGAGTCACAAAAACAGAAGGAGTTGGAGGTTGAAGCTAAGCGGATGGCAGAAGAGAGACGTAAATACACCCTAAAGATTGTGGAGGAAGAAACAAAGAAAGAGATAGAGGAAAACAAGAGAACTCTGGCAGCTCTGGACGCCCTGAACACAGATGATGAGAATGATGAGGAGGAGTATGAATCCTGGAAGGTTCGGGAACTGAAACGCATTAAACGTGATCGTGAAGAGAGAGAAGCAATGGAGAAGGAGAAGGCAGAAATAGACCGCATGCGTAATATGACCGAAGAGGAACGCCGTGCTGAACTTCGAGCCAATGGAAAGATAATCACCAACAAAGCTCTAAAGGGAAAATACAAATTCCTGCAGAAATATTACCACAGAGGAGCTTTCTTCCTGGATGAAGATGATGATGTATATAAGAGAGACTTCAGTGCTCCCACATTGGAAGACCACTTCAATGAAACCATCCTACCCAAAGTCATGCAGGTCAAAAACTTTGGACGTTCTGGTAGGACAAAATACACTCACTTGGTGGATCAGGACACAACATCGTTTGACTCTGCATGGGGCCAGGAGAGTGCCCAGAACACCAAATTCTTCAAGCAGAAGTCAGCTGGTGTAAGAGACGTGTTTGAAAGACCTTCTGTGAAGAAAAGGAAAACTTAAGAAGATCAATTTGCGAACTTTGTTATCGTTTTCCTGTATTCCGGGATTAAATCTTCATGTAAAAAAAAAAAAAAAAAAATTGAAAAAATACGAATATTCGCCGCAATATTCGAGTTATTCGCGAATACTCGAATATGCAATATTCGTAGCGAATATTCGCAATGCGAATATTCGTGAGCAACACTACCAGAAACATAATTTCCTGCTTGTGTGATTGGCTCACTGATTTTCTGCATAAGATACAAGTCAGATTTCAGGCATCCCCTGCAACAAAATTGTCATTTTTGGAAAGATATTTCCAATGGGAACATGCCTAAATGAATGCAGGCCCAGCAGTTTTCCTCATTAGTGCCCTGTAGCTGTCACAGCTGACTCATAATTATGAAACCCCTCCCATTAGAACAACGCTACACAGAGGTACAGACAAACACACATGGATTTCTTCAGAAAAACAAAAGGTAGGAAGCTGCAACAAAGGTTGTTATAATCCTTGTAATGTACATAGATCACCCAGAGGGGAATGTTTTTTCTCAACAAAAGTAAAGTCCCATATAACAAGAAATAAAAAATAAAATAAAATAAAATAAAAAATGTTCTATATTTCTATGTATTTCGTATCAAGATTTGCAGCACAAAATGTATTGTTAATGGGCAAATATCAAAATGGAAAAAAAATGGACTTGGTGTTTCTTTTTATTTCTACATTGTAAACTACTAACATAAAACATTTTTTTAACGTGCTGAAATATAAAACATATAGATATAAAAATATTAAGTATAAAGTGACTTATCCGAACTGACACCATGTTGTTACATTGTTAACTTATAAATATAAAGCTACTCTTGATAACATTTTTATATCAGGCTCCCAATCTGTTTCATTGTGTTTGAAGCATCCGCAAAAAGATCAGACATACTGTTATTATAAGTCATAACATATTTATTTGTCCACATGCCAATCTCCAGCTGTGGCCTTTCTTTAGCTAAAATTATTGTTGCTGCTCATACTGGAAATATATAACATACAATCTAATAGAAATATGTAAAAAAAAAAAGGAACCTGTAAAACAGAAGTAACAACATTTTCAATTTGCAGCAGCACAAATTGTGATAATTTAGGAACGCTTTGAAATAGTTTTTATATCTAAAAACAAAAAAAAAACATCGGAGTCATCAAAAAAAACTGCCCTTTATATAAAAAATAAATAAAAATAAGAAATATATAAAACCTACATCTTTTAATGTCTCACTGCATCTAAGGCCGCGTACACACGATCAGACCGGTCAGATGAAACTGGTCTTAAGACCAGTTTCATCGGACCAATTCGATGGTGTGTACGGCCCATCGGACCGTTGTCCATCGGACCAAAGTTTTAAAACTTGCTTTAACTGCTTGCCGAACGCCCACCGCGTTCGACAGGAGTAATTTCAAATTTTGCGCGCCGTATCACTAGTTTGAATCCTCAAACCATGATACGGCGGCTTCGGGCTTCGATCCGAGAGGCTTACGTCTTCGTAAGCCTTCGGATATACTCTGCGATATTTTTGCGGCCGCTGGGAGGAGTTTGCGTCGTTTTCATGCGTCGGGATATGCAAATGTGTTTTTACGGTGATCCACGAAGATACGAGCGGTCTTCGCAATCGCTTACATCTGTTTTTTTTTACGTACTGTTAGACCAGCTTTTTGCTGGTCTAACGGTGCGTAGCCCATGTTAAGTATGGCCGTCGTTCCCGCGTCGAATTTTAATTTTTTATTTTTTTTTGCGTAACTCGTTCGGGAATAGAAATGTCCGTAAACGACGCTACTCAAACAACGAATGACGTAACGACGTGATTTCGCGCAATGCACCGCGGGAAATTTGCGAACGGAGCATGCGCAGTTCGATCGCCGCGGGAACGCGCCTATTTTAAATCCTTCACGCCCCCTACTCGTCTATATGGATTGCGACGGGAGAAATACACTAGGCCGCCATCGTTTACTGGACAAAATCTACCTGGATTCCACGTAGAGCCAGGTAAGAAACGACGGCGTAGTGTATTTTTGATACGCTACGAGAATCCAATTCTCTCTGAATCTGGGCCATTGTTTTTTTTTACCATTACTTTCATGCCTAATGTACCAAGTACAGCATTCAGAACACAAAATATAGAAATGCAAAATACAAAACTTTCTTTTATCATTTCTCTTTTTATAATACCATGTTCTTAATAATAATACTCTTATTTTCACACCTTTCTGTACGTGTTCTTATTTTATTTATTTTTTTAAAGGGTTGTTGCAGGAGATCTTGATATGGAATAATTTTTCCTTGGCAGCTTTTCCAGTACAAAAAAAAAAGACTGTGAAATAAAATGTGAAAAAATATTTACATCAAAAACATTATTTAACCACTTTAGCCCCGGACCATGGCCCAGATTCAGAGAGAATTGGATTATCGTAGCGTATCAGAAATACACTACGCCGCCGTTTTTTACCTGGCTCTACGTGGAATCCAGGTAGATTTTGTCCAGTAAACGACGGTGGCGTAGTGTATTTCTCCCGTCGCAATCCATCTGCGCGAGTAGGGGGCGTGAAGGATTTAAAATAGGCGCGTTCCCGCGGCGATCGAACTGCGCATGCTCCGTTCGCAAATTTCCCGCCGTGCATTGCGCGAAATCACGTCGTTACGTCATTCATTGTTTGAGTAGCGTCGTTTACGGACATTTCTATTCCCGAACGAGTTACGCAAAAAAAAAAATTTTAATTCGACGCGGGAACGACGGCCATACTTAACATGGGCTACGCACCGTTAGACCAGCAAAAAGCTGGTCTAACAGTACGTAAAAAAAAACAGACGTAAGCGATTGCGAAGACCGCTCGTATCTTCGTGGATCGCCGTAAAAACACATTTGCATATCCCGACGCATGAAAACGACGCGAACTCCTCCCAGCAGCCGCAAAAATATCGCAGCGTAGATCCGAAGGCTTACGAAGACGTAAGCCTCTCGGATCGAAGCCCGAAGCCACCGTATCATGGTTTGAGGATTCAAACTAGTGATACGGCGCGCGAAATTTGAAATTACTCCTGTCTAACACCAGTTAGACAGGCATAATTGCTTTATGAATCTGGGCCCATATTGCTGTCCAAAGACCAGAGCACTTTTTGCGATTCGGCACTGCGTCGCTTTAACTGACAATTGCGCGGTCGTGCGACGTGGCTCCCAAACAAAATTGGCGTCCTTTTTTTTCCCACAAATAGAGCTTTCTTTTGGTGGTATTTGATCATCTCTGCGGTTTTTATTTTTTGCGCTATAAACAAAAATAGAGCGACTATTTTGAAAAAAATGCAATATTTTTTATTTTTTTCTGTAATAAATATCCCCCAAAAATATATAAAAAAACTTTTTTTTTTCCTCAGTTTAGACCGATACGTATTCTTCTACATATTTTTCATGAAAAAAATCGCAATTAGCGTTTATTGATTGGTTTGCGCAAAAGTTATAGCGTTTACAAAATAGGGGGTAGTTTTATGGCATTTTTATTATTATTTTTTTTTTACTAGTAATGGCGGCGATCAGCGTTTTTTTTCAGTACTGTGACCTTATGGCGGACACTTTGGACACTTTTGACACATTTTTGGGACCATTGGCATTTTTCTAGCGATCAATGCTATAAAAATGCATTGGATTACTATAAAAATGCCATTGGCAGTGAAGGGGTTAACACTAGGGGGAAGGGAAGGGGTTAAGTGTGTTCCTATTTGTGTTCTAACTGTATGGGGGGTGGACTTACTAGGGGAAATCACTGATCTTCTGTTCATACATTGTATGAACAGAAAATCAGCGTTTCCCCTGCTGACAGGAACGAAAGCTGTGTGTTTACACACACAGCTCCCGTTCCCCGCTCTGTAACGAGCGATCGCGTGTGCCCGGTGGCGATCGTGCCCGCCGGGCACACGCACGGGACTCGGGGGCGAGCGGGGGGGTGCGCGCGGGCCGCCGGCGGCGCGCACGCGCCCCTAGTGGCCGTCGAAAGTGGCGACGTAGAGCTACGGACTCTCGCGCAGGAGTGCCGACCTGCCACCGTATAACTGCGGCGGCTGGTCGGCAAGCGGTTAAAGTGTTACTAAACCCATTATTTTGAAAATAGTTCATGAGTAAGTGAATAACTTGTATAGTGCCACAAATGCGAACTGAATCGCCTCAAGGTGCTTATTTCCATCCAGTGTCGTTCTTATCCTTCAGAAGTTGATGAGTCTTAAGTTTTTTTCGGAAGGCCCGATGGTTTTCTTCCATGCGGATTTTTGTGGGCAGAGCGTTCCATAGCCGTGGTCCTTGGACTGCAAATCTTCGTTCTCCTTTTGATTTGTAGCGGGACTTGGGGATGTGCTGTGTAATCCGTATCCGGTGGACGTGATGACGTACCACTGCTTAGGCCACACCTCATTACACAGCACGGAGCCCCAACACGGAATAGAGGAGACGCCGCAACTTTGCATTTTCATACCGCGCTGTTATTCACAACAAAGTGTGAGTGCATTTCCATTTATTCCTATGTACAATAAACCCGGTATCTTTACATACTACACTATGGGTCTTTTTGTTTTCTCTCCCACGGGCCTTTGAAAACAACCCCATATCTTGCTTGAACAACATCGTGGAACCATCGTATGTTCAATTTGTTGCTCTGGAGAAGTCTGTCTGGGAAGACTATAATTATCCCTAGGTTCATCTGACCGGTGCATATACGGTCTATCTTTGTGGTAAGGAGCCAACCTTATTCACTGGGTGTCGTTTGGTGGAAGAAGATTTTATGTTCAATCTCACTTATTATGGACTATAATTATTGAATCACTTTTGAATTTCACTTCTTTCATTCACATCACTCCCATTTTATTCTTAAATTTTTTATTTAATATTTGTTTTCATTTTCACATATGTCATGATTTTTTTAGCGCTGTACCTATAGTTTTTTTTGTATAGAAGTAAGGGGTGACAGGCTCCGGAGAGAAAAAAACTCCTGGGTCCGTCTCCGGTGTCTCTGTGTGTCCTGTGTAGGCGGAATGTCCAGCTAGGATGAGCGCGATATCCTGGAAGGAAGCCGGCTAGTCCTCTCAATGGCTGGAGTTGATGGAATTTTTCCACTCTATGAGGAGGCCCGTTAGGATGTGACGTCATTGGAGTGTAGGGGAAACATGGCACGTTTCAGAGCATGCGGGAGACTCACACAGAGCATGCACGCTCCTTTCTCAAGTGTGAGATGTGAGAGTTGGCTACTCTGCTTGTGTTAGCTGGCCTTCCCCAGATAGACAGTGCAACAGGGGGAGGATCTGTGCATACAGGGTCAAATTGCCTTTTTACACGAGCAGAGGATTAACCCCCTAAGTTCCACAGTGAGCAGGCCCGGACTGGCCATAGGGCATACCGGGCAAATGCCCGGTGGGCCGCGGCGGCCCTCGGACCGGTTGTGGCCCACGAATGGCCATCGGCGGCCAGCGGGCCGTATGTCACGTCTCCCCAGGGGTGTACACCACCAACACAGCGCCAGATAGTGAGAGCTCAGCTTGGGTATCAAAGCCAGCTCTGACACTTCTCCCCTCCCCTTGCTGCCCCCACGACCAGTTAGAGGAGAGGAGCTGCTTCTACTCCTCCCCCTCCTCTCTTCCTTTCCTCCTGTGTCTGCCCTGCCCACTCCCCCCAACAGACACACTGTTCTGCTGCCTAAGGGATGTGGGCGGGAATATTCAAGCTAAAGCCAAACAGAAAGGAAAGATGGAGTCTGATATCCAACCATCCAGTCCCTCCTGCCTCTGGGTGAGTACACTGTACACTGATGTAGGGGTACCCTTTATCTCTCTCTCTCTCTCTTTTTTTCTTTTCGTTTGCGCCCCCCAAAAAATGTTGAACACCAGCCTCCACTCTAGATAGATATCTAGGTGGATAAAAAAAAAAAAAACGAAAAAAAAAAAACAATTGCAGCCTCACTGTGCCCATCAAATTCAGCCACTGGGCCCATCAAATGCAGCCACTGTGCCATCAATTGTCACCACTGTGCCATGCCATCAAATTCAGCCACTGTGCAATCAATTGTCACCACTGTGCCATGCCATCAAATGCAGCCACCCACTGTGCCATGCCATCAAACGCAGCCACTGTGCCATCAATTGTCAGTCACCACTGTGCCATGCCATCAAATGCAGTCACTGTGCCATCAATTGTCACCACTGTGCCATGCCATCAAATGCAGCCACTGTGCCATCAATTGTCAGTCACCACTGTGCCATGCCATCAAATGCAGCCACTGTGCCATCAATTGTCACCACTGTGCCATGCCATCAAACGCAGCCACTGTGCCATGCCATCAAACGCAGCCACTGTGCCATCAATTGTCAGTCACCAATGTGCCCTGCCATCAAATGCAGTCACTGTGCCATGCCATTAAACACAGCCACTATGCCATCAATTGTCACCACTGTGCCATGCCATCAAACGCAGCCACTGTGCCATGCCATCAAACACAGCCACTGTGCCATCAATTGTTACCACTGTGCCATGCCATCAAATGCAGTCACTGTGCCATGCCATTAAACACAGCCACTATGCCATCAATTGTCACCACTGTGCCATGCCATCAAACGCAGCCACTGTGCCATGCCATCAAACGCAGCCACTGTGCCATCAATTTTTACCACTGTGCCATGCCATCAAAGGCAGCCACTGTGCCATGCCATCAAACGCAGCCACTGTGCCATCAATTGTCACCACTGTGCCATGCCAACAAATGCAGTCACTGTGCCATGCCATCAAACACAGTCACTGTGCCATCAATTGTCACCACTGTGCCATGCCATCAAATGCAGCCAATGTGCCATCGATTGTCAACACTGTGCCATGCCATCAAACACAGCCACTGTGCCATCAATTGTCACCACTGTGCCATGCCATCAAACACAGCCACAGTGCCATCAATTGTCACCCCTGTGCCATGCCAACAAACGCAGCCACTGTGCTATCAATTGTCACCACTGTGCCATGCCATCAAATGCAGCCACTGTGCCATGCCATCAAATACAGCCACTGTGCCATCAATTGTCACAACTGTGCCATGCCATCAAACGCAGCCAATGTGCCATGCCATCAAATGCAGCCACTGTGCCCATCAATTGTTGCCACTGTGCCCTTTAATTGTCGCCACTGTGCCCATTGTCACCACTGTGCCCATTGTTGCGGCTGAGACAGAGGGGGCGGCGCTCCGGCGCCCTATATAGACGCACCGCCACTGTCTATCTATCTATCTTTATCTATCTATCTTCTTTCTTTCTATCTTCCTTCCTATCTATCTATCTATCTATCTTTCTTCCTTTCCTTCTTTCTTTATATCTTTCTTTCTCTATCTATCTATCTATCTATCTATCTATCTATCTATCTATCTATCTATCTATCTATCTATCTTCCCTTCTTTCTTTCTTTCTTTCTTTCTTTCTTTGTTTATCTATCTTCCTTCCTTTCCTTTTTTCTTTTGATCTTTATCTATCTATCTATCTTTCTTTATCTATCTTCCTTCCTTTCCTTCTTTCTTTCGATCTTTATCTATCTATATTTCTTTATCTATCTTCCTTCCTTTCCTTCTTTCTTTCGATCTTTATCTATCTATCTTTCTCTATCTATCTATCTATCTATCTATCTATCTATCTATCTATCTATCTATCTATCTATCTATCTTCCTTCTATCTTTATCTATCTTTCTTTTTTATCTATCTTCCTTCCCTTCTTTTTATCTGTATCTATATTTTTTCTTTATCTATCTTCCTATCTATCTATCCATCTATCTATCCATCTATCTATCCATGTTCCTTTCTTTCTATCTTTATCTTTTTATCTATATCTATCTTTCTTTGTATCTATCTATCATTCTTTCTATCTCTCTGTCTATCTATATTTCTTTATCTCACCCCACATGCCATCATTAACCCCCGCCCCCCCCGGGCTGCTCAGTCTAAAATGCCCGGGCCTATTTTTCTTCCCAGTCCGGGCCTGACAGTGAGTATAACAACCATGCTATGCTGCATATACACACTGATTTTACTGTTGTGGAGTTAGTAACACTTTAAGGGTAACCTCGGACGAATTGCCAGTGGTCTTCTCACCTTTATGGAATTTTGTGTATAAAAAGCCTCAAAAGAATACAATTTACTACAATATCTACATAGAATGCAAGAAGTATCTGGACCAGACAACAAGGTTTCTATGCAAGTAGTGTATTAAATTAAACATTTTATTTTTTAATGCAGGGTCTGCTTTAAGTACTGTATTCTTAAATATTCTTTCAGAACTTGTTTACTAAGAATGTGTTTTTTTTCCCCTGTAGCAGGGATATCGTCCAAAAGCAGCCCTGCCACCCCCTCACACTGCCCACCCCTCTCACTTTCATGGAACATAATATTTAAAAAATACACTTTCAGTATGTTTATTTGGCTTTCAACAATAATTTGTTTGAAATGCTGATAGTTAGCAACATTAGAATAAGAAATGTGTGCCCTTAGAAATGTTCCATTTACAGGACCAAAACAATTGAGTCAGTACAGCATAACCTTTTATTTATTACATTATCTATGAATTAATATTATTAGGTCATCGAAAAAATACATCTGTGTACTCGCCAATAAATCATTATTCATGGGCCAATTTATTCACCATGATAGAATCTCAGATGCTGTAAACTTTAGGCTCCATTCACATCTAGGCGTATTTACGCCCAAAGCCCGACGCTCGATACACTGGAGGGGAGAAATACCATTGCCCTCTATTGAGATGGTTCACATCTCCACGCCGAACGCCGAACGCCTGAAGCTCAAAACAAGTCCCGGACCCTTTTTTTCAGGCGGCTTTGGCGTTCGGCATAGGAGATGTGGACCTGGGGGTTAAATGGGGGTTAAAATCGCAGCGTTTTGTCGCCGCAAATCGCGGTAAAAAACACCGCAATTTGACGCCGCAATTCGCGGGACAAACCGCTGTGATTAGGTGTGAATGCAGCCTTAGGTGAAAACGAACAAACTTCACTGGTTGCATATGGTTTATAGCAGCGTAAGTAGAGCCCTCAGGGCGCTGGTGCAAGAAACCATAAAGGGCCCCCCTGACCCCCGGTCAGGGCCCCCACGATGGCAGAACACCAGGGCCTAGTCGCAAGTGCTATTGTTAAGAGAATACCTGTAATAAGTGGAGACCAATTTCAAAAGTGTCAAGCTACAACTTTTAATAAATCTTTTTTACTCATTTAATGCGTTATGTAGAGCTGTTATTGTTTAATCACTTGTGGATGAGACCCAATGTTAAGGATCATATCTGTCTGAACTTCAAGACTGAGAGTGACTACCTATTATATGCTATTCATGATCCCATGTCATAAGGGATCATGGCGATTTGGTAAGGAGCCACTCTATAGTTTGGTGGAGGATACATTACTTTGCTTTGGACACGTTTTCAACTGATTTTGGAACTTGGCACAGAGCACGGGTGTCTGGCATTTCATGTGTTAAACATTTATGGACTTTATTGCTACAATATTTGTTTTATTTATATGTCTATATATTTGTATTGGTTAATATTTATTGATCTAATGATATGATCCATATTTTTTTTATGTTCATTATCAATATTATCACTGTTTCACTGTTATTGAGGGACTTGAGAGTGCTATATAGTGCCCTCTAGTGGCTATCAACCTCTTTTTTTTTGGTATATTAGTGATTTATATATACCATCATATACCACTTAGTTTATGCTTTATATCAATATATATCACATAGTTTTGTGATTCAAACATTTGTTTCACACGGTTTAGAGGTAGCGCAAATTATATTTTTCTAACCATTCATATATGTGCAACTTAAAATTGCAGCAACTTCAAAGTATTCCATGCACTACTTTGGTCTGACTTGTATGCAATCTGAGGGCTATAGACCAGCCCTTTTCAACAAGAGTGCCCTGTCACCCATAGGTGCCTTGAGGTTTCTTCTGGGGAGCCTTGGCAAAATGCCTAAAAATGGCCCCAAAATTGTTATACAAGCCAGTGGGTGGATGAAGCTTACCTTTACGTTACACAAAGCCACACGTTTTCAACATGCACCATTACAACCTTCTACCTGTCAACCTCCTAATGACAAATTACATCAGTTTATAATAATTTGTTTAGAATTTCTCAATTTCAATGGTACTGAATTTAAACAAATCTGAAAATTTGGAGGAAATTTGAATCGTTTTCGAATCGTTTTTGAATTTGAAAAGTTTTCGCATTCAAATCGTTTTTCAATTTCCAAAGATAACAGAATAGAATAGAAAATAAAGAAATATAATAGAAATAATAGACTAAAAAATAATGTAACAGAAAATAAAATAATAGGATAGAATAAAATATAACAAAAAAACAAATAAAATAAAGAACATAATAGTCTAGAAGATAATAGAATAGAATAGCATAGAGAGAATATAACCATCTTCTGAAATTTTGAATTTCAAATAGAATAAATTTGAATTTGAATACATAAGAAAGAAAAAAAAAGTCAGTTTATCCTTCTCATTGTATTTTACACTATAATTCTCTGCGCGTATCCGATTCTTCATTGATCAGGTTCGGTTATTAATATTTTCCCCTCATCTGAATTTTTAAATAAATTCCAACTCTTCCACGTTTCTTTGTATTGTTTATTTTTACACTTAGCTGAGAGAACTTGGTCTTCCATAGCTTCTATGTCTCTTACTGTATATATCCACTCTAAAACTGTTGGTGACCTAGTATCTTTCCACCGTAGGGGTATACCTGCTTTGGCTGCATTCACCAAATGGCACAGTACTGACTTCCGATAAGTCTGAACTGGGATCTCAGATAAGTGAAGTAGGAAAAAAGCGGGATCATTGGGTATTTTTAACTCAGAAATATTTTGTAAGATTCTCATAATTGACAACCAATAAGCTCTTATTTTTTTACAAAACCAAAATATATGAATCAATGTTCCGCTTTCTTCTCCACATCTCCAACATCTGTCAAAATTTTCATTACAGAATTTCTTAAGTGATGGTACCACTTCATCAAGATTTTATAATTTAATTCTTGAGTTCGTGTACAGATTGAAGAGTTTAGAGTCAGAAAGATAATCTGTTTACGTTGTAATGCAGAAATGGTCCTATCTAGGTCCTTCTCCCATTTGTTAAGGCCTGGTATCTCCTGATCCTCCCTGAATTTATTTAATAATCCATACATTTTTAGCGATCCCTCGGGCTAGTGGTTCTAAATCGTTACAATACGACTCAAAAATTGTTAACTGATGATGAAAATTACTTCCCAGTCCTAGTGATCTGAAAAAATGACTTAATTACAACGCCTGCCAGATATTAACTTTGAAAAGACCTCCTTTTTGTGTTAATGTTTTAATCGATGGCCAGTTTTCTGATACAATAAAATGTATATACTCCTTTCTCTATTAATAATTGGAGAGGTCCTCTTTTATTACCAGGACTAAAACTTGGGTTCCCCAGTATAGGAAACAAAGGTGCACTGTAGAAAAGATCCTGTTTTGACAAATACGTGCAGTCATTTTTAGTGTTGTGCCAATTATAGGGTGATTTTTAAGAAAAGCCGGTAATACTGTATAGCACCAAGGTGCTCTACCTAAAGGAACTGTGCTCAGCTGCTGTTCTATGTCAACCCACCTCTTAGATCTAATATGTCTACACCAGTCCACTAATCTAGATAGATGTACTGCATAATAATATATATATATATCTGGGACCCCCATTCCACCAAGATTCTTAGACATATTTAGCAGATCTCTTTTAATCCTAGGGCGTTTCCCGGCCCAAATAAAATTCATAAATAAACTACGTATCTGGAGCAAAAAAGTCATTGGGATACTAATTGGTAGCGCCTGAAGTAAATATTTTCGGAAGAACGGACATTTTAATTATACTAATGCGGCCGAACCAGGAATGGGAACCGTGTCGCCATTTGTCAAGTAGGACTCGTAATAAATTATACATTGGTAAAAAAATTATTTTAAAAATGTCCTTTTCTTTTGATATAGCATTGGACTACATTTAAAACAAAAATTCGCCTGAATGGAATCACGGGAAAGAGGGGATAGTGACATGCTCATGGCCTCAGATTTAGTCTGATTTATTTTTAAATTAGAGAGAGTGCCATATTTCTCAATCTCACCCAGCAGAGTAGGGAGAGAAATATGAGGCTCGATTATCATCCGCATTTCATCCGCATAAGCAGTATATCCGGATTCAGGCGAATTCTGTTTAACAATGGTTCCAAGGAGAGAACGAAGAGAAGAGGTGAGAGGGGGCAGCCCTGGCGAGTACCATTTGAGATGCTGAAGGGTTCAGAAAGGACCCCATTTGCTTTTACAACTGCTTAAATATTTTTAAATCTGTGTTCAGTAACGAGATGGGTCTGTAACCTCCACAATCTGCCGGGTCCTTCCCCTCTTTTGGAATTAGCGTAATATGTGCTCTCAGTGTATCCATAGGAAATGTGGAAGTCAGACCCACCGCATTAACCACTTCAGACCCGTGCTACCGTCAAATGACGGCAACAGCGCGGGTCTGAATAGCCAACATGCCGTCTTTTGACGGCATCTCCTTTGTGCGTTCCCAGCGTGCGCTGTAGAGCGCGCTGTGGGGAAGCCCTGTGTTGTCCGTGTCCCTTGGACACGGCCGATCACAGATCGCGGCGAACGGCCAATCAGAGTGGCCGTTTGCGATGCAATCTGTGGGCGAATGAGAGATGATCTCATAGATCATCTCTCATTGCCGTTTTACACAGAGACAGCGTCCTGTCTCTGGAGAGGAGGAGCCCGATCTGTGTTCCTTCCTACATAGGGACACAGATCGGTCACCCCCCCAGTCACCCCCCCTCCCCCCACAGTTAGAACACACCTAGGATACACATTTAACCCCTTCCTCACATTTAACCCCTTCCTCACCCCCTAGTGTTAACTCCTTCAATGCCAGTCACATTTATACTGTAATTGAATGAATGAATGAATGAAAAACGTATATAGCGCGGCACATGCAAACTCAATCGCCTCTGGGCGCTTGTTGTTTCTGTCTCTCAGGGCCTCAAAAGAGTTTTTATCTGTCTTCTGAAGCTCAGGTGGTTTTCCTCCAACCGAATGCTGGTTGGTAAAGCGTTCCATAGTCTGGGACCTTGGAAAGCAAACCTTCTTTCTCCTTTGGACTTGTATCTGGCTTTGGGTATCTTGACCAAATTTTGGTCGGTGGATCGCAGAACGCGATTGGAATTGTGGGCTTCTATCTTTTCGCATAGATATTGCGGGGCCTTCCCATGGATGCACTTATGTGTCAGACAGAGGGCTTTAAAAGAAATTCTGTCTTTTACTGGCAACCAATGAAGGGCTCTCAATGAAGGGGAGATTGATTCCCAGGGTTTTTTCCCAGTCACAAGTCTGGCGGCCGTATTCTGAACGACTTGCAGACGAGCGATTTGGTACTTGGGAAGTCCGAGGTAAAGGGCATTTGGATAGTCCAGTCTGGAGTTCACAATTGTTCCCACCACTACTGCTACGTCTTCTTTGGGGATAAAGGGAATAAGTCTGCGTAGTAGGCGCAGCAGATGGTGAGATCCGCTGACTACTGACCCTATTTGTGCGTCCATTGTCATGTAGGTGTCAAAGATGACTCCGAGACTTTTGACTTTGGAGCTAGGGGTGATGATTTGGCCCAGAATGGGCGGGGGTGTCCAGGTTGTTGCCAGTTGACTCTTGCGACTGGCGTGAAACAGAAGAAGTTCTGTTTTGGAACTGTTGAATTTAAGATAACTCTTGGTCATCCAGTTTTCTATCAAAGAGAGACAATTCTCTAAACTGAAATGATGATCCTTTTTGTTGCAGATGCGAAAATACAGTTGCGTGTCGTCTGCGTATGAGTGATAAAGTAGTTGTTGACTACTAATGATTTCAAAGAGAGGGCGAAGGTAGATGTTGAAGAGCACCGGTGACAGGGGGATCCTTGAGGGACTCCACATGACACCGTGCTTTTTTCAGAAGTGAAAGGTCCCAATTTCACTGTTTGTGATCGGTTTTCCAAAAAGGAGGAAAACCATGGTAAATCACCTACTGCGACTCTAGCTACTTCAGCTAGCCTAGTCAGTAATAGTTTGTGGTCTACCGTGTCAAAGGCTGCGCTTAGGTCCAACAGAACCAGGAGACAAGATTCTCCTTCGTCTGCGGCCTCGAGAGCGTCGTCCCATATTTTGAGTAATGCTGTTTCTGTCCCGTGCCCGGGACGGAAACCCGATTGGTATGGATCAAGTAGATTATGGGTATCTAGATGCCGTTGCAGCTGTTGTACCACTACTTTTTCCATTACCTTGGAGAGAACGTTGAGGCCTGTTATGGGACGGCGGTGGGTTGGGTCCTTGGGATCCAGGGTGGGCTTTTTCAAGATGGGCTTGATTGTGCCCTCTTTCAGCAGGGAGGGCACTATGCCTTCCTTAAACGACTGATTTATAAGCTGCGTGATAGGAGGTGCCAAGATGTTGGCACATTCCTTCAGAAGTTTAGTAGGGATAATATCATTAGGTGCTGTGCTGTTTCGCAAAGCACCGATGATATTTTTTGTGGCATCGATGGTGATGGGTTCCAGAGTAAACTTTGTTAAATGTAGAATGTTTCTATGGGTGTTGTGGGCCTGATTGAGGGTGGCGTTGAGGGGGGTGTTGTTTTGCTGAATGCTTTCCCGGATTCCCTCAATTTTATTGATGAAGAAATCCGATAGTTCATTGCAAAATTCTTGGGTATCTGAATTGGGGGCTTCAAGACAGCCTGGATTCATGGTCTGAGTGACCAACTTGAAGAGTTCCCGGGGGCGGTTTAGGGCGCTGTTGATAGCCTCAGAAAAATAATTTTTCTTGGCTTTGAAGATTTCTTTATGGTATTTTCTTGTTATTTCCTTGTAGGTGATGAGGTTCTCCACTGAAGTGCTTCTCTTCCAGGCAGCTTCCGCCCTTCTGCGCTCTTGCTTCAGTAGCACCAGCTGGTTATTAAACCAGCCGGACTTGTTTTTACGGACGTGGACTTTGCGTTTCGGCGCTACTAAGTCGGCTGACTGTAGTAGGGCTGCATTTAAGGCATCCAGTGTTTCTGAGGCTGTTCGGAATGGTTGGAGTGTTTTAATTTTATTTTCCAAAATAGATTGAAGAGTTCCGAATGGAGCTTCTTCTGAGATCTAGTCCAGTGTGTTGTCACCGGCTTGGGTGTTTTTATCAATGGGGGAGTTTTGGAAATTATGAATTTAATTGCATGGTGATCTGTCCATGGCAATGGTTCATTTTCCAAAGTATTTATTTTCAGATTTTGTCTGAAAATAAGATCGAGTGTGTGGCCTGAGGCATGTGTGGGCCCACAGACTAGTTGCTGTAGCCCTAAACCTTCCAGGTGGTCAATACAGGTGTCGGCAACAGGATCCTGTGAGGAATTGGCCCAGAGATTGAAGTCCCCGAGCAGCAAAAGGTGTTTGCTGTTTAGGGTATAAGTGGAGATAAACTCCGTCAGCGATGGTAGAAGCTGCGATTTTGGCCCGGGTGGCCTATAGCAGAGTAGAATACGGACGGTCTCCTGGGGATTTGTTTGCAGCTGTAGAGTAAGGGTTTCCATGAATGGAAGAGGGTTTTGAAGGACTGGTTTAGTGATCGCAAGGTGAGTCCTGTGGATCACCGCCAGTCCTCCTCCTCTTTGCCCTATTCTGTTTTCCGTGATAATACGGTAGTTTTCTGGCACCAATTCTCCTAGAATGGTGTTACAGTCGGCTGTGAGCCAGCTCTCTGTAATAAAGAGGCAGTCTAAGTCATATTGTAGTATGAAATCATGGCTTTCTAGTCGGTGTTTTACTGCCGAACTTGTGTTGATCAAAGCACAAGATATGTGCTCAGGTTGGGATGGATGACTGAAATTTTTGACAGTCGATCGTCGATCGATTCTCAATAGTTGCTCAGTTCTTAAGGCCCTTTTGGTGATGGCTGGTAATACTGTGGCGAATCGCCTCAGACCCTGAATGGTTTCTGCAGAGTATCGCAGATTAGCCATTGTCGCCAAGCATCGGGGGTGCCAGTGAGGTTTTTAATGGGATGTGGGGGGAAGATTCTTTAAATCCTCACTCCCAGGTTGATCCAGAGGAAGGCAAAAAAAACCCTGGTCGCGCTATCCAATGTGCTGCGGCAAGGGAAAAAAATTCCTTCCTGACCCCTCAAAGGCGATCAGCTGAAACCCTGGATCAAGTGCCACAGAGGTGGTGGATATGCGGTGGGGCAGAATAGGGGGAGATGTACCAAGATGGCCACAATTCAGGAAAAAAGGACCTAAGCTGGGGGCTGTCAGCTTGGTGGATCGGTCCCTAGGGAAGGCTGGTGGGCGATCGGGGAGAGGATGGAGGTCCTCCTATAGTAAGAGGGGGTTTCTGGGTGGCTTTAGGGGAATCTCCTGGGTGTTTGTGCGGCGCGCCACTAGGCCGCGGGTGAAGCCGCGGTCTTTCCTAGATTCGGCCGCCGCAAATCACCATAGGTCGGCGCGGATGGTTGGAGAGGGTGTAACTGAGGTGGAGAGGCGGCGGGGGGATGGCTAGATTGCTGATGGCTTTCAGGAGGAGAACGGGAGGCAACCGAAGTGCGATCGTTGCTCCGGCGGGCAGAGCCGTGGCTTATCCTTAGAAGGACGGCCGCGCTGTCCCAGAGGAGGTAGGGGGGCGGGACACAAGCGCCCGGCGAGAACAGGCTTACCTGTGAGACCCCAGAAGACAGGAACTGGGCAAAAGGGTGGAAGGAGAGCTGAAAGGCTGTGATTTCTGGATGCAGCCAGGGGCTGGAGGGAACACCTGCCTGACTAATCTGTCTCGGTGAGCCGACTCGTGTGAGAGCGTCCTGCATGCACCACGGTGACTGACTGACTATCAACTGGAGATAAAGTTTTGGAGCACATTTATAGCACTGATCGCAGTATAAATGTGAATGGCGCCAAAAATGTGTCAAAAGTGTCCGATGTGTCCGCCATAACGTCGCAGTACCAATAAAAATCCAGATCGCCGCCATTTCTAGTAAAAAAAGAATCATAAAAAATAATACTTCTCTCCCCTATTTTGTAAGCGCTATAACTTTTGCGCAAACCAGTCGCTTATTGCGATTTTTTTTTTTTTTTACCAAAAATATGTAGAAGAATACGTATTGCCCTAAACTGAGAAAACAAAATGTGTTTTTTTTTTTTAATTGGGATATTTATTATAGCAACAAGTAAAAAATATTGTATTTTTCTTCAAAATTGTCGCTCTTTTTTGTTTATACCTCAAAAAATATAACCGCACAGGCGATCAAATACCACCAATAGAAAGCTCTACTTGTGGGGAAAAAAGGACGTAAATTTTGTTTGGGAGCCACGTCGCACGACCGCGCAATTGTCAGGTAAAGCGACGCAGTGTCGGTAGCTGAAATTTCACCTGGGCAGGAGGGGGGGTGTATGTGCCCAGTAAGCAAGTGGTTAAAGACTTTTATCATTTGTTTAATTAGCAACAAAGAAAATTCTCTGTAGTAACTTATAGTAAAGCCATCCGGAAGGGGAGATTTTCCAGATTTTAATGAATTTAATATTTCGGTCACTTCTTTTACCGTAATAGGAGTGTCCAGTAGGGATGAGCCGAACACCCCCGCGTTCGGTTTGCACCAGAACGGACGAACATTCCGATTGTTCGCACGAACATTTAGAACCCCATTGAAGTCTATGGGACTCGAATGTTCGAATTCAAAAACGATCATTTTAAAGACAAATTTTCAAGTTATTGTTGGAAAACGTCTTTCAGAACCCGGGTCTTGCCCCAGGGAACATGTATCAATGGAAAAAAAGTCTTAAAAACTGTAGTTTTTTCAGGAGCAGGTTATTGTTGGAAAACGTCTTTTAGAACCCGGGTCTTGCCCTCAGGGAACATGTATCAATAGAAAAAAGTCTTAAAAACAGTTGTTTTTTCAGGAGCAGGTTATTGTTATAAAACGTCTTTCAGAACTCGGGTCTTGCCCAGGGAACATGTATCAATGGAAACAAATCTCAAAAACTGTAGTTTTTTCAGGAGCAGGACTCCTGAAAAAACGACTGTTTTTAAACAAAAAAAATCCATTGATAGTAGTATCAATGGGAAAAAAGTTTTAAAAACGGTCGTTTCGTTTCACTCGAATTTGCCGCGAACGATCGTTTTTGGTCGAAATTCGATGATCGATCGAACGGACGATGTTCGAGTCGAACATACGTTCATTTCGAACGCGAAGCTCATCCCTAGTGTCCAGACTAGAACGGGCTGCTGAAAGTAATCTCGTCATACCTGTCAAGGTTAGATATTCTGCTATCATGGACTGAGGGGCAGTAGCATGTGGCAAATTATACAAAGTAGCATAATACTTCCCGAACGTCTGGGCAATATCTTTAGGTATCTGTTTTAAATGTCCCTGTTTATCTTTTATTTGTGATATATAAGTTGACCTATTCTTTTCTTTAATTTTCCCTGCTAACAATCTACCACATTTGTCTCCTATTTCATAATCTATTTTTTTCCCTCGTTGGATTAGGGCTTTTGCTTTGAACCGTAAAATCTCTGACAATTGTTTTCTCAGATGTCCCAGCTCCCTACTTACTGATACTGTCTGTATCTTTTTATGCTGTGTTTCCAAGGCCTGGATCTCATCTAATAATTCTTAAGTCTGTTTTTCCCTTTTCTTTTTCAAAATTGCTCCATGCTTAATTAAAATTCCTCTGATCACGGCCTTGTGTGCCTCCCAAATCATACCTGGGTCACTCTCTGGGATGTAATTTCTTTAGATACATCGTCTCTTACTTCAGGATTTTGAAGAAGGCTTTCATTCAATCGCCAGCATCCCTTACGTCGAGTGGCCAGGTTAGACAGGGAGAGACACAACGAAACCGGAGCATGGTCCGACCATGTTATATTTCCAATGAGGGTTTCTGTAACATCTGAAATTAAATAGTGTAGAATCAAAAACATGTCAATACGCAAGTATACTTGATGTGGATTGGAAAAAAAGTATAATCTCGTTCACCTATACAGTGCCTGCCGCCAAGAATGTGTTTTTAGCACGACAGCATCGCGCTGATTCTCGGCGACATGCTGCTGACATCTCGCACTTGCTGGAATAGTAAAAGCACATTCCAGCGAGCGCGTCATAGAAGCGACGGGGATCCGAGTCGACGTGGATTCCCGCCAATCCTACACGTGGGCGGCGTTTGTTATGAATCTTGAAGGGGAAGTCCCCGCCGGATTTTAAATAAAAATCCGGCATGGGTCCCCCCTCAGGAGCATACCGGGCTCTTAGGTCTGTTATGGGTTGTAAGGAGACCCCCTTATGCCGAAAAAATGGGTGTGGGGGTCCCCCACAATCCATACCAGACCCATACCCAAAGCACGCCAGCCGGCCGGTCAGAAGGGGAGAGGGGGCGAGCGAGTGCCCCCCCTTCCTGAGCCATACCGGGCAGCATGCCCTCAACATGGGGGGGTCAGGTGCTCTGGGGCAGGGGGGCGCACTGCGGCCCCCCCACCCCAGAGCACCCTGTCCCCATGTTGATGAGGACAGGGCCCCTTCCCGACAACCCTGGCCGTTGGTTGTCGGGGTATGCGGGCGGGAGGCTTATCGGAATCTGGGAGCCCCCTTTAATAAGGGGGCTCCCAGATACCAGCCCCCCACTCTAAGTGAATAAGTATGGGGTACATCCACTCCCTTCCTGACCGGCCAGGAAGCATGCTTTGGATACGGGTCTGGTATGGATTGTGGGGGGACCCCCCATGCCGTTTTTTTGGCATATGGGGGGGTCTCCTTACAATCCATAGCAGACCTAAGGGCCTGGTATGTCCCCTGGGGGGGGAACCCATGCCGGATTTTTATTTAAAAATCCGGCGTGGAGTTCCCCCTCATGATACATACTAAACACTGTGTGTAGATTTGGCGGGAATCCAAGTCGGATCCCCGTCGCTTCTATGACGGCTTTGTCTCCATCGCGGCAAGCCAGCTCGATGCTGGCTCCCACGATGGGGCTCGTAGGTGGTCAATCTCGCTGAGAAAGGGAGCGAGATTGACACAATATCGCAGTCACCTACTGTATAAATCCAACTTTTATTTAAATGATAAATATATATATATATATATATATATATATATATATATATATATATATATATATATTATATTTTATTATATTATTTCTATTCTATTGTTTTTTTTATTCTATTATTTTCTATTCTATTTGAATTTCAGGAGATGGTTATAATCATCTATTTAATTTTTTTGTTCTATTCTATTCCTTTCTATTCTATGCTATTACATTATATTATGTTATTTTATTTTCTATCCTATTTTGTTCTGTTTAACTCTTATATTATATTCTCTTTAATTTTCTGTTATATTAGTTTCTATTCTGTTCATTTTTTCTATTCTATTCCTTTATTTTCTCTTCTATTTTATTCATTTGGGAATTTGGAAAACTATTCAAATTAAAAAAAAGTTAATTTGGAAAACTATTTGAATTTGCAAAAATTAGAATTGGAAAACTATTTGAAATTGATTTGAAAACGTTTATAATCAATCCAAATTAAATGTGAATCAATTTGAAAGCAAATAAATTAAACGAATTCCAAAAACAAATTAAACAAATGAAACTAAACAATGAGCGAAACAAAACAATTTTTTTTTCGTTTTGCACATGTCTAGTTGATAAGGATTTTTCCCTGCATATCATCCTTGTTTGACCCTCCCTTGCCTTTCTCCATCAGCTTTGGGGGTCTCATTAGCTTTGGAGTCTCAAAACTATTGGGAGAAGAGACATTGGAATACTAGTCAGTACCAGTTTGCAAAAGTGTATTTGCTTGGAAGAATAAATCACCTCTAATGTTGGGTGTCCTACGTGTATTGATGTTGCTGCATTATGTAAAACGATCAGAACAGTTTTTACATTTTATAATGGGGCGTCTCAAGACTGTCCATTATTTTGGAGGGTGCCTTGCAATTGTCCATAATTTTAAAAGGTGCCTTGACTGAAAAATAGTTTGAGAAACACTGCTATAGACTTCAATTTTAACCTTCAAAAGTTGAATAAAAGTCATACCTGAATGTTATACAATGCAACAGTTGCCCATTATCATTAGTTGCAGCCATCCAAAGTTGTGTCAAAGTTTGGAATCATACAAGTGTGGGTGGAGTCTAAAGGTAAAGGAAACAAACACTGAAATAGGAAAAAAATTATAATTCAATGATTACATTTAATCATTGGAAAATGGATACAGCATTTCTGTTTTTTGGGTTTATTTCCCTTTGAAAAGGGTATTTTTTCTAAAAGAGAATTGTATGACAGCAATTATGTTTCAGGAGCAAAGCAAAAACAGATGTGTTAAAGCCGATCTCTTGTCTCTGAGCACAAAATACTTTCATTTAAATATATTCCTCTATAGCCACAAAAGATTGGTTAGAAGGTGGTTATATTCTTTCTGTTTTATTACATTTTTTATTCTATTCTATTCTTTTCTATTCCATTATAGTCTGTTCTTTTATTTTATATCCTATTTTGTTCTGTTTAACTCTATTATATTATATTCTTGAATCTTCTGTTATATTCTTTTCTATTATATATTTTTTTCTATTCTATTCCTTTATTTATTATTCTATTGTATTCGCTTTGGAAATTGTACTATTTAAATTAAATTCTTTTTTCAAATTTTAAAACTTTTAGTTAGAAAACTATTCAAATTCTAAAAACTATTTGAAATTGATTTGAAAACTTTTCTAATCTATCTGAATTTGAATTGGAAATGGAAATTCCACATTGTGTGCACCAGATGCCTTTATAAACCCAGTATTTTCACTGTACTGCACAGATGTATGTGAAGAAAGCAGAGTTCTGGCAAGAGCCCAACAGCCCACTCACTAAAGGCTGCCTGCAGAAAACTACAGGAGTGGGTGGAAATAAGTCCAGTCACTCTGCTCAAGGTGGGAGACAGCAGAGACTTAATAAATAAAGCTCCAGCACAGAGGCAATGGGGTTGATTTCAGTGACAGCCCCCTCTAACAATCACCGGCTCGATCGCCTGCCCACCAACCTGCCAGTCCCGCACTTACCCCATCCAGGTCACCGGCTGCTTCCCTGGCTTCTCCTCCCAGCCAATCCAGTCACTTCTCCTCCCAGCCAATCCGGTCTTAGGACCTGCTTCCTGTCCTGATTGGTCAGGAGGAGAAGCAGGAAGACCATAGCGAATGTTAATTCGCTAATGTCACAAGAGCATGGGCTCGGGGCACAGCCTTTTTAAGCTAATTAGAGTCACAGGCTCTAATCATGTGCTTCAAAGAAAAAAAAAACTCATAGAAATTTATGCGTCCGGCACCTCGCATGGAGATTAGGGCCCTGCGTCCTTTATGGACCGGCCACCGCTGGTTGAGTTACTGTAAGCCGAGTTTCACCCAAAAATTGAACTTCCGCTGTATGCAACCCTCCCCCTCCAGTGACACATTTGGCACCTTTCAACGGGGGGGGGGGACAGATACCTGTGCAATACAGGTATTTTGCTCCCACTTCCGGGCATAGATACCCGAGCCACCTGCAGGTATCTACGCCACTTCCGGTGACTTCTCCATCCCCCCGCTGTCTTCTGGGAGACACACGGGTCCCAGAAGACAGCAGCAACCAGTGAAGTCACGCATGTGCAGTAGAGAACCAGGAAGGCTCACTTCCTGATTCCCTTACCAAATATGGCAGCGACAGCATCCAAGAGCCTAGTGATAGCTCGGCTTCGGGTGCTGACATCGCGGGCGCCCTGGACAGGTAAGTGTTCTTATTTTAAAAGTATGCAGCAGCAGCTGCAGTATTTGTAGCTGCTGACTTAAAAAAAGAATGTCAGGACTTCGCTTTAAGGTAAATAGACTGTGCAAAACACAATTGCACTCTGCAGGTGCAGTTGCTCCAGAGCTTAGTAAATGAGCAGAAGCTGTGCTGACTTCCATCATCCAATCATTTGCAAGCAAAAATTCTGTGTTTTTTTTTTAAATTTTCCTTGCACGTGATTGGGCATTCTTTGCAAACTGAAGCCCTAAATTATTTACTAAGCTGTGGAGCAACTGCACATGTAGAGTGCACCTACCTTTAGTAAATCAACCCCAGTGTTTTACACTGAATTACTGTACAGATCCTGAAGAAACACACAAAGCACACCAAGATTCAAGTAAGGATACGCAGGACTCTTATATCTTATTAATATTCAATCATTTCATCTACATCTAGAAACATAGAAAATCAACAATCGTGTAGTTTAGTGTTGAAAGTGATTCTATTTTACAAATCGCACAAACCTTCAGTATCAACAAGTCATGTCCATGCTGTCCATGGTGCTGGAATAATCTGCAGTACTCATATTTTAAAATAACAGGATCTGCCTTCCTGTATTTCTATCCGAGGATAACGATAGACTGGTGACCTGTAAGTCACAATCCAACCAACACAAGATATTTCTTGTAAAAGACCTTCCTATAAACATTTGTTGTAAAAGGTTCATTAAGTGTTTACGTATCACTATAACAGCAAGGAAAGTGTTAGATTGCTTATATGTCAAGGATATGTTTGTGAAGGGTCTCATTTAGCCGGGTCATTGAGCTTCATTTATTAAAGTCAAATAGACGGTGCACTTAGCAAGAGCATTTTCTCCAGAGCTTAGTAAATGAGCAGAAGCTCTGCTGACTTCCATCATCCAATCATGTGCAAGAAAAATGCTGCCTTTTTTATTTTTCTTGCATGTGATTGAATATTTTTTGCAAAGTGGAGCTTTACCTTATTTACCAAGCTGTGGAGCAACTGCACTTTGCGGCAGTCTCTGAGGGCCAGATTCTCAGCGGCGATACAACGGAGTATCTCAGATACCCCGTCGTATCGCCGTTTTTTCTGCCTCGTATCTATGCGAGTGATGCTTAGCATCACTTTGGCATAGATACGCTTCTACATCCGACAAGTGTAATACCATTACACTTGCGGATCATAGTTGTAATGACAACTCCGGCCACTAGGTGGCCTTCACGTTGTTTTTTCATTTGCATATGCAAATGAGGCTAGTACGGCGATTCCCGATCGCTTTTACGCCGCCCCGTCGTCACGTACGTCGTTTTTGTCCGCGTAAGGTTACCCCTGCTTCTATGAGGAGTAACCTTACGAAGTTCCGTCGGATGCCGTGGGTGCCGTCGGATGCCATTTTAAGCATGCGCACTGGGCTTTTTCCCCGGCCGGCGCATGCGCAGTTCGTTCGACGCGGGGGCGCGCTTAATTTAAATACAAGCCGCCCCAATTTATTTACGCGGGCTTACGCTGGGCCATTTTCGCTACGCCAACGCAAACTACGGAGCAAATGGTTAGAGAATACGGCACTTGCTCTAGTACGATGCGGCGGCGTAGTGTAAATGGCTTACGATACGCAAGAGAAATTCTATGAGAATCTGGCCCTTAGTCTTTAGTATATCAATAACAACAAAACCTGGGGAATGCCCAGGGAAAAAACAAGCCTCCTTAACGACCAGCCTGCAGAACAACCAAATTAACCTGTCTAACAGTATGCGTTAAAAACAGGGGTTTTGTCCGCACGCCATTGCAAACGCCACAGAGCCGCGCCAAGGCACCCTGTAATCTGTGGTCCTAACACTAAACAATGAATGTCCCCACAGTGGAGGCACATGCATTCTAATGGATAGATGGGGGCAGGTGGAATGAAGGGGAGCCACCCCTCCTTAAAGGTACAGGAGCACACCAAACACCCAGCATGTAGCACAATGGCTGCAAAGGTGCTGGTGCACTGCTGGGCCAATATAAACACCACAGGTGAAACATAAACGCGCCCTCATCTATTGCTGGCAATCGCAGTACGTGGCATTGGAAGGCTAACACAGATAACAACAAAACCTGGGGAATGCCCAGGGAAAAACCAAGCCTCCTTACCGACCAGCCTGCAGAACAACCAAGTAACCTGTCTAACAGTATGTGTTAAAAACAGGGGTTTTGTCCGCACGCATTTGCAAACGCATGCGTGAGCCACAGAGCCGCACCAAGGCACCCTGTAATCTGTGGTCCTAACACTAAACAATGAGCGTCCCCACAGTGGAGGCACATGCATTCTAATGGATAGATGGGGGCCATTGTGCTATATGCTGGGTGTTTGGTGTGCTCCTGTACCTTTAAGGAGGGGTGGCTCCCCTTCAGTCCACCTGCCCCCATCTACCCATTAGAATGCATGTGGGGCTGTTGGGTGTATTAAAAAATCTGCATAGCTGTTCATCCATTGATCCTGCATATAGGTTCACTTTGTGCAAATGGGGCAAAATCTAAAGTTTTCAAGCTATATTCACTGCAGATCAAATGTGTAAATGCTGCATTATAGCCACTGGAGCTAAAAAAATAAATCTTATTTTCTGTGATACCACCATCTAGTGGTCATGATGCAATATTTTCCTTATTCACACATACTCGATCTGCAGAGGATATAACCTGTAAACATTTGATGTTACCCCATGCACACAGAATGAATTTATTTGCAGCTTCAATGGAAAAACAGCAATGTGATTTTTATTGTCATAAATACACCTATTTGTGTACTAATAGACAGATTGCAGTTTTAGATTGGACAACAATCTCACAGCTCTAGTTACAGGGAAGAACTAGTGATTGGAAAGTTTAGAAAACCTTTGCTGAACATAAGAAGAGTCAGGGTTGAGGGTACTAATAACAGCAGAGAATAAGCTACTAAGCAAGCAGGCTGCAGAAGATAAATGCCAGGATGAAAAATGTAGACATCAGGTCAGCCCTGTCCCTTCAGCGGAAAATGTTCACGTTTGACTGGATTGTACCTTTAATTGCCACCAGACTTTTGTTTTCCTGACGTATTTACAACTCTGATTAATTCCGTTTTTTTTTTTTTTTTATCTCAGATCATGTCTTTTTAGCTACCTCTCAGAATTAATTTGATCTGATCATTAAGCAGTCATACATCAACCCTTCCCAGAAGATACCCAGGTAGGACGGTGGCAGAAACTCTTACTAATTAACACACAAGTGAAAAAAAAAAAGCACTTGACTGATTTCGCAGTGTGACTCAATGTAAAGAACATCAAACCATTGATCCTTAACCCTTTCTTGGATGTCAGACAATCTGTCTACAGATCTCGTCTCTTCATTTCCCTCTGAAAAATGTGGTGTATTTGTTTGTCACATTCAGAGATCATTAATATTCATTTGTGACTCAGAGAAAAAAAACAACTCACCAGGTTATAACTTTAAAGAACGGCTTAGTTGCTTTGTACCCTGCAATGCAGTAAAAATGGAAAGTCAGTCAATGTAAAACTGCGTTAGGCGTAAATAGCTTGCTGTGGAAATGTTACTGTTGTTATGTGCTTGTTTTTTGGGGGGGGGGTTCTGGAGTGCATTTAATTACGCAAAAGATTATACCATACGTTTAATTGTTGTTCTGTGCTTGTTTTTTTTGGGGGGGGAGGGGGGTTCTGGAGTGCATTTAATTAATTAAGATTATATCATACATTTAAATCAATGTTAAAGAATGTTCACAATTAAAGTATAGCACTTTTATCCAAGAAAGAAGACTGAAAATTATTTGTAGACATGGAGTCATTTTCTTTATTGCCTTATCACAAATTGTTGTAGCTATAGCCTTTACTCACTTGGCATTAATGTGTTTACATTATTGCTTGTCCTGGTATTGATCTTTACATCTGGGTAAAATTAAAGTGATACTATAGGTTCGATTAACTACTTCAGCCCCGGAGGATTTGGCGGCCAAAGGACCGGGCCACTTTTTGCGATTCAGCACTGCGTCGCTTTAACTGACAATTGCGCGGTCGTGCGACGTGGCTCCCAAACAAAATCGACGTCCTTTTTTTCCCACAAATTTCTTTTGGTGATATTTGATCACCTCTGTGGTTTTTATTTCTTTCTCGTACATCACGGGACACAGAGCGGCATATTCATTACTATGTGGGTTATATGGAGTACCTTCAGGTGTGGACACTGGCAATCTCAAACAGGAAGTCCCCTCCCTATATAACCCCCTCCCCTAGAGGGAGTCCCTCAGTTTTTTCGCCAGTGTCTTAGGTGTTGGTCACGGAATAGCTTTGCTCCACATCCTTGGGATTAAGGGCGGGCTAACCGGATCTGTCCAAGGAGCCTCAGTGCCAAAGTGGACAGTACCCGGGCCCCAAGCCGTGGGGTTTTGCCTATAATGCTCCTCTTTGGAGGGCTGGACCCTGGGCCCAGGACTTGGAGTTTGTAAAAACCATAAGTTCCTGTTTGCCAGGGTGCTATATAGGTCCAGGACAGTGGGTACCTTCATAGGACCCCAGGGCCTGAAGGTCTACTACGCTACCCACGGAGATGGGAGAAGATTGGATCAGTTTGCTGGACAAACATCCTGCAGCATGGAGCAGGTAAGGGGGAGCCTGCGGGACTTGGTTCGACAGCAGGCTCTCCGGGATAACCTAAAAGGGGGGATAGCCTAAGTATGCTCTGCATGGGCAACCTTGTTCACTATGTCTAAAGAGAGACAGGATGACACCTTTTCTCCCCCATCACTAGGTCCCCCTGTCTAAATATGTGTGCTAGCTAAACCTGCTGTTTCTTCCTAGGGCTAGTAAGGATCCCTAGGGGCCTTTTGGGGAGTCCTACCTGGCCGGGGGTTTGAATCTGCCGCCTGTTTCTGCGTTCCTGGATCTCCAGCAGCGCGGCTCCTCCATCTTCGTCCTGTTTCCGGCATACGCGCGCGCGCGCGTGCGCGCGCACGTCTTAACGACGTTTTTCGCGCCGTTCAGACAGGAGGGCGGGGGGGGGGCGTGCCTGCGGCGTCATACAGGGGCGCGCCTTTGTGCTGTTATAGACAGCAGGCATTGTCAGTGCTCAGTCTGAGGCTGATTCTCAGAGGAGAGGACGCAGAGCGGCAGAACAGTGACTCCCGGTGGCGGAAGAGGGGTAGTACATGTGGACTTTGTTCCAATACCTTTTTGTTAAGCCAAGAAATCCCCCTTTTTTGCAGCAGGTTTGGAGGCTGGCAAACTTAGTTTGGGGTCACGGTATGTTGTCAAAAGAAAATATATAATATATTTAAAAAAAAAAAAAAAAAAAAAAAACATACGGGATCCCATCAGTTTTTGGGCATTAGTGATCTATTGTCCCCTAAACTCTGATTTTTGTACTCCTGGCCACTACAGTCTGTTGTGTGGGCGGAGTCCCTCGATTTTGTATTATGGCTTCCAAGGGTTCGGGGTCAAAGGGTACAAAAAAGACCAAAAAACAAAAGGGTTCCCTTTCTGATTCTGATATGCCGATACTTTCCCCGCAACTTATTAACATAAGAAGCGCCTTGGATGAGCCATTAGGGGGATCTGGTGCGGAGGCTGGCCCAGATCAGCCCAGCCCTGTGTTTATCACAGAGGAGATGCTAGCCGTATCCCTAGGGGGGCTAGAAGAGAGAATAGCAGCATTGATCGCTAGAGCTATTCCTGGTAAGAAACGGGTTAGATCCCCATCACCAAGAGGTGTATCCTCAGATGCTGAGATTCTCTCTCCAGAGGAATTGGAATCACAGGAGGATCAACTAGACCTGAACCAAGAGGGTTCAGGGATTGAGGGATCTGCCTCTGAGGAACCATTTTCAGACTCCCAGACAGAAAGACTGTGGGTACAGTCTTTGACGGACATGGTCCGCTCGGCATTTAGTTTACCATTGCCAGAGCCTCAGGTTCCTCCGGTATCCTCTCTGGGCTCTTTGAAAGCTCCGTTAAGCAACGCAGTTTTTCCGGTCCATCCTCTCTTGGAGGAATTGATCTTTCGGGATTGGGTACGGCCGGACAGGATTTTTCTGCCACCGAAAAGATTTGCGGTCATTTACCCCATGGAGGAAAAATTCTCCAAGAGGTGGAGGCTCCCAGTAGTGGATGCAGCCATCTCATGTGTGAATAAATCACTAACTTGCCCGGTGGAAAACATACATATGTTTAAAGATCCGGTTGATAAAAGATTAGAGACACTTTTAAAAGCATCCTTTGCTACGGCAGGAGCAGTGGTGCAGCCAGCGGTGGCTGCAATTGGAGTTTGTCAGGCATTAAAAGACCAGACAAAGGAAATGTTAAGGGACATGCCTACCCAACAAGCAGAAGAGTTTTCTGACATTCCCAGAGCTCTGTGTTTTGCGGTAGATGCTATAAAAGACTCCATCCAGCAGGCCTCTCGTTTATCACTATGTTTGGTGCACATGAGAAGGCTCTTATGGTTGAAGAACTGGGTGGCGGAGCCCCCATGCAAAAAGCTTCTGGCAGGGTTTCCCTTCCATGGAGGACGACTCTTCGGAGAGGATCTGGATAAATATATTCAGACTATTTCAAATGGCAAGAGTACCCTTTTACCGGTCAAAAAGACATTCCGGGCTCCTACATTTAAAAGGCAGCTCTTTCCTGTCTCGGGGCCCTCTAATTCCAGGCAGTATCGACGGCCGCCTGCACGATCCAACGTTAACAGTAGATCGCAGGGACAGACCCCTGGGGGTAAGAGGCCGTGGTATCGCAAGCCGTCAAAGACAGCCCCTAAGTCTGCCTTATGAAGGGGCGCCCCCACTCTTGCGGGTGGGGGGAAGGCTTTGTTTCTTCTCAGAAGTTTGGGAAGCCAAGATCCCCGACAAATGGGTCCGGGCATCTGTAACCACAGGTTACAGACTGGAGTTTCTAAGGTATCCTCCGCCTCATTTTCAAGAATCAAGGCTACCAAGGGATCCAGCAAGGAAGGCCTCAATGCTGGCAGCTTTGGATCACCTGCTTGGCCAGGACGTAATTATAGAAGTGCCAGCCCAAGAGCAAGGCCTAGGTTTCTATTCCAATCTCTTTGTCATACCAAAGCCCAACGGCGATGTCAGGCCAATCTTGGACCTAAAGAGGTTAAACGGTTACCTAAGGGTTCGTTCCTTCCGGATGGAATCCATCCGGTCAGCAGCCGCCGCGCTTCAGAAGGACGATTTTCTGGCCTCCATAGACATAAAGGATGCTTACCTTCATGTACCAATCTTTCAGTCGCATCAAAGGTTTTTACGCTTCGCGGTGGGGCAGCGACACTTCCAATTCAGGGCGCTCCCCTTCGGGCTGGCCACGGCCCCCCGGGTATTCACGAAGATCCTAGCCCCAGTTCTGGCCAATTTAAGGATCCAAGGGGTCACAGTCCTAGCATACTTGGACGACCTTTTAATCATAGATCACTCACGGCCGGGTCTGCAAAAGGCAGTAAACCTCACGGTTCGGTACCTCGAAGAATTCGGCTGGGTCCTGAACCGGGGAAAGTCAGCGTTCCAGCCTACAAAGCAGTTGGAATACCTCGGCATGAGGTTAGACACAGAACATCAAAAGGTGTTCCTGCCCCTTGTAAAGATCGAAGCTATCAAGGGGTTGGTTCAGTTGGTTCTAAACAAGAAAAAACCAACTATTCGCCTGTGTATGCGATTACTAGGCAAGCTAGTGGCCACATTCGAGGCAGTACCATACGCTCAGATCCACACTCGCGTCCTACAGGCAGCCATTCTAGCAGCCTGGGGCAAGAGGGCACATGCCTTAGAGTCCCCTTTGACGCTATCATCAAGGGTCCGACAAAGCCTGGCCTGGTGGTTGAACCCTCAGAATCTTCTAAAGGGAAAATCCTTCAGCCCTGTTGTCTGGAAGGTAGTTACCACAGACGCCAGCCTGGCAGGCTGGGGGGCGGTCTTCGAGGGGTTCTCCCGCCAGGGAACTTGGGTGAAAGCAGAGAGGCAGCTCCCCATCAATATCTTGGAAATCAGAGCTGCTCGCCTAGCCCTTCTGGCTTGGACCTCCAGATTAAAGGGGTTCCCGGTGAGAATCCAGTCAGACAATGCCACGGCGGTGGCATACATAAACCACCAAGGGGGAACCAGGAGCCAGGCCGCTCAGAGGGAGGTGAACTTGATTTTTCAATGGGCAGAGGTTCATGTACCCTGCATTTCAGCGATATTCATTCCCGGAGTGGACAACCTGCAGGCAGACTTCTTAAGTCGCCAGAGTCTGTTGCCAGGGGAGTGGTCTCTGCATCCCCAGGTCTTTCAGACAATCTGCCAGAGGTGGGGAATGCCGGACGTAGATATAATGGCATCCAGGTTCAACAAGAAACTAGACAGGTTCGTGTCGCGAGCGAGGGATCCTATGGCCTGCGGAACCGATGCGTTGGTTTGCCCTTGGCATCAATTCAAACTTCTATATGCATTCCCTCCACTACAGTTACTCCCGCGCCTGTTGCGCAAGATCAGAGTGGAGAACAAGCCAGTCATTCTAGTAGCTCCGGCTTGGCCCCGGAGGACTTGGTACTCACTAGTCCTGAAGATGGCAGTGGGAGACCCTTGGACTCTTCCTCTACAACCAGACCTACTCTTACAAGGCCCGATCCTCCACCCTACATTACAGCGTCTAAATTTGACGGCCTGGAGGCTGAATCCCTGATTCTCAGGGGTAGAGGCCTGTCCAGGCAGGTAATTCCTACCCTGATTAGGGCTAGAAAGCCAGTCTCCAGGGTGATTTATTACAGGGTGTGGAGGAACTACGTAGGCTGGTGTGAATCCAAAAGATGGAATTCCCGCAAATATACTATTGATAGGGTGTTAAGTTTTCTCCAGCTAGGAGTGGATAAAGGCCTGGCACTAAGCACAATCAAGGGACAGATCTCAGCTCTGTCAGTGTGGTTTCAGAGGCCGCTGGCCACCCACTCGCTGGTAAAGACCTTCATACAGGGGGTCTTGCGTATTAATCCTCCTGTCAAGTCACCAATTTGTCCATGGGACTTAAATCTTGTCCTGTCCACTCTACAGAAACAGCCTTTTGAGCCGTTGGCTGAGATTCCTTTAGTCTTACTGACAAGAAAATTGGTTTTCTTGGTCGCCATAGTTTCGGCCAGGAGAGTGTCAGAATTAGCAGCCTTATCGTGTAAGGAACCATATCTCGTTCTGCATAAGGACAGGGCAGTTCTCCGGCCCCATCCTTCCTTTCTACCAAAGGTTATATCCAAATTTCACTTAAACCAGGATTTGGTACTTCCATCCTTCTTTCCAAAACCTACATCTAGAAAGGAGGGGTTGCTGCATACCTTGGATATTGTCCGGGCCATGAAGGCCTATCTTAAAGCTACAGAAAAGATCCGGAAAACAGATGTGTTATTCGTTCTACCAGATGGCCCCAAGAAGGGGCAGGCAGCTGCAAAATCCACCATCTCGAGATGGATTAGACAATTAATCATTCAAGCCTACGGGTTGAAGAGGTTGCCTCCTCCGTTGTCGGTAAAGGCCCATTCTACCAGGGCCATGGGCGCCTCTTGGGCAGCACACCATCAGATCTCTATGGCTCAGATATGCAAGGCGGCAACGTGGTCATCAGTCCACACGTTTACAAGGTTTTATCAACTAGACGTGAGAAGAAATGCGGATGCTGCCTTTGGTCAGGCAGTACTACAGGCTGCAGTTTGAAATCCTCGGGATCAGAAACACCCTTGGTTAAAAAAAAAAAGAGAGAAAGAGTTTTTTTCTTGACTAAGTTGGAATTATTATTATGATTTGAGTTTATCTCTAAATTGAATCCTTCTTTGGAAGATGTCTCCCTCCCCTCATTAAAGCATTGCTTTCGGACATCCCACATAGTAATGAATATGCCGCTCTGTGTCCCGTGATGTACGAGAAAGAAAAAGGGATTTTTAAATACAGCTTACCTGTAAAATCCTTTTCTTGGAGTACATCACGGGACACAGAGCTCCCACCCCTCTTTTGGGTGACCATTTTGGGAGGCATACTGCTTGCTACAAAACTGAGGGACTCCCTCTAGGGGAGGGGGTTATATAGGGAGGGGACTTCCTGTTTGAGATTGCCAGTGTCCACACCTGAAGGTACTCCATATAACCCACATAGTAATGAATATGCCGCTCTGTGTCCCGTGATGTACTCCAAGAAAAGGATTTTACAGGTAAGCTGTATTTAAAAATCCCTTTTTTTTGCGCTATAAACAAAAATAAAGCAACAATTTAAAAAAAAACACACAATTTTTTACTTTTTGCTATAATAAATATCCCCAAAAAAGATATGTAGCGCCTGGTTACTTTAAGTACTGGTGCTAGTTAAATTTAGAGGGAGATCAGAGCGTAGTTAAACTCAGATCCAAATTGTTAAGTGCAAAACAGGGTCTCTGTCTCAGCATGTCTGTGCTGTAGGCTATTCTGTTGCATTGGGGTGTTCTTCCAACAAGGAGGGTTTGGCCTCGCTGTGCATGCTGGGGAGGGGTATTTATGAGGCAGACGCCATTGGTTCTGGGTCTTTTTCTTCGAGTGTGGCACCCAACTTTAGGGTGACCACATAATGGTGCCCCAGGGTTATGGCCTACCTGGTTGGGGTGTGCGTGTCACGCAGTGTTCCTGGTTCCGGGACCATGTTGGCCTGGAGCATCTGAACAGCAATGGGAACCCAGTGAGTGACTGGGTTACCACCTTTAAGGATCCCAAGCTGTATTGCTGTTCGGTGGGGAGTCTGTCTGAGGAGCGCCATTGAGAGGCTGGCGATCCAAAAGGGCCTCGACAAACCACCGGGGATCAAGGTAGCTGGACACTGAGGGATTGATCACCTGTCAGTTGGTACCTGAGCGACAAGTTGAAGGAGATCCAGGCATAATTTATCTAAGGAGGATTGCTTCCGTAACTACAAGTCAGAGAGGGCCTGTGGCAGAGGTGTCTCCCTGAAGTTCACCAAGGAGGGTCTGTGGCAGAGACTTTTCCTCAAGTTCACCAAGGAGGGTCTGTGGCAGGGACTTTATCCTACAAATGTTCGAGTAATACTCCAGCTACCAGGTTAGTGAGAGAGGCATGTCCAAGTACACTAATCCTACTCAGGCTGGAGTGGCGCAGAAAAGTGTTACGCTTGGGAGCAGGACTGTTTCCCTATTATCATGCCTGAATCTGCTTTTCTTCTTCCTTCTTCAACTTTACTTTCCTCACCACAAGTTTATTGGCTGGGTAATAAAGAGCACAGCAAAGAGCACCTGTTCTGGACATTTCTTTACTTCTACCAAATGCAATATGCATCATTAACCTCTAGGAATTCGGGGGAGCCATGTGGTAATTGTGCCACCCAAAACAACTAGCAGCTCCTCCGGGGGTAGTGCTACACGTGGGGGCTCATCCAGGATAGGCTGTTACCTCAAAATACCCAAATTCAGAAGTTTAATCCGCCATTAATTCAAGGAATTGTCGTGTGTTAAATTGTGCCTGGTGAGGAAAGGGTTAACGTCGCCATTGAAACTGGGCGCACGTGCCGCAAAGCAATGTGTGCCTGCCACTTCTGAGAAAAAGAACTCAGGTGGGAGGAGTAACCTATCCCTGTGTGAGACACAGACTGAATTTAGCGCCAAAGGACAGAGTGATTGCCCGCCCACGAGAGAAGGTCGAGTGGACATGTCTGTGCCATCAATGTCATTTGGAAAATTACGACCCCCGATGTCTATGCCGGGAGTCAACGCAATGTCTGCTGCTGGAGTCCCCCCTGGCAGATACTGGAATTCGAATATGGACCCAGGGGAAGTTTGTCCTATTTTCCAGCGGTAGCGTGGAGGCCCTCGGACTGTCCTGCCCACGCCGTTTGGAACTGGCCATCCGTCTTTTGCCCTTTGCCAGGTGCAAGAGGTGCCGAGTTATTTGTTCCAAGTGGAGCCAACAACGAAACCTCCTCGGGAGAACAGGGTGGATTGGATTACTGGGACAGTAACCACGGAGGAGGAGGCCCCATGGCCGGAACCCTCTTCAACTGCTGTGATCGCTGATCCGGAGACCGTGACCGTCTCATCTACATTGACTCTGGCATCGGCTGTTACCCCGATCGCGTCACCGGAGGTAAGCGATGCGGATGATAAAGAGTGTGTGCCTAGTGTGGAAGCGGATGCCATACCGGAGACAGCGCTGACCAATGCGGTCTTTGTTTGGCGCGCTATCGCTAAGATGGGCCCCACTCAGGCCTCCCACGGCTATGGTAGAGGCCTGCCTGCAAACAAGAATGACAAGGTCAGTACCTTAGTTGGAGAGCGTACATGCCTGCCCACTGAGGACTATGACACATAGGACTTAGACTCATTATCTGATAATAGGGATAATAAATGGTTCAAGCCGGAGTTTCCCGAGTTGCAATGGGGTAAAAACTCCAGGGCTGCCAAGCACCGCAAACACAGGAAACACACCAGGGTTGCCGCACCACCTGCGGATGTCCCACAGCTAACTTGGGAAGTTGAAGTGGCAAGTACCGGCGTTGGAAATCCCATGCCTGCTCTCCTGCCTGTACTGAGGAGAGCTCCTGATGCTATCGTCTTGTTGGGACTTGGACACCCCCATACCCTGCCGAAACTTGCTCGCCTGCAATACATCTTCATGAGAAAGGTAGCCATGGATTACGGGTGGGAATATCCCTATGTGCCTCCAGCTCTAATGCCCGTGATTGTACAAATGAGAGAGGACTGGTACAAAGATGCAATATGGAAACACATGAATGTGCCCAGGGCTGCTCGTGACACGGACTATACTTTTGTTTATATGAGCCATCGATTTGATGATTGCTTGAGAGACTGGAGCCCTGGTCGGTAAATTTTCGGTAACAGAGTGGTTCTTAAATGTCCCGGGAAAGTGGATCAAGTTTTCTCTGTTACCACTACAAATCAGAAAGGGGACATCATCACCCTGCCTGATCCAAGGTCCTCCAAGTAGGCCCAATGCCTGCATTGTCACCTTTGTTACTGCTTTAAAGAAGTCACAGACGGAAACTATTGCCCCTTTCTAGTTTTTTTTTTCATTTCCACCGGATCCACACTTGGTTGTTTGTGCAGAGCTTTGGGGGGTTTGATAAGTTAGTGAGAATAGGGTCCTGCCGGCTTCTTCGCAGAAAAAAGAAGAAACAGTTTTTTTTTTTTTCTTCTTTTTCTACTGATTGTTCTAAGTGAGCAATGGACTGCCTTACCCAGGTAGTACCAGCGCACTGACCACTAGGGGTACTGTTCTGCAACTTCTACCAGCGCAGAAAGACTGTTGTACATAACCATGTTTTCTTTCTTAGCCTTGCAGCAGAGAAAAAAAAAATATATATATATATATATATACATATATAAACAAGATTGTCGGGAAATTTCGCCTTCTGATGAGAGGGTGGAGTTTAAATTCCAAACTTAGTGACTGTATATGTATAGTTATTTTGAATGTGTCTCTCCGGGAGGAAAAGGGGCTTCACCTTAGTTGGCAGAGGTGCAGCTTTCACCCCTCGGGGACTAAAAATGTATATTTGTATATGTGTTTTTTTTGGTTTCTTCCAATTATATTTTACAGGTGGTTTGATCAGCTATCAAAAACTTTTAGAGAATGGGGCAGAATAGATAGTCAGGAGTGTGAAATTTTCTATGTATCACTGTACATAAATGCACGCATGACAATGTTTTAAAAATGTTATAATTTTCTATTTCTCCCTTTCTACTATCCTTTTGTGTTATAATGCAGATTCAGGGCGGGTGTTCAGGAGTGAATATCCTTTAAGGAGACACTGAGGACAGTGTCTATTCAGGTAGGGGGAGTGTGTAGCGCCTGGTTACTTTAAGTACCGGTGCTAGTTAAATTTAGTGGGAGATCAGAGTGTAGTTAAACTCTGATCTAAATTGTTACGTCCAAAACAGGGTCTCTGTCTCAGCTTGGCTGTGCTGTAGGCTATTTTGTTGCATTGGGGTGTTCTTCCAACCCTGGTGCTGCACGTGGCAGCAGTGGAGTGAAGGTTTGGGTACTCTTTCCCTGCAGCCAATAAGGAGGGTTTGGCCTCGCTGTGCATGCTGGGGAGGGGTATTTATGAGGTAGACGCCATTGGTTCTGTGTCTTTTTCTTCGAGTGTGGCACCTATAGGCTGTGGCAGCTGGTGGTAATTTTTTTGGAGGGGGGGGTGGGGCGGAAAACAGTATGCTTCCGACACCCCCCTCAGTTAGTCAGTAGCACTTACCTCAGGATGGAGCTCTGTTTTGTTTACATAGGCAGAGCTCCATCCAGCCTCTCTTTCTGATGATCGGCGGGTGCCACTGCCAGTCAATGAATGCTGATTGGCTTCTGCCCAGTAACTGAGCAGGACCATGGATCTCTATGTGTAAGAGAGATCCACGTCCTGTCAGGGAGAGTGGACCGATGGTGTGTCCCTTGTACATAGGGGCAACCATCATTTACCTCCCCCAGTCACTCCCCTCCCCCCACAGTAAGAATCACTCCCTAGAGAATACATTAACCCCTTGATCGCCCCCTAGTGTTAACCCCTTCCCTACCAGTCACATTTATACAGTAATCAATGCATTTTTATAGCAGGGATCGCTGTATAAATGTGAATGGTCCCAAAAATGTGTCAAAAGTGTCCTATGTGTCCGCCACAATATCGCAGTAACGATAAAAAACGCTGATCGCTGCCATTTCTAGTAAAAAAATATAATAATAAAAATGCTATAAATCTATCCCTTATTTTGTAGACCCTATAATTTTTGCGCAAACCAATCAATATACGCTAATTGTGTTGTTTTTTTTTACCAAAAATATGTAGAGGAATACATATTGGCCTAAACTGAGGAAAAACAAATGTTTTATATCTTTTTGGGGGATATTTATTATCGTAAAAATGATTGCATTTCTTTCAAAATTATCGCTCAATTTTTGTTTATAGGGCAAAAAAATAAAAACCGCAGAGGTGATCAAATACCACCAAAAGAAAGCTCTATTTGTGGGAAAAAAAGGACGCCAATTTTGTTTGGGAGCCACGTTGCACGACCGTGCAATTTTCAGTTAAAGTGACGCAGTGCCGAATCGCAAAAAGTGGCCCGGTCTTTGACCAGCAATATGGTTCGGGGCTGAAGTGGTTAAAGTGACGCATTGCCGAATCGCCAAAAAGTGGCCCGGTCATTTAGCAAAAAAATAGTCCGGTGCTTAAGTGGTTAAGCTTTATTTGAGTCATTTTCAGGTTTAACGGAACTAAACTGCCTCTGGCAAGACTGCCTGCAGGTCACTGGCAAACATTTCCCTTTCTGACAACAATGGTTCCAGCAGACTGCAGCAAGAATGCATCATGGGGATAAATATCGTGAATATGTGGGATGCATAATTAGAAAAGACCTACCATGCCTTAGAGTATATATATCCTGTATATAATACCCAAGCAAAAGCTTCTCCTTGGACTAAACCCAGCAGGCTGCAGCAAGAATGCATCATTGCTATAAATATTTCCAGTAATTTATAGTATGTGGGATGCATAATTAGGAAAGACATTTCATACTGTAAAAAAAAAGGGGGGGGGAATCGAAATAAATAAATATATATATTTGTAATGTCTAAGTGTGAGCTTGTGCTTTGATTAAACCTGTTTATAAACAGCCATCCTGCAAGAAACAGTTAAACGCAACAGTTAAATTTCCTCCCCTTGTTCCTGCTGCTAAATCTTTCTCTTTCAGCGGCTCCATAGGCGTTCTACTGGCAAGTTTATGAAGTGTTAGTAAGCATTACAAGGAAGCAATCAGTCAGACTTCTACAACACCCATCTAAAGAAAAGCAGTGAAAAACCTTTAAATAATACATACTATCAGACTCCAGTCGAGTACATTGAGACAAATGCCACGCTGCAAAAGGTGTCGCTGGGATTACCAATGACGTGCTAATGGCTGTTCAAGCAATCTCAATGCCTCCTTTTCTCTGACTCACCAGCTCCCCTTGGGGGCTCAGCTAACGTCATTGAGGGACTCAGGGCAACCGGCAGATCACTAACTCAAGGCAAACCTTAGCTCCTCTCCATCTGCATCCTTCTGGTCTTTAAAAAGGACCGAGGTCCCTGACAAGCAGCCTTTGAGCTTTTTATCAATAGCCTCCCTGAAATAATAATAAGAAATTGCTTTTTTTTTTCTTTTTTCAGTTTCTGTGTAAATTAAGACTTTCTATCTTTGCAGTATTGACTTTAAGATTCACCCACTCACAGCTGTATAGACAGCTGAATGGGAATTGCAAGGGATTTTTTTTTTCTCTGCTAGTCTGAAATACTTTAACTTCAAGGGAAAAAAAAACATTATGACAAAAGTTTCTTGAATGTAGACATTTCTATTTCTGCGATCCCAGGAGGGCTAAGTAATAAAAAAGGCTATGTTTAGTAAACAAGTATTGCAATGCTGACATCGTTGGTAATATTTTAAGTGGAGCTTCATATGTTGAAACCTCGATATCGGCATGTTTCTTTCCTGTTTCAAATATTTTATTGAATTATCAACAAAATGCCATTAACAGAGCATGTGCAATAATATAAGCGAGCTCCGTGAGTATAGTAGAAAAATGTGTAATCATTCAGGAAAGTAACTCTAATGCCTCGTACACACGACCAGTTTTCCCGTCGGCAAAACTGCCATGACAGCTTTTGGCCGGGAAAACTGTCCGTGTATATGCTCCATGGCAGTTTTCCCAACAGGAAAACTGCCGGGAATCGCGGCAGGAAAAATTAGATCATGTTTCCTTTTTTCCCCCTGGGATTTTAACCCAGCAGTTTTCCAATGGGGAAAGCCTGCAGGGGAGCATACACGCGGCCAGGTTTCCCGGCTAAGGCTCTCATGGCAGTTTTCCTGCTTCCCCCATTGGTTTCCTGGCAGTCAAAAGTCTGCCGGGAAACCTGATCGTGTGTACGGGGCATTATGCCTCGTACACACGACCAGTTTTTCCATTGGGTAAACTGCCATGACAGCTTTTGGCCGGGAAAACTGTCGTATGTATGCTCCATGGCAGTTTTCCTAACAAGAAAACCACCAGGAATCCTGGCAGGAAAAATGAGAACATGTTCTCGGTGGTTTTTTTCCTGGCAGTTTCCCCATGGGAAACACTGCGGTGGAGCATACACATGACCAAAGCTCTCACCGCAGTTTTCCAGATGGGAAAACCTCTGGTGTGTACAGGGGGAAAGTTACCGAAAAGGTTCTCGGTTTTCCCCCTGGGATTCCCGGTGGACTTTTTACTGCAGGGAATCCCGGTTGTGTGTACAGGGCTTTATAAGGGTAAATGAAAATAGATAAGCATGTTTCTTTCCTTTCTAAAAAATTGTGCCAACAATTAGATCACCCTTGGGGTATCTACTTTCCAAAAACGGATCATTTTTTTTGGGGGGGGGGGGGTTACTGTCCTGGCATTTTTATTTGATGCATTTTATAACAGAAAGGGAATTATTTTATTTATTTTTTTACTTTTTTTTTATGTTTTGGTCTTTTTTTCATATAGTAAAACATAAAAAAACAGTGGCTTTTAGGCCGGGTTTACACCTATGTGAATTGAATGCACAATTACCCGCATTCAATTTGCATTTAGGTACAGTGTTGAATGACCATGTAATTAAAGGTCAAACTATCACAGCCCTGACAAATTACCTGGCAATGAATGGGTATATGCAGGCTAGTACACAAATGGTTAAAATGCGGTAAAAAAATGTGATTGCGGTATGCTTTGTTTTATATGTATGTAGTTTCTGACAAATACATCAGAAGAAACATAAACAGCAACATTTGTTTAAGGCTGGGTTCACACTTAAATTGGATGAAGGTTCCCCCACTTTCAATTTGCATGACAGGAGAGTGTGACCGGCTCTCAATGGCTCTGGTTCACACACCTCCAGGGTGACCGCAGAGCACACAGCAGAAGGGTCCTGTGCGTCTTTGGATCTCTTTAAGGTCTGAATTCAGGCACACAAATTCGGACCTAATTCGGACCTGAAACAGTAAATGGGGACCCATTGAACCCCCTGCTGTGCCCCGTGGCCACACTTGGGGGTTGATTTACTAAAGACAAATAGACAAGAGCAGTTGTTTCAGAGCTTAGTAAATGAGGTAAAGATTTACTTTGCAAAAAATACCCAATCACATGAAAGGAAAATAAAAAATATATAAAATGTTTGCTTGAACATGATTGGATGATGGCAGTAAGCAGAGCTTCTGCTCATTTACTATGCTCTGGTGCTACTGCACTTTGCAAAGTGCACAGTTCATTTGCCTTTAGTAAATCAACCCCATAGTGTGAACCCATCCTAAAGGATAAGTATGGCCAAAGCTATTTTGACTATACTTCTCTTCTAGGTCACAGTAGTGCAGTTAGTTCTGCACTCCTTTGACCCATTTTCACCCGACAGTGGGCTAAAGCCCATTGTCAGCTGACATCGATCAGCTGGTCCAGACTATGTAAAGGTACCTGGCTCAGTCGGTCCTGGTTTGGCACTGGCATCTGGCTCAGCCTCTTAATGAACCGCTGAGAGCCTGAGCCAGCCACTCCTGTCCCCTCCACAGCCTGACACTCCAGTGAGCACTGGAGGGGCAGAGATGGAGTTGCTGACTGACAGCTCAAGACTAATGCTGCGTACACACGGTCAGAATTTCCAAAGGTAAAAGTCAGATGGCAGCTTTCCATCGGATATTCCGACCGTGTGTATGCCCCATCGGATTTTCTTTTATCGGAATTCTCGACGGACTTAGATAGAGAGCATGTTCTCTATTTTTCCGTTGGAAATTCTGACAAAGTTTTGCCCGGTCAAAAGTCAGACCGTGTGTGCGCAGCATTAGCAATCAGTGCTCTTTTTTTCGCTCAGCTCTTGATCTTAAAGCCTGGGACCTGTAATGATTACACTTTATTACAGGTAAGTATTCTAACTAGAGCTGTGGAGAATGAAAAAAAATGTAACTAAACTTTAGCTTTAAAAGACAAGTGCAGGTTTTCCAAAAAACAAGCAATCATACTAACCTACTGTAGGTGGATGCAGCATCGGTGCAATGCAGCATCCACCTTAGTATGATTGTTTGTTTGCTGTTTTAAACTTGCACTTCTCATTTAAAGCTAAAGTTTAGTTACATTTTTTTCCTCCACAGCTCTAGTTACAATACTTACCTGTAATGAAGTACTGTATATCTCACAATGTGCAGGCTGCTGGAATCTGTAGAAATCTGCACTGCTGGGCTGCCCTTTCCTCTTCCTGCTGCCAAATTCAATACTTATTTCAGGGGGTTAACAGCTTCCATTAGTGACACATCCCCGCCTGCCCTATCCTCTATTAAGAAAAGATTTTTTATTGACTATACTGTTTGTATCACAATCTGCAAATTGAGGAGAGAATCCTGTAACTGATCAGACTCACCCTCATTCATAGATCATGTGAGGCCGTGAACACATGGGGAGACATGTCCGCTGAAACATGTCCGGCGGACCGTTTCCAGCGGACATGTCTCCTCAGATTTTGGTCCGATGGCGTGTACACACCATCGGACGAAAATCCCCTCGGACTGAGGACGCAGTGACGTGTCGGTGACGTTGACGCTGCCACGTCACCACTCCAGGAAGTAAAATACTTCCACGCATGCGTCGAATCCATTCAACGCATTCTTTGAAATTTGTCTGCTGGAAAAACCTGTCCGCTAGGTCATACACACGATCGGATATGTCCGCTGAAACTGGTTGGTGGACCAGTTTCAGCGGACATATCCGATCGTGTGTACGCGGCCTTACAGGCAGTGTAATCAATTAAATAACTTTTCTCAATATAGGAGAGGGCAGGAGAGAATGTGTCCCCATCAGATCTTTAGTGCAGCTGAGCCCGGTAATCCCCACAGCGCTGTAAGTTCAGTAGCAGGAAGAAGACAGGGAAGCCCTGCAGTGAAGATTTCTACAGATTTCAGCAGCCTGTACATCTTGGAATGTAGTTAATTTCAGAAAACGAATGTAACTAAAAATGTAGAGATATTTTTTTAACCACTTAAGGACCAGCCAACTCAGTTGTACTGTGGCAGGTTGGCTCCCCTGCACAGATTAACGTCATTGTACGTCGGCTCGTTCAGTTGCGGGTGGGCGCTGCAAGAGCGTGCCCGTGGGTCGGGTGGGCTCGATGCCCGCCAGCAACCCGTGATCATCCAGTACACGGCAGATCCCCTATCTCAAAGATGGCATGACAGAGATCTACTGTTCGCAGTCATCGGGAACGGTGATCTCTGTCAAGTCCCAGGCAGTCCATCCCCCTACAATTAGAACACACCTAGGGAGCAGTTAACCCCTTTATTGCCCCCTAGTGCGCAATGTCACAGTCCCACTAAAAATCGCCATTACCAGTAAAAAAACAATAAAAAATAAATAAAAAGTCCCTAAATCTATCCCATAGTTTGTAGATGCGATAAGTTTTGCCCAAACCAATTAATATATGCTTATTGCATTTTTTTTTTTTTTACCAAAATTATGTAGAAGAATATATATCGACTGATGAATAAATGTGTTGTTTTTTGGAATATGTATTATAGCAAAAATAATTTACCTTTTTTGCTATAACAAGGGCTCAAAGTGGTTGTAAACCCTTACAGACCACTTTTACCTACAGGTAAGCCTAGATAAGGCTTACCTGTAGGTACAAGGAATATCTCCTAAACCTACACAGTTTAGGAGATATTTGCAAAAGATAGGCACTGATGTCTATTAGACCCTCAACGACTCTTCTGCCCTCAGATGCCCACAGATCGTATTTGAAGCTGCACCTTTGGCTACAATAACCTAGAAATAGCAGCCGTGACCCTGGAAGTGACATAATGCATGTGGCTTTACATTACTTCTATTACTTCTGGGAACATCTATTACTTGCAGAAGTGATCAAGTAATGGATGTTCCCAGAGTTCTTGCTATTTGTACCAGGGAAGCTGTTTCCCACAGTCCTGGGCTCCCTGGAGTAACAAAAAAGCCCAGGAACCACCGTGGGTACAGCCAGTTGGGGGGCATCTATTTGAGAACCCTATAAAAGTGAGAGCCACCCAGATGACTTTCATTAGAAAACCCTTTGCCAGAGTCGGTACCAAGGTCACAACTGCAGAGTCAACTGTGATCTTGATTTAATCACTTGTCTATCATGCTGTTTATAAAGGTACCTGTGGTTAAAAACCATGCCCTAATGAAAATATTTTGTAATACTGGAGAAAAAAATGTGGAGGTGCTGTTGATAGGAACCAATTAAATTCTACTTCCTGCTGCTGATGTGCATGCCAATACCTGTCAAATTTGTTTCCAAATTTACTCTTTTTCTTTTCTTACTTATTTTGTTATACCAATCCTTCATCTCCAGCATCAACCCAAGTCCTGATGAAGGAGCATTGTAATTCCAAAGCGTTGGTACGCCATTCTTGTCTTCTTCCCTTTCTAAATATGATTTTCTCATGGTTAAGGCCTCCATTTTTTTCTTCTTCTCTTAAAGAACAATTTAAATAAAAATAAAAAATAAATCTTATTAGGCCCCGTACACACCATTAAATAAATCTGTTCAAATCGGTCTGACAGACCGATTTGATCAGATTTGTCTGCTGGGCTGTTTTGGATTGATTGCTGTACACACGATCAAACCAAAATTCCCGCCAGCAGACATCGCAATGACTAGGCGATGACGTTGACACCGCCACGTCACCGCACCAGGAAGTAAAACACTTCCGTGCATTCGTCGAATCCATTCGACGCATGTGCGGGCAGATATGTCTGCTCATTAGCGTACTAACCAGCAGACATATCGGACGAACGGATTCCCAGCAGACAGATTTTAAAGCATGCTTTAAAATCTGTCTGCTGGAAAAATCTGTCTGTCCGCCCGTACACACGATCTAATCTGTCTGCTGAAACGGTCTGTCAGACCGTTTCCAGCAGATAGATTTGATCGTGTGTACGTGGCCTCAGGACTAGGTTATCGAAAAGACATTTGTGAAGAAAAATGAATGTAGAAAAATGATGAACCAATGCATTGTGTAAATGAAGTACATATCAATATGAGGTATCCAATTTTCCTTTAACATCAAAAGCGTAGCTGCGTATGTTTTTTCTGTGCTGGAAACAAGCACATTCAATGCAGATGTTTAACAAATACACTGATAGGTAGGAAGAACTAGTTTCTTAGAAACAGAAGGAGGAGGTCAATAATGTGGGAACATATTGTGGATTAATACATGTTTTTAAAAATCACAAGGCTTTTAAGAGTAACTTTACCACATAAAAAATAAATAAAATAAAAATTGCACTCCCACCCAGGAAAAAAGTTAAACTTCATTAAAAATATCAGCTCTAAATTATTGAAAGTGGTTGGTGTAAAAAAAAGGATTACTTCTAAAAAAAAAATCTGCTTCGACATTGAGAGAATTTGATAAACAGTGTCTGATCCACCGGGAAAATACTGTTGCAAAGGAATGCTTAGGGCTCATTGACACCATTGCAGTGTGGTTATAGGCTGTAAAAAACATTGGTGCAATACAGTGCCATGAATGACACCCCAATGTACCTTCTCAGCGCATTCGCATTGCTGCATCGAAAAAGTGCTGCACACACGATATTTTGTTGTGGTCATTGGGAAGCCTATTCAAATAAACACAGGCATGTTAAAGTGGGAACCAACGCATGTGAGTTAAACACACCACAACAGACCAGGCTGGTGTGAACAGACCCTTGCCAGTTCACTAATGCAGCCAATGGCAAGCAGCTCAGGCTCCACACCTTAAGACTGTTGAGGCTTATTGAGCAATAATCCCATTCCCCTGTAAAGTCAGCAACCTAATAGGACAGAACATTCCATTTTAGGCGGTGATGTCATATGTGTGATTTCATTGCCCTAATAAGGAAGTATTAAATTCCAAGAGAGGTCAGGCTTCCCAATAAATAATGGCTGGTGTGTGTAAGACATAAATGTGTCCCAGTCCCTATTAATATACTGAAATACAGAAAAAGGGTGCCAAAGGGACTTTAAGAGACACAAAAAGTTAATAAAAATTAAATGTTATTCAAAAGCAATATCTTAAAAACAAACACATTTAAAATGTTATAATGTTTCAATATACAGTAGGTACTCATTAAATATACAGGATCAGTAGTCCATGGAAAATATGCTTGTGTATTGAATCTCAATGCATTTCGTGAAACAGCACTCGCTTCTGCAGGAGAAATTCTACACTTAAATATCTGAAAACAGAGTCCAGGTCGTTAGAGAAAAAAAACACACTTGTTTAGGTGAAAAAAGCAAAAAATACTCACAGCTTTAAACAAAATATCTAAAATCAATCCGTACTAAATCTGAACTTCCATGGTGCAATAGATTGCATGACCCTCACAAACATGAACACAAGGATAAGCAGGAAAAAGAGATGCCCAGTGGTCGACACTGTCCCCTCCAGGAATAGTGAAGGGGGGGAATAAGCGCTGTAGACAAATCCCCAATGATCCAATGACCATGGTATCAGCCCCTTAAGGTCTGCAGGCTAAATAGCCCAATTCTCAGCCAAACCCCACCCTTTCCATCATCACAATGGCAGGAAAATCCCACCGTACCACTCACCAAACAGGAGGTGAATGCATGATGGCGTGGCTGATGTGCTGGCACGCAGGACTTTAGGAAGTAGCTCTTTCACAACTCATGGACAGGAAGGATATAGTCATTAAACCTTCTGAAAGGGGAGGGAACATTGCACCTATGGATGTGGAAAAATATGAAAAAATGTGTTGTAAGGTTTTATCCAATAAGCATGGGTTGGAGCAGATCGAATATCCAAAATCACTTAAGAGTTCTACCTACTGGTAGATTCTGCATATGTAGGAGGCACTATTTCCGAACAAATTTGGGAGTTTATTCAAAACCCCATATCTCCGAGAAGCATGCTTTTACGCACTTCCAAAAACGCACAAAAATCATAATGATCCACCAGGAAGACCCATTGTTTAGAGGGATGTTATGTTACTGAGAATGCAAGTCATTTCATTGACTCGATTTTGCATCTTTTTGTTCTTTCTATCCCCTCCTATTTACGGGACACCATGCATCTGCTACAGATCATATAGGGAACTCATATGCCTCAAACAGCTTAATGAAAGCTGCATATTTTAAAAGATTATTAATAACTTTTAAAAAGACAGTAGACCCTTTTCAACGTGAAATTTAAAATTTAGGTTTACATATGGATGTCTGATCATTTCAACTTCAAAGTGTCTACCAGTTATTCAGATGGATGAGTCTTCAAGTCATCAAATGTTGTTCTTGGATTGCAGTGGCTGAATTGACAACTGAAAAGATACTAGCTTAAAGTGGAATAAACCTATCCATTTCCCAAAACAGTTAAGCCTTGTACATATGATCGGATATCTGATGGAATCTAATCCGACTGATTTTTTCATTGGATATCTGTCAGTACTGGATCCCTCTAGGACCCAGCACTCTCACCTGACACAGCCTTGGCAGGGAAACACTGATTGGCCAGCTCTCCTTTAAAACACCTGTGGCTTCACCCAATCAGTGCTCGTGATAGAGTTACTCTGCTTACCTTGTGTGATCCAGCCTGACCTGTTAATCTGTAAACCTTGTGTATGACCCGGCTTGTTTGACCCTGCTTGTTGCTTCCGATTTGGTACCTTTGGAACTCTGACCCTTCCGTGTATGACCTGGCTTGCCTAGACCACGCTTTGCCTGACTCCTGTAAGCAACATCCATTGCAGCGGTGCACTACTAGCACCAGCAACACCACCAACATCCACACCTGCGGTGAACTACAAGTTCCAGCCTTCCTGCTCATCACATCACCTACTTCAGCAGTGAACTACAAGTGCCAGCTGTCCCGCTCATCTCAACCCTGCATCCGTGGTGAACTACAAGTCCCAGCGCTGACCTGCTTCTCAAGACCTGCTCATGGTATGTGCTCTTGTTATTGAACTATAGGCATATTAGCACACCTGAACTGTTGTCTGCTGCTAGCCTGATATGAAACCTGACAATATCCGATGAAGCTGACTTTCATCAGTCTTGGCTACACACCATCGGTTAAAAATTTGATTGTGTCCAACGCGGTGACGTAAAACACTACGAGGTGCTGAGAAAAATGAAGTTTAATGCTTCCAAGCATGCGTCGCCTTGATTCTGAGCATGCATGGATTTTTAACCGATGGATTTCCCCACAGACAATCGTTTTTTTAACCATAAGAAAAATTTAAAACAGGTTCTATTTTTTTCACTGATGGATAAAAAAAAACGATGGGGTCCACACACGATCGGTTCGTCTGATGAAAACGGCCCATCGGTCTGTTTTCACCAGACAAACCGATCATGTGTACAGGGCTTTAGATTTAAGGCATGCCATGAATGATAAATGTCACAGTTGCTTGTGCTCTCAGCTAAACTCTCAAGTCATCTAATGGCTGGTGTCATCACTGATCACATGTGTAGATCCATGGCAACTGCAGATCAAACAGAGGCTAAAAAATAAACTTTCTTGGCTGCAAAGGATAGTTCTACTTTAAGTTGAACACTAAAGAAGAATATTAAACTCAAAGACAAGCACAAGTGGTGTTCTCTGTTACACGTTAACTATGGCTAACAAGTATATATACTTAATTAGAAACTATACACAGAAAAAAATGTTTCTAAAACAAATTAATGAGAATTTAATGGAAATTTTTATATTAGTCTGATCACATCTTGTAAAAAGTTGAAAAGAATATTGACTCCCTTTTAATGGATTTGCTTTTAATGAGCCTACTTATTTCACTGTTTAAATAACCTGAACACAAGCTCCACAGAAGTATGCTAGAGGTAAAAGGTCTATTAGATAACCATAAGATCTGGCCATCCTTAAAATGATCTGATCCAAATGGTACTAATAAGGCAATGATTATTGCTTTATTTGGCACATGCCCATTATTTGTATTATTCAAAGGGTGGTGCATTTTGCCACTCACTCCCAATGTAAAGGGGCACCTTTCCACTGAAGAATGAAAAATGAAGACCAATGTAAAATGACTCTACACAAACCACAAATGTAAACAAGCATTTCTCTATTGACCCCCAAAGTAAAGGGGACATTCTTCATTCATCCACAGCATAAAAGGGAACTTTGTCAATAAAGACCAAAGTGAACAGGAATTACACTAACCAACAATGTAACAATGCATTTCTCTACTGATAACAAATGTAAAAAATCATCACAATTTTCACTTCTTCCATTCTTTCCTGAGCATTGTTATTTTTCCATTTCATGCTTATTATTGAGCATCATTTTATCATATAGAAATGGCATTGTTGAAAAATGAAATGGTATGTGTCACATGTGTACCATGGGCTGCAAACATAAGAGGTTTCATTAGCCAGTGCTGTCTGATCTACAGATATTACCCATGCTTCTGTATCTGTTCCCTGTGCTGACTTCTGTTATTAACCTGGCTTTACCTGACCTTGCTTACACCCTACCCGCTGTAACCTTGGCTTGTCTGACCTTGCATCCAGTTATCCACCTGTCCTGCTCTGCATGCTACCTGGTCCCTGCTGGTCCTGCGCCTGCTATCTGCCAGCTGCCTGTCAAGCACCTGCTGCCTGCCCAATCCGGGGTCTGCTCTTTATGCTGATATCTACTGTTCCAGCGATCTGACCGTCTCTGGCAACGCACCTGCTACCCACTGACAAGGCTGATGGACAATTTACAGGCAATCATACCTCTCCATGCTCTCGTGGCCACTGTTGCAACTTCAGTGGTCTCAGAGCCAGGGCTGCATGAGAGGCTTCCCTCTATACATCAGGCTCTGCCACAAGGTACATGACAGCTTCCCTTACCTTGTAAGGATGTATTCACATGTTGTGGCTGCAGTTTGTAGTGTCCATGTATTAATTCAGCTTGCTTGGTCCTATTCAGAGACAGGCAACTTTTTGTTCTGGGTCACAAAGCATCCAGTGCATGCCTTGCCATTTCCCTCTGTGTTGCATTACAAATGTGGGAGTGCTAATGTAATAAAACACTGAACAGGTGAGTTGTTTGTTTATTGCTCTGCTTCTTTCGATCTGTGTCAGATCTAATTATGATTAAGCTCTCACCGGCACCAACGATGAACTAAGGCCGCGTACACACGATCAGACCGGTCCAATGAAACTGGTCTTAAGACCAGTTTCATCGGACCAATTCGATGGTTTAAAATCTGTCCGACGGACACCTGTCCATCAGACAGATTCGATGGTTAGTACACAAAAGCATCGGACCAAAAACCCGCGCGTGCTCAGAATCAAGTTGACGCATGCTTGGAAGCATTGAACGTTTTTTCAGCACGTCGTGTTCTACGTCACCGCGTTCTGGTCTGATCGGATTTTTGGCCCGATGGTGTGTACGCACATCAGACCATCAGACCACTTTAGTGTGGTCCGATGAAAACGGTCCGTCAGACCAGTTTCATCGGACCGGTCTGATCGTGTGTACGTGGCCTAAGAGACAAAGGGATTGTGAGATGTGTAGTTTCTTCACAGGAAGTGTCAGTTCTCAAACGACAGACACAGGTCATATATTAACCTGTGCAGTGCCATGAAGCACACCTCATTTTTAAACACAAACAGAAATTTCTGACACAGCAATGTGAAGATTTACTCTACTACAAAGGGCAACACATGGCACAATAAAACTACATTATCAATGTACATGCTGTGCAGGTGAAAACTACAGGTAGGAAGATTTATAATGTTTTTAAATCACTATTTACTAGCATATACCTAAAAAATACAAATCACATGAACAGAACTCTTTATAAACTGCCTTCTGTCTGACTTTATGCTGAATTGTGTTTATTGGAGAGCTCAGTCTTATTACTACAGTCAGACACACCAAGTATTCACAGGATTGATGGAGCCTGGAATTTATTCTCCTCCTAACCCATGTCGCCCTGAAGCCAACAATGGATCAGTAACCTAAAACAGCAAACAAGAGCCTACCATACAAGATATAGGCAGTTCTTTAATGAATCCCTGTGATTCTAAACTCCTTCCCCAGATTCCCCCGAAGCATGCTAATACACACTTGCTGTGCATTCTCTCCTTCTCTCTGTTTTCTTGTTTGCCACTTTTTCTTGCTATAGTAAATCAAGATGATGAATTATACATCTGCCCGATGTTTTCTGGTATTTTGAATATTTCTAGAATTTTACTTGCAACAAGTGCAGAATCTTCCTTAAAAACAAGATACCTAAAAATCAAAAGGTTTTTGTATTCGAAGATTGGAAAAATAAATGTGTTTTGCGTTGCTACACCCTTCATCGCGTTTGTTAGATAATTTTGAACCATTTGTGCTTTTCTTGTATTGATTTTTGACATGGACAGTTGAAGAGTCAAGGTGCAGAATGAAACATGTAAAAGGGCAGCAAAGGGCAAAATACTAAGAAAACAAAGCAACACCTTCACAACACCTTCAGGTTAAGATAGGGCCAAGTTAAGATAAATTATAAATAGGGCCAATTCTCAGCTGACCAGCACAACGCTAAGTTATAAAACCTAATTACTCAACTACAATACTCATATAAGCTTTAAAGTAATGCTACATTTTTTCATTTAAAAATAACAAACCTGTTATACTTACCTCCTCTGTGTTGTGGTTTTGCACAGAGCAGCCCAGATCCATACATTTTCGGTTCCTTCTTTGGTTCTCCTGGCCCCTAGCTCCTGCCAAATACACCCACAGCAAGCAGGTTGCTATGGGGGGAACCCAAGCCGAGCCACTGCCCTGTATGTTTATTCAGACACGGACCCGTGGCCCGGCCCCTTTCTCTTCTCATTTGATTGGCAGCAACGGGATCCAATGGCACTCTGCTGCTGCCTCAGCCAATCAGGAGGGAGAGTCCTGACCAGCCGAGTCTCTCGTGCAGCATCGCTGGATCAAGATGTGCTCAAATGCATTATGCTAGACTAAATTAGGTTAAAAAAACTTCTGACTTTACAACCACTTTGAAAGCTAAATTTTAAGCTGCTTACACTTTGCCTTCCCTGGTTCCTCGCTTTTTAAATATGCCCTTTCAGTTTGCATTACATATGTTATTTTAAATCATTTGAGCTCGATGGTTCCCTATGCAATGCAAGCAAATCATGGCTGGTAGGAGGGGCTAGCAGGGTGCTGTACATAGTTTCCTGACAACATCACAGCACTCTGCTTCAGTACTATTCTCAAGGACCCTCAGCCCTGATGGAAGCAGTGGGTAGGCTCCTGGGATGCGTTATGCAAATATCAAAATGCCTTGATGGGTAGATGTCAGTCTAGAGAAGTGAGTGTTCTTAGACAGGCTGCATTTGCATGCATAATGGTATAGATAATGCCCACATGTGATGCTGAGCCTCTATAACTGAAAGAACTAAAATCCAGTGAATGAAAGGTGAGGGCCAGAGGCAGTAGGACTGGAGAAGGATGTGCTCCCTCCACTTCCCCGGAAAACAAGAAGGACTCTATCTGACTTAATGTGCACTGGGAGAAGCTCACAGTGTGCTGTAAAATCAAGTAAGCAATATAAGTACAGGAGAGGAACTTGTAAAACTATACAAGACTGAAGATAAGGCTGGTGTTCAGCTTTAACTTATTCCAACTTTTTTTTACGGTCATTTTTTTTTTTCTTAAAAATAACAAATATGTTATACTTGCCTTCTCTGGGCAATGTGTTTTCATAGTGCAACCCCAATACTCCTCTTCTTGGGTCCCCACCAGCGCTCTGGGCTCCCCCCCACCCTGCCACTTGCTATTGGGGCACTCAAACATGCCTGCTTCCTAGCCTTGCTCTATGTGTTCATAAGACACACAGACGGGGGCGTGGCTCTATTTCCGTTCCCTCCTCACTGGCTGTGATTGACAGCAGCGGGAGCCATTAGCCAATGAGGAGACAGAGATCCAGGAGAGCACCTGCTCTTGTGCACATCTCTGGATCACGATTAAGCTTGGGTTAGAATTAAGTTGAGGGTCTGGGGGGGACCTGCATACTAATGTTTTTTTTTACCTTTATGCAAAGAATGCATGAAGGTAAAAAAAACTCTAGCCTTTATAACCACATTAAACCTGCTGCTTTCATTAAAATAATAACTGGTGATAATTTCCCTTTCAACCAATTGACTTAGTTTGGGAAAACAAACTGAGTCAATTGGCTAGGGTGGAAAATGTTACCATCTCTTTGCAACAGCATGCCTCGGCAGCACTAAGATGCTTTATTTATAAACACAATCAAATTATGAGATTGCATGGTGGAAACATGGAAAAGATGAGTTTAACTTACAATCGTAAGGATGAGCTCATTCGTGTTAATGCAGAAACATCAATCTCTCTTAGTCAATCCACTGCCATGCTCTCACACCAGTTTACCCATAAACTCAAAGCAAAGCTATAATTTTAATCAGTACTACAGTATATTTAAATTCTTAAAAATAACTTCAGGTAGATTTAAAAGACACACATTAATGCATATGTACATACACTTTTTGTACAGGTTTTTTGTAAAAAAAATATTTACAAGCATTTATTTGCATTTTCTTTATATTTATTGAGGATTTATAATACTGTGTATTGATAAGCCATTGTACGCTTTGATCTAATAAAACAAATTAATACAGCTCTGTATTTTTTATTACGTCATCAAATGTGTGTGTATTTTCCTGCACTCTGGAGGATTGACCAACTACCTGAGAAAGGCATGGAAGTATACAGTGACACACCACCCAGGTAATAAAAGTTCTAAGTCACGCTAGGTGAAGTCTCCAAATTGCCGAATACAAGAGTGAACCAAGGGTGCCCACACAGCCCGTTTTTTAGCATACATAAGAGAAACATTTTGGAATCCGCTGCACTTCTAGATTACTTTATTTCATCTCATAAAAGCATCACAGACACCGTAGGAACATCTACTGTTCTTACGGTGTCCGTGATGCTTTAAAGAGATTAAAGAAAGTTATCTAGGAGTGCAGTGAATTCCAGAGTTTTTCTCTTGTACACCCAGTTCAATAATATAACAGATCAGCTTCAGCTTGCTTCTTCCCAAGCCATGCCCACTAACGCACTTCACCCTTTCACAGGCTTTACCATAGAATACCTCTAAGATTAAGCTTGTGACAAGGTAAAAAAGTGTTAGATGGGGTGTGGCTTGGAGATATAAAAGCTTAAGCCTCTCTGTTATATTATTTTACCAAGCGGTCTATCGGTGAGCAATTCCATGCCACTTCAATACAGGGCACCAGGCCCGGACTGGGACAAAAAATAGGCCCGGGCATTTTAGACTGAGCAGCCCAGGGGGGGGGCGCGGCAGGGGTTAATGATGGCACGTGGGGTGAGATAAAGAAATATAGATAGACAGAGAGATAGAAAGAATGATAGATAGATACAAAGAAAGATAGACATAGATAAAAAGATAAAGATAGAAAGAACGGAAGATGAATAGATAGATGGATAGATAGATAGGAAGATAGACAAAGAAAAATATAGATACAGATAGAAAGAAGGGAAGGAAGATAGATAAAAAAGAAAGATAGATAAAGATAAAAAGAAAGAAGGAAAGGAAGGAAGATAGATAAAGAAAGAAGGGAAGAAAGATAGATAGATAGATAGATAGATAGATAGATAGATAGATAGATAGATAGATAGATAGATAGATAGATAAAGATCGAAAGAAAGAAGGAAAGGAAGGAAGATAGATACAGAAAGATAGATAAAGATCGAAAGAAAGAAGAAAGGAAGGAAGATAGATAGAGAAAGATAGATAGATAAAGATCGAAAGAAAGAAGGAAAGGAAGGAAGATAGATAAAGAAAGATAGATAGATAAAGATCGAAAGAAAGAAGAAAGGAAGGAAGATAGAAAAAGAAAGATAGATAGATAAAGATCGAAAGAAAGAAGGAAAGGAAGTAAGATAGATAAAGAAAGATAGATAGATAAAGATCAAATGAAAGAAGGAAAGGAAGGAAGATAGATAAAGAAAGAAAGAAAGAAAGAAAGAAAGAAAGAAAGATAGATAGATAGATAGATAGATAGATAGATAGATAGATAGATAGATAGATAGATAGATAGATAGATAGAGAAAGATATAAAGAAAGAAGGGAAGGAAGAAAGATAGATAGATAGATAGATAGACAGTGGCGGTGCGTCTATAGAGGGCGCCAGAGCGCCGCCCCCTCTGTCTCAGCCGGGACAATGGGCACAGTGGCGACAATGGGCACAGTGGCAACAATTAAAGGGCACAGTGGCATCAATTGGCACAGTGGCAACAATTAAAGGGCACAGTGGCAATAATTGATGGGCACAGTGGCTGCATTTGATGGCATGGCACAGAGGCTGTGTTTGATGGCATGGCACAGTGGTGACAATTGATGGCACAGTGGCTGCATTTGATGGCATGGCACAGTGGCTGCGTTTGATGGCATGGCACAGTGGTGACAATTGATGGCACAGTGGCTGCGTTTGATGGCATGGCACAGTGGCTGCCTTCTGATGGCATGGCACAGTGGTAACAATTGATGGCACAGTGGCTGCGTTTGATGGCATGGCACAGTGGTGACAATTGATAGCACAGTGGCTGCGTTTGTTGGCATGGCACAGTGGTGACAATTGACGGCGCAGTGGCTGTGTTTGATGGCATGGCACAGTGTTGACAATCAATGGCACAATGGCTGCATTTGATGGCATGGCACAGTGGTGAGAATTGATGGCACAGTGGCTGTGTTTGATGGCATGGCACAGTGACTGCATTTGTTGGCATGGCACAGTGGTGACAATTGATGGCACAGTGGCTGCGTTTGATGGCATGGCACAGTGGCTGCCTTCTGATGGCATGGCACAGTGGTAACAATTGATGGCACAGTGGCTGCGTTTGATGGCATTACACAGTGGTTGCATTTGATGGCATGGCACAGTGGTGACAATTGATGGCATAGTGGCTGTGTTTAATGGCATGGCCCAGTGACTGCATTTGATGGCAGGGCACATTTGTGACTCACAATTGATGGCACAGTGGCTGCATTTGATGGCATGGCACAGTGGCTGCGTTTGATGGCATGGCACAGTGGTGACAATTGATGGCACAGTGGCTGTGTTTGATGGCATGGCACAGTGGCTGCCTTCTGATGGCATGGCACAGTGGTAACAATTGATGGCACAATGGCTGCGTTTGATGGCATGGCACAGTGGCTGCGTTTGATGGCATGGCACAGTGGTGACAATTGATGGCATAGTGGCTGTGTTTAATGGCATGGTACAGTGACTGCATTTGATGGCAGGGCACATTTGTTACTGACAATTGATGGCACAGTGGCTGCGTTTGATGGCATGGCACAGTGGCTGCATTTGATGGCATGGCACAGTGGTGACAATTGATGGCACAGTGACTGCATTTGATGGCATGGCACAGTGGTGACTGACAATTGATGGCACAGTGGCTGCGTTTGATGGCATGGCACAGTGGGTGGCTGCATTTGATGGCAGGGCACATTTGTGACTGACAATTGATGGCACAGTGGCTGCGTTTGATGGCATGGCACAGTGGCTGCATTTGATGGCATGGCACAGTGGTGACAATTGATGGCACAGTGGCTGCATTTGATGGCATGGCACAGTGGTGACTGACAATTGATGGCACAGTGGCTGCATTTGATGGCATGGCACAGTGGTGACAATTGATGGCACAGTGACTGCATTTGATGGCATGGCACAGTGGTGACTGACAATTGATGGCACAGTGGCTGCGTTTGATGGCATGGCACAGTGGGTGGCTGCATTTGATGGCATGGCACAGTGGTGACAATTGATTGCACAGTGGCTGCATTTGATGGCATGGCACAGTGGTGACAATTGATGGCACAGTGGCTGCATTTGATGGGCCCAGTGGCTGAATTTGATGGGCACAGTGAGGCTGCGATTGTTTTTATTTTTCGTTTTTTTTTTTTTTTTGCTATCTATCTAGAGTGGAGGCTGGTATTCAAAATTTTTTGGGGGGCGCAAACGGAAAAAAAAAAGAGAGAGAGATAGAGATAAAGTGTACCCCTACATAAAGAGGGGGTTCACCCTTAAAACCACTTTCCCCCATCCCATCCAGCATGCTGGCGTCAGCGCCAGTATGCTGTCTTTTTTTTTTTTTTTATCCGTGTACTTACTTCTAAATAGAGAATTTAATTTTCGTTCTACCACGGTATATGGCGCCGCTATATCGCGTCACGCCTTCCGAAAACAGCCGACTAGCACTCGGCTGTTCTAGGCGCCTGCGCACAGACCTAGGAGCTGACTGCGCAGGCGCCGTATATAGCCGCGTCACGCCGAAATAGGACGGCGCCTGCGCAGTCAGCTCCTGGGTCTGTGCGCAGGCGCCGAGAACAGCCGAGTGCTAGTCGGCTGTTTTCGGAAGGCGTGACAGCATACTGGCGCTGACGCCAGTATGCTGGATGGGATGGGGGAAAGTGGTTTTAAGGGTGAACCCCCTCTTAAGTGTACAGTGTACTAACCCAGAGGCAGAAGGGACTGGATGGTTGGATATCAGACTCCATCTTTCCTTTCTGTTTGGCTTTAGCTTGAATATTCCCGCCCACATCCCTTAGGCAGCAGAACAGTGTGTCTGTTGGGGGAGTGGGCAGGGCAGACACAGGAGGAAAGGAAGAGAGGAGGGGGAGGAGTAGAAGCAGCTCCTCTCCTCTAACTGGTCGTGGGGGCAGCAAGGGGAGGGGAGAAGTGTCAGAGCTGGCTTTGATACCCTAGCTGAGCTCTCACTATCTGGCGCTGTGTTGGTGGTGTACACCCCTGGGGAGACTTGACATACGGCCCGCTGGCCGCCGATGGCCGTTCACGGGCCGCAACTGGCCCGCAGGACGTTCACGGGCCACCGGGCATTTTCCTGGTATGCCCTATGGCCAGTCCGGGCCTGCAGGGCACTCCCTCTTGCCCAGGCCAATTTTAAGCTTTCAGCGCTATTGCATGTTAAATGACAATTACGCGGTCATGCAACATTGTACCCTGTGTCGGAACGTGCCACACTGCACTTGAGAGCTTCCATCAGTATATCACTTCCTAAGTCCTGGAACATGAGACCACTGGATCTGGCTATAGTAACCCCCAAGAAACAGACAACACCAGGAGTACATCAGGAAATATATACACCAGGATGACAATAAAAACTGTAAGCAGAAACATAAATTAACATGAACTAATTACTAATGGGAAAGCCTATTCTATGGTAAAGCCTGTGAAAGGGTAAAGCACGTTAGTGGGCATGGCTTGGGAAGAAGCAAGCTAAAGCTGATCTGTTATATTATTGAACTGGGTGTACTAGAGAAAAACTCTGGAATTCACTGCACTTCTAGATTACTTTATTTCATCTCATAAAAGCATCACAGACACCGTAGGAACATCTACTGTCCCTTCGGTGTCCGTGATGCTTTGAAGAGATTAAAGAAAGTTATCTGGGAGTGCAGTAAATTCCAGAGTTTTTCTCTTGTACACCCAGTTCAATAATATAACAGATCAGCTTCAGCTTGCTTCTTCCCAAGCCATGCCCACTAACGCGCTTCACCCTTTCACAGGCTTTACCATAAAGTACCTCTATGATTATGATGTGACAAGGTAAAAAAAGTGTTAGATGGGGTGTGGCTTGGAGATATAAAAGCTTAAGCCTCTCTGTTATACTATTTTACCAAGCAGTCTATCGGTGAGCAATTCCATGCCATTCTCAGATAGTTGGTCATTGGGCTGAAAGAATCCTTTCGGAAGCTGGCATCCTATAGTGATTTGAGTCACCGGGTAACATTAATAAGTGTGGGATGATGTCATGGTTCTATTTGCTTTGGGAGCATTGACACAGTACACACGCCAACTGGAGCATTGGGGTCACATGCAAACTTTAACAAAAACAGGTATTCAGAAAGTGATTTAACAGGAAATGCATGCAGGTAGGATGAAAGCAAAGGTAAAGCAACATTTAACAGTTGGATTATCCTTTAACCTTTCCCTTCTAATTTTTTAGAGAGCCCTTTATAGAATGTTATAACACATAGTTAATAGGGAAGAAAGGATACATGATGGCAACATGTAGTAATGATTCAGCAATCACCTGGGAGATCCTAGTTTGAAACAATGAACAAAAGGTAGTAGATACATTACATTGCTAAGCAACCTTAGGCAACTATGGAGGATTTCAACAGCTCAGTGTGGTGCTACAGACTGAGGGTAATCATAATGTGAACATTAAAAGAAGAAAGAAAAAAATATAAACTATCAATAAAAGCTTTACTTAGCCCACCATCTGTAGGTGACCATTGATGACCTTGCATTTTGAAGTTTACTAGTTGCCTACTGCCGTACTGACTCTCTGTATTCAAGTTTTTCTGAGTCACTGACAAAGTGCAGTACCTTTGTCTGACCTTAGCCACTCAAAGTTTTGACATAGACAGCCTGCAAACCATGGATATTCCTCAGTACAGGTTTACTTTAAAGTCACAAACTGAGGTAATACAATTATTGTCATCTAGAACATCACCCCCAAAACCTGAGGCACTCTGATATGCAAATACTGACTTTAGGCAGCAAACCCACATATTTTATGGAATTGCCAGTTGATCTGTAAACTTTGGATGGATGTTACAAATTGCATTACAGAGGTACTTGCCTCCCCTATCCCAATGTTAGTTTCTGTATGTCTTCTTGGCCTTTGGTAGGCAGTGGTTCCTACTTAGAGCCCTACTTAACATGTTATTGTTTTATGCAAGACTATTATTCTACTTGGGAAGAAACCTACCGCCCCAAGGGTGTCCTTCTGGAAGAACCTAGTGAACTCCATGATCCTGTTTTATAGGGCCTTCTATCTTTCCAGGGGGTGTTTAAAGAAATTTTACAAAGGTTGTCAGGTTTGGCTGTCTTCCTCCACCACCATGGGGTAATGTCACTGTGATTAGTTTAATAGTGTATACTACAATGCATTTTTATCCTTAAGCTCTGTTAGGCCTCGTAGACACGAGCAGACAGATTTGTTCAAATCTGTCTGTCCGACAGATTTGAACAAATCTGTCTGCTGGGATTTTGGTTTGCTCGCGTGTACACACGAGCAAACCAAAATCCCCGCCAGCAGACAGCGCGCTGACGTGTCGGTGACGTGGCGGTGACATTGACGCCGCCACGTCACCGCACCAGGAAGTAAAACACTTCCGCGCATGCGTCGAAACCATTCGGCGCGTGTGCGAGAAGACATGTTTGCTGGTTAGCATACTAACAAGCAGACATGTCGGGCGGACGGGTTCCCAGCCGACAGATTTCAAAGCATGCTTTGAAATCTGTCGGGTGGCCAAATCCGTCTGTTAGCCCGTACACACGATCAAATCTGACTGCTGAAACGGTCTAGCAGACCGTTTCCAGCAGACAGATTTGATCGTGTGTACGAGGCCTAAGAAATACCTTGTTTCTTTGATAGGATATTAAATGCTATGTGCCCTCCTTTTTTAATTATTAGGAGTGGTAGTGGTCCAAATGAGATACTAATTCTGTTACTGGATGTTGGAGGGATTACCTTTATTTTATTTTCTTCTGTGTTATTTCATGCTTTGAATGCCACACTCTACTATAGTGAATCCACTTCTCCTTGTACAACTGGAACTGTTAGGCCAGAAGGGAAGTGGGTTGGGAGTGGGGGTGTTTTACTTTTAGCTGGTTATAGTTGATCTGTTATTTTTAGATTGCAGCTCAGGTATAAGTTTCCTGTATTGTATATCTTGTGTGTCCTTGCATGGCCTTAATTTTATGACAGAACTCTGTGTTGTGCGGTTGCCTATGTTTTTGCACTTTTCATATTTCAATAATAATAGTTTTCAATATAGGCAGTGAACCCTAGGACTGTACTGTTATTCTCCATATTTAACAATTGGTTATGGTGTCCACCCTCCATGTCCAAAGATCACCAGCATATGATGTGTGTATGATAGTGGTAAACAGATAGAAGTGAAAAGTGGTTTTCCTTTTTTACTTCAAAGAAGCAGATCCATAATCGAAATATAATATGGGTGGTCCCTGTTCTGATCCTAGGCTGCTTCCTCTCTGATATCAATAAAAAAGAGTGCTCGCTTGCTTGAGGCAATACATTCTTGGATGTGTATGGATACTCTCTTGGTACAAAAGTTTGTCTTACTTAAAGGAGCTTTTTAAACATTTAATAGCCAAGAGCATCTAATACAGTCCATGTATTTGAAGAGAAAAAGCCTCAAGCCCTTTGGGTTTGAGCAGTCAATGTTAATAAAGTTACAACAGAATGCCCCAAGGGACCTGTATTAAAGCATGGTGAAGACTAGCAATTCCTGACAGCACCAGGTGCTCATCCTTACACATCCAAGACAATACATACAGCAGGCAGGATGGGGTGGTCCAGTAAGTATTTGTCCAGCAAAGTGCTTCAGGTATTGGATATACTGGAATGCTCTATAAGTTATTTAATTAAGTTTTAATGTTACACTTTTCTTTCATTGTATAGTGGTTTGCACCGTGGTCTTGCAGTGCAGAGATCCAAGGTTTATTTACATTTGGAGGCACTCTCTGAAAGGAATTTTTATGTTACCATAATTATATGTGTTCCCTTGGGGGCTTACTTTTTTATTCCAAAAACTAACTTGTAGAGTAACTGTCTTCTAACCCAGCATCAGGGACTTGCTTGCTTTCCTGTATGATTTTGTTAGAGACATTGGCTTGTTAGGTTCAGGGACAGATTGTGGTTTGTGGGACTCATTTATAACACACTGCACACTGTTATACTCTGCAGTCTTATTTAACCACTTCAATACAGGGCACTCCCTCTTGCCCAGGCCAATTTTAAGCTTTTATCGCTATCGCATGTTAAATGACAATTACGTGGTCATGCAACATTGTACCCTGTGACGGAACGTCCCATACTCCACTTGAGTGCTTCCATCAGTATATCACTTACTAAGTCCTGGAACACGAGACCACTGGATCTGGCTATAGTAACCCCCAAGAACTAGACAACACCAGTCGTAGACTACATCAGGAATAGCCTTCTTTATTTGAGATCTCACACAAATATATACACCAGGATGACAGTACAAACTGTAAGCAGAAACATAAATTAACATGAGCTAATTACTAATACTTTAACCAGACGAGGTGACTCCGTGCCCACCTGGCCATTGTTGTTATTAACCACTTGCTTACTGGGCACATATACCCCCTTCCTGCCCAGGTGAAATTTCAGCTTTCAGAACTGCGTCGCTTTAACTGACAATTGCGCGGTCATGCGACGTGGCTCCCAAACAAAATTGACATAATTTTTTCACACAAATAAATCTTTCTTTTGGTGGTATTTGATCATCTCTGCGGTTTTCATTTTTTGTGCTATAAACAAAAATAGAGCATCAATTTTGAAAAAAAAAAACACGATTTTTTACTTTTTGCTATATTAAATATCCAATATTTTTTTTAAAAAACTTGTTTTTTCTCAGTTTAGGCCAATACGTATTCTTCTACATATTTTTGGTAAAAAAAAAAAAAATCACAATAAGCGTATAGTGATTGGTTTGCACAAACATTATAGCACCCACAAAATAGGGGATTTTTTTTAATAATTTTTTTTACTAGTAATGACGGCGATCTGCGACTTTTGTCAGGACTGCAACACATTGGACACTTTTGACACATTTTTGGGACATTTACATTTATACAGCGAACAGTGCTATAAATATGCACTGATTACTGTATAAATGTGACTGGCAGGGAAGGGGTTAACACTAGGGGGCGAGGAAGGGGTTAAATGTGTACCCTGGGAGTGATTCTTACTGTGGGGGGAGGGGACTGACTGGGGGGAGGTGACCGATGATTGTCCCTATATGCAAGGGACACACCATCGGTCTCCTCTCCCTGACAGGACGTGGATCTCTGTGTTTACACACAGAGATCCACATCCCTGTCTCTGTGACTGCCGATCGCGGGTACCTGACGGACATCGCGGGCCGCCAGGCACACACATCGGCACCTGAGTATATTGACGGCCTCCCGACATTTGAGAGCCACCTTGTGGCCATAAAAAGACGATGGGCGGATGGGAAGAGGTTAATCAGAATTTCACTACAGGTGAGACTTATTGTCATGAGCTTTACACAGTAGATTATACATTATCATAACACAGGGCACCTTCACACAATAGCAAGAGCTCCTGTAGGAGATGGCCCGTCTCCTGCATTGTACAAGGACCAATGTGATCAGCTCTTTCAATTAACACGTTGAGTTCAGAATCAAAGAATAGTCTTTATATTTATCCTGGGAGATATTGTGGATAAATATAACTGTTCCATTTTAAGTAATCCAAGCCATATTTTCTCAGTTACCCTGTGCCCCTAATGGACACAGGGTAACTTAGACATAGGAGGTGCATGGGGAGCTGAAACAAGGGTTTCCCAACCTTTCCAAGATATTCTGTGTTGAACCTTCCCGTCACATTTTAATATGACATTTTTGTAATTTTTGAGACAGATAGAGCTTAGCTTTGGTGGTATTTAATCACCACTGGGATGTTTTATTGTATTTTTGCTAAACAAACAAAAAGGCCCTAACATTTTGGAAAAAAAAGGTTTTTTTGTTTCTGTTATACAATTTAGCAAATAAGTTGTTTTTCTGCTTCACTGATGTACACTGATAGACAGCACTGACAGGCTTCACTGATGGGTACTGATATGCTGCACTAATGGACACTGATATGTTGCAGTGATTGGGCTGCACTGATGATCAGTGTAAATGTTCTCTGTAACTGGAAAGCCAGTTTTCGGCTTTCCTTTGCCCAGACACTGACAGCGCTGGAAAGGAAATAATAAAGGATAACAAGCATTTATTTACATGTGATCAGCCAAAATTGCACACAGCTGATCACATGGTAAAGAGCGTATGTCATCAACTCTTTACCCTGACCATTGATGTGCTGAATCCAAGGGAAAATACATTCACATTGTTAAAATAAAGGTCTGTACTTGTTTCTTCAAATCCAATTGAACCTTCAGTTTAAATCAGCTAAAGAGTACATTCCAAGTTCATCAAGAGTCATGGAAGGGGAATTAAAGCAGGACTAAACCCATTGAATAAACTTTTTCCCAAACCAGTTACTGTACATTTAAGGCTTGCCATGAATGATAACTGTCAAAGTTGCTTGTGCTGTAAAGCTTTTAAATGGTTGGTATCATAAAAGAGCATCATAACATGTGCACCACCAAAGAAACTGCCCAAATATTGATCCATCCACTGTGTTTTCCATTAAAAGGCATCCTGCTGTCAGAATATATTGAAGGATAGATGCTGATTGGTTGCCATGTATGAATCTGTTCCAGAGTCTGGCTGCTCTTGTCTTAGTAAAATTGCCTCAAGGTGATTCAAAGTCTTTGAGCTTATTTTCTTTCTAATGCAGACACATCCTGAGTAGAAAAACTGTTCCATAGCCAGCTGAAAAGTAGGACCCTTTCTCTCTGTGGGGAAGCAGTGATCTCAATGCAGAGATACAACACACCCCCTACTCAATCCAACCAATAGCTCTGCAATCTGCAAAGTCTATGCTCCCCAATGACTGGAGAGCTTTGACTCTGACTTATCAGGTGTGTTACACCTCTGCAAAGATTCACACAAAAAAAGGTCCCCTTTGCAATATGCTGGCAGGACACAAGAAAACAAATTGTAAGACTTTGTACATCTTTGATGCACATGGAATGTATTTAGCTCATTTAAACTGAATGCACAAAGATGCGGGACCAGATAACCAGAACCCGCCTAAATAAATGGACATTAAAGGCTCAACATGGGAGACAAAAGAACATGTGTCTACATTGCTGCTACGAAATCCTTATACATATCTACACGTTAATAGCCTTATGGTACTTAAGTAGAGTTTCTTTGTAACATTAATTTGTGCATTGTTTGTAGGCTGATATGATATTGTTTTTAAAAACTTATTTTTTCCTGTGTACAAATATAGATATTATTTTGTATTAATTTTGTTTTGTCTCCTATGTTCAGCCTTTAAAGTCCGCTTATTTAGGTGGGTTCTGGTTACCTGGTCCCACATCTTTGTCCATTCTCTGGATCGGATGTGGCTTCCAGCTAAAATGTACCATTTTCTAATTTAAACTGGAAGTTCAATTGGGCTTTAAAGTTGGTGTTATTGAGACCCAAGGTCTGTTATACATAAAGTAACATATTCTTTCTGATGCCTTCAATAACGTGCAATACTCGCAATACTCTTGGTAGAGAGAGACCATGTTGTCTAGCCTGTCTTGACTGTAGAGTTACATGCAGGGCTTTTTGCTTTATTTTGACTACAAAACACTTTCCCCTATCTTATGCAGATGAGCAGGGAGATGAGGTGTTTAGTAATCCCTACACACTTCCTGTTTTAGGCCTTGTTCATATGGGCATGCTTAAGTGTATACCCACCCATGTGAAGGCTGTGATTGCCCACATGGGATCAACGGGTGTTCTATGCAAACAGCTCCTGGTATTAATGATTGAGAGCCACTATGACAGACAATCATAGTGATCTTGCGATCAGCCGACACCGGGTGTATTAAAGAGACGCCTATCACGCTTACCACCAACACAGGTGATATGCTGCTCCTGTCAAGTAAGTCTATAATACCTGCTTTAATGATATTATGTAACAATATCCTATAGCTTTTATGTTTACTAAAGCACCACCTCTATGCCCAGATACTCCCTAGTTTGGATTTAGTTATCTAAACTTATCTGTTTGTTACCCTTTATGAACAAATATAAAATAGAAAATATCCCTTTTTTTTTTTCAGTTTAAAATTAAGGCTAGATAAATCCCTATAGTAATGTCATATCTTTTTCTATCCCTGTAGTAACTCAGTGTACTCTTTGACAGCGGACATTATTAGGTTTTCTGAGGATCTCATATAATCCGGTAACATATACATATAACCCTTCATTAACATATAAACTGCTATTGTAGCAAACTATTACTCCACATATATAATATGTACTATTTAGCCTCATTTGGGAACAATCTATTATTGGTATCATTTTATATAATTTTAGGGACCTCCATTCCAGTCCCAGTATATCCCTTTTGGCTGATCCACCGGCATCCTGATCTTTGGAATAATTCTCCCTAACGGAATGAACACCCCAAATTTGCATTAATTGCACATCCTGATACCTTTCTTTGACTGGCAACCTCATTGTTTGAACCCAGCGTGCTGTATATTTTTCCAATTCTTTTAAAACATATCCAATGAAATATTCATCATTCTTTTTAACCACTACCCTACGGCCGTATGACTATATACGGCCGCAGGGTGGTTCTAATTCTCTGGGGCGCCGTGTTTTCACGGCAGCCCCTTTCATCGTTCCCAGCACGTGCTCCAGAGCGCGCAGCGGGGAACTTCTGTGCTGGCCGTGTCCCTTGGACACAGCCAATCACAGATCGCCGCGAACGGCCAATCAGAGTGGCCATTTGCAATGCGATCTGTGCAGCGAATGAGAGATGATCTCATATGTAAACATATGAGATCATTTCTCATTGCCGTCTCTCACAATGACAGCGTCCTGTCAGGGAGAGAGGAGACCGATCTGTGTCACTTGTACATAGGGACACAGATCGGTCACCCCCCAGTCACCCCCCCCCACAGTTAGAACACTATACAGGATACACATTTAACCCCTTCCTCACCCCCTAGTGTTAACCCCTTCCCTGCCAGTCACATATATACAGTAATTAGTGCATATGTATAGCACTGATTGCAGTATAAATGTGAATGGTGCCAAAAATGTGTCAAAAGTGTCCGATGTGTGCGCCATGATGTCGCAGTCGCAATAAAAATCGCAGATCGCCGCCATTACTAGTAAAAAAAAAAAAAAAAAATTCTGTCCCGTATTTTGTAGGCGCTATAACTTTTGCGCAAACCAGTCACTTATTGCGATTTTTTTTTTAACAAAAATATGTAGAAGAATATGTATCGGCCTAGACTGAATATTTTTTTTTAAATTGGGCTATTTTTTATAGCAACAAGTAAAAAATATTGTATTTTTTTTCAAAATTGTCGTCCTTTTTTGTTTATAGCGCAAAAAAAAAAAAAAAACGCAGAGGTGACCAAATACCACCAAAAGAAAGCTCTATTTGGGGTGAAAAAAGGATGCCAATTTTGTTTGGGAGCCATATCGCACGACCGCGCAATTGTCAGTTAAAGCGAGGCAGTGCCGCAAGCTGAAATTTCACCTGGTCAGGAAGGGGGTATACATGCCCAGTAAGGAAGTGGTTAATACATAAGTGAACAATTATATGTGTGTGTATATATATTACATATAAAAACTTTTTGTATATATTTAATAATGCTATAAATGCATGTAATTAACTTGATGTATTCTTACGCTCCAGATGAACTAATTATCCTTCTCTACACATCCCTGAAGAAGGATACCCCGAAACGCGTCGGGGGTTAAGAAGGTTCTTCTTGTATATATCTATATGGTGACAATCATTGGAACTCTGTATTTTAATTTGATATTTAAAATGTTTTTGATGAATATGTATAATTGTGAATAAAACCTTTTTTACATTCAATATACTGTATATTTTTAAATATTATTAGTGCCTTAAAATTCCACCCAGTTGAACCCCCCTTTCTTTTATCACAGGTAAACAGACACTATAGATAGCTTCTGTGTTATTTCTCATAAGGCAAGCAGGCCTGCCAGTACTTGGTTGCTCCCAAGAATTATACACAATGCTATGGCTACCATACCAGGGCATGCGTGAACTGAGCAAAGCAAACAGGTACCTGCGGTTGGCAGACAGGCAAGGTTCAGAATTGTCCGAAGTCAAAAGGCAGGCAGAGTTCTGAGAATAGTTGATATACAATCCAAGGTTGTTTGAAGCTAGCAGATTAGGGCAGACAAACAGGTAGCTTGATCAGGTATTACACAAGTTATCACAAGCACAATACTGCAGGCCTGGCTAGCTTAAATCAGGTTTGGTCTCCACCCAGAGACTGGTAACTAGGGATGAGCTTCGCGTTCGATGCGAACGCATGTTCGCATCGAACATCGGCTGTTCGTTCGTTCGTCGAAAACAAACAAATCGGGTCGTTCGCGCCAAAATTCACATGACGCGCAACGGCCCATAATTCACTGTGGCGTTGCGCGCTGATGATTGGCCAAGCATGCACCATGACCCCGCATGCTTGGCCAATCACAGCGCCCAAAAAACGAAGAGACCTAATTGGCCAAAGCCAGGGTGCTTTGGCCAATTAGGGCTCAGGGCTGTAGCACACGCCCCACACTATAAAAGGCCGCCTCCCGGGTGGCCTCGTGTAGTGTGTTCCGGCTTGCTTTGCAGTCAGACAGAGAGAGAGAGAGAGAGAGAGAGAGATAGATAGATAGATAGATAGATAGATAGATAGATAGATAGATAGATAGATAGATAGATAGATAGATAGATAGATAGATATTGAGAGACCTAGGGGTAGATTCATGTAGATCAGCGGATCTTTTGATCCGCGTGATCTATCTTTTTTACGATCCGCCTGCGCCAGTTTTAGAGACAAGTGCTGTATTCAGAAAGCACTTGCCTCGTAATTAGCCCTGGCGGATCGTAAATCCCCGCGCCGATCGTACTGCGCATGCGCCGCCGGCTAAATTTCCCAGCGTGCATTGCTTTAAATGACGTCGCAAGGACGTCATTGTTTTCGACATTAACGCAATTAACGTATGGCCGTATTCCCGGACGACTTACGTAAACGACGTAAAAAATTCAAAACTCGACGCGGGAACGACGGCCATACTTAACATAGGATCCGCCGCACTTACCCCGCATATAGCAGGGGTAACGATCCGCCGGAAAAAGCCGAACGCAAACGACGTAAAAAAAAAAGCGACGGCCGGGCGTTCGGTTCTGAATCGGCGGTTCTCCTCAATTGCATATTTGTCGCGTAGAAAAAAAGAAGCGCCACCTAGCGGACGGCGGGAGAATGCAGCCTAAGAGCCGACAGTGTAACTCACTTACACCAGTCGGCTCTAAGGGAGATCTATGCGGAACCTGATTCGAGGAATCAGCCGCATAGATCCGAGCGTCGGATCTCACAGATCCGACGGTGTATCAGTAGATACACCGTCGGATCTCTATGTGAATCTACCCCACTGTGGATAGATAGATAGATAGATAGATAGATAGATAGATAGATAGATAGATAGATAGATAGATAGATAGATAGATAGATAGATAGATAGATAGATAGATAGATAGATAGATAGATAGATAGATAGATAGATAGATAGATCAGGGAGGCTACTAGTTAGTATAGTTAAATGTACAGTTTGTAGAGAATATATTGACATCCCTAGGAGTTGTCAATATATTTATAAACTGTATAGCTTAGCTAGTTCTGCTATTAGTATCTGTCAGGCAGGAGATTGTGCTTTAGGGTTTACCTTAAACATAGTACTCCGTGTTAGTCAACGTGTGCTAGTTAATTGCACATAGACGCATTCACTGTTACTGCAAGTGTGCTATTTATTTGCACAGAAAGGCAGTTGCTTTTAATGCAAGTGTACAATAGGAAAGGTAACTGTCAGCGCAGATACAAAGTACATGTATGTTAGGGGTATGGTGATTAGTGCATTAGAAGTAATAGTAACAGGCAGTTCAATGGTTAAAAATGCAGGTGATTTGGTTGTTCAATGGCGGCTGCTGTCCTCAGAGAGCTGACTCTGTGGTAAACAATAGAGGGGTAGAGAAAGGAAGCGCCACCTAAGTGCAGTATTAAAGAGGTTCTTTTAATGACACATTGTACAAAACACACTTACAAGAAGGTAAGGAAAGAAGGCTCATCTGTAACATCCTGTAGTCCTCGTCCTGGATCCATGGGCTGCTTAGAAGTAAAGATAGCAGAATGTGTTGGGTCTTCAGGCTTGTCCTGTGGCCATCAGGATGAGACCTGTTCCAGCCTCACGGGTCACGTGACAGGTCACGTGGTTACTTCCAAGGAACACTTCCAGGAGGAGGGTCAGACAGGGCCTTCTTTCCTTACCTTCTTGTAAGTGTGTTTTGTACAATGTGTCATTAAAAGAACCTCTTTAATACTGCACTTAGGTGGCGCTTCCTTTCTCTACCCCTCTTTTGTTAATGCAAGTGGGCTATTGAATTGCACAGAAACGCAGTGGCTCTGACTGTGCATGTGCTGTTCAATACCACCTTAGCGCATTTGGTGTGACCGCACGTGTGCTGCAATATACCACCTGAGCGCAGTTAGTGCCACTGTACCTGTGCTGGTATATACCACCTGAGCACAGTTAGTGTCACTGTACCTGTGCTGGTATATACCACCTGAGCACAGTTAGTGTCACTGTACCTGTGCTGGTATATACCACCTGAGCACAGTTAGTGTCACTGTACCTGTGCTGGTATATACCACCTGAGCACAGTTAGTGTCACTGTACCTGTGCTGCTATATACCACCTGAGCTCAGTTAGTGTCACTGTACCTGTGCTGCTATATACCACCTGAGCGCAGTCAGTGCCACTGTACCTGTGCTGGTATATACCACCTGAGCTCAGTTAGTGTCACTGTACCTGTACTGGTATATACCACCTGAGCGCAGTTAGTGTCACTGTACCTGTGCTGGTATATACCACCTGAGCTCAGTTAGTGTCACTGTACCTGTGCTGCTATATACCACCTGAGCACAGTTAGTGTCACTGTACCTGTGCTGCTATATACCACCTGAGCTCAGTTAGTGTCACTGTACCTGTGCTGCTATATACCACCTGAGCACAGTCGGTGCCACTGTACCTGTGCTGGTATATACCACCTGAGCTCAGTCAGTGTCACTGTACCTGTGCTGGTATATACCACCTGAGCACAGTTAGTGTCACTGTACCTGTGCTGCTATATACCACCTGAGCTCAGTTAGTGTCACTGTACCTGTGCTGCTATATACCACCTGAGCTCAGTTAGTGTCACTGTACCTGTGCTGCTATATACCACCTGAGCTCAGTTAGTGTCACTGTACCTGTGCTGCTATATACCACCTGAGCGCAGTCAGTGCCACTGTACCTGTGCTGTTATATACGACCTGAGCACAGTTAGTGTCACTGTACCTGTGCTGGTATATACCACCTGAGCTCAGTTAGTGTCACTGTACCTGTGCTGGTATATACCACCTGAGCACAGTTAGTGTCACTGTACCTGTGCTGCTATATACCACCTGAGCTCAGTTAGTGTCACTGTACCTGTGCTGGTATATACCACCTGAGCACAGTTAGTGTCACTGTACCTGTGCTGCTATATACCACCTGAGCTCAGTTAGTGTCACTGTACCTGTGCTGGTATATACCACCTGAGCACAGTTAGTGTCACTGTACCTGTGCTGCTATATACCACCTGAGCACAGTTAGTGTCACTGTACCTGTGCTGGTATATACCACCTGAGCTCAGTTAGTTTCACTGTACCTGTGCTGCTATATACCACCTGAGCTCAGTTAGTGTCGCTGTACCTGTGCTGCTATATACCACCTGAGCTCAGTTAGTGTCACTGTACATGTGCTGCTATATACCACCTGAGCACAGTTAGTGTCACTGTACCTGTGCTGGTATATACCACCTGAGCTCAGTTAGTGTCACTGTACCTGTGCTGCTATATACCACCTGAGCACAGTTAGTGTCACTGTACCTGTGCTGGTATATACCACCTGAGCTCAGTTAGTGTCACTGTACCTGTGCTGCTATATACCACCTGAGCACAGTTAGTGTCACTGTACCTGTGCTGCTATATACCACCTGAGCTCAATTAGTGTCACTGTACCTGTGCTGCTATATACCACCTGAGGGCAGTCAGTGCCACTGTACCTGTGCTGGTATATACCACCTGAGCACAGTTAGTGTCACTGTACCTGTGCTGGTATATACCACCTGAGCTCAGTTAGTGTCACTGTACCTGTGCTGCTATATACCACCTGAGCACAGTTAGTGTCACTGTACCTGTGCTGCTATATACCACCTGAGCTCAGTTAGTGTCACTGTACCTGTGCTGCTATATACCACCTGAGAGCAGTCAGTGCCACTGTACCTGTGCTTGTATATACCACCTGAGCACAGTTAGTGTCACTGTACCTGTGCTGGTATATACCACATGAGCACAGTTAGTGTCACTGTACCTGTGCTGCTATATACCACCTGAGCTCAGTTAGTGTCACTGTACCTGTGCTGCTATATACCACCTGAGCTCAGTTAGTGTCACTGTACCTGTGCTGGTATATACCACCTGAGCTCAGTTAGTGTCACTGTACCTGTGCTGCTATATACCACCTGAGCGCAGTCAGTGCCACTGTACCTGTGCTGGTATATACCACCTGAGCACAGTTAGTGTCACTGTACCTTTGCTGGTATATACCACCTGAGCTCAGTTAGTGTCACTGTACCTTTGCTGGTATATACCACCTGAGCTCAGTTAGTGTCACTGTACCTGTGCTGGTATATACCACCTGAGCACAGTTAGTGTCACTGTACCTGTGCTGCTATATACCACCTGAGCGCAGTTAGTGTCACTGTACCTGTGCTGGTATATACCACCTGAGCGCAGTTAGTGTCACTGTACCTGTGCTGGTATATACCACCTGAGCGCAGTTAGTGTCACTGTACCTGTGCTGGTATATACCACCTGAGCGCATTTGGTGTCACTCCGCTTGTGCTGTTACATACCACCTGAGCTCTTCAATATGTCTGGAAGGAGAACAAAGAGAGGCAGAGAGTCACAAGGGCAAGCAGGCTCTGCATTTAGAGGTAACGCTGGTAGTGGATTTGGTGTATCCTCTTCAGCACGTGGCCGTGGCCGCTCGTCCTTCTTTTTGGGAGCTGGCCGTTTTGAGCCTAAACATGCAGAGAAATTAGCAGAGTGGATGACCAAGCCGTCCTTATCCTCCTTCTCATCCTCTCTCACACAGACTGATCAAAGTTTATCTGGCAAAGCAGCTGCCAAGGCGTCCTCTTCCCTCTGCACAATGGCTTCAGACCATACTTCCCTAGTACCACCATGTCCTCCTGAGGAGTCCCCCGAACTGTTTCAACACAGTGTTGGGTACATGCTGCAGGAAGATGCGTAGCGGTTTGAAGACTCCGATGATGGAACTGAGATAGAGGAAGGCATTGATGTGAGCCCAGGGAGAGGGGGTGGCCGAGAGGGACAGCAATCTGGCAGTGATGATGTTCCCCCAGCTGGAGCATACTGCCAGGTTTTTGACAGTGATGATGAGGGAGGGGATGATGAGATCACTGACTCTACCTGGGTGCCTGATAGGAGAGAGGAGGAGGAGGAGGACGAGGCACAGAAATGTTGTATTTCTGGGCTCCGCCACCAGTGCCTAAGCCCTAATTTTTCTGCCCTTGTTTAACAGGGGCGCCTAATAACAATTTTTGATGCAATACTTTGCACGTCCCTCCTTGTTGTGCTCCAATTAAAGATAGTGGGAGGGGTTGCAGTGTTGTGTTCTGCCTAAGGCCTAATGTTTCTGCCCCTTTCAAAAAAGGGGCGTCTGATACAAATTTTTGATGCAATACTTTGCACGTGGCTCCTTGTTGCACACAAATTAAAGTTATTGGGAGGGGTTGCAGTGTTGTGTTGTGCCTAAGGCCTAATTTTGCTGCCCCTGTGTTACAGGGGCATCTAATAACAATTTTTTATTAAATACTTTACATGTGGCTCTTTTCTGCGGTCCAATTATAGTATCTGTGCGGGGTTGCAGTGTTGTGACACCGCCACCAGTACCTAAGGCCAAAATTGTATGGCCCTGTTCCAGTAATTTTCTTGGTTGGATTCTTTTATCATTTGAGTTCATTCTAGCTTTCTCCTACGTTATCATAGTGTCCTGTTTATTTCCCTTTACTAAATACACATCATTGTCAATGTAAACACCACAAACATAGATTACGAATGAGCCGCATAACGAACAACCGCAAATACGAACGAAAGATCCGACGAAAAAAAACGACAAAACGAAAACGGCAAAAGAACGAAAATGACATTTAGAACAAAAGATTTACATTCTGTATTTTGTTTGAATCCTTTTACTGTTTGTTTTCAGTCCTATGTTCATTGTTCATATGACATCTATAACAAAAGATTTGCATGCTGTATTTTGTTTCAATCCTTTTTCTGTTTGTTTTCAGTCCTATGTTCATTGTTCATATGACATCTATAACAAAAGATTTGCATTTTGTATTTTGTTTCAATACTTTTTCTGTTTGTTTTCAGTCCTATGTTCATTGTTCATATGACATCCATAACAAAATATTTGCATGCTGTATTTTGTTTCAATCCTTTTTCTGTTTGTTTTCAGTCCTATGTTCATTGTTCATATGACATCTATAACAAAAGATTTGCATGCTGTATTTTATGTTAAATTCTTTTTCTATTTGTTTTCAGTCCTATGTTCATTGTTCATATGACATCTATAACAAAAGATTTGCATGCTGTATTTTATTTCAATCCTTTTTCTGTTTGTTTTCAGTCCTATGTTAATTGTTCATATGACATCTATAACAAAAGATTTGTATTTTGTTTCAATCCTTTTTCTGTTTGTTTTCAGTCCTATGTTCATTGTTCATATGACATCTATAAGAAAAGATTTGCATGCTGTATTTTGAATCCAAAATACGAACAGAAAAAAGGAATTTAAAATACAGAATGCAAATCTTTTGTTATAGATGTCATATGAACATACGACTGAAAATAGCAAAAGAAAAGGGTTTCAAGATACTGCAAATCATTGACGAAAATTCACGAAAATTATTGTCTAACAAGTAACGAACATGAATTAAACAGAATAACGAACCATCCCGCATGTACGAAAATAAAACAGTAACGAAAATACGAAACGATCGGAATACGAAAAAATTGCGTCATACGAAAAACGAACGGGAACAAACAGGAAAACGGGCATCTTACGAAAAACGAACGGAAACGAAAAAAACGGAACGATACGAAACCTGATGTGCACATGTCTAGTTATAACTGTAAAAGCTGGTTGTACTAAGTACCAAGATTGCATGTCAATTGGGGGTTGAATAAAACTGATAATGATGTGAGCACAGAAAAGACATTTGTGGTTATTTCATTATAAATGTTATGTTATATTTGTCTGACCTACACGTGCCTCTTTGATTTAATTGTAAGCAGGATGTCAGGATGATCAAAATCATGAAACTGGGCAAAACAATCAATTTCAGTGGGGGTTGAATAATTTTAAATACAACTGTACATTCAATAAAAAGTAGTTGTCACAGAAAAAGAACTGAAATGGAATGACCAACCAAATATTATGCCCACAAACATGAACCTTGAAACATCTATTTTTGAACCGTATATATACACAACCTGAAATAAATACCACAAATGCCGCAAAAATAATAAAAATAAATACTCAGAGTACACATGAAAATTACTTACGTCTTATGATGAATTTTTTAATTTTCTCCATCTCCTCTGGATTTCTCCTTTTCAGATCAGACCACTTATTACATAACTGGACCTTTGACCTCTGTATCCCAAATTGATCATAGAGAGTCCTCTGCACCTTCTCCATAATCTTCCCCTTTCGATTTTTTGCCTTGCTGTAAGGCCCTAGTTGGCCATCATAGTCATATTCCTCTAGAATTGACACCATCTCCACCAGCTCCGCAAACCTGAGACTGCAGGCTGGTTTACTGCTCCCCCTGGGGTGTGCCTGGCCTCTCTCCACACTTTATCTGGCATTGTAATGCCCCCCCCCCCCACACCTTAAATAATAGACATATTGTTAACACACAGCACGTGCACTTTGGGGGACAAAGCCTGTATGGACAGTCTCACGGGCCACCAGCACTGGAACATCAGTGGCCTCATCAGGCACAAGAGTCATGTAGTTTGTTGAGGGTCTCTTTTACAGAAATTGTGCAATATGCAGGAGCAAAGTATGACATGGTTCTGATTCTACTTAAGAAACCTGCATTCCCTATCTTGTTTGCACCGCCTGTATACTGCTCTTCAAAGTATATAGGTGAAAAAGTGTATTTTCAGGGCCAATCCTCACTATAGGCTAACTATGCAAGCCGCTTAGGGCCCCGCAAAGACATGAAATGCCCCCAAAGTATTAGAGTCCCCGCCTGGTAAGAAGTCATTTGCGCCCCCTCACCCCGCTTCTAAACTCGCTGGCTGAGTCATTTCCGACAGCAGAACACCCCCTCACCCTGATTCTCAACTTTCTTTAATGTGACCTGTCACTGTCGTCAGCTTCCACCCCCCCCCCCCCCCGCATTTCATTTTTAATGTGCCATGTCATTTTGCTTGGGGCCCCAACGAGATAAGGATCGCCACTGGGTCTTGTGTAATGATCCAGCACTGTGGGCTGGATCTGTGACAAATGCAGTCACAGATCCAGCCATCCCTCCCTGCGCAATACTCTGCAGTATTACCCCCCATACTCTGCAATATTAACCCCCATACTCTGCAATATTAGCCCCCATACTCTGCAATACCCCCCATACTGTCTGCAATGCCCCCTACACTCTGCAATACCCCCCCACACTCTGCAATACCCCCCCCCACCTTCTGCAATACCCCCCCATACTGTCTGCAATACCCCCTACACTCTACAATACAACACCACACTCTGCAATACCCCCCCATACTGTCTGCAATACCCCCCACACTCTGCAATACCCTCCCACACTCTGCAATACCCCCCCACACTCTGCAATACCCCCCACAGTCTGCAATATCCCCCATATTGTGCAATACCCCCCTTAATCCGCAATAACCTCAATACTCCACGATACCCCAATACTCCAATACCTTGCAATACATCACCTATGGGGATTTTCAAGTAGCGAAGTTTGGCGCAATTCCAAGAGCGTGTGCAAGTTTGAAGGGTGACATGTTAGGTATCTATTTACTCAGCGTAACTTCATCTTTCATACTATGCAAAAACATTGGGCTAACTTTACTGATTTTTTTTTTATTTAAGCACAAATCTTTTTTTTTTTAAAACACGCATTCAAAAAATTGCTGCGAAAATACTGTGCAAGATAAAAAGTTGCAACAAATTTGCTTGGCTGAAGCTCCGGTACCTAGAGCAACCTCCCTCACGTACTCATGGCTCCAACTAGATAGGGGGAGGGGAATACCCTCTGGAATACGATTAGAATGGGAAAAGGCGATTAAAACAAGCTTCACTGATAAGCAATGGAAACGTGCCTGTATTTTTGCCCATAAGTGTTCTATTGGTATAAGATTTCAGGAAACGTCTTATAAGCTTTAAACACAATGGTATGCCACCCCGGATAAAATTAAAAAATGGTACCCACATACATCAGATTCTTGCTGGAGATCTGAGCAAGACCAGTGTTCTATTTTCCACATCTGGTGGGAATGTCCTCGTTTGAAACCCTTCTGGGACAGGGTGTGTGAGGTGATCAAGGTCATTACGGATACCACAATCTCTCTCTCTCCCGCATGTTGTCTACTCCATATTGCGGATTGTTCTATGCAGCATTATAAAACATCACTGGTTAGACACCTGCTGAATGCAGCGAAAGTCTGAGTTCCCAGGCACTGGAAATCAAAGGATATTCCTTCTATTCCAGAATGGTTTAGCTCCATAGAGAATATCCACCAAAGGGAGGAAACAGTAGGCATTGCCAGGGAATCGTGAAAGAAATTTATTCAGACATGGTCACCTTGGGTGGCATTCAGATGTTCAGATCAATACTCACAATTAGTAAAGAGATGAGATTGTGGTTGTAGTTTTGATCTTTTCCTGTTCATTCCCATTGGTATATAGAGATTCTAGATGAGCCGTTTGTGCACAGTGGGTTAGATTCACATAGAGATCCGACGGTGTATCTACTGATACACCGTTGGATCTGTGAGATCCGACGCTCGGATCTATGCGGCTGATTCCTCGAATCAGGTTCCGCATAGATCTCCCTTAGAGCCGACTGGTGTAAGTGAGTTACACTGTCAGATCTTAGGCTGCATTCTCCCGCCGTCCGCTAGGTGGCGCTTCTTTTTTTCTACGCGACGAATATGCAAATGAGGAGAACCGCCGATTCAGAACCAAACGCCCGGCCGTCGCTTTTTTTTTACGTCGTTTGCGTTCGGCTTTTTCCGGCGGATCGTTACCCCTGCTATATGCGGGGTAAGTGCGGCGGATCCTATGTTAAGTATGGCCGTCGTTCCCGCGTCGAGTTTTGAATTTTTTACGTCGTTTACGTAAGTCGTCCGGGAATACGGCCATACGTTAATTGCGTTAACGTCGAAAACAATGACGTCCTTGCGACGTCATTTGAAGCAATGCACGCTGGGAAATTTAGCCGGCGGCGCATGCGCAGTACGATCGGCGCAGGGACGCGCGTGATTTAAATAGTAAACTCCCCCTAGCCGCGGAATTTGCATTCCGCCGGGGGATTTACGATCCACATGGGCTAATTACGAGGCAAGTGCTTTCTGAATACAGCACTTGCCTCTAAAACTGGCGCAGGCGGATCGTAAAAAAGATAGATCACGCGGATCAAAAGATCCGCTGATCTACATGAATCTACCCCAGTGTCTTTTTCCCCCATTTTTTTTTTCCTCTTCTCTCTTTGCTTTTTCTTTTTCTTAGTAGTAGTTAGTAGAGGGTAATATCCTAGGTCATGATATTTCGCTTAGCTATCTTGTGACATAATATATAAAAGTAGCTTACTTTTCAGAGTATGTATTGATATGTTTTGATTTGTGTTTTCGGTACCCTGGCTGTATTTTGTACTCTGATTTTTCTTTTTTCCAATGAAAATTTTTTTAATGAAGAAAAAAAAAATGCAACAACCGCCATTGTATTCTCTAGGGTCTTTAAAAAAAAAAAAAAAAAAAATCATATATAATGGTTGGGGGGTTCAATGTAATTTTTTAGCAAGTACATGATGATTTTTATATGTAGGAGAGAAATCTCAGAATTGGCCTGGGTGCTCCAGAACGCCTGATGGTGTTCCCCGCATGTTGCGCCTCTCTATGTGCCCTGGCCACGCTGTGTAAAAGTGTCACATGTGTGGTATCGCCAGAATGTGTTTTGGGGTGTCATTTGTAGTATGCATATGCTGTGTGTGATAAATAACCCGCTAATATGACCTAAACTAGAATTTTTTTTATTTTTACACAATTTTCATTCTTTTTTCAATTCTAGCGCAAAAAATAAATAAACGCAGAGGTGATCAAATACCATCAAAAGAAAGCTCTATTTGTGTGAAAAAAAATGAAAAAAATTACTGACGGGTACACTGTTGGATGACTCATTACTTGTCATTCAAATTGTGAGAGCACGGAAAGCTGAAAATTGATATGGTTAGGAAGGGGGTTTAAGTGCCCAGTTGTCAAGACTGATGCTAAGTCACTGTCCTGTTATGCTCCTGATTGAATATCCTTTTCCTCCTCAAAGATCTTGCTCATAGCTATTAAGAACATTTTTGGTTCTGGGCTCAGCCACCAGTGCCTAAGGTTCAATGTGTCTGCCCCTGTTTAACAGGGGTGTCTAATAACAATTTTTAAAGCAATACTTAGCATGTGTCTCTTTGCTGAGCTCCAATTACAGTATCTGTGAGGGGTTTGCAGTGTTGTGACCCCGCCATCATTGACTAAGGCCCAATTTTTCTGCCCCTGTTCTATTAATTTTCTTGGTTTGCCTCTTTTCTAATTTGAGTTCATTCGAGCTTTCTCCTACGTTCTCATAGTGTCATGTTTATTTGCCTGTACTAAATACTCAGCATTGTCAATGGAAACACCACAAATCTACATTTGTTCTTTTAGGCAGCATTGATATAATAAGAAGCCAGAGAATCTTTAGTATCCAAAAATATTTATTGGATCACAATTAAACATGTGTCATTTTTTATTTTTTTTATATATATTTTTATATATATATATATATATATATATATATATTTTTTTTTTTCTTACATTTTTTTTGGTAGTTTTTTTAAACCCTCCCCAGAACATCAAGAATGTTCTTCAGGTCTTGGTCCACCTTGACATTCTCCATTTTGATCTTGTCCAGGGCTATGTTCGTGTCCTCTATTCGTGCCCTGCAGGACATTATCTCCCCAATGAGCACCTGGGCACTGGAAGTGTCTAAGCCACCACCAACAGCTCATCCACCTGAAATTTGTGACAAAACATGTATTAAAATTATGCAGGCCTGCATGTATTAAGTTTGGTGGTCTCAGCCCGGCTCCCGGTGGGTGTGCTATGCGAGGTAAGCTTGCGCTTAGTACGCCCACCCCCCCTCCCACAAAAACAACCACACTTACACGCATTTGAAATTGGGTTAACATGCACGCACTTCGACCACGTGGTCTCTAAAAAGAGAGGCGAAGGACTAACGGGGCTGGTTGAGCGGGCTAGATCCTCTCACTCCCTTATAGGGAGTCCCTCTGCCCCATTGCCAGAGGCGTCGTTAGGCCCTGGCTAGGGGGGATGGAGCCCCGAATGGGTGTCCGAAAAGCCCCGAGTCTCGGGCATGAAGAAGTGCATTGTTAGCCCCGAGCGCCGCCGCCGCGATCTTTGCCAAGCAGGGAGGGACAATTCTATTTCTGAGCGTGCCGGTCCGGAAGACACAGCAGGTCCCGCCTTCTGGAACATGCAGCAGCGCCTATGATGGACGTCCCTATGGTCCAATCCGGGCCTGCGGGGGACGTGTGACGTCCATCATCAGGCGCCGCAAGCTCAGAAGGCGGGAAGTACAATGCCGCTCGGCGGCTCTCTATGGCTCTGCTGCAGTGCTGAGTCTCCTCCTCTGGCTGAATATGTTCGACGGGCACACCACGCCACATCCCTGCTCGGCGGCTCTCCTCTCCTGAGTCTCCCTCCTCCCTGGCTGCATGGCTATGATGGGTACATTGGGCGTGCCGGCGCCGCACACCACAGCTGAGGTAGGTGACGTCAGTGATAGTCTATGTCTGGTCAGTGTAGTGGTTAGTGCAGTGTACTGTGGTCAGTGTAGTGTGGTCAGTGTAGTGTAGTGTGGTGTGGTCAGTGTTGTGTGGTTTGGTTAGTGTAGTGTAGTGTGGTTTGGTTAGTGTAGTGTGGTTTGGTTAGTGTAGTGTGGTTTAGTTAGTGTAGTGTGGTTTGGTTAGTGTAGTGTAGTGGTCATTGTAGTGTAGTGGTCAGTGTAGTGTAGTGGTCAGTGTAGTGTACTGGTCAGTGTAGTGTGGTTTGGTCAGTGTAGTGGTCAGTGTTGTGTAGTGGTCAGTGTTGTGTAGTGGTCAGTGTAGTGTGGTTTGGTCAGGGTTGTGTAGTGGTCAGTGTTGTGTAGTGGTCAGTGTTGTGTAGTGGTCATTGTAGTGTGGTGGTCAGTGTTGTGTAGTGGTCAGTGTTGTGTAGTGGTCAGTGTAGTGTGGTTTGGTCAGTGTTGTGTAGTGGTCAGTGTTGTGTAGTGGTCAGTGTTGTGTAGTGGTCAGTGTAGTGTAGTGGTCAGTGTTGTGTAGTGGTCAGTGTTGTCTAGTGGTCAGTGTTGTGTAGTGGTCAGTGTTGTGTAGTGGTCAGTGTAATGTGGTGGTCAGTGTTGTGTAGTGGTCAGTGTTGTGTAGTGGTCAGTGTTGTGTAGTGGTCAGTGTAGTGTGGTTTGGTCAGCGTTGTGTAGTGGTCAGTGTTGTGTAGTGGTCAGTGTAGTGTGGTGGTCAGTTTTGTGTAGTGGTCAGTGTTGTGTAGTGGTCAGTGTTGTGTAGTGGTCAGTGTAGTGTGGTTTGGTCAGTGTTGTGTAGTGGTCAGTGTTGTGTAGTGGTCAGTGTAGTGTGGTTTGGTCAGTGTTGTGTAGTGGTCAGTGTTGTGTAGTGGTCATTGTAGTGTGGTTTGGTCAGTGTTGTGTAGTGGTTAGTGTTGTGTAGTGGTCAGTGTTGTGTAGTGGTCAGTGTTGTGTAGTGGTCAGTGTTGTGGTCAGTGTAGTGTGGTTTGGTCAGTGTATGGTAGTGGTCAGTGTTGGTGTATGCAGGTTATGTCAGTGTGTGTGTGTGTGTGTGTACACTGACACACACACACACGTAGGTCTGGGTGTGTGTGTGTCAGGTAGGTCAGGCTCCTCTCTCGAGTAGACGCACAAAATACACACTACACTACACTGACCACACTACACTGACCACAGTACACTGCACTAACCACTACATTGACCAGACATACACTATCACTGACGTCACCTACCTCAGCTGTGGTGTGCGGCGCCGGCACGCCCAATGTGCCCATCATAGCCATGCAGCCAGGGAGGAGGGAGACATATTCAGCCAGAGGAGGAGACTCAGCACTGCAGCAGAGCCATAGAGAGCCGCCGAGCGGCATTGTACTTCCCGCCTTCTGAGCTTGCGGCGCCTGATGAAGGACGTCACACGTCCCCCGCAGGCCCGGATTGGACCATAGGGACGTCCATCATAGGCGCTGCTGCATGTTCCAGAAGGTGGGACCTGCTGTGTCTTCCGGACCGGCACGCTCAGAAATAGAATTGTCCCTCTTCTAAACTAGCTGGCTGAGTCATTTTCGACAGCAGAACAGCCCCTCCCCCCGCTTCTCAACTTTCTTTAATGTGACATGTCACTGTTGTCAGCGCCCCCCCGCTTCTCATTTTTAATGTGCCATGTCATTTTGCTTAGGGCCCCAGGGAGGTCAGGATCGGCACTGGTTCTTGTAATGACCTGGGGGGAGTGGTGGCGGTGAAACTCATGCTATTTTTTTCACTGATTTTTATCCATATTGCAGGACCAAACATTACATTAAAGCCGCAAGCAGTATTAAATTACTTTTTTTTTATAGTCCTCTCATGTTGTGCAGGGACATTTCTAAACACATGCCACTACTATAGACACCGAGCAGGTACCATATTTAAAAGGATTTTTTTATTTTTTTTTCACTTTAAGCATCATTAAAATGTCTGATACTGAAAAAACATCCGTTTTTAAAACTTTTTTTTCCATTGATACATGTTCCCTGGGGCAAGACCCGGGTTCTCAAAGACGTTTTCCATCAATAACTTGAATATTGGTCTTTAAAATTAGCTTTTTTGAATTCGAACGTTCGAGTCCCATAGACTTCAATGGGGTTCTAAATCTTCGCGTGAACGGTCGGTCTGTTCGTCGGTTCTGGAGCGAACCGAACGGGGATATGTTCGGCTCATCCCTACTGGTAACATTAATCACCTTGCAGGTGGACAGACAAGGAGAATGCTACTGTCAAAACCAGTATGCTGGAATGAGGAGCAGGAGAGCTAGACGCTCCTAACAACACCAGGGCTGGTGGTAAGGGGTTAAATAAATACAGGGAAGCATCCTTTTAACTTTACCCTAAATACACAAAATAAATGATTTGTTTATTAGTAGAAACTGGAGCTACTGCTGATTTCCCTGCTTATGCTACTTGGTTAGACAAACCCAACAAAAGATTATTATGACTGATGGTTTACTAAAGAAGGAACTAAGTTTATTTGACATGCATAATGTTGTATGGAAAATTGTTGCAGTTCTCAGTTAAGCTGTTTATTTCTTTTGGAGAAAAGTGTGTTAGCGAAAGCATTTAGAATGCTGTGGTTTTATGGGATTTGTGGGCAAAAATAAGGCTGATTGCAAATAAAACATTCCTTTTCTGGAAAGCCTGACAGAAAGAACCAACATAAAAAATCCAAGTATATCAGTGGCTTATGAAAATGATTATGTCTTAGTTAGTACACGAATGACCTGGATTTTGGATGTGTGTATAACTAATGCATATTTAACTGGCGTCAGGGGTATGTTTAGGTTTTTGAATGAACATCCCATTTCATGAAAACTGGAATTTAGCTGAACAATTTAAGGAGTGTTTAAGGTCTTAACCTTTACTCCGGTAAAGGCCAAAATAATCCCCTAGTTGTATAAAAAATAAAGCACAAGAAATTCCAAATGTTTGATAATGTGGTTACATCATGTGCCAGGTCTACTGGACTGCAGAGGGGGAGTGTTCTGTTTTTGACTGCCCATATTGCTGCCTGGGGTGCTGTGGATACTTTTCTCTGGATGTTCTCTCAGACTCCAGATGACTACACGATGATTAGGGATGGGCCAAACGGACCACTGTTTGGTTTCCACCAGAACTTCAAAACACTTTGAAAGTTCGGACCCGAATAACAAACCCCATTAAAGTCAATGGGGACCCAAATGTCAAAAATCAAAAGTGCCCATTTTGATGGCTTAAATGCAAGTAATTGGGCATACAATGGTTATAGGGGTCCGGGTCCTGCTCTGGGGGACATGTATCAATAAAAAATAAAAAAAATGGGGAAAAACACCATTTTTAAATGAGCAGTGATTTTTTTTTTTAAAGTGAAAGCCTAAAAATGTAAAATTCCTTCCAATATATTATCTGGGGTGTCCCCTTAGTCTAACTGTAAAGTGGTAGATTTGTACCATGTCTAGAATCTGCTGCAGCAATAATTGAATTTATAAAGCCCTACAAAAATTGTGGGGGGTCTATAGGCAGGGACCTTATCGGAATCTGGAAGCCTTCTTTAACAAGGGGATCCCATGTTAATGAGTAAGGAATACATAGTACCCCTACCCATTTATCAAATACGTGTAAAAAGTGAATAAAGACACTACACAAGTTTTTGACAATTCCTTTATTTAAAAAATCTAAAACAATGTTCCTCAGTGTAGATCCATCGTCAATTATATACCCGTCACCACCTGGAAAAAGAAGCTCCCTGCTCCTCCATCAGACATTTCTAAATTGGCTAAGGGCAGAGTCACCCATCAGTGGGTGTACCTGAGCCAAGCTGCAGCTCTGTGTGTCCATTCAGATACATAGCTGTCATTCAGGTCCCATCCCACTCTCTTCTGATTGGCTAACTGAATTTTATTGACAGCAATGGGAGCCAATGGCACTGCTGCATCTCAGCCAATCAGGAGAGAGAGTCGCGGACAGCCGAGGCACTCTTGGACATCGCTGGACAGAGACAGGGCTCAGGTAAGTAATTAGGGAGTGCTGGGGGAGGGGGGCTGCTGCACACAGAAGGCTTTTTAACTTAATGCATAGAATGCATTACGATAAAAAAAGCCTTCCGACTTTAAATCTCATTTAATGCACTTTTTTTGTTTGTGTTTGTTTTTACTATGGCTTTTTTTTCTTTTCCCTTTGGTTAACATTACTCCAAACTGTTCATGCTGAATCTGACACCAATCACATTTCACATTTTTATGTTTCCCCTAATCCCCCAAGAGTTGCTTTACAATCAGACTTCAGACAGGACATGTTATTTTTCAGTAATTATGAAACAAGAATTGTTATTTTTGTGTCTTGTTTTGGTTTTTGGATGCATTCATTGGATGAAAATGTAGTGTTCCATAAACTTTGGGCAGGGAAGTTCTGGTGCAATACAATATGACGGTGAGAGCCAACTATGGCTCCACCCAAATTCACACAATGCTTTCTCAATTGAAAACTAATTTCTGCTGGTTGGGAACAGTCTTGTAATTGGCAAGAGTGATACTTCTGCTTTTTATAGTAAAAAAAAATAATTCTGAGGGCTTGTAACTTGACCTTATGCAAGTTTCTAGACTTTTTTTTAGTTCTTAAAGCATTTTTTTTTTGTTCACATTGATGCTACTTTGAAATTGCGCTACTTCACTTTATTTCAAAGTAGCAAGGTCAGCGCTATTTCAGGTGCTACTTGATAGACATCTGTGTGGATTCATACACAGATGTCTATTGAAATCCCACCTTAAATTGGCAAAAGTAGTGAAGGAACTACACCGCAAAATTGGTGTCGCACCGATTGGAACAGTGCCATTGCCGCCAATAGACTGTGACTTGCCATGTGATAGACTAAAGCATTTTTATACTTTGCAAAAATGTAATAAATTACAGCTTACCCATCCTTAAATATGAGGCAATTTTTTTTATTTTTGTCAGGTTTTATGACATTTTCACCTGGTGATTCTGCCAGTAACACACCTGCTATCCTAGGGTAACAATGTTTATTTCATTCTTTGTACTCTACCTTTAGAAGAGCAATGTTGTCACCCAAGGACAGGAAGTATGTTAGGACTACAGAACATACCCCCTTCTCTTGGTGGAGGGAGGTAGAAAAATGCTAATTGACATAAGTGCAGCACAGGCAGAGAGCACAGGAAGTTAGCATCTCACTAAAGGCCAGTACACACGATCGGATATTCTGACAACAATTGTGTGATGGAAGGGTTTTGTCAGATAATCCGACCATCTGTATGCTCCATCGGACAATTGTTGTCGGAATTTCCAACAACAAATGTTGTATAGCCATGCTTTCAAATTTTCTGACAACAAATGTGTATCATTGGATTATCCGATTGTGTGTACACAAGTCCATCAAACTAAAATCCAAAGTACAAACACGCATGCTCCGAAACAATTCTAACCATCAGACAACATTAGCAGAAGTTGCCCAAAGGGTGGCGCTAAAGAGCTGAAAAACAACATAGTTTTGTGTAAGTTGGCTGAAAAAGCTTCTAGCAGGACCAACAGGTATCTTCTGTTATCTAAAGGTATCTTCTGTTATCTATTATGTAGTACATTTTACCATGTACAACATAATATTTTAGAGTGGCAAAGCTACTGATAGGACTGTCTACAAAATAAGGACACTTTGCAGGAACACAAAATCCATCCCATCCCCCTGTCAGAACAGAGATCTGTCTTGTTTACATAGGTAGATCTCCGTTCTGTGTGTTTTACTGACGATCGGCGGGTGCCGGCAGACATCCATTGCCCGGCACCCGTAGATTGGCTTCTGCTGTGAATAATCACAGGGGAAACAGCCCGCCGGAAGTGCACAATCACATGTATATATATATGTGATTCTGCACGGGGGGGGTGCCCTGTAGCCGTAAACCTGCTAAAGGGCAGTTCAGAAGTGATTAATGGTATATTTAACATACCAGAAGGAAGCATATATGAGAAGCTCATTCTTAGGGTTTACACACATTTAAAAAAAAATTACCTATAATGGAATAAAAGTTTTTTTGGGGAGAATTAGCCTTTTTTTCCAGAAATCCACTTGTCAAGGCTCAGGTTTACATCTTTTATCATGAGTGAGGGAAGGTAATATATCCTTTGTGTGTATTGAGTCATAGTCTACGTGTTTTATTCATTACGTGGCCTCTGCTTCCAGGTCTCAATCCTTCCGGAATAAAGTCAGGCATTAAAAAATAAAAAAGATAAAAGGATTCCTACGTAATGGTTACTTGGACAGAAATTAAATAACACAGACGGGGAACCTTCTAGAAGGTTTTAACTAAAGGAATTTCTTATAGATGATTTAATTTATTTCTTTACTATTAGACAAATGAAGCAAAATTTAACAAGAATTATATATTTCAAGTAGAAAAATAAATGTTTGTGAGAAGCCTTGCAGCATGCCAATTGGATAAAGCAATGAAAAGTATGGTTATATAAATATTAGTAACAGTATCCCATGGAAATAATATGGGGCCTGAGGGTGGAAGGGGGTCCCATTATGGGGGCTATTGAGGCAATTCAAACATTCAAAGTGTGTTTGCAAGTAATATAAAACAATTTTTTTTTAAAGTGGTTCCAAAGAAAGTTTTTTTTTTTAAACATAATGCATTCCATGGGTTAAAGTGCCATCAAACCCAGACTATGAAAAACTCTTTATTCTTACATTATACAGTATATAACAGGGAGTTTATACTCACAAAGCCACTAAAGCATTTGTTTTGTGTATAGTGAAATATACCTGGTTAATTCTGCCTTCAGATGTCCCTCCCACATTCTCTGTGTCCCCACTGTGGGTTGAGATTGTGTAGACTAGCTGGTGTCCTCTGTTGAGAATTCTCAAATTTGAATTCCCTCCTGAGCTCATGTTCTCCTTTTCTTATCTATGCAACCCATATATACTGTATATAGAGTCACACACGTGGGCGTATACCTAGTGGTAAATTACACTCCCCTCCATCCCTCCTCCTCCACGTCTCACAAACTCACAAAATGTTTTTTTAATATAAACCAGTAATAAATCTATCTAATGTAATTGCTAATGCCTGTAAAGTTAAAAAAGGACCTTGGATGCAAATGGCGCCTGAACAAAATGAAAGATAGTTTAAATTATATTTATTCTGCTTACACTATACTAATGCACACAAATATTTGATGTTTAATAAAGATTTATTGGGAGCTGTAAAAAATGATATTTATAATCTAATTTGAATTGCCCTTTTGAAGAAACTGTATTTTTTTTAGTTACTGGCCCGGCACCAATCAGGGCTGCCAGACACAGACTCACACTTTAGAGAGCATACAGCACATCAGCAAAGTAATATAAGCCCCTGCCGAAGATCTTTCCCTACAGATGCCAAAGAACCGGGAAAAATCATGAGACCACACATAGCGCTGCAGGAATAAGCTACTTAGAGCATTTAAAAAGAAAATACAAATAAAGTGCCAAGAATCATATATATATATATATATATATATATATATATATATATATATATATATATATACAGAGCTTTTTTTCTCAGAAAATAGGTGCAGGAACTCAACCACGACCCCGTTCAGATTTCACAAACAGTAGAAGGGTCTTAAAGGGGCATTAAATACCAGAATTGCATTAATACAGAGTGCAGAGTTCAGAGGGGTTACACACAGAGTGAAGAGCTGGCATTTGTAAACACAGAAACCAGACTTCTGTGTTTACAAGTGATTGTGGTGAGCAGGCACCAAAGGGTCTGAACCAAAGGTGGTGGAACTGAGTTCCCCCAAGTTCCCCCAGAAAAAAAGCCCTGTGTATATATATATATATATATATATATATATATATATATATATATATATATATATATATATATACATTTATGTGAATGAATTATGGCAATTAATGCTTCTCTGTTTAGTATCACTTTAGTTTAAAAAAAAAAAACCTTCTGCAAGCAGCTCCCCCTCCCACCCCCTTTAGCACCCTCTAAATTCGTTCTCGATCCAGGGATGTGCACAAGAGAAGAGGCTTGGGTCTCTGTCTTCTCACTGATCTTCTCACTGGTGCAGACACAGCAGCAAGAGCCATTGGTTGCAGGCCCGGACTGGCCAACCGGGATACCGGGAAAAATCCCGGTGGGCCGGCTGCCTGGCTGCTCCTGGAGGCCGCTGTGAGGGCAGCGGCGCCAGAAAGAAATATGGCTGCGGCCGGGCCGACCGACATGCAACTGCGCGTGCGCCCGCGGCTCAGAGGCATAGCAGTGACAGCACACGCAAGACCCGAAGCTAGCCGAGTGCTCGAGACAGCTCGTACAGGCTCGGCAAGCTTCGGAAATGCGGGCGCATGCGCAGTGACACAACGGCGCCGGGCGGGCGCCATTTTCAAAATGCGCGCCAGTGACTAAGGTGAGGTCTTCCTACATCCCCTTCCTGCCGGCAGCGTCTGAACTCCCCCCCCTCCGACCTCCTGACCGCCCATGCAGCCTCTGACCTCCTGCCCCCCCTCTGCAGCACCTGACCTCCTGCCCCCGCCCTGTTCCCCACTCCACAGCACCTGACCTCCTGCCCCCCTGCAGCCTCTGACCTCGTGCCCCCCCCCCCTCTGCAGCCTATGACATGTCCCCTCTCCACAGCCTCTGATGTCCTGCCCCCCCTCTTCTGCAGCCTATGACCACCTGTCCCCCCCTCTGCAGCCTCTGACCTCCTGCCCCCCCTGCAGCCTCTGACCTCCTGCCCCCCCTCTGCAGCCTATGACATGTCCCCTCTCCACAGCCTTTGACCTCCTGTCCCCTCCCCACAGCATATGACCTCCTATCCCCCCCTCTGCAGCCTATGACCTGTCCCCTCCCCACAGCCTCTGACCTCCTGTTCCCCCTCTGCAGCCTCTGACCTCCTGTTTTCCCCCTCCACAGCATCTGACCTCCTGCCCCCCCTGCAGCCTCTGACCTCCTGTCCCCCCCTCTGCAGCCTTTGACCTGTCCCCTCCCCACAGCCTCTGACCTCCTGTCCCCCCTCTGCAGCACCTGACCTCCTGTTTTCCCCCCTCCACAGCATCTGACCTCCTGCAGCCTCTGACCTCCTGTCCCCCCTCTGCAGCCTATGACCTGCCCCCCCCCCTCTGCAGCCTATGACCTGTCCCCTTCCCTCAGCCTCTGACCTCCTGATCCCCCTCTGCAGCCTCTGACCTCCTGCCCCCCTTGCAGCCTCTGACCTCCTTTCCCCTCCCCACAGCATCTGACCTCCTCGCCCCCGCCCCCCTCTGCAGCCTCTGACCTCCTGTTCCCCCCCTCTGCAGCCTCTGACCTCCTGTTCCCCCCCTCTGCAGCCTATGACCTGCCCCCCCCCTCTGCAGCCTATGACCTGTCCCCTCCCCACAGCCTCTGACCTCCTGATCCCCCTCTGCAGCCTCTGACCTCCTGCCCCCCTTGCAGCCTCTGACCTCCTTTCCCCCCCACAGCCTCTGACCTCCTGTCCCCTCCCCCTCTGCAGCCTCTGACCTCCTGTCCCCCCCTCTGCAGCCTCTGACCTCCTTTTCCCCCCCTCTGCAGCCTCTGACCTCCTGTTCCCCCCCTCTGCAGCCTCTGACCTCCTGTTCCCCTCCTCTGCAGCCTCTGACCTCCTGTTCCCCCCCTCTGCAGCCTCTGACCTCCTGCCCCCCCCTGCAGCCTCTGACCTCCTGCCCCCCCTCTGCAGCCTATGACATGTCCCCTCTCCACAGCCTCTGACCTCCTGTCCCCTCCCCACAGCATCTGACCTCCTATCCCCCCCTCTGCAGCCCATGACCTGTCCCCTCCCCACAGCCTCTGACCTCCTGTTCCCCCTCTGCAGCCTCTGACCTCCTGTTCCCCCTCTGCAGCCTCTGACCTCCTGTTCCCCCTCCGCAGCATCTGACCTCCTGCCCCCCCTGTTGCCTCTGACCACCTGTCCCCCCTCTGCAGCCTCTGACCTCTTGTTCCTCCTCTGCAGCATCTGACCCCCTGCAGCCTATGACCTGTCCCCTCCCCATAGCCTCTGACCTCCTGTTCCCCCTCTGCAGCCTCTGACCTCCTGTTCCCCCCTCCACAGCCTCTGACGTCCTGCCCCCCCCTCCTCTGCAGCCTCTGACCTCCTGTCCCCCCTCTGCAGCCTATGAACTGTCCCCTCCACACAGCCTCTGACCACCTGCTCCCCCTCTGCAGCCTCTGACCTCCTGTCCCCTCCTCTGCAGCTTTTGATTTCCCCTGTACCATCCGCAGCCTCTGACCATCTCTTGTCTTATATCAGATCTGAAAAGTAGTCGAGAGTGGGAGTGCTGCCAGGATGCGGGTTCATGGGAAAAGTCAGACATGTATTGACTGGAGAGGAAACTATGGGACCAAGCTGGAGCCGAGTGACTGAGCCACGCATGGTGCACCCGAAAGGAGGTCAGTGACAGCACCGCCAGGCCAGTCTGAGGGGGGGGTGTCAATACAATATTGTAAGGGGGCACTGATCTAAAGGTTCCCCCCTTATATCAGTAAACCCCCTTACCTTAGTGTTCCCTTTCTGCGTTAGGTGGTCTCTGGTCACTCTGATGTAAAGGGGAATGCAGTGGACTCTGATATAAGTGTGGTCTCTGGTCACACGTGCCCACCTTTATATCAGAGTTCGACCCCTTTCACACTGAGACGCTTTGCAGGTGCTATAACACTAAAGATAGCGCCTGCAAAGTGCCCTGAAAGAGCCGCTCCTGCCCATTGAAATAAATAGGCACCTCAGCTATACTGCCGGCAAAGCGCATGATGTTGGGCTGGTATAATGCTATGGGGCTGGTAGGAAATAATTTCCAGGGCTGGTTTTTATTCCCAGTCCGGCCCTGATTGGCTGTCAATTACAGCTAGAGGTACGGCGGCAGGGTCGGGCAAAGGGATAGGTGAGGAGGCTTAGAATTTACACTAAAGCCCAGACATCTGAGATGCTGAAAATTACTAGTGAGCTGATGGGAACAGAGCGATTAGCTGTAAATAGTTTTTTTCTCATAAATACTACTACCCCCCCCCCTCCATTTGTCAGCCAATACAATAGTAGTTGTCAGGCTGACAAATGGAAACATGTGTCAACTGAACCCTTTGCATCTGGATGTGATAAAACCTCACCTTGAAGTTAACCCCAAGTCTAACGCCATGTTTGCTCTGACTTTAAATCGTTTTTTAGGCCATGCTGACCCAAACAAACTATTTCACTAAAAGATGTGCCGGCTGGCATGCTATATAAACTTCATGTAGCTGATGCTACATACAGGGCCAGATTCTCATAGAATCACGCTGGCGTAGCGTAAGGCATTTACACTACGCCGCCGCAACGTAACAGAGCAAGTGCCGTATTCTCCATGCACTTGCTCCGTAGTTTACGGAGGCGTAGAGTAAATCGCCCAGCGTAAGCCCGCGTAATTCAAAGGGGGTGTCTTGTATTTAAATTAAGCGCGCCCCCGCGTCAAACAAACTGCGCATGCGCCGGCCGGGGAAAAAGCCCAGTGCGCATGCTCCAGCTCACGTCGGAAAGCGTCGTGGAAACCGACGTCAAAACGACGTGATCGTCACTACGCAATGCCCTATTCACGAACGAGTTAGTAAAACGACGTAAGCGACGGAAAAAGCTGACGCTGACCCGACGCCATACTTAACATGGCATCCGACAGCACCCGACGGCATCCGACGGTACTTCGTAAGGTTACTCCTCATAGAAGCAGGGGTAACCTTACGAGTTCGTAAACGACGTACGCGATGACGGGGTGGCGTAAAAGCGATCGGGAATCGGCGTAGTAGCCTCATTTGCATAGGGAAATGAGAAAACAATGTAAAGGCCACCTAGTGGCCGGAGTTGTCATTACAACTACGATCCGCAAGTGTAATGGTATTACACTTGTCGGATGTTGAAGCCTATCTATGCCAAAGTGATGCTAAGCATCGCTCGCATAGATACGAGCCCAAAAAAACGGTGATACGACGGGGTATCTGAGATACTCCGTCGTAGCGCCGCTGAGAATCTGGCCCACAGTATACAGTGCTATGCTCCAGCAGTGGGCATCAGACTTCCCATTCTGCTCCCACATGGCACTGCTCAGCCATTAACAGGAAGCTTTGCATTTTATTAAATGAATATAAAGCTCTCTTTGATTGGCAGAGAAGGAGATCATGATGTTATATGCCTGTCTTTTGGTCTCAGCCAGTCAGAAAATGTTTTGTATTCATTCATTAGAATACAAAGCTTCCTGTGAATGGCTTAGCATTGCTCAGTCCAACTCCATTTTGTTTCGAGAGCAGGCCAGGAAGTACCCATCCTGCTGCTGGAACACAGCACTTTATACTATATGATAGTGAAGGAAATAGCTTGTTTGGGCCAGCTGGGCCAAATCAAACTATTTGAAGTCACAGTGAACATGAAGTTAAGCTTAAACAGGTACGGTATTTACTAGCAATTCCTGAATCCATAAAACTGGCCTTAGGTTGCTCATTTTAAAAGATATGTGGGTTAAGCCTGGTAAGTTGCAACAACTTATAGTAGGTTTTATGTCGATATAAGTCTAAAGTTTATTTTCCTTGATTGAAATTAAGATGTCCAAGATGGAACTTGTTTGGAATTGTAAACAATATTTAGTTTCATGAATAAAAAGCTTATGTTGATTTAACTCTTATTATAACATAATTTGTACATATCTTGATCAAGCAAGAATCAATGCCTGGTAACTTTTGAACTAAAACTCAATACTCTGCTAAGCAACAATACTTTATATGATGAAAAATCAGAAGCGAAGATATTATAAATTAAGTCAGGAGTTGTTTATGACTGAAGTTCTGAGTCTTTCAGTGGCTGATACATTGTATTGAGTATATCTATCTCAGTTTTGGCTACCTCTGTTGTGGCTTTTTGCGAATGAGCATTAAAACAAAAAAATATTGAGAAATCAGATTTTGAAGGGAGAATTGGTAATGGAATTTGGACCATGGTGTTGGTGTCTAGGGTATACTTGTTTATAAGAGTAATCATCACTGTCCTGATCAAACATTCCTCACGCCCTTTGTTTATATCCATGTTTATATAGTCTATTAGCAACATCTGTTTTATCATTAAAGTAGAACTTTGGCCTTTAATTAAAAACAAAATATGTGCTGCCGCCCTTTATTATCAGTGACTCTACTTTTATTCTTATTTCCCTTGCAAAGTCTCAGAAATGCATATTAAAGGGGTTGTATAGGGTCATTTAAAAAAAAAATAACAAACATGTCATACTTACCTCCACTGTGCAGTTCGTTTTGCACAGCGTGGCCCCGATCCTGCTGTTCTGGGGTCCCACCGTAGCTCCCGCAGCTTCTCCCCGCAATAGCTAACCCCCACTAGAAAGCTCTTTCCCGAGGGGGTTAGCTTTCGGGCGTGCTCCCTGTCATACACTCTGCATCCATAGACAGAATGTATGACACGGTCCCGCCCCCAGTTGGCCACGTCATTGGATTTGATTGACAGCAGTGGGAGCCAATGGCTGCTCTGCTATCAATCTATCCAATCAACGCCGAGACTCGAGGTGGTAAAGAGGAGGCCATGGACGTGCAGAGCAGGTGAAGCAGGGTTAGGTAAGTAAAATGGGGGGAGCTGGGGGGCCGTGACAGCCAGCTGTTATTTCACCTTAATGCATAGAATGCATTAGAGTGAAAAAACATGAACCTTTACAACCCCTTTAACCCTGCCAGTGAAGTTCTCCTAATGCGGCTTCTTGACTGTTTACATCAGGCTACCCCTGATTCAGTCCACCAAAACAGAAAAGGATGAAGTCTGAACCTGATTGGACCCGGAGGTAGGTGGTGTCAACAAATACAAGTCCAATTATATATACCTGTCCATAGGGCTCCACTGACTTTTTAATCAGATCTGACAGGTGGACCTCATTGGAATACCCATGTTAAAAAGGCCGTAGTGTCTATAACAAACAAGTGTAGTTTTCCATTTTTGTTTCTTTTTTGATGTCCCCATCGGAAATCCACATGACAGGGTGACAATGAAGCACAACTATGAAATGGGAAGGATGTTGTCACCCTTTAATAACAGAAAGAGCTTGAACAAGTCTTCTGGCAGGATGACCAAGTATTATCTAGCACTGATTAAGCAGAGAGACCAGTGCTTTCACACAAAGCTAGAGGTCCTTCTCTACGGTATGCTGGCAAGGGACAGTCATTTCTACTTTGCTGTCTAAAGGAAGCGATTTGTATGACTTTGAACACTATTTGCTTTGATGCGCTTGGAATGAGTTTATCTTATTAAACTGAACGTAGCAGTGTGGAGTGAGTCTGAGAGTGGTTTCAGAATTATCAACCAGCTGTGCATCTGCCGGCCTCTAATGAGGAAAGTAGGTGGGTCTGCATCCCTTTAGCCGTGATTTCCTATTGAGAGTATTTCACAAAAAAAAATAAAAATTCTTGCAGGGGATTCCAGAAATCCGACTTGTATCTAAGTGTAGACTACTGGGAAAATTGGTGAGCCAATCACACAAGCAGGAAATTATGTTTCTGGGGGGTGTTCTGTACATATTCTGTGTACAGAACACCTCCAGGTAGCCATATTGCATTTTCAAAAAATTACAGAGCTGCAGATTGAAAACGAAAGGTAATGTTTTAATAACATTCAATTACAATATGACTTATGTCACAATTGTATAGGCTATATTATCTTCTCTTTATTTGCTAATCCCCCCCCCCCCCCTCAAAAGTGGAGTTGCCCATTAAAGTGGTTCTAACGTCTGAAGGTTTTTTACCTTCATGCATTTAATGCATGAAGGTAAACATCCTTAGGTGTGCAGCAGCCCCCTAATACTTACCTGAGCCCCCTCCGATCCAGCGATATTCACAATAGCCTCGCCTGTCCCAGCACTATCCCTCCTTATTGGCAGAGACAGCAGTGGGAGCCCATTGGCTCCCACTGCTGTCAATCACAGCCAGTGAGCCAATGAGGAGAGAGCAGGGGGGCAGGGCCAAGCCACAGCTCTATGTATCTAATGGATGAATAGAGCAGCAGCTCAGGGTCGAGCACACAGTGGTGCTCCAAGGGAAAGCAGCTATCTTTGGGGGGGGTGAGCCAGGAGCGCTGGCATGGGAGCTGCTCTGTGCAAAACCACTGCACAGAGCAGGTAAGTATAACTTATTTGTTATATTAAAAAAAGAAGCTTTAATATCACTTTAAACCTGCAGTTAATCCAGGCAAAGGCAGAAAAACTCCTATCAAGTGTAATTCAATTTGCTCAACACAAAACTTAAATATCACCTTTAGTTGGACTAACCTTTTAGTGCAGAATGTAAAGATACATAGCGTGAGATAACTATCAAACATCAAATGCATGCCCTGTAATAAGAGAATAAATAAAAATAGTTATAGTTAAACAACCCTAAAATCCTGGGCCATTTAGAACTAGTTCTGACCCATTCTGACATCTGACAAATTCTCCCATTCACTCACAAAGGCTATTATAAAATGATATGTCACTTGTTGCTATGGTATATAATAATGCCTACAAGGTCAATATTGTATTCTATGCGCAGCGCTATTTTTTCTTTTTTTTTTCTTTATAATCTATGAGTCAGATCGCAGATTCTCTATATGATTCATAAAGCGAAAATATCTTTTTTTTATGAGAACATGGAGTGCAACGTGAAAGACTTCTACAGAGCACACACTGACGCATGAGGTCTGCCACAGAGAACACTCTTCGTCAAATACATTCTTTGAGATTATTGAGCATAATGGGCAATAGCACAATACTGCAGGTGATTGCAGATGCATAGAGATTACATACAAGGAGGCAAAACAGGGTTTTATATTAAAGGTACACCTAAGACGAACATAGAATTTTACGATTAAATAGATAGATGAGATACAGTCTAGCTGCAGGGGGCCAAACTTTCATCCAGCCATTTATCTTTAGCACCTGGTTGCTGTGTTAACTTACCGTAATCTTTAGATTTGTCTGTCCTTATTTTGTAAACAGTCCTATCAGTAGCTTTGCACCTCTAAAATATTACGTTGTTCATGGTAAAATATACAGAAACAGTATATTGTTTTTAATTTACCCTTTATTATTAACCAATTCCGAACCGCCCTATAGAAGTTTTACTGCTACAGGGTGGCACTTGTGCGCCAGAGCACGTATATATTTACATGATCCAACACTTCTGGGCAGGGGGAGCACATGCATGCCGATGGCAGCTCAATTCCACTGTGATTACACACAGTGGAAGCCGATTGGAGGGTGCACAGTACCCGATGTCCGCCAACAACCACCGGTCGTTAGGCGGAATGGCGATGTAAACAAGGTAGATGGCCGTTCTGACAAGAGGGAAGGGATGGAATGTGTCTTTGCAAAGCAAGGAAAAAATTAAATCTCTTTCCCTGGTAAAAGCAGCACACACAGTTTAGTAAAACACAGGTTTGGCACACAGTAAAGCCTCGTACACACTCTTGGTGTACTCGGCAAAAACCAGTAAGAAAACTGCTGGCAGAGCTTTCTTGTCGAGTAAACCGTCCGTGTGTACGAGGCTTTCAGGTTTCTCATCACGAAAACTGCCTACAATTTTGACGAGAAAATAGAGAACATGTTCTCTTTTTTCTCGTTGTGATTTTCCTGCCGAGAAACCTTACCTGACACCGTGGAAACCCGCGCATGCTCGAAATGACTTTGGCGCATGCGCGGTAGCTTCTTAGGCATAGGTAGTGTGCAGTAAGGTGGCGGCAACGGCATCGAATGTGACGAGTGCAAGCTCGTCTTACGCAATGACGTCACCGCGTTCTTGCCATTCAAAAGAACCGCGGTTCTTTTAAATGGAGTGTCTGTACACTTGGGCGGCAAGAGATTCTTGCCAAGAATCTCGTCAGGAAAAATTATGTTTTTTCCTGACGAGATTCTGGCCCGTGTGTACAGGTCTTTACCCTTTAATCGCCCCTGACCCCTTCCCAGCCAATGTCATTAGTGCATTTACAGTGCATATTTTTTAGCACTGTTCACTGTATTAGTATTGTTGGTCCCCAAAAAGTGTCAGTTAGTGTCACAATGTCCGCCGTAATATCACAGTCCTGTTTTAAGTCTCTAATCACTGCCATTGATAGTAAAAAAAAAAAAACCAGTTTGCAGATTATATAACTTTTGTGCAAAGCATTCATACACTCACAAGTAGCACAGTCATGGCTAACAGAGGACAGAATTAGAATTGGACTTGGGAAACTTAACATTAATAAATTACCGGGACTGGATGGCTTGCACCCAAGGGTACTTAGGGAACTCAGTCAAGTAATTGCCAGACCATTGTTCCAAATTTATATATATTAGTATCTGGCCCCTAGGGAGCTCCTCCATGCCTCTTATCAGTTTAGTTGCCCTTCTCTGCACTTTCTCCAGTTCTCCGATTATCCTTTTTGAGAACTGGTGCCCAAAACTGGACTGCATATTCCAGATGAGGTCTTACCAATGATTTGTGCAGGGGCAAAATTATATCTCTATCTCTGGAGTCCATACCTCTTTTAATACAAGAAAGGACTTCGATAATGCATTGGTGGTATTTCAAGCAAACTTTGTCATAGACTTCTATGGAGGCTTTGAATATGCTTTGAAACACCCCTAAAGCGACATGGGGTATATTTTTTTTAAGAAAAGCTAAAGCAAGGAAAAGCAAAAGCAAGGTGTAAACAGAAATGTAAGCTAACCCTTTTATTTAGTGACAGGGATTTTAACTGGTGGTCAGAGAGCTTTAACAGAGCGTGTCCGAAGCCTTGTTTTGAAGCAAGTGTAAACTGTCTCTTAGGCCGCGTACACACGAGGAGATTTATCCGATAACAACGGTCTGACAGACCGTTTTCATCGGACATGTCTGCTGGGCTATTTTGGTTTGATCAGTGTACACACAGTGGACAGACAGCGCGGTGACGTGGCGGTGACTTTGACGCCGCCACGTCATCGAACCAGGAAGTAAAATACTTCCACGCATGCATCGAATCCATTCGACGAATGCGAGGGGATTTTTGTCCGCTGGTTAGGCGTACTAACCAGCGGACATGTCAGACAGACGGCTTTCCACCAGACAAGTTTTAAAGCATGCTTTAAAACTTTTGTCTGCTGGAAACTGTCTGCTAGCCCATACAGACGATCGAATCTGTCCGCTGAAACTGGTCTGCGGACCAGTTTCAGCAGATATATTCGATCGTGTGTACGTGGCCTTAGAGATCTGTGTGTTCTAAGAGAGTGAACCACTTTACACAAATTTCTATTCTAACAAAAGGATATAGTCTCCAGTTAAAGTGAAGTTCCACCTGTTTTTTTTTTATACAGAAAATCAGAAAAAAAATGTGAAAAAACAAATAATTATACTCACCAGAAAGGGCTGTTGCTATGCAGAAGTAGCTCTTCTGCCTTTTCCTCCACCCCGGTCATCTTCTTTTTCATCCTCCATTGCTGTGTCTTCTGGTGAATGGGGCGCGCTGCCTTCTGGGAACTGTGTGTTTCCCAGGAGGCAGCCGCCCATTCACAAAGCATGCGCAGTAGGAAAAGGGCAGTGAAGCCTGTTTCCCTTAGTCAGCATGGAGGCACCAGGATGAGCGATCGCCGTCAGGGGCCCATCATCGCAGGTGCCTAGGACAGGTAAGTGTCCTTATTAAAAGTCAACAGCTACACTGTTAGTAGCTGCTGACTTAAAAAAAAAAATGTGGGTGGAATCCCACAATTCAGCTTCTTATCTGGCTACAAGTCTTGGGGGTCTACCCAGCCTTCTTTCAGGCAAACATTGACTTGACTTGACTGACCTCAACCCAATAGAACACTTTTGGAGACTGTAAGCCAGGCCTTCTTGTCTAGCATCAGTGCCTGACCTCACAAATGCACTTCTGGAAGAATGGTCAAACATTCCCATAGCAAACAAAAAATAAATAAAAATTCTCCTGCGCTCCGGTATTTTTTCTCGAAGAGCACTATGGGTTTGTATAGTTCAATTAGAAGATAACTTCCAGAGTCTTGCAGCCCTCCTCAGAATCTTGGGAATTCATAAAACTAAGAAAAAGAGAAAAGAACGGAGGGCGCACCGACCTAGTGTGATACCGCTAAATGAATTTTATTAACATGTTAGAATCAATCATTGTACTCACAAATTGGAGTTAAAATCAGGCTTTCAAAGGCAATGCAGCAGAAGTCCAACAACATCAGCAGAACACGATAATCGCTTAAAACTCGAGTCGATGTTAGGGCTGACGCGTTTCGGGGGCGTACCCCTTTCCTCAGAGCTTGGTGGTCTGCAGTGCCTTGCACTGCAGTGCACTGCAGACCACCAAGCTCTGAGGAAAGGGGTACGCCCCCGAAACGCGTCAGCCCTAACATCGACTCGAGATTCAATCGATTATCGTGTTCTGCTGATGTTGTTGGACTTCTGCTGTATTGCCTTTGAAAGCCTGATTTTAACTCCAATTTGTGAGTACAATGATTGATTCTAACATTTTAATAAAATTCATTTAGCGGTATCACACTAGGTCGGTGCGCCCTCCGTTCTTTTCTCTTTTTCAAACATTCCCATAGACACACTCCTAAACCTTGTGGATAGTCTTCCCAAAAAAGTTGAAGCAGTTATAGCTGCAAAGGGTGGGCCAGCTCAATTTTAAACCCTAGGTACTAAAGCTGGATACACACTATTCAATTTTCTGTAGATTTTTGTTCCTTCAGGCTTACCAAAAGCATATAATATGAGGTCAAAACTTAAAGCAGAGTTCCACCCAAAAGTGGAACTTCTGCTCATCTGCTTCTCCCTCCCCCTTTGGTGTCACAACAACCTTTTGGGGGGAGGGGGGACAGGATGACTGTCTTTGACAGGTATCATTTCCCATTTTCAGAAGTCCAGGCCGCGGCCCATGATGTCACCATGGGGGTCCCTCTCTCTCCCCCCAGCCTCCAGGGAGCCACCCAAGGAGCGGGGCCTCGTGCATGTGCAATAGGATTGAACTTAAAAAGCTACACTGCCGGGTTCCCTTACCCGCAATGGAGGCGGCAGCACCCGACAGCTGATGGAAACATCAGCTGCGAGTACCAACATCACTGGTCTCCAGGACAGGTATATGTCCTATTAAAAGCCAGCAGCTGCAGTATGTGTAGCTGCTGGCTTTTATTTATTTATTTATTTTTGTTCAGAACACTGCTTTAAGAGTTTCCATTTGTATGCAATCAGATAGGCCCTTGCACTACATGGTTTTGGTAAATCTAAAGGAAATCAGAAGTTGGATAGTGTGTATGGGGTGTTAGACAGGGATGCCATGTGCGTGTAAAGACAGGCGTCCCGATACTTTTCACAATATAGTGTAGATATGACCAGCTAATGCTTTGGAAACATAGGGGGAGTTTTAATAAAACTTGAGTACAAAATCTGGAGCAGCTCTTTATAGAAACCAATCAGCTTCCAGGTTTTATTGCCAAAGCTTAATTGAACAAGCTGAAGTTAGAAGCTGATTGGCTGCACCAGATTTAGTACTCTTCAGTTTTAGAAAATCAACCCCATAGTCTGAATTCCTCTACTATAAATCTAAGCAGAAACAAGAATAATCAACTGTCGTGCCAGTTCATAAAACCGGTGTCTCCTACCAAGGTTTCAATTATTATGTACTTTTATCTATGTATTAAACAGTAAACAAGATTTGTTTCACTATATACCCGCTACATGGCCAGGATTGCCTTGTGTAGATATTACTTCATTCAGTGACACAAAAATCACTCTACAGTATAAATCAGGAGAAACCACAGCATAAGACAACTAAATTATCTTTCCCACTTGTTATGCACTTAAGTGATGCTTGAATCCCTACTAACATCTTTGGCACACTGTAGTTTGCCAACAAGAAAATGAATCATTCTTATGTATTGCAGAACATGTGTGTTTTTCTGGACCATAACACTAAGGTTCTTGTAGTACTAAAAAAAGTTCAGTGGAGGCAACATGGACTTTTCTCCATTGAGCTCTGTTTTCTTTGTGCTTCATTACTTTGTTTATACCACTTGTCGACAGTCGCATGTACATTTACGTCGACAGAATGGCACGGCTGCTCAAAGGGATGTACCTGTACGTCCCTTTGAATTTGCCACCATGCTCGGTGAGCGTGCCCTCGGGGTCCTAGCTATGACTAAGCACTAGACACTAGTACGAAAGACGTTGGCCCACTGTTTGCTGTAACTTGTAGTGCTTTTATCCTTTTATTAATAAAGGCAACCAAAAGTTTTTTTGGAGTGCGGCTGTCCATATAATTTTCTCCTACTTTTGCCTGGGTCCTGCGTGCCACAACACTGCAACCCCTTACAGATACTCTAGTTGGAGCGCAGGAACGAGCCCTGCTGCAAAGTATTGCATCAAAAATTGTAATTACACGCCCCTGTTAAACCAGGGCAGAAAAATTGTGTCTTAGGCACTGGTGGCAGTGCCCAGAACCAAAAATGTTCTTACTAGATTGCAGCATGATTATTGAGGAGGAAAAGGATAGTCACTCAGCATAACAGGATAGTCACTCAGCATGACAGGATAGTCACTCAGCATCAACATAGGCAGTCTTGAAGGGATCTGACATTTCCAAAAAAGTTATTCAGTTACATCAGTATCAGGTGCTTGGTAGCTGGTGGTGATCCAAGCCTGATTGATTTTTATGAAGGTAAGTCGATTGACCGAGTCGGTGGAGAGGTGCACCCTGTGAGAACGTTGGATGCTGGAAAGGCCAGTAGCTCAATTGCATACTGTGCAAGCTCTGGCCAGTGATCCATCCTTAAGACCCAGTAAGTAAGAGGATTTTCGGTGGGAAAGGTGTCCAAGTCTGATGTTGCCCCTAGGTATTCCCGCACCATGTAAAACAGATGCTGGCGATGGTTGCTGGAACCGGTCATACCTTGGGGCTGCGGACTAAAAAATTGTCTGAACGCATCAGTCAGGCGGCCACCTTCTCCAACGCTCCTTCTTTGACTGACCGAAGCCTCAGCAACACGTTGTCCAGGACCAGGATTTTTGTAACCTCCCAGTCTCTGGGAACGCGTTGCACAGACCTTTCTGCAAGGCCTCCCGAACATGTTTCATCTTCTGCTCCCTCTGCGCCAGCAAGATAAGGTCCGCAACCTTACTCTTGTAAGGTGGATCAAGGAGGGTTGCCAGCCAGTAATGATCCCTCTCCTCGATAGCACAAATACGGAGATCCTTCCGCAGGCTTTGCAGGATCAGGGAGGCCATACAGTGTAGGTTTGCTGAGGCATTCAGTCCCCTCGGTTACTGAGGACGACATGTAAACAAGGCATGTCCCTGTTCTGCCTAATGACAGGACAGTGATCTACTGCTCCCTGTCATCGGAGCAGTAATCACTGTCGCATCACTTGTAGCCCAACCCCCATAGTTAGAGTCATTCCCTAGGACACGCTTAACCCCTTCATCGCCCCTTAGTGTTCAACCCCTTCCCTGCCAGTGTCATTTACATAGTAATCAGTGAATTTTTATAGCATTGATCGCTGTATAAATGACAATGGTCCCAAAATAGTGTCAAAAGTGTCCGATGTGTCCGCTATAATGTTGCAGTCACAATAAAATCACAGATCACCGCCATTTCTAATTAACAAAATATAAAAAAATGCCATAAATCTATCTCCTATTTGTAGATGCTATAACTTTTGCGCAAACTAATCAATATATGCCCATTGTAATTTTTTGTACCAAAAAATATGTAGACGAATACATATCGGGCTAAACTGAGAAAGAAATTAGATTTTTATATATTTTTGGGGAATATTTATTATAGCAAAAAGTAAAAATTATAGCTTTTTTCTAAATTGTCTGTCTTTTTTTGTTTATAGCCTAAACAATGAAAACCTCAATACCCCCAACAGAAATCTCTATTTGCGGGGAAAAAAGGACGTCAATTCATAGATTAAACTTTTTTCGTCTCAAAGCCTTGCTCCCTCCTATATTTATTTACTATATAAATAAATCAAATACCTTCAAATAAACTGGATTTGCTGTTATTTATGTATGTAGAGCCAAAATATATTGTTTTATACTCTGCAATAAAACAATGACCTATAGTAAGCCAGTGTTCTCTAAACTGTAGAAACTGTGAATGAAAAAAGGTAAGCAGAGGATAAAGGACTAGCCACCAGTATTTCCTATAAGCTCCCTATACCTGATCTGTCTCCTTTTACTGACTTACCAGGCCTTACACTGCTTCTCTGTGCAGAGTTAAAGTGGCTGTAAACCCCATTCATGAAAATGTAACTTAGCACATATATATGTAGTGTTTACTTATTTATATCTCTCCAAAGCTTAAATGTCGTTTCTCTCTGGTGCTCTGTTCCTCTGTTATCAGCATAAGTCATTTCTGATAAGTTCTCCTACACATGAGATAAGAGTAGCTGAAAATTTGGGTCGGGAGGGAGCTTAGAGGGAGATAAGCACTAAACTTGTCTATTCAATCTATAGCTTTAACGTACCTGGTGGCTGAGCCTGACGTGCAGAGGGAAAGCCTCTCGTACAAACCCAGCTCAGGGACCACTGATGTTTTAACAGTAGCCACAAGAGTGTGAGGGTGTTTGGATGCCTGGATCGTCTTCCGTGTGGTGGACTAGAAGGTTAAGCAGCAGTCGTTGGCAGGTCAGTCGATTCTGGGCTGGTGGCAGCAGGCAGAAGGGACCAGGCAGGTGCATGTGTAGCAGAAGAGACACAGGATGTGTGGTCAGATGAGCTTGGCTGGTCAGCCGATCAGCCGATCAGATGCAGGCATAGACGGCAGGCAAAGTATAGTCAGGGTACAGAGTTCAGCAATGTGGGTTGAGGCAGATGAGCAAGAGACAAAAAGCAAAGTCCAGATACAGGCCAGGGTCAAGGTAGGAGAGGTTCAACTAAGTCAGAGGCCAGCTGTGTCAAATACAGGAATAACAGGATCAGGTTTCAGTAACACAGGTACAGCTGCAGATCAGACAGCAAAACATTATTGCAACTGCTGCACTTAGAAAAGGCATTTGGTGCCAGCGTTTATTGGCGTGTGCATGAATGTTCACATGCATGTGCACATTTGTGTGCCTGGCATAATAAGCACTTGTGGGATCATGCCTGTGCATTAGCATTTGCATCCACCTTTAAACATTGGTAGCGCTATGGCCAGCACGTCTCTGACAATAGCTCTGCATGTTCCTCTGCCAATGTGGAAGGGGGTGTCCCTTTCCTCCAATCAGCTCTCACACAGTGTAAGTGCAGTCTCCCTACCCACCCCTATGTGCTGCTGAAAGATGAAGAAAGATTTGTAACACAATCTATACATTCAAAAGAGTGTAGAAAGGGGAAGACAGCAGATATGCATGTAAAACATATGTAGGGAGATTTGTTTAATACAAATTGTTGTACTATCTGAGGCTATTCACTCCACTTGGTACATGTGAGGGTTTACATCCACTTTAACCATCAAATCAGGACTATACTTTGTCATGTCAAAGCACTCTCTTTGATGACTGGGGAATCTGATTACTAGCAGGGTAATGATAGCATGCAGCAAGACAGGTGGAGAAATCCCAGATTCACAGTATGAATACGGTAGAAGCAGTATTGCACATTGCTCGGGACCCAGGGCACCCGCGATTGCCTGTGAACAGAGCAGGACCGTGGATCTGTGTGTCAACACACAGATCCACGTCCTGTCAGAGGAGAGGAGACTGATGTGTGTTCCCAGTACAGAAGAACACAAATTGGTCTCCTCCACTTTTGAGTCCCCGCCCCTACAGTTAGAATCACTCCCTAGGACACACAATTAACCCCTTGATTGCCCCCTAGTGTTAACCCCTTCCCTAGAAGTCACATTTACACAGTAATCAGTGCATTTTCATAGCACTGATCGCTGTATGAATGTGAATGGTCCCAAAAATGTGTCAAAAGTGTCCGATATGTCCGCTGCAATGTCACAGTCACAATAAAAATCACAGATCGCCGCCAAAAAATAAAATTGTCATTAAAAAAAAACTAAAAATTGGTCTTGGCAGGAAGGGGGTGAAAATACCCTGTATTGAAGTGGTTAAAAAAGTACATTTTGTACATTGTAAGCATCTGTACAGGAAACTTAAGCGTGGGTTCACCCTAAAAAAAAAATTCTAACATTACATTTATGAGACTGACAGTATGCTGGTGTTTTTTATTTTTTTCGTACATACCGTTTTATGGCTATTTTCACCCCCGGCTTCCGGGTAGTGAATCCCGTGGAAGTCAGCGTTCCTATTTACAGGCTAAGTGATTTAAATGCTTCCGACAGGTGCATACTGCGCGTCACGAGTTGCCGAAAGAAGCCTGCGACTGCGAGTCGGCTCTATACCGACGTTTGGCTTCTTTCGGCAAATCGTGGCGCGCAGTATGCGCCGGTCGGAAGCACGTCAATCACTTAACCTGTGAATAGGAAGGCCCACTCCCGCGGGATTCACTACCCGGAAGCCGGGGGTGAAAATAGCCATAAAACGGTATGTACGAAGAAAAAAAAAAAACACCAGCATACTGTCAGTCTCATAAGTCGGCTCAATGTAATGTTAGTTTTTTTTTAGGGTAAACCCCCGCTTTAGCTTTCTTTATTATTGAGCATACAACTTTAACCCCTTATGGACCGCCGCATGTACATTTACGTCTGCAGAATGGGACGGACAGGTGCCTTGAGGTGGGTCAGGGGTCCGATCGGGACCCCCCCCCCCCCCGGTACATGCGGCGGTCCCCGTAGCTGGCCGAGCGATCAGGGATGAGGGGGCGGCTATTAGTTTTTGTCCGCCCCCTTCGGATCGCTCCCAGCCAATCCACGCGCTCCCCCTGCAGTGCACTTCCTCCTCCTGTGTAAACACAGGAAGGAGGAAGTGATGTGATCTCTCCCCTCAGTGTTTTTTTCAACCACCGCTGAGGATAGATCACATCGCACAGTAAGTCTGCACAACACTACACTGACACACACTACACATAGGTACATTTAACCCCCGCGATCGCATGTATGATTACTGTGTATTTAGTGTCAGTGTGACAGGCAGTTAGTGTTAGGTCCAGGGTAGCCCCGTACCCCCCCCCCTAATAAAGTTTTAACCCCTTGATCACCGCCCTAGTGAACCCTTTCACTCCCTATTGCCAGCATCACTAAGCGATCATTTTTCTGATCGCTGTATTAGTGTCGCTGTTCCCGCTAGGTAGCTAATTTTTTTTTTATTGCGATTTTTTTTTTACTACAGACATGTGGCTAAATAAATTTTGGCCTAAATGTTTGACTAAAATTTAGTTTATTTGATTTTTCTTATAACAAAAAGTAAAAAATATTGTTTTTTTTTCAAAAATGACGCTCTATTTTTGTATATAGCGCAAAAAATAAAAATCGCAGAGGCGATCAAATACCACCAAAAGAAAGCTCTATTTGTGGGAAGAAAAGAATGCAAATTTTGTTTGGGAGCCACGTCGCACGACTGCGCAATTGTCAGTTAAAGCGACGCAGTGCCAAATCGCAAAAAGGGGCCAGGTCATTTACCTGCATTTTGGTCCGGGTCTTAAGTGGTTAATGTTATTCCTAAAATACTAACCAAACCTATAGACAAACCTACATTTTAAATTATGTCTACAATATAAATACAGGGGCAGATTCACAGAGAATTCGATTATCGTATCGTTTCCGAAATACACTACGCCGCCGTATTTTACCTGGCTCTACGTGGAATCCAGGTAGATTTTGTCCAGTAAACGACGGCGGCGTAGTGTATTTCTCCCGGCGCAATCCATCTACACGAGTAGGGGGCGTGAAGCATTTAAAATAGGCGCGTTCCCGCGGCGATCGAACTGCGCATGCTCCGTTCCCAAATTTCCCACCGTGCATTGCGCGAAATCACGTTGTTACGTCGTAGTAGCGTCGTTTACGTACATTCCTATTCCCGAACGAGTTACGTTAAGAAAAAAAAAAAATTTAATTTGACGCGGGAACGACGGCCATACTTAACATGGGTTACGCACTGTTAGACCAGCAAAAAGATGCTCTAACATTACTTAGCCAAAAAATGACGTAGGCGATTGCGAAGGACACTCGTACCTTCGTGGATCGCCGTAAAAACTCATTTGCATACCCCGACGGTGAAAACGACGCGGACTCCACCCAGCGGCCGCAAAAATATCGCAACGTAGACCCGAAGGCTTGCGAAGACGTAAGCCTCTCGGATCGAAGCCCGAAACCGCCGTATCATGGTTTGAGGATTCAAACTAGTGATACGGCGCGCAACATTTGAAATTACTCCTGTCTAACACCAGTTAGACAGGCGTAATCGCTCTCTGAATCTGGGCCACAGTCTCCAAGCTTCTTGATCAGGTGATAGCGAGTGCAGTGTTTCCTTAAAACTGTTTTCCAATAACATCTCCAGGGCACAAAACAACCAGAAACTGTAATACAATTGGTAGAATTAGTGAAAAACTATCTGAAGTCAGAACAATTTATAGAAAATTGAATTCTGCCACTGGAATCTTTCGGTGTAAAGCCAAGCCTGAAATTTGTGTTGGATTTCAGGGCAAACAAAGTGGGTGGATTAATGCCAAACCTCCTGCTTAACATCAATGTAAGGAAAATGAGCTCATTACAGGCATACTGTATTTCATCGGCTACTTTATTCAGTACATAACATGGAAAAATATACAAAATCTCATATTTTCAGTATTAAGTTTATGAATCCCAAATATAAGATAGGTGAAAAGTAGATTTTTCAATACGTTATACAAAATTCAACCCGTCTTTACATTTACTTAAACTATAGACTATATAGGGAAGTACAGTCTGTCGCTAAGTTTAAAATTGCAGTTTTTGTTTTTTTATGAGTTCCCCCATAGTTGAATTACATGTAGATCCTGCCAGTAGACAGCGCTCTTTGTTTTGCAGTGAAATTGCACAATCGCATTCGCCATAGTACCCAGTGGATCTGTTTTCTTCCCTACTTCTTTTACTGGGCCAAAGGCCAATTGGCAAATCTGTCCAGGTTTGTAATATTGGACAACAGCAGGGCACTTTAATGATGTTGCACTGGACAATATGAACTAGAGAAAAGGAGTACTTGCAGGTGCTTTACCACACGGATTAAGGGACTGCAGATGACACAGCAGTGCAAAATTGTTCAGAAGGACCACCCCATGTACATATTTTGCAGCAGGGATGCCCTTAAGTGCAAAATCACATATACAATACCTGTACGTGATTTTTTTTTCTTTGGCTCTGAGGCACGCACGTGCCCGCCAGATCCTCGCTCCTGCTGTGTGCACACAGAGGGAGACAATCAGCGGCTCCTGTGGACCCAATGTCTGCCGGAAACCCAGCAATCTTTCTGAGAGAGGCAGAATTGCGGTCTGCATATATAAGGCATATCGCCATTCTGCTAGTACGGAAGACAGAGATCTTGTGTTTCTGCTAAGCAGGAACATGGATCTCTGTCTTACTACAGTTAAACCATCCCCCACAGTTAGTCCCCATACACCCTTTTTCTGCAGATTTTTGTGTTTATATTTACCAAAACCATGTAGTCCTAGGGCCTGTCTGATTGCATATAAATATCTTATGCCGCCTACACACGATCGGATTTTCTGATGAAAAAAGTCAGATGGACTTGTTTCATCGGAAATTCTGATCGTGTGTGCGCCCATTGGACTTTTTTCCATTGGAAAAAAAAAATGCAACATGTTTTAAATTCTTCCAATGGAAAAAAAAACAAAGGGAAATTCCAATCGTCTGTGTGTAATTCTATCTGAGAAAAATCCACGCATGCTCAGAATCAAGTCGACGCATGTTCGGAAGCATTGAACTTAATTTTTCTGGGCAGCAGCGGTGGAGGAGCGGTAAACACACCACTCCTTCAACGCTCCAAAGATGTGGCTAGCAGGCTAGTGTGAAAGGGGTCCTAAGGTTTGACCTCATATTATATGGTTTTGGTAAATATGAAGACAAAAATCTGCAGAAAATCTAATAGTTTCTATGGGGCCTTAAGCCCTGTACACACGATCGGTTTGTCAGATGAAAACGGACCGATGGACCATTTTCATCAGACAAACCGATCGTGTGTGGGCCCCATCGGTTTGGTTTCTATCGGTGAAAAAAAAAAGAACATGTTTTAAATGGATAAAAAAATTATATAAAAAAAACGATCGTCTGTGTGGAAGTCCATTGGTCAAAAACCCACGCATGTTCAGAATCAAGTCGACGCATGCTCGGAAACATTGAACTTCATTTTTCTCAGCATGTCGTAGTGTTTTACGTCACTGTGTTTGGACACGGTCGGATTTTTGACTGATGGTGTGTAGGCAAGACTGATGGAAGTCAGCTTCATCGGATATCTGATGAAAAAATCCATTGGATTCGATTCCATCAGATATCCGATCTTATGTACAGTGCTTTGGAAAGCACTCCCAGGGAACACATTTAACTCATTGAACGCCCCTGATGTTAACCCCTTCCCAGCCAGTGTCATTAGTACTGCGACAGTTTTTTTTGTAGCACTGATCACTCTATTAGTGTCACTGGTCCCCAATAAGTGTTAATTAGTGTCTGATTTGTCCACCGCAAAGTCGCAGTCCTGCTACAAATCGATGATAGCCACCATTAGTAGTAAAAAAATAGTCCATAAATCTATACCATAGTTTGTAGACGCTTTAACTTTTGTGCAAACCAATCAATATACCTTTATTGTTTTGTTTTTTTTTTACCAAAAAATATGAAGCAAAATACATATTGGCATAAATTGATGAAGAATTTTTTTTTATTGTATATGCTTTATAGAAGAAAGTAAAAAATATTGTTTTTTTATTCAAAATTGTTTTTTTTTATAGCGCAAAAAATAAAAACTGCAGAGGTGATAAAATACCACCAAAAGAAAGCTCTATTTGTGGAAAAAAAATTGACATTAATTTTATTTGGGTCCAGCATAGCATGACCACGCAATTGTCAGTTTAAGAAACGCAGTGCAGTATCAGTAAATAGGGATGAGCCCGATATTCAAGTCAAGCGTAAGTTCGACTGGAACATTGCGGTTTTTCGCGCAAATTCAAAAGCCGCGGAACATCCTTTACAAATCTATGGGAGAAATCAAAAGTGCTAATTTTAATATGCAAGGTATTGTCATAAAACGTGTTTGGGGACCCGGGTCCTGCCCCAGGGGACACGTATCAATGCAAAAAAAAAGGTTTTAAAAACTGCAGTTTTTTCAGGAGCAGTGATTTTAATAATGCTTAAAGTGAAACAATAAAAGTATTTCTTTAAATTTCATACCTGGGGGTGTCTATAGCAGGGATCCTCAAACTATGGCCCTCCAGCTGTTGTGGAATTACATATCCCATGAGGCATTGCAAAACTCTGACATTCACAGACATGACTAGGCATGATGGGAATTGTAGTTCCTGAACAACTGGAGGGCCGTAGTTTGAAGACCCATGGTCTATAGTATGCCTGTAAACTGGTACATTTTCCCCCGTGTTTAGAACAGTCCCTGCAGGAAAACGACATTTATAAAGAAAATAAGTCATTTAAAACTGATCACGGCTGTAATAAATTGTCGTGTCCTGGCAATACAGATAAAATTAACTGAAAAAAAAGGCATGGATTCCCCCCCAGTCCATTACCAGGCCCTTTGGGGGTCCCCCCAAATTCTATACCAGGTCCTTCAGGTCTGGTATAGATTTTAAGGGGAACCCCGCGCCCCGTTATAAAAAAATGGTGTAGGGGCCCCCCCAAAAATCCATACCAGACCCTTATCCGAGCACGCAACCTGGCAGGCCGCAGAAAAATAAGGGGGGACAAGAGAGCGGCCCCCCTCCTGAACCGTACCAGGCTACATGCCCTCAACATGGGGAGGATGCTTTAGGGTCTGGACCCCAAAACACCATGTCCCCATGTTGATGGGGACAAGGGCCTCATCCCCACAACCCTTGCCTGTGGTTGTGGGGGTCTGTGGGCGGGGGGCTTATCGGAATCTGGAAGCCGCCTTTAACAAGGGGACCCCAGATCCCACCCCTCCCATGTGAATTGGTAAGGGGTACATTGTAGGATAGGATACATTTATGTTGTGTTGAGCCCTGATAAAGAGGGGAGTGATGTAGTACCCAAAACATGTTGGTTATTATTTTTTTTTAGCAACAGTTAAAGTTATCATGGACTGTTTTATCCGATTTTGGTCTGGCACTCCTTTATGTATTTTATGACCATAGTTCAAAAGCTGCACAGTACACTATGCTTTATTTAAAAAAAAAAACCTCACCCAGATGAATCTACACATAAATATACTGGGACCACAAATCTAGAACCTGCAAATTTTGCCTTGAACCCAAACTTTATCGCTACTGTCAGGCAAACGTTTCAGTTACAGGGCTTCTAAAAACCATATAATACTGCCAGAGATGCTTACAATAATCAGTTTTATATATGGCAAAAACCTTATTCAACCCCCTTGACGGTATCCCCGAGCGTGACTCGGGGTTGGTTTTTTCTGTTGCGATCGGTATCCGCGAGTCACGCTCGGGGTGGATGTGCAGAGCCAGCACCAGCGGCAGCGGAGTTCTTTACCTTCTCCAGGCGATCCAGCGATGATCTCTCATTGCTGTGATCGCCGCCGAGATCCCAGCAACGCCATCCACCGGTCATCTGACTTCCTGGTTCCGTTCCCTGCACCGCAATGGTGCATGGGAGCGGAACTGGGAGGGAAATTCAAATGTATGCACAAACACAAACACATAAAAAGGAGGTGATACAGTGTAATCTGAGAGGATTACACTGTATCACCTTGGAATCTGACACAGTGCCCTTTCAGTGCCCCTTGCCATTGTCATTTGTGACAAATAAAACATTTCAAAACCCATTCCAAATATATCCCGTGATAGATTCACATAGCATATAAAACTTTATGCCAAAGCGCGCCCTAAAAAGCGCTGTCCTATAAATGCGCTTTTTGATCTGCTGAGCGACAGCGGCAGCGAAACAGAGTTGATCGCAGAACAGAGCGACAGTGAGTCGTGGGGCGATATGTCATCTGGCTCTGACACCGACACTGATCCAGAAAGTGACAACGCCGATGATCCCGCACCTGACATAAGTGATGTGCGCACTTGGTGCGCTATAGACAGCGATGCGGACCAGGCAGCGCCCCCGAGGTTCCGATTCACTGGATCTCCTGGGATGAAGGTTGATGTGGAGAGGGACAACCTTCTGGCGTACCTGAAACTTTTTGCGTGCTTTTTGCGTGCCAGATTTTCCAGATCCAGAAAATGGGAACCTGTCACTAAAGAGGACATCTAGAACTTTCTAGGACTCATCATCCTTCAAGGGGTGGTGGGCAAACCGCTCCAGAAATGGTACTGGACCACCAACAAGATGCTGGCCACGCCATTTTTTGGGACTGTGATGTCTGAGTATCGTTTTTCACTGATTATGAAAAACGTACACTTCGCCAACAACGAAGAGTTTGATGAGGCCACGCATCCTGCGCCCAAGCTCAAAAAAATCTGGGAGGTGTACCAGATGATTGTCGCCAACTTCCAGCGGACCTACGTGCCAGAAAGGGATGTCAGTGTGGACGAAAGTCTGATGGCCTACAAGGGACGCCTGAGCTGGATCCAATTTATTGCGTCCAAAAGGGCGCGCTTTGGCATAAAGTTTTATATGCTATGTGAATCTATCACGGGATATATTTGGAATGCGGTAATTTACACCGGGAAAGGTACAAAGTTCGATCCCAAGTACAACCGCTATGGGATGGCCACATCGTCAGTCCTTTCACTGCTGGACCCATTACTGAACCAGGGATATTGCGTGACAACAGACAATTTTTATACGTCACCGGAACTTTATGAGGTTCTGCTCCTCAACAAAACGGATGGGTATGGTACAGTGAGGCCAAAACGACGTGACATGCCATCTACGTTTGGCAAGAAGAAATTAAAAAAAGGAGAGATGATTGCCTTCCAAAAGGGAAAAATGATGGCAATGAGATGGAGAGACAAAAAGGACGTGTGTGTCATGAGCACCGTGCACAGCACCTCCACTACCATGGTCCGCACAAAACACGGAAAAGATGTGCTGAAGCCACAAGTAGTGATCGACTACAATCACACGATGGGGGGTGTCGACCGAGCCGATCAGGCAATGACATTTTACCCAGCGATGCGCAAACAACAAAAAAAGTACTACAAAAAGATTTTCAGGCATCTCCTTGAACAATGTCTTTGGATCGCCTATATTCTTTATAAGGCAAACACGAACACACTTCTTATTCATTGCGACTTTATATGGAAGCTGGCTGAGCAAATTTTTATCAACCACCCGACGCCATCAGTGTCTGCTAACAGACTCGGGCGACACTCTGTTGACGTTGGCAATCCAGAGCGCCTGACAGGTCGTCATTTTTTAGACTTTGTACCGCCAACAGCACGAAAGTTAGCGCCTACCAGGATGTGCGTCGTTTGCTGTTCCAAGAAGGATGGAAATGGAAAAAAAATCCGAAAGGAAACCAGGTACTATTGCCCAGATTGCAACGTCGGACTTTGTCTAGTTCCATGTTTCAAACTTTTTCACACCCAGGATGTGTATTAAATTTCTTTGTTTGACTAATTTCTTTATTTTTCTTTGCATTATTGAATAAAATTATATTATTTATTAGATTATAATTCATGTGTTTGTGTTTCAAATTTATCACATCTGGAATGTCTACTAGAGTCTTGTTTTGGTCAGGTTTAAGTAAGTAATTACTAAGAATTGCAGGCCTATGATACATATCACCAAATTTCCATGCAAAATAATTGTACCGCTTTTGGTACGTTATTCCAGACAGAATCATACCGCCAGGGAGGTTAATGCCAAAAAGACGACTTTTTGCTAACAGACCCGGGCGACGCTCTGTTGACATTGGCAATCCAGAGCGCCTGACAGGTCGTCATTTTTTAGACTTTGTACCGCCAACAGCACGAAAGTTAGCGCCTACCAGGATGTGCGTCGTTTGCTGTTCCAAGAAGGATGGAAATGGAAAAAAAATCCGAAAGGAAACCAGGTACTATTGCCCAGATTGCAACGTCGGACTTTGTCTAGTTCCATGTTTCAAACTTTTTCACACCCAGGATGTGTATTAAATTTCTTTGTTTGACTAATTTCTTTATTTTTCTTTGCATTATTGAATAAAATTATATTATTTATCAGATTATAATTCATGTGTTTGTGTTTCCAATTTATCACATCTGGAATGTCTACTAGAGTCTTGTTTTGGTCAGGTTTAAGTAAGTAATTACTAAGAATTGCAGGCCTATGATACATATCACCAAATTTCCATGCAAAATAATTGTACCGCTTTTGGTACGTTATTCCAGACAGAATCATACCGCCAGGGAGGTTAAAAGAAAATGTCTATGTATTATTATAATTTTGTCTTTTACTTAACCTCCCTGGCGGTATTCACGTGTGTGGCACGGGGTGAGATTTTTAAGCTAATATCGGTAACCCCGTGCCACACACGCGCTTACCTCGCTGGATGCAGAAAAAGTTTACTTACCTTTTCTCTGCGATCCAGCGATGAATCCCCGCAGTACTCGGCGGGCGGATGTCCGCCTGATGCTGTGTGTTCCGCCGATTCCCTTCCCTGCGAGCGTCGCGACGTAGGGGGGGGAACGGCGCCAAATTCAAAAATGTAAACAAACACATTACATACAGTATACTGTAATCTTATAGATTACAGTACTGTATGTAAAAAATACACACCCCCCATGTCCCTAGTGGTCTGCCCTGTACACTACATGTCCTTTTATATAATAAAAACTGTTCTTTCTCCCTGCAAACTGTAGATTGCCCATAGCAACCAAAAGTGTCCCTTTATGGCAAAAATTGTTTTAGAGCAGCTAAAAAACAGCGATAATAAATCAGAATCACTTGCAGAATTTAGCGATAGCGATTTATGGGGAAATTCGTCATAAAAAAAAAAAAAAAATGACAGCAAAAATTCTGCAACTGAGCAAATTTCAGTGATTTTGATTTGATTACATTATTGAATAATTTTTACTATAATTATATTATCATTTGTGATCATTTTTTATAATTATTTATTATATTATAATTTTTAATTAAAAAAAAAAAAAAAATCATACCCGGGATGCCTATTAGACTCTTGTTTGAATAGATTTAAGTGAGTTATTCCTAAGAATTACAAGCCTACAGTATAAAACGCCAAATTCCCTTGCAAATAATGGTACCGCTTTTAGCACCTAAAATCTTAAAGAATCATACCGCCAGGGAGGTTAATGTTCATTTGAAACTACATGTCCATATAAGATTTTTCTGAACAACCCCCCCCCCCCCCCCAAGTATACCAAGCAATATTTCTTCTGTGTTGCAGCACCAGTTCTCGTTAAGGTTGAATGACACCTGTTATTATTCACCCCACTTCTTGTGAGCTCAAAGCATCAAGGATATGCTCTCTGACAGTGCATTGTTAATCTGAAATTAGTAAATCAGGCTGGAAATAGTAAATGTGAATTTACAATATTTTATATTTAACTGACAGAGAAAGGATAAGGACAATATTATATTGTCAAAAGTATTGAGACATAACAGCTTCAACTCTTCTGGGAAGGCTGTCCACAAGGTTTAGGAGTGTGTCTATGGGAATGTTTGACCATTCTTCCAGAAGCACATTTGTGAAGTCAGAGATTGATGTGGACGAGAAGGCAGTCCCCGAGTTACGAACACAATAAGGACTGTAGGCTTATTCGTAAGTCGAAGTTGTTTGTAAGTCGCAACACTGCATTTGTAAGTGTAACTTCCGCCTGTGCATGGATGTGGGATGTTCCGGGTGCTTGTTATGTTATCTCGGGCTCTTCTAGGCCACGAAGTACATGTAGTACTGCAGTCCGGAGGTGCTCGGAGGTATCCAGGACCAGCGTGGAGCACAGGTGGTCGACATTTAAGGTCTTTTGTAAGTAGGAGCCATTCGTAACTCGGGTGTTCGTAACTTGGGTACTGCCTGTATATATATATATATATATATATATATATACACACACACACACAAACAAATTACTGTGCAGTCTTTTTAAGGTTAAAACTGCAATTATACTTAAAGGGTTATTAAAGGGAAAAAAAAATTCCTTTAAAATAACAAACATGTTATACTTACCTCCACTGTGCAGTTCGTTTTGCACAGAGTGGCCCCGATCCACGTTTTCTGGGGTCCCTTGGCGGCTGTCTCTGGTCCTCCCCGCAAGTACTGACCAGATACAGAGCCGCTCACTGTATCACTCGGCCCCACCCCTCGGTGTGCCGCATCACTGGATGTGATTTACAGCAGCGCCAGTCAATGGCTGCGCTGCTCTCAATCCATCCGCTCTAGCCAATAAGCGGCCAGGCTGAGCGGCAAAGAGGGTCTCGGGACCACGCGGGACTTTCGAGGGATCAGGTAAGTATAACGGCGGCTTGGGGGGGGGGGAGCGTCAGCATCAGTTGTTTTTTCACCTTAATGCATAGATTGCATTAAGGTGAACATTTTTTTACTTTACAGCTTCTTTAAATATGTGCTCAGGTACAATACACTATATTTTCCCTTTAAAGTGGAGGTTCACCCTCAAAATTAACTTTTTTGCTAACCTATCTGCAGCCTTAATAAAGGCTTGTAGCGTTGTCATTTTTTTTTCAATGTGTACACTTACCTGTCTTCAGCTGCACTTCCGGGTCTTCTTCCTTGCGGGGAGTGGGCGTGTCGCTCCTTTTCCCCGACGGGGAGCTCTGCGCAATGTCTCCTGGGAGTGAGTGATGATCCTCCCAGGAGACGATTGACGTGCGGGTAAAGCGCGTCATCGCCTTCCAAAAATATCCGACGGGGACTCGGCTCTTTACTGGGCTATACGGCGCCTGCGCCTGCCGCGTAGAGCTGACTGCGCAGGCGCCGTAAAGTGCTGAGTCCCCGTCGGATATTTTCGGAAGGCGATGACGCGCTTTACCCGCACGTCAATCATTTATGCGACGCCTACTCCCCGGGGGGATCGAGAACCCGGAAGTCGGGTGAAAACAAGAAAAAAAAGTACAGCCCGAAAAAAAAAAAAATCCAGCATACTGTGGATGTCAGCAGTATGCTGGATATAACAGTATATAGAGATTTAAGGGTGAACCTCCGCTTTAAGAACAACTTTCACTCACCCAATATCTACTTCCAAATATTTTTGTCTAGAGGAAAACTGGGACCAGAGAAAGTTTCTGCTTATAATGAAATATTCAGACAGAAGGTGTGGGAGTAAATATCAGGCTTGTTTTATAAGGCCCCAGTATCTGACTGCCCACATACAGCAAAAATAAAATAAATATATATATATATATATATATATATTCCCCAGTGCAAACATTGTACACATTTTTCTAGTAATCTGCTGTCAAGAAGATTTTTCGTTTTTAATTTCCAGAGATTACGATATTATGCTTGTGTTACATCTGAGCTACATGACTCCACGTATATCAATTAAGGCATGGTAATTGTTTCCATGGTAACGTTTACTCTAAATGCAGATGCACAGACGATCAGGCTTGTGATTGGCAACAAAACAAATATATGACAAGGAAAGCGCTACCTAATTTAGACATAGACTTGCCTTGACAGCAAGACACAGAATCATGGCGTGGCATCCCAAGTACATCCCGTACTCAGCTTACCATTCCGATGTGCGTATCCTGAACTGATCCTGAGCAAGTAGTAGTTTTCAATGTCCTCATAATTAGTTTATTTTGAATATAGTCCCTGGCGCATTCATCTCCTTGGAAAAAAAATTTAAGTTCATCTACAGCCAAAGGTTTGGTTTCATTTACTAAATACGCAAACACATTGGCAGGTACGATCTTTATTTACTCTTTGATGGTTACTAAGTCATATTCTCCTTTGCCCCCAATCATTATAAAGTTACTATGGACGTTCAGCAGGGCCAAAATTATATCATTAGCATTTATAAGCACATTAGGTACCCTAAGGGCTTTTTTGAATGGGCTTCTGTTTCCTGCATTTGACCCTTGGAACCTTTTTTGGTATTTTGAATGTATTGCCAGCGAATGTCAGCATTTGTAAATTCACTTTTAACTGATTTTTTGATTTAATAGTGCGGATGAGTGCTAGGATCTCGGGACTGAATTGCTTTGCTTTTCTTTGGATTTTTGTGGACACGGCCTATCCTATTCATATGCAATGCAGCAGCTTCTAAGGCCGCGTACACACCATCAGACCGGTCCGATGAAACTGGTCCGAAAACGATGGTTAGTACACAAAAGCATCGGACCAAAAACCTGCGCATGCTCAGAATCAAGTCGACGCATGCTTGAAAGCATTGAACTTTGTTTTTTCAGCACGTCGTTATGTTCTACGTCACCGCGTTCTGGCCCGATGGGATTTTGGACTGATGGTGTGTACGCACATCAGACCATCAGACCACTTCAGCGTCCGTCGGACCAGTCTCATCGGACCGGTCTGATCATGTGTACGTGGCCTAAAGCTTTTCCTTGTCAAAATATCTTTATTATGTGATTCAGAAAAAATTGTACAAGTAACATATAACAAATACAATACATAAGGGAGAAACTCCTTTGCGCATATACAAGGGTGTACTAATCCAATGAAGATTTACTGTATTTATCGGCGTATAACGCGCACTTTTTCCCCCTGAAAATCAGGGGGAAAACGTGGGTGCGCGTTATACGCCAATGTCATTGTCTTTTACCAGTGGGGGGGGGGCGGGGATTGGGCATGGGTGTCCTGTCGGCCGTCCCGACCCACCTCTCCTGTTCGATGCGAGTCCCTTCTCTCCTCTCCTTGCTCCTCCTCCCCCCTCCTAGTGTAGCTTCAGATTGGAGAAGGAGAGCGGTCACATGACTGTGCATTTTGAGAGTTTGAGCGGGGGATCCTGACCAGCTTCTCGCTCGCTTCTCTCGCTTCTCCGGTGCTGTTTTGAACACCCGGAGACACGATCCGACGTGGGGGAGAACCAAGACGTGCGGGAGTGCAGACGGCTGGGTGAGTGGAACGGCTCATGCTGGGACAGAAGAAGCAGGTAGGAGGGCAGAGTATCCCCACCCATACAGCACTCGCCTGCAGTCCCAGGCTGGAAGCAGTGCAATTGATGGGACAGGTGACAGAGAGCATATAAATCAGCCAGTGGATAAGCAGACAAAGACAAAGCTGGGATCTGTGTATGTGCTGGGATCTGTGTATGTGCTGGGATCTGTGTATGTGCTGGGATATGTGTATGTGCTGGGATCTACGTGTAATGTGCTGGGATCTATGTGTAATGTGCTGAGATCTACTGTATGTGTAATGTGCTGTGATCTATGTGTAATGTGCAGGGGGGGGGGCTTTGGTCTGTGTAATGTGCAGGGGGGCTTTGGAATATAAAAGGGGCTGTTGAAAGTTTTTTTCCTGAAACTTACCTCTTAAAATTAGGGTGCGCGTTATACGCCGGTGCGCGTTATACGCCAATAAATACGGTAACTGATACAATATTTGATAAATAAAAAATAATAGCATATAGGCAAGAAGCTATAAAACGACTCTAAATTCCTAACTAGTACAAATAAATGTCATGCTAATAGCAAGAGTTTCGAAAGTATAATAGTGAATAAAAAAACAATAAAAAAAAGGGGGAAGGGGTAAAAATAAAGGAGTCTGCAGGACTAGGCCGAGTTCCACTGCCACTGGCTAAAAAGTACAGTAGCTTCTAAAGCTTTTCAAACTGCAGAAAAATCAGGTCAAAGCCAACTTCTGCCCTTGAATTGTGTTTAATTCCAGCCCCTTCCTGGCTTTAAATTCCAGTGCAACTTTTAGTTTAAAAAAGCTAAATACATTACAGGTGCATCAAACAAAAGGTGTGAAAAGTCGTAATTGTAAATGGCCACTTAGCCTGCTGTTGGTGAGGCTCAATACTAATTTCCCAAAAAGGTTTAATCCCTTGGGACAGAACAAATTTCTTTGATCCTCCCTGGGTATATGGTGTCATTCTCAGGCACTGAGTCAAGCAACGGTAGCAAAGTGAAATAAAGGAAATGCTTGGAGGGTACAAGCACCTTGAAGTATGCTGGTAATGGATGAAGTCCGTTTATGGGAAAAAATTAAATATTGATCAATCGATTTGCCAGAACTTCTTGAAATAATATAGGGCAACTGTTTTCCTTTTGCTCTTGTGGCACAGACGTCCCCCATTGGACCTCTTGGTGGGTCTTGGGGAGTATCCGGAATCATGACCATTCAACAGGTGGTAATGTTTTATACTGTTTATGTATCAATACATTTTGTATTTTTTTGTATAATTGATTCTTAGATTTTTTGCAAAACTCCGCACACTGTCCCCTTGTGGCCTGTGCACTTTTCTGTAATGCCGCGTACACATGATCGGTCCGTCTGATGAAAGACCGTTTTCATTGGACGAACCGATCGTGTGTGGGCCCCATCGTTTTTTTACCCATCAGTGAAAAAACTTAGAACCTTTTAAAATTATCTGATGAGAGAAAAAGTTAACCACTCAGAGGTCCCAAGGAGATAAAGCTGAAAGGTAGGATCCAACCCCTGGGTGCAGGCACTGCAATAGTATGCAAAATTGTATGGAGAAAAACCAGGACGGCCGCACTCCAAAAAATGTTCCTTTATAATAAAACAGATCACAACATCAACATGTCACAGCAAAAAAACAGAAAAGAGCTGACACGTTTCACACCAAAATACAGTGCTTATTCATAGCTCATGAATAAGCACTGTATTTTGGTGTGAAACGCGTCAGCTCTTTTCTGTTTTTTGCTGTGACATGTTGACAGAAAAAAAACGATCGTCTGTGGGCAAGTCCATCGGTTAAAAATCCACGCATGCTCAGAATCAAGTCGACGCATGCTCGGAAGCATTGAACTTCATTTTTCTCAGCACGTCGTTGTGTTTTACGTCACCATGTTCTGACACAAAAGTTTTTTTAACCACTTGACCACTGGGCACTTAAACCCCCTTCCTAACCAGACCAATTTTCAGCTTTCGTACAACATTGTACCCATTTGAAATTTTTGTCCTTTTTTTCACACAAATAGAGCTTTCTTTTGGTAGTATTTGATCACCTCTGGGTTTTTTATTTTTTGCGCTATAAAAGAAAAACGACTGAAAATTCTGTAAAAAAAAAAAAACTTGTTTCTGTCATATTAGCAGGTTATTTCTCACACACAGCATATGCATACCACAAATTACACCCCAAAACACATTCTGCTATTCCTCCCGAGTATTGCGATACCCCATGTGTGAGACTTTTACACAGCGTGGCCACATACAGAGGCCCAACATGCAGGGAACGCCACCAGGCTTTCTGGAACACCCAGACCAATTCTGACATTTCTCTCCTACATGGAAAAATCATCATTTATTTGCTAGAAAATTACATAGAACCCCAAAACATTATATATGCTTTTTTAGCAAAGACCCTAGAGAATACAATGGCGGCCGTTACAACTTTTTATCTCGCACGGTATTTTCGCAGAAATTTATTGAACGCATGTTTTTTAAAAAACTGTTTTGTGCTTAAAACAAAACAAAACAGTAAAGTTAGCCCAATTTTTTTTCATAATGTGAAAGATGAAGTTACGCCGAGTAAATAGATACCCAACATGTCACACTTCAAAATTGCGCACACTCTTGGAATGGCGCCAAACTTCGCTACTTAAAAATCCCCTGGGGCGGTATTGCAGAGTATGGCGCAGGGTATTGCAGAGTATTGGGGTATTGCAAAGTATCATGCAGGGTATTGGGGTATTGTCGAGTATTGGGGTATTGCTGAGTACTGGGGTATTGCCGAGTACTGGGGTATTGCCGAGTATTGGGGTATTGCCGAGTACTGGGGTATTGCCGAGTATTAGGGTATTGCCGAGTATTGGGGTATTGCCGAGTATTGGGGTATTGCCGAGTACTGGGGTATTGTTGAGTACTGGGGTATTGCCGAGTACTGGGGTATTGCCGAGTATTGGGATATTGCCGAGTACTGGGGTATTGCCGAGTATTGGGGTATTGCTGAGTATTGGGGTATTGCCGAGTATTGGGGTATTGTTGAGTACTGGGGTATTGCTGAGTACTGGGGTATTGCCGAGTATTGGGGTATTGCCGAGTATTGGGGTATTGTTGGGTATTGTTGGGTACTGGGTTATTGTTGGGTACTGGGGGATTGTTGGGTACTGGGGGGATTGCTGGGTACTGGGGGGATTGCTGGGTACTGGGGATTGCAGAGCTGGGATGGATTGAGGGATGGCTGGATCTGTGACTGCATTTGTCACAGATCCAGCCACAGCTCAGCTGCTGACACCCCGCTCCCCCCCCTCTCCTCGCACACTGTACAGAGAGGAGACGCAGGAGAGGGAGGAACCGGCATCATCAAATGACGCCGGTTTGTTTACAAGTGATCGCGCCGTCATTCGACGGCGCGATCACGTGGTAAACGGCCGCGATCAGCGGCAATTTACCGTGATCCGTGATGCTTGAGCACGGACACTTTCGCGAGCGCGTCCCAGGGGACGCGCAATCACGAAAGTGAAGGACGACGTCCCAGGGACGTCGTGTCAAGATAACCCCGCCGCGCCGTAGCAGTAAAATGCTTATGGCGCGGTGGGAAAGAGGTTAACTGATGGTGTGTAGGCAAGTCAGCTTCATCGGATATCTAATGAAAAAATCCATGAAGCGGTCGAGTGTACAGGGCATTATACTTTATAGGAGGTGGTGCATTTATTGAAATCTATGGGCTCATGAATAATTTGTCAAACTATTATACATTTAGGTGCACCTAAAATGTATTTATCTTATTTAAACTTAAAGTGTTACTAAACCCAGGACCCTGCATTTACTACAGTGCCTTGAAAAAGTATTCATACCCCTTGAAATTTCCCACATTTTGTCATGTTACAACCAAAAACGTAAAAATATTTTATTGTAATTTTATGTGACCAGCACTAATAGTTGTCCTGTGGACAGATTCTCCCACCTGAGCTGTGGGTCTTGGCTGCTTCTCTGTTTAATGTTCTCATTGACCGGCCTGTCAGTTTAAGTTCGGCGGCCATGTCTTGGTAGGTTTGCAGTTGTGCCATACTCTTTCCCATTTGTGGATGATGGATTGAACAGTGCTCTGTGAGATGTTCAAAGCTTGATACATTTTTTTATAACCTAACCCTGCTTTAAACTTCTCCACAACTTTATCTCTGACCTGTCTGGCGTGTTCTTTGGCCTTCATGATGCTGTTTGTTCATTAAGGTTCTCTAACAAACCTTTGAAGGCTTCACAGAACAGCTGTATTTATACTGAGATTTAATTACACACAGGTGCACTCTATTTACTAATAAGGTGGTTTCTAAAGGCAATTGGTTCCACTGCATTTTAGTAGTATCAGAGTAAAGTGGGCCAAATACAAATGCACACCACACTTTTCAGATATTTATTTGTAAAAAAAGTTGGAAATCCATTTATCATTTTCCTTCTACTTCATAATTATGTGCCACTGTGTGTTGGTCTATCACATAAAATGCCAATAAAATACAGTTACAGTATATACTTGAGTATAAGCCGACCTGAATATTAGCCGAGGCACCTAATTTTACCACAAAAAAATGGGAAAGCGTATCGACTCGAGTATAAGCCTAGGGTGGGAAATGCAGCAGCTACTGTAAGTGGAAAAGAGGGTCAACAATGTCCATCTGCAGACTCACTGTGCCCATTAGCAGCCTCACTGTGCCCTGTTTAATTACCCCATTATTCTTTTTCTGCCTATATACTGCTGTTTAGGATTACTTATGCCAACTGTGTTTTCAATTAAATTCCATTCTACCAATAAATTGTGCCCATCTGCATGCCTCATGTACCTAATCTCCCCGCGGTGTCCGCTGTGTCGTCCAGTCTTAACTGCAGTTGGCGGCTGTCCAGTGTAACAAATCTCCACCTCCTCCTCGTCCGTGATAGACAGAACACTGATTCAGTTTCCCAGCAGAAAGTGAGTGTTCAGTGTTTCGTTTATCACGGACAAGGACTAGGAGAAGGCGGGGCTTTGTTACACTGGACGGCCGCCGACTGACTGCATGACACAGCAGGAGACTTGAGTATAAGCCAAGGGGGGCTTTTTCAGCACAAACAAATGTGCTAAGTAAGTCGGCTTATACTCGAGCATATACAATATATTTTTGGTTGTAATATGACAACATTTGGAAAATGTCATAGGGTATGAATACTTTTTCAATGTACTGTATATCTGGTCTCGCACAGTACAAAGAACCTGATAATGCAATAGTTTAAGTAAATATAAACTGCAAAATACATTTTTTCATCAGCAGTTAGACCCCTTTCACACTGGGGCATTTTTTAGGAGCTTTGGCATTAAAAAAAAGCACCTCAATGTGAGGCGGCGTACACACGCTGGAAGCTGCATTCCAGCGAGGACCTCGGCCGTGTGTACACTCTCGGCGAGCTTCCCGTCGGGAAGCCCGTCGAGCAGAAATAGAGAGCACGCTCTCTATTTGCTCGACGGCCCGCCTGGAAGAATGGCTGGTTGCCATTCCCGACGGGCGGGTCGCCGATTTCGACGGCCGGCAGGGAACCTCGACGGGCGGAACGATGTGTTCTGCCCGACGAGGTTCTCTGCCGTGTGTACGCGGCCTCAGGGGGGCGCTTTAGCAGCGGTGTATTCAATGCTCCTAAAGCGTGGCTTGCAGGTCTTTTTTTGACTTTCTGCCAGCGCAGCGCCTCAGTGTGAAAGCACTTGGGCTTTCACATTGGGATTGGGATTGCAGATGAGGCTTCTTTCAGGCGCTTTACAGGTGCTTTTTTTGTGACCTTTCACACTGGGGCGGGAGCAGCGTCGGCGGTAAAGCACCGCTATTTTTAGCAGTGCTTTACCGCCAATTTTGCGACGCTATTCAGACGCTAGCGGGGGCGGTTTAACCCCCCGCTAGCGGCCGAGAAAGGGTTAAACCCACCCACAATGCACCTCTGCGGAGGCGAATTGGCAGCGGTATAGCCGCGGTTTCCCATTGATTTTAATGGGTGAGAATGGTGGAGCTTTCACACTGGAGAAACAGCAGCAGCTGTTTAGGGTCGGTTTGCAGGTGCTATTTTTTAGTGTAATAGCACCTGAAAACCGCTCCAGTGTGAAAGGGGTCTTAGACCGTTTTTCAGGCGCTATAGTGTGAAAGCACTGGGATTGCAGATGAGGCCTCTTTCAGGTGCTTTTTTTAACGCTAAGACCCCCTTTACATTGGAGCGTTTTTCAGACACTTTAATGTGAAAGCACTCAGCTTTTCACATTGGGATTGCAGATGCAGCTTCTTCTTTTAGGCGCTGTATATGCACTTTTTTTAACGCCAAAGCACCTGAAAAATGCCCCAGTGTGAAAAAGGTCTTAGAGCAGTTTTGTGACTATCAGTGTCTGGTTAAAGCTAGTAGGAGAAATTTTCATTCAGCTCTGACTGTCCTATAAGGCTGCAGGACCCCTGACCCTCTGATCAGCCCTGTGCTGTTAATATGCACTCTCCCAAGAAAAAAAAAAATGCTCTAGCAATACACACCAATCTGAGCATGTGCAGCTTTTCTCCTAGCATCTGTTTTATTAGGAGATCTTTTGGGGACAGTGGAAGAAGGGGAGGACAAGATCAAACAGCCTTTTTATACAGAGGATTAAAAGGATTGTAAAGGCATAAGGTTTTTTATGCATAGAATGCATGAAAGTAAAAAACCTTGTGTGAGAAGCAGCCCCCCTAATACTTACCTGAACCCTATCTCGATACAGTGATGTACACAAGAGCCTTGCCACTCTAGAGACTCACAGGAGACAGAGGGGGCGCGGCCAAGCTGCGGCTTCATGTGTGAATGGACACACAGAGCCAAGGATCGGGAGTGCCTGCTTGGGTGCAGGGCACCCGGCAGGAGGGAGGAGCCAGGAGCACCGGCTTAGGATGCGAGAAGAGGAGGATCCAGGCCACTCTGTGCAAAACCACTGAACAGAGCAGGTTAGTATAACATGTTTGTTATTTTTTTAGAAAAAAAACAAAAACAGCTTTAATATCACTTTAAGGTTCTACAGTGATTATAACAAGCATGCTTTACTACATATACAGACTGATTTTACTGTTGTGGTTTAGTAACACTTTAACCACTTAACCCCCGGACCATACTGCTGGTCAAAGACCAGAGCACTTTTTGAGATTCGGCACTGCGTCGCTTTAACTGACAATTGCACGTCCTTTTTTTCCCACAAATAGAGCTTTCTTTTGGTGGTATTTGATCATCTCTTCAGTTTTTATTTTTTGCGCTATAAACAAAAATAGAGCGACTATTTTGAAAAAAATTCAATATTTTTTACATTTTGCTATAATAAATATCCCAAAAAAAGATATAAAAAAAATTTTTTTTTCCTCAGTTTAGGCCGATACGTATTCTTCTACATATTTTTCGTAAAAAAAAATCGCAATTAGCGTTTATTGATTGGTTTGCGCAAAATTTATAGCGTTTACAAAAAAGGGGGTAGTTTTATGGCATTTTTATTAATATTTTTTTTTACTAGTAATGGCGGCGATCAGCGTTTTTTTTCGGTACTGTGATATTATGGCGGACACATCGGACACTTTTGACACATTTTTGGGACCTTTGGCATTTTTATAGCGATCAATGCTATAAAACTGCATTGGATTACTATAAAAATGCCATTGGCAGTGAAGGGGTTAACACTAGGGGGCAGGGAAGGGGTTAAGTGTGTTCCTGCTTGTGTTCTAACTGTATGGGGGGGTGGACTCACTAGGGGAAATCACTGATCTTCTGTTCATACATTGTATGAACAGAAGATCAGCGTTTCCCCGCTGACAGGAACGAGAGGTATGTGTTTACACACATACCTCTCTTCCCCGCTCTGTAACGAACGAGCGCGCGTGCCCGGCGGCGATCGCGCCCGCGGGACTCGGGGGACGAGCGGGGGCACGCGCGCAGCCTGCCGGCGGCGTGCACGCGCCCCCCTAGCGGCCGCTAAAGGTAGGACGTAGAGCTACGTGCTCTCGCCCAGCAGTGCCACCGTCCCGCTGTATAACTGCGGTGGGCGGTCGGCAAGCAGTTAAACAGCTTTATGCATTTAGAAATGTACTAACTTACAAAGCACTGTGCAATATTAATAGGTTGGTTTTAGTGCACTATTAATTATTATTTTATCAACTTTAAATCATATCTTTGTTTAAAATTTTAAAACCTATATTCATTTCCACATTGTATTTCAATTATTTGTATGCTACTTCTATTAATCTGAATGAAGTTTGCATACTTACTTTCTCTGTCTACTCTACTATTAAAATATAGTGGACTTTCTTTGGTAAGCACCTGTATTTGATTTTACTAATAGTTTTGAAAAAGGTTTAGGTCAGTACAATACTTAATTTGCAGATATTTTTTGTGGAACTCTTTGGAAGTTGGGTTGCTTGCTTGGATTCCTTGGGTTAGGTCCAGTGGCAGTTCGTCAATAGAGGGCGCTGGAGCGACGCCCCCTCTGGCTCTCATCGCGTCTGAGTCTAATAACATAGATTCATGCATTGCACAAATCTATGTTATTATCGCCGCTGCCGCTGTTCTATTCAGATGGTCGGTGCTCATTAACATGAATGAGCACAGTGGCGACAATAGGCACAGCGGGGACAATGAGGACAATTGGCACAGCGGCATGAATGGGCACAGTGGCGACAATTAAAGGGCACGGTGACATCAACAGTGGCGACAATGGGCACAGTGGGGACAATGGGCACAGTGGGGACAATGGGCACCGTGGGGACAATTGGCACAGCAGCAACAATTAAAGGGCACAGTGGTGACAATTAAAGTGGCTACGTTTGATGGCATGGCACAGTGGTGACAATTGATGGCACAGTGGCTGCGTTTGATGGCATGGCACAGTGGCTGCATTTAATGGCATGGCACAGTGACTGCATTTGATGGCATGGCACAGTGGTGCGAATTAATGGCACAGTGGCTGCGTTTGATGGCATGGAACAGTGGTGACAAATGATGGCACAGTGGCTGCATTTGATGGCATGGCACAGTGGTGACAATTGATGGCACAGTGGCTGAGTTTGATGGCATGGCACAGTGGCTGCATTTGATGGGCACAGTGAGGCTGCATTTTTTTTTTTTATTTGCGCCCCCCCGAAATTTTTTGAGCACCAGCCGCCACTGGTTAGGTCCTTCAATTTGAGATCAGGACTCGCTATGTAAGCTTTCACAAAAGAGCATTACTTATTCAGGTGTGACTGGGGCAGTATGAACATAGCCCTGTGGTTTTTGCCATGTATTTCTTCATGAGATTTCTCTTGTTTTTCCTTGCCATGTCATCTTCAGAACATCCATGTAAATTGATTGCAGATATTGTAGGCCATGGGGGTGCACATCATACCTTCTGATGATGGCTGGAAAACTTTTCTGGCAGTTAGTGGTAAACCACGTAAACCTTCCGTCTGCGTTAAACAGTAGCAGTCATCTCCCTGCTTGCTTTTATTGGAAGGTAGCTTGGCAGAATCGCAAAACACATTGCTGGATAAGATATTTTTTATTTATCATAACCTCAGTGTCTGCATTTCAAGCTCCCCAACTGTCCTTTTACGATTTCTACTGACTGGAGCAAATCCTTATATCAGGTCTAAAGTGTATTATGATGTCCTGCCACTTGCTGAGGAAATTCTGCACTCAACTTGTTTCTTTTATAGTCTATATATGACCTTCTGCTGTCAAATATAATTATTATTTCTTTTACTCATGCCTCGTACTGTAGGTCTCTCTAGAGCTGCACATAAGTAATTCACTTTGTATGCTCTTCAACTTTTCTACCTTTCTTTTGAATTTATTCCACATCATACTAAACTACAAAAATAAATCCACCAGATTGTTCAATCTAGCTAAGAAAATATGTTAGAAGAGTATGGAGGTTGAATGTGAGGCAATTATGACCCTACAAAGTTACCATCCAATATAAAACAATTAACGAATGAGAACAAAAATGGGGTGAGACTTTACATGTACCTTGCAGGGTCTAATAACTACACATACCAAATGTGTAGTTAAAAAAAAAAGTTAGCTTTAAAAAAGTTGAATACAACTGGTTAAAACCACAATTACTGTAAGTCTATCCAAGATGTGTTGGTCCTGGCTGAAGAATTGAGAAAATGGGCCAGTTTTCTCGATTCTTCAGCCAGTACCAACACATCCTGGATAGACTTACAGCAACCGTGGTTTTAACCAGTTGTATTCAACTTGTTTTAAAGCTAACCATTTGTATATGGAAATTAAAAATCTTTTCTTTATCTTTTAAGCCTTTTTAGTATGTATATTTATTAGACCCTGCAAGGTTCATGTAAAGTCCTATTGTTCTCATTCGGTAGATAAGAAAATAGATCATAAAACAGGTGTATATAATAAAAAAAATTAGAAGCAACAGCTATAGATGCACCTCTTATGCCCTGTATACACGAACAGAGTTAACGTCAGAATAAACTCTGATGGGTTTTTCCGACGGAATTCCGTTCAAGCTGTCTTGCATACACATGGACACACCAAATTCCGACCATCAAAAACACGGTGGCGTACAACATTACGACGAGCCTAGAAAAATTAAGTTTAATGCTTCCGAGCATTCGTCAAATTGTTTCTCAGGATGCGTGTTTTTTTTCTCCATCAGAGTTCCATACAGACGAACGGAATTTCATGTTCTCTTTCTAACTCCATCTGAATTTCCGACGGAAAAAGTCAGATGGGGCATATACACGGTCGGAATATCCGATTAAAAAATTCCATCTGACTTTTTCCATCAGAAATTCAGATCGTGTGTACGAGGCATTAGGGTTAATTTACACAACTGAAAGCCTCCCCTCTAAAAAGTGGCCTACAGTGCATTGCTTTTCAGAGAATGGTACAGGAGCAGCTGCCAGGCATTCAGGGGGTGATAATGTTGGCATGAGAAATACGCTGAAATACTTAGGTGACTGGCTAAGATGGAGGGGGGTTATGATGTGTGCAGATATTGCCTTTTTGTGTTGTAATCACGGCCTGTACTGAGTTACTGTTACTCTGTATTTTCTTTGAAAAATTCCAAAATAAACACCTTTAAAGATGGAAGGGGGTTTGTACTCATTAACCACTTAAGGACCGCCTCCTGCAGATTTACGTCGGCAGAATGGCACGGCTGGGCACATCAACGTATATATACGTTGGTTTTAGTACCCAGCCGTGGGTCGCGGGCGCGCGCCCGCGGGCGCGCGCCCGCGACCCGGTCCGAAGCTCCAGGACCGGGACCGCGGGATTCGCGGACCCGATCGCCGCTGCAGTGCGGCGATCCGTCCCTGGAGCGGAAGAACGGGGAGAGCCGTGTGTACACGCGGCTTCCCCGTGCTTCTCTGTGGCCGGAGCATCGATCGCGTCATCCCTGTAATAGGGGGACGCGATCAATGACGTCACACCTACAGCCACACCCCCCTACAGTAGTAAACACACACATTAGGTACACATTCCCTACAGCGCCACCTGTGGTTAACTCCCAAACTGCAACTGTCATTTCCACAGTAAACAATGCAATTTAAATGCATTTTTTGCTGTGAAAATGACAATTGTCCCAAAAATGTGTAAAAATTGTCCGAAGTGTCCGCCATATTGTCACAGTCACGAAAAAAATCGCTGATCGCCGCTATTAGTAGTAAAAAAAAAAAAAATTAATAAAAATGCAATAAAACTATCCCTTATTTTGTAAACGCTATAAATTTTGCGAAAACCAACCGATAAACGCTTATTGCGATTTTTTTTACCAAAAATATGTAGAAGAATACGTATCGGCCTAAACTGAGGAAAAAAAATGTTTTTTTATATATTTTTGGGGGGTATTTATTATAGCAAAAAGTAAAAAATATTGAATTTTTTTTTAAATTGTCGCTCTATTTTTGTTTATAGCGCAAAAAATAAAAACCGCAGAGGTGATCAAATACCACCAAAAGAAAGCTCTATTTGTGGGAAAAAAAGGACGCAAATTTTGTTTGGGAGCCACGTCGCACGACCGCGCAATTGTCTGTTAAAGCGACGCAGTGCCGAATCGCAAAAACCCCTTGGGTTATTTGCCAGCGTATTGGTCCGGGTCTTAAGTGGTTAATAAACTACCAGCTACAAATTGCATTAATGCAACAGAAATTAAAACAATGAACAAGACAACAGCATTCATAGTTTGGTAGTGGCGTTGTTTAAAATAGATTTTTGTATATATTTCAGACTATACGAATAAGCCTCCCTGAAAAGTTCTTGCGAATTGTCTATATGTTTTTTTAACAGAAACCTTATCTCAGATAGCGATACCATTACGTTTCCTGGCGAAAATACTAGCGCTATATCAAACCCCGATGGCTAGGGTAAGAGTCAAATAGTTAAAGGAAATAGTATGAGGCAGGGGTGCCCTCTTTCACCTATCCTGTATACTGTATTTTGACAATGGAACATCTAGCCATTGCTAATTGAATTAACCCCTCAGTACAAGGCATGTATTCCAAAATAATTACATATTGGGGGTTATTTACTAAAGGCAAATGCATTGTGCACTTCCAAGTGCAGTTAGAAGTGCAGTCGCTGTAGATCTGAGGGGGACATGCAAGGGAAATAAAAAAACTGCATTAATGCTTGCACATCATTGGATGATAAAATCAGCAGAGATTCCCCTAATTTCAGATCTTTCCCTCAAGTCTACAACGACTGCACCTTCAAGTGCACTTGTAGCACACAGTGAATTTGTCTTTAGTAAATAACCCCCATTTCTCCAAAATATGACTCAACTTTGCGTTACTCTACTGGAAATTAACACATGTCCTTCCTGGATCAGATATGTTTGGTTTCCCAAGAATACTATCTGCTGGATTCATAGCCAATTGAAGCATTTGCTGCTACATAAAAGCCATATAAACCTGTGTCATTCACATTATTTTTGGATAAAATAATAACATAACAAGTGCTTTTTTGATTGACTGTATCACTATTAGTCATATGACTTTAATAAAGTGTTGATTTTTTTTTTTAATTAGTGTCCGAGAAGACATCAGTACAATTGGATTGAATATTAAAGATTCTAACCAACACACCCAGATATGGCAAATTGTCAAGAAATAAAAGTACTAGTTAACTAGAGATGAGGTTGTGTCCAAATATGTACAAAGCCCACATATAACGGCATGCTTCAGCTACAATATATGCAATAGGCTAATTCATAGTCCCCATTGTCAGCATTACAGTTATAGTGGGTGTCCCCAATGTCCCTGGATACAATAAAGGAGTTGTAAAGGAAAAATATTTTTTTCCTGAAATGACTGTTTACAGGGTATAGAGACATAATAGTTAACTGATTCCTTTAAAAACTATTGAAAATAGATAAAAATCAAGCATATAATGTACCTGCAGTTTCAGTTTCGTTTTTGCATGCTGTTTCCTGCTTGTGCTGTACAGAGCCACAGAGCCAATACAGGGCAGTGATGGTTTGGAAAACAAAACTGATTGGTGCTGTGGGGTTTTAGACACACAGTAATCACACCTCCTTGATTAGTGACCATAGAGAGAAAGCTCCCAAGACTCTGGTTATAAGGAAACAGACAACCAGGAAGTGTGGAGATCACAGAAGGATTACAGCAACTTGAGAGCAAAAACGAACAATGAGGACATGAAACAGCACTGCATTAAGGTAAAGGAAGCTATTAGGATAAAAAAAAAATTCCTTTACAAACCCTTTAATGTAGTACTGTTATATTACCCAATAATTAAAACTCTAGACCCAAGAAAGTTATAGATTGTGATACAATGGGGGTGGTGTACTTAAAGACATGTAAATGTGAGGCATAATATGTAAGCAAGACAATATGACATCTGTATTCGAGAATCAATGACCACATACTGTATATTACATTAGCAATGGCAAACTGGTTGCACCTGTTAGTAGACATAGGACCTCAGCATAACTTTGACATCTCAGTAATGTCTTTCATGGACCGGGAATAGATCCCCGGTATGCAGGGGATTGGGATAAGCTGGTTCTCTAAAGGAAATCCATTGGATACAAAAACTAAATGCAACCATTCTTCTTGGACTGAATTCAATTTTGAGCACAAACCCTCTCTTCGATAGTGTAATTGAGGGAGTAACCTGATTGCCTATGCATATGACTTTAAATTAGTATTTGGGGGCATCATCTAAAATGAATGATGTCCAATAACCTACAAGCCTTGAAAGTCCCTTTATGTCCATATATTGGCTTATGTAACTATTTGCCCCTATACTGGTACCAATTCCCCAATGTGTATATATGCTATTGATTTACCCTATCCTATGTAACTATGCCTTTGTACAATAAAAAAAAAATGAGAATGGATCCTACCGCACAAGTCTCCATTGCCATGTTTTTACAATGAATTGTCCTTTTGTTTTTTTGTTAACTGGTTCCCGACCGGCTCACGCAGATATACTGCAGCAAAATGGCTCCCCTGGGAGACATACTGCAGCTGCTGGATTTTAATAAATAGACACTTACCTGCCCTGGGGTCCAGCGATGTCGGCACCCACTGCTGATGTTTCTATCAGCTGTCGGGTGTACTTTGGGCTTCAAGCCAGGAACCCTACTGTGCATGCGCAAGGAGCACTCCTTTCTCCTTCTGACCCGGTGGCCGGGGGAGGGAGGAGAAATGGGCCCTGCACTGACGTTACAGGCCGCGGCCCTGACTCCCGGAAGTGGGTATCCTGCCCCCCTCCCCCAAAAGGTGCCAATTGTGGCACCAAAGGGGGGGGGAGGAATCCGATGAGCGTAAGTTCCACTTTTCAGCTTTACGTCTACCCAATAAAATGTAACTGATAAATGCCCTATATAGAATTTTAAACTACATGATAAAATGAGACAGTGGTATGGAGCAGATGGGTGGTAAATACCCAATGTATAGGGGAAATACATAAGGAATACATATATGTATTTTTCGTGACTTAGAGTAGGTTATCTCAACATTTCATTATCCTGATATGTTCCTACTATTCCATGTACTTGTATTGCTTCCTTTGTGTGAAATCCCTGGTGTTCCTGCCAGACCCTCTGCTTTGCTATTAAAAACTGACCGCACTGAGTAGGAGAACACATCGAGGTCAGCTATATTGGGAACTCAGCCTGCTCTCCTCCAATTAATAGACCTGTCCTTACACCCCAAAACTCCCCACCCACACACACACATACACAACCAGGGGCAGACTGACAACTCACGGGGCCCTCGGGCAATAGGAGATTATGGGGCCCTCGGGCAATAGGAGATTATGGGGCCCCCAGGCAATAGGAGATTATGGGGCCCCCAGGCAATAGATTATGGGGCCACACAGTACACACACATACCGTATACATACACAGTATACACACACAGACACACACATACAGTATACATACACACACTGAGAAGCTACTGGAGAGGCGGGGCAGCTCTAATCTTGTGATTTTTAGACCAAAAGGATGTTGGTAAGGGACATTTCAGGGACAGATGTAAAAAAAAAAAAAAAAAAGATTTTTACATACTGTCCTGGTTTTACTGAAGCTGGAAACCCTGATGGGGCCCGCGGGCAGTGCCCGAATGGTCAGTCCACGACCTGTACACAACTTTTTCCTGGGAATATCAGTTTACTGCTGTTTCTCCTCCTGTAGCTATTATGTAGCTAAGAACAGAGTGAATGTGACCACTTATAAAAAAAGGGGGAAACAATGTGTATAATGTATTTATTTTCTTTTTTTTATATCTATACACAAATGTTTTGCCTTTCATTTCTAATTTAAACTGAATGGGTTGTTTTACATGGTTAGGGTTTGCATATACTTTATACTAGCAATGGACAGTACAGGAGATAGCAGGTACAACAAAAACAGACAAACAGGAAACAGAGGGACTTGTTTTCTACAGTAGCAATAAACAAATAATTGAACATATATTCCTGAAAATTAAAAGTTTTTCTCTGAGTTATCAGAACTGTGTGAATTTTTGTATGGCACTGAGAATATTAATTAAATAAGCAGATCCAGATGTCTTAAGGTAAGATGTGGAAACTAATTTAGCCAAAGTTACTTTAATACTTTTTGAATCAGAAGCAGATTAATGGAGATGGATAAACCAGTGTGTGACATTACTTCTAATTTAATTCTTTAATCAGCACAGCAGTTTGGTGTGTGTAACTAGTAGCAACAGCTGCCACCCTGGAGGGAACTTTGCAGAAATGGTTCTTGGCAGTTAACTCTTATTAACGATTTCCAATGCTATACATGCCGTGTTACAACTAAATATCTTGTAGCAGTCAGACTAAAATATTAGTAAGATTACTAGTCCCAAGTTTTATAGAACATTTGTTTAGCTCATTACATTAAAGTACGGTTAATAATATAACTTTGATTACAAAATCTGTAGTTTTACTCAAATTAGTTGATGCAAAAATGAATACACCCCACAACAAAAACTACTACATCTAGCATTTTGTATGACCTCCATGATTTGTAAGGACAGCAGCAAGTTTTCTAGGCATTAAATGAGTAAGTTGGCGACAAATTGCAACATCTATCTTTTTCCATTCTTCAAGAGCCATAGGTGTTCAATTGGGTTCAGATCAGATTCAGGAGACATACTTGGCCAGTGGCCACTAGGGTGACCACATGTCCAAACTACCATTCAGGGACACCCTCCCTTCCCAAAAATCAGCTTGTGCTGTAACGAATCACAGTACAGTGGCGGGACTTATGATTTCTCCAATAACAAGCATAGGTGGGATTGTGCTCCTCCAGGCATTCCAGGCCAGGACAAGTACTGTCAGTAAGTAAAGCAGTGATGTGGCGGCTTTTTTTGGGAGTATTAGATTGGCCCGGGGGGGGGGGGGGCTCTGTCAGTTTTATTCCGAGACACTGTATTGTCCTGGAATGAATGTGCCCGTGACAGACCTGCAAAATGCGGGACTGTCCTGGGCAATCCGGAAACACGTGGTCACCTTAGTGGCCACTGAATCACATTAGCCATGTTCTTCTTTAGAAATGCAACAGTGACCTTAGATGTGTGTTTTGGATCATTGTCATGTTGGAAAAGTGCACGATGAGCAAAGGCAGGGAGTGATGGTAGCATCTTCTCTTTCTTTTTTTCCAAAATCTGTGTTTATTTGTTTGAAGACAAATACAAAACAAAGAAAACAGTGATAGTATTACAGTATAATCTGCAGCCTCGCAGTGTTTCGTGGTGAGCATAGTATCATGACCTCAGACCTAAAACAACAGTCCAATAGTGCAATTGTCCCTCTAAGGTATAGTTCGCCGGCATTGACACCAGTGGAGGGGGCCAAGTACACCTCTGTCAGGCCTCCACCGGTGTGCCTCCCAGCACCTACCACCTCAAGATGCATGCTCCTGCCGAGAGGGGGTGAGAGCAGCCACATTACATTGTGGGCGCTCATCACACTTGTTAAGTGGCGGAACCATAGTTCATTGGAGATCAAACAGAAAAAACAAACAAAAAAGGGAAAACAGTTTCCTAGGTCAGTTCACCACAAGGCTACGGAAAGAGTGTAAAAACTGGAAGAAGATAGGGGAGAAAGTAGAGAGAAAACGGTAATAAGACGAGGGGGAGAGGGGAGATAGGTCGGAGCATACCTGCTGTTCAAGTAGAAGTCTTCGAGTCTGCTTCGAGCGGGCCACGTCCAGGAACGGGCCACCCTCACTCAGGGCACCGCCCCCACCGGGGTTCTAAGGGTCGGTTCAGCTAGTTCAAGTAGTGCCAGATCTAGGCTTGAGGACATCTCCCTAGAGTCAGTGATATATGCTACCCATGGTGCCCACACTGTATTAAAGCTATCCAGGGTACCCCTACAGGTCGCTATCCAGTGCTTAGCCTCTCTGATTTCATTTAATTTGGCCACCTAATCCTCCCTTGTCGGAACCTGCGAGCGTTTCCAGTAGATAGGGACTATGCGTTTAGCTGCGTTAAGAAGGTGCGGTAGTGCACTTTTCTTGTATCTACTAAGTGGGATTTGAGGTAGGTGGAAAAGGAAGTGTTCTGGCGAAAGGGGGATGTCTAGAATCTCTTTTATTTGGAGTTTGACGTCTTCCCAAAAGGGCCTGATTCGGGGGCAGTCCCACCATATGTGTAATAGTGTGCCTCCATGTCCGCATGCCCGCCAGCACCGATCCGACATGGAGGGGTTGTTGCGGGCTAAGTCAGCCGGCACCCTATACCAGCGCGCCAGAAGTTTGTAATTTGTTTCTTGAGTTTTAGACTCCATCGAGCTGGAGTGAGCGAGCCGGTACATGTGTGTCAGCTGAGTATCAGAAAATTGAAGGTGTAGATCTTTCTCCCAAACCCGTATATGTGCGGGCTTGAGGTCCATCGTGGCCGAGCCTAATAGGCGGTACATTTCGGAGATCAGGTGGGGGAGCGGGTCGTCGTCTACAAAAAGGCGTTCAAATGACGTGAGGGAAGTGATATCTCTAATAGAGTGGCCATGAGTTTCAAAAAAGTTGTGAAGTTGCCTATACCTCCAAAAAAGCATCCCCGAGCCAGCATGTCTGGCCTGTAAATATTCATAGCTGAGAGTCTGCCGTTGCTCATGAGCTTCCCACAACTAGCGTTTCCATCCTCCGTCCAAGGGCCAAAGAATGCCATTTGTTCGCCCGGAGGGAACCATAGAAATCTGCCCAGTGGGGCCAGTGGAGACACTGGTGGAGCAAGGTTCAGAGCAGCATTTACCCTATCCCAGACCGAGAGGGCGTGCCTCGTCAATGGAGAGGTGGTGTCTGACAGCCCCCTAAACTCCCTGAGCATCTTCTCTTTCAATAGAGCAGCACATGTGAATTCATGATACCATCAATAAAATGTTAGAAAAATAAAGAGGGGTTGGGACTTTGTATGAGGCATGTGGTATGCACCACCACAGGCCTCCATCCCTGTAAGGGTGTAAAAAATGGAGGGTTGGGACTTTAAATGAGATGCGATTAGCGAAATGCGATTAAGTATATATATGGAAAAAAAAAATCCATAATGACCAGGCTCAAAAATACCAAACCAAGAAGCACAAACCAAATTAAACTGTCTAACTGTGTGTAATTAAAACAGAGGTTTAGTTGCAGAGATTTGCAAATACCTGGGAAGCTGCAGGCCAAGCGTCAAGGCACTCTGTGTAACTGCAGTCCTAACTATGATTTTTATAGCCTCCAAAGGAGGAGCACAGGTGTGCTAATTAATAGACAGGGAGCAGATGGAAACCTAGACCTGCCCCTATCTATAGTTGGTCTGGCAAATGAGAGCACTGGAAAGACAAAAAAACAGGGGTGAAACCAATACATGCCTGCCAAACCAAAATACCACCAAAATAGGTGCGGACCACATCAAACTGGGTCAGCTAGTCAAAAAATGACAATGCATAAATTAACTGTTGGTGGTAGATCTGTGGAGGCACTCTGTTAAACTCCTGAAAATCGCATCTCCATCCCTGGCTAATATTAGAAAAATAAAGAGGGGTTGGGACTTTGTATGAGGCATGTGGTATGCACCACCACAGGCCTCCATCCCTGTAAGGGTGTAAAAAATCGAGGGTTGGGACTTTAAATGAGATGCGATTAGCGAAATGCGATTAAGTATATATATGGAAAAAAAAATTCCATAATGACCAGGCTCAAAAATACCAAACCAAGAAGCACAAACCAAATTAAACTGTCTAACTGTGTGTAATTAAAACAGAGGTTTAGTTGCAGAGATTTGCAAATACCTGGGAAGCTGCAGGCCAAGCGTCAAGGCACTCTGTGTAACTGCAGTCCTAACTATGATTTGTATAGCCTCCAAAGGAGGAGCACAGGTGTGCTTCCCAGGTATTTGCAAATCTCTGCAACTAAACCTCTGTTTTAATTACACACAGTTAGACAGTTTAATTTGGTTTGTGCTTCTTGATTTGGTATTTTTGAGCCTGGTCATTATGGAATTTTTTTTTCCATATATATACTTAATCGCATTTCGCTAATCGCATCTCATTTAAAGTCCCAACCCTCCATTTTTTACACCATCAATAAAATGTAGCTCCCCGACACCAGCAGCACTCATTTAGCCCCACAGAAGGAAACTGCAATCTCCATGTTTCACTGTAGGCACCATGCATTTTTCTTTGTACTCCTCATCTTTGCGACGCCATACAGTTTTGAAACCATCAGTTCCAAAAACATTTCTCTTGTTCCCATTAGTACAGAGTCCCAGTAGTCTTCTTCTTATTCGGCATGGGCCCTAGGACATTCTAGGTGGGCTTTTTGTGCATGGGCATTAGGAGAGGCTTCCTTCGTGGACGACGCCCATGCATGCCATTTCTCTGCAATGTATGCTGTACTGTGTCATGGAAAACAATCGCCCCAGTTTGGCTTTTTACTTCTTTAGCTAACTGCAGTGAACTTGCTTGACAATTTTCTTCAACCCTTCTCATCAGAAGACACTGCTGTCGGGGTGTTAAAGGGACACTAAAGGTTCCTTCTTTATTTTTTTTTAAATAACAAACATGTTATACTTACCTCCACTGTGGTAAGACGCAATTATTTATTTATTTTTGTTCTTGGGATTACCTACGCTTTAGTAAAGATTCTAGAAGCAAAACAATTTACTCTAAGGTAGCAACAGTTGCACACCACAGACGAAGAGCAATACAAGTACTCTTCGTCTTGCAACTCTAACCTACGTAATAGTATAAGACATCCACAGAAACGTGGTAATGAAATAACTTTTTTCACAGTCTGTCTATAAATACCTCTGAGTAAACCAAGGCCACACACCAGGCGGACAATAGGTTATGGACTGACGTAATCCGAGGAATTAATTTCCTCCACATCCTTTTTCTTCCATTTTATTGAATCGGTTCACGTAGCTAAGGCATGTGTGAAAAGCTGCGGGGCACAAAAGCCAGGGTTCCTTCACCTGCACGCCAGTCTCCTTTGAACGCACAATGCAATCTTCCTGAATAGGAGAAGCACCCTAAAGCACTAAATGAATCAGACATGCCTGCTGGTGACATCTTAATATCGGTTTGATTAATTTAGACAAGGGGAAGAACAATAAATAGAAGCGGGAATTTGATTTTGCATCCAGTGTATATTTTTCTATCTAAAGAAGATTACACTGATATGATTTTATTAATCTCTCAAAGACAAATGGAAGTAGGAGGAGATCGTGTTTTCTTTCAATGCATAAGCTGAAATGTCATTTGCTCCATACACATGATCAGGCTTTTGCCCGGCCAAACTCACATTGGAATTTCGACGGAATTCCATCGGAGTAAACAAGAACATGTTCTCTATCCAAACTCCAATAAAATTCTTCGGAAAAAAGTCCGATGGGGCATACACACGGTCGGAATTTCTGATGGAAAAAGTCCATTGGGCTTTTTCCATCGGAAATTCCGATCGTGTGCACGGGGCTTAAGATGCATACAGAACAAAAATTCCCAGCTCAACTCACCAGCCAGTCTGCTGCCAACCGAATTATCCTGTCAAACAATTTGAGTTAAAAACAGGGATTTAGTTAATACAGATTTGAAAATGCATGCGTAAGCTGCAGAGACACTCCCAGGCACCCCAATATTATCTGCAATTGTAAGTTTATGAGATGCATACATCCCTGCCCAAACAGCACAGTCAGGTAGATGACACCACTTTGAGTTAGGTAGAGAGCCGCCCATACTTACCTTTGCCTTCATTCCTCTGCGGCTGTATTTGGCTGCCAGAAGAGATTAAACATTCTGCTACTTTTAACTGGATGATATGGGGTCTGCATGAGCAAAGCACAGATTCACTTTAAAGTGTTACTTAACTCAGGATCCTTAATTCACTATATGTGGTCTCCCACAGTACACATAACACAGAAATGCACTTACTTTAGGAAATATAAACTGATACATACCTTTTCTCATCAGCAGTATATAGCAGTCTTGTGACTTCTATCAGTTCCTGGTAAAGCTTGCAGGAGGAGTTTTCATTTCCCCCTGATCCTCTGTCTGGACAGTGCTGATTGGCCCTGTGCTGATAACATGCACCCTCCCAAGAAACAAAAAAACTTTCTAGCAATACACACCAAACTGAGCATGTGCAGCTTGTCCCCTGGTTCTGTAAATATTAGATTATCTTTTGGAGACAGAGGAAGAAGAGGAGAATCAGAGAGACAGGATGAAATAGCCTTTATACAGAATGCAAAGGATTAACCCCTTAGGTTCCACAGTGCGTATACCAAGCATGCTTTACTAAATACAGTAAAACCTTGGTTTGAGAGTAACTTGGCTTGAGAGTGTTTTGCAAGACAAGCAAACATTTTTAATAAATTTTGACTTGATATACAAGCGATGTATTGATATAAGAGTAACGTCATGTCACAACTGAGTATAAAATAGAATAGACCACATAGACCATTCTCCTCACCGCCATTGAGGTGGTCCCTTCCACGAGCAGTTCAAGCCTCGCTTTTAGATCGCTATAATGCAAGGTAGTCTTCCTGGTCATGATTGCAGACTTATAGCGGTAAGAGTCGGCGGTGCGGAGGATGGTAGTCTTCCTGGTCACGATTGCAGACTTATAGCGGTAAGAGTCGGCAGTGCGGAGGATGGTCTATGTGGACAGCTTTACCCCGCATCCCGGCATACTTAGATGTGCCTCTTTTAATCATCAACCATGTGAGTTGCTAAATGTTGTACATTCATTAAATGTAACCAGATTGCTACACTTAGAGGCGCCTCTCTTTTATTTTATACTCTGTAGCTCCTGCTGGATTTTTCTTCTAAACCCCTTGTAGAGGCTTCCATTTATGGATGGACATTTTATGGTTACACAACTTATCACATTGCTATAATCTTTTTATATGGACTATAAACTGAAGGACTTGTTCTGATGGTTGTGGAACGAATCATTTGAGTTTCCATTATTTCTTATGGGAAAATTCACTTTGATATACAAGTGGTTTGGATTACAAGCATGCTTTCGGAACTAATTATGCTCGCAATCCAAGGTTTTACTCTATACAGACTGTTTTTACTGTTGTGGGTTTAGTAACACTTTAAGAAGAATTACTGCCCTACAAATGTTACAACAAATGGATCAGTTCATACATTTTCGTCAGCCTACCGAATATTTTTAAGGATAAACTGGGCAGAAATGTGGTAACTTGGCAAACAGGACATATAATCCCAAGACCAGGTATGAGTCAATAACAGTCAGGTAGATAACTGGTTTATTTGACAGGCAGACTTAAAGGGACACTGTTATAGGAGATTAATGAAGGTTTGCGACTATTCAACTCTCCTTTGAGAATGCTAATTACCAGCTGTGTTCTTGATGCATTGATGTCAATACTGTGTGAGTCACTGTCCCAGAACAATATAAAGAGAAGTTCTGACACTTTGCTGACACTTATTTATAGCATGCTTGTTATAAAACTATACCAAAAACATACTCAAATTGATCACAGCCATCGAACATTTTAAGTAGGACTGCAGTGACAGCCCCCATAGTTCTTTAATGGCAGATCCACTTTAAACCAGAAATGAAGCAAGGCCAGAAGTTCATATTGATTGAATTAGAATCAAAGGTCTTTATTTTTTGTATATTGATAATAAGCCAACACATTACAGAGGTCACAGATGCTGCTTCGTCGAGGCTGATGTTATGCTGTTGTTACATTGTAAGGTGTGATATACAGAACGTTTACCTTTTAATGAGACCAGTCAGTAGAATAAATCATAAGAATATATAACGATAAAATAATAAAACTGCACTAATGAAAAAAATAAACAATGTACCTTACGTCATTTTGCGCACAAGATACTGTGGGCACGTCTGCTGCACGCCGGGGGGAGCGCATGGGTGGGTCTGGCCGACTCAATGTCCCCCAGCCAATGACCGCCGCTCCTCAAGGCAGATCCCCATTCTGCCTGGCAACAACACTGGGATCAGCTGTTCCTAGTGATCAGGAACAATGATTTCTGTGTTGTCCCAGTGATCCCATCCACTGCACAGTTAGAACACACACTGAGGGAACACAGTTAACCCCTTGATCGCCCCCTAGTGTAAACCTCTTCCTTGCCAATGTAATTTATGCATTGATCAGTGCACTTTTTTTAGCATTGATCACTGTATTGGTGTCACTGATCCCCAAAAAGTGTCACTTGGAGTCAGATTTGTCTGCTGCAATGGCGCAGTCCCGCTAAAAATTGCAGATCACTGCCTTTACCAGTAAAAACAATAAAAAATAAATAGTCCATAAATCTATCCCCTATTTTGTAGATGCTATAACTTTTGCACAAACCAATCAATACACGCTTATTGGGATTTTTTTTTACCAAAAATATGTAGAAGAGTACTTATTGGCCCAAATGTGTCCCTCATCCCATGCTTGCCCCATGAGCCCTAGCAGTTTACCATTAAAAGGAACAAGAGCTTCAGAATTAGCATTTTGCCTACTGAGGGTGTAAAAAAAACATAAACAAATAAAAATATATACTAAAAATAAAATAATATGAAGAAAAAAAAGAAGCAAACATTTGCCACTTAAGCACCAGACAGGATTAGGGAAAATGTATACCAATATATACTGTATCTAGGTGTAATCCTGGACTCTGAATTATCCTTTCAGCCCCACATCCAATCACTGTCCAGTTTGTCGCTTCAACCTCCACAATATCTCCAAAATACTTTCCCAACCAGTGACTAATTCACTCTCTGGTCATGTCTCGCCTCGACTACTGCAACTGTCTCATTCATTGAATTACCTTTACATATGTTATTCCCTCTTCAGTCCATCATGAATGCTGCTGCCAGGCTCATCCACCTTACCAATCGTTGTGTCTGCTCCACTCTCTGCCAGTCCCTCCATTGGTTTGGGCTCAGCTCAACCAACAATTTAAATTCAAAATGCTAACAATACCGTACAAAGCAACCCACAAGTCTGCAACCCAACTACACCACTAACCTAGTCTCAAAGACCTCCTGCTCTCTAGCTCCCTTATCACCTCCTTCAATACTCACCTATAGGACCTTTCCCAAGCCTCTTCGATCGTATGGAACTCCCTACCCCAATATGCCTGACTATCTCCTCCTCTGTCCACTTTTAGGTGATCCCTAAAAACCCTTCTGTAACGGAGGTCGGAAATTTAGGATTTTTATTTTTCTTTTGTTTTATGAAATTGAGTCTCTAATCCAGATGCAGTGTGTAACAAAGTCAACTTACCTACATAATATGTTTAAGTTCTTGTGTCCCCACAGGGGGGGGGGGACATGAGGCTGCATAGAGTAGGTAGCACATTATTGTATACTGTACCGGGATAGAGACAGACACCTTGGTACCTCCTGAATTTGAGGTGAGGGCTGAATTTAAAGTACACAGATAACAAAGAAGTGTGTCAGACTTTTCACAAGACTTTACTTCAGTGATGGAATGATGCACTCATGGCTGCAGGTCTCCCTAGAAAGAAAATAGAAAATGCATGGAACTGCTGGGGTAGACTTTGCTTTCTGAACTGCTGGGACTTGTAGTTTGGTGTGGCTTTCTGCACACTGGGAATTCACTCTATCCTCTGCTCTTCCTTCAACTGCTGCCTGTCTGGCCCTTAAGTGGAGACCAAGCCACACAGCCCTCCCAGGACCCGTGATGGGTTTGTGAAGAACCTCTGCCCTCTTGACTTCCTTTTCCTTGCCACCCTGCCTGTACTTATTCTGCCTAGGCTGCTGTTGGCTGCCGAGTCCCTGAATTGCTGCCCTGTGCCCCTAGGCTTAAATTTGTTGTACCAGATTGTGGCCTACTACCCACTGTGCATGGATTGTTGTCCTGTGAATCTGGACTAAGTCCCTGCTGCACTAGATTGCTGCCCTGTGCCGATGGGCTTAAAGGGGTTGTAAACCCTCATGTTTTTTTACCTTAATGCATCCTATGCATTAAGGTGAAAAAACATCTGACAATTACCGGCCCCCTGAGTGCCCCGTTTTACTTACCTGAACTCTGAAAAGTCCAGTGTCGAGAATGCGCTCTTCTTTTTCCCGGGATTCTCAGTTCTTCATTGTATAGATTGATAGCAGCACAGCCATTGGCTCCCGCTGCTGTCAATTTAAATCCAATGACACTGGCGCCGGGGGGCGGGGCCGAGTCCTGCACTTGGCGGCTATGGATGCCGAATGCAGGACTCTGAAGCGTGCCAGCAAAGTAACCCCCTTGGGAGAGTGCTTCCCAAAGGGGGTTATCTGATGCGAGGAGGAGCCGAGAGAGTCGCCGAGGGACCCCAGAAAATGCTGTTAGGGGAGGCACTCTGTGCAAAATGAGCTGCACAGTGGAAGTAAGTATGACATGTTTGTTGTTTTAAAAAAAAAAATATTGAATCTATAGTATCACTTTAACCTTTGCTGAACCAGATTGTGGCCTGCTACTCACTGTGCATGAACTGGTGCTCTGTGATTCTGGACTAAGTCCCTGCTGTACTAGATTTCTGCCCTGTGCCTCTGGACTTATCCCTTATGCCATCCTGTTATATTTCTGTATGTCTCTCGCTGTGTTGGAATGACTGCCCTGTGGCCTTCTCTTTATCTGACATTTATTATCGCTAAAAATAAAGAACCCCTTGTCCAAGGGCCTTAAAACTCCTCTTGATCTATGTGTGGATTCTGTTCCACCCAAACCTTGATCACAACTTCTGTTCAGAGAAGCCTATCCCGTCTCCACCTAACACCTGTATTTTCACTTTTTCCATCAGTTTACCCCCCACAGTTATTACCTTTTTATATCACCTGACCCTCCCTCCTAGATTGTGAGCTCTAACAAACAGGACCCTCCTGTATTGAATTGTATTGTAACTGAACTGTCTGTCCACATGTTGTAAAGTACTGTGCAAACTGTTGGTGCTTTATAAATCTTGTATCATAATAATATAATCATTTAAAAAGGAGAGTTAAAGTAGTTGGAAATTAGAAGTTGTTGTTTTTTTTTATCTTGATGCATTCTATGCAATAAGATAAAAAGCCTTTTGTGTGCAGCAGCCCTCCTCAACACCCCTAATACTCACCTGAGGGCCATCTATATCCAGCGATGTTGCACAGGAGACATGGCTGTCTGGCTCGGGTGCCTCCATAGCAAGCTGCTTGCTGTGGGGGCACTCAACAGGAGGAGGAGGGGCCAGGAGAGCTGAAGAGGGACCCAAGAAGAGGAAGATCTAGGCTGCTCTGTGCAAAATCATTACACAGAGCAGTTAAGTATAACGTGTGTTATTTTTACCAAAAATATATAAAAACAAGACTTTATTACTTTAAGATTAGCGTATGAGAGCAGTAGGAGACGGAAGGGACAAACCCCCATCTGTGATCCATGGCAGGTATATTAAGTCTGCATAACACTCTAAATAGAATACCAAATGAAATGGTAGCACACTAGAATCTTGGATTGTTTGATGAATACTTTATTGCCAAAGCCAGAAAAATGACAGGAAATGCAGTTGACGCGTTTCATAAGATTGTATCTTGCTTGATCACATGATAGTTGTGATCAAGCAAGATACAATCATGTGAAATATGTCAACTGCATTCCCTGTCATTTGTCTAGGTTTGGCAATAAAGTATTCATCAAGCAATCCAAGATTCCAGTGTGCTACCATTTTGTATGGTATTCTATTTGCTGTGGGCAGTGGTGAGCCGAGGTGTTCATCTGGTACCTGTTTGCACCCATGGTCAGTGTGGATCGGTGTGTTCTCTATCTGTTTGGCTGCATAACACTCAATTTTGGTCCCCACTATCTCCCCACTATCTCCTATAGTCTTCAAGCCTTGAATGACTAATTCATTGCACATGAAAGCCTACAGTATTAAGGATACAGCATCTGAATGCGTTGCTTCTTCAATGATATAATATTTGTTTATGATGCAGTTTTGTGTGTTCCATTAGACAGGTTAGTGAATGCATGTTTAATTTCCAGGGCAATGAAAGTTTATAGACAGCTTAACTACAAATTAGCTTTATTGTACAAGATCAAACATAACAAATTACTGCTCTTTAAGAAAACACTGCAGTCTGCACAGTAGGCTTTCCTTTATGTAGTGACAAGATAATATGCGATGAGTTGAAAATACCTATAATTTTGCAATCACAGCAATTTTTCTTCTCAGTGTCACAGGCTGTGTCTGCAGTGCTGGCTGTGCTTGTTTTATACATTGTATCAATTCATTTCCCTATCTAGATATAAAAAAGACACAACAAATTCTGGATGGACCCTCTGCACACTGCTACACCCTTCCCAGCGAACTATGCAGTTAAACACAGGGATATTTAGTTCACATATAATGCAATATGTTTAAGCTGACCAACTGCATCAAAGTAATCCATCTTTTAGTTAGTCCTACACTGCCTTGCCACTTCAAATGCTGTGGTAGACACCATGCCAACATGGGGCATAAAGACACAAGGTGGGGGGAGAGCAACTAGGTTCAGATCTGGTCACTGACCTGCGTTACAACAGAGAAAAGATATACCTGTGTGCTCAAATCCTTTATGCACCATGTTGTTATGGTGTCCATCATAGCATTTGCAGTGGCAAGGCAGTGTAGGACTGGCCAGAAGAGGGATTACTTTGTCGCAGTTGGTCATCTTAAACACGTATTGCAATAAATGTGAACTAAATAGACCCTGTTTTTCACTGCATAGTTTGCTGTGAAGAGTGTAGCAATGTGCAGAGGGTCCATCCAGATTTTGTAGTGTTAAAGCGGAACTCTACCCTAAAGTGTGTTGTGTTCCTTAAACCATTCTTGAACCTTTTTGCAGTTTTCCTGATGAAAGAGTTTCCGTGAGACGGTGTAGTTCATCAGCAACAATGTTTAAGTGTCAAGTAACCTCCACATGAATAGCAAGACTCAAGGTTTCCCAAGATGGCAAGACTCAAGGTTTGGGCAGAAAATTGCCCAAAGCATCACACTGCCTTCTCCCGCTTGCTTTCTTCCCATTTTGCATCCTGTTGCCATCTCTTCCCCAGGGTAGAGACGCACCCTGCGATCCACATGATGTAAAAGAAAATGTGATTCATCAGTCCAGGCCACCTTCTATTTTCCCTCAACAAAGAACCTTATCCCCATGTTGATGGGGACAAGGGCCTCCTCCCCACAACCCTGACCAGTCGTTGTGGGGGTCTGCAGGTGGGGTTTTATCGGAATCTGGAAACCCCCCTTAACAAGGGTGCCCCCCAGACCCCACCCCCCAATGTGAATGAGTATGTGGTGCATACTGTAGTAAACCTACTTATTCACCAAAAAAGTAGTTTAGTGTAAAAAAAAAAACAGGAGGCAGTTTTTGACAAGTTCTTTATTAAAATTTAAAAAATGTTCCAATGTGTAGATTAATCCTGATGCCACCACCGACCCCCCAAAAAAAACGTCACTCCCGATGAAATCTACCTCCATCTGACAGCTCCATTGCCTCCCATTGCTAAATAAACCAATGGGCGGTGCCATTGGTGAAGTCACCAAATGGGGCATGCCCTAAATACTGCATGCCTCGACCAATGCTTATTTACTGCATGCATTTAACTTGTTTTCTTCTGTGAATTAAGTTTTAACGTCTGTTCATGTGGCATTGACGGAGCATTTTCAGTATTTTGCAGTAAATACTGCACAAAGGTATAGTGAATTGACAGTTTCAGGATTGCATATTTAGGTAAAAAAAATATTTACTAAACCTTTAACCCATGAGGGATAATTAAAAGAGGTTTATGAGTGTTTTGCTTTTCTATAGCTTTTGCTACAAGCTCAGCCTTGAAAATGTGCAGTTTAAGTATTGAACAATGACTCTTTTTCTAACAAGATCTGGGCAAGGTTTCTTGGAGCATGACACCACTAAAACATTTGCAGTATTTTTCAATTCCAATCAATTTTTTTATTATATATGTGTTCAGAAATCATTAAGCTAGTGCATAATGTCTCTGATTATGTCCATGGCATGCACACGCCAGTAAATTTAATGTCACTAATGAAAAACCGTTGACTTAGGTCTGTCATTTATTACCTTTATGGTTTTAAAGACGTGCCATTTGGCTCATAGAGCTATGTTTATTCACCAGGGCAGAAGAACTCACTATTAATGTCAACTCTAAACTGTGATTCGGTGGTCCAATGAGTATAATTCATACACTGGACACTTATGTTATAATCCACTCTGTATCTAATTCTGGGCTACTTCTTTGTAAACTCACTGATTTAGCCGTTTTCTTTATCAAATGCACAACAAAAATACATAATGGTAGATTTACATAACATTTTAGTATAAAGTTAAAACTCAGGACCCTAAACTAAATTATTACAGCCATCAAAGAAAACATAACTTTGCATATACAGTATGTTTAATCTATTATGGTCAGATCTAAAAAGACAGTGAGTAATATTGCATTTATTTAGTTAATTATTAAATATTTTTTTACGAATATTTATTTTCATATACAGTCAAAAGGTAAAGATAATAGCTCCTTTGACATTTTGCAAGCTCAGAAACTTCTGCTGTGCTAATAAATTCAGATGTTTACAGGGCAAAGCAGCTGAAAATGAAATAAGTATATACAAATGAATGAGTCAGAGGATTGACTTCCTCATTCTTGCCTACCTGTTCCAAAGTGATGTCAATCAGAGAGATCTAGTCCAAAACCAATAACACTCAGTGAATGGTGGAAAAAATGTGTAGCGCTAGTGATGATGAAATTTCAATGAAGAAATTATATATAAATGAATAAATAAATAAACAAAATGTATTGTGCAACACCACATGTGAAGTGACAATATGAACACTAATTAAAGTCCATAAACATCTAGAGATTGGATATAAATTATAATAAAATCTGAACAATGTCAGAAAAGTAAAAGTGAATAGAACCATTCATAGAGGAAAAAGTTCATAAATAAAAATCCAGTGACTGAATGGTTTAAGCAAAATCCAACGGTGATATGAAAGTAGGAAATCCACCACCACTTATGACAGGGGGCTTACCGAAAAGATTGGACCCAGAAGGGCATATACCCGCTAGGCCAATCAAGCTTCTAGATACAATACACTATATTGGTATACCACAGATGTCATAAGGTCAGGAATCTTTGAGGAGACCTCAGGCACGAAAATCCAGGGAATCACACCAGGTGATGGTTTACAGCAAATCCCAGAAATGGCACATCAGATATCCCAATGAAAAATAAGAAATTGGAGTGCACATAGCGTAATTCTGTATGAATAAAATAACATTTATTAAAAGAAAAAAACTCACATATTGCAGTGGTAAAACGAGCTCATAAAATCAGGGTAGCAATGACGACCGCAGTCCTTCCTGACATGTTTTGTTACAATAGAACATCATCTGGGGTGCTGGCGTCTTGCTATACTTACCCTTAAAGACATAAAATGACCCTCTTGTTCAAATCATGGCTCCAATAGGAAAATGGTAGCAATAACTCACCACTTCCTGGTTGATACACAATGGAGTGAATGGCATGAGGGTCAAGCCTCACTTTCAAACGGGAAGTGACTCGGGATTGAGGGAGAAAAAACTCATATAAGCAGGCCAAAAATATATGGTGTGTATCCTGTAAGGACTGCCCCAATACAGATATTGCGTTTAATGACAAAACGTTAGTGGTATTAGCAACGTTATAACATACTATATATGAGCAGCGTTGCTAGAGGTACATTGCTGTGTGTAAAGAGACTCCTATCACACACGGCCGGTCATGTGACCGCACAGACACGCCTTCCCATGCTAATAGGGGATGTGCTCCACACTCAGCTATCCAATAATGCTGAGTATGCTGGTCACAGCCTGTCATGTGACCGCATCACCAAGCCTCACTTTGATGCTAAAAATTCACCTCAAGCTCAGCATTGGTGGATTGCGTCACATGTCAGCGCCAGGCCCTCGCAAATGAATGGTTTAACCCCTACCTATGCTGGGTTTTATTATAACAATAGAGAACGGGCACTGAAGAGAACTAATTAGAAAAAAGAAAAGGAAAAAAAGAACAACAACCTTATTGGCCAAACCTGCCCTGTAGCAGGGCAGGTTAAACACTCTATCATTATAAAAACAATGGTATCTAATCAGAGGTTGGAACCATGTTAAAATAAAAGTTCCCACATCAACTCAAAAACTGTCAGATATCATGATTAAATGACAGTAGTAACCCCTTCAGAGCAAAATTGCTCAAATGAAGGTATGTATATGGTGAAACATAAAAAGAAAGATATGGAACCATATAAAAGAGGAGGGGCTCAAGGGAATGGCCAAGATATTACATATATATATATATATAAATATTTTTGTTTAGAAAAAAAATATTTGTGTATTATTAATAGAGCCATAATTGAACATGAGCAATAAAAAAAAAATTTTTAAATTTTTCCCACAAATTACAACATACAAAGACAACCCAACCATTTGATATTATGCATATGATTGACATTATAAAGAATAACACTGAATAACACTGAGCAAATCTTAAAATACATGTATGGAATCAACTGGGTATTATGACTGGTTTATGAACACGTTAATATCCCACTCTACATTCATACACTGAGGAGAGTGGGATTGTAGTTGATATATCCAGTATGTTTCCAATCTGGATACTCCTCGAATTTTTGCTCCACCCCTCCATGGTGAAATGTACCTATCAATAATCAAAAACTGTGACCCCCTGGTATCCCGATTGTGGCATGATCTGTAATGCCTCGGTACAGTGTGCTTTGTGTCGCCCCCTATGATTTTAGTGATATGTTCACCTACCCGTACGGAAAACGCATGGGTCCTGCGACCCACATACTGTTTCCCACACGGGCAGGTGATCAGGTATACGACATGTGTGGTCGCACAGGTACAGAACTGTTTGATAGGGTAGGTTTGATTTTTCATTCTGGGTTGGAATTCCAGGGTTTTACGTCTACCACTGAGGTTGTATTTGCACACTGTACAATTTTTGCACAGAAAATAATCTTCCATATTCTGAAAGTAGGATAAACGTGCAGGGGGATCAACAATGTTTGGAGCAATGCTGCTCCTCAAAGATGGTGCACCTTTAAACACGATCTTAGCTTGTTCAGGTAAAATGGGTCCAAGTATTTTGTCATTCTTGAGAACGTTCCAATGACGATTAATGATAGTTTTTAGATCTCTATGTTGGCTAGAGTAGGATGTGAGCATAGAGTATCCAAAGGTCCTATCTGTGTCTCGTGGAGGTTTATCAGCCAAAAGGGATCCACGATCAATTTGTTCAACATTCATTAACTCCAGATCTACAGCAGCCTCCTCATATCCTTTCTCAAGGAATCTCTGCTTGAGCAAAGAAGCCTGACTGAGGTATGTGGCAGTGTCACTGCAGTTCCTTCGGAGACGTAAGAACTGGCTACAGAGGACCGATTTAAGCCATGACCTATGGTGGCAGCTATCCGTAGAAATAAATCTATTGCGATCTGTAGTTTTGAAGTGAATCTGAAACTTGAACTGTCTAGACTCCAAGCCTATTTCGAGATCAAAAAAATTGATCTTGGTGGAACTGCACTCAAATGTGAGAGAAATATCTCGATTGTTATCATTCAACACAGAGAAGAAATTTGTAAGTGATTCCGGAGAGCAATACCATAGGAGGAGGATGTCGTCTATATACCTGGCCCAAAGGACCAGGGAGGGATTCCGCTCTGAATAGACAACATCCACCTCCAATTTAGCCATAAATAGATTGGCGCCCATCGCCACTCCACTTTTCTGTAAAAAGAAATATAGAGCACCAAAGGATAAGTGAACATTTTCTAAGGTGAATGAGACTCGCCTCAACGTGACGTTTGTGGTTGGTACAATATCTGTAGATGAAAACTACATATAGAGCGCATCCAAAATTGGAAATAGGATAACATCCACAACTAAAGGAAAAAATGTCAAAAGAGAAAAAGAAAAGTGCTTATTTATAGCTAGCTGAAGAGATGCACCGCTGAGGGAAGACTGCCAGTGTCAGTGTATATGTAGGGAAAGGGAGCCGCCGTGATTTGTCTATGGGGGGAGAACGTGGATTCAAAAAGGATCCTGTAGATCTGGAGGGATGGGGGTGAACTCATCTGCTCACTGATGCCGAGGGGAAGCATGCTAAGGAGGGTGCATGCCAGTCCCCTGATCCGTTGCCCACAGCAATGTGTCCCAGGGGTCGAAGGGGTGATTTCTTGTCCTCCTCGGCCGTGATTGGCAGCCGAGGAGAAGGAAGAGAGAGGGTCACTGCGAAAAGGGGGCAGAACACGAACGGCATGGCGTCAGAGAGACACATGTGGAACGTGTGTCAATGACACTGTGTTCCACATCAGGGAAGGGGGAGGAGCCAGATGCTAGACAGTCCGGAAGCTGTCATAGGTCGGTGTCACCATAAGATGGACTGATGGGAATGCCTCTATTGGTACCCAGGACTTTACGGGGAAGTGTAATTTTGTCAGCCATGAAAATACCATAAAGGTTTCCTGGTGATAGTAACAATGACAGACCCATAGGCAGTGGGCAGACACGGGCAGGGCTTGAAGTCTTTTGAACCAATAACTCCACCTGGAAAGACAGTCTAAAAGAAAAGCACAAAGAGATGTTTAATAAAATATATTTTTATATTAGCAAAACCGTATACCTGTATATACATGCAAATGTATTCAGAGGAAATAAGTTGAATAATGCTGAGCGTCATTCAACCCAAAGGATTTTGGGAGGAAGAGGGGGCGTCCATGGAATGAAGAGGAGTTTGCAGTAAATGCTGTTTTTTAATTATTTTTGTATTATTAATATATAGTTCTACCAATCAAAGCTACCCAAAAGAAATTACATCTGGTGTCCCACACACCAGTATGTTTTTGTATAGTTGCACCCAAACAAAAATATGTGAAAAATGATTAAAGTCATGAACCGCATTAGCAAATTTGTCTTTTGCTGTTGCAGATTAATTTTCACTAAGTATCTAAGTCTTACATCTTTGGCAGGTAGTTCAAGCAAAAACAAAAAGCAGCCACAGGTAATAGTTATTCACACAGCATTTTTATTGCAGCGTTTTATGATTTGTCTAGTGTTCTAAACTTCAAAAGTACTTTTTTTCCTCTGTTTTTTAAAGCACATCTCCAAATAGCAAACCTCCCAGCTGGATACTTATTCTGTTTCAACATCTTAGCTAGATTTGATCTAATTCTCCATAGCATCTCCTTGCGTCATTGAGAAAAATCATTCAAAAAGTTCTACCTTTAAAGTGGTTCATTGAGAAATCCGTTTTTATTTTTTTCTTCTTCAGCAGGATAAAATTAGACATAGCCTAATTTACATACTATCTAGCCAGGCAAGGCTTCCTTTTTTTTTTTTTTTAAGATCTTCATGGATCAAGGACAATGCATCTCAGTATAACAAGGCTTGTTAACAAATCAGTCAGAAATATTTTTATAGCAACAGAGTCATCTGTCAAATAAACCGAGTTTTTGTCTGACTAAAAATATTTCACATATTCTGCAGCATTATTCCTTGCAGATAGAAATGTATTTTTTTTATTTTTTGTGTTCAGGCTGTATTTGTTTAAGCAAAATTATCCTGACTCCGGGCCTTGAATTTGCTGAGGAAACTATTATTGAACAAAGGAATGACAATCCAATTATAGGGTAATTAAACTGCAGCAACTGTAGTCACATAGCAGAGAGTAATTCCCAAGGCATGGAAGTGGTATCATTCTAAGAGAGAAACAAGAGAGCAATAGTTATGATGAAAATATAATTGAATTATTACACATTTACTGTCAGGGAATGCCCAGTTTGAAAACTCTGCTAGTTGTGTGTGGTTAAAGGTATACTCCAATCAAAACTGAAAAAAAGGATTGAGATGCATACAGATACAGGGAGCACTGCCTACCTCCTGAGTTCAAGGATTGTAAAATCGAACAATGAAAAAAATACATATTCTTACCTGTTCTGTGCAATGATTTTGCACAGAGCAGCCTTGATCCTCTTCTTCTGGGGTACCCTAGTGGTGCTACAGGCCCCTCCTCTTCATCAGCTGCCCACACGAAGTGCCACTTTCCATGAGGGCACCGTGCAGGCTCACTCCTGAGTCCCGCTGCTGCATCCATTGACACAGACAGCAGGACTCGGCACTGCTCCTGTCTTACTGAAGTTGATTGACAGCAGCGAGAGCCAATAGCTGCTAATGCTATCAATCTGTGCAATGAGGATAGACAGACACTGGTGCACATCACTGGATCGGATCAGGGATCAGGTAACAAAAAGGGGGGTCTGGGGGGGGGGCTGCAGCACAGAAGTTGAAAAACTGTGTGCGGAACGGCTCACAGCAGGGGTCTGGTACGTCCCTGTTCTCCATTTTAGGGACAAATCAGGTCCAAATTTTTGCCTAAATTCAGACCTGAAACGGAGTTACGCAGGACCCCTATGCAATGTGCTCCGCAGCCATCCCCTGGAGATGTGTGAGTCGGCTTAATTGAGAGCCAGTCACAGTCTCCTGCCATGTGAATTGCATGCATGGAAAACTGCATCCAGTTCGCATCAGTGTGAACCCCGCCTGAGGGTTTACAACCACTTTCAGTTTCTCACTCTGAAACTCCTGTAGTGTACTAGCTCACCCCACTCCTCTATGTCATTATCCACTTGACCTCCAGAAGATTTACCTCTCTAAAAATGACCAGGCCATTTTTTTGCGATACGACACTGCGTTACTTTAACCGACAATTGCGTGGCTGTGCGACGATGTACCCAAATAAAAATGTATGCCCTGCTTTTCCCACACATACAGGTTAATATTGGCATTACTCAAAATGGCCGCATAGTTTGTTGCTAATAGCAGCCTACCTAACATAGCATCATATGACATTGTCAGTGACGTCGTAAAGTGAGATACACACCCACTTCTTGGGTGTGTTAAAAAAAGGGGCCAGATTCACGTACAGTGGCGCATATATTGACCGGAGTACCTCCTTTACGTTAGACCGGCGCAATGTAGAGGCGCAATTACCGTATCCTTGTAGTATTTGCGCAGAAATTTGCGCCGGTGTAACGTAATTTCCGAGGCGTAAGGCGGTGTAATTCAAATTGGGAAGGACGTGGGCGTGTTCCATTTAAATGAGCGTGACCCCATGCAAATGAAGGGCCGGCCGGATTGCGCATGCGCACATGAAGCAGACCATGGTCAGCACCTCTCTGCGCATGCACTTAGTGAGCTACGCAGAGAGCTTAAATAGACAGAGACAAACGCCCTTCATTTACAAAAGTACATCCATTTGTATCCCTTCCTATACAGCAAGGTGCTTTTGTTCTGTTGTCTGTTCGCGTTTGTCGGTTTGTGACTTGTGTTTGATATATTTGTTGACTGTTTTGTATAGTGTTTTGGATAGTGGTTTTCTGAGTGTTGTTTGGTTTGTTGACTGTTTTTGATACTTTTTTGGTGACTGTTTTTGATACTTTTTGGGTGACTGTTTTTGATGACTGATTGGGTGACTGTTTTTTGTTGACTGATTTTTGTTGATTGTTTTGGTTCCAGTTTGTGAGAACATATGTGAAAGGAAGCGAAAGTTGAATTTTCCTTTGCGGGAGAAGGCAATTCTTGCCAGGGCCATTACACAATATGGCCGTTTCCTGCACGGCCCGGAGAGTGCCAACACCACCCCGGCCAGGAAGGCTGAGATATTGCAGACCATCACCAACGAGGTAAACTCGATGGTGGGAGACCCAGACACGCCAGGGGATTGCCAAAAAGATTAATGACCTCCGGCGTGTGGTCCGTGGGAAGCTGGGCAAGATTGCAGCCCATGCCCTGTTAGGCTGACTGAGGAGGAGCGTGCGGTGGCCCAGACCTTCAACAGGCAGCAAGTGGAGGGGCTGCCTGGCTTTGAGTCCAGTCAGGAGGCCGTGAGGACAGGTACGTTTTTTTTTTCTATCTGGTGTGTAGCATGTGTGTGGGGGGAAGGGAATATGTGGCAAGTGTGTGGATCCTCCAACCTGTGAATGTTTTGTGTCATCCACAGATGTGCAGGAGGGTGCTGGGCCATCTGGCCTGACCCCACCAACCCCCGGGACAACAGCCTGATGAAGACCCCCAGACAAGGCCGGAGTCCTCTGAGGAGGTTGAGAAGGAGGAGTTTGAGTTGGAGGAGGAGGGCATGTCAGGGAATGGCTTGTTTATTTTGGAGGAGTCTTCCCCTTTGGCTGGCAGCAGCCAGGCCTCCATCAGGGGTAGCCCCTCCCACTCCTCCGCCAACAGGGCTCCCCTCCCAAGGGGCTCCCCTTCTCCCCGGCCACAAGCCTCATCTGGAGGTAGGAAGGCAACCCACAAAACTAGGGGGGTGGCCAAGGTTCTGCCTGCCAACCTGAGAAGGGACCAGGCCCTTCAGACCCGCCATCTGGGACAGGTCAGCCAGACTTTGGGGCGGATGGAGGAGAGCCTGTCCTCCATAAAGAATACACTTGGGGACATGGCCTGCAACTCCCTGGCCCTGATTAATAGCCTAAATGAACAGCAGGCTACCACAGCAGGCGTTGGTCAGGATGTGCGGGACCTTGGTCAGGATGTGAGGGCCCTCACCCAGGCTATCCAGGCCAATACGGCAACCCTCAATGATGGCCTGAGTCGCATTGCCGTGGCCTTGGAGGGCAGGCCGCCAGGTGGGCAGAGACCAGGGGATGCTCCTCCTTCCCCGGATTCCCCCCCCATGAGTTGGCCCTGAGGAGCCAGGGCGTGGCGTTGCTGCTCACAAGTCCTGCATGGTGGGCTTGTGCTAATCCAATTTGATGAGGATGTGGGGTGTGTGTGCTAGGGACCACAGTGGTGTGCATGTGTGCATTCTCATTGTGCCATGATTAATGTGTGTGTTTAATGTGCAAAGATGCCTAATGTGAGCTGTCTCCTGGCTGCTCTTCCCTCAAAAGACGGGATAGCCTCGGTTAGGGTGGGATTGTCTGGTTCGGGGGTCAGGTCATCACGTATGTCAATCTCCAGGCCCTTTCTCACTGCGAAGTTGTGCAGCATGCAACATGCACCGATGATCTGACATACAAAGTTTGGGGGATACAACAGGGTACCCCCAGACTTATCCAGGCATCGGAAACGTGACTTCAGGAGGCTCCACGACTGCACGGGTTTTGGCGTGTGCTTCATTGTATCTTTCCTCTCCTGGGGTTTGGGGGTTCCAGATAGGAGTCATGAGATGGGGTCCCAGTGCATATGCAGAGTCAACTGGAAGGGAAAAGACAGGAGGATGTTAGTAGTGCATCCCATGTCACTCACCAACCAGCCAGCTGTCCCCATACACATTCTGTTCAAATTCCATTGGGATGGGGCTCTGATTGTATATGTAGCTGTCATGGCTGGATCCGGGGTATTTGGCACGAACGTGCCATATGAGGCATTTGGCATTGACTATCACCTGTACGTTGATGGAATGCCAATGCTTCCGATTGCGGTATATGTGCTCTGTCTCACGGGGGGGCTGGAGTGCCAAATCAATGGCCCCCACGGTGTGTGGGAATCTGTCAATTCTGTAGAAATATGTCATTGCCTTCTGCCGCAGGTCCTCCTGGGTGAGTTTGATGATTTGGTTGGCCATGCGTCTGAGAATTGCAGGGATAGCCTGGTGCACACATATGCTCATGGAGGATTGTGAAATCCCAGCCACCACTCCACTTGTTCTTTGAAAAGAGCCACTGGCAAGGAAATGGGGGTTGTAGTTAATTCCAGGATGGCAGCAGGGGTGAATCTGAAGATGCGAGACACCCCAGAATCACTCATGCCAAAGAGGTCTATGCGTGTGCGGTATATCCTCTCCCGTGCCCTCCTCCGTGCCCTCCTCCTTCTGCGCTCATCTAGTAGTCAGTAGTATAGCTATGAGCAAGGATGCCCCTGGCATGTTGGCATACAGATTGTTGTCCTGCAAGTGTGGCTGCTCAGCTCGTCCCTAACGGTGTTGCTTTAGCTGACATGTAGACGGATTGTCTAATTTAAAGCAAGCTTTTATATTGCCTAATTTTAGACAGGACGTGCAGCTGATGCGCGTAGCCTGCGCTGCACAAACTTACTTTTGTCGATCGCCGTAACTCCCTCATTTGCATATCTGCCTAGCAAATCAATGGTGTGTCTAGCGCATTTTTTGCGCACACGATGCGCCGTCTAACGAAATTACGTCGGTCGAAAAAGTCTAGATTTCTGGCGTATAACGTTTTGAGGATACGGCGCATAGAGACGAAGGCGCATATTTCCAATTACGCAGGCGCATCTCCTGATACTCCAGCGTAAGTGCTTTGTGAATCTGGCCCAAGGTGTTGCAGAGAGCACAAGGGAGAGAAGAGGGATCTGGATCTCGGATGATCTTTGGGAGAGAGCTTGGATGGATCTTTGAGGGTCGCCGATGGGAGAGCTCTCACTCTCACAATCTAAGGCTATCTCTTCATCTTTGGAAGGAGAAATTGAACGCAAAGATGTAGGGGGTTGAAAGAAGTCTTCTCAAACAAAAAGAACTATTAAATACTGGTATTGTATCATTTTGATTATTACCACTTAGGTAATTGGAGGTTTTTCGCATACACATAACTAAATCCATGTAAATATACTTGGATTATATTATTTTTAACTGCAGTATGAAATAATTATATTCCAAATATTAGGAGACATACACAAATTATGTTTGTCTTTAAAAAGCTAAATGGCGACATTTGTACTATAGTTTTAGGTCTGTAAAAATAAATTCTCTCTAAATTCAAAATAAACTTGTGTACAATATGGCATTTGTTCTGTACACATATATAAGGAGTATTAAGCAAGACATCTGTTTGGCATTGAGAAGAGATAACATAATGTAGACAAAAGCCGCTTACCTAGAGTCCGTGGAAATCGCGGGAATATACCTTGTCATATAATGTAAATATTATCTGAACATTCAACCATCATGCATCTCTGATTGTAGAAGTATAACTATTATTTGTTTTATCATAAATTGTACCTGATTTAAATTTTGCACTATATCTTTAGTTAATAAATATATATACAGTATCTTAAATATTCATTTGTGTTACTTGTCCTCAAAATAGCAAGTATAAAATAATTTTGGATATCTTGTATTGTAGGAAAATTGTATATCTCCCAAAGAACAGATTTCCATATTTCCATAAATACAATAATATTTTATATTTCAGTATAGACATTTTAACTGTATATGTAGGCACTATGCCGGGATACGTCAATGGTTCTGACAATCCCAAAGGTGTTCTATTGGATTGAGGTCAGGACTCTGTGCAGGTCAGTCAAGTTTCCCCATCCCAAACTCATTCATCCATGTCTCTATGGACCTTGATTTGTGCACTGGTGCGCAGTCATGTTGGAACAGGAAGGGGCCGTCCCCAAACTGTTCTCACAAAGTTGGGAGAATGAGATTGTCCAAAATGTCTTGAAATGCTGATGCCTTAAGTGTTACCTTTACTGGACCAAGCCCAACTGGTCCACACCATAATCCTCCTTCACCAAATGATTTGGAGGGGTGGCCAAATACCTTTGGCAATATAGTGTGGATAAGCGAGTTTGGGGTGGAGAAACTTTACTGCCCTGACCGCAACCCAATAGAACATCTTGGAGATGAATTAGAGTGGAGACAGCGAGCCAGGCCGTCTCATTCAACATCAGTGCTTCTGAAAGAATGGTCAAACATTCCCATAGACACACTCCTAAACCTTGCAGACAAACTTCCCATAAGAGTTGAAGCTGTTATAGCTACAAAGGATGGACCAGCTCAATATTGAACTCTACAAATTAATGCCGCATACACACGGCTGTTTTTCTTGTCCTAGAAAAAACAATGTTCTTCTTGACGTGATTCTTGTCAAGCCTGCCTTGACTACACACGATCGTGAAATGAAAAAGGCTGGAGAAAAGCGCGGTGACGTACAACATGTACAACAGGACTATAAAGGGGAAGTTCCATTCAGATGGCGCCACCCTTTGGGCTGCTTTTGCTGATTTTGTGTTAGTAAAAGTCTGGTGAGAGACGATTCGTGCTTTTCAGTCTTCGTGCATTTCAGTCTGTTACGAATGTGCTATCTCCATTACAAACGCTAGTTTTACCAGAACGAGTGCTCCTGTCTCATAACTTGCTTCTTAGTATGCTTGTTTTTTTCCAATTGTTAAAGCCTACGCACGATCATTTTTCACGACTTGAAGAGCATGTTCTAAACTTTTAATGGGCATTTTTCACGTCATGAAAAATGCTCTGGAGCCCACCCACGATCGTTTTTAATGACATACATTTTTTTTTAATTTTTCACGTCATGAAAAACGGTCGGGTGTACGCAGCATTAGACTGGGATGCTATTAAAATTCATGTGCATGTAACAGCATCCCAATACTTTTGGCATTATAGTGTATATATAAAATGATATCATTCTAATATAATATAATTTAATATTATTATACAGAATGTATATAACACCAACAGTTTATGCAGCACTTTGCAATATAAAATGGAGACAGTACAGTTGCAATACAATAAAATAAAATTATTAATTTGTTCATTTTTTATGCCGCGTACACATGACTGTTTTTCGGGATGCAAACAATTACATTTTTAATGGTCTAGAAAAAACAAAGTTTTTTTCAACCCGATCATTAAACCGGCCTTACCTACACACGATCGTGAAAAAAAATGCTCTAGCAAAGCGCGGTGACGTACAACACGTACGACGGCACTACAAAGGGGAAGTGCCATTCAGATGGCGCCACCCTTGGGGCTGCTTTTGCTGATTTTGTGTTAGTAAAAGACTATTTGCGCCTTTCAGTCTGTTACAGCGTGATGAATGTGCTTACTCCATTATGAACGGTAGTTTTACCAAAACGAGCGCTCCCGTCTCATAACTTGCTTCTGAGCATGTGTGTTTTTTTTCCTGTCGTTAAAGCCTACATACGATCATTTTTCACAACGTGAAAAAAGACAATGTGAAAAACGACGTGAAAATTTAAAGCATGTTCTAAATTTTTAATTCCCATTTTTCACGTCATGAAAAATGCTCTGGAGCCCACACACGATTGTTTTTAATGACATTAAAAAAAAAAAATTTCACATCATGAAAAAATGGTTGTGTATACGCGGCATTAGACTGGGATGCTATTAAAATTCATGTGCATGTAAAGGCGTCCCTATACATTTGGCATTATAGTGTATATATAAAATGATGTCATTCTAATATAATATAATGTATTATTATTATACAGAATGTATATAACACCAACAGTTTATGCAGCACTTACAATATAAAAGGGAGACAGTACAGTTGCAATACAATAAAATTAAATTATTAAAAAAAAAAATTGTACGGTGCCTTTACCCTTTCTGGATCTGGTGAGCAGCCATTCACTTACTAGTAGAAGGATTTAGTTTGCTGTCCGGACCGATTCAAGTGTTATTACACACGATCATTTTTTGTGATGAAAAAAAACGACGTTTTCTGTGAAGTAAAAAACGACGTTTTTGAAACGTCACTTTTCAAAGACGATGTTGCATACACACCATCGTTTTTTTCACAAGGTTACGAGGTTACGTTCACCACTCTTTTCCATTGAAGCTCGCTTCATAACTAGCTTCTGGGCATGCGCGGGTTGAAAAACGTTGTTTTAAACAACGTTTTTGCTACACACGGTGACTTTTTGTGAAACAAAAAACAACGTTTTGAAAAACGACACAAAAAATTCAAGCATGTTGGAATTTTTTTGGGTCGTTTTTTTTAAGACAAAAAACAACGTTTTGCCCACACACGATCAATTTAAATGACGTTTTAAAAAACAAAGTTTTTTTTTCATCGCAGAAAACGACCGTGTGTACGCGGCATTAGAGTGCCACAAAGGAGGATTATCGAGCATCACGAAACTCCTATGGGACTCTTTGTTCTTACACCCATATATGCACCTATCCAATGGTTGATTGCATATTGAACTCTTGTCAGTTTATTCATTATATATTCATCATATATTTTTATTTTTATATATAATTTACTAATTTTTCACTTACAGGTTGCGCACTCATTGGTTAATGTTGTTTCTTAATATTTCATGTTTACCTATAAAAAATTAAATAAAAAAAAAAAAATTCTGACCATAAAAAAGAAATACATACAAAATCACAGAAAATTCTCTTCAAATTGTTTACATTTTCAAACAATTTTGTTTTACCCCAAAACCATTGTTCGCAACAACACTAAACTACGAGATCTTATAAGACGTACCTACTTTTATGTTGATCTAAACTGCATCCCAACCAGCAGAAAACCCTACTCCGAATCAAAAAGAAAAGAAAAAAAAGAAAATCTTACTGTGACTGTTCATGAGTCACCTGTAATTAAGTGAATAAATAACAAGGACTTAGTCCTTTAGGGTCTTTAAACATCAATATGACGACCTTTAATTTAATCCTTTTAGGCTTATCTTAAATGCTCAGCTCATTAGCTGTGCACCTGATATATTGGCAAGTCGGCTATTGCCTTACAGTGAAATATATAACTGCATTTAATGCAGAGAACATGATAAATCTCCACAAGTGGTAAAAGGGCATCAGAAAAACATAAAGTAAATTGTTAGAAAGGAATTTTATATTGTGTAGGGCAGAGTTAGCCAACTCAAGGTTTAGAAAAAGCTTGACTTGATGGAATGAATTTGATTTATGAGAAAGAGAAAAGATTGAGACGATTTTCAATAACAACTAACCAAGATTCATCTATAAATGAAGCAAGGGAATGGTTTTAGAAAATCGGCAATAATTATCATTGACAACTAAATAGATTTCATATTGAAAGTAGGGATGAGCGAGGTGATTTTACTTAAAGAGTTGTAAAGGAATTTTTTTTTTTTCATAATAAGCATCCTTTACCTGCAGACATTCCTCTTTTCACTTCCTCATTGTTCGTTTTTGCTCAGAAGTTGCTCTATTTCTTCTCTGTTCTGTTCACTTCCTGCTTGTCTGATTGTTACTCACCACCGTGAAGGGAGGCTTTACTGCGGTGGTCAGTGACGTGCTCGCCCCCTCCTAGGAACTACATCTGTGCGGCAGGATGCGCTCTATGTGTTAGAGACTTCAAGGAGGTGTGAATTACTGGGCGTGCCGCAATGCATACTGGGAAATGTAGTTCTTACATGAACGAGCGCCGCAAACCAGGAAGTGAATGAGAGAACAGATACTAGAACGCCAGAGGTGATATAGATGAAAAAAATTAATAGGTATTTACTAGTTTTTTAACAGAATCATTACACTATTCTGTCTGTGTACCTTGCAGACATTAATTTTAGGCAAAAACATTTTTTCCTTTACAACTCCTTTAAGTTGATTTAGCCATGAAATTACCAAATGCATTGACTTCACAATTTGGCTGAAGCAGAAACACTCCATTTTGCTTATTGAGCTGCTAGATTTGGCAATAGAAAAGGCATTTCCTGGATACTTGAAGGTAGCTGGATTTAGCTTTCCATTCTAACTCCAATTTCTTTCTCCAAAAAATTTGTTGCCAAAATGTTAAGGAAACAAGAACCATCAATTTCGCTAATCAGTTTTCCAATATATTTATTTATTAATATACGAGTACATATGGGTCAACTTTTTCTGCAGCTTAAGGCCTCGTACACACGGACGGGCATATCCGATGCAAACGGTCCTCGGACCGTTTTCATCGGATATGTCCGCCGGGCTATTTTGGTCCGATGGCGTGTACACACCATCGGATCAAAATCCCCGCCGGCAGACAGTGCGGTGATGTGGCGGTGACGTTGACGCCGCCACATCACCGCACCAGGAAGTAAACAACTTCCACGCATGCGTCGCATCCATACGCCGCTTGCGCGGGTGGATATGTCCGCTGGTGAGTGTACTGACCAGCGGACATATCCGACGGACATGTGTCCGACGGAAAAGTTTCAAAGCATGCTTTGGAAATTTTCCACTGGAGAAAAAAGTCCGAATCCGTCCGTTTGCCCCTACAGACGAGCGGATTTTTCGGCTGAAATGGTCCGTCGGACCATTTCCAGCGGAAAAATTTCATTGTGTGTACGAGGCCTTAGTGGAGATCATGGCCAGGGCCATCTTTAACCACTCCCATACCAGGCACTTAAACACATTCCTGCCCAAGTCAATTTTTAGCTTTCAGCGCTGTTGCTGTTTAAATTAACTGTGCGGTCATATTACACTGTACCCAAACAAAAATGTCATAATTTTGAAAAAAAAAAAAGGTTTTTGTTTGTTTCGGTTATAACATTTTGTAAATAAGTACGTTTTCTCATTCACTGATGGGCACTGATAAGACGGCACTGACAGGCACTCATAAGGCGACACCAATGAGGTGGCACCAATTAGGTGGCACTGACAAGCACTGACGATCGGCACTGATGGGCACTGATATGCACTCATGGGTGGCACTGGTGGGCACTGATAGGCGACACTGATCAGCACTGAAAGTCGGCACTGATGGGTACTTATGGGTGGCACTGATAGACGACACTGCTGGGCACTGATAGGCGGGCACTGATACTGGGCACTAATATGTGGCCCTGGTAGATGGCACTGATAGGCATCTCTGGTGGCAATGACAGTGGTAGGCATTGTGGGTGGGCACTGATTGGCAGCTGCCTGGGCATTTATTGGGAGCTGCCTGGGCACAGATTGGCATTCCCTGGTGGTCTAGAGGGGGAATACCTGGTGGCCATCCTGGTGGTCCCGTGTGGATTCCCTGGTGGTACTGCGGGGAATCGGAGGGGGGCTGCGATAATAAACTATCAGCACAGACCCCCCCTGTCAGGAGAGCAGCCGATCAGCTCTCCTCGCATATGTCAGACACGAGTGAGGAAAAGCCGATCAACGGCTCTTCCTGGTTACATTGTGATCAGCGGCTGATCACATGGTAAACACAGGGTCTGCAAGTGAGTCATCTTCATACAACAGAGGGCAGAGCTGGGCAGCATTAGTAGCAGAATTTCACACTGAGATATCAGGACACAGCACATGACTAAAACTTCAAGGGACAAGGGAATTTAAACTGAGATAGTTGGCAAGTATGAGGCAGCTGCTTTCGGCCCCACAACAATGACAGGGCCCAGGGCAACTTCCCCTTTTGCGCTGCCTTAAAGACGGCCCTGCTCATGGCAAACAGTCAGGTTTCAACTTTCAAATGAATCCCATACCAAATTCAGAATATGAGTAAACATGCAGGCTGAAGTTACATTTACTTAAAAACGATTACCAAAATAATTGGGACGGGTAACTTTACACGCAGTGGAAATTAATACAGGTGAACTTTCTTACCTTCCCAAAATAAATCTAATTCTGTTTTGACAGTTTTTGTGATACAGGCACCCCTACCAGACAACTCCCCTGCAGCAGCACAGCATACACAACTGGGCTGGGGCCATTTAATATTCCAGACTTATGACTGTCAAAACCAAATAGGATCATCAATACCTAATAGTATATTCCTTGCCAATGGCATGATATTCTTTAGGGGAAGCATTTTCCAGATAAAAAAATACCATTGACTACCACCATTTAGCAATCCCACGTCACTAATCTTGTCATTGTTTTTTTCCTATTCACTGTTTCTTTTTTCTTTTATTCATGTAAAAAGAAAAAGTCCTTTTGTGAACTAAAAACATCTACTCATGATGTCAATACAGTCAATGAATCATCTATGCTTTTTCAGTTACTCATTGATCCTTGGTGATCCATTTGTCCTTGTTCTGAATAACCATGTGAGAACGTGTAGCATCTAGTCATACTAATCAGTGCGTGCAAGCTGGAGAAATAAAACTTTTGACAATTCTTACTATATTGTCAAAAGTATTGGACACCTGCCTTTACACGCACATGAACTTTAATGGCATCCCAGTTTTAGTCCATATGATTTAATATTGAGTTGGTCCACCCTTTGCACCTATAACGGTTACAACTTTTCTGGGAAGGCTGTCCACAAGGTTTAGAAGTGTCTATGGGAATGTTTGACCATTTTTCAGAAGCGCCACATCCTAATTAATGCTCCCTAATCCATGGCAGTGACCCCCTATTTATGCATCCAGCCCCTTTCAGGACGCTGGGCACATGAATTACAGCGGCAAGGTATTTTTTTAAGCACCTGATTAGAGCCAGAGGGTGGGCTCATGGTGCAGAGCATTGCACCATAAGCCCACCCAGGTGTTACAACAACGAATAAATATTCGCTGTTGCAACACTGATGCGGCCAATCGAGAAGTGGGTCTGATAGCCATCACCCGATTGTCTGAAAGGACAGGCAATCCTATTGGACACCTAGAATGAAGGGAGGAGATTCACGGTGGAAGCGAGGAGGAGAAAAGACACAGGAGCCACTGCCCACCACAGCCTGATGTCCGCCGATCCCCCGATCCCCGGCACTGCCCGATGTTCCGGCCGCCTACATCAGGTAAGTGCTGGTGGACCGACAGACAGCAAGAGGGGGTTTTTGAGGTGCCGCGGGGGGTGGTTGTTTGCCGCCCCCCCCAAACAAAAAAACACCAGACGCCACTCGGACCAGTACACAAAGCAAGGTCCATAAAGACATGGATGAGGGAGTTTGTGCAGGCCAGTGAAGTTCCTCCTCCCCAGAGTCCTGACCTCAACCTTTGGGATGAATTAGAGCAGAGACTGCAAGCCAGGCCTTCTCGTCCACATAAGTGCCTGACCTCACAAATGCGTTTCTGGAAGAATGGTCAAACATTCCCATAGACACACTCCTTAACCTTGTCTACAGTCTTCCCAGAAGAGCTGAAGCTGTTATAGCTGCAAATGGCGGTCCAACTCAATATTGAACCCTATTGTCACGTACCTGGTGGAGATCGAGCAGTAAAGAGGGCTTCTCTTGCACCTCCTGTCCAACGCCCCTGGTAGAGATGACAGGGAGTGAAGGACACAGAGTGGCATGAGGGGCGATGTAGTAGATGGCACCTGCTGGCCCTTGGCAGAGACCCGAGGCTGGAGATCACTGGGCAGGTACTGAAGACAGGAACCATGTGTCGCTGGAACAGCAGGCAGAGGGGTAGCCGTGGGGTCATCAACAGCCAAGCAGAGCAGGTACCGAGACTTAAGGAAGAGACTAAGACAGGATACAGGTCGTGTTCGGTACACAGCCGGGCAGCAAGGTACAGGAACATAAGGCAGGAGCAGAGTCAAAACAAGCCAAGGTCACAGGTAGGCATGCAGAGATCCAAGACAGGTACAGATGAAGCCAGGTCAGACACAAGGAAATGGAACAGATCTGGTAAGGGGAAACAAGCTGAAAGACCACTCAGCAAAGTGTGCATGTAATTGCCTGGTTTAAATAGGCAGACTGGCACCAATGCGCGCACGTGTGCACGCACATATAACGGCTCGCTCATGCATGCACCAGCACATGCCCTTTCTTGGGCACCCGCGATTGCTCAGTACAGAGCGAGGACCAGGAGCTATGTGTGTAAACACAAAGCTCCCGGTTCTGTCAGGGAGAGAAATGCTGATCTTCTGTTCATACAATGTATGAACGGAAGATCAGTGATTTCCCCTAGTGAGGCCACCCCCCTACAGTTAGAACACACCCAGGAACATACTTAACCCCTACCCCGCCCCCTAGTGTTAACCCCTTCACTGCCAATGGCATTTTTATAGTAATCCAATGCATTTTTATAGCACTGATCGCTATAAAAATGCCAATGGTCCCAAAAATGTGTCAAAAGTGTCCGAAGTGTCCGCCATAATGTCGCAGTACTGAAAAAAAACGCTGATCGCCGCCATTACTAGTAAAAAAAAATATTAATAAAAATGCCATAAAACTACCCCCTATTTTGCAAATGCTATAACTTTTGCGCAAACCAATCAATGAACGCTAATTGCGATTTTTTTTTAACGAAAAATATGTAGAAGAATACGTATCAGCCTAAACTGAGGAAAAAAACATTTTTATATATTTTTTGGGGATATTTATTATAGCAAAATATAAAAAATATTGAATTTTTTTCAAAATAGTCGCTTTATTTTTGTTTATAGCGCAAAAAATAAAAACTGCAGAGATGATCAAATACCACCAAAAGAAAGCTCTATTTGTGGGGAAAAAAAGGACGGCAATTTTGTTTGGGAGCCAAGTCGCACGACCGCGCAATCGTCAGTTAAAGCAATGCAGTGCCGAATCACAAAAAGTGCTCTGGTCATTGGGCAGCAATATGGTCCGGGGGTTAAGTGGTTAAAGTTCATGTGTATGTAAAAACAAGCGTCCCGATACTTTTGCTAATATAGGGCCAGATTCACGTACATCGGCGCATTTTTTGACTGGCGTAGCGCACCTCCTTTACGTTAGACTGCCGCAATGTAGCGGCGCAATCACCGTATTCTCGATTGATTTGCGCAGAAATTAGCGCCTGTGCAACGTAATTTCAGAGGCGTAAGGCGGAGTAATTCAAATTGGGAAGGACGTGGGCGTGTTACATTGAAATGAGCCATGACCCCATGCAAATGAAGGGCCGGCCAGATCGCGCATGCGCACATGAAGCAGACCATGGTCAGCACCTCTGTGCGCATGCTCACAACTCGGGAACGGCGCAATCAGGGAAATTGGAAGTGGACCCGGGCAACTTTGTGAACTACGCAGACAGCATAAATAGACAGACACAAACGCACGTCCTTTGCAAAAGTACATCCCATTGTATCCCTTCCTATACATCAAGGTGCTTTTGTTCTGTTGTTCATTAGCGTTTGTTTGTTTGTTTGTGACGTGTCTTTCTTTGTTATTTTTTTTAAATTAGATTTTTGCTGGGCATTTTTTATTTTTGCTGGTCAATTTTTTTTGGGGTTCTGTTTGTGAATGATTTTGGAATGTGGGGTGACACTCCTGCCGGAAAAGGGGTGTCAAACTCATTTGTGGTGGAGAAGTGATCCCCAGGTCCGTGTCAATGGTGTATGAATGTACAGTGACATAATTGGAGCCTTGGCGTGGCGTTGCTGCTCACAAGTCCTGCATGGTGGGCTTGTGCCAATCCAATGTGATGAGGATGTGATGTGTCTGTGCTAGGGACCACAGTGGTGTGCATGCATGCATTCTCATTGTGCCATGATTAATATGTGTGTTTAACGTGCAAAGATGCCTAATGTGAGCTGGCTTCTGCAGGCACTTTCTTACTTCGAAGTTGTGCACCGATGATCTGGCATACAAAGTTTGGGGAATACAACAGGCTACCATGGGGGGTTCCGTTTAGGAGTCATGAGATGTGGTCCCAGTGCATATGCAGAGTCACCCTGAAGGGATAAGACAGGAGGATGTTAGTAGTGCATGTGCCCCTTGTGATTTCAGCATCATGGAGGGGGGGGACAGTCATGCCTGCCACCCATGTCACTCACCAACCAGCCAGCTGTCCCCATACATGTTCATACATGTACATGTTCTGTTTGAAATCTGTGGGGATGGGGCTAGGATTGTATATGTAGCTGTCATGGGTGTCATGGGTGGTGTCATGTGTTGGGCTGGTGTTGGCCTCCTGCAGGGTTGTGGTTAATTCCAGGATGGGATGAGGGGTGAATCTGAAGATGCGAGACACCTCAGAATCACTCATGCCAAAGATGTCTATGCGTGTGTGATATATCAAGTGAAGAGTGAGGGGCTTGTATCAGATTAGATTATTATAGCCATCAACGTTTTAAAGGGCTATTGAAAGATAGTGAGACCGTGTTTGTAATTTGTATGTATGTTATGTGTTGATGTATATATGTATGTATTTTTTTTGTAAAAATGTTTATAAAAGCAAAGAATTTTTTTTTGGAAAAAAAAAAAAACCTCTCCGGTGCCCTCCTCCGTGCCCTCCTCTGTGCTCTCCTCCTTCTTTGCTCATCTAAATTCAGTAGTATAGCTATGAGCATGGATGCCACTGGCATGTTGGCATACAGTTTGTTGGGCAGCAAGTGTGACTGCTCAGCTCCTCACTAACAGTGTTGCTTTAGCTGACATGTAGACGGATTGTCTAATTTTATACCACCTTTTATATTGTCTAATTTCAGACAGAACGTGTAGCTGTTGCGCACAGCGCGTAGCCTGCGATGCACCAACGTTCTTTTGTGGATCCCCGTAACTCCCTCATTTGCATATTTGAATAGCAAATCAATGGTGTGTCTAGCGCAGTTTTGCGCGGACAGATGCGCCTGTCTATCGAAATTACGCGGATCAAAAAAAAGTAGATTTCTTGCGTATCTCGTTTTGGGGATGCGGCGCATCGAAACGCATGCGCAAATTTAGACTTACGCCGCGCATCTCCTGTAACGCCAGCGTAATCGCTCTGTGAATGTGGCCCATAGTGTATATAAGCAGCTAAAGTTAAATGCAGATATTATTTTTCCCTATAAAAGTTTAACCTGGCTCTGTCCTCAGCCCCCCCTCTTAAGCCTTCATATTTGTTAGTCAGGCCAACCATCACTGGACTGACAAGAAAGCTCTGGATGTAGACGAGGGCATGGTAAGGCTAAACTCTCAGAAAAAAAGTCAAGATTTGCACATCATTCAAGCTGCTTATATCTCGGGCTCTACTGATTTGACATGTGGCTTTCAAAAAAGATAACTTCTACCTGTGCATTTTTTAACATATTATTATAACTGTTCTAAGTTGTGACAGGTTTAATTTAAAAGACAAAACCCAACCAGTTTTCTAAAGCCTTCAGCTTTGTAAGTCTAAAAAGTCAAATGTTTTGTGCATATTGTAGTATGGAAAAGGCAGCAGGTTGAGTCATTTTACGTCTGTTGAATAATTTGTTTTAAAATATAACAAAATAACAAGACTAGAGTCTGCTTTCCCAGCCTGTCATTATGTCCCCACTTTTCTGTACATAAAAAAACAGCATTTTTATTTGTAGGAAAAAAACATGAACTTTTCAAAATATAAAGGACATATTTTTTGCCATTCTAAATTCTAGATCAAAGCTAGTAAAATGTCATCAGTTAAAATATCCATATTCACATTCTCATTACCAGTCAGAAAGAGTTAGTTATTAAAATGTTGTAAGCTGAGTGACTTGTGCCTAGATTAAAAAGAACTTAAATTATTCTAAAACCCTTCCAAAGTAACCTACGCACAGCCCTATTTGCGTAGTACTACGTAAACGACGTACAATACAACGGCTGTTCCCTCGTCCATACCTTTGCATGACTTACCCCTGCTTTATGTGGGGTGAGTTTACGCCGGACGTAATTCTTACGTAAAACGCGTATATTAATGCGCCGGGCGCAAGTACGTTTGTGAATCGGCGTATCTTACTAATTTGCATATTTAACATGGGTTACACTGGCGTAGGCAAGTTACGTCGGGCAGCTGAAGCCTTGTTTTATGATGTATCTAGCTTCGCGAATCGGCGTAACAATACGACGGCGCACATTTGTACTTACAACGGCATATCTCTAGATACGCCGGCGTAAAACTTTCGTGAATCCGGGCCATTGTATCTAAGGTGGCACAGCGTTGTCAACCTAATAGTGAACTTTAACCACGTGCCATCTGGTCACAGTACATTTACTGCAGTTCCAACATGATTGTGTGCCAGTGCACAACCAATGTGCATAAAGACATGGATGAGTGAGGTTGGGGTGGAGGAACTTGACTGGCCTACACAGAGTCCTGACCTCAACCCAATAGAACACCTTTGAGATTAATTACTGTGAGTCAGGCCGTCTCATTCACATCAGTGCCTGATCTCACAAATGCGCTTATGGAAGAATAGTCAAACATTCCCATAAACACACTCCTAAACCTTGTGGACATACTTCCGAGAAGAGTTGAAGTTGTAATAGCTACAAAGGGTGGGTCAACTCAATATTGAACCCTACGGACTAAGACTGGGATGCCATTTAAATTCATGTGTGTGTAAAGGCAGGCGTCTTAATACTTTTGGTAATATAATGTATATACATCATTAAGCCTTTTTCGGGTTAGGAGTGCACAGCACGCTCCTCCTGTTACTGGTATCTGGGTATCATTTGATTGGCGATTACATGATAACAATGTAGAAAACCTGATGTGAATGGCATTGCATTCATGTACAGTTTGCTTAATGTTTTGGTCTGTGATTGGCCCAAAGCAATCACATGCTACCTGGCTGCATGTACCATGTGATTAGCTTAGCCAATCACAACCATAAGCAAGCTGTTCATGAATAGTTAACCCATCCATGACAGCTCAAACTTTTGATAATATAGTGATCATCACTGTATATAAGCAATAACAGCGTAAAAAAATCCCTATTCAACCCCCCACCCCCAAAGTAGTATACTGTCACTATGATGACACTGAGCTACTCTGATGACAGCACAAAAAAAAATCATTAAAAAAAAATCATTAAAAGTGTAATAAAAAAAAGATATACTTTTTACAAACTGTCACCAGACATTATGCCTGATCACCGCCACAGAATTCACATGGTGAAGCTGTACTGCATTTGTAGGGGTGCCTTGTAAGTGCTGCTGAGTGTTGTGGTCCATGTGTCACCCTGCCCAGCCAGGCACACGGTTCTCACTAACCATCAGGCAGAAAGACAGTCCTTGAACCATGTTTGTATTTTTATTGAGAGGAATAAACTTGGTTGGGGATGGGATATTCATGAGCTGCCAAACGGATTGCAGAAAAGTATGTGGGACTAACTACAGTATATACACAACTTCAGTCTTCAACCCCAGCACATCCCTTGCTTGCAGACTCTCTCTCCTCAACACCTCCAGTACATCCCTTGCTTGCAGATTATCTCTCCTCATCACCTCCAGTACATCCCTTGCTTGCAGACTATCTCTTCTCAACACCTCCAGCACATCACTTGCTTGCACTTCCTGGACCAGCTAGCACAGATTTGTAGACCTAGCACTGGCTCAGCCAGGCCTAAAGCAGATGTCATTTGCAGGCAGGGACCTTGGGCCACTATAGTGTAAAAAAATGTAGAAAGTCCCTCTTCAGGCACTGCCCAGCCCTCCTGGCTGCAGCTTCCCCTCTCCACTGCCCGTGATACCACAATCCTACTGACTGGCTCTACACCCATTCCAAACTGTTCACCCCAGTCCTCTCAGGCATGCCTCCCCAGTCCGCTCCTTGACAATCCAAGTTGGGGATTGGTCAGAACCCCTCATAACATCCCAAGCAGCTCCACCTTTCCCCTCCTTCTTTCTTTTCAGAATATTCTAGAAGGCTGTGGAAAGAAGTGGGAGGTCTGGGTAATTCTGAATGTGAGTCACCAGCTCTACTCTGAGTCACTTCCAACCAGATCAAAACACACCCAGGCTTGACTGCCAGCCAAGCCTGGAAATGTGCCTACTCTAGCCATTCTACTTCTAGCACACTAGAGGGTGCTACACACTGGTAACAGTATGTAAAAAAAAATTGTGAAAAAATATTTTGTATTTATTTTCTTCTCCAAAAAAAATGACAAAACATTACTACCTCAAAAAAACTCACCATGACTCCGACTGTCTACTTTCCAAAAAGGGGTCATGGGGGGTATTTGTACTGTCCTGACATTTTGGGACCTTAGGACTGAGACGCCATATCTTTCACACAAACCAATTATACACTTACTGGGATGTTTGTTACCAAAGACATGTAGCAGAATACCCTTTGACCTAAATGTATTCAAACATTTGATTTTATTGAATAGGTTTTATAAGAGAAAGTAGAATATATCATTTTTTTTTCTTTTGTTTTTATATAAAAAAAAATCCAGTAGTAATCAAATACCTCCAAAAAAAAGCTCTATTTGTGTGAAAAAATTATATAAATTGAATTTGCATACAGTTTTGCATGACCACACAATTGCAAGTTAAAGTAACACAGTGCTTAATAGTAAAAAATGCTCTGATCACTAAGGGGGTAAAACCTTCCAGAACTTAAGGCAACATTTTTTTTCCAAATCCTATTCTGGGAGTTGGGTACAATGTAACTGGTAATACTGGTATATGTAAAAGACAAACTGGAAACAAATAAAAGTTAATTCAGAGTTTAAATACCCTTTAACCACTTCACCCCCGGATCATTTTGTTGCTAAATGACCGGGCCACTTTTTGCGATTTGGTACTGCGTCGCTTTAACTGACAATTGCGCGGCCGTGCAAAGTTGGTTCCCAAACTAAATTGAGGTTTTCTTTTTTTTTTCACAAATAGAGCTTTCTTTTGGTGGTATTTGATCACCTCTGCGGTTTTGTATTTTTTGCGCTATAAACAAAAATAGAGTAACAATTGTGAAAAAAAAACAATATTTTTTACTTTTTGCTATAATAAATATCCCCCAAAAATATATATTAAAAAAAAACGTTTTTTCTCAGTTTCGGTTGATACGTATTCATCTACATATTTTTGTTAAAAGGTTTGCGCAAAAGTTATAGGGCCAGATTCACAGAGCCCTTACTCCTGTCTAACTGGTGTTAGACTGGAGTAATTTCAAATTAGGCGCGTTTTCTAGCTAGTCGAAAACCTCAAACCATGAATAGACGGCTGCGGGCTTCAATTCGACTGGATTACGTGTTCGTACGCCTTCGGATCTACGCTGCAATAAAATTGCGGCCACTGGGTGGACTTCCTGTCGTTTTCCGCGTCAGGGTATGCAAATGAGCTTTTGCCGGCGATCCCCGAAATTACGATCTTTATTAGCAATCTCTTACGGCACCTTTAGTCATCTTTTTTTTGCGTAACACTATACCAGCTTTTTGCTGCTCTAATATTAGACAGCCCATGTTAAGTATGGGCGTCGTTCCCGCGTCGAATTTCTACGTTTTCCGACATCTTTTATTATTTTTAACGTAAGTCGCCCGGGAATAGGAATGTTCGTAAACAAAGCTACTCAAACAACGAATGACGTACTGACGTGATTTCGCGCAATGCACGGCGGGAAATTTCTGAACGGAGCATGCGCAGTTCGATCGCCGCGGGGACGCGCTTAATTTAAATGCTTCATGCCCCCTAATCGCGTATTTCGATTACGCGGCGAGAAATAGACTACGCCGCCGTAGCGTACGGGCAAAAATCTACCAGAATTCGGTGTAGAGCCTGGTAAAATACGGCAGCGTAGAGTATTTCGATTACGCAGCGCAATATTAAGTGTATCTGAATCTGGCCCATAGTGTCTACAAAATAGGGGACAGTTTTATGGCATTTTTATTAATATTTATTTTTATTTTTTACTAGTGGTGACGATCAGCAATTTTTTATCGTGACTGCGACTTTATGGTGGACACATTGGACATTTTTGACACCATTTTGGGACTATTGTCATTTTTACAGCGATCGGTGCTATAAAAATGCACTGATTACTGTAATAATGACACTGGCAGTGAAGGGGTTAACCTGTAGGGGGCGCTGAAGGGGTTAGGTGTTCCCTAGGAAGTGATTCTTACTGTAGGAAGGCGTGGCTACATGTGACATGTCACTGATTGTTGTTCCCGATGACAGGGAACACGATCAGTGACAGTGAAACTAGGCAGAACGGGGAGATGTGTTTACACACAACATCTCCCCGTTCTTGAGCTTTGTGACCCGATCGATGGACACCGGCGGCGATCGGGTCCTCAGCGCAAACAAAACTAAACCATATACAGCATATAAATCTCCTTCACATGCACGAATAATAAATCCGTGTGACTAAAGGGTTATCTGACTATCTTTCATTGCAAAATATACTGGTGTTAGACTGGAGTAATTTCAAATTAGGCGCGTTTTTTAGCTAGTCGAAAACCTCAAACCATGAATAGACGGCTGCGGGCTTCAATTCGACTGGATTACGTGTTCGTACGCCTTCGGATCTACGCTGCAATAAAATTGCGGCCACTGGGCGGACTTCCTGTCGTTTTCCGCGTCAGGGTATGCAAATGAGCTTTTGCCGGCGATCCCCGAAATTACGATCTTTATTCGCAATCTCTTACGGCACCTTTAGTCATCTTTTTTTTGCGTAACACTATACCAGCTTTTTGCTGCTCTAATATTAGACAGCCCGTGTTAAGTATGGGCGTCGTTCCCGCGTCGAATTTCTACGTTTTCCGACATCTTTTATTATTTTTAACGTAAGTCGTCCGGGAATAGGAATGTTCGTAAACGACGCTACTCAAACAACGAATGACGTACTGACGTGATTTCGCGCAATGCACGGCGGGAAATTTCTGAACGGAGCATGCGCAGTTCGATCGCCGCGGGGACGTGCTTAATTTAAATGCTTCACGCCCCCTAATCGCGTATTTCGATTACGCGGCGAGAAATAGACTACCCCGCCGTAGCGTACGGGCAAAATGACAGGGAACACGATCAGTGACAGTGTCACTAGGCAGAACGGGGAGATGTGTTTACACACAACATCTCCCCGTTCTTGAGCTTTGTGACCCGATCGCTGGACACCGGCGGCGATCGGGTCCTCAGCGCAAACAAAACTAAACCATATACAGCATATAAATCTCTTTCACATGCACGAATAATAAATCCGTGTGACTAAAGGGTTATCTGACTATCTTTCATTGCAAAATAAAAGGTGGTAAATCCAAAAGGCAGTGTAACATCAACTTATTTACAACTGATAATGAATGATGAAAAAAATATATAGTGAAACAAGTGGGTGTATGTGTGTGTTTAAGTGTGTATACAGGGATTTTTTCAGCTAGATTTCAGTTCCACCACCTTTGATTCTCTGCCTACCACTATCACCAGTAAACACAGAAGTCACCTACAGTGGAGGTACTAGAGCCGGCTGGGTGCTTCAGCTTAATACAGGAACAAAAGTAGGATGTGTGGACAACGGTGGAACTTTTAAGGGGGGGTTGCTGAAGATGGGTGAAAGTGCCAGTGGGATGTGGATGTGGGATGCAGAGGTCAGCGGCTGTGAGAGGGGTTTTGAGGGGGGTTGTGATTGAGTTCCTGCACCTATTTTCTGAGAAAAAAAAGCCCTTTGTGTATTTATGTATGTATATATATATATATATATATATATATCAGGGCTTGACAAATTTGTTTTGAATCTAGAAGCCAGCTAAATAAGTTAGGAGCCAGTTTATCTAGAAGCCAGCTAAATAAGTTAGGAGCCAGTTTGTGCGAGGTGATATGTAACGTGTATCGCAATTGATGTTTTTTATGCGTGCCCCTTTCACACAGGCATGTCCACCAAGCGGAATCAGCTTGCTTAGTGGGGGATCTCTCCACAGAGCAGTTGGATGACAGGTCTGTATCCTCTCCACCATGCAGAGCAAACTCTGACACAATCACGCTCTCCTGTATGGGGCAATCAGATGGAAACGGACCACCTGATGCCATCTGATCCAGAAAATAGGACCACCATCCATCTGTTTGTGGCGGACAGGATCATCCTCAGGTACTTCCAATCCTCGTCGCATACTGTATGCAGACACATCCTGGTTATGACATGCTTCTGGTCATTTGACATGCAATGCTCCAATCAGTACCACTCTGAGTACTGGCCACCAGAAGAGGGCGCAATATCCCCTACCATTGTAAGCAATGTAAGGGAATGCCCTCAGCCCTGGCGTGACATCTTAGTTCGGGGAGCCGCATGGGGACAAGACATCTGCCACAGTCTAGCTCAGGAGCCAGGCCACTAATTCTAGGCGCCAATGTGACCTGGCGCCTGGGGTTTGTCGAACCCTGATATATTATAGAATTTATATATATATATATATATATATATATATATATATATATATGGAAATACTGTTCTAGATAAAAATGTCTAGGAGGGCATTTACCCTCGTTTTGGTCAGATTTCTTCTTATTTCCTCTTGTGTAAATACCCAGGCAGAGAATGTACTGATGGGTTCCAATATTTAGGCTTATGCAGTAGTTTGCTAATGATTACATAGATTACATAGTCGATAAGATTGAAAAGAAAACACTAGTCAATCCAGTTCAACCCGTGCTGTGTGTGTATGTAATTAACTTGTGATCACTGTTTTCTAATTTGCCCCATATGTCCACTTCCGCGGACATATGTTGTTTGTAATCAGTAGGTCTAGTAATGCATTGTGTCTTGTCGATGCATTCACCAACTGACCTATGATATTGTCCTGCAAGACATTTAGGAAACGATCAGCCTTAGATGAGCGAGCAGTGCCTTCCACCAAGTCGATATCTGGAGAATTAAAATCCCCCTGCCATTTATAGCTGTGATAGGAGGTCAGACTCTCCCCCCCCCACCTCAGGTTGGGGGGCCTATAGCATATGCCCACTATTACTTTCCCATTCTTTTCTCCATTTGGAGTTCCACCCACTAGGATTCCACCCCTTCCCTTGCACCATAGTAATGTCACTCTCACATTCACTTGCAAATCATTCTTGATGTAGATTAGGAAAAAAGACATAGGGATACGCCGCGTAAGTGCACATATGCGCCGTCGTATCTATGCGCCTGACTCTGAAAGCAAGATACGCCTGAAAATCGGCTTCTTACGACCGACGTAAGTTTCCTACACCGTCGTATCGTGGTCGCATATTTATGATTGCGCAAGGGGCGCTCCCATTGTTTTACGTTTTGAATATGCAAATGAGTGAGATACGCCGATTCACGAACGTACTTGCGCCCGGCGCATTAATATACACGGTTTACGTAAGTCATACATCCGGCGTAAACTTACCCCACATAAAGCAGGTGTAAGTCATGCAAAGGTATGGACGAGGGAACAGCCGTCGTATTGTGTGTCGTTTACGTAGTACTAGGTGAATAGGGCTGGGCGTAGGTTACGTTCACGTCGTAGGTAGTGATTCGACGTATTTTAGGCAGTTATTTTGACATGGTTGTACGCATGCGCACGGGGAATACGTCCAAGCTACGACGCATGCGCCGTTCGTTCTAAGTACTTGGATGACGCTCAGCCCATTATTTGCATGGGGTCACGCTTCATTACCATGCATCACGCCCACTTCCAGCCCACTTCCACCTACTTTGAATTATATCGGCTTACGCCAACGAATATATGCTACGCCGGCGCAACGTTGGGCACATTTTCTTTGTGAATTTCATACTTGCCTCTCAACGTTGCGCCGGCGTAGCGTAAAGAAGATACGCTACGGCAGCATAAAGATGCGCCAATCTATGTGAATCCGGGTCATACACTCTTAACTATTTTCCGGTGATAGATTTGGTGTTCAAAGTATTGGAGGAATGGAGAGAGCTACCTTTTTATCCTTAAGTGGATGCTTAAGTATTTAAATGTATTGTTCTGCAAAACTGATGTATCTGATCAAATCTCCACCATTAATTATTCACACAGAAGACTTATTGAGATTAAGAGATTCCTTTGCAAAGGGAAAAAGGAAAAGTAGAGTTAATGCTTTAATATTAAACTCTAATGAAATTGGATTGGCACTTCCAAATATAAGGGAGTATAACACGTAATTGTAAGAATAGCAACAGCTTGGTTTTAAAAAAAGCAACAACTTTATCGATTTAGACTTGGAAAGTCAATGAGCAGAGGGGATCTGAGTGTATTTTTAAATACATTTGTGGGGACATTAAAGCAGAGTTCCAAATAAAAGGGGAAGCTCTGCTTGTCTGCCTCCTCCCCCCTTCGCTGCCAAATTTGGCACCTTTTGGGGGGTGGGGGAGCAGGTACCTGGTTTTGCCAGCTACCCGCTCTCATTTATGGCTCAGTTTGATGCAGTGAACTGAGCCAAAAGTTAGCCCCCCTCCTTCCCCTGCAGTGTGCCTATTGACAAAGGGCAGCTCGCTTCACCCATGTGCAGTAGGAAACCGGCTTTGAAGCGACAAGGCTTCACTGTTCAACCCTTGAACCCTTGTTCAAAATGGCGGTGCCAGCACATAATAGCCCATTGGAAAAATGTCTCGGGTGAGGACACCACTGGATTCCTAGACAGGTAAGTGTCCTAATATTAAAAGTCAACAGCAATAGTATTTTTAGATTCCCGGCTGACTTTTTTTTCTGGCAGTTTATGGTAGTTTTCCTATGGGAAAAACTGCGACGGAGCATACACCCGGTCGGGATTCCCGACCAAAGCTCTCATCTGAGTTTTCCTGACAGGAAAACCACTCGTGTGTATGAGAGGGAAAGCAGGTTCTCAGTTTTTCCCCCCGGGATTTCCGACGGATCTTTTCCTGTCGGGAATCCCGATTGTGTGTACGAGGCATAAGCAATACCATTGCCTTTTTTTACACTTTAATTCAGCATTTTGGCATAGAGAAACCAATTTAGTGTAAGGGTTAGTTTAAGTGACACCTGGTTACGGACAAAATAAAGGACATTTTTTATTTTCTGTTCATGCTAAGAGGGTTACAAAACCCAAGATCCTGCATTCACTATATCTGGTCTCTCACAGTACATAGAACATTGACATGCAATAGTTTTAGTTTTAGTAAATATAAACTGCTAAATACCTTTTCTCATTACCAGTATATAGCAGTCTTGTGACTTTTATCAGTGTCCTGCAGAGCACTGGTTAAAGCTTGTAGGCAGAGTTTTCATTCTCCCCACGATTGTCCTATGAGGCTGTAGGACCCCTGACCCTCTGTCTGGACAGAGCTGATTGGCCCTATGCTGATCACATGCACCCTCCCAAATAAAAACTCTCTAGCACAATGCTCTGAATGGAGCATGTGCAGCTTGCCTCCAAGGCTCTGTTCTATTAACCGCTTAAGGACCACCGCACGATTATTTACGTCAACAGAATGGTGCAGCTGGGCTGTCACGAGCTCCGTGACCATGCCTGCAGGACCCGCGGTTTCCATGTTGGCCGGTGTCTTGCGATCATGTCACGGAGCTGAAGAATGGGGGGATGTCAGTGTAAACACAACATCTCCCCGTTCTTTCTAGTGACATGCCACTTTAACCACTTGCCGACCAGCGCACGCTGATATACGTTGGCAAAATGGAACGGACAGGCAAAAGGGCGTACAGATACTTCCCCTTTAAATTGCTGCCGTGTGGTCGTGCGCGAACCCCCTGGTGGCACGCTCGCAACCCTGCCGCTAGCTCCGTGACTGCGCCCGCGGGACCCGTGGACCCGATCGCCGCCTGTGTCCTGCGATCGGTTCACAGAGCTCAAGAACGGGGAGATGTTGTGTGTAAACACATCTCCCCGTTCTGCCTAGTGACACTGTCACTGATCATGTTCCCTGTCATTGGGAGCAGCGATCAGTGACTTGTCACTTGTAGCCACACCCCCTAACATTTAGAATCACTACCTAGGAAACACTTAACCACTTTAGCACCCCCTACAGGTTAACCTCTTCACTGTCAGTGTCATTTTTACAGTAATCGGTGCATTTTTATAGCACTGATCGCTGTAAAAATGACAATGGTCTCAAAATGGTGTCAAACGTGTCCGATGTGTCCGCCATAATTAATGTGTCCGCCAGTCACGATAAAAATCGCTGATCGGTGCCATTACTAGTAAAAGAAAATTATTAATAAAAATGCCATAAATCTATCCCCTATTTTTTGCTCAAACCAATCAATAAACGCTTATTGCGATTTTTTTTTTATTTTTTTTACCAAAAATATATATTTTTTTATATATTTTTTGGGCATATTTATCATATCAAAAGCAAAAAATATTGTTTTTTTTCAAAATCGTCGCTCTATTTTTGTTTATAGCGCAAAAAATAATAAAAGCAGAGGTGATCAAATACCACCAAAAGAAAGCTCTATTTCTGGGGAAAAAAGGACGCCAATTTTGTTTGGGAGCCACGTCCCACGACCACGCAATTGTCAGTTAAAGCGAAGCAGTGCCAAATCGCAAAAAGTGGCCTGGCCTTTGGCCAGCCAAATGGTCCGGGGCGTAAGTGGTTAAGGGATAGTTTGGGGACAGTGGAAGAAGGGGAGAATCAGAGAATACAGGATTAAACAGTCTTTTTACACAATGTAGAGGATTAACCATGTAGGTTCCACAATGAGTATAACAAGCATGCTTTACTGCATATACAGACTGATTTTACTGTTGTGGGTTTAGTAACACTTTAAGGGCCATTTCCGAAAACTTCCTCTCAGAGATGCATTGGGAAACACAGTTAAAAAAAACATTTTAATTTAACGGTTCTGATTATGGCATTTTACACCTATCTATCTCTGTGAGATAGGAATTTTTATTTTTGTCCAATCTAGCAAAAATAAATAATAATAAAAAAAAAAACAAGAAAAAAACACTGGCTAGAGTTAGGCTTTATAGACTTTAAAACTTGTTTTTTTTTTTTCCAAGCTTTCTAGAGATCCCTCTTCTTTGGGTCAGAGAGGACAGTAAATCTCTTGAAAGTTTGTCCAGAAAAATTAACTACTAGTGCAAATGAAAAAAATATCACATACATAACTGTTTTGTTGGAAAGACATTAATGTGGAGTTTCCACCAAAGATACAAGATGGCATTAATGTGCAAATAATACCCTGCAAATTTATTTTTTACTCACCTGGAAATACCTGTTGCTAGGCAGTCCCACGAAATCTGCCTTCTGAATCACCTAGGATTCTGATGTCATCTCTCTTGGCTCCTCAGCACGCTACTGCTCCTGGGAAACGTGTGTCATAATTTCCCAGGATGCAGTGCGCAAAACCCCTAGCGCTGTAACCGCGGGACTTCAACACAGGAAATGACGCGATCACTGAAGATTTCGGCACCATTTTCAATGTGGAAATAGCCCTTTGTTTTGATCTCTCCGCCACAGTCACAGAGCACCCTGAACAGGAGAAGGACGTGCGGCTCGACACTGTTATTCTTGTTGATTTTGGTTGCCATCACGACAACCGGCACTTCCGACGACGTCGCACGTTGTGATGGCAACCCGAGTGGTTAACGGCACTGCGCTTATGTTATAAGGCGCATGCGCAGGAATGGGGCGGGACAGGTGGTCCGTCCTGGTCACTCGCGTCAGAGTCCAGGAAGTAACTGCTTGTGGGCTTCACATGCCCACAAGCAAAATGAGAACATCAGGAAAAAGATTTTAAAAGTCTCTTTTTACTATAACTCGGCCTATCGGTGACGGATTTAACTATGGTAAGTGAATTTAAATGTAATATTGTAATGCAGGATTAAATAGTATTCTTTTAAAAATAAAAAAAATGTGATTGAAATCCCGCTTTAATACAGCTACAATCAACTTGTGCATTAAACCACGTAGCGAGTCACTCGGGAACACTGCAAGTACAAAGTAACAGTAACATGCAGTCAACTGAACACTTCCACAGTGACCAAACACATTTTCAAGCAAATGATCTTTACTAATGAGAAAATCTCAAATGTGTGAAAGTTCCTCAGCGAATCTGAATACTTCATTGACAGACAATCATAAATAAGTTTCACTGGCATTTCTTTAGATACAAAAAGCTAACCCTTTGTCAGCCACACTTGCACACATATTAAAATGATAATTTTAGACCTGAAGATTTGTTAAAACCCTACACATTATATATTTTCTGCAAGCAGAGACTTTGGAGAATAAAATGGTGGAAGTTCAAATGTTTTGTTTTTACACTAAAATTATTTTTTGTGTACACAAATGCAATAAATTACTACATTTTGGGCAAAATATAAAAAATGAGGTTATGCCGAGTAAATAGATACCAAACATGCACAATCCTGTGAAATGGTGACAAATTTCCATACACAATATCTTCTATAGGCAACATTTTAAAAGTCCTTACAGGTCATTAACTTAGAGTGAACCACAGATGATGGCCTGTATAATTATTGCTCTCTCTCCGAAATGTACAGCAATACCGAACATGTTTAGTGAAATCAACATTTATGTATGTATGTGCCCCAATGCATTCATCTATTTTCCTTTGTGTGTATACGTGCGAGGGGATTTACATTGTTTTTTAGGAGCACATGGGTTGTTTTTACTTTTCTCACTTAAATTTAATAGGGGACTGACACCCCCACCTCCCACCCTATTTGATAGCATTTAACTGTGACAGGTTCTCTTTACTAAAAGGTTTAGGGGTCTATGAGACCACCATGTCTCCACTAAAGCTAATGGAACACAGATTGTACTCCATTTACATTTTCCCTGCCACAGCGACCAAGGAAAGTAACTGAAATGGGAAGTGACCAAATTCCCATTACCTTCGGGTTCCTTCTAGCCAGGGCTTTTTTTCAGCAGGAACGTGGGGGAACGCAGTACCGGCACCTCCAGAACTGAATGTATGTAATGGCAAGGGGTGCTGAGGTGTGCTGGAGGGTCTATTGATGCTGGCTGCTGGGGAATCTTTTGCAGGTGAGGGAGATCTCTTTTTGCTGAGGGAAGAGAGGCTATTGTTGCTGGGGAGGTCTTCTGTTGCTGCTGGGGAATCTTTTGTTGCTAGGGGTAAGCCTTATGTTGCAGGGGGTCAATCGTTGCTGGAAGGGATCTACTGTTGAAGGGAGGGTCTATTGTTGCTGGCTGCTGCAGGGTCTATTGATACTGGCTGTTGGGAGTCCATTGTTGTTGGGGTGGACCTATTATCTCTGGGGTGTCCTTTGGTGCTAGATCTATTTTATTACCTTTCTTGTTATCATTAACAAATTCCATACAAAATACTTAGCACCACAAAATTATACTTGGTTCTGCATTCTCTAAAAGGGGTGGTACTGGGAGGTTGGCAAGGGGAGGAACCAGGGAATGGTGTTCAGAGGTGGGTAAGGGTGGAATCAAGGGGTGACTCGGTAGTGAAGAGTTCCTGTACCTATTCTCTGAGAAAAAAGCTCTGCTTCTAGCTAGGGGAGATCAGCAAACAGTCATTCACTGGTTTCCCTCCCCTCTACCTGGTGACTCCCGCCATGCTGGTTCTAGGCCTGCAGGTGGGACAGTAGAGCACAGGAATGATGGTAGAAGTGCCCATTCCTGGGGTCCATTGCAGCAATACAGAGGCTGTACAGCTACAGGATGACTTCCATCTAAACAAATGCAGTCACTGTGCCATCAATTGTCACCACTGTGCAATGCCATCAAACGTCACCACTGTGCCATCAATTGTCACCACTGTGCCATGCCATCAAATGCAGCCACTGTGCCATCAATTGTCACCACTGTGTGTGCCATGCAACACAGACACTGTGCCATCAATTGTCACCACTGTGCCATGCCATCAAATGCAGTCACTGTGCCATCAATTGTCACCACTGTGGCATGCCATCAAACGCCACTACTGTGCCATGCCATCAAACGCCACCACTGTGCCATCAATTGTCAACACTGTGCCATTCCATCAAACGCCACCACTGTGCCATCAAATGCCACCACTGTGCCATCAATTGTCACCACTGTGCCATGCCACCAAATGCAGCCACTGTGCCATCAATTGTCACCACTGTGCCATGCCATCAAACACAGAAACTGTGCCATCAATTGTCACCACTGTGCCATGCCATCAAATGCAGCCGCTGTGCCATCAATTGTCACCACTGTGTGTGCCATGCAACACAGCAACTGTGCCATCAATTGTCACCACTGTGCCATGCCATCAAATGCAGTCACTGTGCCATCAATTTTCACCACTGTGCAATGCCATCAAACGCCACCACTGTGCCATCAATTGTCACCACTGTGACATGCCATCAAATGCAGTCACTGTGCCATCAATTTTCACCACTGTGCAATGCCATCAAACGCCACCACTGTGACATCAATTGTCACCACTGTGCCATGCCATCAAACGCAGCCACTGTGCCATCAATTTTCACCACTGTGCAATGCCATCAAACGCCACCACTGTGCCATCAATTGTGACCACTGTGCCATGCCATCAAACGCCACCACTGTGCCATCAATTGTCACCACTGTGCCATGCCATCATATGCAGTCACTGTGCCATCAATTGTCACCACTGTGCCCCATGCCACTGTGCTCATTGTCGCCTCTGTGCCCTTTGTAACCACTGTGCCCCATGCCACTGTGCTCATTGTCGCCTCTGTGCCCTTTGTAACCACTGTGCCCCATGCCACTGTGCTTATTGTCGCCTCTGTGCCCTTTGTAACCACTGTGCCCCATGATGCCCCTTTCCCTGTAAAAATCACTTACCTGACGCTTCCATGTCCTCCCTCGATGTCTTCTGCCGCCGTGGAGAAGCTTCAGCCAATCAGGTTCCTGATAACCAGAATCCGGGAACCTGATTGGCTGAAACGGCCGTCAGTCTCATGCAAGGAACGCAGATTGCCTGCGCTCCGAGCATAGACTTCCGAGAGCCGGAGGGCGGTACTGGAAAAGCCTATCAGCCGCTGGCTTTGATAGGCAGTTCCCCTCAGCCAACCAGCTGCCGCTATTCGGGTAACCGGCGCCCAATGTCCGGTTATATGAATAGACCAGGCAGCTGGCAACAATAACACACGTTCAATGCATTGCATTGAATGTGAGTTATTTGTGAGAGAGGGTGGCGCTGCAGTGCCCTCTATAGACGGCCGCCAGAACTTCTGCTAAAATGTCAAAATGACATTTTAGCCGAATAAAAGTTCTTAAAGGGCCCGTTTTTTTTTTTTTTTGTGACTGCGGGGGGGGGGGGGGGGGCGGCGCCCGTGCGCCCATATGGGCGGGCCGCCACTGATGAGAATGCGCCCTTGCAATGGGCTGGAGTGCATTCTTCCAAAAAAACTTTGGAAGCCGGGCCAAGGTTATTTTTTTGCACTTTTTTTTTCTTTTAGCTTTACCAGCTTTATTTTTATTTTTTTAACAACAAGGTTGGTCTTTATTAAGGCAAAAGTGGTACAGTACATAGTGCAGAAAAAGTAGCAGCTACAACACTAGCATGTATGAAACAGCAGAATGGACATACAGAACATAAAATTAGGGACGACAAACACCCGACAGGGCACACTGAACCCACTGAGCGTAACCCGGAAGTAGAAGAATGGGTTAGGAGAAGGGAGGGGGGGAAGAAGAGAAGAAAAAAAAAACAGCTTTATTTTTAAATTGTATTTGCAAAAAAAAATTGACCTTGAGGGATGGGGGTTAATGGGAATAATGAGCAAAAATGTTACTCTCTACATGTCCAAATCTGGTAGAGACATACCCAAAAAGACTTGTAGCTGTAATTGCAGCAAAAGATAGTTCTACAAAGTATTGACTGAGGGGTGCTGAATACAAATGCACATCGCACTTTTCAGATATTTGTTTGTAAAACAAATTGAAAACCATTTATCATTTCCCTTCCACTTCACAATTATGTGCCCCTTTGTGTTGGTCTGTCACATAAAAGCACAATAAAAACATTTACGTTTTGGTTGTAACATGACAAAATGTGGAAAATTTCAAGGGGTATGAATACTTTTTTAAGGCACTGTATACAAAATAAGTGTATTGCCTGTAGACATTTACAGTGCCTTTAAAAAGTATTTCAACCCCTTGAAATGATCCACATTTTGTCATGTTAATACCAAATACCTAAAATAATTTTATTGGGATTTTATGAGATAGACCAACACAAAGTGGCACATACCGTATTTATCAGCGTATACCGCTCACTTTTTTGCCCTTAAAATCAGGGCAACACCGTGGGTGCGCGATATACGCCGATACTCGCTTCCCGCGCTGCGTTTGAACTTTGCCGCCGACATACTGTATACCGAGCGCAGTACACTCGGGTACAGTCGACCAGGCTCGGCTCCCCTCGTGGTTATGCGAGAGGAGCCGAGAGGAGCTGCGCGTGCCCGAGTGTACTGCACTGGGTATATGTCGGTGACGGCGGCATTCAAACACAGCGTGGGAAGCGGGGATCGGCTCAGAGACAGCGCGGGAGCAGCGGGGAGGACACCACAAAGGCCGCAAACGGACGCCGGACCGGACAAGGCCGCCGATGGACGCCGGGCAAGACACCAAAACTGTAAGTAATATAAAAATCAGGAATTTTGCATCCAGAGTAGTGGTGCGCGCTATACGCGGGTGCGCACAATAGGCCGATAAATACGGTAATTGTGACGTGCAAGGAAAATTATAAATAATTTTCAATTTTTTTTTTTTACAAATAGATGTCTGAAAAGTGAGGTGTGCATTTGTATTCTGCCCCCATAGTCAATACTTTGTAGAACCACCTTTCGCTGCAATTACAGCTGCAAGTCTTTTTGGGGATGTCTCCACCAGCTTTTCACATCTAGAGTGAAATTTTTGCTGCCAATTCTTCTTTGCAAAATAGCTCAAGCTCTGTCAGATTGGATGGAGAGTGTCTTGCAACAGTTTCATAATTGGTTCTACGTCTTGACTTCAACTGGTGCAAGGTTGTTTTTCAGGTGTTGGGCTTGGTCCCTTAGTTCTTAGTAAAGGGAACTGTTACGGCATCAGCATACCAAGACATTTTGGCCAATTTAATGCTTCCAACTTTATGAGAACAGTTTGGGGATGGCCCCTTCCTGTTCCAACATGACTGCATACCAGTGCACAAAGCAAGGTTCATAAAGACATGGATGAGCGAGTTTGGAGTGGAGGAAATTGACTGGCCTGCAAAGAGTCCTGACCTCAACCCTATAGAACGCCTTTGAGATGAATTAGAGTGGAGATTGCAAGCCAGGTCCTCTCATCCAACATCAGTACCTGACCTTATGCGCTTCTGGAAGAATGATCAAACATTCCCATAGACACGCTTCAAAACCTTGTGGAAGAGTTGAGGCTGTTTATAGCTGCAAAGGGTGGGCCAACTCAATATTGAACCCTACGGACTAAGACTGGGATGCTATTAAAGTTCATGCGTGCGTAACAGCAGGTGTCCCAATACTTTTGGTAATATAGTGTATTAAAATATATACAGTATAATACCCAGTGCAGGCAAGGGGTTCAGGTTTTACCACTTTATCACAAACCTAAGGTTAAGAATGTCATGAGAATTGAGACACAAACTAGTATAAAGATAATTGTAAAAAACAAAAACAACCCCAATTTTTTTTTAAATACGACAAGACTAAATCATAGATTGAGGCTGAAAGATTTTATTAATTGCTTCTAGAGGCAATCATTGTTCACCAATCTTGTCTCCAAATATCATCCAAGCCGTCACAAGCCGCCTGCTCCTCTCAAGACCTCTTGCTCTCAAGCTCCCATGTCTCCACCTCCCATGCTCGTTTCCAGGACTTCCCCAGAGCCTCTACCATCCTCTGCAACTCTCTACCTCAGTCTGTCTGGCTATCTCCTACTCAGGCTGCCATCACGCGATCCCTGAAAACTCATCTCTTCAGGGAAGCCTTTCACGGCTCCAACTAAACTTTTCTCACTTTTATCAGCTCATTCCCCACAATTACAATCTTTTGTAGAACTTGCCCCAAACCTATTAGATTCTAAGCTTTTCTGAGCAGGGCCCTCCTAATCCTCTTATATTTTATTGTATCAGGAAGTTAATCAGGAAGTGGGTTTTGAGACCTGTTTCCCGATTGGCCAAAAGAAAAAGCCATTCTATTGGCAGAGGATACACACAGACTTGGAGATGCATGGGCCCGACCGACACAGCCGGGACACAGAGACTGATGGGGAAAGCCACTGCCACCTGTCAGCAGGGTGAGTGAGCTGGCGGGGGGGTATGCGGGGGGGGGGGGGGGGGTCCGTAGTCAGGTCTGTCTGCTGCACCCCCCAAACCGATGGAACACCAGCCGCCACTGGTCTCTCATCTTCCTCTTGACATCACCCCACAGATTCTCTGGATTCTCACTGATTTTCAAGTCCTGCTGGAAAATAAAATCAGCATCTCCATAAAGCTGGTCAGCAGAGGGAACCAGGAAGTGCTCAACAATTTCCTGGAAGAGGGCTGTGCTGCTGGTCTTGATAAAATCCAATGGACCAACACCAGTAGATGACATGGCTCCCCAAATCATCACTGACTGAGAAAACTTCACACTGGACCTCCATTTTTCCTTTGGAATTCCGCTTAAGCTGTCTTGCTTACATGGACACACCAAATTCCGATTGTTGAAATCGCAGTGACGTACAACACTACGACGAGCCTAGAATAATCAAGTTCAATGCTTCTGAGCATGCGTCAAATTTGTTTCTGAGAATGTGTGTTTTTTTCTCTGTCGGAATTTCATACAGACCGATAAAACAAAAAAATTCCGTCTGAAAAAAGAGAACATGTTCTCTTTCTAAGTCCGTTGGAATTTCCAATGGAAAAAGTCAGACGGGGCACATCTGACTTTTTTCCATCGGAAGTTCTGATCGTGTGTATGGGGCATTAGATCATTGAAGCCTGTAGATTTAGAGACTTTAGTATTAGGGTGGACTTCTACTTTAAGTCTTGTCATCAGCATGACAGCCAGGCTACTAGCATTACTAGCATACAACTCTAGGGTCGGCATCTATCCTCCCACCCCCTTTTCTTGAAGCATGCCTGCACCCTTAAAAAAAAGGATGCTGTGGAATGATCTTTGCACTTTTTTTTTGACTAAGCTTGAGTTGGGGTTTAACCTTTTCCTAGCCATGTCAGTGTTCAACTAGCCTTCGGAAAATGGAAATCTTCAGTCTTATGCTGCACATTTATTCCTAGAGATAGAGACACAGATATAATAGTAATGGATGTCCTGTCACCCGAACAGCTGAAAAACCCAGTGTTGAGCAAAGGTGAGTGTGCCAAGCATGTCACACTTGAATGGTACTTGTTAAACAGTAGCCCTAATAGCATCTTAAGTGAGATAAAATAGCTGGGTAATTTCATGGCACATAAAACATTAACAGTTCATTTATTTCCAGCTAATTGAAATTACACAATTCCTTTAGTGACTGAGCCCATTATAATTAGGATGTCTGAGAACTGTACTGTGATCTTCAACAGTTTTATTGTACCATTTCGTTAGTTGCTGCCTCTTATTGTATCAGGCATAAAGGTTACACGGTGGTCTAAATTTGCATTGCATGAGTTTACATTAAACCACAATAGCTGGCTGTGTTTTATACGTGATGTTAAGCCATGGAAAGTAATGAATGACTACATGTTGAGTTCAACTGTGCAAAATTATATTAATTAACTTACTGGGAGACTGCAATGGGGGTGATAAACGATAGCCAAGAAAAAATAGTTTAAATGAGATGATATTTTGTATCTTTATATGTACACATTCAATCCTCTTTAAGCTTTGCCATTCTAGAGGCAGAAGCTTTTTTATCTTAATGCATTCTATGTATTAAGATAAAAAAAACCTTATGTGTGCAGCAGCTCAGCTCCCCATCTCGATCCAGCGATGTTGCGTGAGAGACTCGACTGTCCGGACTCCACCTTCTGATTGGCTGAGATACAACAGAGTGTGCCATTGGCTCCCACTGCTGTCAATAAAAGTCAGTGAGCCAATGAGGAGAGAGAGGGGGTGGTGCCAAAACGCTGCTCCGTGTCTGAATAAACACACAGGGCCTTTGCACTTGTCCCCCCATAGCAAGATGCTTGCTCTGGGGGGCTTTTGGAAAGAAGGAGGGGCCAGGAGTGCCAGTGAGGGAACTTAGAAGAGGGGGATCAGGGCTGCTCTGTGCAAAATCACTGCACAGAGCAGGTAAGTATAAGATATTTGTTATTATAAAGACTTTAATAGTTAAAAATTAGTTAAAAAGTTTAAAAAAAAATACCTGTAAATTAGTTTCTACTCCCTCTAACAAGCCAGGTTAAGAAAAGTGTCTGTTGAAGGAACTGGGAAAAAATATATAACACTGCCAGTAGTGCCCGCAATGGTCAGCAGCATCTCTTCATATGGTCTAAAGCTGTACTCTAAGCTGAAAGAAAAATAAACCCTTGCGCCTCCCATCACCACACACATACTGCAAGGGTTAAATGCTCATTACATCTATGGGTAGATAAAAATGGCTGCCATACATACCCTACACCAGCTCTGGCAGACTCCGACACACCAGTCTGTGGACAGTACTTCAGCATCATCACATACAATGCAGGGCTAGTAACCCTGCATTGTATGTAGAGGAGGCAGGAGTGCAACTGTGGCCAGGAGCACCTTAGAGAAGAGGATGTGGGAGACGGGTTGCACTGCTGGAAGGACCCTGCTGGAGCAAGGAATAGGGTAAGCACTATACCCTATTATCCTAGAACTAGGCAAAAAAACAAGCATTCAAACCCATTAGTGAAGGCATTACTGGAAGGGTATTTTTTTCAAACAAAAAGTCCCTTTAATTTGTTTGCCTCTTACTTAAAGTCCCTGTAAAACTAGCATCTAAGGCCAGCCAAAGACGGAGCAAATTTCTTTCCTGCAACCACAGGAAGCTGTCCTCCCTGAGAGAAGATTATTATAACAGCCGTTTTCAATAATTGCATGTAAAATCCGACAGGCTGGTTCTACCAAATCGATTAACTTGAGTACATTCAGCCTGCCCATAAATGCTTTTAATGTAGGCCAGTTCCTGCTGAACCAACCGAGATTTGAACCATCCAAGGACGGCTCAAGACTAGCCTGTCTAAAGGGTGATAACACTGCTGTGCCAGGCAGGGACATTAACCACTTAAGACCCGGACCAATACTCTGGCAAATGACCCAAGGGGTTTTTGCGATTCGGCACTGCGTCGCTTTAACAGACAATTGCGCGGTCGTGCGACGTGGCTCCCAAACAAAATTTGCGTCCTTTTTTTCCCACAAATAGAGCTTTCTTTTTGTGGTATTTGATCACCTCTGCGGTTTTTATTTTTTGCGCTATAAACAAAAATAGAGCGACAATTTTAAAAAAAATGCAATATTTTTTACTTTTTGCTATAATAAATATCCCCCAAAAATATATAAAAAAACATTTTTTTTCCTCAGTTTAGGCCGATACGTATTCTTCTACATATTTTTGGTAAAAAAAATCGCAATAAGCGTTTATCGGTTGGTTTTCGCAAAATTTATAGCGTTTACAAAATAAGGGATAGTTTTATTGCATTTTTATTAATTATTTTTTTTTTTACTACTAATAGCGGCGATCAGCGATTTTTTTCATGACTGCGACAATATGGCGGACACTTCGGACAATTTTTACACATTTTTGGGACAATTGTCATTTTCACAGCAAAAAATGCATTTAAATTGCATTGTTTACTGTGGAAATGACAGCTGCAGTTTGGGAGTTAACCACAGGTGGCGCTGTAGGGAATGTGTACCTAATGTGTGTGTTTACTACTGTAGGGGGGTGTGGCTGTAGGTGTGACGTCATCGATCGCGTCCCCCTATTACAGGGATGACGCGATCGATGCTCCGGCCACAGAGAAGCACGGGGAAGCCGTGTGTACACACGGCTCTCCCCGTTCTTCCGCTCCAGGGACGGATCGCCGCACTGCAGCGGCGATCGGGTCCGCGAATCCCGCGGTCCTGGTCCTGGAGCTTCGGACCGGGTCGCGGGCGCGCGCCCGCGACCCACGACTGGGTACTAAAACCAACGTATATATACGTTGATGTGCCCAGCCGTGCCATTCTGCCGACGTAAATCTGCAGGAGGCGGTCCTTAAGTGGTTAATCCCCAAGAAGGACCCTCCTACTTTTTACTCCAGAAAAGAGACGTTTTATCAAGATTAACATGACTATAGATTCAAGTGAGTATTTGGGACATTAAGATTCTTTTTTTTCTTCAATTAATCGATTAACTCGAGGGATATCTGACTTCTATTCTCTAGAATAAAGAAAACAGGTGTTTCTATAATAGAGACACCTGTATATCAGTGGACTTTAAGGGCACAACATGAGACACATCAAGTGAATTTTAATAAAATATAAATGTATTAGAAAAAACATCTAAAACATGAAACTAGAGCCCAACCTTATCGTGACAAAACAGAGGATGTGTGTAGCATGCACCTTACATTCAAATCACAGACAAGAAAATTCTGATAGTACATATGATAAATGCGTGGATACGTATATTTTTGTCCTGCAGATTGTCAACGCGTTTTGCAGATAGTTTCTTCAGGACCAGACAGTTGTAGGGATGCAAACAACATTCTCTTAAAGTAAACTCATTTTATAAAACAAAAAACAAACAAATCAATTATCATTTTGCATCAATATAGTAACATGATGGTGCTGTAAGGTAGCAAAACATACTTACATAGGGCGGCGATAAGCCAGTTCCTAGTGAAAAACAGTCTGGGGGCGGACATAGGGGTTCAAGTAGACCAACCAGGAATTAAGATATAAACATAGATGATCTATCAATCTTATCTGGATGTAAAATATTTAAAGATTAGTACATATATTGGAGAAGGGCATCTCTCTGTTCTATATTTGGGGTAAAAGGACGATAGACTTATAATAGATATCCTAGAAGTATGTCAACCAATTTCTAAGTTAAATGTATTTGATGTGAATAATTACATCGTCTAAGTAACATGGCTGAGTACATGTGTATAGATAGTTAGGATGCTGAGGTGTATAAATATGATTATTCTCAAAAGGTATAATATCGGAGGGGTAACTATATTATCCTGTCCATACATATAATTACTGTATTTCTCTCCCTCTAGAGCTTTATATATATAGGGGAAACCCACCTGGTTCCTATACATTGTCTATTTTGGGAGGCACTTTCACCAACATACCTTACCACTTTGCCTGTAAACTATAACTTTTTCTTAATCTTATTTTATTTTTTATCTTTTGTTTTAAATATTGTTTGATTTGTATATCGTATTATTACATTTTTCAATAATTTTGTTATTGTTTGTTTTAACCACTTCCATACCGCACCTATTCCGGCACTCTCCTTCATGTAAAAATCATAATTTCTTTGCTAGAAAATTACTCAGAACCCCTAAACATTATATATATATACCTGTATATATTTTTTTTAGCAGACACCCTAGGCCGCGTACAGACGAGGAGACATGTCCGCTGAAACATGTCCGACAGACCGTTTCCAGCGGACATGTCTCCTCGGATTTTGGTCCGATGGCGTGTACACACCATTGGACGAAAATCCCCTCGGACTGAGGACGCGGTGACGTGGCGGTGACGTTGACGCCGCCACTTCACCACTCCAGGAAGTAAAATACTTCCACGCATGCGTCGAATCCATTCGACGCATGCGGGAGATTTATGTCCGCTGGTTAGGCGTACTAACCAGCGGACCTGTCCGATGGACAGGTTTGCAGTGGACAAATTTCAAAGCATGCTTTGAAATTTGTCCGCTGGAAAAACCTGTCTGCTAGGTCGTACACACGATCGGATATGTCCACTGAAACTGGTCGGCGGACCAGTTTCAGCAGACATATCCGATCGTGTGTACGCGGCCCTAGGGAATAAAGTGGCCGTCATTGCAACTTTCTATCTCGCACGGTATTTGCGCAATAATTTTTCAAACACCTTTATTTTGGAAAACAAAAATGGTTTCATGAATTAAAAAATAACAAAACAGTAAAGTTAGCTCCATTTTTTTTATATAATGTGAAAGATAATGTTACACCGAGTAAATAGATACCTAACTTGTCACGCTTTAAAATTGTGCACACTCATGGAATGGCGCCAAACTACAGTACTTAAAAATCTCCATAGGTGACGCTTTAATTTTTTTTACAGGTTACTAGTTTAGAGTTAGAGAGGAGGTGCTAGAATTATTGCTCTCACTGTAACGCACTCGGCGATACCTCACGTGTGGTTTGAACAGCGTTTACATATGTGGGCGGGACTTACTTGTGCGCTCGCTTCTGAGCGCGAGCTACCGGGGACAGGGGCGTCTTAATTTTTTTTATATATTTTATTTTTTATTTTACTTAATTTTTATTTATTTTTTACACTTTGTGATCACTTTTATGTATGTAAACATCCCTTGTAATAGGAATAGTGTTTGACAGGTCCTCTTTATGGAGAGATGCTGGGTCAATAAGACCCCACATCTCTCCTCCAGGCTGAATAGCATGAGATCAGGAAAAAAAAATCACGATCTCCACGATTGCGGCTTTGTTTACTTCCGGGTACGCCCGGGCCTCCGACGGTCATAGAGATCTCTATGCTCTTTATTCGATGGCGGTCAATTCGTTCTCCGGGCCTCGGATGGAAGAAGTACCGGATGCCTGCAGCTACAGGCATCATTCAGATATCTTTCTTTTCAGGTGGCGATTCTGCGCACCATAAGAATGATCATAGTGGTGGTTCCGCCGCTTGATTGTTCTTATAGGTGGCAGGAGGGGGCATCCCTGTAGCTGCAGGCATCATTCAGATATCCCCCACTGAAGTCCAGGACGTCATATGACATCCTACCGTACAGAAGTGGTTAAAGTTTAGGTTTTCATATTGTTTTATAGCTATTGTGATAACTTGCATCAAATGTTGAGCTTTAAGGACTCACTTTCTTCTTCTTTTTTTTTTTGATCTCTTCGCAGTTTGGCTGTCACATAATGTATTTGATGTTTGAAAGGAAAACTTTATTAATACAATTTTTTTCATTTGCAACACACTGCTTTCCCACTTTTATTATAGGAACATTCAGCCTCCAGGGTTATACATGCAGCACTCCTGCTATGGCCTTACCTTGCTGCTCTGGCTCCCACCTCTCTCCTAGGTTGACCAATTGTCTGGCGGGGTAGAGCCCTAAACTATGGACAGATCACTACAAAAAGACCTGCACACACCTGTGCAATTTGTGTGTTGGCTGCTCACAAAACCTGGACCCAGGATTGGTGATTTCTTCACACCCAGAACTTGAGGAAACTCAAAAGCCAGTTTCCTTTGACTTAGGCCAACCCCCTCTACCTGGCTGGTTGGTCATCCTGGGTTATAATCTTCATTTGGACCCCCTTTTTTTATTGTTATATATTAATAAATGTTTAATTCATTGAGTCACCATAACACAGGAATTACCAGGAATTCAAAAATGTGTTACCGGCGCCAAGATACCATTTAGTATGTGCTTGTTAAGTTTGCTGCAATCAAGTAAACCATACACCTCTGTGAGCGGAGTGTTTCCACCTATCCTATAGAATTTACCAGGTACTATAGGTTTTCCAAAGAGTGTAAAATTCAGCTTGAGCTATTAAACTCCATACATTTTTTATTTATTTTTCTTAGTAAAGTAGATGAGAAGCTCAGTAAGCATATAAATAAAAGCTTATATCTTTAACTGCTAGCTTGAAATTAAAAATATTAAATATTTATGTAGCGCTACCCCATTCAGGAGCCGCTGGTTAGATGTGGGAACGGCAAAAGTTAAGTTACCTTTGATGTGTCTAGGGAAATTGATGGTAGCAACTGTGAGAGCAGTAACGGAATGTCCAAGCAAATGATCAATGTTTTCTTAGGCCTTGTACACACGAGGGAATATTTCCGCTGAACATGGTCCGACGGACCATTTCAGCCGAAAAATCCGCTCGTGTGTAGGGGCAAACGGACCGTTTTGGCCGGATTCCTCCGGCGGAAAAATTTCAAAGCATGCTTTGGAATTTTTCCGCCGGATAGCTGCCCGTCAGATATGTCCGCTGGTTAGTACGGCAAACCAGTGGACATATCTGCCCGCACATGCGTCGTATCCTGTGAATGGATCCGACACATGCGCGCGGAAGTGTTTACTTCCTGGTGCGGTGATGTGGCGGTCACGTGGCGGTGACGTGATGTTGATCCGATGGTGAATTTGATCCGATGGTGTGTACAGCCATCGGATCAAAGCAATCCGGTGGACAGATCCGATGGGAACGGTCCGTCGGACCGTTCCCATCGGATATATTACCTCGTGTGTACAAGGCCTAAGTGCTTTATTTTCGGTCCAACACAACCAACAGTCAACCCGAGGTAGACAAGACAGGTTGGTGAAAAGAACAACTTTGCAGATTCAGGCTGTGGATAACGAACAGAAGCAGTCCTGCTTCTAGGGTGTATTCTTTTCTCCCGTTGCCACACCAGCCGGAGTGGGTGCAGTGCACCTGGACAGGCTTCTCCCACAGGCCTGGCAGCCAGAGTGTCACTGAGAATGCTGAGAAGGAACAAGTCTCTGCCACCGACTTGGCTCTAGTAAATTACTACAGGCCTCTGCCACAGGTCCGATACTTAAGAGCAATAGAGTGTATCAGTTTCTCTTGAAGTGTGGGGACCCAGTAAGTCACTGGGGCCCCTCAGCAACTTTAGTTGCTCTGAGCCATGAGGGCCCAGAGTAAGGAACTCCGCGTAGCACCAGCCCCGCCCAGGTAGGCCATAGTGATGGGGCCTGTAATGTGCGCACACCCTGAAGGTGGGTGCTGCACCAGGAACCCGTGAAGAACCCCGAAAAATGGCGTCTGCCACAGTTATAACCTCCCCCAGCATGCCCCGCAAGGGAAACACTCCTCCAATTGGCTGCTGGGGAAAAGTGGCTCTGCCTGAATTCCTTTTGACGCCACCTGCCACCCAGAGATGGAACTGCATTCCTGGAGCACAGAATGACCCACAGGATAATTCAGGGCTGACAGCCACCTAATTTAGCATAAATCAACCTGGGTGAGAGCAAATAAGTCTCTCATCCCACTAAATTTGAACAGCGTCCCTTACTGACAGTAAGGGGGTGCTACATTTATATACAATATTTTATATTTAATTGTCATTAAAAAAAGGAAACATATGCAAGCATAAATATGTTTTAGTCCATATTATTTTTAGATGGAATTCCTGTATTTTTCAGTTGTCTTGAATTGTATATTGTTTTATTGACTCATGTGACCAAACCAGTAGAAAGCAGTTAATGATAAAAATGCCCATTATACAATCTACTGGTGATCAGAATTATTTAGCATTCTGTACAAACGATATGGAGTACAAAGGTGAAAGTAACATTCCAAGACTTACATAGGACACCAAATACAACAGCATTGTTAATTAATGGGTGAAGATGAGAATGTCAGGAAAATACAGAGCCAACAAATAACACAGCAGCAGAACTAATGCAGATCTACATGAATAATTGTTATTAAAATGAAACAAATGTTAAATAACACTTACACTAACCCACTCCCAGTCCTTACCCTCCTCCCCTGGAGGTTTCCCCTTCATTCATTTTTTTTATTTACCTTTTTTTTCAGATGTCTTAGACTGCTCATTTGAGGCAAAGGTTCCTCTTCACCCCTTTGTCTGTGCTAGGCAGTTCTCAATGATGAAAAGAACATCTCTGAAATGATGACATCAACATCACTCTATGCACTATTTGGTACTCCTGTACCAAGAGGTGATCCAATAACACCTTCCACTCACAAGAAGAGGGTTGGAAGACAATGGACTTCATTAAACCTTGAAGATGACTGGCCCTGGACCATGGAGTCTTCAAATGACAAAGGTGGAAAGAACCGGAGTATTGGCATTCAAACTCATGATCTCTACTTTAAGGAAACAAAGCTTAACTTGGTAAGGTTGACTAAAGACACCAATCCATCCAATTCAACCTGTGTACGTGTTTTTGTTTTACCTTTGTTTATTGAAGTCAGTCACAGTTTAACAAACATGGTACGATATGTGTTTAACATTGACAAACTATTTCTCCATTTAACAATGACAAAGAAAGAAAAGCATGTAGAAACACATTAGATTGTGGCATTTTGAAGGTTAAAGTGAATGTCACAATGTAGAGTATAAGATTTCCTATCATCTGTGCCCATTCTTGCAACACAGAGTTAATCCAGCTCTGATCAATCCTCTTTTATTGTTCAGTGAAAATTAACAGAATTCCAGATAAAAACTTGTCTAAATAAAAAGTCAGTTTCTCTCTTCTCGCTTTGAGTGAGAGGTTATTTACATATCTAGCTTGGACATGTTTATCATATGTTATGTTATGTTTATCATAATATGAGGTGATCCAAAGTATAAAAAGTGAGAAATCCACCCCTCCCCCACATAACACATCCTGGTAATATACAATGAACGTTGGATCACCTCATATTATGATAAACATAACATAACATATGATAAACATGTCCAAGCTAGATATCTATAATATAAATAGGGGAGGAGAGGTAGGGAAAATGGGGGTAAGGGGAAAAAGGCAGGATCTCACCTTGAATGTATAAGGATCTCACATGGCCCGCTCCAGACAGTCAGCCGACAGGTAGCCACCCTGTGTATGTGTTTTTGTGTTTATGTCACTACCGTCTCCCAGATCCCTGTTTATTGCATTTACTTACGTCCCCATCTAAATATTTTTTTTTAATTATCAACACTCCCTGCTGACACCAACAGTGGAAGGATGTTCCACATCCTTATTGCTCTGACAGTAAAGCACCCCTTAGGCTGACCATACATTAATCTTTTTTAGGGGGCTAAATTCAGCCAAATGAAGGAAAGAAAAACCCCACCCAATTCCCCATCTGCACACTCAATGTGGACAGGGGAATCAATCCGCAGAGTTCAGCCTTCCCCACTTTAGGATACACTGATCAGCGCTGCGAGCTAGAGCCGGCGGCAATGATCAATCAGGAAAAACCTGACAGAGTGACTGAACAGAAGTTGATCGGTAGATTTACTTCTGTACAACCAACCTTGTCCATATATGGATACAATTCGGAATGGGGTTGAGTAGCCGGCTGTCTTCTTGAGTGAGTAAGTGAAAAACAAATATAGAGTGGAGCACATGCAAACTGAATCACCTCTGGGCGCTGTATCACATTCCATGAGTAAAACCGTTTGGCCTCAGAAGAGATGGGTTTTAATCTTTCTCCTGAAGGCCAAGTGGTCCAATTCCAATCGGATGGTGGTTGGCAGAGTGTTCCACAGTCGAGGTCCCTGGACTGCAAATCTTCTATCCCCTTTGGACTTATCTGGCTTTGGGTATCTGGAATAGAGTGCTTTGAAAGTGATTCTGTCTTTTACTGGCAACCAATGAAGGGATCTCAATGACGGTGAGATTGTTTCCCATGTTTTTTTGCCGGTCACTAAACGAGCGGCCGTGTTTTGAATGACTTGCAGACAAGTGATTTGGTATTTGGGGAGTCTGAGATAGAGGGCATTTGCATAGTCAAGTCTGGAATTGATAATTGTTCCGACCACGACTGCAATGTCTTCTTTCGGGATAAAGGGGGTGAGTCTGCATAGTAGGCGCAGCAGATGGTGCGATCCGCTGACTACTGACCCTATTTGTGCATCCATTGTCATGTTGGTGTCAAAAATGACTCCGAGACTTTTGACTTTGGTGCTAGGGGTGATAGTTTTGCCCAGAATGGGTGGGGGTGTCCATGTTGTCGCGGGATGATTTTTTTCAGTTGGCGTGAAACAGGATAAGTTCTGTTTTCGAACCATTGAGTTTAAGATAACTCTTTGTCATCCAGTTGTCTATCAACGTAAGGCATTTCTTGAGTCCGAGATAATGATCCTTTTTGTTGCATATGTGAAAATACAGTTGTGTGTCATCTGCATAAGAGTGGTAAAGTAACTTCTGGTTACTGATGATTTCAAAAAGAGAGCGGACATAGATATTAAACAGAACAGGCGACAAAGGGGATCCCCCTGAGGGACTCTGCATGACACTGTGCGTTTTTCAGAAGTGAAAGGCCCCAGTTTTACTATTTGTGATCGGTTTTCCAGGAAGGAGGAGAACCAAGATAAATCACCTTCCGCAACTCTGGCTACTTCAGCTAGCCGAGTCAGTAGTAATCCATGGTCTACAGTGTCAAAAGCAGAGCTTAGGTCCAACAGTACCAGAAGACAAGACTCTCTTTCTTCTTCAAGGTGAAGCTCTCTTTTCCTTAGATTCTCAGTGTCATGTAGGTATGTATGTCCTCCGATCCGGTAATCCTTTCCCAATGTGAGATGGAATCATTCTCTCCTCCTCTGCATGGATCATGCAGTGTCATATTAAGAGGGAGGTTTCCCATAGTATGACATCATTTATTAAATATTTAAATACCATAAAATGTATGTATTGCACTGATAAATGTGTAAAAAATTAGGAGCTTAAAGAGGATAGTAATACCGGAACGTTTCTGCGTTCCACGACCCAAATTTGGCAAACCGGAAATTATGCACATATGCAGAAATGCAGATCGTGAGTTCCTAATAGCTAGGAACCACAATCTGTAATTTCCTCTAGGTCAGTCCCATCCCCCTTCAGTTAGAACACACAAAAGGGAACACAATTAACCCCTTGATCGCCCTCTAGTGTTAACCCCTTCCCCGCCAGTGACATTTTTACAGTAATCAATGCATTTTTATAGCACTAGTCGCTGTATAAATGCAGATGGTCCCAAAAATGTGTCAAAAGTGTCTGATATGTCTGCCATAATGTCACAGTCCTGATGAACTAGTAAAAAAAAAAATAATAATAAAAATACTATAAATCTATACCCTATTTTGTAGACGCTATAACTTTTGTGCAAACCAATCAATATACGCTTACTGCGATTTTTATTACCAAAAATATGTAGAATACTACATATCGGCCTAAACTGAGAAAAAGTACGCTTTTTAAAAAAAAATGGGGATATTTATTATAGCAAAAAGTACAAAATATTGTCTTCTTTCAAAATCGTCGCTCTTATTTTGTTTATAGCGTAAAAAATAAAAATCGCAGACATGATCAAATACCACCAAAAGAAAGCCCTATTTTTGGAAAAAAGGGGCATCAATTTTGTTTGGGTACAGCATTGCACAACTGTGCAATTGTCAGTTAAAGCGACATAGTGCCGTATAGCAAAAAAATGGCACGGTCATTGCCCAGCCAATTCTTCCGGGGCTGAAGTGGTTAAAGCACCACTGTTTTCACACATTTGTAAGTGCAATACTTTGATTTCATGGTATTTAATAAATTATATCAGAGCTTCCCTCTTTTAATATCACACTGGATGGTCCATCTGGAGGAGAAAGGCATTCTATTTCACATTAGGAAAGGATTACCAGATCAAAAGACATCCTACCTACATGACACTGATGCCTTGTACACACAATCGGTTTTCCTGGCGGTAAAAAGTCCACCGGGAAAACGGAGAACCTGCTCAATAGATTTTTCCCCCTACACACGGCCGTGTTTCCTGACAGGAAAACTGCCATGAGAGCATGAGAGGAGAGCAGCTTTACCCTGAGTGTTTTTGACCTGCTTATCATAAGAGATTGAATAATTGTGGAGTGCGATTGTGGAGAGGGAGCATGAGTGGATTCACCAGTTCTGAATGCAGGTGTAAGTACTTGAATTTGCAGTCCCTGTACTGAAGTGAGAGGAGGAAGCAGCAGAAGAAACCACTTGGTTCAGGTGCTGATAAGAGGAGAAAGCAGAGTGACAGATGAGCTCATCAAAGTGCTCTTTTTGCTTTCACTGCCCAATCACAGACAGGAGCAGGACCTTTACAATCAGGGTTCAAAGAAAGTGGGTTGAATAATGATGGTCATTGGTCACTGAGACTGGGGACATATTTGTGTGGGCTAGTACTGGATTGAAAGTAAATATTGCAACAAAAGCATTTTATTTATTTTTATGTTATTCTTTTGACATGCTATTCATTCTTTTCCCTTCCTTTGTTTTTCTAGAGTTGTACTTTAATATTTGCTAAACATTTAAACTAGTTTAAAGAGTTTAATTTGTCTTACAGGGGGAACCCTTGAACCTGACAGGTTTAACCCTGAGGGTAAATGTACCACATGCTTAGAACACCTGCTACATACTGCTATGGATAATTTAACAGGCAGAAGTGCCCTCTGGAGTATAAAGACCATATTTCTGGTTACATTTATTTAAACATATATACGAACTAAGGAAATGTCAATAGTCTTGGGGGGGGGGGGGCTGGGAGTGTTGGATAGAGGGGTAAAAAGGTCAAGTATAACTTCTAGAGGGCATTTCTTCAATATAGCAAAACATAAGTCCTTATACTGTATTTCCAGCTCCAAATTTCATTGATATTGTTCTATTATACATTGATGTGAGATCGAATAGAATATATTGAACATTTTGAAGTGGACCCGTACTTAAAATTCACATTTCACATGAATAGAGCACATCAGTGCTACTAATCACATTATTATTTTAACTAAAACAAGTTCCTCTTTCTTGGCACAAATTCAAAAAAGTTTTCTTTTCCCACGCCAAGTCTAGATCATATGGCCTCTGACTAACAATTGTTGCAGAAAGGCTTTTATTTTTGATCATCAGTTAAAAAATTCTGCCTTCATTAATAATTACAAATTGAACAAATTCTTTTAATACATGAGGCACAATGATAAGATCTTTTACAAACAGAATATATAAATATATATATATATATATATATATATATATATATATATATGTGTGTGTGTGTATATATATATATATATATATATTTTTAGTGGAACTTCAGTTCCTTGCAAACAAAATACATTTTTCTTCTCTATTTGTTTTTTTGTTTTTTTTTTATGAAATGTTGCATATTAATGATATGTTGGCTTCTCTCTCACCAGCAGTTGGAGAATTAGCTTTATTTTCATGTTTCCTTGTCTCCTTTACACCTGTAGTAAAGTCTGCTGTTTACAAAGATCAGTAGCTCAAACTGACATGTGTACACACAAGTGAGTCATCACTAATTCCATCCCAGCAAGCCTCAAGCCACTGCTGTGTCATGTCTTTTGATGACCTGTAGTGCTCCATGAATGCCGTGTCATGTCCTAAGGCTGAACTCTAGGCAGTAATAAATAAGTAGTGCTGTGATGTGTGATAGGGTAGATGAATTAAAGAAAAGACAGTTGCTATAACTGATATGTGAACATAAAAAAATATTTATCGCTGATATTGGTGATACAAATGACATCCAATCAAAAATACAAAAATACAAAGTGCTCAGTGATATTGAAGCATTCACTGCTATATAGTAGCAAAACTAAAGCAACACACATAAGTTATAATAAGAAATTGCATCAGTGTCCATGCAGAAAACAGCAAAAACCAATGCTGTTTAAAAGATCAAAATATCAAAGGAACAATCAACAATAAAGTGCTGGTGCTTATGCCGAAATATTCAGCGTTAAGGTGGTGCAGAGAAGGAATTCCAATATCCTTTTAAAGTTTTAGTGAAGGTGTCCCCTTACCTTACTGCTGTAAGGTAACAGCATGTATATTAAGCCAACGGTGTTCCAGTCGTTTCAGAATGTATTATGTCCCACTGAACTGTAATCTCTCTCAGGGATAAAGTCCCCCTCAGGAGTCACGTCCAATAGACAACAATGACCCTCACCCAGGGAGGAAAAAAGCGACAAGAGTCGTTTAAACATTTTTAATAATAAAAAAAGGCATACATTATGGTACTCACATGGATGCAATAAAAACAGGCATAAAAACAAGTGGCAAATTCGCAAGCGTCACCTCCGGTACCTCTTCGGCCGCGTACAGACTATGAGACATGTCCGCTGAAACATGTCCGACGGACCATTTCCAGCGGACATGTCTCATCGGATTTTGGTCCGATGGCGTGTACACACCATCGGACCAAAATCCCCTCGGGCTGAGGACGCGGTGACGTGGCGGTGACGTTGATGCCACCACGCCAGGAAGTAAAATACTTCCACGCATGCCTTGAATCCATTCGACGCATGCAGGAGATTTCTGTCCGCTGGTTAGGCGTACTAACCAGCAGACATGTCGGACGAACAGGTTTGTAGCAGACAAATTTCTTTTTTTTTTTTTACACAATCAGAGTTTATTGACTCAAAAGTTGCATGGTACAGTATAAATGTACAGTACAATGTGAAATGCACAAAATTCTACAGTAACATGACAAAAACAGAACAAATGCAAAAGGATAAACATAATGTAGTCTTTTAACATTTACTACAAACTAGTCCAAGAGAATGTAATTTCTTCCGAAACCTTAGTTAGAAAGGAGTGAGGAGGGAGAGGGGGCGTGGGGAGGGGAGGGGAGAGGAAGAAGAGAAAAAAAAAAAAAAAAAAAAAAAAAAAAAAAAAGGGGGGGGGGGAATGTGGCTGAGGGGACGTTACAGGGTAGAAGGAATGTCCAAATCTCCCAAAGGTTGATAGGTAATTATTATAAAGGGGGTCTGAGAGAATACAGCAAGAGATAAACCCTTAATCCATGGGTGAAGCAGTATTCAGGGCTGTAGTTGAACTGATCTAAAGATCTCTTGTTACAATACCAGAAATACCAGAGTGTTAAGCCATTAGTAATTGGTAGTCGCTGGAGTACTTAAATGAAATCCAGGGTTGCCAGGTTTCAACAAAGCGGGTTGAGTTTTCATTTCCCATGGCAATCAGCTCATCCATTTTGTGGATGTAGTGCACCCTGTTTAACCAATCTTTGATCGAGGGACATTTGGTGGTCTTCCAGTGTAAGGGGATCAATGTTTTTGCAGCTGTAAGTAGGTGTCTAGTTAGGGTCCTTTTATACCTGCCAATGGACAGTCGGTTAATATGTAGGAGACATGCAGCTGCGTCAAGTTGGAGGTCAGTGTCCGTGATCAGCTTAATGTGGTGTATTACTTGGGACCAAAAATTACATATAAGGGGGCAGCTCCACCAGATATGCATGAAGGAACCTTCGTCAGTTTTACATCTCCAACACCTGTCTGATTTATCAGGTGACCAGGATCTGATGTCCAGAGGGGTAATATACCATTGGCTGAGGATCTTGTATGAAATTTCTTGAAATCTTGAGCTTAATGAACATGTATGGGCGAATATACAAGCTTTCTTCCATTGGTCGTCAGTCAGTGTGATATTTAGGCACGTTTCCCATTTAGTCTTATGTCTATCTGTCCCTTGTGGTTGTTGATTACAAAGCCAAGTGTATGCAAGTGATGTAGTTTTTAAAATGGGGGAACCTGAAAGGCAGATTTGTTCTAGTTGGGTGAGGGTCTTGTAGTACGCTGACTTGAACCCGCCATTGACCAGAAAGTCCTGCAGTTGGAGGTGAAACCAGAATCCGGGGAAGGACTCCCCGAGCTCTGATCTAAGTGACTGGTGGGATTTGATCCTATTGTTTGATAGGCAGTGAGTAGCCAGGAGCTTCGCCTTATCTGTCTGGTTTAGTTTAACGTCTGTACCTGGGGGAAAATCTGGGTTATCCGTTATCGGGGTTAATGGGCCAGGTATGTTGGCCAGGTGAAATTTCACAGCTGAGCCATGCCAGACCGATAGAGTAGCTGCCACTAGGGGGTGAGTGAGTTTGTTTGTCCGTTTTGAGTCCATAGTCCATGGGTAGTATGATATCGTTCTAGTGTGGTGAGTCTTCTCTAGGGCTACCCAGTCTTTGGTTGATTGGTGACAATGCCAGTCAATGAGTCTGGTGATGTGTGCTGCCATAAAGTATTTTTTAAAGTCTGGGAGGCCAATTCCTCCCATGTTTTTTGGTAGGGTAAGTTGGGAGAAACTAAGTCTTGGCTTCTTGCCAGCCCAAAGGAACTTCAATTGGGCTGAGCGGAGTTTGGCAAAGAAAGAAGAGGGGAGTTTAATCGGCAAGGTGTTAAAGTAATATAATAATTTCGGTAGGACTGTCATCTTGAGAATGGATGCCCTACCGAACCACGTGAAGGTTCGTGAGGTCCAATTGTGTAAGTCTTTAGTGATGGCTTGTAGTAAGGGTGTGAAGTTTGCTGAGTAAAGGCCGTCAATTGTCGGAGTAAGTTTTATCCCAAGGTACTTGAGGTGTTTTTGTTCCCATCTGAAACTATGGTTGCTTTTCAATCGTTCAAATTCATTTGTGTCTAGAGTCAAGTTTATCGCTTCAGACTTGCTGCGGTTGATTTTAAAATTGGATATGAAACCAAAGGTATCAAAGATTTTTAGTAAGTTGGGCATTGAGATATGTGGTTTAGAGATAAAGAACAAGAGATCATCCGCGTAAGCGGCAATCTTGAACTCTCTCTCGTCAATGTGGAAGCCTCTTACATCCTGTGATAGGTTGATGGTCCGTATAAGTGGTTCTAAAGATATAATGAATAGGAGGGGTGATAGGGGGCAGCCCTGTCTTGTACCATTTTTGATCTCTAGGGGTTCTGAGAGGATGTTGTTAATTTTGATTAGTGCCCGTGGATTGGTATAGAGAGCCTCTATCCAATTAAGCATATGGCTACCTAATCCTATATGTCGACATGTAGCCATCATGTATTCCCAGGAAACCCTATCGAAGGCCTTCTCCGCATCCGTGGACAGGAGGAGGCCCTTGATTCCCATCTGTCTAGCATAGTGTACCAGGCTCAGTGCCTTCGAGACATTGTCTCTGGCCTCCCTACCCGGCATGAAACCGACTTGTTCTGGACCAATTATTTTGGAGAGAAGGGGTTTCAGTCTATTTGCAACTATCTTGGCCAGCAACTTAATGTCGATGTTTAGTAATGAGATGGGTCTAAAGTTAGCGCATTCTGAGTGATCTTTGTCTGGCTTCGGAATCACGGTGATGTGGGCCATGAGAAGCGAGTTGGAGTCATGTTTATTGTAGGCTAGGTAATTAAGGGCCCTGAGCAGTGGGGGTGCAAGTAGTTGAAGGAACGTTTTGTAGTATTGTGCCGTGAACCCATCAGGGCCAGGGCTTTTACATGGTTTAAGTGAGCTGACTGCTTCAAGCAGTTCTTCCTGGGTCACAGGTTTCTCTAGCAGGTTGGCATCATCTAATGAGAGAGAAGGGAGTTCACTCCTCTCCAAGAACTCCCCAATCGCTTCCGTCATGGAGTGTGGAATATGAGCTGGCTTGTGTTGTGGTGGTAGGTTGTATAGTCTTGAGTAAAAGTCGTGAAACTGTTCTGCTATGCGGGTGGAGTCACACTCAAGAGTACCTTGTCTGTTTTTGATAGCGTGTACAAGTCTTGTGGAGGAGGCTTCCTTCAGGGCTCTAGCTAAGTATTTACCACCTTTGTCGCCATGTTCATAGAATATACGTTTTTTAAAAAAAAGGGACCTTTGGGCTTGCAAATTTAGTATTTGTGATAGGGATGTCCTGCATGTGGAAAGTTCTTTTTCCACCTGGGCAGAGAGAGTTTTTTTATGTTGCAATTCCAAATGTGCTATCTTGTTTGACAATGATGTTATCTCTTTGTTTCTCTCTCTTTTTTTAGTTGCGCCCCATCTGATCAAGTTTCCTCTCACCACGGCTTTATGGGCCTCCCAGTTGTTCAGTGGGTTTGTGTCCGAGTCTACGTTGTTTACGAAATAGGATTTGATGGAGTCGAAAATGTCGTCTTGTATAGTCTGGTCTGTCAATAGGGCGGGGTTGAGTCTCCAGTTAAAATTTGGTCTCGCAGGGAAGCCTGGTTTCAAAGTCAGTGAAGTGGGGGCGTGGTCCGAGAGGGAGATAATGCCTATCTCGGATCCGGTCAGTCTGGGTAAGTCTCTCTGAGTAATAAAGATCATATCAAGTCTGGAGTATCTCTTGTGGGGGGCGGAGTAGAAGGAGTAGTCTCTTTCAGTGGGATGAGCCAGTCTCCACGAGTCTATCAGAGAGAGTGACATAAGTAGCGCCTTCAGTCTCTTCAAGACCCTGAAAGGAACATGTGTGTGTCCGGTGGATGAATCCTGTAGAGGGGAAAGGGGGACATTAAAGTCCCCTCCCAGGAGGACGCACCCCTCAGCAAACCATGTCAATGTGTCTATGATTTCTCTGCAAAAAGTGATGTGGTTCCTATTGGGGAAATATACGTTGGCAAGTGTGATAGGAGATCCCTCCCATGTTCCCGTCAAGAAGATGAATCTCCCTTCCTGGTCAAGTAGGCTATTCTTAAGGATAAAAGGGGCGTTTTTATTGATTAGGATTGACACACCTTTTGTCTTGGCTAAGGGGTTAGTAGCATGATAAGCTACTGTGTATAGGTTGTCTGTCATCTTCGGGATATTTTGGCCCTTAAAGTGTGTTTCCTGTAAGAAAACCAGTAGTGGTTTAGTTTTCCTAAGTTCTTTAAAGAATTTGGAACGTTTTTCAGGGATGTTCATGCCATTAATGTTATGAGAGATCAGCGTGGGGGATTTACCAAGAAAGGAGTAAGCCATTTGGACCTTGATTTAGAGGCAAAAAAAAAAAAAAGGGGGGGGGGGTTGGGGAGGGGTTGTGGAAGTCCCACTAGTGTGTGGGGGGGGAAGGGATGTAAATGTGTTGGAAAACCAACAATGTTCTTGAGTCGTAGCCCTTTCTTTATACTTTTTATAAAGGGGCTTTAGAACACTTCTATGTTAGGTGTGACCTATATAGAGAAATGTCAGTGTGACTCTGGTGGGTGCACGGGAGGCGCCCTCGCAGACGGAAAGGAGACCAACTATATGTTGTGGTCCCGGGTCAGAAACGTGAGGTTGTAATCAATCAGATGTTAATCTTGGCCGTCCCCCGAAGGGGTAGAGAATATTTGTGAATCAAAGTAGTAAGCAGGGATAATGATGCATCTACCTATGTGATATAAACCATAGTGAACCGCAGTTTGGTGAGAACCGATGTAAACCGTTATAAACCTATATACACCGAGGGTTATGTTTTATAAGAGAGAGCCAACTCCACAGCTAACCAGACAAGTCAAATACCTACTGGGCTGTGACAAGAGTGTAACACATTGCAGTCGTATATACTACTGTGTACCTCCTAACATGTTGAAAATGCAGGTCCCTGCAAATAGTTAACTTATCTGCCGTCTAAAAGCCTATTTGAAACCTCCCAATCACAATCCCAGAACTAATTGCAGACCCAGATTTGATACATTATCCACATCTCTAAATGTATGTGGGTGCTGGGATGTAGTGGAGGTGATCTGCCTTCTAAGCAAAGGGTTAGAGATGGATGCAGGTCAACTCTGAATGTCAAACAACAACTCACAGTTTTTCTTGGCGGTGGCATAGAGTCATGTCACCTCTTGCGCATCCCTGGAAGCCTCCAGTGGAGTAGTAGGATATAAGTGAGCATGTAGGTGACACTGTCTTCATCTCCAACTTAACCTTAGAGGGGGATGTAACATGGAGGGGTAAAGAAAACAAAGAGAGGTAGTATAAGGTGACACAATACCAGTAAAAGGAGCATGCACTAGACCGTTGAAGGAGGCAGAGCCTTGTCCTGTGAAAACCCAAACATATTAACAAAGTGGGAGTCTATAGCTCATTATCGTGTAGCCTGTGGGTAACAAACCAAAACTATAGCAGGCATATCAAGATTCAGCTCGCTCACCGTGCGGAGCGTAGAGGATTGGTGTCCCCTGGTGGTCAGAGAGTGCAAGGCTTCCCAGTGCGTACAACCGCGCCCAGCAAAATACAGAAGGAAAAAAAAAAAAAAAAAAAAAAAAAAAGGAAATAAAAACAATATAGGCGAAATGTTGTAAAGTGGAACAGTTAGTAGTTATTGCTATTAGATCGTGAGCAAACAATGTCCCCCATTACCTCTTGGCTGCATATGACCAGATAAAGTGGGGAAAGTTAACGATGCAACACTGCTTCAACTTGTATGTCTTGGTAAGATCAGGGCTCCATTACAGTGTCGACGAGGTCGCCGTGCCGCACGGTTCAATAACCGGCGGGTAAATAAGTAATCAAAAAAAAAAAAAAAAAAAAAAAAAAAAAAAAGGGACCAAATAAAATAGAGCAAAAATATGGGAAAAATAAAAAGAAGAAGAGTGAGGGGAGATATACGGTGTACAGTACCTTCGTAAAACTGCTCCTTCATTCCGGGGGAGGTCTAGGCACAGCCGCCCTAGGAGTCCCTGGCATCATGACCCGCGTCGCTGGAAAGTTATTCCTTGGAGCGGCTATGACGGTATATGGTGCAGCTTGTTGAAGGATAGGTGCGTCGGTTCATCCAGTAGACTCCTCAGTAGTGTAGAGTTGGGTTGAATCTCTCCCAGAGCAGCTCAGCTCAACATAACTGGACCCTCATCTTAGGGCCCCTGGCAGCCGGAGACGCATGGTTGTTCTTGCGGGGCGTCTTCCGATGCTTGCCCGGAGTGTAGGGAGATTTGGACGGAGAAGGATCCTGCGCTGGGGGATGGTGAGTGAAAGCCGGCGGGACCACAAACTCCGCGTACCAGTCCGGTAGTTCCACCGGGGCTATCTGCATGTTCTCGCAAAACTGCTGCAGCTCGCTTGGGACTCTGAGCATGTGTTGTCTGCCATTGTGGGTAGCTTGTAAAGCGAATGGGTATTTCCATCTGTAGGTTATGCCTTTTTCAGACAGCACTTCCAGCAGCGGCTTTAGAGCTCTCCTGTTCTTAAGGGTAATGGGTGAGAGGTCCTGGAAGAGCTGTATATTCACGTCATTGTAGGTAACCTGGCCATTTTGCCTTGCTTTTTGTAGGATTTCTTCCTTCAAGGTAAAGTTCGGTAGCCGGCAGATAATATCTCTAGGTGGCATGTTGTCTGGGGCTTTGGGGCGCAGCGCCCTGTGGGCCCTATCATACTCTATGGGTGATGCTTCGGGCCTGTCCAGGAGGTTGTTGAAGATGGAGGACAGCGCAGGTTGAATTTGGTCTTGGGGTACAGTTTCGGGGACCCCCCGCACCCTGATATTGTTGCGACGACCCCTGTTGTCCAAATCCTCTATTTGCCTATTGGCATCGATCAATTGTTGAGAGTGTACCTCTACAATGTTGTCCAGCCTGGTAAGGGCCCTGTCCCTTCTCTTTCCAGCTCTGTCCGTCACCGCCATTTGTTCCGAGAGCCGCAGCAGCTCGGTTTTAATATCCGTTATGGCCATCGAGAAAGAATTCTTGATATCTGCCGCTATCTCCATCATCATGGCATAATTTAGGGGGCAGTCGGGTCTGTTACCGTCCCCATCCAGCTCCTCAGATGCTGCGAGTGAGGCCTCATCGTCTTCCGTGTCCTCCCTCTCCTCGTGTCTGGGGACCGGCGCCATTTTCGTTTTCTGCTGTCTGCTCGTATAGCGAAATTTGTTTAGGTCTGTGGTTGCCGTTTTGCCTACGGGTGTACCCATCGACCTAAGGTGCCAGTTAGGGTGGTTCTTCCGAGTCTGGTTGCTCATAATATTCTTAAAAAACGGCCGTTTTTTAAGCTTTTTCTGACCCTGGGACCGGAGCTCCTCTAATCTGCAGCCATCTGCTCAGCTCGCCAAGCCACGCCCCCGACAAATTTCTAAGCATGCTTTGAAATTTGTCTGCTGGACAAACCTGTCCGCTAGGTCGTACAGACGATCGGATATGTCCGCTGAAACTGGTCGGCAGACCAGTTTCAGCAGATAAATCTGATCGTGCGTACGCGGCCTTAGTGGACTCTGGACTCTTACGCGTATTCGTCACGATGCGTGACTTCTTCAGGAGTTGTGACGAATACACGTATGAGTCCAGAGTCCACTAAGAGGTACCAGAGGTGGCCACTTACGGCACTGGAGCCTGTGAACCTGGAAGAAACACTGAGGAAGATGTCAGCTGTCTCAGTGGTGTGCGGGCACCGATGGAGGGCTTCATTCTGAGGTAAATATTTCATAATGAGCTAGTATGCGACAGATTTATTTGTGTTGTTGTTCTCCACCGGGTTTACAACAGCTTTAACCCCTGCAGTGCAGTGGTGGGGGTAGAGAGGAACTGCAAGCGTAGATTTTTTAGGTTCAACTTAAAGTACTTTGAAAAATGGAAATAAAATTGACTTAAAACCATTGATATTTCTCTGTAAGTTGAATTTCTAATAACCATGAAATGCCTCTTTAAAAAGGAATAGCTGCAAATGAAATACTTTCAGAAGGTAATTTTTTCCTACCCTGAAATTGACAGCTGCCTGTTGCTTCAATGTCACATGTAATCCTGTTGTGTCTTTTAATAAGCAGTAGGTATCCTGCCCAGATGAGATATTTCAGATCATGAATTACAGCTTTCAGCTGATTTTTTTTTCTAAGTTGAGTAAAGCTAATATGCAAGGAGGATTGAAAAGTTGATATTTCAAAGTCAATTTGCAGCACACTCAGACTTCTGGGTAATAGAATGCAAAAATAGGACCAGGCAAGATTATTTTCTGAACAATGTGTGTGGGATAGTAGTTTTTAACTGTAGCGCCTCCATTAAAAATGTATTTGAGCCATTATTGTTAAAAAGCCCTCAAGCCTTTCCACAAAAAAAAAAAAAAAAAAAACATTGCAAAGTCATCAAAATAACTTTAAATTTTTCACTATTCCCTAGCTTAGAAGAAGACAAATTGTACTACTTGAAATATGTAACTTGTAGTGGATCCAAGGCTGTGGATAATAATGAGTAAGTTCCTAGTATGTAATGCATCTTGTACAAGATTACAAAAAAAAAAAAATTCACTCTTGCATACAGAGAGGTAAAAAATGTAATTCTAAAATATTCACCAGTGTATTTACATGTGCTATGAAGCTACCTGCACCTTTATGTTCCACCTTATTAGACATGTAAGGCTGACTGGTGCTTTTATATAGGGAGATAAGCCTAAGCTTTAATGTATGTACTTTATTTTGAAAATGTTATTATACTTTTGTTATTAACCAGAGATGAAAGACTTTTAGCTGTTACAGGTCTTACCCACATAGTAAGCAATTGAGCTGCAAGTTTGAAAATGACTTGCTAAGCTATTGCTAGACTTGCAAGGTTACATAAGTTTGCACAATTGCAGCAAGTCTGCATTGAATGACTCCAGATCAACTTTCTTTGCAAACATTCTGCAAGTCTCCTGCAAGTTTTCGTTCAGTTATGTTGTGCAATAGTCATCCCACCACAGGGGTCACTGTGGCTTGCAGAGCACTTGCCATTGACTCGCCACTGAAACTGCTCTTGCTAGACGCCTGCTGGAAAATTAAAACAGCATCTCCATAAAGCTGGTCAGCAGAGGGAAGCATGACATGCTCTAGAATTTCCTAGGAAAAGGACTGCGCTTGCTTAGGAATTGATAAAATACAGTGGAACCAACACCAGCAGATGACATGGCTCCCCAAATCACCACTGACTGTGGAAAATGTCCCTGAAGTAAAGCCTCATACACACAGTCAGGTTTCCCGATGAAAAACTGCCCAAAAAACGCAGAAAAAAAAGAGAACCTGCTCTTATTTCCCCCACCGGGATTCCCAGCTGACTTTTTCTCCAGCAGTTTTCCTATGGGAAAAACTGCAATGGAGCATACAAACGGTCGGCATTCCCGACCAAAGCTCTCATCAGAGTTTTCCAGATGGGAAAACCTCTTGTGTGTATGGGGAAAAAGTTACCGAGCAGGTTCTTGGTTTTCCCCCCGGGATTTCTGAAGGATGCTTTCCCGTCAGGAATCCCGGTTGTGTATACAAGGCATATGATCAGAGAAGCACAGAATCAAAATTGCATGAGGTCCAATGTGAAGTTTCCACAGTCAGTGAATATACTTTTTAAAAAGCAAACATTTCTGTATTAAAAATCTTTTTTTTATTGGTCTTATGTAATATTCAAATTTTCTGAGATATTGAATTTTGGGTTTTGACTAGCTATAAGCCATAATCATCAAAATTAAAAGAAAGAAATGCATTAAATATATCATTCCGTGTGTAATGCATCTCTATAAAATATATGAGTTTCACTTTTTGAATTGAATTACTGAAATAAATTAACTTTTTGATGATATTCAAATTTTATGAGATGCACCTGTGTATAGTTTTAGACAGGTGTGAATAAATGCTGTAAAGAATGCTTTCAAAAATATATTTTTTAATTGTTTACTTTTAAAAATTTACAAAATACAAAGTGAGCAAATAGAAGAAAAGTCGAAATCAAATCAATATTTGGTGTGACTACCCTTTGACTTCAAACCAGCATCAATTCTTCAGGGCATAAACAGTGCTTGTGCGCACAGTTTTTGATGGATATTGTCAGTTCGGTCATTCCAAACATCTTGGAGGACTAGCCACAGATATTCTGTGAATGTAGGCTGCCTCAAATCTTTCTGTCTCTTTATGTAAACCCAGACAGTTTGACAATGTTGAGATCAGGGCTCTGTGGGGGCCAAACCATCACTTCCAGGACTCTTTACGCTGAAGATAGTGCTTCATGACTGGCTGTATATGTTTGGGTTTGTTGTCCTGCTCCAAAATAAAACTGGATGAAGTGCAAAACTAAAACTCTGAGATTTACTAATTAAGCTTAAACAACATTTTCTTTAAAAAAAGATGCAGCATTTGCATACCATTACAAAACGACAGGCTATAATAAATATCTGTCCAAAAACCAAACTCCTATTATAGAGGATGCCTAAAAAAACATTTCAGAAAATTGTATTTGAAGTGGAAGTCTGTACACTGAATGAATTGTTGACAGTTTTAGAGCTCATATAAATGGGCAAATGACATGGAATGGGTTTTCAGGTGTATTCAGCTTTTTCAATATTTTAGATCAGTTTGAGACATTTCCACCTAAGTTCTTTGACTGTTGTATCTGACCTGCATTCCCATTATTTGTATTGAAAGAATAGCCGCTTTGACATGGGGGAAAAAAAAGACAGTGTACAGAGGGGCTGATTTACTAATGAAGCTGCGCTGCGCCGGTACATGCCTTAATAGGTGCGCTGGATGAAGCCCTAATTAGGCGCATGAACCGGCCGCAGCAGCAGCGCGATGTGATTGATAAGTAAAGCCGCCGCCAAACTCCCTGTATAAGTCTATGGGGGAAATCTTAATTGTGAATTTTAAAGGCTAATCTGCAAGTTTTGTCCTAAAAAGTGTTTGGGGACCTCAGTCCTGCCCCAGGGGACACGTACCAATGCTTTTTTTCTTTTTTAAAACGGCCGTTTTTTCAGGAGCAGTGATTTTAATAATGCTAAAAGTGCAATAATAAAAGTGTAATTTTTCTTTAAATTTCGTACCATGGGGGGCTCTAATGTCAGCATGTGAAAAAGCGCATGTTTCCCGTGGTTAGAACTGTCTCTGCACAAAATGACATTTTTCAAAGCAAAAAAGCCATTTAAAACAGACTCGCGGCAATAATGAATTGTCGGCTCCCGGCAATTGCAGGAGAATTCATTCATTAAAAAAACGAAAAAAAAAAGCGTGGGGGTCCCCCCAAATTCAATAACCAGACCCTTTAGGTCTGGTATGGATATTAAGGGGAACCCCGCCGTCAATTTTAAAAAAAAAATTACGTGGGGTTCCCCCCAAATATCCATAACCAGACCCTTCAGGTCTGGTGTGGAATTTAAGGGGAACTCCACCCCAAATTTCCAAAAAAAATGGCGTGGAGTCCCCCCTAAAATCCACACCAGACCCCTTATCCGAGCACGTTGACCTGGCCGGCCGCAGAAAAGAGGGGGGGACAGAGCGCGGCCCCCCCCTCTCCTGAACCGCACCAGGCCACATGCCCTCAACATTGGGAGGGTGTTTTGGGGTGCCCCCCAAAACACCTTGTCCCCATGTTGATGAGGACAATGGTCTCTTCCCCACAACCCTTGCCCGGTGGTTGTGGGGGTCTGCGGGCAGGAGGCTTATCGAAATCTGGAAGACCCCTTTAACAAAGGGGCCCCCCAGATCCCGCCCCCCCCCTGTGCGAAATGGTAATGGGGTACCTTGTACCTCTACCATTTCACGAGAAAAAAAAATGTAAAGGGTTAAAAACGACAAGAGCCGGTTTTTGACAAGTCCTTTATTATCTTCTTTCTTCTTTCCTTCGGGTTTCTTCCTTCTTCTTCTTCTTCCTCTGCTTCTGTCTTGGGTCTTCTATTCCCGCATCTTGTCCGGCGTGTTCTTCCATCTTCTGCTCCTCCCACTGTCCTTCTCGTCCGCATCTTCTCCTTCTTCTTCTTCGCCGGAGGCGCCGCTTCCAATTGAAATCCCCGCTGTCTGCCGGACCACGCCCCCCTCTGACGCCATGGGCAAGCTCTTAGGAGTGTGCTGCAAGTGCGTCAGAGGGGGGCGTGGTCACATGTCAGAGGGCGGGCAATTCAATTTGAAGCTTGTGCGCGGCTTTTTCTTTGCCGGAGTCGCCGCTTCCAATTGAATTGCCCGCTTTATGGAACATGTGACCACGCCCCCCTCTGACGCACAGGCACCACACGGGGACTTTTCTAAGAGCTTGTCCGTGGCGTCAGAGGGGGGCGTGGTCCGGCAGACAGCGGGGATTTCAATTGGAAGCGGCGCCTCCGGCGAAGAAAAACAAGAAGGAGAAGATGCGGACGAGAAGGACAGCGGGAGGAGAAGAAGATGGAAGAACACGCCGGGCAAGATGCGGGAATAGAAGACCCAAGACAGAAGCAGAGGAAGAAGAAGAAGGAAGAAACCCGAAGGAAAGAAGAAAGAAGATAATAAAGGACTTGTCAAAAACCGGCTCTTGTCGTTTTTTACACTTCACACTTTTTTTTTCTCGTGAAATGGTAGAGGTACAGTGTACCCATTACCATTTCACACAGGGGGGGGCCGGGATCTGGGGGTCCCCTTTGTTAAAGGGGTCTTCCAGATTTCGATTAGCCTCCTGCCCGCAGACCCCCACAACCACCGGGCAAGGGTTGTGGGGAAGAGTCCCTTGTCCTCATCAACATGGGGTCAAGGTGTTTTGGGGGGCACCCCAAAACACCCTCCCAATGTTGAGGGCATGTGGCCTGGTTCGGTTCAGGAGAGGGGGGGGCGCGCTCTGTCCCCCCCTCTTTTCTGCGGCCGGCCAGGTCAACGTGCTCGGATAAGGGGTCTGGTGTGGATTTAAGGGGGGACTCCACGCCATTTTTTATTTAATTTGGGGTGGAGTTCTCCTTAAATTCCACACCAGACCTGAAGGGTCTGGTTATGGATATTTGGGGGGAACCCCACGTCATTTTTTTTTGGAAAATTGACGGCGGGGTTCCCCTTAATATCCATACCAGACCTAAAGGGTCTGGTTATTGAATTTGGGGGGACCCCCATGCTTTTTTTTGGTGTTTTTTATGAATGAATTCTCCTGCAATTGCCGGGAGCCGACAATTCATTATTGCCGCGAGTCAGTTTTAAATGGCTTTTTTCCTTCAGAATGTCATTTTTCACATGCTGACATTACACCCAGGGCCGCCATCAGGGGGGTACAGGCAGTACACCTGCAGGGCCGCCATTAGGGGGGTAAAGGCATTACACCTGTAAGGGGCCCGGGGGTCCCCAGGGGCCCGGATGGGAACCACCCTAAAAAAAAAAAAAAAATGTTTTTTTTTTTTAGGGGTCCGAAGGTCCCCAGGGGCCCGGAGGCCACTAAGGGCCCCAGATGGCAAGCCCTTTTTTTTATAAAAAAATATATATTTTAAAAAATATATATATTTTTCTTATATATTTTTCTTTTATTTTTTATTAAAGGGCCAATTTTTTGTTGTTTTATTTTTTTAGAGGTCCGGAGGTCCACAGGGACCTGGAGATCTCCAGGGCCCCAGATGACAACCCCCCTTTTTTTCTAAAATAAATATTTGTTTTATATATTTTTTTATTTCTTTTATTTTCATATTATATATATATATATATATATATATATATATATATATATATATATATACAGTGCAGAAAATAAGTATTTGAACACCCTGCTATTTTGCAAGTTCTCCCACTTGGAAATCATGGAGGGGTCTGAAATTGTCATCGTAGGTGCATGTCCACTGTGAGAGACATAATCAAAAAAAAAAAATCAAGAAATCCCAATGTATGATTTTTTTAACTATTTATTTGTATGATACAGCTGCAAATAAGTATTTGAACACCTGAGAAAATCAATGTTAATATTTGGTACAGTCGCCTTTGTTTGCAATTACAGAGGTCAAACGTTTCTTGTAGTTTTTCACCAGGTTTGCACACACTGGAGGAGGGATTTTGGCCCACTCCTCCACACAGATCTTCTCTAGATCAGTCAGGTTTCTGGGCTGTCGCTGAGAAACATGGAGTTTGAGCTCCCTCCAAAGATTCTCTATTGGGTTTAGGTCTGGAGACTGGCTAGGCCACGCCAGAACCTTGATATGCTTCTTACAGAGCCACTCCTTGGTTATCCTGGCTGTGTGCTTCGGGTCATTGTCATGTTGGAAGACCCAGCCTCGACCCATCTTCAAAGCTCTAACTGAGGGAAGGAGGTTGTTGCCCAAAATCTCCCAATACATGGCCCCGGTCATCCTCTCCTTAATACAGTGCAGTCGCCCTGTCCCATGTGCAGAAAAACACCCCCAAAGCATGATGCTACCACCCCCATGCTTCACAGTAGGGATGGTGTTCCTGGGATGGTACTCATCATTCTTCTTCCTCCAAACACGGTTAGTGGAATTATGACCAAAAAGTTATATTTTGGTCTCATCTGACCACATGACTTTCTCCCATGACTCCTCTGGATCATCCAAATGGTCATTGGCAAACTTAAGACGGGCCTTGACATGTGCTGGTTTAAGCAGGGGAACCTTCCGTGCCATGCATGATTTCAAACCATGACGTCTTAGTGTATTACCAACAGTAACCTTGGAAACGGTGGTCCCAGCTCTTTTCAGGTCATTGACCAGCTCCTCCCGTGTAGTCCTGGGCTGATTTCTCACCTTTCTTAGGATCATTGAGACCCCACGAGGTGAGATTTTGCATGGAGCCCCAGTCCGAGGGAGATTGACAGTCATGTTTAGCTTCTTCCATTTTCTAATGATTGCTCCAACAGTGGACCTTTTTTCACCAAGCTGCTTGGCAATTTCCCCGTAGCCCTTTCCAGCCTTGTGGAGGTGTACAATTTTGTCTCTAGTGTCTTTGGACAGCTCTTTGGTCTTGGCCATGTTAGTAGTTGGATTCTTACTGATTGTATGGGGTGGACAGGTGTCTTTATGCAGCTAATGACCTCAAACAGGTGCATCTAATTTAGGATAATAAATGGAGTGGAGGTGGACATTTTAAAGGCAGACTAACAGGTCTTTGAGGGTCAGAATTCTAGCTGATAGACAGGTGTTCAAATACTTCTTTGCAGCTGTATCATACAAATAAATAGTTAAAAATTCATACATTGTGATTTCTGGAATTTTTTTTTTGACTATGTCTCTCACAGTGGACATGCACCTACGATGACAATTTCAGACCCCTCCATGATTTCCAAGTGGGAGAACTTGCAAAATAGCAGGGTGTTCAAATACTTATTTTCTGCACTGTATATATATATATCTATATATATATATCTATATCTATATATATATATATATATATATATATATATATATATATATATATATATTATTATTGTTATTAAAGGGCCCAGAGGTCCCCAGGGCCCCATGTGTCAAACCCCCTTTTTTTATAATTGTTTATTTTTTTTATTTTTTTATACATTTTTTTTATATATTTTTTTTTTTTATTAAAGGGCCCAGAGGTCCCCAGGGCCCTGATAGGCAACCCCCTTGTTTTTTTTTTTTTTTTAGATAAATGTTATATTTAAAAAAATATATATATATATATATTTTCTCTCTTTTTTCTTTTTATTTTATAAAGGGCACAGAGGTCCCCAGGGCCCCGCATGGCTACCCCCCTTTTTTATATATATTTTTCTTTTTTTCTTCTTTTTGTAAAGGGCCCCCCCGCTTCTCAATTCGCGGCAGCACCCCCCCCCGCTTCTCAATTTCATGCGGCAGCACACCCCCCCCCCCGGTTCTCTGCTCCAGGGGGCCCATGCCTGAAGCTGTGTAAGGGGCCCCAAAATTCCTGATGGCAGCCCTGTACATCTGTAAGGGGCCCGGGGGTCCGGAGGTGCCCAGATGCCTGGAGGCCCCCCAGCGCCCCAGATGGTAACCCCCCTCTTTTGTATATATATTTTTTAGTTGTTTTTTTTAGGATTTTTTATTAAAGGGCCAATTTTTGGAATTAAATTTTTTTTAGCAGTCCGGAGGTCCCCAGGGGCCCAGAGGCCCCGGGTGGCAACCCCCCATATTTTTTGTTATTAAAGGGCCAATGTTTTGTTTTAGGGGTCTGGAAGTCCCCAGTGGCCCGGAGATCCCCAGGGCTCCAGATGACAACCCCCCCCCCTTTTTAAAAAAAAAAGACTAAAAATTATATATTTTTATATATTTTTTGGTTATTTTTTTAACATATATATATATATATATATATATATATAATATAATTATGAAAGGGCCCAGAGGGCCCCAGATGACAACCTTTTTGCTTATAAAAATGTTATAAACATTTTATATTTTCCCCAGGTTTATTATTTTTTTCTTTAATTTCTTTTTTAAAGTGTATTTTGTGCGAGAAGCCGAGAGAGAGGAGCTGGACTTGCAATCGCCATCCTTCTCCATGCCCCCGGTGGCAATGGTGGGTGTGAGGGGCGGCCTCCCACTCACCCCACCCTACCTGCTACACTTGGGAGCCCGATGGGACAGAGGGACTCCCCCTATGAGGGAGTCTAGCCCACCCAGCCAGCCCTGTAGGTCCTTCGCCTCTCTTTATTTTAGGAGACCTCATGGCCAAAGTGCGTTCGTGTGCGTGCAAGTGTGGTGTTTTTTTTGGGGGGGGGGGTGGGCGTACTAAGCACAGGCGTACCTTGCATAGCACACCCACCGGGAGCCGGGCTAAGACCACCAAACTCAATTCACATGTAGCCGAGACTGGGGTCCGAACCCTTGGCTGCAGAGGTAAACGGCTTGTCAGCGCAGTGCCATTCATGTTGAGCCACCGCAGCTCCCACCCCATGTTATTTTTTTTTAGATTTTTGGTAGTTATTTTTTATTAAAGGGCCCAGAGCTCCCAAGGCAACCCCCTTTTTTATTATTTTATATATATATATAGATATTTTAATTTATTTTTCATTAAAGGGCCCAGAGGTTTATTTTTATTAAAGGGCCCAGTGGTCCCCAGGGCCCCCGGATGGCTACCACCCTTTTTTAATATATATTTTTCTATATGTATTTTTTTGTAAAGGAACCCCCCGCTTATCAAATTGCGGCAGCCCCCCCCCCCTGCTCAATATCAGGCGGCAGCACCCCCCCCCTGTTCTCTGCTCCAGGGGGCCCATGCCTGAAGCTGTGTAAGGGGCCCCATAATTCCTGATGGCGGCCCTGATTGCCCCCCCATGGTACGAAATTTCAAGGAATTTTTCACTTTTATTGTTGCACTTTAACCACTTCCATACCGCGCCTATTCTGGCACTTCTCTCCTTCATGTAACAATTATATTTTCTTCCTTGCAAATTACTCAGGACCCCCAAACATTATATATATTTTATTAACAAACACCCTAGGGAATAAAGTGGCGGCCATTTTTTCGTACAACAGTATTTGCGCCAAAAATTTTCATACGTTTTTTATTTTTTTTGGCTGAATGACAAAATAAGAAAGCAGTAAAGCTAGCCCAATTTTTAGGGATAAGGTAAAAGATGATGTTACACCGAGTAAATAGATACCTAACTAGTCACGCTTTCATATTGCGCACACTCATGGAATGGCGCTAAACTTCGTTATTAAAAATCTCCATAGGCAACGCTTGACTTTTTTTCTCAGGTTACCACTTTTGAGTTACAGAGGAGGTCTAGTGCTAAAATTATTGCTCTCACTCTAACGCACGCTATGATACCTCACATGTGGGGTTTGAAGGATGTTTACATATGTGGGTGGGAATTGCATGCGTGTTCGCTTCTGAGTGCGAGCTACTAGGGACAGGAGCATTTAAATTCCTTTTTTATTTTATTTTTTAACTTAATATTTTCATTTTTGCACTTGTTTGTCCCTTTTTTTGTATTATTTTTCACTTTTCTTCCTATTACAAGGAATGTAAACATCCCCTGTAATAGGACTAGTGTGTGACAGGTCCTCTTTATAGAGAAAGGCGGGGTCAATTAGACCCCACATCTGTCCTCCAGGCTGGAAAGCATGGAATTGGTAAAAAAAAACCAAAAAAAAACATCTCATGCTTTCAGCTGCGATCATGTTCGTTCAGCACAGTAGTGTAGTGTGTAGCATGTTCACCTAGCAGCAAAAGGGTTGCTGGTTCGAATCCCGCCCGCGACACCATCTGCCTGGAGTTTGCATGTTCTCCCTGTGCCTGCGTGGGTTTCCTCCCACAATCTAAAAACATGCTGTAAATTGGATCCTGTCTAAATAAGCCCTAATATGCAGTAGGATATTTAGGTTTTGTGCTTCCCTAGGCCTGACCAAATTTTGGGACCCCCTAATAGAAAAATGACCCACCCTTCCTGTCAAGGCCACACCCTGTTTTTTTATGACCCACCCAGGAATTTTCAGGGGACACACACAAGTTCTGTGGGGGGGGGACCTGGGGGGGCCCTTAATTTGCCTAGTTTTTCGATCACTTCCTGTTTGGCTATGGGGCAGGAAGTGAAGGCCAATCTCCCCAAACGGACAGGGATAATACAAAATAAACTGACAGAGCTTCTAACCCCCCCCCCCCCCCAACTCTATCCAAAATGAAAGAAATCAAAAAAATAAAAGTGATGATTATAGTTCCAGTTTAACCCCAAATTTCAGATCATTTTATTGAGAGGCTTAAGAAAATATAACCATGCCAATAGGCCAGGATCCAGCGTTGCTAATATGTATGAATGTGTGTTAGGGACCCCCACAAACACCACCCAATGTTAAATCAACAATTTTCTTGTTTGTTTTGGGGATGCCTGCACCCCTGATAGGGTAAAGACACCTCACAAATGTTGTCACTTTCTACTTTATTCATTCACTTCCTGCCACACAGCCAAACAGGAAGTGAGGGAAACACCTGAGTAATGTTTTGTTGGGGACACAGATCAATCTAAATAGTTTCCCATTTTGGAAATTGCATTTTGCTGTGTACACCCCAAATTAGTAGGAATCTTGGACTTTGGGGTCCATTTACTAAAGGCAAATCCACTTTGCACTACAAGTGGACAAGCAAGGAAGAAAAATAAAAACTTGGCGGGATTGGAAGTAAAAACCATCAGTGCTTCCCTTCTGATTTTCATTGCCTACGCTTCTACTGCAGAGCGGCTTTGCCTTTACTAAACCCCAAAATAACTAATCATTTGGGGTGTACACTGCAGTGCAATTTGCTTAATGGTGACAATAGTTAGATTGACCTGTGTCCCGAAAAAAAGACCATTGGTAGGGTTTTAACCTCACTTCCTGTTCAGCTGTGTGACAGGAAGTGAAGCCAATTTTAGGAAAAGGGACACAAAGCCCAACCTAAAAACACTAGCAGGGGGTCTAACACTCAATTGGCTTCCCTCAAACAACCCAAAATTAGAATAGGATTGTCTTGTGCTAGTTTCAAGCACAGCGCTGTAAATCAGCACTTCAAGCCTGTCCACCAATACACCACCCCCCCCCCCTCCAACAGGCCATGTTTGCAGCTTTTCCTACATCTTGCACATGTGCTTTAAAAAGTCAGTCTGGACATCAATTCTAGGAAACAATACTTACCGCTTTGTCTTCCTTTTCTGGTGACTAAACATTTCATGCATACACACCAGGAAAGAGCTTAGAGACAAATCACACTTGATGGTTTAGGCCCAAACTATTTCAGCTGCAGCAGTTGAAATCCATAGCATGAAAAAAATATCACAAAACAAACTTCAAAATTTGAAAGTAATTTTATTGGTCCACAAAACAAGGAAAGCAAAACAAAAAATTACAAATAAACACACCAAAAAAATATAAAAAAAAATAAAAACAAAAAAGACCAACGTTTATTTCACAGTCATTGGAAAATAAATCATGCTTTTGAAATAACATGATAGACTCACAGGATTAAAACATTAGTCAATAACATCTTGAGAAACATTTAGCAAAATTATGTAGCAGACAAAACATCAAAAAATACAAAACAAACAAATACAACAAAAAATACAAAACTTGCTCCAAAACATCTCTGTTTCGCTCCGCCATTACTTCCAGCCAGCAAATCTGCCCCCTCTGAGGGCAGCTGACACGCTTTTTATAACATGTGTGCTAATGAACCAATTGGAAACACATGAAGAAATGTCAGCCTCTAGTTTGTGTGCACTTGTAACTGCTTACACCTGTTAAGGATGTCCTTAAATTACTAAGCCAAAAAAACAGCTTTCTGAGCATGCTCAGAAAGATGCATGTCATTTTCAGGCTCAGACAACCAGCTTCTTTTTCTAAGTGTTCGAGCATGCCCAGTTCACTCGAAATACAGTACCAGAATCAAATCTGCAATGGCGGATGCAAGCATTAGAGGTGTTTAATTTTTTTTTGGTCCCCCTGAACTGAAGCTTTACAAGCTGAAGGGGAGGTCTTATATAATTTTTACGTAACAAACATAAATAATAATAATTTAAACGCCCCTGTCCCTAGTAGCTCGCAGTCAGAAGCGAACAAGCAGCATTTTTTTTGTTTCCGGTTACCAGTTTAGATTTACAGATGAGGTCTAGTGCTAAAAGTATTCCTCTTGCTCTTACGCACGCTATGATACCTCACATGTGTGGTTTGAAGGATGTTTCCATATGTCGGCGGGCCTTAAATGTGTAAGTCCCGCCCACATATTGAACCCCCGTTCAAACCCCACATGTGAGGTATCATAGCGTACGTTAGAGCGAGAGCAATACTTTTAGCACTAGGCCTCCTCTGTAAATCTAAACTGGTAACCTGAAACACTTAAAAAAGTGTTGCCTATGGGTATTTTCAAGTACTGAAGTTTGGCCCCATTCCATGAGTGTGTGCAATATTAAAGTTTAACATGTTGGGTATCTATTTACTCGGTGTAACATCATCTTTCACATTATGGCCATAAATTGGGCTAACTTTAGTGTATTCTTAATTTGTAACCACTTGAGCCCCAGAGCATATTACTGGTCACTGACGGGGGCCAGTTTTTGCATTTCAACACTGCGTGATTTTGACTGACAATTGCATGGTTGTGCGACGTGGCCCCCAAACAAATTTGGCGTCCTCATTCCCCCCCCCCAAAAAAATGTTTAATTTATTTTTTTGGTGGTATTTGATCACCTCTGCGTTTTTTCTTATTTTTGCTTGAACCAAAAATATAGCGACAATTTGGTAAATAAAAAGACATCTTTTTTACTGTTTGCTATAATAAATCTCCCCCAAAATCTATTTAAAAAATGTTTGCCCTCAGTTTAGGCCGATAAGTATTCTTCGACATATTTTTGGTTCCAAAAAATCACAATAAGCGTTTGATTGGTTTGGGCAAAAGTTATAAGTAGGGGTTGGTCTTATGGGTTTTTTAGGAATCATTTTTTGTTTTACTAGTAATGGTGGCTATCATTGTTTTTTCTGGCTACTGCGACATTGTGGCGGACACATTTTTGTGAGATTTGGCATTTTTCTAGCGAGCAATGGTATAGAAATGCATTGCTTACTATAAAAATGACACTGTCAGGGAAGGGGTTAACACTAGGGGCGCGGAAGGGGTTGATTATGTTACCTGAGTGTGTTCTAACTGTAAAGGGGGTGGGACTGTCTAGGGGAAATGAGAGATCGCTGTTCATACATTGTAGGGACAGACAAGCAGGCATCCCCCCCCCCTGACAGGACCGGGATAAAGGGGAACTCCACCCCAAATTTAAAAAAAAAAACGGCGTGGGGGTCCCCCTTCAGGTGCACAACAGGCTCTTAGATTTGATCTGGAACATAAGGGGTTAAACCCACGCCAAAAACGGCATGGGGTTCCCCCTCAGATCCAGACCAAACCCTTCTCCCAGGCACGCAGTCTGGCTGGACAGGAATGGGGGTGGGGACGAGCGAGCGGCCCCTCCCCTCCTCAGCCGTACCAGACCACATGCCCTCGACATGGGGGAGTGTGTGCTTTGGGGGAGGGGGGCACTGCCCCCCCACCCCAAAGCACTCTTGTCCCCATGTCGATAGGGACAAGAGCCTCTTCCCGACAACCCTGGCCGTTGGTTGTCGGGGTATGCGGGCGGGGGGCTTATCAGAATCTGAGAGCCCCCTATAATAAGGGGGCCCCCAGATTCTGGCCCCCCACCCTATGTGAATGAGTATGGGGTACATCGTACACCTACCCATTCACCGGGTGGAAAAGTGTAAACACAAATAAACCACACAGAAAAAAATTATTTATTAGTCAGCTCTGGGGGTCTTCTGCCGGGACCCCCCACCACCAGCCCATTGGGCCCCGGGCTTCGCCGTTTTCTGCCGGGGGGGCTCCAGCCCTGCACCGGTCTTCGCCGCCGCCTTTCGCCGGGGGGGACACCCACCGATGCTCTCGGCCAGGCCCCCATCCCAAATTAAGCTTTTTCACATCCGGGGGGGGGGGGGGGCGGTGGAAATGGCGGAGAACAACGGGGGCGAAACCCCTCCTCGGTCTCAGTGCAGCTCCTCCCACTGGCAGTAGTTCCAGCTCCTCCCACTCCCTTCAGTTTGCACCCTGCTGGAGAGGAGTGAAGACCTTTTTCCTTAGCTCCAGTGCTTCCAGCCACCAAGACCAGCCTCCAGCCCCAGCCCCCGGAAGAGGGGAGGGATGGCCTCCCTCAGCCCAGGGGAAGGACCAGCATCCGGCCTCCGGAGGAACCAGCAGCACCTGCCCTCCAGCCAGATCACCACCACCTAGAAAAAAGCAGTGCAGCGCTAAAAAACATATAAAATACAGTAATAAAAATAATAAAAAATAAAAAATATATATCAAGTCCAAAAAAATATAAAATGATCAATCGGAGTGGTCAAGCTGATTCTTGTGCCTCACTGAGGTATTCAGATGTAGCAACTCATCAAACACAGCAAACAGGTGTCCTAAAATAGAAGTACAAGCCGCTCACCTGAACAAATGGACCTGTGTGTGAGCAGCAGGTCAAATGCGCTGTCCCTCAAAACAGGGGATTAAAGATTCAGCGGTGTCTCCTTGGACGCTCCCTTTCTCCAAACAGCTCCAGGTGATAGATGGTCATCCGAAGCACTCTCTCACGTGAAATGGTATCATGGAAAGGTATAGAAACGACACATAGTGCTTTCCGTATGATCACAACAGCAATATTTATTATAAAAGAAAAATACTCACAAGCAAAGCACTATATCCTAGTGCATAGAAATTAGCATACAACAATAAAAGACCAGGTAGGTGGCTGTCCTGACATCAAATGAAAGCCCCCCGCACGCGTATCGTCCACAGGCACAGGACTTCTTCAGCGGATAAGGGGCTACTATGTCAGGATTCATTATATAACAGCAAAAACCTAATCAGGCCAATTAGGACAAACTCCGCCCCCCCCCAGGTGAGGGTACACCCATCTCTAAATAGTAAAAACAAAACCATCGCACTTACGATGGGAAGTATCAAAATAAATATAAATATATAGAAACCAACAGTAGTCTGCACATGTAATGACAGTAAGCATAACGATAGGCTCTAAAGTATAGAGGCAACCTTCCGGTGTTTAGAGATCACAACAACACATGCAATATCCAAAACAAGTGTATACAACGGTCTGATAGAACCCATGTTTACCTCATATCGAAGCCCAGTGAAAGCGATCCGTATAGGCGTACAGGATAAAGTTTTTTCACGCCATGGACGGAGGCATCGTTCTCACAACACGTGACCATAGTTGGTCACATGACTTGCCATCACCATGGCGCTCAGCTAGATACAAATACACAGGAAGGAGCGTTCATCATGAGCGTCAGCCTGTGTAACTAAATCCGTCCACTATGGGCGGCAGCTTCTCAACGTTGACGTCAGGCAGGCCATCATTAGCATGACACTGCTAAGACCGCCCATCATGGGCAGCGGCAGCACGATAGTCTCAACAAGCAAGCCGTCAATCTCCTCACACACTACTCACACTTAGAGCATAGGTGTGAAGCGGATAGCATCATAGCCATCAGCGGATGGAAAAAATTAAGCAACACTACAGACAGATAGCTGTCTGTCACCGTAGGACGGAGAGACTACAAAGGGGGGCCTTAAAGCAAAAGAAAAAATTATAATAAATAAAAATAATTATCGCTAAAATGACCATCAGAGTCATATTATGATCGAAGCAATTAGAGGACACAGCATGCCAAGACCAAAACCAATGGTACAATAGGTGTCCATACAGCAAAGTGAAAAAATAAAAATAACTATTTTTATGTCCATAACACCCTAACTCATGAGGTAGGGACAAAAGAGCTTCCCTCAGCGGTGGGTAACTGGGACAATTAGAAAATAAACTTAAAATAAAATTAAAAGAGACATCAGCACAGCCACCTATCTAGTTAACAATAAACATAAATATATATAAATGATACAACAGAAACTCAAAACCAAGAAAACCACCAAAATATATAGATATTAACGATCTGAAATAAAACAATTCAGGTCAAATTCTACATTTAACCCTAATGGTACTCCCACTTTTAATTCGTAGACCCAAAAGGATTCCCGTTGGCTGAGATGTCTAATGAAAGACATCTCAGCCAACGGGAATCCTTTTGGCCCCCCTTTGTAGTCTCTCCGTCCTACGATGACAGACAGCTATCTGTCTGTAGTGTTGCTTAATTTTTTCCATCCGCTGATGGCTATGATGCTGTCCGCTTCACACCTATGCTCTAAGTGTGAGTAGTGTGTGAGGAGATTGACAGCTTGCTTGTTGAGACTATCGTGCTGCCGCTGCCCATGATGGGCGGTCTTAGCAGTGTCATGCTAATGATGGCCTGCCTGACGTCAACGTTGAGAAGCTGCCGCCCATAGTGGACGGATTTAGTTGCACAGGCTGACGCTCATGATGAACGCTCCTTCCTGTGTATTTGTATCTAGCTGAGCGCCATGGTGATGGCAAGTCATGTGACCAACTATGGTCACGTGTTGTGAGAACGATGCCTCCGTCCATGGCGTGAAAAAACTTTATCCTGTACGCCTATACGGATCGCTTTCACTGGGCTTCGATATGAGGTAAACATGGGTTCTATCAGACCGTTGTATACACTTGTTTTGGATATTGCATGTGTTGTTGTGATCTCTAAACACCGGAAGGTTGCCTCTATACTTTAGAGCCTATCGTTATGCTTACTGTCATTACATGTGCAGACTACTGTTGGTTTCTATATATTTATATTTATTTTGATACTTCCCATCGTAAGTGCGATGGTTTTGTTTTTTACTATTTAGAGATGGGTGTACCCTCACCTGGGGGGGGCGGAGTTTGTCCTAATTGGCCTGATTAGGTTTTTGCTGTTATATAATGAATCCTGACATAGTAGCCCCTTATCCGCTGAAGAAGTCCTGTGCCTGTGGACGATACGCGTGCGGGGGGCTTTCATTTGATGTCAGGACAGCCACCTACCTGGTCTTTTATTGTTGTATGCTCATTTCTATGCACTAGGATATAGTGCTTTGCTTGTGAGTATTTTTCTTTTATAATAAATATTACTGTTGTTGTGATCATACGGAGAGCACTATGTGTCGTTTCTATACCTTTCCATGATACCATTTCACGTGAGAGAGTGCTTCGGATGACCATCTATCACCTGGAGCTGTTTGGAGAAAGGGAGCGTCCAAGGAGACACCGCTGAATCTTTAATCCCCTGTTTTGAGGGACAGCGCATTTGACCTGCTGCTCACACACAGGTCCATTTGTTCAGGTGAGCGGCTTGTACTTCTATTTTAGGACACCTGTTTGCTGTGTTTGATGAGTTGCTACATCTGAATACCTCAGTGAGGCACAAGAATCAGCTTGACCACTCCGATTGATCATTTTATATTTTTTTGGACTTGATATATATTTTTTATTTTTTATTATTTTTATTACTGTATTTTATATGTTTTTTAGCGCTGCACTGCTTTTTTCTATGTACTTCATTTAAGGATTTCTATTGACCTTTCAGTGTTCAGCTGCTTTGCTAATTGCTTGTACCTTTGCGCAGTCTGCTCTTTCTCTTTTATTAGATCACCACCACCACCACCATCAGCAGGGAGGACCGTCTCTTCCTAGGGACCCAAGAAGGACTCTCAGATTGGACCGCTCCCCAGCCAGGTGAGACAGAGGCTAAAGCTAGGAAGAGGCGGGAGAAGATCAAATCCCTGCTGGTGAAGATATCCCAGGCCTGCGTGGAAAAAATGACATCTCTCGCAGGCCTGAGGGACAAGAGGGACAGGTGTGCCAGTACTAGGAGGTCGGAGTTTAGGGGGGCCATCAACACCCTAAACCTAGAGGTTAAAGAAATCTGGGAATATTTGGGTTTTTTTTTTAACGTGGGGCTGGGGAGGTGAGCTTCTTAGAGGAGCTCAGGAAGACCCTCTAGCAGGCAAGCCGGGAAGGAACCCAGGCGGCGAGGAGGAAAAGTGGGCGATCGGAGTCCCAACCCCCCAAGCAGCCGGGGAAGCCAGGAGAGCCTGGGTGTAGTGGGGGTGGAAGTTCCGGTGGTGCTGGGGGATTGGCCATGTCTGGGGAGCCCAATGATCCAGGAGGCCACCGGGCCCAAGTGCCGCCGGAGGTACCCCCCCGGCATCTTCAGGTCAGCGTGCCCAGGCTCCCTCAGGATGGTCACGCTGCTGCTGCTGCTGCTGCTGTGGAAGCCCGCTGTGTGCCTGTCTCCAGGACCCCCCAGCCTGCAGTAGAGCGGGAGGACCTGGTAAGTGCAGCGCCAGTGACTGCTCCTGCGGCTAGTGAGCGATCGGGTGAGAGGCAGGTGCATGGCGGTGAAGTAGAAGTTCAGACAGCAGCAGGAAAAATACTTGTTTGCAGTGTGGCCAAGATGGCGCCGGCTGCTGGGGGAGGAGCAGCTGAGGCCAGCATCAGGGACCCGGAAGTGACCCCCCCCCCCCCCCCCCGCGAACCGGAAGTGACCCCCCCGCGGACCGGAAGTGAACCCCCCCCCCCCCCCGCAATTTTGCAGCTAGTATCACCAGCTTGGAGGACCCGGGGCATGAGAGGTCGGGGGTAATGGACGGTATAATGGACGGTATGTTGCCTACCCCCCAGGTCCCCATGAACATAACCACAGGCCCCGAGGGGCTCCCTGCAGCACAGGCGGGGTGGGGGGAATGTCAGGTGGGACCCCTCCTGGTGGACTGTGTAGCCTATGACTTTATCCGGCAGTTGGAGGGGTCCCAGGGGGGCATCCCCCCAGTACAGGTTGAGTCCCAAGGGGCTGGTGAGATTGCAGAGGGGTCTGGGTGGGGGAGTTTGGTGGGGGAGTTTGGTGGGGAAGGTACCTCCCTCTGCTGCGCCCCCGGGGGGGGGGAGCCTGTAGTCAGGCCAAAGGTGGTGGGTCAGGGTGGTCAGGGTATATCAGCGGGGGTGGGTGCAACACCACCGGCAGAGATGGGGGCCCCCCCGTCCCCCCCCCACTTCTGGGGGTGCTGAGGGGGGTGCCCCACTTCCGGAGAACATCTTTCGGGGGTCTCCGGAGGCCAACTTATTGTCTGCCCTAAAGGGGGGTCGCTCTTTCGCCCAGGTGTTGGGCTCTCGTGCCCCTCTGGACCACCTGTACAGCCGGTTTGGCGCCCAGAATTTCCGCGCCCCCCCCTGCTGACCAGGAGAGGACGCAGGGGTCGGCGTGGACGAGGGGTACAGGTGGTCCAGAGAGGAGGCGTAGGAATGTTGTCCAGCTTTGGTACGAGGGTCCGGACCCCTGCCCCGCTCGAGGTGAGGTGGTGGGCCTGGTACTCTCCTTGGGTTTTGGGGTGGATGACCTTTTTGCTGTCATCCATCCCACCAACACACAGGAGTTTGATATAAGTTTTGTCACTCCTGTGTGTATGGAACGCTTTATCACCAGCTTTGGGTTGGTGAGGGGCGTTGACCCTTGGAAGAGGTACAGGCTCATTCCCATCTCCAGGCAGGAGGAGGTTAAGAACATCACCATCCTGGTGAGGAATGAGTCGCTCCCTCCGGAGGACATTGCCACCTGGCTCGGGAGGTACGGGCAGTTGCAGACCCCCCTGAGGAAGAACCTTGATGAGCGCGGGGTCTGGACCGGGCTTGGTTGACCAGGATCTGGCTCAAGAGGGAGGGCAACAGTGTTGCCCACCTCCCTGGCAGCGCCTTTCTAGGCAGAGACCGGATCCTGGCGTTCTACCCGGGACAGCCCCGCCGTTGCTTCAAGTGCGGCAGCCCGACCCACATGAGCTCGGACTGCACGGTGGTCAGATGTGGCCGGTGCCACGAGTTTGGCCACCAGTCCGAGTCATGTGGGAAGATATGCTGCAACTTGTGTGGTGAGATGGGGCACCCATTTAGCAGGTGCCCCAAAGCATATCGGGGTTCTTCCTCAGGGGGGGACCTCCCGGGCCGGGAGCGGCCGAAGCCCCCCCGGTGAGTGATGGCCGGGGGGGTGGGGATCCTGGAGCCCCTAGTACTGCTCCGGAGGGACCAACAGGCCCATTGCCTCAAAGAAGGCGGAGCAGGCGTGGGCGTGGGGCTCCCCCCCGGGGGACACGGGCTCGGTTGGTCGGGAGGCTCCCGATCCTCCGGGGGGCGGAGCCGGTGGGGAGGAGTCGGGGAGGCCTGGGGGTCCCGGGCCTGAGGGTCCTGGGCCCGGGCCTTCCCCTCCTAATGTTGCAGGGCCGATCCCCATCCCCCTTCCCCCTCCCCCTCCTCACCATTGCCCCCCCCTCCACCTGGCCCTCCATCTGTTTCCCCATGCCCTCCCCCTTCTCGTACTCCCCCCCCCCTCGTCCCCCCCTCCCAAGTCCCGTCCCCCCTCCCCTTCTTCTTCCCGTCCAGCTAAGTCTGGTCCCCCCCCCCTGTCCTCTCCCCTGTCTCTGGCCCCCCTCCTGCCTCTTCCATCCCCCCCCTTCTGGACCCAGAGTCTCCTCTGGCCCTGTGGCCATGGAGATGGAGACTGCTCGAGCCTCATCCAAGAGGGAAATCTCGAGCAGCGGGTCCGAGGAGGGGGGTGGTGTAGTCATCTCGGAGAGGTGGCAGGAGTGGAGCAGGTGAGACGCAAAAAGAAGAAGGGGAAGGCTGTCAGATCTGGGGGCGGGAAGTCCCCCAGTGAAGGTGGGGTTCCCCCAGGGGCACGAAGTGGGGTGTCCCCTGGGGAACCCGTTTGGTATCTTCTCCTCCTCCTCGGGCTCAGAGGAGGAGGAAGTGTAAATATGTAAATATGTTTTTGTGTTTGTAGTATGAAGGAGAACGTGACCACTTTAAATCATTCTGATGGTGGTACCCTCTCCAATAAGGCTTGCGACCATTAATGTCGCAAGTATTCGTTCTGCAGGAGCTCGTTTTATGGCCTTCGATTTTCTCAGCCGTGTTGAAGCTGACATTTTGTTTTTGCAGGAGACCTGGCTGGCATCTGTGGCAGAGATGCATCTAGCAAAGAGGGAGTGGAGATGTGGGCCCTCCCTCTGGTCTCTTGCGGCCGAGCCCTGCAGTGGGGTTGCGGTCCTTTTTAAGACTGGTCCGGTGGCTTGCCGGCGAGTGATTGAAGTGGAGATCGGTAGATGTCTGGTGGTGGACGCTGTCGTGAGGGGGCAATTCCTCCGGCTCATAAATTTTTATGGGCCTCAAACTAGGAGGGAGAGGAGGAGCCTCCTTACGGCGGTTAAGCCTTATCTTTTTAAGTCCCAGCAGGTGATTTTTGGTGGCGATTTCAATATGATCACTAGGCCCAAAGACCGGGCAGGTGCCGCCAACCCTCTGGGATATGATAGTATTTTTTTGAATAACGTAGTGAGGGAGGCCAGGTTGGTGGATGTGCACGTTCGTCACCTCCCCAACCTCACTGGTTTCACATTTTCCCGAGGTAGTAGTAAGAGTAGATTAGATAGGTTTTTTTTAAAGGAGGACTCTGTCTGCTCGGCTCCTGAGCTGCAGTCGGTAGAGTTCTCCGATCACTGTATGGTATCTGTGGCCCTGAATGTCGCTGACACTCCTCAGAAAGGGAGGGGTTTGTGGTGCCTGAATGGGTCGCTACTGGAGGATCCTGAGGTTAGGGAAGCCTATGAGGTTTTCTTCCTGGGCCAGACCTCGCTCCTTAAGGGCAACTGCTCCCGCCTTGAGTGGTGGGAAGTAGTTAAAAAGAGGTCTGGCGACTTTTTCCGGGAAATCTCTGGGTACAGGGCAGCTTCCAAGTACCAAGCCTACCAGAGACTACGCAGGCAGCTTGACCGCCTGGTGTCCTCTGGGGGCTCTCAGGAACAGATATCCGGTCTGAAGGCGCAGATGAAGGAGTGTCAGTACGACCGTCTCGCCTCCCTGGTTTTTGAGAGGGATTACGGGAAGTTTATCTCTCCTGATCCCTACAGGAGCTGTGGTGAGGTGGCGAGGTCGAAGGTCGTGCATGGCCTGAAGGATGCCTCAGGATCTCTGGTCCGGTCCAGATCGGGGATCCTGGGTGTCGTCAGAGACTACTTTTCGGACCTCCTGAAGAAGCGGCCTCTAGACATGGAGAAAGTCAGGGAATTCCTTGATGAGACCCCGCTGGAAGTGGGGTCTGACCTTCCTGACTCTCTGACAGAAGAGATCTCGGTAGCTGAAGTCGAGCAGGCTATTAGCTCTTTAGCTTCTAAAAAGTCACCTGGGCCCGATGGGCTCACGGCCAAGTTCTACAAAACCTTTAAGAGCCTCTTGGCTCCTTATCTGAGGGACGTGTTTAGTGAATGTTTGGCCTATGGCCTGCTGCCTCCCTCAATGAGAAGGTCAGCTCTGATCCTACTGTCAAAGGGGAAAGATCCATCTGTGGTGGAGAATTGGCGTCCGATCGCCCTTCTTACCACAGATAGGAAGATACTGGCAAAGATCTTGTTTACACGTCTGTCTGCTTTGGCGGGCAGGATGCTGTCTCCCTCTCAGCACTGCAAAATTCCTGGCCGGGGCACTTTTAGTGCCGTCCTGAGCGTCCGGGAGGCTGTGGAAAGCTGCAGGGCTGATGGCAGCGAGCGGTATCTGCTTGCACTGGATCAGGCTAAGGCGTTTGATCGGGTGAACCACGAGTACCTTTGGCTGCTTCTGAGGAGATACGGTCTGCCTGATCAATTTGTTGATTGGCTGCAGGTATTGTATAGGGGAGCTGAGAGCTTCCCTCTTGTCAACGGTTGGGTGGGCCGGGCCTTTGCTGTGGACTCTGGCGTCAGGCAGGGGTGCCCACTGAGCCCCCTCCTGTACATCTTTGCGGTCGACCCCTTCGTAAGGAGGCTAGACTGCGGGTGTCTGGGGGGGGTTCCGGTGGGACCTGTCGGGGGTCCGGTTTCGGCGGTGAGGGTGGTGGCCTATGCGGACGACGTCTCGGTGGTGGTATCTGGTCGTGAGGAGGCCCATTATGTGGAGTCCCAGATCGGGTGCTACTCTGAGGCGTCAGGCTCGCTGGTCAATTGGGACAAGAGTGAAGTTTTCTGGTTGGGGAAGGAGGGGGAGCAGTTCCCCCTTCCGGACGTGTTCCCCACGCCCGTACCAGAGATTCGAGTTCTTGGCATTCATTTCGGCCCGGGTGATAAACCCAAGCTAAACTGGGAGCGCAGGCTGGTGAGTGCCACTCAGAAGGTGAAGGCCTGGAAAGGTTGGAAACTTTCCCTGAGGGAAAGGGTAAGCTTGGTCAAGACGTACTTATTGCCTGAGTTTCTCTTTGTAAGCTATGTGTGTCTTTTGCCAGCATCTCTCTATGCTCGGGTCTATGGTCTGTTCTTCCTGCTGTTGTGGGGAAGCAGACTGAACCTGATCAAGAGGGAGGTCACATACCGCCAGCGACGGCAAGGTGGGTTGGACATGGTCAACCCGGTGGTGTTCTTTGTCACCATCTTTGTTAAATACAATTTGCAGTCCATATTTGTGGACGAGCCTTCCTGGTGGGAGTGTTCATGCAAGGACTGGCTCTTGCTGTTCTTGAGGCAGTGGGGGGAGGCCCGGCGATCTGAGGAGATCGCATGGGTATCTCCCTTCCTATGTCCCCCTGGCATTAAAGGTACTGAGGCAGTGGCGGATAACTGCCCTGGAGGTGGGCTCTTTGGGTCGACGGGAGCTGTACCTGAGGGTCATGGCCTCAGACATTTTGAAGCCCCTGTCTTTGAGGGACTGCCCTGAGAGGGTCCTCACGGAGGGGCTAGCCCTCTTGAATTCTTCTAGAATTCCAAATAAGTTTTGGGATCTCGCATGGAGGTCGTTCCATGGACGACTGTACGTCCGTGCGAATCTCAAATACAGGAACCTGGGGGACAGTGACTGCCCCCGTCAGGAATGTGGTGGGACATTGGAGACCATGGACCATTTTCTGGTCCAATGTCCCTTCAACATGGAGGTTCTTACGAGGGTAGGGGGTGCCATTGGCTACCCCCGCCTTCCGGCCCTGACCTATGCTGAGCGAGTGTATGGTGATTTTGGGGTCCGCAGGGGATTTGAGTTATCGTCACTTTATTTAGTCAGCCTAGTTGTGCTTTATTACACTTGGCACGCTCGGTGTTTGGTGTCCACTAGGGACAAAATCCTGTCTGTGCATGAGGTGGTGGGCGATATCTTTCGGGAGTTGGTGAAGGTGCGGGATCTGGAAAGGAGCAGGGTCGGGCCTGAGAGGTGTGCCCATTTATGGAGGGGGTTCCTCTTCCAGCCCCCTTAGGTCACGGCTCTGCCCCTCTCCATGGGTAGGGGCATCTATCCTTTTTCACCCCCTTAGATTTTGTTTATGGTATTTTTTTTGAAATAAGGCTACAGACATGTCTGACTATCATGTTCTTGCTCATACGTGGGTTGTAGGTATTTGTTGTTGTGATGGTGGGGTGCGTTGTGGGTTGGCGATGATCTGGACAGTAGTGGTTTCTATGGACTTTAATATCTCCCTACTGTACCAGTGAGACGTTTTAAGTTTTTTTTTTTTTTTTTTTGGCAATGATCTGGGCAAGCTTTTCTGATGGACTATAAAGACTTTCTCTTGTACCAGTGAGCCTGTTGTAAATACCTGTTCTGGTGCTATTTTTCTTTCTTTATAGTTATTTCTTGGTGGGTGGAGGTCGGTGGTTTGATGGTTTGTGTTTTGTTGTTTGTTTTTGTGTTATTTGGTTTATTTAGTTATTTTGTTTATTTTATATATTTGTTAACTTTTTTGGTCGTAGTTTTATAAATAAAAAAATTACCCCTCCTCGGTCTTCGCCTTCCGCCGGGGGGGTACACCTACCCCCCCCGGTCTTCGCCGCCGCCTTCCGCCGGGGAGAGAGACACCCACCGATGCTCTCCGCCATGTTCAGCCAGGCCCCCACCCCAAATTAAGCTCTTTCACATCCGGGGGGGGGGGGGGCGGCGGAAATGGCGGAGAACGGGGGCGTCGCCACTCCTCAGTCTTCTAGCCGTTTTCTGCCGGGGGGGAAACACCCACCCATGCTCTCCGCCATGCTCGACCGGGCCCCCACCCCAAAATTAAGCTCCTTTACATCCGGGGGGGGGGGGCGGCCGAAAACAGCGGAGAACAACGGGGGTGTCGCCCCACCTCGGGCTCCTCCGCTTCTGCCTGGCTCTTCCCGAGGCCAGGGCTTCTTTTGCCGTCTTCCGCCGGAGGGCGCCACTCTCCGGGCTTCTCGTGGCTGTCTTCCGCCGCGGGGCACCACCCGCGGGGGCCAGGCCTTCTTCCGCCGCCGCCCCCTTCGATTTATTCTGCCTGGACGAGGGTCGCACATCCCATCCAGGACTTGGACGTGGCGGGCTTCTCGTCGCTGTCTTCTGCCTTCTGACACTCGCGGGCTTCTTCTTCCATTCGATGTTGACACGGCGAGGTCCGGCGCTGAAATGCCTTCTGAGCGGCGGGCAGGGACTTATATTGGCATAGGGCGTGGGCGTGGTTATGCCAACATGTGACCTTAACCCATGTGACAGTGATGTCACATCACATCACTGTCACATGGGTTAAGGTCACATGTTGGCATAACCACGCCCACGCCCTCTGCCAATATAAGTCCCTGCCCGCCGCTCAGAAGGCATTTCAGCGCCGGACCTCGCCGTGTCAACATCGAATGGAAGAAGAAGCCCGCAAGTGTCACCCCACGGCGGAAGAGAGCGACAAGAAGCCCTGGCCCCAGGAGGAGCCAGGCAGAAGCCGGCGAAGAAATCCGGAGTGGGATGTACGACCCTCGCTCCGGTCGAAGACGTCGGAAGCCCGCTGCCCTCCCTCCATAAGCAGGAGCTTCGTGGTGAAGGGGGCAGCGGCAGAAGACGGCGACACAGCGACGAGAAGCCCTGGCCCCCGCGGAAGAGCCAGGCAGAAGAGGCTATCGAGAGCCCCCCCCCGGCAGAAAACTACGAAGCCCGCGGCCCTCCCCCATAGGCAGGAAGCTTCATGGTGAAGGGGGCCGCGGCGGAAGACGCCTAGAAAACCGGGGTGAGATGTGCAACCCTCCCCCCGGAGAAAACTTTGAAGCCCGCTGCCCTCATCAAACAAGCACGGAGCTTTGTGGTGAAGGGGGCCGCGGCGGAAGACAGCGGCGGCGAAGACCGGGGTGGGTTGGCGGAAGGCCCCCGGAGCTGGCTAATAAATTATTTTATTCTTGTGTGGTTTATTTGTGTTAACATTTTTCCCACCAGGTGAATGGGTAGGGGTACCATGTACCCCATACTCATTCACATAGGGTGGGGGGCCAGAATCTGGGGGCCGCTTTATTAAAGTGGCTCTCAGATTCTGATTGGCTCCCGTCCGCATACCCCGACAACCAATGGCCAGGGTTGTCGGGAAGAGGCTCTTGTCCCTATCGACATGGGGACAAGTGTGCTTTGGGGTGGGGGGGCAGTGCCCCCCTCCCTCAAAGCACACACTCCCCCATGTCGAGGGCATGTGGTCTGGTACGGCTCAGGAGGGGGGGGGGGCGCTCGCTCGTCCCCACCCCCATTCCTGTCCGGCCAGACTGCATGCTTGGGATGAGGGCTTGGTACGGATCTGGGGGGGAACCCCACGCCGATTTTGGCGTGGGTTAACCCCTCACGTTCCGGACCAAGCCGAAGAGCCTATTGTGCCCCTGGGGGGGAAGCCGCGCCGGTTTCAAATTTGAAATTTGGCGCGGAGTTCCCCTTCAGTGTCAGCGCAGCCCGAGAACAGCTCGGAGCTTCCCGTGCGTCGCTTCACGCAGTGCAAACACTGCTACGCCCCTTGGTATTTACCAAGAATTTCCCGGCGTACTGAAGAGGCGCACGCAAAGCCCCGATTTCTCCCTCTGCGCATGCCCAGTATGCAAATGAACCTTCCGAGGTTCTGGCGTACTTGGCAAGCACACAGGGATCGGGTCCCAAAAGTCACTTTCGCTTTCAATTCGGCCCGCCACACACGTTCAAACACATGTCACCTCACTTCCCCTGCATCACCCCCCTCCCTCCCCTCATAAACTCCCGCCCGAATCCCCGATGTTTACATTACTAAATGCCGCACGCCAGCTCTGTACTGGCGTGCTGTGCACCCTCTCCTGGGCGCATTAGGCAGTTTAGTAAATGAGGAAACACGCTGCACTGGCAGCGTGTTTCTTTTGTAAATGTCAAAAACAGGTTTACTCCTGCTTGTGCACCATGAGTCATGGCGCACAGGCTTGGTAAATCAGCCCCATTGTCTCTTAGAAAATAACACTGGCTGCAGACTAGAAATGGAAAGGTAATTTTTTTATATTGTTAAGTTTCAAAATGACTTTTGTTGCAATTATATATGTTTAACAAAAAAAAGAAAAAATCCGAACTTCATCCTCAACTTCATTTCAATTTGTGTAGTGTAGGGTTACATCTTCTACCAGCTTTTATATCTGTGTGCCGGTTGGGAACACACGATACACACGATCGGAAATTCAGACAACAAAACCGTGGAATTTCGGCTCAAACTTGTGTTGCATACACACGGTCACACAAATGTAGTCAGAAATTCCAAACGTCAAGAACGGGGTAATGTACAACACTACGACAAGCCGAGAAAAATGAAGTTCAATGATTCCCAGCATGCGTCAAGTTGATTCCGAGCATGCATAGGGTTTTTGTGCATCGGAATTGCATAAAGACAATCGGAATTTCCGACAAGAACTTTTGCTGTCGGAAAATTTGAGAACCAGCTCCCAAATTTTTCTTGGCGGAAATTCCGACAGCAAATGTCCGATGGAGCCTACACACGGTCGGTTTTTCGGACCAAAAACTCACATCAGAAATTTTTCATAATTTACGATCCTGTGTACGCAGCATTACTTCTCGTTAGCACAAAAAATTATAAAAAATCTTTCCAACAAGGACACAACAAGGGCACATTTTTAGCAGGGCAAGGAACAGGTTGAACCTCTGGTGATGTTTTTTATTCTCTGTGACTCTGTTCCAGGAACAACCTCAACCCCCATTTATTTTATGGGAACCAAAGGCACAGTCACAGACAAAAACAGAAATATTGTTGTTTCTTACAATAGGAAAAAGAGCTGCCTGGTGTTGTTGAATGCTGTAGTTGGAGTAAAAGACTGTAGAAGCTATATCTGGGAGGATATAAGCTCAGTGTGAAAAAATAAAACCTGACAGAAATATTTACTCTTTCCTATGCTATTCAAAAGTTCTAGTCAGCTTACAAAAAGCCATTTGAAGCCCACCTCTGGGAAAACGTTATTTTCCAATCCACTGTGCTCCCATAAATGTTTTATTTACGCAAGTCTGCTGTAACATGACCCTCAATGGAGCTTCTGGGAAGACCTGTGCAGTCTGACCTGCTGCAACCAATCTTGTTGCTGTAGCTCATCGCAGGGGTCTTCAGGATCTGACGGAAAGACAATGGGAAGTATCTACATCACCCGTCAGCATTGTAGGCCCACCAACTCTGCAGTCCAGAAGAACGAAGGCCCAGAGGCGTGTGTGTCATGTGTCAAGTATTTGGCCATCCAATATATTTTTTCAATCTACTAGGGATTAGCAATAAGGCGTGAGTGGAGGTTCCTATCTGGAGATCAGCTTTAGGTTAGGATAAAAAAAAAACTCTCAACCTGCAGTTTTGTTTAATTCTGTGTAAAAAATAATTAAATAAAACAAGTAATAAATAAAAACGTGCAATTCAATAAACCTATCCAAACAGAACTACATAAAAGGTAAAACCTGTCCCTTATGTAAACACTGTATAACAATGATCCATGCTCCGAAACACACCTTCCACACAAATCAGAGAGACTAGGAAATAAACGAGTCTCTGAACACCATTGGTTTCCATCTCAAAGGTTTTCGAGCCCTGTAATATTCCACAGCTCATAAAGTTTTCCAGCAGCGTAGGTAATTGCTGTCTCATCAACACAAGAGGAGTAAAACCCTGAAGGCAATTTGGTTAGGGATGTTTTTTTTTTTTTTTTTTTTAGCAGTTATGCTCTAGAATAGCTGTACATTATCCTATCTGTTCCAGTTGTTAACCTCAATACTTGCTATACTATCATTATCATGAAAATTAATTTGTAAGGCTTTTACTTTTCAATTTCGCCTTGTGACTAATGCACATCAATGTAAAACCTAACTCTGCATTAAGCAGTAGAGAAATGACCCCCCTGAAGCAAAAAAAAAAGGGCATCTGGAATTACAAGCGTGGCACATTTTAACTGCTGACATACTGTTCTGTCTCATGGACCATTTGTCAATTAATTCAGTGTTGCAAGGAACTAAACGTGGGGAGTGACAAGCTTGTCTTTCAAGCTTATAAACAGGGTTTTCTGTGCTGTTCAGACACTGCCAGGGCAGGTCTAGACAACAGAGGGCATTAGGATGAAAATAGTACATGACCCAAATGGCAAAGGTGTAACATATAAGAAAATTATAAGCTTCTCCTTAAAGTTTACAAAACATAATTTTATCTTATTTTATTTTATGTTCACATACATGTACAGAAAATCTAGACAGCAGAGGGCAGGCAGTACACAACTCATCTGACATCTAGGATAATCTACACTCTACTGTAAAATCCAAGGTCATTAGGCTTTACTATGAGGTCTATGAGCATAAATATTAGACCCGCCAATAAAGGCGCCAAAACATGGCGGATAAGGAAAAGAAGAAAAAGGAAAGCATACTTGACCACTCCAAATACAAAATAGTTTGAGTGAAATTTCAGGGTGGCAGAGAAGCAAGTAGAGTTCTGAAACAATTTGACCCTCTATTGAACCTTGTATTGGATGGGACCATAGAGTATATGAGAGATCCAGATGATCAGTACAAGAAACAGGGGACATATGACAACTTGGACTTGTTGTTTGCAGAGGGAAATCTGTGGTTCTTATATGCCCACTAGATGTCATGGAGGCTTTTCCAAATCCTTTAATTCAACAGCAATATATTTAATATTTCTACAAAGAAAACACAACCAGATTCTATTGGGATGCAATATAAACCACCCTGTAGGATAAATATACTTACTGTCATGTACCTGGTCAGTGAGCCTGACATGAAGATGAAGGACTCTCATACAGCTCTGGCTCAGGGGCCACTGGTAGTGAGACAGCAGCCACGGGAGCACAGTGAGGTATGAGTGCCAGTAGTCTGCATGGCAGCAGCAGTCAGCAGGTGGATGTGGCTGCAGAACAGGCTGGTGGCAGATGAGCTGGCATGGTTAGAACCACTCCCTAGGACACACTTAGCCCCTTCCTTGCCCCCTAATTGTTAACCCCTTCCCTGCATTTCTATAGCAATGATCGCTGTATAAATGACAATGGTCCCAAAATAGCGTCAAAAGTGTCCGATGTGTCCATCATATTGTTGCAGTCATGATGAAAATTGCAGATCGCCAGAGATAGACGAAGACCAGTGGGAAAGGGCGCTTGAATCTGTCCCGGTGGTGTCCGTCTCTGCGTCTCACAAACTGTCACAACTCTTTATCCTACACAGGGCTTATAGAACAGCGCCACAACTACACAGATAGGGAAGAAGGGATACCCCTGTGTGCCCAAAGTGCAAAGTTCAGCAAGGGGACTTCATACATTTAATTTGGAGATGTCCAAAGCTTCACAGGTACTGGGAGGAAGTATCCCAGTGTATTACTGAGTAGCACATGTACCAGTTCCTTTGGATCCCCAGGTATACTTGTTAGGGGCCATTGACCCTGGAGAGTATACAAAAGGGAAGTATTATATGGTAACAAGATTGCTGTATTTGGCAATAAAACTCATTGCACGTTATTGGATGGCCTCGGGGGTCCCCACAGGGAAGCAATGGATTGCGTATGTCAACTCCCTGTTGGATAGAGAACATCTGGCCTACAAACGAAGGAAAGCAGAGGGTAAATTTGAGGAGATTTGGCATTCCTGGTTGGAAGATACGTGTGTCGCACCACCAAAACTGTTGATGGATAGAGGACTGGGGGGGGGGGGGGGTGGAGGATTTGGGATATAAAAAGAAAGAGATGTACATTGGAATATTATGTGAATGTAAAAATGTTGTATAATGTATTCTAATTGTATTGGAATGGATGCCCAATAGGCATATTCATGTATGAAATAAGAAAAGGAAAATAAAAATAAAGTGGATTAAAAAAAAAAAAAAATTTAAATAAAAAAATTGCAGATCGCCGCCATAACTAGTAAAAAAAAAAATGAATAATAAAAATGCCATAAATCTATCCCCTATTTTGTTTTTTTTTTGTTTGTTTTACCAAAAATATGTAGAAGAATACATATCAGCCTAAACTAAGATTTTTATTTTTATTTTTTATATATTTTTGGGGGATATTTATTAAAGCAAAAAATACCTGCATCATGTCTTTATGTTATCTCCCTCCATCCTGTGTTGTGTAGAGAAAGGGAAGAAAAGATGACATGAGTGGAGAGTGAAGCTTCTTTATTTTACAGTTAGTATAATGAGGGTGGATCAGTGGCTAAACAGCATCACTTAATTACAAAGAAAAAAAGTGAGATTACCAACCTGGCTATGCTGTCATGAAGGGGTTAAGGGAATCGAAAAATGAACTTTTTTTTTGCATGGAGATAAGTTTTCATATCCCTGAGAGCCAGTGAATGTTCTGCTATTGAAAGCATTGTATCTTATAGACAGGGGGCCAGATTCACGTATTCCAGAGCATCTTTGCTCTGGAGTAACGCTTCTCATTTGCGTTGCGCTGCCGAAATTTTAGGAGCAAGTGCTGTCATTCACGAAGCACTTGCTCCTAAAGTTGCGGCAGCGCATCACAAATGAGCCGGCGGAATTCAAATGTCGCGGGTACGGGGCGTGTAGTATGCTAACTACGCGCGATCCCGCCGCCAACGTACTGCGCATGCGTCGAGTGTCAAAACATCCCCGTGCGCATGCTCCAAAATCTGTGAATGAACGTCAATGACGTCACATTCCCATTCATGACCGTTTTACGCAAGCGACGTTTTTTTTTTTTTTTTTTCCGACGCGATGACGACGCCTATACCTAACATAGGATACTCCAGCCCCATGTAGGTATATCTATGCGCCGCGTATCCCGTCCGGAAACGTCGTATCGTCATTGCGTCGCGCCGGATTTCGATCGTGAATTGCCGATTTCCGCTCATTAACATATTTTTTGAGCGTAAATCGGCGGGAACGCCCCCGGCGCCATTTTTAAGTTGAAGTAACGATGCAATGGCGAAACTCAGTTACGCCGCTCGCATCGGAGCTTCAACCCGGCGTTTCTTGTTTTCTGGTTACAGAAAACAGAAACGCCGGCTCAAAGCCACAGTTAGGCTGGTGGATCACTCGATCCGCCAGCGTAACCTTTGCTGAATCTGGCCCAGGGAGTGTTTTTTTTTTCTTTTTACTTATTTGCAGTTACAATAGTAATTCTTAGCAGAGTAAGACTTTAATGTCCTTAAATACAGCTCGCTTTCAGCATTTTTTTAAATAAATGGAATGCAACTTGATCTTGACAGCTGAAAAGATTTATTAAATTATATTTGCTTGGATATCGCTGTTGAGATGCTAGCATACATTTCAACAAGCAACTATCAGACTCTCCAATCTGTCTGCAGCAAGCTGTCAACACTCACCACCACCTAAACCACACACACACACAACAAGTGGTACAGTCAGATGGTGTAACATGCCCATTGGAATAGCTCTGTGAAGCTAGAATCACGATCATTACGTGGCCTCCCATAAAACTACAAAGTATTTGGATTTTAATAAGAAATGTCAAGCCGTCGTATCACAAATCAAAAGCAACCGCAGGAAGAAAACTACTAAAAGTGGCTCAGTTACACTTTAAATATTAGAAAATTGGAAGTGATTTTATGTTCTCAATTACAACTTAAGAACATGCTCTGTACTTTATATGAGACTGACAATATTAATTACAGGTTGAGGGTTAAATGATGTAAACAGGAATGAAAGGGGATCTATAGAGTGTTTGCCTATGCTATACTTGCTTTATTAGTTTCAGGACTAAAAAATAACAATTTTGTTATTTCTTTTTGGTCAGGTTATATTGCACATGAAAATGACACTAAAGCTCTGTTTTAAATAAATAAAATGATATTCACGTATGTATTCTTAGGTTAAAAAGTACCTTCTTTTGTATTCAGCCTCCTCTTGGTCTTTAAATACCTTTTTATTTGTGTGCTGCTGTGATCTATATACTTGTAATGCCACGTACACATGACCATTTTTCATGATGAGATAAATTGCATTTTTTAAATTAGTCATGTTCCAGAGAATGTTTCTCAACGTGAAAAATGACCATTGAAAACGTGCTCTAATTTTTCTCGTTGTTTTTCAAGTAGGCTTTAACGACGGGAAAAAAACGTGCATGCTCAGAAGCAAGTTATGAGACGGGAGCATTCGTTCTGGTAAAACTAGCGTTTTTAATGAAGATAGCACATTCGTCACGCTGTAACAGACTGAAAAGCATGAAGACTGAAAAGTGCTTATCGTCTCTCACCAAACTTTTACTAACACAAAATCAGCAAAAGCAGCCCAAAGGGTGGCACCATCCGTATGGAACTTCCCCTTTATAGTGCCGTTGTACGTCACCGCGCTTTGCTCAAGCATTTTTTTTAACGATCGTGTGTATGCAAGGCAGGCTTGGCAAGAATCACGTTGAGAAACATTTTGTTTTTTTCCATGACATTAAAAACGGTCGTGTGTACGCGGCATTAGAGGTTGGCTATGTTCATTCTCCATGGTCCCACTGTAAGCAAGAACATAGACAACCTATCTTGCTTCCTCGGAAGATTGACCATAAACTATGGGATTTGAAGTGTGAATATAGCAGTGCACATGACTGTAACCATCATGCAGCACAGTACCATGCATTTAGTGGGGCGTGATTTTTCAAATAACACAGGCACCTTTTTTGAACATTATTTGCACATAGAGCAGTCCACTGAAACTGGGTTGCCCTAAATACCATATGTGGGAATGCACAAAAAAATTGTGTGCTTGGATGCACATCTGTGGTGTGAACAGAGCCTAAGATAGTTTAATGGCTAAAAAAAAAAATATACCACCCCTTCTTCTCTTTCTCTCACTCTACGCAACAACAAACGGTACACATTAGGATTTTCAATTTGCAGCAGCAGCATACAAGTGCAAATTGCTGCTGGACTTTCCCCATGAGAAAGTCCAGCAAGCTTTGGGAAATATTTTAAAGCAGTATTAAACCCCCCAAAACCATTGAACGAAAGCTAGGCAATTCTTAGATGTACTGTTGCTGTAACTGCTTATAGCGTTTTAGCAAAAGTTTAGCTTTAGTTTGTTTTGTTGGAGAATAGAGGTGACAGAAGTAAAAACCCTACGCATTTCCATTGTGGCTGGTGAGAGGTCGGTGAACAGGTCGGTGGAGAGGTTGGTGTATGGTGCGGGTAAAAGCTTTTTGGTTCTGGCAGTCGACAGAATTTGCTCCTTAATATGGAAAAAGTGAATCCAAGCCAATAAATCCCTTGGTGTGCCAGCTGGTAGGTGTGAGGGTTTGGTGATTCTGTGGGCTTGATCGATCAAAAGTTCACAGGCTTGCATGCGATGGAGCAGTGTTGAAATTAGTTGCTGTATATATGGGGTAAGCTCATTCAGGATGTCAGTATGGGTCTGACTAGTGCATGTTTTAGAGAGTTGGAGAAGATGCCAGATGAGAGGGAGAGATTGAAGATGTTAGAGAATGTAGGAGGGAGACAGAGGGTGACCGTAGCATTTGTGAGGGAACAGAATACAGGGAGCAGGTGGTTAGGTGGACGTTAGAGAAAAGTTTAGTTTAATTATATAAACGAGAAAAGACAGTACACTTTGAAAAAAATAACCCTATGGTTTCTACTTCCGGTTATAAAACAGGAAGTGGCAAGGGCAGAGTGTTCAGGCAGGGGGGCATCCCCCTGTCAGAAGACAACAGCTCAGCAGGGGAGATCACTGAATTAAAGGGTCACTAAAGGAAAAACATTTTTTTGCTGAAATGACAGTTTACAGGGTATAGAGACATAAAAGTTAACTGATTCCTTTTCAAAATGATTAAAAATAGATAAAAATCTCTGAAGGCCTGGGGGGCGGGATTGGGAATTGAGAAGTTCCCATGGACTGCAGTCTCCCCACATACCCCCCTATGGAACAATCCTACATTGCCACATTTTTTTTCAGTACCGGACCCCATAATTTGGGCCAAATGCGGTATTAAACTGTTATCTGACCTCGCCACCGGCACGGCTATACGCCCCTTTAATCATTTGGTATCCCATAACAATGTGCCGTCCTCGCATTTATTTCGCTATATGCAACTGTCTCACGCGTTTAAAGCCCAAATAACACCGAATGTCACGCAAATAGTGCAATCTGATCTTGAGAGGGTCATTCGTTATGAATGTACCAAGAAACCGACCTCGGTCCTCTACGCGCATCTCCTTCGAGTCTCCTCCCCGGATTTGTCTAAGCTCCGTCAGCGATGGACACAGGACGTCCCGGGACTGGACTCAGAGGATTGGGTAGACATGTGGGATTTCCCTTTCAAAATACTGGTCTCCCTTCGGGATCGTCTCATACAATATAAAATTCTACACAAGGTTTATATTACCCCGTATAGGTTGCATAAAATGAAAGCCTCCCTATCAGCGGAGTGCTGGAGGTGTACTGGGGACCCGGGCGATTTTATACACATCTTCTGGTCTTGCCCAGTAATTAAACACTACTGGTCACAAGTACTAGATGTGATACAAGAGGTGGTAGGAATAGATATAGCCCCATCCCCACAGATATGCCTTTTAGGCTTAGTAGAGGAATTGGCCCCCAGGGTGGCAGAGAGAACTTTGATCGGACTCCTGTTATTCTATGCCAGGAAAATGATCACTCTTTGCTGGAAGAATCGTGCCCCACCATCCATACTGCTATGGAAATCACATGTCAATAAAGTACTGCCACTCTATAAAGGAACCTACCAAAATAGAGGTTGCCCCAAAAAGTATGATAGAGTGTGGGCCAAATGGCTAGCAGAGGCCTCCACGGCGACCGGAGACTGACTGAGGTTGTACTGGTGTTTTCCTTGTTTGTTTGTTTTTGTTTTTCTGTCGGTAATAGAATCACTGCTATGGGGTTGCTAGATATACTTTGTTGTCCCTCGGGCCTCGACTGAAGAAGTTGATACTTGGACATTTTAATTGAGCGAGAGCCACTACTGCACTAGATTGGCTGTTTGTTTGTTTGTTTGACCCTTCATGTAAACGTGCTGCAGCTGTATGTTACTAATGATGGACACAGCCTATGGCCAACTGGTACTGACTCCTGCGTGAGTATAGTCCCAATGCGGTGGCGGGTTTACTGTTATAGGTTTGTTTGTATGTTTTATACTCAATAAAAAGATTTTCAAAAAAAAAAAATAGATAAAAATCAATCATATAATGTGCCTGCAGGTTAGTTTCACTTTTGAACTGGCTTCATGTTTCTGCAAAGTAGAAATAGACACACAGAACAAAAACAAACAAATCCAGGGCAGTGTTTTGTTTTTAAAATGAATCTGATTGGTTCTGGGAAGTTTTAGACACACAGTAATGACAGCTTAAACCACCGTGAGAAACAATAAGGACATGAAACCAGTACTACAGTAAGGTAAAGGAAGCTATTTAGCTAAAAAAAAAAATCCTTTAGTGATCCTTTAACCTTGCATGGTTAGTACAGCAGCTCTGACCAAAAGCTGTAGTGTGTACCCGGCTAAACAAACAGTCATATAAGGTTGAATAACAGAAAAAGTGAACTGTGAAGGAATGTTCAAAAAATAGGCAGCAACAGAAGAAGTAAACTGTGAAGGAATGTTCAAAAAATAGGCAGCCAGTAGGGCTCGGGAGCAAGCATGCATAAGTGCCCTCATAGCAAGTGGCTGGCTATGGGAGCAGTCAGCAGGAAAGGAAGCCAGGGTTGCTCTGTGCAAAACCATTACACAGAGCAAGTATAGCGCCTTGAAAAAGTATTCATACCCCTTGAAATTTTGTAACGTTTCAATCAAAAACATAAATGTATTTTGTTGAGATTTTATGTTTTGGACCAAGTAGCACATACTGTAATTGTGAAGTGGAAGGCAAATAATAAATGGCTTTCAATTATGTAAAAAGTGTGGCGTGCATTTGTATTCAGCCCCCCAAGTCAATGCTTTGTAGAACCAACTTTCGCTGCAATTACAGCTGCAAGTCTTTTTGAGGATGTCTCTACCAGCTTTGCACATTTAGAGAGTGACATTTCTGCCCATTCTTCTTTGCAAAATAGCTTGAGCTCTGTCAGATTGGATGGAGAGCGTCTCAACAGCAATTTTCAAGTCTTGCCACAGATTCTCTATTGGATTTAGTTCTAGACTTTGACTGGGCCATTCTAACACATGATTATGCTTTGATCTAAACCATTCCATTGTAGCTCTGGCTGTATTTTTAGGGTTGTCCTGCTGGAAGGCGAACCTCCCCCCAGTCTAAGTAAGTTTGTGAGAAGTAAGGGATTCATTCACTAATGCAATCCATTCCCCAAAGAGGGAGAAGTAGAATACTTCTATTGCTTTTGCCCTAATATCCTAGCAAAACAGGAGGATGCAAAGTAATATTTATTTAAAGTTATCCATAAAGAATTTGTTTAGATACCAAGTAAACAAACCGTTGGGTTACAAATATTTGATATATCAAGGTTTTTACGCTTACAACTCCATGATTACTGTCCAAAAGGCTATACGTTTTAACTCCATGTCATGTATAGAAATGTACCAGGTCCAACAACACATTTAGGGCACAAAGTTGTAGACAAGCGTTTCATATGAAATAATCTTAAAATGTATAATAAGTGAGATTGAGGCACCAAAGTTGGACTCATTTATCTTTGGAAGCGATCACAGTTTGTGGATAAGTGAAAAGTACTTCCTTCCATTCAGAACACATGAGGTTGGGTATGCCAGGGTCCATTTACTTCTAAAGCTTCTCTAATTTGGTTTCTTTTTAGTCTCTAGCCGTTTAGCATAGTATGAGAAAACCAATTTTGGCCAATTATGGCTCAGGGCTTTAGCACACGCCCCACAATATATAAGGCCGCCTGCTGGGCGGCCTCGTGTAGTGTGTTTTGGCTTGTTAATGAGAACAGTCAGAGAGACAGAGAGATAGTCTTTTTATATAGCTAGATAGAGCAGGCAGGCAGGCTAGTCAGTTTAGCTTAATTTACAGTGTGTAGAGGATATATATACATCCCTAGGGGTTGTACATATATTTATACACTGTATAGCTTAGATAGATCAGTTCTTCATAATTTACTGGCAGGCAGGTGATTGTGCTATTTAAAGACGTTATCACAGGTATAGACACCCAGCAGGTACAATATTTAAAGGAATTTTATCCTGGGAGCAGTGATTTTAATAATGTTTAAATAAAAAAAAATATGAAAGATTCCTTTAAATATTGTACCTGCTGGGTGTCTATAGTTTGCCTGTGAAAACATCTTTGAGAACCCGGGTCTTGCCCGAGGGAACATGTATCAATGGAAAAAAAGTTTTAAAAAACTGTAATTTTTTCAGGACTCCTGAAAAAACAACTGTTTTTAAAACTTTTTTCCATTGATACATGTTCCCTCGGGCAAGACCTGGGTTCTTAAAGACGTTTTCACAGGCAAACTATAGACACCCAGCACTGCAGGTACAATATTTAAAGGAATTTTTCATTTTTTTTAAATTTAAACATTATTAAAATCACTGCTCCTGGAGCAGTGATTTTAATGATGCTTAAATAAAAAAATAAAAAATAAATTCCTTTAACCTCTTATGGACCGCCGCATGTACATTTACGTCTGCAGAATTACACCAACAGGCACATCAATGTATATATACGTTGGTGCCTTGAGGTAGGTCGGGGGTCCGATCGGGACCCCCCAGGACATGCGGCGGTCCTCGTGGCTGGCCAAGCGATCTGGGACAAGGGGGCGGCTATTCGTTTTTGTCCGCCCCCTCTGGATCGCTCCCAGCCAATCTGCGCGCTCCCCCGCCCTGCACTTCCTCCTCCTGTGTAAACACAGGAAGGGGGAAGTGATGTGATTTCTCCTCTCAGCGTTTTTTTCAACCGCTGCTGAGTAGAGATCACATCGCACAGTAAGTCTGCACCAACACTGACACACACTACACATAGGCACATTAACCCCTTGCGATCACCCCCCCTCCTCCCTGTCACAGTGTCACTGAATGCAGTAATCATACATGTATGATTACTGTATTTAGTGTCAGTGTGACAGTCAGTTAGTGTCAGTGTGACAGTCAGTTAGTGTTAGGTTCAGGGTAGCCCCCGTACCCCCCCTAATAAAGTTTTAACCCCTTGATCACCACCCTAGTTAACCCTTTCACTCCCTATTGCCAGCATCACTAAGCGATCAAATTCTGATCGCTGTATTAGTGTCGCTGTTCCCGCTAGGTAGCAAATTTTTTTTATTGCGATTTTTTTTTACTAAAGACATGTGGCTAAATAAATTTTGGCCTAAATGTTTGACTAAAATTTTGTTTATTTGATTCCTCTTATAACAAAAAGTAAAAAATATTGATTTTTTTTTCAAAAATGTCGCTCTATTTTTGTATATAGCGCAAAAAATAAAAATCGCAGAGGCGATCAAATACCACCAAAAGAAAGCTCTATTTGTGGGAAGAAAAGGACGCAAATTTTGTTTGGGAGCCACGTCGCACGACCGCACAATTGTCAGTTAAAGCGACGCAGTGCCGAATCGCAAAAAGGGGCCTGGTCATTTACCTGCATTTTGGTCCGGGTCTTAAGTGGTTAAATATTGTTCCTGCTGGGTGTCTATAGCTTGCCTGTGAAAACGTCTTTGAGAACCCGGGTCTTGCCCGAGGGAACATGTATCAATGGAAAAAAGTTTTAAAAACGGTCACTTTTTCAGGAGTCCTGCTCCCTGGGGCAAGACCCGGGTTCTCAAAGACGTTTTCCAACAATAACTTGAATATTGGTCTTTAAAATTTGCATTTTTGGATTCGAACGTTCGAGTCCCATAGACTTCAATGGGGTTCTAAATGTTCGCGCGAACGGTCAGTCTGTTCGACGGTTCTGGTGCGAACCGAACGCGGGTATGTTCGGCTCATCCCTAATAAAGATGATGTAAATGATTGATATCAACACCTGTCTTTCCCTGCATATCCTCTAATTTAGCAAATTCCAATAGTTGTGGATATAGTAAGTTCCCAAAATAAGTGAACCCTAGAAGCCAGATAACATTTTTAAGTGTTTTTAACCACTTAAGGACCGCCTACTGCACATTTACGTCGGCAGAATGGCACGGCTGGGCACATCAACGTATATATACGTTGATTTTAGTACCCAGCCGTGGGTCACGGGCGCGTGTGTGACCCGGTCCGAAGCTCCAGGACCGGGACCGCGGGATTCGCGGACCCGATCGCTGCTGCAGTGCGGCGATCCGTCCCTGGAGCGGAAGAACGGGGAGAGCCGTGTGTAAGCATGGCTTCCCCGTGCTTCTCTGTGGTCGTAGCATCGATCGCGTCATCCCTGTAATAGGGGGGCGCGATCGATGACGTCACACTTACAGCCACACCCCCCTACAGTTGTAAACACACACATAGGTCACACATCCCCTACAGCGCCACCTGTGGTTAACTCCCAAACTGCAACTGTCATTTCCACAGTAAACAATGCAATTTAAATGCATTTTTTGCTGTGAAAATGACAATTGTCCCAAAAATTTGTCAAAATTGTCCGAAGTGTCCGCCATAATGTCGCAGTCACAAAAAAAATCGCTGATCGCCGCTATTAGTAGTAAAAAATTTTTTTTTATAAAAATGCAATAAAACTATCCCTTATTTTGTAAACGCTATAAATTTTGCGAAAACCAACCGATAAACGCTTACTGCGATTTTTTTTACCAAAAATACGTAGAAGAATACGTATCGGCCTAAACTGAGGAAAAAAAAAGTTTTTTTTATATATTTTTGGGGGATATTTATTATAGCAAAAAGTAAAAAATATTGCATTTTTTTTTAAATTGTCGCTCTATTTTTGTTTATAGCACAAAAAATAAAAACCGCAGAGGTGATCAAATACCACCAAAAGAAAGCTCTATTTGTGGGGAAAAAAGGACGCCAATTTTGTTTGGGAGCTACGTCGCATGACCGCGCAATTGTCAGTTAAAACGACGCAGTGCCGAATCGCAAAAAGGGGCAAGGTCCTTTACCTGCATTTTGGTCCGGGTCTTAAGTGGTTAAGGAGGTGGTTTTTAGAGAGACACCAATGGAATTATACAGAAGTTGCCTATACACAAGGTTAGCTAGTGTCTCATGTGAGGACATTTTAGTGGCTTTCAAAGCTTTATTGCCATGTACTTGTCAGGGTGTACCCACCAGTGTATATACACCAATGCTGCCATAGAGTGTCATGCCCCATACACACGACTGGTTTTCCTGTCGGAAAAAAAAACTATGGTTTTCCCGACAAAATTCCTCTCAAGCCTGCCTTGCATACACACGGTTACACAAAAGTCCGGTGAAATTTTGACTGCCAAGAACACGGTGACGTAAAAGACTACGACGAACCAAGTTCTATGCTTCTGAGCATGCGCCGAATTGTTTCCGAGCATGCATGTTTTTTTCCCATTGAAAAAGCATACAGACGAACGGTTTTCCCGCTATAGATATATATAAATAGATCCTGCTCTCTTTTTTTTTCCGTCAGTTTTCCTGTGGGAAAAAGATCTGTTAATTACAGTTTTGTTATAACTGAATATTGTTGTTTTTTTTTCTATTGGAAAGAGGATTTATGCCATTTTAATTTCAATTCTGAAAATATACCGAAAGCTTCTTCCCATTTTAAACTAACACTAAATGTTCTAACTCCCTAGCATATCATTTGCTCAGTTGGTGTGCCCAGCACTTACCTTTTAAGAGAATTACTGCCACCAGCTCTAGATTCATGCCATTCAGGCTACTGCTGTTATCGGACAACTGGCTAAGAGGAGGCAGCAGCAGGAGAGTTGCACGAAAATGGCTTTTCCAGGTTCTGTATGTATGTATGTATGGAATTATAGTGCTCTAGTCCTGGCTGAGAGAGTGCACACATGGGTGGCTTTTTTTGAGCCTGCTATGGAAAGGAGAAACCCACAAACCGGAAGGTGGGTCAGTGGCTTTTAAAAGAAGAAAACTACAGTAAGCATGTAAAGTAACTGTGAACCTCCTCTGCTAAAATATAAAACAAGATCAGGGTTTAATGTCACTTTAATAACACATTGCCTAACCTTCAATAAGTGTAACTGCTCACAATATAGATTGTAATTGTAGAAATTATAATTGCTTTCAGCCACAGTAGCAGCTGAAAAATGAAATATAATGTTTAACCACTTTCTTACTGGGCACATATACCCCCTTCCTGCCCAGACGAAATTTCAGCTTTCGGCACTGTCACGCTTTGAATGACAATTGTGCGGTCGTGCGACGTGGCTCCCAAACAAAACTGATGTCCTTATTTCACCACAAATAGAGCTTTCTTTTGGTGGTATTTGATCACCTGTGTGGTTTGATTTTTTTGCGCTATAAACAAAAATAGAGCGACAATTTTGTGATTGGTTTGTGCAAACGTTATATAACGATAGGGAGATAGAATTATTACTTTTTTAAAACATTTTTTACTAGTAATGGCGCCGATCTGCGATTTTTGTCATGACTGCGATATTACAGCGGACACATCGGACACTTTTGACACGTTTTTGGGACCATTCACATTTATACAGCGAACAGTGTTATAAATATGCACTGATTACTGTATAAATGTGACTGGCAGGGAAGGGGTTAACACTAGGGGGCGATCAAGGGGTTAAATATGTTCCCTGCTAGGTGATTCTTACAGTGGGGGGAGGGGACTGACTGGGGGAGGTGACCGATGGGTGCCCCTATGTACAAGGGACATACCATTTGTCTCTCCCTAACAGGACGTGGATCTCTGTGTTTACACACAGAGATCCACATGCCTGTCTCTGTGACTGCCGATCGCGGCCGCCTGGAGGACATCGCGGCCGCCAGGCATGCGCATCGGCACCTGTGTGACACGGCGGGCGCGCCCCTGGGTGGCGCATGGCCAGAGGCCGTATATTGACGGTCTCCCGGCAGATTAGAGCCACCTTGCGGCAGTTAAGAAAGATTATGCACAAAGATAGTAGAATATTTGACATTTAGAGAAATGTGCAGTTTTGCTAAAATGTGTTTACTGTACTTGAGACTTGCTAGAGGAATTTAAACACATTCTTTTTTCCTTCTGTGTTTGAACAATATGTTGTTTATGTGTCACCCTTCAAGCCTCCCATTGTAACTGGGAATACATTTTGTTTCTAAACACAAATATGCAAATTTACCATATAGCATAAATGTTTCTGAAGTTAAATTGGCAACCCTCCATATTCAAATATTTTGACACTTAAGTTTTGTTAGGATTCTATTTCTGCATAAACATTGTAACGTTATCTTTCTGCAAGCTTAAAGTGGAGTTCCACCCAGGAAAACCACATTTGGCCAAAAGTTTTAAAAAAATAAATAAAAAAAAACGTGAAAAAAAAAAAATGCTCACCCGAAATACCTGTTGCTATGCGGAAGTCCGTAATCTGCCTCTTCCACACCGCGGTGTCTTTTCTTCTTGTCCTTCTCCTTGTGAATGGGGCGCGCTGCTTTCTGGGTACTGTGTGTGTTCTCAGAGAGCAGCGCGCCCATTCACAAGCCAGCGTGAGACTCACGCAGGCGCAGTAGGAAATGGGCAGTGAATGGCGGCGCGGGACCCGGAGCGATCGTGGGACCGGCACCGGGGGGGCGTCAGCGCGGGCAAGTAGGACAAGGTAAGTGTCCTGCTTCAAAGTCAGCAGCTACACTGTTAGTAGCTGCCGACTTTGAAAAAAAGAAAAAATGCGGGTGGAGCTCCTCTTTAACATGCTTATAGACCTTACACAGTAATTGCCCAAAATCACATTAGGTGACTGTCTCTGCCGGGGAACGGAGACATTGATAGAGCCGGTAAAGAGACTTGCCCTGATTGTGGCTCTCTCTTCTGAAATAAGAAATACCACCAGCATCTGTCTTTGCTACTTAAAATATCTCATAAAAGTGGGAACAACCCCTCACATTTTTGTAAACATTTTATTATATCTTTTCATGTGACAACACTGAAGTTACACTTTGCTACAATGTAAAGTAGTGAGTGTACAGATTTGTTACATAGTTACATAATAGGCGAGGTTGAAAAAATACACAAGTCCACCAAGTCCAACCTATGTGTGTGATTTTCAGTATTACATGATTGTCAGTATTACATTGAATATCCCAGTATGTTATGGTCGTTCAGGTGCTTATCTAATATATATATTTTTTAATTATCGATGCTCCTTGCTGAAACTGCCTGTGGAAGGGACTTCCACATCCTCACAGCTCTTACAGTAAAGATCCCTCTACGTAGTTTAAGGTTACATTTTAATTTTACTGAATGGCTGCGTGTCTTATTAAATTCCCTTACGTGGAAAAGTTTTATCTCTATTGAGGGGTCACTGGTACGGTATTTGTACATTGAAATCATATCCTTTCTTAAGCATCTCTTCTCCAGAGAGAACAAGTTCAGTGCTCACAACCTGTCCTCCATACCCTTTTATTAGTTTTGTTTCCAGGGCAGGACTTAGGGTGGTGGGGGCCCTGGGCTTGAGTGTTGAAGGGGCCCCCTGGAGCGAGGGGGGGGATCATAGTTGATGAGCGCATTAAAGTTGTTGGGGGGGGGGGCGAATTGAAGTTGTTGAGCGGGGGGGGCATTAAAGTTGTTGAGCGGGGGGGTGCGCACGCATTAAAGTTGTTGAGCGGGGGGGGGGGGGGGGGTGACTCTCATCTGTGCACGGAATGTGTCAGCAGACATCCCCACACGGCTCCGGTTCCTCCTGGGGGGGAGGTTTTGCAGTTTATATAAAAAGGGGGTAGCCATCCGGGGCCCTGGGGATCTCTGGGCCCTTTAATAAAAAAATAAATAAACATTTATAAAAAATATAAAGAAAATGTAAAAAAAATTATGAAAAAAGGGGGGTTGCCATCCGGGGCCCTGGAGACCTCTGGGCTCTTTAATAATAATAATTATATATATATATATATATATATATATTATATATATATATATATAAACATTTTTTTTTATAAAAAAAAAAAAGGGGGGGGGGTTGCTGTCCGGGACCCTGGGGACCTCCAGACCCCTAAAAAAAATTATAAAAAATACATAAAAAAGGGAGGTTGCCATCCGGGGGCCCTGGGGACCTCTGGGCCTTTTAATAAAAAAATATTAAAACATAAACATTTATAAAAAAAAAGGGGGGGTTGCCACATGGGGCCCTGGGGACCTCTGAGCCCTTTAATAAAATATATATATATATATATATATAAAAATATATATTTTTTTTATAAAAAAAAGGGGGGTTGCCATCTGGGGGCCCTGGAGACCTCTGGGCCCTTTAATAATAATAATAATAAAAAAAAAAAATTATAATAATTATATATATATATATATATATATAAACATATTTTTTTTTTCTCATCAAAAAGTTTATTAAAGCCAAATATTGCGATACATAGGCAAGATAAAGTAAACATGTTATACAGTATGACATAAAATTACATTATAAAGAAAACTTGGCATTCAGTTCTATTGGCATATCTGTAGAGTTCTGGTTCAGGTCATAACAGGTGTGCAATAAGACGCGCTTATCCTTTCACCCAAGGGAGCACTAAACAATGACCAGTGTCAGGGTGAGAACTAACATTCAACTTAACCATCAATGTTGGCCATTCGAGCATGGCATAACATGTAGCTTATACAGCTTTGAGGAAGGAAGAAAGAGGGGAGAAAGGAAAAAGAGGGGGGTGGAAATGGGGTAAGGAGAGGTAATTGGTGACTGTTGTAGGGATAATAAGTCCAGCCATTGGATCAGATCCATCTTTGATATCGTGGCATGAGTCAGTACGTGTTCAGTTCAAGGGGTAAGCAGTGAGTCATATTCTGGGGAGGTTTTGAAAGCGAACCACGGAGACCAGGTTTCGTGGTATGAATCTACTCTGTCTGAATTTTGGGCTGAAGTATCTTCCATGTAACATGTGTCAGATACTTTTTTAAGCCAGTCCTGAACGGTGGGAGGTTTTGTACTTTTCCAGTGGATAGGGATCAGGGACTTAGCTGCGTTCAGGAGGTGTTTTGTGAGCGAACATTTAGAGCGCTTCATTGAGAAGTTGTTGATATTAAGGAGGCAGCTAGCTGCATCTAGTTCTATGGTGGTCTCCGTGATTCGCTTCACCACCTCCTTGATTCTGGACCAATAGTCCTGTAGGACTGGACAGTCCCACCATATATGTATAGGGGTACCCGTGTCGATCCCACATCTCCAGCATTTGTCTGAAGTTTGTGGAAACCATTTGTGGAGTTTGTCCGGAGTGATGTACCAATGTGTCAATAATTTGTATTAAGTTTCCTGTGTTTTGGTATTTATAGAACATTTGTGTGCTAGTGAGCAGGCATTCATCCACTGTTTGTCGGTGATAGATATGTTCAGGTCCTTTGACCAGATTCTTCTGAACCTGTCGTCCAGGGTGGTCGTTGCATCCTGCAACCCCAAGTACATTGTGGAGGTCGCCCTATCAAATTGAGCACCCCTCTTGCATGTGTTTTCGAGGTCAGTCAGCTCTCTCGTAAATGTAGGTTTTCTCTTCCCTGAGTTGGCGTAGTCTCTAATTTGAAAGTACGTCAGCCAGGACAGTATGGGCAGTTCATTGTCATGTTTGAGTGCCGTTAGGTTTTTAAAATTCCCGCGTGAGAAACAGTCCATCATTAGCATGGGTTTGTTGGACCCAGGAGGTTTCAAGTTGTCGTTTTGCATGCCTGGGGGGAAGTCCGGGTTATTCCACAGTGGGGTTAGTGGACTAGTCTCATCTGTCAGATTTGTCTTAGTAGCTACTTTGTGGAACAACATTAAGGTAGTTCCAGTCAATGGTTTTTTTTTTTTATGGAGTCACGTTGACAGTTCCATGGGATCCAGGGAAGGTATAAGAGGGATGTCTCAGATAGGGATTCCTCTAATTTAACCCAATCCTTAGAGCTGCTGTGACAGTGCCAATCAATTACCCTCATTAGGTGTGAGGCTAAATAGTAGTGGTAGAAGTTCGGTATTCCCATTCCTCCTTTGGTCTGGTGAGGAATGAGAATTTTATTCTAGGTTTTTTATGCTTCCATAGGAACTGAATAAGAGTGGACTGCAGAGACTTGAAAAATGACTGCGGGATTTTAATTGGGAGGGTTCTGAAGAGGTAAAGCAATTTTGGCAGGATAATCATTTTCAAAATTGCTGCACTCCCGAACCACGAGAAGAATTTCGTGTTCCACTGCTGCAAGTCCCCTCTTATTTCTCTGAGTAGAGTAGGAAAATTTCGTACATAAATAGAGGTCACAGTGGGGGTTAACCATGTTCCTAAATATTTAAGCGCTCCTGTTACCCATTTAAAGGGGCAGTGAATTTGTGTTCTGATCAGGGATTCCCTTGTCAGAGTGAGATTCATTGCCTCTGATTTGGAAAAATTTATTTTGAGGTTCGAGATATATCCATATGTCGAAAATTGTTTCATTAAATTGGGTATTGTAATGTGGGGGTTTGTCAGGAAAAAAAGTAGGTCGTCAGCGTAGGCTGCGATTTTATATTCAGTTTCAGCTACTTTGAAGCCTGTTATTGAGCTATCCTTGTTAATCATTCTGATGAAGGGCTCTAGTGACAGAATGAAGAGCAGAGGGGACAGGGGGCAGCCCTGTCTAGTCCCGTTCGAGATCAGGACCTCTTCTGACAGTGATCCATTGACTTTAAGTCTAGCCGTGGGTCTGTCATATAGGGCGTTAATCCAGGACATCATGTGAGGACCAAGGCCTATGAATTCACATGTGGCTTTCATGTAGTCCCATGCGACCCTGTCGAAGGCCTTCTCTGCGTCAGTGGAGAGGAGGAGGCCTCCGCCAGTGCTTCTGTCTGCCCCATTCGTCAGAAGTAACGCCTTAATCACATTATCCCTTGCCTCCCTTCCCGGGATAAAGCCCACCTGCTCTCGGCCTACTATAGATGTCAGCAAGGGTCTTAGTCTATTGGCCACAATTTTCGCCAGGATTTTGAGATCCAGGTTTAGCAGGGATATAGGCCTGTAGCTGGAGCATACTGTGTGGTCTTTCCCTGGTTTCGGTATCAGTGTAATATGGGCAGATAGAAAGTCAGTCGGCACTGATCTGGGGGAGGACATAGCGTTCAAGGCTCTTGTCAGATGTATCGACAGAGTTTCGCAGAAGGTTTTATAATAAATCGAAGTAAATCCGTCCGGTCCTGGACTTTTCCCGGGTTTCAGATCTTTAATTGCCGACTGAGTTTCCTCGACTGTTATTTGTCCGTCCAGTGTATTTAGTAGTAGTTAATCTATTTTAGGGAGGCCACTTTTGGTCAAATAATCTAGTAAGATAGCTGCCCTGTCTCCTTCTAAAGCTTGTGGTTTATGTTGTGTCGGGAGATTGTAAAGTTCGGAGTAGTATTTATGAAATTGTGCAGCTATAGCCTCTGTGGTGACTTCTAACGTTCCGTTTTTTGTCTTAATGCCTGGGATATGGTTGACAGCGTTTGCCTCTCTCAAGGCTCTTGCCAAATATTTTCCCGACTTGTCGCCTGCCTCATAGTAAAGCTTCTTTTTTTCAATAGTACATTTTTATTAGGTTTTGACAAAAGGAAATACATACAAAAACCAGGCTGCAAGCCTGTAAAGCATTACAAATGAATACTGTAGGGCAAGTAAGAGTTAAGGACAACACTGCAAGTATCTTAGTATAAGGTATAGCGTCTAAGTCAACAGTCAACATTTAAAACAAATTAGTTATTACCCCATACCGGGGAAATCATGGAAAGCAGGGGAGGGCCTTCCCCTGGACACCCCTTCCGGGATCACTACTGTGTCCAGGGCCCAGGCCGGGTGCCCCCTTTCCTGAAGCAAAAGCCGTTCAAGCAATAGGGTTAGAACATGAGGTAACACCAGTAATGTAGGAGGAAATACTCTGTTTAATCATAGATACACTTAGGTTAATCAAGGATGTAGTTCGTTCACCCAGAGATTCCTAGTTGTTTAGTTTAGACCCTCTGGAGGTAAAGGAAGTGAGGGGCTATTGTTGAACCACAGCAACCAAGGGTGCCATTGACGGAGGATGTTGTCTTTGTTTTTATTCCGAAGTGCCAGTGTGTGTTCGTAGGTGAAATGCAAATGGGTTGTTTGGATCACTTCTCCCAGAGTTGGTGGAGAGGGGTTTTTCCATTTTCTAGCAATGTTCAGGTTCACTGATAATAGTACGTGGGCTAGTGTATGTCTCAAGTGTTTGGGGAATTGATCCAGGTCGAGGAGCAGGATCGCCAGACTGGCTGTCGGGACTATCGTCCGACGGGATATGGCTGATAGTAACCGGAATACAGATTCCCAGAGGGGAGATAAGGAGGGGCATCCCCAAAAGGTGTGGAGCATGTCTCCTTTCTCTCCACAGTGGTAAAGCTTCTTTTTGAAGAATAACATCCTCTTTGTTTTGAACTCAAATAGCTCACGTAGAGCCTTACGGGCCTCTAGGAGTTCCGACGCAGATTGTAGTGACAGTGAATGTTTGTGTTTGCTCTCTAATGTGTGTATTTTGTTTGCCAGGTTCATGATCAGTTGGGATCGCTGTTTCTTTTTTTGAGAGCCCAGTCTAATCAACTCTCCCCTTATGTAACATTTGTGTGCTTGCCAGACCATCAAACGGTCCATTTCAGGCGTGTCATTGATGTGGAAGTATTCAGGAGGGAGGAGGTGATCCCCGGGAGTAGCTCCGGGTCGGTTAGGAGTGAGGCGTTTAGCCTCCAGGTATTCGATCTGGGCATCTCTCGACCGAGGTCTAGTGTTAAGGAGATTGGTGCGTGATCAGACAGCGATTGGATCCCAATTTGTGCATCCCTCACTAGGTGGAGATCTTTTTGAGTGATAAACAGATAGTCTATCCTGGAGTATCGGTCGTGTGGGATTGAATGGAACGTGAAGTCCCTTGTGTCAGGATGCAGGAGTCTCCATGTGTCTATCAGATGTAGTGAGTTGAGTAGTTTTTTAAGCGTTTTAAGTACCCGGAATGTAATACAGGATTTACCCGACGAGGAATCTACTGATGGTACTAGGGGAACGTTAAAGTCACCGCCTAGTATTAGGAGACCCGACATGAATCCCAGAAGTTCTCGTGTTAGTTTCCTACAGAAGGTTACATGTGCAGTGTTTGGGAAGTACGCATTCGCCAGTGTTATGGGTTTGCCTAGGTATGTTCCCTTTAAAAGAATATAACGTCCCTCTGGGTCTGCTAGACGGTCCGTGAGGGTAAAGGGTGCGTCCTTACTGATTAAAATTGTTACTCCTTTAGTCTTAGCCTTGTCATTGGTCGCGTGATGTGCTGTGGTAAAGTAGGTATTGGTCAGTTTTTGGATTTGTCCTGTTTTGAAGTGGGTCTCCTGTAGGAAAACGAAATGGGGCTTACCTCTTTTAAGTTCTCTGAGTAAGGATGTCCTTTTCTCAGGTATGTTCAGACCTTTTGTGTTGTGTGAAATGATCAGCGGGTTCTTCCCCAGGGACGAGTAGGCCATCGGTCTCAGGTAAAGTTGTCACAAGTAGTGACCCTACAACAGACTTTCAAAGGTATGTTAGCGATCTGTGCCAGTCAGGTGACACAATCTTACAAATCAGTTAGTTTTTCTGAGCTGGGGTGGGGTAGGGAGGGGAGGGGGTAAAGACAGGAGAGAGCAGGAGAAAAAGGGTGAAAATAAAGGAAAAAGAGTATAAGAACCTGGAAGAAGATCCAGCAGCGGGAGGTACATTTTTCAATATACTTTAGATTACTAATAACACTCTCTAAAGTAGAAACAGAAGTAGTGCGCCCGAATAGGAAAATCCCCCTCCGAGCGCACTCTGTGGGAACGTAGGATGTCAGCAACCAGGATTCCTAAACGAGGAAAGGAAAAATAACAGAAACAGCAAAAAAAATTAAATAAGTTTTTCCTTTTTTCCTAGTGTCTAGGTTATATAAAACAAATCACTAGTAGAACATATAGTGAAAAGGACACAGTCTTTCTGAAAGGCGATCAATCAACCAGAAATGGAGCTAAAGAGATCTAGCGAATTATGTAAATCAACGGCTTTCACCCATCAGTGGGAAGCGGCAGAAGCCGGGGGTATTTGCTATGATGACAGTTCACAAGGTTCAGTGTACAGATGGGACCTGAGAAAAATGTGCATTAATGGGGGGAGAGAGAAAAAAAAAACACAAAAAGAAAAAGGAAAATGGGAAGTTAAACATCTTAGGTAAAGGTGGATAAAACATCTCAGTTCGTTAACCACCGCTAGATGGCGGTAAACAGTTATCGGGTTTAGTATGGTTTCTTGAACGTTCCTAGTCAGGAGCAGATGGTTACCATTAAGTCACAATAACACTAGTCAGTGAGGGTGTCTGCTAACCAAGTAAAAAAAAAAAAAAAGAAAAGGGGGTAGAAAAAAAAATAAAGATAGATGAATAATAAAAGTTAAAAAGAAAAAATCAGCAGCGGAAGGGCGGGTAGGCAGTTCTCAATGCTTAACTTCCCTGTCCATCTTCTCTAGTATAGTATTTATAGCGTTTGAGGTTTGGGTTGTTAGCGGTCATCTTAGAATGAATGTGGAACTACAAAATTAAGTCCCAGATCATATCAACACATTGTATATTTGCTTCTCCATGAATAGCTAGTCAGTCTAACGGCAGTCATTCAAAGGCACGGCCCCTTGCGGGTGTAGAGCGAGGAGCAGGCGTTCCAGCCTGGGAGTTCCCTCCGCGTCCTTGCTTCTGTTTTTTAGCTTTTTGCTTGTCGGGTGTAGAGAAAGGCGAATCGGGTGGACTTCTGGTGAGGGGTGGTATGGTGTATTCCTGATACCATTCGGGGAGATCTATAAGGTCAAGGTGTAGTGCCTCACAGAAGTAGGGCAGGTCTGCTGGAAAGCGTAGGGTGTGCTATTTACCAGATGCAGTGACCACTAGAGCAAAGGGAAATCGCCATGTATATTTTATGTCCCTCTCCCGTAAGCGTTCCAGCAGGGGGCGCAGGGCCCTGCGGTGTTTCAATGTTATTTGGGATAGGTCCTGGTAGAGCATGATGTTGGCGCCATTAAATACAATGCGATAATTTCTGCGCGCCTTTCTCATTATATCTTCTTTAAGCTGGAAGCTCTGTAAGCAGCACACAATGTCCCTTGGTGGTGCATCGTCAGGTCCTCTGGCTCTGAGGGCTCTGTGAGCCCTGACAAATTCTATGTCAGTGTCCTCCTGCCTTTCCAATAAAGAGTTAAATACCCGTTGCAGTGCGGGAACGATTTGTTCATTCTCCACCGATTCCGGTATCCCCCTCACCCTTATGTTGCACCTGCGTCCGCGATTGTCCAGGTCTTCTAAATGCCTGCTCATTTCAATAAAATGAGCTGCATGGGTGTCCGCCACCTTATCCAGCCTGTGGATAGCCCTGTCTCTCTGCTTCCCTTTCGTCTCCACTGTCTCCATCTTGTCAGATAGGACAAGGATGTTGGACTTCAGGTCTGTGATCACCGCCGAGAAGGTGGCTTTGATGTCTGCCGCTATTACAGACATGTCCGTAAAGGTCAGGGGCTTTCCAGAGCGGGGTCGGCTCCTACCTGAGTCCTCGGCGTTGTATTGTGAGTCCTCGCTGAAGTCCTCATCCTCGTGCTGCGGCCGCGCCATCTTGGATGTAGCCACGTTGCTTTGTGGGGCCGAGGCGGATTTGAACAGATCCAAAATGCTTTCGGGCGAGGAAGCGGTCGAATTGCGGCGTGATCGGGTGTGCGAGGTCTGATAATTCAGTTTACCCATTTCTGGAGAGCAAATAGCAGGGGAAAAGGCTGTCGGCTGTGTCCTTAGCACGGAGCTCCCTTAGTGTGCGTCCATCCTGCTTGCTGCCCAGGCCACGCCCCCTAAACATATTTTTTTTATAAAAAATAAATAAAAAAAAGTAGGGGTTGCTGTCTGGGACCCCCCCTTTTTTTTTTTAGAGGGGCCCCCTATTGGGCGAGGCCCATGGGCTTGAGCCCAGTCAAGCTCAATGGTAAGTCCGGCCCTGTTTGTTTCCCTTCTCTGGACTCTCTGTAGTTCTAGCGCATCCTTCCTGAGGACTGGTGCCCAGACCTGGACAGCATACTCCAGATGCAGACAGACCAGAGTCTTGTAGAGTCGGAGAATTATCGCTTTGTCTCTGGAGTTAATCCCCTATTTAATGCATGCCAATATTCTGCTTGCTTTGCTTGCAGCAGCTTGGCATTGCATGCCATTGCTGAGCCTGTCAGCCACTAGGACCCCAAGGTCCTTTTCCATCATAGATTCCCCCAGAGGTTTTCCCCCCAGTGAGTAGATTGCATTCATATTTTTGCCACCCAAATAGATTATTTTACATTTTTACACATTAAACCTAATTTGCCATGTAGTTGCCCACCCCATTAATTTGTTCAGATCTTCTTGTAAGGTTTCCACATCCTGCAGAGAAGTGATTGCCCTGCTTATGGCAATACTGGGGAAGAAGAAACACCACCTCCTCACCTCGGGCCTCCAAATCTGCCACGGTGTGGAGCAGGGGTCTGCAGTACTCTATCCTGCAGCCAGCACTTCTGCTGGGGTTTCGCTAGGTGTTTCCTCATCTACAGAAACATCTATTAAATCACCAGTCTCTGGAATTGCTAAAAGTCCAGGGCATGGGCTGGTGGCCCTCGGGCCCAGTGCCAACACTTTGACAGGTGACTCATCATCAATAACATCCTCTCATGAAAAGTCAGTTAAATCAATTTCTGACACTTCAGCTGAGATTTCAGGCTGGTATTTCTGGATAGTCCCAGGCAAAGGGAGCCCAGCCCTGGCACTGAGCAGTGTCTAGCAGCCGTCTGTAGGAGATCTCCAGCTCCCATTCCTGTATCTTCCAGTGCATTTCAGAGAAGTTCAGCATCTCTTCAGCATCACGATTTCATCAAACTGCCTCTCCAAATCGCTCCCAAAGCTATGGTCCCCTGTCAGCTTCACATACAACAGACCCAGGTCGCTGTAGCCAAAGCCTTCCATTGGGCCGTCATCCACTATTCATGGGCATGCTTGGGATACATGCCACCGGAGGGCTCGTTAGCTCTCATCCAGTCGCATTTCTGCCCAAACCAGCCTGCTTAACTCCGCTGTCTGCTCCTTTTCCGTTTTTTTCTCCCCAAAACAGCACCTGCATAATGCGACCAGTACCTTTCCTGGATGGAGGGGAGAATTTTTCCCTGGTGGCATTGCTCACGGGCTAGCATTTTCTTCCATAGTTCGCAGGGGATATAATCATACCATCCCAGCAGGACCTGCGCTGATACTGGTCCTCTATGCTACATCTGCATTTCTCACAATCTCCTTCCGAATTCCTCTTCCATAGTAGCTGATATTTGTACCTCTCCTCTCCTGCTATCCGGAATTGGGTCCAGGTGGAGGTTTGGATGTCCCAGACTGCAGGAAGCGTCCCACTGCTTGCCACCAATGTAACAAAATGTCCTACACTCCCCTTCAGTGCTTTTTTCATATACCGCTTCCTCCAGTCTGACTACAGATGTCAGATATTCCTGCTGACAACCAAGAACTACGCAGAACTCGTTTTGGCTGCTGAACATGAACAGTTTTATTAAAACACAGGTAACATTCAAGACCCTCCCTTGCATTCAGGGCAGGGTAGATTGTCCAATCGGCAGGGAGAGCTGTTGGATGAATTCCCCCTCCATCCTCACAGCAAATACACATCCCAAATACTTTTCTCCCAAAGCAGACAGATACAATAGAACAATGGAATACAGCCACACCCCAAACGACCCAAACAAGAGTCCACAACAGTACTAGACTATATACAATATATACACAGTGTGTGTGTGTGTGTATATATATATATATATATATATATATATATATATATATATATATACACACACACACACACAGCATTCCAGTGTGGTTTTACAGCAAGTCCGATTAGTAAAGATCACCCTGTGCCCCTAATAGATACAGGGTGACTTAGATATAGGAGGTGCATGGGGAACTGAAACCTCTCCAAGCGATTCTGGATTCACCAGCCCCCTGCCCAAAGTGACTTCTGTCACATCTCTCCCCTATCGGTAGCAGATTAACACAGGAGGAGATTCCAGACAAGTTGACTCCAAAGTTAGTCCATAGTTCCAGTTCCCCAATGCCTGTGCCCCAAACAAATTGTTCCAGAGGATCATCCAGCCAACCTCTGCCTCTATCTTAGAACATACCCACTGCTGAGGGGAAGTGCGTACTGGCCCTTCTCCTTGGAGTCCTTTCAACCGCTGAAGGGTGGCTGGGCTCACTACATCATGCTGTTGGGGATCTGGGCCGACTGCCCAGCATCCCTGGGGTATAAAGATGGAGACCACAGTCCCATCCACCGACAACAGATTAAGTTGCAGTTGTGAGGTGCCAATTGCATTCTTTACCTGGAGCTTCTGCGGAGTGGATTGTTGTGTGCAATAGTGTTCTGCCCTGTTAGAGCTTCAGCGCTCACATTATCCGCTCTGACTAACATAATACTTTTCTCCCAAGTCAGACAGACACAATAGAACAATGGAATACAGCCACACCTCAAACAACCCAGCAACGAGTCCACAACTGTATGAGACAATATACAATATTCTAGTGTGGTTGTACAGCGAGTCCGATTGGTACAGATCAGACTGGGGTTCTTGATCACCCTGTGCCTCTAATAGACATAGGGTCACTTAGAGATAAGAGGTGCATGGGGAGCTGAAACAAGGGTTTCCCAACCTCTTCAAATGATTCTGGGTTCCACCAGCCCCCCACCCAAAGTGACTCCCGTCACAATAGCTATGTCTAGGTTATATATATTGGTCCTTGAGAAAGATATATATCGCCCTTTCCTTACATATGAGACAATGCTGGATAAAATACCTGGCTGGCTCAGTGCTAAGATACATTGTAAGTGTGAGCATTATATTATTATGATTAGTTTTAATATGTCAACTTATGTTTCATACATATTGCTAACACTGTGGACACGATCTTATAGATTTACTTCCTCCTATCTGCTGAAGAAGCAGGTTTATTATAGGAAACATTCTGAGAATTGGTCTCATCCCTCTGCGAGTATTGGAAAGATAAACTGAAAGTTTGAACTTAATGAATAAATATAATCCGTATGAGTTGAGCAGCTGGTTTTAATATGCGAAGATGACAATGTGTGTATAGATAAAGTCAAAAGAGAACCTTTGTATTGGCACCTAACTTTGATAAATATGGTTTTAATAATGTCTTAACGTGAACAAAAATAAAAGGTCTTACATTTTAAGCAGTCTTCGTGAAAGCGTCTTTGGATATACTGTAGGTAAAGTCCCCTGCTGCTAATGTTTTGTTTATAGCATTTTAATATGACGTTATTCTCCCTGTCCTTAACAGCTATAACAGTCTCTTATGGGAAGCTAGTCACAATATTTTGAAGTGTGGCTGTAGGAGTTGGTGGTCTTTCAGCGAAAAGTTCATTTGCAACATTAGGCACTGACATTGTATGAGAAGATCTAGCCCACATTAAGACCCCTTTCACATTGAGGGCACAAAAATACATTGAGGACACTAAAAATAGCGCTGTTATACCACCTGAAAAACTCCTTCACTGCATCCTCAATGTGAAAGCCCGAGGGCTTTCACACTGAGGCGATGCGCTGGCGGGAAATAAAAAAAATCTCCTGTCAGCAGCATCTTTGGAGCGGTGAGAGGAGCGGTGTGTATACCGCTCCTTTCCATTGAAAATAATAGGAAACCGCGGCAATACCGGTATTAACCCTTTCATCGCTAGCGGCCGCAACTCGCAGCAATTCCGGCGGTATAACGCTGATATTTTTAGCGGCGCTATACCGCCAGCACAGCTCCCGCCGCAATGTGAAAGGGGCCTTAGTGTTCATGTTGACTCCAAGGGTGTTCAGTAGGGTTGAGATCAGGTCTCTGTGCAGACCATTCACGTTTCTTTGCACCAAACTAATGGCCCTAGCTTTGTACAGAAAAAGGCCTTTCCCAAACTGTTGCCACTAGGTGCAGTCTACAGTCTGTAAAACTACTATAAAAGACCCAATACATTTTTCATCAAATAGCAATTTTAATACAAACATACTTAATACATATATACTGTACAGTGCAGCGTTTTGTATCAAATCTAATTAATAAATGATTTTTTCTAGTTAATGAATATTTAAGCTAATATAGCTTAATGGCAGCTCTCATTTTGGCAGACCTTCCCCGTGGATTTTCAATAACATCTTGATAATTTGGTAAGAGAACTTTACGTTGTAAAATATTCCATGTAGAGTTAGGTCCTGGACTTGGAAATTCTTCATCTTCATCTATCTCTGTGACTTTCCTCTGCCCTTGTCTAATCCATTGTCTAGCACTCATATTAGGTTTTTCATCCATGCGTATTCCATGCAGGAATCTCTTGACTATTCGGTCTTCTAAGGAATGAAAGGAAATAACAACAAGTCTCCCACCAGTCTTCAGAAACTTCTGAGCTGTCTGGAGCCCCCCATAAAGTTCATTAAGTTCATTGTTAACAAAGATACGAAGGGCTTGAAATGTCTTTGTTGCCGTATGTGCCGGGCGCTGAAGTAGATCTTTGCGACTATACAAACTCACTCCTAAAAAACAGGAAAAAAAAGTATTGAACTAAATTATAGCATAGTAATTATGATAGTCATGTACATCAAAAATACAATTAAGAATAATATGTGTTCCAGATGACCCCATTGCAGTAAAGAGATGGTTTCCTGTCTTGCCATTTTAAAATTAGTTTCATATTCAGAGAATTTGAGAATTTATCTACTGGTATTATAAAATAGTTAATAGGTTAAAAGACCGCGCTAATGTGTCACACATAAATCAAAAAAGCAGCAGCTTAAAATGAGATACACAACAAATAGAATAAAAATGGGAGAAGCCGCACTAAAAATAGTCCCAATTAGTGCAAGAGGAACCTTGACTGAATAGCATTACAATATATATCCATGTTTGAAGTGGTAAGATAAGTCCTTTTCCCAATGGAACCACTGTGATTCACATCAAAAAAGTACACCGCCACCTTTGCTTGCTATCTGGTAAGCAAGTTTTTCTTAAGGTGGCGGTGCACATTTTTGATGTGATTCACAGTGGTGCCATTGGGAAAAGGACTTATCTTACCACTTCAAACATGGATATATATTGTGATGATATTCAATCAAGGTTCCTCTTGCACTAATTGGGACTATTTTTAGCGCGGCTTCTCCCATTATAAAATAGTTACTATATGCAGAGAAGGAACACTTAATTATTCAATACCAGCACTGATGTTCAAACAAAATTTTGGGCAAAACATGTATATATTTAACATTTTATTACTAATACCAATCAGGGTGTGTGCCCACAGACAATCAGGGAATGACTATTGCTGTAATCCCTTGAATAAACCTATTTGGTAGATGGTCAGCCATCAGATTATGTGAATGGCCTTCCTGGACACCTACATAAATATATGATCAGCTGCTGAAGACAGAACTTCTTTGGCACATGTGTGCGGTTTTCGAACAAGCCCTTATACTGACTCTGACAAAGGGTGCAATGAACTTGCATCAGTCAAACTATCCCTCACAACGGTACACCACTCCCAGCAGCAGCCTGAACTATTGATACAAGGCAGAATAGATCCATGCTTTAATGTTGTTTACACCTAATTCTGACCCTACCATCTGAATGTCGCAGCTGAAATGGAGACTCATCAGACCAGGCAACGTTTTTCCAACGTCCCATGGGAACAATCTTTTTCCTTTGTAATTCACAACAAACACACCTCTAAAGGTCCATGATTTTTTTTTTTTTATCACTAACTCCATTAATCTATTTGCTGCTACTGAAACCTGGCTTCAAGAATCTGACTCTGATTCTTTTGCTTCCTTCTCCAATGGTGGTCTTCTCTGGATTCATTCTTCCAGACCAAGTGAATGGAAGCGAGGTGGATTAGGAATTATTCTATCCCCATAAAGCACCTTTTCAGGTTCCACACTAACTTCTGTCTTTTCCCCTCTCCTCATTGGTTTATTACTCCAGTTTCTTTGAAAATTGATCTGATGTACCAGCCTCCTGGACCAGTATCAACCTTCCTTGATTACTTCTTTGCCTGGCTACACTACTTTCTCTCTTCTGAAATTCCCACAATCATTCTCGGACTGTAATAATAATACTCCTGCTGCTTCCAAACTTCTTAGGCCTCGTACACACGAGGCAATCTATTTGTTCAAATCGGTCGGGCCGACCGATTTGAACAAATCTGCCTGCTAGGATTTTGGTTTGCTCGCGTGTACACACGAGCAAACCAAAATCCCCGCCAGCAGACGGTGCGCTGACATGTCGGTGACGTTGACGCTGCCACGTCACCGCACCAGGAAGTAAAACACTTCCGCGCATGCGCCAAATCCATTCGGCGCCGGTGCGAGAAGACATGTCTGCTGGTAAGTGTACTAACCAGCAGACATGTCGGGCGGACGGGTTCCCACCCGATAGATTTCAAAGCATGCTTTGAAATCTGTCGGGTGGCCAAATCCGTCGGCTCGCCCGTACACACGATCAAATCTGTCTGCTGGGACGGTCTAGCAGACCGTTTCCAGCAGACAGATTTGATCGTGTGTACGAGGCCTCAGTCTAACCTCCTCTTTTGACTTGAAGCAATGGATACAGGTTTCTATTCCCTTGACCTTGTATTCTGCTACCTACGCAATACATGCAACCTCCTTGCTCTCTTTTACCTCTAAACTGCTTAAACCCCTGGCCTACAAACAACTGAGCTACAACCTATTTAGAATAACCTTATTGATCCCCTTTAGCCTGGATTTTGCCCTCAACACTCCACAGAAACTGCCCTCCTAAAATCCAAAAACAACTTACTAAGGACTCTCTGCTGACTTTGATACAGTTAACCACTTAAGGACCCGCGCATGTACATATACGTCGGTACTTTAACCACTTGATACCCGCCCGCCGTCAAATGACGGCGGGCGGGATACCCTATGTCCCTGACAGGACGTCATATGTAGTCCTGTCACTTTAAGCTGCAAGGGGGGCGCACGAGCGCTGCCGGCGGCGCGCACCTGTCGCGTCACTTAGAACACCGTGCGTGTGCTCGGCGGCCTTGATGCCTGCCGGGCACACGCGATTGCCTACAATTGAGCAAACCACACAAGTGAGGTGTCACCGCGATCGATAGAGCGAGAGCAATAATTCTAGCCCTAGACCTTCTCTGTAGCTCAAAAGATGCAACCTATAGAATTTTTTAAACGTCGCCTATCGAGATTTGAAAAAAGGTTTGACGCCATGCCACGAGCGGGCGCAATTTTTAAGCGTGACATGTTTGTTATCATTTTACTCGGCGTAACATTATCTTTCACAATATATAAAAAAATTGGGCCAAATTTATTGTTGTCTTATTTTTTAATAAAAAAAGTATGTTTTTTCCAAAAAAAGTGCGCTTGTAAGACCGCTGCACAAATACAGTGTGAAAAAAGTATTACAATGACCGCCATTTTATTCTCTAGGGTGTTAGAAAAAATATATATAATTTTTGGGGGTTTTAAGTAATTTTCTAGCAAAAAAAATGTTTTAGTCTTGTAAACACCAAATCTGAAAAACACCCAAGGTCCTTATAAGTGGTTAACCACCTCCTCCAGCTGATAATCTCCCATGACTTTCAGGCCGCATACACACGACCAAATAAATCCGATCAAATTGGTCTGTCAGACCGATTTGATCGGATTTGTCTGCTGGGATACATTGGTTTGATCGTGTACACACCAAAATCTCCGCCGGCAGACAGCACGGTGACGTGGCGGTGACGTTGACGCCGCCACGTCACCGCACCAGGAAGTAAAACACTTCCGCGTATGCGTCGAATCCAGCAGACATGTCGGACGGACAGGTTCCCAGCAGACAGATTTTAAAGCATGCTTTAAAATCTGTCTCCTGGAAAAACCCATCTGTCCGCCCGTACACATGATCGAATTTGTCTGCTGAAACGGTCTGTCGGACCGTTTCCAGCAGATAGATTTGATCGTGTGTACGCGGCCTCAATATGATTTTAATGCTGATGGCACCCAAATCTGTCTTTCTACCCCTCGGCTCACTCCATCAGTCTCCTCAAGCATCACTAATTTACTGACAGACACATCAGTCTGGATGTCACACCCCTTGCTCAATCTCAATCTTTCCAAAACCAAGCTCAAAATACTTCCTTCCCCATGTGCTCCTTCCCCTGACTCCTGTCAAGATTGATGGCACAACTACCAGCCCATCCCCATATGCCAGGGTGCTAGGTGTAATCCTGGACTCTCCTTTCAGCCCCATATCCAATCACTGTCCAAATCTTGCTGCCACAACCTATGCAACATCTCCAAAATGACACCAAAAAGCTTCTAATTCACTCCTTAGTTATCTCTCACCTAAATTACTGCAACTCCCTCCTCATTGCCTTATCTTTACATAGGCTATCCCCTCTTCAGCCCATCATGAATGTTGTTGACAGACTTGTTCACCTTACCAACCATTCCATGTCTGAAAACCCCATTTGCCAATCCCTTCATTGGCTTCCGATCACTTAATTAATAAACTTCAAAATACTAACTTACAAAGCCATCCACAACTCTACCCCCAGCAATATCACTTACCAAGTCTCAAAATGTTTGTTCCTCCCAAGACTTCCTGCTCGCTTACTCTGCTCCTATCTCTACCTCCTCCTCCCATGCTTGCCTTCAGGACTTCTCCTGAGACTCTCCCATCCTCTGGAACTCCTACTCCACATTTAGGCAAGCCCTGAAAACCCTTGTCTTTAGAGAAACCTATCCTGCCGCCACCTAAAAACTGTACTTTTATTTTCTCCATCAGCTCATCCCCCACAGTTATTAACTTTTGTATCACACCTTTTAAATTGTAAGCTCTAACAAGCTGGACCCTCTGATTCCTCCAGTATTGCAACTGTATTGGAAAAAAGGTGTATCAAGGCCTATAGTACACCTCCCAGCGCCTAACAGACAACTCTTGCAAAACACTGCATATACAGAAAATAAACACTTAAAGATGATATAAACTAGATTAATTGGCTGAAAACCCCAACCAAAAAAACAAAAAATAATAAATAATAATAATAATTGCAACTGTATTGTCTGCCCTCATGCTGCGCAAACTGTTGGTGCTATATAAATCCTGTATAATAACATTCTATCTGTTATGACATGATTAACCTTAGGCAGGTTTTTTTTTCCCATCTATCCATCAGACTAACCTTTTTCAATAAGGGTGCCTTCAGGTTTCTTCCTTGGCGTAATGCCTAAAAATTGCCCCAAAAGTGTTTAAAAGCTAATGGGTTGATCAAATAGCTACAGGTTTTCTTTGAGCACTATTACAACCTTTTAGCCACCGGTGTCCTTACAACCACTAATGTTACTGACTAATAAGGAGGACATTCAGTCCCTGCAAAGCATCCTTGTTTGTCCCTCCCCATCAGAAGAGAGAAGAAAAGAGAAACACTGGAATACTAGTCAGTACCAGTGTGCAAAGGTGTGTTCAATTAAGCTTTGGCAAAAACACCTGGAAGCTGATTGATTTCTATGTAGAGCTGCACCAGATTTTCACACTCCAGTTTTAGTATAGCCCCCTCAGTTTAACTTGTTTACTCAATGTCATTTCAAGTAAATGTAAAGGAAGGGGTGCAAGTGTCCCTCCTCTGACTTATTCTGCCTAGTATGTAATCTGGCCACTCCTTCTCTTCAAGCCTGTTTCATGGAGCAGTTTTAAATCAATCTGAAAATTTGTTGCTGGTTTAGAACAGGCCTTCTGCTGGAGGAATGCAGCCGATATTAAAAATCAGTAATATTACGTATTTCATATTTACCAAAATATATTAAAAATCAGTAATTGTGCAAGGTATGGAACCTAATTTAAATGAATAATACAAATCTTAAAGCGGAGGTTCCGCTGGGTTTTTTTTTAATCTGCAAAGCATGGTAATAGAGCTAGCTAGGTACTACTTACATGCTAGCCAATCGTACGTCCGTCCGCTCTGTTTTCGTCTAGAAAAAGAACTTATAAAAAAACCTCCAGGGCTTTGCCATCTTGCTTGTGGGAATTTTGAATCCCACAAGCAAACACTTCCTGGATTTATAGTCACATGACGCGCTTTGCGAGTCATGTGACCCACTTCCCGCGTCACGTGACACTCGATGGTCTCCTGTGAGTGTTGAAACGTCAATCCCAGGAGACCTTGCGCACAGCTTCCAATTACGCCTCGTCGGGGAAAAGGAGCGACACGCCCACTCTCCGCAGGGAAGAAGACCCGGAAGAGAGGCTGAAGACAGGTAAGGGTTCAGATAGGAAAAAAAAAGACAACGCTAGAGGCATGTTATAAGGCTGTAGACATGATTGTTTTAAAGTTAAGTTTGAGGGTGAACCTCCGCTTTAATTCATAAAGTGCAAAATTGTTTAATTAAACGCAAATATAAATAAATAAAAAATACACCAAATTAATAAAAATTAATGTGTTGAAAACCAATATGCAAATCCTATAAACAAATAATAAGCCCTAACTAATGAATTCAAAAATCTAAAATGCCATATCCGATACATATAAGAAATCTGAGAAATAGAAAGTTGTTACATTCAATGCTGATCACAACAGTGATATCATCAATGATATAAGATAAGGTTGGCTCCTTAACAGATAGTGTGGACCATATTAAATGGTCAACAGTGCATTTAAGATAACCAGGATATTTTCCTGTCACTCCTCATTCCCTTAATGGGAGACAGCAATGTAATGCAAAGAAAATTACATTTCATATTGCAATATGTTTAAAAAAATCAGTGGGCCAGATTCTCAAAACAGTTATGGCAGCGTATCTCCAGATACGCCGCCGTAATTTCAAATCTGCACCGGCGTATGTTTACGCCGATTCATAAAAGCAGATACGTTAAAAAAATAGGCTTCTTCTGCCGACGTAACTAGCCTACGCCGGCGTATAATTGTGTGCAATTATACGCTAGTCGCTAGGTGGCGCTTCCGTCGATTAGCTGCGTCAAATATGCTAATGAGCTAGATACGCCGATTCCTTAATGTAATTGCGCCCGGTCGTCGTATTTTACGTCGTTCGCGTAAGCGTAAAGTTACCCCTGCTATATGAGTGGTAACTTTGCGTAGGTGAGGCGTACGCAATGTTAAGTAAGGACGTCGATTTTTATGTCGTTTACATCGTTTGCGTAAATCGTTCGCGAATAGGGATTTGCGTAAGTTTTGTTTACGTCGAAACCAATGTATTTGCGGCGTAATTTGGAGCATGCCCACTGGGATACGTCCATACGTACAAGAATCTAGCCCACTATCTTTAATAATAGAAGTGACCTTACATATTTACCGCAGTTAATGAATGAATGAATGAATGAGAACTTATATAGCGCGGCACATGCGAACTGAATCGCCTCTGGGCGCTTGTTGTTCCTGTCTCCTTTGATATCAAAAGAGAAAAGTCTTGACCTTTTTCCTAAATGCTAGGTGGTTCTCCTCCAACCGAATGCTGGTTGGTAAAGCGTTCCATAGTCTGGGACCCTGGATCGCAAATCTTCTTTCTCCTTTGGACTTGAAGTTGGCTTTCGGAACCTGGAGCAGGTTCTGATTCGTGGATCGCAAAACGCGATTTGGATTATGCGCTTTTATTAATTTGCATAAGTAAAGGGGGGCATTCTCATGGACACATCTATGCGTAAGACAGAGGGCTTTAAAAGCGATTCTGTCTTTAACTGGCAGCCAATGAAGGGCTCTCAGTGAAGGTGAGATAGATTCCCAGGGTTTTTTCCCAGTCACAAGTCTGGCGGCCGTATTCTGAACGACTTGCAGACGAGCGATTTGGTATTTGGGGAGACCGAGGTAAAGGGCATTTGCATAATCCAACCTGGAGTTTACAATAGCTCCCACCACGACTGCTAGATCTTCTTTAGGGATGAACAGAGTGAGTCTGCGTAGTAGGCGCAGTAGATGGTGAGATCCGCTGACCACTGACCCTATTTGTGCGTCCATTGTCATAAAGGAGTCAAAAATGACCCCTAGGCTTTTGACTTTGGCGCTAGGGGTGATGAGCTTGCCCAAAATAGGTGGGGGAGACCACGCTGTTGAGGGTTGATTCCTTCGCTTGGCGTGAAACAGAAGAAGTTCTGTTTTCGCTCCATTGAGTTTAAGATAACTCTTTGTCATCCAGTCCTCTATCAAAGAGAGACATGTCTCTAGATTGAGGTGGTGATCCTGTCTATTGCAGATGTGGAAATACAGTTGCGTGTCATCTGCATAAGAGTGATAAAGCAGATTTTGGCTGCTAATAATCTCAAAAAGAGGACGAAGGTAGATGTTGAATAGCACTGGTGACAGAGGCGATCCTTGAGGGACTCCGCATGTTACTGTGCGTTTTTCAGACGTAAAAGGTCCTAGCTTCACTGTTTGCGATCGGTTTTCCAAAAAAGAGGAGAACCAAGATAAATCGCCTTCTGCGACCCTGGCTACTTCAGAAAGCCGAGTCAGTAACAGATTGTGGTCTACAGTGTCAAAAGCTGCACTTAGGTCCAACAGAACCAGGAGACAAGATTCTCCTTCGTCTGCGGCCTTGAGAACATCGTCCCATACTTTCAGTAATGCTGTTTCCGTCCCATGTCCGGGACGGAAGCCTGATTGCAATGGGTCAAGTAGCTTGTAGGTCTCTAGATGCAGCTGCAGCTGTTGTACCACTACTTTTTCCATTATCTTAGAGAATACGTTGAGGCTTGTTATGGGACGGCGGTGGAGTGGGTCCTTGGGGTCCAGGGAGGGTTTCTTCAGGATGGGTTGGATTACACCCTCTTTCAACTGTGAGGGCACTATGCCTTCCAAGAAAGACTGGTTGATAAGCTGCGTGATGGGAGGAGCCAGGATGTCGGCGCATTCCTTCAGCAGTTTTGTGGGGATAATGTCATTTGGCGCTGCGCCATTGCGCAGAGTACAAATGACATTCTTAGTGGACTCGATGGAGATGGGTTCCAGGGTGAACTTACCTGATATCGGAGAATTACTATGGGTGCTGTGTGAGAGGCTACAGGGGGGGCTGAGGGGAGAAAAATTTTGCTGAATGCTTTCACGGATTGCCTCGATTTTATTAACGAAATAATCCGATAGCTCATTGCAAAATTCTTGTGTGTCCGAACTGGGGGCTTCAATGCATCCTGGTTTCATGGTCTGGGTGACCATCTTGAAGAGTTCGCGGGGGCGGTTTTGGGCACCGTTGATAGCCTCCGAAAAATAATTCTTCTTGGCTTGGAAAATTCCTTTGTGGTATTTTCTTGTGGTCGCCTTGTAGATGGATAGGTTTAGCTCAGAAGAACATCTTTTCCAGGCAATAAAAGATGTTTCCCGAGCATTGATGGCATTTAGGCATAAAAAAAGGATTTTTAATAAACAGCTTACCTGTAAAATCCTTTTCTTGAAGTACATCACGGGACACAGAGCGCATAGCCATTACACATGGGTTATATGGGTACCTTCAGGTGATGGACACTGGTGTAATCAATTTCACAGGAAGTTTCCTCCCTATATAACCCCCTCCCACTGGGAGTGCTTCAGTTTTGTAGCAAGCAATTCCTCCGAGGTTACACAATGTTCCCCAAAAGAGGGGTGGGAGCTATGTGTCCCGTGATGTACTTCAAGAAAAGGATTTTACAGGTAAGCCGTTTATTAAAAATCCTTTTTTCTTTATCGTACATCACGGGACACAGAGCGCATAGCCATTACACATGGGATGTCCTAAAGCAATGCTCTATGAAGGGAGGGAGACCGTAAGGCCAAGAATAGCCAAACAAAAAAATTATCAGGAAGTAAAGTAGCTCCACCAACAGAAAAAAGGGGGCGTGACCCGGGCCAGAGAATTCTATACTGCTGCCCGTAGGACCGCCTGCCCAAATGCTGCGTCCGTACCCTTTGCGACGTCCAACTTATAAAATGTATTAAACGTATGTACGAAAGACCAGGTTGCCGCCTTGCAAACCTGTGCCATAGAGATCTGATGGTGTGCCGCCCAGGAGGCACTCATGGCCCTCGTAGAATGGGCTTTAACTGATAAGGGAGGTGGAACGCGCTTCAGACCATAGGCCTGAAAAATCAGCTGCTTAATCCACCTAGCCAAGGAAGACTTGGCAGCCGGCTGACCCTTCTTGGGGCCATCCGGAAGAACAAAAAGCACATCTGTTTTCCGAATCTTCTCTGTAGCCTTGAGATAGACCCTCATGGCTCGAACCACGTCCAAAGTATGAAGCAGTCTTTCCTCTCTGGACTGGGGAGTAGGAAAGAAGGATGGTAGGACTAGGTCCTGATTCAAGTGAAAACTGGATATGACCTTAGGAAGGAAAGAAGGTTGAGGCCGCAGAACCACTCTGTCCTTATGCAGAATAAGGTATGGCTCCCTGCATGACAAGGCTGCCAGCTCGGAAACCCTTCTGCCCGAAGCCATAGCCACCAAGAAAACCAACTTTCGGGTTAGTAGCACAAGAGGGATTTCTGTCAGAGGTTCAAACGGCTGCCTTTGTAAAGCTGACAAGACCAGATTTAAATTCCAGGGGCAGAGGGGAGCGCTAATAGGGGGATTCACATGCAAGACCCCCTGCAAGAAGGTTTTCATAAGCGAATGGGTGGCCAAGGGTCTTTGAAACCATATCGATAAAGCCGACACCTGCCCCTTTAGAGTACTAAAAGCCAACCCTTTGTCAACGCCAACCTGGAGGAATCGCAAGATCCTGTCAATAAAAAACTTTTGAGGATGCCATTTTTGAGACTCGCACCACTCCACATAGGTCCTCCAGACTCTGTAATAAATATTTCTAGAGACTGGTTTCCTAGCCTGAATCAACGTAGATATGACCTGAGCTGAGAGGCCTCTGCCCTTAAGAATTAGGGATTCAGCCGCCAAGCCGTCAAATTTAGCTGCTGTGAAGCAGGGTGGCAGATTGGGCCCTGAGACAGCAGATCTGAGCGCAGGGGGAGCGGCCACGGCGCCCCTACTGACATCCTCACGATGAGTGCGTACCAAGCCCTCCTGGGCCAGGCTGGGGCCACCAGGATCACAGGCCTGCGCTCCACCCTGATCCTCCGTAGAAGGCGGGGAATCATCTGCAGTGGAGGGAACGCATACAGGAGAGAAAACTGGTGCCAGGGGCAAACCAACGCATCGGTCCCGTAGGCCGAGGGATCCCTGGCTCGGGATATGAATTTGTCCAACTTTTTGTTGGATCTCGTTGCCATAATGTCCACATCTGGAACTCCGAATCTTTGGCAAATCTCTTGGAATACCTGGGGGTGAAGAGACCACTCCCCCGGGAGCAACTGTTGACGACTCAAAAAATCTGCTTGAGAATTGTCTATCCCTGGGATGAACACCGCCGAGATGCAGGGTACATGGGCTTCGGCCCATGAGAAAATCAGGTTTACTTCCCTTTGGGCCGCTAGGCTCCTCGTTCCCCCCTGGTGGTTTATGTATGCCACCGCAGTGGCATTGTCGGACTGTATCCTTACTGGCAGACCCTGAAGGGGAAGAGTCCAGGCGACCAGGGCCAGCCGAGCAGCTCTGATCTCTAGGATATTGATGGGAAGCAGTTTTCCTGCCTCCGACCACTGCCCTTGCTGGGTCTGTCCTTCTAGAACTGCCCCCCAACCTGACAGGCTGGCATCCGTGGCTACTATCTTCCACGTGATGGGGCAAAAGGATTTCCCCTTTGACAAATTTTGAGGGACCAGCCACCAGAACAGGCTGCGCCGGACCCCTGGGGAGAGAACTAACGGACGATCTAACGCCTGAATGGACTTGTTCCAAGCAGAGAGAATGGCTGCCTGGAGATATCTGGTATGGATCTGGGCGTAGGGCACTGCCTCGAAGGCGGCCACCATCTTTCCCAGCAGTCGCATACATAGGCGAATAGTCGGCCTCTTCTTGCCTAAGACCACTTGAACTGCTTGAGTTATTGATCTGACCTTTGCTTGAGGTAAAAATATCCTCTGGCAGTCTGTATCTAGCCGAAGGCCTAGATATTCCAACTGCTTTGTGGGTTGCAATATCGATTTTTCTTGGTTCACAATCCACCCGAATTCCTCTAGATGCCGAACTGTGCGAACTACTGCATGATTGAGGTTGGAAGCTGATCTGTCGATAACCAGAAGATCGTCCAGGTATGCCAGGACCAAAATGCCTTCTGTCCTTAGGACGGCTAGCACCGGGGCTAACACCTTTGTGAATACCCGCGGAGCTGTTGCCAACCCGAAAGGGAGGGCTACGAACTGGTAATGACGGTGATCTATCATAAAACGAAGAAACTTGTGATGTGCCGGATAGATCGGCACGTGCAGATACGCATCCTTTACGTCTATAGATGCTAGAAAGTCGTCTTGATGTAGGCTGGCTGCCACCGAATGTATGGACTCCATACTTAAGGTCTGAATCTTTAGAAAGCGATTTAGGCGTTTGAGGCCATTGGGTTTTGGTATTATGAAAAGGTTGGAGTAGAATCCCAGACCCCATTCCTGGGTTGGTACTTCTACAATTACTCCTTAGAGTAAGAGACGATCCAATGCTTTTACAAGAGAGGCCCTCTTTAATGGGTCGCTTGGAAGACTTGACCCCTGAAAATGAGGAGGGGGGACTTCCCAAAACTCTAGCTTGTAGCCCGTGGCTACCACGGACAGTACCCAAGAGTCGGGAATTCTGGCCTCCCACACTTCGGAGAAAAACCGAAGCCTTCCCCCCACCCAAGAGAGTGGGGGCGCCCCTTCATGAATCTGACTTGATGACTGGTTTAACCGGCTTGCGAGACCATGGCCTCTTGCCTGCCGTGGCTTGTCCTTGTGGGCGGCTATTAAATGCTGAACGCCCGGGAGGCCGTCGATACTGACGGGAAGTTGAAGGGGCCGAGCCTGCGAAGGCCTGTCGCTTAAACACGGGCCCACGCGGTCTTTTCTTGACAGGTAAGAAAGAACTTTTACCACTTGATATGGTCTGGATATATTTATCTAGGTCTTCACCGAATAGTCTCCCACCATGAAAGGGAAATCCTGCTAAAAGCCTTTTGCAGGGTGCCTCTGCTGACCAGTTCTTCAGCCACAAAAGGCGACGCATATGAGAGCCCTTGGGAGGTCAGCCAATTCACAAGCTTGCTGAGCCGGTATGTCCCTTAATATTTGTTTAGTCTGATCCTTTAAAGCCTGACAAACGCCAATGGCTGCCACCGCTGGCTGAACCACGGCACCTACTGTGGTAAAAGAAGCCATCAGTAGGGTATCCAACTTTTTGTCGACCGGATCTTTAAACATCTGGACATTTTCAACCGGACAGGTCAGGGATTTATTCACGCAGGAAATGGTTGCGTCCACGGTAGGGAGTGCCCATTTCTTTGCAAATTCCTCTTCCATAGGATAGAGAATAGTGAACCTTTTAGGAGGGATAAAAATCCTATCAGGTCGAGCCCAATCCTGAAAAATCACGCTCTCCAGAAGGGGGTGAACCGGAAAAGACGCAAAACTCAACGGTGCCTTCAAGGAACCTAAAGAGGATACCGCGGGGGCTAATTGTTCTGACACTGGAAGTTTAAAAGCAGTGCGAACCATATCTGTCAGAGACTGGATCCACAGGCTCTCCGCTTGAGAAGCCGAAAAAAAATTCATCTACAGTGGAACCCTCAATGTCTGAACCGTCGGGACTCGGGTCCGCTTGATCCCCCTGTGGGTCCAATTCCTCCGAAGAGAGGACCTCTGCATCTGAAAACACCAATCTAGGTGACGGGGATCTAGCCCGCTTGCCACCTGGCAAAGAGCGGGCAATTAAAGCAGTTAACCTTTCCTCTAGCCCACCCAGGGTGGTCGCTAGCATTTTTTCCGTAACGTAAATGGGAATGGGTTGATTGGGGGCCGCCTCTGCCCCTAGCACCCTCAATGGCTCCTGCAACATGCTGTTCGGTGGTCTATCTGGTGAGGGTGGGACCGCTGGAGCCTGGCCCAAATCCTCTGACCCCGACGGAGACCCCTTTAGTTTTTTGGTACCTTTTGCAGCCTTAGTTCGTCCTGATCCCTTGGGAGCCATTGCACAACCTCGAGACACCCCTAAAGCCAACACCCAACTGTTGTAGCTAGAAGTGAACCATTAATAAGAACAGGCTATGGTAAAATTTTTCCAAATTTCCATACGCCCGAGAAGGCGGCAATACCGAGGAAGTCCTGTGAGTATTGCCACACCAATGCCCGTTAGCTGGAGCCCAAGGTTGCACCGACTCAGATACTGCCAGATCTAAGGCTGAGTCCCTTTAAGAAAAAAACCCTTTTTTTTTTCTGGTCAGTATGGAGCTAAGTCCAGACCTGAAGATCCACAAACCACCACTAGGTGTCACTGTATAGCCAGAAATGGCTCAGCTGCGCGCTCTGTGTCCTCAGCCTCCTCTGCTCTCAGGAGGGAATGACCAGCCAGGAAATGCTTTGCTGCTTTAACTGAGACCTGACGCTGCTGGCCCGCCCCCCCCACGCACGCCGACGCTGTAAAAGGCGGCGTGCATGCGCGCGCGCCCCCCCCCCACGCTGAAACCAACATGGAGGAAGCAGAAAGCAGAGGAGAAGCATGGACCAGCGCTAGCAACCCAACAAGACACCAGGCAAGACACTAATCTTATTGTAGTGCACACATAGAGGAAGCTGTCCCCATAGGCTTCCTAAGAAACAGGAGTTTTGCCAGCATTTCCTTCTTATGGCACGTGGGGCTGCAGTATCATGCTAACAGGCAGATCTGGGGGGAGTAGCAAATACATATCTTTAAAAGCATACATATACCTACATGTTATCTGGGTAAACATTAGTACATCCCATCCTGCCTCAAAAGACATAGTGGAGATAGTGGCTGATGCACAAGCATACCATTAGCCGACCCAGAACCCCCAGGGGGATACCTACTGTCGAACCAAGTCCCGCAGGCTCCCTCTTACCTGCTCCACGCCGCAGGGTATTGCAAAATGCAAGAGGCCCAATCTTCCCCCATCTCCGTGGGTATTGTCTTGGACCTTCAGGGACCGGGGTCCTGTGTTAAGGAACCCACACACCTGGACCTATATAGCATCCTGGCATCAGTAGCGTTTAGTTCTTGGAAGAGACTAAGGCACTGGAGCCCAGAATCCAGCCCTCCAAGGAGAGGCATTATAGGCAAAACCCCACGCAAGCAGGGCCCGGGTACCGTACACCTTGGCTTTGAAGCACTTCGGACGGATCCGGCTAGCTATCCTGGGTCCCGAGACCTCCGAGGGACAGCTAGACGTGACCAACACCTAAGACACTGGCGAAAAAACTGAAGCACTCCCAGTGGGAGGGGGTTATATAGGGAGGAAACTTCCTGTGAAATTGATTACACCAGTGTCCATCACCTGAAGGTACCCATATAACCTATGTGTAATGGCTATGCGCTCTGTGTCCCGTGATGTACGATAAAGAAAGGAATGCAGTTTGATGGTGAGAGTGTGATTTGTCTTTCTTTTCTGTTGAACATGCCTTAAAATTATTTTCTAAATAATGTATACATCATTTTTTGAAGCCACTGCACACATTGGATGTACTTGTTTATTCATACATTGCCACCACATTATATTACTGCAGAAGAAAATTATTGCATGCATAAATTGATAATGTAAGGATTCAAAGACTCACTTGGGAGGATGTCAGCTGAAGACTTAACTGAAAACAAAACCTCTTTAAATGTCCCTTTTACTATCCTCCTTGCCTACTAATCAACATATTATTTATTGAGGGACTTAGCAGCTGAAAATATATATGAACTTATAAACTAGTTGAAAAAAGAAAACGTATTGGATGGTATTTAAATTCACTTGTAAAACCTTGTGTTTTGGGAAGGCTGCACTAAAAAAATCAAAGCAAACCTACACTAGAATGTTAACGGAAAGAAAATAGTTGCCTTGTTCATGTGTAGAGCAATGATTTTACTATAAAACCAATCCCTTCCCCTACATCCCTAGGAGAGAAGATTCCTTACGGGGTTCTGGTACGCCAAATTCACAGACCTCCCCTCCAGCTTTCTGTGAAGGTTCCTCCCTCTTCTTTTTACCCCCCCCCCACTAGTCTTCTCTCCCTTTTTGTTTTCTTGCTCCTCTTCTTCCTCCCTACCCGCCTCCTTTTTCTTCCCTTTTATGTGTCAACTGTGAGCCGAAGCAGGCTATTGTTTCTTCAGTTCTCCAATCGGAAGAACCCTTTCCACAATACCTGATCAATACACATATATGGACTTTCTTTTCACTGGATTTCATTGCAACCATTTTACTTTATTTGTCACTTTATTAATTTTGTGATTTAAATTGTTTTAGCGCTGCACTATTTGTTTCCTATCTTTGATATATTTTGTTTGTTGGAGTGCTGGCAGCTTTCTCAATTTATTATTTTTTATTTTCACATGTGGGTTTAGCGCAGTTTTTTTCCTATTTCACAGGCTATTGTTTCGCCTAGCTGTAGCATAGGCCCTGATTTGGTAGGGCCGGAAGATGGACAGTATGTGTTACGGGGAGAGTAAGCTTTTCATACTCCCCCTTACAGTCTCTAATGGTTATCAAGCTCTAGCCATCATTAGTCCAGAATAATTACATTTCACGGCTCTCAACCACTCAGAGGGCTGTGCATCATTCCTATCAGAAATAACCTGATTGCAGAATTGGCCTGGCCTCCCCGACTACTTCTGGCACAGCAGGCTCCCACTTGGGGTGCGAGAGGTAGCGAGAGGTAAAGCTGCCAGCTGAGCTATATAGCTGTGTATATCTTTTGCCTTTGTTTCTTTGTTTCCTATGTTGATTGTCATTTTATTCAATTGAATATTGAAATTTGTTACTGTCCTTCTTTGTACTCATGATATATTTCTCAATAAAAAAAAACAACCCCTTCATACCAACATCTCCTCACCTTCACCCTGCTCTCGGAAAAAATTACTCCACAGTGGCTGCATTTAGAAAGATCAGTGGGGGCTAATTTTAAAGCTTACTTACTGTTTGTTAGGAATATATAAACTAAGAAAATACTCTGGTGTGGAGGAGTATGTGAACCACTACCCTTCCTTTCAAGTTATAGTCCTGACGATTGGGAATGGGAAATGGCCCACCCCTACTACTAGGTGATAATCCTGCAAGTGATTCTAATTTATTATTGCTGTTTTCTAGCTGGTCTAAGACCACTTTTGACATAAAGGGACACTTTTTGGTTGCTATGGACAATCTCCAGTTTCCAGGCAGAAAGAACAGTTTTTATAATATAAAAGTGCATGCAGGATACTGGACAGACCACTAGGTACAAAGGGGTGTAATTATTTTATACAGTACTGTAATCTGTAAGAATACAGTGTGCTGTATCTATACTGTTTGTACTTTTTTGAATTTGGCAACGATCTCCTACCCCGTACGTCGCAACGTCTCAGGGAACGGAGCTCGGCAGCACTCGAGCACTGTGTGAATCAAGCGAGGAGACAGCTCGCTCACACAGCGGGAAAACATTGCAGGATCCAGGGGACAACGTAAGTAACTATGCCTGGATACTGCGATGCGATTCCAAGTCTGGCTCGTGGATACCGCTAATGGTATTGAAATTTCCCCCGAGCCAGACTCTGGAATATCGCTCAGGAGGTTAAAGCAGATCTTACAGAAAAAAATGCAGGATTTGCTTACAACCTTCTGGACTCCATTACATTTCACAAATCATCTATCGTTCTTAGATTAAAATAAAAAGTTAGGATCAATACTTACCTAACCTCCATCTTCTGTCCATGGTGCCTAGGCGAGGAGGACGTTACATTCCTTCTAGATCCTAGATCCTGGGGAATACAGAGCAGCTAAAATCATGTGAGAAGACACTCTAGTAATAGATTGGTGTATCTTCTCACTAGATTTTCCTGGAGGGCCAGTGAGATCACCAGCCATGTGGTTTTCAGGTACATCTAAATGTAGGATATTTGTGAAGGGGAATGGAGACCTGGTAATTTGCGCAAACTTTGCGTTTTACTGCCAGGCCTGCTTTAAGGCTGTAAACCATGCAAAAAAGGAAAATACAACAATTAAAAAGTATGTCAGAAACCCAAATGGTAATGAAGCCAATGGATGAGAAGGACAACCAGTCAACTTACGTAATAAAAATAAGGAAGGGCCATTTCAGTAAAAACTGGAAGCCTGGGTGACATGGACACTTCCAACTAGCTGTCCATCGGTTGAGCCCTCTCATGCTCCAGAAGACTGCACAATGTGATGACCACAAAAAAGATAGGTCACGCAGACAGCAGCACAGGATCATCAGACTTGACTCTTGCACCAGCAAGGTACATTAAGACCATACTATGGTGAATAAAAAAAAAGTTTTACTGTAGAAGTTTTTTTTATTTTTTAGAGGTTATAACTGGGTGGTGGGAAATATTTGCTCAGAGGTGTGTTTTAAACATTCCATGCGAACCAAGAATATATTTGTGAGCTGCTCAGGCTTTATGGGAATGAAGTCCTGTGCCCATCGCTGAGAGTGCTGTCCGGGACGGAGCTCGTCTATGCTCCAGGCAATGGTAGAGAGTGACTAAGTGTCCTGAGAGCTGCACATCAAGTCAAAACCTGCTGTATGATAGTGTATGATAGTAAATGTCTCAGTCTGCATAAAAAATAAACTCTCACCTCTACAACCTGTGCCAAGTTGTGCTTTTTTGTATAGTTATATCACAAAAAAACTGGGGAAACACTTTTCTCAGGGAGTTAAAAATTATGGTGTGCTGCCATATCGGTGGGAGTGGTCCTAAAGGGCATGGATTATTGTAATATCATTTTTTGTTTATGCATACTTTAGATGCTAAAAAAAACAGCATTATAAATGACAGGGTACTTTATGAGCTGAACAATATGACTACTGCTCGTTGCAAATGACATGAACTCACCTAAATAAAATATCAAGCCCTCATCACAATGACGCCTCATCATTCAGCTTCCTTTATCACAAGAACACAACACATCTCCCAGTATTGTCAAATGTGCAATGACAAAACCTATTAGACTCTATGAGGAGGAAAGCCTGCCAAAAAAAAACTATTTTCCCTAAAGGGCACCTATACAGAACAGACAGAATTCAGTAAAAGGCTTTTCTTTTATATTTTTAAAGTAAAGAATGAACACAATTAATGCAATCACCATCATAGAAAAACATTTAGTGCTTATTAATGTCATATACCACACAAAATAGTTAGCATATGATCTCTAACACACCGGTTCAAATATAGAAGTATTGTATACTGACTTATTAGGAAAGCATGATTCATTAAAAAAATCTGTATTATATTTACAACATTTTTATTTCTTTACAGGCATACTATAGACACCCCCCAGGTACGAAATTTAAAGGAATATGTCACAATACTTTTATTGTTTAACTTTAAGCATTATTAAAATCACTGCTCCTGCCATTTTTAAAACTTTTTTTTTGCATTGATACATGTTCCCTGGGGCAGGACCCACCTCCCCAAACACGTTTTATGACAATAACTTGCATATTAACCTTTAAGAGGAGCACTTTTGATTTTTCATGTTCGTGTCCCATAGACTTTAACGGTGTTCGCACAATTTATTTGCCTGTTCGCATGTTCTGCTGCGAACCGAACCGGGGGGTGTTCGGCTCATCCCGATTTGTCATAAAACATGGCAGATGATGTGATGCATAGCACTATAATGGAGATATTGTGGATGTAATAGGGAAATTGGGGATGCAGCTTTTACATTAATCTGGTACTATGCTTATGAGATAAATTATGGATTAGTGAGCAGCAGCACCACACTAATGTGAAGGGCATCCTAGACCTTGTGGATCTGTAGTTTTGGCAATATAAATTTACAAACCATAGAAATGGCCTTGGGTTGCCATAGGTTCCTGCACAGTGATGCTCTTTTTACTGCCTTGTTAAATAACCCAGAGTGTGATAGAACATGTTTAAAGTTCTCTATGCAAATGATGTAATTTAATTCAAAACAAAACTTGACGAAAGCAATAAATCTGTTCTCTTGAAGAGCGTGGTATACGTCTGTGGCTGTCAAGTCTAAAAATACAGTGTTGCTGTGAAAGAGACAGATTTCCCAGAAAACATATGCAGTAAAAATATAAAGAATTGTGCGTAGTTGTAGTTTGTGAAATTGTGTATTTTCTCTGGGCTCTTTAACACCAGCCTTATTCACGCACCCAACTGTGTGTGAAGGGTGTTATTGGAAGATGCGGTAGTAGTTACGATAACCTTTGCCATGCAAGATTGGATTATTCCCCTAGGTGACGCCTTTCATCCTTCCAGATACCCCATGGGACTGTCAAAGATATATTATTGACGTAACACCATAAAAATGATGGATCTTAGAGAATGACATACAATGTTACAGCACCCATTCCCTCAATGCTTAATGATCCGAACTTTAGACCATTCAGACAGGAATGGAGTCCCATATATCATATTAAGGGAAAACTCTGCTTTAACTGTATTTTCCATAGTCCCCTTCCTACACAAACCAAAATCAATTTACAGTACAATTTTGGCTATAATGCTGTGCCACAAGTCTCTTTTTGAAAATGTGAAGATTTACAGATCTATGTAATTGACAATAAAACAAAAAAAAAAGTAATTGTCACACACATATATTTATACAGTATACATACACATTATATACTGTGTATGTATATATATATATTTTTTTGTAGAAGCCTGGAAAGCATTACATCTGCGATCAGTAGTTTGCAGGTGCCATGCAGGACTCCTACAGACTGTCAGTGTAAGCTGTCTGCCAATACATCATACAGGCAGGTAGTTTCACACTGACAGGAAGAGTCAATGAACTATGAGGCTCAATAGTGCTCTGGTGGTTCATTGAGAACTACAAGCCGACAGAACTATGTGAATAAACAATGTGGCTGATCGCATGGAGCCCCACTTGGCTGCATTTTTTTAAATTGTGAGTGTGGAAGAAGATTCCCACTAGCTGTCACAATAGGTGTGTGTGTGTGTGTGTGTGTGTGTGTGTGGGGGGGGGGGGGTACTACAGTAATATGTTACACCCTGAATTTGGGTGTAACATGTTATGACAGGTAAACCTATCCTTTAAAAAAAAAAAATTTGTTTTTGGTTAGAGAAGAGAGGTTCACGCTCATGTTAGAAACATGTTGAGATAAGGAAATAACAACAGAGAAGGTGTTAGCGGCAATCAACAGGCCCCCGGGACTTGGTGGTTTTACCAACTTGTATTATAAAATATTGCTACACTTTTAGCTCCCCTTTACCGCAATATTTCAAAGCCATTCAAACAGGCAGCCCAGTTGACGTAGACTTCAAACAGAGCATTTACCACCCTCATCCCTGAGCACAAAAAAAAAGATCATAGTGATGTAGCCAATTATCGTACCAAGCTTTGGCTCAGATCTGAGAGGAGAGGAGACAGAGCAGCTATGTGTGCCCCTACCCTTTGCTGCCCATTCACAGAAGCCTTTGTATTTTGTGACTGTGTTCTTATAATACAAGGGCTTTTGTGACTTGGCAGGAGGAGGGGAGGAGTAGGCATAGTAGCTACAGTAACTCTACTGTTAAAGATGCAGAGATCAGAAGGATCAGATTTGGGCTCCCAGAAATACTTGAATAGCCATCCTCTGGGAGTACAAAAAAAAAATGTTAGATATTAAGTTATTAATAATTGAGATAAGTTCAGGTGTTGTCATGCATCTTCTTGGACTTAACTCATAATGTGCCTTTTGTAAAGGAGCTGAATTGCTGAAATGTAGCTTTAAAGGAAACATAACCCCAATTCCTAATAAATGAATTGATTACTGTCATCCTTTCATACATATAATCAGTTTTAACTGATTTATGAACGTCTAGGTAGGCAAAATATTTGGTGTTTTTTTTTCTAATACTGATGGTATCTTCTTCTAATGCCGCATACATACGATCACTTTTTGTGATGAAACAAAACGAGGTTTTTCAAACTTCATTTTAACTTGCTTCTGAGCATGCGCGGGTTTAAACATCGTTTTGCCCACACACCATCACTTTTTATGACACAAAAAATGACATTTTGAAAAACGACACAAAAAATTCAAGCATGTTCAAATTTTTTTTTGGTAGTTTTTTTGAAGAAATAAAACAACGTTTTGCCCACACACGGTCATTTTAAATGACGTTTTTGAAAACTTAATTTTTTCCTTACACAAAAAGTGATCGTGTGTACGCAGCATAAGGCTGATCAAATCCAAGCTGCAAAAAGGCTGATGGTAATGCACCAGACAAAATGAAATTACAAGTTAAACAGAATCTTGCTGGCTAATAGAACACAATGATAACAGAGGAGTATTTGTATGCAAAGCCAAAAAGATGGATTTCATTAATAAAAAATAAAAAAAGACTGTGCTGCTGGCTAGATGAATGACTTGAAATCCCAGTAAAAGAAATGAACATATTTAGCTCTAAAGCCTTGTACACACGATCAGTCCATCCGATGAGAACGGTCTGAAGGACCGTTGTCAAAGGTTAACCGATGAAGCTGACTGATGGTCTAATGTGCCTACAAACCATCAGTTAAAAAAACGATCGTATCAGAACGCGGTGACGTAAAACACAACGACGTGCTGAAAAAAATGAAGTTCATTGCTTCCAAGAATGCGTCGACTTGATTCTGAGCATGCGTGGATTTTTAACCGATGGTCGTGCCTACTAACGATCGGTTTTGACCTATCGGTTAGGAATCCATAGGTTAATTTTAAAGCAAGTTGGCTTTTTTTTAACCTAAGGTTAAATAATCTACGAGGCCCACACACGATCGGTTTTGACCAATGAAAACGGTCCATCAGACTGTTGTCCTCTGGCTATCCTATCATGTGTACAAGGCCTTAAACATGGTGATACCTATAGCACTGCGTACGTAACCTGCTTCTTGTCAGTAGCAAGATATATTACAGATCGCTAACCATGGGGCAGGGATTGGGGTAAAAATAATGACATGTTTTGTTTAATAAAAAGACAACATCCAATGTTGCCTTCCTAATCGCTGCCCTGCCTACTGCACTGGCTTCTCAATTAAAGTACACTGTATTTAGAAAAACAAGTAGTCTAGCAATGCTGGCCACCTGAAAATGTGACCCTAACCAGAGTATTTTTTTGCAATTTGGCACTGCGCTGTTTTAACCTCCCTGGTGGTATTAATTATGTCAGATTTTAGGTGCTGAAAGCGGTACCATTATTTTGCATGGAAATTTGACGTTCAATATTGTAGCCCTGTAATTCTTAGAAATAACTCACTTAAATCTGTCTAAACAAGAGTCTAGTAGACATCCCGGGTATGAGAAAGTTTGAAAAACAAAATCATAAATTATAATATAATAAATAACTATAAATAATTATAACAAATAATAATGTAATTATAATAAAAATTATTCAATAATGTAATCAAATCAAAAACACTGAAATTTGCTCAGTTGCAGAATTGTTGCCGTCATTACTTTTATTTTTTGATGACGAATTTCCCCACAAATCGCTATCGCTCAATTCTGCAAGTTATTCTAATTTATAATCACTGTTTTCTAAAACCACTTTTGACATAAAGGGACACTTTTTGGTTGCTATGGACAATCTCCAGTTAAAAGTACATGGGCAGCCCACTAGGGACAAAGGGTGTGTGTATTTTTTACATACAGTACTGTAATCTATAAAATTACAGTATACTGTATGTATTGTGTTTATTTACTTTTTTGAATTTGGCACTGATCTCCGCCCCCGTGCATCGTAACGTCGCAGGGAACAGAGCTCGGTGGCACACAGACACAGTGTGATTCGAGCGAGGAGACACTGCTCAATCACACAGCGAAGAGGCATCGCAGGATCCAGGGACTAGGTAAGTACTGTATTTTTTGGCGTATAACACTCACTTTTTTACCCTGAAAATAGGGGGTAAACTGTGTCTGCGTGTTATACATAGGGGGCTGTGGAAATTTTTTTTTCTAAAACTTCCCTCTTAGAGTTAGGCGTATTATACGTGTTATACGCCTGTGCATGTTATATGCCGATAAATACGGTAACTCCCTGCCTGTGGATGCTGCGAGGTGATCCCGAGTTTGGCTTGGGGTTACCGCTTTTGGTTCTGAAATTCCACCCCGAGCCCGACTCAGGAATACCGCCAGGGGGGTTAATTGGTAATTGCGTGATCATGCAACACTGTACCCTAACAAAATGTATGTCCCTTTTTCCCCAAAAATAGAGCTTTCTTTTGGTGGTATTTGATCACCTCTGTGGATTTTTTTTGCGCTATAAACAAAAAAGACTGACAATTTAGAAAAAAATTATATATTTTTTACTTTCTGCGATAAAAAAAAAATGAAAAAATTCAATTTCTTCATCAATTTAGGAAAATATGTATTATGCTACATGTTTTTGGTAAAATAAATCACAATAAGTGTGCATTGATTGATTTGAATAAAAAAATTGGGACATAGTTATGGCTTTTTTATTTTTACTAGTAATGGCGGCGATCAGCGATTTATAGCGGGACTGCAACATTGTAGTGGACAAATCTGACATTAAGTGACACTTTTTGGGGACCAGTGACACCAATGCAGAAAAAAAATGCATGGTCATTGTATTAATGACAATGGCAAAGAAGGGGTTAACATCAGGGACGATCAAATGGTTATACGTGTTCCTAGGGAGTGTTTGCTAACATTGTGGGGGATGCTTTGACTAGAGGAAGACAAAGATATGTGTTCCTGCTTAGCAGAAACACAAGATCTCCATCTTTTCCCCTGTCAGAACAGTGATCTGCTTTGTTTACATAGGCAGACCTTTGTTCTACCTCTCAAGAGAGATCGCCTGGTGCCCCAGACCCAGAAGAAGCCACAACGTACAGGTACGTTGTTTCGTGCTGCTGGGCTGCCCTGCTGCAGTAAATGTGCGGTGGGCCGTCCGGAAGCGTTTAAAGAACAATTTAGACTACAAAAAAAAGCCAGATAGACAGTGCGTTAACAACCTCCCTTTTCCTTTTACAACAGCTGTGCAAGGTGTTAAAAAATTACTGAACGGTCTTATATGTAGAAGAGGTAGATCCGGTGCAATGCATATCTGGGTTTAGGACACTTGATGCAGAGTGTGTCTGCTACTCAGCTCTGCTAACATACAGCACTGCAGTGAGAGTACAGAAAGTAACAAAGTGAAAAAGGTGTTTAAAGGCATTACTAAGTCACAAATCATAAAATGAAGTATACAGGATTATAAGGTGACAAAAGGATTTAAATACTCTAAGTGACTGTTTAGGAACAAACATACAGCAGTTAAAGTAAACATTTTTAAATTGACATGCTTGTTCAAGGTTAGTAATGCAAGTACTAAAGCCAATGGATGTGCAAGAAACCAGTTCCCTTCTTTTATGCCCCATACACACGACCGTTTTTTCAGACGGGAAAACTGCTATGGTTTTCCGAAGGGCAAAAAAAGTGCATGCTCAGAATCAAGTATGAGACGGGAGCGCTCATTATGGTAAAAGTAGCACTCTTAATGGAGATCGCACATTTGTCACGCTGTAACGTACTGAAAACCACGAAGACTGAAAAAGAGCGAATCGTCTCTCACCAAACTTTGACTAACACGAGGATCAGTAAAAGCAGCCCAAAGGGTGGCGCCGTTGGAATGGAACTTCCCCTTTATAGTGCCATCTTACGTGTTGTACGCCATCGCGCTTTGGACAGGCGGGCTTGTCTGAGCGTGTGTATGCAAGGCAGGCTGAGAGGAATCCTGTCGGGAAAACCGTTGGAAAACTAGGCATTAGGTTTCTTTTGTAATAAATACTGTATATACTCGAGTATAAGCCAAGTTTTTCAGCCCTTTTATAATACCCCCCTCGGCTTATACTCGAGTCAGTGTACCCGAATTTATTGACAGGCTGCGGGTGCCCATTGTTTAAAAGTCGCAGTCTTCTCCTGGTCCCTTCCGTGATAGGCGTTTCTCAGCATACACAGGTATACCTATAACGAACATTCAGTGTTCAGTATTCCGCCCACCATGGACGTCCTCTTGTCTGAGGATGAAAAGATGTCCGTGATTGGCGGAACACTGAACGCAGTGTCTGCTGGGAAACGGAGTCAGGGGATGAGAGCATGTTTGTGATAGGTGGAACTGTGTCTGCTGAGAAACGGCTATCACGGAAGGGACCAGGAGGAGACATCATTTAAACAATGAATGGATGCCCGCAGCCTGTCAATAATTTTAGGTACACTGACTCGGGCATAGTGAGGCTGCAATGGGCACAGTGAGGATGGCTACAGTGAGGATGGGAACAGTAAGGTTGCAATGGGCACAGTGAGATGGGCACAGTGAGGTGTCAATGGGCACAGTGATGTTGGGCACAGTGATGTTGGGCAAAGTGAGGTTGCAATGAGCACAATGAGGTTGCAATGGGCACAGTGAGGCGTGCAAATGGGCATTGTTGACTCTCTTTTCCGCTTACAGTAGCTGCTGCATTCTCACCGTAGGCTTATACTCGAGTCAATATGTTTTCCCATTTTTGTTGTGGTAAAATCAGCTGCCTCGACTTATACTCGCGTCGGCTTATACACAAATACTGCATTTATCGGCGTATACCGGGCACTTTTTAACCCTGAAACTCAGGGGGAAATCGTGGGTGCGCGATATACACCGATCTCCGCTTCCCGCGCTGTGTTGGAACTCCGCCGTCGACATATACCAAGCGCAGTACACTTGGGTACACTCGGCCAGGCTCGGCTCCCCTCGCGGTCATGCCCTGTGCCGCCTTCTAGCCTTTATGCAAAAGGAGCCGAGCGTGCCCGAGTGTACTGCACTCGGTATGTCGGCGGCATTCAAACACAGTGCGGGAAGCGGGGATCGGCTCAGAGACAGCGCGGGAGAGGCAGGGAGGACACCACAAGGCCACAGACGGACGCCGGACCGGACATGGACGCTGGGTAAAACACAGACGAGGGGCATTCAAACTGTAAGTATTCATTTTTTTTCCTAAAATTTTCCTTCCAGGTTGGGGGTGCACGCTATACACCGGTGCGCGTAATATGAAGATAAATTCAGTATATACGGTAAGTATAATGGTTAGTGAGTGACTTTGCTTTAAAACATCTACCGGGCTGGAGGTGGTCATATTTAAGGCTGCAGACAACAAAAGGCTCTTCTATACAAATCGTTTCATAACTTATTATAGATTAAAGGGAAACTGAAGTGGGTGAAGAATTGGTAAAGGTTGACATTTCTATCAGGGTTTTGATGTCACTAATGACTCCACTGGGGAGATTTTTGCTTCTCTTTTTATCCCTGTGTAAAACTTTGCACATCAGCAATGTTCTTTTCAGCATAGCTTCCTACACTAAAAACTTTTAAGGGATTATTTAAAAGGTGACAGCATGTTAATTTATATGGTTTGCTGCAGTTTGTAGATTACTCTTCACTTTGTTAATGACAGTTTGTAGACCACTTCTTACCTTGTTAATGAATGGCCATTTAACAAAGCAAAGTTCAATGTGCAAGCTGCAGTAACCCAAAGTGACCAATGAGCAGGCAATTACAATACAACAATGCATTGACCAAAGCTAAACATGTTTAGCAAACATTTGCCCATAGTTATCAATCAGAGCCAATCAATTCTCATTGTTACTGCTCCTGTAAGCTAATAAAAGCAGAAATTGATTAATTGCCTTAAAGCGGAGTTCCACCCTTAAAATCACTTTTTTCATTACATCCAGCATACTGGCGTCAGCGCCAGAATGCTGTTTTTTTTTTTTTTTTAATGCTCGTACTTACTGTTTCTCCCAAATTTAATTTCCTGGCGCACCGCGGAGTGTCGCCGCTATAAGGCGTCACGCCTTCCGGAAACAGCCGATTAGCATTCGGCTTTTACTCGGCGCCTGCGCACAGCCCCAGGAGCTGACTGCGCAGGCGCCGTATATAGCGCGTCACGCCCTCCGAAAAAACCCGAACTAGGACCGGCTATTTTCGGCGCCTGCGCAGTCAGCTCCTGGGTCTATGCGCAGGCGCCGAATGCTAATCGGCTGTTTCCGGAAGGCGTGACGCCTTATAGCGGCGACACACCGCGGTGCGCCAGGAAATTAAATTTGGGAGAAACAGTAAGTACGAGCATTAAAAAAAAAAAAAAACAGCATACTGGCGCTGACGCCAGTATGCTGGATGTAATGAAAAAAGTGATTTTAAGGGTGGAACTCCGCTTTAAGTTGCTGATTGTTCCTTTAATTAATGTCACTAAAGTATGTCAGATATAAAGATACACTGGATTCATGGGCTGGAGTCCTGCTGCATCTACTATTGAGCAGCCCACAATATCTTAACCTGCCCTCTTCACTCTAAGGCCCGGATTCACAAAGCACTTACGCTGACGTAGTGCAAATGTGCGCCTGGCGTATCTGTGCACCAGAGTCACAACCCAACATACGTCCAAAAACAGGCCATCCTACCCGACGTACCTTGATTACACCGGCGTAACGTGGGCGCAAATATGGTTTATGTGCATGTTGCTTTTTCCATTGATTAGGCATTCAAATATGCAAATGAGGGAAATTTGGCGATTCACGAACGTACGTGCACCTGACGCATCTATGCGATGTTTGCGTAAGTTTTACGTCCGGCGTAAAGTTATTCCCCATAGATGAGGCGCAACCCAGCAATAGACATGCAAAGGTCTGCCCCAGAGAACACAGGCCGGCGTATTGGGCATACATTGGTGATCCGGCGTAGCTTAGACAGTTGTGCTGGCGTAGTTGTGAACATGCACATAAGGGTGCAGTTTCATACGTCCACGTCACGACTACGTCACGGCGCATGCGCGTTTGTGATACGCTGGGCGTAAAACACTGCACCATACTCAGACCATCATTTGCATGGTGTCACTCCCACTTCCACTGGACTGCGCCTTCGAAAATACGCTACGCTGGTGTATCTTGGTGAGCAATAGCTTGCTGAATACAGTGAAATGAAGGATCCGCGCTTAGGACGTGTGGTGTAGCTGCTGCCTCCCTGAGGATCTCCTAAAATATCCAACGATAAATGTGCGAGTGTTGGGATGGTGGCGCTGCTAAATGTGTCTAGTGGGTGAGACGTGAATTTTCCAAACAAAGACTAGTGTGTGGGTAAATCCAAGTGTTGGGTAACCTGTGAAGAGGAGAATCCCAAGGATAGGGGATCCCTATGGAGCCGCTCTGAGTAGGAGCGTGTAAGGTTACCTCATTAATGATATGGACTCTCTAGGTGTCCTGATTGTGTGGGTGCCGAGCAGACTACCACCACTAGGTGGTGTCTACTAGTGTATCTAAAGTGGTTCAAAAAACTGGTGTGATCACCCGGAAAAAACTAAATTACCAAAGAAACACAGGTTGGTCAGGACTCTGTGCAGATAAGTGAAGGGGAAAAACCCTGCAGTGAAAGTGATCAAACTGTGACTTGTGTGCCAAGTAGAAAATCCTAATTGCCCAAGGACGTGGGCCTGACTGGCCAAACTGTGTAAAGTTACAATAAACTAAAAAACAAAACAATCAAAAAACATGAGTGTACCAAACCAAAGTGGTATGAAGACCACCCGTGATATTCAACATATATAACTTGTAGTTTCCAAGTGTATCCTGCAATAGCGTCAGGATACTGTGCAGGCCACTGAATACGGTAGTTAAGAACCTTAGAAAGAGGTATATACCAAGACACAGAGTGGCATCAAATATAGATGCAATCTTACCCCCTGGGGGAGGAGTACTGATAATATATGTATAACTATTCAAACAGAAAGAAGCATTGCGAATTATGACAATAAAAAATGCATTGCAAATTGAACAATAAAAAATAATAAAAAATGTCTATGAGTGACTTGGTGCGGTTTTGCTCTACTGGGATGCTGCTTCGTGACTTCAGTGCTCCCCCTCCTGGGTCCCCACTCACCAGATGTTGGCACCCTCCAGGGGCTATAGGCAGATGGTGGTGGTACCTTGAATGCACCTGCTTCATGGCTCCCTCTATCCGCGTTGCACCCGCTGTCAGCTGTAGCTATTTTCCCCTTCACTTATCTGCACAGAGTCCTGACCAACCTGTGTTTCTTTGGTAATTTAGTTTTTTCCGGGTGATTACACCAGTTTTTTCAACCACTTTACATACACTAGTAGACACCACCTAGTGGTGGTAGTCTGCTCGGCACCCACACAATCAGGACACCTAGAGAGTCCATATCATTAATGAGGTAACCTTACACTACTCAGAGCGGCTCCATAGGGATCCCCTATCCTTGGGATTCTCCTCTTCACAGGTTACCCAACACTTGATTTTACCCACACACTAGCATTTGTTTGGAAAATTCACGTCTCACCCACTAGACACATTTAGCAGGGACACCATCCCAACACTCGCACATTTATCGTTAGATCTTTTAGGAGATCCTCAGGGAGGCAGCAGCTACACCACACGTCCTAAACGCGGATCCTTAATTTCACTTTTTATCTCAAGCACACCAGTTGTACTTGTATCTGCTGCTATGGATATTTTCGGATACATGTCCAATAGGAACATTGATGTGGGAGGCATATTCAGCCAGGAACAGGTTACCATCAAACAAGATATGGAGAGCCTTATGAGACAACTAAAACACTCTCTAGAAAAACAACTAAGGGTCTGGTGGGACATTGGAGACATATGTAAGAGAAAAAAATGACACCAAGACGATTGAGATGGGATATCAACCCCTATGACCACCTCAATGAGCCAGCACTCACAGAAAAATGGTACCAATTTTTCAACAAATGTGAAAGCGACCTATTACAGGTAATAATCAAAAGGAGACAATTCAAACTCAGAGGGATCGAGTCACATATCACAGAGCTACAAAACTTGGTACTTCCCTGTTTCTAGTAAAACTGAATACAAGGAGAAAGAAACAGAATTGCAAACCAGCATTAACCACTTAAGGACCCCCGCACGCACATATACGGCCACAGAATGGCACGTACAGGCACAAGGGCGTAAATTTACGTCCCCGCCTGAGTGCGGTTCGGGGGTCCCATCGGGACCCCCTCCGCGGCGTGCGGGGGTCCCCCTACCTCTGGGAGCGATCCGGGATCTGCGGGCGGATGTCCGTGATATCCGCCCCCCCGCGATCGCTCCCAGCCAATGGGAGCGAGCTCCCAGCCTGTCACTTCCTCCTCCTGTGTTTACACAGGAAGGAGGAAATGATGTATTCTCTCATCGCAGCGCTGTTTCCCAGCGCTGCTGATGAGAGAAGACATCACAAGTAAGTGTGCACCAACACAACACTGACACACACTCACATAGGCATATTAACCCCTTGTGATCGCCCCCCCCACCCCCCTGTCACAGTGTCACTGAATGCAGTGATTTAATCACTGCATTTAGTGTCAGTGTGACAGGCAGTGTAAAAAACAGTTAGTGTTAGGTTCAGGATAGCCCCCCCACCCCCCCTAATAAAGTTTTAACCCCCTGATCACCGCCCTAGTTAACCCTTTCACTCCCTATTGCCAGCGTCACTAAGCGATCATTTTTCTGATCGCTGTATTAGTGCCGCTGTTCCCGCTAGGTAGCTATTTTTTTTATTGCGATTTTTTTTTTACTAAAGACATGTGGCTAAATAAATTTTGGCCTAAATGTTTGACTAAAATTTAGTTTATTTGATTTTTTTTTTTAACAAAAAGTAAAAAATAGTGTTTTTTTTTCAAAAATGTCGCTCTATTTTTGTATATAGCGCAAAAAATAAAAATCGCAGAGGTGATCAAATACCACCAAAAGAAAGCTCTATTTGTGGGAAGAAAAGGACGCAAATTTTGTTTGGGAGCCACGTCGCACGACCGCGCAATTGTCTGTTAAAGCGACGCAGTGCCGAATCGCAAAAACACCTTGGGTCATTTACCAGCGTATTGGTCCGGGTCTTAAGTGGTTAAAAAGTACGACACTGAAATACAACTTAAAAAACAAAAGAAGTTCAAATGAGATGTGCTTGACTATAAGAATAATAAAGTCTACAAATGGCAGGCGGAGGAAGATTGTCCATTTGAATCAGAAGATAACTCTTTGGATGACAGCTCAAGTGAAGACTTGGAAGAATTTGAGAATGAGGAATACCAGGACAGAACAAGAATACGATTTGAAGCGTCCCCAGCACCAGGTGTTAGAACCTCACCAACTAGATACCAACATCCCAGACCACGCCTGGAACCAGGAGATCACAGGCGGCAATGTGGAGCAGGGAGGAACATACTTCCTAACACCCCTAGAAAGTTTAGGTCTCCAACCTCCAGAAATAGCGGGGAGAGACCCAATCCCACCCAGAGGAATTGGAGAGAAAGTGGGGGTTTTCCCAGAGGGAGCTACAACAACAGACCTCCTGGCAGACAACAACCCAGAATCACCTACAGGAATCCCAAGTGGGGACAATATACCAGAAACCTAGGAGGAGCTACCGGATGGGAAAACACTCCAAGAGACAGGGAAAGACATCAGGAACCCCAGAGCTACCCCACTCATCGGAACCAAGATCCTCATGGGAGACAGGCGAGGCCCCAGGCCTGGGAGAGAGAAGACAACATGACAGACTGGTATCAACAAAGAGGAGAAGAATCAGAGGGAAGAGGGGGGGGGAGAAAAAAAAGGCCAAGAGAGCATTAGGTGAGGGAATATACAATTTGAGTGATGCCACCTTGAATAAATGAATGAATGAAAACTTATATAGCGCGGCACATGCGAACTGAATCGCCTTCACGGATGAAGAATGGCAAGCCCTAGATTTAGGCCTAAAATTTGCACCTACCAAATCCCTAAATAAATTTGACACCTATATAGACTTACAGAAGTTTATGAGAAAACTAAACCTGAAAAAACATTTTGCTCTGAACCGGGATGAAAGACTAGCAGAAGTATCAACATATATACATATCACATTGAAGAATAAATCATTATACAACCCAAAAACACCAGGGAACCAGTGCCTAAATGCTTTCAGGAAAATGGTCAAAAAGGACATTGAGAGTCTAGAAAGGAAACAAAATCGAGGGAACAGGAATATATGGAAGACGATCAAACAAATAGGAGAAAAGAAGGGAGTGGTCATCAGACCTGCGGATAAGGGGGGGGACTGGTCATACTAAAAAAAAAACGATTATGAAACTGAGATGGAAGGATTGTTACAAGTACCTGATACATATAGGAAATTAAAGAAGAACCCCATTTCCACCTACAAAAAACTACATATGTCAAGAAAGGCGCCCGACTCAATTCTCAATGAGAGAATTCTCAATGATAAAGAAGCCACGTACCTTATATCAAAATCTACTAAGACCCCGGTCATATATCAGGTGCCTAAGATACACAAGAGGTTGGATAAGCCACCAGGAAGACCTATAGTAAGTGGTATTAACTCTATCTTCTCAAGGTTAGGAGAATACTTGGATACATTTCTCAGACCCTTGGTTACGAAAGGAAGATCCCACCTGAAAGACAGCACCCAACTAATGGTTGAATTACGTGATATTGATAACACAGAGAACCTCCTTTTGGCCACCATTGATGTGGATTCCCTGTATACCAGCATTAGACAATCTGATGGACTAAAAGGGGTTGAGATGGCATTACATCTATTAACTGAGATGAAACAAGAACAGATCTCATTCATCCTGGAGGGACTAAGAATGGCCATGGCGAACAACCATTTCTGGTACAGGAAATAGTTTTATGTCCAGAAAAAGGGAGTCGCCATGGGGGCACGCTATGCTCCTAGCGTAGCGAACCTCTTTATGGACATGTGGGAAGCTGAATATATTTATGGTCAAAACATACCACAACTAAAGGTTTTATAGGCGCTATATCGACAATTTGATAATCCTATGGGATGGATCAGCAAAATCTCTGGAAGACTTTATGAAGCAACTTAATACGAACATATATGGTATCACCTTCACAGGCAAATGGCACACAAATAGCATTGACTATCTGGATTTACAAATCTTCAAAGATGGTGGTGAGCTATGTACCAAGACTTTTTTCAAAAAGACCGATCGAAATGGGTACATACCCACATCTAGCTGCCACCACCCGAAATGGATAGGGAATACACCCAAAGGCCAACTACTACGGGTCAGGAGGAACTGCCATAGAGTGGAGGATTTTGACATCCAAGCAGAGGTGCTAATTAAAAGATTCCTGGAAAAAGGTTACAAACAAGAAGTCCTTACAACACTGAAAAACAAAATCCGAAATATGGATAGAGGAGAGCTGTTAAAAAGCAAGAAATCACATCAAGCCCCTACTACGGATATAACCTTCATGACGGAATATAGCAACCAATACCAACAACTGGAGAGAATCTTTAAGAGATACTGGCCCATCCTTAGAGAGGACAGAACATTAGCTACCATATTACCATTACGACCAAAATGTATCTATCGAAGGGCGCCCACACTGAGAACTCACCTCGTTCACAATGTATTGGATGCTCCAACACAATCTAACATCTGCCCGGAGCTCAAAGGGTTCTATAGATGCCAGAGATGCCTACCGTGCAAAACAAACAGACCTCAACCCAGGAGAAGGACAACTTTTAAATCCCATGCATATAACAGACAGTTCCAGATCAAAGAACTCATCACATGCAACAGCACGCATGTGACCTATGTCATTGAGTGCCTGTGTCGCCTTCAATATGTGGGCCGTACCACCAGACCCTTACGCGTAAGGATAAGGGAACATATTAAAAATATACGGAAGGGGTTCCCTAGACATAGTCTCTCAAGACACTTTGCTGAAAAACATAACAAAGATCCCACCAGGATCACTGGCGAGGAGGTAATAAACAACAACTGGTCTCCCAAAATGAGACCCGTTGGATACATAGGTTGGGGTCCCTAGCGCCGAGGGGCCTCAACCTAGACATTGACCTAAACTGTTTCATTTCCAACTTTTAAATGGCCAGTCACTTATAATTTCACTGTATACAATCTTCAACCCAAGAAGCAGGCGAGTGACCCTACATCCAGCGTTCGGCCCTGCATTGGGATTACATCTACCATTCCCGATCAACTAATTCTGTGAAAGGAAGCTCCCAGTCCTAGAAAAATAGCCTCCATAGGAGGGAAGTTTCACAGTTGAAAACTTCATATATTAGTACTCCTATTTAGCATGACACAGGGTTATAGTAGGTCCCCACATGGAACCCATGAGTATATATCACAATATAGGAAACCCTCATTGGAACCTATTTTGCAGCATCTCAACATGCCTTCAAAAGTTCCACACTAATAAGGAATATGAAAGGGACGAAACAATGCACCTACTCTCTCACACATAACCTCTCACTAGCTCATTAGCTTACGCCAGTCTGTGCTTATTCCAACCATTGACGAAGTACAACATCTAATTATTCAAATTATCTTAAAGCTTTGCTGGCGTTCTCCTGCATTATGAGATCAATTCAGCCACAGAGTACACGGACCCGTATCTCTGATTTGAAATCCCCATTGTCGATACTAAGCCAGGAAAAAGTAGTCACTGTATATATAATGATACAACAGCCAGGACAAATGCAGTCACTGAATATATGATGATACAACACACTATACATCCAGCATGGATGTTTATATTGGTTTAGAACCAGTAGCACAATATGCAGATTTATGCTTTTACATTATCTAGCCTTTTCAAATGATTAACAACAGAAAGTTTATCACCGTGGTCACATCCCCACACATATTTCCAAACTGATGTGGGGCTTCACCCACTTCCCTACACTGATTACTATTATTTATACATTTTTTTCTCTCCACGTCACAGGATACAAAACTCCAACAATAACACATACACATGCCAGGGATATATTAGGTCCTGTAAAATAAGGTTTACAACTATCATTTTATTCTATTAATTCAATTTACTTATCCATTTGATGTTATCTATTATTACTTCGCTATTATTATGTCATTTGTATATTGCAGGCAGCGGCATGCTATCATAAGTCCTCTTACCCTTATCCGGCACTGACAGGGGTTAATGGAGGGGAGGTAATGCTGGGCACATCAACGTAATCCTCAACCTATCAAATACATCAATGGGAGGAGGGATGTGCCTGCCGCTGCATACAAAAAGAACATCGTACGCACACCCACATCACCTTTGAAAACGTCATACGACGAAACGCGTCAGGTGACCACAACGTAAGCTCGTACGCACGCCTAGCACGCCCAGCTGCATAGCTGATCCACACGCAGCAATACGCGACCGCGAGCTGCTGAGGACGGAATCACCCACGGACTATACACAACGGGTGTAACGGCAGACTTGCTCCCCTAGTACTTCTAGGGTCCGGTGGACAACTGAGATAGCTGAGGCTTGTATACGTACCACTTCTTTTTATGTTTTCATTTATTTATATTTTTGTATACACATTTTTAATTAGCCCAGGTGCCTCTGGGATTACTACAGTGGAGAAGTCCACTTATAGTTTTTTAATAAATACACTCAGTGTTTTGGAAACTTATCACACTATGTGGATACTTCGCTTTTTGTTTTCCTGAGTGACACCGGAAGTTCCCTACTACAAACAGCTGGAGGGTCATTCCTACAGCTGACAGTGGGTGCAACGCGGATAGAGGGAGCCGTGGAGCAGGTGCATTCAAGGTACCACCACCATCTGCCTATAGCCCCTGGAGGGTGCCAACATCTGGTGAGTGGGGACCCAGGAGGGGGAGCACTGAAGTCACGAAGCAGAATCCCAATAGAGCAAAACCGCACTAAGTCACTCATAGACATTTTTTATTATTTTTTATTGTTCAGTTTGCAATGCATTTTTTATTGTCATAATTCGCAATGCTTCTTTCTGTTTGAAGAGTTATACATATATTATCAGTACTCCTGCCCCAGGGGGTAAGATTGCATCTATATTTGATGCCACTCTGTGTCTTGGTATATACCTCTTTCTAAGGTTCTTAACTACCGTATTCAATGGCCTGCACAGTATCCTGACGCTATTGCAGGATACACTTGGAAACTACAAGTTATATATGTTGAATATCACGGGTGGTCTTCATACCACTTTGGTTTGGTACACTCATGTTTTTTGATTGTTTTGTTTTTTAGTTTGTTGTAACTTTACACAGTTTGGCCAGTCAGGCCCACGTCCTTGGGCAATTAGGATTTTCTACTTGGCACACAAGTCACAGTTTGATCACTTTTACTGCAGGGTTTTTCCCCTTCACTTATCTGCATAGAGTCCTGACCAACCTGTGTTTCTTTGGTAATTTAGTTTTTTCCGGGTGATCACACCAGTTTTTTGAACCACTTTAGATACACTAGTAGACACCACCTAGTGGTGGTAGTCTGCTCGGCACCTACACAATCAGGACACCTAGAGAGTCCATATCATTAATGAGGTAACCTTACACGCTCCTACTCAGAGCGGCTCCATAGGGATCCCCTATCCTTGGGATTCTCCTCTTCACAGGTTACCCAACACTTGGATTTACCCACACACTAGTCTTTGTTTGGAAAATTCACGTCTCACCCACTAGACACATTTAGCAGCGCCACCATCCCAACACTCGCACATTTATTGCTGAATACAGTGCATGCCTCTCCGGGCTGCACCGGCGTAGCATACTGTGTGTGAGCTACATCGGCATAAATGTGCGCCCACTCTCTGTGAATCCGGGCCTAAATCTGTTATTTTTAGACAGCCATGGGTTAGTGCATTCTGTTTTTTGTGCACTCTAATAACCCCCCCCCCCCCCCCCCCCTTACTGATTCCTTCACCTCTCTCCCACGTTTTATATACCTTGAGCCATCAGAGCCACAGGCAGGGAATGGGTTAAAATAGGATAATAGATCCCCCCATCTCTGGCTGAAGTGCACTGGAACATTTTTATGCTAGTGGATGAAATTGTCAACGTGCTAGGGTTGTCAATGTGATGCATTAAAATCCCCCGAGTGAGAGAGAGTGGTAGAGTTTAAAAATTAATTCATCTCTCGCACCTGTTTGCAGGAATCCGACTACTGAATTTGCATCGCATTTAATAAGTCTCAGTGACGCAATTCATGTCCTTTTGTCTTGGCTGCTTAATACAGTGTTGGATTCTCACCAATCTAAAATTCAAGTGATATTACAATGTTCTAACTGTTAATTAAAGTCCATGAACTTAGCTATAGCCGGCTTTACATATTTAGGTTGTTATAAAGGACAAGGAAGAAAAAATCTTATGAGCATAATCTTGAAGTTTTAATATCAGAGCTGTGGGTCTGGCTTTAAATTTAACTGCTAACTATTCCTTTAATAACCCATTCTCAGTGGTATTTTTAATTTGATAAACCCATCACAACGAAGCCTACAGGCACAATTAAGCTACTATCCTCAATTATGTGGGAGAGATATACAATTATTATAAGAGAAATGTAAGGATATTGGTATTACACAGTTGAGGGATTGTAGATAAGACTACCATGATCATTAAAGTAGTATAAATGCATCATTATTTGTGCTGTTTTTTTTTTTTTAAGCTAAGCAGGCCAGATTTCTTTTTGCCTTGTCTATTTGTAGATTCTAAGGCCCAGATTCACAGAGCAATTACGCCTGTCTAACTGGTGTTAGACAGGAGTAATTTCAAATTTCGCGCGCCGTATCACTAGTTTGAATCCTCAAACCATGATACGGCGGCTTCGGGCTTCGATCCGAGAGGCTTACGTCCTCGTAAGCCTTCGGATCTACACTGCGATATTTTTGCGGCCGCTGGGAGGAGTTTGCGTCGTTTTCATGCGTTGGGATATGCAAATGAGTTTTTACGGCGATCCACGAAGGTACGAGTGTCCCTCGCAATCGCCTACGTCATTTTTTGGCTACGTAATGTTAGAGGAGCTTTTTGCTGGTCTAACAGTGCGTAACCCATGTAAAGTATGGCCGTCGTTCCCGCGTCGATTTGAAAATATTTTTTTTTTTTTAACGTAACTCGTTCGGGAATAGGAATGTACGTAAACGACGCTACTACGACGTGACGACGTGTTTTCGCGCAATGCACGGCGGGAAATTTGCGAACGGAGCATGCGCAGTTCGATCGCCGCGGGAACGCGCCTATTTTAAATGCTTCACGCCCCCTACTCGCGCAGATGGATTGCGACGGGAGAAATACACTACGCCGCCATCGTTTACTGGACAAAATCTACCTGGATTCCACGTAGAGCCAGGTAAAAAACGGCGGCGTAGTGTATTTCTGATACTCTACGAGAATCGAATTCTCTGTGAATCTGCCCCTAAAAGTTTACCTTTGTCAGCTGGGAACTACAATTCCTCCAAGTTGTTCTGAATAAGCCTTGGGTTTTCCTCCCTATTGGGGTTACATGAAAATGCTTCATCCAGGTAAGATGCTTTGGATGGATGAACTTGGCGGGTCATAATATTTAAAGGAGACCTGTCATGAGAAATACTTAAGCCTCGTACACACGCGCAGTTTTCTGGGCAAGAAACAGCAAGAAAACTGCTGGCAGAGCTTTCTTGCCGAGTAAACCCAGCGTGTGTCGAGGCTTTGGAGGTTTCTCGTCAAGAAAACTGCCCAAAATCTAGACGATAAAAATAGAGAACCTGCTCTCTATTTTCTCGCTGTGATTCTCGGCAGTGTTTTCCTGCCGAGAAACCCAAGCGTGTGTATATATCCTGTCTCCATGAAACCTGCGCATGCTCGAAATGATGTCAACGCATGCACGGTAGCTTCCAAGGCATAGGTAGGGTGAAGCAAGATGGTGGCGACGGCATTGAATGTGACGAGCGCATGCTCGTCGTAGTTGATGACGTCACCGCATTCATGCCATTCAAAAGAACGGTGGTTCTTTTGAATCGTACATGTTGCCAATAATCTGGGCCATGTGTACAGGGCTTTAGGTGGTTGTTGCTGAAAATGCTATTTCTCTGGCTGCGTTGGCTTGAATACACCGATACAGAAGGTGAATGGACATAAATTTGTAAAATCAGATTTTTATGCCTATTTATGCGATCGCTCGTCACTCTGCTGCCCCCACCGCCATCCTTGGTGAGGGAACCAGGAAGTGAAGCACTCTGACTTCACTGCACGGTTCCCAAAGGCGCATGCGTGAGTCATGCTGCGCCGTGCTGACTGGCTCCCACTGTGTTCTGGGAGCTGTGTGTTTCCCAGAACACAACAGGGGGGGCGGGATCTGACGTCCTGCCCGCAGTCTACCCGCAGACTGTGTGGCCGGAAGTGGGTGCAAATACCTGTCTTTAGACACTTCCACTTTAAAGGAGGAGTGCGGACGTCTCAACTAGCCTCCAATCCGAGAGGATGCTTGTCATGGAGAAACACGCCAAGCGGAGCTAGTGTGACGTCATCACGTACGGGCATGTTGGTTGGTCCCACGGTCGTACGGTTTAATCTTGCACATCGCATGTTCCTATTCACCCAAGTGTAAGGTCATTTTTTTTTAGTAAAGAAGATTGTATCCTACTATGAGGCTTCTCCCTGTTTGTGCTTTATACATTGATTGTTGGTGAGCACTGTTTGATGCAGAGGCCGAGGCGTGTTTTCCTTGTGTGGGGATCATATTACAAATTCCCATTGATGAGATTACAGAGTCACCCAGGGGTCTGGTAGTGAGAGTGTCTACCATCTGTGGGGAGATAAAAGTGCATTGATCTCTGTAATCCCAGATCAATCCTGTTCGGTAAGAGGCCCTTTTGCTTGAGAATCACTTTTTGGGACTACAGCACCTTTTCTACAGAACTTTTTTTTTTTTTTAGCACAAACCACTTTAATAACACACAATGTAATATTGACTATGGCCTGGATTCACAAAACACTTACGCCAACGTATCTCTAGATACGCCGACGTAAGTACAAATGTGCGCCGTCGTATCTATGCGCCGACCTACAAATAGGCTTCATCCCACCGACATAACTTTCCTACGCCGGCGTAGAGTGGGCGCATATTTACGCTGGACGCATGTGGCGCTCCCATTGATTTCCGATTCAAATATGCAAATGAGGAAAATACGGCGATTCACAAAACGTACTTGCGCCCAGCGCATAATATACGTGGTTTGCGTAAGTCGTATGTCCGGCGTAAAGTTATTCCCCATATATGAGGCGCAACCCATGCAAAGGTATGGACCAGGGAACACAGGCCGTCAAATTTTATGTAGTTTATGTTGTACGTGAAAATGGCTGGGCGTAGGTTACGTTCACACCGTAGGCAGTGATTTGACGTATCTTAGGCAGTTGTTTCGACATGATTGTGAGCATGTGCACTGGGATGCGGTCTTGACGCGACGCATGCGCAGTCCGTTCTAAGTACTTGTCTGGCACTCGGCCCATCATTTACATGGGGTCACGCTTAATTTGCATGGCTCACGCCCACTTCCACCTACGTCGGCTTGCGCCTTAGAAACCCAGCGTAGTTTTGAGAGCAAGTGCTTTGTGAATTCTGTACTTGCCTCCCTGCGCTGCGTCGGCGTAGCATAAAGAATATACGCTACGGTGGCATATAAATGCGCCGATGTATGTGAATCCGGGCCTATATGTTTATATGAATTTTTGGACTTTGTAATTACGTTTTTAAATCACTTTGGATTTTGTGTATGTGAATTTTTTTTAAAGCATATGATTCTGTTTTATTATTTATTTATATGTTTGTTTGATCATGAGCAGAGAATTGTAAATAGTTTCTTACATAAGGGGGCAGCGCACCTATTTTATATAGAATTGCATCAGGCCGGTATTCAGTTGCAGCAGTCCTGTGATCACAACCAACTAAGTGCAAGGTTTTATTTTATATACAGTAAGTAAAAAAAGGACACTTACCTGTCCAAGGATCCAGCGCAAGCCTCACCAGGGCCAGTTCTCAGCTGGGTTTCGGTTTCCTGGCTGCCAAAATGTTTAGTGTGGGAAACTGGCTTTGATTTCTTGTTGCTTCACAACTAGCTTCCCACTACGCATGCGGAGCCAGGCTGCACTTTGTGAATAGTCCTGCAGCCTTCTGGGACCTGTGAGATGTCAAAGGAAGCTTCGGGCAGGGAGAGGGGGTGCCAAACTTTAGTGTGAATTTTCGATTTAAATGGAAATGAGAAGGTGGCCTTTCTTTGGAATGATCATTGCAGAGACACTTGCTTTACAAAGGTATTTCTATGTATTCCACAATCCCTCCCCTTACCAAGTGACTTAAATATCTTGGTTGAAATACATTGGCCAGAAAAGCCAATCCAGCCATTTGAATTTCCTGAATCCTTCTTTAAAGCCCTTGTTCACATTGATCCAATTTGGCATGCCAAATCAGAGGAAATTGCCGGCAATGACACCGTCCAGATCGGTGTGGCACCGCACCAATTCCCAAAAGTAGTTTCTGTACTACCTTTGTTGATTTTGGGGTGTGATTTTCATTGACATCCATGCAGATGTCTCTGAAATCACCCCCAAAATCAGGACTGACGTGTAGGAATGAAATCATTTGAGTTCAGCTGAACTTGCACAATTTCATTCCCGCAGTCAGTGTGAACCAGGGCGAATAAAAATTGTGGGCTCTTGTCTAATCGATACATTTTTGCGCTCCAAGATTGCTAAACCTACCCCTAATCTTTATCTAGATACAACTGTGTTATGTGAAATAAATGCACACTCCATGCAAAAAACGCCTTACGTTGGCCATACATTATACAATGTTATTATTCAATTTCCTTTAGACTTACTTTCAACTGCGTAGTGCAAGGACCTGCCTGATTGCATATACATTGAAAATGTGTTTAGGTTTGACTTCCTCTTATATGGTTTTGGTAAATCTAAAGGAAAATTGAATAATCTATGGCCAGCCTTAATTAGAAATAACTGAGTTTGCAGGACATTTAACATAAAGCCCTATTGTTCTAGAATATTAAAAGAAAATCAGTAGGAGTTTATTCCACATAGAGGTATTTTTCATTCCTTTAACCACTTCAGCCCCAGAAGACCAGAGCACTTTTTACAATTTACAATTTGGCACTGCGTCGCTTTAACTGACAATTGCGCGATCATGCAATACTGTACCCAAGCAAAATTTGCGCCCTTTTTTCCCACAAATAGAGCTTTCTATGGTGGTATGTGATCACTTAATTTTTTGCGCTATAAACAAAAAAAAGCAAGAATTATGAAAAAATATATATATCTATCTTTCTCTCTCTCTATATATATATATATATAAATACACTTTTTGCTATAATAAATATCCCACAATAAGAAAAAAAAAAATACAAATTTCTTTATCAGTTTAGGCCAATATATATTCTTCTACAAATTTAGGTAAAAAAATCTCAATAAGCCTATATTGATTAGTTTGCGCAAAAGTTATAGGGCCAGATCCAAGTACATCTGCGCATATATAGACCAGCGTTGCGCATCTCTTTTACGTTACGCCGACTCCACTGAGAGACGTAAGTGCCGTATCCACAGAGTATTTGCGGCCAAATTGGCGCCAGCGCAACGTAAATTCCGATGCGTAAGGCTGCATAATTCAAATTGGACGTGGGCGTGTTCCATTGAAATGAGCCGCGACCCCATGCAAATGAAGGCCCGGCCGGACTGTGCATGTGCGCATGACGCAGATTATGGTCAGCACCTCTCTGCGGATGCTCAGAACTCAGCACGGCGCTATCAGTGAGATAGGAACTAGGCCCGGCATACTTAGTGAGATACGCCCAGTGCTTGAATAGACCGAGAGAAACGCCCTTCCATTGCAAAAGTACATCCAATTTGTTTCCCTTCCTGAAGCAAGGTGCTTTTGTTCTGTTGTCTGTTAGTGTTTGCTGGTTTGTGACGTGTCTTTGTGGTTTTTGGTGAGTGATTTGGAGAGTGTTGTGTGAACATGAGCGAGAGGAAGAGAAAATTAAATTATTCCTTGCGGGAGAAGGAAATAATTATCAGGGCCATTACCCAATATGGTCGATTCCTGCATGGCCCGGAGAGTGCCAACACCACCCCTGCCAGGAAGAGGCAGATCTTGCAGGACATCGCAGACGAGGTAAATTCGTTGGGGGGCGAGACCCGGACCCGCCAGGGGATACAAAAGAAGATCAATGATCTCCGGCGTGTGGACCGTGGGAAGCTGTCCCAGATTGCAGCACATGGCAGGGGCACTGGAGGGGGACCACCATGCCCTATTAGGCTGACTGAGGAGCGTTTGGTGGCCCTTCAACAGGCAGCAAGTGGAGGGGCTGCCTGGCTTTGACTCCATTGAGGAGGCCTTGAGGACAGGTATGTTTTTTTTCTTTCTATCTGGTGTGTAGCATGTGTGGGGGGGGGGGGAGGGAATATGTGGCAAGTGTGTGGATCCTCCAACCTGTGAATGTTTTGTGTCATCCACAGATGTGCAGGAGGGTGCTGGCCTGTAGCGGAGTACAATATTAAACTCCACGATCTCCGCTGGTAACCAGGGTAAATCCACAGTCAGCATTGAAAAGTAAGGCAATGTCCCAAATCTCCCCAGTAACCAGACGACACACAGCTCTGAGAGTCAACTGACTTTTTATTCACAGGCTTCCATATTTATAGAATTCCCCATGCAAGGGGTTTCCAAACAGCCAAATAGATTTAACAGGGGTAATACAGGGAGGACCAGATGGGGAACTTAACATTTTGGATAATTCTCCCATCAGGCATTGCTGCATGAGGGAAAAGTCGGTTGATAGCTGGGGTGTGGGGTTATGTGTTGTGGGAGTTTTAAAACTGCCGAACACCGATTGGGCAACATAAAACAAGGTACTTGAATGCTAGTGGCTTACGGCTGCCAGCATACCAATTACTATGCCCACATAAGACCCAGCAGAATACACAGCCTATAATACAGACAACCTTTTAATATGTAACGTCCAGCGTTCTAGAAGTGGCTAGGTTTGCCACAATGCTCCCCCAGAACCAAGCCGGCATACACAGTCTGATCCCAACGGATCGGCTTGGGGATGTCCGGGGGTGTACTTTCACAGATCACTTTTCAAGTTCAGTTTGTCTAGATAGCCCGTCGGCGTTACCGTTTTGCTTCCCTGGTCGGTAGTGGATTGTAAAGTCAAACGGCTGCAGCGCCAAACTCCAGCGCAGCAGCCGGGCATTGTCTCCCGCCACACGGTTTAGCCACACCAACGGGTTGTGATCTGTGAGTAGCGAAAAAGGTTGTCCATACAAATACGGCTGCAACTTTTTGAGGGCCCACACCACGGCCAGGCATTCCTTCTCAATGGCGGCATAGCTTACTTCTCGTGGCAATAACTTTCGGCTCAGGTAAGCTACGGGGTGTTCTCCGCCATCGGCTCCCACTTGGCTCAGCACTGCTCCCAATCCAAACATTGAAGCGTCTGTGTGGACAAGAAATCTTTTAGTTGGATCAGGAGCAGCAAGTACAGGGGCATTAGTTAGAGCAGTCTTTAGTTGTTGGAATGCCTGATCACACTCTGGGGCCCAGACAACCTGTCGGGGCAGGTTCTTGCGTGTCAAGTCAGTTAAGGGTTTGGCCAGGGCACTATAATTGGGTACGAATTTTCTATAGTACTCCGCGGTACCTAGAAACGCTAGCACTTGGGTTTTCGTCCTGGGGGTGGGCCATTTAGCTACGGCTTCAACTTTAGCTGGTTCGGGTCTCTGTCGCCTGCTCCCCACCCGGTGGCCCAAGTACTGCACTTCGGCCATCCCTATATGACACTTGCTGGGTTTCAGTGTTAACCCTGCCTCTCCAATACGATCTAGAATGGCCCCTATGTGTTGTAGGTGCTCTGCCCAGGTCTGGCTAAATATGGCGATGTCGTCTAAATAGGCACATGCGTATTCCTGGAATCCGTCCAATAACCGATCGACCATCCGCTGAAAAGTTGCCGGAGCGTTCTTCATCCCGAATGGCATGACCCGAAATTGATACAGGCCAAACGGGGTGACAAACGCTGACTTGGGGATGGCCTCCTCAGCCAGTGGAATCTGCCAGTATCCCTTACATAAGTCTATGGTAGTGAGATACTGGCCCCGTGCCATCTTATCCAGCAGCTCGTCTATCCGGGGCATCGGATAGGCATCAGACACCGTTTTGTCATTTAGCCTCCGGTAGTCGACACAGAAACGTGTCGTGCCGTCCTTCTTTGGTACCAGCACTACTGGCGATGCCCAGGGGCTATCGGAAGGTTCAATAACCCCCAGCTGCAACATCTCGTCAATCTCAGTCTTCATATGCGTCCTGACTGCTTCAGTGACACGATATGAGGTTTGCCGCATGGGTAGCTGTCCCGGGGTCTCGACTCGGTGAGTGGCCAGCGGAGTGTACCCAGGTAAATTGGAGAAGGTAGCTTTCTTAGCTACAATCAGCTCTTGTACCTGGGCACGCTCCTGAGGGCTTAGCCGCTCCCCCAGCTGAACCCCCTTGGAGGGCTCCATCTGTCCCTCCTGTTCTAAGAGATCAGGTAGTGGCAGATTCTCCTGATCCTCCGAGGTGGAAGCGCATATGGCGGCCACATCCTCTATCCTCTCATGGTATGGTTTGAGCATATTCACATGGAGCATGCGTCTCTCCCCTACCCCTGAGCAGGGGCCAATCACATAGGTGGTGTCACATCTCTGTTCCACCACCTGGTATGGGCCTTGCCAGATGGCCTGCAGCTTGTCTGTGTGGACCGGTTTTAAAATCAAAACCTTTTGTCCCACCTGAAAGCTGCGGTCTCTGGCTCCCCTATCGTACCAGCGGCGCTGACGTTGTTGGGCCGCCCGGAGGTTGGTGCGCACAGCCTGGGTTAGCGCCTCCAGACGGTCCCTGAACTCCAGTACGTAGGATACAATAGGGGTTCCGTCTGGGCTACTCTCCCCCTCCCAATGCTCTCTAATTAGGTCTAGTGGCCCTCGCACCCTTCTCCCAAACAGTAATTCAAAAGGGGAAAACCCTGTTGACTCTTGGGGTACCTCTCTATAAGCGAAGAGCAGATGGGGTAGAAAGCGCTCCCAGTCTTTATGAGCCTCTCCAAATGTACGGAGCATCTGCTTCAGCGTACCATTAAACCTTTCGCATAGACCATTGGACTGGGGGTGGTACGCCAAATTTACTATTGGCTTAATGCCACATATCTTCCATAGTTGTTGGGTTACCTCAGCGGTGAACTGGGTGCCTCTATCGGATATGATTTCTTGGGGAAACCCCACCCTGGAAAATATTTTCATTAAGGCCTCTGCCACAGTTTCGGCATGAATGTTGTTGAGGGCTATAGCCTCGGGGTACCGGGTGGCATAGTCCACTACAGTTAAAATATATCTTTTCCCGGAAGGACTGGGTTTTGGTAAGGGCCCCACTATATCTACGGCCACCCTACTGAAGGGTTCTTCAATAATGGGAAGAGGACATAACTTGGCTTTGTGGCGGTCACCTCGCTTGCCTACTCGCTGGCAAATGTCACAGGAGGTGCAGTATTGCCTCACATCCTTGGAGATCTCTGGCCAGAAGAAAGCGTGGGTCAACCTGTATCGGGTACGTGTCATTCCCAGATGCCCAGACAGGGGAATGTTGTGGGCAATCCGAAGCAGTTCTTGCCTATACTTCTGGGGAACCACTAACTGTTTAGTCGTTACTGTGGCCGACCCTCCCACTTGTCTTTCAGCAATGCGGTAAAGTAGCCCTTTCTCCCAGGTGTACCGCTCCCCCTCTAGCCCAGCCTGGTCAGCGTGTACCCTGTCCCTGTATACCTGTAGCGTGGGGTCTGACCTCACCTCGGCCTCAAACTTAGTCGGGGTATCCCAGGACATAAGTGTCGTGTGGGGGTCATGGTCTCTTACCGGAGCCTCAGAGTGTGTCGTGGAACCGTGGTGCGAGCCTGTTGCTGTGTGGTCACTGGATGGGCTTCCTGGTATGGGGCCTGGGGTACAAAAGCAGAGGTCATCTGGCCCAAGTCATTTCCCAGCATAACATCTGCTGGTAAATTTTGCATGAGGCCCACTTCTAGCGCCCCCCCTCCCACACCCCAATCCAAATGTACTTTGGCAATGGGTAGTCGGTACACTGCTCCCCCTGCCACTCGTACTGCCACGGATCCGCCAGTGTGTGCCGAGTCAGGGACCAAATGGGGTGCTATCAAGGTTAAAGTAGCTCCTGAATCCCGAAGCCCTGGACTTCTTTTCCCTCCAAGGTCACTGGCTGTCGATGATGCTGACGGTTATCAGTGGCTCGGACTGTCATCACCTCATGCAAGATTCCCAGGGGTTCTTCCGCTGGAATGCTCAACATCTCGAGTGGCCGGCTCCCGTTGATAATGGTGGGCAGCAGCCCTTGGTGCCGGGTTCGGTCGGCCTTGGTTCCAGGCGGGTCTGCCCCGGTTTTGGGTGCACTCGCGTGCCATATGTCCCCACTGTTTGCAGGTGTGGCATTGGATGTTGGCACGTCCGTTATATCTGGAGGGTGGTGGTAAAGTCCCTTGGGATTGACGAAAAGGGGAGGCTGTGAGAGCGGGGGGTGGTAGAGTACTGGGTGGTCCCGTGGGTCGAGGATAACTCTTGGTTAGGGGCCCATGATGTCTCCTCGCATCAAAATGCTGATCCGCTAATCGAGCCGCTTCGGTTAGGGTGAGAGGTTTCCTGTCTCGCACCCATTCTTGTGCCTCTGGGGACAAACCGTTGAAGAATTGCTCCAACAGCATTAACTGTCTCAGTTCCTCCATAGTAGTGGCTTGGCTGGCTTGTATCCACCCTTGGGAAGCTTGGTCCAGCTTGTGTGCCCATTCAGCATGTGAATCCTTCTCTGGTTTGCGCAGGTTTCTAAACTTGCGCCGGTATGCCTCTGGAGTAATGGCGTATCTCTCTAATATCGCTCGCTTCACTTTATCATAATCCTTGCTGTCCTCACTGGGTACAGCGCGATATGCTTCTGCTGCCCGACCTGCCAGCTTGCCTGCTAGCAATGGGACCCATACTGTCCGTTCCAAGTCATGTAAATCACACAGTCTCTCAAAATCCTGTAAATACCCATCAATCTCATCCTTCTCCTCGCAAAACATTTTAAAGGCATGATAGGGAATTTGGGGTTTTACCTGGTTGTAGAGTGACCCAGTAGTGGATTCTGCTCGAGACTGTGTATACTGCGGACTGTGTGCCATCACGTACTCCTGCACATTCGCCATTACCATGTGCAGCATGGAATCTGATATAGGCTGTAGCAAAAATTCCAGCCTGGTCCTCATTTCTCTCTGGTAGAGGGTTTCTTCCATGGCTGCTGGTGGTGTAGCGATGCAGGCTCTGTCTCCCTCCATCAGCTCGGCAGTTAGTACAGCTTTGGATTTGTTGCTGGCTACCTTACCCCTGGCTTCTAGCAGTTCCTTTAATGTCTGCCGCTTTAGCCTAGAATAATCCGTCTCCATTTACATCGGTAGTTCACATTGCACGAATTGCGCTTATCGGCTGTAAGGTTGGATCCCGTCGCTTGCCACCAATTGTAGTGGAGTACAATATTAAACTCCACGATCTCCGCTGGTAACCAGGGTAAATCCACAGTCAGCATTGAAAAGTAAGGCAATGTCCCAAATCTCCCCAGTAACCAGACGACACACAGCTCTGAGAGTCAACTGACTTTTTATTCACAGGCTTCCATATTTATAGAATTCCCCATGCAAGGGGTTTCCAAACAGCCAAATAGATTTAACAGGGGTAATACAGGGAGGACCAGATGGGGAACTTAACATTTTGGATAATTCTCCCATCAGGCATTGCTGCATGAGGGAAAAGTCGGTTGATAGCTGGGGTCTGGGGTTATGTGTTGTGGGAGTTCGGTTTAAAACTGCCGAACACCGATTGGGCAACATAAAACAAAGTACTTGAATGCTAGTGGCTTACGGCTGCCAGCATACCAATTACTATGCCCACATAAGACCCAGCAGAATACACAGCCTATAATACAGACAACCTTTTAACATGTAACGTCCAGCATTCTAGAAGTGGCTAGGTTTGCCACATGGCCCATCTGGCCTGTCCTCACCATCCCCGGGACAAGAGTCTGAGGAAGACCCCCAGGCAAGGCCGGAGTCCTCTGAGGAGGAGTAGTTTGAGGAGGAGGTGATGTCAGGGAATGACTTCACATTACTTTTGGAGGAGTCTTCCCCTAGGGCTGGCAGCAGCCAGGCCTCCATCAGGGGTAGCCCCTCCCACCCCTTCCCCAACAGGGCTCCCCCCAATGGGCTCCCCTTCTCCCCGGCCACAAGCCTCATCTGGAGGCAGGAAGGCGAGCCGCAAGACCAGGGGGGTGGCCGAGGTTCTGCCAGCAAATCTCAGAAGGGATCAGGCACTTCAGACCCGCCATCTGAGTCAGGTCACCCAGAGTTTGGGGCGAATGGAGGAGAGCCTGTCCTCCATCAAGTATTCAGTTGGGGACAACTGCAACTCCCTGGCTCTGATCAATTGCCTAAATGAACTGCAGGCTACCACAGCAGGCGTTGGTCAGGATGTGCGGGCCCTCACCCAGGCTATCCAGGCCAATACGGCAACCATAAATGATGGCCTGACTCGAATTGCTGTTGGCTTGGAGGGCAGGCCGCCAGGTGGGCAGAGACCAGGGGATGCTCCTCCTTCCTGATTGAGGTGGAGAAGGGTTCCCAAGAACCAGGGAGAAGTGATCCCCAGGTCTGTGTGAATGGTGTATGAATGTACAGTGACATAATTGGAGCCGTGGCGTGGCTGCTCACAAGTCCTGCATGGTGGGCTTGTGCCAATTCAATTAGATGAGGATGTGATGTGTCTGTGCTAGGGACCACAGTGGTGTGCATGCATGCATTCTCATTGTGCCATGATTAATGTGTGTGTTTAACTTGCAAAAATGCCGAATGCGAGGCGTCTCCTGGCTGCTCTTCCCTCAGAAGACGGGGGACCCTCGGTTAGTGGGGGATTGTCTGGTTTGGGGGTCAGGTCATCACGTATGTCAATCTCCAGGCCCTTTTTCACTGCGAAGTTGTGCAGCATGCAACATGCACCGATGATCTGGCATACAAAGTTTGGGGAATACAACAGGGTACCCCCAGACTTATCCAGGCATCGGAAACGTTACTTCAGGAGGCCAAAGGTGCGTTCCACCACTGTACGTGCGTGTGTTTCATTGTATCTTTCCTCTCCTGGGGTTTGGGGGTTCCAGAAAGGAGTCATGAGATGGGGTCCCAGTGCATATGCAGAGTCACCTGGAAGGGAAAAGACAGGATGATGTTAGTAGTGCATGTGCAGTCATGCCTGCCACCCATGTCACTCACCAACCAGCCAGCTGTCCCCATGCACGTTCTGTTCAAATTCCATTGGGATGGGGCTCTGATTGTATATGTAGCTGTCATGGCTGGATCCGGGGTGTTTGGCACGGACGTGCCATATGAGGCCTTGGGCATCGACTATCACCTGTACGTTGATGGAATGCCAGTGCTTCTGATTGCGGTATATGTGCTCTGTCTAATGGGGGGGCTGGAGTGCCACATGTGTGCAATCAATGGCCCCCACGGTGCGTGGGAATCTGGCAATTCTGTAGAAATCTGTCATTGCCTTCAGCTGCAGGTCCTCCTGGGTGGGTTTGATGATTTGGTTGGCCATGCGTCTGAGAATTGCAGGGATAACCTGGTGCACACATCTGCTCATGGAGGATTGTGCCATCCCAGCCACCACTCCACTTGTACGCTGAAAAGAGCCACTGGCAAGGAAATGGAGTGTTGCCAGGACCTTGACCAGTGGCTGCACTGCATGTGAGCGTTGTGTTGGGCTGGTGATGTCCTCCTGCAGGGTTGTGGTTAATTCCTGGATGGCATGAGGGGTGAATCTGAAGATGCGATACACCTCAGAATCACTCATGTCTATGCGTGTGCGGTATATCCTCTCCCGTGCCCTCCTCCTTCTGCGCTCATCTAAAGTCAGTAGTATAGCTATGAGCAAGGATGCCCCTGGCATGTTGGCATACAGATTGTTGTCCTGCAAGTGTGGCTGCTCAGCTCGTCCCTAACGGTGTTGCTTTAGCTGACATGTAGACGTCTTGTCCAAAGTTAAAGCTGCTTTTATAAGGACTAACTTTAGACCGGACGTGCAGCTGATACGCACAGGGCGTAGCCTGCACCGCACAAACTTACTTTTGTGGATCGCCGTATCTCCCTCATTTGCATATTTGCATAGCAAATCAATGGTGTGTCTATCGCATTTTTGCACGCACGATGCGCCGGTCTATCTAAATTACGTCAGTCGAAAAATTCTGGATTTAAGGCGTAGATAGTTTTGGAGATATGGCGCATAGATACGCAGGCACATATTTAAACTTATGCCGCGCATCTCGTGAAACGCCAGCGTAAGTGCTTTGTGGATCTGGCCCATAGCGTCTACAAACTATGGGAACTATTTATGCCATTTTTATTATTTATTTTTACTAGTAATGTTGGTGATCTGTGATTATTAGCGGTATTGCGACGGACAGATCTGACATTTTGATACATTTTTGGGACCATTGACATCTATAGAGCATAAATGTCATTGGCAAGGAAGGGGTTAACACCAGGGGGTGATCAAGGGGTTAACTGTGTATTACCTCACTGTGTTCTTTATTTGGATGGGACTAACTAGGAGAGGTGACAGATCGTTGTTCCTACTTTGTAGGAACACACAATCTGTCTCCTCTCCTCTGACAGCACAGGGATTTCTGTGTTTACACACAGAAATCCTTGTGCTGGCTCTCATGCACGCAGCCAGCCGGCCACGCACATAAGATCCACCTGCTGTGCAATGGGCACGTGTGTGTGCCTCCGGCGGCGCTCGCACGCTCCAATGGTGGCTCTCCTGTGTAAAAGCCGTATATATGGGATTTTGCCCAGGAGAGCCATTCTGCCACAGTATATCTGCGTGAGCCGGTCGGGAACCGGTTAAAGGACAGTATACATGCATTACAACGTATGAAGTATGCTGATCCAAGGGTATTTTTGTAATATTGTATTATTCTCAGAATTAAAAATATATTTGATAGGGCAAGTATGAAATAATGCCTCTGTATATTTTATCATACACTTGCAACTGGCATGTGGTGCAATCAACACAGTTCTTTACCGCTTTTGATGAGTTATGTACTACAAATAGTTCGTAATTTGATCATTTGCTACAGAACTCTTTTTAGAACACATACAAATCAATAAGTTAATGGAGGGAAACGCTTCCCTTCCTCTCCTAGATCAAAAGATCATTTAAACTGAGGCAGCCAAAAGCAAGCAGGCAGTGTGGGTCTTCCTTTTAACCACTGCAATACAGGGCACTTATACACCTTCTTGCCCAGACCAAATTTCAGATTTCACTGCTCTGACACTTTGAATGACAATTACTCAGTCATGCTACACCGTATCCAAATAACATTTTTATCATTTTTTTTCCCCACAAATAGAGCCTTCTTTTGGTGGTATTTAATTACCGCTGGGTTTTAATTTTTTTTGCGATATAAGCAAAAAAAATTGCGAAAATACATTTTTTTTGTTTCTATTGTACAATTTTTCTTCATAAATTTGGGCCAAAAATTATACTGCTTCATATCTTTGGTAAAAATAACCCAAAATGTGTGGATATTATTTAGTCTGTGCGAAAGTTATAGTCTCTACAAGCTATGGTGCCAATCACCAAAAATTAATCACACCTGATCACAATTGATATACTGAAGGCCTATCTCATTTCTTGAGACACTAACAAGCCAGGAAAGTACAAATACCACCCCCCAAATTACCCCTTTTTTGAAAGTAGACAGACCAAGGTATTTAGTAAGAGGCATGGTGAGTTTTTTGAAGTTGTAATTTTTTTCCACAATTCTTGGGAAAATTAAGACTTTTTTTCTTACACAAACTTGTCATATTCTCACACACACAACATAAGCATACATGTAACTACACCCCAAAATACATTCTGCTACTTCTCCTGAGTATGACAATACCACATGTGTGAGACTTTTACACAGCCTGGCCACATACAGAGGCCCGAAATGCAGGGAGCAGCATCAGGCATTCTAGGAGCATAAATTACACATATAATTTCATGACGACCTATCACACTTTTGAAGGCCCTGGAGCACCAGAACAATAGAAACAGCAACAGAATGACTCCATTTTGGAAAGAAAACTCCCCAATGTATATTCTATGAGGTATTATGAGTCTATTAAATGGTTATTTTTTTTCCCACTAGTTTTTGTAAAACGTGGAAAGAAAATGAAAACATATTTTTTACACAAAGTTGTCAATTTATAAAAAAAATTCTAACACATAGCATGTACATAGCAAACATTACACCCCAAAATACATTCTGCTACTCCTCCTGAGTATGGTGATACCCCATGTGAGACTTTTACACAGCGTATGACTTGCAATTGCATATGCTATATTATTATTTTTTTATTTGCTATTTTTTTTCCACGACAGTAGAGTTACCCTTTAAATCTTTTGGTAGTTCACATAAACATATTTCAGCTGTATGTTCCTCTGACCTTTCCAAGCCTAGCATTAAAGTAAAAATGTTTGGCATCAGCATCACCCCCCCCCCCCTTTACTTGCCTGAGCACTCATTCAATCCACACCGTGCATATCTGCAGCTCTTCTCTCCCCTCACTTCTTGGTCTTGCTGGCTTTCCTGGGGCACAGGGAGCTATTGGCTTTCAGTGCGGTCAATAAAAGCCAGTGACAAGAGGGTGGGACCAGGTCCCGATGTCTGTGCCAATGGGCTTCCCATGGGGGACTGGACAGAGGAGCCAGAAGTGCTGGAGGGGGACCCAAAAAGAGGAGGTTTACGGTCACTCCATACCTCCTCTTCCCTGGTCCCTCTTCACTGCTCCTTGCCCCTCACTCATGTTGAGAGCCCCCACAGAAAGCAGCTTGCTATTGGGGCACCTGAGCCAAGTCACAGCTCCCTGTGTCCATTCAGACATGGCGCCCTGGCCCTGCCCCTGTCCCCCTGATTGCCTAACTGACTTATTGACAGCCACAGGAGCCAATGGCACCACGTTTGTGTCTCAGCCAATCAGGAGAAGAGTCCCGGATGGCTAAGATACTCATGGACATTGCTGGAGAGAGCTGGAACTCCAGTAAGTAATTAGGGGGTGCTGGGGAGGTTGCTACACACAGAATGCATTAAGATAAAAAAACCTTCTGCCTTTAGTTATCACAACTCCTTTAAGCTTGCTTATCTTGAGCAAAGTTTAAAGGTACAACAACATTAAAAGAAATTAGTTCTGCTATCCACACCTTACTTGATTGCTTACTTTATTATATCACAGAAGTAATAAAGGCATTATAACATATACCAATGTTGGCGTCTATGGATACTATTTTAAAAAGTATATGGGGGGAAAAACACAGAAATGTCTAAATGAAAAAAAAGAATAAGCGTGGAGAGGAAGAGATACTTTTCTGTCGGCAATGTATGTCACACCTGCTGTGTTTCATTGATGCAGAAATACAGCGGGATCCTTGAATCATATAGACTTGAAACGTAACTGGTTTCATTCACTTGATTGAGACTCCATGGGACAGACTCTGACGTTCATTTACGCGACGAAAATAGACCACAGAGAATTTGCACCATCCATTTCATTTCCTTTTAAACTTTTCTTCCTGCTACTTGTAAATGTTTACTAAAATATCTCATATTGAACAACCGCCAGTGTTGACTGAACCTTTCTGCGCTGGCAGCGACTTAATGAACCTTGCTCAGACGTCTCCCCCGAATTCTCTAGTTTTATTCAAAGCATCTGTTAAATCATGCCGGATCGTGGCAGTTAGAATGGAACATATAATTTGGCAATCAACTAACAATAAAAAGACAGAACACAAATGATTCCAGAGACTGGGCAAATAGTGTCACAGCGTGCACAGCACAACGCAATATCCATCATGGTTTATTGTTCAGTGATATGTAAGCAGCTCCGCTCTTGCATACATTTAATTGTTGCTATGGGCCAGCCTTATTATTCAACAGAATCATCCAATAACGCAGTCAAGACTCCTCAACGTTCAATAAAGAAAAAAATAAAAAAATCCCAAGGCTGGAGAAAACTGTTTTTTTTTTTTTTTGTTTTCTTGATCCTGCAATGGTACGGAAGAAAGAAGAGTTGAAAGAAGGATTTTTTTTTCTTTTGCAGTGCTCAGATTGCAGAAAGTACAAGATGCCTTTGTGTAGGTTAATGTGTCAAAATGTAGATAATGCTCTTATCAAGCTTCTCAGTCACAGCAATACACTGGAGAGAAGGTTTTACATGACAGCTGATAAGGACAGGGAACAAATGTAGCAAGCTAACATAATCACTTCATTCCAGCTGCACATAAGTGTTCCCTTTGTTGAAACAATAATACAGTGGCAAAGTGGCACAATTTATTTTCTGTGACTTACAATCAACCCACTGGGGTATTTTTAATGCTAAACCAAATAAGAAACTCCTATTCTAGGGGAAATACAATTGGGGAAGGCATTTCCAAGGATCCCCTTTGAGACATTACAGTAATTTTATGCCTGGAATTCCTCATCATTGAGCCTATCAAGAGGAGTGTGATGGAGCCTGCCATTGTCCAACTTCCAGGCTATATGCTAGTTCTAGGTTAGTAAAGTATTGTTACAGATCAATGTTAGCATGATTATTTTCTTAGAACTAGTCTGAAGACAACTGACATTGGCAGATTTGATTAAAGACTTTTCAGCTGGGTAACTCAATGACTGACCCTCCTCACAGTCTAACTATAGAAAAAATGCTTTTTTAAAAAAAAAAAAAGTATGGTGTTTGGAGAAAAAAAAAAAATATATATATAGTCACCTAGGTGGATGCAGCATCGATCCGATGCTGTATCTGTCACCTGCTGCCTCTATGACCGAGAAGCAAGTACCAAGGGATTAAAGATCACTTGATTCTCTGTCTTTATTGAGCAGAGCCAGTGTTCCTGTGCTGCTGATTTTGCTGACTGACCTCCCATTGCTGACCCGGCTTGCTCCTGACCTTGTCCTGTGGAATCTAGATAATGACCTTGGCTCACCTATGACCATGTTCTGCCTGCTACCATGGTAGTGACATTGGCTTACTACTGGACCTTGCTCTGCCACGGTAATGACCTTGGCCTGCTACCTGATTACACTTCCTTCTGCCTTTCCATGTATGGCCTGGATCACCGTGACCATGTCTCTGTCCCTGTCAGCCACCTACTACAAAGCCATCGGTACCCATGCTTTTTGAGCCTTGTACCTCTGTCACTACATTTAGGGGTAATTAGACCAGAGCCACATAGGAAGCCCTCTCATCAGCTCGGCCTCCAACCAAAGTATAAAAGTGTTGAGAATGACACAAATGTTAATCATATGAGGTGCGAAAGGTTTACCCCCACGTCATTAACAGGCCATTTTTTTAGTAATATGGCACTGCGTTATTTTAACTGACAATTGTGTGATTGTGTGACGCTGTATCTAAATAAGCTTTATGTCTTTTTTCCCCCCCACAAATAGAGCTTTCTTTTGGTGGTATTTGATTACCGCTGTGGCTTTTATTTTTTTGTGCTATAAACAAAAAAATGAATGACAATTTTGGAAAAAAAAATACAGATTTCTTACTTTCTGCTATAAAACATATCCAATGAAAAAAAATGGAAAACAATAATAATTTCTTTATCATATGTATTCTGCTTCATGAAGGGCAGGTGACTGGAGGGAGCCCAACCCTCCTTAAAGGCGCAGGAACACACTAGACACCCAGCACATTGCACAAAGGCAGCAAAGGTGTGCAGGCGTTGCCTGACCAATATGTCAATACAAAAAAGGTCACCTATAACTGGTCTTCACAGCAAGGAACACTGGAAGGGAGGGTTGGGCGCCCTCCAGTCACCTACCCTTCATCTATCCATCAGAATACACGTGCTACCATTGTGGAGACTGTTCAAATTTAGAGTTGGGGTCTGCATGATACAGGATGCCTTGGCGGGGCCTGCAGCTTACACATGTATTTGCAAATGTGTGCAACTAAACCCCTGTTTTTAATGCATACTGTTAGACAGGTTAATTCGGTTGGTTGCAGGCTGCTTCGTAAGTTGAGCTTGAAAATAACCCTTGTTGAGACCCTTGCAAAAATGCAACATCGTCTCAGCAACCTCTCACTTGTCAAAAAAAAATTCCCCCTTTGCCATCCACGCAATCTCGTCCCAGTAACCGGACACCTGTTGAGATTATGCAACCATGCAAATCACCTCAGCAGCCTGAAACCCTTATTGAGATTCTTGCAATAACGTAACCTCTCATCTGTCAAAAAACCAGACACCGGTTGAAACCCGTGCAACCACGCAAAGTCATCTCAGCAGCCTGACACCCTTGTTGAGACCATTGCAAATGCAATACCGTCTCAGCAGCCCCACACTCATCGAGACTCTTGCAACCACGCAATACTGTCTTGGGCAACCTTTGGTTTTATTTGGTTGTACAGAAGTCAATGAATAGTTCAACTTCTGTACCACCACTGTCCCTATACATGGATCAAAATTCTTCTGGTCACTGCTGAGCGGGACCAATTTTGATCCATGTATGGCCAGCTTAAGGTTTTGTAAGAAAAGTTTGGAACAACAAAAGTGGACTTTGTAGGCACACGAGTAAGCCATATATAAAGTAGTTAAAGTTTTTAATTGAGTGATATTAAAAAAAGTTTTGCACAACAAATATAGAATACAAAATAGGTAACCCCATAAGCTCTGATAACAGAACATATGGGGTCACTTACCTTGTATCTTATATTTGTTTGTGTACAACTGTTTTAATATTACTCAATTAAAAACATTGTGGGAAAAATGTGATGCCACAAGGAACTGTAAATTAATGTAATGCTGTGTCTTGTCTTCCATAACAATACATAATCCAAGTGTATAATATGTGTAATAAGGAACAGCTGATTATTTCACACACTTTATTATATCTGTCAACAAAATGCTTAATATTAAACTGGGTTGTGTCGTACACCCCAGTTTTTACTGTAGTGCAAAACATCTGCTTCAACATTTCTTAACAAATTTATTTAATTATGTTAATATTCTTGCCTAATTGAAATCCGCAAGCTTAAAGGAAAAACATTTGATGTCTACTTGAAAAAGTATTCATACCCCTTGAAATGTCCACATTTTGTTATGATAAAACCAAAAACTTAAATGTATGTTATTGGGATTTTAGGTGATAGACCAACACAAAGTGGCACATAATTGTGAAGTGGAAGGAAAATAATAAATGGCGTGTATTTGTATTCAGCCCCCCTGAGTCAATACTTTGTAAAACCACTATTACCTGCAATTACAGTTGCAAGTATTTTTGGGTATGTCTCTAGCAGCTTTGTACATATAGACAGTGACATTTTTGTCCATTCTTCTTTGCAAAAGTTCTGTCAGATTGGATGGAGAGCAACTGTGAACAGCAATTTTCAAGTCTTGTCACAGATTCTCAAACGGATTTAGGTCTAGACTTTGACTGGGTCAATCTAACACATAAATATGATTTGATTTAAACCATTCCATTGTAGCTCTGGCTGTATGTTTAGGGTCATTGTCCTGCTGGAAGGTGAATCTCTGCCCAAGTCTCAAGTCTTTTGCAGACAAATGGAGGTATACACAATTACTGCACAATCATTGCCACATCTATTACGGGGAAAAGGATGTATGAGGTTAATAAAGTAATTACTCTGCTTCCCTCTTAGCTTAAATCAAAGTATATCAAAACATGTTAACATTTTAATTAAGGAAATAGAACTAGAATTCCCTCCATATCTGGGAAAATGGGAAGAGGAGATACGTCTTCTCAGGAAAGAGGAACAAAAAAGGAAAATCTTAAGTACAGCCTGTTTTTCCTCAGGTGATATAAAGACAGTGGAAATGTGCTATAAACTCCTGGCAAGATGGTATGTGACACCTCAGAGGGCACATTAGTTTGGGGCAGAAGGACCCCAAACTTTTTGGAGGGGTTGAAACGCCCCGGGGAGCTTTGCGCATTTGTGGTGGGAATGTACAAAGATACAACCTTATTGTGAGGGAATTTTAGCTGTGAGCCACCAAATAACGGGAGAATGGATCCAGAAGGGCCCCATGGAATGTGTATTCCATGATACAAGTAAAACGGTACCCCAATATAAGAATACCCTAGCCCCATTCCTTTTAAATGCAGCTAAAAGTTTCTATGGAGGACCCAAGAAGTACCGAACACGAAGGAGTTGGCAGTAAGGGTTGAAATGGTGAGAGGCATAGAGAAAATAATTCATAAAGTAGAGGAGTCATTGGAGATATATTGGAATATATGGGGAAAATGGATGGAGTTTAAAGAATCTGGAGGTTGGAGGAATTTGACGGAGGTGTAAGAACTCGGGGGGAGGGAGAGGAGAGGAGGGGGGTTGTATCCCCTTTATTTTTATTTTTTGGGAGGGTTTTTTTTGGAAAGGGAGAATAATTGTATAGACTGGCTGTAATAAGGAACCTAGACATATGAATGTGACTTTTATCATTTGTATCTATCTATATCTGTTCATATAATAAAAGAGAGAATATTTAAGAGTCTTTTGCAGACTCTAACAGATTTTTTTCTAAGATTGCCCTGTATTTGGCTCCATCCATCTTCCCATCAACACTGACCAGCTTCCCTGTCCCTGCTGAAGAAAACCATCCCCACAACATGATACTCCCACCGCCGTTTTTTAACGGTGGGGATGGTGTGTTCAGGGTGATGTCCAGTGCTAGTTTTCCGCCACACATAGCATTTTGCTTTTAGGCCAAAAAGTTACATTTTGGTCTCATCTGACCAGAGCACCTTCTTTCACTCTATTGCCGTGTCCCACACATGGATTCTTGCAAACAGAACTTCTTATGGCTTTCTTTCTACAATGGCTTTCTTCTTTCCACTCTTCCATAAAGGCTAGATTTGTGGAGTGCACAACTAATAGTTGTCCTGTTAACAGATTCTCCCACTTGAGCTGTGGATCTCTGCAGCTCCTCCAAAGTTACCATTGGCCTAATATTCTTAATATATTATATATATAAAATAATAATATTTTCCGGCCTGTCAGTTAGGTGGACAGCCATGTCTTGGTAGGTTTGCAGCTGTGCCATACTACAGTATTTCTATTTTCGAATGATGGATTAAACAGAGCTCCATGAGATGTTCAAAGCTTGGTATCATTTTTTATAACCATCCCTGCTTTAACCTTCTCCACAACTTTATCCCTGACCTGTCTGGCGTTTTTCTTGGCCTTTATGATGCTGTTTGTTCCCTACGGTTCTCTAAAAAAAACTCTCAGGGCTTCACAGAACAGCTGTATTTATACTGATATTAAATTAAACACAGATGGACTCTATTTACTAATTAGGTGACTTCTGTAGGCAATTGGCTCCACTATGTTTTAGTAAGGGGTATCAGAAAAAAGGGGGCTGAATACAAATGCACGCCATACTTTTCAGATATTTGTAAAAAAAAGTTTGAAAACCATTTATCATTTTCCTTCCACTTCACAATTATGTGCCACTTTGTGTTGGTCTATAACAGAACATCCCAATAAAACACATTTGTGTTTTTGGTTGTAACATGACAAAATGTGGAAACTTTCCAGGGGTATGAATACTTTTTCAAGGCATTGTATGTCATGGTATCGATGACTAAATAAAAGTAAAAATACCCCTGACCTCCCTCTTTTCTTCCCTTAATTCCCTTTATCTGAGAAGACCTCGCCTTGGTCTACTCCTGTCCTTCTTAAATAAATGTTACGCTAAGGCAGTAAAACTTGTGTGTTACAAACACTAATACAACTCGGATGCTTCTATGGATGTATGTTCATTGTAAGTTTTCTCTTCTGTATGCATTTCATTGAATCCTAGGTATACTTAAAACTCTTTAATAACAAATATTGAACCAGAAATAAAAATACAAATTGTTTACAGCCCCATGGATTCCCAGAGTAGCTAAAACCAATGAATCATACTGCAATTGTTATGTGTTAGTCACAGACTCAAGTCACTTAAAAAAAGTAACAATCTTAATAAACAGAATGTTAATAACCCTGACACTGAAGATAATGAAAAAGGAAATTAAACAGATGTTTACCATGGCAGAACTATGAGATAACAGAGCATCACACTATATTTACCATAGACAAGTCCTCCTAAAGCTTTTTATAGGGAAACTATAATGGTTTTGTGTAAATTGTAGTTACATGTTTTAAATAGGCTCTTGACTCCTCCCCTGCAAGTTTTATTTTAATTTTTAACCCACCCCTAACCTGTTATAATGGCTTGTCTTTGAGTCACATACTCACCTACACAGTGGATTCAGAATTGTCCTGCTGTGATCCACATTTCAGCCCAGATCCTGAGCCACCGTCTAGTGGGTTCCTGCACCTCTAAGGAGGATTGGGCTCCCTCCAAGTCATCTGCCCTTTATCTATACATCAGCATACATGTGCTTCCACTGTAGAGTCTCTTAAAATTTAGAGTTAGGGCCTGCAGGATACAGGGTGCCTTGACTGGGCCTGCAGCATACGCATTTATTTGCAAATGTGTGCAACTAAACCTTGGTTTTTAAATCATACTGTTAGACAGGTTAATTCGGTTGGTCACTGGCTAGTTGGTAAGTTGAGCACGGAAATTCTTTGGTGTTATTTTGCCTTCCCTAATCCTGCAGCCTCCTGGTATATGTGATAGAGTTTTTCGAAGAGCTGCAGGAAAAGAAAGAACATGTCCATTCTTGCCTAGACAAGAGACAGGAAAGCAGGGATCTAATGTCACTCAGGGTAATAAAGGTCTGCTTTAAAGGGGTGTTCCAGCCTTGTTTTATGTTTATTAAAAGTCAGCAGCTACAAAAAGTGTAGCTGCTGGCTTTTAATAAACAATCACTTACCTGCTCCAGCATTCCAGCGACGCACCTGCCGGGGCTCCGCTCCTCTTCCCCCCTTCCCGGCCGGTAACCTCATCGTAACTGTGGGCACCCGGGCGTGACAGCCTTCGGCTTCACGGCCGGGCACCCACTGTGCATGCACGAGCGGCACTGAGCAGTGCGCGCGCGGCCCGCTGCTGATTGGACAGTTGATCGCATGGGACCCGTCATGTGTCCCAGGCGATCGCCTACAGGGAGAGGCTGCTGTAGGCAATTAAGCTTAATCGCCTAACCAGCCCCTCGGTGGAAGGAGGAAGTGGGACAGGAAGTCCCACTCCTCCTGAAGCCCCCACCCCCCCCAAAAAAATTACATGCCAAATGTGGCATGTAAGGGGGTGAGGAGCGGAATAAGCGGAAGTTCCATTTTTGGGTGGAACTCCGCTTTAAAATTTTAAGAATGTTATATGTCTGTCTCTACTATATACTATATACAGTATATATTATCTTAGCTTCAAAAATATACACTTTCCTAGCAAAAGAATCCCTGCTTTGAGGCTCTTCCTAACTGAAATCTCAAACTGAGACTTTAAGCAAGAGAGAGATAGCGGGAATAGGTTTTTAACCTCTTGAGTTTACAGCCCAGCTTCAAAAGAGGTGGAGTGAAGCCTATCGGTGTCTGGGCTGCTGCCTCAGGATATGACCCTATGGTCGATTCCGCATGCAATCTGGGTAAGTGGATGTAAAGGAGCACATCCTCCAGTAAAAGTGAATTTGAAAAGTCACGTTATTTAGGGTAGCCACAAATGCCTTTCATGGGGAACAGAGACTCCCCCTTCTTCAAGGCTGCTGCTGCATGCTTTTGGAGAAAATTCTTAAATCAGGTATGCCAGTTGTGAAAAGAACAGGCAGAAAGCTATCCAAATGTCAGCTGTGACTATAGAGGCAGAGGGAGGGAAGAGATGCATCAGCTATTAAGTTTTGTTAAAAAAAAGTGGAAACCATGTGAAAAGGAGCTAAAGGGTCAACCTACTGGCTGGATATAAGTATACAAATATGCATACACATATTTACCAGAACTTCAGATGTGTTACATTCATTGTAAATCAAACATATAGGATGGAAGATACTACCCAGAGTCATATGGAGTATAGGGAACACTGGCCACAAAAACTTACTACTGCCTCTACAGAAACCAGAAGTTATTTTAGCTATGTAGCTACTATGGCCCGGATTCACGTAGCACTTACGCCAACGTATCTTGAGATACGCCGCGTAAGTTTAAATATGCGCCGTCGTATCTATGCGCCGTACCCACAGAACAAGATACGCCTGAAAATAGGCTTCATCTGACCGACGTAACTTGTCTACGCCGGCGTACCCTGGACGCATCTTGCGCTCCCATTGATTTTCGATTCAAATATGCAAATGAGGGAGATACGACGATTCACGAACGTACTTGCGCCATAAAGCAGGTGTAACTCAGCACCAGATGTGCACAGGTCTGCTGGACAGCAGCTGCAGCAGCACCGTTACGGACGAGCTGAGCAACCACACTTGCAGGACAACACATGCCAACATGCCAGGCAGGGCCGCCATCAGGAATTATGGGGCCCCTTACACAGCTTCAGGCATGGGCCTGGGGGGTCCTGCTGCGAATTGAGAAAGACGGACTAAAGAAAAATATATATAAAAAAAGGAACTAAAAAGACTAAAAAAAGAAATTAAACAATAGCAAAACATTTTTACTTTTTTTCCAATTTTTTTTAAAAAAGGTGGCTTGCCATCTGTGGTCCCTAGCTCACACACACCACATCCACCTCACATTGGATTAGCCCAAGTCCACCATGCAGGACTTGGGAGTAGCAACGCCACGCCAAGGCACCAATGATATTGCTGTCCATTCATACCACATTCACACGATCGTGGGGATAACCTCTCACCGACGACCCAGGGTGACATACCTTACTGGCAGGAATGTCACCCACTTTTACACACCAGTCACACTGTAGCCTGCACTACTGACCGTGTGCAGTAACTACAAAACAAAAAAAAAAGGAACATGCCATTGGCCGACATGGCATGTCCTTACTGGAGGACAGCACATACCTCTTTGCCCGTCTCTCCAAAACAAAAAAGCTCAAAATCTGAGCAAAACCAAAAAAAAGGGGCACTCTTTTGCCCTGTTGTGGGCCAGGCATGGTGACACGGCTCTGGCTCCTCAGTTGTCTGGGGGGAGCCTCGGGTGGGGGGTGAGGCATCAGGAGGAGGATCATATCCTCCTCTGTCACTCCTGACCGATGCTAGCTGCCTGCCCTCTAATGCAAGGACAATGCAGGTGAGGACCGCATTCGTCTGTGCCTGCATCCGCAGCTGGCGGGTGGTGGTGTGCCGCTGGTGGCGCCTTGTCTGCCTCCCCTCCGCCTTGATGGCAGCTGTGTTGGCCTGTACAGCCACTGCCAGGCTCCTCACATCCATCACGAGGCCTGATGTTGTGGCCTGCAGCTCCCCAATGCAGGTCACCATAGCAGTGCTGTTACCACTGACATTCTGCAGGCTGTTAGAGATGGATTCAGCCTGGGTCTGGGCTGTTGAAGCAAGGCTGTCTGCCACACAGCACAGGTCACCCGCAATCGCACTCATGTGGCACATCTGGCGGGCCTGCTCCCTCTGCAGCTCTTCCTGGAGGGATCCGGGTACACCCCTGGTCTTGCATAGTGCCTTCCTGGGGGCAGGAGAGGCTTGGGGCCGTTCCGACGGGGTGGTCCTGGAGGGGGGTAGACTGTGCGGGGCTTCCCCTGAAAGGGGTAGACTGGGAGGGGCTTCCCCTGATAGGGGTGGACCCTGAGGGGCTTCCCCTGATGGGGATGGACCCTGAGGGGCTTCCCCTGATGGGGATGGAGGTTTGGGAAGGTCCAGATTTTCCAGTTTCCTCCTCGAGGTAGACACACTCATGAAGGTCCCCATGCTCCTCCTCAACTTCCTCTAGAGGAGAGGTGTGGGCACTCTCCTCCGGGGATGGCATGGGTCTTCCAGCAGCTGACGAGGGGCCAGCTCCCTCCAGCACATCTGTGGATGACACAAAGCATTTATATGTTGGTGGACCCACACACTTGTCACATGTCCCCTTGCACCGCCTCACATGCTACACACCGAATGGAGGATAAAACACACTTACCTGTCCTCAAGGCCTGGTCAATGAAGCCATAGCCCTCCAGGCCCTCCATCTGCTCCCTAGCAGACATCGGGCGATCACCTCCTCCTCGGCAGTGAGCCTGATATCACTGGCTGGTCCGCCTCCCGTGCCTGGCATGCCTCTTCATCTTGCCCATCTTCTTCCGGACATGACGCCGCAGGTCATTCATTTTTTTTTTGCAATGTCCTTGGCGGACCTCCTCTCATGGCCAAGGGCATTGACCTCCATGGTGACCTCCTGGAGGATCTCATCTTTCCTGGCCTTGCTGGTCATTCGTGATCTCAGATGGCTGAGATCACGATCGCTCTCTCCTCTTTAGAAAACATTTATTTCCTCCTCTCCCTCTGTCACTGGAGCAGACATCAGATCGAAAAAGTACCTACACCAATGCTAGAAAAGCTGCTGGTGTACTTTTGCGCTCGACGGGCGCATGTCTGGGCGTATCTCAGGGGTTACGCCGGGGCGTAGTTGTGAGCATGCGCAGAGAGGTGCAGGACATACGTCCACATCACGGCGCATGCGCCGTTTAGGATACGCCGGGCGTAAAGCATTTCACCATGCTCGGACCATCATTTGTATAAGGTCACGCCCACTTACACTTACGCTGGCTTACGCCGACGAAATTAAGTTATGCCGCACAACGTTGGGAGCATTTGCTTTGTGAATTCCATACTTGTCTCTCAACGTTGCGCCGGCATAGCTTAAAGAAGATACGCTACGGCGGCATAAAGATGCGCCGATGTACGTGAATCCGGGCCTATGTGCTTGAAAATACTAAAACAATTTACCGATAATAATATATTGGTACTATACCGGTTAATTCTCCTGATATAATTCCAGCTAAAACTTTTTTTTAAGTTTTGTATAAAGTGGTAAAACCTCAATCTGTTCTGTTTACTGCTATGGCTCTGTAAGAGAGATTTCTCCTAATTTACGGTCATTGTGACAATACTTTCATAAAAATTCTGCAACTGGGACACAGAGAAACAGACAGCAATACATGGTTCATAATGGTTTTAGCCTTCCCCTACCCTATTAAAAGAATACATTTTTATCTGTATTGCCATTGGAGACTTTGCTCAGCGCTAAGATAAAAATAAACTTTGGGGTTGATTTACTTAAGGCAAATCCACTCTGCAAGTGCACTTGGAAGTGCAGTCGCTGTAGATCTGAGGGGAAGATCTGAAAATAGGGGAATCTGCTGATTTTATCATCCAATTATGTACAAGCAAAATGCTGTTTTTTTTATTTTCTTTACATGTCCCCCTCAGATCTATAGCGACTGCGCTTCTATGTGCACTTGGAAGTGCACAGTGGATTTGCCTTTAGTAAATAACCTCATTGTATCATTTGGTTCTTTTAGATCAAAGGGATGAATATCGGTCTGCAAATGAGGTCAGTTTAACCACTTAAAGACCAGGCCTTTTTCTGACACTTGTTGCTTACAGGTAAAAAACTGTATTTTTTGCTAGACAATTACTTAAAACCCCCAAACATTACATATATTTTTTTTTTTAGCAGAGACTCTAGAGCAGTGGTCATCAACCCTGTCCTCAGGGCCCATTAACAGGCCAGGTTTTATGTATTACCCTGGAGAGATGCAGACTAGAATACTGCAATCATTGAGCAGCAAATATTATTACCTGTGAAGAATTTCAGTTATCTTGCAAACCTGGCCTGTTAGTGGGCCCTGAGGACAGGGTTGATGAACACTGCTCTAGAGAATAAGATGGCGGTCGTTGCAATATATTATGTCACACTGTATTTGCGCAGCAGTCTTTCAAAGTTTCAGTTTTTCTTTATAATGTGAAAGATGATGTTATGCTGAGATGCATGATCTTTATTCTAAGCAAAAAAAATTGTGATTCTCCTTTTATCCAGAATCGTGCAGCTCTACTTTCTATTAGAAAAAAAAAAGATAGGTATTATAATCATTCTACACTCTATTTAAAACTATATGGGCATATATTTCAGAGAAGACTTAAAATCTGAAAACAACTCTGCTTTTTAACCCCCCATGAAAAAGAAAAAAATAATAAATAAACCAAACAATTGGTGGCTCTTCTCGAAGATACTTCCTGGATAATGAGAGCTTAAAAGATCACTAAAGGAAATATTTTTTTTTGCTGAAATGACTGTTTACAGGGTATAGAGACATAAAAGTTAACTGATTCCTTTTAAAAATGATTAAAAATAGATAAAAATCAATCATATAATATGCCTCTAGTTTCACTTTCGTTTTTAAACTGGTTTTGTGTTTATGTGAAGTAGAGAGAGAGACAGAACAAAAACAAACAAATCCAGGGCAGTGTTTTGTTTTTAAATTGAGGAGTTTTAGACACACAGCTTGGACCACAGTGAAAAGCTGCCATGAGATTTTTCATAAGGAGCCAGACAAGCAGGAAGTGTGGAGATCAGAGCAGAATTACAGCAACTTCAAAGAAAAAAAACGAACAAGGAGAACATGAAAACAGCACTGCATTAAGGTAAAGGAAGCTATTTAGCTAAAAAAAGTTTTTCCTTTAGTGATCCTTTAAGGATACAATTCCCTAAATTAAGCTGATGATTTCTAAATGTACATCTAAAAAAACAATACAAGGACAATAGCTTCCCTTTTAACAACATGGCTTTTAACACCTTAATCTGTTAAAGGTTGCCCCATCATGTGATGAATTTGAAGCATCCCTCAAAGAAATGAGAGTTGCATATCAACAGCCCATTTACCAGACTAATGAGATAGGAATTGATCCCTTTTCTTATTAATCAATGATGGCTAAGGCGTCGGTGACCACAGTGCAATTAATTAGCACTTTTTCAAACTGATCAACTTTGACGCTGCAAATTGTTTTCCCATTACGCTAATTTGAAAACTGGTTCAAACTGTATCACAAAGATCATGGATGGGAGGACAACAGGGAGAGACACTAATTATCGAACAAGTAAACCATGCAGATAATCACATTAGTTTTGTATGCTTGTACTTGGCTGCCAGTACAACTGAAAGCGATGTGAAAGGGTTAAGGGATTAACCCATCGGATTTGACTAGCAACGCCCAAGTAGACACATTTAAAAACACAGCATGTTCCCTGAGATGAGCCAAGGGGCTTATAATGACAAGAGTGAATCGCACAGTCACACGGCATGCCAATTAAGGCGATGAATCATCGATAACCAATCAAAGCTGTGATCCACACCAGACCATTGACTGTACAGCAGGTAATTGAATGCACTGATGTGTGCTGTACAAAAGCTGTTTTAGTCTGAAAATGTATTTACTTAAGAAATGTTTTAAAATTATGAAAACTTTTGAAAAAATCTATTTTCGTATTATTCATTAGAGCTGGTAACAAGTGTGTCCAATAGATGCTTTGTCAGAGTCAACTGCCTACTTTTACAGCCCTTGGGCATGAAGCCTTAAACTGAAAATAAAGTCAATTAAAAAATTAGAACAGGTAGGCTTTTTTATCACAGAGGAGACTCTGTAAGCCTCTTCTGTCATAAATGCTTCTTGCTGCCTCCCTGCACAGCTCAATGCATAGTTTCTGTACAATTCTGTACCATGACCAAGTAACTTCCATGGCTATGCACAGGAGTTATAGCATCGCAGCCTGACCAAACAAAAGGCCGATAACTTTGATCATGAAAGAAGGCTGGGAAAATATAGAAGCACCAGTTATGGAAGGCGGCACTGGAGGGGATAGCTTGTTAAAGAAGTCTTCCTTGTGCTAATATGCAGTGAATGCTAACACAATATGGTCTAATCCTACTGGGGCCAAAACAAATATTTTTGTTTTAATGGTTTACTTCCACTTTAAATGCTGATACAGTGCATCTGGAAAGTATTCACAGCGCTTCAATTTTTCCAAATTTTTGGTTACAGCCGTATCCCAAAATGGTATCAATTCATAATTTTCCTAAAAAATTCTACAAACAATACCCCATAATGACAAAGTGAAAGAAGTTTGTTTCAAATCTTTGCATTTTTTTTAAATAATAAAAAACAAAAGTAATTTTTTGAAATGTACATAATTCACAGCCTTTGCCATTACACTCAAAATTGAACTCAAGTGGTACGTCTGAGCTCCAAGATGGATGCTTAATCTGGGAGCTTTGTCAGGCCGCTGGGGAAAAAAGTCACCACCGGAGCCCTAGTGCATGACCAGAAGCAGCATATGAGTAGGGGAGTCACAGGGAACAGCCAGACATGCAGAGGAGAAAAAGGGACGGCTGATTCAGCCTAGCAAGCTGACCGGCTTCTTCCCTTCAGTGCCGCGGAGACCACAACAAAATAGCGACAGAGCCCACGCCTCGCAGGTGAAAGTAGAGGCCGCGGCCTCATCTCCCAGCCCTGCCAAACATCACCTTAACAGCACACAAGCTTACCTGGGCAGTGGGTCATCATCTGAAGCTTCAACCCCCACCACCAAAAGCCCTGAAAAACAAAGCAGCGCACAGCATCACCAGGAGGGAGCTTCTGGGCACCTGATATGGAGGTAAGAGGGCCACAGGCCGCACAGCGGCCTATTACCTCAGATACACCAGATCCCATCGCAGGATTTCCCACATCTGACATAATCCTAAAAGAAATGTTAATTTCATTAAGATCATCCCTACACAATGACATGACCTCTACAGTGGTGAAAATGTCAGGAGGAGGTTCATGTCTTGGGGAAAAGAGTCGACCATGCAGAGCAAGCTATGGGAGAATATTCTACCTCCTTTAACACCCTGGTGGATGCACACAGTGATGAAATCTTATAGGTGAAAGACAAACTAGCCTACTTGGAGGATAGATCCAGGAGCAATGACTTAAAAGTCAGAAGAATACCAGAAACAGTGAATGCCACACAACTCCTGCAATATGTACAGAACATGTTTTCAGCCCTAGCGCCTCACAGTGGATAGAGTTCACAGGGTACCAAAACCGCCATTCCTGGCAGACAATGTGCCTAGGGATGTCCTGCTCAGACTACACTGTTACTGGGCAAAATAAATTCTTCCAGACAATGGAGGCTTGCCATTCAGGTCAAGATTGAACTCTTTGACCTGAATGGCAAGCGCCATGTCTGGAGAAAATGCCACACAACTCCTGCAATATGTACAGAACATGTTTTCAGCCCTAGCGCCTCACAGTGGATAGAGTTCACAGGGTACCAAAACCGCCATTCCTGGCAGACAATGTGCCTAGGGATGTCCTGCTCAGACTACACTGTTACTGGGCAAAATGAATTCTTCCAGACAATGGAGGCTTGCCATTCAGGTCAAGATTGAACTCTTTGACCTGAATGGCAAGCGCCATGTCTGGAGGAAATGCCACACAACTCCTGCAATATGTACAGAACATGTTTTCAGCCCTAGCGCCTCACAGTGGATAGAGTTCACAGGGTACCAAAACCGCCATTCCTGGCAGACAATGTGCCTAAGGATGTCCTGCTCAGACTACACTGTTACTGGGCAAAATAAATTCTTCCAGACAATGGAGGCTTGCCATTCAGGTCAAGATTGAACTCTTTGACCTGAATGGCAAGCGCCATGTCTGAAGGAAATCGGGCAATGCTCATCACCTGGCCAATACCATCCCTACAGTGTAGCATGCTGGTGGCAGCATCATGCTGTTGGGATTTTTTTCAGTGGCAGGAACTGGGAGACTAGTCAGGATCAAGGGGAATATAAATGCAGCAATGTACAGAGACCTTGATGAAAACCTGCTCCAGAGTGCTTTGGACCTCAGAGAGGTCCAGCCAGACTTGAACATCTCTAAAGATAAAAGAAAAAATAAAACCATGTAGGGATTTAATATATAATCCAAATGGACGAGTGGACGGACTCACGTCACGTGAGTCCGTCCACCCGTCCATTTGGATGATATTTTAAATCCCTGCTTGATTTTATTTTTTACATGTAAGCGCACTCATTTATTTTATTAAAAGTTTTATCCTTGCATACTTCACGATTGGGCATTTTTCCTTTTGTTCTGAGTGTGCTTGGTAATCATCTGATTTGTCTGTGAGCCTCCATTTTTTTTGAAGACTCCCACAGCCAGTGCCAGTACTAGGATTTTATACACAGGAGACATCATCTGCTCATAAGGCTGGGTTATAGCCATTGAAAGCTGACTAACTCACCTTTTAAGGTAAGCGCTCTGTGAAAGTACAACAGAAAACACGCAAACTCCTGCGCACAGGTGGGTTGTCCAATAGTTGATCGACGGATCTTCGTCTAAAGTCAGAGAATTGAAAAGAGTGGTGCTAGCAGTGACCTTGCTGCCCTTCGTGGATGGGGGAGTCCTGGCACAAACAAAACGAGAGAAGAAAGGCGCACCAGCCTAGTGCATTACCACTTGACACTTTATTCGATGGAAATAGTATTAAAAACTACTCACAAACAGCAGATAGAACAGGCTTGTCAACAAAAATGTAGGTGAATTCCCTCCGGACCACATCCACAATTGGGGGATACGAGGAGTATTTTGCTGCCGGCTGACGCATTTCGAGGCGTCTAGGGCTCCGAAGGGAATTCACCTACATTTTTGTTGACAAGCCTGTTCTATCTGCTGTTTGTGAGTAGTTTTTAATACTATTTCCATCGAATAAAGTGTCAAGTGGTAATGCACTAGGCTGGTGCGCCTTTCTTCTCTCGTTTTGTAAGCGCTCTGTGAGCCCATCTACCCGGAAGATCTGCAATTTGAATTTTTATGGATTGAAGCACTTGTATTATGAACGGAAGCATATAAGGAGATCTTTTACTTATTGCACTGTCATTAGGACTGTTTTCCTCATTAGCAGCCATTGTTTTTGTTTGTTCATTTGCAACGACATTCAGTGCTGTTGCTTCTTGGAGCTTCTTGAACTTGGTTTATTTGCATGGGCACTTTGTGCCACTGCTTTTTCTTTTTGGGTTTTAGTCAGCCATTATTTGAGCTTGCATTGTATCCTTGCTCAGTTTGTTTGTTTGATACAGTTACAGACTGCACCTACACTTTATTTGTATATGGGACACATTTATAGGTACATACATTGTTTAACAGTGATTATTATTTATCACAGATAATAGGTGTGTTAGAGATTGCGCTCATCACTTCATTTTATTATTTCCTACTTACAGTGATTTGTACACTTTAGATTTGAGCAGCATTTTCATTTATTTTACACATCACTTCCCTTTGTGGATTTCCTTTTAGATTAATTTTTGCTAGCGCAGAAGAGTTCCCTTGCTTATAAAGGCTGTGAATACTTATGAACATTTGATTTTATTTATTTTTTATAAATTTGCAAATATAAAAAAAAATAAAAAAATACTTCTTTCACATTGTCATTATGGGGTATGGTTGTAGAATTTTGAGGAAAACTGAAATTAATCAATTTTTGAAATAAGGCTGTAAAATAACAAAATGTGGAAAAAGGTGAAGCGCTGTGAATACTTTCCAGATGCACTGTATATGCATCTATAGAAAAATGAAACTATACTATACAACGTAAAGGAGCAGAAAGTGTCTAGCTAAGGAATGTACTAAATAGACCAAACAGAAAGGTAAACAGGGGAGTGAACTAAGGGACACAAATAAACAGGCTGCTGTCACAAAGACAGGATGTATACGATGTGATCTCTCAACATTTTAAACCATTATGACAGGAAAAACTCCAACACTTTCCAGACAATCTTATTGGTCCATCTATGATTTTTTTTATTGGTCCACTAGAATGGTCAAACTTTCTGATCCATAGGGATGTGCATGAGAAAGGAAGAGTCAGGTAAGCTTCAACAATGTCAGGAACAAAGATGAGCTCAGACGTGTTTGGAACCTAGTCCAAACTAAGTTCCAAACCTAGTCCCTAAGCTAGCCAACCTGGAAGCTGTCACTGCACACCACTAACTATAAATGGCTAAAGCTTTCTCCGCTCCTGCAACAACACAAATACAAAGGGTGTGTATACTTGCAGCTGCGGAGCAGACAATCCCTCGGCCACTTATGATTGCTGGTCTGCAGTGACAGTTTCCTGGTGGAACAGCTCAGGTGGGTTTAGACTAGGACAGTGATGGCAAACCTTGGCACCCCAGATGTTTTGGAACTACATTTCCCATGATGCTTATCTACACTACAGCATGCATGAGCATCATGGGAAATGTAGTTCCAAAACATCTGGGGTGCCAAGGTTCGCCATCACTGGACTACTGTCGCTCTTTTTTTGTTTATAGCGCAAAAAATAAAAATCAAATACCACCAAAAGAAAGCTCTATTTGTGGGGAAAAAGGGACACCAATTTTGTTTGGGAGCCACGTCGCACGACCGCGCAATTGTCAGTTAGAGTGCCGGAAGCTGAAATTTCACCTGGTCAGCAAGGGGGTATATGTGCCCAGTAAGCAAGTGGTTAATCTTCTACACTCTCTGTGGGGAAGGGGAGGAGTTCTGAGACTTTCCCCTTGTAACGGTGGTCAAGGAGGGTTGTCAACCAATAGTGATCCTTCTCCTTTACGCCACGTATAATTGGGGCCTTTTGCAGACTATGAAGCATGAGGGAGCCCATGCACCGCAAATTTGCAGAGACATAAGAAGCAGACTCCTCTGGGTCACTGAGGATTATAGTATCTGGAACAGCATCCTTCCAGCAACCTATTGCTCCCAAGGGTTCTGGGGATGGAAAACCATCTCTAACTGTTTGACATATGTCTTCCTCTGCTTCAATGCCTCCAAAACTGCATGTCTGCATGTCTGCATAAAGTGGGCCTTGAGAGGAAAGGAAGTCGTCCTCTTCTTCCTGCTGCTCTGCATCGAGTGCCCCGTCAAAAATGCCATGCAGAGTCTGCTCCAGCAGGAACAACAGGGATTGTGTCACTGATGCAAGCATTTTCACGGCTCAGCATCCTTGTGGCCTCCTCAAATGGTGACAGTACAGTCCATGCATACTTAATGAGCATCCATTGGCATGGGAAAAAAAAGCTAAGCTGAGCCTGTCCTAAGATAGATATGTCTCCTTGACGTCTAGCCTCCAGCATTATTTTTTCTTTGATTCAATAGAAATGTGGCTTGACTATCACATTGCGTGGCAGGCCATCTGGGCTGGGAGCTGTCAGGGCACAGTGCACCCTATCCAGCTTCAGCTGGTGAGGGGCGGTGTCCGGTATCAGTTGCCTCATTAGGGCATGGACTGATTCTTCCAGGTCCACTTCTGACTCCAGGAGGCCCCGTACATGGAAGTTGTATCTCCTAGACCTATTTTCTAAGACCTCAATCTTTGTATTTGCTTGATCTAGTTGGTCCTGTAGAGATGTGATTATTCTAGAGTTTTGGTTCACTTGTTTCACTGTACCGTCCATTTTAGACTCAATTATGTCCAGCCTCTCCCCTATGTTTTGAAAGTCATCCTTCATGCCTGTAGTGATAATGGTGCAGGCTTTGGACAGTTCATGTTGCAGGAGAGCAGAAAATCTAGATCTAGCTAGAAGAACTGTGTCTCCTGAGTATGTGGTGGCAGGAGCAGATGGCTGAGAGAACACAGGGCTATTTTGACTCAGGGCCATTTCAGCAAGTTCAGCCATTTGCCTGTCTGTGGAGGAGGCTGTGGAGTTTGTGAACAGCAGGGCCCTGTCTGGGGAGTCCGACAAGGGAGAGAGCTGTGGATGTTCGCTCTGTGGGGAGGGAGAACCTTCCTGGGATTGGAATGAGAAGGGGTCCCTGTGGACATCAGCCTGGAATGTGATACCTGGGCAGGGTGGCGTGGTCCCCTGAGTCTGGCCTCCGCCGCATTCTGTGTCTCCCTTCTTAGACGCCATCTTGGTCTGGGGGGCCGCTGCTGCTGACTCGGGAGACAGACCTTCTCCACGGCTTCCCGATCAAACTGTTGAGCCACCTGGAAGGTCTGTTTGTGGGCTAGTGGACTGCTGCAGTCTGTGACTCCCCCTCCCTGCTTCTTCACGGTTTGTGGAGTCGGCTGCTGAGTTTGTGAGCTTTCGCGTGCCATGTCTCCCTTTCCCTGTGCCATCTTGGCCTGGGGAGACTGCTGCTGGGCCTGGGAGGCGTGGGTCGTTCGGGTGTGCTGGGAGAACTCTCGCTTGTTGGTGTTGTTCCCTGCCTTTCTCTGCTGCATGGCCCGCTCCCGAATCAGAGGCTTTCGGTCCGGTGGTGCTCCAATCGTCTCCTATTGCTGATTATAAAGCTTTAAGGCCGGAGATGTGTGGAGCAGGGTTATTTTATTTTATATATCCAAGATACTTTGTAAGTTTATGGTGAGATCTCTGAATATTTTTTTTTTTTACTTTGGTCAGAGGAACCAAAATTTCCAAGTGTCATGTTGTCTATGCTGCTTTCCTTTTTTAACCACTTGCTTACTGAGCACAATTTTCAGCTTTCGGTGATGTTGCACTTTGAATGACATTTGCGCAGGCATGCAACACTGTGCTCATATGACATTTTTATATATTTTTGGAGACAAATATAGCTTTGTTTTGGTGGTATTTATTCACCCCTGTTTTTTTTGTTAAACAAAAAAAAGACAGAAAGTTTTTAGTTTCTGTTATAACATTTTGCAAATAAGTAATTTTTATACTTCACTGATGTGCACTAATAAGGCTGCACTGATGGGCACTGATAGGCAGGAATGATGACCAATTTTAAAGCGACACTGATGAGGCAGCAATGATGGGCAGCACTGATAAGGGCACTGATGAGTGGTGTAGTTACAGGAGGACGTACATGGACGCCCTCCTGGAACAACATAGCCGTGCTGTAGCCGTCTTTTGGCTATAGCATGGTAAGGAAGTGGTTAATGATTATGGAGGTGTTTTTTTTTTCTTATGAAAAATAGAAAATATAGAAGTAGACAAAAAAAAGTCAGCAAGAATATACACGCATCAATTTTGGAATATATGTAGAACCCTTTATGGTTTTAACCCCTTTGCTGCCCTGGCTGCACCCAAATATGCAACCTCTCGGCAGGTGGGCCATGGCACAGAGTGGCCGCATATTTGCGTGAATTGGTGTAACTAGAGTTGTGCCAAGTGTGCACACCCTGCACACTTCCGTCACAGTTACTGGCAACTAACGCAAAGTTCCTGTTTGCTACTTGTGAGAGGGAGCTTTCCGATCATGTGACCAACGCCAACGTGACAGTCAATCACGGTGGTCATCTGATCATAATCCCCACCCACCTCCTGGCATCCTTAACCTGTTAATATGATGTATTTTTGTATTGTGGAAATATTTATGTGGTCTGGACCAGATTTCAATATATTTATTACTGCAATAAAATCATATACTTTTATGTAACTTAATTGTGTTACTTTGCCTTAGTACAAAGCCTTTAAAGTCCCCCCCTTTTTTAAACTAGGAATGATTCATTCTGGCTGTTTTTGGTTATAATATTCTTGGGATGGGGCATTGTATGATATAATAATAATAATAATAATAATAATAATATATTTCTGTAAAAAAGAAAAGAATACAGAGAAGCCCTAGTGCTATAACAAATGCAGTCATTTTCTAATAAATATAGAAAAGTTATGTTTTTTGTTTTTCCATTTTTTAGGCCTATAAGATCTCCAGGCCAAAATACCTGTAATACCCTTTATCACAGTGTTTCTGTGATGGTTTGGGCAGACAAGCTCTAGATCAATGCTTTTTATTTTTTTACAATTTTTATTTAAACTTTTATTAAGTACAGACATGGTTGCAATAGAAAAAAAGTCTCAAAAAGAACTCTATTGCAGGTTGTTTAATCAAACAGTCCCAAATGGTGTATAGAGCTAAAAGGATGCTATTCCAAAAACTTCACATGCTCCAATCCCAGTTGCCACCTTCTGAGGGGAACTGTGTCGGGCGAAATCAGCTGTGACAGCAGCGCACACAGTCTACACTGCAGGCAGCCGTGCCGCCATGAGATTCTGTGCTAGATTCAAGCAATCTAAGTGTGATTCTCCTAAATACACAAGTTTTAAAGGATAATGCATTCCTTTCATTTTTACTCCTACCTGTGAGCTGCGAGCCTCTGACTGTCCAGGGTCCACAGAGACGGCGATACAGATCGATGCCTTTCAGCTTATGGCTGTACACGTGCCTATAGACTTCTGAGATCTGGTAAGTGCCCATTTATCTTCTGAGCATGATGGTGATGCTTGCAGCACTTTGAAGTTTTTGGAATAGTGTCCTTTTAGCTCTTTACTCCGTTTGGGGCTGTTTGATTAAACAACCTATGATTGAGCTCTTTTTGAAACTTTTTTCTATTTCGGATGTGTATTTTTTCATTTATTTTGAATGTAATTTCACTCATCCTATTGTACATGCTACTATTGGTAATTTAAGTTCATTCACATGGTGTTAATTTGTTGATGTTGTGGTGCTTCACATGTTGTAAGGTATTAGTAAACAGCTGTCAGCGCTTTTAAAGAGCACCAGTATTTGTGTTTGTGAGCTTTATGTTGAGCTCATCTAGTTTTTCAGAGACAACACACTTTATTCTATTTTTCACCTATTTTCACCTCCTGGTATTTAGGGAGTCCTAGGTGCGGCAGTCTCCAAGAATTGGCTAGCACATGCTTTACGCATTTTTTTCAGAGGCACATCTTTGTTAAATAGTAAAAAAGCACAGTGATTCTTTTTTTTTAAATGTATTTAAACCTAATTGAAAAATCCTCTTGGATGTTGAGAGCACTGCCTCTCTTCCTGTAGGGACTTTCCTGCATGCTTTGCAGCTTTTCCTCTGCGGTTAACTTTTGATTTCTGAGGACTATGTTTCCCATTCTACCTTGCTGCCTGGAGGCTGTGATTCCTGTATAGACTGACCCTGAAACCCATCCTCTGTAGTTCAAATGGCAGGCTCTGTGAAATGTGTGATACAGTAGTGTCTACTCACATAGCATAATGAATTCATGTCATGCAATTTAAAGAAATAAGTGTGTGGAATTCTTCACAAAGATAGGTTTAAAAACTTTCAGATCTTTCAAACTATTATAAATAGGCTGGAAATAATTGAAATTCGACGTGGAGTTGAATATAATGATTTACATTTTGACCATAGATTATCTTTGAAGACACAGCAAATGTACCTATAACTTCCCCAAGACATAATGAGTCTTAAATATCTGTTACTTCGTCAAATCACGGGGATTGGTCTTTGGTGCCCCCTTTTTGTGTTCAGCAGGGAGCTAGGTTTACTGCAATATTGAGCAACAATCTATAACTCCCCTGAACTAGACCCATTACTGTTTTTTTTTTCTAGCCAGGAAAAGTTGTCCACTTTATGTTCAAAATATTAGTGAATGATATTATTCATTATTTTTGTTTCTTTATAAATTAGTTGTTGTTTACCTTCTATTGTAAGCATATTGTATGACTAGAGCCTTTTGCTGTACATTTACTGAAAGCTATTGGTGTTAATTATTTCAATATACAGCTGAATTTAGTTTAAAATCAGAGAAATAATAAAAGTGTCTGCTACAAAAATAATATATAGATAGATAGACAAATAAGATAGATAGACAAATAAGATAGATAGATAGATAGATAGATAGATAGATAGATAGATAGATAGATAGATAGATAGATAGCAAGGGAAAAAAAAACGTAAGAAAGCTTTTCCTTTATGTCCTGCTTATTGTTAGCTGCATAAGTACGTCAAGATACAGTATGGGGATCCCACCCACGGTCGAGTCACGTTTGGTCCCTGCAACAACTGTATGTAGCAGTCATATTTCATTTCAGGGCCAAGGCTTGTTCTTTTACTTGAATGATAAATCACGAATCAGAAAAAAAAAACACAATGACAAGGCTGAGCCACCAGTGAAAATGTAAGTTCTCAGCAGCTATAACGATCAAGATTCCCCATCTGTTCCTGCGACTGCCTACACTGTCTCGGTGTGCATCTACGTCAAATCATTTCATGAGCAATCAATAATTAAACTAATCAGTAAAATACGCTGCAGCAAAAACAAAAGAAAAAAATGGATGGCAACCAACAAAAGAAAAAAAAATTTAAATTAAAAATTAACAAAGCTTAACATCAAAAAGGAACAGACAGGCTTAAATCCTGAATGATTTCCAGGACAAATAGATCCCTCTGGGACCTTGGGGATTAATATACTTTTTCTCTTCTTTTTCAGACACAGCGCAGAATTAATGAGGGTACCTGCAACAATGCTTGCGAGCTGCTGAGTTCTGGTGATGGGGTATATGCTACGTGCTTGTACGATGGCTGAAGCTATTTTCTTGGCGTGTTTCTCCTCCCCGTATGTTTTCAGGATAGACGCAAGTGCCTGTTGATCTAAAGCATTCACAACATCAGCGGCGTTGGGCATGTCAGGATACCTACGCACAAGGAGAGCCAATTAGTTCTCTGACGTCAGTTTTCATTGACAAGAGGTGAAGCTTCATAGCGCAGAGACACAAGAAACAGGAAAAAAACACACACAAATACACACTCTGCATAGGCGTGCCTCAGAGATTTTAAAATAACTCAAAGCAGCCCTGTGAAATTGGAAATAGCTTCTACCTTTTAAATCACCTCCGTTAAATTTATTTTAAAGTTCATGTGTTGGTCTAACGGAACTTTTCAGATCCTCTATCATCACAATCATAAATGCGCTGCCTTGTTTACATACATAAAAATGATATCTACATATGTCAATGGGGTCTCATGAATATGAGGAATACATGGTTATTTATACACATATTTATAGAGTCAGGGTGTAATAACTGCTCCTTTAGTGCAGCTCATTGAGTTGTCGTCATGGAAAAAAAATTGCAAGTATAAATGGTGAGAAGCAATAAATATATACTGATTGGATTATCCCAGTGACTCCTACACAGAAAGTCCTAACTGAAGTCTACACAGTAACAGGTGCACCTTAAAAAAATAACAATGGGCAAAATAAGCGTGTCTATGCCAGTAGGGGCCATGCTAATACTTCTTTCTTAGGATTTATTTTAATTTTTTTGTAACTAATAGCCAGATTATTAGCCAGATCACATGTTCAGTTCTGTTCTTAAAATGTTCTATTCTGTCTTATTCAAGAAAGAGTCCTTAGGCCTTGTATACACGACCATTTTCCTTGACAGAATCCATTCAAGAAACTTGGTGGCAGAGCTTTTTTGCAGAGGAAACCGGTCGTGTGTATGTTTTTCATCGAGAAAACTGACGTGGAACTCGACAAGAAAAAAAAGAGAACAAGTTCTCTTTTTCCTCGTCGGGAGTCTCAATTTCCTCGTCGTGTTCCTCGTCGGGCTGGTTTTCAACGAAAAAAACATTTGTGTGTATGCTTAGAAACCCGCGCATGCTCAGAATAAGGTATGAGACGGGAGCGCACCTTCGGTAAAAGTAGCGTTTGTAATGGAGATGGCACATTTCTCATGCTGTAACAGACTGAAAAGTGTGAATCGTCTCTTACCAAACTTTTACTTAACACGCAGTAACATGAGATTAGCAAAAGCAGCCCCAAGGGTTGTGCCAGTGGAATCAAACTTCCCCTGCCATTGTATGTGTTGTACGTCACCGCGTTTGAGAACGAGGAGATTTGGTCTTGACTGTGTGTACGCAAAGAAAGCTTGTCAAGTTTCTCGACAAGCCTAACAAGGAACTCGTCGAGGAAAACGATGTTTCATTTACGACGAGTTCCTCGGTCGTGTGTACGAGGCCTTATTCTTAAGTTCTACTTCTTCTTAAGTAAAATTTGGCTTTATTTGACACTTACACTTTTTGGTTACTCAACTCGGACTGTCTACTTAATAAAATGGTATTGTGCCTTCCTCAAATTTTGGCTTATTTTTTGACCATGGTTCAGAGTAATCTGCCTTGAACTCTGGCTTTATTCGGAGTGTGATCTAAAGTAGCTCAATGAGCTTAAAATAATGTCAGACAAATTTCAATAGCAAGCTAAAACACCTGTGTCAAGTATTTATGAACATAGCTGAAAAATTCATCTTCACCAGGATTTACATGACTCTCAAGCATTTCAGGGACTTCTGCATGGTTTTCCAATTGTGATAAAATTGGTGGATCATGAATGTGTAAATTGTGTTGAATTGGCCACTTGAAGAGACACACTATTGTCACTCTATGACAGGAAATGTTTAAAGAAGGACCTTAATGGCAGGAACACCAGGTATTTAACATAATTGGAAGCTATAGATTTTTAATATTGCAAATACCTTTTGAAATTTCATTAACACGTCAAAGATGCTATGAAATTGCAGTGATTGGGTTTACCAATTTAAAATAAAAAAATATATCAGAGGCCAAAAAAAACATTTTGGCTATAAGTAACAAGAGGTGTGCACCAATGGCAACAGGACAAAATATTGTCAAATTGAGGGTTGCATATTTTTTTTCCGATTTAAAGAGTGTTTTTTTAGTTTGGGGAAGGGTTAGACTTTTATTGCTGTCTGATATTTAACTCTCTATTTGTCCATTGTTGTTGGGGCAGAGGGGGAGTGATGGAAAATCCTGAAAGCAGAACTTTACTCTCTTAATCAACATTACTCAAAATACATCATGGAGACATGGATAGATGGATGAGTTTGCTTTAAATATAACATTTTTATCAAATAGCATTTTTTATTTGTTGTGCTCAGATATTATAGTTAAAGGGGTTGTAAACCCTTTATGTTTTTTCACCTTAATACATTCTACTTTTTTAGTACTGCAACCCCCCAGCCCCCCCCCCCTGTTTTACTTGGACACTTTTATCTTCTGTTCGAGAATGAGCGCACCATCTGTAGCTGGTGTCTAAGTATGATATGTTTGTTATTTTTATTTTTTTAAATGATCCTTTACAATCACTTTAAGTTCTGCTCTAAATTTAGAGCTGTAACCAGAACAAAATGTAATGTAAATCTTGAAAGAGAGACCTGTTCTGGCATGTACTGTCTAAAAGGAAAACAACCTTCTTTATTTAATTGGTGCCAATATCTAATGTTGTTTGTTTCAGGGGTGAAACTGAATCAGCCAGGCCCCAATGCCCCTTGGTGACCCTTGGGGGCATTTGTGAGGTTTCGGTCCACCATTATCTTTTCTAGAGGACCTCCCAGTTTATCTTGAATGCAGGTTCCAATTTACAATCCTCACCAGTGCTTTAGCCTGGTAAAACAGATAAACATCTGGTAGACCTAGGCCCCCATTTCTCCTTAGTCCTACGTAATAGGTTATATAATAGCCTGGGGGATTTTCCTCCCCAAACGGATCTTTTAGATTCACGTTTTACATGGTGGAAGTAGGACCTGGGTGCTTTAATGGGGAGCATGTGGATAAAGAATAAGAATCTGGGGAGAATCGCCATCTTCAAAATATTTATGCCATTTTACTGTGTTAAACGCAACTTTTCACATTGTTTCAGGTTTTCTTTAATACCTTTTAAAAGTGGTGAAAAATTGACCTTGAATAAATCCTGTATCCTAGTAGTCAACCGAATTCCCTCATAAGCAATTGAGGTGTCTGCCATTTTTCAAAAGGGAAGGATGCCTTCAAAAACTTACATTCTGATTTTGCCACATTAATAGGGAGAATCAAACCCCTTTTACACTGCAACAAAACACAGCCAAAACAGCGGTAAAGCGCTGGTCTCTTTTGCAGTGTTTTAGCAGAACCTTTTAGGCGCCAGTGGGGAGGATTTTTTAAGGTCACGTGACAATGTGACCCTAAGAGAAAGAAAAAAAGGTACAGTTTTACAGCTTTTAAGGCACTTCCAAAGTGCAGCTCATTAATTTCAATGGACAGGGGCGTTTTGGGGGCGCCATTTATAGCACTCCCAAGCTGCCCCAAAAATGCTGCTTGCAGGACTTTTTCTAATGTCCCACAAGTGCACAGCCGAGTGTGAAAGTATTCATTGTAATGAATGCAGTTTTCAAATGCTTTTCAGAGGCTGTTTCTAGGGCTAAAATGCTTGCCTCAGTGTGAAAGAGGTTGTCGTGAAAATTTCATGAAGATGTATTTAATATGTATTGTCATAGTGTCTCCTAGTGTTAGTTCTCCTACAACCCGCTCTAAAGAGCTGACTGGGGCAGACTGACGTTGGTTGAGACCCGTCTCGTAGTGGAAAAATGTCTTAAGGTTGGAGATGATGTTTGCAGAGTAGGGATGTGTCTGTCGACGTAGGGCCCTCTGTGCATTAGCGCAGACAATCGTCGAGGAGGAGATATGTTCGCTCTGCAAGCACATTATTGGTTATAGGCAGATGGGCGCTCTTGCCTCTGTTATGTCTGATCAGCATGGTCGGGATTCGTCACGCACGCCTGCAGATAGCCTCCCTTCCACAAGCAATAATAGCATAATCCGAGTATGTGCTGTTCTGTGGAATTGTGCAAAATAAGGATTCCTATCAGCAGTAATATGAGAGCTTATGAGCGTTTCATAGTCAGGGAGAACGTCCATGTTTTAAAGCCATACGGTTTTGTTTGTTAAAACCATACATACACACTTTCCCTGCCTGGACACGCCCATAAGACTTTAGCCATTATTGTATTATTCATGTTGTTGTATGTATTTAAATAACCCTGTTGGAAGGGTTATTATGTATTGTAACGTGTTCGCTGTATTTAACACATCCTGTTAGAGGGATATCTGTGTATGGTAATTTTCCTGTAAAGGTCATCTTCCTGGGTGGAGCAGACATGCTGTGACATCACTTCCTGCTGGGATTTTAATAAAAAGGTTCGAGGCAGACTGGGCTCTGGTCAGTCATGCTGGGATGCTGAGAACAGTATGGTGATGTCCCTTTACTTGAATGAATGGGAAATTGAATGAATGATGAGTGGACTTTTAGCTTAAGATGCATTATATCATTATGACGATATGTGTGCTTATTTAGCACTAGGAGAAATGGCTGTGTGCTCTGCATACAACCTATTTTTCCATGACAAGGTCTGAACAATTTTCCCCAAATAATTTTAAATGTAGTAAAAGAAAGACAAGACATTGTCAGCAAATGCGGCAAGCGTGTGCTCTGCTGATCCCACTGTGACCCCAGAGGTGTCTGGGTTAGCCCTAATTTTCAACAATGCTTCCTATCATTCCAAAAGAGGCACCTGTTCTCATACCAACCGTCTAAGAGGATAACAACTGTCAGGGATGGGAATACTCCTAACTGTGGAGAGATTTCTACTAATTTTTTTTGAGCGTGTCTAAGATAGGAAGTGAAGGGCATCTCCCTAGCAGAACACAGACAACAACAGACACAGGTTTCCATACACTTTAGAGAAAGCATGAGTTTTAAGGCTCTTTCCCAAGTGGTAACCAAGCAGGAAAAAGTATAAGTATGAATGAGCCCAAGTCGGCTTTAAACGCATTTCACACCTTTCCCTTGCCATATCTATTAATAATACTATATACAATAGTAATCCCTAAGAGCACGTACAAATACAGATGTAGGCTCAGAATTGATGATCCTCTACTTCTAGAACAAGGGTTAAATGTGTGTCTATATTCTCACTCACAAGTGTTAAGAGAATTTGTCTGATGTACTTGCAGGAATAAAGCTTGGTCGATTGACTATTTTTGTTATGTTTGCAGCCTACACTCTGGAGGAGGAATTTAAGATAACATTTATTACACACTCTCTGTTCTCGGCATATGAAGAAAAAGTAGGAGGTATTTTTTTCTTCAACAAAACTTTATAATTGGACTTTGACTGCAACAGTCTACTCATTTTGCTATTCTCCAATTGTCTCCTGCATTATATCTGCTTGTGATATGTAACTTATAAATTGGCTTCACAATTTTCCAACAATGAGACCTGTACAGGAAATTTCCCATGTGTATTACTGAAATGTATTTATTAAATAGAAAAGAACATTTTTTTAATGAAAAGTTTTGATGTACTTGTGTGAAAAACTATTAAGGTGTTTAACGTCAGCCACGGCATTTGAAAATGACAGGCTGTTAGTCAATTAACTAGCAGAATTAGAACTTTAAAAAGTTGCGTGGAATGTGTGAACATTATTTATTGTACATAGAGTTGAAGAGATATTTCTTATGTATGTAAAATTGTATGAAAAACATTCGAAAGGAGGCTTTACTATAATTGAAATATTGTACTTATTCTAATGTATGGGAAATATAAAACCGTTCCAATAAGGAATATTTGGCTCAAAAAATGTATATAATTTTGTTTAAATGTTACATAAACCTAATATTCTGTAGTCATGGGGTTTTAACTCGGTGTCCCTGGCTGCCCGATTCAACACTTAAAGAGTCCCTGTCACCAGACTAGAGTATTCCCCTACCCCCCCCCCACCCAGCAGCAATATAAAAGGTTATGTAGGGAGGCTGAAGACATTGGCCAGCAGGTGAGGGGGAGCTGAAGACATTGGCCAACACAGATAGTAATTAGACATTGTTAGTATGGGGAGGGCTATGATGTAAAAGGATGAAGGAGGCTGTGCTAGGGGACTGACTAGTCAAATTTTCGAGCACATTACAAAAAGAAAAAAATTGCAATAAACTTATATTTGACTCTGCTTTCCCTTTATCTTCATTTTTTTAACTTGTTGACAGGGTCTTTTTAAAGAACCATTTTTACAAATAGGTATTACCTGTAATATATTCATTATATAAAAAAAAATGTATTGCATGTGTCTTTATTTTGTTTTGTTTTTCCACAATTTCATGCAGACCAAGCTGTCCAGCAAGAGTGGTAGTGGTAGGGGTTGAGAAAACTAACAACTCACATTTATAAATGTGTTAAGGCAGTGTTTTTATGCACTTAGGCATGTTGCATAAATACCGTTTTGAATGGGTTTTCAATGCATTAAAAAATACAACATAAACACATATCTGTGTGATAGACCTGCCTTTCTTAACAACTCCTTCTTTCTTCATAAGAGCAGCATCTTTCCATAGACTGCAGTGGGGATCGATCCCTGGAATAACTTTTTAAATATTTAGATGGATAATTAAAAGGTAACTGGACTTAGGGCATAAATGATTGTAATAGGAGATTGGAGTGCATATTTTCAGATCGGTAGAGTTAGGTACTTCCAGCGTAATTGAGGGCTCAGAAACTAGAGGTTCTAGGAAACCAGATAACCAGCTTCTATAGCGACTCACAAAGCAGGTGGCCCACTGCACGAGATCAGTGCTGTGATTAAAATCAGAACCCCTTTAGAAGTAGGCTGTATCTCATCAATGTGGTATAATGTTTAAGGCCGCGTACACACGATCAGTCCATCCGATGAGAAAGGTCCGAAGGACCGTTGTCATCGGTTAACCGATGAAGCTGACTAATGGTCTGATGTGCCTACACACCATTGGTTAAAAAAAAACATTGTGTTAGAACGCGGTGACGTTTACATGTTTTAACACAACACAAATGAAGGTCAATGCTTCCAAGCATGCTTCGACTTGATTCTGAGCATGTGTGGATTTTTAACCGATGGTCGTGCCTACTAACGATCGGTTTTGACCTATCGTTAGGTGTCCATCGGTTAAATTTTAAAGCAAGTAACTATTTTTTTGACCGAAGGTTAACTAACCGATGGCGCCCACACACGATCGGTTTGGACCGATGAAAACGGTCCATCAGACCGTTCTAATCGGTTTGACCGATCGTGTGTACGCGGCCTAACAAGTGTGTACTCTTAAATTGTATTATGTATGGAATGGTTAAACCATGTTTTTCAACTTCCTGTCCAGAAGACACAACTGAATGAACAAAGTGAGGGAAACACTCTTTTTACAAAATTCTGACTATAGCGATGTGCCCACTGGAAGATTTCCCCTCTACTCCTGTTCTGATGACAGTCTTAAAATTGTGGATGTATACTTTCTGTCCTGGTGACTACAAAACACAGAGAGTTTAGGCCCCTAATGTGAACTCAGACAGCAATAAAAACCTAATATAGGGTTTATCCTTTCCCCATCTTATCCAAAACTGAAAAATAGGTATACTGTAAATTCTGATACTTTTATTTACCTGTCACCATCCATTCTCATATCTAAGGGACCATCTTTACTGAGAGAGAATCCTCGTTCTGCTGTATCGAATTGCATAGAGGAACATCCAGCATCAATAAGAACTCCATCTAACGTCCCAGGTTGGACTCCCTCAGAAAGGAGTAGGTTTTCACATTCACTAAATCTTCCTAAAAGTGGCTGTATATTATACCTATGTTTGGATAAATCAGAGAGAGAAAATATATTGTAAACACATTGTGCAAGTACAAACAAATAGAGGGTTGTACTGATATCTGGATTGAGGGATCGTCCATGTCTTAAAAGAGAGATGCCATGCGCTGTCTTAGCTAAACACTCTTTTTGATCATACTAGTTGCTTGGCTGTAAAGTTATGATTTTAGAGCTTTCTGAGCTGCTGACCTGAAACAGGTAAAGAAATAAAGAATTCTGACACTTATTTACAGCATGCTAATTTCAGTAAGCCACAACCAACTAGCATTTTCAAATGGAGACCAGCAATAGTATCTAATCTGTCTCTCATGCCAGAGTCATCAAAAAGCTTTAGGACAAGTTTTGAAACTTAAAATGTGACTATTGGTTTATTATTTAGTAAATAGCAAGTTAGTCTTAATCTCAAAGTTTTAAAGCAACACTAGAATTGGACAGTGCTTCAGGAAAACAAGGGTGGATGGCACTGGGCTCCAGGCATTAGTCCAGCACAAAAATATTGCATGACACAAGGCAACAAGGCAAGCAAGTCCTTGTCATATTGTAAAAACACCACACTTTTAAATGATAATGTAATTTTAGCATATACACATGTAGCGTCCCCCTTATGCCGCGTACACACGGTCGTTTTTTGCGATGAAAAAAAACAACGTTTTTTAAAACGTCATTTAAATTGATCGTGTGTGGGCAAAACGTCGTTTTTTGTCTTCAAAAAAACGACCAAAAAAAAATTCCAACATGCTTGAATTTTTTGTGTCGTTTTTCAAAACGTCGTTTTTTGTTTCACAAAAAGTCACCGTGTGTAGCAAAAACGTTGTTTAAAACGACGTTTTTCAACCCACGCATGCCCAGAAGCTAGTTATGAAGCGAGCGTCAATGGAAAAGAGTGGTGAACGTAACCTCGCTTTTTGTGAAAAAAACGATGGTGTGTATGCAAAATTGTCTTTGAAAGTGACGTTTCAAAAACGTAGTTTTTTACTTCACAGAAAACGTCGTTTTTTTTTCATCACAAAAAATGATCGTGTGTATGCGGCATTACTGTCAGTAAGGGACGCTGTTAAAACTTAGTGGGGTGAAAGACTTATTTGCTCTCACCCAGGTTGATTTATGCTAAATTAGGCTGCTGTCAGCGCTGAATTATCCTGTGGGTCGTTCTGTGTTCCAGGGATGCAGTTCCATCTCTGGGTGGCAGGTGGTGCCAGAGGGATTCAGGCAGACCCACTTTTCCCCAGCAGCCAATTGGAGGAGTGTTTCCCTCGCGGGGGCATGCTGGGGGAGGTTATAACTGTGGCAGACGCCATTTTTCAGGGTTCTTCGCGGGTTCCTGGTTCCGGGTGCGGCACCCACCTTCAGGGTGTGCGCACATCACAGGCCTCATCACTATGGCCTGCCTGGCTGGGGCCCGTGCTACGCAGAGTTCCCAACTCTGGGCCCTCATGGCTCAGAGCAACTAAAGTTGCCGAGGGACCCCAGTGACTTACTGGGTCCCCACACTTCAAGAGAAATTGACTGAAAGGATACGCTCTATTACTCTCAAGTATGGGACCTGTGGCAGAGGCCTTTACTAATTTACTAGAGCCAAGTCGGTGGCAGAGACTTGTTCCTTCTCAGCATTCTCAGTGACACTCTGGCTGCCAGGCCTGTGGGAGAGGCCTGTCTAGGTGTACTGCACCCACCCCGAGTGGCGACGGGAGGAAAGAATACACTCTAGAGGCAGGACTGCTTCTGCTCGTTATCCATAGCCCGAATCTGCAAAGTTATTCTTTTCACCAACCTAGCCTGTCTAACTCAAGTTGACGGTTGGTCGTGTTGGACCGAAAATAAAGCACTTAGAAAACGTCGATCATTTGCTTGGACATTCCGTTACTGCTCTCACAGTTGCTACCATCAATTGTCCTACACACATCAAAGGTAACTTAACTTATGCTGATCCCACATCTAACCAGCGGCTCCTGAATGGGGTAGCGCTACACACATTTTATACACCCAGTTCAAAAACCCAACCCTTCCCTAAGAGAAGAGTTAAGCCAGCCATACATGGAGCTTCCTCTGCTTCACCAGGGACCAGATGAATTTCAATTCATGTATGGGCAAGCTGGCCAAGGATTGATTTGTGTTCAAAAGGTCTGTTGGGTTTTTCCAGAGAAATCTGTACCACCGGCTATAGCTGGCAACACTGATCATTGTATTATGACTTTATGACAGCCTACCCTTTGCAGCCATAACAGCTTCAACTCTTCTGGTAAGGCTGTACACAAGGTTTAGGAGTGTGTCTATGGGAATGTTTGGCCATTCTTTCAGAAGCAAATTTGTGAGGTCAGGTAATGATGTTGGAGAGACAGCCAGGCTCGCGATCTCCACTCCAATGCATCCCAAAGGTTTTCTATTGAGTTGAATTTAGAACTCTGTGCAGGCCAGTCAAGTTCCTCCAACCCAAACTAGCTCATCCATGTCTTTATGGACCTTGCTTTGTGCACTGGTACAAATCATTTAGTGGAGGGGGGATTATGGTGTGTTTTTTTTTCAGGGGTTGACTTGGCTCCTTAGTTCAGTGAAAGGAACTCTTAAAGCATCGGCATACCAAGACATTTTGGACAATTTCATGTTTTCAACTTTGTGGGAACAGTTTGGGGATGCCCTTTCCTGTTCCAACATGACTGTGCAATGTGATGACATTATTAAGACAGGTCAAAAACATTATTGGGGAACTTTACTCAACAACTTATCCTAGATCTAAAGGGATGTTCCCCTCTGGGAAATGTCAACTATGCCCCTTTGTGAATCGCACAGATTCTTTTATGGATTCTAAAAATAGGAAACAGTATAGAATAAAGGATTTAATAAATTGTGCTACAACTAGAGTAATCTACATGTCCCTGTAATAAATTCTATATAGGGAAAACTAAAAGACAGTTACTGGTGAGAAAAGGTGAACATATTCGAGAAATGAAAGGGAAAGAACCGGAACAACATTTAGCGCAGCACTTCCAGAAGGTACGTGGAGGTTGCGAGGGGATAAAAGTTAAGGGCATTTATACCCTAAACCTGCCCCGTAGATAAGGGGGTTTTGATAAAGTCCTCTTGAGGAAAGAAAAATGGTGTATATATAAACTTGGAGCTTTGATACCGCTAAGCTTGAATACTGAACTGAACTGTCAAATCTTTTTGGAGGAATAATACTCTGTCTCTAAAACTATTGTTCCTGCAGAATACCATTCGGCAAGTTATATATGTTTTTATTGCCCTATGATGAGGAAACGCATACATTCAATTGTATGAGCTCTAGGGTGTTTTGTGTGGGATGTTAGCTAGCCTGCCTTGCAATTTGCACAATAAATCTACTCTTGAACATAGCGAAATGCATTGATGTCACAGACATATCACAGACTGCAGGGACACACTCCCTGTATGGATGAATACTGGGCAGATCAGGTAGGGGGAGTTTCCCTGCTACCACACAGGCATTGGACAGGCTTTGTATGGCATAGTGCACATGCATCCAGCTGGAATGGAGCAAAGATTACCACTGGATACAAGCAGCGGCAGTTGCCACAGATTGCCCCATTCCCTGCACATAGCAATGGCAAGTTTACAGTGGCTGTCCAACATTGAGAGGGTAAGACCATCAGCTTCATTTTCACTCCATGTTGTATGCATCTCCAGTAAGATTATTCATTATCCACGGCTATGCATAGCCTCATTGTGGTTCATCATATCAAAGTTTGTCCATGTTATGCTTAGACCTGTTCCACCCCTGAAAAAATCCAACCTCATAGGTCCTCACACTTATTTTTCTTCTGGCATGCTGAAGATAATTGCTTGCAAATGGCCAACTGATTGTGTGTATCACACATGCCTACAACTGTGCACACTATATCAAATTACAGACAGTACATTTATGGTCAGCCCCGGGGCGCTGAGTGGGTTACAGGTTCAGATGCTGGAATTTGGAGTGGCTCGATCTCTTCATAACTTCACGTTGTGGCACAGCACCAGTATCTGCATCCCACCCAGTCCCATTAGTCCGGACATAGGTATTTGTGACCTTATTTTTTGTGTTTTTGTATGGGTATGGTGTGGGCCTAAGAGTCGGTTCACACTGGGGCGACTTGGGATCAGACTTGAAGTCGTCTCAAGTCGTCCCAAGTCGTGCTGTCCAGAAAAGCAATGTAAGTGAATGGGGGTGGTGTTAATACACACTACTCATGTCGCTCCGACTTCAGAAGAGGTTCCTGTACTACTTCAATCAGACTTCTAGGCGATTTGTACCCATTGATTTCAATGGAAGTCGCTTCCAAGTCTGATCACTGTTTTAATTGAAGCTACATTCAAGCAAGATAACATACATTTCTCAGGCAAACCTCTCCCTCCCCCTCTCTCTCCCAGAGCTGATTGTTGTTTTATTGGTCACTGGAATGTCTCCTGTCCTGGAGACGACTTCAAGTCGTGTTGTAAATCGCCCCAGATCGCCCTGTGGTTCATGCTCAAGTAGTGTTGAAGTTGCTTCTGAAAGTCGTGCTGGAAGTCGTGTCGCCCTAGTGTGAACCGACTCTTACTGATATATTGTGTGTCATAAAAGATACAAGCTCTTTTTTATTGATACACTTTTTTCAAAATAAACAATCTTTACTCATACAAGTCTTACAAGAAGTTACTGTCTCATGATTGACCACTTGGTTGCTCTAGTTGGGATCTTCCTCCCTCTAGATGCAGCTGTTCTTTTTGGTCTCATGTATGCTGGGTTAGAGGACAGTTCAACCATCAGTGATTGAGACATTGAGTATGTATTAATTTTATTTATTTAACACCCCTATTCTTTTATTTTTTCAGTTTGGGGATGCTCCTTCCTGTTCTAACATGACTGTGCAATGAGAAGACATTATTGAGACAGGCCAAATCTTTGAGAGCCTCAAATTGCTTTTGAAAAATGGAAATATCGGACAGGTTTATTTTCCAATTCTTATTGTTAAAGCACTTTTTACACATTACATATTGAGTATCATACATGACAACAATATTCCAACCCTTGTCCGAGTGTTTGATTACAAAATCTGAATGCTGATGTAGTGATTCAAGAGCCTGCATTTGTGTGTGTGATACATTTGTATCCTTGGTATTCACAGTGATATTTTCAATATCATGCAATGCCAAATCTAAAAATATATTAACTTGGATTAGTGGTGGGAGGGAATGTGCACGATATGTTCTTACATTCTTGTATAGGCAGGGTCTGTGTTGGTAAGGTCCCGTTGCTTGAAATTAGATGCAGTGTCACGAAAGGGGTCTTCTGGATTATCCCAGACCACACACCTCATTGTTCAAGTAGTGTAATGCTGGCCATACACTATACAAAAAATCTGGCAAAATTTGGTCATTTGGGCAGTTCGTTCATTTTTCAAACAGTTAATGACCACAAAATCGATAATCGTTTTTGAGCCGAAAAAGGACAAGTTTGGAAATTTTCTGCCGAACGAACGATAAATTGAAAGGTTAATGTGTTTACTGTCCAAACGGTCTGCACTGGGTATATGTAAGAAAAATAAACCAATTTTTTTTTATCTATGTCTACTGAACGATTTATTGGTCATTACATGATGGCACAATCGTTTGTGCTCATGGACGATTTTTTGTATAGTGTATGGCCAGCATAAGTGTTTTTAATGTACGATAATCTACTCTCGTGTAATTTTGACATTCGGATCTCAAATGATTTCCAGGTGTTTGAGAGTGAGTAGCAAAGAATGATTTGAAGTTCAGTATCCGGGAAAATAATTGTAGATAATTTTTTTTTATATCTACAATATATTTTTGTTTGAGTATATTAGCAAGTGACAAAAGGGGTATATTTAAAGTCCCAGTTTCTCCTTTCTCCCCGGTATTTTTTTATTCAGCTGGCTACTAGCTCTCATGAAAGCAGTCCGAGTGGCTAAATAGCCACTGGATTACTTTCAGAAGCAGTGAGGGGGAGTTGCCCCTGTTCACCGATGTCTTTTGGGTTTACAGTTTTTACCGGCACGCCTGAGAAACAATTTGATGGGTTGTGCAGCTGGCCATAGAGGTTCCCAGAGACCAGATCATCTTGGTTCGCCTCTATGGTCTTGGAGGACCAGAGCGTAGTCATGACCTCACTTTCGGTCTAGGGATCTTTTGCTTTAAAGGGAGAGCAGATATTTGGGGTCTTGTTGACCCCAGATCTCTCCATAAAGAGGACCTGTCACCCCTTATTTCTTTGACAAGAAATGTTTAATAAATAAGAAAAAACTAAATGACAGTGCCCCCATCCCTACGTGCTCGTGGGCACGCATATGTAAAAGGCGTTCACACTACACATATGAGGTATTGCCACAAATGTTAGAGTGAGAGTAATAATTCTAGCGCGAGACCTCCTCTGTAACTCTAAACAGGTAAGCTGTAAAAAAATTAAAGCGCCACTTATGGAGATTAAGTATCGAGGTTTGGCGCCATTCCACGAGCATGCATAATATTAAAGTGTAACATGTTAGGTATCTATTGACTCTGCATAACATCTTTTATATTTTACAAAAAGAAGGTTATGTATTGTGTTTTTTTTGCATTAAAAATAAAAAAAGTGTATTTTTTCCACAAAAAAAAAAACACTGCACAAATACCATGTGAAAATTTCAACAATTACGATTTTATTCTCCAAAGTCTGTGCGAAAAAAATATATGTTTGGGGATTCTAAGTAATTTTCTAGCAAATAATACAGATTTAAACTTGTAAACAAAAAGTGGCAGAAAAGGCTTGGTCAACAAGTGGATAAAAAAAAGTATCACAGACCGTACTCAATTGTTTTTGCTGCAAGCGTACGAATATGGCTACAGTCACCTCATACATAGGATTAGCAGTTTATTTTATAAAATTAAATATTTGGAATTTATATAACAACACACAGATTAACTATATATCTTACTGATTACTTTCAGTGAATACAGCATTCATTAGTACATCATTATATTTTACTAATGCGCATTTGTGACCAAATTCATATTAATCATTAAAAATATAACATGCAATAATGTGTTTTACTGAATATTGATTCGTCCTTTATACAATTTTTTCTTTCTCAACAAATCCTTTATATTCTTTTGATGAAAATCCAGTTAATATTTGCTCCTAGCCAGTGAAAAAAATAAATACCATCATCATCAAAACATTTTTTCTCCCTTGTGGATAAAGTAGGATGAAAAAAATAATACCTCTCAGGAGATGTGATGAGGGCAGCCCTGGATTAACCATTAGGCAAAATCTGCACATGCTTACAGCATTAACAAAGGGGGGTACTGCAGGTTTTTCCCCCATACCTTTCATGCTCTTACCACTTTCACTTTGCTTTGCCAAAATAGGGCGGCAAAATTTTGAATGAAAGACAAGCAGCACTTAATGTACGTCTAAACCGCTACTGCAGGAAATTTAAAAACAATACTACTTTAATGTCCAATTTCACCTTCAGCCCTTTTTAACTTGTAATGTCCTAAGAAATGGAAGGACCATTGCTGGGCTGTTGACCTTAATTTTGGCCCTGCATGAAAAATAAATATTTAGTAAAATTAAAGGCTAATTCTACCTTTAAGACCATTTTACATGTTACCATGTTTAGGTAGTAACGTGCAACATGATGAAATTAGGATCACTTGGCTCTGTGCTGGCTTTAAGGCCTCGTACACACGAGGCAATAGATTTGTTCAAAACGGTCTGTCCGACCGATTTGAACAAATCTGTCTGTTTGGATTTTGGTTTGCTCACGTGTACACACAAGCAAACCAAAATCCCCGCCAGCAGACGGCGCGCTGACGTGTCGGTGACGTTGACGCCGCCACGTCACCGCACCAGGAAGTAAAACACTCCATTCCATTCGGCGCCGGTGCGAGACGACATGTCTGCTGGTAAGTGTACTAACCAGCAGACATGTCGGGCGGACGGGTTCCCACCCGATAGATTTCAAAGCATGCTTTGAAATCTGTCGGGTGGCCAAATCCGTCTGTTAGCCCGTACACACAATCGAATCGGTCTGCTGAAACGGTCTAGCAGACCGTTTCCAGCAGACAGATTTGATCGTGTGTACGAGGCCTTAGAGTTTTCATATAACATCTAGGATTTAAAGCTGATTACAGTTGCCCTAGGGTGGTAATCAAACACCCTATGTAAAATAAGTACCAAATCCTATAATATTTGGGTTGAAGAAAAAAACATTAGAATAATATATTTTTTTTTTTCAAAAAAGATGGACATTGTAGGCACATTGAGATAATATCAAAACATTTTTTTAATAATACATAAATAAATACATTGATGCTTCTATAGAAAATTATGACACAATAAATAGAAAAAAGGCCAAATGGGCTTCCAGAGAATGTACTCAATAGCCTCAGAACTTGTTGTGGAGCTGCAACGGAGCACAGATCCCACTCTGGGTGGAGTAATAATTTGCTCGGCCATGGTGGTAGCGCAAGACCTGTGGTCCTTTCTCTTCCCCTCCCTTAAAGCCCTCAGAAGGAGGTGTGATTTTTAGCAAGGTGCTGGTTTGTGAATCAAGGCAACTATAGATAATCTCCATTAAGCACCAGTTATTGGTGAGTGTGCATATACCAATATACATGATGTTTCTATATCCATATATTGAGTGCAAGCTGTCTGTTTGCTTTACTGTACAAGTTTATCCTGTATTCTAATTGAAGTTTATTTCTTTAAAATCCAGAAGCTCCTGAATAAGCAATATATTTGAAATCACGAAACATGTAGAGCTGTTTTTTAATGCTTCAAGGATCCATCTGGCCTTATACAGGAATTATTACTCCACCCAGATTGGGATCTGTGCTTCGTTACAACTCCACAACAAGTTCTGAGGCTATGGAGTATCGTACATTCTCTGGAAGACCAGAGATATACAAACATTATACTGTACTACATACAATAAGGCATCTCCCAAGTATGCAATTTAAAGGACTGGCATTTTTTTTCATCTGTATTATGGATATGTGCCTACTGTACTATATATGAAAAATATCCTGTTCTCTTTGCATTCCATTGTGTGAAATACCTGGTGTTCCTGCAAGTCCCTCTGCTTTACTATTAAAAAGTGACTACTAGACATGAGAGCAAAGCATGGTCAGGTTTCGGTCTATACTGGGAACTCAGCCTGCTCTCCTCCAATGATTAGACTTCTAAAGACATGCCCCCTTCCCACACAGCCATTTCTGAGAAGTTAAGTGTCCTTCTATTTCTCCTCCCCCAGAGTGCCAATTTACTAGCTATGCCCAGACACCGTAAAAAAATGAGGACTACAGTTAGCAGCTATAAACCAGGGTCTATGAATAACCAGCCTATGTCCTGTAAAAGGCTTTGGCTCAACAGGAATCTGTCACAGATCACAGTCCACAAGGGAATACGCAGTGTACACAAGTTAATACTGGCAACATTTATCTGGCTTGTGGATCTTCTTTAACCTCTAGAGGGAGCACATTTTCCTAACCCGGTGATGATGCATAGAACAGACGTGTGAATTAATATGGTTAGCATTCTTCATTTGCAGCATATACCCTCTGTGGTGTGATGAAATAACAATTAAATCTCTGTTGGAAAAAGTGGTGACAAATCACCCTTTGTAACGCTTCATGTTCATTTAAGGGGCTATAGGACCATTAGAACACAAATATCATTCATAAGGGAAAAATGTATATTTCATGCTTCAAAGTCCTTTGGATACAATAAGTTCATTGCTCTATTGTCCAATGTCAGAAAAACAGCCTTATAGTTTCCAAAACACTTCCTTTCTGCTGTATGGACTTATGATGATCTCATCTAATTAATGGTCTGGTGAAATGCTTTATAGTTAGGGAAAAAAGAGGGGTCAAAATTTAAAAAATGTGCTAAATATATCGTTTGTAGAATATATTTTAATGTAAAGTTTATGTTCAAAAATTTTAAAAGGAAGCACATGCAAATGTATTATTTATGTTTTCTTTATTCTAATATTATTAAGACCCACAAATCAGGTTTTTAGTAAAAAGATCTTTAGTTAGGTAAATATGAACTACAGCATATCAACATTTCATATTTGCAGCTTGTAGTCAGCAGATGGTGTGCTAGATGCTGATTCTCAAGGCTTTTTTCCCCAGACTTGGGCCCCTTCCACACCAGAGGTCCGATCGGGCCCGGCTGTCTGCTGATCAGACGGACCGACATTTTCCTTTATGAGCAGTCGGATATAAATTAACTCATGTCTGTTTACACCTGGTTAGCTCCAATCTGATCAGATAAAAACAAACAAATGGAGGATCCATTATCTTTCATCTGCCCAGATTGTATGGCAGTCGGGAGTAAATAGACAGTCAGTCAGAGCACAGTGTCGGTTGTGTCCATGTCTGCATAAGTGGAACGGACATGGATCTGTCATCTGCCTGCTCCGCTCAGCAGGGAATCAGCAGACGGATTCCCTGCTGCAAAAAAAAAGGATTTTTAATAAACAGCTTACCTGTAAAATCCTTTTCTTGAAAACATCACGGGACACAGAGCGCATAGCCATTACACTTGGGTTATATGGGTACCTTCAGGTGATGGACACTGCTGTAATCAATTTCACAGGAAGTTTCCTCCCTATATAACCCCCTCCCACTGGGAGTGCTTCAGTTTTGTAGCAAGCAATTCCTCCGAGGTTACACAATGTTCCCCAAAAGAGGGGTGGGAGCTCTGTGTCCCGTGATGTACTTCAAGAAAAGGATTTTACAGGTAAGCTGTTTATTAAAAATCCTTTTTTCTTTATCGTACATCACGGGACACAGAGCGCATAGCCATTACACTTGGGATGTCCTAAAGCAATGCTCTATGAAGGGAGGGAGACCGTAAGGCCAAGAATAGCCAAACAAAAAAATTATCAGGAAGTAAAGTAGCTCCACCAACAGAGAAAAGGGGGCGCGACCCGGACCAGAGGATTCTATACTGCTGCCCGTAGGACCGCCTGCCCAAATGCTGCGTCCGTACCCCTTGCAACGTCCAACTTATAAAATTTAGTAAACGTATGTACGGAAGACCAGGTTGCCGCCTTGCAAACCTGTGCCATAGAGATCTGATGGTGTGCCGCCCAGGAGGCACTCAGGGCCCTCGTAGAATGGGCTTTAACCGATGAGGGAGGTGGAACGCGCTTCAGACCATAGGCCTGAAAAATCAGCTGCTTAATCCACCTAGCCAAGGAAGACTTGGCAGCCGGCTGACCCTTCTTGGGGCCATCCGGAAGAACAAAAAGCACATCTGTTTTCCGAATCTTCTCTGTAGCCTTGAGATAGACCCTCATGGCTCGAACCACGTCCAAAGTATGAAGCAGTCTTTCCTCTCTGGACTGGGGAGTAGGAAAGAAGGATGGTAGGACTAGGTCCTGATTCAAGTGAAAACTGGATATGACCTTAGGAAGGAAAGAAGGTTGAGGCCGCAGAACCACTCTGTCCTTATGCAGAATAAGGTATGGCTCCCTGCATGACAAGGCTGTCAGCTCGGAAACCCTTCTGGCCGAAGCCATAGCCACCAAGAAAACCAACTTTCGGGTTAGTAGCACAAGAGGGATTTCTGTCAGAGGTTCAAACGGCTGCCTTTGTAAAGCTGACAAGACCAGATTTAAATTCCAGGGGCAGAGGGGAGCTCTAATAGGGGGATTCACATGCAAGACCCCCTGCAAGAAGGTTTTCATAAGCGAATGGGTGGCCAAGGGTCTTTGAAACCATATCGATAAAGCCGACACCTGCCCCTTTAGAGTACTAAGAGCCAACCCTTTGTCAACGCCAACCTGGAGGAATCGCAAGATCCTGTCAATAAAAAACTTTTGAGGGTGCCATTTTTGAGACTCGCACCACTCCACATAGGTTCTCCAGACTCTGTAATAAATATTTCTAGAGACTGGTTTCCTAGCCTGAATCAACGTAGATATGACCTGAGCTGAGAGGCCTCTGCCCTTAAGAATTAGGGATTCAGCCGCCAAGCCGTCAAATTTAGCTGCTGTGAAGCAGGGTGGCAGATTGGGCCCTGAGACAGCAGATCTGGGCGCAGGGGGAGCGGCCACGGCGCCCCGACTGACATTCTCACGATAAGTGCGTACCAAGCCCTCCTGGGCCAGGCTGGGGCCACCAGGATCACAGGCCTGCGCTCCACCCTGATCCTCCGTAGAAGGTGGGGAATCATCTGCAGTGGAGGGAACGCATACAGGAGAGAAAACTGGTGCCAGGGGCAAACCAACGCATCGGTCCCGTAGGCCGAGGGATCCCTGGCTCGGGATATGAATTTGTCCAACTTTTTGTTGGATCTTGTTGCCATAATGTCCACATCTGGAACTCCGAATCTTTGGCAAATCTCTTGGAATACCTGGGGGTGAAGAGACCACTCCCCCGGGAGCAACTGTTGACGACTCAAAAAATCTGCTTGAGAATTGTCTATCCCTGGGATGAACACCGCCGAGATGCAGGGTACATGGGCTTCGGCCCATGAGAAAATCAGGTTTACTTCCCTTTGGGCCGCTAGGCTCCTCGTGCCCCCCTGGTGGTTTATGTATGCCACCGCAGTGGCATTGTCGGACTGTATCCTTACTGGCAGACCCTGAAGGGGGAGAGTCCAGGCGACCAGGGCCAGCCGAGCAGCTCTGATCTCTAGGATATTGATGGGAAGCAGTTTTTCTGCCTCCGACCACTGCCCTTGCTGGGTCTGTCCTTCTAGAACTGCCCCCCAACCCGACAGGCTGGCATCCGTGGCTACTATCTTCCACGTGATGGGGCAAAAGGATTTCCCCTTTGACAAATTTTGAGGGACCAGCCACCAGAACAGGCTGCGCCGGACTCCTGGGGAGAGAACTAACGGACGATCTAACGCCTGAATGGACTTGTTCCAAGCAGAGAGAATGGCTGCCTGGAGATATCTGGTATGGATCTGGGCGTAGGGCACTGCCTCGAAGGCGGCCACCATCTTCCCCAGCAGTCGCATACATAGGCGAATAGTCGGCCTCTTCTTGCCTAAGATCACTTGAACTGCTTGAGTTATTGATCTGACCTTTGCTTGAGGTAAAAATATCCTCTGGCAGTCTGTATCTAGCCAAGGCCTAGATATTCCAACTGCTTTGTGGGTTTCAATATCGATTTTTCTTGGTTCACAATCCACCCGAATTCCTCTAGATGCCGAACTGTGCGAACTACTGCATGATTGAGGCTGGAAGCTGATCTGTCGATAACCAGAAGATCGTCCAGGTATGCCAGGACCAAAATGCCTTCTGTCCTTAGGACGGCTAGCACCGGGGCTAACACCTTTGTGAATACCCGCGGAGCTGTTGCTAACCCGAAAGGGAGGGCTACGAACTGGTAATGACGGTGATCTATCATAAAACGAAGAAAATTGTGATGTGCCGGGTAGATCGGCACGTGCAGATACGCATCCTTTATGTCTATAGATGCTAGAAAGTCGCCTTGATGTAGGCTGGCTGCCACCGAACGTATGGACTCCATACGAAAGGTCTGAATCTTTAGAATGCGATTTAGGCGTTTGAGGTCTAAGATAGGCCTGACGTCGCCATTGGGCTTTGGTATTATGAAAAGGTTGGAGTAGAATCCCAGACCCCATTCCTGGGTTGGTACTTCTATAATTACTCCTTGGAGCAAGAGACGATCCAATGCTTTTACAAGAGAGGCCCTCTTTAATGGGTCGCTTGGAAGACTTGACCCCTGAAAATGAGGAGGGGGGATTTCTCGAAACTCTAGCTTGTAGCCCGTGGCTACCACGGACAGTACCCAAGAGTCGGGAATTCTGGCCTCCCACACTTCGGAGAAAAACCAAAGCCTTCCCCCCACCCAAGAGAGTGGGGGCGCCCCTTCATGAATCTGACTTGATGACTGGTTTAACCGGCTTGCGAGACCATGGCCTCTTGCCTGCCGTGGCTTGTCCTTGTGGGCGGCTATTAAATGCTGAACGCCCGGGAGGCCGTCGATACTGACGGGAAGTTGAAGGGGCCGAGCCTGCGAAGGCCTGTCGCTTAAACGCGGGCCCACGCGATCTTTTCTTGACAGGCAAGAAAGAACTTTTACCACTTGATATGGTCTGGATATATTTATCTAGGTCTTCACCGAATAGTCTCCCACCATGAAAGGGAAATCCTGCTAAAAGCCTTTTGCAGGGTGCCTCTGCTGACCAGTTCTTCAGCCACAAAAGGCGCCGCATATGAACCAATAGCAGAGATAAACGGGACGCCTGTTGAATGGAGTCCTTAATAGCATCTACTGCAAAGCAGAGAGCCCTTGGGAGGTCAGCCAATTCACGAGCTTGCTGAGCCGGTATGTCCCTTAATATTTGTTTAGTTTGATCCTTTAAAGCCTGACAAATGCCAATGGCTGCCACCGCTGGCTGAACCACGGCACCTACTGTGGTAAAAGAAGCCTTCAGTAGGGTCTCCAACTTTTTGTCGACTGGATCTTTAAACATCTGGACATTTTCAACCGGACAGGTCAGGGATTTATTTACGCAGGAAATGGCTGCGTCCACGGTAGGGAGTGCCCATTTCTTTGCAAATTCCTCTTCCATAGGATAGAGAATAGTGAACCTTTTAGGAGGGATAACAATCCTATCAGGTCGAGCCCAATCCTGAAAAATCACGCTCTCCAGAAGGGGGTGAACCGGAAAAGACACACCACTCAACGGTGCCTTCAAGGAACCTAAAGAGGATACCGCGGGGGCTAATTGTTCTGACACTGGAAGTTTAAAAGCAGTGCGAACCATATCTGTCAGAGACTGGATCCACAGGCTCTCCGCTTGAGAAGCCGAAAAAATTTCATCTACAGTGGAACCCTCAATGTCTGAACCGTCGGGACTCGGGTCCGCTTGATCCCCCTGTGGGTCCAATTCCTCCGAAGAGAGGACCTCTGCATCTGAAAACACCAATCTAGGTGACGGGGATCTAGCCCGCTTGCCACCTGGCAAAGAGCGGGCAATTAAAGCAGTTAACCTTTCCTCTAGCCCACCCAGGGTGGTCGCTAGCATTTCTTCCGTAACGTAAACGGGAATGGGTTGATTGGGGGCCGCCTCTGCCCCTAGCACCCTCAATGGCTCTTGCAACATGCTGTTCGGTGGTCTATCTGGTGAGGGTGGGACCGCTAGAGTCTGGCCCAAATCCTCCGCCCCCCGATGGAGACCCCTTTAGTTTTGTTGGTACCTTTTGCAGCCTTAGCTGGTCCTGATCCCTTGGGAGCCATTGCACAACCTTGAGACACCCCTAAAGCCAACACCCAACTGTTGTAGCTAGAAGTGAACCATTAATAAGAACAGGCTATGTTTAAAATTTTTCCAAATTTTCATACGCCCGAGAAGGCGGCAATACTGAGGAAGTCCTGTGAGTATTGCCACACCAATGCCCGTTAGCTGGAGCCCAAGGTTGCACCGACTCAGATACTGCCAGATCTAAGGCTGAGTCCCTTTAAGAAAAAAACCCTCTTTTTTTTTTCTCTGGTCAGTATGGAGCTAAGTCCAGACCTGAAGATCCACAAACCCCCACTGGGTGTCACTGTATAGCCAGAAATGGCTCAGCTGCGCGCTCTGTGTCCTCAGCCTCCTCTGCTTTCAGGAGGGAATGACCAGCCAGGAAATGCTTTGCTGCTTTAACTGCGACCTGACGCTGCTGGCCCGCCCCCCCCCCCCACGCTGAAACCAACATGGAGGAAGCAGAAAGCAGAGGAGAAGCCTGGACCAGCGCTAGCAACCCAACAGACACCAGGCAAGACACTAATCTTATTGTAGTGCACACATAGAGGAAGCTGTCCCCATAGGCTTCCTAAGAAACAGGAGTTTTGCCAGCATTTCCTCCTTATAGCACGTGGGGCTGCAGTATCATGCTAACAGGCAGATCTGGGGGGAGTAGCAAATACATATCTTTAAAAGCATACATATACCTACATGTTATCTGGTTAAACATTAGTACATCCCATCCTGCCTCAAAAGACATAGTGGAGATAGTGGCTGATGCACAAGCATACCATTAGCCGACCCAGAACCCCCAGGGGGATACCTACTGTCGAACCAAGTCCCGCAGGTTCCCTCTTACCTGCTCCACGCCGCAGGGTATTGCAAAATGCAAGAGGCCCAATCTTTCCCCATCTCCGTGGGTATTGTCTTGGACCTTCAGGGACCGGGGTCCTGTGTTAAGGAACCCACACACCTGGACCTATATAGCATCCTGGCATCAGTAGCGTTTAGTTCTTGGAAGAGACTAAGGCACTGGAGCCCAGAATCCAGCCCTCCAAGGAGAGGCATTATAGGCGAAACCCCACTCCAGCAGGGCCCGGGTACCGTACACCTTGGCTTTGAAGCAGTTCGGACGGATCCGGCTAGCTATCCTGGGTCTCGAGACCTCCGAGGGACAGCTAGACGTGACCAACACCTAAGACACTGGCGAAAAAACTGAAGCACTCCCAGTGGGAGGGGGTTATATAGGTTGGAAACTTCCTGTGAAATTGATTACACCAGTGTCCATCACCTGAAGGTACCCATATAACCCAAGTGTAATGGCTATGCGCTCTGTGTCCCATGATGTACGATAAAGAAACTGATCCAGTCCATGTGAAAGGGGCCTTACTGCTAGACTATATGGCCAAAAGTTTGTGGACATCTGACTATCACATCTTTGGGAGATTGTTAGACGTTCCATTCCAAAATCATGGGAATTTATGGGAAGTTCTACCCACACCCCACAGTTGCCACTTAACAGTCTCAACTCTCCTGGGAAGGCTTTCCTTAAGATGTTGGAGTGTGTATATAGGAATGTGTGCTCATTCTGCCAAAACAGAATTTGTGGGATCAGATACTGATCTTGAATGAAAAGACCTCGGCATTCCAAGTCATTCTGAAGATGTTTAGTAGGGCTAAAATCATCAGGGTTCTGTGCAGCCCACCTAAGTTTCTCCATGCTAGATTTAATGAAATCATATCTTCATGAAGTTGGCTTTGTGTACAGGGGCACAGTCATGCATGAACAGAAAAAAGCCTTCCCCCAAAGCATTACCACAAGGTTGAAAGTACAGAACTATCTTAATTGTCTTTGTATGCTAATGTTTATTAATAGAGATCTGGTTTTGGAATGGGGTATCCAACAAGTTCATATAGGTGCAGTGGTCAGGTGCCTACAAACTTACATGATGTATGCAATGATTAGCTACCATGTTTCCCCTGAAAATAAGCCCTACCCCGAAAGTAAGACCTAGTACGATTATTAGGGCGGGCTGCAATATAAGCCTTACCCCAAAAATAAGCCCTATCAAAGTTCACTAAAAAAACTGTAATCCATTACTGTATACTGGTGCAGTGTCTCAGTTTATCACTGTTTAATAATATAATGTTTTACAGCCACCGGAGATCCTCTTTTCTCGTCCCAGCTGATGTATGCAGCCCCGTCCTCTTCAGTGTATGGAGCGGGCTGACTTCAGCGGGATCTCGGCTCTTCTCTTTCATCCTCTCCTCCCCGCTAACGTCAGCTAAATCTCAGCTCTTCTCTCTCATCCTCTCTTCTGCACTGATGTCTGCAGCCCCTTGCTCTTCAGTGTGTGGAGCGGGCTGATGTCAGCGGGATCTTGGCTCTTCTCTCTCTTCCTCTCCTCCCCACTGATGTCTGCGGGCTCTCCCTCTGCAGTACTCGGAGTGGGCTGATGTCAGCGGGGATCTCAGAGAAAAAGAGTAGATCACGTGAATGCCCAGGGGAGCTGTAAAAGGTATTTTTATGGAATAAAAATGTGGACAGTGGTATAATTGACACACTAATGTACCAGTATAATATTTTTATTAAAAGTATTTGATAAGGATTTTAAGCAAGATTTTTTTTTAATAATTAAACTGACTTCTGAATCTGACAGTGGGAGGCGGGAGGGGTGGGGGGTGACACAGGAAAGTTTTTATTGATTTATTCATGATTGATTTTTAGAACATGGAGAGGAGTAAATGATGCAGCACATGCACTGTGCTATCTATCATGCTTTAAAAGGAACGTTTTTTTTTTTTAGGGTTACAACCACTTAAATGCCGTAATTAAATAAGCCCTACCCCGAAAATAAGCCCTAGTGTGTTTTTGTAGCAAAAATTAATATACGACCCGGTCTTATTTTCGGAGAAACATGGTATCATTTTTATTTATTTTTTTAAATCAAAACCTTTTTATTATACAATTGCTCAAATGGTACATATAATCAATGCGCTTGATCATACAAAACAATACAAGTGAAAAACATAATAGGAGATAATTCCATATATTATGAGCAGTAGCAACATACAATGCAACTATAACAACATTTTTATTTTTACCCCCCCAACCCCAAGGCTACTACAAACGTACACAAGACCCTTTATATCCAAACAATATAAATCATTTCTTCAACCCCCTGAGCTCTCCCGGGTCTAGTGCGCGACCATTAACTCATTTAAACTGTAGTTTGCCGCTCCCCCCCAGCCACCCCAAAAGGTCTCTACATAAGAAGTCTATCCATTACCAATTGTGGTGGCGCAAGGCTAGGATCCCGCAAGATTAGCTATCATTTAATATCTTTATTTTTTATTTCTAGTTAAATTACACACAGACCGCTATATGAGTCCTTTGAGGTCATATGGACCATTATGATTTTTTAGTTAGCGAATAAAGAAGTGAAATTCAGCACTTTTAATTAGAATGCATTGCACACTCTGCAACTAAATATCTTATTTCAAAACTCAACTCTGCACTCATTTAATTCATGACTCCCCCCTCACTGTAGTGGCTTCCATGATCTCTTCCTGGAGGAGATAGAGGAACATCCATTCCCTGATCTGCGCTAAGAATAATGAAGCCAGAAAGCAACAAGCATTTTGTCATTTGAGGAACTGTATTCATTCCCCAGCTACTCTAGCCAAGGAAGTAGCGAATTAGGCACGGTCTGAGCTTGATTAGATGCATCCGAGGGCAAGGCAGACATTTGTATGTAATAGACCCCTGATATCTGTCCGGTCACCTGTCTATGATATCACATAGGGGAGCTTGTTTTCTCCCTTGTGATAGAAATAAATAAAAAAATAAAAAAACAATCAAATAAATATAAAAAAAAGTAAAAGCACCCCTGCCCCTGTGCATACACGCAAATACAACTGTGTGCATAGGGCCCGCATGTGTATGACAACTATGATTGGGCCACACAGGTTATGTATCTCTGCGAACATCGGATTGAGAGCAAAAATTTCAGTGCTATTATTCATGGTTAACTCTAAACTAATAACCTGTAAAGACTTTTAAAGTATCACCTAAGAAAATTTTAGGTATTGTAGTTTTTTTTACCTTTTCACAGGTGTGCTAAAAATATGTGCTTAGTAAACAGCTGACCAAACAGTGGGGTTGATTCACTAAAACTGGTGCAAAATATGGTGCAGCTCTGCAAAGAAACCAATCAGTTTCCAGGTTTTATTGTCAACGCTTAATTAAACAAGCTAAAGTTAGAAGCTGATTCACTATCATGAACAGCTGCAACAGATTTTGCACTCTCCAGTTTTAGTAAATCAACCCTATTGTGTTACATAAAAAAATTGCATATAATAAAAGGAGCAAATACCGCACTAATGGTAAAATAATTCAGAATTAAATATTAATGAAACCAAGCTGTGACACAATAATCATGTAAACACATATGTGTAAAGAGAAAAATGTGCTAAGTACATAAAAAAAAAATGTATATGTGATGTGATATTAAAATGTGTAATTAATGAAATTGGTAAACCATATGTGAAACAAAGTGTCCAACCTAATACATACACAAAAATACACAAATACACAAATGTGAAAAGGTGAAACATCTGAAACAATCCACCAATATATATCTGTATATGGGACCAATAACAAGTGTTCAAACAAAGAAATGTATTGCCACTATCAGAGTAAGTATAAAGTCCACTATATCCAGGAAAGATGAAATCCAGTTCCATAGTGTGACAAAAAGAAAAGGTTCCACAAAGAGTTGACGAAGAAGATGACATTTTGGGTGGCTATCTACTGACATCATTGGACACACTAAGGATAAAAGGGACCCTTACTGGATCGGGTGGACCTCCCGACAGTAGCAAAGTCACAGATGCCTGCAGATTTAACCCTCTGCGGGGTCCTGAATTTGTCCAATGTCTCGCAGTCCCCAAAAAAACTTTTATTGATCTTCTCACCGAAAGTGGCTGCTTCACCGTCTACTCTAGAGTGTAGCAGAAACACTCTCTTCAATGAGGGTCTATGCCCTCCCTCAGGCCAAGGACAGGCGGCGTATATCGGCATAATAAAGTAGGACTAGGATAGTACATTAACCTTTAAAACCACTGGGTGGTTTATTAGAGATCCAAAAGACAATAAAAGTAAAACAAAAGAAGTAACAGTTTAAAATTGCCGGCATATAAAACCTAGTAAGCGAATGTCCGTGCTTCCGGGGTCATGTGGGGACGAGGTGATGTCAATACATAGCACCGCCCTGACATGTTTCGACATAAATGACATTTTCAAAGGACACGTAAAAAATTACAACGGTCACTATTTTTATTTAAACAGCTTTTGTTGCAATACTCACCTTTAATCCAAGGCTGTCCCCATAAGTACCTCTTCTTTACCATGTGACAAAGCTAGAGCACAAACGTTGTCATCATGTAATGGCAAATGCCCAGAAAATTACCTTAATGGCAGAATCACTAAGGATCCTTTAACCACTTAACACCCGGACCTTTAGGCAGGTAAAGGACCTGGCAAGTTTTTGCGATTCGGCACTGCGTCGCTTTAACTGACAATTGCGCGGTCGTGCAACGCAGCTCCTAAAGAAAATTGGCGTCCTTTTTTTCCCACAAATAGAGCTTTCTTTTGGTGGTATTTGATCACCTCTGCAGTTTTTATTTTTTGCGCTATAAACAAAAATAGAGCGACAATTTTGAAAAAAATGCAATATCTTTTACTTTTTGCTATAATAAATATCCCCCAAAAACATATAAAAAAATAGTTTTTTTCCTCAGTTTAGGCCGATACGTATTCTTCTACCTATTTTTGGTAAAAAAAAAAAAATGCAATAAGCGTTTATCGATTTGTTTGCGCAAAATTTATAGCGTTTACAAATTAGGGGATAGTTTTATTGCATTTTTATTAATTATTTTCTTTTCTACTAATGGCGGCGATCAGCGATTTTTTTCGTGACTGACATTATGGGGGACACTTTGGACAATTTTGACACATTTTTGGGACCATTGTCATTTTCACAGCAAAAAATGCTATAAAAAATGCATTGTTTACTGTGAAAATGACAATTGTAGTTTGGGAATTAACCACTGGGGGGTGCTGAAGGGGTTAAGTGTGACCTCATATGTGTTTCTAACTGTAGGGGGGCAGGGCTGGACGTGTGACATCATTGATCGTGTTTCCCTATATCAGGGAACACACGATTAATGAACGCGCCACTGTGAAGAACGGGGAAGGTGTGTTTACACACCCGCTCTTCAAGCTCCGGGGACCGATCGCAAGACTCCGGCGGCGATCGGGTGTGCGGGTCCCGTGGCCACGGTCACGGAGCTTCTGAACGTGTCGCGGGCGTGCGCCCACGACCCACGGCTGGGCAGTTAACCACTTAACCCGAGGACCATATTGCTGCCCAATGACCAGAGCACTTTTTGTGATTTGGCACTGCGTCGCTTTAACAGACAATTGCGCGGTCGTGCGACGTGGCTCCCTAACAAAATTGGCGTCTTTTTTCCAACAAATAGACCTTTCTTTTGGTGGTATTTGATCACCTCTGCGGTTTTTATTTTTTGCACTATAAACAAAAATAAAGCGACAATTTTGAAAAAAAAAATTCAATATTTTTTACTTTTTGCTATAATAAATATCCCCCAAAAATATATAAAAAAAATTTTTTTTTCCTCAGTTTAGGCCGATACGTATTCTACATATTTTTGGTAAAAAAAATCCCAATAAGCGTTTATCGGTTGGTTTGCGCAAAATTTATAGCGTTTACAAAATAGGGGATAGTTTTATTGCATTTTTATTAATTATAATTTGTTTTACTACTAATGGCGGTGATCAGCGATTTTTTTCGTGACTGCGACATTATGGCGGACACTTCTGACAATTTTGACAAATTTTTGGGACCATTGTCATTTTCACAGCAAAACATTTAAAATGCATTGTTTATTGTGAAAATGACAATTGCAGTTTGGGAGTTAACCACAAGGGGGCGCTGAAGGGGTTATGTGTGACCTAATATGTGTTTACAACTATAGGGGGGTGTGGCTGTAGGTGTGATGTCATCGATTGTGTATCCCTATAAAAGAGATCACACAATCGATGCTGCCGCCACAGTGAAGAACGGGGAAGCCGTGTTTACACACAGCTCTCCCCGTTCTTCAGCCCCGGGGACCGATCGCGGGACTTCAGCGGCGATCGGGTCCCCTCAGATTTACAGCGACTGCACTTCCAAGTGCACTTTCAGTGCAATTTTAAGTGCAATTTGCACTTGTAGTTTTCACTTGTAGTGCAAAGTAGATTTTCCTTTTGTAAATAACCCCCTATGTGATTTTTTGATTATTGGGTGCGTTGGCAGCCCATTCATTTTGAGGAAGAGGTGGGTCCTTTGATCCTGGGAGTGAGGAAACTTAGGGCCAGATTCAGGTAGAGTTAGGCTGGAGTATCAGTGATACTCCAGCCTAACTCCCACTTTGAGCCGGCGTTTCTGTTTTCTGTAAGCAGAAAACAAGAAACGTCGGGTTGGAGTTCCTATACGAGCGGCGTAATTGTATTTCGCCGTCGTATAGGAACTGCAATTTTAAAAATGGCGCTCGGGCGTTCCCGCTGATTAACGCCGAAAATATGTTAATCAGCGAGAATCGGCAATTCACGATCGTATTCGGGCGCGACGCAGTGACTTTCCAACATTTCCGTAAGAGATATGCGGCGTAAAGAAAAAGCAGCCCCCTAGTGGAGTATCCTATGTTAAGTATGGCCGTCGTCATCGCGTCGAATTTAAACATTTTCGCGTCGTTTGCGTAAAACGTCCGTGAATGGGGATTGACGTGATTGACGTTCACTGACAGAATTTGGAGCATGCGCACTGACAGTCGACGCATGCGCAGTACGTTCGCCACGGGATCGCGCCTAGTTTAAATAATACACGCCCCCTACCTGCCCAATTTGAATTCCGCTGGCTCATTTTCGCTACGCCACCGCAACTTTAGGAGCAAGTGCTTTGTGAATACAGTACTTGCTCCTAAAGTTTCGGCGGAGTAACTTAAATGAGAAACGTTACTCCAAAATAAAGATTCGCCCATCTACCTGAATCTGGCCCATATTGTGCATGTCAGACTGTCAGAGCAGCTCCCCATCCAGCAGCACAGTGATCTGGACTCTGTGTCTTCAGTAGCTCATTCATCCATCCAGCTGCACATGTTTGGGACAGTGCTGTTACTACAGACTAATTCTCCCTTTTGTTTTTACATGTGTGTTTTTCATGCAATTTTTGTGAGTATACGTCTTTTAATCCTTTTTTAATTAAAATTGGTTAGGTACTGGAAGGATCCTGACCATATTGGGGTCAATTCCCTAATGTTTACCGCATGCGATAATGCAGTCACCTTTGCATAAATTATTTCAGGTGTGGCATGATTGATTATAGATTTACATCGGTGGACATTTTATTTATGTTTAAAAGGAATTGTCTCTCTCTTTTTTTTTTTTTTTTACTTTTTTACACTTCTTTGGTAAATGGGTAGGGATACTAGGTACCCAATAGTCACATGGGGGGGCGGGATAATGGTTGTGGGGATGAGGCCCTTGTCCCCATCAACACAGGTGCTTTGGGGTGGGGGCCTGGTATGGTTCAGGAAGGGGTGGTGTTTCCTGACCTGCTGGGCTGCATGCTCAGATAAGTGTCTGGTATGGATTGGGGGGGGGGGGTTTGTGCACTGGTCTAAATCATTTGGTGGAGGGGGGATTATGGTGTGGGGTTGTTTTTCAGGTATTGTGCTTGGCCCCTTAGTTCCAGTGAAGGAAACTCTTAAGGGATCAGCATACCAAGACATTTTGGACAATTTCATACTCCCAACTTTGTGGGAAAGTTTTGGAATGGCCCCTTCCTGTTCCAAAATAACTGTACCCCATTGCACAAAGCAAAGTCCATAAAGACATGGATGAGTGATTTTGGGGTAAAAGAACTTGACTGACCTGCACAGAGTCCTGAGCTCAACCCGATAGAACACCTTTGTGATAAATTAGAGCCGAGACTGCGAGCCAGGCCCCCTCGTCCAACATCAGTGCCTGACCTCACAAATGCACTTCTAGAAGAATGGTCAAACATTCCCATAGACACTGTTCGAGCAGCACAGGTTAGACCAACTCGATATTAAACCCTACAGACTAAGACTGGGATGCCATAAAGTTCATGTGCATGTAAAGGCAGGTGTCCCAATACTTTTGGTAATATAGTGTATCAAGAATATGAAATTATGAGGTTACAAACATGTTAAATGTACTTTTTTTCTAATCAGCCATTCATCAAAGAATAAATTGCCTTAAAAAAGTTCACTTCCCTCCTCTTCAGCACTTCAGGGGAGCAAAGAAACAGGAGCTCACTCTGCTCTCCCCCCTCCTTTCATCAAACTTCCACTGTTTGACTGACACCACTCTGATATGCACTGACACTTAAAGTGGTTGTAAACCCCACTCACAGCACCGGAGCCCGCAAACCTGGAAGAAAGGACAGGGGAAGATGTCAGCCCTCTCAACAGTGATGCTGGAAAGGGCTCGTTCTAAGGAAAGTATTTCATAATGTGCTAGTATGAGATGCATACTAGCACATTATGCAATTGTGTTATGTCCCGTACATAAGACCGGGTTTTCCAATGGGAAAACTGCGAGGAGAGCTTTTGGCTGGGAATCCCGGCCGTGTGTATGCTTCCTCGCAAATTTTTCCAAAGGGAAAACTGCCAAACCCGCCAGACAAAAAAAAAAACGGCTCTCTTTTTTCCCGCCGTAATTCCTGACTGACTTTTTCCCCATCAAAAAAAAAACCTGGTCGTGTGTAGCAGAAACCGGACATTTTTGGCAGTTTTCCTGTGGGGAAAAACTCAGGTGAAGCATAAACACAGTCAGGATTCCTGAGGAAAAGCTCTAATCTGAGTTTTCCTGATGGGAAAACCAATCGTCTGTAGGGGGGAAAAGTAGAGAGCAGGTGCTCGGTTTTCCCCTCGGGATTTGCACCGGACCTTTTCCAGTCGGGAATCCCAGTAGTGTGTACTAGGCATTACAGGTTTTACCTGCATTACCCCTCCCATTGTCTATCTCCAGTGATGAAATGCAGAGGATTAGAAGAAACCAATATAATGGCAGACTTGGGTACTTAATCCAACAGTAATAATATAGTCATTTAAACAATTTTGAATAAATATTTAACACACACACAGTATCTCCCAAAAATTAGTACACCTCTCACATTTTTGTAAATATTTTATTCTATCTTTTCATGTGACAACACTGAAGAAATTACACTTTGCTACAATGTAAAGTAGTACGTGTATACCAGTGTAAATTAGCTGTCCCGTCAAAATAACACACAACCTAAGTGCTTGTTAACCCCCCCCCCAAAAAAAAAAATCCTGTTCCCTTAAAGCATGTTATATAGCACAGTGATTGTACTGTGCCCTGTAACACCAGAAATACCTGTCTGATCTTGCCAGTTTCTACCCTCCTTCTCGGAGCTGACTCCGATATATCAGGGCTGCTGAGCCCTGACACTGGAGTCATCCATACGTGTCTCCGTCATCCAAAGTCTGCTCTTTTCTGTCTGAGTCTCCCTCTGTCCCCTCCCCCTCCCCTCTCTGCCTGTCAGCTCTCCAATCCTCCCCTCCTGCACTTAAAAAACAGTTGTTGTTTTTCTATAGCCCCCTCTGATATAGAACATTAGGCTCCATGGTGCATCTCATTTATATAAATATGCAGTATAATGGCTTACTTCAGAGCACCATTCGGCGCTCACGTGACTGCCCGCCGGTTTTCTCCCCTCCTCTCCTCTTCTTAGCTGATGTCAGTGGGGGTTCCCAGCACCTCCCCCTGTAGCTATCGCATCGGGAGAGGCGACCAGCAGACAGTCATCTGAGTGCCGAACGGCACTCTGACATAAGCTATTATACCGCATATTTTTATATATGAAATGCACTGCAGAGCTTAATGTTATATATCAGAGGGAACTGTAGAAAAAAAAGTACCTTAACAAACACTTTAATGTCTAAACCACTGGCAACAAAAGTGATTACACCCCTAAGTGAAAATGTCCAAATTGGACCTAATTAGCCATTTTCCCTCCCAGTGTCATGTGACTCGTTAGTGTTACAAGGTCGCAGGTGTTAATGGGGAGCAGGTGTGTTAAATTTGGTGTTTTCACTCTCACTCTCTCATAATGGTCACTGAAAGTTGAACATGGCACCTCATGGCAAAGAACTCTCTGAAGATCTGAAAAAAAGAATTGTTGCTCTACATAAAGATGGCCTAGGCTATAAGAAGATTGCCAAGACCCTGAAACTGAGCTGCAGCACAGTGGTCAAGACCATACGGCGGTTAAACAGGACAGGTTCCACTCAGAACAGGCCTTGCCATGGTCGACCAAGGAAGTTGAATGCACTTCCTCAGGGTCATATCCAGAGGTTGTCTTTGGGGTATAAACATGAGTGCTGCCAGCATTGCTGCAGAGGGTGAAGGGGTGGGGGGGGGCAGCCTGTCAGTGCTCAGACCATACACCGCACACTGCATCAAATTGGTCTGCATGGCTGTCATCCCAGAAGGAAGCCTCTTCTAAAGATGAAGCTCAAGAAAGCCCCTAAACAGTTTGCGTTCAAAGCATGCGTTCTCCTTCATCAGAGGAATCCAGTGGCAACCTGTGAAGCTCTGGTGAACTCCATGTCCAAGAGGGTTATGGCAGTGCTGGAAAATAATGATGGCCACACAAATTATTGACACTTTGGGCTCAATTTGGACATTTTCATCTAGGGGCGTACTCACTTTTGTTGCCAGCAGTTTAGACATTAATGGTTGTGTGCTGAGTTATTTTGAGGGGAAAGCAAATTTACACTGTTTTACAAGTTGTACACTCACTACTTTACATTGTAGCAAAGTGTAATTTCTTCAGTGTTATCACATAAAAAGGTATAATAAAATATTTACAAAAATGTGAGGGGTGTACTCACTTTTGTGAGAGACTGTATATAGATATATACAACAAATATATATAAATATCCATACACAAACTACTTCTTCTTCAAGTGCTAAAAATAAATAATAATTGGCGAAAACCATTCATAAAATTTTAACTAAGCTTCTGAAAACAAAAGTGCCAAAGGGTAATGCATTGCTAATGGTCTCCAGTGAAATAAATAACTTGTCTGACGTCAGAGGTTTCTTACACTCCAATAACTGGCTCACTTGGGGTTTCAGGTACAGCAAGTTATATTTCAGTTTTAAATAAAGTTACAAAAATAGAATGTACAGCGAACTAAATTGTCGCTATGCAACCTCACATTATATGATTTATGCCCAGCAAAACGTTAACCAAGGTGATAGATGATACTAAAATAGGAGCTTCTGTCACTGGCTGCCCTAATGGCTTGGTACGAGAGAGAGAGAGAGAGAGAGAGAGAGAGAGAGTGTGCCTACGTGTGTGAGAGACAAAGAAAGAAAAAGAGAGAGGAAAAGGGTAAAAAAAAAAATGCAAGATATTTTTTTCACAAGCAAAAATAACCACATAAACAAATTGGTGGACTGGGACATGCATACTACGCTCAGTTACATAGCTGGGCTACTATAAATAGATATATAAGGTTGTCTGCTCTTTTTAAGTGCTTTTTACTGGCTGGAACAACGATGCATTAATACTGTGGGAATGCAATTTACTCATCCCGGTGTGTCAGCAATATAACTGTCATTTTGCAGCAACTGGAAGCATGCCATCCTGCCATGTGTTGAAGAAAGTATCTCGTTTTAGGTGTCGCCCTCTTGTGGCAGAATTAGCATTGGACTTAAAATCCACTTAATGACCCATGTTGATCTTCCAAGGACTGTTTATTTTTTAACATTAGCTTTACATACACGCATACTAGTGATGAGATGTATAATATGTAATGGGGGTGTGGCTTAGCGTAATTGGGAAATAGAGATTGGGTCATTAGGGAGACTTGAGCTGCACACTGGTTCATGTGTTTTAATAACTTCAATATTTAGGCAATAATCAGAGCATAAGATACAGATTTTAAACTAAAGGTGGTACAATGAGGAGTGGTAGGTTGTACGTAGAACAAACTGACATATGTGGCACTCGCGGTAAGTTTGCCCACCGCGGAGCACCCCCAAAATGCACTGCGAGATTGCAGTGCATTGATGGCTGCTGATTGGCCAAAGCATGCACCTGACCTGCATGCTTTGGCCAATTTGCAGCGCATATCATGGCTCAGGGGCTAAGTCCATGCTCCACACTATATAAGGTGGCTGCTTAGACGGTGGTCATACATAGTGAATGAATGAAGCTTATGCAGAAAGTTTGTGTAGTGTGCAGTCAGTGTAGTATATATTATAAACTTCAGAGTATATAGTGCTGTTAGTGTAGTATATATAATACCGCGCAGAGTATATAAACATAGGAACAAAGCCGCGCCACCGAACCTTATACAATAAACAATGATCTTAGGAGGATAAGATGTAAATCAAGTCCATAAATTCATGAAAATAGTCAGCATAGGTCTCCCTTAGGTACAGTACATGCAGAACAGTCCTGGCACTTCACACCACCAAAGTGACAGGTATTATACTTTTGAGTGATCCCTTCACCAGTAGTATGAGGCCGCTTACCAGAGGACAAGCACAGCATGCAATCGACTCAGGCTCACCCAATGATAAAGATAAGAAAAAGGATGCACCATAGCATAATTCCGTTTAAAAGGAAATTGATTACCGTATTTGCCGGCGTATAAGACGACCCCCTAAATTTTGGTTTTGGGATATACTCACGGTATAAGACTACCCCCTTCCCACTAGTCTTTCTGGAAGCTGAGGGGCAGCCGCAACAACCACTGACAGGAACAACTGCTGACAGAAATAGGCTTTTTTCAAATCTCAGGCCGCGTACACACGATCAAATCTATCTTCTGAAAACGGTCTAAGGCCGCGTACACACGATCAAATCTGTCTGCTGGAAACGGTCTGCTAGACCGTCCCAGCAGACAGATTCGATCGTGTGTACGGGCGAGCCGACGGATTTGGCCACCCGACAGATTTCAAAGCATGCTTTGAAATCTATCGGGTGGGAACCCGTCCGCCCGACATGTCTGCTGGTTAGTACACTTACCAGCAGACATGTCGTCTCGCACCGGCGCCGAATGGATTCGGCGCATTCGCGGAAGTGTTTTACTTCCTGGTGCGGTGACGTGGTGGCGTCAACGTCACCTCCACGTCACCGACACGTCAGCGCGCCGTCTGCTGGCGGGGATTTTGGTTTGCTCGTGTGTACACGCGAGCAAACCAAAATCCAAAGAGACAGATTTGTTCAAATCGGTCGGACAGACCGTTTTGAACAAATCTATTGCCTCGTGTGTACGAGGCCTTACAGACCGTCTCAGCAGACAGATTTGATCGTGTGTACGGGCGAGCCGACGGATTTGGCCAGCCGACAGATTTTAAAGCATGCTTTAAAATCTGTCTGCTGGGAACCCGTCGGACCGATATGTCTGCTGGTTAGTACGCTAACCAGCAGACATATCTGCTCGCACATGCGTCGAATGGATCCGACGCATGCGTGGAATTTACTTCCTGGTGCAGTGATGTGGCGGCGTCAACGTCACCGCCACGTCACCGCGCTATCTGCCGGCGGGGATTTTGGTTTGATTGTGTGTACAGCGATCAAACCAAAACAGCCAGTAGACATATCTGTTCAAATCGGTCTGTCAGAACGATTTGAACAGATATATTTGGTCGTGTGTACGCGGCCTCACTGTGCCATTACATTACATTACATGCCTCACTGTGCCATTACATTACATGCCTCACTGTGCCATTACATTACATGCCCCCACTGTGCCATCACTTGCCTCCACTGTGCCATCACTTGCCCCCACTGTGCCATCACTTGCCCCCACTGTGCCATCACTTGCCCCCACTGTGCCGGCCAAGACAATCTCCCTACCTTATGTTTTTGCAGGATCCATATTCCAAGCTGCGAGCATCCATGATTCAAAAGCCGTGCCTTCTCCTCAGACTGTTTTGTGATAGGCGGAACACAAATTTTCCCAGCAGGGCCTCTGTTCAGAGTTCCGCCTAACACGGATGTCCTCTCGTCCGAGGCCGAGGCTTTTAAGGTCCAAATAGTGGACATCGGTCCGGCTGGCCTCGTACTTCAATTGAATCCCTCTCTCTTTGTTATTGAGAGATATCATGTAGTAGGCCAAATCCTGGTGTTCCCCGGCCCATAGGAGGATGTCATCAATATACCTGGTCCAAAGGGTCACCTGAGGTATAACCCTAGAGTGAATGACATCCTCTTCCCATTTGGCCATAAACAGGTTTGCCAAACTGGGGGAATATTTAGCGCCCATGGCAACCCCCATATCCTGTCTGTAAAAATTATCATTGAACCAAAAATAATTTGATGCGGCTGCGAACTTCAATAGTGACATCACAAAGTCGACTTGTTTGGACTGGAGCCCTGAGTCTCTTACAAGGAAACAGTGAACAGCTTCAAAACCTAATTTGTGGAGGATAATCATATATAAGGAAGTGACGTCTAATGTGACCATCCACAAATTAGCTGTAGGGGAACAACCAGACCGAATGTTAATAATATGTCTGGAGTCCTTGACATAAGACGGAATTTTTTTGACTAATGGTTGCAAAAAAAAAATCAATGTATCTGCCCACCCGGGGCGTGACTGAGTCGATGCCACTCAAAATGGGGCGTCCCATATATGGTATAACTGTCTGGAGGTGCAGCGCCACACCGCCAACTATGGGCATTTTTACCTTAATCAAGATGGCGTTCAGCCGCTATTGCCATGCATTTTACAATGAGGCTTGAGAACACCTGTTTGATGACGAAACGCGTCTGGGAGGACGTGAAGTGACGTCACTATGCTAAGGAGGAAGGGCTCCTACAATCTGACGGCCGGCACTTTCGTTTATGCTGTTTTTATTTTGTCATTTGTGAGTATATTTCTGATACGAACCAAACGACCCATTCCTAGTCTCCAATACATAAACTGTGAGATCTCCCTGCCAAAATTTCCAACTGTACTTGTACACCTTGAAATTCTGCAGCCTTTCATACAAAATACAATACATTGCACATGCACGCTGAAAATGCACAGTGGGTATATGTGTGGACTGCAACAGAGGGAACCCAGACGTGTTTTAAGTGAAAATATGGTTTAATAAGGATAGTGAAATAATACATTAAAATAACAACCTCCAAAAACACTCCAACCAACACCAACAGGAACCACAAATAATAACAGTAATATACCAATATGTACAAGTAATAGGGACAAACCGGAATCACAACAGGGCCAGGCCAGGATCGTCAACGGGCGGTCAGTAGCTGGGGAAAGGGAGGACAAACAGGACAAGGAGAGGATGGATGGATGGATAACAGGTAAAGGTACAAGCACTGGATTCAGGGTTCCAGGTTCCGGTTCAGGTTACAAGAGAGATATCAAGGGAAGCCAGATTGTCAGAGCCAGGTATTTATACACATCCCTGCAATCAGGCTCAGGTGACACCTGATCGCAGGAGATGTCGGCCCCACACTGCCAGGAACCCCCCGCTGGTGGATGCCAGTACTGCGGCCCAAAGATCATATAATACCACCAGGGAAGAGCTCCCCTGGCAGTTCCAGACTGCCAGGAGACACCTGGTGGTGGACCACAGTACTGCATGGCACAAATCAGGCAGAACCACCAGCGGTAAGAACCCTTCCTGACAGTATATAAAAAAATTACCCCCTTTAAAATAATAAAACATTTTTGCTTTGCAGCCTGAATCAAAGACAAATTGTTTGTTTTATACAGCTGTATTTACTCAGTGCAACTTATACCATTCAAGTGAAATATATAACACCAACATGTCAGAACAAAATAAAATAAAAATAAAAAACAGAATCACTGAATTGGAAAAATAATCACTCCTTTATGCCAGTGTTTTGTTGAATCACCTTTTGCTTTAACTGCTTGCCGACCAGCCGCCGTCCTATTACTGCGGCAGGTCGGCACGCCTGGGTGAGAGCCCGTAGCTCTACGTCGGCACTTTAAAGGCCACTTGGGGGCGCGCGTGACACCGGCGGCCCGCCCGCGCTTGCCCCCGAGTGCCGCGTGCGTGCCGGGCACGCGCGATCGCTCGGTACAGAGCGAGGAACTGTAGCTATGTGTGTAAACACAAAGCTCCGTTTCTGTCAGAGGGGAAACGCTGATCTTCTGTTCATACAATGTATGAACAGAAGATCAGTGATTTCCCCTAGTGAGTCCACCCCCCATACAGTTAGAACACACCCAGGAACACACTTGACCCCTTCCCCGCCCCCTAGTGTTAACCCCTTCACTGCCATTTTTATAGTAATCCAATGCATTTTTATAGCATTGATCGATATAAAAATGCCAATGGTCCCAAAAATGTGTCAAAAGTGTCTGACATAATATCGCAGTACCGAAAAAAAACACTGATCGCCGCCATTACTAGTAAAAAAAAAATATTAACAAAAATGCCATAAAACTACCCCCTATTTTGTAAACGCTATAACTTTTGCGCAAACTAATCAATAAACGCTAATTGCAATTTTTTTAACGAAAAATAGGTAGAAGAATACGTATCGGCCTAAACTGAGGAAAAAAAAATTGTTATATATATTTTTTGGGGATATTTATTATAGCAAAATGTAAAAAATATTGTATTTTTTTCAAAATTGTCGCTCTATTTTTGTTTAAAGCGCAAAAAATAAAAACCGCAGAGATGATCAAATACCACCAAAATAAAGCTCTATTTGTGGGCAAAAAAGGACGCCAATTTTGTTTGGGAGCTACGTCGCACGACCGCGCAATTGTCAGTTAAAGCAACGCAGTGGCGAATCACAAAAAGTGCTCTGGTCTTTGACCAGCAATATGGTCCGGGGGTTAAGTGGTTAATTACAATCGTTAGTCTTAAGTTTGCACATTTAGACTTTGCAATATTTGTCCACTCTTCTTTGCAGAACTGCTCAAGTTCAGTTAAATTTTATGGTGACCATTTGTGGACTGCAGTCTTCAAGTCATTCCACAAATTTTCAATGAAGTTTAAGTCTGGGCTCTGACTAGGCCATGCAAGGACATTCACCCACTATGTGTTTCAACTTTGCCCATTTCCTGGCAGAGGGCAGCAGATTTTCCTCAAGAATTTGAGGGTATTTTGTGCCATCCATCTTTCCTTATATCCTGACAAGTGCTCCAGTCTCTGCTGCAGAGAACCCCCCCCCCCCCAATAATGGGATATTACCACCTCCATGCTTAACTGACATATCGTTTGGTGTTGGGGCCAAGTAATTCAATTTTAGTTCCTTATGACATTACATCTTTTTCCATGTGGCCTCAGAATCTTTACGGTGCCGTCATTGTCATGACTGCATTTGGCATTTCTTGAGGGGTGGCTTTTTTCTTGCAACCCTCCCATACAAGCCACCGTTGTGGAGAATTTGTGATATTGTGCACACAATGATCACTCTTTGTCATAAATTCCTGCAACTGCTTTAGTGTTGCTGTAAGCCTCTTGGTAGCCTCTCTGACCAGTTTCCTCCTGGCTCTTTATTTTAATTTGGAGTGGTGTCCTGATCCAGGGAGGGTCTGTGGTGTACCAAATACCTTCACTGTGCTTCTAGGCACTGATAAAACCTTTTAATTTTTTTGTATATTCAACTCCTAACTTGTGCCTGTTCACAACTTTATCCTGGAGATCTTTTGACAGTGCCTTGCCACCCATAGTTCATTGTTTGCTTCAGTTTTACTACCAGGGAGTGAAATGCTCCTGGAAACCTCATTTCATGCTGAGCTAATCAAAATGACTACAGCTGATCACAGTTGAAAGTCAAATGGCATTGTGCCATTAGAGAAGGTGATTAGCTATACCTGATTGAGTTCAAACGCCATTTTTAGGGGGGGGGGTGATCCTTTTTCCAACGCAGTGATTCAGTTTTTGAATTTTTATATTTCTGTCTGACATGTTGGTGTTAAGTCAGTACATCTGGATAAAATAAAAACTGTTCCTGTGTTCATTTTAGGCTGCAAAGCAACAACACATGATTATTTAAAAGAGGGGGGGGGGTCCTGTTCTATACACGCTATACCTGTGCTAAAAACGCATGTGTACAAACACAATATTGTATGGGCAAATAAAGAGACTGTCACTTTGGCCATTCTGATCAAATAAGATGGCTTCTTAAAAGCACACCCATACACTCTTCAATCCACCATAGCTGACTACCCTGGCCATTCTTTTGCTATACCAAAGCAAATCCTGATGCTTTGGGGGATAGAGGAGCACATGACCTCTCCCAGGATGTAGTGGTCAGGCTTAAACATAGCCAATTGCTAGAAACACTAACACGCGAGGATAGGAGGACATCATGAATCCTTAAATCCTGTGTAATTTACGAGGGTCTGATTTTCAGGTTCAACAGAGAAACGGAGCAGCTGGTAGCATAGGGCAGTCAAAGGGTACGTTTTCAAGAGACTGTAAATCCTATTGCTTTTTTGGATCATTATAATGTTTTTTCTGTACACTATAGGGCTTATGTGATTTGTGAAATTTTTGTAAATTATGATGTTGTCTAATGCCACGTACACACCATCACTTTATGTGATGGAAAAAAAACAACGTTTTTAAAAACATCAATTTAAATGACCGTGTGTGGGGGGAAACGTTGTTTTATGTCTTGTGAAAAACGGCAAAAAAAAATTGAAGCATGCTTCAATTTTTTGTGTCGTTTTTCAAAACGTCTTTTTGTGTTTCACAAAAAATCACCGTGTGTAGCAAAAAACGACGTTTAAAATGACGTTTTTCAACCCGCGCATGCCCAGAAGCTAGTTATGAAGCGAGCTTCAATGGAAAAGAGTGGTGAACGTAACCTCGCTTTGCTAGAGCATTGTGAAAAAAACAATGGTGTGTAGGCAACGTAGTTTTTTACTTCACAAAAAATGTTTTTTTTTTTCATCACATAAAGTGGTTAAAATTGCAATTGCCTTTAAGAAGTCAGTTGTGCCTATTAACCATTCTATTTGTTTTATTAATATTATTACCCTTATAAAAATGGCTGCTACTATTTGTAACCTTTGTTTTTGAGAAAGCACTATTGTGTGAAACACATTGTCACAAAATCTGCAGATAGACAGGTACAACTTATGTAGGAAAAACAAAGCAGAGCATAAGGCGCTTCTAAGTGCAGTAAAAAACACTATAATGACAAGTAAGGGTTAAAAAGACTTACAAGATGGAAGTGAAAATCAGGCATATCAATAAATCCATAACGTCCAGCAGGATCTAATATGGAGAGCCACGCTGTCAGGGCCAGCATGGAATACAGGTAACCGGAAGTGATGTCAGAGCGGGCAGGACATATTTCGGAGCATGTCCAGTCGCTACATCTTCAAACCAATCGTTTTTCCTATAGAGTGTGCTTCCCTATGCTGAAGTGCTGCTGTAGTGAATTAATCACATTTCAAGAGCCAGTCATGTACTGTTTGTTAAAGTCTCCTGGTTATCCAGAGTGCCCTATTCTCCACACTCCTACAACTTATGTAGAAGGATTTGTTTTATCTCTGGGTCCAGTCACTTCACTGTGTATATGAGAGGGTTTACAACCACTTTAGGCCCCTTTCACATTTATACGTCTCACGATTTTGTACTGCAAAATCGTATGACAAGTCATTCTCCAAGATTTTCAATGAACACCATTCATACTGGCACGACTTTAAGTAGTGCCGACTTCAAAGTAGTCCCTGCACTACTTTGGTCCGATTTTGATGCCACTTACACAGGCATTCATTGAAATCGCAGTAAAATCGCGCGACTTTGAAGTCGTACAAGTGTGAAAGGGACCTTAAGGTAAAAAATCTTCTACATGCAACCCCAGCCCCCCTTATACTTACCTGAGCCCAAGCTTGACCCACCAAGCTTAGAGACAGCAGTGGGAGCCACTGGCTCCCGCTGCTATCAATCACAGCCAGCGACGAGGGAGCAGGGGGCAGGGCCAAGTCACGTTTTCTATTATCTATTGAGGCTCAGGAGCAAGCCCACAAGAGTGCCTCCATAGCAAGCAGCTTGCTATGGGGGGGAACTTATTGGGCAGGAGGACCCAGGAGTGTAGGCAGGGGAAACGCTATTGCTCAGAGCAGATAAGTAGGACATGTTTGTTATTTTAAAGAAAAAACCTTTTACATTTAGAATAACTTTAAAGGGGTTGAAAAGTCAGAAGGTTTTTTATCTTTATGCATCAAGATAAAAAACCTTCTGTGTACAGCAGCCACCCCAGGACCCCCTAATACTTAACTGAGCCCTATTTCTCTCCAACAATGTCCATGAGTGCCACAGCCACCCGGGACTCTCCTCCTGATTGTCTGAGACACAGCAGCAGCGCCATTGGCTCCTACTGCTGTCAATCAAAGTCAGTCAGCCAATGAAAAGAAAAAGGGGGCAGGGCTGGGCCAAGGCTCTGTGTCTGAACGGACACACGGAGCTGTGACTCAGCTCGGGTGCCCCTATAGCAAGCTGTTTGCTGAAGGGGCTCTCAACTGGAGTTAGGGGCCAAAAGCAGCGAAAAGGGACCGGAGAAGAGGAGGATCTGGGCTGCCCTGTGCAAAACCAACTGCAACAGGGCCGCTAAGTATAACATGTTTGTTATTTTTAGAGAAAAACAATACTTTACAATCACTTTAATAAAAGATGTTTTGTATTCAGGGGTGATCTGAAGTCGAACAGTGACCTCACAAACTGCACACTTAGATGACAGGACGACGTGTGCAAGGCTGAGTGATTTATTTTTATGGATGTGGTTTTGTTTAAAAAGTTACAGAGAGGAAATTTGTGGGAAACAGGCTTGAAAACATGCAGTCCTCAGCCATGACTGTTGGAATCTATGCAAATTACAGAATGTGGGCGGACCCTGCCATCTGCACAACTTGTGTTAAATATGTGGTTCCCTTGCGTAATCCTTCCACTACTTTCACATAGTATTGCTGTTGTGTTTCTTTGTGAAGTAATAAAAAGTATTGCAACTCTTAGTCATGTATTTGTTGTGGCAAAAATGTAAACTACTGGGGAAAAATATAAAAAAAAAACTGTTCCTCTCCACAACTTATTTTAAGGTTAGTTCTTGGAATTGTCTTTGTTCCTCGTGCACAACATGTGAATCATATATACTGTATGTGAGGAGATGCTATGCTCAAAACTCTAATCATATGCTGTAAAAACAGGTGAAAATAAAGTGCATAATTCATATTTTAGCAAACTAAAGTACAAAATGTATAGGCTGTGGCACAAAAAGTGCAAATGTCATATGCTACGAATCAATTAAGAATAAAGTGCTGGATTCAATCAATACAAATAGTAACAGTAAATTAAATTCCTTTAAACCCTGGTTCACATTGGTACAATTTGAATGGCGATTTGACATGTAATTGCTGGCAATGCCACCGTTCTAATTGGTGCGACGCCGCATCTGCGGCTCTTCACCAATTTCAAAAAGTAGTTTCTGTAATACTTTTTGCGATTTTAGGCTGCGATTTACATCGACATATGTGCAGAAACCTGCACAGATATCTCTGAAATTGCATCCGAAGTTGGGACTGACAAGTGGCAGTAAAATCAGCTAAACTCGCACGGCTTCATTCCCGCAGCTCAGTGTGAACCTGTGCTTAAATACAGTTCATGAAATCTTTTAGATATAGGATTTAGTTGTTATTCTAGATGAATGAAATTGTTCTTCAATATGGTACATTAGTAAAAACCCTCACCAACGTATTTGCTTGTTCAATTAGATGTACACACACGAGATGGCCATGGCCCCGTAAAAAGAGGTTTATCTGGGTTTATCTGTCTCTTTTAGTTTCTTCTTGGACCTTTCAGGGGTTATAACTAACTCTCCTCCTTTCCACCATGGCACTGCATAATATAAGACAGGGAACCAATATAATGTACTACCATACAGCCTCCATTTGTAAATGGAGGCTGTATGCAGTCTGCTTTATGAAGAGAACAATTTCTTATCTGAACAGTCCAGCAAACAAGAAAAAGATAAGAAGTTTTTGTTTTCCAAACTATGAAGAGCCTTTCCACACACCCCCTTCATTATATTTCTCAACTCTAGTTATGCAAACCATGAGAAATGAATAAGAAAAATGATTGGTTAAAGTAGACCTAAAACTTTTTTTAACTTTTGGATAAGGGGAGTAAAGGTTTGCTGTGAGGAAGGGTTATAATCCCTTACTTTGTTTGCCATCTGTATCCCATTGGGGAGATTTCCCTTCACTTTCTGTTTCATAGCCAAAACAGTAAAATCCCTGGTGCTCAATTAGATGTACACTCACCAGATGGCCATGGCCCCGTAAAAAGAGGGTAAAAAAATGCATGGGTTTATCGGTCTCTTTCAGTTTCTTCTTGGACCTTTCAGGGGTTATAAATAACTCTCCTCCTTTCCACCATGGCAATGTATAATATAAGACAGGGAACCAATATAATGTACTACCGTTTATTACTCACAAATACAAAAAATAAATAAAAGACTGCTTACATTATAAAGTGCCCTTCTCGGCACTAGAAAAACCTTCATAAACGTTTTGGGAGAGGCCACCGCTCTGTTCGCCCTCTAGAGCCAGTGTGCTTTTCACTAGTCGATTAGTAGAAACTGGAAGCCAGGAACCCGGAAGTGATGTGACTGGATTAATGCGCCTCGACATACGTTTCGTTGTTTTCTGACATCATCAGAAAGCGACAATACCTTATCAGACGCACAGCATTAAAAGTTGTCCCTAACAAAAAAATCATACAGCTTCAAAGAGTAAATAAGAAAGGTAAGCAAAGCATCACAGAGAGCAACCCAACATGTTTCCGTTTCCTGCAGCTAAGGAAGTCAAGAGTGGATTTCTGGTTGGGTACTGTGATTACTATAAATTGCATATAATCTGCTTTGTGATCTGCTTTATTAAGCAAATCAAATAAGTCCACAAATTCCATGGCCCATGTGCATGGGCCAATTCAATATAACTTGTCAAACATGCACATTCTGGGGTTCATTTACTTAAGGCAGATACACTGGTCACTTTGCAAGGGAATATTTCATTAGCTTAGTGAACGTGAAGACTCACTATGCAAAGCATACCCAATCACTTGCACATCGGCGCCATGCCCCTCTCGTGTGACGTCCTGTGTGGGGCTACCTGTCACGCATGCATCTGGCATATCAGCTTGGCTGACACGCAGGGAGTTACTCCGGCGCTCTACCGGGGCGTCTCTCAGTCTGTGACTTGCCAGCGTAACGCTGGAGGGGAGCCCGCTTGGCATACTGGGGCCGCATTCCATTCCCCATTTATCAGAATTTCACTGTCGAGTCAGCATTGTGCTTGTACATCCAGATCTTCTTGTTTTCAATTTGGCGTCTCAACTTTATTGGATTCACCAAGGTAAACCCATAACATCACCATGGTCTTGTTTTTTTTTTTACTTTATCTTACTCCTAGGTTATTCCTCTGATGTACATAGTCACAGATACTGTATATACTATCTTCTACTTTATATACTTCAGAAATTCCATCTATTTATCAGGGATGCTGTGCGTGTTCCCAGATCTCCGGTTGGGTCCCCTTTTCAGCTCTTGGGCCGGCCCCAGGCATGTGGTTTCGCACGGTCCCAATGTTGGTTACATGTGAGTACAATTTTGGCATGGCCAGTTATTTTAAATGTATTTCTCTTTTGCCCATATAGGTATTCTAACCATATTATATGGGTATACACATTCTTTTATAGAACATAGATGCACTTGGCTCCTTAGGAGTGGACAGAAGTTTATGAAATGCGTTGAGCTCACCATTGATACATCAATTTTAATAGTTTTATCTTCTCTGAGATTCCATTTTATATTATGGTTCACCCTAGTATATGGAGGACACAATATTATAATTTCACCTGTGTATGCCATGCTGTCACATATGCTATTTATGTACTTGAACAATATTTATGTCCTATGTATGCAACAATGTTTTTATGCCACGCGTCAGGTATTGCTACTAAGCACCCCATATTGCTATTTTGAATGTGATCACTTTTATCCTATGTCATATTTTTGTTTATGAATAAACCTTTGTTGGTTTTAATTGACCTGCGCTATTGGAGCTCCTTTTTTCAATATTTTTTTTTCATATTACCTACCCCATGGCTTATTTGAGCCTTAGCCATATCCTGGTCTACAATTTTCGATTGATGGTTTAAGGATTACACCTGGAATTTGCGGTTCTGACGCAGTACGCCATTTAAACACATCTGGTTCCTGTCGTCCATCTCCAGCTGAAGTTTCAGTCGTGTATTGCGGCTCTTCCCCGGGTTTGCAGTGGTCCCGATCCCCAAGTACCACAATGTCTGACTGACTCTCTACTGTACAGTATCAGAGTCCAACCCATCTGGTAAGAGTGTCTACACCTATTTTATACTTTGATGTGATTGTGACCTTCCTAGATCTCTACAGACAAATTGAACACCTGTTCCTATTCCACCCATCGGATGGCAGCTCATCTGTCTTCTACATCAATCATTCAATTGATGCTCATTCAACTTTACTTATAGACTTTTGAATGTCTTCTTATTTTTGAGCACTTTTTTGGCTACCCATTATATGTGTTGATGCTTATATATATGCACTTGTTATAGATGTGGTCACCATACATGGTAGTACACATTACTAGCGCTACATTTTTTGTATATAATTTTGTTGGCTTTGTTTGTTGTATGTGGCAGCTTGTTCTCCTTTTTTGTATTAGCGCAGTTTTTTCTATATTTTAATCCCTTACTTTGTTTGCCATCTGTATCCCATTTGGGAGATTTCCCTTCACTTTCTGTTTCGTAGCCACAACAGTAAAATCCCTGGTGGTCACCAGAACTACTTGGAAGATGTCACCACTATTTTTGATTATGGGGACAACCGAATATTTGGGGTTTTCCTTTTCTTTCATTTTTTGAGTAAATGGTAAAAAGGAGAAATAAAGAAGGGGGGTCTCACTAATGGGGGCATAAATAGCAATACACCTAATCCCTCTCCACTCTATCCAAAACAAAAAAAAAAGTCCAACAACAGCTCTAGTCTGTACCTTTTACTTAACTTTAGCACCAAAAAAAAAATAAACAAATTAGAAAAGCAATTTTATATGCAATACTCACCCTATCACCAGTGCTGTACCCATAGGTTAGTGACTTTAATCTCTAGATGATGCTGGGTTTCATTCAACCGATTTTCTGTGAATATGTCTCCAGACCACAATGGATGTAGAGCAGAATGATGCAGATATAGTTACATGGTGCATTTTTTTTTTCAGCAAGACTTGTCTACTGGCTGAGAGAGAAGAGGAGGAAGAGGAGCCGCGACCAGACTGAAAGCTTGTGGAAAAGGGCAGGGCTCCAAGTGAGTGCTGGAGGGTTTGTGTTGGGTTACTGCTCAAATTAGAATAGGGCTTAAAATAGCTATTTTTTTTTTAGAGCTCTATAGATCAGACAAAAAAAGGAGACAACTGAGGACAAGGAAGGACAGAGAGATTTGGTTCAAAAATGAGGGACAATCCCCCCCTGAAGAATAGACAACTATGCTCTTGTTTCTACAGCTACTGTATATTTTGCCACAAATGTCTAGAAGTTACAAGAAAAAAAACAATATTATATAACATAATATTGTGCAATAATGTGTACGTTTTTGAGGTTCTGTGCTGCTGCTCCTCTAACCAGGCTGCCCTATGCACTGGTCTACAAGTATCATTATTGTAAGTACTGTAGTACAGTTCCACCTGTGGGGCAGGAAGCATTATTCCAGCTCTTTCAATTAGTAAGAATGTTGAGGGGAGCTGCCCCTGCTAATTTCTCCTAAAATTAGCTGGATCCTTAACAAGCTGCTAATACAAAACAGAAATGGAAGTTCAGACAAAGTGATGCTGTCACTTTTCTAATTCAGGGCAAAGTGAGTGTCTGTGTAAAGGGGCTAATCCGACCCACTGATACCTTTTCAGTGTTCCCCCATTGCTACTTCTTTGGTGGCAGCCAGCACCAAAATTCTCAACATCAGTTGGTTTCTGGATAGTAGGTGAAGTGGTGACATCATGTCAGTGCTCAGGCCCAGTGATTGCCTGAACACGGGAGTAGATCACATGCTTTCTATTACTGGCCGAGGCAACAGAAGGAGAGTCTGGCAAAGTGAGTATCAGAGATTCACCTATGCCATGACATTGTCACTTTACCCTGAATGAGCTATATAAACACTGGGGTGGATGTACTAAAACTGGAGAGTGCAAAATCGGGTGCAGCTCTGCATAGAAACCAATCAGCTTTCATTTTTTAGACAAGCTGAACTTGTAAGCTGATTGGCTACCATGCACAGCCTTGACAGATTTTGCACTCTTCTGTTTTAGTGTCTCTTTATATGGCTATACTTCATATTCCCATCGCACACTTTCCTGCATCCGCTCTAGGGTTTGGGTGCTTGTAGCAACAACCAGCTGGTTACAGGTACACGTTACAGTAGAAATATTTGCCAGCACACCATGGAACGACGTAAATAGCGTTCAAACGGATGTTTTATTGCATGATCACAACACAAAGAAAGTGCAACATTTCAGAACCACGTAGGACCCCTTCGTCAGGCATTCTTTATATGGCTAAACACATTTTCTAAGCAAGTAACTTTAAGTAGTAATAATGTAAGAGTATAAACATGAAAAAAGGATTTTTAATAAACAGCTTACCTGTAAAATCCTTTTCTTGAAGTACATCACGGGACACAGAGCGCATAGTCATTACATATGGGTTATATGGGTACCTTCAGGTGATGGACACTGGTGTAATCAATTTCACAGGAAGTTTCCTCCCTATATAACCCCCTCCCACTGGGAGTGCTTCAGTTTTGTAGCAAGCAATTCCTCCGAGGTTACACAATGTTCCCCAAAAGAGGGGTGGGAGCTCTGTGTCCCGTGATGTACTTCAAGAAAAGGATTTTACAGGTAAGCTGTTTATTAAAAATCCTTTTTTCTTTATCGTACATCACGGGACACAGAGCGCATAGTCATTACATATGGGATGTCCCAAAGCAATGCTCCATGAAGGGAGGGAGACCGTAAGGCCAAGAATAGCCAAACAAAAAAATTATCAGGAAGTAAAGTAGCTCCACCAACAGAAAAAAGGGGGCGTGAACCGGGCCAGAGGATTCTATACTGCCGCCCGTAGGACCGCCTGCCCAAATGCTGCGTCCGTACCCTTTGCGACGTCCAACTTATAAAATTTAGTAAACGTATGTACGGAAGACCAGGTTGCCGCCTTGCAAACCTGCGCCATAGAGATCTGATGGTGTGCCGCCCAGGAGGCACTCATGGCCCTCGTAGAATGGGCTTTAACCGATAAGGGAGGTGGAACGCGCTTCAGACCATAGGCCTGAAAAATCAGCTGCTTAATCCACCTAGCCAAGGAAGACTTGGCAGCCGGCTGACCCTTCTTGGGGCCATCCGGAAGAACAAAAAGCACATCTGTTTTCCGAATCTTCTCTGTAGCCTTGAGATAGACCCCCATGGCTCGAACCACGTCCAAAGTATGAAGCAGTCTTTCCTCTCTGGACTGGGGAGTAGGAAAGAAGGATGGTAGGACTAGGTCCTGATTCAAGTGAAAACTGGATATGACCTTAGGAAGGAAAGAAGGTTGAGGCCGCAGAACCACTCTGTCCTTATGCAGAATAAGGTATGGCTCCCTGCATGACAAGGCTGCCAGCTCGGAAACCCTTCTGGCCGAAGCCATAGCCACCAAGAAAACCAACTTTCGGGTTAGTAGCACAAGAGGGATTTCTGTCAGAGGTTCAAACGGCTGCCTTTGTAAAGCTGACAAGACCAGATTTAAATTCCAGGGGCAGAGGGGAGCTCTAATAGGGGGATTCACATGCAAGACCCCCTGCAAGAAGGTTTTCATAAGCGAATGGGTGGCCAAGGGTCTTTGAAACCATATCGATAAAGCCGACACCTGCCCCTTTAGAGTACTAAGAGCCAACCCTTTGTCAACGCCAACCTGGCGGAATCGCAAGATCCTGTCAATAAAAAACTTTTGAGACTCGCACCACTCCACATAGGTCCTCCAGACTCTGTAATAAATATTTCTAGACACTGGTTTCCTAGCCTGAATCAACGTAGATATGACCTGAGCTGAGAGGCCTCTGCCCTTAAGAATTAGGGATTCAGCCGCCAAGCCGTCAAATTTAGCTGCTGTGTAGCAGGGTGGCAGATTGGGCCCTGAGACAGCAGATCTGGGCGCAGGGGGAGCGGCCACGGCGCCCCTACTGACATCCTCACGATGAGTGCGTACCAAGCCCTCCTGGGCCAGGCTGGGGCCACCAGGATCACAGGCCTGCGCTCCACCCTGATCCTCCGTAGAAATCATCTGCAGTGGAGGGAACGCATACAGGAGAGAAAACTGGTGCCAGGGGCAAACCAACGCATCGGTCCCGTAGGCCGAGGGATCCCTGGCTCGGGATATGAATTTGTCCAACTTTTTGTTGGATCTCGTTGCCATAATGTCCACATCTGGAACTCCGAATCTTTGGCAAATCTCCTGGAATACCTGGGGGTGAAGAGACCACTCCCCCGGGAGCAACTGTTGACGCCTCAAAAATCCTGCTTGAGAATTGTCTATCCCTGGGATGAACACCGCCGAGATGCAGGGTTCATGGGCTTCGGCCCATGAGAAAATCAGGTTTACTTCCCTTTGAGCTGCTAGGCTCCTCGTGCCCCCCTGGTGGTTTATGTATGCCACCGCAGTGGCATTGTCGGACTGTATCCTTACTGGCAGACCCTGAAGGGGAAGAGTCCAGGCCAAAAAGATTTCCCCTTTGACAAACCTTGAGGGACCAGCCACCAGAACAGGCTGCGCCGGACCCCTGGGGAGAGAACTAACGGACGATCTAATGCCTGAATGGACTTGTTCCAAGCAGAGATAATGGCTGCCTGGAGATATCTGGTATGGATCTGGGCGTAGGGCACTGCTTCGAAGGCGGCCACCATCTTCCCCAGCAGTCGCATACATAGGCGAATAGTCGGCCTCTTTTTGCCTAAGACCATTTGAAGTGTTTGAGTTAATGACCTGACTTTTGCTTGAGGTAGAAATATCCTCTGGCAGTCTGTATCTAGCAGAAGGCCTAGATATTCCAACTGCTTTGTGGGTTGCAACATCGATTTCTTCTTGGTTCACAATCCACCCGAATTCCTCTAGATGCCGAATTGTGCGGACTACTGCATGATTGGGGTTGGAAGCTGATCTGTCGATAACCAGGAGATCGTCCAGGTATGTCAGGACCAAAACGCCTTCTGTCCTTAGGACAGCTAGCACCGGGGCTAACACCTTTGTGAATATCCGCGGAGCTGTTGCCAACCCGAAAGGGAGGGCTACGAACTGGTAATGACGGTGATCTATCATAAAACGAAGAAACTTGTGATGTTCCGGGTAGATCGGCACGTGTAGATATGCATCCTTTATGTCTATAGATGCTAGAAAGTCGTCTTGATGTAGGCTGGCTGCCACCGAACGTATGGACTCCATACGAAAGGTCTGAATCTTTAGAAAGCGATTTAGGCAATTGAGGTCTAAGATAGGCCTGACGTCGCCATTGGGCTTTGGTATTATGAAAAGGTTGGAATAGAATCCCAGACCCCATTCCTGGGTTGGTATTTCTACAATTACTCCTTGGAGCAAGAGGCGATCCAATGCCTTTACAAGAGAGGCCCTCTTTAATGGGTCGCTTGGAAGACTTGACCCCTGAAAATGAGGAGGGGGACTTCCCGAAACTCTAGCTTGTAGCCCGTGGCTACCACGGACCGTACCCAAGAGTCGGGAATTCTGGCCTCCCACACTTCGGAGAAAACCGAAGCCTTCCCCCCACCCAAGAGAGTGGGGGCGCCCCTTCATGAATCTGACTTGATGACTGGTTTAACCGGCTTGCGAGACCATGGCCTCTTGCCTGCCGTGGCTTGTCCTTGTGGGCGGCTATTAAATGCTGAACGCCCGGGAGGCCGTCGATACTGACGGGAAGTTGAAGGGGCTGAGCCTGCGAAGGCCTGTCGCTTAAACGCGGGCCCACGCGGTCTTTTCTTGACAGGTAAGAAAGAACTTTTACCACTTGATATGGTCTGGATATATTTATCTAGGTCTTCACCGAATAGTCTCCCACCATGAAAGGGAAATCCTGCTAAAAGCTTTTTGCAGGGTGCCTCTGCTGACCAGTTCTTCAGCCACAAAAGGCGACGCATATGAACCAACAGCCGAGATAGACGGGACGCCTGTTGAATTGAGTCCTTAATAGCATCTACTGCAAAGCAGAGAGCCCTTGGGAGGTCTGCCAATTCACGAGTTTGCTGAGCCGGCATGTCCCTTAATATCTGTTTAGTCTGATCCTTTAACGCCTGACAAACGCCAATGGCTGCCACTGCTGGCTGAACCACGGCACCTACTGTGGTAAAAGAAGCCTTCAGTAGGGTCTCCAATTTTTTGTCGACCGGATCTTTGAACATCTGGACATTTTCAACCGGACAGGTCAGGGATTTATTCACGCAGGAAATGGCTGCGTCCAAAGTAGGGAGTGCCCATTTCTTTGCAAATTCCTCTTCCATAGGATAGAGAATAGATAACCTTTTAGGAGGGATAAAGATCCTATCAGGTTGAGCCCAATCCTGAAAAATCACGCTCTCCAGAAGGGGGTGAATCGGAAAAGACGCACAACTTAATGGTGCCTTTAAGGAACCTAAAGAGGATACCGCAGGGGCTAATAGTTCTGACACTGGAAGTTTAAAAGCAGTGCGAACCATATCTGTCAGAGACTGGATCCACAGGCTCTCCGCTTGAGAAGCCGAAAAAAAAAAAATCCTCTACAGTGGAACCCTCAATGTCTGAACCGTCGGGACTCGGGTCCGCTTGATCCCCCTGTGGGTCCAATTCCTCCAAAGAGAGGACCTCTGCATCTGAAAACACCAATCTAGGTGACGGGGATCTAGCCCGTTTGCCACTTGGCAAAGAGCGGGCAATCAAAGCCGTTAACCTTTCCTCTAGCCCACCCAGGGTGGTCGCTAGCATTTCTTCCGTAACGTAAACGGGAATGGGTTGATTGGGGGCCGCCTCTGCCCCTAGCACCCTCAATGGCTCCTGCAACATGCTACTCGGTGGTCTATCTGGTGAGGGTGGGACCGTTGGAGCCTGGCCCAAATCCTCTGACCCCGATGGAGACCTCTTTAGTTTTTTGGCACCCTTTGCAGCCTTAGCTGGTCCTGATCCCTTGGGAGCCATTGCACAACCTTGAGACACCCCTGTAGCCAACACCCGACTGTTGTAGCTAGAAGTGAATCATTAATAAGAACAGGCTATGGTAAAAAATTATTATTTTTTTTTTTTTCAAATTTCCACACGCCCGAGAAGGCGGCAATACCGAGGAAATCCTGTGAGTATTGCAACACCAATGCCCGTTAGCCGGAGCCCAAGGTTGCACCGACTCAGATACTGCCGGATCTAAGGCTGAGTCCCTTTAAGAAAAAAACTCTTTTTTTTTTTTTCCAGACCTGAAGATCCACAAACCACCACTAGGTGTCACTGCATAGCCAGAATGGCTCAGCTGCGCGCTCTGTGTCCTCTCTCTCCTCTGCTCTCAGGAGGGAATGACCAGCCAGGAAATGCTTTGCTTTAACTGAGACCTGACACTGCTGGCCCGCCCCCCCACCCCCCCCCCCCCCACGCTGAAACCAACATGGAGGAAGCAGAAAGCAGAGGAGAAGCATGGACCAGCGCTAGCAGCCCAACAGACACCAGTTAAGCACCAATACTTAATGTAGTGCACACACAGAGGAAGCTGTCCCCATAGGCTTCCTAAGAAACAGGAGTTTCACCAGCATTCCCCCTTTATAGTACGTGGGGCTGCAGTATCAATGCTAACAGGCAGATCTGGGGGGAGTAGCAAATACATATCTTAAACAAGCATACATAAACCTACATGTTATCTGGGTAAACATTAGTACATCCCATCCTGCCTCAAAGACATAGTGGAGATAGTGGCTGATGCACAAGCATACCATTAGCCAACCCAGAACCCCCAGGGGGATACCTACTGTCGAACCAAGTCCCGCAGGTTCCCTCTTACCTGCTCCACGCCGCAGGGTATTGCAAACTGCAAGAGGCCCAATCTTCCCCCATCTCCGTGGGTATTGTCTTGGACCTTCAGGGACCGGGGTCCTGTGTTAAGGAACCCACACACCTGGACCTATATAGCATCCTGGCATCAGTAGCGTTTAGTCCTTGGAAGAGACTAAGGCACTGGAGCCCAGAATCCAGCCCTCCAAGGAGAGGCATTAAAGGCTAAACCCCACGCAAGCAGGGCCCGGGTACCGTACACCTTGGCTTTGAAGCACTTCGGACGGATCCGGCTAGCTATCCTGGGTCCCGAGACCTCCGAGGGACAGCTAGACGTGACCAACACCTACAGTAGGTGACTGGGATATTGTGTCAATCTCGCTCCCTTTCTCGGCGAGATTGACCACCTACGAGCCCCATCGCGGGAGCCAGCGCCGAGCTGGCTTGCCGCGATGGAGACAAAGCCGTCATAGAAGCGACGGGGATCCGACGACGGGGATCCGACGCGGATTCCCGCCAATTCTACACGTGGGCGAAGTTTGTTATGAATCCTGAAGGAGAAATCCCCGCCGGATTTTTAAAGAAAAATCCGGCATGGGTTCCCCCCTCAGGAGCATAACGGGCCCTTAGGTCTGTTATGGGTTGTAAGGAGACCCCCTACGCCGAAAAAACGGCATGGGGGTCCCCCCACAATCCATAACAGACCCGTATCCAAAGCACGCCGGCCGGCCGGTCAGGAAGGGAGTGGGGGCGAGCGAGCGCCCCCCCCCTCTTGAGCCGTACCGGGCAGCATGCCCTCAACATGGGGGGGTTAGGTGCTCTGGGGCAGGGGGCGCACTGCGGCCCCCCACCCCAGAGCACCCTGTCCCCATGTTGATGAGGACAGGGCCCCTTCCCGACAACCCTGGCCGTTGGTTGTCGGGGTATGCGGGCGGGAGGCTTATCGGAATCTGGAAGCCCCCTTTAATAAGGGGGCCCCCAGATACCGGCCCCCCACCCTAAGTGAATGAGTATGGGGTACATTGTACCCCTACCCATTCACCTGCAAATAAAAAGTGTAAACACAAATAAACCACACAGGGTATTGAAATATTTTATTAGTTGGCCGCCGGGGGGGGGGTGTGTATGATCGCTTTTATAAAAGCGCCCCCTCCGGCGGGCTTCTGTGGGGGGTGGGTGCCGCCGTCTGGTTCTCTTCCGCCGCCAGGGGGGGCGCTTTGATAAAAGCGCCCACCACCCGGCGGGCTTCTTTCGACGTCTTCGGCGGCTGGGGGGTCTTCTCCCACTCTCCGGGGTCTTCTCCTGCTCTCTGGGGGTCTTCTCCGCTCTCCGGGGGTCTTCTCCGCTCTCCGGGGGTCTTCTCCGCTCTCCGGGGGTCTTCTTCTTCTTCAGGACTCGCCGCCGCTAACTTTGTGTGTTAGCTCAATTACTAGCGGCGGCGAGTCCCCTCCTCTGTGACGTCGTCTTCTTCTTCTTCTCCAGATGTTGACGCGACGCTTCCTTCCGCTGTTATGCCGGGCGCGCGGCTCGCAACGAGTTATATAGGCCTGTCTTGTGACGTCGCAGTCCCATCATGCTCCGGTAGGTATTTATTTGCAGGTGAATGGGTAGGGGTACAATGTACCCCATACTCATTCACTTAGGGTGGGGGGCCGGTATCTGGGGACCCCCTTATTAAAGGGGGCTTCCAGATTCCGATAAGCCTCCCGCCCGCATACCCCGACAACCAACGGCCAGGGTTGTCGGGAAGGGGCCCTGTCCTCATCAACATGGGGACAGGGTGCTCTGGGGTGGGGGGCCGCAGTGCGCCCCCTGCCCCAGAGCACCTAACCCCCCCATGTTGAGGGCATGCTGCCCGGTACGGCTCAGGAGGGGGGGGCGCTCGCTCGCCCCCACTCCCTTCCTGACCGGCCGGCCGGCGTGCTTTGGATACGGGTCTGTTATGGATTGTGGGGGGACCCCCACGCCGTTTTTTTTCGGCGTAGGGGGTCTCCTTACAACCCATAACAGACCTAAGGGCCCGTTATGCTCCTGAGGGGGGAACCCATGCCGGATTTTTCTTTAAAAATCCGGCGGGGATTTCTCCTTCAGGATTCATAACAAACTCCGCCCACGTGTAGAATTGGCGGGAATCCGCATCGGATCCCCGTCGCTTCTATGACGCACTCGCTGGAATGTGCTTTTACTATTCTAGCGAGTGCGAGATATCGGCAGCCTGTCGCCGAGATTCAGCGCGATGCTGGCGTGCTAAAAACACATTCTCGGCGGCAGGCACTGTAAGACACTGGCGAAAAAACTGAAGCACTCCCAGTGGGAGGGGGTTATAAAATAGGGAGGAAACTTCCTGTGAAATTGATTACACCAGTGTCCATCACCTGAAGGTACCCATATAACCCATATGTAATGACTATGCGCTCTGTGTCCCGTGATGTACGATAAAGAAATCCAGATAATTAGCAACATCTAGACCAGTGGTTCTCAACCTGGGGGTTGGGACCCCCTCGGGGGTCGAAATACGATTTGCCAGGGGTCACCAAACCCTGGGCTGTTCGTGAAGCGGGCACCACTCTCCCAGTCTTTTCACGGCTGCCCACTAAGCCTATTCGCAGCTGCCCAGTTCACGGCATGGATGGGGCGGAGACTAGAGGTCAGCTGACTGGTGAGGAATGTGAAATGGGAGGGGCTGGAGGAGACCCTATCTCCTGATTTTAGCATAGGGGTCACTTCTACGAGACACCACAAAGCCAGAGACACAATGAGTAACATTGCCTGTGATTATATTTGTCATTAAAAGTCCTCACTACAATTCTCAGATGAGCAGATTTGATCAAGAACACCTAAATGGGATGATCAGAACTCCCCCACCCCCTCAACAAGGAATACCGTAAGAGAAAGAATAAAAATAGAGAATACAGGGGGAGGAACAAAGAAAAAGGGAGAAAAAGAACAAGAAAGACGGCTAGAGAGATGGATGGGGGAAAAAGCAAGAAATTAGGATAGAGAGAGATAAAAGGCAAAGAAAGGAGAACAAAGAGAAAGAGTAGTACATCCTAAAATGTGGAGTGGAAGGTACGCAGGGAGCGCTAAATGTCCGTTAGGAGTGCAAATTACTTGCCTTGCCTTAGATGCTGACAACCCACGCTACGAAAATAATTTTACTGTTAAGGGTCCCCACAACTTGGGAAAATGTATCAAGGGGTCACGGCACTAGAAAGGTTGAGAACCACTGATCTAGACTTTTAGCGTGACAGGTTCACTTTAAGCTCACGGTACTAAATGAATGCCAAATAATAATTCATGAACATCAAATGCCTTGAATGAACTTTGTCAGTCAATATTGTGCCCAGTGGTAAACAGCACCTAATTTGCAAATAATAAAAAAAAGTGACGCAAAGGCTAGGCAGAGCCCAATCAATCGCCATCACGATATCCCGAGCAACCTGATGTATCTGTGAAACTTAATTACTGATCTAAACAACATCAGAAAACCAATAATCAGGGGATGTTTGTTTAGTTTTGAAAACGCATCACAAAGTATTTCCTTTCACACAGCTCTGCTTAAATTGCCATTGAGACTTAAAATATTCCACAGGCTGACCTTTCTTTTGAGATGTGCGTCAAAGCGGCTTGAAATTACCATCTGACTGATGGCTGGAGTCAAGACAAAATGAATGAACGTATTTGATCAACATGCAAAAATAATACACACAAATGAACACAGCTCCAGAAAAGTGTTAATATATAGAGATTTACATTAGTAATACAAGAAGCGTGAGTCTGGGGAAGGCTTGTGAGTCTCTGTGTTTAAATTTTTTAACCTCAGTGGCTTTCCCAGTGTTAAATATACTTAAAGGCTAAGTTCACCTTTTAAAAAACATAAAAATGAATGCACATGATTATGCAGGTGAATTTTTTTTTTTACGTCCGTAATTTTTTTTTCATTGGAACCTGCAAATCATCGCACCCGCAAACAGTAGATTGGGGTGCAATGCCAGGCTTGTGCAGACACTCAGTAGAGCAGGCAGACAGTTACTAAATTGTAGGAAGTGTCAATGACTTACAAGAGCGCTCACCAGCTCCCTCACAGTTCATTGAGAACCATAAGCCGACTGCTGTGGTGGCAGATGGGACTTGTTGATATGTATCAGTCACTGCTGGAGAAATTGAGGTCTATACTAGTCATTGAAATATGTACTGGTCACTGCTGTAGATACTGAGATCTATGCTGGTCACCACTGATGTAGAAACTGAGATATATGCTGGTACCTGCTGTGGACACTGAGATCGATATTGTTCACTGTGTATTGCTTGCAGTCCTAACACTACTAAATTTATGAAGGTCTCCACAGTGGGAGCACATGATTTCTAATGGATAGATAAGAAACAGGTGGGCCTGAAGGTAGCCCAATCCTCCTTAAAGGCACAGGGGGGGCACACTGGACACCCAGCACATATCACAATCGCAGCAAAGGTGCCTTGTGTGTCCCCTGACCAAATTTACACCAGTAACAAAGTGATGGCCCCCACCCCCACCTATAACTGGCCTTCACATGAAGGAGCACATGGAAAGGCAAATGTGTGCTAACTAAACCCCTGTTTTTTAAGCAGACTGTTGGACAGGTCAATTTGGTAGATAAGCAGACTGGTTGGTGAGTTGAGCTGGGAACTTTTTCTGGTTTTGTCTTTAATGCGTTTGCCCTTCCATGTGCTCCTTGTTGTGAAGGATAGTCATAGGTGGGGACAGGGTCCATCTCTTTGTTGACAATGAGATGTATACTGGTCACTGATGGGGACACTGAGATCGGTACTAGTCACAGAAGATGACACCTGGATTTGTCATCAGAAAAGAGCAGACATCTTCCAAAAGGGGACACCTATTGCAGTGACAATTATTTTTGCCTTACTTTGCTGTGTCAGGAGCTGAAGGAAAATCTCACATTTGCAAAACGGGATTTTACCATTACCTGCTCTATCCAAGGTTTTAAATCGTTTTTGCCTTAGATACATCTGGACCTGTTGCTTTGTATTGCATGGAACTAGAATACCAACCATATTCACTGATGTACAGATGATTGCTAGGAAAGGTATAAACAAGTTAGTATATGTTATTAAAATGTGGAACAATAGGCAGGTACATATGGGACGGGTGTTACTGGCGCAAATGGAAAACAACAGATATATATTTTTTTTTAAAGGTGTTTATTTTAGCTTTTTTTTTTATATATAAAGAATACAAACAAACAAAAGTCGGCAAAAGGCAGCCAATATAACACAATAGCACAGACGGCTATATTAGAAAACCTTAAATAGCCGGACCAACAGTAGTCCGACCAGTACAAAAGAAAACCCCCAGACATCCACACACACAAACACACCACAGCACTCAAAACACACGCATGCAATCACACATACAGCGACAGCGACCGTAAGACAGTAGCACGACAAAAATACCAAAATAGGCATACAATGCAGTTAGGATCTAGTTTATCTCCACAGTAACAAATTAGTTGGCGGGTTGGGAGGAGAGAACACCACCCCAAAAGTCCTTAGAGACATCCAGCCATGGCTGCCACACCTTATAGAATTTTTTGGGGCATGCCCTGCTGACATACACCAGTTTAAATTTGGGAAGGAGACCATGAACAATATTATAAAAGACATTAATTGAGAGGGGGCCCATGTCCTTCCAGTGGAGCAATATGGTTTTCCTTGCATAGTACAGTAAAATTCGTAACAAAGTCCTGGGGTAAGAGCGGTGAACGTGGTCATTCAGCACCCCCAAAAGTCCAACTTCTAGAGTATGAGGCACCTGTAAATGGAGCTTATTAGCGAAAAAAACAAAATATATCCTTCCAAAAAGTGGAAAGCCCCGGACACATCCAAAACATATGAAACCAATCTGCAGCCACCACCCCACATCTACAACAGGCAATATTCCGCCCCAGACCCATCCCAACCAATCTAGCAGGAGTATAGTGAAGATGTTGTATACATTTAAATTGCACTAAAACATCAGCAGTACTAATAAGATCCTGAAAGCACAGTTCCGTGGCTTCCTCCCAATCCTCCTCAGAAAGCTCAGGCATTTGCGACAGCCACTTGGCATGAGAGTTCTGAAATGGATCAGCCCCCGTCATTTGGAGGCGGCCATAAAAGGCTGTCACCAATTTGACACTTTCGGCAGAGGACAGCAGACCCTCCAGGGGAGTTTCCAGGAGCTCAACGTGTAGGGACCCAAACTGCGTCTGAAGGGCGTGTCTCAGCAGCAGATACTTGAATTTTTTTTTATTGTCTAGCCCAAAATTTAACCTGAGCATTTCAAGCGGCAGCAGCGTATCGTCTACTATGATTTGAGATAGGTGTGTTATACCACAGCGAGTCCACCACACCGAGTCCGGGTGACCATAAAGCTCTGTAAGGTTCCGGTATTGCCACAGAGGAGTCCGCGGCGACACGTCAGATGTGGCATGCGCCAGCAGCCTCCCACTCTCCTCCCAGGCCAGGAAACTGACCTCGATAGGAGAGAACCTGGAGCACCCAGACCTCCTAAACCTATGCAATTCATCACTCAGGCAAGTAGTGGGATCAAACAGAGACAGTAGAAGAGCAGTGGCCGGAGTCTGGGGGTCAGAGTGCAGCCAATCATGGACATAGGTGAGCTGGGAGGCTAGAAAATAATATCGCATGTTCGGACAGGCCAGGCCTCCCTCCGCCCTGGCTGCCTGAAGGGAAGATCTATTAATACGAGGGTGGCAACCGTTCCATATGAAGCCAAAGAGAGCCGAGTCTAATTTTGCAAAAAATATTTTGGTGAGGAAAATCGGGGAGGCACGAAAACAATAAAGAAATTTGGGCAAAAAAAAAGGATTTTTAATAAACAGCTTACCTGTAAAATCCTTTTCTTGAAGTACATCACGGGACACAGAGCGCATAGCCATTACACTTGGGTTATATGGGTACCTTCAGGTGTGGACACTGGTGTAATCAATTTCACAGGAAGTTTCCTCCCTATATAACCCCCTCCCACTGGGAGTGCTTCAGTTTTGTAGCAAGCAATTCCTCCGAGGTTACACAATGTTCCCCAAAAGAGGGGTGGGAGCTCTGTGTCCCGTGATGTACTTCAAGAAAAGGATTTTACAGGTAAGCTGTTTATTAAAAATCCTTTTTTCTTTATCGTACATCACGGGACACAGAGCCCATAGCCATTACACTTGGGATGTCCTAAAGCAATGCTCTATGAAGGGAGGGAGACCGTAAGGCCAAGAATAGCCAAATAAAAACATTATCAGGAGAAAAAATAGCTCCACCAACAGAAAAACAAGGGGGCGTGAACCGGGCCAGAGGATTCTATACTGCTGCCCGTAGGACCGCCTGCCCAAATACTGCGTCCGTAGCTTTTGCGACGTCCAACTTATACAATTTAATAAACGTATGTACGGAAGACCAGGTTGCCGCTTTGCAAACCTGTGCCATAGAGATCTGATGGTGTGCCGCCCAAGAGGCACTCATGGCCCTCGTAGAATGGGCTTTAACTGATAAGGGAGGTGGAATGCGCTTCAGACCATAGGCCTGAAAAATCAGCTGCTTAATCCACCTAGCCAAGGAAGACTTGGCAGCCGGCTGACCCTTTTTGGGGCCATCCGGAAGAACAAAAAGCACATCTGTTTTCCGAATCTTCTCTGTAGCCCTGAGATAAACCCTCATGGCTCGGACCACGTCCAAAGTATGAAGCAGTCTTTCCTCTCTGGACTGGGGAGTAGGAAAGAAGGATGGTAGGACTAGGTCCTGATTCAAGTGAAAACTGGATATGACCTTAGGAAGGAAAGAAGGTTGAGGCCGCAGAACCACTCTGACCTTATGCCGAATCAGGTACGGTTCCCTGCAAGACAAGGCTGCCAGCTCGGAGACCCTTCTGGCCGAAGCCATAGCCCCCAAGAAAACCGACTTTCGGGTTAGCAGCACAAGAGGGATTTCTGTCAGAGGTTCAAACGGTTGTCTTTGTAAAGCTGACAAGACGAGTTTTAAATTCCAGGGGCAGCGGGGAGCTCTAATAGGGGGATTTACATGCAAGACCCCCTGCAATAAGGTTTTCACAAGCGAATGCGCGGCCAAAGGCCTTTGAAACCATATCGATAAGGCAGACACCTGCCCCTTTAGAGTACTAAGAGCTAATCCCTTATCAACGCCAACCTGGAGGAATCGCAAGATCCTGTCGATAAAACTTACGAGGATGCCCTCTTTGAGACTCGCATCACTCCCCATAGGTCCTCCAGACTCTGTAATAGATATTTCTAGAGACTGGTTTCCTAGCCAGAATCAACGTAGATATGATCTGGGCTGAGAGGCCTCTGCCCTTAAGAATTAGGGATTCAGCCGCCAAGCCATCGAATCTAGCTGCTGTGAAGCAGGGTGGCATATCGTGCCCTGAGATAACAGGTCTGGGCGCAGGGGGAGTGGCCCCGGTGCCCCTACTGACATCCTCACGATGGGCGCGTACCCAGCCCTCCTGGGCCAGGCTGGGGCCACCAGGATCACAGGCCTGCGCTCCACCCTGATCCTTCTTAGAAGGCGGGGAATCATCTGCAGTGGAGGGAACGCATACAGGAGAGACAACTGGTGCCAGGGGCAAACCAACGCATTGGTCCCGTAGGCCGAGGGATCCCTGGCTCAGGATACGAATTTGTCCAATTCCTTGTTGACTCTCGTTGCCATGATGTCTACATCGGGAACTCCGAATCCTTGGCAAATGTCTTGGAATACCTGGGGGTGAAGAGACCAATCCCCCGGGAGCAACTGTTGAAGATTCAAAAATCTGCTTGAGAATTGTCTATCCCTGAGATGAACACTGCCGAGATGCAGGGTACATGGGCTTCGGACCATGAGAAATCAGGTTTACTTCCCTTTGAGCCACTAGGCTCCTCGTGCCCCCCTGGTGGTTTATGTATGCCACCGCCGTGGCATTGTCGGACTGTACCCTTACTGGCAGACCCTGAAGGGGGAGAGTCCAGACGACCAGGGCCAACCGAGCAGCTCTGATCTGTAGGATATTACTGGGAAGCAGTCTTTCTGCCTCCTATCACTGTCCCTGCTGGGTCAGTCTTCCTAACATTTTCCATGTGATGGGGCAAAAGGATTTCCCCTTTGACAAATATTGAGGGACCAGCCACCAGAACAGGCTGCACCGGACCCCTGAGAGAACTAACCGGCGGTCTAGTGCCTGCATGGACTTGTTTCAAGCAGAGAGAATGGCTGCCTGGAGAACTCTGGTATGGATCTGGGCATAGGGCACTGCTTCGAAGGCGGCCACCCTCTTCCCCAGCAGTCGTATGCCTAGGCGAATAGTCGGCCTCTTCTTGCCTAAGACTATTTGAACTGTTTGAGTCAATGACCTGACTTTTGCTTGAGGAAAAAATATCCTCTGGCCGACTGTATCTAGCCGAAGGCCTATAATTCTAACTGTTTTGTGGGTTGCAACCTTGATTTTTCTTGGTTCAAAATCCACCCAAACTCCTCTAGATGCCGAACTGTGCGGACTACTGCATGATTGAGGTTGGAAGCTGATCTGTCGATAAGCAGGAGATCGTCCAGGTATACCAGGACCAAAATGCCTTCTGTCCTTAGGACGGCCAGCACCGGGGCTAACACCTTTGTGGATACCCGCGGAGCTGTTGCCAACCCGAAAGGGAGGGCTACGAACTGGAAATGACGTTGATCTATCATAAAATGAAGAAACTTGTGATGTGCCAGGTAGATTGGCATGTGCAGATAAGCATCCTTTATGTCTATAGATGCTAGAAAGTCGTCATGATGTAGGCTGGCTGCCACCGAACGTATGGATTCCATACGAAAGGTCTATATCTTAGAAAGCGATTTAGGCGTTTGAGGTCTAAGATAGGCCTGACGTCGCCACTGGGTATTTATGAAAAAGGTTGGAATAGAATCCCAGACCCCATTCCTGGGTTGGTACTTCTACAATTACTCCTTGGAGCCAGAGGCGATTCAATGCCTTTACGAGAGAGGCCCTCTTTAATGGGCCGCTTGGAAGACTTTGACCCCCGAAAATGAGGAGGGGGGACTTCTCGAAACTCTAGTTTGTAGCCCGTGGCTACCACGAACCGAACCCAAGAGTCGGGATTTCTGGCTTTCCACACTTCGGAGAAAAACCGAAGTCTTCCGCCCACCCAAGAGAGTGGGGGCGCCCCTTCATGAATCTGACTTGATGACAGGTTTAGCCGGCTTGCGAGACCATGGCCTCTTGTTTGCCGCGGCTTGTCCCTGTGGGCGGCTTTTAAATGTTGAACGCCCGGGAGGCCGTCGATACTGACGGGAAGCTGAAGGGGCCGAGCCAGTAAAAGGCCCGTCGCTTAAACGCGGGCCCGCGCGGTCTTTTCTTGACCGGTAAGGAAAAACTTTTACCACTTGATATGGTTTGGATATATTTATCTAGGTCTTCACCGAATAGTCTTCCACCCTGAAAGGGAAATCCTGCTAAAAGTTTTTTGCAGGGTGCCTCTGCTGATCAGTTCTTTAGCCACAAAAGACGACGCATATGAACCAACAGCAGAGATAGACGGGACGCCCGTTGAACGGAGTCCTTAATAGCATCTATTGCAAAGCAGAGAGCCCTTGGAAGGTCTGCTAATTCACGAGTCTGCTGAGCCGGCATGTCCTTTTAACAACTGTTTCTTTAAAGCCTGACAAACGCCAATGGCTGCCACTGCTGGCTGAACCACGGCACCTACTGTGGTAAACGAAGCCTTCAGTAGGGTCTCCAATTTTTTGTCGGCCGGACCTCTGAACATCTGGACATTTCCAACCGGACAGGTCAGGGATTTATTCATGCAGGAAATGGCCGCGTCCACAGTAGGGAGTGCCCATTTCTTTGCAAATTTTTCTTCCATAGGATAGAAAATAGTGAACCTTTTAGGAGGGAAAAAGATCCTATCAGGTCGAGCCCAATCCTGAAAAAAACACGCTCTCCAGAAGGGGGTGAACTGGAAAAGACACCCAAGTTAATGGTGCCTTTAAAGAACCTAATGAGGATACTGTAGGGGCTAATAGTTCTGACACTGGAAGTTTTTTTAAAAGCAGTGCGAACAATATCTGTCAGAGACTGGATCCACAGGCTCCCCGCTTGAGAAGCTGAAAAAATTTCTCTAGAGTGGAACCCTCCATGTCTGACCCGTCGGGACTCTGGTCCGCTTGATCCCCTTGTGGGTCCTGTTCCTCCGGCGAGGAGACCCCGCATCTGAAAACACCAATCTAGGTGACGGGGATCTAGCCCGTTTGCCACCTGGCAAAGAGCGGGCAATCAAAGCCGTTAACCTTTCCTCTAGCCCACCCAGGGTGGTCGCTAGCATTTCTTCCGTTACGTAAACGGGAATAGGTGGATTGGGGGCCGCCTCTGCCCCCAGCACCCTCAATGGCTCCTGTAAGATGCTACTCGGTGGCCTATCTAGCGAGGGTGGGACCATCCTGACCCAAATCCTCTGACCCCGATGGAGACTTGTTCTTTGGCACCCTTTGCAGCCTTAGCTGGTCCTGATCCCTTGGGAGCCATTGCACAACCTTGAGACACCCCTGTAGCCAACACCCGACTGTTGTAGCCAGGAGTGAACAAATAAGAACAGGCTATGGAAAAAAATTTTTTTTTTTTTTTTTTAATTTTTCCACGCTCTAGAATGTGGCAATACCGAGGAAAACCTGTGAGTATTGCAACACCAATGCCCGTTAGCTGGAGCCCAAGGTAGACTCGGATGCTGCCGGATCTAAGGCTGAGTCCCTTTAAGAAAAAAAAACTTTTTTTTTTTTTTTTCTTGGTCAAAGTGGACTTTAAGTCCAGACCTGAAGATCCATCAACCGCCACTAGGTGTCACTGCATGCCAAAAAAATGGCTCAGCTGCGCGCTCTGTGTCCTTTCTCCACCGCTCTCAGAAGGGAAAGACCAGCCGGCCCGCCCCCCCTGTTATGTGGGACGGTGTACCTGGTAGTCAGAGCCTAGTCGCAGGAGGCGGCCTCTCGTACAGCACTGGCTCGGGAGCCGCTGGATTTGGGAACAGCGGACTCGGGAGCGCAGCGGGGTAAGGGTGCCTGGATGATGGTGCAGGTCAGCACGGTACTGGTCCCTCCGGGAACACTGGAACAAGAGGGGAGCAGGTACTCTGATGCGGAAGCTAGCGGCTCCGGAGCTGGTGCGGATAGTTAGCGACTCTGATGCGTCTTTGGCAAGCGACCTTGGTGCGGACGACAGGCGACTCTGGAGCTGGTGCAGAGCGGAGTAAGCAAGTGGACTTAGACGGAGGCTGGGTCAGGCAGCCCGGGTCAGATACGTGAGCAGACAGGGGATTCAGCAGGCAGGCGTAGTCGGTATTCAGGCAGAGGTCTGGCAGCAGTAATCGGGAACAGAAGGCGGAGTCAAGGCAAGCCGAGGTCAGGTTCGGAGAGATGCGGATCGTCAGACGTAGCCGGGTCAGTATAGGAACAGGTTAAATTCAGGATACAAATTATCAGATAAATAGGCAGATCAGACAGCAAGAGGCTGCTGCATCTGTCTGCCTTTTAAAAGCACTTTGGCGCCAAACTCGCGCTAACGTGCACGCGCGCGCTCCTGCCGCGCGCTCCCGCCGTGCGCGCACCATCGGCGCACGCGCACGAGCGCGTGCACGCGCGCGCACACCAGGGGCGCGTCGGGAGCCGGCGGCAGATCCCTGACACCCCCTATGGATGAGGACGCCATAAAAGACGGCGTGAACGCGAGCGCAAGCGCGCGCAAGCGAGCGCACCCTCCCCACGCTGAAATCAACATGGAGGAAGCAGGGAGCAGAGGAGAAGCATGGACCAACGCCAGCAGCCCAAACTGACACCAGGTAAGCACTAATTCTCAATGTAGTGCACACATAGAGGAAGCTGTCCCCATAGGCTTCCTAAGAAACAGGAGTTTCACCAGCATTCCCTCTTTATAGTACGTGGGGGCTGCAGTATCCATGCTAACAGTCAAATCTGGGGGGAGTAGCAAAATATATATCTTAAACAAGCATACATATATCTACATGTTATCTGGGTAAACATTAGTACATCCCATCCTGCCTCAAAAGACATAGTGGAGATAGTGGCTGATGCACAAGCATACCATTAGCCAACCCAGAACCCCCAGGGGGATACCTACTGTCGAACCAAGTCCCGCAGGTTCCCTCTTACCTGCTCCACGCCGCAGGGTATTGCAAACTGCAAGAGGCCCAGCCTTCCCCCATCTCCGTGGGTATTGTCTTGGACCTTCAGGGACCGGGGTCCTGTGTTTAAGGAACCCACACCCCTGGACCTATATAGCATCCTGGCATCAGTGGCATTTAGTTCTTGGAAGAGACTAAGGCACTGGAGCCCAGAATCCAGCCCTCCAAGGAGAGGCATTATAGGCAAAACCCCACTCCAGCAGGGCCCGGGTACCGTACACCTTGGCTTTGAAGCACTTCGGACGGATCCGGCTAGCTATCCTGGGTCCCGAGACCTCCGAGGGACAGCTAGACGTGACCAACACCTAAGACACTGGCGAAAAAACTGAAGCACTCCCAGTGGGAGGGGGTTATATAGGGAGGAAACTTCCTGTGAAATTGATTACACCAGTGTCCACACCTGAAGGTACCCATATAACCCAAGTGTAATGGCTATGCGCTCTGTGTCCCGTGATGTACGATAAAGAAAATAATTTAAAAAAAATTAATACGTCTAATTAAATTGAGGGGTAGCGACGCCCAAGTACGAAATTTATCCGACATTTGTTGCAAAATAGGGGTAATATTAAGTTCTTCATACCTAGAGAGGTTGCCATGTACCTGAATGCCCAAGTATTTAAAGGATTGTGACAGAGAAATGCGCGACCCCTGTAGATAATCAAGAGGGACCGCAGGGCCAATCACGAAGGCCTGAGACTTCTCCCAGCCCACCTGAAGCCTCGAGACCGCACCAAACTCCTCGACCACCTGTATGAGAGCATGAAAGGAGCTTTCGTTCCCATCGAGATAGATCAGGGCATCGTCTACATAGAGAGAGATTCTCTCCTCCAAAAGACCAGACCCGATGCCCCCAATCCCAGACGCCTGCCGCACCGCCAAAGCCAGAGGCTCAATGGCAAGTGCAAACAGGAGTGGGGAGAGAGGGCACCCCTGTCTGGTGCCCCTTCTAAGGGGAAATATGTGCGAAATATCCCTGTTCGTGCGGACCCTAGCCCTCGGAGCTGCATACAACAATTGGACCCATTTTATAAAACCCTGGCCTATTCCCATGCGAGCCATAGTTTCCCAGAGGAAGGGCCAACTAACTGTATCAAAAGCTTTCAATATGTCCAAGGAGAGAACCAAACCACTAGATTTCATGCGTGATGCCCTGTGGACATGTAAGAATAACCTGCAAATATTATCATATGTGCTCCTGCCAGGCATGAAACCCGACTGGTCAGGCGATACAAGTGATAAAACAAGCGTCTGAAGCCTGAGGGCCAGTATTTTTGCTAGAATTTTGGAATCATTGTTTAGGAGTGATATGGGCCGATAGGAACCACAGAGCATCCTATATTTTCCAGGTTTAGGTAGGACCACAATGAGAGCCTCATTCATAGTGTCCGGAAGCTGCCCCATCACAAGGGAGTTCTGGTAAACTTTGAGCAGTTTAGGGGCCAATTCCTCCATATGAGTCCGATACCACTCCGAGGGGAGGCCGTCCATGCCTGGAGTCTTGTTTGGGGGCAGGAGGCGAATAGCCTCAACAACCTCCTTCAGGGTAATAGGCTTGTCCAGCATAGACCTCTGAGATTCATTTAGACTAGGGAAGCTGAGAGTTTCAAAAAAGCCCAGAAAATCTGACTCCACCGGATTCACCCCACCCCCGTAAAGACTACCATAGAAATACGCAAAAGCCTGGTTAATAGCCAATGCATCTGTAGTGGGAGAACCATCAGGAAGTTGGATTGCGGCTATCGAGGAATCCTGAAATTCCGTGTGAGCAAGATAGGCCAAAAGCCTAGCATTCTTCCCCCCATGTTCAAGGATGCGAGCCGACATGTATAGTTGTTGTTTTTTGGTAAGATCTATCATATGAAGCTGTAACGCCCGATGGGCATCCGACAGCATGCCCCTGGATTCGGAGGAGGGAGCACCCGAGTGACGGGCATGAGCCTCCTCCAGAGTCTTATGAAGGGCATCCCCAGCCTCCCGTTTAGTGCGTCTGTAACTTTGAATGCGGGAGATATATGACCCCCTAACAACCGCCTTAAAGGCATCCCATACAGATCCAAAGGCCGTGGAGCCCCCATTAAGAGACCAATAAGCCTCAATGTCAGTCGGGATTGCCTCAGCAATCTCTGGGGTAGAAACCCAGAGAGGACTGAGTCGCCAGGACCGGAACATCGGCCGATGGCCCAACTTTAAATCTACCTGCAACATTGAATGGTCTGATTCAGTTCGGGAGACATATACCATGGACTGTACACAGGGCAAAAGATCCCCCGTGGCCAGAGCATAATCCAGTCTGGAAAGCACTGCATAGGACCTAGACTGGCAGGAGTACACTCTCTCAGTGGGATGTTTCCATCGCCATAAATCCACATATCCATATGTAGAGCACCACGCACGAAACAACTTAGACTCAGAGTGCAGGGGTTTCAGTCTATCTAAATCAGGTTGCAGGACAGAATTAAAATCCCCAAGAATAAGCATAGGAGCATTAGGCAAAGCAGCAAAATGAACACTGAGCTGAGCAAAAACCGTGGCCGTGACTGGAGGAGGAAGATACACTGTGGTTAGGATAAGAGGAGTCCCGTGAACAGTGGCATGGAGAATAATAAATTGGCCTTTGGGATCAAGAATAACTTGATGACATAGAAAGGGCAATCCTCTACGAAGAAAACAATAGATATTTAGGTTTATGAATTCTTTCTGTAATGAATGGTTTGCTGCAATCAAAAGGGTGCAAGTCACTCTATGATGGTTTGCCCAAAATGTAATTGTTGTAATGTAGGGATTTATTAGCAAATCTGTGGTGGAACAACATAAGGTAATATTCACAGGTGCTAATTAATTTTGTTTATTGCACAAGACTAGTAGGCAGGTACAAATGCGCAAGTCATGTCAACAATTTCTTTTAGGTAGCATATACAATTATAATTTACTGATTCACAATACACTATAGTTTTGCTTTAAATTTCGTTTTTTTTTTTGGCACAAATAAACCCTGAAAGATGGAAGTATTAACCAACAATTACCTGTTATTCCTGGAGTTGACATATTACGGCAACCTGGCTTTCTGCTCTTTCAGAAATTTGAAGATACAACCAGCCACCTGAGTTTTCTTATAAAGCAATTCAAGGAAACCAAATAGTCAACTTCCTTCTCCTTAATCTATCCAGTCAATGAAAGGAAGAAGCATTCAAAAGTCATATGCAAGATGTGGCAGGTTCTTGGTCTTTGGAAGGTCGGTGGACGTAACACATATAGGAGCAGAGTCACACTGCAAGTACTGTAAAATGCACATGTTCCTGGAGTTCTCTTTCTGAATATTTGTTCATATTCTCTTTTGAATGTGATTTGTAAAGAGCACAGCATTGCACTGTGGATCTTTTTTTAATGTGAGTGGATAACCATATGTTTTATTGAAGTGTAATTTTATATCAGAGTACACTATTGGTTAAATGTCTGTGTTTGTATGTGGCTGGGTACATGAGGAAAGAGATGATGAAAGGGGAGTGAAGGAGATATCGCTTCAGAAGGAATTGTATGTATTTTTGACCTCAATACACTTAAACTGTTTGTAAAAAAAAATGGATCCTGTTCCCTAAAAGCATGCATAACAGCACTGTGCTTGTGCTGTGTAACTTGGCCCCTTGTATAATCTAAAATCCTTGTTTGATCCTGCCTGTTCTGCCCCCCTCTGTAAACTGACCAGTTTATCATGGCTGCTGAGCCCTGACACTGTGAACAGTTTACTTGACGCCGTCATCAGCAGCTCTCCTCTGTCCTCTCTTCCCCTCCCTCCCTGCCTGTCAGCTTGTGCCAATGCCACTCTGCTCCCTGTCCGTTCCCTTTACTGCTATAAAACCCATGTTATATTGATATTCATACAATAGCCTCTGTTAGATAACAACATTTTTCCCACAGTATGTGCATTATAAAAATTATGCAGATGTCTACCTTCTTTTAGAGTGCTTCCTGGTGCTCAGGTGACTGCTCACCGCTCTCCTCTTGGCTGACACCAGTAGGAGTTCTCAGCCCCTCCCGATGTAGCTGTCAGGCAGAGGAGAGCGACGAGCAGTCACGAGAGTGCCGGGAGACGCTCTAAAATAAGGTAGAAATCGGCATCATTTTTATAAAACACATACAGTGGGGCACATATCGTTATCTAACAGAGGCTATTGTATGATCATAGCGTGCTTTACAACCACTTTGAGGAGATGAGCAGCTTGTTTGCACTGTTGACACATTTGCACTTTAGAGGGTTCACAGAGAACTATTTATTTGCATAATATGTATTATTACAATGTGAGAGGAATCTAGAAAGTTTTTTTATTTTTTGGTACGGAGAGCACTATATTTTTTATTGCATATACTTATACCAGTGACATTGGAGTTATGGCAAGAAGAGGTGGAGAAGACCAAGGTGGAGTGGTTAAGACATCCCTTCTGTTATGAGAGTACATGCTTGTATGACCTTGATTAATATTGAGGTCCAGTGGAGAGCACATATATTGCACAGGTAGGATTAAGAAGTTCCAAGGAGGCTCGAGAAATATGCACTTATTTTTTGATATATTAATGAAGGACTATTTGTTGTGGACTTTGACATGTAAACATTTTTCAAGTGGGAGTTTGTGCTACAAATTGTTTTTGTGGTATGGTTAAAATCATTATTGATGTTTTGCATAATTTTTTAGGTTTACATTTTTTTACTGCCATTATTGTACACTTTCAGAATATTCTTATAATGTGTTTTGTTAAGGTACTGCAACATGGGACTCCCCATGGGGTAATGCAATGTATGCCATTAAACTTATATCCACTTTAAAAGAAACCTTGTGTTAGGGAAAAAGAGACTGCCATTGTTGACTTCCGATTCTGCAAATGTTAGCTGCCAGGCCGTTATGGCACACCTTGTGCTTCTTTACTTATAGTTGCTACTTCAGATCAAGTCAATAAGAACTTTTGACCTTTCCCTGACTTTTATTATCTTTGTACTTATTCAAGGTCAGTTATTAAACATGCATTGAAGCAGTTGGATGAGCATATCAGACTGGCAGACCATTAACATTTTTAGAAGGTGTTTTGCAATGACAGTCCCTATATTTCTCCTAGGAAATTGTACGTTAAGGCTTGCCAGTTTAATCAGTCAATTAGAAACATCTCAGCATGTATATGAGACCTCTATGCTGCGTAAGTGAACCAAACAGAAATGAATCACACTGACACAAGGCCCTTGTTTTGGATGTGGCTCAGGATATATTTGCATGTTGCGACATCTTCTTTGGCCTGGACTCAGAATTTCGAACGAAAGCACGGTTTTCTTGAAATATGCCAAAAATCTATTATCGTGTTCTCCTATCTAAAAATAGCATAGAAAAGGCTGCAGCTTTTTTAGTGATTAACAAGGCAGATGGGTTCTGCCTGACTGTATATGAATCACATTGTATTTAGCGGTTGGCAGGTCAAAGTCTTCCTAAACAGCACAGCCATTTCTTGTTCATGCATGAGGTTAAGCCAAAGAAGCATATTGCTCGCAAGACAAATAGTTCTAGCGCCACAGTAACATGACTCACTGTACGGGATGAATGAGTACAGTAGGGCCGGACTGTGTCAAGCATGATAGTCCATATTTGTGCACTTGACCAAGACTGGTGGACAGCAATAATAATACACCATCACCACAGCCAAATCAGTATCAAGACTGTATCAAGTTTTCCTTTTTTACTTTTTTTTTTAATGTGCAAGTAGTGTAGTCAAACAGCTACATATACAGTTCAATTGCATATATTTTAACTGTCTTACCTTAAAAATGTGTTAAACTAGTTTTCTACATTACGGTGTGTAGTTGCAGACAAAAGAACAGGAAGTGAGTATTTCTCAGAAGAAATAAGGACATTTAAAGGATCACTAAAGGAATTTTTTTTTTTTAGCTAAATAGCTTCCTTTACCTTACTGCAGTACTGGTTTCATGTCCTTATTGTTCGTTTTTTTTTTTTCAAGGTGGTCTAAGCTGTCATTACTGTGTGTCTAAAACTTCCCAGAACCAATCAGATTCATTTTAAAAACAAAACACTGCCCTGGATTTGTTTGTTTTTGTTTTGTGTGTCTATTTCTACTTCACAGAAACATGAAGCCAGTTCAAAAGTGAAACTAACCTGCAGGCACATTATATGATTGATTTTTATCTATTTTTAATCATTTTGAAAAGGAATCAGTTAACTTTTATGTCTCTATACCCTGTAAACAGTCATTTCAGCAAAACATTTTTTTTCCTTTAGTGACCCTTTAAAAGCAAAATCGAAGGAGGAGGTAAGTAAAGGAGGACTGCACTAAGGTAAAGGAAGCTATTTAGGGGAAAAAAATACCTTTACAACCCCTTTAAGCCAATACAACTTGGTCAAGGTACATCCCACTCAGCCCAGGTACTAATCCTTTAGTAGTTTTAAAGTTTTAACTATTGTATTCTAAATACAGCCCTTGCGGCCTAATAATCACTGGACAATTATTGATTATTTACAAAAATGCAACTAAATACTCACATTTTATTACTTTTACTGCTTCCCCTGTGTGGCATCCCAAAACTTTTGGCTGGGGAGCCCACACTCTGAAGGGAAACAAATGTCTCCTGATAATCCTCCTCGGGTGTACATGACCCATTATTCTTAACGCTGTCGGCCGTGCGCATCCCTTCATGAAATTATTGTTTAAATTCCTCTGGGCTGTCTGTCTGTGTCCAGAGGATTCTGTGAAAACGCACAAAAGGGTGACTATGGCAGAGCTCCATAGGACCCTCCAAATCATGGTGCCTCCCTCAAAATGGAAAGCAGGGTCAATGATCAGTGAACCAAAAAAGGGAAAGGATCAGAAGAAGCAGCAATGTAATTTTTACCACTGCATCTGAAACTGTGAAAATTAAATAGTTTTTTTTTAAATTACTTTAAATAATTTCAAAGTATAACTAAACAGCATTTTTTTTTTAAGTTTGGGATTTAAACACCTATTTGGGTTTTTATTGCTGTCTGTGTGGCCATTGGGGAGATTCACCCTCTCTATTTGACCTGTTTACCATTATCGTTGAAAGTGAAAGAAAGGGCTTCAAGATGGCCGCGTAAGCCGGGAGCTCCGCACTGCCTCAGCCATCCGACCGCCCTAGCACTGGATTCATGGCAGCGAGACACTTACCTTGAGGGGTATTCGATCGGGAAACACCCCGACGTCAGCTACATGTACAGCAGCGCGGTCAGGAGGGGTCTAGAACCGCAATTCGCCGCTGAGGGAAGCCAGGCCGAATCCAAGATGGTGGCCGCACCTCAGAAACAGGACTCACACGCTGGGGGATACACAGAAGGAAGGCAAGTTATCTCTCCAGCTATACTAGCCTTCCCCCCTCAGGCTAATCCCGGTACTCCTGGTACTATTTCCCATTCACCAGTTTCCTCAGAATCCCTATTAGTGAGTCCATTGCCTCATTATTTTTTCTCTCCCCTGGGAACAACACCTGTGCCCCCCGACGCCACTTTCTCCTCAGGAAACCCAGAACTTATCATCCCTCAGAACACAGGAGAACTTTATCTAAAATTCTCAGAACTTCTTGAGAGGGGACTTGCCCAAACCGCAATTAGAATCACAAATGATATCCAATCTGACTTCCAGAATCTGGGCTCCAGAATGGAAGTGTTTGAAAATAAGCTGGACATTACTGTCTCTAGGGCCAATCAAAATACCGATCACATCCATGTTTTGCAAGAACAACTAGATGTAGCCCTAAATAGGATCGATGACCTCGAAAACCATTCGAGAAGGGACAATTTCAGGGTCAGGGGCCTCCCAGAGACCATCCAGTACATCCCCAAGATCCAGGAGCTAATAAAGGCCCTGATCCCCTTCATAGCCCCACACAAATTAGAGCTGGACAGGTCACATAGATCCCTGGATCCCCTCAGGAAAGATGGTTCTCCCAGAGATATAGTGGTGAAACCGCACCCTTATGCTGTAAAAGAGGAGATCATGAAAGTCTCACGACAACAATCTCGCATCGTATTCCAGGGACAGGACATCCAAATATTTGCAGATATCTCCCCTATGACTATTCAAAGGCACAGAGCCCTTAAACCCTTGCTGACAGTACTAGCACAAAAAGAGATCAAATACTGGTGGGCATTCCTCTTTGCTTTAAAATTTTCTCACAAAGGAAAAACATATTCTTTCACCACACTTTCAGAGGGAGAAAAAATTATATTAGCCCTGAAGTTCATAACACAGGACCTAGCAATGGATACATCTAATTTGCAAGCAGGATCATCCAAGCGTCCCACTCCTACTAGCCCGATCTCTCACACATGGAAAACAAATAAAAGCAGACGCACTAAGGATCCAGTAACTACCTGACCTCTGAACAGTGACTTTCTCTTCTTTTTGTTCACTCAGGATGACTTCCTTTGTGGTGAATCCTTATTGGATCTCCTCTCCGTTTCTGAAGATCCTTACAACTGAGCTACTATTTCATTTCCTTTCTCCTGCAGGAATGATTTTTATGTTCCAGCTTCGTAATACCATTTTATTAAAGAAAGGATAAGTCGGCTAGAGCTACTCCTTCCATGGACCTGGTATGAAAGGCTGCAATTAAGGTTCTATCGGAATTCTGAACAGAACCCAAAATCTACCGTGGGGACCACCTCCTTTTTGTCCACTATCGGCCACTGTATGGTTCCGAAATTTTTTCCAAGAAAGAAGATTTTTCTTTTTTTTTTTCTTTTTTACCCTATTCTAGGATATTGACTACCTATGTCCCCCCTCATCCAATTTCCATTTCCTTAATGGAAATGGCTCACCGTGATCTATTTCATACAGAATTTTACAGTTTTTCTTGTTTTTTAAATGTTATACTTTATTGATAACTACATTATCTCCTTATCCACAGGGATGGCTGTGGCTGAGGCAGCTGCCTTGCGCCTTCGACCAACTCTCGACTGTGGATTTACCACTGTCGGGAGATGGTCTGGTAGCCCTTGATAAGGGCTACGTTGGTTATGTGTTTGGCGATCGTGGGTTGGGCTTTCTCCCCTCCCATAGTCGCTGGTATAGATTAAGCTACTTTGATATATGCCTTTTCTCTTTTTCCTTTCTAATCTTTTTTCTTTGATTGCCAGACTGCAGACACAGTATTTTGTGTGCTTCGATCCAGGTCCCAGTCTCGTTCATAGGTCATGTGTACACTTATCTTGCCTCCCGTCATTTGAGGTAAGTGATATAGTTTACGCTTGGCTCCTCCTCCCATAATCATGCCCCATAACTCTACATTTTCTACCCTACTCAGAGTTGTCTCCCATAATGTTCAGGGCCTGAACTCACCTGTTAAAAGAAGGAAGATGCTTCAAGTATATCATTCCCAAAAAATGGCGGTTGTTCTCATACAAGAGACCCGTTTACCAATCAGTTACTCCCCCGCATTCATCCATGCTCATTATCCCCAATTCTTCCTAGCAAATGCTGAGGACAAGACGAGAGGGGTTGCAGTCCTCTTTTCAAAACATGTAAATTTAAATCCCTTCTAGTACAAAGGGACCCAGAGGGTAGATACATCCTGGTTAAAGGAATATTGGATGAACAATTACTGTCTTTTGTCTCGTCTCGTCTTGTCTTATGCTCCCAATAAAGGCCAGGCTAAATTCTTTCAATCAATGTTTGATGTTTTGGAGCCACTCTTAGAGGGGACGGTTATTTTTGGGGGAGACTCCAACATCGCATTCGATCAAAGTCTTGACAAATCCAAACCGCTAGCGGCTCAGTTAACCCGTCGCACTAGAGCCAGCTCCCAAATAGCAAAGTTGATATTTCAACAGGGTCTTGTGGATATTTGGAGGGAATTCAATCCCACAAAAAGGGATTATACCCACTTTTCAAATCCACATCGATCCTACTCGAGAATCGATCACATACTTCTTTCCACAAAACATATCCCCTTGGTCAACAAGGCTTATAAAACGGATACAGCACTTTCAGACCACTCTATGGTGGTCTTATCCTTACAGGGCCAGTTAGCCAAACCCACTTATCTCATTGGAAACTCAATGAAACTTTACTGAAGTCTCAGAAATTGACAGGGCTCTGAAAGAATTTTTCAGCATGAATGATGTGGATGGAATCTCGGCTGAGATGTTATGGGCTGCACACAAGGCTACGATCCGGGGAAAGCTTATTCAGGTAGCTTCCAAACTTAAAAAAAAAAGAGTCTCGGAAGTAGAAAAGCTGGAAAAAGACTTCACAGCTTTATGTAAAAAGCATAAAAAAGATCAAATGAAGGACCAGGTTTCTCAGCTAGATGCTGCCCGATTAGCATTAAATTTAGCTCTCACGGTAAAAGCTGAGAAATCGATGGGCTGGAGTGGTGCAAGATTCTACCTACATAAGGATAAAATGAACACGATGTTAGCCACTAAGCTCTCACCGAGATTCCACACATTTGCACTCCCAAAGATAAGAACTCAGGAAGGGACCACTACCCTTAATCCTAAACGCATATTACAAGTATTCCAGAATTTCTATTCCACTTTATACCAGGCATCCGATATAGCCGAGGTGTCTGACATTACCTCCTTCATAGACCAGCTGCCAATTCCAAGCCTCCATGGGAGCCACGTTGATCTTATGGAGGCTCAAATCTCTACGAAGGAAACCCTAGAGGTTATCAAAAACTTAAAGAGTGGTTTGGCGCCTGGACTGGATGGCTTCTCGGCACCATACTACAAAACCTTTGCAGATACCCTAGCCCCTCGTTTGACGAAATTTTTCAATTCCAAACGGAAGGGGGAAGCTATGCATTCTCATTTAACCACTTAGGGACCTTAGGTGTTTTTCAGATTTGGTGTTTGCAAGACAAACAGTTTTTTCTGCTAGACAATTACTTAAAAAACCCCAAACATTATATATATATATATATTTTTTTTTATAACAACCTAGAGAATAAAATGGTGGTCATTGCAATACTTTTTGTCACACCGTATTTGCGCAGCGGTCTTACAAGCACACTTTTTTTGGAAAAAAATCCCTTTTTGAATTAAAAAATAAGACAACAATAAATTTGGCCCAATTGTTTTACATATTGTGAAAGATAATGTTACGCTGAGTAAAATGATACCCAACATGTCACGCTTAAATTGCGCCCGCTCGTGGCATGGCGTCAAACGTGTATCCTTAAAAATCTCGATTGGCGATGTTTAAAAAATTCTATAGGTTGCATCTTTTGAGTTACAGAGGAGGTCTAGGGCTAGAATTATTGCTCTCGCTCTAACGATCGTGGTGATACCTCATTTGTGGTTTGAACACTGTATTCATATGCGGGCGCTACTCGTGTATACGTTCTCTTCTGCGCGCGAGCTCGACGGGGCGCTTTAAAAAAAAATTTTTTTGTTTTCTTATTTATTTTGATTTATGTTATTATGTTTTACACTGGAAAAAAAAATGATCACTTTTACTCCTATTACAAGGAATGTAAACATCCCTTGTAATAGAAATAAGCATGACAGGTCCTCTTAAATATGAGATCTGGGGTCAAAAAGACCTCAGATCTCATATCTAGGCTTAAATGCAAAAAAAAATTAAAATTAAACTGTAATTTTTTTAAATGACAAAAAAAAAATGTTTCTTTAAGACGCTGGGCGGGACTGACGTTTTGACGTCACTTCTGCCCAGCAGAGCTATGGGGACGGGCGAGGGACATATTTCCCTCACTCGCATCCCCAGTCAGCTGCCGAACTGACCCGATCCCCTCCGTCGCTACCGACGGCAATAACGCCACCGATAACGGCGATCTTGCGGCGAATTCGCAGCGGAGACCGCCGTTATCGTTTAAAGGACCCTTGGCACTAAAGATGGATACCTCGTTTGTGGCAGCAGCTGCTGCCGTTACCGAGATATACATCTTTAAAATTAGGACATATATATACAGTGCAGGGTCCACAAGCAGTTAAATGAAGCTTTTATTTCGGTTATTCCCAAACCAGATAAGGATCCCGAACATGTAGAAATCTACAGGCCCATTTCATTAATCAACAATGATTTAAAAATACTCACCAAAATTCCAGCTAACAGGATAAGCTCTTTTATTAACCAATATATCCATAAAGACCAGGTTGGGTTTATCCCAGGGAGACAGGGTCCGGACCAAGTCAGGCGAGAGGTTGACATTATCTCGATCCTTCAATCAGGATGGGATGGAGGACCTTTCCAGGAGGGGCTTCTCCTATCGTTGGACTCTCTATCTTGGCCATACCTATTTTCGGTCCTAAAGCATTGGGGATTCGGGGCAAATTTCTTGGGTTTATTACATTCATTATACTCTGAACCAAAAGCGAGGGTCAAATTACAGGGTTACTATTCGGACCCAATTAGGATTGCCAGAGGCACTAGACAGGGTTGCCCCTTATCCCCATTGATTTTTGCCATTGAGATTGAGACGCTAGCGATATCAGATCAGATCAAAATATTAAAGGGGTACTATGCGGACAACAAGTTCACAAATGCGCACTTTTTGCGGACGACCTTCTTTTATTTGTTACCTCCCCAACAGACTCTCTTCCTAACATTTGTAGGTTACTTGAATCCTTTGGAAAAATATCTGGCCTGTGTGTTAATATGAGCAAATCCCAAGAATTAAACGTTTCCATGCAAAGTTCTATGGTCGATCAGTTAAAACCCTTTTTTTAAATTCAAATGGGCAGATTCTTCAATTCGATATCTAGGAATAAATTTAACTTCCAAGATCGAACACCTTTACCAAGCAAACTTCCCTCCTATGTATCGCAAACTCGAAGCTGACCTTCAGACGTGGGCATGACATAAAATATCTTGGATGGGCAAAATTAACTCAGTCAAAATGACGCTACTACCTAGATTGCTTTATCTGTTTAGGTCCCTCCCGATAGCAATCAAGAGAGATCAACTCAGATCATTCCAGGGTAAAATACTTAAGTTTATATGGGGGGGGGGGGTAAGGGATACAGATTGGCCCAAAATGTTTTATACAGCCCCAAGACACAAGGGGGACTTGACCTCCCGCATTTATTTAGGTATTATCAAGCAGCTAGGCTGGCCCAATTGTCGACGGTATAATCAAAGCACGAGAAACCTGATTGGATAGATATAGAGAGACAGTTCCTGATCATTCATTAGAAAGTCTACTGTAGTGTTCTCAAAAATCCAGACCTGCAATAATGTCACCTGCATTATCCCAATCTTTCAGACTTTGGAATGATTTGAAGTCTCTTCCTTCTTTAATATCAAACATTCGGCCACTAGCACAAATCTTCCATAACCCCCAGTTCGGTCCAGGAATCGACACAGAAGCATTTCAATGGTGGTTGGACAAGGGGATTTACAGAATTGGGGACTTCTTCTCTGTCTCTGGCCCTCTCTCGTTGAAATACTGTGTAGAGAATTTGGAATTGCCGGACTCAGAGAAGACGCAATATTACCACATTTTTCACTTTGTGTCACCACTTTTGGACAAACAAGCCCTACCCCCCGGTCTTCACTCGATATGAGCGATGGTGTAGCCAAACGACAGAGCAAAAGGGAGGTATATCTATAATATATACATCGTTATAAGAACCAACTTCCAAATTCTCTTACATGGAGGCATGGGAGAGAGATCTACAACAGACCTGGGACTTGGAGGAGTGGCATAAGGTAGGAACGAGAGCTTTTAAAGGACTTGTTAATATTTCTCTGATAGAAGCTATTCTGAAAGTTATCATGAGATGGTATCTGGTTCCCAGTAGGTTAGCGATGATGTTTCCAACTGCCTCCCCATTATGTTTTAGGGAATGTCAAGCCCAGGGCTCCATGCTTTATGTTTGGTGGGATTGCCCGAAAATCAGAGGATTTTGGAACAAAATCTTCTACCTCATCAGGAGGGTTACGGGATTTCCGGTGGTGAAATCCCCTCAAATAGCGTTGCTTGGAATCCACATCCCACAAGCCCCCAAAAACTGATTGCTTTCATGCTTCTAGGAGAAAAAACTACTTTAGCTGGTGCTTGGAAACAACCACTAGTTTCTGTCTCAGCGGCCAAAAGGAAAAGATCTTGGATCATGACCCAAGAGAAAATGATCAGCTCAATACTAAACACTACTAATAAATTTGAGGCAATATGGGAGCCCTGGGCTAGACATGTAGGTGTATCCATCATTGCGAGACCCTCGGCGATTTCTACTATAGTTTAAAGTCTGCAGCTGGCAACAATTTTCTCTTCTTTCTCTTCTCTCTTTTTCATTACCTTTCCCCCCCTTTTTTTTCTTCTCTTTCTCTCTCTGTTCTCTTCTTTTTTTATTTTTGTTTCATTGTTGCAATGCTTAATAGCAGTCAGTTTACCACTGCCCGCTTACGTTAGAAACTGTAGATTCTATGGCTATATGACCATGGGAGATACTGTATATCTCAAAAGGTACTATCAGGATACTCCAAGGTTAAATGAGCTACTAGAATTAAATGCTATATTCCTCACTTTAGGACTTTCACGCGACTCTGGACAGTTCGGTTATTCCGGAGCCGCGAGACCGGTTTTGTCTTTAATGGTGTACTTCCTGAATTTACTGAATTAGTCTGTACCTGACACAGTTTGTTCCAATAGGGGGTGTCAAAACTAAGTACACTGGACAGGTTTACCTGTTTCTCACGTAATCGATGACACGCGATATAGGAGGGTAACCTAGTTAAGTATCGAGTGATGGATATTAATTTAAAGTGAATACTTTGACATGTACTGTGTGTATTTCATTTCACCCCAGGATGTTCTGGTGGCATTGTTCTGTACTGCACTGCTCTTCAATAAATCTCTTTTAAAATAAAAAGAAAAAAAGAAAGTGAAAGAAAATCCCACATTTTAGGTTGTCCCCAGAAAAGTAATAAAGGGGAAATCTTCCAATGGGACAATATTCCTAGGTGACCTAGGGGGACCAAATTATTCTCTATCCCCTCACTTACTGTATTTACAATGGGACAGGAATTGATTGCAAGTCTCCCCAACTGGACACAGATGGCAAAAAAAAAGACAACCATTGCTAAAACGCCAGAGATTCGATCTAGCTATGGCCGGCTTTACTCTTCTCTGACTAGTTACCTTCAGTTTCAATCAGATGGAGCCAGTCTGAAAGAAAGTAATTAATGCTGTGCCATACCATAGTGTTCTGGGAACCCTTTGTCGTGCATAGAATAACTTAATTGTTTAAATACGTTTAGAAATAAAGCAATGTTTGTTATATACAGTATACACAATGGTTTAAAATCTGGTATAATGCACTATGGCCATAGTTATTCACCATTATCTTCCCAAAAACAATAAAACTCTACTGAGAGAAACACAAGGGTTTTGATTTATGAAGCTGCACCCTTAAAAGGTGAACTTTAGGCAAACAGCTAAAAAGACACTTGAAATAAATATAAGGTTGCTGTTTTACTTGCTGAAAGATGTGCATTTGTGTGCACCTAGTCCTGAGATTTACACAGTTCTGACCCAAAGCACAGCCTTGCGTGACACAGCAGGTGACCTAATATTTCTCTGTTTCAGTTAAAGTAGACTTTCAGCCCAAAATATGAATTATTTGCACCTGGCTGCAGCCCTACTACATGTATATAGTGGCCGGGATTCAGAAACAAAGTACGCCGGCGTATCTCCAGATACGCCGCCGTAAATTCAAATGTGCGCTGTCACATCTTTACGCCGATTCAGAAAGCAAGATACGCCGAAAAACATGGCTTCAGCCGTCCGACGTAACTTGCCTACGCCGGCGTATCATGGGTGCATAGTTACGCTGGACGCATTCGGCGTTCCCATTAAAAATATGCAAATGAGCTAGATACCCCAATTCACGAACGTAGTTGCGCTTGGCGTATTGATATACGTCGTTTGCTTAAGGCGTATGACCAACGTAAAGTTACCCCTGCTATATGAGGCGCAGCCAATGTTAAGTATGGACGTCGGAACAGCGTTGAATTTTCCGTCGTTTACGTAAGTCGTACACGAATAGGGCTGTGCGTAAGTTACGTTCACGTCTAAAGCATTGAGTATTTGCGACGTGATTCAGAGCATGCGCACTGGAATACGTCCACAAACGGTGCATGCGCCGTTCGTTCGGCACCTCATTTACATGTGGTCACGGGTCATTAACATGTATCACGCCCACCTTCCACCTACTTTGAATTACGCGGGCTTACGCCGGCCCATCTACGCTACGCCGCCGTAACTTAGGACGCAAGTGCTTTGTGAATACAGCACTTGCCTCTCTAAGTTGCGGCCGTGTAGCGTAAAGAAGATACGCTACGCCCGCACAAAGATACGCAAATGTATCTGAATCCGGGCCAGTGCTGCAGCGCATGCATAAAGATGGTGCCGTTAGGAGAAGCTCCAATTTTCCCTCAAAATATGAAAAGTCAGCAGCTACAAATGCTGTAGCTGCTGACTTTTAATATGCGGACACTTACCTGTCCAGGGATCCAGTGATGTCGGCACCTGAGCTGATTTTTCACTAAGGGAAACCAGTAGTGATGCCTTCAGGCTTCACAGCCGGTTTCCTACTGCGTATGCAGCTTCTTACTGGGCTTTGTAAATTCTACAGTCGTCTTTTCTACAGTTCATTTTCTCCTGCACAATTTCTGCTTATGGTCCCAGGGACCTGGTTATACTTTTACATGACTTTTGCATATGTATGCATTGTATGTCAATTTCTAAAGAATTGTATTGTTATACACATTTGTTACTGGGGAGTTGTTTACTATCCCCCTGCTCTATTGTATTTTCACTGAAATTTAATAAATATATATTCAACCTGAAGACAGATATAACTCTGCTCCCTCCCCCTAGCAACATATTCCTTGCTAGAACATGAGCATTGAGGCACAAATTAGCTCCTTATGCTGCTTCACCCTCTCCCATTCTGAAGCCCTGTACACACGGCCCAGAATCTTGTCAGGAAAAGACATAAGATTCTCTTGCCGGCCGAGTGTACACACACTTCATTCAAAAGAACCGCCGTTCTTTTGAATGGCACAAACACAGTGACGTCATCAACTACGATGAGCATTCGCTCGTCACATTCAATGCCGTCTCCGCCATCTTGTTTCACCCTACTTATGTCTTGGAAGCTACCACACACGCGTCAAAGTCATTTCGAGCATGTGCGGATTTCCATGGAGAGCGAAGTATACACACGCTCGGGTTTCTCGGCAGGAAAACACTGCCGAGAATCTCACGACGAGAAAATAGAGAGCAGGTTCTCTATTTTTCTTGTCGAGATTCTGGGCAGTTTTCTTGACAAGAAACCTCAAAGAATCATACACACACACACACGGTTTACTTGGCAAAAAAGCTCTGCCAGCAGTTTTCTTGCCAAGAAAACCATGCGTGTACAGGGCTTAAGATTTGCTATACAGGGGATACTTAAAGGTTAATGCCACTCCGTCTGGTACTTACACTGCATGCATTGGAAAAATACATTTAAGGTGTTGACTAAACCCACAACAGTAAAATCAGTCTGTATATGCAGTAAAGCATAGTTTTTATAATCCTCTGCATTGTGTAAAAAGGCTGCTTGCTCCTGTATGCACAGATCTTCCGCTCTCTGCACTGTCCCCCTGGAGAAGTCCGGATAAGACAGAGCCTTTGGAGTCAGGCTGCACATACTCAGTTTGGTGTGTATTGCTACAGAGGTATTTTAATTTCTTGGGAGGGTGCATGTGATCAGCACAGGGCAAATCGGCACTGCTACGACAGAGGGTCAGGAGCCCTGCAGCCTCATAGGACAGCTCAGTGCAGTATGAAAACTCCTCTTACAAGCTTCACCAGGAACTGATAGAAGTCACAAGACTGTTATATACTGTTGTGTACTGTGGGAGACCAGATATAAGGAATGCAGGCTCCTGTGTTTAGTATTAATTAATACAGAGCTGCACATATTTATACATTCACATATACACAATTTGTACAGAAGCCTTTACTTTTTTGTTCTTTTAGTAATCATGGGGTGAACATATAGATTTAATGCAGATCATGCCTCTGTTATAAAATTACCCTGGACAGCATTACAAGACCACTGTTCTAACAACTAAACAGCCACATTGCCCTAAACTAAACTGTAAAATAAAGCTTGTCTCAGAACAAGGAATCCATTTGCTAGAGGTGGTCCCCTCCTACACAGTGACCCCATCAGCAGGAAAAAGCTATGCATTCAGACAACCTTGTTATACTGTATATGCCCATCCAGATCTACAAACAAGTTATCTGGTTTCACTGCAATTTGTTAGGCTTGATGAATGAGTTCCTGTGTGCTTTGAGTTGATTAATTAGAAAACTAGGGTGACTCAGAAAATCCAAGAGCACTGCGAAGATATCCAGCATACTAATGTGGTCAGTTGTCTATGAGGGAGGATGCCTACGGCATATATTATCAGTGGGAAACATCTCATCTAATTTTTATATCAGAACGCTCAATAGATCATTCTGGATGCAAACGACGTAAGCAGTGTTCATGTACAGGTGAGTGTGAAACAGCTCAGCTGTAATTTGAAGTCTATTTAAACCCAAGCGCAATAATTCAATATACTGCAATGTACCAGTCCTTAGAAATGATAGCTGCAGTAGTTTACTTTATTTTACTTTTTGTTACTTTCACTTGGTGATTCTGACATTTCCTGTCCTAGGGGGACAACAATAAAAATATAAGTAGTGCAGCGCAAAAATTAAATGAATAACACAAAATATCAACAAGAAAAAATGTCCATAAGTGCATTGAAAATCCAAAGTGAATATAAGGAACCAAATCCAAAGGGTGATTGATGAAGACAGAAGAAACCTCCACCGATAGAGGTAAGAATGGCCTCTCACCTTATTGCATAGATCAAACAGGTCAAACAGCATATAATAACCAGAACCTCCTTAATCATCCGATCAATCCAGCAGCGGATCACTCATTGCGGCATCAGTGGACACAGCGTCAGTTACGATTATGCAAAAAAATGAATGAAAGGAATCTAGTGCTCTCTGAAGCATACTCAAAAATTTAATGCATAAAAGTAATAAACTTACATAAAAAGCACTCGTTCCTGAGTGCCAAGGTAAAAAGGCAAAAAGCCAGGATACACCAACAGGTAATAGGAACACACGGTGTGCAGTGTGCAGTCGCGGGTGACGTCACGCGTGTAACTCCCCCCTCGTACTTCGTTACGTCCTCTAGGCGGGACTTCATCAGCGTGGGGTAGGAAGCAACTAGGTAGGGGGACAACACACAATCACAGTACAATATTGAGAACCAGCACATGCCTCAGGAAGTACACTGCCTTTGAACTTATGAAGTGCTCTCTGAATTCTGGTTGCAAGGAAATACCAAAAGTTGCTCTAGTACAGCTCGTTTGTCTGTTGTTCTGCTATGGTTCACAAGAGTGCAGTTCATTCTGCACTCCTGTGACCCGTTTTCAGCAGACAGCAGGCTTAAGTCCGCTGTTGGCTGACGTAAGAGAGCCAGTCCAGGCTGGGGAAAGACCGGCACCCAGCTCAGCCTCTCAGCAAGTCACTGATAGCATGAGGCAGCAGCTCCTGCCTCCTCCACAGCCCAGTGCTTCAATGAGCGTAAGGGGAGGGGGGCAGAGCAGAGAGCCTGTGACTGAGAGTCAGCAGCTCTCTGTTAATGAAGTGCTGAGAACTGAGCAATCAGGGGTGGTTGATTGCTCAGTTCTCAGCCTTAGAGCCAGCGGGGGACAGATGCAGCATTGGACTAATGCTACATCCACCTAGGTAAGCAATGAAAACCCAAAAAAACTCAATGCCTCTTTTAACCGGATGTCGACTACCCCACGTATATGTACTGCCTCTTCTAGGTTTGCGGCACAGACAACCAGCTCCTGCTGTGATTGGACACAGCGGAAGCCAATCAGCGGGTCCGGAATACCCAATGTCCCCCAGGACCCACCGATCGCTCACGTGAGAGGCAGAACAGTGGCTTGTAAACCAGGCAGATCGCCCTTCTGCTAGTAGGGGAGACAGTGATCCTGTGTTTCTTCTAAACAGGAACACAGATCTCTGTCTTTTCACAGATGTTAACCCCTTACCTGCCAGTGTCATTAGTACAGCACTTTTTGGTCACCGATCACTGTATTGGTGTCACTGGTCTCCAAAAAGAGTCACTTAGTGTCAGATTCATCCACCACAATGTTGCAGTCCGCTACAAATCGCCGATCACTGGCATTACTACTTAATAAATTAAAAAAATACATAAATCTATCCCATACTTTTTGCATGAACCAATCAATATACACTAAAATTTTTTGGATTTTTTTACCTAAAACATGTAACAGAACAAAAGACAACACTTTTTTTCTCCCACTATGCTTCATTACTAGGTATACAAGAAAAGGTTGCTGTTTAGATGAGCCCTAAAATAACTTTATTCTGTAGACAAAAAGGCTGCAGAAGCCAATTATTAGTGGATGCTGAAGCAGATGCTGTAGCTGCACAGGGGGGGTGCATAGTAGAGGTCACTCAGTAACCTCACTGGTTGCACAAATGGTGCAGCATAAACTAGACAACTTTAATGAGAAACTGAACAATCTTGGCAGGAGAAGGTAACACTTTGCTGTATGCGGATCTGTTTATCCTTACTAAAGTTTATGTGTGTTGTGAATGATATTTACTACGTCTCTATACAAACGCCACGTGCCAATAATGTCAGCCGCAAAGGGTGGTGTACTACCATAGCTGTTCAAATACATGTTATTACCATTATTTTTTATTTTTGCTTTCTTGTGTCACATGTAGAAGTCATTTTTTAGTTTTGGACAAAAATCCAAGAGAAACACAGTAAGCAATAAGGAAGTTTTCAGAAAAGCTGGGGAAGGTTAGAACCCCCCTTTAGCTTTGTATTGCTATTTGTGTCCCCATTGATTTTCTCTTATTTAAGGTGGCAACATTTTCAACAAGACAAAAAAAAAGACAGAAAGTAAGAAGAAATATCCCAAATAGGGATGAGCTTCGTGTTTGAGTCGAGCCCATGTTCGACTCGAACATCGGCTGTTCGACCGTTCGTCGAAATTCGAACAAAATGGGTCGTTCGCGCCAAATTCGAGTGACGCGCCATGGCCCATAATTCACTGCGGCATTGCGCGCTGATGATTGGCCAAGCATGCACTATGACCCGCATGCTTGGCCAATCACAGCGAGCAAAAAAAACAGAGAGCCATAATTGGCCAAAGACAGGGTGGATTTGGTCAATTATGGCTCAGGGCTTTAGCACATGCCCCACACTATAAAAGGCCGCCTGCAGCACGGCCTCGTGTAGTGCGTTCCGGGCTTGTTCCAGATCAGACAGAGAGAGAGAGAGAGAGAGAGAGAGAGATATTGTCTTTTTTTCTAGCTAGATAGAGCAGGCAGGCTAGTCAGTTAAATTTACAGTGTGTAGAGGATATATATACATCCCAGGAGTTGTACATATATTTATACACTGTATAATTTAGTTAGATTAGTTCTTCCTAATCTGTCAGGTGGTTGATTGTGCTAGCTACAGTGTTCTCACGTGTTGTATTGCCCGTGTGCTCAGTGCACTTAAACGAACTTGCTGTATACTGCAAGTTTGCTCATTGCTTTGCAACTAAGCCCACTTGGTGCATAGTGCAAGTTTGCTCCTAACTTTGCACCTAAACACACTTTGTGTATAGTGCAAGTGTGCTCATTACTTTACAAGTAAACCCACTTGGTGCATAGTGCAAGTGTGCTCATTACTTTACAACTAAACCTACTTGGTGCATAGTGCAAGTGTGCTCATTACCGTACAACTAAACCCACTTGGTGCAAAGTGCAAGTGTGCTCATTACTTTACAACTAAACCCACTTGGTGCATAGTGCAAGTGTGCTCATTACCGTGCAACTAAATCCACTTGGTGCATAGTGCAAGTGTGCTCATTACTTTACAACGAAACCCACTTGGTGCATAGTGCAAGTGTGCTCCTTACTTTACAACTAAACCCGCTTGGTGCATAGTGCAAGTGTGCTCATTACTTTGCAACTAAACCCACTTGGTGCATAGTGCAAGTGTGCTCATTACTGTGCAACTAAACCCACTTGGGACATAGTGCAAGTGTGCTCACAACTTTGCACCTAAACCCACATGGTGCATAGTGCAAGTGTGCTCATTACTGTGCAACTAAACCCACTTGGGGCATAGTGCAAGTGTGCTCACAACTTTGCACCTAAACCCACATGGTGCATAGTGCAAGTGTGCTCATTACTGTGCAACTAAACCCACTTGGTGCATAGTGCAAGTGTGCTCATTACTTGCACATAAAGCTACTTGTTGTGTACTGCACGTGTCCTCTGCAGTTTGCACCAAAAGCTACAAGGTCTGTGTACTGCCTTTGTATTCTGCAGGCCATTATAATGTCTGGAAGGGCAACAAGGAGAGGCAGAGAGTCACGAGGGCAAGCAGGCTCTGCATCTACAGGCAACAGTGCTGGTCGTGGACATGTGGCTCGCCCTTGTTTTCGGCAGCTGGCCATGTTGAGCCGCAAAATGCCGAAGACTTGGTAGAGTGGATGACCAAGCCATCCTCATCCTCTCTCACCCATGCTCAGGGTACTTTGTCTGGCAAAGTAGCTGCCAAGGCGTCCTCTTCCCTCTGCTCAATGGCATCAGGTACTCCTTCCCTAGTCCCACCATGTCCTCCTGAGGAGTCCCGTAAACTGTTTGAACACAGTGTTGGGTACATGCTGCATGAAGATGCACAGTGTTTTGAAGGCTCCGATGATGAAACACAGACAGAGGAAGGCAGTAATGTGAGCCCAGAGAGAGGGGGTGCCCAAGAAGGACAGCAATCTGGCAGTCATCTTCCCTCAATTGCAGCATACTGCCAGATTTTCGACAGTGATGAGGAGGGAGGGGATGATGAGGTCACTGACTCTACGTGGGTGCCTGATAGGAGAGAGGAGAGAGGAGGAGGAGGCACAGGCACATCTCCAAAGAGGCAGGATGCCCTCCAGGGGACAGCTTAACATTACAACTTTACATCGCAGAGCTACGCCTGTGCAGGGCGCTGCTGTGTCTCAGCGTTACTGCAAAAGTTCTTTGGTGTGGGTCTTTTTTGAGACATGTGCATCAGATCGCACCCCTGCTATTTGCAACATATGTCTCAAGCGTATCTCGCGTGGCCAAAACATCACCCACTTTGGCACCACATGCTTGACCAGACATATGTCGACCTGCCATGCAGTTCGTTGGCAAGCATACCTGAATGACCCACACCAAAGAACAAAGCAGACCTCCCCTTGCCCCTCATCAGCTGGGATCCCCAACCCCACTATACACTAAGTCCTCTCTGAAGCCTGCACTGATAGGACTGAAGGTGTAGAATTAGGTGTGTCACAACCTAGTAGTAAATGCGGGCAATCTACTATTGGTACACCGATGGCAGATTGTACCCAACAAATTTCCCAGCCCCAGCTGCTGCAGCGCCAAAAGAAGTACTCTCCCAGCCATCCACATGTCCAGCGGTTAAATGCTAGCTTAGCAAAATTGCTAGCACTTCAACTGCTGCCTTTTCAGTTGGTAGATTCTGCCCCCTTCCGTGAGTTTGTGGAATGTGCAGTACCTCAGTGGCAAGTTCCAAAACGCCACTTTTTCTCACGAAAGGCGATTCCGGCTCTCTACCGCCATGTGGAAGGCAATGTCCATGCCTCGCTGGACAGGGCGGTCAGTGGTGAGGTGCATATTACCGCTGACTCATGGTCCACCAGGCATGGACAGGGATGTTACCTCTCTTTCACGGCACTTTGGGTGATGAAACTCTACATTGGCCAAGCTGCAGCGGCTGCACATGCAGCAGAGGGCCATCAATGAGTACCTGTGCCAATATGGCAGCAGAACTGGGTCAGGGGAGCTTGGGTTTTTTCCCTACGCCAATGGGCCTTGATCGGGGATGGATGCACTGTCCTGTCACCATTTGAGGAGGCCACGAGGATGGTGAGCAGTGACAGTGCATGCATCATTGAGACTGTACCTCTTATTCACATGTTGGAGCACACGCTACGTGGAATAATGGACAGGACCCTTGAGGCAGAACAGAGGGAGGAAGAGGACGACTTCCTTACCTCTCAAGGCCCCCTTTATCCAGACAGTGGTCCTGCTTGCCCGCCTAGCACACAGGAAGAGAAGGAGGATTGTATCAGCAGCATGGAGATGGAGCTTTTGACTCAGCATCAGCAGCAGTCTACAAGGGATCAATTACAGTTCCAAGGAACCCATGGACTTTTACATGGCTGGGATGAGGTGGCTGCAGATCCTGTTGTCCTCAGTGACCCAGAGGACTCTGCCCCAAATGCCTCAGCAAACCTACGCCGCATGGCCTCCCTGATCCTGCAAGGCCTGCGTAAGGATCCTCGTATTCGTGCTATCAAGGAGAGGGATCATTACTGGCTGGCAACTCTCCTTGATCCACGGTACAAGAATACGTTTGCGGACCTTATCTTGCCGGCGCTGAGGGAGCAGAGGATGAAACATCTTCGGGAGGCATTGCAGAAAAGTCTGTGCAACGCCTTCCCAGAGACTGGGGGGTTACCAAAGGAGCAGTGGAGAAGGTGGCCGTCTGATTGATGCGTTCAGACAATTTTTTAGTCCGCAGCCCTAAGGTATGACTGGTTCCAGCAACCATCACCAGTGTCTATTTTAGGTGCAGGAATACCTAGGGGCAATAGCAGACTTGGACACCTTTCCCACCGAAAATCCTCTGGCTTACTGGGTCTTGTGGATGGATCTTGCTTGCACAGTATGCAAGATTTTGCACAGTACGCAATTGAGCTACTGGATTGTCCTGCATCTAGCGTTCTTTCAGAACGCACATTCAGTGCTGCTGGAGGCTTTGTGACCGATCAAAGGGTGCGCCTCTCCACCGACTCCGTCGATCGACTGACCTTCATAAAAATGAATCAGGCTTGGATCACCACCAGCTACCAAGCACCTGATGCTGATGTAACTGAATAATTTTTTTGAAAATGTCAGATCCCTTTGAGACTATGCTGATGCTGAGTGACTATGCTGTTATGCTGACTGAATATCCTTCTCCTTCTCAATGATCTTGCTGATAGCTTGTAAGAACATTGTTGGTTCTGGGCACCGCCACCAGTGGCTAAGGCCCAATTTTGCTGCCCCTGGGGCGTGTAATTTACAATTTTTGATGCAATAGTTTGCAGCAGGCTCTTTGCTGCGCTACAACTAGAGTATCTCTCAGGGATCTGTCACCTAAGGGTTAACAGTGCAGACTGATTCCAATGATTGGCAACAGGCTGCCTTATTTAAACCCCTCAGCAGCACTGTGATCTTGCTGTCTGATCTGAATCTCATCCAGAGACCTGAACCTGCATCATTCTGACCTGGCTTTCTGACTCTGCTGCCATCTCCAGTCCTGACCTGCTCTGTTTACCTGTCTGCCTGATCCTCTCTGTTGCCGAATCCAGCCTGAAATCTGACCATTCCTTGCCTGCTGCTTTTTGCCTGTACTGATCCTCCGTGTATGACCTGGCCTGTCTGACTCTCCTGCTGTCGCCTGTATTTGCATGTGCATGTTGCTCTCAGGCGCACCTGCATCCGGTGACCTGCGTCAGCTGACCTGCATCCACAGACCTGCGTCCACTTACCTGCATCCGCTCACCTGCATCTTGCTGACCAGTATCCTGCTAACCAGTTAATCGGCATCCGCTGACCTGCATCTGCTGACCTGCATTCGATGATCTGCATCCAGCTGACCCGCACCTACAGCGCTCCAGCCTTTCTCATTCGCCTTCATCTCCAATCTCAGAGACTCTGCAGGCACTCATACCCCACTGTGCTCCTACGGTCACTGTCTCACCCCCAGTGATCCCGGAACCAGGGCGGTACAAGAGGCTTCCTCTACTCGTCAGGCTCATCCCCCAGGTATGTGTCAGTATCTGTGAGGGGGTTGCAGTGTTGTGGCACCAGCACCAGTAGCTAAGGCCCAATTTTTATGCCCCTGTTCAACAGGGGCGTGTAATTACAATTCTTGATCCAATATTTCACAGCAGGGTGTTCCAGCGCCCACCAAGACTAACTGTGAGGGGTTGCAGTATTGTGGCAACACCAACACCTAGGGCCCACATTTCTGCAGTGTATATACGGCAGGCCCCTACTTTAAAACATCCAAATTACAAACGACTCCAACTTGCAAACGGAAGGAGACAACAGGAAGTGAGAGGAAATCTACCTCTAGGAAGGGAAATTCTCTTCTGTAAAAGGTGCCTCCTGTCCACTGAAGCTTCATCAGAATCCTTGTTTCACAAAAAATCATTTGTCTTTGGGACAGAATGTGAGGTGCAATCTTCTGAACGGATGCACACAGACACCAAAACAAATGTTACAGGGGTGATAACCCTTCTCTATGTTTGCAGAAAAGCTTAAAAAAAGATTCTATGGCTGAAGCTACACTTTAAAGAAGTACCAGTTGAAAATTACAAACAGATTCTACTTAACAGCAAATCTACCGTCTCTGTCTTGTTTGCACCACCTGTATACTGCTGTTCAAAGTACATAGGGCCAAAGGGGCTTGTAATGACCTGGGGGAGGGGGGCGGGGAAACCCATGCTATTTTTCTCAGTGATTTTCATCCATATTGCAGGGACCAGCATTACATTAAAGCCGCAAGCAGTTTTAAATTACCTTTTTCTTATAGTAATCTCATTTTGTGCAATGACAGTTCTAAACACATGCCACTACTATAGACACCTAGCAGGTACGATATTTAAAGGAATTTTTCATATTTTTTCCCACTTAAAGCATCATTAAAATCGCTGCTCCAGAAAAAAGTCTGTTTTTAAAACTTTTTTTCCATTGATATATGTTCCCTGGGGCAAGACCCGGGTTCTCAAAGACGTTTTCCGACAATAACGTCAATGGGGTTCTAAATGTTCGCGCCAACGGCCGGTTCGTTCGAAGGTTCTAAAACCGGACATTGGTTCTTATACTTCTCCACCCCATCCAAAATTTAAAAAAAAGTTGTGGCTGGGATTATACTTTAAAGAGTACCTTTGGCAAAACCTTTTTCTTTTTCTTTTGAATGGCCTGAGGAATAGTTTGACCTCTATCAAGCTTTTACTGTTCTAAAATCTGTTGCCCTTGTATGCGTGACAATTGTCATCAAGAAAAAAAAAGTGAGCGGAATTTCAAAATCTTGGAGTTGCCTCCAGAACAAGAAGCAAGTGGAAATCTTCTATAAGAGACACTGGTTTCAGGTACAGCTGTCTAAGAAGGAATTTCCCTCACTGTGGGAGGTTTCCTTTAATTTCCTGTTGAGTATTAGGCACAGGAAATGAAGGAAATTTCCCCAATGGTACACAGACAGCAAAAAAAAGAATATGCAAATGAGCTAGATACGCCGATTCCCGAACGTTATTGCGCCCGCTTGTCGTTTTTTACGTCGTTTGCGCAAGCGTAAAGTTACCCCTGCCATTGCCCTGCAATGTTAAGTATGGACGTTTGTGTAAGTCGTTCGCGAATAGGGATTTGCGTAAGTTACGTTCACGTCGAAAGCATTGACTATTTGCGAAGTGATTAAAAAAAGCGTCAAAAACGTGGGGTCACAAGACATTAGCATAAAACAAGCCCACCTCTTCCACATTTGAATTACCCGGGCTTACGCTGGGCAATTTACGCTACGCCACCGTAACTTAGGACGCAACCGCTTTGAGAATATGGCACTTGCGTCCTAAGGTGCGGCGGCGTAGCGTAAATAGGATACGCTACGCCCCGCTGCCAGATACGCAAAAGTATGAGAATCTGGCCCCATGCATTTTCTGAATATTCGCACAGGTAGCACATACACCTTAATCCAATCACCAATGACATTTATCAAGGCAGATGTTTACTGTCCAAAAAACGGATGGTTAAAGTTGCAAACCCCCTCTGTTCTGGTTACATAATACATCCTTGGTACCAAGAAGTTTGCATTTGTGTTAATACTTCAATTCACATGGTTGAAGGTGCAACTTGTCAATCGTCAGAGCAGAGATGTTAAAAACAGCATTATAAGTGGAAGACAAATGGTTTTGAAGGCCCCATCTCTACTTAATATTGAATGTTCCAGTTTTATGTGGGATGGTCTCCTTCCTGCCTCTTGCAAAACAACGTGTCCTCTCTGTCAGAAATGTGTACCTCTCTGTCCTCAAAAAGCATGTCCCTGTTTCTTAAGGTGAAGAGTCTTGACCTGTAGAACTTGTTCTCTAATTTTCAGTCTTTCACGTTTTGAGAGTTTGCATTACCTCCCTAATGTATGGTTGTTTGCATTCCACACTATCACTTCAAAATAAAGGGATTTTTTAATACAGCTTACCTGTAAAATCCTTTTCTTGGAGTACATCACGGGACACAGAGCGGCATATTCATTACTATATGGGTTATATGGAGTACCTTCAGGTGATGGACACTGGCAATCTCAAACAGGAAGTCCCCTCCCTATATAACCCCCTCCCCTAGAGGGAGTCCCTCAGTTTTGTAGCAAGCAGTATGCCTCCCAAAACATGTTCCCATAAGAGGGGTGGGAGCTCTGTGTCCCGTGATGTACTCCAAGAAAAGGATTTTACAGGTAAGCTGTATTAAAAAATCCCTTTTTCTTTCTCGTACATCACGGGACACAGAGCGACATATTCATTACTATATGGGATGTCCGAAAGCAATGCTTTAATGAGGGGAGGGAGACATCTTCTCAAAAGGGATTTAATTTAGAGGTATACTCAAATAATAATAATAAATGAAACTTAGTCAAGAAATAATTTTGAATTTTTAAAACCAAGGGTGCCCCCGATCCCGAGGATCTTAAACCGCAGCCTGTAGTACTGCCTGCCCAAAGGCTGAATCCGCATTCCTTCTCACGTCTAGCTGATAAAACCTTGTAAACGTGTGGACTGATGACCACGTCGCCGCCTTGCATATCTGAGCCATAGAGATCTGATGGTGTGCTGCCCAGGAGGCGCCCATGGCCCTGGTAGAATGGGCTTTTACCGACAAAGGAGGAGGCAACCTCTTCAAACCGTAGGCCTGAATGATTAATTGTCTAATCCATCTCGAGATGGTGGATTTTGCAGCTGCTTGCCCCTTCTTGGGGCCATCTGGTAAAACGGACAACACATCTGTTTTCCGGATCTTTTCTGTAGCTTTAAGATAGGCCCTCATGGCCCGGACAATATCTAAGGTATGCAGAAACCCCTCCTTTCTAGATGTGGGTTTCGGAAAGAAGGATGGAAGTACCAAATCCTGGTTCAAGTGAAAACTGCATATAACCTTTGGTAGAAAGGAAGGATGAGGCCGGAGAACTGCCCTGTCCTTATGTAGAATGAGATATGGTTCCTTACAAGATAAGGCTGCCAATTCTGACACTCTCCTGGCCGAAACTATGGCGACCAAGAATACCAACTTTCTTGTCAGTAAAACTAAAGGAATCTCAGCCAACGGCTCAAAGGGTTGTTTCTGTAGAGTGGACAGGACAAGATTTAAGTCCCATGGACAAATCGGTGACTTGACAGGAGGATTAATACGCAAGCCCCCCTTTATGAAGGTTTTAACCAGCGAGTGGGTGGCCAGCGGCCTCTGAAACCACACTGACAGAGCTGAAATCTGTCCCTTGATTGTGCTTAATGCCAGGCCTTTATCCACTCCTAGCTGGAGAAAACTTAACACCCTATCAATGGTATATTTGCGGGAATTCCATCTTTTGGATTCACACCAGCCTACGTAGGTCCTCCACACCCTGTAATAAATCACCCTGGAGGCCGGCTTTCTAGCCCTAATCAGGGTAGGAATTACCTGCCTAGACAGACCTCTACCCCTGAGTATCAGGGATTCAGCCTCCAGGCCGTCAAATTTAGATGCTGTAATGTAGGGTGGAGGATCGGGCCTTGTGAGAGTAGGTCTGGTCGTAGAGGAAGAGTAGAGGAAGAGTCCAAGGGTCTCCCACTGCCATCTTCAGGACTAGTGAGTACCATGTCCTCCGGGGCCAAGCTGGAGCTACTAGAATGACTGGCTTGTGCTCCACTCTGATCCTGCGCAACAGGCGAGGAAGTAACTGTAGCGGGGGAAATGCATATAGAAGTTTGAATTGATGCCAAGGGCAAACCAACGCATCGGTTCCGCAGGCCATAGGGTCCCTTGCTCAAGACACAAACCTGTCTAGCTTCTTGTTGAACCTTGATGCCATTACATCTATGTCTGGCATTCCCCACTTCTGGCAGATTGTCTGACCTGGGGATGCAGAGACCACTCCCCCGGCGACAGAATCTGGCGACTTAAGAAGTCTGCCTGCAGGTTGTCCACTCCGGGAATGAATATCGCCGAAATGCAGGGTACATAAACCTCTGCCCACTGAAAAATCAAGCTCACCTCCCTCTGAGCGGCCTGACTCCTGGTTCCCCCTTGGTGGTTTATGTATGCCACCGCTGTGGCATTGTCTGACTGGATTCTCACCGGGGACCCCTGTAATCTGGAAGTCCATGCCAGGAGGGCTAGGCGAGCAGCTCTAATCTCCAAGACATTGATGGGTAGCTGCCTCTCCGCTTCCGCCCAAGTTCCCTGGCGAGTGAACCCCTCCAAGACCGCCCCCCAGCCTACCAGGCTGGCGTCTGTGGTAACTACCTTCCAGACAACGGGGCTGAAGGACCTTCCCTTCAGAAAATTCTGAGGGTTTAACCACCAGGCCAGGCTTTGCCGGACCTTTGATGATAGCGTCAAAGGGGACTCCAAGGCATGTGCTCTCTTGCTCCAGGCTGCTAGAATGGCTGCCTGTAGGACGTGAGTGTGGATCTGAGCGTATGGTACCGCCTCGAACGTGGCCACTAGCTTGCCTAGTAATCGCATACACAGGCGAATAGTTGTTTTTTTCTTGCTTAGAACCAACTGAACCAACCCCTTGATAGCCTCGACCTTTACAAGGGGCAGGAACACCCTTTGCTGTTCTGTGTCTAACCTCATGCCGAGGTATTCCAACTGCTTTGTAGGATGAAACGCTGATTTTTCCCGGTTTAGGACCCAGCCGAACCTCTCGAGGTACTGAACCGTGAGGTTTACTGCTTGATCCAGACACGGCCGTGAGTGATCTATGATTAAAAGGTCATCCAAGTATGCTAGGACCGTGACCCCTTGGATCCTTAGATTGGCCAGAACTGGGGCTAGGATCTTCGTGAATACCCGGGGGGCCGTGGCCAGCCTGAAGGGGAGCGCCATGAATTGGAAGTGTCGCTGCCCCACTGCGAAGCGTAAAAATCTTTGATGTGGCTGAAAGATTGGTACATGAAGGTAAGCATCCTTTATGTCTATGGAAGCCAGAAAGTCGTCCCTCTGGAGTGTAGCGACTGCTGATCGGATGGATTCCATCCGGAAGGAACGAACTCTTAGGTAAACATTTAAACTCTTTAGGTCCAAGATTGGCCTGACATCGCCGTTGGGCTTTGGTATGACAAAGAGATTGGAATAGAAACCTAGCCCCTGTTCTTGGGCTGGTACCTTTATTATCACGCCCTGGCAAAGCAGGTGATCCAAAGCTGCAAGCATCGAGGCCTTCTTTGCTGGATCGTTTGGTAGCCTTGACTCTTGAAAATGAGGCGGAGGAAACTTTAGAAACTCCAGTCTGTAGCCTGTGGTTACAGACGACCGGACCCATTTGTCGGGGATATTGGCTTCCCAAACTTCTGAGAAGAAACAAAGCCTTCCCCCCACCCGCGAGAGTGGGGGCGCCCCTTCATAAGGCAGACTTAGGGGCTGGCTTTGTCGGCTTGCGATACCATGGCCCCTTACCCCCAGGGGCCTGTCCCTGCGATTTATTGTTAAAGTTTGATCGCGCAGGTGGCCGTCGATACTGCCTGGAATTTGAGGGCCCTGAGACAGGAGAGAGCTGCCTTTTAAATGTAGGACCCCGGAATCTCTTTTTGACTGGTAAAAGGGTACTTTTGCCACTTGAAATAGTCTGAATGTATTTATCCAGATCCTCTCCGAAGAGTCGTCCTCCATGGAAGGGAAACCCTGCCAGAAGCTTTTTGCATGGGGGCTCCGCCGCCCAGTTCTTCAACCATAAGAGCCTTCTCATGTGCACCAAAAATAGTGATAAACGAGAGGCCTGCTGGATGGAATCCTTTATAGCATCTACCGCAAAACACAGAGCTCTGGGAATGTCAAAAAACTCTTCTGCCTGTTGGGTAGGCATGTCTTTAAGCATTTGTTTTGTCTGGTCCTTTAACGCCTGACAAACTCCAATTGCAGCCACAGCTGGCTGTACCACTGCTCCTGCCGTAGCAAAGGATGCCTTTAAAAGTGTCTCTAACCGTTTATCAACCGGATCTTTAAACATTTGTATGTTTTCCACCGGGCAAGTTAGTGATTTATTCACACATGAGATGGCTGCATCCACAACTGGGAGCTTCCACCTCTTCGAAATTTTTTCCTCCATAGGGTAAATAACCGAAAATCTCTTAGGCGGCAGAAAGATCCTGTCCGGTCGTACCCAATCCTGAAAGATCAATTCCTCCAACAGAGGATGGACCGGAAAAAACGCGTTGCTCAAAGGAGCTTTTAAAGAGCCCAGAGAGGATACCGCAGGAACCTGAGGCTCTGGCAATGGTAAATTAAATCCTGAGCGGACCATGTCCGTCAAAGACTGTACCCACAGCCTCTCTGTTTGGGAGTCTGAAAATGGTTCCTCAGAGGTAGATTCCTCAATCCCTGAACCCTCTTGGTTCCGGTCCAGTTGATCCTCCTGAGATTCCAATTCCTCCGGAGAGAGAATTTCAGCATCTGAGGATACACCTCTCGGCGATGGGGATCTAGCCCGTTTCTTGCCAGGAATAGAGCTAGCGATCATCGCTGCTAATCTTTTTTCTAGCCCCCCTAGGGAGACGGCTAGCATCTCCTCTGTGATAAACACAGGGCTGGGCTGATCTGGGCCAGCCTCAGCACCAGACCCCCCTAATGGCTCATCCAAGGCGACCTTCATGGGAATAAGCTGCGGGGAGAGTACCGGCATATCATCAGAATCAGAGGGGGAACCCCTTTGTCTTTTGGTCTTTTTTGTACCTTTTGATCCCGAACCTTTGGAAGCCATAATACAAAATCGAGGGACTCCGCCTACAACAACCGACTGTAGTGGCCAGGAGTACAAAACTAGGGTTTAGGGGACAATAGACCACTAATGCCCAAAAACCGATCGGGCCCCGTATGTTCTCTTTTTTTTTTTTTGTTATAATATATATAACTTTTTTTTTTTTTAAAACATACAGCGTTGCCCAAATTTAGTTTGCCAGCCTCCAACCTGTTGCCAAAGGGGATTTTTGGCTTAACACAAATGCATTGGAACCAACTCCAGCATGTACTACCCCTCTTCCGCCACCGGGAGTCGATGTTCTGCCGCTCTGCGTCCTCTCCCTTCCAGATCAGCCTCAGACTGAGCAATGATCATAGCCTGCTGTGTATAACAGCGAATGAAGGCGCGCCCTTGATGACGCTGCAGGCACGCCCCCCCCCGCCCTCCCCTCCGAACGGCGCGAAAAACGTCTATAAGACGTGCGCGCGCGTATGCCGGGGAAGGAAGCACATGGAGGAGCCGCGCTGCTGGAGACCCAGGACTGCAGCTTCAGGCGGCAGAATCAAAACCCCGGCCAGGTAGGACTTTCCAAAAGGCCCCATAGGGATCCTTATTAGCCCTGGGAAGAGAGCAGCAGGTAGCTAGCAAACCTCTAAAGTTTCTTAGACAGGGGGACCAAGTGATGGGGGAAATGAGATCATCCTGTCTTCTCAGACATAGTGAGCAAGGCTGCCAATGCAGAGCATACTTAGGCTACCCCCCTTTAAGGTCTCCCTGGAGAGCCTGCTGTCGAACCAAGTCCCGCAGGCTCCCCTCTTACCTGCTCCATGCTGCAGGACGTTTGCCTAGCAAAACGGTCCAATCTTCTCCCATCTCCGTGGGTAGCGTAGTAGACCTTCAGGCCCTGGGGTCCTGGAAGGTACCCACTGTCCTGGACCTATATAGCACCCTGGCAAACAGGAACTTATGGTCTTTTACAAACTCCAAGACCTGGGCCCAGGGTCCAGCCCTCTAAAGAGGAGCATTATAGGCAAAACCCCACGGTTTGGGGCCCGGGTACTGTCCACTTTGGCACTGAGGCACCTTGGACAGATCCGGTTAGCCCGCCCTTAATCCCAAGGATGTGGAGGCAAAGCTATTCCGTGACCAACACCTAAGACACTGGCGAAAAAACTGAGGGACTCCCTCTAGGAGAGGGGGTTATATAGGGAGGGGACTTCCTGTTTGAGATTGCCAGTGTCCATCACCTGAAGGTACTCCATATAACCCATATAGTAATGAATATGCCGCTCTGTGTCCCGTGATGTACGAGAAAGAAAACTTGGATATGAATTTTATAACAGGGGGGGGGGGGGTAAGTGGTAAAATTGTACCCCAATTGGAAGATCCATGGATGAAGAAAGTCTACTTCCCCTGCCATTGAAATTCTTGACCAGAATAGAAGACAGGAGCATTTCATGCTTCACAGGGTTGCTACAGGATTGATCTGTAGCATCCTCTACCTGCTTGTCAGTTGCTTGTAGACTATTTAATTGAGTACATATGTCACAGTCTGGAGTCAGGCTCAGAGGCCAATAGCTATAGCAGCAGAGCGGATATTCTCACAGGTCACCCTGGCTGATGACACGGGTTCACCTAAGGTGCGGGGTCTAAGCACTAACCCGTATTCACCAGAGCTCCTGATGGTGGAGATGGGCTTTGCTGCTGCAATGAACTTCAATATATTCGACAGCATCACCTTCTAACTAAACGCGTGATCGAAAAAAAATGGGCTCCCCAGACTATTTAAGTGGCATTGGACTTGAGTCAGTGATTGGTGAATGGTTGGACAGATTTTATCATCATATCCACTGCCAGAGATGCTCTTCTACCGCTTTGGTGATTTGTATTAGTTGGAAAAGAGTCTCTGCATTCAACTGGATCAGGAAAGAAATCTGGTGAGTATACATATTCCAATGTATACACTTTACCATTGGGATGCTTGTTGACAGTGTTCCCAGTATGCTGAAGCATTACTACAAACCGCTGAATGGTGGGTCTATGCCAGCATTACCCTTACTTTCAAAAGGATTTTTGGGGAGGTTGTCTTTAAGGGGGCTGAACAAGAGTTGATTACTGCCCTAGTAACATCTTCCTTGAAGTCAGTTGGAAAGAGATAAACCAGCCAAAAGCTTGCAAGTTGTTGAATTTTTTTTATGGTTTATCAAAATTTTCTGGTCACTGGATAACAGCACAATGTTGCCCAAGTAGTAATTGATACTAGAAAATGCATTTCCTGCAGAAAATGCATTGGAATGCTGAATTGCTAAGCCCGCACCAAAACAAATTCACCATAACCACCACACTATCTTTGGGGCATACAAGCAGTGTTTATTCAGTACTTGTGAAGCCTCTCTTTGATCATTAAAGGGGTTGTAAAGGTAAAAAAAAAATCCCTAAATAGCTTCCTTTACCTTAGTGCAGTCCTCCTTCACTTACCTTATCCTTCCATTTTGCTTTTAAATGGCCTTATTTCTTCAGAGAAATGCTCACTTCCTGATCTTCTGTCTGTAACTACAAACAGTAATGCAAGGCTTTTTCCCTGGTGTGGAGAAAGCCTCTTGAGGGGGAGGGGGCAAGCAGAATGCCTAATAACACACGGCTCCTTTCTCTATCTGCAATATAGAGAGTGTCCTGAATGTCCTGGTTGCCCCTCCCCCTGCACTGAGGTAAAGGGAGCTATTTAGGGGAAAAAATACCTTTACAAACCCCTTTAATCCACCAACCAAATGCCTAGGGAACTCTTCAAACAAACCTTAATAAATCCACAACCATACATGCTATCGAAACAGCGACTTCACCGTTGGAAACACACAGCCTTTGTGAACGTATCGGTATGAAATGTATGTGCATTTTGCTGAGAAATTTTATAGAATTTTTAACATGACAGTCAATGGAATAAAATTTGGAACTCTTGTCATTTAGAAGCTGCAGCAACTAAAAGTAAAATGTGTATCACAAAACTGATCACAATTCCTTAAACCAGACAAAAATACCTACGTTTTGATATATAAATTGTGTATGACAAATAGATCTTGTGGGCGTGAGAGCAATTTGTTCCCCCTTTTTTAACCACTTCAATACCCAGCCATAGACAATTGACGGCCTGGGATGGGATTTACCATCCTAAGTGGCCGTCAATTGACGGCCTGGGTATTGCAGGCGAATATCTGGACGATGCCTGCAGCCAGAGGCATCATCCAGATATCCATCTCTTCAGCCGGCGATTCTGCACAAAGTAAGAACGATCATAGCGGCGTTCCGCCGCTTGATCGTTCTTACAGGCCGCGGGAGGGGACATCCCCCCCCTCCCGCCGCCATCCGGTGCTTCTCCGGGCTTACCTGTACCTTCGGGGGCCCGGAGAACGAATCGTCGGCGGCGGCAGGAAGCATAGAGATGACTGGTGACCAGATGGTCACCAGTCATCTCTATGACCGTCGGAGGACCCGGGCGCGATCTGATGACGTCACGCCCGGGTCCCCGTATGTAAACAAAGCCGCGATTGCGGCTGTAAGTCACCATTCATGAGATCGGTGAATTTTTTTTCACCGATCTCATGGTTTCCAGCCTGGAGGTGAGATGTGAGGTCTTATTGACCCCACATCTCTCCATAAAGAGGACCTGTCAAACACATTTCCTATTACAAGGGATGTTTACATTCCTTGTAATAGGAATAAAAGTGGGAAAAAAAAAAAAAATGAAAAATAAATAAAATATAAGTAAAAAAAAATAATAAAAGATAAAAAAAAAATGAAAACGCCCCTGTCCCCGATAGCTCGCGTGCAGAAGCGAACGCACACGCAAGTCCCGCCGACATATGTAAACGCCGTTTAAACCACACATGTGAGGTATCGCCGCGTGCGTTAGAGTGCCAGCAACTAATCTAGCACTAGATCTCCTCTGTAAATCTAAACTGTAACCTGTAAAAAATAAATAAAGCGTTGCCTATGGAGATTTTTAAGTACCGAAGTTTGGCGCCATTCCATGAGTGTGCGCATAATTAAAGCGTGACATGTTGGGTCTCTATTTACTCGGTGTAACATAATCTTTCACATAATACAAAAAAATTGGGCTAACTTTAGTGTTTTGTTATTTTTTTAATTCATAAAACATTTTTTTTTACAAAAAAAAAGCGTTTGAAAAATAATTGCGTAAATACCGTGCAAGATAAAACTTTGGAATGACCGTCATTTTATTCCCTAGGGTGTCTGCTAAAAAAAACATATATAATGTTTGGGGGTACTGTGTAATTTTCTAGCAAAAGAATGATGATTATTACATGTAGGAGAGAAGTGTCAGAATAGGCCCGGTATGGAGGTGGTATAAAAGCCTAGTATTGAAGCGGTTAAAGATCATTTTTTTTTAATGCTCTCTGCTCTAATGATGTCATTCTCCACTCTAACCCAGACCCATAGAAACACTGTGTAATCGATAAAAATTTCTGAAAAAAACACTAAACTTAAACTGCTTTTTCACAAAAACTGTAAAAGCTATCAATCTGAAAAGTCAGAGCTGGATAGCTGAATATTTTGTGAATGTTTTAAAGTGTGTTTGGTGTCTGTAGGTGAAAGTATGGAGGAGCTGAAACTTTTATTAGCAGATACGATTTTAAGGGGTAAAAAGGATGCTCTCATTGACTTCAATGTTAAAAAAAAGTGTCTAAAAGTCTAATATTTTGCTCTATAGAAGATATATATGAAGATATCTTTGGAAACTTGGATAGACAGGAATAAAGGGATTTTTAAATACAGCTTACCTGTAAAATCCTTTTCTTGGAGTACATCACGGGACACAGAGCGGCATATTCATTACTATATGGGTTATATGGAGTACCTTCAGGTGTGGACACTGGCAATCTCAAACAAACAGGAAGTCCCTCCCTATATAACCCCCTCCCCTAGAGGGAGTCCCTCAGTTTTGTAGCAAGCAGTATGCCTCCCAAAATGTTCCCAAAAAGAGGGGTGGGAGCTCTGTGTCCCGTGATGTACTCCAAGAAAAAGATTTTACAGGTAAGCTGTATTTAAAAATCCCTTTTTCTTTCTCGTACATCACGGGACACAGAGCGGCATATTCATTACTATATGGGATGTCCGAAAGCAATGCTTTAATGAGGGGAGGGAGACATCTTCCAAAGAAGGATTTAATTTAGAGGTATACTCAAATACTAGTAAATCCAACTTAAACGAGAAATGTAAATCTCAAATCAAATCAAGGGAGCCCCCTCAGATCCTGAGGAGCTTGAATCGCGGCCTGTAGTACTGACTGCCCAAAGGCTGTATCCGCATTCCTTGTTACGTCCAATTGATAAAATTTTGTAAACGTGTGGACTGATGACCACGTTGCTGCCTTGCATATTCGAGCCATAGAGATCTGATGATGATGTGCTGCCCAGGAGGTGCCCATGGCCCTGGTAGAATGGGCCTTTACCGACAAAGGAGGAGGCAACCTCTTCAAACCGCAGGCCCGAACAATTAATTGTTTAATCCATCTTGCGATGGTGGATCAAGCCGCTGCCTGACCCATCTTGGGCCCTTCCGGTAAAACGAACACCACATCTGTTTTCCGAACCTTCTCTGTAGCTTTAAGATAGGCCTTTATGGCCCTGACAATATCCAACGTATGCAGCAACCCCTCCTTTCTAGAGGTGGGTTTTGGAAGAAGGATCGAAGTACCACATCCTGGTTCAGGTGGAAACTGGATATAACCTTTGGTAGAAAGGAAGGATGAGGACGGAACCCCGCCCTATCCTTATGCAAAATGAGATATGGTTCCTTACAAGATAAGGCTGCCAATTCCGATACTCTCCTGCCGAAACTATGGTGATCAGAAATACCGACTTTCTAGTCAGTAAACCCAAAGGTACCTCAGCCAACGGCTCAAGGGGTTGTTTCTGTAGAGATGACAGAACAAGATTTAAGTCCCATGGACAAAGTGGTGATTTGACCGGAGGATTAACACGTAAGACTCCCTGTACGGAGATCTTAACCAGCGAGTGGGCGGCCAGCGGCCTCTGAAACCACACTGATAAGGCTGAAATCTGTCCCTAGATCGTGCTTAATGCCCGGCCTTTATCCACTCCTAGCTGGAGAAAACGTAATACTCTATCAATGGTATACTTGCGGGAAACCCATCTCTTAGCCTCACACCAGCCTACGTAGGCCCTCCAAACCCTGTAACAAAATTACCCTGGAGGCCGGCTTTCTAGCCTTAATGAGGGTAGGGATTACCTGCCTAGACAGACCTCTACACCCTGAGAATCAGGGATTCAGCCGCCAGGCCGTCAATTTTAGACGCCGTAATGCAGGGTGGAGGATCGGGCCTTGTGAGAGTAGGTCTGGCCATAGAGGAAGAGTCCAAGGGCCTTCCGCTGCCAATTTCAGGACTAGTGAGTACCATGCCCTCCGGTACCAAGCTGGGGCTACCAGGATAACCGGCCTGTGCTATGATCCTGCGCCACAGGCGGGGTAGTAACTGCAGCGGGGGAAATGCATATAGAAGCTATGATTGATGCCAAGGGCAAACCAACACATCGGTTCCGCAGGCCATAGGGTCCCTCGTTCGAGAGACATGAACCTGTCTAGCTTCTTGTTGAATCCTTATGCCATGACCTCCACGTCTGGCACTCCCCACTTCTGGCAGATTGTCTGAAAAAAACTTGTGGATGCAGAGACCACTCCCCCGGCGACAGGGTTTGGCGACTTAGGAAGTACGCCTGCAGGTTGTCCACCTCGGGAATGAATGTCGCCGATATGCAGGGTACATAAACCTCTGCCCACTGAAAAACCAAGCTCCTCTCACTCTGAGTGGCTTGACTCTTGGTTCCCCCTTGGTGGTTCACATATATGCCACCGCTGTGGCATTGTCTGAATGACTTCTCACCGAGGACCCCTGTAATCTGGATGTCTATGCCAGGAGGGCTAGCCGAGCCGCTCTGATCTCCCAGACCTTGATGGGCAGCTGCCTCTCCGCCTCTGCCCAAGTTACTTGGCGAGTGAACCCGTTCAAGACCGCTCTCCAGCCTTCCAGACCACTGGGCAGAACCAAGCTGCTAGAATTGCTATCTGTAGGACACGAGTGTGGAAGCGTGTGGTATCGCCTCGAACATGGCCATTAGTTTGCCTAGTAATCGCATACATAGGCGAATAGTTGGTTCTCTTTTTGCTTAGAACCAACTGAATTAATCTTTTGATAGCCTCGACCTTTACCAGGGCAGGAACACCCATCTTCTGTTCTGTGTCTAATCTCATGCCGAGATATTCAACTGCTTTGTAGGTTGAAATGCTGATCTTTCCCCAGTTTAGGACTCAGCCGAACCTCTCGAGGTACTGAACCATGAGGGCTACTCCGCATTCCACCAAGGAAGCGAGTGATCTATGATTAAGAGGTCGTCCAGGTATGCTAGGACCGAGATCCCTTGGATCCTTTAGACTGACTAGAATTGGAGCAAGGACCTTCGTGAATACCCGAGGGCCGTAGCCAGCCCGAAGGGGGGCGCCACGAATTGGAAGTGACGCTGTATCACTGCGAAGCGTAAAAAACAAAAATATTTGATGTGGCTGAAAGACTTGGTACATGAAGGTAACCATCCTTTATGTCTATAGAAGCCAGATCCTTCTGGAGTGTGGCGGCTGCTGACCGAACGGCTTCTGTCCGGAAAGAGCGAACCCTTAGGTAAGCATTTAAACCTTTTAGGTCCAAAATTGGTCTGACATCGCCGATGGGCCTTGGTATGACAAACAGATTGGAATAGAAACCTAGCCCCTGTTCTTGGGCTGGTACCTCTACCATTATGCCCTGGTAAAGCAGATGATCCAACGCCGCCCGCATTGAGGCCTTCCTTGTGGAGGAAATTTTTTAGAAATTCTAATCTGTAGCCTGCGGCCACAGATGATCGGACCCCCTCTGTCGGGGATCGATCCCCAGAGGCCTGTCCTTGCGATCCATTGTTAAAAGTTTGATCGCGCAGGAGGTCCGTACTGCCTGGAATTTGAGGGCCCCGGAACAGGGGGGGAACTGCCTTTTAAACGCAGGACCCCGGAACTTCTTTTGACTGGTAAAAGGGTACTTTTGCCACTTGAAACAGTCTGAATGTATTTATCCAGATCTTTCCATGGAAGGGCAAACCTGCCAGCAGTCTTTTACATGGGCTCGGCCGCCCAGTTCTTCAACCATAAGAGCCTTCTCATATGCACTAAAAATAGTGACAACGAGACGCCTGCTGGATGGAGTCTTTTTATAACCTCTACCGCAAAGCACAGAGCTCTGGGAATATCCAATAACTCCTCTGCCTATTGGGCAGGGATGTCTTAAGCATCTGTTTTGTCTGGTTCTTTAACGCCTGACAAAACTCCAATTGCAGCCCCTGCTGGCTGTAGCCAAGGATGCTGAAAAAAGTGTCTCTAAACGTTTATTGACCGGGACCTTAAACATTTGTATGTTTCCCCTTAGGCCAGTTAATGATTTATTCACCCATGAGATGGCTGCGTCCACAGTTGGGAGCGCCCCCTTTCTTAGAAAAATGTTTTTTTTTTTTTTTTCCATAGGGTAAATAACAGAAAACCTTCCAGGTGGTCTCCCATCCAGGCACTAACCAGGCCCGACCCTGCTTAGCCTCCGAGATCAGACGAGATCGGGCGCTTTCCGGAGATGCGGCCTCAAGGACCTCACGGGTAGTTGAAAAGCAGTGCCCGAACCGGGACCTGAACCCTGGACCCTCAGATTAAAAGTCCGATGCTCTACCAACTGAGCCATCCGGGCCCCCTTTTTAAAGAGCACTTGGTCAGGGGAAAGAGTGCCTGCAAGCACAAATATTTCCTGGCAGACGTGCATAAAGACTACCCTCTCGTCAGCTTTAGGCGGCAGAAAAAATTCTGTCCGGTCGTCCCAATCCTGGAAAAACCAATTCCTCTAACAGAGGATGGGCCAGAAACGCTGCGTTGCTTAAAGGCGTTTTTAAAAGAACCCAAAGAGGATACCGCAGGAACCTGAGGCTCTGGAAATGGCAAATTGAATGCCAAGCGGGCCATGTCTGTCAAAGACTGGACCCACAGACTCTCCGCCTGGGAGGCTGAAAACGATTCTACAGTGGTAGATCCTCTAGGTTCTGTCCCTTTTGGCGATGGGGATCTAGTCCGCTTCTTGCCAGAAAAAGAGCCAGCGATCATAGCTGTTAACCTCTTTTCTCTAGCCCCCCTAGGGTGACGGCTAGCATCTCCTCTGTGATAACACAGGGTTGGGCCGACCTGGGCCAGCCTCAGCACCAGACCCCCTTAATGGCTTATCCAGGGTGACCCCCTATAGGAATAACCTGTGGGGAAAGTATTGGCATATTATCAGAACCAGAGGAGGAACCCCTTTGTCTTTGCCTTTTCTCTTTATTTATTTATTTATTTATTTTTTTTATTTTTTTTTATCCTGAACCCTTGGAAGCCATAATACAAAAGCGAAGGACTCCGCTTACAACAACAGACTGTTATAGCCAGGAGTACAAAAAAATAAGGTTTAGGGGACAATAGGATCACTAATGCCCCAAAACCGGTGGGGCTCAGTATGTTTTCTTTTATATGTTATTCACCACATACAGCCCCACCCCCAACATGTTTGCCAGCATTCAACCTGTTGCCAAGGGGATTTTGGCTTAACAAAAAGTATTGGAGCTGACTCCAGTATGTAGTACCCCTTCTCGCCACCGGGAGTCACTGTGCTGCCAGCTCTACGTCCTCTCCAGCTCAGCTCTGAACTGAGCTAAGAACGCGCCTGCTGTGTATAACAGCAATTAAAGGCGCGCCCACTCTACACTGCAGTCACACTCCCGCCCCGCCCCCCCCCCCCGAACGGCGCGAAAATTTTCTATATGCATGCGCGCGTGCACGCGCGCGACTGTCGGGGGAGGAGAGCCCAGGAGGAGACGCACTCTGGAGCCCAGGAATGCAGGTTGGAGGACGCATCAGACGGCAGATTTGAATCCCGGCAAGGTAAGGCTAACACAGGCCCCTAAGGGGTCCCTTTAGCCTAGAGACAGATCTTTTTTTTTTTTAAAAGATCTTCAACCAGCGAGCAGCAGGTAGCTAGCAAACATACATAGATAGGTAGGGGGATCAAGTTATGGGGGGAAACATTTCAGGGCATCCTGTCTATCAGACATAGTGACCATGGTGCCAATGCAGAGCATACTCAGGCTACCCCCCTTAAGATCTCCCCTGGAGAGCCTGCTGTCGAACCAAGTCCCGCAGGCTCCCCTCTTACCTGCTCCATGCAGCAGGACGTTTTGCCAAACGGTCCAATCTTCTCCCATCTCCGTGGGTAGCGTAGTAGACCTTCAGGCCCTGGGGTCCTATGAAGGTACCCACTGTCCTGGACCTATATAGCACCCTGGCAAACAGGAACTTATGGTTTTTACAAACTCCAAGTCCTGGGCCCAGGGTCCAGCCCTCCAAAGAGGAACATTATAGGCAAAACCCCACGGTTTGGGGCCCGGGTACTGTCCACTTTGGCACTGAGGCTCCTTGGACAGATCCGGTTAGCCCGCCCTTAATCCCAAGGATGTGGAGCAAAGCTATTCCGTGACCAACACCTAAGACACTGGCGAAAAAACTGAGGGACTCCCTCTAGGGGAGGGGGTTATATAGGGAGGGACTTCCTGTTTGTTTGAGATTGCCAGTGTCCACACCTGAAGGTACTCCATATAACCCATATAGTAATGAATATGCCGCTCTGTGTCCCGTGATGTACGAGAAAGAAATGTAGATACGCTTCAGACAAATCTATGGATAGCACCCACTCACGGAGATTCATTGTGAGGCAAACAGATCAAAAGAGTCTCCATATTGAATGACTGCACCTGTAATGCCACGTACACATGGCCAGAATTTCCGACAACATATGTTCGATGTGAGCTTGTTGTCGGAATATCTGTCCATGTGTAGGCTCCATCGGACATTTGCTGTCGGAATTTCCAACAACAAATGTTTGAGAGCTGGTTCTCAATTTGTCGGAAATTCCGATCGTCTGTAGCCAACTACGCATTAAAAATCATATGCATGCTTGGAATCATTGAACTTAATTTTTCTCGGCTCGTCGTAGTGTTGTACACCACAACGTTCTTGACGGTCGGAATTTCCGACAACATTTGTGTGACCGTGTGTATGCAAGACAAGTTTGAGCCAAAATTCCATTGGAAAAAAATCCACGGTTTTGTTGTCAGAATGTCCGATCGTGTGTACGCGGCATAAGTCCCCTGGTTTTTTCCCTATCGGTTATAGCTTGGAGTAAAAAACTTTACCTTTCTAGGCACACTTCTCTTTGGGACAGTTCCTCTATGTATTAAAAAAAAAGCTATTTTGTGTTGCCTCTGAGGCTGGAAATGTTCATAATTGGCCAGGGGTCTCTACTTGAAATTACAATTACAGAATGAAAACTGTTGAAACTGTTCATGGGTCCTGAATCTTTTCTGCACAGATATGGTTGAAGAGAATTAGCCTAGCTCCCACACTGGTACACCCTGGGGTGGCACACCCTCATAAGGTTTCTAGCTAATCTGAAGGAGCAGGCAGTTTGCAGTACATTTACAACCACAAGTACATGTATTTTTTTTAATATAACAAACATTATCTCCACTGTGCAGTTCGTTTTGCACAGAGTGGCCCCGATCCTGGTCTTCTGGGTTCCCTCGGCGGCTGTCTTGGCTCTTCCCCGCAAGAGCTAACCCGTTTTGGGAATCGTTATCCCAAGGGGGTTACCTTTCGGGCGCGCTCCTGTGTGATACAGTGGGGGCTATAGCCGCCAAGAGTATGACTCATACTCATACAGTGTATACAGTGGGGCTGTTTATTCACTCCCCATGTCACTACGGGCAGAGGTCTTACGTTGGGGTACCTCCAGCAAGATTATTCTCCTACAGTGGTGAATTTCCCTGGGAGATTTGGCTGATCCCTGTTTATTTGAGATCCGTTCGGGTGGATCTACCCTGTAAAGCAAACTTTAGGCTGCCTTTAACAGTCACTCTGGACCGCCAATGCGATAATGCAGTATGGACTAAGAAGCTGACTATAACCATTTTGTGTTGAACTTGCTGTGAAAGAATACGTACATCCTTTCCCTGACCTCTGCCCCTGGGGAGAAAAAGAAATCCTCCTTGGTTATATATATTTTTATTTTTTTATATCTTTTTTATATATATACACCACTACTCACTCAATATCTGTGTTTAAAAGCTCCAGAAGAAGCGTCAAAAACACAAAACATTGTTGGGCTAACCATCGTGCGACACCCCACCTATAGAAACTGTATCGGTTCCCAAAATTCTACATAACTATAGTAGATGTGAAACATCTACGTTTTGGTTACCTTGTGTATATATATGTACAAATACTTTCTTGTTGTCTGTCTGACTCTGACATATGCTAATCAACTGCCACTTTTTGTGACAGCTCATGTTTTAATTAATATATACTTTGTTTTTCCTTTTTTGTATGTAATAAATAATTAATTTTTAACTGTACTACGCCTAGAAAGTCCGTATTTTACTATACACTCGTGTATGGTTACATGGTGTATATCCAACTATCTAAAATTAATTTCGGGACGTGGCATACATATACCTCATTTGATCCACAGTTCCACTTTGTGAGGATCAAAATTTAATTATTCTAAGAGTATGACTCAGCCCCACGTCATTGGTTTGATTGACAGCAGCGGAAGCCAATGGCTGCGCTGCTATCAATCTCCAATGAAGAGCCGCCTCAAGCTGGCTGCTTTTACACTGAATGTCTGCGGTCCTCCCACACCGTGGGTGCGGCGCAGTGTACATGTGGTTTTCCTGCCAGTTAGCTGCACTTTGCCATAGATGTTTATTATACCATGCAGATGTGGTGCACTTTCTGAAAAGCCACTTGCTTCCTCTAGCACCGGCTTCATTCACAACACTGATGCTCTGAGATGGCAGGTCAGCAGCCTGCAATCTGGGCTTGCCAATCAGCCATCCCAGAGCAAGAGGTCATAGGCCACATCAGAGGGCTCCTCGGGCCACATGTGACCCCGGGCCACTGGTTGGGCACACCTGTTCTAAAGGCTCAAGTTTTTTTTACCAAGGTAAAAAACCTTCTGGGTGCAGCTCCTCCACAGCCCCCACTTATACCTACCTGAGCCCCGTCTCGATTCAGTGAGCCAATGATGAGAGACACAGACACACAGAGCGTGACTTGGAAGCGAGCCTGCTCGAGTGGCCCCAAAGCAATAGCCTTGCTGTTGGGGGCACTTGGCAGGGGAGAGGAGCCAGAACAGCCAGCAAGGGATCCATAAAAAAAGGAAAGGGGCTGCTATTGCACGGAGCAGGTAAGTATAACATGTTTGTTTTTTATTCTTTCCTTTAGAATCACTTTAACATCTTTAAATAATAATTGCTGATCCTGCCATGAAGATCCTTTTCAGACACTTCCTGTTAAAGGGAGACAACACTTGGTTCCCTTCTTCTAATTGTGCTTCTGCATTTTCACTGTCTGAGGTTTTCCAAAGAAGAATACAAGTGGCCATTTCAACACAGAAAATGCAGGCATCGTACATGTCTGTTGTTGGTATAACACCCACCCTCGGGAATACAATACAGCTTTTGCTGAAGTGCATAAATGTATTTAAGAAATAGCTGCAAAGCGAATACAGGAGATGAGCAGTGCTGTGCAGAATAAAAAGGTAAAAAGTATTTTACTTATAAAAATGGCAATCGGTCATTAAGTGATGGTAAACAACTACCCTAAACATTTACAGACTTTGTATTTTAATATGTGCTACACCCGGTTGTTGTATTCTTCCAGGCAGTGATGGTGTTAATCCAGACTGAAAATCTGCTACAGAAGTGCAAAACATGGAACTCGGCAGGATTCATTAACTCCTGTTTCTGGGCCATGATTTCTGATACTATGCAGTATATGAAATAGAACACATTGTTTCCAGTGTGTAGGCAATGCGTAGGTTTCTTAGCCTTAAAAGTTTGCAATGATATTGGTTAAATGGTGGATCTCATCCACCTTTCTTGCCTCCCTTTCCTGTGGGTGTGAAAGGGTTTATTTGTAATATACATTGTCACTGACATAGATCTCTCTGTGTTCTCCTGCAATCTCAGCTGCAATTCCCAAGTCAGAGGCTTCCCCAGAAAGCTCGTCAAAGGATTCCTACCCACGCACGGCATAGATAACAAGACCTGACCCATTTTTTTTCCCTTGTTAAAGTAATAGTGACGATATTAAAAATGCATATTAAAAAACATCCTTAGGAGGCTGCAGACAGTTATCTGCCCCCCCCCCCCCCTGCACATGGACAAGGCTGCAGTCCTGACATTTGCACTGCGACAGAAATGCCCTTGATGCCCTCGGGCTTGTTTCCAGCTCTGCCTTAGCCAACCCCTTGTTAGATAATCTGTGTAGAGCAAATCCTGCATTATTTCACATGGCTAGTTTAGGAAGCGATGGTGAAAATATCACAAGCTTGCTTTACATATAAATGAAGAGATAGGCGTGGGAGGATATCAGACAAAGTAAATGTGATTATACATTATGCATGCAATTAATAACTATAATTATAATTAGTCACCCTTGGTTGCCAGGCTATTTTTAAGTTTCCAGTGCCATTATACTTTGACTGACAATTACTCTGTAATGCAAGACTGTACTCAAATAATTTGTATATATTATTTTTATTTTTTTAGACAGACAGATTTCTTTAGGTAAACACTGGGGGCTATATTCACAAAGCACTTACACCGGAGTATCACGAGTTAGGCACGCGTAAGTCTAAAAATGCACACGCTTATCTATGCACCGTATCCCCAAAACGATATACGCCTGAAATCCACATTTTTTAGACCAACGTAATTTGGATAGACCGGCGCAGCGTGCGTGCAAAACTGCACTAGACACACCATTGATTTGCTATGCAAATATGCAAATGAGGGAGATACGCCGATCCACAAAAGTAAGTTTGTGCGGTGCAGTCTACACGATGTGCTTATCAGCTGCACGGCCGGTCTAAAATTAAAATGAGACAATCTGTCTACATGTCAGCAAAAGCAACACCATTAGGGACGAGCTGAGCAGCCACACTTGCAGGACAATAATCTGTATGCCAACATGCCAGGGGCATCCTTGCTCATAGCTATACTACTGACTTTAGATGAGCGCAGAAGGAGGAGGGCACAGAGGAGGGCACAGGAGAGGATCTTTGTCGGGTATATTCGTGGGGTGAGCCCAATGGTAATAGCCCACCCTTTTGGCTGGAATTAGGGTGCAATTGGAGAGATACCCTGTGTTAATAGGAGGGTAGATGTTGGTTCCTCAGCTTCCACTAATTTTAGTGAAATTGAGTAAAGGTGGATTAATTAGGTCAGGAGCCTGTGCAGGCCAGCAGGCCCAAAGATTGCTAAAGTAAAATGATCCTATGCTGCTATAAGGACGCCAGTTGTGACCGATGCACCCTAAACCATATAAAACAAAGAAAAAAATGTGTCTCTAGAGTCTAATAGGTAGGAATCCCTACTAGTAAGGTTGATTACACTAGTAACCACACTAGTAGGGATTCCTACCTATTAGACTCTAGAGACACATTTTTTTCTTTGTTTTATATGGTTTAGGGTGCATCGGTCACAACTGGCATCCTTATAGCAGCATAGGATCATTTTACTTTAGCAATCTTTGGGCCTGCTGGCCTGCACAGGCTCTTGACCTAATTAATCCACCTTTACTCAATTTCACTGAAATTAGTGGAAGCTGAGGAACCAACATCTACCCTCCTATTAACACAGGGTATCTCTCCAATTGCACCTTAATTCCAGCCAAAAGGGGGGGCTATTACCATTGGGCTCACCCCACGGATATACCCGACAAAGGTATTAATTTAGCAGCGCCATTTCCCTTTCTACTATCCATATTTATATTAGCTCCCCACATAGGGACCCTACTGGGAGGCAACAGCTACTTTATTCACCATAGCGCGAACTCCCCTGTTCTTACACGGGAGAGGATCTGCCGACCGCCACTGGGCAAGGTACTGGCAACACTCCATTTCCTTGCCAGTGGCTCTTTTCACCCTAATGGGTAAATATATATTTTATATAATTTTTTTTCTGTTTAGTATATATTTTATAATAATTAATATAATAAATATATATTTTTATTTTTAACTAATATAAATTTACTAATGTTAATATTATTATAATTATCTTATTTAATATTATATATATATATATATATATATATATATATATATATATATATACACACACACCGACACGACACAAACCTCCAAACAGCAACAGACAACTGAATAAAAGCACCTTGCTTTAGGAAGGGAAAAAAATTGAATGTACTTTTGCAGTGGTAGAGCATTTCTCTCGGTCTTTTTAAAGCGGAGCTCCAGCCGCGAAACATTTTTTTTTTAAAGTCAGCAGCTACTAACAGTGTAGCTGCTGACTTTAAATAAGGACACTTACCTGTCCTAGGCGCCCGCGCTGACGGCCCCCCCCGATGCCGGTCCCACGATCGCTCCGGGTCCCGCGCCGCCATTCACACTATGGGAAACAGGCAGTGAAGCTGTACGGCTTCACTGCCCGTTTCCTACTGCGTCTGCGTGAGTCTCACGCTGGCTTGTGAATGGGCGCGCTGCTCTCTGAGAACACACACAGTTCCCAGAAAGCAGCGCGCCCCATTCACAAGGAGAAGGACAAGAAGACATTAAACCGCGGTGTGGAAGAGGCAGATTACGGACTTCCGCATAGCAACAGCTATTTCGGGTGAGTATTTTTTTTTTTCAGGTTTTTTTATTTTTTTAAACAACATGGCAAAATGTTGTTTTGCTGGGTGGAGCTCCGCTTTAAGCACTGTGCATAGCTCACTAAGTCTGATGGGACTAGCTCCTATCTAACTGATTGCGCCGTGCCGATTTCTGAGCATGCTCAGAGAGGTGCTGACCATAGTCTGCTTCATGTGCACATGCCCAGTCTGGCCGGCCCTTCATTTGCATGGGGTCACGGCTCATTTCAATGGAACACGCCCACGTCCTTCCCACTTTGAATTATACCGCCTTACGCCTCGGAATTTACATTGCACCGGTGCAAATTTGGCCGAAAATACTACGAGGATACGGTACTTGCGCCTCGAAATTAAGCAGGTCTAACTTAAAGGAGTTGCACTACGCCGGTCAAAAAATGCGCCGATGTACGTGAATCTGGCCCATGGTTATTTGTTTTTTCCTATATAAAGGAATGAAAGATCAACATATTATTTATATTATGTATATATTTGTTTCCCTTTATTTTCAGCTAAAATAAAGATGACAGGACAGTACAGCACAATGTGCTGAAATCATTTTCACCACAATTTTTGGGGGAAACAAAGAAGTGGTATTGAAGGGGTTAACACAGGTAGCTTGGTATTGGTGCCTGAAACACAGTGCATAGAGATCATACAGATATGGTGGAGGAATTGTTATTCTAACGGAACCCCAAAAGGGACAGGGGTTAATGCCTTTAAGATATTCCATTCCAAACCCAAGACAGTTATCGACACTCCACAATCCGGCGACACAACCCATACAGATTTCCCCCCAGAAACGAGACACAGCTCTGCTCTCTGGTTCAACAGGAATAGGCAAACTTTATTGAGAAGGCAGGCTCTTATATACACCAAAAAGAATACTTGCAGTAATCAAATGGACAATGACACACTCCACCCACAACATCATACAATGGTTCCTAATAAGCCCCCCTCAATACACATCTTTTAGTAGACAGACATTCTGACTACTATTACATGAGCTACTTAACTACAGCTGACAGTCAGACATCTGACCTTTAAATTGTGCTAACCCACAATCCACATGTATCATCAATAGAAATTCACACAATACAGTGCCCATTAGCATAACACAATGAAAGGTCTTTCAGAAGCCATCCAAGCTTCATATACATCACAGTAGCAGACTTAATTACCACAGCAAGCTTAATAGTACACACCAGCCAACACACAATAAATATACAATATATACAATATCTATACCGCATTAAATGTGACTAGCACAGACCATAGTGGGGTTCTCATTCACCCTGTGCCCCTATTAGAGAGACAGGGTGATCTACACATAAGAGGCATCGGTGAAGCTGAAACAGGTGTATATCATACTTTTTAAGCGCTTCTGGGTCCCACGGGCCCTCCCGTTAAAGTTATTAAAGTTAAAGTTATTATTTCAGGTACTTATATAGCGCTGTCAACTGGGCCAGACACTCACATCAGCTCCGGGTACATGCTGCGGGCGTGCGTGCACCTCCAGTGGTCAAAAAGGAAAACGAGGTAAGGCAATGTTTGTTACACCCAGTAAAGCTGCGGCGGCTGGTCGGCAAGTGGTTAATCCTACTGAGTGATATCAGAAGAGTGGAGAAACCCTGGCAAGAGAAGGGCCACGGCTGGGTTTTAAGCCACAGGCGTACACTGACCCCCTATAATAAGGGGTCTACACGAGCTGGGAAGCACTTTCTACAGCTGGTGGTGGATTCACTTTTGGTGATGGATGATGGACACCGCTATTTAAGAGATTGATTCATGGAGCAGCTGTTTAGGGTCGGTTTGCAGGCACTATTTTTAGCGCAATAGTGCCTGGAAACTGATCCAGTGTGAAAGGGGTCTTATGGACTTTACATTTATTATATAGCGCAATACTTCATTTATTCACTGTTTGTTATTGTTTTACACAAAATAAATGCTGCTCGCGGTTTATGATTTTTAAGGGATAGATGATTTATAGTGCAGTTTATACACTTTTTTAAATCGATAGAGCTGCCCCAGTCATAGGGAGGCAGAACACTGGGACCCATTTAACAATTTCCCGATCAAAGAACGGTCTTAGCCTCTGCTACCTTATAGTTACCAATCATTCTCTTCCTGTGCCATTCTGGAGATTAAACTAAGGACTATAATGGTTGATATGGGCCAACTACTGTAAGACTGACTAAGACAATCCTACAATAAAAGGCCAACATGATCTTTATGCACCTAGACATGTGAAAGCCAGTGAATATGTGCTGTCACTATTCAGCACCATGAACAGCGAAGAAAACAACAGTGAAGTGAGGGACAGTTGGTTCTAACAGGGGATTTGAGCGAAACTTCTTAAGGTCACGATAGCTGTATTAGCGTACTTGCAACAAAAACAGTTGAGTACTGGCCATGATACTTTTCTTCTATACAACACAAGAGCCTTGATTAATTTTTTTGCATTGAATGAAGTACAGAATGTTACCAGAGGTACTGCTGTATGATTCTGTAATATCAAAGGTCCCTTTTACCTTTGTGATGTTACAGCAAATAAAATAAATTAGCAAAACTGCTTCTGAGCTTTTTAAAGGAAAATTACCACAAAGCTGTCTTTGTAAATCTTCCTATAAAAAATGTAAGTTCTTGGCTGCAATGCTTTAAATCTGAACTCTGACTAAAAACTTATTGGGCCGGATTCACATAAGGTTTACGCCGGCGCCGTCGTAAGTACAAATGTGCGCCGTCGTATTTTTACGCTGATTCGCGAAGCCGTAAAACAAGGCTTCAGCCGCCCAACGTAACTTGCCTACGCCGGCATATCTTGGGCGCATAGTTACAGTCTGGACGCATTCGGCGTTCCCATGTTAAATATGCAAATGAGTAAGATACGCCGATTCACGAACGTAGATGTGCAAGGCGGAAAAGATACGCGGTTTGCATAAGGGTTACATAAGGCGTAAAGTTATTCCACCATATAGGTGGGGCAACCCATTCAAAGGTATGGACGTCGGAACAGCCAGCGTATGTTACGTCGTTTACGTAGTACTACGTGAATAGGGCTGTGCGTAGGTTACATTCACGTCATAGGCAGTGTATTGACGTATCGTAGGCAGCTATTTCGACGTAACTGTGAGCATGCGCACTGGGATGTGTCCAAGAGCCGACGCACGCGCAGTTAGTTTTTTGAAGCTCAGCCCATCATTTACATGGGGTCACGCTTCATTTAAATGTTACACGCCCACTTCCACCTACTTTGACTTACGTCGGCCTATGCCGACAACTATACACTGCGCCGGCGCAACGTTGAGTGCATATTCTTTGTGAATAGCATGCTTGCCGCTCAACGTTGCGCCGGCGTCGTGTAAAGAAGATACGCTACGCCGGAACAATGATGCGCCGATCTACGTGAATCCGGGCCATTTTCTTTAGTTGCACAGTAAAAAATTAATTACCACTAATGAAGTGTTCCCTAGCTCTGGCTGCCCCAGGATTCGTTAAATCTCCTGTTAAAAAACAACAGCTCACTTACCACTTCCCATCTCACTTACCAGTCAGCCTGCAACAAACCAAATTGACCGTGTGAGGGGACGCACTGAAAACCTTTAATGCCATTGTGCTATTGCTGGGTGTCTAGTGCATCCCTGTACCTTTAAGGAAGGATTGGCACCCTCCAGGCATACATGCCCTTAACCACTTAAGACCCGGACCATTATGCTGGTTAAGGACCTTGCCCCTTTTTGCGATTCGGCGCTTTAGCTGACAATTGCGTGGTCGTGCAACGTGGCTCCCAAACAAAATTGGTGTCCTTTTTTTCCCACGAATAGAGGCTTCTGTTGGTGGTATTTGATCACCTCTGTGGTTTTTATTTTTTGCGCTATTTTTTGTGCTTAAAGAGACACGTACAGGTACGTGATTGTGCCCAGCCATGCCATTCTGCCGACTTATATCGCGCAAAGGGGTCCTTAAGTGGTTAATATATTTTTTTTATCTGCTCTAACTCAGAAGATTTTCAAAATGAACAGTGAACTGTTGGACAGGGTAATTTGGTTTTTATTGCAGGCTGGCTGGTAAGTGAGCTTGGAATTTTTGTTTGTTGTTTTTTGACATGCGTCCCACTTCTATGTGCTCCTTGCTGCAAAGGCCAGTTGTAGGTTGGGGTAGTTGCTATTTGTTTGTACTGTTGGTGATTTGGTAAGGGGACGCACTGGATACTTTTGCTGCCATTGTGCTATTGCTGGGTGTCCAGTGCATCCTTGTACCTTTAAGGAGGGATGGGCTCCCTCCAGGCATACCTGTCCTTTATCTATCTATTACTATATATGTGCTGCAACTCAGGAGATGCTTAAAGTGATAGAGTTAGGACTGCAGTACACTGAGGCGCTGTGACGTGGCTACTGCAGCTTATGCGTATAACAAAACGTCTTAGTTTTTAATGTGAACTGTTAGACAAGTCATTTTTGTTTATTGCAGGCTGCCTGGTAAGTGAGCTGGGAATTTTTGTTTATGGTCTTTTGACATGTGTCACCCTTCCATGTGCTCCTTGCTTCAAGGGCCATTTAAATGTTGGGGTGGTTACCATTTGTTTGTACTGTTCATTAAATCTCTTATTCTTAGCTCCTTTCAGTGCTGAATGTCCGGCACTTGAATCGAAAGTAAAGTCCGCTATAAAATTTATTTTATAGGGCCACCCAGGTGAATTATGCCATAATGTACTAGTACGCAGAGCATATTAGTACATTATGGTAGCCTTATCCGTCATATGGTGTCCTCCAGATCTGCAATGGGATCGATCCGGAGGGCCCCGATGCTTCCATCTTCGCCCGATCTTTCTTCTGGTTCCTGTGCTTTTGATCATTTGATAGGCCGGGCTGTGAAGACATCACTCCCGCGCATACGCGGCTAAGTGAACATGACAGCCAACAGGCAGAAGGATGCATTCATAGCAGAAGAGAACATTAGGTCTGCCTGTTAGCCATTTGTTTACAAATCAACTTTACTTCCACTTTAAAAAGGAATATGTAGGCTGTCATTGGTGACAATATTTTTTTAGAATGAGAAATAGTTAGATAGTCTAATGGTTTTAGAAAATCTAAATCGGTTTGTTGCAGGCTGGCTGGTAAGTGAGCTGTGAATTTTTTAATTTGTAATATTTTTATAGAAAACAATCTTACATACAGCTATACCTTCCCCATTAACCATAACAAGAACCATGTACTGTATATATAACCTTCCCTCCTGGTAATAACGGGAAGACAGAAAAAAAAATCTCTACCATATCCCATCTCTGTAATCTCCCGCACAACAATCAATGGTTCCCCAGATGAAGACACCCGACGGTGTCGTAATGTGTCGTAACGCGTAGGGATTGGACAGACGTACACCTGAAGTGACGTAAGCAGGCGCCGAGGATGCCGCTGGTTGTTTTATGTTACTGCACCAATTTTTTTATCTTGATGTAAGCGCAGGCTATTCTTTTAATATAACTCCCCCTGTGTTCACATACTTCACTATTGGAGGCTCCTCTGTTCTTTCTTCCCTCCTTTAACCAGAGAGCACATCAGGGATATATCGTGGAGAAGCCCCACAGAAGTGTGACAGAGGGATATACTGTGGAGAAAACCCATAGAAGTGTGACAGGTGGGAAGACATTGTGGATGCAAACAGTTGGCGGACACTAAGGATATCCTTTGATGCCCTATACTTCTGACGTGGAGGTGAGAGTTTTGTGAGCTTGTTAATGGATATGACCTTTCATCTGTCTGCCACTCATCTTCAGCTGGCTTAGTGGACATTCAGCAGCATCTTCTATCCTACTGACAGCACGCCATTTATTTTTACTCTGCAATTTGTTCTTTGTATGGGACACTTTTTATACAGTTTATACAGATATTTATTTCGTTTTTGTCACTTGTTGCTTTGCACAGTATATCATTCATTCAGGGTAGCGTGAAGTTTTTTGCGCAATACCCCCTTTTTTTATTATTATCACTTTTCATTATTGTCACGTTTTTCTTGGTCAGCGTGAGTTTTTGCACATTACCCCATTTTTTAACAAAACTTCCTAATACTTCCTCATTCTCTGGTAAGGCCAGCATAACCCTAATTAAACCTCTCCCCCAAGAACCAAGAAGAGCACATCTTTAAATATCTTTCCTGTTGATGTTGCGCTGAAAGGACAAGATCAGGGGTGCCCAACAATTTGAAGGCCGAGGGCCACTTAAGTGACTTGGTAACCAGTCACGGGCCACAATGAGTGGAGTGGGCAGATGACAGGTCTGTGTCCAGTCTGTATATGTAAAGCAGACACAGCCCAATATACTCTACGGGCCCTCCGATCCAATCAGATTTTTAGATTGAAGGGGGCAGATCCATTTCTGTTTTTTTAGCAGATTGGATTGGACGTAGGCAGGTGTAAAGAAACCCTCTAATCACATGCCGCTTCATAGAGGTAATTAGAGGGTCTGATGGGGTCGGACCGATCATGTGATTTTTGCCATAGACGTCTATTCCTCTACCACCGGCTTCATTTACAACACTAATGCTCTCAGATGCCAGGTCCCAACCTGCAATCTAGGCTTGCAAACCAGCCATCCCAGAGCAGGAGGTCGCGGGCCACATCAGAGGGCTCCGCGGGCCAAATGTGGCCCCCGGGTCACTGGTTGGGCACCCCTGGACTAGATCTTTATGTCTACTAATCTTTTACTTTGCAAATCCACATCTCATTTGTTGGTGGCAGTGGTGATTTCCACATCATCAGTATACAAGCCTTTGCAGCATCTAAAAGATGACAAATACTTGACTCCCTATAATCTTTCTCTGGTATTTGATTTACATGCAAAAGAAAAAATTCTGGGTCTTTTCCGGTATTACTTGTTCTGTGCAAATCTGGAGAACTCGTTTGATCTCCAACCAAAAACGTCTTAGCCCGGGACAGTCCCAAAAGATATGTAACAATGTGCCTTTACTTTCCTGACATCTCCAGCACCGGTCCGAGACGCCCAGGAAGATTTTATTTAGTCTTTTTGGCATCCTATACCATCTCGCAAAAATCTTAAAATGTATTTCTTGTATTTTCGCACAAATTGATGTTTCATGCGCACGCCTATACATACATTGTTGCTGTTCCAGGCTTAAAGGATCACTAAAGGATTTTTTTTTTTGCTAAATAGCTTCCTTTACCTTACTGCAGTCCTTGTTTCATGTCCTCATTGTTCGTTTTTGCTTTGAAGTTGCTGTAATTCTGCTCTGATCTCCACACTTCCTGCTTGTCTGGCTCCTAATGAAAAATCTCATGGCAGCTTTTCACTGTGGTCCAAGCTGTCATTACTGTGTGTCTAAAACCAATCAGATTAATTTTAAAAACAAAACACTGCCCTGGATGTGTTTGTTTTTGTTATGTGTGTCTCTCTACTTCACAGAAACATGAAACCAGTTTAAAAGTGAAACTAAACTGCAGGCACATTATATGATTGATTTTTATCTATTTTTAATCATTTTTAAAAGGAATCAGTTAATTTTTCTGTCTCTATACCCTGTAAACAGTAATTTCAACAAAAATTTCAGGGGATAACTTCCTGGCTGTGCTAGTAATTCATAGCTTACCGATCGGGTATGTGATATTACCCCCCTTTCAGAGCAGTTTCTCAAATCTCGTGCGTTGCCCTTCCATGGGCTCCTAGCTGCAAAGGTTGGAGTGGCTGCCATTTGTTTGTACTCTTCATTAATTCTTAGGTGCCGTACACACGGCCGAGGTTCTCGCTGAAAATCAGCGAGAACCTCGCTGGAATGCACATTCCAGCGAGGACCTCGGCCGTGTGTACGGTCTCAGCGAGCTTCCCGTCGGGAAGCTCGTCGAGCCGAAATAGAGAGCACGCTCTCTATTTCCTCGACGGCCCGCCTGGAAGAATGGCTGGTTGCCATTCCCGACGGGCGGGTCGCCGAATTCGACGGCCGGGAGAGAACCTCGACGGGCGGAACGATGTGTTCTGCCCGTCGAGGTTCTGGGTCGTGTGTACGCGGCCTTACTCTCATGCCGTGTACACACGATCAGAATTTCCGACAAGAAAAGTTTGATGTGAGTCATCGGCCTACACATTATTTAAGTTTTCAGACGGGAAAAGTTCTTGTTGGAAATTCCAATCATCTGTATGCAATTCCGACGCGCAAAAAAAACATGCATGTTCGTAATCAAGTCGACGCATGCTCGGAAGTATTGAACTTAATTTTTTCTCAGCTCATCGTAGTGTTGTATGCCACCGCCTTCTTCATTCACTGTACCTGTTCTCCCATAGTACGCAGAACATGGATGAATCATTTTAGTAAATATAAACTGCTAAATATCTTTTCTCATCAACATATAGCAGTCTTGTGACTTCTCTGTGTCCAGCCGAGCACTGGTTAAAGCTTGTAGGAGGAGTTTTCCTATGAGGCTGCAAGACCCCTGACCCTCTGTCTTGACAGTGCTGATTGGCCCTGTGCTGATCAAATGCACCTTCCTAGGAAAAAAAAAAACCTCTCTAGCAATACACCAAACTTAGCATGTGCAGCCTGACTTTATGGACTCTGTTTCTCAGGAAGTTATTAGGGGATAGTGGAGAGCCTTCCAAAAAGCCTTCCAAAGACTTCCAAAGTTTAAAAGGTGTCTGACTCCATTGGAATTAATCTCTTTAGAGGCTTTTAATACATACAAATCCACACGCTTAGTATACTCTTGGTTGCAATCCTCCAATGCAACAGGGTGGGATAAACACAAATCATTTTGGGAAAAAGCCTTAAATACTACATTCAATGATTAACAGTGGATGCATGCCTGTGTATTAGCATACAAATGCTCCATCAGTACTGGTCTACAGGAAACCTCATTTAAACTTCTCACCCACTGGTACTAAACTGATGATAAGCGACTTATAATGAAACTGTGATAGTATGGTGGGCAATCTGACACTGCCTGGGGGGTACACTGACTGACACTAACAGCAATAGTGACTCTAATACAGTCATCAGTGCTAATACTACACACTGTCACTGTATTAATGGCTGGGAAGGGGTTAAAGTGGGAGTAAACTCCCATACATGAAGGTTACCTATAGGTAAGCCTATAATAAGGCTTACCTATAGGTACTGTAAATATCTCCTAAACTTGCACCGTTAAGGAGACATTTACTGTGCATGCAGCCAATTACATCACCGGCGCATGCACTCTGAAGGAATGGTCACCAGGGCTGTTCCTTCAGAGTTCTGTACTGTAAGGCCGTATACACACGATCGGTCAAAACCGATGAAAACAGACTGAAGGACCGTTTCATCGGCCCAAAGCGATCGTGTGTGGGCCCCATCGGTCAGTTATCCTTCGGTCAAAAAAAAGAGAACTTGGTTTAAAATTTGATCGATGGACGCCTGACCGATGGGTCAAAACCGATCGTTAGTATGCAAAAGCATCGGTTAAAAGGCCGTGCATGCTCAGAATCAAGTCGACGCATGCTTGGAAGCATTGAACTTAGTTTTTTTCATCACATCGTTGTGTTAAAACACGTAAACGCCACCGCATTCTAACACAATCGTTTTTTTAACCGATGGTGTGTAGGCACATCAGACCATCAGTCCTTCGGGCCGTTCTCATCAGATGGACTGATCGTGTGTACGCAGCCTAATACGGCATTGCGGCTCCGGTCACTCACACAGCCAGAGTCTGCGAACCCAGAAAGATGATGGGTGAAGATGGAAGCCCTGTTAGGTGGGAGGACTTTGTTCTAAGGTAAGTTTCACATAATGTGCTAGTATACAATGCACATTATAACTTTTCCTTGCAGGAAAAACAAATCTGGTTTACTACCGCTTTAACATTCAGGGGCGATCAAGGGGTTAAACATGTGCTTAACCATGTTTATTGTGGGTGTTATGTGCTTTTACTAAGTGATCTTGCTGTAAAAAAAAACAGCAAAATCTCCTGACAGTATTTGGAGCTCTGTGTTGTTTACTACCTTTTCTCGCAGATCCTTTGATAATTATTTTGCTTTTCCCATTACTCAGAATCTAGAAACGTCAGTGCAGCACTGGATTAACAATGCAAGGGTCTGTCAGATGTCCAGAAACTCATTGACCTTTTATACACACACACACACACACACATTACAAACAAACATATCACAGTGAGGATGGTTACCTTTAGTAGCCATTCAAACCCTTATGTGTCAACTTGTGTGCATGTCATCAGGCCAAAATCACCAGGGTATGTAAACTTTTGATCAGGGTCATTTGGGTTGTTTCTGTTGCCATTATGATTTATAAAAAAAGAGTAAACACAGTTGAGTGATAATAAATGGCTTCAGCCAAACACTAACCGTAACTGAAAGAAATGTTTTTGTGTTATCATTTATATTCTCTGAAAAATGGCCAAGAATTTATAAATTCTGCCAGACTATGTAAACTTATGAGCACAACTGTATATATGTATGCATGTGAAACAGAGACATTAGATTGTAAGCTCCTTGAGGACAGGGACTGATGTGAACTCACCAATAGAAAAGTACTAAACAAATAGTTGGAGCTAAACAATGGGATTTTAATATAAAGAAAGATTACGGTTTGGGAAAAAAAGCTTATGTATTTTTTAATCAACCTAAAAACTAAATTTAATGTTTGCATTTTTTTCTGAAATCTCTCCATAAACATATTTTGTAAACATAACAATACCAAAGTATTCTAGAATTAAACATTTTACAGAGATACGTTTCTAATAAAACATCACAGGAGTATGACCCTGTTTTTGTGACTGATTTGCCTTAATTAGAATGACATTTGGTTTGAGGTAATGTAGGCAACTCCTAAACGTGGTTGAAAAATACATAGGTTTCAGAGATAACAATGTCTAGTACTGAACTGCCTTTGGCAATACACATTTTTCCATGACCCCCTCACTATTTTATGTATGCAGAAAAGAAGCTCATTGCTTAGGACAGCAAAACAGAAATAGCTCAAGAAAGTAACACTTTCAAGAAAGAGCTTTCTTTTACAGACACAAAGAAATGTGTGGAGCGAAGAAGCAGATGGACGCTTTGCCCCGGTCCTACGTGGGTGGCACTTTGTGGAAGACTGATGAGGAGAATGTGATCGAGGGACATGCTGAATTTTTCTAGCCTGACCTCTTTTGTTTTATTCAACAGTAGAGGCCAGCAGACTCACCTGTGTCACATTTAAAAAGTTTTGTTAAAGAGCTCAGCGCTTCTTCTAGATGAAACTGCCACGTAGAATACTTGCAATATCGTTTTTAAAGAGACCCTGCCACCAACTTAAAAAAGGCAAGTCAAAGCACAGGAAACTCAAGCATTTTAACTGCCTACATGAAGTGCATTCATATCCAATAATTATCTTGTATGCTTTAACCACTAACTGACAATTGGGCGGTCGTGCGACACTGTACCCAAATAAAATGTATGTCTTTTTTTCCCACGAATAGAGCTTTCTTGTACTTGTGGGCGTATATTATTAGTTTTATTTTGGCTACACTGAATAAAGCTTACTACACTATGAGATTGGTCTGTGTCCCTATCTCCCTTGTTTTCCCAGATTCTGGTCCCCCAAGCAACTACAGAAGGTGACACTGCAGCCATTATTTGACATTAGCTACAGTATTTGGTGTTTAGCAATCAGCACAACCTTCAGGATATGAGCCTTATATGGTTTATATATTGTGATAATTTCATACACATTTTTTTATTTTTTTACATATTCGTTTCATGCTCACTGATTTATTCAATACACTTGTTATTTTGCTAAAATTATTATTTTTTGTATCTGGGTGGGTTGATTTGAGCTCCCTATGCCCCCTGGTGGTTTTTCAGGTATTATATAGGATCTGTATCTCTTTTTTTCTCACAGGGCTATTAAGTGCACCAAGGGCTTTTTTTCTTTGGTTATGAATTTATATCTTTAGCCAAAACATACATTTTTAGTTTTACATATCGGAAGCTCAGATTTGGATTGCTGTCTGTGCTCCACTGAGGCGATTCACATTCTATATTTAATTTTGGAACAATTAAAAATGGGCTAAACCTCCCCCCCCTCCTTGTTCATTTTGCACAAAACTCCCGAACAGAGACAAAGTTCTGACGTGAACCCCATTAAAGTCTATGGGACCCAAACTTGAACAATCAAGATTGCCCATTTCGAAGGCCTTTATGCAAGTAATTGGCCATAAAAAGGATATGGGGGTCTGGGCACTTCCCTGGGGGACATGTATCAATTAAAAAAAAAAAATTGACAGGAGCAGTGCAACAAGAAAATAGAGAAATTCCTTTAAATATAGTGGCCGGGTGGCCCCCTTAGTCTGCCTGTAAATTGCCGCATCTGTAGCATGCATACAACATGCTGCAGCAAAAATTATATTTCTAAAGAAAAAAAAATTATGACATTAAAGACCCCTTTCACACTGAAGGCATTTTCCAGGCACCAAAGGGATAAAAATAGTGCCTGTAAAGTTCCTATCCTGCAGCCACAGTGTGAAAGCCGAGTGCCTTCACATTGGAGCGGTGCGCTTGCAGGATGTTAAAAAAAAGGATTTTTAATAAACAGCTTACCTGTAAAATCCTTTTCTTGAAGTACATCACGGGACACAGAGCGCATAGCCATTACACATGGGTTATATGGGTACCTTCAGGTGATGGACACTGGTGTAATCAATTTCACAGGAAGTTTCCTCCCTATATAACACCCTCCCACTGGGAGTGCTTCAGTTTTGTAGCAAGCAATTCCTCCGAGGTTACACAATGTTCCCCAAAAGAGGGGTGGGAGCTCTGTGTCCCGTAATGTACTTCAAGAAAAGAATTTTACAGGTAAGCTGTTTATTAAAAATCCTTTTTTCTTTATCGTACATCACGGGACACAGAGCGCATAGCCATTACACATGGGATGTCCTAAAGCAATGCTCTATGAAGGGAGGGAGACCGTAAGGCCAAGAATAGCCAAACAAAAAAATTATCAGGAAGTAAAGTAGCTCCACCAACAGAAAAAAGGGGGCGTGACCCGGGCCAGAGGATTCTATACTGCTGCCCGTAGGACCGCCTGCCCAAATGCTGCGTCCGTACCCTTTGCGACGTCCAACTTATAAAATTTAGTAAACGTATGTACGGAAGACCAGGTTGCCGCCTTGCAAACCTGCGCCATAGAGATCTGATGGTGTGCCGCCCAGGAGGCACTCATGGCCCTCGTAGAATGGGCTTTAACTGATAAGGGAGGTGGAACGCGCTTCAGACCATAGGCCTGAAAAATCAGCTGCTTAATCCACCTAGCCAAGGAAGACTTGGCAGCCGGCTGACCCTTCTTGGGGCCATCCGGAAGAACAAAAAGCACATCTGTTTTCCGAATCTTCTCTGTAGCCTTGAGATAGACCCTCATGGCTCGAACCACGTCCAAAGTATGAAGCAGTCTTTCCTCTCTGGACTGGGGAGTAGGAAAGAAGGATGGTAGGACTAGGTCCTGATTCAAGTGAAAACTGGATATGACCTTAGGAAGGAAAGAAGGTTGAGGCCGCAGAACCATTCTGTCCTTATGCAGAATAAGGTATGGCTCCCTGCATGACAAGGCTGCCAGCTCGGAAACCCTTCTGGCCGAAGCCATAGCCACCAAGAAAACCAACTTTCGGGTTAGTAGCACAAGAGGGATTTCTGTCAGAGGTTCAAACGGCTGCCTTTGTAAAGCCGACAAGACCAGATTTAAATTCCAGGGGCAGAGGGGAGCTCTAATAGGGGGATTCACATGCAAGACCCCCTGCAAGAAGGTTTTCATAAGCGAATGGGTGGCCAAGGGTCTTTGAAACCATATCGATAAAGCCGACACCTGCCCCTTTAGAGTACTAAGAGCCAACCCTTTGTCAACGCCAACCTGGAGGAATCGCAAGATCCTGTCAATAAAAAACTTTGGAGGATGCCATTTTTGAGACTCGCACCACTCCACATAGGTCCTCCAGACTCTGTAATAAATATTTCTAGAGACTGGTTTCCTAGCCTGTATCAACGTAGATATAACCTGAGCTGAGAGGCCTCTGCCCTTAAGAATTAGGGATTCAGCCGCCAAGCCGTCAAATTTAGCTGCTGTGAAGCAGGGTGGCAGATTGGGCCCTGAGACAGCAGATCTGGGCGCAGGGGGAGCGGCCACGGCGCCCCTACTGACATCCTCACGATGAGTGCGTACCAAGCCCTCCTGGGCCAGGCTTGGGCCACCAGGATCACAGGCCTGCGCTCCACCCTGATCCTCCGTAGAAGGCGGGGAATCATCTGCAGTGGAGGGAACGCATACAGGAAAGAAAACTGGTGCCAGGGGCAAACCAACGCATCGGTCCCGTAGGCCGAGGGATCCCTGGCTCGGGATATGAATTTGTCCAACTTTTTGTTGGATCTCGTTGCCATAATGTCCACATCTGGAACTCCGAATCTTTGGCAAATCTCTTGGAATACCTGGGGGTGAAGAGACCACTCCCCCGGGAGCAACTGTTGATGACTCAAAAAATCTGCTTGAGAATTGTCTATCCCTGGGATGAACACCGCCGAGATGCAGGGTACATGGGCTTCGGCCCATGAGAAAATCAGGTTTACTTCCCTTTGGGCCGCTAGGCTCCTCGTGCCCCCCTGGTGGTTTATGTATGCCACCGCAGTGGCATTGTCGGACTGTATCCTTACTGGCAGACCCTGAAGGGGAAGAGTCCAGGCGACCAGGGCCAGCCGAGCAGCTCTGATCTCTAGGATATTGATGGGAAGCAGTTTTTCTGCCTCCGACCACTGCCCTTGCTGGGTCTGTCCTTCTAGAACCGCCCCCCAACCTGACAGGCTGGCATCCGTGGCTACTATCTTCCACGTGATGGGGCAAAAGGATTCCCCCTTTGACAAATTTTGAGGGACCAGCCACCAGAACAGGCTGCGCCGGACCCCTGGGGAGAGAACTAACGGACGATCTAACGCCTGAATGGACTTGTTCCAAGCAGAGAGAATGGCTGCCTGGAGATATCTGGTATGGATCTGGGCGTAGGGCACTGCCTCGAAGGCGGCCACCATCTTCCCCAGCAGTCGCATACATAGGCGAATAGTCGGCCTCTTCTTGCCTAAGACCACTTGAACTGCTTGAGTTATTGATCTGACCTTTGCTTGAGGTAAAAATATCCTCTGGCAGTCTGTATCTAGCCGAAGGCCTAGATATTCCAACTGCTTTGTGGGTTGCAATATCGATTTTTCTTGGTTCACAATCCACCCGAATTCCTCTAGATGCCGAACTGTGCGAACTACTGCATGATTGAGGTTGGAAGCTGATCTGTCGATAACCAGAAGATCGTCCAGGTATGCCAGGACCAAAATGCCTTCTGTCCTTAGGACGGCTAGCACCGGGGCTAACACCTTTGTGAATACCCGCGGAGCTGTTGCCAACCCGAAAGGGAGGGCTACGAACTGGTAATGACGGTGATCTATCATAAAACGAAGAAACTTGTGATGTGCCGGGTAGATCGGCACGTGCAGATACGCATCCTTTATGTCTATAGATGCTAGAAAGTCGTCTTGATGTAGGCTGGCTGCCACCGAACGTATGGACTCCATACGAAAGGTCTGAATCTTTAGAAAGCGATTTAGGCGTTTGAGGTCTAAGATAGGCCTGACGTCGCCATTGGGTTTTGGTATTATGAAAAGGTTGGAGTAGAATCCCAGACCCCATTCCTGGGTTGGTACTTCTACAATTACTCCTTGGAGCAAGAGACGATCCAATGCTTTTACAAGAGAGGCCCTCTTTAATGGGTCGCTTGTAAGACTTGACCCCTGAAAATGAGGAGGGGGGACTTCCCGAAACTCTAGCTTGTAGCCCGTGGCTACCACGGACAGTACCCAAGAGTCAGGAATTCTGGCCTTCCACACTTCGGAGGAAAAACGAAGCCTTCCCCCCACCCAAGAGAGTGGGGGCGCCCCTTCATGAATCTGACTTGGTGACTGGTTTAACCGGCTTGCGAGACCATGGCCTCTTGCCTGCCGTGGCTTGTCCTTGTGGGCGGCTATTAAATGCTGAACGCCCGGGAGGCCGTCGATACTGACGGGAAGTTGAAGGGGCCGAGCCTGCGAAGGCCTGTCGCTTAAACGCGGGCCCATGCGGTCTTTTCTTGACAGGTAAGAAAGAACTTTTACCACTTGATATGGTCTGGATATATTTATCTAGGTCTTCACCGAATAGTCTCCCACCATGAAAGGGAAATCCTGCTAAAAGCCTTTTGCAGGGTGCCTCTGCTGACCAGTTCTTCAGCCACAAAAGGCGACGCATATGAACCAATAGCAGAGATAAACGGGACGCCTGTTGAATGGAGTCCTTAATAGCATCTCTGCAAAGCAGAGAGCCCTTGGGAGGTCAGCCAATTCACGAGCTTGCTGAGCCGGTATGTCCCTTAATATTTGTTTAGTCTGATCCTTTAAAGCCTGACAAACGCCAATGGCTGCCACCGCTGGCTGAACCACGGCACCTACTGTGGTAAAAGAAGCCTTCAGTAGGGTCTCCAACTTTTTGTCGACCGGATCTTTAAACATCTGGACATTTTCAACCGGACAGGTCAGGGATTTATTCACGCAGGAAATGGCTGCGTCCACGGTAGGGAGTGCCCATTTCTTTGCAAATTCCTCTTCCATAGGATAGAGAATAGTGAACCTTTTAGGAGGGATAAAAATCCTATCAGGTCGAGCCCAATCCTGAAAAATCATGTTCTCCAGAAGGGGGTGAACCGGAAAAGACGCACAACTCAACGGTGCCTTCAAGGAACCTAAAGAGGATACCGCGGGGGCTAATTGTTCTGACACTGGAAGTTTAAAAGCAGTGCGAACCATATCTGTCAGAGACTGGATCCACAGGCTCTCTGCTTGAGAAGCCGAAAAAAAATCATCTACAGTGGAACCCTCAATGTCTGAACCGTCGGGACTCGGGTCCGCTTGATCCCCCTGTGGGTCAAATTCCTCCAAAGAGAGGACCTCTGCATCTGAAAACACCAATCTAGGTGACGGGGATCTAGCCCGCTTGCCACCTGGCAAAGAGCGGGCAATTAAAGCATCGCTTCCTGATGACGATCATATCGAAACATATGTCGAGGCGGTACCTGGGCACGCATTGATTACTCACATCCGGTTATCTGGTTTCCTCGCGCACAGCAGTGGAACGCACGCCGGTCCTCGCTTCTCTCTCCATATCTACAAGTCTACAGCCTCAGTGCCGGGATACGGGCACCTATTCAAGTAAGGGGCCACTTGGCACTGTGTATTTGTTTTTATATCGTAATAAATAGTTTTACACTATGGGAGCTGTTCTTCCTTTTTTCTTATGACATCCGCATTACTCGTTAAACTACATTGGAATCCCCCATGCGAAAGGTGGTGATACCCAGGCTCTATTGACCTTAGATTAGGTCGACATCATCTGGTAAGGAGCCATCCATCCCCACTTGAGGTGTCCCATTGGTGAAGGTGGAACCTACCACAAGGACTTTTTGAGCACGGAGCACTTTAATATTTTTTATGGTCACTTTATATCTCACTGTGTATTGTATATTGTCCAATTATATCATATTTCACTCATATATGGTTGCACACCTTTTCACTGCAGGTGTTGTCATTATCATTGATTTTATATGCACATTGCACAATTTGTAATATTATTTGTAACAAGGATTTATGTCTATATTGGGATAGGTTGTATTTATCCACCTATTTATTTTCTTTTAGCGCCCCTATTCCATGCACACATTTATTATAATTCAATCCAATTGATTTATTCAGGGAGCAGCTTTTCTATTTTATTTTCCCACCCCTCCCCCACATTGGCGCGAGATTTCTCACACAAATACCTTTATGGGCAATTAAAGCAGTTAACTTTTCCTCTAGCCCACCCAGGGTGGTCGCTAGCATTTCTTCCGTAACGTAAACGGGAATGGGTTGATTGGGGGCCGCCTCTGCCCCTAGCACCCTCAATGGCTCCTGCAACATGCTGTTCGGTGGTCTATCTGGTGAGGGTGGGACCGCTGGAGCCTGGCCCAAATCCTCTGACCCCGACGGAGACCCCTTTAGTTTTTTTGCAGCCTTAGCTGGTCCTGATCCCTTGGGAGCCATTGCACAACCTTGAGACACCCCTAAAGCCAACACCCAACTGTTGTAGCTAGAAGTGAACCATTAATAAGAACAGGCTATGGTAAAAATTTTCCAAATTTCCATACGCCCGAGAAGGCGGCAATACCGAGGAAGTCCTGTGAGTATTGCCACACCAATGCCCGTTAGCTGGAGCCCAAGGTTGCACCGACTCAGATACTGCCAGATCTAAGGCTGAGTCCCTTTAAGAAAAAAAACTTTTTTTTTTTTTCTGGTCAGTATGGAGCTAAGTCGAGACCTGAAGATCCACAAACCACCACTAGGTGTCACTGTATAGCCAGAAATGGCTCAGCTGCGCGCTCTTTGTCCTCAGCCTCCTCTGCTCTCAGGAGGGAATGACCAGCCAGGAAATGCTTTGCTGCTCTAACTGAGACCTGACGCTGCTGGCCCGCCCCCCCCCCACGCACGCCGATGCTGTAAAAGGCGGCGTGCATGCGCGAGCGCGCGCGCCCCCCCCCCCCCCACGCTGAAACCAACATGGAGGAAGCAGAAAGCAGAGGAGAAGCATGGACCAGCGCTAGCAACCCAACAAACACCAGGCAAGACACTAATCTTATTGTAGTGCACACATAGAGGAAGCTGTCCCCATAGGCTTCCTAAGAAACAGGAGTTTTGCCAGCATTTCCTCCTTATAGCACGTGGGGCTGCAGTATCATGCTAACAGGCAGATCTGGGGGGAGTAGCAAATACATATCTTTAAAAGCATACATATACCTACATGTTATCTGGGTAAACATTAGTACATCCCATCCTGCCTCAAAAGACATAGTGGAGATGGCTGATGCATAAGCATACCATTAGCCGACCCAGAACCCCCAGGGGGATACCTACTGTCGAACCAAGTCCCGCAGGCTCCCTCTTACCTGCTCTACGCCGCAGGGTATTGCAAAATGCAAGAGGTCCAATCTTCCCCCATCTCCGTGGGTATTGTCTTGGACCTTCAGGGACCGGGGTCCTGTGTTAAGGAACCCACACACCTGGACCTATATAGCATCCTGGCATCAGTAGCGTTTAGTTCTTGGAAGAGACTAAGGCACTGGAGCCCAGAATCCAGCCCTCCAAGGAGAGGCATTATAGGCAAAACCCCACACAAGCAGGGCCCGGGTACCGTACACCTTGGCTTTAAAGCACTTCGGACGGATCCGGCTAGCTATCCTGGGTCCCGAGACCTCCGAGGGACAGCTAGACGTGACCAACACCTAAGACACTGGCGAAAAAACTGAAGCACTCCCAGTGGGAGGGGGTTATATAGGGAGGAAACTTTCTGTGAAATTGATTACACCAGTGTCCATCACCTGAAGGTACCCATATAACCCATGTGTAATGGCTATGCGCTCTGTGTCCCGTGATGTACGATAAAGAAAAAAGTCCTGCAAGCAGCATATTTGAAACAGTGGAAAAGCTTCAGCAGCGGTGCTTTTCAGGGGGTATTTAACCCTTTCATTGACTGCTAGCAGGGATTAATTTAAGAGACCCCCCTACCCTAAAGCACCACCTCATCTCCAAAACCCTGGGCTGTGGTTGTGGGGGTATGCAGACAGGGGGCCTAACATAATCTGGAAGTCCCCTTTAACAAGGGGGCCATCAGATCCCCCCCCCCCCAAAAAAAAGTGTCAAAAAGTAAAAAATAAAGAAAACAGTGTTCCCCCATCCATCATCAATCTTGACGCCGGCTGCACCACTGGACCCGAACTAAAAAAAAAAAAAGAAGCTCTGCGGTCCAGTAAGGCAAACTGCTGAATGCCTTGCTTACTGCTGGACAGTTCTTATATAGGTAAGGGTGGGGTCATCTGGCAATGCCACCTGGTTGTACAGTGCCCTTGTCAGGTCACTGACCCAGCATGCACAGGTTGGTGACATCACAAGGGAGGTGGTGCCAACAGGTGACATCACCAGGTAGAGTTACCCCGACTGTTCGTCCAAATCTAGTAACCATTATCTTGGAAACAGAAAGTGATAGTAGAGTCCAAAATTCTCCAGCTGTAAGCTAAATAGGCGGCGAGGAGAAATCTTCCAATGAGGGCACTAGTTTCAGTGACAAATGTCTAAAAAGTAATTTCTCCTCACTGTGGATAAACACCCTTCCATTTCCTATTGCGCCCTCGATACAGGAAGTAATGGGAAATCTTCCTAACAGGCAATAGAGAGCAGACAAAATGAGTTAAACTCCAAGCATATATAATACAAACATTAGTGCAGTTCTGTATTTAAAACTACAACATAAAAAAAAAAATTTAGACTGAAAGAGGGAGAAGCAGCACAAGCAGCCAGTCATTATTGCAGAAGAGCATGCCCATGGGAGGAGAGAGCAGGGTGACATGGATGACCTCATCAGTCTACTGCTTCTCCTTTTAAGCCGTGTACACACGATCGGTTTGTTCGATGATAAACAGACCGATGGACTGTTTTCATCAGAGAAACCGATCATGTGTGGCCCCCATCGGTCTCTTTTACATCGGCGTAAAAAAAAATAGAACATGTTTTACATTTTTCCTATGGATAAAAAAACCATAGGAAATTCCGATCGTCTGTGTGGAACTCCATCAGGGAAAAATCCACGCATGCTCACAATCAAGTCGACGCATGCTCCGAAGCATTGAACTTCATTATTTTCGGCTCGTCGTAGTGTTTTACGTCACCAAGTTTTGGCACGGTCGGAATTTGGTCTGATAGTGGGTATGCAAGACTGATGAAAGTCAGCTTCATCGGATATCCGACGAAAAAAATCCATTGGATTTAATTCCATCAGAAATACGATTCTGTGTATGCGGCTTTACTGTCCAGTCACGGGTTGAGGGAGGGACAAGACTTGTAAATGTTACTTGTATGAAGCAGGGATATAATCAAGTCTCCTGCTTTTCCAAACAAGGCTGTACTGTGTGATAGGGCTGTGTAAATCTCAGGACTGTTTGGGCAGAATTGAAAAATATTGTGGCAGGTAAAGCATATCATGCATTTTTATTTCATCCATAATTGTATCAGATGGGGACTAGTGGTCAGATTTCATTTTACAGAGGCAGTTTTCTATATCTGCACTGAGATAACAGCTTAAATCTCAGCAAACCATACAACATAATAAAAATAAGAACCACAGTCAAAAACAACGTTAAGAACGCAGTTTTATATACTATCATTCCTGCCAAAAACCCATTTAGAACATATTATAATTGACCATTTCGAAGAAAAACTTGGCAGTGCTGAAAGAGTAGATCTGAAGTTGTTAATTTGCAATAATGGCATATTATTTGATCTCACGGATATGTCTGCACTATTTAATCAAACAAGAACACGTAGCGCAAAACAACATTGGTTTGACCCTGTGAGCAACATTGTGAAATCAATAGGGTTTCCCATTTTGATGGACAACATCACGTTCAACCACAGACTGTGACTTGGCTGCACCACGCTTCTGCACATGATTAATCACTGGAACAGCTTTAGCCTGCTTGGTGTGATCTGTCATTATAAAGATATTGTCATGTGCACAGACAAGATAAAGTTGGGGCGTGCATCTGCTTTTGCACAAAATAGTACATCAACGTTGAAGTAGTGTTTTAAGAGAGCACATGCTTTTCAGTTCAGAGACAAATGTCAACATTGTATAGACTTAAAGGTGCACACATAATGGGCATGGTTGATATGGGCATGGTTGTGTCCGGGTTTGACTGTCCCTCCTCCCCCACTGGTCTGAACTTACACTGGGCTATAAGGCAAGTGTTCCCGAGCACACCTCTCTGCCAAACAGGCCACAGTGATCGATGGAGAGCTGTGTGCTCAGGCACAGTTTGCACGCATACTGAAGTGAACCATACCAGACCACAAGTGAACCATGCTCAGGACCACCTCTTCAAAGTGGTCCTGGGCACCGTACACTTAACTGTTCCTATGAAACAACTCAGGGAAGTGACAACACACACACAAACTGGACCTAGGGGCTTAACCTTTTCGGGGCTCGGTTAAAACTACCATTGTTAGTGCACCCTTAATATTCCTGAAAGTGTTCACAGTAAATTATTTGTAGGAAGACATCGACATTGGAAAATATCAGTATACTTTGTAGCTGGCATTAAATAGTGGTCAGAATTTGAGAAGAGATGTCTTGGTACCTAACTATAGAAGGTAATGGCCCCAGATTGTGAGATCTTCTGAGCAGGGCCCTCTTAATCCTCTTGTATTGAATTTTAACTAGATTTTCTCCCTTTTATATATAAATCCTGTATAATAATGGCGCCATCGTTAAAGCCCAACTACAGGAAGGAAAGAAAATGCTTTGTACTTCTTGGCATGGGTTCCTTGGCACTCCTGTTCTTTATCTTATAAGCTGTAAATCTACAGTGTGAGATACACTACTGCCTCTGACTGCTAGTGTCACAAGATCTGAAGCAAGATGTAGTGATGTCACTACCATAGTTTATGTTGGGGAGAAAGCTGCATCTGAGGAGCTGCAGTGCAAGGATCCTCCTGCTTATGCTTCATTCATTCTGGGGATCTGTTCTTCCTTCATCTCTCTTGTTATCAAGATCATCACACCACAAGTCATCATATCACAAGTCATCACCCTGCCTCTCTACAGCTGCCTCCACACAGAGTCACACCATGACAAGTCATTGCAAGTTGATAACTTGAAAAAGATAAGCTTTAGAGGGGTTTTATTTAGCCAGGGTGCCCAACCTTTTAAAGAGTGCAGGCTACTTAAGTGATTTGGTAACCAGTTGTGGGCCACAATGAAAGTAAATGGTTCAGAATTTAGATTTTTTTTTTTGAAAAGCATAATGAAGTCTAGAAACAACAATCGGGATCATCATTTTCTGTGTGCCCAATTCCTATTTGGTGTTTACCCACTGTTTAGTCAGAATCGCAAAAAGAAAGAGTGGATGACACTAGCATGAACACTGAATTTGTGTACTTTTTACAAGGACTCTGTGTCTATTTTAACGGTTGCAGGTGGAAAGTGAAGAGGAGATCAGTCCCTGTATATGTCGCCCCCGCCACCCATCTTGTCTAAGTATAAACAAAGGATTTTTAATAAACAGCTTACCTGTAAAATCCTTTTCTTGAAGTACATCACGGGACACAGAGCGCATAGCCATTACACTTGGGTTATATGGGTACCTTCAGGTGTGGACACTGGGGTAATCAATTTCACAGGAAGTTTCCTCCCTATATAACCCCCTCCCACTGGGAGTGCTTCAGTTTTTGTAGCAAGCAATCCTCCGAGGTTACACAATGTTCCCCAAAAGAGGGGTGGGAGCTCTGTGTCCCGTGATGTACTTCAAGAAAAGGATTTTACAGGTAAGCTGTTTATTAAAAATCCTTTTTTCTTTATCGTACATCACGGGACACAGAGCGCATAGCCATTACACTTGGGATGTCCTAAAGCAATGCTCTATGAAGGGAGGGAGACCGTAAGGCCAAAACTAGCCAAATAAAAACGTATCAGGAACTAACGTAACTCCTCCAACAGAAAAAAAGGGGGCGTGACCCGGACCAGAGGATTCTATACTGCTGCCCGTAGGACCGCCTGCCCAAAAGCTGCGTCCGTACCCTTTGCAACGTCCAACTTATAAAATTTAGTAAACGTATGTACGGAAGACCAGGTTGCCGCCTTGCAAACCTGTGCCATAGAGATCTGATGGTGTGCCGCCCAGGAGGCACTCATGGCCCTCGTAGAATGGGCTTTAACTGATAAGGGAGGTGGAACGCGCTTCAGACCATATGCCTGAAAAATCAGCTGCTTAATCCACCTAGCCAAGGAAGACTTGGCAGCCGGCTGACCCTTCTTGGGGCCATCCGGAAGAACAAAAAGCACATCTGTTTTCCGAATCTTCTCTGTAGCCTTGAGATAGACCCTCATGGCTCGAACCACGTCAAAAGTATGAAGCAGTCTTTCCTCTCTGGACTGGGGAGTAGGAAAGAAGGATGGTAGGACTAGGTCCTGATTCAAGTGAAAACTGGATATGACCTTAGGAAGGAAAGAAGGTTGAGGCCGCAGAACCACTCTGTCCTTATGCAGAATAAGGTATGGCTCCCTGCATGACAAGGCTGCCAGCTCGGAAACCCTTCTGGCCGAAGCCATAGCCACCAAGAAAACCAACTTTCGGGTTAGTAGCACAAGAGGGATTTCTGTCAGAGGTTCAAACGGCTGCCTTTGTAAAGCTGACAAGACCAGATTTAAACTCCAGGGGCAGAGGGGAGCTCTAATAGGGGGATTCACATGCAAGACCCCCTGCAAGAAGGTTTTCATAAGCGAATGGGTGGCCAAGGGTCTTTGAAACCATATTGATAAAGCCGACACCTGCCCCTTTAGAGTACTAAGAGCCAACCCTTTGTCAACGCCAACCTGGAGGAATCGCAAGATCCTGTCAATAAAAAACTTTTGCGGATGCCATTTTTTAGACTCGCACCACTCCACATAGGTTCTCCAGACTCTGTAATAAATATTTCTGGAGACCGGTTTCCTAGCCTGAATCAACGTAGATATGACCTGATCTGAGAGGCCTCTGCCTTTAAGAATTAGGGATTCAGCCGCCAAGCCGTCAAATTTAGCTGCTGTGAAGCAGGGTGGCAGATTGGGCCCTGAGACAGCAGATCTGGGCGCAGGGGGAGCGGCCACGGCGCCCCGACTGACATCTTCACGATGAGTGCGTACCAAGCCCTCCTGGGCCAGGCTGGGGCCACCAGGATCACAGGCCTGCGCTCCACCCGGATCCTCCGTAGAAGGCAGGGAATCATCTGCAGTGGAGGGAACGCATACAGAAGAGAAAACTGGTGCCAAGGGCAAACCAACGCATCGGTCCCGTAGGCCGAGGGATCCCTGGCTCGGGATATGAATTTGTCCAACTTTTTGTTGGATCTCGTTGCCATAATGTCCACATCTGGGACTCCGAATCTTTGGCAAATCTCTTGGAATACCTGGGGGTGAAGAGACCACTCCCCCGGGAGCAACTGTTGACGACTCAAAAAATCTGCTTGAGAATTGTCTATCCCTGGGATGAACACCGCCGAGATGCAGGGTACATGGGCTTCGGCCCATGAGAAAATCAGGTTTACTTCTCTTTGGGCTGCTGGGCTCTTCGTGCCCCCCTGGTGGTTTATGTATGCCACCGCAGTGGCGTTGTCGGACTGTATCCTTACTGGCAGACCCTGAAGGGGGAGAGTCCAGGCGATCAGGGCCAGCCGAGCAGCTCTGATCTCCAAGATATTGATGGGAAGCAGTTTTTCTGCCTCCGACCACTGCCCTTGCTGGGTCTGTTCTTCTAGAACTGCCCCCCAACCTGACAGGCTGGCATCCGTGGATACTATCTTCCACGTGATGGGGCAAAAGGATTTCCCTTTTGACAAATTTTGAGAGACCAGCCACCAAGACAGGCTGCGCCGGACCTTCGGGGAGAGCACTAACGGACGATCTAACGCCTGAATGGACTTGTTCCAAGCAGAGAGAATGGCTGCCTGAAGATATCTGGTATGGATCTGGGCGTAGGGTACAGCCTCGAAGGCGGCCACCATCTTCCCCAGCAGTCGCATACATAGGCGAATAGTCGGCCTCCTCTTGCCTAAGATCACTTGAACTGCTTGAGCTATTGATCTGATCTTTGCTTGAGGTAAAATTATCCTCTGGCAGTCTGTATCTAGCCGAAGGCCTAGATATTCCAACTGCTTTGTGGGTTTCAATACCGATTTTTCTAGGTTTACAATCCACCCGAATTCCTCTAGATGCTGAACTGTGCGACCTACTGCCTGATTGAGGTTGGAAGCTGAGCTGTCGATAACCAGAAGATCGTCCAAGTATGCCAAGACTAAAATGCCTTCTGTCCTTAGGACGGCTAGCACCGGGGCTAACACCTTTGTGAATACCCGCGGAGCTGTTGCCAACCCGAAAGGGAGGGCTACGAACTGGTAATGGCGATGATCTATCATAAAACGAAGAAACCTGTGATGTGCCGGGTAGATCGGCACGTGCAGATACGCATCTTTTATGTCTATAGATGCTAGAAAGTCGTCTTGATGTAGGCTGGCTGCCACCGAACGTATGGACTCCATACGAAAGGTCTGAATGTTTAGAAAGCGATTTAGGCGTTTGAGGTCTAAGATAGGCCTGACGTCGCCATTGGGCTTTGGTATTATGAAAAGGTTGGAGTAGAATCCCAGACCCCATTCCTGGGTTGGTACTTCTACAATTACTCCTTGGAGCAAGAGACGATCCAATGCTTTTACAAGAGAGGCCCTCTTTAATGGGTCGCTTGGAAGACTTGACCCCTGAAAATGAGGAGGGGGGACTTCCCGAAACTCTAGCTTGTAGCCCGTGGCTACCACGGATCTTACCCAAGAGTCGGGAATTCTGGCCTTCCACACTTCGGAGAAAAACCGAAGCCTTCCCCCCACCCAAGAGAGTGGGGGCGCCCCTTCATGAATCTGACTTGAGGGACTGGTTTAACCGGCTTGCGAGACCATGGCCTCTTGCCTGTCATGGCTTGTCCTTGTGGGCGGCTATTAAATGCTGAACGCCCGGGAGGCCGTCGATACTGACGGGAAGTTGAAGGGGCCGAGCCTGCGAAGGCCTGTCGCTTAAATGCGGGCCCACGCGATTTTTTCTTGATAGGCAAGAAAGAACTTTTACCACTTGATATGGTCTGGATATATATATCTAGGTCTTCACCGAATAGTCTCCCACCATGAAAGGGAAATCCTGCTAAAAGCTTTTTGCAGGGTGCCTCTGCTGACCAGTTTTTTAGCCACAAAAGGCGACGCATATGAACCAACAGCAGAGATAAACGGGACGCCTGTTGAACGGAGTCCTAAATAGCATCTACTGCAAAGCAGAGAGCTCTTGGGAGGTCAGCCAATTCACGAGCTTGCTGAGCCGGTATGTCCCTTAATATCTGTTTAGTCTGATCCTTTAAAGCCTGACAAACGCCAATGGCTGCCACTGCTGGCTGAACCACGGCACCTACTGTGGTAAAAGAAGCCTTCAGTAGGGTCTCCCATTTTTTGTCGACTGGATCTTTAAACACCTGGACATTTTCCACCGGACAGGTCAGGGATTTATTTACGCAGGAAATGGCTGCGTCCACAGTAGGGAGTGCCCATTTCTTTGCAAATTCTTCTTCCATAGGATAGAGAATGGTGAACCTTTTAGGAGGGATAAAAATCCTATCAGGTCGAGCCCAATCCTGAAAAATCACGCTCTCCAGAAGGGGGTGAACCGGGAAAGACGCACCACTCAATGGTGCCTTCAAGAAACCTAAAGAGGATACCGCGGGGGCTAATTGTTCTGACACTGGAAGTTTAAAAGCAGTGCGAACCATATCCGTCAGAGACTGGATCCACAGACTCTCTGCTTGAGAAGCCGAAAAAATTTCATCTATAGTGGAATCTTCAATGTCTGACCCGTCAGGACTCAGGTCCGCTTGATCCCCCTGTGGGTCCAATTCCTCCGAAGAGAGGACCTCTGCATCCGAACACACCGTTCTAGGTGACGGGGATCTAGCCCGTTTGCCACCCGGCAAAGAGCGGGCAATTAAAGCAGTTAACCTTTTCTCTAGCCCACCCAGGGTGGATTCTAGCATTTCTTCCGTAACATAAACGGGAATGGGTTGATTGGGGGCCGCCTCTGCCCCTAGCACCCTCAATGGCTCCTGCACGATGCTGTTCGGTGGTCTATCTGGTGAGGGTGGGACCACTGGAGCCTGGCCCAAATCCTCTGACCCCGATGGAGACCCCTTTACTTTTTTGGCACCTTTTGCAGCCTTAGCTGGTCCTGATCCCTTGGGAGCCATTGCACAACCTTGAGACACCCCTACAGCCAACACCCAACTGTTGTAGCTAGAAGTGAAACATTAATAAGGACAGGCTATGGTAAAAAAAAATCTAAATTTTCATACGCCTGAGAAGGCGGCAATACCGAGGAAAGTCCTGTGAGTATTGCCACACCAATGCCCGTTAGCTGGAGCCCAAGGTTGCACCGACTCAGATACTGCCAGATCTAAGGCTGAGTCCCTTTAAGAAAAAAATCTTTTTTTTTTTTTTTTTTTTCTGGTCAGTGTGGACTAAGTCCAGACCTGAAGATCCACAAACCACCACTGGGTGTCACTGTTAGCCAGAACTGGCTCAGCTGCGCGCTCTATGTCCTCACTCTCCACTGCTCTCAGGAGGGAATGACCAGCCAGGAAATGCTTTTTTGCTTTATCTGAGACCTGACGCTGCTGGCCCGCCCCCCCCCCACGCACACTGACGCTGTAAAAGGCGGCGCGCACGCGCGCGCCCCCCCCACGCTGAAACCAACATGGAGGAAGCAGAGAGCAGAGGAGAAGCCTGGACCAGCGCTAGTACCAACAGACACCCGGTAAGCCACTAATCTTTGTAGTGCACACATAGAGGAAGCTGTCCCCATAGGCTTCCTAGGAAACAGGAGTTTTGTCAGCACTTCCTCCCTATACACGTGGGGCTGCAGTATCATGCTAACAGGCAAATCTGGGGGGAGTAGCAAAATACATATCTTTAAAAGCATATATATATCTACATGTTATCTGGGTAAACATTAGTACATCCCATCCTGCCTCAAAAGACATAGTGGAGATAGTGGCTGATGCACAAGCATACCATTAGCCAACCCAGAACCCCCAGGGGGATACCTACTGTCGAACCAAGTCCCGCAGGTTCCCTCTTACCTGCTCCACGCCGCAGGGTATTGCAAAATGCAAGAGGCCCAGCCTTCCCCCATCTCCGTGGGTATTGTCTTGGACCTTCAGGGACCGGGGTCCTGTGTTAAGGAACCCACACCCCTGGACCTATATAGCATCCTGGCATCAGTAGCGTTTAGTTCTTGGAAGAGACTAAGGCACTGGAGCCCAGAATCCAGCCCTCCAAGGAGAGGCATTATAGGCAAAACCCCACTCCAGCAGGGCCCGGGTACTGTACACCTTGGCTTTGAAGCACTTCGGACGGATCCGGCTAGCTATCCTGGGTCCCGAGACCTCCGAGGGACAGCTAGACGTGACCAACACCTAAGACACTGTTGAAAAAACTGAAGCACTCCCAGTGGGAGGGGGTTATATAGGGAGGAAACTTCCTGTGAAATTGATTACACCAGTGTCCACACCTGAAGGTACCCATATAACCCAAGTGTAATGGCTATGCGCTCTGTGTCCCGTGATGTACGATAAAGAAACAGAATGTGACAGGGAGGTGCAAGGGCCCCCTGGGACATGGGGCAGAGTAGCCATCGCAACCCCTAACACTACATCAGTGGTTGGGGGGGGGGGGGTGGTAACAAGTCTCGACTATGGCGTTTTACCTAAAAAAAAAAAAGTTAAAGGAGCCCTTACTTACAAGGCTGCTTTCACACTGATGCACTACGGTTTACCTGCACCACAAATGCAGCGTAGTGCAGTTAGCTGTGCTTTGCCACAGACTTCCATTACATCTTGTGGGTCTGGTGCTCTTTTTGAAATTGAAGCAAACCTGCAAGATATAATAGAAGTCAAGGATCAGTGTAGCTAACTTACAAGAAAGCCGCGGGTGCAGTGTACAAGCAGCCTAATAGTCATTTTTAAGGTACTAATATGCCCATTGCAAAAGTGCAATATATGTGTTGTTTAATACACTGACCTTCATTACCTCTTTAAACTTCTGCCGACATCGCTCTCTGGCTGCTAGAAAGGTCTCAGGCAAAGTGCACTTGGTATCACTCTGCCTGGGGCAGAAGCCAGCACTACAGAGAAAGCCTTGGCTTATGCAGCTCCCTATGCGGCTGCCTGCTTCCCCCTGCTGCTGGCACCGACTTGATGCACTCTGAAGCTCTGCGATGGTGGGTTGGCAGACCATTGATTTTGATCTGCGCCTGCTGACCAGCCACATCACAGGGTAGTGCAGGCCATTGTTGAGCACTCCTGGTTTATAGGGCATACTGGCAACTAGTCTTTTGCCTACAGATTGTCTTTTTTTTCTGGGCATAGCTCCCTCAGGTCAGGTTCTCTTTAAAGCAACCCGATTTCAAATTGGTATTAAACCTGTTAGCTGCAGAAATACTTAATTCTCTTGATGCTTGTACTGGTAAAATGTTTATTCCATTGCTAAGGAATCTTCCCCTAAATTCTTGGAGTGTTGGTCTTCTGTGTGTCCCATTGCACTTAGGGGTTCTTTTCACCAACCTCCATGTCATTACTGTGGATGTTTGTTTCCCAACAGGCTTCTGGGGGGATGATTTACTTATACTATGTGTGTGTGTGTGCGCATATACATACATAAATATATATATATATATATATATATATATATATTTTTTTTTTTTTTTTTTTGTGAGGATGGGACCCTGTGCTGTGTGAGAAATGGCTCGTTTACGCCAGATTCAGGAGAGAAAGACACACTAATTGGACAGCTGTGTGTCCAGGTATATAGTTCTGACCTGAACAGCATTCAGGGCCCCACCCCACAGACACGAGGTCTGTGCTAGGAGTCAGGTGACTCTCAAACCTCTTTGAGAGAAGACAGAGAGTGGATGCGTCTCTCTGCAGGAGGCAGAGGTCATTACTGTTGGGGCAGCTAGAAGCTGTTTGCTTCAAGAAGATCAAACGCTGTGTGCGACCAGTAAGCTCAAACGCTGTGTGTGGATAAGTCGCTGTGTGCAAACCAGATGCTGTGTGCGACTGTGGAATTTTTTTGCAAGATACAGGAATGATGGAACCCCCCTGTGAGGGCTGCTTTTGTATCTATGAACTTTGATGTTTTTAAATAAAAGTGGGCTACCAGGCCCTTAAAAAACTCAGTTCTGGAATGGTCTACTCACTGGAAAAACGCACCTACCATTAGAGTCGGATTCCCCAATCTTACATATGGTGGAGGTATTGCGTCGGGCAGTTTGGAAGAGTTCCAGATCCTAGCATACCAACAAAACAGTAAGTAGAAAGCAACCGTGCGTTTTTGCAGCAATGCTATGATGAACAGCCAATGTGAATGGAAAGTTAAAAGTTTTCTGCTGTGAACTGCTGTTAGCTGTGTGTGGCAGTCAGGAGAACTGCATTGCACAGGAGTTCAATTAGTGGACTGTGTTGCATACAGGTGGTGTACCTGTGGAAGTGAAGTTCAGCGTGGCCTGAGAAGACATATCCATTTGGGAAGGTCCAGGGAATGGATAGTTCAAGTGGAATCGCAGAGAGTGAAGTCTGCATGTGAAAGTGTGCTGTTGGCAAGTCTTGGAGACAGTACACCGACATTTTTCCTGCATTTAAAAAGGAACTGTGTTATAAACCATTGCCCTATTTTCAGCGATGGGAAGGTCAAATCGCAAACAGAAAGCAAGGTTTGCTGAAATGAGAGACAGAACTTTGTGGCTGGAGGGGTTGTTACCGACAGAACAAGCCCCAGACTCGTGCAAGATGCACTTGGCTGCGCTGAACCAAGTTAAAGGGGAAGTTCATGCTGTTGCCCCTAGCAATGCTGGTGCGGGCCGGCCAGCAAATCAATGTGAAAAATGTACAGAGTGAGCAGATGGGTGCAGTTGCCCATAGCAACGCCTATGATGTCAGGTCAGTGAACCGCAAGACAAAGATATTACCTACAGAGTGTCCTGGCAAGTTTAAAGCAAAGCCGCTTCATGGAGAGAGAGGTCCCAATGACAATGTTGAGTCAGGTAGTGAGAGCGGTCAGTCCCTGACAGATCCCATGGAAGTGGGTCCCCAACAGTCCCAGGAGAGTAGGTCTGTGGGAGGAAAAAGAAGGATCCTGAGGGTAGAAGGGGTAGAGAAATTAGTGGTACCCCATGGTTCAGGAAGAAGTGCTGGTGGAAGCACACCCGGAAGAACATGTGGGTGGAGTGCCCCTTTAGAGAAAAGGTTGGGCAGATTAGGACTCCTGCTGCTGATAAGTGCCACAAAGGCACCACGGCGAAGTATTGGTGGAAACATACCCGGAAAAAAAGGGATTTTTAAATACAGCTTACCTGTAAAATCCTTTTCTTGGAGTACATCACGGGACACAGAGCGGCATATTCATTACTATGTGGGTTATATGGAGTACCTTCAGGTGTGGACACTGGCAATCTCAAACAGGAAGTCCCCTCCCTATATAACCCCCTCCCCTAGAGGGAGTCCCTCAGTTTTGTAGCAAGCAGTATGCCTCCCAAAATGGTCACCCAAAAGAGGGGTGGGAGCTCTGTGTCCCGTGATGTACTCCAAGAAAAGGATTTTACAGGTAAGCTGTATTTAAAAATCCCTTTTTCTTTCTCGTACATCACGGGACACAGAGCGGCATATTCATTACTATGTGGGATGTCCGAAAGCAATGCTTTAATGAGGGGAGGGAGACATCTTCCAAAGAAGGATTCAATTTAGAGGTAAACTCAAATAATAATAATAATTCCAACTTAGTCAAGAAAAAACTTTTTTTTTTTTTTTTTTTTTTCTTTTTACAACCAAGGGTGCTTCTGATCCCGAGGATTTCAAACTGCAGCCTGTAGTACTGCCTGTCCAAAGGCAGAATCCGCATTCCTTCTCACGTCTAGTTGATAAAACCTTGTAAACGTGTGGACTGATGACCACGTTGCCGCCTTGCATATCTGAGCCATAGAGATCTGATGGTGTGCTGCCCAAGAGGCGCCCATGGCCCTGGTAGAATGGGCCTTTACCGACAACGGAGGAGGTAACCTCTTCAAACCGTAGGCTTGAATGATTAATTGTCTAATCCATCTCGAGATGGTGGATTTTGCCGCTGCCTGCCCCTTCCTGGGGCCATCTGGTAGAACGAATAATACATCTGTCTTCCGGATCTTTTCTGTAGCTTTAAGATAGGCCTTCATGGCCCGGACAATATCCAAGGTATGCAGCAACCCCTCCTTTCTAGATGTAGGTTTTGGAAAGAAGGATGGAAGTACCAAATCCTGGTTTAAGTGAAATTTGGATATAACCTTTGGTAGAAAGGAAGGATGGGGCCGGAGAACTGCCCTGTCCTTATGCAGAACGAGATATGGTTCCTTACACGATAAGGCTGCTAATTCTGACACTCTCCTGGCCGAAACTATGGCGACCAAGAAAACCAACTTTCTTGTCAGTAAGACTAAAGGAATCTCAGCCAACGGCTCAAAGGGTTGTTTCTGTAAAGTGGACAGGACAAGATTTAAGTCCCATGGACAAATTGGTGACTTGACAGGAGGATTAATACGCAAGACCCCCTGTAAGAAGGTCTTTACCAGCGAGTGGGTGGCCAGCGGCCTCTGAAACCACACTGACAGAGCTGAGATCTGTCCCTTGATTGTGCTTAGTGCCAGGCCTTTAACCACTCCTAGCTGGAGAAAACTTAACACTCTATCAATAGTATATTTGCGGGAATTCCATCTTTTGGATTCACACCAGCCTACGTAGTTCCTCCACACCCTGTAATAAATCACCCTGGAGACCGGCTTTCTAGCCCTAATCAGGGTAGGGATTACCTGCCTAGACAGACCTCTACCCCTGAGAATCAGGGATTCAGCCTCCAGGCCGTCAAATTTAGACGCTGTAATGTAGGGTGGAGGATCGGGCCTTGTGAGAGTAGGTCTGGTTGTAGAGGAAGAGTCCAAGGGTCTCCCACTGCCATCTTCAGGACTAGTGAGTACCAAGTCCTCCGGGGCCAAGCCGGAGCTACTAGAATGACTGGCTTGTGCTCCACTCTGATCTTGCGCAACAGGCGAGGGAGTAACTGTAGTGGAGGGAATGCATATAGAAGTTTGAATTGATGCCAAGGGCAAACCAACGCATCGGTTCCGCAGGCCATCGGATCCCTCGCTCGAGACACGAACCTGTCTAGTTTCTTGTTGAACCTGGATGCCATTATATCTACGTCCGGCATTCCCCACCTCTGGCAGATTGTCTGAAAGACCTGGGGATGCAGAGACCACTCCCCTGGCAACAGACTCTGGCGACTTAAGAAGTCTGCCTGCAGGTTGTCCACTCCGGGAATGAATATCGCCGAAATGCAGGGTACATGAACCTCTGCCCACTGAAAAATCAAGCTCACCTCCCTCTGAGCGGCCTGACTCCTGGTTCCCCCTTGGTGGTTTATGTATGCCACCGCCGTGGCATTGTCTGACTGGATTCTCACCGGGAACCCCTTTAATCTTGAGGTCCATGCCAGAAGGGCTAGGCGAGCAGCTCTGATCTCCAAGATATTGATGGGGAGCTGCCTTTCTGCTCTCACCCAAGTTCCCTGGCGAGAGAACCCCTCGAAGACCGCCCCCCAGCCTGCCAGGCTGGCGTCTGTGGTAACTACCTTCCAGACAACAGGGCTGAAGGATTTTCCCTTTAGAAGGTTCTGAGGGTTCAACCACCAGGCCAGGCTTTGTCGGACCCTTGATGATAGCGTCAAAGGGGACTCTAAGGCATGTGCCCTCTTGCCCCAGGCTGCTAGAATGGCTGCCTGTAGGACGCGAGTGTGGATCTGAGCGTATGGTACTGCCTCGAACGTGGCCACTAGCTTGCCTAGTACTCGCATACACAGGCGAATAGTTGGTCTTTTCTTGTTTAGAACCAACTGAACCAACCCCTTGATAGCTTCGATCTTTACCAGGGGCAGGAACACCCTTTGCTGTTCTGTGTCTAACCTCATGCCGAGGTATTCCAACTGCTTTGTAGGCTGGAACGCTGACTTTCCCCGGTTTAGGACCCAGCCGAATTCTTCGAGGTACCGAACCGTGAGGTTTACTGCCTTTTGCAGACCCGACCGTGAGTGATCTATGATTAAAAGGTCGTCCAAGTATGCTAGGACTGTGACCCCCTGGATCCTTAAATTGGCCAGAACTGGGGCTAGGATCTTCGTGAATACCCGGGGGGCCGTGGCCAGCCCGAAGGGGAGCGCCCTGAATTGGAAGTGTCGCTGCCCCACCGCGAAGCGTAAAAATCTTTGATGCAACTGAAAGATTGGTACATGAAGGTAAGCATCCTTTATGTCTATGGAGGCCAGAAAATCGTCCTTCTGAAGCGCAGCGGCTGCTGACCGGATGGATTCCATCCGGAAGGAACGAACCCTTAGGTAACCGTTTAACCTCTTTAGATCCAAGATTGGCCTGACATCGCCGTTGGGCTTTGGTATGACAAAGAGATTGGAATAGAAACCTAGCCCTTGCTCTTGGGCTGGCACTTCTATAATTACGTCCTGGCAAAGCAGGTGATCCAAAGCTGCCAGCATTGAGGCCTTCCTTGCTGGATCTCTTGGTAGCCTTGATTCTTGAAAATGAGGCGGAGGATACCTTAGAAACTCCAGTCTGTAACCTGTGGTTACAGATGCCCGGACCCATTTGTCGGGGATCTTGGCTTCCCAAACTTCTGAGAAGAAACGAAGCCTTCCCCCCACCCGCGAGAGTGGGGGCGCCCCTTCATAAGGCCGACTTAGGGGCTGTCTTTGACGGCTTGCGATACCACGGCCTCTTACCCCCAGGGGCCTGTCCCTGCGATCTACTGTTAACGTTGGATCGTGCAGGCGGCCGTCGATACTGCCTGGAATTTGAGGGCCCCGAGACAGGAAAGAGCTGCCTTTTAAATGTAGGAGCCCGGAATGTCTTTTTGACCGGTAAAAGGGTACTCTTGCCATTTGAAATAGTCTGAATATATTTATCCAGATCCTCTCCGAAGAGTCGTCCTCCATGGAAGGGAAACCCTGCCAGAAGCTTTTTGCATGGGGGCTCCGCCGCCCAGTTCTTCAACCATAAGAGCCTTCTCATGTGCACCAAAAATAGTGATAAACGAGAGGCCTGCTGGATGGAATCTTTTATAGCATCTACAGCAAAACACAGAGCTCTGGGAATGTCAGAAAACTCTTCTGCTTGTTGGGTAGGCATGTCCTTTAACATTTCCTTTGTCTGGTCTTTTAACGCCTGACAAACACCAATCGCAGCCACCGCTGGCTGCACCACTGCTCCTGCCGTAGCAAAGGATGCTTTTAAAAGTGTCTCTAACCTTTTATCAACCGGATCTTTAAACATATGTATGTTTTCCACCGGGCAAGTTAGTGATTTATTCACACATGAGATGGCTGCATCCACTACTGGGAGCCTCCACCTCTTGGAGAATTTTTCCTCCATGGGGTAAATGACCGCAAATCTTTTCGGTGGCAGAAAAATCCTGTCCGGCCGTACCCAATCCCGAAAGATCAATTCCTCCAAAAGAGGATGGACTGGAAAAACTGCGTTGCTTAACGGAGCTTTCAAAGAGCCCAGAGAGGATACCGGAGGAACCTGAGGCTCTGGCAATGGTAAACTAAATGCCGAGCGGACCATGTCCGTCAAAGACTGTACCCACAGTCTTTCTGTCTGGGAGTCTGAAAATGGTTCCTCCGAGGCAGACCCCTCAATCCCTGAACCCTCTTGGTTCAGGTCTAGTTGATCCTCCTGTGATTCCAATTCCTCCAGAGAGAGAATCTCAGCATCTGAGGATACACCTCTTGGTGATGGGGATCTAACCCGTTTCTTACCAGGAATAGCTCTAGCGATCAATGCTGCTATTCTCTCTTCTAGCCCCCCTAGGGATACGGCTAGCATCTCCTCTGTGATAAACACAGGGCTGGGCTGATCTGGGCCAGCCTCCGCACCAGATCCCCCTAATGGCTCATCCAAGGCGCTTTTTATGTTAATAAGTTGCGGGGAAAGTATCGGCATATCATCAGAATCAGAAAGGGAACCCTTTTGTTTTTTGGTCTTTTTTGTACCCTTTGACCCCGAACCTTTGGAAGCCATAATACAAAATCGAGGGACTCCGCCCACACAACAGACTGTAGTGGGCAGGAGTACAAAACCAGAGTTTAGGGAACAATAGATCACTAATGCCCAAAAACTGATGGGATCCCGTATGTTTTTTTTTTTTTTTTTAAATATATATTATATATTTTCTTTTTACCACATACAGTGACCCCAAACTAAGTTTGCCAGCCTCCAACCTGCTGCAAAAAGGGGAATTTCCTGGCTTAACAAAAAAGGCATTGGAACAAAGTCCAGCATGTACTACCCCTCTTCCGCCACCGGGAGTCACTGTTCTGCCGCTCTGCGTCCTCTCCTTCTGAAAATCAGCCTCAGACTGAGCACTGACAATGCCTGCTGTCTATAACAGCACAAAGGCGCGCCCCTGTATGACGCCGCAGGCACGCCCCCCCCCGCCCTCCTGTCTGAACGGCGCAAAAAACGTCTATAAGACGTGCGCGCGCACGCGCGCGCGCGCGTATGCCGGAAACAGGAGGAACGTGGAGGAGCCGCGCTGCTGGAGATCCAGGAACGCAGAAACAGGCGGCAGATTCAAACCCCCGGTCAGGTAGGACTCTCCAAAGGCCCCTAGGGATCCTTACTAGCCCTAGGAAGAAACAGCAGGTTTAGCTAGCAACACATTCTTAGACAGGGGAACCTAGTGATGGGGGAGAAAAGGGGTGTCATCCTGTCTCTCTTAGACATAGTGAACAAGGTTGTCCATGCAGAGCATACTTAGGCTATCCCCCTTTTAGGTTACCCCGGAGAGCCTGCTGTCGAACCAAGTCCCGCAGGCTCTCCCTTACCTGCTCCATGCTGCAGGATGTTTGTCCAGCAAACTGATCCAATCTTCTCCCATCTCTGTGGGTAGCGTAGTAGACCTTCAGGCCCTGGGGTCCTATGAAGGTACCCACTGTCCTGGACCTATATAGCACCCTGGCAAACAGGAACTTATGGTTTTTACAAACTCCAAGTCCTGGGCCCAGGGTCCAGCCCTCCAAAGAGGAGCATTATAGGCAAAACCCCACGGCTTGGGGCCCGGGTACTGTCCACTTTGGCACTGAGGCTCCTTGGACAGATCCGGTTAGCCCGCCCTTAATCCCAAGGATGTGGAGCAAAGCTATTCCGTGACCAACACCTAAGACACTGGCGAAAAAACTGAGGGACTCCCTCTAGGGGAGGGGGTTATATAGGGAGGGGACTTCCTGTTTGAGATTGCCAGTGTCCACACCTGAAGGTACTCCATATAACCCACATAGTAATGAATATGCCGCTCTGTGTCCCGTGATGTACGAGAAAGAAAATGGGCCTATGCAGCTAATGGCTTGCACAGAGGTGTCCCATTTCTAATGATGGGTCTATATGTTCCTCCCTCCGGTTCGAGTTTACGCCAGATTTAGGAGAGAAAGACACACTAATTGGACAGCTGTGTGTCCAGGTATATAGTTCTGATCTGAACAGCATTCAGGGCCCCACCCCACAGACAGGAGGTCTGTGCTATGAGTCAGGTGACTCCAAAACCTCTGTGAGAGAAGACAGAGAGTGGATGCGTCTCTCTGCAGGAGGCAGAGGTCATTACTGTTGGGGCAGCTAGAAGCGGTGTGCTTCAAGAAGATCAAATGTTGTGTGCGACCAGTAAGCTCAAACGCTGTGTGTGGATAAGTCGCTGTGTGCAAACCAGATGCTGTGTGCGACTGTGGAATTTTTTTGCAAGATACAGGAATGATGGAACCCCCTGCGAGGGCTGCTTCTGTATCTATGAACTTTGATGTTTTTAAATAAAAGTGGGCTACCAGGCCCTTAAAAAACTCAGTTCTGGAATGGTCTACTCACTGAAAAACGCACCTACCATTGGAGTCCGATTCCCCAATCTTACAATGTATATATATATATATATATGTGTGTGTATGTATATGTATATCTCATGTTGGGAGTTGCAGTGCACTTTCCAACTCTTTGTTGGCTGCAATAACAGACAATCCATTGCATTGTAGATATGGGGAGATGGGGAGGCATGCATTCAATTACAGCTTAGAGAAGCAGACGTTTTCCCAAGTTACAGAGGTATGTATAAGTATATGGAGGTGTCTGTTATTAGGAATTTGTTTTTCTGTTAATGACAAGTTCACTTTAAACCATTCGCAGAAGCACAAATAATTCAATGTGACTAAAACATGTTGTTTTTGCTACATTCTTGTTTTTAACCAAACTTGGAATTTGTGAGTAAAGTGTGGCGGTTTGAATCTGCTGCTGAAGCCATATGGTGATTACTTTCTCTGAGACTTGGATATCTTTATTTCTGTATAAGTAAAAATTAGAAATTAGAAATGCACAAAAACGATGGCCTTAAAGCAGCTGTAAAAATTCACCTTCCCAAACAGATCATTGTGACCTAATAACTATCTGTAACCATTTCCGAATTTGTAAATAGCAAAAGTTGCTAATCAAGTATATTGTTTAAAGTCTTTAAATTGCAATTACATAACCGCCCACATGTTTATACCAATTTCCAGAGCAACTCAATGTAAGCTCAAACAGGAGGTTAGGAGGATGGACGAGGTGATAAGCACACATTAGAGCAAAAATTGTAGATGCGGACGCCCAACAGTGCTATCAATAAACGAAGTGCCTGAACAGCAATGGTGCATTCTTGCCTGAAAATGGAAATACACCTAAGATGTGCAAACTGACAGGAAAACCAGGTACTTTATTAGTATTACAGGAACATAAATATACAGTAATGTACCTATTTTTCTTGTTTAATCCTTTTTAATAGATATTTTCAAATAAAAGACGTTATAAAGATTGCATAGCCAGATATCACAAGTTTGTACTTGGACATTAAAAGTTGTGATAACAGTGCTTGTGGGATGTGATAGACTCACCCAGCATAGAGGCTTTTGGAGGGGACTGAATGCTAGCCTCTTGCCTACTGTCTATGGGCCATGGCATTTAAGGGAACAGAACTCTTTGTGAGGTATATGCCTGGGGAAGGGATAAGAAAGATGTGCCTACTAAGTGCAGTATGTCAAACAATAATAAATGTATTCAGAAAAAAATCAACCAAGTGGCTACTCCCTATACAGTGGTGAATATGCACTTATAGAGAGGGTAGTGGGGTAACTCTGTAGAAATCACATTGTTGGCCGATGCTCCATGCATTAATGTACCTCCTTCGGTGCAAAAACTGTCCGTGCCGTAATGGGGGGAGCATGATGGAGCTCGATGAATTCAGCAAAGCCCGAACTAACCCGACAGATCTGAAGAAAATGCAGAAGCATTGAAACACGTCATCAACCTGAGCCCAGTCTGACGTCACTTCCTGTTGCCGATAGCCGCTTGCGCTCCAGGCTGTAACGCACGCCGCTATGGGGGTTAGTTCCGGCTTTGCTGAATTCATAGAGCTCCACCACGCTCCCCCAGTAAGCCATGGACAGTTTTTACACTGGAGGAGGTACATTATTGCACGGAGCATCGGCCGACAATTAGATTCCCACAGAGTGACCCCACCACCCTCCCTATAAGTGCATACTCAACACTGTATAGTGAGTAGCCACTTGGTTGATTTTTTATGAATACATTTATCATTGTTTGACATACTGCACTTAGTAGGCACATTTTTCTTATCCCTTCTTGCAATTTCAGAGACCTGCTTCACTTTTAAATATCTGCCAACTGTGCCCATGTCATTTAGAATTTTTCCATATATACATACTTTATTCCCTCACATACATGGGACTTTTATTACTATTATTATGTGCAAGTCACACATTGTGTGCAAGTCACAAATTTTGATGTGTCTTTTATCTGCTGCATTAAGTTTTCTTGGCCGACCAAGCCACATCTACATTCCTCAACATTGCCTGTTTCTTTGTGCCTAATTCAAAAGAACTTGAACAGCTCATCTTGAAATCCCAGTCTAGGAAAGACCTTGCTGATGCAGCATAACTACCTTTTGTACTGCTGTGGCTCAGCCTTTCCATGGTGTATAACCTGTGGCATGAAACTGTCTTCCACAAACTCACCTTAGTAGCAAAGTCTGGCTGTTACTCACCCAGTTATAAGTGCTTTGTGCACTGATGTGCAATCATGTTGGAAAAAGAAGGGGCCATCCCCAAACTGTCCCCGCAAAAGTGTGAGCATGAAATTGTCCCAAATTTCTTGGTATGCTGACAACTTAAGAGGTCCCTTCATTGGAACTAAGGGGCCAAGCCCAACCCCTGACAAAAAAAAAAAAAAAAACACACCATAATCATCCCGTCCCCAGTTGATATGAGCCAGTGCACAAAGCAAGGTCCATAAAGACATGGGTGAACAGGTTTGGGGTGGAGGAACTTGACTGGCCTGCACAGAGTCCTGACTTCAAACCAATAGAACACCTATGGGATGAATTCAAGTGGAGACTGCGGAGCCATGCCTTCTTGTCCAACATCAGTACCTGACCTCACAAATGCGCATCTGGAAGAATACTCAAACAATCCCATAGACACTCCTAAACCTTGTGGACAGCCTTCCCAGAAGAGTCAAAGCTGTTATAGTTGGGCCAACTCAATATGAAACATTACGGACTAAGACTGGGAAGACAGTAAAGTTCATGCACATGTCCCAATACTTTTTATAATATAGTGTACAATATAGGAAACCAAGGGAAAACTGAGTCCACCAAGCTAGACTCTTGTAAAACACAAAAGTTAAATTGCATATATTTGAAAAAAAAAAATTAACCAAAGATAAAAGTAGCTACAACCCACAGTCATTTACCCAACATTAAGACATCACTTATGTATTGCTAGTTAAAATCTGCAGTGCCGGGTCTCTGCATGAATGAAGATGTCACTGTGAACTAGATGTCAGTAGAAAGACTTTGCAATAAAGAGATATTCTTCAGAATAGCTGTTGGAATTACCCCAGTACAAGAAAGATAAGCTTCCTTATCTGGTCCTCCTGACACCTGGCGGCTTGAAAAGCGAATGATAAAAATGAATCTCACAGATTTGGTGTTTTCAAGGGAAACAATGGTTAATCAAATGCTGCACTTACCCATCACAGTAGGACAAATGCTGTGCTCTGGAGTACGCAGTAGGATCTCTGTCTAGTGCTAATACTTTAATATTAGAAGCCTGTTTCAGAATTGATGTAGTGTGACCTCCTGCACCAAAAGTCATATCCAATATAGTCTACACAGAGGAGAGAAAGAAATACACATAAATATAATAAATGCGTGTGATTAGACAATTAAATATTTGAGAAGTCAAACAGCTTGTATCAACAGCGTTAATTTGCAAAAAGTGATATGCATGTTTATACATGTGATTAGTCTATCGTTTATACGGATAATTAATTCATGGACCACGACTCCAAACTTACTGTTGTGCTTGCTTGCCTTAAGGATTCCACGCACAGATCTATAGAGCTAAATGTACTTTTCACCAAACCATACATAGTATTACAATCGTATCTTTGCAGTGTATCAAGAGGCAAACATTTTTAATGTGGAGAAATGTAACGTAATGCACTTGGGGGCTAAAAACACAAACTACTCACTAAGGGGAGAACTTCTGATGGAGAAAGATCTAGGGGTTCTATAGGATGACAGACTAAGTAATAGCTTGCAATGTCAATCTACAGCTACCAAAGCCGGTAGAATATTAGCATGCATAAAAAGGGGGATAAAACCAGGGTTTTAACTCAGTTCCACCACCTCTGGTTCAGACCCTTTGGTGCCTGCTCACCACAATCACTTGTAAACATAGAAGTCTGGTTTCTGTGTTCACAAGTGACAGCTCTGCACTCTGTATGTAATGCAATCCTGGTATTTAATGCCCCTTTAAGATCCTCCTACTGTTTTCGTGAAATTTGACTGACCACACCCAGTATTTGATGTGATTTGGAGGGTGTGTGTAGGAGGAGGGGTTTTGTGGGGCCACGGTTAAGTTCCAGCACCTACTGTTTGAGAAAAAAATAATAGATAAAACTATAATCCTGCCACATTTAAAAAAATGTGGTTAGGCCACATCTAGAGTATTTCGTTCAGTTCTGGTCACCATTCCTCAGAGGGGATGTGCTGGAGTGAGTCCAAAAATAGGCAACAAAATGAATACGGGTATTGGAGGACCTCAATCACGAGGAAAAACTTCAAGCACTAAATGTATTCTCCTTGGAGAAGAAACGCTTGAGAGGAGATATAATAGCTATTTACAAATACCTCAATAGTGACCCCAGCATAGGAAAAAAATATTCAGTCTCAGGGAGTGTAAGAGGACACTGGGCCACACAATGGGATTGGAGGAGAAGAGGTTTAGGCTAAAGCTGCACAGTGGAGATTTCACTGTCAGGGTAGTAAGGATGTGGAACCCTCTCCCAAATTGGTGGTATCAGCGGGGAGTATTGATAATAATCTCGAACGTGCATCTTAGTAAACACAATATACAGCGATACTGGAAATAATTAATCGACACTGACACACACACACCCACACAGGCTGAACTGGATGGACTATTGCCTTTATTCAACCTTACCTAGTATGTAACTATAAAAAAATGTTAGAGTTGTGCCTATAACAATGGAAACTCTTCCAATGGCAAAATCTGTCCCGATGACAGTTGTCTAAGAACTCGTACACACGATCAGTCCATCCGATGAGAACGGTCCTAAGGACCGTTTATCAGTTAACCGATGAAGCTGACTGAGGCCGCGTACACACGATCGGTCCAAACTGATGAAAATAGACTGAAGTCCAGTTTCATCGGTCCAAACCGACCGTGTGTACGGCCCATCGGTCTGTCGTCCTTCGGACCAAAGTTTTAAAACTTGCTTTAAAATTGGACTGATGGACGCCTGACCATCGGTCCAAACCGATGGTTAGTACGCAAAAGCATTGGTTCAAAAACCCACGCATGCTCAGAATCAAGTCGACACATGCTTGGAAGCATTGAACTTCGTTTTTTCAGCACGTCGTTGCGTTTTACGTCACCGCGTTCTGACACGATCGGTTTTTGAACTGATGGTGTGTACGCACATCAGACCATCAGGCCACTTCAGGGGTGACCCGATGAAAACTGTCCATCGGACCATTCTCATCGGGTTGGACCGATCATGTGTACACGGTCTAATGGTCTGATGTGCCTACACACTATCGGTTAAAAACCGGATCGTGTCAGAACTCGGTGACGTTTACATGTTTTAATACAAAGACCTGCTGAAAAAAGTTCAATGCTTCCAAGCATGCGTCGACTTGATTCTGAGCATGCGCAGCCTTTTAACCGATGCTTTTGCATACTAACGATCGGTTTTGACCCATTGGTCAGGTGTCCATCGATCAAATTTTATAGCAAGCTTTCTTTTTTTTTGACCGAAGGATAACTGACCGATAGGGCCCACACACAATCGGTTTGGACTGATGAAACGGTCCTTCAGTCTGTTTTCATTGGTGAAAGGGGAATACCTTTCACTTTGGTGGATTTCCTTTAAGTTCCTGTTATGTTTCCAGAAAGGAAGTTATAGTAAATATCTCTAGTTTTAGGCAGGTTTCTTAATTGCACACAGACATCAAAGAAAAAAAAACGGCAGGAGTCTAAATCCTTTCCTATCTTATTTGAAAAAAAATGAATAAAAATTGCCTATATATTTATACACAGTTTATAATATATAAGCTGTTTTTTTTTTTAACATTAAGCAGCCATCCTTGAACTCTAATCTAACAACTTTCCCTAGGTTGAGATGCTGTCATCAGTCTGCTGCAGGCAGATAGAAGAATTTCCTCCTCTCCCACAGTCACAAGACTGCAACATGCAGTGACTGCAGTCAAAAACTGCACAGGTGTCCCTTTTTTTAACCACTTCCATACAGGGCATTTTCACCCCCTTCCCGCCCAGACCAATTTTTAGTTTTCAGCGCTGTTGCAATTTGAATGACAATTGCGCGGTTATGCAACACTGTACCCAAATCTAATCTTCATGTTTTCCCTCCACAAATAGAGATTTTGTTTGGTGGTATTTAAAATCGCAATAAGCGTATATTGATTGGTTTGTGCAAAAGTTACAGCATATACAAAATAGGGGATAGATTTAGGGCGTTTTTATTTATTTTTATTTTTTTACTAGTAATGGCGGCGATCTGCAATTTTTTTATTGTGCCCTGACATTGCGGCGGACATATCGGACACTTTTGAAAAATTTTTGGGACCATCCACATTTATACAGCGATTAGTGCTATAAAACTGCACTGATTACTGTGTAAATGTGCAGGGAAGGGGTTAACACTAAGGGGCGCTGAAAGGTTTAATACAGGGATGGGCAAACTTTTTTACTCGAGGGCCACAATGGGTTCATATATTGGACCCGGGGGCCGGACCAAGAGTAGATGGACGGTGTGTATGTGTTAAATGTTTAGAGCAGGGGTGTCAAACTGGCGGCCCTCCAGCTGTTGCAAAACTACAAGTCCCATGAGGCATTGCAAGGCTAACAATTACAAGCATGACTCCCACAGGCAGAGGCATGATGGGACTTGTAGTTTCGGAACAGCTGGAGGGCCGCCAGTTTGACACCCCTGGTTTAGAGTAATCAGAGAGCCTCCCCTTACATCAGGCTGCCCAGACAGACTCCCCTTACAAGGTCCCCAGAGAGCCTTCCTACTTACATCAGGGTCCCTAGAGAGCCTCCCCCTACACTAGGGTTCCCAGAGAGCCCCCTCATTACATCAGGGTCCCCAGAGAGCCTCCCTACTTACACCAGGGTCCCTAGGGAGCCCCTTCTTACATCAGGGTCCCCAGGGAGCCCCTCTTTACATCAGGCTGCCCAGAGAGCCTGCCTACTTACATCAGGGACCCCAGGAAGCCTCTCCTTACATCAGGGTCCCCAGGAAACCTCTCCTTACATCAGGGTCCCCAGGAAGCCTCTCCTTACATCAGGGTCCCCAGGAAGCCTCTCCTTACATCAGGGTCCCCAGGAAGCCTCTCCTTACATCAGGGTCCCCAGGGAGCCCCTCCTTACATCAGGGAGCCCCTCCTTACATCAGGGTCTCCAGGGAGCCTCCCTTGCATCAGGCTGCCCAGAGAGCCTCCCTACTTACATCAGGCTGCCCAGAGAGCCCCTCCTTACATCAGGCTGCCCAGGGAGCCCCTCCTTACATCAGGCTGCCCAGGAAGCCCCTCCTTACATCAGGGTCCCCAGGGAGCCCCTCCTTACATTAGGGTCCCCAGGGAGCCCCTCCTTACATTAGGGTCCCCAGGGAGCCCCTCCTTACATTAGGGTCCCCAGGGAGCCCCTCCTTACATTAGGGTCCCCAGGGAGCCCCTCCTTACATCAGGGTCCCCAGGGAGCCTCCCTTGCATCAGGCTGCCCAGAGAGCCTCCTTACTTACATCAGGGTCCCCAGGAAGCCTCTCCTTACATTAGGGTCCCCAGGGAGCCCCTCCTTACATCAGGGTCCCCAGGGAGCCCCTCCTTACACCAGGGTCCCCAGAGAGCCCCCCCTTACACCAGGGTCCCCAGAGAATCCCCCCTTACACCAGGGTCCCCAGGGAGCACCTCCTTACATCAGGGTCCCCAGAGAGCCCCCCCTTACATTACTGTCCCCCAAACAGGTAACTCCCCCCTTGCAGAGGTTTCCCTGTACCTGGCAGGTAGAGGTGGGAGGCAGCGATCGGCAGCTCTATGGTGTCCACAGGCAGGGGGGGCTCCCTGGGGCTTGTAGTTCTACTCCGAATGTGTACAGCAGAAAGGGGAGGTGCTTCTGACCCGGACATCAGCAACAGTGTACAAGCAAAGTGAAAGTGATACCTTCCGGGTCAGAGGCCCCTCCCCTCTTCTCTCCATACGCTGACACAAGCCCCAGGGAGATCCCACCGCCCACACCACAAGAAGTCCAGGAAGTCATTGCGCGCCCCGTGTCTGGCTATGTAAATGCCAGGGGCCGGCCGCGAAAGCTGTGAAGTCGCCGTAGGAGCGGCGCCCTGCACCACTGCTGCCCCTGGCTCCGCGGGCCGTATTAAAAGGTTCACCGGGCCGTATACGGCCCGCGGGCCGTAGTTTGCCCATACCTGGTTTAATATGTTCCCTGGGAGTGATTTCTAACTGTAGGGGAAGGGGACTCACAAGGGAAGGAGACTGATCTGTGTTCCTCTGTTCTGGGAACACACATCGGTCTCCTCACCTCTGACAGAAGGTGGATCTGTGTTTACACACACAGATCCACACTCCTGCCGTGTTTGCCGACAATCGCGGGTGCCCAGCAGACATCGCGACTGCTGGGCACGCGCATTGGGTCGCGAGCTTTGCCACGCGCCCCCTAGCGGCCGCGATGCACATGACGTCATATGACATTCACTCTGAAAGACACACAGTTCCTGCTGACGTCATATTATTATAGCTCGGTAGGGAACTGGTTAAAGAAACATTTGTTAAAGGGCATTATCAGGGAGCATTCAGTGCATGCAGCCAAGAACGGCATACATTTTTAAGAGAATGATTGTCAGGGGTGAATACAGTGATTTTTCGTGGCAATAAATACCTGCAAGTGCTACAGTTACATGTTACTTAGCATGCATTTAATATGAAAAAATATACCTGATAATAGGGTCTGTGTTATTCTTGAGTAAGATATGGTTAATATTTGAATGTTCTCTATTATAATAACTTACATGTATCATATTTAAAAATGCCCCCTTCCAACGCATAAACTTGTGAATATTTGTATATTTTTAGTCTGCTCTGATGCCGTCACATTGATTTGTCGCCGCAATACGCCGCTACAGCGTACGCCTAGGTCTGAATGGAGCCTCACCCCAGTGGCTGCAGAGGAGATGAGGAAGCACTCAACAGCGGCTAAGACATGGGTGCCTATGAGTGATATCACGTGTCTTGAAATTTTCAGCCATAGTCCCTCCTGTCCTCTGCAGCCACCACTCAGGGACACAAAGGAGACGGAACTGCGGGATCATATGACCAGAGCGGAGTGGAATAAAAATATTCAAGTATACACATCTTTTTTTACATAGATTAGGCAAGCATAGGTAGCAGGAGGGGTGAGGGAACTTTTTTTTTTTACATTTGTGTTTGGCAGGAATTCCAATTAATGTATACATACAGTACAGTATATAAGCCAGAGAAACCAAAGTCAGGGTCAGACTTGTATGTTCTGTATAAAGAGAGCATCTTAATAATCTGACACTTCACTTTAAATGGATGTACAGCTTTTAGAGAGAGATTTATTGTTGTGTTCTTAAAAGAAAAGAAAAAAAAAAAACAGAATGACTCCCACGCCAATTTTAACAATCTAAAACGATACTTGTGAAAATTTTGCCTTGCGATCAAGTTCAATTCTTTTTAATCAAATAGAGCTAAATCGTATTATTTCTCCATGTCCCTGCAACTAACAAAATGGAAAGTCACACTGATTCTATATCATATGAGTCACACTCCTTTAGTTAAGTTATGATTCTGTGACAGATTTACCCAGAGGAATTGTAAAATCTGTTTATGGGGGAAAAAAAATACTGGTTACTCTCTGAGTTCAGCTGCTTAACTGAAAATGTATAGCAGGTAAAAAATAGAAACATTGTATTTATTTCAGAAATATATGTGATGTTTAAAGGAACCTGTAAGGTTCTAGGCAGTTTGACTCTTAACAGTTAGCAACCACATTCTGAGTTACTTTGAAAGTACTTATAATTATACCAAAATTATAGGAAGTTGCAAAGACAAATTTCACATAAATAATGCTCTTCCCTAAAATCTATTTAAAAATAAAAGCTTTCTAATGAGGAGTCTGTCATATGATCCTCTGTGGCATCTCTTCTGGTAGTAATGGCCAGTGATTCATCACTGCAGTCAGAGTCTTGCCACTTCCCAACATTTGCATTATTATGACAGTGCTATTAAGGTTCCATTCACACTTATGCAACTTTGGACACTTAAGTCGCATAACAAGTTCCACCCAATGCTTTTCAATGACAACTGTTCAAATATGTGCAACTTTAAAAAGGTCTTTAGACAGGAAGGGATCCCCTATATAACCCCTCCCATAGAGGAAGTACTTCAATTTTGTAGCAAGCACTGAATCCTCAAAAAGAGTAGAGGGACCTTTGTGTCCCAGTATGTAATCAAAGAAAAGGATTTTACAGGTAAGTATGACGAAAAAATACTACTTTCTTTTTCATACATCATGGGACACAGAGTTAAGCTAATATTCATTACCTGCTGGCATGTCCCAGTGCAATAGCCTTGAGGGGAGAGAGACATCCTGCAAACAATAGCCATGAAAACCTTACACAGCAGCCCACACTACACTTCGCCGAAAGCCGAATTCTCGGCTGCTCCTACATTCACTTGATAACATTTTTGTTTACGTATGCACTGAAGACGAGTTAGAAGCCTTACAAATCTGAACTACAGGTACCTGATGGCGAAAAAGCCTAGAAGGTTCCTACACCCCTGGTAGAATGAGTTCTCACCCTAAAGGGAGGAGATTTAAAGTTTCAGACCATACTCCTGAATGCCCAATTGACGGACCCAATTGGCAATGGAAGCTTTGGAAGCTGCCTGCCCCTTCTTGGGGTCCTTTTGAAAAAACAAAAAAGGAGTCTGATCTTCGGATCTCTGCAGATCTAGACAAATAAACTGGAATCCCCTCTCTTCAAATCCTGCACAATAAATGTGGAAGGAGAGATATCGTAGGGAAAGCATAAACCTGGGTCTACTGGCTCCATTGAACTATCAGAGCATCTGCCAGAGGATCTCTTGTTCAGGACACAAACTGCTTTAAATATAAAAAAAAATTCCGCGCCAAAAAAAATATTTATATATATATTATTAAACAATAATTTCGGTCCCCTTGTAAAGGTCCCAAACACACAATGTGTGCTAAGCTGCTCCCCTAGGAAGTGATGAAGTGTATGTGACTTCTTTCTGATACTGTAGCTTATTGTTAAACCTAGATGCCAGTAGGTCGACCTCTGGCCATCCTTAATGTTGGCAAATTTCCTGGAACACCCCTGGGTGTAGGGACCATTCCCCCGGGCAGATCTGCTGGCCGCTGAGATAATCTGCCTTCCAGTTTTCTACTCCTGGGATATGGACTGCCGATAGAATCCCTCTGCCCAGGCCAGTATGTGGTTCACCTCCTTCAGAGCTGAACGACTCCTGGTACCGCCTTGGTGGTTTATATAAGCCACTGCAGTGGTATTGTCAGACTGAACCCTGATAGGGCAAGTCCAGGACCGTAGGGCCAGTCGTATTGCCTGTAATTCCATGACGTTGATGGGCAGGATCTGTTCTGTCCTTGACCATTTCCCTTGAGCTGTAAATCCTATAGGGTCGCTCCCCAGCCTGAGAGGACCAGTAGTGGTGCTAGGACCTTTGTGAACCCCCAGGGGAGCTGTAGCAAGCCTGAAGGGTAGAGCCAGAAACTGAAAATGGCGTTCCTCTACTGCAAATCACAGGAACCTCTGATGAGGCTGAAAGATAGGTACATGTAAATACTTGTCTTTAATATTGATGGAGGCTAGAAAGTCTCCCATCTGGAGTGAGGCTACTACTGAGCAGACAGACTCCACCATCAGTAGATACTTGTTCAGAGCTTAGGTCTGAAATGGGCCTTGTGTCCCCGTTTGGCTTTTGAACCATAAAAAGGTTCAAGTAAAACCCGGTGCCCCTTTCGGATATAGGAACCTCTACAATCACTCCTTAAAGCCTTAAATGATGTAGTGCCTGAAGCAATAATTCTCTGGAGGATCCAAGGGAACGCTGGATCTTAAAAACCTCTGAGGGGGAACCCCCCGCAACTCTAGTTTTTAACAGCAGGGTATATATTTAAGGTGACCCACTTGTCCTGAATAATTGCTCTCCAAATGTCCGCAAAGTGCAGCAGCCTTGAGTGGGGGAGCGTCTACTCAAAAGGAGGGCTTGGTGCTGGGTTTAGAAGAATTATGGACCCAGGGCTGTTTCTGGCCCTGGCCTTGCAGCTTACCCCTGGCCCTAGTGCCCTGTTGGTGGCGGAACTGCCTTGGGACGGAGACATTTCAGGAAGCAGCCCCCTGAGGTTTTAAACGAGGGACGTCTGGTGCTTTTCTTCACAGGAAGTAGAGAACTCTTCCCTACGGAAAGCTATTGGATATATTTGTCCAAGTGATCACCAAATAAATGTTCCCCATGAAACAGGAAACCTGCCAATAACTTTTTACAAGGAAGCTCAGCTGACCAATTCTTAAGCCCCAAACATCTTCGCTAATGTACAGACAAGAGAGCCAAATGAGAAACCTGATGTATTGATGTCTTTAAGGTGTCAACAGCAAAACACAGCGCTCAAGCAATATCTGTTTCATTTTCAGCCAGATCCTCCTCCCGGTTAGGCCTGTCAGGCCGTCTGAGCTGATCCTTTATGGACTGGCAGATACCAATTTCTGCAACAGCTGGCTGACTAGCTGAACTGGCCAAAGAAAAGGAAGCGTTTAATAATGACTCCAATTTCTTGTCAACAGGGTCTTTCAAGCCCTGTGCATTATCTATCGGACAAGTTAAGTTCTTGTTTAAGGAAAAGACCGCTGCACCTACGGATGGCATGCTCCACTTCTTAACAGACTTTTCATCGATCATAGGATATTAAAGGGAAAACCTCTTAAAAAAAAAAAAAATACTGTCAGGATGTTCCCAATCAGCATACACCGCCTGTTCCAACAGAGGGTGTAAGAGCAAAGCTTGTGCGGCCTGAAGAGGCCTCAGGGATCCCAAAGAGGACAAGGGGGGCTCAGTAATCTCTGCAAGAGGTAACCTAAATGCATAATGAACCATTTCAGTAAGAGGCAAAAGCCTCTGTGACTGAGAGGCAGATATCAACTGGATATCTTCTTGTCCATATTGCTTAGAAGGAAACTCATCCGCCAGGCCCTCCACAGAATCATGAGCTTTTAGCTCTTCCACATCCCCAATCCATTCCTGCTCCAGACTAGGAGGCTCCGGGAGGGGGATTTGTCACACTTCTTGCCACCCTGCGGGATGGAGATAATGATGCTAGTAATCCTGTGCTCTAACCCGGCTAGGGTGGAGGACAGCTCATCCTTGGTGATAAGGGGTGAAGCAGCAGCATTGACTGTAGGCAGAATACCTGATAGGCACAGCGGCTTAGATTGCCCGGAAGCCCCTGGTCCTTCAGGGGATGCAACACTAGGGATACGACTAGGTTCATCAGAAACTACTAACGACATAGGTGTGCCCTTCCCTGTTAGACCTGCTCCTCTTTTTTGAAGACATTTACTAGCCACAAAAAGAGAGTACCTGGGTGTAGTATTAAAAAACCTCAAAAGGAAGATCCTTTAATAGGGCTCACCAAGCCCCTATGCAACAATCCTGCTAAGCAACTTTAGCTTGCCAAGCAACACCTGCTGACTCGCTTGACCCGGGTAAGGAGAAATGAACCGATGCAAATGCCTGGTTTAGAGCCTGCTCTGTGTCCCACAGCTGCCTTCTGAAAGCACTCCGTGATTGGCATATACAGCTTAAATAAGCTGGCTGCTGGGTGGGAGCTGCGGTGGCTCAACGCGATTGGCACTGCGCTGACAAGCCGTTCACCTCTGCAGCTAAGGGTTCGGATCCCGGTCTCGGCTGCATGTGAATTGAGTTTGGTGGTCTCAGCCCGGCTCCCGGTGGGTGTGCTATGCAAGGTAAGCCTGCGCTTAGTACGCCCACCCACCTCCCACAAAAAAAAAGATGGCAGATTGGCTCTGGGGGAGGCCTGTCTACTCCCAACTCCTGCAGTCCAGCTTCTCTCTCGAGTACACGTACAAAATACACTTTAAAAAAAAAAAGCTGGCTGCACGCTGGAACGTTCTGTGCACCATGGCCGCAAAACAAAACTGCTGTGCTTGTGGTGCTTTTGCGAATGCACATGAGACATGGCGAACCTCTGGGGGAGGCCTGCCTACTCCCAACTCCTGCAGGCCATTGTGCGCCATCATACAGGTAAAAAAACAGCCAGAGACAAGCAAAAAAAAGGTACACTTTGCAAACACAGCTAGTCCAAAACGCCCCCGTATGGTCACTACACACAGATGTCCAGCCTCTAGCTAGCTTGCCTGATTATTACAACCACAATAAGTAAATACAGGGGTTTCAAGTAATCATCCAGGTGCAGGGCAGCTTAGAAAGAGCCCAAACTTCACCCATCATGGCAGGTTCCTGTCACTTGAGGACCTTCAAGGACTGGGTACCCTTTTCATGGCTAGGGTCTACTCCCTTGAACCTTTACAGCACCCTGCAGGAAGGCCTTAGCACTGTGGTGTCCACGATTCCACTTCGCAGGGTCAAGCGCCCGGAGGCCGCATTACAAGCAAAACCTTGCAGGATCTTGAGTCTTCTTTGCAAGGCTCGGGTAACATTTATCTAAGCATATAAAGGCTGTGTCAAATGAATCCGATCAATCCCTTGATTCATTTAAGAACCGTTTGTGGGACTCAGAGAGCTAAAACAACCGTGCCATCCACCTTGCAGACACTGGTAAAAAACTGAAGTACTTCCTGTATTGAAGGGGTTATTTAGGGGATCACTTCCTGTCTAAAGACCTTTGGTCTACCAGTGTACATTCACCTGGTGATGAAGTATAACCCAGCAGGTAATGAATATTAGCCTGCCTCTGTGTCCCATGATGTATGAAAAAGAAAGTTACGTCAAGGTTGCATCAACATTACATCACAGTTGCATTTCAAAGTTTTTGGACTTTGGAGTCATACAAGTGTGAATAGAGCCTTAGTCCTTTAGGAGTTAGTGAGAACCATGCTAATTGACATGTTTTACAGTCAAAGGGAAGTGTCCACTACACTAGGTAGGTACCGTGTTTCCCCGAAAATAAGCCTGGGTCTTATATTAATTATGGTCACAAAAAAACACACTAGGGCTTATTTTCAGGGTAGGGCTTATTTATTTATGGTCTTGTCTGGCTGGTTGTTGCTTAATACAAAAAAATCCTGTTTCTTTAACCACTTTAGCCCCGGACCATATTGCTGTCCAAAGACCAGAGCACTTTTTGTGATTCGGCACTGCGTCGATTTAACTGACAATTGCGCGGTCGTGCGACGTGGCTCCCAAACAAAATTTGCGTCCTTTTTTTCCCACAAATAGAGCTTTCTTTTGGTGGTATTTGATCATCTCTGCGGTTTTTATTTTTTGCGCTATAAACAAAAATAGAGCGACTATTTTAATAAAAAATTAAATATTTTTTACATTTTGCTATAATAAACATCCCAAAAAAGATATTTAAAAATAATTTTTTTTCCTCAGTTTAGGCCGATACGTATTCTTCTACATATTTTTCGTTAAAAAAAAAAATCGCAATTAGCGTTTATTAATTGGTTTGCGCAAAATTTATAGCGTTTACAAAAAAGGGGGTCGTTTTATGGCATTTTTATTATTATTATTTTTTACTAGTAATGGCAGCGATCAGCGTTTTTTTTTCGGTACTGCGATATTATGGTGGACACTTCGGACACTTTTGACACACATTTTTGGGACCATTGGCATTTTTATAGCGATCACTGCTATAAAAATGCATTGTATTACTATAAAAATGCCATTGGCAGTGAAGGGGTTAACATTAGGGGGCAGGGAAGGGGTTAAGTGTGGTCCTGGTGTGTTCTAACTGGGTGGCGGCAAAGAGCAGAAGAACCACGTATTACGTCACTACATTTGTGTTTGTTGGCTGAAAAGTCCTACCATGTGTATGCTTAACAAGTTCATTGACAACGCCCTTTGGAGCAAAATCAACGGAAAAGTCAGTTGGAGGTCCAATCGCGTGTATGAGGCTTTAGAATAGATAGCAGTAGTTAGTCATAATCAACTAGACTAGTTTCTGAAATGTTTAAGATGTTTCACTATTATTATTAAGTGGCTCCCTCAGTTCAGATAAAAATCAGGATCATATCCCAGCATTTATAGCCACAGAGGTAACTTGGTCACCCTAATGTGGAACTTCATGTCTCTGCTGAGGTGATTGAACTCCTGTGTATGCAGTGCTGTGGAGTCAGACTCGAGGAAATTTTGGGTACCTGGAGTCGGCAAACAATGCACCGACTCCAATTCCGACTCCTACTAAATTTAGATTGTGAGAACATTTAGGAGTTGGAACATTTATCTACCGACTCCACAGCCGGAGTGATGTCATTCTGGCCCAGTCAATCAAAATGGCCAAGGATCCAAACTCAGAAAAAGACCGGCCAAAGAGGTCAGTGGCCAGCAAGAGGGCTTGTGGATATTACATTACAGGAGTAGAGGCGAGTATAGTCCTGCTTTAATTCAACCCCCATGGTATAAGATAGCAGATGAACAGATGGTGTGAAACTAATATACAGTCACATATACGACCATTCACCGTGATGAAATCTGAGACCGGTGTTAAAGGCTATATACAAACAAACAGGGAAAAAGAAGCCTGTTGTGCTCTGAGTTCCTAGCGCTGTGATGACATGAAGGCCAAGACTCCACCTCTTCCTCTAAATAAAGCACTAGCAAGTTCTGGAGACAATTTCCATTTTGTAGTCAGACTGCTTAATAAACTTTTTCTTTTTTTAGTATTTAAAGGTTTGCTGCTGTTTACAGAAACCCACAAAACAGATTTTCAGTATTAAGAGTAAAAAAGAATTTCATGTGGTTTTACCACCTGCCCAAAAAAAGAAAACTGTGGGTGAGTGCTTACATGTTTGCTGTAAAAACCTGACTATGAATCACTAATATAAACACAAAAGTAAATTATTGCATCTAAAAACATATTTTGAAGGAAAATTTATGAAATAGTTGATGGAGGTTCGAGGCTTTAAAATTTGCTGTTAGGTACATTATTACAGTAACATATCACTATATCTTACTAGTTTTAAAATGCATTATTATTTGTGAAATGTTGTTTTAATTTTGTGTAAAAATAAAAAAAACTTTAAACACAAAATTTGTGGAAAAAGCTTACTTTGAACCACCAAACATTATATATTTTGTTTCTAACACCCTAGAGAATAAAATGGCGGTTGTTGCAATGCTTTTGTCACAACATATTTGCGCAGCAGATTTACAAGCGCACTTTCTTTTTTAGAAAAAATATACTTTTTTAAATAAAAAAAATAGAACACCAGTAATGTTAGCTCAATTTTTTTTTATATTGCGAAAAATTATGTTACACCAAGTAAATTGATAACCAACATTTCACGTTTCAAAATTGCGCCCGCTCATGGAATGGCGACAAACTTTTACCGTTAAAAATCTCCATAGGCGATGCATGTTTGCATGTTTTAAGTAACAGAGGAGGGCTAGGGCCTGAATTATTACTTGGATTGTCTAATTTTATTCCACCTTTTATATGGACTAATTTTAGACAGGACGTGCAGCTGTTGAGCACAGCGCGTAGCACCAACTTACTTTTGTGGATCCCTTTAACTCCCTCATTTGCATATTTGAATAGCAAATCAATGGTGTGTCTAGCGCAGTTTTACGTGCACGGATGTGCCGGTCTAGGGAAATTATGCCGGTCGAAAAAAATTAGATTTCATGCGTATATCGTTTTGGAGATGCGGCGCATCGATACGCATGCGCAGATTTAGACTTACGCCGCGCATCTCCTGTAACGCCGGCGTAATGGCTCTGTGAATCTGGCCCTACATTTTTAATGGTCTAGAAAAAAACTTTTTTTTTCAACTCGAGCAGTAAACCGGCCTTACCTACACACAATCGTGAAAAAATTGCTCTAGCAAAGCGCGGTGATGTACAACACGTGCGACAGCACTATAAAGGGGAAGTTCCATTCGGATGGCGCCCCCTTGGGGCTGCTTTTGCTGATTTTGTGTTAATAAAAGACGATTTGCGCTTTTCAGTTTGTTACAGCGTGATGAATGTGCTTACTTCATTACGAACGTTAGTTTTACCAGAACGAGCACTCTCGTCTCATAACTTGCTTATGAGCATGCATGTCTTTTTTCACGTCATTAAAGCCCACACACGGCCATTTTTTAGGACGTTAAAAATGACAACGTTAAAAACGTCAACATTAAAAACGACGTGAAAAATTAGAGCATGTTCTACATTTTGAATGCCCATTTTTTATGTCGTAAAAAATGCTCTGGAGCCCACACACAATCGTTTTTAATAGTATTAAAAAAAACATAATTTTTTACAACCCGAAAAACGGTCGTGTGTACGCAGCAGTACAATCACTTTAATGATTTCAGTAGCTTATAATTTTAAAACAATATCCTTTTTTTGTTTAGCTCACTGCAGTATACTGTCACAATGAATATTTCAAATAACTCAGAAAAATAGAATGTCTCTGTTTTATAGATCCTACTGCCCCATGCAGAGACTTATCATCCATACAGAGCCCTTGGATCATGTGCATTCCAGCAACCAATGAGTTAAGGGCATCATGCTGTGCGCTCAGGTAAAAAATCAGTAACACTCTACGTCAGTCTGATCTAAGAACTGCTGATTAGTTTTGTGGAAAGCCTCCTTTTTATCTTCAGCGAGAATTATATATTTATTAAAGCAAATATGCCAGCGTGTGTTTAGTTTCTTTCCTTGTTCTTTGACCTGACAATGAGCTGCCCCCCGCGAATGGATGTGCTACAGGATTTAATCAAAGGATTAAACAGGGCTTTGATCTCAGGCCACCAATTTCACCCTGGCAAGCAGTCAAGTTCACATTAGCATGAGACCAAGAGGGTCACCAGAGTGGCAAGAAAATCAAATAAGAGTCATGATTCTGATTATAGGAACTTACATTTTTTTCCAAAATATTTTATCTATATTACATATTTTAACAGACTGCTCAGTGGTAAAAAAAATATATATATATATATATTTTTTTTTTTTTTTTTTTCAATTTATGTAGGTATTCTTTTTAGTAATTTGGACCAAAAAAATGTGGCTAGAAGTGGAAGACAAACCAAATTTAGTTTTATGCCCCTAACACATGGCCGGTTTTCCCATCGGAATTTTTCCAATATAAAAAAATAAAAAAGAGCAGGAACTCTTTTTTTCCCCATCAGGAAAAGGTCCTAGCTGAAAAAACGTTTGTCTGTATGCACTTCAGATGCTCAGAATCAAGATGACGCATGAAGATGTAACCTAATCTACCAAACCTAGCATAGAAGTTTTTTCTTGACTTTAATGTTAGTGCAACCACAGGCATGAGATTATTATTGCATGATGGTCTACTGTAATTCAGTGGTTCTCAACCTTACTAGTGCCGTGACCCCTTGATAAAATTTCTCAAGTTGTGGGGACCCCTAACAGTAAAAAAAAAATTTGGAACGTGGGTTGTCAGCACCCAAGGCAAGACAAGTCATTTGAGCCCCTAACAGATGGACATTTAGGGCTCCCTGAGTCCCTCCCACTCACACAGTATTATAAACCCTTCTGGTACATTTTAGGATGTGCCACTGTTTCTCTTTGTTCTCCTTTCTTCCCCTCAGCCATGCCAAGAACTGAATGGGTGGCTGCAGCCTTTGGGAACAGCCCTGCTGGGTGGCTGCGAAAAGGCTGGGGGAGCAGCGCGGGCATCAGAAACAGCTCAGGATTCGATGACCCCTGGCAAATCGTCATTTGACCCCCAGGTTGAGAACCACTGATCTAATTGTTTTTAGCCAAACTGGACAACATGTATATAGACAAATAGCTTTGTCTATTTACTACAGTTAACTCCAAGTGATAAGTACCATCAGAAGAACTGCCTATGCTGATATGCAAATTTAAGTGACAGAGAAAACATGTTTAGGAAAAAGTCAATAACCAGAATCACTGAAGGACAGTCATTCAAGTCATTACAGGTGATAAAGCAGGCCCATTCAAATCTAGCTACCAAGAGTAAAGTCTGACTGACCCAGCCAATTATGGTCAGATTGAGCATACAGTGCATCCGGAAAATATTCACAGCGTTTCACTTTTTCCACATTTGGTTATGTTACAGCCTTATTCCAAAATGTATTAAGCCAGGGGTGGCCAACCAGTGGCCCGGAGGCCACATGTGGCCCGCGGAACTCTCTGATGTGGCCCGCGACCTCCTGCTCTGGAATGACAGGCTGACAACCCCAGATCACAGATTGCCGACCTGCCATACCACAGCATCAGTGGTGTGAATGAAGCTGGTGGTAGAGGAAGAAAGTGGCTGCAGAGGCAGAGCGCTTATGCAGGGGTGGCAAACTCAAATTCATCGGGGGCCGCATCAGCAGTATGGTTACCCTCAAAGGGCCGGTTGTATAGGATTATGCATCTACTCTTTATTATCATGAATAAGACGCAGCAGTGGAGGCGGGACGAAGGCTGAGATGGAGCGGCACAGAGTAAGGGGAATATGTGCCACGTCGCTCCCTCGCTGAAATCCTGGCAAAATGAGGTGGCTTCTGTGTGGGCCAGGGATGGACTGGGACAATAAAGTGGCCCTGGACTTCAGCCAGACCGGCCCACTTTATTTTTCCAAACACACTGTGTGCTGCTGCGAAGACTGCCAGTACTGCCACTGGTCACTGATAAACGAATGTACTGCCACTGATGCATTAATGGCTGACCAGTGGCAGTACATTCATTCATCATCAGTGACCATGACCAGCAGTGGCAGTACATTCATTCGTCTGTGACCGTGGCCAGTAAATTCATTAATCAGTGACCATCACCAGTGCAGGACATGCCACATTATTACATCAGTTACTATGACCTGTGGCAGACAGTACATCCCCCTCCCTGCCATGCTGCATATTAAAAAAATCAGAATGGCAGTCACAGTTCATAATCTTTATACACTAAGGTGACCTTATTTTTAAAATTAAATCCGGGGACAATTTTTTTCTTTACTAGTAATAGGAACAATCAGCGACTCTCTACCTGTCGCCGCCCGCCTCACAGCCTCTGAAGTCTTGCACTTCGGGCTACTATTGGATGGGGAGCAGAGGAAGATCACTCCGCCAGGGAAGGCAAGGAGATAGGCAGATGGCTGGCCTGGATTTGAGCCAAGGCAGAAGAACATGCGAGCGGAGCTGAAGAAATATTCCCTCCAGTCCGACCAGCACATGATCATCAGAAAGGGGCACAGATAATGGGAAAAATACAACCCCCCCCCCATGCTAGTAGGCACGGCGGAGCGGGGGTGTGTAATTCTAATTTTTTTATTTTAATTCTGCACTGTCTTTGAAATTGCCCCTGCCCCCTATTAAATCCAATCTGGGGACAAAACCAGGGACAGACTTGGTCCAGGGACAGTGTCCTCAATCAGGGGACTGTCCCCTAAAACTGTGGATGTCTGGTCACCCTATTATACACATCACATTATTACATCAGTTACTATGACCAGTGGTGGCAGACAGTACACCCCCCCCCCTCACAGACTCCTATTTAGATGTTTTTAATATGCAGCATGGCGGGGGGACAGGGGGTAAATGTCTGCCACCACTGGTCATAGTAACTGATGTAATAATGTGATATGTGTATGAAGATTATGAACTGTGAGCCACAGTTCATAATCTTCATACACATATAACATCAGTTACTATGACCAGTGGTGACAGACAGTACATTTACCCCCCCCCCCCCCCCCCCCCGCCATGCTGCATATTAAAAAAATCAGAATGGCAGTCGCAGTTCATAATCTGCATACATCCGATCAAACTGCACTGTAGTCAGATGCCTTAGTAGTGTTTGTGTTAACCTTACTTGTTCAACTTGCTGGCAATGGTGGTGGCACTGACTGTATCGTCGTTCTTCGTTCCTCCTCAGGGGCGCTGGCTCCGCATCCTGTTGTAACTTGAACAGCCTCTCTCCTCGGGCTCGGCTCCTCCCATGGTCCTCCTCCCATCCCCTCCCACATATGGCCATGACCCCTGAGATACGTCACGCCGCTGGAATTGGAGCAGGGCCGCTCTAAACATAGGAGGAGGCGGAAGGAAGTCTTGATGGCATTGGCAGCCGCAGCGTGATGGATGGTTATTGGCTGGCGGCGCAGCCGGGTACGTGTAGCCAGGTAAATAAATACTGTATCAGAGAAACACTGACATTGACAGTGATTTACAGCCATCGCTGGTGCGGATTTGGCCCACGGGCCTTGTGTTTGCCACCCCTGCCATAAGCCAATGTTCCTTTACAGCACTGGCTTTTGCCATTAGGAGGAGTATGTGGCAAAGTTCAGCTAACCCGCAGGATAGACACAGGTGCACTACGCAGCACATCAGTGTAAACCGCAGCACATCAGTGTGAAATCTTAGCCCTTTTCACACGACCAGCCCGACCAAATGGGTCCCTCAATTCACCTCTATAGAGTGTCCGTTTATGCCCACCTACCTCCAATCCGAAAAAAAAAGAAGGAAATTCATCCCCTTCCATCAGGGCGGATCAGAGGGCCTGTAGAGTAGCCGTGACCCGTCATCTGCATACCTCCCAACATTTGAAAAATTCAATGCGGGACAAGACAAGTTATTCAATGAAGTTGTTGAGGGGGGGTATTGGCGACCAAAGTTGTTGAGCGGGGGGGGGGGGTGCCGATCTAAGTTGTTGAGTGGGGGGCATCGAACGAGGTTGTTTAGGGGAGGGGCTTCTCTCACCTGTGCAGAAGATGTTGTCTCTCTCCTCTCACAGCTTTTCTCTGTCCTTCCATGCTCCCCCTTCTTGCACAGCTTCCTGTGGGATAATTAACCCATTCGCGGAACCGCGGGAGGATGTTGTCTGTGCGGGTAAATCCTGCAGAATCCGTGCAGGTTGGAAGGTATGCATCCGCGACTGGTTATGAAGTTGCTTGAAGTGGCCCTCGCTCTTCAAAAGGTTGGGCACCCCTGTATTAAGCCCTGTAAACACGATCGTTTTGTCTGAGGAAAACAGACAGTTTCCATCAGTGAAAAAAAATAGAACATGTTTTACATTTTTCCTATAGATAAAAAATACACGATAGAAAAAAACGATAGTCTGTGTGGAATTCCATTGGTCAAAAATTCACGCATGCTCAGAATCAAGTCGACGCATGCTTGGAAGCATCGAACTTCATTTTTCTCAGCACGTTGTAGTGTTTTACGTCACCGCGTTTTGGCATTGTTGGATTTTTGACTGATGATGTGTAGGCAAGACTAATGAAAGTCACCTTTGTCGGATATTCGACAAAATAATCCATCAGATTAGATTCCATCAGATATCAGATCATGCGTATGAGACTTTAAATTCATTAATTTCCTCAATTTTTTTAGCACTATGGAGTAACCAGAGTATCAAGTGGGGAGGACCAGGTATCAAGCTCACATGGAAGCATGGGATACCCTGGTAGCTCTTTGGGCTAAGACTTAATTCACCACCAATGTGTAATTAAATGTGTAGTTTTCCAGGGTGTCTGGGTGTTATTTTGTTTAACTCTAGAGACATGGTCATTGTAAAAACAAAAACAAAAAAAGGTTTTAATGCTGTTTTGGTCTCCATTCTAAAGATTTCTCACTTTAGAGACTTTTGACCATTATTATCTGAAGAAGCAAAGGAAAACACACACCCAAAAAAAAAAAATGTAACATGCAGTATGTTCTTCCTTCTCCACACCATCAACAAAAATGGCCTGGAAAAACTGGATGGTGTTTCACTTTAGGCAAGTTATGCTAACGGAGTTGTGCTATAATGCAGAGGTAGCACGATCAGCAAACAATGGTTTAAACACAACTGAGAATGTAAAAGTCATAAATAACTTTTGGTTAAACATTACAATAAGAGCCCATTCACACAGGGGCAACACAACTTCCAGTATGACTTTGGGAGGCAACTTGGACATGACTTGAGTTTGACTCATCAGGCAACTTACAAGGCAACTTCAAGTTGCCTCCAGGACAGTACAAGGCAACTTCAAGTTGCCTCCAGGACAGGAGGCTTTCCAGTGGCCAATCAAACAATCAGCTCTGTAAGAGGGAGGGGTTTCCCTGAGAAATGTATGTTCTCTTCCTGTACTGTTGCTTCAGTTAAGACAGTGATCCGACTTCTGAGATGACTTCCACTGAAATCAATGGGTACAAGTTGCCCACAAGTCACCTAGAAGTCGGATTGAAGTAGTACAGGTACCTTTTCTGAAGTCGGAGCGACTGCTGTAGTGTGCATTAAAGGAGTTAAAAAAAAAAATGATGCTGAAATGACTTTTTACAGGGAGACATAATAGTTAACAGATTCCTTTTAAAAATGATTATAAATATATAGAAAACAATCATATAATGTACCTGCAGTTTCTAGTTTCGTTTTTGCATGTTGTTTCCTGCCTCTGCTGTACAGAGCCACAGAGCCAATAGAGGGCAGTGATGGTTTGGAAAACGAAACTGATTGGTGCTGAGGGGTTTTAGACACACAGTAATCACACCTCCTTGATTAGTGACCACAGAGAGAAAGCTCCCAGGACTGTGGTTATCAGGTAACAGACAACCAGGAGGTGTGAAGATCAGACAATAATTACAGCAACTTGAGAGCAAAAACGAACAATGAGGACACGAATACGACACTGCTTTAAGGTAAAGGAAGCTATTAAGATAAAAAAAAAATCCTTTACAAACCCTTTAAGATGGCTCCATTCACTTACATTGATTTTCTCATGCAGCGCGACTTGAGGCGACTTGAAGTCGGATCCAAAGTCGTCCCTGTGTGAATGGGCTCAAAACACGTTCTTGAAGAGAATGCACTACAGATCCACTTTATAGAAACTGTCCTTTTCAAAGAATATCCTTTTTTGAGAAATTACTGTTCAGAGAAAGCCCAATTACAGGCAAGACTAGAAGACTGTAACACTATGAAGACCTTGAAAGTTGTGTTGTCAAGAGATAATGTAAACACAATAAGACTTTTCATGACTCTTGGAGGATATATTTGCAGTATAACCATTTTACTGAGGTCTAAAACATCAAAAACATGTCTTGCATCATTCTATGATTTCGAGGATATGCAATTTCCATAGTGACACACATTTGGAAGTTATAAAGACAACAATTGTTCAATGTCTTTTATTTGCATAAACAATATTTATTCATGGTGTGTTCAGAATAAAATGTTTTCTTCGAATTTATAAAAAGAAAAGGGTCAGATTTTTAATAGTAATTCTGTCTGTTGAGTAAAGAGAGGCTTAGTTTGCTATAATTGAAGATCAGATGAATCGTTGTACAAAGACATATAATAAAAATGTTTTATTGCAGTTAGGAAAAGTTTCCGAAAATGCATGTGGCTCATTAGACAGTTATTTGTAACTCTAGGGAAAGCTGGAGTAGTCTAATTTGAAAAGGTCTATCATCTCAGGTCAAACCAAAGCCAGCTACCAAAATGAGAACAATGTGTTGTAGCCCAAAAGAGTCATGAAATTACGTGTTGCATGTTTAAAACAATGTTTATAGATATCATCCTTTTACAGCCAACCCTCTTCCAAAATGATCTCTGCCCAGCTAAGCTTAAGTGGCACACAAAGCAGTCCAGGGTCACAGCTAGCAGCTGAAATATGACTGTAAATGTTATTACATCTCATACAAGCTAGTTAGAAAAGCAGAAGTAAATACCGACGTGAGAAGACTACTACCCTACATACTACAACCAACTTAAAGCAATTTACTGACCCGACTACAGTAAAATGTATTTCGAAAAAGTGGTGCTTACATCAACATAGAGCTGCACGATTAATCGCAATATTTTTCCCGTTGCGATCTTGACAAAAGTATTTCCCGATCTTTCTATGCAGAGAATTCTCTCTGCTCTGCTGAAGCTGTCAAAAGAAAGGAACAAAAAATCTGGGCAGTCTGCCAAGTATCACAACATTCTTTAGCAGTGGAAAGTTAAAGTGGATGTAAACCCGATTTTTTTTTTTGTTTTTGCTGTCACGATGTACAGTATTAGATTTCTTATCATCTGTGCCCAGTCTTGCCACACAGAGTTAATCCAGCTCTGAGCAATACTCTTTTATCGTTCAGTAAAATAAAACGGACTTATAGAGAAAAACCTTGCTGTGAGTGACAGGTTATTTACATATCTCATGCACTAGCCTGGAGACAGGCATTATATTCTTTTCTGAAGTCATGTGGTTACTTTTCTGGATTTTGACTGGATATTAGTGATCATAGCAGAATTTAGTGTAAGGAATACACAGGAAAAAATGCATGTTGACAAGGGAAGTGTAGAGGAAAGCGGGGAGTCAACTGACATCACGACTCCACCCACAGAGCTTCAAACAACAGACCAACCCACAGAATCTGCATTTTTTTAGTTCTTATAACAGACAGTGGGGAGACATTTGACAGGTAAGGATACATGCAGGAGACATGTATATCCTTATAGATCAGCACTATAGCAGTAGTTTAGAAAGGATGAGAGTGGGTTTACATCCACTTTAAGGCCGCGTACAAACGATCAAATCTGTCTGCTGGAAACGGTCTGCCAGATCGTTTCAGCAGACAGATTCGATCGTGTGTACGAGCAAACAGACGGATTTGGCCACCCGACAGATTTCAAATCATGCTTTGAAATCCGTCGGCTGTGAATCCGTCCGCCCGACATGTCTGCTGGTTAGTACGCTAACCAGCAGACATGTCTTCTCGCACACGCGCCGACACGTCAGTGCGCTGTCTGTTGGCGGGGATTTTGGTTTGCTCGTGTGTACACACGAGCAAACCAAAATGCCAGCAGACAGATTTGTTCAAATCGGTCTGACAGACCGTTTTGAACAAATCTATTTACTCGTGTGTACGAGGCCTTACAGACCCAAAGATTGGATTATTATTATTAATTAGGTACTTATATAGTGCCATCAATTTATGCATCGCTTTACATATACCGTATTTATCGGCGTATACCGCAAAATCCTGGGTGCTCGATATACGCCGATACCCGCGATGTGTTTGAACCACTGTGCTGACATATACCGAGCACAGTACACTCGGGTATAGTCGGGCAGGCTCGGCTCCACTCGCGGTCACGTCCTGTGCGTCCTGTACGTCCTTTACGCGAGAGGAGCCGAGCCTGCCCGACTATACCCGAGTGTACTGCGCTCGATATATGTCGGCGGAGTGGTTCGAACACAGCACGGGAAGCGGGGATCGAGCGGGGAGGACACCACGATGGCCGCAGAAGGACACCGGACCGGAAAAGGCCGCCGATGGACGAGATGGACGGCGGGCAAGACACCGACGAGGGGCATCCAAACTAAGTATTTATTTTTTTTTCCAGGAATTTTCCTTCTAGGTTGGGGGTGCGTGCTATACGCCGGGGGGGGGGGGGGTTATAGCAAGATAAATACGGTAGATTGTACATTCACATCTGTCCCTACCCTCAAGGAGCTTACAATCTAAGGGTCCCTGACTAACATTCATATACTAGGGCCAATTAACCTACCAGCATGTCTTTGGAGTGTGGGAGGAACCAGTGACCCTTTTTTACTGCTAGGTGAGAATGCTACCTACTACACCACTGTGCCGCCCACAGACAATTACAAAAAAAGTATTAGGTACACAATGGACATTGCAACTGCTTGAAAGGAGATTTTTTTTTTTTTCTTCAATGGACTGCTATTTTAAATTGTATGCAAGATATGAGTAGTAATAACTGTTATCAGACCCCTCACTCTCCTATTTGTCTACAGCAAATCAATCAGGTAGAACACATAACCGTTTCAAAACACTTCTACAAGACAGTCTGACATCTAGCCATTTCTCACAGTGATACATTTCTTCGACGTACCCTATAAATTATTCCTAGGTACAGAGATAGAGATATAGATGGTGTTACTGAAACAATCTTGCCTGAAAACAATGCGATTTTAGGTTTCCACTGTCTGTTTGCAATTACTCAATTTTGCATGCTGCACAATGAAAAACAAAAAAAATGTAAAGTGATACCCTAATATTAAAGGGGACATGTAATATATACACACGCTTCTATATATGTATATATATATATATATATATATATATATATATATACACACAGTATATATATATATATATATATATATATATATATATATATATATATATATATACACACACACACACAGTATAAATATACATATACACACACAAAGTATATTATAGATTAGCTCAAAGTGTTTATAAACCCTTTGATAAAAACAGTAACTGGCCGCAGGTGATACACAGAATTAAAAAAAAAATCCTACATAAGTCAGGTCATTCTACAACACACAGATCAAAGGATATATCTGAGCCACAAAAAACAGGGGCAGGGATCTGACATTACAAACACTGCAGAGCTAGAGCACAGAGCGGCATTAAATCTGATAGCGGATTGGAAGAAAAAGACACCCCTGCCGCCAACAGGCACATAGAGATAAGCCTTTGAGTCACCTGCTATGTGCTAGGGAAGAGGGGAGGCATCAAACAGAAGGATGAGGTGTTGACTTGGGAGTTCCACCAGTGACCAGAGAGGAGACACATTTAGTGACTTTAGTGTTCATGTTTAAGTCTCACAACCACTTTAATATAAATAATCGTATAAATGTGAAAAACATAAGAAAAAACTGTGCTAAAACTATATAAGTTTAAAAAAAACTCAAAGCAGCAACTCTTCTGCGAGATATGGCACAGTGCCAAAGTATAATGTTTAACTAAGGAGTTGCGCCGTCTGTCGCTCAGGGGGAGGTAAGGGGCTACTGTTCTGGCCATGACCCTGCGGATCTTTAGAGTTTCTAAACTGTTACCACCCAGTACCCCAGCTTTATATTCTCCTAAACAGGGATCGACAAAATCCAGGCGCCCGATCGCAAATTGATTTGCATGAATCTATCTATTGTCGCCAATGCCGCCCACTATTCAGGTGTTCCGCCTCTTGTTGAGCGCTGACCATCTAAATTACAGCGGTGCGTGTGTTTTGGAAGTGCATATTGGAGCAATAGGCTTCCTAAATTAGAGCCTGTGGACTCCAATTGGCTTCCAATTTATTAAACAGTGGGCGCACTGCTGTGTGTTCCCTTCTTAAACAGTGCTGTGTTAGGGAATCGCTTTCTTAACACTGACCCGCCGTCTGGTTACCGGTCATCTGATTGGCTGAAGCAACAGGCGCTAGGCGTACAATTATAGCATCTCTGACATGAAGAGGATGGGAAGAAGACATCGAGGACTTGGAGGGAGCGTGGGGGACGGCGCTGACCCGAGAAAGGTAAGTGCCGTGCCGAGGGGCAAACTGGCTGCATTTGATTGGGCAAACTGGCATCATTTGATGGGGCAAACTGGCATCATTTGATGGGGCAAACTGGCAGCATTTGATGGGGCAAACTGGCAGCATTTGATGGGGCAAACTGGCAGCATTTGATGGGGCAAACTGGCAGCATTTGATGGGGAAAACTGGCAGCATTTGATGGGGAAAACTGGCAGCATTTGATGGGGAAAACTGGCGGCAATTGATGGGCACAGTGGCTGCGTTTGATAGCACAGTGGCTGCGTTTGATGGCAGAGTGGCGACAATTGATGGGCAGAGTGGCGACAATTGATGGGCACAGTTGCGGCAATAGATGGGCACAGTAGCTGCAATAGATGGGCACAGTGGCTGCAATCGATGGGTTTTTTTTTCAGTTTATTTGCACCCCCCACAATATTTGGAGCACCAGCCGCCACTGGTAGGGGTACATATTTATGCAGGAATTCACCAGACTATATTCTTTGTACAAATAAGACACTGCCTGACCATTGAACTTAGGTCAAATGGCTTACCTGAGCCAAGACGGTTTTACCTTAATGCAGAGAATGCTGCAGCAATTGAACCCAACACAAAAGGCACAATTTTTTTCATGTCTGAAACTTTTTGAGTGCCATAAAAAAAAGCCAGTGTGAGTGTATGCGAGGGCTGCAACTTAAGAGCAACCTGGCAAAAAAGTCAATGACACCATGTGGGGTTTTCTAGTGGATACTAGGAGACTACTTAGACTATAAGCCTAGGGTCTTACAGCAAAATTATTACTGGTCGTCCACATTTTTAAGACAACAAGGACAGGTCTACATGTGGAGAAACAAGGCAGTAAAAACAGGGCCATTTTTATTTTACAGAAAGTACAAAGAGTTGTCCCCCCAAAAAATAGAGCTTCAGTTCTTTCTTGATTGTCAATTGCTATTTAGCAAAGGGAAGGAGAAAAAGGAGGAGGAAAGATACAAGGAGACAGAAATGTTGGCAGCAACAGCGAGAACAAGAAGGATTTGGTAATTTTTTTAGAAAAACGGATATAAAATAAATGTATTGATTTTAACACTAACTTCCACAGTGGGTGCTATGTAATTCTCTGTTATCCAGGCCTGATTCATTTAAAAGTCAGCTTCTCAGTCACTAATCTTCCATCTGCACTGTAGGCCCTCTCTGAAACAACATTGCAGCAGGGTAGGCCAGTTCCTCAAATACATTGGTATCAATGCTTGCAAGGGTTTTAGTTAAAGCCTTGTCATTCCTGCCTATGTTTGTTCAACAGGATCAGTTATGTGGAAAAAATGTAAAATTATTTACCCGTATTTTTCGCTCCATAAGACGCACCTAGGTTTTAGAGGAGGAAAACGAGAAAAATATATATTCTGAACCAAATGGTATACTAAAATAATTTTGGTGTACTACAATAGTAGACTGGCTCGCACTGACAGGGTGGGGTGCATTCCACCGCCGTATGTCTTTCATAGTGACACATCTTACTTAGATGGGCTGGCCTGTAGTTGGAAATTGTCCAAAGCGGTCTGGAAGAGTGTCAGCAGGGTGCTGTGAAGGAGAGAGGTCTGCCACATCCATAGGAGGGGAAGATACATCTGGCTCCCCAGAATCGATGCTGGGTCTAGATATGTGTGGAGGGAGACAAGGGGTTAAACTTCAGGGCATGGTTGAAATTTGCTCACCTGTAATGACAGGTCCTTCTGAGCCTGCACTTGCTGCTCGAGCCGAGTAGGAAGCTCTAGAAGTTCAGCAGCTGGCGGTGCATTGTTACTTTCACTGACGGCGGGTCTTGGTGGTGTCTCCGAATGTCCGGACAGTCAGCATTGTATGAGCATGCCAGGAGGATAGATGGATCGCTGCTGGAGAGGTCCTGGGCTGTGATGTTGCAGCCGATTGCCTGGTGCAGAGCAGAGCTCTGGATCTATGCGGCCATACTGCTCGGCGGCGGGGATGCCTGGTCAGTATTTGCTCCATAAGACGCAGGGACATTTCTCCCAATTATTTTTTTTTTGGGGGGGGGGGGTGCGTCTTATGGGGCAAAAAATACGGTATAATAGATAAGAATTAACATTTAAAAATAAGAAGCATTGAAAAATGTGTAAATACTGAAACGTTTAACAAAAAATGTAATATATGTCAGTGAAAGAATGCTAATGTAGGACCGGCCGTCCATGCCATGAACTGGAGGAAAAAAGGCTTTTCCCACCAGCTAGTATGGATGCAGTTGAGAAGCCAAGCTAGCATTCATGCACTAGTCATGGTGGTGGTTTGGGACATTTTTTTTTCTTCCAATCCAGCTACTGCAGAAAAGAAAACTGATATGGGAAGGCTGTTAATAGAGACAATGGATTTTGGCAAATGCTCAATTAAGCCAGAATTTCCCCCAAAATGGGAAGCTCCGTTTGTTTGCATCCACCCCCCCCCCCCTCCACTCTACTGCCACATTTGGCACATTTTGGGGGGGAGCGGGTACCTGGTTTTGACAGGTACCCGCTCACTCTTCTGGTCAGATGCAACGTGGTGATCTGAACCAGAAGTTTGGCCCCACTCTGTCCCCCGCATCCTTCTGGGAGGCATCAAAGGTCCCAGAAGACTACAGGTCCATTCACAAAGCGCAGCATGAAATGCGCATGTGCAGTATGAAAGCGGCTGCAAAGCCACAAAGCTTTACTGCCTGTTTCCCTTACTTACGAATTGAAGAATTACCCAGTTTGTATTGTCGTTACTGCCTGTGTTTGCTGGACCAGAGCAGGGACAGTCAAATTTTACATACAAAGTATAAAATTTTTTTGTAAATATGTAAATATAAAATGTGTAAAACAACTGTATAGAGACTGGGGATATGTTACTGTGGGGTCGCACAAGCCAGGAACTTTACGATAAACATGGGAGTTGCAGTAAATATTTTCTTGATTGATCACATCGAAAACCTTTGTGATAGGCTTTTTGCATCCGTTTTTTTGCAAGATTTGATTAAGGCTGGATTCACACTGCTGCTCTGTGATATGATGCAAATTTTTTTTTGTCCTGTGTGAGGTGCAAATTTGCCTTGCGTTTTAAACAGGAGAGGTCCAACCGTTTGTACCGCAAATTTCAGGAGTTAGAAACAGCTGCAATTGATGTTTTAGCCTATGGAATCATGTTAATGTTTAATGTAAAAAAAAAAAAAAAAGTGTTAACTGCCTGTGTACTTCTTGGTATTTGTGGAGAGTAGTGGGGTGAAATTCGCATATATCTGAACCAACAATGCGATTCCAGAACAATTTACATTGATGTCTATCGGGACCAAATTCGCAACGTAACACTGTAAACTCGCACAAAACCATTTTTACTATTGCATCGCATTCGTAGAGGAATTCCACTGCTTAGATGTGAACGACCGTCATTAAAAACAATGACTTTTTAAATGACATGCGAATATAGTTTTTTTTTTTTTTTAACGCATCACATTCGTTATCAACTCACACAAGTGTGAACAGGGCCTCAAGGACATGTTGGTTCTTCCTGCTGCTCCACTACGATCACTACTGCCATTCTCTTTCCTTATCCAGCTTGGTATGCCAGTTATGATCAACAATTTATCAGACAAAACAGACTACAAGTAGCCAAATTCCAAAGCAACCTGCCACAAGCAGAACACAATCTCCAGTCAATAATGCCTCGTTCCCACTGAGCGGGTCGGTTCGGTACGCTATTTTGGGTGTTTCCATTATGAAAGTGTGCCATAAAATCGAACCGTACCGCACCATTCTGGGTTCTGAAGATGTGGGGCCATCTGAAGATATGGGGCTATAGAAACTCGAACGGTTTGGTTAAGGCGGAGCTACAATACATTCCACTGATTGGTGGACACACTAGGCATTGTTTCTAAACCCTGTATGGCCCCTGATGGTCCGACTTGCAGTGGAAAAGTTTACCAGAATAGACCGGACCATTCTGACCATTCCAAACTGTACCAACCTGAACCGTTCCGCTCATTGGAAACAAGGCATAAGAGCAGATACAGTCTCATCCTCCAGGCTACCTCTCTTATATGTTTCATCACTGAGGGAAGATTTAAAGTAGAAAAGAAAACAAAAGTCTCCACATAAAATCAGATAGAGGGTTGGTCATATTGGCATAGGTATACCAGGATAAAATGAAATAGGATTGGAGGTGGTGGAGGAGGAGATAGCAGTGAGGGTGAAAAAGGAGAAAAGAAGGTGCTGAGGAAGGAGGAGGAGGAGGTAGTGGTGGTGGATGAGTAAGAGAACACCTCAGCAATGCCTACTACCTACAACCTCCATATGCAGAACCTCAACCTTTCTGTTTATGTCTGACTTTTGTTTTAGTTTTTTTTGTAGAGTACTGATTTGAGGAAGGGTGAGTAGCCTATATGGTCAGTGAGTTCTATGCTTAGCTTTTTGCTGTTGCCCCCCCCCCCAAAATACATACCATACAAAAAAGGAATTTCAGACATGCCTGGTCTCTGCTGTGTGCAGCCTTACATTTATACTAAATAATAAATCAAAAAATATCAATACCTGTAAAAAAAAAAAAGTGTAAACGAAGATAAAATAAGTAAAACAGAAAAGAGAAGATATGATAGCTGGGAATCTGCCACTATGGGGCTACCAAGACCAGGAATTTTATGTTAAAATATATTGGAGGGGTTACAGTGCAAAATTTCTGTAGGAAGTGACACTTAAACCACCAGACCAGAAGGTAATTATAGTGTAGTTTTCTTGCTACTCCAGGTGGCAACTGATTGTGTACATCTTTAAGGCACCCTTCAAATTGTTTTATTTATTTTTTTATTTGTGCATTTCTCATGTTGTATTAAAGGACCCTCTCCTCGTTGTACAGCCTTCCATGCCTTTTCTGAGGTGCGCATCAAAAACTGCCAGGATTTAGTATTAATAACCCCAATAGATTTCATTGGGATTTACTGCTAAGTTCAGGTTTCACAAACGTCAAACAGGATTGAACGAACCCCACATGAATCAAAACCGGAGAAAACACGCCCATCCCAAATTATGCCATGCTTTATTGCAACTCAAGCCTGAATTATTGAAATTAAATACATTCTCATGTCCTTATTGAAAATAAAGGCACCATATTTTAAAACAGAACTAAAGCCAAAAAAGGGAATTTTGACTTGCCTGTAAATTCCTTATCTTGGGGTGCAGTACAGACAGGACTTGCATTTGTCGACCATGGGTTATACACTAAAATCAGGTGATTGGACACCGTCAACAAGCTTTGCTAGGGTTGTCCCTAAGGGATAAATTCATATAACCCTACCCATTAAATACATTTTTTAGCAAGCATATTGAAACGTACGTCGAGACGGCACGTGACCACGCACAGCATCTTCCGGTCCAGCTGGTTCTCAACTTTAGCGAGGTGGAACGCACGCGATCGTTTCCCCAGCCAAGGACACATTTCTCTCCTAGACCTAAGCCTTCAGCCTCAGTGCCGGGACGTGGGGCACCCCTAACAGTAAGGAGCCACTCGGCACTGTGTGTTTTTCAATTAATTTTAATTAAACGTTATTATGCTATGGCGGTTTTTTCTGTGTTTTTTTGCCATATGACGGTTAACATATCCAATCAAGAGTATCCAGGCTTTTAACCATCTGTGGAGACACAAAGCTTTATTTGACCTCTTTTTAACGAAAAAGGTCAATTGGTTGCGGTAAGGAGCCATCTTTTACACTCACTGTCTGGTGTTTTAGTTGGTGAAGGTGGAAATCCTCATTCTTTGATCACATTTATCCACGTATTTATCAGAGTGAAATTTACAAGGATCTTTGGAATTAACCCTTTTGCACATTATATGGACATTTTGTTTCTGCACAATATATGGACTTTTATTTATCAAAATATAGCTTCCACATATTTACATAGTTATGTATTCTGTGGTTTATGTTTTGATTGTTTGTAATTAATAGCGCCCCCTGCTGTTTTCTATTTATCCATTCATATTCTGAATTTTTGGGGTGCAGCTTTAGCACTATATATACTGTAATTGTTATTTACACTATATTTACACTTTATTTTGGCGCGAGATCCTTACCCTTTCAATATGGAGTGACCAAAGCAGACAGAATGGAGGGTCTTGCGTCTTGTGCTGTATTCCAAGATAAGGAATTTTATTTTATCTTAATCAAACTATACAGGACTTGTATTTAGAGACCACGGGATGTCCTCCAGCAATAAATTGAGGGGTGGGAAAAAATATACAACAGGACTGCCAACAGGTTCACAAAAAAATCACAGCTCTTACAGTTGAAGCTAGTAGAACTTTGGGAATGCATAAACAGAGGACCAGGCGGCAGCCTTGCAATACTGGGATTCAGATGCTTAATGTTGGAAAGCATAACAAGACCTCAGACAGTAACCCCCCAGTAGTGCAGACCTCAGACAGTAACCTCCCAGGAGTGCAGACCTCAGACGGTAACCCCCCCAATGCAGGCCTCAGACAGTAACCCCCCCAGGAGTGCAGACCTCAGACAGTAACCCCTCAGTGCAGACCTCAGAAAATGGCGTGTGTGTCCCTCTAGCATGGCTCCTCCTCCTCTGTGGGTGTAAACAGAGAGGAGGGCCGCCGCCAGGTGTGTACCAAGATGGAAAAAAGTTTAAAAAACGGTTGTTTTTTCAGGAGCAGGACATACATGTACCCGGGTTCTCTAAGACGTTTTCACAGGCAAACTATAGACACCCAGCAGGTACAATATTTAAAGGAATTTTTTATATATTTTTTTTAATTTAAGCACCATTAAAATCACTGCTCCAGGAGCAGTGATTTTATTGATGCTTAACCACTTAAGACCCGGACCAAAATGCAGGTAAAGGACCTTGCCCCTTTTTGCGATTCGGCACTGCGTCGTTTTAACTGACAATTGCGCGGTCGTGCGACGTGGCTCCCAAACAAAATTGGCGTCCTTTTTTCTACACAAATAGAGCTTTCTTTTGGTGGTATTTGATCACCTCTGCGGTTTTTATTTTTTGCGCTATAAACAAAGATAGAGCGACAATTTAAAAACAAATGCAATATTTTTTACTATTTGCTATAGTAAATATCCCCCCAAAATATATAAAAAAACATTTTTTTTCCTCAGTTTAGGCTGATACGTATTCTTCTACGTATTTTTAGTAAAAAAAAAAATCGCAATAAGCGTTTATCGGTTGGTTTTCGCAAAATTTACAGCGTTTACAAAATAAGGGATAGTTTTATTGCATTTTTATAAAAAAAAATTTTTTTACTACTAATAGCGGCGATCAGTGATTTTTTTCGTGACTGCGACAATATGGCGGACACTACGGACAATTTTGACACATTTTTGAGACAAGTGTCATTTTCACAGCAAAAAATGCATTTAAATTGCATTGTTTACTGTGGAAATGACAGTTGCAGTTTGGGAGTTAACCACAGGTGGCGCTGTAGGGGATGTGTGACCTATGTGTGTGTTTACAACTGTAGGGGGGTGTGGCTGTAGGTGTGACGTCATCGATCGCGTCCCCCTATTACAGGGATGACACGATCGATGCTACGGCCACAGAGAAGCACGGGGAAGCCGTGTTTACACACGGCTCTCCTCGTTCTTCCGCTCCAGGGACGGATCGCCGCACTGCAGCGGCGATCGGGTCCACGAATCCCGCGGTCCCGGAGCTTCGGACCGGGTCACGGGCGCACGCCCGTGACCCACGGCTGGGTACTAAAATCAACGTATATATACGTTGATGTGCCCAGCCGTGCCATTCTGCCGACGTAAATGTGCAGTAGGCGGTCCTTAAGTGGTTAAATAAAAAAAATAAAAAAATTCCTTTAAATATTGTACCTGCTGGGTGTTTATATACGTGTGAGAACGTCTTTAACCACTTCAGCCCCGTAAGGATTTACCCCCTTCCTGACCAGAGCACTTTTTGTGATTCGGCACTGCGTCGCTTTAACTGACAATTGCGCGGTCGTGCGATGTGGCTCCCAAACAAAATTGGCGTCCTTTTTTTCCCACAAATAGAGCTTTCTTTTGGTGGTATTTGATCATCTCTGCGGTTTTTTTTTTTTTGCGCTATAAACAAAAATAGAGCCACTATTTTGAAAAGAATGCAATATTTTTTACATTTTGCTATAATAAATATCCCCAAAAAATATCTAAAAAAACTTTTTTTTTCCTCAGTTTAGGCCAATACGTATTCTTCTACATATTTTTCGTTAAAAAAAAATCACAACTAGCGTTTATTGATTGGTTTGCGCAAAATTTATAGCGTTTACAAAAAAGGGGGTAGTTTTATGACATTTTTATTAATATTTTTTTTTTACTAGTAATGATCAGCGTTTTTTTTCGGTACTGCGATATTATGGCGGACACATCGGACAATTTTGACACATTTTTGGGACCATTGGCATTTTTATAGCGATCAATGCTATAAAAATGCATTGGATTACTATTAAAATGCAATTGGCAGTGAAGGGGTTAACACTAGGGGGAGGGGAAGGGGTTAAGTGTGTTCCTATTTGTGTTCTAACTGTATGGGGGGGGGGGTGGCCTCACTAGGGGAAATCACTGATCTTCTGTCCATACATTGTATGAACAGGAGATCAGCGTTTCCTTGCTGACAGGACCGAGAGCTATGTGTTTACACACATAGCTCCCGGTCCCCGCTCTGTAACGAACGAGCGTGCGTGCCAGGCGCCCCCTAGCGGCCGAAAAAGATAGGACGTAGAGCTACCTGCTCTCGCGTATCAGTGCCGACCTGCCGCAGTAATATGACGGTGGCTGGTCGGCAAGTAGTTAAATAGCACAATCACGAGGGGGCGTGTCCTGGCTATGGAGGAGTGAGGACGTGTTCTGCCTCAGCTCCGCTCCACCGCCGCTTATACAGCAACCAAAGAGGGGATTATACATTGGACCCGGCTTCACCCATGTCCCAGCGACTGCGCCAGTCATCACAGCCGCCGAGAACGACCGTCACCCGGCAGGTCCAGCTGGAAAACTACTTCCCGGGGACCCGAGGACAAGGCCGCGAGGCATCTAAGATGGCGCCGACCGGGAAGACGCAGAAGGCGCTGAAGACAACTCAGCCGGCCATGGCTGCGACGCGCCAGCAGAGAGCTCCTCCGTCGTCTGCCTCCCCAGGTTCTTCCCCAGGGTCGGTGAGTGACTCGGCCCCCTCCGTATCGCCTGCATCCCCGGGTAGCCGCATGATGGCCCCAGACCTCATGGGCGATGAGGACATCAGACGCCATATAATGTCCCTCCCCACGAGAGAAGACCTGGAACGGTTCACCAGCAGGGTGGAGAGGGCCTTCACTGAGGACATTGCCCAGCTGAAAACAGACACATCTCACCTGGGGAGTAGGGTGGAAGCACTGGAGGAAAAGCTTGAAGAAGCTCTCCCCACTATTGCTCTGCTGCAGGCTAAGTGCCGGGCACAGGACCAGAGAATTGAAACCCTACTGTGCCAACTAGATGAGGCTGAGAACCGCAGCAGAAGGGTTAATATAAGGATCCGGGGGCTCCCTGAAGCCACAGCTCCCCGTGACATTATCCCCACTTTGCAGGATATCTTTAGGGACATATTGGGCCTGCCTGCGACTACCCCTGTGGAAATAGACCGAGCGCACAGGGCACTGAGACCGCCATCGCAGGACGCAGATAACCCCAGAGATATAATTTGCAAATTGCATAAGTATATATTCAAGGAGAGCATAATGCAAAAGATGCGCAACAAGCCTTTTTATGATTTTGATGGGGCACGTTTGTTTTTCTATCAAGATATCTCCAGGCGCACTTTAATGCAGCGCAGAGCGCTCCGCCCTATACTGACTGTGCTTCAAGATGCTGGACTAACTTATAGATGGGGTTTCCCTTTCTACTTGCAGGTGACCAAGAATGGGAAGCAGATCACGCTGCGCACAAAGGATGACCTGCCACATTTTCTCTCGGCCCTGGAGCTAGACCCCATAGACTTCCCAGACTGGAGGGAACCGTCTGAGGTTCCGTCGCTGAGGCTACCGGAACCGTGGACAACGGCCACAAGAAAGGGTCGCAAGAGAGACAGACAGAGACCTAATCAGCACCCCCTGCCGGGGTCTTCAACATCCCAAGATTGATGGAGGTGTCTCCTCTGAATGCCAGCCTAACAGCCTAGGTTTACCTTTCTGTCCCGGGGCGATGGCCCTGCCTGGCATTTTTTCCTTTTCTTTTTTTTTTTTTGCCTCCTGGACGTACCTCTCTGATACGCACTTAGTACATGCCAGATGTTACTGTGCTGTGGTCCCTGGAGGCTGGTCGGACTGTTGTGCTCGCTTTAGGGATGCCTATCCCTTTTCTGCCGAACTGGCCCACCGGACATGGGTTGCTGGAGAACTTATTTAGTTCAATGTTCCCCCTTTAGTTTTTTAGCACTATGTGAGATGCGGTGGACGGGGGTGGGACTCCCTACCTTCCCTTCCATGTTGGCACACGAACCCCACGTAGGCCCCCCCCACTTGGGAGTAGTTCCCTTTTGGGACTTAGAGCCACGGTGTAGGGCCCCCACCACAGAGGTGATGGGCCCTATGCTCGGCTTACAGTTGTTTATTTGTTTTATTTGTTTTTTTTGTTTTTCTAATGCTGGGTTATGGTACGCATTATCCTACTGTGATTATCCTGCCTGGCTTGACCTCTTTTTCTGTTTCTCCCCTGACCTTTACTCTGCCTTCTCTGCCCCCCCCTTCCCCCTCCCCCTATCTTCCTAGGAGCTCCATCGTGTGGCTGTATCTGCTTCGGGAGGACCGATGTCTGAGGCGGGCTCTTCGTTATGACTCCCCACCATGCCTTCGCTAAAGGTCGTGTCATATAATGTCAGGGGTCTCTGCTCCCCAGGTAAGCGAAACAAGCTATGGTGGGAACTTAAAAAGCTGGGGGCACAGATAGTCTTTCTGCAAGAGACCCATTTCACTCCCCAATCCCTGCCCAGGTTACCTACCCACCTGTATAATCAGTGGTACCATAGTACCTCCCCAGCCTCCAAGTCTAAAGGCACCTCGATCGTGATCCATAAAAACTGCCCCTTTCAGCTTATAGACAGCCAAATCGATCCTCAAGGCAGATACGTTTTCATAAAGGGTACCCTGGCAGGGAGGAAATATACGTTTGCCTCTTTATACGCCCCCAATACACACCAATTGACCTTCATTGACAGTACCCTAGATCTTTTGACTGACTTCAGGGAGGGCTATGTGGTTGTGGGTGGAGACTTTAATGTCAGCCCTGACCCACTCCTCGACACATCTTGCTCCCGACCAACGCACTCCTACGCATATCTCAAACATTTTCGCAAGACACTCAGGTCTCATCTCTTAGTAGATAGCTGGAGGGTACTTCACCCTACAGGTAGGGACTTTAGTTTTTACTCGGCTGTGCATGCAGTATACACCCGTATTGACCATATTTATGTAGACCGCCATGCTCTGGAACTCCTGCTATCAGCGTCCATTGGCAACATAACAATCTCAGATCACGCTCCGATCGAGATGTCCTTCACACTACCGTCGGGTTCTGATAGGACCTGGACGTGGAGATTGAATGAAAATTTGCTGGACGATGCTGCGGTAGTGACCAGAGTAGAGGAGGTCATCACTAATTTTTTCCAGGAAAATTCTACAGATGAGATCAGTAAAGGTATCCTGTGGGAAAGCCATAAGGCGGTAGTGAGAGGGGAATTGATCTCCCTGGGCTCTAAGCTTAAAAAAGAACGTGAGGCTGACTTTAAGAGGGTGCTGGACGCTCTACAGGAGGCGGAGCTGAGACATAAAAGTACGGGGGGTCCCGAGGCACTGCAGAGACTGACTGACATGAGGTTGCTGTTCTTGAAACTGCTAGACCGGCAAATGCGCAAGCAGACTAGGTTTATGTACTACAAATACTATGAGCATGGCAACAAATGTGGTCACATGTTGGCTAGGGCCCTCCGCAAGAAACATGCTCAAGCATATGTTCAACAGCTCCGCTCCCCATCGGGCACGGTGGCTACGCGGTCCTCAGACATTGCCTCGGGGTTCCAAGAGTACTACTCGCGACTTTACGACTTAACTTCTGACCACCCCATACACTCGCAGGTCCCTAGAGCAGAGGCCATTCGAGAGTATTTAGCCTCTGCCGGCGTGACACCCCTGACCGAGGCTCAGTGCTCTGACCTGGAGCTTCCAATCACCCCTGGAGAGATTAGGCTGATAGTGAAGTCCCTGCCTAACGGGAAGAGCCCCGGTCCTGATGGCTACACTAAGGCCTATTACAAAGCCTTCCTGCCCCTACTGATGTCCCCTATGTGCAGCTACTTTAACGCCATTGCTGAGGGTTCCCCAATCCCCCCGGAGGCGCTTTTAGCACACATCTCTGTGCTGCCAAAGGAGGGCAAAGACCCTATGGCCCCACAGAGTTACAGGCCGATATCCCTGTTAAATGTGGATGTGAAAATCCTGGCGAAGGTCCTGGCGAATAGGCTAAAACACATCATACCCCACCTAATACACCTAGATCAGACTGGGTTTATAACTGGAAGGGAGGCGAGGGATAACTCCATCAGGGCTATTCAGCTCATCCACTGGGCCCGCTCTTGCCCTACTCAAAAAACGTACATAATTCTGTCGACTGATGCCGAAAAGGCCTTCGACCGAATAGATTGGTCATATCTTAAAGCGGTGCTGGAACACCAAGGGTTGGGACCCCGTATGCTGACATCAGTCATGGCCCTCTATTCTTCCCCATGTGCGCAGGTCAAGGTGAATGGAGTTCTGTCCACCAGGTTCCCGATTAGGAATGGCACGAGGCAGGGGTGCCCCCTCTCCCCCCTCCTCTTTGCCTTGGCACTGGAGCCGTTGCTTAGCACGGTCAGGGCAAATACGGATATAAGGGGTCTGAGGGTGGGGAATGCTGAGCACAAGCTCTCAGCCTATGCCGACGACGTGCTCTTTCACCTTTCGGAGCCTCTGACCTCGTTGCCAGTCATGATGGGGGAGCTTCAGCGATTCGGGGCGCTATCTAACTTTAAAGTTAATTCCTCTAAATCAGTGGTTCTCCCCATTAAAATATCTCCGTCCCTGGCGGATAGACTACAGACAGCCTTCCCCTTTACATGGGCCAGCTCCTCCTTTCGGTATTTAGGCATACAATTGACGGACCGTTTTGACACTCTATATGCACCCAATTACCCCCCCTTATTATCCGCGATTAAAAAAGATCTGGCCCACTGGACTAAGACCGCCTTCACTTGGCTAGGCCGCATCAACATTGTCAAAATGAACATATTACCGCGCATTCTCTTCTTTCTCCAGATGTTGCCCATTCCCCTGCCAAAAGTTTTCTTTACCCGAATTTCTAGCATGATCTCGGGGTTCGTGTGGAATGCCTGTAAACCCTGCATTGCACTACGGATTTTGAAACGCTCCAAACAGGCTGGGGGTTTGGGGGTCCCAGATGTTGTTCGGTACTATAGGGCGGTGGCCTTGCAGAGGGTCCTTAATTGGCGCTTTCACACCCAGTCCAAATCATGGGTCTCTTTGGAAAAATGCCTAGCCGGGAGAAACTTATCCTACGCGCCATGGCTGTCCCGTGAGTATAGAGGACTGTCTGACACAACTTCCCCACTGACGATACACGCCCTATCGGTTTGGGACAAGATTAATAGGTCCCTGGGTCTCTCCCCTCCTGTGTCACCATTGGCCCCATTGGGGGGGTTTCTCTGGTTCCCCCCGGGGGAACAAATGGCTTTCTTTGGCTCGTGGGTGGACGATGGTGACACCAGCTGCGGGAAGCTCATGAGTAGCGGCAAATTCCTCAGTTATGAGTCCTTACAGGCCAGACAGACTGGCACACAGCCGTCTTTTTGGAGATATAGGCAACTCCACCATTTTTTTGAAACACATGGGCATTCTATTAGAGACGTTAGCTCCCTCACATCTTTTGAATGCCTTTTTATGGAAATTGAACCCCCTCCCCATCTGGTGTCCGAAATGTACCGCCTACTTGGATCGGCCATGCTTGACCCCAAACCGCCATATGTGCGGGGCTGGGAGAGAGACTTGCAGATCCAATTTTCCGAGACTCAGCTGACACACCTGTACCGGCTCACTCACTCCAGCTCAGTGGAATCTAGAACCCAGGAAACAAACTATAAGGTTTTGACTCGCTGGTACAGGGTGCCAGCTGACTTGGCGCGGATTTACCCTTCTGTGTCAGATCAGTGTTGGCATACATGCGGACACAGAGGCACACTCCTACACATATGGTGGGATTGTCCCCGAATTCGCCCCTTCTGGGAAGACGTTAGGCTCCAAATAAAAGACATCCTAGACCTTGACATCCCCCTTGACCCCACGCACTTCCTCCTTCATGTACCTCTGATTCCAATCAGTAAATATAAGAAAAGCGCATTGCCACATCTCCTTAATGCAGCTAGACGAGTAATCCCCATCCACTGGAAACGTTCGCAGGCCCCGACAAGGGAGGAATGGGTGGCTAAGGTAAATGACATCAGAGAAGCTGAACATTGGATAGCAACTTGTAAGGATACCCTAGACCGTTTTGATGTAGTGTGGGCACCGTGGGTGGCTTATATAACTCGCACGGCCGATCATGGGGATCTGACCTCGAGTTTAGACTTAGCCTTACTAGAATTAGCAGAACCATCCCTGCGATCGCGGTTGGAGGGGAAGCCCTGAAGCTTTAGGCTAGGGGGAGGCCCGGCCTCGGACCCGGACCACTCGACGCAGACCAGCAAAGTACCAACTAATCAGCAGGTATGCTCCAATACCCCTGTCTTCCTTTCTTCCTGTTTCTCCTGCTATTGCTCTTTTTGTTTTTCTCTCCTTGTCTCCGCTCTCCACAAATTATCCTGTTTTCTGTATTAATGTATGGAGATGGAATTTGAGAATACGCCGTACTTGCTTGTTTGCTCGAGTTGGACCCACTGCCGTAGTGTTCAGAGACTGTTGAGGAGGCCCACATAGAGGTGTGGACACCCTCGCCCATTCCCGGTGTGGACCTTGCGCTGGGGAGTGTCGCGTGCTGGAGGAGGTGTTGGCAGAGGTTTGTTGGAGGCCTATCTGGCCCCCCTCTGCTGGCGCCGGTGCTGGCGGGTGACAGGGTGGGGGGAATATTTAGTCATGTTTGTGGACTGTGGGTCCATGGGAGCACTGCTCTGCTTTCCATACCCTGTTGCCAAGTTTTTGAATGTACACATGGATTACGGATTTACCCTTTGTTTCTTATGATTGATGTTGTGTAATTATTTTCTTTTCTTTCTTAATAAAAATATATTTTGCAAATAGCACAATCACCTGCCTGCCAGTAAATTAGGAAGAACTGATCTAGCTAAGCTACACAGTGTATAAATATATGTACAACTCCTAGGGATGTATATATATCCTCTACACACTGTAAATTAAGCTAAACTGACTAGCCTGCCTGCCTGCTCTATCTAGCTATATAATAAGACTATCTCTCTGTCTCGCTGACTGCTCTCATTAACAACCGCAACACACTACACAAGGCCGCCCAGCAGGTGGCCTTATATAGTGTGGGGCGTGTGCTAAAGCCTTGAGCCATAATTGGCCAAAGCCACCCTGGCTTTGGCCAATTATGCTCTTCGTTTTTTGCGTGCTGTGATTGGCCAAGCATGCAGGGTCATAGTGCATGTTTGGCCAATCATCAGCACGCAATGCCGCAGTGAATTATGGGCCATTGCACGTCACTCGAATTTGGCGCGAACGACCCGTTTTGTTCGAAATTCGTCAAATGTACGAACAGACAATGTTCGAGTCGAACATACATTCGTATCGAACGCGGAGCTCATCCCTATTAGAGACAGAGGAACACATGGAAAGCCCCAAATGGAAAACTAGAACAGAAGGCCAAGATTTTATCAAAAATCTGCTTCACACATCCTTTAGGCTTCTCCTTTGCCTAACTGAAGCCAATATGAGTCATATGAGCCTCTTGTCCAAGGTGATGAAACCAACACTCATCCCCTGAGGCATTCCCAAAGATCTAATTTTCGGAGACCCTCTGAACTCTGAGCAGGATACATTTGTATGGTGTGGTGACTTTCTAGAGATGGCATGTTGAAGTGGGGTGGAGTGTATCAGGGTAGCCCTTTACTCACTATGCGCATATGTGGACTTCAACTCTTTTTTTCACAATTCCCTGGATTTCCACATTCCTCTGGGCCCCAGGACACATACAGGGAATATATATTTCCCCGACTCCTGCCTTTAGCAACTAGAGGTACTGTACCTGATATAACAAAGGTGGCTGGGCATGTGATCTGCAATCAGGCTCACATGGTTAGTCTCAATGTGATGGCAGCTGAGGAGGAGCCCAAAAGCATGCAGCTTATATTGCCATTGTAGAGAGCACTTCTCCAATTACTATCAGTGAACTGTACTTTAAGTGGGATGGCTCTGTATCTCCAGGCCGCATGCCCCTGTTACTAGCCCTGAGACTCCACCAGCTGTTCATCTGGGTTATCATACCTAGCCTGGACTCCACTGATAGGGATGCTGTCCCACGGGATACGCACAAATAATTGTCTGCATACTGTACAGTTTATTTAAATCATGGTTCTCAATTAGACTCTCTGGTGTTATAGAGACTTACAAAATGTACTATGTGGCTATGACTATGCAAATGTGAAGAATCCATGTTTGTGAAGCTTTGTGCAGCTTTTATCATCTGTTTTACAGTATTCCACAATCTATATGTTTCTAATTTCCATTCTGATCCTGTTTTGTATTATTGATTCTACGTTACACCTGTTTTGTAAAGCTCAGCTACTCGCTAAATGATAATTCAGCAGATTAGACATATTACACCTTCACCTCTTGAATAAGGCCTCATTTATACATTTACATTGAAGTACCTAAGCATGCATCCGTGTGAGGGACATGTTTGCTCACAAGTGCATGCACAAGTGTTCCGATCCCTATTAGGTCTAATTCTAATTTACAGTTACATCCAATCCATTGGCAGCTTTAAGACATGTTAAACCTTAAAATATGACTAACTTTTGCCTGTAAACTGCCAAGGATGTAAAAAAAATACACCATGCCAACCTAAGGGTTAAAAAAAGACCATTGATGTTGTTGTGAGTTTTTTTTTCCCTTTTAAAGGTAACCTGTCATAAGAGGAGAAAAATATATATAGGTGAAACTGGTGCGCTACTGTGAGTAAACGAATGGTAAACTGGAGTCACATCAACTAATCTGCGGCGGCTCAATCTAAAGTGTCCACAAAACACAGGTGAAAAGTAAAATAAAATAATGATAAGCGCTTCAGAACAGAAACGTGTAAACATTAAACCAATAATACATTAATAACCAAAAACCATAAAACACTTCTATAGATCTTGAGATAAAACAGTGATGATGCTGCTAAATTAAGAAACTAAAAAGTCCCATGCAAAACGTGCATCTAAGTGCCAATAAATGAAGTCCTCATAGACCAATGTGAATGTGGGCTGTGTGTCAGGTACAGTTGATACTGGACAGTCTCTATACTGTAATGGAATGGTAGGCTGGGTGTAGAGAGATTGGAGTCTTCAATTGAAATGCTGTACAAGATCTTTCAAATCCAAAGGAGTATTGTAGTTCCCTTACCTTAGGGTTGCTATATATAGGCATATAGTGATGGATACTGCTGCATTTGAGGTCTCGATTTCTCAGTGAGATTCCCTTTTCCTCTTCCTTGTAGCTGGGATGGTCCGGGCTCAGTGCTCCATAAATCGGATGTGAGGAATGTGGAGGGAGATAAAGAAAAAATGCCTCCAATGGTATTGCCGCTACCGCTAAGTCTATTGGCCTCCGGCTTGCGCGGGTGTCACGTGATCTCTGTTTCCCTAGGGAAACAGAGATCACGTGACACTCGCGCAAGCCGGAGGCCAATAGACTTAGCGGTAGCGGCAATACGATCGCTCCGTCGCGTCTTTTTTATTTCATTTTTACTCATTTATTTTGCATCCAGCTTGCCTATTATTCTGGACCTCGTTTTGATAATTTTTAATAAAATCACTTTTATTGGCACCTACATACTTCACTATTGGAGGCATTTTTTCTTTATCTCCCTCCACATTCCTCACATCCCATTTATGGAGCACTGAACCCGGACCATCCCAGCTACAAGGAAGAGGAAGAGGGAATCTCACTGAGAAATCGAGACCTCAAATGCAGCAGTATCCATCACTATATGCCTATATATAGCAACCCTAAGGTAAGGGAACTACAATACTCCTTTGGATTTGAAAGATCTTGTACAGCATTTCAATTGAAGACTCCAATCACTCTACACCCAGCCTACCATTCCAATTACAGTATAGAGACTGTCCAGTATCAACTGTACCTGACACACAGCCCACATTCACATTGGTCTATGAGGACTTCATTTATTGGCACTTAGATGCACGTTTTGCATGGGACTTTTTAGTTTCTTAATTTAGCAGCATCATCACTGTTTTATCTCAAGACCTATAGAAGTGTTTTATGGTTTTTGGTTATTACTGTATTATTGGTTTAGTGTTTACACATTTCCGTTCTGAAGCGTTTATCATTATTTTATTTTACTGTCAAAAGAGGAGGCTGTCATTGCTGACCTTCTTTTGTAAATGTTAATTGACTGACTGTTAATGACCAGGTAGCTTTAATACTTTGAGTCACTGACCTTAAAGTGGTTCTTAAGACTATAGGTTTTTTACCTTCATGCATTCTATGTATGAAGATAAAAAACCTTCTGTGCACAGCAGCCCCCCTAAAACTCACTTGAGCCCCATCTCAAACCAGCACTCTCTGGTTTTTGGGGACTCTCCCTTTGCTGTCAATGACAGCCAATGAGAAGAGATATTGGGGGTGAGCCACGGCTCTGTGCCTTAATGGACATGCAGAGCCGTGGCTTGGGTGCCCCCATAGCAAGCTGTTTGTTGAGAGTGTCACTTGGCAGGAAAGAGGGGCCAGGAGCACCAGTGTGGGGCCCAAGAAAAGGAGGATATAGGCAGAGGGGCTGCGCGCTGGCGTTCCTGTCCAATAAGAAGCCATCATCCATATCAACATCAGTGGATAGTCGTCTGCTTTCTTACCTTATGTCCCTTTCTTTGGTGTCTTTATAAATTTTAACTAAGTATTTAAGGTGATTGGAGACAGTCTTAGAAGTTTTTTCACCCCAATTTAAAAGACATCCCTATGCTTAGACGCAGAGCCTTTGAAAGATCCAAACTACTCCACAGGGACCCCCTTTTGGAATCTTTCTTGAAGTCTTTCCGACCAAGCCTAGCCCTTTTGGTATGATTACTAAATTTTGTGTCCTGTAGCCTGGTTTGAGGGCTCCCACGTTCTCCAGGGTGGGTCATCCTCCCTTGGGCCTCCAGCGGTTGAGTTTTTAGGCTATATTATAATCATCCTTTAATCTTCATGAATATGTGAAAAAAAAAGCTCCTGAGGAAACGGGGAATAAAACCCGCAAAACATGTCGAGCTGCTCTGCTCTGTCTGCTCCAGGTTTTGCTAGTTCCAGATGGGATTCTGTAGTTTGGAGATCCCTGAGAGTCATGGGTGGGACAGGATCTCCAACCCTGTTTGCGGGTCTTGAGGAAAGCAAACAGGGTGTGTGCCCAGCTGCACACAGCCCATATAATGGAGGGCTGGTGAGAGCAGAAGGTGGAAGGAAGGTAGAGTTGGAGCAGTGGCTGCTAATGAGACAGTTTATTTTATGATAATAGATGCTGAGTGCTTTAAAAAGTTCAAACCTGTGTGAGTTGAATGGCTTGAAGCTGTGAGCGTCCAAGGAGCCAGAAGCTGTGTTCATTGAGGGGCTTGAAGCTGTGTGCGTTTAAGGAGCCCAAAGACTGTATGCATCCAAGACCGTGGTCCTGGAAGATCTGGTGTTTTGAGGGACCTGTACCTATAGCAGCAGTGCTGTTGAAGAGTAGCCAGGTGGGCTTGTATTTTTCAGTTTTGTTTGAATGACATATAAACCCCTGCGTGGGATTCCTAAGTGGAATTTTGTTTTGTTTTATAAACGTGGGCTACCAGGCCCTTAACTATAAATACCTGTTTGATGTGGAATCACTACAGGAAAATGCATCTATCACTGAGCTGGACAATCCCCTATACCACAGTATACAGTTGTGGCCAAAAGTTTTGAGAATGACACAAATATTCGTTTTCACGTTTGCTGCTAAACTGCGTTTAGATCTTTGTTTCAGTTGTTTCTGTGATGTAGTGAAATATAATCACACACACTTTATACGTTTCAAAAGCTTTTATCGACCATTACATGACATTTATGCAAAGAGTCAGTATTTGCAGTGTTGGCCCTTCTTTTTCAGGACCTCTGCAATTCGACTGGGCATTGTCAGTAGTGGATCCCTCTAGGACCCAGCGCACTCACCTGACACAGCCTTGGCTGGGAAACACTGATTGGCCAGCTCTCCTTTAAAACACCTGTGTTTTCACCCAATCAGTGCTCGTGATAGAGTTACTCTGCTTGCCTTGTGTGATCCAGTTTGACCTGTTTATCTGTAAACTTTGTGTATGACCCGGCTTGTTTGACCCTGCTTGTTGCTTCCGATTTGGTACCTTTCGAACTCTGATTTATCCGTGTATGACCCGGCTTGCCTAGACCACGCTTTGCCTGACTCCTGTAAGCAACATCCATTGCAGCGGTGCACTACTAGCACCAGCAACACCACCAACATCCACACCTGCGGTGAACTACAAGTTCCAGCTTTCCTGTTCATCCCAACACCTACTTCAGCAGTGAACTACAAGTGCCAGCTGTCGCGCTCGTCTCCGAACCCTGCATCCGTGGTGAACTACAAGTCCCAGCGCTGACCTGCTTCTCAAGACCTGCTCATGGTATGTGCTCTTGTTATTGAACTATAGGCATATTAGCACACCTGAACTGTTGTCTGCTGCTAGCCTGATATGAAACCTGACAGGCATGCTCTCAATCAACTTCTGGGCCAATTCCTGACTGATAGCAACCCATTCTATCATAATCACTTCTTGGAGTTTGTCAGAATTAGTGGGTTTTTGTTTGTCCACCCGCCTCTTGAGGATTGCCCACAAGTTCTCAATGGGATTAAGATCTGGGGAGTTTCCAGGCCATGGACCCAAAATGTCAATGTTTTGGTCCACGAGCCACTTAGTTATCACTTTTGCCTTATGGCACGGTGCTCCATCGTGCTGGAAAATGCATTGTTCTTCACCAAACTGTTGTTGGATTGTTGGAAGAAGGTGCTGTTGGAGGGTGTTTTGGTACCATTCTTTATTTATGGCTGTGTTTTTGGGCAAAATTGTGAGTGAGCCCACTCCCTTGGATGAGAAGCAACCCCACACATGAATGGTCTCAAGATGCTTTACTGTTGGCATGACACAGGACTGATGGTAGCGCTCACCTTTTCTTCTCCGGACAAGCCTTTGTCCTGATGCCCCAAACAATCGGAAAGAGGCTTCATCAGAGAATATGACTTTGCCCCAGTCCTCAGCAGTCCATTCACCATATTTGCTGCAGAAGATCAATCTGTCCCTGATGTTTTTTTTGGAGAGAAGTGGCTTCTTTGCTGCCCTTCTTGACACCAGGCTATCTTCCAAAAGTCTTCGCCTTACTGTGCGCGCAGCTGAATCCTCTTTAGGAGATGGTCCTGGCACTTGCTGGACTTTCTTGGGCACCCTGAAGCCTTCTTCACAAATGCAGTGGAAATTGTTTTTATGGGATTAAGTTAATTTTCATGGCAAAGAGGAACTTTGCAATTAATAGCAATTCGTCTGATCACTCTTCATAACATTCTGGAGTATATGCAATTTCCCATCTCAAAAACTGAGGCAGTAGACTTTGTGAAAATTAGTATTTGTGTCATTCTCAAAACTTTTGGCCATGGCTGTACATGTGTATTTTTTCAGGCACCCTCTTTCATTTAGTATGACAAGTATATAATTAACAATACTATATCAAGAAATTATATAGGATATTAGCTTTCTGAAAACATGTAAGAGAATGGTGAGATGTAAAAATGTTTTGGCTATCTGAGCGGCAAAGCTGAAGGCAGCTCCTAGTAGCAAACACGTTAAACTAATAAGATGCTGGAGCAGAGAACTAAGTCTTTTAGCAAGTCTGACCATATTCCCATCTAATAAAAATAAATAACATACTAATAATTTTCCTGCTGTTTCAGACCATGTAAATTACTCCGATATGCTTCAGACTTCAAAGTTTTCGTGTTTTTCATGCGCTTCGGGATACATTTTTGTAAATAGTAATTTTCAACAAATTCACATGGTCTAGATAGCAACCCAATTTGTGTTCCACTAAAATGAGATTTGCACATATAGATTGCTACATGTCCTTCAAAATAAATAGATCACCTCTCCAGATGTCTGCCATTGTGAACCCATAATAAGGCCTACAAACAATCCTATTTTCAACAGGTCATTGTGACGGCTATATTAAATTGCAGAAGGCAAGATTTATCAACAACGCTATAAGATACATGTCTTATTTTGTACTTGAAAATAGGACTTGGATTTGAGATTGGATTATCGTATAAACAAAAATATAATAAGAATAAAAATACTATAAAATATTATCACAGATACAATTATTTACATACTGTATATTCATATATATATTATATGTGTGTGTGTGTGTGTGTATATATATATATATATATATATTATATATATATATATATATATATATATATATATATATATATATATATATATTTCACAAGGCTTACAAATAGTGATAAAATACTGCTGTGAGCAAGAATACATTTTTACATTTGACAGTTTATTTTTATTTTTCGGGATACTTTGAAATTATATATTTTAATTCTTTTAGCTTCTGTTTATCATACAACAGAAACCAGAACATTAATATTTGGTTTGCACATATGCATCTCTGTGTGGGGACGTTTGTGTAGGTATAACAGCCAATTCATTTGAATAAAAAAATCTCCAACCCTTTTGCCAAAACACACCTGCAGGGCAGCCACACGGAACCACGTTGGTTTCACACACCCGAAAACTAAATGCGTTTAGTGATGTGTGGGGGTGCCTTTATGAATCAATGCCACCATTGCACATTTGCTATTGCAGGGCATTTTGTTTGTGTGGTAACGAGTGCGATTTACATGCATTTCCGCGCCCATATATCTGTAAACATAGCTGCATGAAGGCTCCCTTCACAATTATGTCCCACTTGGTTTAACACATCAAATCCCAATAAAATACATTTAAGTTTTTGGTTGTAACATGACAAAATGTGTAAAATTTCAAGGGGTATAAATGCTTTTTTTAAGGCACCGTATATATTTTGTTTTATAGAGTGTAAGGGCTCTTTCACACAGGCGGACCAACCAGGTCCGCCTGCCAGTTTTTTAGGCGGACCTGAACGGGCACTCCGTGCTCCTCTATGGAGTCGCGGATGTCAGCGGTGACATGCCCGCTGACCTCCGACCCGCCAAAGTGTGACGGAGGAAAAACCTACTTTTCCATCCGCCTGGCGGATCGGATCGGGTGAACACGGACAGACGGGGTTTATGCTAGGTAGATTTACCCTCGCTATACATTCTGATGATCATTGTCACCTGGACAGAAAGTAATGGGCAATCCAAAATTGTAGGCTTTTCTCTGACTTTCTCTTGTGTCTCCAAGATGGGAGACAGACAGCCAAAATAAACTGACATAGTTTAACCCTTCCATACACTATCCAAAACGTAAAGTGATTCTAATGGTTGTAACAAAAAAACTCTTCTTTTTTGGTCCCCCCGCTGGTGTTCCTTGCTCCTCCCCTTCTGCCGAGTGCCCCCAATAGTAATATTCTTTGCTATGGGGGCACTCAAGCAGGCTCTCTCCTGATCCTTGCGCCTGTAAATGGACATTTTCCATTCACACACAGAGCATAGCTCGGCCCCGCCTCCCACTCTCTCCTCAATGTCTCACTGGCTGTGATTAACAGCAGCAGCAGGAGCCAGTAGAGAAAGACCCAGAGCTGCTGCTCTTATGCACATCGAGCCTCAAATAGAGGCTTGGGTAAGTTTAAGGGGGGCAGTGGCACTCAGAAGTTCTTTTACCCTATTGCATGAATGCATTAAAGTGGATGTAAACTCACGCTCATCCTTTCTAAACTACTGCCATGGTGCTGATCTATAAGGATATACAGTACATGCCTCCTGCATGTATCCTTACCTGTCAAATGTCTCCCCCCTGTCTGTTATTAAAACTGAAAAACTGCAGATTCTGTGGGTGGATCTGTTGTCTGGAGCTCTGTGGGTGGAGTCATGATGTCTGTAGACTCCCCGCCCTCCTCTACACTCCCCTTGTCAACATGCATTTTTTCCTATGTATTTCTTACACTAAATTCTGCTATGATCACTAACATCCAGTAAAAATCCAGAAAAGTAACCACATGACTTCAGAAAAGGAGTGGGGTGGGAATTAAAAAATAATGCCTGTTATCAGGCTAGTGCATGAGATATGTAAATAACCTGTCACTCACAGCAAGGGGGTGGAACGGACTAAGGTTTTTCTCTGTAAGTCCGTTTTATTTCACTGAACAAAAAAAAGCGGATTGCTCAGAGCTGGATTAACTCTGTGTGGCAAGACTGGGCACAGATGATAGGAAATCTTATACTGTACATTGTGACATCCCAAAAAAATGTTGGGTTTACATCCACTTTAAGGTAAAAAAAAAATCTGCCTTTAGAATCACTTAATAAAAAAAAGCTGGGTTTACATACAGCATACTTAAAAAAAAAAAAATTAAGAGGGGTGATGTCAAGCTCATCTTACAGAAGAAAAGTCGACATTTGAATATTAATTTAGATGTCTATACTGTACCTCTGGATCTACTAATAACATATACATGTCATTTTCCCTAACCATAACCTTTCCTTTTGTGCTTTCTTCATTGCACCCTTAAAGTGATTGTTATGCCACATACATACGATCAGACATTCCGACATCAAAACCGTGATTTTTTTTTTTCCCCGACTGATTGTTCGCTCAAACTAGTCTTGCATACACACGGTCACACAAATGTTGTCGGAAATGGCAAACATCAAGAACGCGGTCACGTACAACACTACGACGGGCCGAGAAAAATTAAGTTCAATGATTCCGAGCATGCGTAGGATTTTTGTGCGTCTGAATTGGCTACAGGCGATCGGAATTTCCGACAAGAACTTTTGTTGTCGGAAAAATTGAGAACCAGCTCTGAAAAAAACCGAAGGCTTATGCCGCGTAAACACGGTCGGAATTTCTGACAACAAATGTTCGATGTGAGCTCCCGACAGCAAATATCCAATGGAGCATACACACGGTCGGATTTTCCGACAACAAGCTCACATCGAACATTTGTTGTCGGAAATTCCGACCGTGTTTACGTGGCATAAGCCTTCGTTTTTTTTTCCAATTTCAAATAATAAACATATCATACGTACCTCCACTGTGCAGCTCGTTTTGCACAGAGTGGCCCTGATTGTTCTCTTCTGGGGTTCCTTTCGGCGGCTCTCGCGACTCCTCCTTGCATCAGACAACCCCCTAGGAGAAGTGCTCTCCCGGGGGGGTTACCTTGCGGGCGTGCTCCCAAGTCCAGCATTCGGCGTCCATTGGATGAATAAAAGTGAAAAAACACAAGGGTTTAGAAAAACATGACTGCCACCCCTTGGAGGCAAGACTACCATTTACAAAAAAATTCTCAATGTATTAAAACTAGGGCTGTGTGAAATTAACTATTAATTAATCGATTAATCTTAAATTTTTTTGATCGATGTCATGAACAGCTTCGGCCACCAGATGGCGCTAGCGGCGCGTCAGCGCGATTGGGACACGCGCATTCGCGGCAGTGGCGCGCGCGCGATCACGGCATTGCGACGGGAGCGGGCGCGCGCATTCGCGGCAACGGTACGCGCGCATCGCGCGAACGTCATTCTGGCGCCAAAAAAGGACATTTAAACTCGCTGTCAGCGTTTGCCTCTTGCTGTCCGGTCTACAGCAGTTCCTGAGACTATCTGTATCTAGCCTACCTGAATCTGTTCCTGACAACCCGGCCTGTTCCTGACTCCGCTTGCCTTCCGCCTGCCCTGACCTATTGCCTGCCTGACGATCCGCCTGCCTGACCCCCTTAGCCGCTGCTGCCAGTCTGTTGTCGACCCGGTCTGACTCCTACTCTGCCTTGCCTACTACAACTGCACCTGACCCGCTAGCCGGCCTTGGACTCTCCTGCTGGGACTTACCTCCACTGGACTACGGTACACCTCCCCGCTCTGGTGATTCCTGTGTCTCCAGTCGTCTTCACCTGCCGCCAGCAGCTACAGTCCACACTTGCTACTCTACGCAGCACTGAAGCCTTCTGAAGCCTTCCGGCCCAGCACCTGCGCTGCAACCGGCGCTCGTGCGACTCTGCACTCCCGCACCCCCTGTCCACTCTACCAGGGGTCCCGGGATCAGAGGAGTAAGGGCAGCCACTCCTTGCACGTCGGGCTCGTCCACCAGGTACGTGACAATCGATCAAAATTATTTTGATTTGTACTCACTTCTCCGCCAGCTTCAGGGAGTTCCGTTGGAGATCCGGTAAAGTCACGGCCACCGGCGGGGCCTGCCGTGTCCATCTGAAGGGCTCCTTTGCGGTGCCTTCATATCTGCATGTCGGCGGGACCTATTATCTGCCACACGCAAGGGCTGTTACACTTCCCTCTATCAACCTGAGATTCTACAACCATCCACTGGGAGTTGTGATAGTTCCCTTTACGGGACATCTACATGCCGACGGACTGATGTTAACTTCTCATCTGGATTCAGCAGTGGCATCATTGTACACATTTTTATACCAGTATCATACTTAGCTACATGTTTTTATGACTGCTTTTGTTACCGTTTGGTATTACTACATCTACATCGATTTTATCTCCAGTGCAATATTTATTTTGTTAGCTACTTGAAGACTATAAAAGTTTTAATGCTATTCCCATTGAGCGCTGCCTTTGTGTATTTTTTTGTATCCTGCTATCCATTTTTCCAGTGGTTGGTATCTGCACTGGGAATCAGCCTGCAAGGAGATCAGCTGAATGTAGTTGGATCTCTATGTGCGTTATAATTAATCAAAATTAGTCGATTAATAGATTTAAAAAAAAACGATTAATCGAACACAAAAAAAATGATCAGTAACAGCCCTAATTAAAACGCAAATATGTTCTTTCATATAGAAATATTTTATACCCTGCTTTATTTTCTCTACCTTTCTGTCCATAACAGTATTTGTATTAGACCTTTTTCTGACTTCTGTGAAATTGCACCACCAAGTGCCAAAACCTGTTCTCCTGGAAGCATTACAGGACCTATCACAATGAAGAGGAGATCATTAGACTAATGAGCCCAATCTGCTTATTACTTATTCTGCATTATGGAACTTTAGAAGTTTAGCATCCAGTATTCCAAGTTAAATACTCCCACTTATGTTACTATGCCACGGGCTCAGACAAAGTTAGTTTACAGCAGCTCGATTACAGAGAACAATTTCCAGTGGCTGGGCGCGTTCTTTCTGTAGAGGCTTATTATGGTAACAAACGGCCTATGAAAATGAGATTGATGGCGAGAGGATCACTTTCATTTGGTTAAACATACAGTAGGGGGTCTTTTTCCTGTCACCTGAAGTTCATGGCTGGATTCAGCTTACAAGTTGTTTAGTGATCTTCCAGCATATAAATCTCACAGCTGTTCCTCTATTATGTGAGCACTGAAAATGCATTGCTATCTAACACCCACTAAAGTAACGATTCTGCATATTAATATTACACGTCGCAGGCATTACACAAAACGATCTCTCAGCTGAATGTTAAATCGCTTCATAAAAACTTATTTGAGAAATATATCATTATTTATAGGATGTACTTAGTTTCGGTCTTAAATAGGCAGTAAACTATATCACAAAAGTTGTTGGTATGCAAAAATCTTTGTCTTGTTTTTTTCTTTTTTTACGGATTTATTTTTAAATAAATAAAATGCTAATTTTCACATTACGCAATTCACATTTGATATCAAGATAATAAGAGGATGTATTAACTGCCATTTTTTATGAAAAATATGCAGATCATTAAGAGGGGTTTTTTTTTGGTATATATAATATAATATCCTTTATATCATTTTTTTTTACATTTAAAACAAGTGAGCTTTCATAAAAAGAATGGCAGTTTACCGTATTAGAACTTGTTCATGTATCCAACTTAACCACCTAAGCCCCGAACCATTTTGCCGCTAAAAGACCAGGCCACTTTTTGCGATTCAGCACTGCGTCACTTGACAATTGCGCGGTCGTGCGACGTGGCTCCCAAACAAAATTGGCGTCCTTTTTTCCCACAAATAGAGCTTTCTTTTGGTGGTATTTGATCACCTCTGCGTTTTTTTATTTTTTTGCACTATAAACAAAAATAGAGCAACAATTTAAAAAAAAAAAAATATTTTTTACTTTTTGCTATAATAAATATCCCCAAAAAATATATAAAAAAAAAGTTTTTCTCAGTTTAGGCCGATACGTATTCTTCTACATATTTTTGGTATAAAAAAATAAGCGTTTATTTATTGGTCTGTGCAAAAGTTATAGCATTTACAAAATATCGGATAGTTTTATGCAGGGCCTTTTTTCAGGGGGAACATGGGGGAACCACCACCTCTGGCTCAGACCCTTTGGTGCCTGCTCACCACAATCACTTGTAAACACAGAAGTCTGGTTTCTGTGTTTACAAGTGACAGCTCTGCAATCTGTCTGTAACCCCCTAAACTCTGCATTCTGTGTGTAATGCAATCCTGGTATTTAATGCCCCTTTAAGACCCTTCTACTGTTTGTGAAATCTGAACGGGGTCATGGTTGAATTCCTGCACCTATTTTTTGAGAAGAAAAAGCTCTGGTTTTATGGCATATTTTTTTTTACTAGTAATGGCGGCGATCATCGATTTTTATCGTGACTTCAACATTATGGTGGACACATTTTTGGGACCATTGTCATTTTCACAGAGATCAGTGCTATAAAAATGCACTGGTTACTGTGAAAATGACAATGGCAGTGAAGGGGTTACCACTAGGTGGCACTGTAGGAGTTAAGTGTTCTCTGCATTGTGTTTCTTACTGTAGGGGAAATGGGCTCTGTGTCACATGACACTGATCTCCACTCCGAGCACACGGAGCCGAGCACAGTGTCATTGTCACTAGGCAGATCAAGGAGATGCTTGTTTACACAAGCATCTCCCCACTACATACCTCCGTAAAAAGATCGCGGGGATTCCCGTGGCGTTTGAGTCCGCGGGACCCGCGGTCCGACTCACGGGGATGGCGGCAGGATCGCGAGTGCGCCGGCGGCGGCGTGTGCGCGACCACACGGACAGGCATTTAAAGGGGACATACAGGTACATTGAAATGCCTGTCCGTGCCATTCTGCCGTCGTATATATACACAGGGGCTGGTCCTTAAGTGGTTAAAGAGGAACTGCAGTCTGCTCACATAATTTGTAATAAAAAAACATCATTGACATTCTGAAGCTTCCCTCCAACCACTTTGCATATTATTTTATATATACTGTGATTCTGTACTTGCCAAATTTGTTGCAGAAACCCCCTCTACTAAGTCTGGCTGCCACTATTTTAACTGTGGGCATCTGAAGCTGCTGCCTGTTCACTTCCTGGATTTACACAGACACACAGAGGCACACCTTCAGCTCTACAGCCCTGCAGCTTTCATTGGCCCTCTTATGACTCATCAACCCTCCCTTCCTGGCAAACTCTCATGAGAGTGAGAAAGAGAGTTGTGCATGATGTCATAGGCCTAAGCTAATGACCAGACAAGAAACAGGAAGTGGGCTGTATGAGGTATTTAGAGGCAGAAAAAAAAATATTATTCAAAGTTAAAAAAACAAGGGCAGAAGATTTAATAGACGGAAAGTTGAAGAAATGACTGACGGTCCGCTTTCCATTACGTTGCTGCTACTACTGATATTGATCTGCAGCTCCTTCTTTCCACATGTTCAGGAGAAGCATCTCTTGAGACATGTAAAGTAATTATCCTGCGCTATGTCACAGAACAATGGAACAATTCCTTATACATTATTGTATATATTAAAAGCAATAAAATATTTGTTACGTTCACGAGTAGGGAATCAGATGTAGCGAAAAGGCTTTCCAGAGGGGGCCTATGTAGATACGTTGGAGGTTGAGCTGTTAGCCATAGCACAGTGAGTGATCCAACACTCCATGAGGGAGCTACTCAATCTTGGAGGCCAAAGTGGTCACATGGCAAGTACCTACACAATAGACTATGTGTTTTGGAAAACAGGAGAATTACTTGTCATGAGGAAATGTATGCCTTCATATACTATATCTATCTAGCCCCCCTCCATCAAGAATTGCCCCAGGACTATTCTCTTTTCTTCAAAAGACGAGAGAATAAGTGGATGTCTATCCAGGCAGGTGGCAAGGTAACAGGTAAAGTTCTAATAAAAATGAACTACTTCCCACCTACCCCACTGTGTAAAATTCAAAATGCTAACCTTAACATACAAGGCCATTCACAACATTGCCCCATCTCCATCGCCAACCTCATCAGCAGATATCGCCCAAATCATCCCCTCCACTTCTCCCAGGACCTCCTGCTCTCTAGCTCCCTTGTTACTTCCTCCCATGCGCGGCTTCAGGAATTCTCCAGAGCCTATCCCATCCTCTGGAACTCCCTGGCCCAGTACGTCCGATCAGTCCCTACCCTGTCCACCTTCGAAAATACCTGAAAACTCATTTATCCAGGGAAGCCTATCCCACACCCACCTAACAACTGTTCCCGAGCCACCCCCATTAAGTTATTCTCTGTATTGTACTGTAATTGTGCTGTCCCCCCTAAACATTGAAAAGCATTGCGTAAACTGTTGGTGCAACATAAATCATGTATAACAATAATAAACTACTTAGATACTAGAATAATTGTTATTAACAGCTGCACTCACTGTATTGCACATAATAGCAAAAGATATATAAAAAGAAAAAATGTTGCACTGTCATTAACCACTTAAGGACCGCCTCCTGCACATTTACGTCGGCAGAATGGCACGGCTGGGCACATGCATGTACAGGTACATCCTGTGCTAGTGCCCAGCCGTGGGTCGCGGCGCGCTCCCGCAACCCGGTCCGAAGCTCCGTGACCGGGACCCGCGGACCCGATTGCCGCTGGAGTCCCGCGATCGGTCCCCGGAGCTGAAGAATGGGGAGAGCTGCGTGTAAACACAGTAAAATACAATTCATCACTTTCATACCATTAAAATTCTGCAAATAAATCATAGATAAATAACAAAATTCATTAACCACTTGCTTACTGGGCACTTATACCCCCCTCCTGCCCAGGTGATATTTCAGCTTCCGGCACTGCGTCGATTTAACTGACAATTGCGCGGTCGTGCGACGTGGCTCCCAAACAAAATTGACGTCCTTTTTTTCCCCACAAGTAGAGCTTTCTTTTGGTGGTATTTGATCACCTCTGCGGTTTTTATTTTTTGCGCTATAAACAAAAAAGAGCGACAATTTTGAAAAAAATACAATATTTTTTACTTGTTGCTATAATAAATATCCCAATTAAAAAAAAAAAAAACGTAATAAGCGTCTGGTTTGCGCAAAATTTATAGTGCCTACAAAATAGGGGACAGAATTATTATTTTTTATTATTTTTTTTTTACTAGAAATGGCGGCGATCTGCGATTTTTATTGGGACTGCGACGTTATGGCGGACACATCGGACACTTTTGACACATTTTTGGCATCATTCACATTTATACTGTGATCGGTGCTATAAAAATGCACTAATTACTGTATAAATGTGACTGGCATTGAAGGGGTTAACACTAGGGGGTGAGGAAGGGGTTAAATGTATTCCCTGCATAGTGTTCTAACTGTGGGGGGAGGGGGGGTGACTGGGGAGGTGACCAATCTGTGTCTCTATGTACAAGAGACACAGATCCGTCTCCTGCTCTCCAGAGACAGGACACTGTCTATATGTAAAACGGCAATGAGAGATGATCTATGAGATCATTTCTCATTGGCTGCACAGATCGCATTACAAACGGCCACGACTTCCGGTTCCGGCGCCGTATGGAATAGCTGAAGCCCCTCTCAGCTCCCGCTTCACGTCCGAAAAAACGGCATAAAAAACCAGCCCAGCACACACCCGCGGTCGGCAGCACCCTCGAGCACCCCCCCTCACACCGATGGACCGATTTGTTGAAAAAACGGGCGCGCGATCGCAAACGGCAATCGCGGCCCAGCCGCAAATTGAGGCCCCGGCTTCGGCCTTGTCGGATCTCCCGGCGGACGCCCTGGATATGGAGGTGAGCGGCTGCAATGCACCTCCGCCTACACATTCGACCTCAGAGGTCCCCCCTCATGCCTCCCCCTCCTCACACTGTGCCTCTCCCTCCCTACACCAGCCTGAGGGGAGCACAGAACGCATAGCTCAGGCTGTGGCTGCGCTGCTATCCCCTATGATTGCAGCTTCTGTGGAGAAGGCAGTCACTGCTGGTATGAAACAGCTGAAGCAGCAGCTAAGTGAACACGCCACCAGACTCAATGAGGCTGAACATCGCCTCTCTAACGTGGAAGAGGAACTGTATCAGGCTCAGGCCACGGAGGAAGCCCAGGATAAAACCAATCAGTACATACTCCAGAAGCTGGATGAGTTAGAGAACAGATCCAGAAGGAGCAACCTGCGCTTTGTGGGAGTCCCTGAATCGCTACAATCCTCTGCGATCGGCGATCTCTGCTCCAGACGCATACCTGAAGCCTTGGGCCTTCCTGGTCCCTACACGGTTGAGCGAGCCCACCGGGTGGGAACCGTCTCCTCGGAACGTAAATCCCCCCGTCCCATTATCGCGAAGTACCTGAACTATTCGGATAAGGCCACCATCCTGCAAAACTTCAGACAATCCAGATCCCTCCAAATCGATGGGGCCAAGATCCTGATCTTTGCGGATTACTCCGTTGAAGTGTCCAAGAAGAGGAAAGCCTTCCAGCCTATATGCTCGGAGCTTCACCAGCGACAAATCAAATTCACTCTTGCGTTTCCTGCGATTCTGCGACTTAAAGCCCCCAACGGTGACCAGCTTGCCTTTCAGGACCCGTCTGAAGCAGAAGTTTTCCTGCGCTCCCTCCGTGGAAACTCTCATTCCGACTCTCCCGCCAAGGCTGCCTCCATTCATCGCCCTCTGGATCAGAGGAGCCCAAGGAAGGATTCTCCCAAACGCTTCAAGCACTCAGGCTCTGACCGTCGTTATGCCCCCTGCTGACCAAGTAAGAACTGGTCTCATTACGTCCAACAGGGACACATGTTATGTTGCTTTATGCTATGTTACCATGCCTGAGCCGGCTTACACCGGTCTATACTGTTTGACCCTTAGTTCTGTTTGACTCACCAATGGTAATCCAAATTTTAAGTGTTTTGTTGTATCTCCTGTTACATTTTAACCCCTCCGTCCTACTCACATCTCTGCCTTTGGCATGCCACTCCAGAGCTCCCCCCCCCACCTATGCCCGGGCCCTGTTGATTGTGATAGCACTAAATGCACGGGCACACCTGTACCATGACAATCGGACTGTTCATGGGAGCTGCCCTTCAGATAGATTCCATGCGGAAAAAAGTGAAGTTCTCTCCTTCTTTTGCATTTTCATTTTACTTTTTCCTCATATCCACCTTCCCTACCTCCTCCCCACCCCAGTCGCACCAGTTAGTTGCTAACCTCCGCACGTCAGGTGCTTTGGCGACACCGTCGCATTTCCACCCGGCTAATTCTCCCCTCTCTCCTCGGACAGTATTTCTTGCTGGACTCACACCTACTTCATTTATAACACCGGCCCACACCCTCTTTACATACCTACCCCCATGAAAGTAGTCTCCTGGAACGTGAAAGGGCTTAGGTCCCCCGTTAAGAGACTCAAAATCCTCCGACACCTACACAGACTGAAAACTGACATTGCCCTCCTCCAGGAAACCCACCTCAATTCCTCTGATCTCCAACGCATGAAAAAACTCTGGGTGGGCACTGTCCTGGGTTCAGACGCATCCAGTCGCAGAGCAGGGGTTCTTATATTGATCCACAAAAACCTCCCCTGCGAGATTATTCAGGTTGAATCAGATGTTCAGGGTCGTTTCCTTTCAGCACATGTTCGCCTTGCGAACAAGGAACTAGTGATATCCAATATCTATGCCCCTAATAGCCCTGGCAGGCCCTTTTTCGGCGACCTCTCCACCTGGCTCTTGCGCCATCCTCTCACCCCACACATAATAGGGGGGGACTTCAACACTATTCTCCACCCACTCGAAGACAGATCCACCCCTAAGCGACGCCTAAAATCACCAAAGACCACAGACCCGTCGATCCTTGCAACCACTATTGACTCCCTGCACCTCAAAGACATTTGGCGACTCTTACACCCGGCGGACAGAGACTTCACATTCTATTCCATCCCACACAATGTGTTCACCAGAATCGACTACATCTTCTGCACTGACAATCTCGTTTCGAATATCTCTGACGCCGTCATCCACGACATAGCCATTTCAGACCATGCCCCCGTATCGGTCTCTATTGATGACCCTGACCTCCACCTAAACCCCAGACTATGGCGCTTCCCTTCCTACCTCCACGACAATGCTGATTTCCAGCACTTCTTGGAAAAGGCTTGGACAGAATACTCTACAGACAACTCACCCCACGTTGATCATCCTAGTCTCTTCTGGGAAGCCGGAAAGGCCTTCCTCAGAGGCCGGATCATCTCCTATGCTGCCTCATTCAAGAAACAGACCTTAGCCAACTTTAAGGCCGCAAGCGTCAGGCTCCGTCTGGCACAACGCGCTCTATACAACTCAGATTCCCCCTCACACAGGACCGAATGGCACACGGCAAAAACTGCCTTTGATTCATTAGCTGACACCGTTGAACGAATTAAAAGGGCCCACTTGGATGCCACACTTCACAAATTTGGGAATAAAGCAGGCAAGCTGCTAGCGCGGCTCTCTAAAGGTCCGTTCCGTCCTACACACATAACTTCCCTTAGAGACACCTCAGGCACCATCCACACTGCTCCAAAGGACATAAATAAAGTCATGCTACAATACTACTCCTCATTGTACGCACCGGACCCCATAGACAAGAAAGCTGCACAAGCTTTCCTTGATAGCATCTCCATCCTCACGATTACTCCTTCCCAGCTCGAGTCTCTCAACGCTCCTATTTCCCCACTCGAGATTTCCGACACCATCCGAAACCTAGCTCCCTCTAAGGCCCCAGGCCCCGATGGTTTCACAGGGATTTTCTTCAAAACTTTCCACACTTTTGCAGAACCTTCCCTCCTCAGAGTTTACAATGCTATATGGTCGGGCGGCCCTTACTTGCCAACAGGGAATCAAGCCATTATTAAACTACTCTCTAAGAAAGGCAAAGATCCCCAGGAACCGGGCTCGTACCGTCCCATATCTCTCTTGAATTTAGACGTCAAAATGTTATCCAAAATCATTGCCTCCAGACTAGCCACCATCATCCCCTCTCTAATCCACCCTGCCCAATCCGGTTTCGTAAAAGGGAGAACGGCCACTTTAAACATTCGTAAGGTGATGTTAGTCCTTGAACATGCCAAGCGCAACCCAAGAGGTGACCATGCCATCATCACTCTGGACGCAGAAAAAGCATTCGATAATGTCAGCTTCGAATGGCTCCAGCTAGTCCTATCCAAAATGCAGATCACGGGCTCATTCAACCATCTTGTGAATGCCATGTACGCCTCCCCCGCGGCCAGACTGGTAGCGGCTGGCCTCCTGTCTGAAGAATTCCGCCTCCACAAGGGCACGAGGCAAGGCTGTCCCCTATCCCCACTCCTTTTTAACTTGGCTTTAGAACCCCTGTCCCGGTTCCTAACGCAGAAAGCCCCACTGCACGGCATCTGCGTTGGAAATCAGGAACTACGCTCTTCCCTCTTTGCGGACGATGTCCTTATATTCACATCTGACCCCTCCTCTGACATGTCCACCATTAAAGCGGTCTTCGATGATTTTCGGCTCTGCTCGGGTCTCCGCATTAATTACGGGAAAAGTGAAATTCTTCCCATAGGCTCTGATTCCAATCCACCCTGGGTCCACCATTCACCCTTCACAGTGGCTAAATCGCACATAACTTACCTAGGCATCAAGTTAGGGAAACTACCCTCCTCTATATACCACCTTAACTTTCCCCCTCTAATCAAAAAAATATCTCAGGAGCTGGATGGCTGGATGGATCTGCCGCTTTCGCTCCTGGGGAGATGCCATCTAGTGAAAATGGTCAGCTTTGCTCGCTTACTTTACCCGCTTCAGACGGTCCCGTTGCTTCTACAGCACAAGGACGTACAATCATTAAACAAGGCCATCTCAAATTTCATCTGGCGGAATAAGCGACCACGCATAGCTTTTGCAAAACTGCATCTCCCTAGACGCGAAGGGGGCATAAATCTACCAAATGTTAGAATGTACAACCTAGCATGCTTACTCCGGATAGGCTTGGACTGGATTGCACAGTCATCCCGCTGCTCAAACTACGCCCTGGAAAGTCTCATGGTTCACCCCTATTCGTTGGTGGCCCTTCTTCACTGCAAATGGAAAGCTGTCCCTCTACCCTTCCAGCACAACCTCCTGTTGAAAGATACTGCTATAGCCTGGAGGGAAATAAGGAAAACCTTGAAACTTTCCCCTTTTATGTCCAAATACCTCACAATCCAAGGGAACCCTCTTTTCCCACCCGGGATGGATTACAAATCTTTTCATGTTTGGGAGCAGAAAGGCCTCACGAAATTCTCCACCCTCTGCAACTTGGACACGGGGCGTCCCCATAGTTTCTCGACGATCGCAGAATCCTACTCTCTTCCCCTATCTCATGCTTTCCATTTTAACCAGTGCATCAGTTTCATTCGGGATTCTTGCAGGGAAGACCGCAAGAGATTTCAAGTTTCTTTCCCGGATTTACTCCTCCAAGCCGGCTCTTATGCTATCTCCGACATTTATAAACCCCTTCTTCAAAAATCTATCCCCTCGATCAAATCCTCTTCAGCAGCAAATTGGAGCAAAGACTTTCCATTCCCCGACATAGTGGACAAACTTCTACTGGGTTACAACAAGGTTCATCAGCTCATCCCTAATGAAACGTGGAGGGAAACCCAACTAAAGATCATCCATCGCGCCTACATACCTTTCATCTCGGACAAGAACAGCTCGAGCGCTGCCGAATGTCCCCTCTGCCATCAACCACGACCATCTCTCTCCCATCGTTTCTGGTTGTGCTCGTACATCTCCTTCTTCTGGGACCAAGTCATCTCCTATGTCTTCAAAATTACCCTATTGGTACTGCCAAAAGACCCCTTGCTCCTCATCTTTGGGTACTGGGACGATCAACTACTGCCATGGTCTCACGACAACCGCCCACCCTATAAAGACTGGGTCCTGATATGTCTCTTAACTGCCAGAAGAGCCATCCTGAAGAACTGGATCTCGCCCTGCCGCCCATCTATATTGCAAATTGAACAGGAGCTTCTTAGTTTGTTATACAAGGACAAAATTAACACAGATTTCAAACACGAAGCCTCCAAAACGCGCTTCTACTCCCGATGGTACGCTTTTATGCGTTCGACACTGTCCACAAAAGACCTGGATGACTTTGCAAACGGCTCCTTCTCCTATTATCTCTAACTCCTTTAACCTCGCCGAGAATGCTCAGCGTATGCATTACTTTTTTGGTGCGCCCCCCCCCCCTCCCATTGCTCTCCCACCCCCCCCCCTTATTTTTATTTTATTTTGTCTTATATTTTATATTTTATATTTTATTTTACTATGTTTTGGTTGCTATGTATTTCACCTCGTAGCTCTGCTAGACCCTTTGACTGTGATCCGTCCAGCTATCCTGTTTCTGATTGCCGGGTCACTTGCTGTATTAACTCAATCTCTGTTTATGCACACTATCCACCTCTGTCTGGCTACGTGCTTAGATTCATCATTATATTTTTTATATTTACATGCAGCTGTACCACACTGTTTATAAGAAAATGTACTATACTTGCTATCGAATCTTGTTCTGTATTATTTCTCTTTTTCTCTCAATAAAATCTTTTGAAAAAAAAACAAAAAAACAAAAACAAACGGCCACTCTGATTGGCCGTTCGCAGCGATCTGTGATTGGCTGTGTCCAAGGGACACTGGCAACACAGTGTTTCCCCGCAGCGCGCTCTGGAGCGCGCACCGGGAAGCAGCTAGTGACAAGCCGTCAATTGACGGCTTGTTGACAATTTAGATCTGCGCTAGAGCCGTCATTCGGCTGTAGCGCGGATCTCAAGTAGTTAAATGTGTGCAAAAAATATTGTGCCAAATCTATTATATTATTATTATACAAAAACAAAGTCCTAAAAAAATGTTAAAATGGTGCTCCACACGTGTACTCCCAAATTGAAAAGAGCTCTAGGTGATCACCCAAATGTGCTCCACCCAACGGCCTCTTACCAAACAGGATCTGACCTCACTGTTGGTATGGAAAACATTTCCCTTCAGAAGGCCAATATAGCGCCTGGTCCCTTAATAAAGATGTCCGGATCCCTCAGCAGGTCAATTATCATTCACCATCAATCAAGGCATGTGTTAAAAGAGAAAGAGAAACCATCATTGTCAACATCTGGGAGTCACTGTTTACGGCACGGCTCTGAAGGAATGGCACCGGTATGCCGTTCCTTCAAAGTGCATGCACCAATGATGTCACTGAATGCATCTCCAGTAAATATCTCCTAAATGGCAGAATTTTTTAAATGAAAAAAATATTTAATTAATTATTTAATTGCAACACTTAATTTGTAGTCTACATCTCATGTACTGTACATGTGCTGCTTGCTGTAATCAATATGTAGGAAGAATTATTCGAAGACTGCAGGACACCACCAGTGAGCCCTGCCTCGCCACCAGTCTCCTCTTTATCCCTCATGCTGGAGGGCCTGTAGTATATACCCCACTACTATTTTCCTATTTGTTTTTTTACCCTTGAAGCTCCTGCCACAGGATTTCAGCTCCTCCCTTGCCACATTAGTAATGTCATCCCTCATATATTCACTATCAAAGCACTCTTCATGTATATGCACACCCCTCCCCCTCTCCTACCTACCCTGTCCCCCGATGCAGGGAGTATTCCTGGACAGTCGCAAGACAGTCATGTGAGCTGTCAAACCAGATTTCTAATACCCTTACAAATTTGAAATCCTCTTGCCTTGGAGGTCCTTTTCTTTACTATAGCCCCTTCTTTTCTTTTTCTTTTTTATATAAATTCCTTTTTATTTAGAAATTTTGCTCTTATGGTACACACTGTGCTTTCAATCTTAGGCCTCGTACACACGATCAAATCTGTCTGCTGGAAACGGTCTGCTAGACCGTTTCAGCAGACAGATTCGATCGTGTGTACGGGCGAGCCGACGGATTTGGCCACCCGACAGATTTCAAAGCATGCTTTGAAATCTATCGGGTGGGAACCCGTCCGCCCGACATGTCTGCTGGCTAGTACACTTACCAGCAGACATGTCGTCTCGCACCGACGCCGAATGATTTCGACGCATGCGCGGAAGTGTTTTACCTTCTGGTGCGGTGACGTGGCGGCGTCAACGTCACGTCACCGACACGTCAGCACGCTGTCTGCTGGCGGGGATTTTGGTTTGCTCGTGTGTACACGCGAGCAAACCAAAATGACAGCAGACAGATTTGTTCAAATCGGTCGGACAGACCGTTTTGAACAAATCTATTGCCTCGTGTGTACGAGGCCTTATACAAAAATATACATTAAATTGCATTTCCATAAAACATTATTTTTATTATCAACTGTGTAGCCTTTTGTGTATTATTTCTATTTTTATTTTTCCTTCTTTCCTTCCCCCCTCTCGCTCCTTCATTCCCCCCCACCCATCCTCTGCCATCACCTTATTTGTGCCCTATTGTGTCTAACTTTCATTTTTCTTCTACCCCCAGGCTTCTCTAGGATCTAGTGCGTGTGCTTTTTCTCCTTTGAATTATACTTTTTTACTCCTTTCCACCTTCCCCCCTCTATACCCCACTAGGCTCCATATCTCCCTATCTGTCCATTACCAGTTGTAGTAACGTGAGACTGGCATCTTCCAGCCATGGTTGCCATATAAGTTAAAATTTGCTTGTTTCCCCCCTACGGCAATATGACAATATTTCTCTTAGGAGTAGGGAGTTTACGTATTGGATCCACTGCCTCCCTGTGGGTACCCCAGATGCCATCCAATGTTGTGCAATACGTTTTCTCGCCAGGTACAACAATCTGGTTATCATAAGATACATTCCTTTTGAAAACAGCTCGATATCTATAGCACCAAGTAAGTACACCAAGGGATCAAAGGGGACTGGTACCTGAGCCAGTCTAATTATAAACTGGGAGACTTCTTCTCAATGCCAATGTAATTTTGGACATCTCCATATTAGGTGTATAAAATCCCCCTGATGTACTTTACACTTTGGGCATTGGGGGGGAGTCTCTTCCTCCCCACCTATACATCTGTAGTGCTGTGATATATGCCCTATGCAAAATAAATAAATTGTGATAATCTATGTGACGCAGATACTGATACTACAGGAATGGATTCTAATGCTCTGTCCCACTGGTTCTGATCTTTTTACCCTATATCTTCTTCTATATCGTCTACCCATATACTACGGCATCTCAGAGAGGTATGATCCTGCACCGTCGATAGCAGTTTCATATACTGTAGCCCCTTCTTTAATAACCTACCTCTAACTTTGTCATTAGTAGCAATATGTGCCATGACAGCCTGGTCATCCCCAGCCCCACCCAATAATTTGTCTATATGATCCACTATGTGCCGAACCCCAGAGCCTGGTAAACAACATACAGTCTTTGTGATAAATTGCCCTATCTGCCACACCTTTACTGACATCCCCAACATCATGCAACAGGGTGTATTTGTTGGGATGTGTCAGCTCTGGTTAGCCCTTCCATCCATCTACCCTGTTCTGGTGCCTCCACCCATTTCTGTACTGGCCCCTGCCAGCACCTCACAGGTAGGGTCCAAACTCCCTTTCAGGTTGACAATGCTTTGCAGTGTTGCCAGCTGCTGCCCAAGATTCCAAATCTGGGTTTTAAAGGAAACTTGCTCACTTTTTCTGCAGTAGTATTTGCCCACAAACTGTTTTTCAAGGAACGTATACATGGCATGTGCATAGTCACTACTGCTGAACAACTTACCCCCTACTACTAATCCAGTAAAAAAATATGTTTTATATAGTTTATTTTTAATCTTCCTTCCTAATTTTATTTATTTTTGATCACTCACTGATCACACGGCCCTCAGCATCCTGATCATTTCTCACAAAGCCCCTAATGTCCGCCCTCCTGGTCCTGCTTGCTGATCACACAGCAGTCTCTCGTTCTGCTCTCTGATCACACAGACTCCAGTGTTCTTTCCTCTTACACCTACTTGCTGATCACCCAACCCTCGGCATCTACTCCTCCCGTTGCCCCTCTCTAGTCACACAGCCTCCGGTGTCCTCACCCTTAGCTGCCTCTCACCTGTCCCCTGGCTCTCACTCACTGATCACACGGCCTCTGCTGTTCTCTACTACAGATCACACAGCCTCTGGCATCCTTTATGCCTGCTCACTCAATACTTGGCCTCTGGCATCCTCTAGTCCCGCTCTCTGATTGCACGCCCTCTGGCATCCTCTCTTCCTGCTTACTGGTCACCAATAAAAGATATAAGATGATCATCAGCGCCAGCGGATTATGTTTAAATGAGGATATAGCGGGGAGCTGCGGTGGCTTAACGCGATTGGCACTGCGCTGACAAGCCGTTTACCTCTGCAGCTAAGGGTTCGGATCCCGATCTCGGCAGCATGTGAATTGAGTTTGGTGGTCTCAGCCCGGCTCCCGGTGGGTGTGCTATGCGAGGTAAGCCTGCGCTTAGTACGCCCACCCCCCTCCCACAAAAACCACCACACTTACACGCACTCGAAATTGGGTTAACATGCCCGCACTTTGGCCACGCGGTCTCTAAAAAAAAGAGAGGCGAAGGACTAACAGGGCTGGCTGAGCTGGCTAGATCCTCACTCCCTCATAGGGGAGTCCCTCTGCTCTGTTGGGCTTCAAAGCGGAGCAGGTAGGGCGGCTGTGTGGGAGGACCCCCTCACACCCACCATTGCCACCCGGGGGCATGGAGAAAGATGGCAGATTGCCTCTGGGGGAGATCTGTCTACTCCCAACTCCTGCAGTCCGGCTCCTCTCTTGAGTACACGCACAAAAAATACACTTTAAAAAAAATGAGGATATAGCCTTCCAGCAGCAGGTTGGTAAAATGGAGTTCCACACCAATGTTAAGAGGTCAAGATATAACCTTACTAGAGGTCGACTGATTTGGTTTTTCTCTGGTTGGTGGCGATATTTAGAAATCGCAGCAGCCGATAACCGATATATTATGCAGATTTCTTGGGCCGATATGTCAGACCAATAAAGTCAAGAAGGCAGCCAAACCAGCTGCTGTCCAGACCTGTGCTTGTAATCACACTGGAAGAAATGCCATTAAAGATCCAGTTTACTTCTAGTGCATTCAAATTGTTTTCAATTTCAAGCCCCGGTGAAGGGGGCATTTTTTGACCCCTAAAAACACAATGGATAATCTTAAGATTGTCCCCTGACTTTTACTGGAATAAAATAATTTCTGGACCTAGCAGTGGTGTGGTTCTTCAATTTTTCATTTTTGTTACATTACACTACAAGCCAAAGAGACCGTGGAGATCCTCTGGGGTATAGAAGTCGCCTGCCCAAGAAGCAGATTACTTACATCAACATCAAAACTGTAAGATAGCAATACCAATAAAATAATCTTAGGAGTCCAGAGCTATTTTTTCACTTTCCTCTACCATGCTCTTTAAACACATTTTAACCCTTTTGAGTCCGACATCCTGCTTTGGTCAGCTTTTAAGTCCTATGAATGGGGCAGCTTAAGCCACTAAAGTGTGCTGGCTTACATTTTTTTTTGTTGAGGATATTCATATATTTTTTGACTCTTAACTACAGGCACTATACCCCCTAGGCAGAGACAAATAGTACTACTTGCAAATGGAACCTAGAGAACATAAATTAAGACAGCCGTTTCTATACAAAAATTCCAGTCTAAAACTAAAATACATATTTTGGAAAGAAAAAACACGTTTTAAAGGTGGCCATACACGGTTCGAATTTCAAAATAATTTTCTTTAGAAAATCGTATGAAATCATTTTCGTTCATATTTTGTACCGTTAGTGGGCTGCAGCAACAGACAATTTTCGTGCGGCAAACAAATTTGGGAAATCCCACATGTTGGAAATTTTTTGAAAAACAAAAACGAGAAACGAGAAATGTAATAGAAAAAAAATGCGCTTGTGCAAGAAAAGAATATTCCCGGAGAGAAAAGAATATTCCCGGAGAGAAGCAAATATTCACGGAGAGAAACTAATATTCCCGGCAACATGAAGGTTTTTTCAGCCGAATTTCGAAAATCAATGGTGGCATCACCAAAAAAAACAAACTTTCTGATTTTGAAAAAAAAAGGTGTTTGAAATTTGACCATGTATGGCCTGCTTTAGTAATAGTACAGCCGAAAGGCTTTATTTTAAAATATTGGTTTAGACCAGAACGTGCTTCCCCCATTATGCATATGTGACAGCTCTTTTTTAAACAGCCAGCAAATTCACTTGCTAATGCTTTCATCTCTTCTTTAGAACCTACATAACCTATCACAAACAATATTAAACATTTAATCATGTTAACATGATAATGACAATCACTGGCTTTCCACCAGCTATGGAGAACAGAAGGCTTGACACACAGGCCTTTTACTTCCTGACAGCACCTTTTGTTAAGGTGCTATTATCTTTGCTATCCAATTACATTATGATTAGACGGCTTGACTTAATTTAAAACAATAGTACAATATAGCCACTGAACTCTGTTTTATACTTTTTCTAAAAAATGTAATTAAAACTTTAGATATAATAAGCAAAATTAAGAAAAAAAAATCAATTGGTAAAAGGGAAATGTTGTTTAGTTTTTCAAGGACATTATTTGCAGCATAGTTTTTAAAGGTCTATTATACCATATTAACAATTGGTTTTATCTATAATTCTGCTTAGGGAATCTTAAGCACTAAACATCCAATGCGCTGTGTACTTGGGTAAAGAAGGAAAGCCTCTCTAATGTTTGCTGTGGGAGCTGAAATACTGTGTACTGTATGCAAATGTGATGACATCCATGACAGTTAAGAGAGCTCCTTTAACCACTTAAGGACCAGAAGATTTGCCCCCTTAATGACCAGACCATTTTTTGCGATGCGGCACTGCGTAGCTTTAACAATTGCGTGGTTGTGTGACATTGTACCTAAACAAAATTGACGTCCTTTTGTACACTTGTACACAAATAAATCTTTCTTTTGGTAGTGTTTAATCACCTCTGCGGTTTACATTTTTTTGCGCTATAACCAACAAAAGAGCGACAATTTTGGAAAAAAATAATATATTTTTAACTTTTTGCTATAATAAATATCCCAAAAGTAAAACAAAAACAAAATGTCCAGATCAGTTTAGGCCATTATGTATTCTTGTACACATTTTTTGGGAAAAAAAAACGCGATAAGCGTGATTGGATTTTTTTTATTTTTTTACTAGCAATGGCAGCGATTAGCGATTTTTTGCAGTGGACTGATCGGACACTTTTGACGCTGTTTTGGGACCAGTGATATTCATACAGCAATCCGGGATAAAAGTAGCCACCGATTACTGTGTATGTCACTGGCAAGGAAGAGGTTAGGGTTAGAGTAGAGGACAACGTTTTTTGACATCACACAAACCATCCATTAAGGCCCAGTAATGTTCGGCTGTCTAACCAGTTAGGCTTACACAATCGCAAATTATAATCAAAAACAAGGAGTGTTTACAGACACAGATAAAACAATGTTTTATTTTGTACAGTAAATTTTATTGGTTAACTTTTAGAAAAACATCAAAGAGGATAAAAAAGTTCACAAATTATGCTAGGTTGTTTTGTAAAAAGGTTTGAACGTTTACAGCGTCTCCCCACAGGGATATAATGCCAAGGGAGGGGGCGAGCATGCTGACTAACCCCCAGCCAGAACAGATCGGATGATGGGGCAAGCTTACTGTTCAGAAACAGTAAGTGAGAAATTCAGACAAAGAAAAAAAAAAACATTAAGGCTCCATGAACACTGAAGCTGATAAAAGCTATTAAAAAACGCCAGTAGCTTTGCAGGGAGCCTTGCAACGTTTATTTAGCATCTTTGCAATAGCTTTAATCAGCGTTTTTCAGTGTAGCTTTTATCAGCTTTTTTTTTTCAATGGATAAAAAACCGCTAAAAACCAATGGCGCCAGCGTTTTTGAGCGTTTTGCGTTTTTGAGCGTTTTTTCATGCCAAAAAACGGCACTTTGAACGCAAATTTCGGGCGTTCAGAAAAAAAAACAATAAACTCCAAAGCTCATTAACACTGAAAAACACCCAGGTGTGCATGGGCACATAGGCTAACATAGAGTTCAGTTTATGGGCTTTAAAAAAAAAAGCCAAAACGCCAATAAACTGCAGTTTATCAGCTTCAGTGTGCATGGAGCCTTAGAACGGAAATCAAAGGAAAAGGGAGAGCCAATGGCGCTTCACTGCTGTCTTAGCCAATAAGGGGCCATCCCCCTATCAGAACTATACTGCTCAGCGGGAGAGTTCGCTGGATTAACCTTGCATGGTTACTACAGCGGCTCCCAACCAGAGCTATCAGTTTTTTTTGTACCAGGTCTTAATTAAACAGGTATTTTCTGTACTTACTGAAAAAATGTAAGCCAGTGCAGCCACCACATCTAAGGACTGGTAAGCTGCAATATACTATATTTTTGTCCGTGGGTTTAAATATCCTTTAAAGCTCTCAACAATAAAAGCTGTTAATGCCTTCTTTATGGTGATCACTAGCTACTGTTGAAGCATATCAGCACATTCTACATCATGTAATGTTTAATTCTATCTTTAAAAATTCACATCTTTAGCTTGTCAAACATTGAAGATCCCTATTCAAGCTGTATAATGACACCCCAATTTCATTAGTCATAACAAACACTGTTTATCTAAAATACTTCTCAATTGCAGAGCTATTACCTAATTTGTAAATGAATGGTAATTTGCATCTGCAACACTCACTCTGCAATTACTGTCAATCTTCAGAGTAATTTTGCAACCTTTGTTTGCTTACACTAAATTAACATTTTTATTCGCATGCACGCAACTGATCTTTTAATATATGTTTTTAGTCATCCACCAGAAAAATAAACCCGCCCCAAAAGACCGCAGTTTAAATTGTTGGAAAGCGGAATGGGAATGAGAAATTGCTTGGCCAGCTATTGCTATACAAATATGGGCTATGCATAGCAAAAAACAATAGATTGCAGCAAATGCTGACATTTATTTCATATGGTCTGAAATATCTAAAAATCTGTCTTCAATAATCATGAGACTTTATCATCACAGCCATTTTTTGTAAATGCAGTTCACCCTCTACTTCACCTAAGGCCAGGGTCTTCATGTTCCCTGTGCTAAACAATGTGTAGTCAGGTGCTTGGCTATAATGAGAAAAGTTAGGACACTGTGCTACAGTTACATTGTTACACCGTGCGCTCTACTCAGACTGTAACGCTGAATGAATTAACACAATTTAATCACAAACGAGGGGGGGGGGGGCAGCCATGTCAGAGTCTGAGTTTCAATGCTGGTTGCATTGGACTTTGGAAGATGAAGATCGGAAGGGGAGACATGCTGTGGAAGTTTATAGACTGTTGGATTACAGTTCCCAGAAGCTGACAGTTATAAGGAGGAGTAAAGACTTGTATTTTGCCGTGCTGCGGACAGAGTGACTTCTTCTTGCAGTGAGGGAACCAGAGGGTGCACATCTATTCCCCTGAGTGAGCATCATCCAGCCACTATGTGCTTGCCTGAGCCAGAGATTCGGTTTCTGTGTGCTAAGGGATGAGGCAGAGTATACTAAGCTATTGTTGGGACACAGTGTTTTGCTGCAGGGAGACCAGAGCATGGTTGGCCTGTGGGCTGAAGACCAGGGCCACTCCAGACAGATCCAGAGGACATCCAACCAACCGGACCTTTGCTGTTATATAGCTGGGACAGGTGAGAGGTCATTGCTATTAACCTGTTGCTGCTAGTAGAGCACATAGGGACTTGGACATTTAAGTTGGCAGCCTTTAACACTGCATGCAGACTTTTCTGGGACTGTTCTTATTTTCACCACCATAAAGACGAGGCCCAAATGCTATCCGGCTGAAAAACTAGGACTAAGGGCTGTCTCTTCAGATAGCTGCTCTACTAGGACTATTTATAGATAGGAGTACCCCTGCAGTAAGGTCTGGGTCTTCACATAGTCAATAACATAGTGCAGTGTTTCTCAACCTTTTTTCAGTTAAGGCACCCTTTAAAATTATACACAATCTCAAAACACCCTTTACAATTATGGACAGTCTTGAGGCACCCCATTCTAAAATGTAAAAACTATTCTAATAGCTTTACATAATGCAGCAATATCCACATGCAGGACACCCAACGTGAGAGGTGATTTAAGTCTTTTAAATCAAATACACTTTTGCACACTGGCACTGACTAGTATTCCATTTTTTTTTTCTTCTCCCTCAATTTCTTTTATCAATCAGCTAATGTCACCCAGTGCTGAGGGAGAGGGGGCACAGGAGGGTCAAACATGCTGTGGAGGCAACAGACATCCTTCTTATTAACTGGTGACGTCATTGGTTGTTAGGATGCCAGTGTCTAGAAGGTCATAATGGTGCATGATGAAAACCTTTGGCTTTGTGTAACTAAAAGGCAGTCACCTGCATGCATTTAGGTATTTTCCTTAGGCACCCCTGAAAAACCACAAGGCACCCTGGTTGAAAAAGGTTGACATAAAGTATACTCTAGCATAGTTGCGACAGTTTCCCTCCGCTTCAAAGATTGAGTTGGTGGCTTTTACTTTAATACCTTTCAATCGCATTCTGGCTTCAGTAGACAACAGTCTTACCTCAAGAATTTGTGCCACTCAGATACAGACTCCTCTCAAGAAACCTGGTGACCACTGCTTCGTCCCTGAGAATCTCCATACTGCTTTGCTCCAGACTTACCATTATCCCAATGCAGCTGGCAACCCAGGGAAGAATAAACTCATTTGGGCTATTTTTCAACAATTTTGGTGGCCTAGTAACTGTCTTTGTAGCCGCTTGTTTCGCGTGTGCACAGAGTAAGACACCACAACACCTTCCAGTGGGCCTCCTACAACCCATACCCAATGGAGAGGGGCCTTGGACCCACCTGTCTATGGATTTTATTGAGTAACCCAACTCCCATGGCAACAGTTATTCTCACATTGTATTCAATGAAAAGTTGCCCACATCCAAAGAACTGGCATCCATTTTTGTTCGGGAGATCTTTTGGTTACATTAGCTACCGAAGGTGATCATCTCTGACAGGGTAGACAGTTTGTCTCCAGGTTTTGGTGAGCCTTTTGTGCACAGTTAGGAATTCAGCTTTCCTTCTCCTCTGCTTATCACCTGCAGTCAAATGGGGCCACAGAACGAGCCAACCAAGCTTTGGAGCAGTTTCCGCGCTGCTATATTTCTGACCATAACAACAACAGGTCAGACCTCCTACCTTGGGTAGAGTTTCCTCACAATAGTGTTGTCAATCCTGCTTCCTGATTGACTCAGTTTGTGGTGAATTCCAACCATCCATGTTGCCTGACTCATTTGTTCCTCAAAGAATTTCTGCATTAGAGGAGCATCTCCGCCAATTTCGTTCCTCTTGGCTGCAGGTCCAGGAGTCCCTGTGACGTGCCAGTGAGAGATACAGACTCAGTGCTTACTGCCGACACCTACCTGTGCCTTCCTACCAGGTTGGAGAGAGGGTCTGGCTGTCATCTTGTAACCCTTGACTCCGTGTTCCTTCACTGAAACTGGCACCATGATTTATTGGGCCTTTCCATATTTTACATAGGATCAACCCAGTGGCTTACGCATTAGACCTTCCTTCTAGCATGCGTATTTGGAATGTTTTTCATGTCTCCTTATAAAAACCTTTGGTGTGCAACCGCTTCACCACCTCGGTACCATGTCCTCGTCCTGTGCAGATCAAGAAGCATGAGGAGTATGAGATACAATCAATCACTGACTCCTGTAGGTTCCATGGGCACATACACTACCTGGTTCATTGGAAAGGGCACTGCCTAGAGCAGTGGTCATCAACCTTGTCCTGCAGGGCCCACTAACAGACCAGGTTTGCAAGATAACTGAAATACATCGATCTCATTTGCTGCTCTAGTGATTGCAGTATTCTAGTCTGCATCTCCCCAAGGTAATACATAAAACCTGGCCTGTTAGTGGGCCCTGCAGGAATGGTTGATGACCACTGGCCTAGAGGAAAGCACTTCGGTCTCACCCTTGGTTGTACATGCTCCTGTCCTCCTCCGTGCTTTCCATAGATGTTTTCCCCTTAAACCTGGTGGTACTGTCAGTCCATCTCTGTGCTCAGGTTGCTCAGCTTTCGGTTAGTTGTCAGTACTCATCATTCCACAGTGGCTCACCTGTTGATCATCTCCTGCTCGTCAGTCAAGCCCACAGCCAGCCTTTTCTGGCCATTTAAACTGCCTGGTTCATTTCATCAATTGCCTTCACCTTGGTCAACATATCTAGAGACTCTCTTCTGTGTTCCTGTTGAAGACTTGCCTGGCTGACGTCACTTCTGGTTCCCGATCCTGTCTGTTTCCTCTGACTACGCTGATCTATGGCTTTCTCTGACTACCCAATTTGTTTTTCGAACCCTGGCTATTTTTACCATTTTAATAAAAGGTGTTATTTTTACTGTATTTTCTGTCTCTGTCTGTTTCATGGTTCCTGACAAGCTTCCAAAATGCCATTAGTCGTCCATGAGAATTCCTCTGACATGCTGGAAGATATAAGCAGAAACACCAAGCACAAAAGATAATTTATTAATACACATAATACTCAAGGGAGGGAAATAGCTGCTTGTCCAGAAAGGCTCATAGAATTACTGTTATTGGTAAGTCTAATAAGGTTTTCTCCCCCCGTCTTTCAGGACAGCACTTTGGAGATGATAACCAAGAACTAACTTCAGGGTGGGACCACAGCTTATAAGACCAAAGGACTGGTCTGAGGCCAACAACAGATCCAACCTGTAGTGCCTCATAAGCGGGAAGAAGGTGGACCAAGTGGCTTACAAATCTGTTCCGGTGATGCACCAGCCTTCTCTGCCCAGGAAGCTGCCACCGCCCATGTGGAAAGGGGCATTATCTCCTACAGAGTTTATTTACCTAATGCCAGGTAAGCTTCTTTGATGGGCTGCTTCAGCCATCTCCCCAAGGTACTCTAGATTGCTTTTTCTCATTTGAGTTCTCCCACTGATAGGGAAGTTGATTCACTGAGGTCTTTTGTTACTTCAAAATACCTCAAAAGACATCTGACATCCAAAGTATGAAAGGTCTCTTCCAGACCAGAGGGAGCTGAACAGAATGTAGGCAGTATAATCTCCTGCATTCGGTGGAATGCAGAAGCCACCTTTGGAAGAAAACCTTGCCAGCTTCAAATTAGACAGAGACAAGTCCCACGCCTTTCTCAGGAGGGAGCCTGCCCCCTTGTCCATGGCATCTTTAAGTACCCCCATGTCTTAAAATGCAAGATTAGTATGCCTTGAGACTTGGGAAAAAGCTGTATCAATTTTTGGTTTCTTGTTCCAAACGAACAATTTGTCTTCTACAAAGAGAAACCTTCTTTTGAGAAACTTGGAGAAAAATGTACCCTTCTCCAGCTCTTTCCACTCCTTTTTTACCATCTCAGTCAGTACCTTATAGACTGGGAAAGCCCCATGCTTAGCTTCCTCTAGCCCCTGGTACATCTTATCATGTATCGATAATTGAGTTTTTTCTTCTTACATGTTCAGGATGGTGTAAACCTTTTTTTTAAAGGTATTTATTACGTTTTGACAATATAAGATACAAAAAAAAAGACAGCACATCACTGGAACGTAAGGCACTTAATGGCATATAAAATCAGGCATCTAGTGATAATCAAACTGATACACCGTGTCGAAAACAAAGGAAACCCCAACAACACACACACACATTCATACTAGTGCCACATATGACCCCCCTATCAGCGTCACATTCGCAGGCCCCTTATTTGGCAGAGAGTTCAGCGCAGTGTAGCCTGCCTTTAATAGGTCATCAATTTCCTCCAATGACAGCTTGTATCAGGAGGGCCCTACCTCTTCTCTGTCCTCCTATGAATCCAAAATAGAGGGAGGAATACTCTCTCTCTTTATTCCTCTGACTCTCTTTTCAGAGGTCTTAAAGTAGAGAGCAGAGGATTGGAATCTGACGCTGGCTAAACCCCTGACCTTGCTTCTTCAAAAGGGAGCACACTGTCCCCAAGGTTTCCGCAAGCTCCTTCCTTACAGAGGAGAAGAGTTCTTTGCACACTTGTGTGGACTCTTCCTTCACAAGTCCTGCAATGCAAGTCTTGCACAGCAATTAAGGCCAGGAATCCATTAGGAGGGTTCTTACAGGAGGAGCATTATCTCCCTTAAAGAGTTCTCTCTGACTTGGCGGCTTTGGCCTAGAAGACATAACCGGAAACCCCCCCCCCCCTTTTTATCTAGGGGGTAGAATAACTCTGAAAAACCCTCTGTGTAATATAAAACAGGTGCCACCATCAAAAACTGGAAAAGAGAGAGAGACCCACAAAACTGTATATAACAAAAAAGACAAAAAAATACACACCCCCTCCTGCAACACAGAACCACCATTCCCTGCTGAACTTTATATTAGCAGTCAGTTGCAAGCTTCTCCGGGGAAGGACCTAAAATCCAAACGCAAAAACATCCATTGAGCAAAGAAAGAGTTACCAATGTACCTCACTTACCTGGGCCTGACTGGATCTCTGGGCGCCTGCATCCACCATTCCCACTAACAGCTCAGCCTCCTTCATTGCAGGGTGCAGCGGCCGACAAGTGTGCTTTTTTATTTCAAGAGAAAAACCTCCCACGTTCCCGCATTTGATGAAGGAAATCTCAGCCAAGGCCCCCCCCCCCCTTCCGTTCCAGTGACCGGAAACTACTCGCCGTCACGTCACCGCCGTTTCCTTAGCATGCACTCTCACAGCACACCCGCTGGCTCAGAGCATATGAACGGGTTCCTGCCAGCTGGCCATCGCTCCCCTGAGCCAGAGGGAGAAGAGGACATTGGAGCACCTCCCTCCCATGTGGGGGGGGGGGGGTTGCTGGGCTGGTCAGAATCCTAGAGGTACTGCCAAAGCTCTTTCCCAGAGAGAGCGCAGCCCCCTTGCTAGTTCCCCAGCAGCGCTTCCACTATGGTTGAGGAAACATTAAGACTGAAGCCATGGTGGAAGCAGCTGCTTTTTAAGGGGAATTGTCACGACAGTGTTTCCTGTGAAGGAGTGGAACTGCGCTCTCCAAGGTGCTGTCCTGAAAGGCGTGGGGAGAAAAAAAATGTTTCTAGTGCTTCTGTAAAGCATGCATCTATGGCAAAGGTTAAGTGTCAAAATGAAAGGCAATCGTATAAATGTCTGAATTCAACACCCATTTTCTAAAATCTACTAACAGTTCACAATACCAGAAGAGCCATCATAAAACTTATGCTTGCAGAATGCAGATTATCATTATCACTACTGACAATGATCTAAATATTAAATAGTAAACAGGAAAACAACAATTAAACAACTTGCTCAAGACAAAATACTTCAGTAGGTTGTCAGTCAGAAACAGCGAACTGACAACTACGCTTTAATTAAATCCGAGACCTGTTTCCAATTAGTTAGTCTAGAGCACCATAGCCTTCACGCTGTCTATGAGTCAGTGAGCTGACTCATACCATACAAAACTTTTTTTTCTATAAGAAAGAGAAATATCCAAGAACTGGCAAGGATGCAATATCAAAAAGAAAGCAAGTTCACCGACCTTCTCAGTATAAGACTTGTGTTATTTTTAGATGACCATAAGGAATAAATGGAATTTTAAAGTCGAGTGCGTATATGCGCAATTCTCCAGCAGTTTGCTGGGTCTGTTTTTAAGGAGAGCTTCGACCACAGATTAATGATTCCAGAGGATTGTTGTAAACCGTTGTGCAACAGTCTCACCGTGCATGGCATGTGAATGGAAGCACTGGGAGCTGCTGTATCTGCCAAGATTCAAGTTTTAAAATTGTCTTTAAACTTAGCATTCCTCCCTACTGTTAGAGAAAAGATGAACAGAGTATTGTACATATGGTGTTGTTTGCAGTATGTCGTAAAATATTTCCTATATTTCTGAAAAGGGAAGGAGGGTAAGTTTGTCACATTAAAACTTAAAGATGCCCTATTGCCAAACCATTAATTTTAACACAAATATTGCTTTAAGATTATATTTGCTTTTGCCATATTTTATATTATTTAACTGTAAAAGCCTCCATCACTCTACTGAGTGCCACCGTCTTTTTTTTTTTTTTCACCATCTTGGATATGATGACAGCAGACTGGAGTTTTTCTGAGACATCCACCCTTCAGTTGGATCACTTTTGGAAAACAAAGTCAACAGGACCATATACCAAAAAGGTCAAAAAGAGCTCAACATTCTCAGAAAGTAGCGCACAAAAGCCCAAATGCTTAACATCCACCTGGTGGAACTTAAACAGTAGAACACATGTTCAAGTGGCAGCAAAGAAGTTGATGCTAAAAAGCCCAAGAAACACCAACAGATCTGTCAGTGTGCTTTAACAGGTAAAGGAGGACCTTATCTTTCAAACTATGAGATCTAAGGATAACTAGTCTGATCCACCTAGCAATGGTGGAGCAATAGGCAGTAAGACCATTGTGGGTATCTTCAGGAAGCGCACACCACTTTTAGACAGCAAAGAGAAAATTACCTAGTGTGTTTAGAAAAAAAAAACATATAAAGAAGAAAGAAAAATATCCTGATTGAGGTGGAAGACAGATCACATTTGGGAGGAAGGAGGCCCTGGGCCTCATGATGACTTGTCACTTGTGCAACACTAAGAAAAGCTTTCCTTACAGGACATTGCCACTAACTCAGTCACTGCTCAGAGGAAAGGTCAGAAAAGGGAATATTTCTAATAGGTTCAAAGGGTCTTCTAATGAGCCAAGACAACCAGGTTAAGATCCCAAGGGGACACCAGGGAAAAACACTGGGGAAGAAATGTGAGTTGTTCCATGAACAAAGGTCTTAACTAGAAAGTGAGAGGTCAAAGGTCTCTTAAACTTAATGGCCAAGCCAACATTTGTCCCTCAATTATACTCAAGACCAAATGTTGGTCCAGAACAGACTGGAGAAAGAACAAAATACATCCCACAGAGAACTTTCTAGGATGAAAATTCCTTGACTCCAAGCAAAGCAGGCATTCAATTTTTGATGATTGATTTTACGAGGCATTAACTCTGTAGCTTCCATATGCTAATAGCGAAGAAAGTTTCCTTTCAATTTTCCACATCTGGGATGTGGAAGGTGGACAGGGCCTGCACAGGAAGTTCTGCTCAAGAGAGGATCAAGTCTTCTTTCATTAGTCCGGCGCAACTTCTGGTGCCTCCTTGATGAATGATGTAGCATTGTCCGACAGGGTTCTCATCAGATGACTTTTCAGAAGTGGAGTCCGACTGAATTGCCTAGATTTCCAAAAGGAAATTGATTGAAGGAGACGATCCACTCACCTGCACTATTAGGGTGTTCAGGACTGCTCCCCAGCCAGACAGGTCTGTATTCATCATTCATGAGAAATGTCCATGACTATGGGAGAAAAGGGCTTCCCCAATTCTCTAACCTTGGGGTCAGACTCATGGAGCAGTCTAAGGACCGAGTCTGTTTGTCTCATATAGCTTCAACGTTAAGTTAACCGTCTAGAATAAAACAGGGTGTACAGTACAGCTTTGAGGGAGGAAACCATGACATTTAAGACTCTCATGAAAGCAGAAATCGAGGGCTTCCTCTGGGCCCAAGTGGGGACCTGTCATGAAAACAATGGGACAGAAGTTTTCCAGAGGCAGAAAGATTCTGGACAGGGCCATGTCAAGAGTAAGACCCAGGTACTCCAATCTCTAAAAAGATGGGTCCAGTGATGACGTCTTTGGGTTAAGAATCCAACATAAGCTCTGCAGAGCTTGTACTGTTTATTACATGTTGACTGTAAGTACAGGAAGGAGTGGTTCTTTAACAGCAGACTGTCCAGGTACTCAACATCATGAATGCCCTGAGCATGAAGCAGAACTAAAACCAGGGCAAGCACTCTGGTTAAAAAACAGGATGGCCGCATACAGACCAAATGGCAAAGGGAGAAATTGGTAATGCTGCTTGTCCATGGGAAAACGCAAATAGCGTTGATGAGGCACAAAGATGGGAATGTGAGGAAAGCATTCCCAATGACTATTATTAAGGCCAGAAAAACCTCCAAATGAAATGAGGCGATGACCAACCTGGCATTTTCAATGAAAAATCTTTGAGCCCAAAGACACAAGTGGGGAGTCTTCAGATCCAGAATGAGTTAGACCCTTACATTTAGAACCATTAGGTCTTCAAGTAAGGGTTAATGAACCCTTGATCCAAGAGCAGTTGGACAGCAACAAGCAGATACACCATCTGTGACAGGGAAGTAGACAAATTTAAAAGCATAAAGTTGGTAGGAGGCAGAAAGAAAACTCCAGTTTGTATGGTGAGGGGGTTGGCACCAATATTAGCAGATTTGGAGGACCCTGTTCCATTACAAAAGTATGTTCCTGTGTTGGAATTGGTATAGGAAGATGAATGAAAGAAACTCTTCCTAACTCCTGAAGCCGAATGCCCACTGGCTGGTACACATGCCTTTTTCTGGGTGAGGAGGATATTCTTACCTCCCACGATCTACTGGATGTACTTATCCGAGAAAAGACAAAACAAACTTTAAAATGGTAACCACGTAACGTGTTTCTTGCAGGGGAATTCTGCTGAGTCAAAGAGTCTTGCGCATGCATACAAAGAGAAGGCTTATAATAGAAATATGGTAACGTGTATTCACAAAGCTATTCATGTAATAGCGTAGGGCTGTGGATAAAAGGTCCAAATGACCTATGGACAGAGGGATCCTCAAGGATGAAGCTGAGATTACAGAAGTACAATTGGTCCAGACAGCATTGGTCTGCAGACTGCCACAGGTTGCATTGCAGGGCCCACCACAAAGATAGCTCAAATGAGGGTTTCTAAACCTCTTATCTACAAGGTTCTTGAAAAGGGAGGTATTCTCCATGGTGGCCTGATGGTTTTGTTAAAGTGTTTTTTAACCTCAGACATGAAAAATTAACAAAGCATATCCCTCTTTAATGTGTACATGTCTTAATTTAGGGCACTAAGTGTCATTTCTGTCTGCTGCCTCTTTCCTCTGCTATCAGCATGAGTAACTTTTGATAAATCTTCCTGAAACCCAGTGCCAATCCTGACCTCCCTGGGGCCTTAAGCAAAATGACATGGCACATTAAAAATGAGAAGCGGGGGGGGGGGGGCGCTGACGACAGTGACATGTCACATTAAAGAAAGTTAAAAAGCGGGGGGAGGGGGTGTTCTGCTGTCGGAAATGACATCTTACATTAAATTGAGAAGCAGGGGGTGCTGACTTCTTACCTCTTCTCCCATGCAGCCAGCGAGTTGAGAAGCGGGGTGAGGGGGCGAAAATGACTTCTCACCAGGCAGGGCCTCTAGTAATTTGGGGGGCCCTTCGCAGCTTTGCGGGGCCCTAAGCGGCTTGCATAGTGAGCCTATAGGGCGATTTGGCCCTGCTGACACCAAAAGAAAAGGGGTGACCAAGAAGGGAGCTCCAGCACACAGCATGTGATTGACAGCCTCAACTCTGTTCCTGTGTGAAAGGGGGCGTGTTCCTTCCCTGAGTTCCTTCCCTTCAATCATCTCTTAGCTCTTCTCACTGAGCTCTATTGAGCATAACTTCAACTTCCCTCCTCCTGCTTTCTGGAAGCTCAGACAAGCTGTACAGATCCTGGACTTTGAACGGATGCAGAGAAGAGCAGACTGCAGATAAACAGAAGAAACTTATGTATGAGGATTTGTTTCATCCCTGTGTATACACTGATGCTAGTCACTTCACAAGGTATATGTAAGAGTATACAACCACTTTAAAGCATAAAATGTGGCTGAATTTACTTTAGGAAGCGTCCAAGTCCTAAAGGAAACATTCTGTAATTGGATATTGGTTGGATTTAGGAAAATAAATAATCTTCTCAGTTTAATGTCAGTCTGGGACAGGAAGGTCTTAGTTGATTTGGGGAGTTTATTGACCCCACAACTGAATACCTTTAGTTAAACAGACTCTGGCTATTCTAACAAAAAAACAAGAGAGTATAGCTTTAATAAGTGCAGCAATAGTCTTCTTTAGCTTAGGAGAAAAGTCTGTAGCAAGTATATCATCCTGATCCAACTTTTCAGAATGGGAGAGGTTCAGGAAGGAAAGTTTGAAGGAGCATGAATGTGACCCCTGCTGTATATGGCCACAATAGGACCAAAAATTCTGTCCAGGAAATCTGACATTGTGGCAAAAATTGGATGCCATGGCTCAGTGGCCAAAAGAAGTCAGGGAGTTAAAATGGGAGCAATCAAGGATAAGGGTACTATGGTCTGAACTACTACCCCCCCCTTCCCTCAAAGGGAGCTAAAAAGCCACCCTGGCTAAATGTTTTGAGAACTTTCACCCTGCACTCACCACATCAGCAGGATCTCTCCCACTCTCTCTGTCTCTCTCACAAATCCCCTCCCCCAATCTCATTGTGGTGCCCCCAGCTCAAGTCCTCTCTCTCCCCATATACCACCAGCACCAACCCCCCCCCCCCCCCAAAAAAAAAAATGCCCCAACTTCTAGCACAAATCCTCTACCCTTCAAATTTCTCCACCAAGCACAAATCCTCTCTCCCCACTCCAAATCCACCCTCCTAGCACAAATTCCCCCCCCCCCCCCAATTATACCTACCAGCACAAATCCCCCCCTTCCCTCTACCATATTACTTTCATATCACAAATCCCCCAAATCACCACTCCTACCATACCTCCCCAAATGTGTCCAGCTGCCCCCCAAATTGTGCTTCTCAACACAAATTCCCCCTCCCCCAAGCACCCAGATCAAATGCTCTCTCTCCATATGCCCCCAGCACAAATCCTCCCCCAAAAATGTCCCCCCCTTCTAGCACAAATCTCCTCTACCCCTCAAATCTTCCTTCCAAGCACAAACGCCCCCCCCCCGCCCCACAAACACACACAAACACATGCCAAATCCCCCCTTTCAGCACAAATTCCTTTCCCCCAATCCCTCACCCTAGCACAAATCCCCCCACAATTTCTCCCTTCTAGCACAACCCTCCCCCCCCCACCCAATCATCCTTACCAGCACAATCCCCCCCCCCCCCCCCAAAAAAAAATTGTATATATATTTTCCCTTCTACCATATTATTTTTGTAGCACAAACCCCCCCAAATCCCCCTTCCTAGCACAAATCCACTTCCCCCATCCCAACGCAAATCCCCCAAATCACCACTCCTCCCCAAATGTGCCCTCCTAGAACAATTCCCCATCTCAACACAATTTCCTTTCCCCCAAATTCCTTGTGATGCCCCCCACCACAGTGCCCAGGGCAGCTGAATCATCCCACCCACCCCTTGTCCTGGCCCTGAAGGCTCCCCAGAGTTTTGGCCAACAAACTATTTCAAAATATGAGTCAAATTTTGACTCATCAGTATAGAGAACTGCTGCCATTTTTCTGCACCTAGTTTCCTATGTTTTTGTGAGTACTTGAGTCGCTTAGCCTTGTTTCTACATCAGGGGTAAGGCTTTTTTGACAATTCTTCCATGCAGACCACGTCTGGATAGACTTCTCTGGACTGGGTGTTGTCAGTTCTGTGCTGATGACACCGCTGGACATCATCTGATGTCAAAGGGAAGTAAACATGATGTGTCTTTCATGTACTTCATTAAGTCTCATTGGCCGACCACTGAGTCTACAGTCCTTAATATTACCCGATCATTGGTGTCCTCAACGCTGAGAATACAGACAGATACTTATCCATATTGTCATACCATCAGGGAGGCATGTGATTGGGCCCATAATGTATTGTTCGGCAGGACAATGTAATTTAGAACTTTCTTCAGTGTAAAGAACAAGGGGTCCTGGAAGTGATGGTTTGGCCCCACAGAGCCCTGATCTTAACATCATCAAGTCTGTTTAGGATTACATGAAGAGACAGAAGGATTTGAGGCAGCCTACATCCACAAAGGACCTGTGAACAACCTAACTGCCAGGTTGCTCAACAAAAAAAAACAGTGTGGAAGTGTGTTTAGGAAAAAGAAATGTTGGTTTAAAGCCAAAAAGGTAGTCACACCAAATATTGATTTGATTTAGATTTTTCGTATGTTCCCTTACATTGCATTTTTTTGTAAAATGATCAAAATAAACAATTAAAATATACATTTTTGAAAGCATAGAAGTGTATTATCCAATATGATGTGTGCTATATGTCCTTGTCCCTGAATTCAGCATATACAAAAGCAATAGTAGTAGCCAAGGACTTGTTGAAGGACATATAGATACAAGAGAAACAATGCATATATAAAAACCATGCATTTTATTTTAACATTCAATAAAACCAAAACACAAAACAAACAATAAATACTAAATGTATGGATAAAGTACCAGTAATTGTTTAAATCCAACACAATCCACATGTAGAACCAACGCATTTCAATTGTTTTTCTTCAGCAGGACATGTGAATGGTCAGCATGATTAAACCATTATTCTCATTGTATTAAAACCATAGATTCACAGGAATCCTACAGGTGTGAATAACATTTCTCCCATGGGGGGAGGGCAGGAGGTCTTGTATGATGAAGTATATACAAAAAGTGTAAAAAAACGCTCTCAAAGGCCATTCACATTCCAGTTGGAAATGAAAATCAAGCAGAAGATAACAGCACAATCCATGTTTCAAGCATGGTAAGGAGGGGCAAGAGATTATCTACATCCTTTAGTCAAACCATTTTATGTGCCTGAAGAATGGGCGACCAGAAATGAGCAGAGGTTAGATCGATAAGGAATCATTTCCAAAATATCCTTTCTATTACACCCAGGGTTCCATTGGTCAGTGATGATATAGGATATCATATGATATGATCAGTGATACTGATATTGTGGAAATTATGGCGTAAAGCAAAACTTTTGCCAAAGAGAAAATAAAGAGAATAATCACCTAAAATAAAAAATAGGGACGGAGCTTGGCCGCGCTCTGAGATGGCAGCTTGACTCCTTTCTCTCCGCTATACAGGGGATCTGTTAGCTGCTGGAAAAGCACTACAGGCTGGTATACTGCACCACTGAGCACCCGTACATCCTCCTACACCGGAGCGTTATGCTCCATAAGAAAAAAAAACCTCCGGGCCCTAGGAAGCTGACTGAGTTCTTCGACGGCTCCCAGACCCCGTGAATCCCAAGATGGCGCCGGCTCTAAAAAGAACTCGCCACCATGCACAGCACCCCTCCACTCCACCAGCACTGGACCTCATGGACTGCACAGCTCCTAGGGGAGAACAAAACAGAAACAGCTCTAAGGCCGCTTTCACACGATCGGTCCATCCCATGAGAACGGTCCGACGGACCGTTTTCATAGGTTCACCGGTGAAGCTGACTGATGGACTGATGTGCCTACATACCATCGGTTCATGAACCGATCGTGTCAGAACGCGGTGACGTAAAACACAATGACGTAATGAAAAAAACGAAGTTGAATGCTTCCAAGCATGCATCGACTTGATTCTGAGCATGCGTGGATTTTTAACCGATGCTCGTGCGTACTAACGATCGGTTTTGACCTATCGGTTAGCCATCCATCGGTTCAATTTTAAAGCAAGCCCTCTGTTTTTGGACCGAAGGATAACGAACCGATGGGGCCTACACATGATCAGTTTGGACCGATGAAAGCGAACTTCAGTCCGTTTTCATCAGTTTGAACCGATCGTGTGTATGCGGCTTAAGAGGGCAGTCCCACACATAAAAGCCTCCATTCTCCTGCGCGCAGCAAAACATGCCGACTTAGGAGCTCCTAATGTCACCTTATACTACAAAGCAACCATACTACCACAGCTGAAAGAATGGTGGTCTCCTTCACAACATCTTTCATGGAAGCAAATTGAGTCCACAGCCATGGGTGGCAACCTTAAACATGCCTTGGGTGCTATAACACTAACCCCTCTCCCCAAAAAACACTTCCTGGACACAATTAAAGCTACTTACAAAGTACAGAATTCTCTCTCAGAACCCTCTAAAAGGATCGCTATGGAAACTCTCTGCAAAATACCACTACGATCTAGAACCCCCGATACCTGACATCATTCTACAGAAATGGGAAAATGCAGGTATATGCTCAATTGATCATCTAGATTCACAATCTCATGTATGGTCATTCCAAGACCTCACTGATACCTACTCTCTCTAGAAGTCCTCTTTCTACAAATACCTCCAAGTATGACACATCTGACATATGACATGACACATGACACAATATCTACAATCTCAAAAAGAGACACTTTTGGACGATATGCTGGTCATTTGTGACTCCTCAAAAGCATCCCAGAAAGGAATCTCACCTTTATACGCACTCCTTGCTAAACCATCCACCATCCATCTCGTCATGATCCCCTAAGGAAGTCATGTGACATGACGAGACGCATAGGGATCGAGGAGCATCAGAGTCCACACGCCTGACGCAGCAAGACCCCCCTGCTGTCCGTTTGGTTTCTGTGCCCAGTTTTTATCATCCAAATGTGAGTGCACCTATATGTTTTAATAAACCTGTTCCATTTTTGCGGGGCTGTACTATGGTCTTTCTTTCTCCCATCCTATATGCTGTGTGAGGGTCCCCTCTATCTGCTCCAAGTGTCCACCCAGCTCAGACACAGAAGAAGAGGAGCCAGGTGTGCATCCAGGACTTAGGACGAACTCGGTGTTCGTGGGAGATAGGCCCACCATCCATCACCTCCATGTGAGTGGATGTATGAGTGAATGATGTTGCCTGTTTAGACACTTCCATAACACCATATCCTACTTGCTTTGTATCCTCTCCATGCCTTACTGCTGAGGAGTGCTGATGTCATTTCTGTCCATTGAAGTGTATTCCTCCTCCCCCTGCCAGAGGTGGTTTTATTTGGCTATCCGTGCCATAGCCGTGAGGTGAGGGGCTAGGGACCACCTGAGGTGTTCACTGTACCACGTCCTTTCCCGGCACCATTTCTTCCATCTTTTGGAAACTGTCTTCTGGGACATCTTTGGACCTGTCTTCTGGGACATTTGGGAAACACTTTCAGAGACTTTTTTGCATTTCTTCACCGATTTATATATTATATTATTATTTGTATTGTTCACTGTGTTACACACTCAGGGGCGCCCCTAGCGGAAGTTCTCCCTGATTTCACATTACCTGGACCAGCACATTGTGTACATTTTACTGTTTGTAAATTTGTACTCCTTCTTTGTCACTTGCAATTGTTTAGTATTCAATATTATCTTTTGTGCTACATTTTGACGGTTTACGTATTGACACAAAACTTATGTACGCTATCACTCTGTTCTAAATACACCACCCCTCCCCCCCGTCCACCCACGTTCACCAGCCCAGGGATTTATTCCCGTACCACCCTTGGATTTCACCCACTTTTCACAGCGCAGACACCACCCCCCTTGTTTTTCTATTATGAGTTCATGTTTGCTAAAGCTCATCTACTTCTTAAGAAATTATATTCTCAATGGTCTCATTGGCTCAAAGACCCTGACTGCTCTTTGATCATATGATATTATACACAATCCTCAGTTAATGATCTGCTGTTGTTTTTCTGTTGTTGTTTAACATTTCAGTTGTTTGATTACTAGAGTACTTATTAATATATAACCGTACCAGCATACTACACCACATCACCCACTGCTCCCTCCCTTCTACCCCCTCTCCCTCTATCCTCTTTCCATTACCCCCAATTAAAGTTTTATAAGTACGTAGAAATGTTGCCCCGAAGGGCTTCTTTTTTCCTGTTTGAAAATTATCTTAGATAAAAATGTATTGCAATATTCAGCTTCAATTCAGAGTTCCTTCTCCAAAGTACTTCTGCTAAATGTGATGGCCGACATAATTCAACCCACTTTCTCTGAACCCAAGTCATCCTGAAACTGTCCCAGACTGTTATGCCGCGTACACATAACCATTTTTCAGGTTGTAAAAAATTACTTTTTTTATGTCATTAACCACTTAAGATCCGGACCAAAATGCAGGTAAATGACCTTGCCCTTTTTGCGATTCGGCACTGCATCGCTTTAACTGACAATTGCACGGTCGTGCGACGTGGCTCCCAAACAAAATCTGCGTCCTTTTCTTCCCACAAATAGAGCTTTCTTTTGGTGGTATTTGATCGCCTCTGCGATTTTTATTTTTTGCGCTATATACAAAAATAGAGCGAAATTTAGCAATATGTCTTTAGTAAAAAAAAAATTGCAATAAAAAAAAAAAATTGGCTACCTAGCGGGAACAGCGACACTAATACAGCGATCAGAAAAATTATCGCTTTTCCCCTTTTTTCTTCAGGGGAAAGTAAAATCACATAATAAATTGGGAACACATAAGGGTGTCCCCATTGGGCTTTTTCTTTCCCCTTTTTTTTTTCCCCCTCTCTCTTTTTTGGGCTCTCCTTAACAAGAGGAAAAGACTAGGGACAACTTGGTCCCCTTAAATTCACTAAGTAATAATACCCACACTCATTGGCCTGAATAGCCATTCTAAATATGTTTTACACTATTGCACTTATATGTATGAACGAAGGTGAGAGACAGATTGTTCTCTTCCCACTTATATCCTTTAAAAAAAAATTTTTTTTTTTTTTTTTTCTCTCCCTTCCCCTTTTTTTTTTTTTCCTCGCTCTCTCTCTCTTCTTCTCTCTCATTCTCTTCCTTATCTGTTTTCCCCCCTCCCCCTATCTGTCCCATACCCTCCGTACAGAGAGCTTTCATAGGGATTAAACGAGGCCAACCAAGGGGAAGGCCCTGGGTACGACTAGGTGACCACCGGGAGCCACTATAGATGGATAGATACATGGGATTTTAGGAGACCACTTATGTGTATATGTAGGTATGTCAGTGTATTTGTTAAGTATGATTTGTATCGTAAATGTATGTTATTGAAAAATGTTTAATAAAAAAAGAATTGAAAAAAAAAAAAGAAAAGAAAAATGATCGCTTAGTGACGCTGGCAATAGGGAGTGAAAGGGTTAACTAGGGTGGTGATCAAGGGGTTAAAACTTTATTAGGGGGGTACGGGGGCTATCCTGAACCTAACACTAACTGACTGTCACACTGCCTGTCACACTGACACTAAATACAGTAATAATACATGTATGATTACTGCATTCAGTGACACTGTGACAGGGGGAGGGGGGGCGATCGTAAGGGGTTAATGTGACTAGTGTGTAGTGTGTGTCAGTGTAGTGTTAGTGCAGACTTACTGTGCGATGTGATCTCTCCTCAGCGGTGGTTGAAAAAAACCGCTGAGGGGAGAGATCACATCGCTTCCTCCTTCCTGTGTTTACACAGGAGGAGGAAGTGCAGGCGGGAGAGCGCGCGGATTGGCTGGGAGCGATCCGGAGGGGGCGGACAAAAACGAATAGCAGCCCCCTCATCCAGGATCGCTCGGCCAGCTACAGGGACCGCCGTATGTACGGGGGGGTCCGATCGGACCCCCGAACCCCCTCAAGGCACCAACGTATATATACGTTGATGTGCCTGTTGGTGCCATTCTGCCGACGTAAATGTACATGCGGCGGTCCTTAACCAGTTAAAAACGATTGTGTGTGGGCTCCAGAGCACAAATAAAAAAATGGGCATTAAAAATTTCGAACATGGGGCGTGGCTTAGCGCGGAAGCCGAATGGACGTCTGAGCGCGGAGCTCCGGACAGCTGGGGACTTAAGCAACCCGAAACGACCCATCCACATACCTTCTTACCTACCGAGTGACACCCTGATCCCGATCGGCACCCAGCATGACGGGCAAGAAGCACTCCAACCGCAAACCGAACCGATTAACGGACTTTTTCTCGCCAGCCGGCGGGAGCCATAGCCAAGATGGCGCTGAGGCCTACTCTTCGCCGCACGCGGCTGCCATGGTGAAGCACCCGAGGACAGGTAATAAAACCCAATCCGGAGCAGTGCATGCTGCCAGCGGCTCTCTCCCTCCGACCCCCTCCTCCTGTAGCCCGGCCAAGTCTAGACCCAGGCTGGATGATCACAGGCTGACCCCGACTGCGAGTCCAGTGGCAAGCCAGGCCTCTGACTCAGGGGAGGACACCCGGGACCTGCCTGACTCCATTGAGTCTTATCCCACACTGAACCGACCAGTGGTTGATACAGTCCTCAAGGACATGCTAGTCTCACTGCGGAGCACTCTCCAGGCTGATATGGCATCGTGTATGCATCGCCTAGCTGGAGATATACAGGGTGACCCATGTTGAAACAAAGATGGGAGAGTACGCTGAGACGATCAACGCTCTGGTTGATGCTAATGAGGACAGGGAAAATGACACCGAGTGGATTAAAGCTAAACTAGCAGACATAGAAGATAGATCGAGGAAAAATAATATGAAGATTAGGGGGATCCCTGAATCGGTGCAGCAATCTGATCTAAGCACCTATGTCGCTAGCATGTTCAAAGATCTGATTCCGGCCCTAACAGACCTAGATGTCACTATCGACAGAATCCACCGTCTGCCAAAACCCACGTACCTAGCTGACCAAGTGCCCAGAGACGTGATACTCAGAGTACACTTCTTCCATGTGAAGGAACAATTGATGGCTGCCATGAGGAAACAGGATCTAATTCCATCGCAGTATCAGGGTCTACAATTTTATGCTGACTTATCTCAATATACCCTGCAAAAGAGGAGGGCTCTGAACTCTGTAACTAAGATTCTGCGGAACCATGGGATAGTCTATAGGTGGGGGTACCCATCTAAGCTTTCCATCACTAAGGACAACCACTCTTATACAGTGACATCAATGGAAAAGGGACTTGATCCGCTCAGGGAATGGGGTGTCCTTCCAAATACAGTTGACACTCAGGAGGAGACCAGCACGCCACACCGGGTGGACTATGACTGGAAACAGGTCACAGCTAAAAATGCTACTTCCCATACCTGATCCTTTAAAGGATGGCCTTATGTTCCTGCTACTCAGGTCCCTATGCTGGGGGTTAATTTTTCATTGTTTGAACTTATTCCCCAAGTACCAGTTGCAGCTATTAGCTGCCGCCGGAGAACTGCAGTTCTCCACACATGTTGTCATGATGGCATTATGACTTTTTTCTTTTATTGTTTGCTGTTGTTCTGTGGTTTCTATTTTTCATTTTATTTTGTTTTTTTGCTTCAACCTTCTCTTTTTTGTCTTGGATGCGCTCAAGTTCCTGAAATCCAGTTCCACACAAGAGGCCTAATGATTTACCTGTTACTGCCTACACCACAACCAGGAAATCCAGCTGGACTTACTATGATTCGCTCTACCAACAGTGAGTACCTCACCAATGCGTTATCTTCGTGGCTCTGTACATGGTGTATCCCTACACCACCATGGATGCAGAGGTGGGGAGAATCATGGGAACCTCGTTCGCCATCACAAGCAATTATACCACATTTTCATTATGCCCCTTAAGGTACTATCAGTTAACGCTAAAGGGCTCAACCACCCGGCTAAGCGGAAATCTATGTGGAAGGAGGCGCTGTTCCATGACAGCGATATCCTCTGTGTCCAGGAGACTCATTTTTAGTACCAAAAGCACCAGTGAAGTGTACCCATAGGAACTATCCTCATATGTTCACAGCCAATGCGGACACTAAGACTAAGGGAGTCCTAATTGCCATCCGTGACTCGGTGGCTTTCACTTTACATGCCCAAGTGGTTGATCCCTCGGGGAGATACATCATTTTGATATGCGACTTGGACTCTGTTCCTTTTACAATAGTGAATGTATACTCACCGAATAAGCACCAGATTCACTTTTTTAACAAATTAATGAAACGAGTGAATGCCCACCGTTCGGGACTACTCATACTTTGTGGTGATTTCAACATTACACCTGACCCTACATGTGACTCTACCTCCTCCTCAAGTCGCCATCAACAATCTCTACTGCCACACATTCACGAACAGAATCTGTACGACGCGTGGCGTTGTCTACATGCTAATGAGAAAGACTACACATATTTTTCTCCCCCGCACCAAGTGTATACTAGAATCGATCTGTTTTTAGTTGATCAACAGGCTTTGTTTAAAACCAAATCAACGGTGATCAATAACATCACCTGGTCTGATCACGCATCTATTGTTTTGACCATTGAGGATTCAAACTCGGCTCAACGATGCGGTGTTTGGAGACTCAATACCTTCTTATTACAGAAACCATAAGTGCGGTCGATGCTGAATACGCATGTATCAAATTTTTTTCAGGATAATGCGGGTTCAGTGCAATGCCCATTTGTGTTATGGAACGCCTACAAGGCGTATGTGAGAGGTTTATGTATTCAAGCAGGGGTGCGAATTAAGAGGCAGAGGCAGGTTGTAGAACTGACTGGACAGATCGCCAGATTAGAGGCGGTGAACAAACAGTCATCCTCCTTAGTTATCTCAAACCAATTGACTACACTTAGACACGAGCTCAGGACAATTCTTCTTGAAAGTTTTGAGAGAGCGTCCAAAAGGCTTAAAATGACTTATTATTCTGCTGGAAATAAGGCGGGGAAGCTATTAGCTCAAACTTTGAAGGGTTATAGACATAAGCTTAAAATTCCATATGTAATACATCATTGCATCCAAACAAAAACAATTTCATCCCCAGAAAATTGCAGATGCGTTTAGTGATTACTATGGGTCGTTATATAACCTGAAAGATGACCCCAATGTCGCTCAGCCTACGCCTGAGCTTATAGACCAATTCTTAGGAAAATTATCTATACCCCAATTGTCTGCTGATCAACTGGGTTCTCTAAAGCTCCCCTTCTCTGAGAACGAAATCATAACAGTGATCGATTCTCTGGCCACGAATAAATCTCCAGGCCCTGATGGATTTAGTGCTGAATACTATAAATCCTTCAAAAATGCATTAGCTCCCTTTTTGTTACAAATATTTCAGACTGCAGCCGCCTCTGCCTCCTTTCCACCTGAAATGTTAGAAGCTTTAATTGTTGCCCTACCTAAGCCAGGGAAGGAACCCACCTCTCCGCCGAATTTTCGCCCAATATCTTTATTAAATATTGATTTAAAGATATATGCCAAATTAATAGCAAAACGCTTAGTGAACGTTTTACCCACAATTATTCACCCGGATCAGACGGTCTTCACCAAGAACCGACAGACGTCTGATGCTACCCGTCGGATGATCAATCTTGTTCACCTAGCACGGGTGCAGCGGAACCCTTCTCTGCTTCTTTCACTGGATGCGGAGAAGGCTTTCGATCGGATACTCTGGACTTATTTGGTCAAGGTGTTGACGTCTTTCGGATTCTCCGGTGATATTGTGTCTGCAATTTTAGCCCTTTATACACATCCCTCTGCGAGGGTATATATGTCTGGTGTCCTCTCAACTCCCTTTAAAATTTCCAATGGCACAAGACAAGGATGCCCTTTATCCCCCTTAATGTTTAATTTATTGATGGAACCATTAGCTATTCACATTAGGTCTCATCCTGACATACAAGGTTTTCGTGTAGGGGAACACACACACAAAATTAGTATTTTTGCGGATGATATCATAATCATTTTAACAGAGGTGGATTCCTCCCTGGCAACAACATATAAAGTGCTACAACTGTTCAACAAAGTCTCCTATTACAAGGTTAATGACAGTAAATCGTTTATTCTAGGACTGGGAGTTGATGTCGACACTAGTGTAAGACTTAAAACCAAATACCCCTTTGTGTGGAGCAAGGAAGGCATTAAGTATTTGGGCATTGTCCTGACAGCACGTGTCAAGGATTTAGTGAAGGCCAACTATGATCCCTTTCTAGTTAGTCTGGTTGATATTTTGAAAGGTCTGGCTTGGAGGGAATCAACCTGGTCTGGTCGCCTAGCGGCCTTTAAGATGATGGTGTTGCCGCAATTTATATATTTGTTTCGCAGTCTTCCTATACCAGTCCTTGGTAGATTTTTTCTTAAGGCTCAATCCCTAGTGAATAAATATCTGTGGCAAGGGAAGAAGGCGCGGTGCGCCTTTCACAAACTCCTAAAATCCAAACTTGCTGGGGGGGTTGGCCATGTTCTCCTTAAAGACTACCATACAGCAGCTGTTTTAGCACAATTAAAATATTGGTTCCCTGGGAGACAGATCGCGCACTGGCAAGAATTAGAATCCTTACAGTGCCCGAATTGCGACACTTACAGCTTACTACTGGCTAGTCCTTATTTAGCGAAACCTCCGGGCGATTTATCGCCTACTATTGGTGCTGCACTACAAGCGTGGCGAAGGTTCCGATCGGAACCTCTCGAGGAAACTGCTATCAAATCTATTCCCCTTCCTATCCGATGCTTACATTTGTTTATACCAGACCTGAACATAGCTAGGTGGGAGGCCTGCGGTATCCTTAAAGGGGTGTTCCAGCCCTAAGTTGTGTTTATTAAAAGTCAGCAGCTACAAAAAGTGTAGCTGCTGGCTTTTAATAAACACTCACTTACCTGCTCCTGCGTTCCAGCGACGCGCCGACCGGGGCTCCGCTCCTCTGCCCCCCTCCCCGGCCTGCGTCTCCATCCTGACTGTGGGCACCCAGCCGTGACAGCCTTCGGCTTCACGGCCGGGCACCCACTGCGCATGCGCGAGCCGTACTGCGCATGCGTGCGCGGCGCGGCTCGCCGCTGATTGGAGAGGCGATCGCATGGGACCTGTCAGTGTCCCATGTGATCGCCTACAGGGAGGGGGCTGGTGTAGGCGATTAAGCTTAATCGCCTAACCAGCCCCTCGGCGGAAGCAGGAAGTGGGACAGGAAGTCCCACTCCTACTGAAGCCCCCACTCCCCCCCAAAAAAAATTACATGCCAAATGTGGCATGTATGGGGGTGAGGAGTGGATTCAGAAGGGGTCATTTTTTTGGGTGGAACACCCCTTTAATATAGCAGACCTATGTGTAGGACCGACCATCAAATCCTTCCGCTCGCTTCAAATTGAGTATGGAATAGATCCCAGAGATTACTTTGTTTACGTCCGAATATCGCATTTCCTGACTTCACAGTTCAAGTCGCACACGGATGTTCCGTGGCGAGTGTCTCTCTATTTGACTAACCCCGACACTTCCATTAAGGGTATATCTCTTTTCTATAATCTTCTGGGTCAGAAAACTGTTTTCTCTAAGAATCCATCTATGAGAACCTGGGAATTAGACTTAGAGTGTCACTATACACCAGATCAGTGGAAAAGCGCTATTGCTTCTACTTATAGAGCCACCAGAAGTGCCAACTTATGGGAATTATCCCAAAATTTTTTGTTGCGATGGTATATGACCCCTACAAGACTGGCAGGATTTGATAAATCTGTTTCCCCACTATGCTGGAGGATGTGTGGGCACAGGGGATCTTTGTTCCATATTATGTGGAACTGCCCCAAATTGAGGAGTTACTGGGCGGGGATTTTCAACGTCATGAAACAACTCAACAAAAACCACCTCCCAACATCTGCATGTACTGCAGTTATGGTGGTCCTATCACTAGGTATAGATGATTTCCCTTGTGCTCTTAGACCTGTAATATCCCATGTTTTGCTGGGAGCCAGATTAGAGATAGTAAGACGGTGGAGAAAAACAGAGATCCCTACACTTTCAGAAGTAGTGAGGACCACGGACCTTCATATCACGTACGAATATATGTTTGAGGCTTCTCAAGATAGGTTACATGGGGGGAACCAACTTTGGGAACCCTGGAGGGACTGGTACAGGAAGAATCTGACAAAACTATAATGTTTACTAATTTGTGAGCCCAGATGTGTGGTTTGGAACGTTATATTTGCATCCTTTTTCGTTTCTTTTTTTTTCTTTCTTCTCTACTCTACTTTTCCTTTTCATTACTTCTCTTGTCATCTATATTTAAGTAATATGTTGAAGCTATTGTGCAAAAATAGATATTGAGGTTTACTATGACTACAAATATCTTTGTACTTTTATGCTAAGTTGGATCCTCCAGGTGCAGCGTGTTCCCTATGGGGCACCGGGAGCGTGAAGACTGGTCAATGTTCCATACTCCTGGCCTTATTGGACATGTCCTTTCCTTTAAGTACTGCGGAAATGATGATATACATATATGTGATTCATGTACATTGCTATGCTGTCGTCTTGCTAGTCCTCCAGCTTCGACACCTTTGCTTGATATGTTATTTCTTTGTAAATGTTCTTACTAATCTTAATAAAAATTTAATGTTGAAAAAAAAAAAAAAAAAATTCGAACATGCTCTAATTTTTAACGTTGTCGTTTTTAAGGTCGTAAAAAATGGTCGTGTGTGTGCTTTAACGACGCGAAAAAAACTCACATGCTCAAAAGCAAGTTATGAGATGGGAGCGCTCGTTCTGGTAAAACTAGCATTCGTAATGGAGTAAGCACATTCATCACGCTGTAACAGACTAAAAAGCGCGAATTGTCTTTTACTAACACAAAATCAGCAAAAGCAGCCCGAAGGGCGGCGTCATCTGACTGTACCTTCCCCTTTATAGTGCCGTCGTACGTGTTGTACGTCACCGCGCTTTGCTAGAGCATGTTTTTTTCACGATCGTGTGTAGGCAAGGCCGTTTTAATGATCGGGTTGAAAAAACGTTGTTTTTTCTAGACCATTATGTAAATGTAATTTTTTACAACATGAAAAACGGTCGTGTGTACGCGGCATTACTCTTTTTTCTCCTCCTATCATCATGCCCCTTGTCAGTATACAAACCAATTTGTTCCTTATACTGATTCTTCCTCTAGGCCTTTTTTACAGCGACTGTAAGAGGCAGATACCAGGTCAAATTGAGTTACATAAACTGCTTTCCTTAAAAAAAAATGAATCTGTTATTTCAAAGATGTACTTGTATTTATAAAAGAGGTATTTAAATATATATTATCCAGCACTATCCAGTTGAGCTCCTAAAACATTAGGGAAAGTATGCCTTTGCTATCTAAGACTGATTACACAATCAGCAATGGCCAGCCACTGAGAACCAGAACTTCCAATCAATCAGAACCTAATATTTGTACAGTGGTAAAAAAAAAAAAAAAAAAAAAAAAAAAAAATTTTGATCACACTGCAGATTTTGTAAGTTTGCCCACTTACAAATAAATGAAAGGCCCAAAATTGTTATCATATGGGTATTTTAAATGATAGAGACAGAATATCAACCAAAAATCCAGAAAAAACATGATACAAAGGTTATAAATTGAGTTGCAGTTCAGTAAAATAAGTATTTGATCCCCTACCAACCAACAATAATTCTGGCTCCCGCAGACTGACTACAGTATGTGCTCATGTGGTGCACAGATTAGTCCTGTCAATTTAAGAAGGTGCTCTTAACGACAACTGTCCACAGAATCTCTTTCTTCCATTAAAACCTTGCCATTATGGGCAAGACCAAAGAGCTGTCAAAGGACGTCAGGGACAAGATTGTAGACCTGCACATACCTGAAATGGGCTACAAGATCATCAGCAAGAAGCTTGGTGAGAAGGAGCACTTACCGTATTTATTGCGGTATAACGCGCTCCCGCGTATACCGCGCACCCCTAAGGTGACCCCCAATCCTGTGGGAAAAAAGTTATTTTTATACTTACAGTTTTGGTGTCTTGCGCGGCGTCCATCGGCGGCCTCGTCGGGTCCGGCGTCCTTCTGCAGCATCGGGTGTCCTTCTGCGGCTTCGGGTGTCCTTCTGCGGCGGGTCCGGCGTCCTCTTCGGCGGGTCCGGCGTCCTCTTCGGCGGGTCCGGCGTCCTCTTCGGCGGGGTCCTTGCGTCCTCTTCGGCGGGGTCCTTGCGTCCTCCCCGCTCGTTTCCCGCGCCAAGTTTTGAATACTGCGCAAGCATATACCCAGCGCAGTACACTCGGGCAGGCTCGGCAACTGTCGCGCTCACGTCCAGGACGTGACCGCGGAAGAAGCCAAGACTGGCCGAATATACCCGAGTGTACTGCGCTGGGTATATGTCGGCGCAGTATTCAAAACTCGGCGCGGGAAAGCGGGTATCGGCGTATATCGCGCACCCACGATTTTGCCCTGATTTTCAGGAAAGAAAAGTGCGCGATATACGCCGATAAATACGGTATTTGCAAATGGAAGAAATACAAAATGACTATCAATCCCCCTCGGTCTGGAGCTACATGCAAAATTTCACCTCATGGGGTACGGATGATCATGACAAAAGTGAACGATCAGCCCAGAGCTACATGGGAAGAGCATGTGAATGATCTAAAGGCAGTTGGGACCACAGTCACCAAATAAACCATTGGTAACACAATCTGCCGCCATGGATTGAATACCTGCAGTGCCCGCAAGGTCCCCCTCCTCAAGAAGGCACATCAAATATTTTGTCACACACAGCATGGCCATATTTAGAATTACAACTCAAAATACATTTATCTACTTCTCTTGGGTATAGTGTATGACATGTGTGAGACTTTTTCGCTTTTTGAACGGATTTATATAGCTGACCATTTATCTTGGGTATCCCACAAATCAACCAACTCGTAATGGTTGTCTCTGTGCGAGGGACCAGGAAATACAGCTTAGTGTAGCGTAATCTTTAGCAATCCCAGTTCCTAAAAGCCAAGCAAGCCTAGCCTACAGGCATGTGGCTGCTCCCAGGTGCTTAACCACTTAAGGACCGCCTCCTGCACATATACGTCGGCAGAATGGCACGGCTGGGCACATCCAGGTACAGGTATGTCCTGTACTAGTACCCAGCCCGTGACCCGATCGCCGCTGGAGTGCGGCGATCAGTCCCAGGAGCTGAAGAACGGGGAGAGTCGTGTGTAAACACGGCTTCCCCGTCCTTCACTGTGGCGGCGTCATCGATTGCATGATCCCTTATACAGAGAATCGCAATCGATGACGTCACACCTACAGCCACACCCCCCTACAGTTGTAAACACATGTTAGGTCACACATAACCCCTACAGCGCCCCCTTGTGGTTAACTCCCAAACTGCAAATGTCATTTTTACAATAAACAATGCAATTTAAATGCATTTTTTGCTGTGAAAATTACAATTGTCCCAAAAATGTGTCAAAATTGTCCGAAGTGTCCGCCATAATGTCGCAGTCACGAAAAAAAATTGCTGATCGCCGCCATTAGTAGTAAAAAAATAAAAATGCAATAAAACTATCCCCTATTTTGTAAATGCTATAAATTTTGCGCAAACCAACCGATAAACGCTTATTGCGATTTTTTTACCAAAATTAGGTAGAAGAATACGTATCGGCCTAAACTGAGGATTTTTTATATTTATATATATATATATACACACATATACACACACACACATACATATATATATATATATATATATTTTTTTTTTTTTTTTGGGGGGGATATTTATTATAGCAAAAAGTCAAGAATATTGAATTTTTTTCAAAATTGTCGCTCTATTTTTGTTTATAGAGCAAAAAATAAAAAACGCAGAGGTGATCAACTACCACCAAAAGAAAGCTCTATTTGTGGGGAAAAAAGGACGCAAATTTTGTTTGGGAGCCATGTCGCACGACCGCGCAATTGTCAGTTAAAGCGACGCAGTGCCGATTCGCAAAAAGGGGCAAGGTCCTTTAGCAGCATTTTGGTCCAGGTCTTAAGTGGTTAAAAATACAGGAGGTTGTAGAAAGTTCCTGTGGTCCCAGGAGTGCAGTTGTCCGCAGGATGGCTAGCAATGGTGTTTCAGAGGAACCTAGTCAGTCAGATGTACAGATGGGTCAATTCAGGCCACAGATATGGTCAGCAAATAGGCAAAGGATCAGTCCAAGCAACAGGCAGAAACATAAATAATAAACAGGATAGGGTTAGTACAAGTGGCAGGCAGAGGCAACACTGAACTGGTGTGATGGCAATCAAGAACAGTGTTGTTGGCTTACATTGGTCTGGTGACACTGGGGACTAGTGTGGCAGCAATCAGGAACACTGCTGCTGACTTACACTGGTCTGGTGACACTGGAACTGGTGTGGTGACAATTAGGGATACCTTTGCTGGTTTACGCTGGTGAGGTGATACCGTGACTGATGTGGTGGTGATATGGAACATTATTGCTGGAATACACTGGTCTGGTGACACCGGGACTGATGTGGCAGTGATCAGGGACAATAACTGGTGTGGCAGTGATCAGGGAAAATATGAATGGTGTAATGGTGATCTGGGACAATTTGACTGATATGGCAGTGATCATCAGCACTGGGATTGGTGTGGTGGTGATCAGGGGCATTGTAACTGGTATGGCAGCAGTCAATGACTCTATAAATGGCGTGGCAGTGATCAAGGGCACTGTAACTGGTGCGGCGGTGATCAGGGACAATATGAATGGTTTGGTGGTAATCAGGGACAATATGACTGGTGTAGCAGTGATTAGTGACACTGATTAGCACAAAAATTCCAAAAAAAAGGATTCCACAAAAAAAAAAAGTTGTTTATGACACACAATACTTTAGAAAAATTAAATGTTACCCAGTTAAAGCTTACAGTACATCTACTTTAATTCAATGTAAAAGCCTGTAGCTTACATACAAATGTTGGCGCAATACACCTGCCTACAAACTATTTACCAGGGACCACCTCATATTTGGAACGCACAGTACCAGAATTTGATCCTTCAATACATAAAGTGTTTTTCTGTGTGCATGTGATCAAAGGATAATCAGGGGGTCTTGTGGGACGGAGAATGTTCTCTATGAGTCACCCGGGTCGATTACAGTTAAAGGTTTGTTTCCAACCTGAAAAGACTGACTAAAAACGAATTCTCCCTGTGGGTGTCTTAGCAGGACCAGTGACCATAACAAAACATTTGTGACATATAGATTGGTAATCTAAACCACTTTCTACAAAAGAAATTTCAATGAATAGAAAATTGTCACTCTCTGATGTGAAAAGGATATCTCACCTAATAGCCTCTGCAAATGTAAAAATGAAGTTTGTTTTGTAGTAAATTTCCAGTAAAGATTGAAATATAACAGTTGAGCCTTGGGCTCAATAATTGTGCTTAATCAATTGTGCGTCAGGTTTGCAATGAAGGGGCACAAACCCAGCGGGTATTAGTGGCTATAGGTGGGACATACAACCATTGCCTAAAATTACCGTATATACTCGAGTATAAGCCGAGTTTTTCATTTTACCTTTTAACATTTTTTACATTTTTTCGAGTCAAATTTTTGCGCCTGATCTCCCGGACTTTTGGGACCCGGTAACGGCTGGCCATAGGTCCCCTGGACATATAGCCCCACTCTTCATCTACAAGTGTGCAAAGTTTGTTGTCCGGGGGACCTACGGCCGATTTTTCAAAGTCGGGCACCCCTTCAATAGACTCCCATGTTAAATGGTAATTTCCTCGGTAAATTTGGGGACCTGGTACCAGCCGGCCGTAGGTCCCCTGGACCCGAAACTTGGCACACGTGTACACACAGTTCGCATCTACAAGTGTGCACATTTTGCCATTTGAGAGACCTACAGCCGGGGAGCACTGATTTTTCAAAGCCGGGTACCCCTTTTATATACTCCCATGTTAAACCCAAGTCTAGGCATGGGCACAGTGAGGCATGCAGATGGACACCCTAAGCTTATACTCGAGTCAATATGTTTTCCCATTTTTTGTGGTAAAATTAGGTGCCTCGGCTTATATTCGGGTTGGCTTATACTCGAGTATATACGGTAACAAATATAGGTGGGTTCACATGCATATGTACTTGCACTTGTAATACCTGTCTAAGGGAGTCAGAACCATACCTTTTGTGGGCTTTACATATACATTTGCTGTAGATCCTCAGAGGGAGGGTATCCTCAGCCAGGATGTGTACCAGAAGGAGCTTAGGACCAATGGGACCCAGTAGGGAAAGGAGAAGGTGCCAGGAAGGGATATATATATATATATTCTTATCTATAATCAATAATTTAAGGGAAACCAATTGATTATACTCTGTTTCCAATCCATTGTAATACCCCTATTGCCTTACTGAATCCTTTTTTACACGAGTCAGATTGAAGCTCCCAATGAAGCCATCCAAGGGTGGAACACTGACAGCTTCCTATTAAAAAAACACAAAAAAAGAGGAAAAAAAGCTTCAGCATGTCCAATCGTTGGGGGAAAAGGAAGAAAATATTCTGCTGCCCCCCACCCGCTAGGCTTGTGCCCCATCATTGGAAACCTGACGCTTGATTGATATAGCACGTTTATTTTATGAGCACTCCGATAAGTTTATCTTCCCAGTATGATGGATATTTTGTTTTAACTGTTGGTTGATCTGTTGGAACAACTGTGATATACCCTTGCATTGTATTGACACTTATGCAGCATTTGTTTTTCTACTTATAGTATGCAGCATTCAGAAGACTCCGGAGAAAGCCTTTTTGGTGAAACATGTAAAGCGGAAGCTAATGCATTCCTGTTCAAAGCCACATTTCTTTCTGTAGTGGTTTTGAAATGAATTTCTTGATTATTAAAATTTTGTATAAAAAATAATGTTTTACCAAATATAAACATACTTGTGAAGTAGTCGCTCTTGGCACCTTAAAAATCCAGTTTTGTCCTATGAATTAATTTTCGTTATAAATACCCAGTAAAGTGACTCCCTATACAAATTGTGCCTGTTTATCTATAGCCATCTATGTGTATCGTATGGTGAACCAGATTTAATAACCAAAATGGCAACTTGCAGTTTAAAAGAGTAACAAACATCCCTATAGGACAATGGAGAGCTGGCCGGCATGCAATCTCCCGTTCAGAGCTATGACGTCAGCACGTCTACCTCCCTGACGTCATTGCTCTGAACGGAAGATCGCAATGCCGGCCGGCTCTCCATTGTCCTATACGGATGTCTGTTACTTTTTTTTAACTGTAAGTTGCCATTTTGGTTAGTAAATTTGATTCACCATACGATACATACTATGTGAGTCTCTTCATTTTGGGTATCCACGCTGAGCTTTGTGGCCTTTGTGCCCATTAAGTTCGTTCCATCTGATCGCTCGCTTTCCCTGCCATTGGAGAACGCTATCTACTGGGAACAAGTCCAATACTTTTGGCCCATTACAGCTTACCTCTGGTAAGCATACAACTTTATAGGTGGTGGTGCACAGGTGTGATTGGTGACACATTGTGGTTCTGCTGCTTCCTTGCACAAGATTTGCTCACTGTGTATCTTACTATAGGACTTTCATATCGATTCATCCGTGATTGGATATTCCTTTTTCCTTTTTTGTTGGTTCACATATGCACTATATATGCACTTTGGTTTATAGATATTATATGTTTTTTTCTTTGTTTCACATCACATTGGTTATTGATTTTTCAGCTCTGGAACTCATGGTAATTCACTTTATCATTTTTTGTGTTGCGCAGCACTATTTTTTATTTTTTTATTTTTTGTATTTGTTTTAATGTATGGTCCTACATTATGAGCTGCGGCATTTACATTTTGATGTGTTTAGTAGCGCAGTATATCCCATCTTTCTCTATTGGAGAGAGATTGGTCTGCCACCTCTGAGTGGAGGGCACCGTTGCCAAAAAGGTCCCAGATGACAAAGAGCGAGAGGAGGCATAGTTACAAACTGCAAAGTGATAATAGAACATTAACCACAACAACATTATCCATTTCAGAGACTGCATGGTGGAGAGAGGCCATTAGCCACCACTTCCTTATGACCTTCTTAAAAGGGATAGTGTTGCCTTGTTCTGGAATACAATTTGGGCATTTACACCTTATACTGTGGGATCCATTTAAACCTGAAAGCTCCAAAGCAGGAATTTTGGGCCCCTAGATTTAGGGTTTAGGTGCAGAGAATACCAACAACAACATTCGGCTGCCTTCTGTCAGACCGGCTGCGGTACACATGGTCCGGATTTTGCCTGGTTTCTATTGAACTGGCCGATACCACCCAATGTTTGGCCCATGTGTACAGGGTTTTAGATTGTAAAGTGCTGAGCAAACGGTTTTTGTTATATAAATTCTATATAATAATAATAATAAGTCCTGTTTTGAAACCACACCAGTCAAATATTTTGCCACAGCACGTACCACTTTTTACTGTATATACTCGAGTATAAGCCAAGTTTTTCAGCAACTTTATTTGTGCTGAAAATGCCCCCCTCGGCTTATACTCCAGTCACCTTTTTGTGCCTGATCTCCTGGACTTTAGGGACCCGGTACTGGCACACATGTAGCCCCACTCTTCCTCTACAAGTGTGCAAAGTTTGTTATCCGGGGAACCTCATGTAAAACTGTCTTTTCTCCAGGGATTTTGGGGACCTGGTACCGGACGGTCATAGGTCCCCTGGACCCGGAACTTGGCACACATGTAGCCCCATTTCTCCTATACAAGTGTGTAAAGTTTGTTGTTTGGGGGACCTACAGCTGGGGAGCACCGATTTTTCAAACCTGGGCACCCCTTCCATAGACTCGCATGTTAAACGTCAGTCTAGTCATGGGCACAGTGAGGCATGGGCACAGTGAGGCATGGACACAGTGAGGCATGGACACAGTGAGGCATGGACACAGTGAGGCATGGACACAGTGAGGCATGCACATGGACACAGTGAGGTGTGGACACAGTGAGGCATGCACATGGACACAGTGAGGCATGAACACAGTAAGGCATGCACATGGACACAGTGAGGCGTGGACACAGTGAGGCATGCACATGGACACAGTGAGGCATGCAGATGCTCACCCTAGGCTTTTAATCAAGACTATACATTTTCCCTGTTTTTTGTGGTAAAATTAGGTGCGTTGGCTTATATTTGGGTCGGCTTATACTCGAGTATATACGGTAATTGCCCTAAGAACTGTATTCCCAAGTTTGACATCTTCAATAACCCATATTATAATATTAGCATACTATATGGAATATTAGTTGCAAGAAACTAATAAAAAAAAATTGTATGTATTGCTGCACAACACAAGCAGTTCCCAAAATTCATGATGTTGCTATACAGGCATTAGCACGATTTGTGTTTCCAAATAAAGCCAGACACAAAAGCAGAGAAAATCTTCTATCTTCCTCGTAGACGCCCACACACACAACACTAAAAAAAAAAAAAAAAAAGATGTTGATTTATAAACCGAGGGAAGCCACATCTGGAAGAAGCTCAGCTTTGTTTTTTACTACTGCGTCTTCAGCCCACTCAGCAGTGAAAGTTGAAAGTCTGCCCCATCTCCCCAGTGTGTGACGTACATTCTGCACCAGACACAGAAAGGTGAGCAGAATTTCAGCTTCAGCTGTCAAGAAGCTGAAACATGAAGACTTAACAGCAGCTAAAACCAGGCACAGGGGCTAGAGTCAATCAGCCTTCACATGCTTGCTAAGCAGTGTGGTGTGTATAGGTTAAAGTGTGAGCGTTAAATATACATAGCCAGACTTAAAATGTGTTCCAACCTCAAAATAAAAAAAAAGAAGTCATAAAATAGTAGCTTACTCCACTCATTCCAGAACTGTAATTCTTATTTTTTATTTGTGTTTATTCACATGGTAGGTTTCTTAAAGAAGAATTTCAGGTGTATCCCTCTTTTGGGAAGAGGGGCCCTTCCCACTGATCCAGAGGCCCTTTACTCCCATCACGGGACCCTTTATTATGGTCCCGAAGTGGGCCACCTTCCTGACGTCTTGGGGTCCCCCCAACGGTGACGAAACATCAGAGCCCAGTAGCAAATGCAAACTTTGCGACCCTGGAAGCAAATGGCGATCACTGGAGTAGTGGTGTTCCCTTCAGCCATTTTCAGCTTCCAGGGGCATCAGCCAGGTGTGGTTTATACATAGGTTCAAACTGGACCAAAGTAACCAGGGTGGCTATAAATCAATTTAAATAGATTTTTTTGGATTTTTATCAAATTTAGTTTAATAAAATGCTTCTGGAGTAAAAATCTGAAGATAGTTTCCTATTTAAGATACATTGACCACTTCAGCCCCGAAAGGTTTTATCCCCTTCCTGACCAGAGCTCTTTTTACAATTTGGTACTGCGTCGCTTTAACTGGTAATTGTGCGGTCATGCAATGCTGTACCCAAACAAAGTGTCCTTTATTTCCCACAAATAGAGCTTTCTTTTGGTGGTATTTGATCACCTCTGTGCTTTTAATTCGTTGCGCTAAACACAAAAAAAGAGTGACAATTTTGAAAAAAATGTTGCTATAATAAATATCCCCAAAAATGGTTTAAAAACAAAAACAAATTTCTTCATCAGCTTAGGTCAATATATATTCTACATATTTTTGGTAAAATAAATAAATCACAATAAGCATATATTGATTGGTTTTTGCAAAAGTTATAGCGTCTACAAACTATGGGAAAGATTTATGGCATTTTTATGGCATTTATATTATTTATTTCTATAGTGGCGATCTGCAATTTTTAGCTGTATTGCGATGGACAGATCGGACACTTTTGACACATTTTTGGGACCATTGACATTTAAACAGTGATCAGTGCTATAAAAATACACTAATTACTGTGTAAATTACACTGGTAGGAAAGGGGTTAACACTAGGGGGCGATCAAGGGGTTAAATGTGTGTCCCTTCAGTGTGTTCAAACTGTATGGGGATAGGACTGAGTAGGAGAGGAGACATATCACTGTTCCTACGTACTAGGAACAAACAACATGTCTCCTCTCCTCTGACATCTAGTTAAAACCAATTTCCTCGCCCCAGCTAGTAATAAAAATGTATTTAAAACAGGGATCGTCAAAATCCAGGTGCCAGGTTGCAATTGCGACTAGAATTAGAGACCTGGTGCCTGGGGAAGGAAGCATAGACCTGCAGAAGTCTGCAAAGCCACGGTCTTAATTACCAGCCGGCGCGGCCCGACGCGATCGCGCAGCAGGGGGAGGTGGGGGCACACGAAGACACAAGATACCCCATCCTGTGTCTCCGTGCGCCCTGACATCCCCCGCCGCACGATCATGTCGGGCCGCACTGGCCGGTAATTGAGGCCGTGGCTTTGCGGCCTTCTGCAGGCCTATACTTTTTTCTGTGATCTGGCACCATCTTGTGGTGGCAGTTGGCATGACAAGACAACCAGCAATGCTAATGGAGCTTCCCTTGTGTTTTCACTGCCATCTCCTATCCTCTAATTAGAACCCCCAAACATTATATATATTTTTTATCCTAAAACCCTAGAGAATAAAATGGTGGACGTTTCAATACTTTCTGTCACACCAAATTTACGCAGCGGTCTTACAAAGTGCACTTTTTTGGGAAAAAAATACACTTTTTTTAATAAAAAAAAAAAAAAGACAACAGTAAAGTTAGCTCATTTTTTTTAATATTATGAAAGATAATGTTACACCGAGTAAATTGATACCCAACATGTCATGCTTCAAAATTTAACCACTTAAGGACCCCCGCACGCACATATACGGCCACAGAATGGCTCGTACAGGCACAAGGGCGTAAATTTACGTCCCCGCCTGAGTGCGGTTCGGGGGTCCCATCGGGACCCCCTCCGCGGCGTGCGGGGGTCCCCCTACCTCTGGGAGCGATCCGGGATCTGCGGGCGGATGTCCGTGATATCCGCCCCCCCCGCGATTGCTCCCAGCCTGTCACTTCCTCCTCCTGATTTAATCACTGCATTTAGTGTCAGTGTGACAGGCAGTGTAAAAAACAGTTAGTGTTAGGTTCAGGATAGCCCCCCCACCCCCCCTAATAAAGTGTTAACCCCCTGATCACCGCCCTAGTTAACCCTTTCACTCCCTATTGCCAGCGTCACTAAGCGATCATTTTTCTGATCGCTGTATTAGTGCCGCTGTTCCCGCTAGGTAGCTATTTTTTTTTATTGCGATTTTTTTTTTTTTACTAAAGACATGTGGCTAAATAAATTTTGGCCTAAATGTTTGACTAAAATTTAGTTTATTTGATTTTTTTTTTAACAAAAAGTAAAAAATAGTGTTTTTTTTTCAAAAATGTCGCTCTATTTTTGTATATAGCGCAAAAAATAAAAATCGCAGAGGTGATCAAATACCACCAAAAGAAAGCTCTATTTGTGGGAAGAAAAGGACACAAATTTTGTTTGGGAGCCACGTCGCACGACCGCGCAATTGTCTGTTAAAGCGACGCAGTGCCGAATCGCAAAAACACCTTGGGTCATTTACCAGCGTATTGGTCCGGGTCTTAAGTGGTTAAAATCTCCATAGGCGACGTTTATTTTACAGGTTGCATGTTTTGAGTTACAAAGGAGGTCTAGGGCTAGAATTACTTCTCTCGTTCTACCAATCGCGGCAATACCTCACATGTGTGGTTTGAACACCGATTTCATACGCCGGCACTACTCACGTATGCGTTCGCTTCTGCACGCAAGCTCGGCCGTAAGGGGGTGCGTTTCTGGCTCCTAACTTTTTTAGCTGGCTCCTAGATTCCAAACAAATTTGTCAAACCCTGATTTAAAATAAATAAATAAAGATCTCAACAAGTTAGCTGAAATGGCTGTGTGTTTGGGACCTACTTGCAATGTTTACTTTTCTTTCTTGCGACATGGGTAGGCATTCTATTGACTACAGATAATGTTCATTACCTAGGTCTACAACTATTAAACTCTAAAGATCAGAGTTGTAAATCTGGTGGACAGAGTAACTCTGGTGGGGAGTAAGGGCTCATTTACACTTGTTTCAGCTTCAACACACATTAAAGCACCTACCGCTTCAACATGCTTTTATGGATGGTTTTTGATCTTTTTCAGTGGTGCTTTGATGAAGCTTCAGTGGTGCTTCAATGAAGCTTTGGTGATGCTTCGTGAGATGCCGCGAGTGTCATATCTGCAAGTTCTCCGAAACAAAGTAAAGCTAAAGCTGATTTAAAGCCTCGCAAAAGCTGCAGTTTCTTCAAGCGAGCTTTGCCATAGACTTCTAAGGAGGCTTTGAAGATGCTTCGAAGCACTACTGAAGTGACATGGGATCTAATTTTTTAAGCAAAGCCGAAGCAAAGCAAAAGCAAGGTGTAAACAGGACCATTTTATTTAGTGACAGGAACTTTGACTGGCGTTCAGAGAGCGTGTCCGAAGATTTGTTTTGAAGCAAGTGTAAACTAGCCCTTACTTTTCAGAACGGCGGACACTTTAAGCAATCGTCAGTCCCCACCACTGTAAAAGGGACCACAGAGGGCCAAGTCAGTAAGGATTTAGGTAAGCAATTATGGGGTTTACATGCATTTTTAATAATATAAAAAAGAAAAACCCAGGTTAGGAAGACAAGGGAGACAGAATCCAAGAGGTGGTCTAACATAATCCCTTACTGATCTATGTAGCTGCTGGCACCATGGAGCAATTCATCCTCAAAATTCACAACAGAGGCTTGTCTCTCATGGTTTTCTCTCTAAGCACAGATTTTGCATTCTGTCAACCATGTAATGTGAACAGCTGGTGAGGTAAGCGGTTCAGAAATATAATGCCAGTTGTCATAGAGAGGGTTGACTGGAGGCGCCATTAAATCTTTTCTATGGGATCCCTTGCGCTGTACTTACACCCCTGGTTCTTATGTAATCCCCTGCAATAAAGCATTTACACCAGAAGAGGAAGGGTCAGCACAATGAGCTAGTCAGGGCATAGTACTGTCAGCCTTTTAAAGCAGGGGAAAGAATGTAGCATGACCTCAAAACGTGTTCCGCTCCTCATCACAGCCTGGACAAACCCAAGACGAGGATGTACAATAATACTTATCTGCAGCATATTGTGTAAGGAGGTGCAGGACATGACTGTGCTGTCTGGTGTGGGGGGTAAGGTTGGTGGGTTGGGATCACAAAACTGTCAGAACAGAATATTTACTTTCCTGGTAGGTAAGCAGTTCACATGTTATTATCTCAAGTAAGTAATTAGCTCCCAGTGGGGTTGGAGTTATTCAGCTGTACTGTACCTGTATCAGCCTTGGAGATATTTGTTTTTAAACTCCTTGTTTTTGCTGTGTTAAGGCTGTTCTCTCACAAATGACCCTAAAGAAGCTCTAATAATTATGAGTAAGCCTGGCAGTGAGACTGTCCCTGTGGGACTAATCTAAGTGTAATGGTGTATTAAATACATTCTTAATTGTGAGCAGGATCCCAGTGGTGTAGTTCAATTGACCTTTATACAAATGTGTAAATTTCCATTTAGTTTAGTACTATCATGTAAACATTTGCAGTGCTTTGAGGTTTTGTGCTTTTAGGAAAAAATTGTTGGATTTGAAATGGGAGCTTGCAACTTTAGCTGTTTATAAGAAACAGCTTTTAACAGAGTCCAACAGAAAAATTAACTCAAATTTCTATTTCATTATTTGTAAACTTTGCTGAATTACATAATCAGGTTGGTTGTCTTGCTTTTTTCCACTGCAATGAAACAGTACAGCTCAGGGCGTAAAAAGCAATAATATATAACCTGGGAGGTTCCCATTCCTTCTTATTTTTGAGCTAAGAAAGCAATGACTGCCTGTGTTTTATTGCTGCTTGGACGGCCAAAGTCCACTTTTTTTGCAAGGCTTGCTGGAAGATCTTCGGCAACTGGCATCTTTCCACATGCCTGACCCCCATCTCGTGTTTCTTCCTTTGGCCCTTATGTTACTGTAGTGCTAAAACAGTGGTCTCCAAACTTTCTAAACAAAGGGCTGGTTTACGGTCCTTCAGACTTCAGGAGGGTCAGATTGTGGCCAGCGGCATCAGTAGGAGTTACATTGCCCACATTTGATATTAGGTTAGAGGAATAGTGCCCTATTATTAGTGTCAGTGGGAGAAATGGTGCTCCATTATTGGTGTTCAATGGCAGATTAGTGCCTTGTATCAGTGGGGGGATTGGTGCCCCAAGGTCCGGATAAAAGCAAGCAAAGGGCCGCATCTGGCCCCCGTGCCGCAGTTTGGAGACCCCTATGCTAGAAGAAACCACAGAGCGCAAAAACGGGCATCTGCATGCAGATGGATTGTAGGCATGTGCCCTGGAATAGAACCCCTTTTTTTGGGTGTTTCAGGGATGGTGAACCCCGTTGTATTGGGCCCAATGCCTAATGTTACAATTACCACAACCCACTTGACCACAAATTTCAGCCATTATTTTATTTATTTTTACCGGTTCCTTCTACAAATATTTCAGGAATCCCATATAGCATGTTCTCAGACATAGCCTATCAGTGAAATCTTCCACACTTACTTCATCCCCTTCTAGGTCAGAGCCAACACCGGACCATCCAGGCTTTCGCTGCACAAACAGTCCAGCCCCTACGCTCTTCTTTTTCCCAGCACAAATGAAAATCACATATCCACATTAATTCATATTCTAGATTACAGGTGTCAAACACAAGGCCCGTAGGCCGAATCCGGCCCTCCAGGCCATTTTATGTGGCCCTCGCACCTCTCCTGCAGCTGCAGGAGAGCTCCAGCCTATCTCTGGTCCTCCTCCAGACTCTAAAGCCTCGTACACACACACAAGGTTTTCTCGGCAAGAAAGCTGCTGGGAGAGCTTTCTGACGAAAAAAACGTGTGTGTGTATGGTTTCTCGTCTGGAAAACTGGCCAGAATCTCGACGAGAAACTGCTCTCTATTTTTCTCTTCGGGATTCTCAGCAGTGTTTTCCTGCCGAGAAACCCGAGAGTGTGTATACTTACCTTCATGAACATAAATTCAGTGTTCAGCATGAAACAAAAAGTGTCTGTATTAGCTATTAAAAATATATCACAACTTGTCCCTTAAAGTGATTGTAAAGGCAGAATTTTTTTTTCATCCTAATGCATGAAGATAAAAAGGCTTCTGTGTGCAGCATTCCCCCTCGGCCCCCTTAATATTTACCTGAAGTCCCTCTAGATTCAGTGATGTTGCCGAAGTGTCTCAGCTTCCCCAGACTCCCCTCCTCATTGGCTGAGACAGCAGTGTGGTGCCATTGGCTCCCGCTACTGTCAAAGTCAGTCAGCCAATGAGAAGACAAAGAGGGCGGGGCCACAGCTCTATGTCTAAATGGACACAGGGAGCTGTGGCTTGGCTCGGATGCCCCCATAGCAAGCTGCTTGCTGTGGGGACACTCACCAGGAAAGAGGGGCCAGGAGCACCAAACAGACACAAAAACAAAAAAAAACAAGACTTTACAATCACTTTAACCACTTATACCCCCTTTCTGACCAGACTGATTTTCAGCACTGTCGCATTTTGAATGACAACTGCACGGTTGGTCATGCAGCATTGCACCCATATGAAATTTGTAAAAAAAAAAAATTGGGGACTATTAGCGCTTTCTTTTGGTGGTATTTAATCACTGCTCATTTTTTTTTTTTTTTTTGCTAAACAAAAGGGGAAAAAAAGATAAAACATTTTGAAAAAAAACAAACAAAAAAATTATAATTTTGGTTATTAAATTTAGCAAATAAGTAATTTTTCTCCTTCACTGATGGGCACTAATACAGTGGCACTGACAGGTGATAATGAGAAAGAGGAAACAAGAAAAGACAATGCATGGTTGCACCTATTAGTGGATGGTCATCAAGGGTTGTATCTATTTTTGTAATGACTAGGGTAAAGTTCAAGATTGTTTAATTTTTACCCATGTCTTGATGTTTTCATTGAGGAACCAGTCAGTTATTCTCACAAGATGACATGCATAGTAATAGTTTAGGATTTGGTAGACCTAAACCTCCTTTGCATTTGGGTAGGCATAGGGTGGCCTTTCTGATGCGTGGCCCTTTACCTAGCTAAATAAACTGGTTCTTGGTTTAGGGATAACAGTATCTGAATAGGAATAGTTTGTATAGTAAAACAGGGGAAAATACTCATTTTTATAATTGCAATGTAATCCAGTCATGAAAACATGTTTTCCATTTTTGAAGATCTTGTCAAATTTGTGAAAGTAACAGGTAGAAAATGTATCGTATATAGTTGAGAGATCACAGATGTTTTTTTAATACCCAAGAGGCCAATATGAGACATAGCACATGTGAAAGGATATTGTTGTTTCATGTCCTGTAAGATTGGCGTAAAGGGGAAGATTAACAAAGCTACTTTTAAAATGTATCTTCAACATTTTAGATAATTTGAAAAGTGTCAAAATCTTTTAGTAAATTTGGAATAGGCAGTTGAAAATCCGTTATAAAAAATAAGGGTTTGCTCTAATTATTCTCAGAAATGGCTCAAGCATTGGGATAAACATCAAGGATGACAATGGGCACCCTTGTCTAGTGCCGTTCTTTATAGTGAAGCTTTTGCAAAAAGTCTTGTTTACTCTAACATTTGTGCTTTAGATTAGAGTAAATGGCTCCAATCCAAGACATCATATGGTCCTGAAAAAAAGGGATTTTTAAATACAGCTTACCTGTAAAATCCTTTTCTTGGAGTACATCACGGGACACAGAGCGGCATATTCATTACTATATGGGTTATATGGAGTACCTTCAGGTGTGGACACTGGCAATCTCAAACAGGAAGTCCCCTCCCTATATAACCCCCTCCCCTAGAGGGAGTCCCTCAGTTTTGTAGCAAGCAGTATGCCTCCCAAAATGTTCACCCAAAAGAGGGGTGGGAGCTCTGTGTCCCGTGATGTACTCCAAGAAAAGGATTTTACAGGTAAGCTGTATTTAAAAATCCCTTTTTCTTTCTCGTACATCACGGGACACAGAGCGGCATATTCATTACTATATGGGATGTCCGAAAGCAATGCTTTAATGAGGGGAGGGAGACATCTTCCAAAGAAGGATTCAATTTAGAGGTATACTCAAATAATAATAATAATTCCAACTTAGTCAAGAAAAAACTTTTTTTTTTCTTTTCTTTTTTTTTCTTTTTTACAACCAAGGGTGCCCCTGATCCTGAGGATCTTAAACTGCAGCCTGTAGTACTGCCTGTCCAAAGGCAGAATCCGCATTCCTTCTCACGTCTAGTTGATAAAACTTTGTAAACGTGTGGACTGATGACCACGTCGCCGCCTTGCATATCTGAGCCATAGAGATCTGATGGTGTGCTGCCCAGGAGGCGCCCATGGCCCTGGTAGAATGGGCCTTTACCGACAAAGGAGGAGGCAACCTCTTCAAACCGTAGGCTTGAATGATTAATTGTCTAATCCATCTCGAGATGGTGGATTTTGCAGCTGCCTGCCCCTTCTTGGGGCCATCTGGTAGAACGAACAACACATCTGTTTTCCGGATCTTTTCTGTAGCTTCAAGATAGGCCTTCATGGCCCGGACAATATCCAAGGTATGCAGCAACCCCTCCTTTCTAGATGTGGGTTTCGGAAAGAAGGATGGAAGTACCTGGTTCAAGTGAAAATTGGATATAACCTTTGGTAGAAAGGAAGGATGGGGCCGGAGAACTGCCCTGTCCTTATGTAGAACGAGATATGGTTCCTTACACGATAAGGCTGCTAATTCTGACACTCTCCTGGCCGAACCTATGGCGACCAAGAAAACCAACTTTCTTGTCAGTAAAACGAAAGGAATCTCAGCCAACGGCTCAAAGGGTTGTTTCTGTAGAGTGGACAGGACAAGATTTAAGTCCCATGGACAAATTGGTGACTTGACAGGAGGATTAATACGCAAGACCCCCTGTATGAAGGTCTTTACCAGCGAGTGGGTGGCCAGCGGCCTCTGAAACCACACTGACAGAGCTGAAATCTGTCCCTTGATTGTGCTTAATGCCAGGCCTTTATCCACTCCTAGCTGGAGAAAACTTAACACCCTATCAATGGTATATTTGCGGGAATTCCATCTTTTGGATTCACACCAGCCTACGTAGTTCCTCCACACCCTGTAATAAATCACCCTGGAGGCCGGCTTTCTAGCCCTAATCAGGGTAGGAATTACCTGCCTAGACAGACCTCTACCCCTGAGAATCAGGGATTCAGCCTCCAGGCCGTCAAATTTAGACGTTGTAATGTAGGGTGGAGGATCGGGCCTTGTGAGAGTAGGTCTGGTCGTAGAGGAAGAGTCCAAGGGTCTCCCACTGCCATCTTCAGGACTAGTGAGTACCATGTCCTCCGGGGCCAAGCTGGAGCTACTAGAATGACCGGCTTGTGCTCCACTCTGATCCTGCGCAACAGGCGAGGAAGTAACTGTAGCGGAGGGAATGCATATAGAAGTTTGAATTGATGCCAAGGGCAAACCAACGCATCGGTTCCGCAGGCCATAGGGTCCCTCGCTCGAGACACGAACCTGTCTAGTTTCTTGTTGAACCTGGATGCCATTATATCTACGTCTGGCATTCCCCACCTCTGGCAGATTGTCTGAAAGACCTGGGGATGCAGAGACCACTCCCCTGGCGACAGAATCTGGCGACTTAAGAAGTCTGCCTGCAGGTTGTCCACTCCGGGAATGAATATCGCCGAAATGCAGGGTACATGAACCTCTGCCCACTGAAAAATCAAGCTCACTTCCCTCTGAGCGGCCTGACTCCTGGTTCCCCCTTGGTGGTTTATGTATGCCACCGCTGTGGCATTGTCTGACTGGATTCTCACCGGGAACCCCTGTAATCTGGAGGTCCATGCCAGAAGGGCTAGGCGAGCAGCTCTGATCTCCAAGATATTGATGGGGAGCTGCCTCTCTGTTTTCACCCAAGTTCCCTGGCGAGAGAACCCCTCGAAAACCGCCCCCCAGCCTGCCAGGCTGGCGTCTGTGGTAACTACCTTCCAGACAACAGGGCTGAAGGATCTTCCCTTTAGAAGATTCTGAGGGTTCAACCACCAGGCCAGGCTTTGTCGGACCTTTGATGATAGCGTCAAAGGGGACTCTAAGGCATGTGCTTTCTTGCCCCAGGCTGCTAGAATGGCTGCCTGTAGGACGCGAGTGTGGATCTGAGCGTATGGTACTGCCTCGAACGTGGCCACTAGCTTGACTAGTAATCGCATACACAGGCGAATAGTTGGTTTTTTCTTGCTTAGAACCAACTGAACCAACCCCTTGATAGCCTCGATCTTTACAAGGGGCAGGAACACCCTTTGCTGTTCTGTGTCTAACCTCATGCCGAGGTATTCCAACTGCTTTGTAGGCTGGAACGCTGACTTTTCCCGGTTTAGGACCCAGCCGAATCCTTCGAGGTACTGAACCGTGAGGTTTACTGCCTGTTGCAGACACGGCCGTGAGTGATCTATGATTAAAAGGTCGTCCAAGTACGCTAGGACTGTGACCCCTTGGATCCTTAAATTGGCCAGAACTGGGGCTAGGATCTTCGTGAATACCCGGGGGGCCGTGGCCAGCCCGAAGGGGAGCGCCCTGAATTGGAAGTGTCGCTGCCCCACCGCGAAGCGTAAAAATCTTTGATGCGACTGAAAGATTGGTACATGAAGGTAAGCATCCTTTATGTCTATGGAAGCCAAAAAATCGTCCTTCTGAAGCACGGCGGCTGCTGACCGGATGGATTCCATCCGGAAGGAACGAACCCTTAGGTAACCGTTTAACCTCTTTAGGTCCAAGATTGGCCTGACATCGCCGTTGGGCTTTGGTATGACAAAGAGATTGGAATAGAAACCTAGCCCTTGCTCTTGGGCTGGCACCTCTATTATTACGTCCTGGCAAAGCAGGTGATCCAAAGCTGCCAGCATTGAGGCCTTCCTTGCTGGATCCTTTGGTAGCCTTGACTCTTGAAAATGAGGCGGAGGAAAGTTTAGAAACTCCAGTCTGTAGCCTGCGGTTACAGACGCCCGGACCCATTTGTCGGGGATCTTGGCTTCCCAAACTTCTGAGAAGAAACGAAGCCTTCCCCCCACCCGCGAGAGTGGGGGCGCCCCTTCATAAGGCAGACTTAGGGGCTGTCTTTGTCGGCTTGCGATACCATGGCCTCTTACCCCCAGGGGCCTGTCCCTGCGATCTACTGTTAACGTTGGATCGTGCAGGCGGCCGTCGATACTGCCTGGAATTTGAGGGCCCTGAGACAGGAAAGAGCTGCCTTTTAAATGTAGGACCCCGGAATGTCTTTTTGACCGGTAAAAGGGTACTTTTGCCACTTGAAATAGTCTGAATGTATTTATCCAGATCCTCCCCGAAGAGTCGTCCTCCATGGAAGGGAAACCCTGCCAGAAGCTTTTTGCATGGGGGCTCCGCCGCCCAGTTCTTCAACCATAAGAGCCTTCTCATGTGCACCAAAAATAGTGATAAACGTGAGGCCTGCTGGATGGAATCCTTTATAGCATCTACAGCAAAACACAGAGCTCTGGGAATGTCAGAAAACTCTTCTGCTTGTTGGGTAGGCATGTCCTTTAACATTTCTTTTGTCTGGTCCTTTAACGCCTGACATACTCCAATTGCAGCCACAGCTGGCTGTACCACTGCTCCTGCCGTAGCAAAGGATGCTTTTAAAAGTGTCTCTAACCGTTTATCAACCGGATCTTTAAACATATGTATGTTTTCCACCGGGCAAGTTAGTGATTTATTCACACATGAGATGGCTGCATCCACCACTGGGAGCCTCCACCTCTTGGAGAATTTTTCCTCCATGGGGTAAATGACCGCAAATCTCTTCGGTGGCAGAAACATCCTGTCCGGCCGTACCCAATCCCGAAAGATCAATTCCTCCAAGAGAGGATGGACCGGAAAAACTGCGTTGCTTAACGGAGCTTTCAAGGAGCCCAGAGAGGATACCGGAGGAACCTGAGGCTCTGGCAATGGTAAACTAAATGCCGAGCGGACCATGTCCGTCAAAGACTGCACCCACAGTCTCTCTGTCTGGGAGTCTGAAAATGGTTCCTCAGAGGTAGATCCCTCAATCCCTGAACCCTCTTGGTTCAGGTCTAGTTGATCCTCCTGCGATTCCAATTCCTCCGGAGAGAGAATTTCAGCATCTGAGGATACACCTCTTGGTGATGGGGATCTAACCCGTTTCTTGCCAGGAATAGCTCTAGCGATCAATGCTGCTATTCTCTCTTCTAGCCCCCCTAGGGATACAGCTAGCATCTCCTCTGTGATAAACACAGGGCTGGGCTGATCTGGGCCAGCCTCCGCACCAGACCCCCCTAATGGCTCATCCAAGGCGACCTTTATGGGAATAAGTTGCGGGGAAAGTATCGGCATATCATCAGAATCAGAGGGGGAACCCCTTTGTTTTTTGGTCTTTTTTGTACCCTTTGACCCCGAACCTTTGGAAGCCATAATACAAAATCGAGGGACTCCGCCAACAACAACAGACTGTAGTGGCCAGGAGTACAAAACTAGAGCTTAGGGGACAATAGATCACTAATGCCCAAAAACTGATGGGGCCCCGTATGTTTTTTCTTTTTTTTTTTTTAATATATATAAGTCTCTTTCTTTTTTTTTTTTTTTTTTTTTCAAACATACAGTGACCCCAAACTTAGTTTGCCAGCCTCCAACCTGCTGCAAAAAGGGGAATTTCTTGGCTTAACAAAAAGGCATTGGAACAAAGTCCAGCATGTACTACCCCTCTTCCGCCACCGGGAGTCACTGTTCTGCCGCTCTGCGTCCTCTCCCTTTGAGATCAGCCTAAGACTGAGCACTGACAATGCCTGCTGATCTATAACAGCACAAGGCGCGCCCCTGTATGACGCTGCAGGCACGCCCCCCCCCCCCGCCCTCCTCTCCGAACGGCGCGAAAAACGTCTATAAGACGTGCGCGCGCACGCGCGCGTATGCCGGAGCAGGAGGAACATGGAGGAGCCGCGCTGCTGGAGACCCAGGACTGCAGTATCAGGCGGCAGATTCAAACCCCCGGCCGGGTAGGACTCTCCAAAAGGCCCCATAGGGATCCTTACCAGTCCTAGGAAGAAAGCAGCAGGTAGCTAGCAACACCATTCTTAGACAGGGGAACCTAGTGATGGGGGAAATGGGATCATCCTGTCTTTCTCAGACATAGTGAGCAAGGTTGCCAATGCAGAGCATACTTAGGCTACCCCCCTTTTAGGTTACCCCGGAGAGCCTGCTGTCGAACCAAGTACCGCAGGCTCCCCTCTTACCTGCTCCATGCTGCAGGATGTTTGTCTAGCAAAACGATCCAATCTTCTCCCATCTCCGTGGGTAGCGTAGTAGACCTTCAGGCCCTGGGGTCCTATGAAGGTACCCACTGTCCTGGACCTATATAGCACCCTGGCAAACAGGAACTTATGGTCTTTATGAACTCCAAGTCCTGGGCCCAGGGTCCAGCCCTCCAAAGAGGAGCATTATAGGCAAAACCCCACGGTTTGGGGCCCGGGTACTGTCCACTTTGGCACTGAGGCTCCTTGGACAGATCCGGTTAGCCCGCCCTTAATCCCAAGGATGTGGAGCAAAGCTATTCGGTGACCAACACCTAAGACACTGGCGAAAAAACTGAGGGACTCCCTCTAGGGGAGGGGGTTATATAGGGAGGGGACTTCCTGTTTGAGATTGCCAGTGTCCACACCTGAAGGTACTCCATATAACCCATATAGTAATGAATATGCCGCTCTGTGTCCCGTGATGTACGAGAAAGAAACAATGTTTCAAACATGTAATCCCACACAATCCTGTCGATTGCCTCCTCCTCATCAGCCGAGCGAAGGATTGAATCTATCCTCTGCTTTTGTGCCCATATCATAGAGTCCACTTGGTCTGGGTGAATTAATAATGGGAGCTTTAGATATACTATTCACTACGTAGTGCAAGAACCTTCTTGACTTGATACTATTATTATTCAGGATTTATATAGCGCCAACAGTTTACGCAAAGCTTTACAACATGGGGGGGAAGACAGTACAGTTACAATACAAATCAATACAGGAGGGATCAGAGGGCCCTGCTCGTTAGAGCTTACAATCTAAAAGGAAGGGTCAAGTGGAACAAAAGGTAATAACTGTGGGGGATGAACAGATGGAGAAAATTAAAATCTAGTTAGGTGTGTGTAGGATAGGCTTCTCTGAAGAGAAGTATTTTCAGGGATTGTCTAAAAGCTAATAGAGTAGGAGATAATCGGACAGATTGGGGTAAGGCAATCAATAGGATTGGAGAGGCTCTGGAAAAGTCCTGGAGGTGAGCATGGAAGGAGATGATTAGAGAGAGCTAGAGTGCAGGAGGTCTCGAAAGGAACAAAGAGAACAAGTAGGTTGGTATTTAGAGACTAGGCTAGTGATATAGCTGGGGGCTAAGTTGTGGATGGCTTTGTAAGTAGTTGTTAGTATTTTGAATTTAATTTGTTGGGTGAGTGGAAGCCAGTGGAGGGATTGACAGAGAGGAGTAGCAGACACAGAGCGATTGGTAAGGTAGATAAGCCTGGCACCAGCATTCATGATGGATTGAAGGGGGTATAGACAATGTAGAGGTAATCCAACGAGAAGGGAGTTACAGTAGTCGAGGCAAGAGATGACCGGGGAGTGAATTAAAAGCTTTGTTGTGTCATTGGTTAGAAAGGGGCATATTTTGAGGATGTTGTGGAGGTGGCAAGATTTGGACAGGGATTGGACATGGGGCTTAAAGGAGAGCTCAGAGTCCAGGACTACACCTAGGACCTTGGCATGCAGGGATGGGCTTAAAGTTGTGCCATCAATTTTGACAGAGAGATCAGGAAAATTAAAATGGTTATATAGGGTTGTCTTCTTATAATGCAGTTTTAGTAAACCTAATGCCCCGCACACACGATCGGAATTTCCGATGGAAAAAGTCAGACGGACTTTTTCCATCGGAAATTCCGACTGTGTGTATGCCCTATTGGAAATTCCGATGAATTCCAATGGAATTCTGTCGGAATTCCGATGTGAATTTGGTCGAACAAAGGTCTGATCGTGTGTACGGGGCATTAAGGAGATTGTACAGTTATTGTACAGTCCGTTTTGTATAGCCAGGTTAGGTCTACTTGAGCTGTCAGTTTAAATCAGATGATTGTAACTGAAGGGGCTGCCTCACATTTCATCGGTGATAGCAGAATTTTAGCCCCTTTGAAAAATTCATATGAATATCTGCCCACTGTGTGCCCCTGTTGCCCCATATGTTTTTATTTAACTACATACCTATCAGTCTGTCTATCTACCCAACTATCTGTATCCTGCATTCGCTATATCTTAGTCTATCCATCTACAATTTCCTGGTGATTATGCGATTACATAAGTAAATATCCGAGTAGAAAGGACTGACAGCAGGAGGAACTTCACTTTCATTCATGTTTAAAAAAGCTTAATGTGTGTTTTGACGTAAATCATATTTTTGGCTCCTATTTATCCATATGTTGTGATTGCATAGATCGGACAGATGCATTGTTGCTTTATATGAATTTCTGTAATTAAAATAAATGGGGCGAGAAATACAGATGTTTGCCTGATCAACACATAAGTGAAAACCATGTGTTAACAGAACTGTCTATATACATTGTGTCTGAGCGCAAACATTTCACAGTGTTGGCATTGAAATTCCAATGTACAGACATATGGGAAAGATGATTCATTCAATTAGTAAATCCCCCAAAATGGAGAGGCATTTATGCAGAGGCAAAGTAGAAACCTCAACTGCACATGGACTCCAGGCAAATTTAAAAATAATAATAATATTATTAATTCAGTTATATACTTGCTAAAAATTATAAAGTGTTTAGAAATATTTTTTTTTTTTATTGCTGGTTCTAAACCTAAAGTTTTCCTGACAGTCTTTGTCCCTGTAATCCAACAGAAAAAAAAGGAAATCTATTGGGGACACAGGAAGGAAAACCAACCCAGAAATACCGGTAGGAATGTCACCCGAAGCAGCCATATCTATTGGTACCTAAAATAAACCCATCGATTAAACGGTTTCAAAGAACATTACATTCCTGGCACGTGTCACATTGGTTGTGCTCTAATAAAATGATCACATGTGCATCATCTTGGCAGTTGAAGATCAAACAGAGGCCAAGATGGCAGCCATTTTTGCTGAAAACGGGGGAGCTTTAAAAGTGGTTCTACGTTTTTTTTAACCTTAATGCTTTGTATGCATTAGGCCCCTTTCACACTGGGGCGACATCGTCGGTAAAGACCTGCTATTTTTAGCGGCGCTTTACTCAATCTTGCAGTGCTATTCGGCCTCTAGCGAAGCACTTTAACCCCCTGCTAATGGTCGAGAAAGGGTTAATACCCACTGCAAAGCAACTCTGCAGAGGCGCTTTTCCGGCGGTATAGCCGTGGTGCCCCATTGATTTCAATGGGCAGGAGCAGTGGAGGAGTGCTGCTTCACCACTCCAAAGATGCTGCTGGCAGGACTTGTTTTACTGTCCTGCCAGCGCACTGCTCCAGTGTGAAAGCCCTCGGGGGCCCTCAGGGCTTTCACACTGGAGAGACAGCAGCAGCTGTTTCAGGTCGCTTTGCAGGTGCTATTTTTAGCATTATAGCGCCTGCAAAGCAACCCAGTGTAAAAAAAACTTTCTGCTAACATATCCCCACAGCCTCCCCCTTATTTTTACCTGAGCCTGACTAGACCCAGCGACGTGCACAAGAACAGCGGCTCTTGCGGCTGTTTCCCTCCTCATTGGGCAGTTTGTCAGCAGCAGGAGCCGTTGGCTCCTGCTCCTGTCAATCAACTCCACTGACGAGGGATCTGGGGGCGGGGACAAGTCCCACTGTCTGTGGCAATGGATGCAGCAGCAGGGTCGGAAGCGGGCACGCATGACCGCCCCCATGGGATCTGGTTTCCCACGGGGGGCACTGGACAGAGAGGTATGGGGCCGCTGTGTGCAATTATATTGCACAGAGCAGATACAGTGCCTTGAAAAAGTATTTATACTGCTTGAAATGTTTCACATTTTGACATGTTACAACCAAAAACGTAAATGTATTTTATTGGGATTTTATGTGATAGACCAACACAAAGTGGCACATAATCATGAAGTGAAAGTAAAATAATAAATGGCTTTCAATTTTTTTTTTTACATATAAATATGTGAAAAAGTGTGGCGTGCATTTGTATTTAGCCCCCCCCCCCCTTACTCTGATACCCCAACTAAAATCTAGTAGAACCAATTGTCTTCAGAAGTTACCTTATTAGTGAATAACGTCCACCTGTGTGTAATTTAATCTTAGTATAAAAATACAGCTAGCTGCTCTGTGAACCCCTTTAGAAGATTGTTAGAGAACATTACTAAACAAACAGCATCATGAAGGCCAAGAAACACACCAGACAGGTCAGGGATAAAGTTATGGAGAAGTATAAAGTAGGGTTAGGTTATAAAAAATATCCCAAGCTTTGAACATCTCACGGAGCACTGTTCAACCCATCAATTGAAAATGGAGAGTATTCATGCCCTCCCTTGTTGATTGTGTCACCTTAGACATTCGAGATTGAGTGACTGTCACTGTTCTTTTGTTTTGTTCTTCTGTATTATATACTTTTCAATAAAAACGTATTGAACAAAAGAAAATGGAGAGTATGGCACAACTGCAAACCTACAAGACATGGCCGTCCATCTAAACTGACAGGTCGGGCAAGGAGAGCATTAATCAGAAAAGCAGCCAAGAAGCCCATGGTAACCTCATCTTTGTCATTCTGAAGCTTCCTTCCAACCACTTTGCCTATTATTTTATATATACTATAATTCTGTACTTGCCAAATATGCTTCAGACATCTGCCTCTGCTAAGTCTGGCTGCATCCATTGTAACTGTGAGCAGCTGAAGCTGCTGCCTGTTCCCTTTCTGGATTTACACAGAGGCACGCCTCCAGCTTCGCAGCTCTCAGTGGCCCTCTTATGACTCACTACCTTCCCTTCCTGACAAACTCTCACGAGAGAGAGAGAGCTGTGCATGATGTCAGGCTTTTTACCAGACAAGAAACAGGAAGTGAGCTGTATAAGGTATTTACTGGCAGAAAAAAAACAATTTACTATCCAAAGTTAAAACAACAAGAGCAGAAGATTTAATAGATGGAAATTTGAAATTAGTTTTACTAAAAAGTCGACTTTAACTTGACCGAGAGTTCAGAAAAAAGGGGGGCAGATAGCTGAATTTGCACTCTGCAGGTCAGTGAGGAGAGCTCTGAGAGCTGATTGGAGGCAAGAGACAGATCCCACCACCCGCCCCTACGCCTCCCCCCTCCTTCACATAGCACACAGGAACTGAGCTGAGACTGTCGATCTGCTGAAGCTTCCTCCCCGTTACCATTTTTATTTTTTTTAATCCACGAAGATTTTATTAAGAAATAATTGGTGACAACAGAACAAGACAAATAATTCCGTCAACATGTATTACAAGAGTACATATGAGGATCTATATCTTAATGTATACTATAGGGAAATAGGCATAGATCAAACAGGTACAGCCTAAAGCAACCAACAATCTCACAATCAATGGCAATACAAAAGAAAATAAAAAAATATTGCGGGGGCAATTCCCAATACAGATGTACATCAAAGGTGTCAACTAGTGCCCCACTAGTATAGGAGACGTAAGAGGTTAGTACATAAACCTCTTAGCCAAGAACCCTTGTCAGCCTAACCCCAACCTATGCCTATAGCATGGATCCTCCCATATAGGAGGGGATGAGTGAGGGAGTGGGCTCAAGACCACCCCGTCCTCTCATCCCTCCATCAATGAATGGAGAGAGGCCATAAAGAAAGAGGCCACAAGGAAAAAGATAGAGAAGAGGAGGTAGAGGAGGAGAGAGAGAGAAAGGAAAAAAAAAAAAAAAAAAAGAGGGGGAGGGATGAGGAGAGGGTATCAAATCATACCCTAATGGGGGTTGAACGGGAAGGCCCGCCACCCCCACCGTCTACAATTCGTTGAAACATGTACAGGTCCATGGAATTAAAGATATGCGGACATCAGACAGGTGTAATCTCCGCATACTGGTCCAGTTTAACTCTGTGTAAGGGCATGGTAATCAGCTGAGTTCCTGAATTCACACCACTCCCTCCAGACTTCAGTAAATTTTGGAATGTCATCTTGAGCAATGCATATCAGCTCCTCCATCGCTGCAATCTGGTTCACACGCGCCACCCATTCCTTTATAGTCGGTGGCCTCTTAGCTCTCCAGTGAATAGGAACACATAATCTGGCGGCATTGACCATATGTATCGCTACAGAATTGCGGTACCGTTTTTTCGAAATGTTTGAAAGATGAAGCAGATATTGTGCTGATGAAAACTCCAAGGGTAGCGTAGAGACCGCCGTCGTCACTTCATGTACCTTCTGCCAATATGGTTGAATTAGTGGACACTCCCACCAAACATGAAGGAATGTGCCTAGTGCTCGTCCACACCTCCAGCATCGATCCGATACTGCCGGGCAGAATTTGTGCACCAAGTCCGGCGTCTTATACCACCGTGTCCTGAGCTTGTACCCATTTTCCTGTATGCCCACATTCAGTGAGCCCTTGAAGATGAACCAGTTAACTCTTTCCCACTCCTTCGCCTGGATCGGTCTAGCCAGCCGGGTTTCCCAAGAGGCCTGTTCCGCCTGTATAGGAGCAAAGGGAGCTCTAAACATGGATGCATACAGGGTTGAAGTCACACGTCTCTGAGGAGAGTTACTTAAGCATAGCGATTCAAGTGTCGTGGGCAATTTCGTAAACGACCTTCTGACCTTCGGATCATTCAGAAAGTGTCGTACTTGAAAGTAAGCAAACAGGGGAAACTTCTTGGTTAGAGACATCTTCTCAAGCTCTTTCATGGATAGGAATCTATCTCCAGAGAAGAAGTGCTTGGCCAGAATCTCATCGTATGGCCACTCGTTTATCAAGTACCTCCCATCTTGTCCTGGAATGAAGTCTGGATTACCTCTCAGAGGGGTCAATCCACAATCCGTTGTGGATATCGTAAGTTTGTCACAGGCCTTCGTGAATGCCGACAAAGTAGCTCCTATCAGTGGATGAGCCAGGGCAGTAGGCCTCCAGTGTTTCCTGGAGATCCATGGAACTTTCCCCAGGTCTTCTCCCACCATCTGGTTCTCTAAGTGAACCCAGCCTTTACAGCGGGAGTGGACTCGCCAGTCCACTATCCGCGTTAGATGTGTCGCCCAATAGTATCTTTGCAGGTCCGGGAGGCCAATACCTCCCCCTAATTTAGGCAGAACTAGTTTTGCCCAGCTAATTCTAGGTGCTCTTGATCCCCACAGGAACTTCCTACATATCCTCTTGTAAGTTGCAAAGAAAGAGGGTGGCAGGGTTATCGGAATCGTCTGCAGCTTATATAGCATTCGAGGGAGAACCGTCATTTTCAGAATGGCTGCCCTTCCAAACCATGAAATAGTGGGAGAATCCCATTTCAGCAAGTCTTGTTGTATGGCCTTCAGCTCAGATAAGAAATTTTTCTCGTAAAGGTCTGGCAGTTTACCTGGTATTTTGATCCCCAAATAAGTGATATCATCGGTCTTCCACCGAAAGGGGAAGACCTTCTGGCAGTGGAGAACTACCGATGAAGGCAGGGATATGTTCAGGGCATACGATTTGGAAAAGTTAATCTTTAGATGTGAGATATATCGGAACTGTTCAAACACTTGTAAAAGGTTAGGCAGGGACGTCAGGGGGGAAGAGAGGAAAAGCAAGATGTCATCGGCAAAGGCCGCTAGCTTGTATACCATTTTTATTTTGGTGTTAAAACTTGTCAGAAGTGACTCATGCTGATTGCAGAGGAACAAACCAGCAGATAGAATTGACACTTAGTGCATTTAATTGGGACAAGTACACACTAACGAGGGATATGCTCTGTTCATATTTCATGTTGGAGGTTTACAACCACTTTAAGTTTGCCAGGATGATGCAAGCAACATAGGTTGAGGCTTATTGGGAGCACAGATGGGATCTCTCTTTGGGAGGTCTGAAGAAGGGACCCATGTTTAATCAAAACCCATTTGACAAATGCTGCAGACGAAAAATCAATAAGTATTTTTGGGTGAAAATAAAGGAATAAAAATGACTGACCTGTCCTTCTTTTGGGCACAAGCAGTTGATGACTTCATTGACCATGACTGGTAGATGCAAGGCCTTTTCAGACTCTGAGCTCCCATCTGCGTGTTGAAACCGTCTCGATGACACACAATATTTGCGCAGTCTGCCGTATTTTCTGCAGATTGCTAGGCTTAACTTGAAAATCATGCTTCTGTTGGCAGCCGCAGGAGAGGAAAGAAATGAAAAACTTCATTTAGAACTTTTGGCAACATAAACAATTCAAATCCCTGCTTTCCAAATTACAACAAAAACACACTACTAACCACAGTGCCAAACATACTTTGGTATTTGAGCATGGGCTGCCTTGTAAATAAATATGCACATTCTGACCTCTGAAATTCCTCATTTGCAGTGTGGATAAACTTGTAATAGAAAGTGTGTGGCACCTACCATTCAACCACGGGAGATGCAAAATGATACATCTACCGCAATTTTCTCTTTCCGTATCAGTCCACAATTCTAGATCTCGGTGCTCACTTGCAATATTGTAATCCAGAATTGATTTCTCATCCTTGTAACATTTTAGCTTTCGTCTTTGCAAAACTGCATAACAATGAGAGATTAAAGCGATTGTAACGTCTCATTTTTGTTTTTCAATAAAAGTAACAAACATATTTACCTGCCCAGTGCAGCTGGTTTTAAAGATCCTCCTCTTCTCGGGTCCCTCTTCAGTGCTCCTGGCCCCTCTCTCCTGTCGTGCACCCCCACAGCAAGCAGCTTGCTAAGGGGGCACCTGAGCCAAGTCACAGCTACCTCTCTCTCTTGATTGGCTGACTGAATTTGATTGACAACAGCGGAAGCCAATGGCACTGCTGCAGTGTTTCAGCCAATTAGGAGAGCCTCGTGGACATCACTGGACAGAGATGAGGCTCAGGTAAGTAATATGGGGTGCTGGGGCAGCTGCTGCACACAGAAGGATTTATCTTAATGCATAGAGTGACTTTACTACCCCTTTAAAGAGGAAGCAAAGCCTCGTTAAATATATTATATATATATATATATATATATATATATATATATATATATATATATATATATATATATATATAATAGGATTTTTTATGACAGCTTACCTGTAAAATCCTTTTCTTGGAGTACATCACGGGACACAGAGCGGCAATCCATTACTATGTGGGTTATAGAGTCTACCTTCAGGTGTGGACACTGGTGTAATTAACTACACAGGAAGTTCCCTCCCTATATAACCCCTCCCATACTGGGAGCTCCTCAGTTTTTGTAGCAAAGCAATAAGTGTCCCAATATCCCCAAACAAGAGGGGCGGGAGCTCTATGTCCCGTGATGTACTCCAAGAAAAGGATTTTACAGGTAAGCTGTCATAAAAAATCCTATTTTCTTTATCGTACATCACGGGACACAGAGCAGCAATCCATTACTATGTGGGATGTCCGAAAGCAATGCTTACTGAGGGGAGGGAGACACAAACAACGCAGGCCGCCATCAGATGTGAGGATCTATAATGCTGCCAGATGCATACTGCGCCAAAAAGCTGCATCCTTTTGCCCTCCTATGTACATCTGACAAGAATCAGTGAACCTAAGCACAGACGCCAAGTTGCGGCCCTGAAAATCTGCGTCATAAAGGCTCGGTAAAGCATCGCGCATAAAGCGCTTACTATCCTGGTACGGAGCACCCCCCCCCCCCCCAAGAAACAGGGGGAGTCCCACTCTCCGAACCACAAGCCTGAATAATACCCTGATGATCAATCTTGAAAACAGTTGATTTTAGACGCTGCCTGCCCATTCCTAGGGCCTCCTGGTAGCGCAATAACATCAGCTTTCCGTATCCGAGCAGCCGCTTCAGATAGGCCTTGACCCTTCTACTCCAAAGGAGAGAGTGTAACCATTAACCATTTTAATAGCTGAACTGAACACTGCCTGCCCACATCTAGGGTCTTCTGGCAGCACAATAAAAACTTCAGATTTCTATATCTGAACCTTCAGATAGATATTTAACTGCTCTCATCTCTACTGAGAGAAAGCAATAACCTTTCCTTCCGAAAACAAGGTTTTGAAAAAGGGGGAGGTAAGAATATCTAGATTCAAATGAACACTAGATCCTTCTAGTAAATAAGGCTGGGTGAGGATTAACATCACCCTACTAGTAAGAATAAGTATGGTTTTATACCAAGAGGTTGCCAATACTGAAACTCTCTTGGAGGCTACCACAACCAAGAACACCAATTCCCTTGTTAAAGGCTGAAGGGAAATATGGTGCATCGGCCCACAGAGCTGACCCTGTAAGCCGACAAAACTAGAGCCAATCCTCCAAGCACAAGGGCGACTAAACTGGTGGACTTATGCGCGTCACCCCTTGTATAATGGCTCGGAACAAAGAGTGTGAAGCAAGCGACCTTTGGAGGCAAGGCCGAGATCGGATCCTTGATGTAACTTAAGGCTGTCTCCGTCTCATTTCCAAATGCAGGAAGGCAGGAATTTTATCTTTGACAAACTTCCAAGGATGCCACCATCTGTTTCATACCAGGAACATGGGCTCTCCCGATCCTGGGATATCTGGTCCTGGAGGCCAGCCTTCCTGTATGAATCAAGGAAGTGCCATTGATTCTAAAAACCCTGATCCTGAAGAATGTGGGCTAAAATAGCCAGACCATTAATTCACCTGTTGCACGACAGGATGTAATACCCCCTTTGAAGTAGGCCTGGACAAGATGTAAGGGACCGTGGGTCCTCTACTACCACCCCTACTGTCCCTGCACAGAAAAGGTCGTCAGGGCTATGCCGGAGTAATCAGGCCAGCTTCCGCCATCCTCTAATGTTGCATGGAAGCCACAAACGCCGCGGCACTGGGGGGAGAGACATAACCAGTGACCACTGGTCCCACCTTATTACTAACACATCTGCCCCGCATGCGGGTGGATCCCTTGTCCTTGACCTCAAGCTGTTCAATTTCTTGTTGAGCCTGGACGCCAATACATCTTATGTACTGGGTACTATTTCTGTGGCCCTTGGTCAGGAAAACAGTCGGGGTGTAGAGGTCCTTCTCCTGGAGACACTTGTTGACGGCTACAGCGAATCGCCTGCCAATTCTGCATTTCATGAAATGACGAATGTCAATAGGCAAGGCACAAGCTCCTCCTTGGTAAATTAAGTAAATCACTTAATATGGTATAGTCTGATTGAACTCTGACCGAACCAACCAGCCCCTGAACGTTCAGGCCCCTAAGCCAGATGCTCCATCGGTAGCTCTAGCTGACAGATAAGGCTCCCTTGGAGCTCGACTACTTCCCCTGGGCCAAGGTCTCTTCCTGACCTGGCAAACCCTTTAGTTAAGAACCACCAAGAGGAATTCCAGCCTATCTCTGGGACCGGTTCTTTGGATAATGCTAGGTCAAGATCCACTCCTTCTAGGCCAACACAATACTGTTTATAACAGTCCTGAATAAAAGTATAGGGAACTGTCTTGAATGAAGCAGCATCTTCTCTAGTGCCTTAAGCAGAAGTCCAAAAGTAAGGAACTGTTCCTTGCCGTAACCACCTAGACCAGCTTTCTTATAGCGATGGTCTTGTCTTAGGCCAAAAGTACTCTCCTGGTGCAAAACATACCCAGCTTCTTGTCAATGAAGAATGTACAGTATCTTTAGACTGGAATCCTAACCCAGGAGATCCAGATACCTGACCATGCTGGACACCCTTAGGTCCAGCCATGCTGCTGACTGATCCATCAGCAGGAGTCTGCTTCCGTATGCCATTACTGCTATACCCTGGGCCTACAGACCTGCTAGAGGCGGGCCCTAGCACCCTGACAACCCAGACACGGAGGCTAACCCAAAAGGGCAAGACCACCAACTGGAGATAGTGCTGTTCCCCTGCACAACGCAGACAACCTCTGCAGTCCCAAGTAAATAAACACATATGCAACTGGCTCCCCATATGTGTATGTGGCAAGTGTTAAAGCCATATGCCTCAATGGAGGCGTGTGTACATGGCAGTGTGTGTTCATGGAAGCATGAAATCATATAAATATGTCTCACGCCAAACATGCATATAGCATGTGTGCTCTGGAACGAGCATCCTTGCAAGCAAGCAAGCATGTGCTATAAACGTGTTATGCAACAATGTGCAACATGAACCCATGCAGACACGTATCTCTATGCAAACACAAGGCATCCTGTATTGCTTAATTAAACCACCATGTGCAACTTTAAAGTAACCATGCATGCGATTCAGCATCTTCCATGCGATCAACATCTTATGCATTTTAAGCACTACTGTGCGGACAAGAACCCTTGTGTGACCAAGCACCCCTGTGCGTTCCAACATCCTTATGCACCCAAGCATCTTAATGCGACTTTAGGCATTTCTGTGAAACAAGCCTCTTTATGTGATCAAGTATCCCTGGGTAATCCAGGACTCTGTTGATCCAACAACCATGTGTGATCCAGCTTCTTTTTGCATTCAAGCATCTTTAAGCGATCCCTTTAGGCCCTGAGTAATCCAGGACTTGGGTGATCGGGTAATCCTGTGTGATTCAGCATTTTTATGCCTTCAGGCCTCTTTATGCGATTCTAGGCATTTCTGTGGGAACAAGCCTCTTTGCGTGACCAAATATCCTTGGGGAATCAAGGACTTGGGTGATCATGTAATCCTGTGTGATTCAACCTTTTTATGCATACAAGCATCCTTTATGCGATTCAGCATTTTTATGCATACAAGCATCTTTATGCGACTTTAGGTACTTTTGTGGAAACAAGCCTATTTGTGTGACCAAACATCCTTGGGTAATCCAGGACGCTGATGATCAGGTAACCATGTGTGATCCAGCATCTTTTTTTTTTTGCATCCAAGCAACTTTATGCGATTTTAGGCCTTTCTGTGGAAACAAACCTCTTCTGTGTAACCAAACATCCTTGGGGGAAACAAGGACTTGGGTGATCAGGTAATCATGTGTGATTCAGCATTTTTATGCATACAAGCATCTTTATGCGACTTTAGGTACCTTTGTGGAAACAAGCCTATTTGTGTGACCAAACATCCTTGGGTAATCCAGGACGCTGATGATCAGTTAACCATGTGTGATCCAGCATCTTTTTTGCATCCAAGCAACTTTATGCGATTTTAGGCCTTTCTGTGGAAACAAACCTCTTCTGTGTAACCAAACATCCTTGGGGGAAACAAGGACTTGGGTGATCAGGTAATCATGTGTGATTCTGCATTTTTATGCCTACAAACGTCTTTATGCGATTCAGCATTACAAGCATCTTTTATGCGACCTTTTTTGTGGAAACATGCAGCACCATATAGACAGAAACATGTATGTTTATGCGATCCACAATAGAATCTGCTCTGTTACTTGTTTTTATCCCACATGCATTCCAAACTCATGTATGTTATGCAACATGCGGACTGGTAAAGAGGAAATTATCCTCTGTAGATGTGTGTTTCCTCAATTAAGAGACATTAGCAATGTGTGCCCGCAACTGTGCATCCCTCCGATGCATTTGGTTAGCCTGAAGCCGACACCAGGCTGAGGATTATATGGAGGTCTTACTAGCCACCTATAGGAAAACCTCTCTTTACACTCCAAGGAGAAGATAGAGGTGTAATCAGAACCTGTAGGGCTTTTGATAGCTTCTCCTTGTTAGGCTGCAGCTCCTGTCTCCTGTCCTCTGACAGTGAAACTTTTATCCCCAAGCTTTCTAATCCCTTTGTTTCAGGATTAAAGTAGGAAAAGGGGGACACCCCCTGTGACGGACCTCAAGTACCCCTGCTGGGCACATCCGCCAGACCTGTGTCTCCTGTCCTCCAAACGCACCCGCAGCCTGCAGATTCGCCATAACCAGCCCTTAACCCCTCAATCACGAGACAATCCACACATGTTGAGGGTTACACATCCAGAGCTTAACTGTTTATTAAAATCCAAACTATACAGTTTTACACACAGTAAGGGACACTCCCCTTTGCCTTGTCTGAGGGGAGGGGGACAAGGAACAATAAATGGGAACAGAACATTTGGACATTGAAACAGTGTACAGAAACCTAATGAGATTATGGTAAGCAGGCAGCCTAGCTTCTCAATACACACCCCCTGCGGAGAGACGTCTGCAGTCCACTCTCCATTGTCTGTGTCCAGCAACAAGAGGAGGGGGGGTGGGGGGTTTGTAGGGCTGTAACATTACATTACATCACAATAATGCCAGCTTCAGGTCTCCAGTATATTTCTGGCCCATAGTCTGTCGGTAGGAGGCACGCCCACAATCCTTTCCAAGACATACAGTGACAGTGGGTTCTGTCACATTTCTCCCCTTTTAAAAACAGACTAACCAGGTTCCTGACCCCCAACTGGTCTGGACCTGCGTTAGTCACAAACTTCCACCCCAGGCAAACAGGAAAAGTAAAAGTACGACTCTTGCGCTGGGGAGCAAAACCGCACAGACGGTCTCCGGGAATAAAAACAGCCGCTGCAGAGTGGGAACAGTTGTTTGCACTCCTCTGATCCTGGGGGGGGTTGCAGATATTGGGGGAAGCTGAATAATCCTCTGCCCTGCTTCCAGCGCTTCAGCTGGTAGGGAACATAGGCTGGTAGGGCTATGCATTTGGGGAGGCAAAGGTACTTGCTTTTCTCGTGGTGTAGTTACCAGCCGCTGAGAAGGTATCTTGCAGGGACTATCTCCTGGGTTCTTCATCTCTTGTTCTGATGCTGGGCAGAGACCATCATCGCTCTGTCCTGTAGCCAGCGCTTCTGCCGGGGAGACATATGAAAATGTTGGGTACAGCTGCTGGAGAGGGGGAAGGGTTTTCTCCCCTGCCGGTTCTGTGACCAGCCCTTGGGGTGACTTCTGACAGGGGCTGTCTCCCAAACCCTCCAAAAACATACTGAGGGCTGGGCAGGGACCATCAGAACTCTGCTCCATAGCCAACGCTTTTGCTGGGGAGAGAACCACTGGGGTAGTGTCCAATTGCTGTGGAGGGAGAATTGCTTCTTCTACTCCCGGTGGGAATATCTGCAGTTGGGGAAACAGCGCACGCAGGTCATCTCTCAGACTCTCCGGATCCAACTCTTTTTCTGATGCTAGGCAGATTATAGTGGCACTCTGCTCCATAGCCAACGCTTCTGCTGGGGGGATGAACATTGGGGTAGTGTCCAATTGCTGGGGAGGGAGAGTTGCTTCCTCTACTCCAGGTGGAGATAGCGGCTGTTGGGGAAACAGCTCAAGCAGATCATCTCTCAGACTCTCCGGAGCCAACTCTTTTTCTGATGCTAGGCAGATTATAGTGGCACTCTGCTCCATAGCCAACGCTTCTGCTGGGGGGATGAACATTGGGGTAGTGTCCAATTGCTGGGGAGGGAGAATTGCTTCCTCTACTCCAGGTGGGGATATCTGCAGTTGGGGAAACAGCTCACGCAGGTCATCTCTCGGACTCTCCGGAGCCAACTCTTTTTCTGATGCTGGACAGATGCCAGGGGCACTCTGCCCTGTAGCCAGCGCTTCTGCTGGGGCCCCAGATGAGATAATCTGGACTTGCTGCTGATCACCATTTTCCAGCCTTCCAGCGCCTGTCTCAACTCCACTTTCTGAGACCTTGATGCTATTAGCTTGTCTCACTGCCTGGGGGACCTCCGGTGCGTTCCGGCATTCTAGCGCTCGCAGTGCCCTCTGTATCATTGCCGCTTCTTCCATTGCGGTTAGGACAGGAAAATGTAGGGTCACCCCTGGCCCCATTTGCTCATCTTTGTGACTGTCTGCTATTTCTCCAGGACAGTCCCAGGTAACAGGAGCCATGCCAGGCTGCTCATCACCATCAAACAGCCGCTTGTATGCAATTTCGAGCTCAAATTCCTGCTCAACCAGGAACTCCAATTCCCCCAGGTCACATGCCTCTACAGGGAGGTCCAGCACCTCATCTCGGAAGTCCAAAATGTTTTCCCACCGCCACTCCTCATCGCTCCCAAAGTCTGGGTCTCCGTACATTTTTTGATGGAGCAGCCCCACGCCGCCATAGCCAACGCCTTCTGTTGGGCTGCCATCTGCTGTACTTGGCCAAAGTTGAGCCGCGAACCACCGGAGGGCTCTGTAGCTGGCGTCTAGCTTCATCTCCTCCTGGACCAATCTTCTGAGCTCCGTCTTCCAATCATCTCGCGGTCGTTCCCTCAGGAACACCTCTCGCGCACAGTACTGCGTCCAGTACATCTCTGAGGAGGAGGGAAGGATCTTCCCCTACTGGCGCCGCTCGTAGCTTAGCGCCTCATGCCAGAGTTGCCGGCGGATCACATCCTCCCAGCCGAGCATGGTGCGCTCTGTCACTGGTCCCCGATGTTTCTTCCGCATGCCTTGCAGCCTCCTCCCGAACTCCGCTCTCATGCTGGCTGGTCCCCGTATCGCTCCTCGGCAGCTGCCCAGATCTTGAATCCTGGTGGTGGTTTGGATGTCCTGGACTGCAGGAGACATCCCACTGCTGCCACCACTGTGACGGACCTCAAGTACCCCTGCTGGGCACATCCGCCAGACCTGTGTCTCCTGTCCTCCAAACGCACCCGCAGCCTGCAGATTCGCCATAACCAGCCCTTAACCCCTCAATCACGAGACAAACCACACATGTTGAGGGTTACACATCCAGAGCTTAACTGTTTATTAAAATCCAAACTATACAGTTTTACACACAGTAAGGGACACTCCCCTTTGCCTTGTCTGAGGGGAGGGGGACAAGGAACAATAAATGGGAACAGAACATTTGGACATTGAAACAGTGTACAGAAACCTAATGAGATTATGGTAAGCAGGCAGCCTAGCTTCTCAATACACACCCCCTGCGGAGAGACGTCTGCAGTCCACTCTCCATTGTCTGTGTCCAGCAACAAGAGGAGGGGGGGTGGGGGGTGTAGGGCTGTAACATTACATTACATCACAATAATGCCAGCTTCAGGTCTCCAGTATATTTCTGGCCCATAGTCTGTCGGTAGGAGGCACGCCCACAATCCTTTCCAAGACATACAGTGACAGTGGGTTCTGTCACACCCCCTTTTTTTTTTTTTCTTGCAAAACACAAAACACATGCAGAGTGATTGCAATGTTGGGGGAAGGCTGCATTGCCTGACAGGTCTGATGGCTCAATCTATGAGCTGTTTAAGTCTCTTCAGAGGAGAATAAGGGTCCACCAGGTTCAGGTGGCGATCCCTCTTTATATTCCTACCCCTGACCTTATTCAATGGGGAGACCAAGTCCTAAGCTAAAGCAGAGGCACTTAACCCAGGTGCATCAAATAGCTGAATTTAGTCTGACACAATGCCTGCTAATCTGCACAGCTAGATGCGAGTAGGCGTCTTAGATGAATCTGTATCCAACTCACACAAGGTGCTTACGTTTGTGTCCCCCTAGCTTTACAGAGCTCTGACGTCCGGGCCCTTTGAAGAGCCTTCTCTGCGACTGCACTGAGCCGGTGAGCACGTGCAACATGGTAGAGCCTGAAGCGGAGGAAGTGGGACACAATAGATCAGCTAACACTTAAGCTTCCGTTTTCTGGAAAGCATGGTAAGCAAAAACATCAGGCATGTCTTCTACTGCCCATAGTAGTGGAAACACAGATAAGACTTGCAACTACTCACGGAAGACAATCCTTTGTATAGGATTAAGGGCATATTTTTTTTTTTTTTATTTATGTACCGGCCCCTTCAAGGGGAGATATATAGGTACTGCAGCCATCCTGTCTAACAGACATGGTGGGCCAGGCTGCATGCCGGCTAGGGGAGGTATATGGGTGCCCTGAGCCATCCTGTCTCAGAAGACATAGTGGTTTACATTGCCCATGCATAGAAGCATAATATAGGCGAGAACCAAGTCCCCCACGGAGGACCTACTGTCGAACCAAGTCCCGTAGGCCCTCCTCTTACCTTCTCCACGCTGCAGGGTATTGCCAAGCAAGAGGCCCAATCTTCCCCCTTCACCGTGGGTATTGTCCTAGACCTTCAGGGACCGGGGTCCATGGCAGGAACACCAACTCCCCTGGACCTATATAGCATCCTGGCAGCAGAAAAAACATTTGGTCCTTAGAAGGCACAAAGTTCTGGAACCCAGGATCCAGCCCTCCGCAGAGAGGCATTATAGGCTAAACCTCGTTCTTCGTACCGAGGCCCGGGTACCGTCCACTTTGGCTTTGAAGCACCTTGGACGGATCCGGATTTATGGAGGTTTTTTACATCCAGCATGGATCCCTCCAGTGGAGCTCCTAAGAGCACATGTTCACTCGTGACCAACACCTTAGACACTGATGAAAAAACTGAGGAGCTCCCAGTATGGGAGGGGTTATATAGGGAGGGAACTTCCTGTGTAGTTAATTACACCAGTGTCCACACCTGAAGGTAGACTCTATAACCCACATAGTAATGGATTGCCGCTCTGTGTCCCGTGATGTACGATAAAGAAATATATATATATTCTCTGCAAGACAAAGGCATAATGAACTAGCTCATTATGTAGTACTTACCCAAGATCGAAGCCCCTGCAGTCGTCCTAGTTCGCCTCCTCCATCGCCGCCATGCACCATAAACATCAGTGCTGTCTTTTTTGCAAATATCTCCTAAACCGTGTTGTCACCATTTTTCTCTTGGTGTCAGTAAAAATAACTTATCAGAAGTCATTTATGTTGATGGCAGAAAAACAAAGTAGCAGACAGAAATGATACTTAATTGAGACAAATACACACTATAGAGCAGGGGTGTCCAAACTTTTTTCAAGGAGGGCCAGATTTTATGAAGTGAACATGCGTGAGGGCCGATCATTTTGCCTGACATTCTTTAAACCATTAAAATTCGGTCTAAGTGTGTTCGTCTGACCACTAATACACTGCCCAACAAGAATTATCTTGCATTTGTGGCTGTGTGTGGTGAAGAGATTAGCTTAGGCGTGTTATTTGGATATACCGTATTTATCGGCTTATAACACGCACCTTACTTCAAAAAGGACATTTTAGGGAAAAATCCTAAATTTTAAATAAAGAACTGTGAAGCAAAATAAGGGTCAGTGCCCATGAATGCAGCCTAATCAGTGCCATGAATGCAACACCCACCGTTGCCATGAATGCAGCAGACCCCGTTGCCATCAAAGCAGCAGACCCCGTTGCCATCAAAGCAGCAGACCCCGTTGCCATCAAAGCAGCAGACCCCGTTGCCATCAAAGCAGCCATGCCATGAATTCAGCACCACATTGTCATGAATGTAGGCTCACCATTGCCACCAGTGCAGCCTGATTCATGTCCATCTGCAGCCTTGGAGGAGAAATGGTCGGGGAGGGATGAGAGCCAACAGACATACAGGAGAAACTCCTGTTTTCTCTGCGGCCTCTTTAATAGAAAGTCCTGCCTCCCATAATGGACAGAACAGTCATCCAATGGCAGCGCAGGAGACGGTACTTCCTTTTACACATGACGCTGTGTAAATAGGGAATTTTTTTATGTACGATACTCGTCCCGCCGCCTCCCGTTCCCTCCAAGGCAGCCAGCATATATATCTGTGGACCCCGGCGCTCAAGGATTCGTTGGGGACTATAAAAGATACATGTCAAAATTACCAGGCCGGCCGTCCAAACCCGGAACGTGAGTCGCTATTGGCCCGCAGGCTGGACTTTGGACATGCCTGCTATAGAGGGATATGATTCCTTCACATTCCATGTCTGGGGTTTACAACCACTTTAAAAAAAAAGCCGAGAGGTGTGATTGTTCACAACTAATACGATAATTTTTCATCAATCTGATTGATTACAAAGAGTTACTGCAGTTTTCACACATAGTAAATAAACATTCTCTGTTGTCATAATTCGAGAATAAAATGAATATACCAGAATCGTGGGATCTTTTCCATTGAAAGATTTCTATATTTCCTAAATTCTAACATTTATCAGCTGGCAGCCGTCCCAATTAGCCATGTGTTCTCTTGCCATTTTACAAATACCGCCAATGGCAAAGTTATTTATCCCATTCACATCTCATCTGCTCTTCTTCTGTCAATGACTATTTATTTACATTGGAAAAAAAGTGGCAAAACTAAAATTCACGTGAAAACAAAAAGATGATACTCCTACTTTCAAAGAAGGTTATGTGTCTGGTATTATTACCTTCCTCAGTAACAATCATAATGTTAATCATTACCATCTTCATCTTGATTTTAAAAGTGGAACTACACTGCATCTGAGCCCCACAAATCAAAAAGGCTATTTAAATAATTTTTTAAATTCAAAGCAAACTCACCAACCCACCTTTATTTTGCATTGGAAATCACTTTGCACACCCCCAGCATTTCTGCCCTTGGTCATCTTGAGTAAGGGCAGATGACTCATGAAGCATGTATTTCCTAGAATCCACCTGCCCTTAGCGCAGGCATGCAGACAGGAGGGTGGGATTAGCTGAGAAAGCCCCTCCTGAATACTCCTGCGATGTATGACATCATTTGCCTAGGCCTGGAAGCCAAAAAATAACGAAACAAATGCAAAAAACTTTAAAGCAGAGTTCCACCCAAAAGTGGAAGCTCCGCCAGCTCTTGGTCCTGTCGGGGAGAAATGACTGATCGCATGTTCATACAATGTATGAACAGCGATCTGTCATTTCCCCTAGTCAGTCCCACCCCACCTTCAGTTAGAACACACCTAGGAAACATAATTAACCCCTTCCCTGCCACTGACATTTTTAAAGTAATCAATGCATTTTTATAGCACTGATCGCTATAAAAATGCCAATGGTCCCAAAAATTTGTCAAAAGTGTCCGCCAAAAGGCCGCCATTACTAGTAAAAATATTAATAAAAATGCCATAAAACTATCCCCTATTTTGTAGACGCTATAACTTTTGCGCAAACCAATCAATAAACGCTTATTGCGATTTTTTTACAAACAATATGTAGAAGAATATGTATCGGCTTAAACTGAGGAAAAAAAAATTGTTTATATATTTTTGGGGGATATTTATTACAGCAAAAAAGTGAAAAATATTTTTTTTAAATTTCACTCTATTTTTGTTTATAGCGCAAAAACTAAAAACCGCAGAAGTGATCAAATACCACCAAAAGAAAGCTCTATTTGTGGGGGAAAAAATACGCCAATTTTGTTTGGGAGCCATGTCGCACGACCGCGCAATTGTCGGTTAAAGCAACGCAGTGCCGAATCGCAAAAAGTGGCAAGGTCCTTTAGCTGCATTATGGGCTGAAGTGGTTAAGGGACATTTGAACGTTGATGGTGGTAAAGTACAAAAGCCAAAAGCTCAGCTTGAAAGTCAGGCAACTAGCATTTTCAGAGGGAGGTCATCAATTGCATGCTATATATATTCCTATTACCACACTTTTTCTTATTTTATTTTTTTTATTTCATGTTTTTATTTTTTATAGACAAAACAGCAATCTTGCCATTTTACAATTTGGGCAGAATAATGACAGCCGATTTCTGCGTAGTAGCCGTTATAAACTTGCACCATTTGTCACAATGTAAAAAATAAGATTCACCTCAGGAAACTCCTTTAGCTAATGAAAAGGTTAAAATCAAGCCACACAAAAATAAGCTAATAAATTAAATTACCAAAGAAAGTTAAACAGCAGAAATTCAATTATACATTTACAATTAGGATTTAACAGTAGACAGTGAGTCATCGTTCCCTTTCATTGGAGAATATGTAGCTAGGGGATATGCATATTTCTTTTTTAAAGCAACATAAGACGCTTGCAATAAAAGATAATTACCATTAACCCTCGGAGGTTATGCAATTATTTCCTTCTTATGTAATATATACTTTTAGTGCTTTTGTGTCCTAGTTCATACATGTGAAAGAACGCACCGCGTGTCGTGCAAGACAAATCTCAGGTCCCATATTTGCAGCATTACTAGTTTTTTGCACTTCAAGAATCCATCTTCCTAGTGCCACAGATCCAATGATAAAACTACGCCAAATACTTAATACCAAGCTGTGTGCATTTCAACAAGTTATGCGTGACCTTTAAAAACAAATTAAAGGATATGTACAGCATAGATACAAGTTCTTATATGAAACAGCGTTTTGTTACATCTACAGAAAACATGAAAACATTTCTAGACACAGAACTGGAAATATTAAAAAAAAAAAAAATGTACAGCATAAGCCATATATTACTTGTAGTTTTTCAAACTATTGTTAAAGCTGATAACAGGAAGTAGCTACGAGGGGACATGACGGCAGCGGTGGGCGGGAGCGAGGAGAACTTTTATTGCAGGTAAGTGCCACATAATGAGCTAGTATGCTGTGCATATTGGCTCATTATGCCTTTCGCTTGCAGGTGTTTTAAAAAAAAAATTGATGAAGGTTTACTTTCTCTTTAAAGCGGAGCTCTACCCTAAAGTGGAACTTCCACTCATCGAAAACCCTCCCCCCTCCTGTGTCACATTTGACACCTTTCAGAGGGAAAAGGGGTGCAGATACTTGTAAAAGACGGGTATTTGCACCCACTTCCGGGTGTCCTCTCTGCAGGGAGCCTGCCGGTAGTGTGTCACTTTCCGCCCCTGCCCGTTGTGGGGACGGCGCTGCGCGACTCGCGCATGCGCTGTAGTGAATAGGGCAGTGAAACCGGAGCGCTTCACTTCCTGATTCCCTCACCGAGGATGGCTGTGGGGGAGCAGATAGACGAGCGATTGCTCATCTTCTGCTTCAGACGTCGCGGTACTCCAGGACAGGTAAGTGTCCATATATTAAAAGTCAGCAGCTGCAGTATCTAACCACTTGAATACCGGACTTTAAAACCCACCTCCATACCGGGCCTATTCTGGCACTTCTCTCCTACATGTACAAATCATCATTCTTTTGCTAGAAAATTTCTCAGAACGCCCAAACTTTATATATGTTTTTTTAGCAGACACCCTAGGGAATAAAATGTCTGTCATTGCAACTTTTTATCTTGCACGGTACTTGCACAATCATTTTTCAAACGCCTTTTGTTTGTAAAAAAAAAAATGGTTTCATGAATTAAAAAAAAATAAAACAGTAAAGTTAGCCCAATTTTTTAGAAAAATATAAAAGATGATGTTACGCCGACTAAATAGATACCTAACACTCATGGAATGGCGCCAAACTTCGTAACTTAAAAATCTCCATAGGTAACGCTTTAAAATTTTTGAGTTTTACAGTTTATAGTTACAGAGGTGGTCTAGTGCTAGAATTCTTGCACACGCTCTAACGCACGCGGTGATACCTCACATGTGAAATTTGAATGACGTTTACATACGTGGGCGGGACTTACATGTGCGTACGCTTCTGATCGCAAGCTACCGGGGACAGGGGCGTTTTATTTATTCTTTATTTTTTACTTATTTATTTTTTTACATTTTTTTTTTCGATCCCTTGTAATAGGAATAGTGTGTGACAGGTCCTCTTTAAGGAGAGATGCGGGGTCAATAAGACCCCACATCTCTCTTACAGGCTGGAAAGAATGAGATTGTGAAAAAAATTCACAGATCTCATTCTTACTTGCCGCAATTGCGGTTTGTTTACTTACGGGTACCTGGGCGTGACGCCATCACATCGCGCCCGGGCCTCCGACAGTCATAGAGATGACTGGTGACCATCTGGTCGCCAGTCATCTCTATGCTGCACATCCGGCACACGCCGATCATCTCTCCGGGCCCCCGATGGGACAGGAGAGCCCGGAGAAGCACCGGATGGTGGCGGGAGGGGGGGCCATGTCCCCTCCCGCCGCTATGCTCATTCCTACGGTTCCCTAGGATCGCCGCCGGAAGAAAATTATATCTGAATGATGCCTCTAGCTGCAGGCATCATTCAGCTATCCCTGCACAAAGTACAGGACATCATATGACGTCCACCTGGGATAACAGATCCCACAGTCCCAAGTCCGGCCTGAGCTTGTTAGGCTGGGCTTCTCTTACAAGTCACAGGAGTGCATTTCGTTTTGCAGTCCTGTGACCCGTTTTCAGCAGAGAGCGGTCTGAAGTCCGCTCTCTGCTGATGTCACTGGAATCAGTCCACGCACCGCATCATCACGACAATAAAGTCTGTATCTGCCAGGTGGATTGACTGAGAGCCGTCTCAGCCTCTCAGAGAGAGTTTTCCTTTTTACGTGAAGGAAGATGTTACGCTGCGTAAATAGATACCCAACATGTCACGCTTTAAAATTATGCACACTTGTGGGAATGGCGCCAAACTTCAGTACTTAAAAATCTCCTTGGGCGTTGCTTTAAATTTGTAGGCTTCCCTATATTACCACTACTGACATTGGGCAGTATAACGTGCTCAGCCCTTACACTAGTGGTGGAGATAATTTTATGTGAAAGTGATAGGCGAGATTCCAACACAAATCAAAAATGACTATATAGGGTTTCAGGATTTATCAGCTTTCCAATTAAGTTTCACTTGAATAAGACAGCCAATAGATTTTCCTGCTGCTTTTATGATTCACGAGCCGACAGAAAAAGCAGTCACACCTTTTAATTATATATAAAACATATGATCAGACATGAATAATTCACGTTCTTTGGCAGACCATAATGCATGATTCATAAGTCATTAGTTTATATTGCTGCTGTTTATTAGATATAATATAGGTATCAGATGCAAGTGTAGAAAGAAATTAAATTTGCTCAGGCAAAAAGTAATGGAGAAGCTTAGAGGCCTGCCAGCACCAAGACCCATTCACAGAAAAACTTGCTTGGAAATTTCATATGAAAACAGGAGTATCAACTAAGTAGTGATTCACAGGACTGATTGATAAAGTGTATAAAGTAGGGGCTGGTTAGATCTGCATAATTCTGGCCAAAATGAGAATCACTATTTTGTTTGCTTAGAATAAAGATCACGATTCTTGTGGCGTAAAATCTTTCACATTATACAAAAAAAAATTGGGCTAGCTTTACTTTTTATTTTATTTTTTATTCATTAAAGTGTAATTTTGTCCCCAAAAAATTGCATTTGAAGGACTGTATCATAAATACAGCATTTTATTCTCTAGGGTCTCTACTAAAAATATATATATATAGTACAGACCAAAGAGTTTTCTTTATTTTCATGACTATGAAAATTGTGGAGTCACACTGAAGGCATCAAAACTATGAATTAACACATGTGGAATTAAATACATAGCAAAAAAGTGTGAAACAACTGAAAATATGTCATATTCTAGGTTCTTCATAGTAGCCACCTTTTTGCAGCAGACACATCTCTAGAACAACTGATAAGAGGAGACTGTGTGAATCAGGCCTTCATGGTAGAATATCTGCTAGGAAACCACTGCTAAAGAAAGGCAACCAGCAGAAGAGACTTGTTTGGGCTAAAGAACACAAGGAATGGACATTAGACCAGTGGAAATCTGTGCTTTGGTCTGTTGAGTCCAAATTTGAGATCTTTGGCTCCAACCACCGTGTCTTTGTGCGACGCAGAAAAGGTGAACGGATGGACTCTACATGCCTGGTTCCCACGGTGAAGCATGGAGGAGGAGGTGTGATGGTGTTGGGGTGCTTTGCTGGTGACACTGTTGAGGATTTATTCAAAATTGAAGGCATACTGAACCAGCATGGCTACCACAGCATCTTGCAGCGGCATGTTATTCCATTCGGTTTGCGTTTAGTTGGACCATCATTTATTTTTCAACAGGACAATGACCCCAAACACACCTCCAGGCTGTGTAAGGGCTATTTGACCAAGAAGGAGAGTGATGGGGTGCTGCGCCAGATGACCTGACCTCCACAGTCACCGGACCTGAACCCAATCGAGATGGTTTGGGGTGAGCTGGACCGCAGAGTGAAGACAAAAGGGCCAACAAGTGCTAAGCATCTCTGGGAACTCCTTCAAGACTGTTGGAAGACCATTTCAGGTGACTACCTCTTGAAGCTCATCAAGAAAATGTCAAGAGTGTGCAAAGCAGTAATCAAAGCAAAAGGTGGCTACTTTGAAGAACCTAGAATATGACATATATTTTCAGTTGTTTCACACTTTTTTGTTATGTATATAATTCCACAGGTGTTAATTCATAGTTGTGTCCAAACTTTTGGTCTGTGATGTATGTATATATATATATATATATATATATATATATATATACATGGCTGCCATCAGGAATTTTGGGGCCCCTTACACAGATTCAGGCATGGGCCCCCTGGAGCAGAAAACCGGGGGGGGGGGTGCTGCCGCCACAAAGCGGAGGGGATTATCGCAAGTTGAGAAGCAGATGGGTGTCGCAAGTTGAGGAGTTGAGAAACGCGGGGGGACCGCAAATTGAGAATGGGGGGGCCGCCGCGAATCGAGAAGCTGGGGGGCTGTAGCCGAGAATTAGGGTGGGGGGGCTTTGGGTGCTGACCAAAAAAAAAGGGGGTACTGACGATGTCATATAGGGCCTTGGGGACTAATAGGCATCTTAGAGGTTGGGGGGGTGCTTCAGGTGCTAAAAAAATACAAAAAATAAAAATAAAAAAAAATAATAAATAGGGGATGCCACCCCGGGCCCTGGGGACCACCGGGCCCCTTAGAGGTCGGGGGGGGGTCTCTGGGTGCTAACGAAAAAAAAAGAGGGGTTGCCATCTGGGCCCCTGGGGACCACCGGGCCTCTTACAGGTGTAGTGCCTGTACCCACTGATGGCGGCTTTGTGTATGTGTGTATATATATATATATATATATATATATATATATATATATATATATATATATATATATATATATATATATATATAAAATAATGTGTGAGGTTTCTAAGTAATTTTGTAGCAAAAAAACAAATGTCAGATTTTTTTTTAGCCCTTTTTCACACTGAGGCATCCACGGTAAAGCGCCGCTATTTTTAGCGCCACTTTACCATCGTATTTGCAGGGGTATTCAGACGCTATCAGGGCACTTTTAACCCCCGCTAGTGGACGCGAAAGGGTTAAAACCGCCACAAGGTGCTGCTGCAGAAGCGCATTGCCGGCGGTATAGCCACGGTGCCCCATTGATTTCAATGGGCAGGAGCCGTGAAGGAGCGGTGTATACACTGTTCCTTCAACGCTCCAAAGATGCTGCCTTATAGCGCCTGATAAGCTGCCCAGTGTGAAATGGGTGTTAGGCGGCGTACACACGAGGGGATATGTCCGCTGAAAACGGTCCGATGGACCGTTTCAGCAGACATCTCCGCTCGTGTGTATGGGCTAGCGGACAGATTTCTCCACCCGACAGATTTCAAAGCAAGCTTTGAAATCTATCCGGTGGGAATCTGTCCGCCCGACATGTCTGCTGGTTAGTACACTTACCAGCAGACATGTCGGCTCCCACCACCGCCGCGCCGCTGCCGAATGGATTCGGCGCATGCGCGGAAGTGTTTTACTTCCTGGTGCGGTGACGTGGCGGTGACGCGGCGGCGTCAACGTCACCGCCGCGTCCGGCGGTGGGGAATTTGATCCGATGGTGTGTACACGCCATCGGATCAAACTCCCGATCGGACATATCCGATGGAAATGGTCCGCGGACCATTTTCATCGGATATGTCCGATCGTGTGTACGCCGCCTTAGTGTTTAAGTAGTTAAAGGGGTGTTCCAGCCAAATGTTATGTTTATTAAAAGTCAGCAGTTACAAAAAGTGTACCTGCTGGCTTTTAATAAACATTCACTTACCTGATCCAGCGTTCCAGCGACCCGCCGGCCGGGGCTCCGCTCCTCTCCCCCCCTCCCCGGCCGGCGTCTTTATTCGGCTTCACGGCCGGGCACCCACTGCGCATGAACGAGCGGCACTGCGCATACGCGCGCGGCGTGGCCCACCGCTGATTGGACAGCGATCGTCTAGGACCTGTCAGTGTCCTAGGCGGTTGCCTACAGGGAGGGGCTGCTGTAGGCGATTAAGCTTAATCCTCTAACCAGCCCCTCGGTGGAAGGAGGAAGTGGGACAGGAAGTCCCACTCCTCCTGAAGCCCCCACTCCCCCCCCAAAAAAATGACATTCCAAATGTGGCATGTAAGGGGGTGAGGAGTGGATTAAGCGGAGGTTCCATTTTTGGGTGGAACTCCGCTTTAAACTTTCATCATTTACACACCAAAGTGTATTCCTTTGATCCAAAGAACAAATCGTTACAATGTTTATACTTGGTTCCACTGCTAAAGAATGTTACAATACTTGGCAGACTGGGCAGGTTTTTTTTTTTTTCTTTCTTTTCTGTCTTTTTATGGCTCTCGGCTTCAGCAGAGCAGAGAGAATTCTCTACATAGAAAAAAATACTTTGTCAAGATCGCAAGGGGGAAAAAAATTGCGATAGTGATTCTTAACGATTAATTGTGCAGCTCTAGGGCTGATAGTGAGAATTTAGCTAGGGTTATAATGGTCAGTAGATCCACAACTATTTTCCATCTTCACCAAGTTCTGCAGCCCATCCTTTATACCCCTTTCACACTGAAGTGTTTTTACAGCGTTTTAGCGATAAAAAAGCGCTATTAAAACGCTCATGAAACACTCTCCATGCATCTCAATGGACTCTTTCACACAGAGTCCTGCAAGCAGCATCTTTGGAGCAGCTTTTGGGCGCTGAAAAAAACACTCCAAAAACGCCCCTCTCCATTGAAATGAATTGAAAGCGCTGTAAAAACGCCTTACCCTTTCACACTGAGGTACTGCAAAAACGCCCCAAAAGGTTAGGGTCGTATGCCCTGTACACAAGATCGGTTCATCCGATGAAAGCGGTCCGATAGATTTTTTCATCGGATATCCGATGAAGCTAAATTTCATCAGTCGTGCCTACACCCGGTTAACTCGGTTAAAAAAACTATCGAGTCAGAACGCGGTGATGTAAAACACAACGACGTGCTGAGAAAAATGAAGTTCAATGCTTGTGAGAATGCATCGACTTTATTCTGAGCATGCGTTGATTTTTAACCGATGGACGTGCCCACAGACGATCGTTTTTTCCTATAGTTTTTTTAACCATCAGACAATTTTAAAACAAGTTCCTAGTTTTTTAACCGATGGATAAAAAACCGATGGGGCGCACACACGATCGGTTTGTCTGATGAAAGCGGTCCATCAGACCGTTTTCATCAGACAAACGGATCGTGTGTACGCGGCATTAGCGGTGCTTTACCAGCGTTTTTCGGGCGCTGGCAGTATGAAAGGGCTCTGAAAGCACTCAGGCCGCGTACACACGACCAAATAAATCCGTATTTGTCTGCTGGGCTATTTTGGTTTGATCGCTGTACACACGATCAAACCAAAATCCCTGCCGGCAGACAACGCGGTGACGTGGCGGTGACGTTGACGCCGCCACGTCACCGCACCAGGAAGTAAAACACTTCCGTGCATGCGTCGAATCCATTCGACGCATGTGCGGGCAGATATGTCTGCTCATTAGCGTACTAACCAGCAGACATATCGGACGGACGGGTTCCCAGCAGACAGATTTTAAAGCATGCTTTAAAATCTGTCTGCTGGCAAAATCTGTCTGTCCGCCCGTACACACGATCGAATTTGTCTGCTGAAACGGTCTGGCAGACTGTTTCCAGCAGATAGATTCGATCGTGTGTACGCGGCCATAGGCTTTCACATTGGGATTGCAGATGAGGCTTCGTCTGAAAAACACTTGAATAACACCCGAAAAACGCCCCAGTGTGAAAGGGGCCTAACTAATATGTACCAATCCAATCCACAGGATTCCAACCTCCATCCTTGATGGCGGTCGCTCCAGTCCCTCCTGTATGTCTAGTACAGCAATGCTGAGATTCCAGTGCAGTGCTGTCAGAAAGCAGGGAACACGGAAACTGGATCAAAAAAGACACTGTATACTTAGGTGATATTATAAAAGGGGGCGAGGTGGCAGTCTATGAGGATTTGAAATCTAGACAGGATATGTGGAACCTAGATAGGTGGCACTACTCGCAGATAAGACACTTCACTAGGCAACTCCCCCAACCATTACGGACGGGGTCGGAGCTGACACCATTAGAAAAGATATGCACAGCAGAGAACACAAAGGGCACGATATCTAAGTTATACAAAATACTCATAAAGATTGGAGCACGAGTCTCACCGCGTTTCACATCGACAACCGATGCTTAGTCATATGACTAAGCATCGGTTGTCGATGTGAAACGCGTCAGCTTTTGTTACCCCACTGTTTGCTGTATTTGCTGTTTTAGTTTTTTGACTGGAATAAACAGGCACTATTTTTAAGTCTTTTCATCCATTGGAGTGCGGCTGTCCATTTTTCTTTCCTTATATTGCACCACGCATTGCCTGCACCCATTTGGGTTTTTGAACTTTACTCACCACTGAAGAGTGTCGTCTGGAGCGGCAGTTTTCCCTTTATTATGGCACCGTGTCTTAATGGACACACAGAGCAGCCGAGCGGGAGCCCTCGACAAGAGGGAGGGGCCAAGAGCGCCAGCAGGGGACTCGTGAAGAGGAGGATTGTGGCTGCTCTGTGCAAAACTACTGCACAGAGCAGGTAAATTTGACATGTTATATATTTTTTTTTTATAAAAAATGTTTGCCTTTAATATCACTTTAAACTCACAAGTGTTTTAAATATCTCCTAAACAGTGCACCTTTAGGATAAATTTACTGTTCCTTTAGGTAAGCCTTATTATAGGCTTACCTTAATCCCAGGTTCACATTGCTGCGAGTTAGAAATCGTGCGAGTTCAGCTGAACTCATGCAATTTCAACCCGCCAATGCAGTCTGACTTCAGGGGCAATTTGACAGATATCTATGCGAGTTCCTGCGCAGATGTCTATTGAAATCGCACCCAAAGCCGCCAAAAGTAGTGCAGGAACTCATTTTGGTAGTCAGCGTCGCAATGATTCAGACAGTGCTATTGCCTGCAATAGCCGCAGATTTGGCATTCGATTTGACATGATAAATCACGCTGCAATTGCAGTCAACAGCATCGCAGGAAGCTTGTCGACCGACAGAAGCTCCTAACCCATTTTTGGGTGACAAGCTTCACGCGATGCGGTATGCTGCAAATGCGGTGCAATTAAACACGTAGCAACTGCAGCAGTACCGCACTGGGTTTTTAAGTGCCTAAAATGAATAACACCTGAAATTTGCGTACTGCAGTTTGTCAAAACGCCCACGTGTAAATGCAGCCTAAGGCCCCTTTTTCACTTGTACGACCTGAAAGTCAAGCAATTTTGACAGGACTTGAAGCAATGTCTATGTAATCATGAGGTCTATGGCCCTCAAGTCGCATCAAAGTCAGACTAAAGTAGTGCAGCGACTACTTTGAAGTCGCACAGATATGAATGGTACTCATTGGAAATCATAGGGTATGCGACTTTTCAGTCCCAAGTTGCACACGTGTACAAAGGTCCCTAAAGCCTTGTTTTGTTTTTTTGTTAAAAATATCAAACATATTATACTTACCTGCTCTGTAAAGTGGTTTTGCACAGATCCTCCTCATCTCAGTCCCTCGGCGGTGCTTGTAGTCCCTCCCTCCTGTTGAGTGCCCCCACAGCAAGCAGCGTGCTATGGGGGCACCCTAGCCAAGCCACTGCTCTGTGTGTCCTTTCAGACACGGAGCCGTGGCTTGGCCCCACCCCCCTTCTATCCCCATTGGCTCACTGACTTTAGCTGACAGCAGCGGGAGCCAATGGTGCCCACTGCTGTCTCAGCCAATGAGGAGGGAGAGTCCTGCACAGCCTAGGCTTTCGTGCAACATCGTGGGGCTCAGGTAAGTATTAGGGGGGCTGCTGCACAGGTTTTTTTATCTTAAAGCAGAGTTCTGCCCCCCCCCCCCCCCAAGCAAAAAATAGTGTACCTGCCGACTTTTAATATTAGGGCACTTACCGGTCTTGGAATCCAGCAATGACGACATCCCAGCTGATATTTCCATCGGCTCTCGGCTGCTGCCACCACCATTGTCTGTAAGGGTAACCGGCAGTGAAGCCTTGTGGCTCCACAGCCGGTTCCCTACTGCGCATGCGTAAAGTGCACTGTGTTTTCTGAATGGCCCGGCCGCGGGGGAAGGAGGAGGGTGGCTGAACTCCTGAGTGATCTGGCGAGATCTCTTGCAAGTGGAGACGGCTACATGTCAAAAAATAGGTACCTGCTCCACCCAAAAGGTGCCAAATGTGGCACCGGAGGGGGGGGGGGGGTCAGATAAGCAAAGTGTCCACTTTTGGGTGGAACTTCGCTTTAATGCATAGAGTAAATTAAGATAATAAACTTCCTGCCTTTAGAACCACTTTATTATTCAAAGCAAACTCACCCATTCATCCATCCTGTCTCCATGCTTTATTTTTCTGAGAAATTACTTTGAAAAACACCCCCTAGCATTTCTGCAAGGACCATCTTCGGTAAGGGCAGATGATTCATGTAGTACTTACTTCCTGGAATCCATCAGCCCTTAGCTTGAGGCATGCAGGCAGGAGGCTATGCTTAGCTGGGAATGAAAAAAAAATGCCCATGAGGATTTCTGGAATGTATGACATCAAGAAATGTCCATGAGGACTCCTGGGATGTAGGACATCAAGAAATGCCCATGAGGACTTCTGGGATGTAGGACATCAAGAAATGCCCATGAGGACTTCTGGGATGTATGACATCAAGAAACGCCCATGCGGACTCCTGGGATGTATGACATCAAGAAATGCCCATGAGGACTCCTGGATGTATGACATCAAGAAATGCCCATGAGGACTCCTGGGATGTATGACATCAAGAAATGCCCATGAGGACTCCTGGGATGTATGACATCAAGAAATGCCCATGAGGACTCCTGGGATGTATGACATCAAGAAATGCCCATGAGGACTCCTGGGATGTATGACATCAAGAAATGCCCATGAGGACTCCTGGGATGTATGACATGATCTGCCTAGCCCAGAAACCAGGAAGTAACTGAAGAAATGTAACAAAATAAAAATGTATAAAACACATTATATATATATATATATATATATATATATATATATATATATATATATATATATATATATATATACACAGTGCGGAAAATAAGTATTTGAACACCCTGCTATTTTGCAAGTTCTCCCACTTGGAAATCATGGAGGGGTCTGAAATTGTCATCGTAGGTGCATGTCCACTGTGAGAGACATAATCAAAAAAAAAAAATTCCAGAAATCACAATGTATGATTTTTTTAACTATTTATTTGTATGATACAGCTGCAAATAAGTATTTGAACACCTGAGAAAATCAATGTTAATATTTGGTACAGTAGCCTTTGTTTGCAATTACAGAGGTCAAACGTTTCTTGTAGTTTTTCACCAGGTTTGCACACACTGGAGGAGGGATTTTGGCCCACTCCTCCACACAGATCTTCTCTAGATCAGTCAGGTTTCTGGGCTGTCGCTGAGAAACACGGAGTTTGAGCTCCCTCCAAAGATTCTCTATTGGGTTTAGGTCTGGAGACTGGCTAGGCCACGCCAGAACCTTGATATGCTTCTTACAGAGCCACTCCTTGGTTATCCTGGCTGTGTGCTTCGGGTCATTGTCATGTTGGAAGACCCAGCCTCGACCCATCTTCAAAGCTCTAACTGAGGGAAGGAGGTTGTTGCCCAAAATCTCGCAATACATGGCCCCGGTCATCCTTTCCTTAATACAGTGCAGTCGCCCTGTCCCATGTGCAGAAAAATACCCCCAAAGCATGATGCTACCACCCCCATGCTTCACAGTAGGGATGGTGTTCTTGGGATGGTACTCATCATTCTTCTTCCTCCAAACACGGTTAGTGGAATTATGACCAAAAAGTTCTATTTTGGTCTCATCTGACCACATGACTTTCTCCCATGACTCCTCTGGATCATCCAAATGGTCATTGGCAAACTTAAGACAGGCCTTGACATGTGCTGGTTTAAGCAGGGAAACCTTCCGTGCCATGCATGATTTCAAACCATGACGTCTTAGTGTATTACCAACAGTAACCTTGGAAACGGTGGTCCCAGCTCTTTTCAGGTCATTGACCAGCTCCTCCCCTGTAGTCCTGGGCTGATTTCTCACCTTTCTTAGGATCATTGAGACCCCACGAGGTGAGATTTTGCATGGAGCCCCAGTCCGAGGGAGATTGACAGTCATGTTTAGCTTCTTCCATTTTCTAATGATTGCTCCAACAGTGGACCTTTTTTCACCAAGCTGCTTGGCAATTTCCCCGTAGCCCTTTCCAGCCTTGTGGAGGTGTACAATTTTGTCTCTAGTGTCTTTGGACAGCTCTTTGGTCTTGGCCATGTTAGTAGTTGGATTCTTACTGATTGTATGGGGTGGACAGGTGTCTTTATGCAGCTAATGACCTCAAACAGGTGCATCTAATTTAGGATAATACATGGAGTGGAGGTGGACATTTTAAAGGCAGACTAACAGGTCTTTGAGGGTCAGAATTCTAGCTGATAGACAGGTGTTCAAATACTTCTTTGCAGCTGTATCATACAAATAAATTGTTAAAAATTCATAAATTGTGATTTCTGGAATTATTTTTTTTGATTATGTCTCTCACAGTGGACATGCACCTACGATGACAATTTCAGACCCCTCCATGATTTCCAAGTGGGAGAACTTGCAAAATAGCAGGGTGTTCAAATACTTATTTTCCGCACTGTATATATATGTGTGTATATATATATATATATATATATATATATATACACTCTTCTATCCATTTACTAATGGTAGCAACATAAGGGATTAAAACGAGTTAATGCTGTTTGAAAGATTGACGATCTGCTGGATTTGCGGAGATAAGAATAGTGACTGGTGTCACTTTAAGGGCCAAATCGGACGACATTGTACCTTTTTATTTAGGTCTCTATGTCTTATAACAAGCCAATCCCACTTTATTTCTGAACAAACCTGACCAGGAACGCGTTTTTTTTTCTTGGAAAGGGGCAACCCCTTTCTGTAAAGTGGGAACTATTAGCTGCTGTGCGCTGTACTACATATGCCACCCCCAGATCTCAATTTATAGCTCAAACACCAAACTTCCTCTCATTAACGGAGCTAGCAAACAGCATTTGTATTGCCTCACCTCTCACTCCCACTTACTGCAGCAACCCAATTATTCTGTTTCATTATCCTGTGTTTTTGTGTTGTTTGCAGGGAGTTCTTCATTCCGCTGGCTGCTTTTTCTTTAGGTTTTGTATTAACACTGTACGGCTTAAACAGACCTAAAAGGTGCAGATCGCTAAAAGCGACACCAAATTCAGCGGACTTACCGTACTAAAATGAACTTTTCTCTTATTTTAAATACTGAAAAAAGCACCTGTAGTGTTTGAGGAGACAAGCAGGTGAGTATGGATAGTAGATCAAGCCTGTATTTTATGTTGTGACGGTTGTTAAGAAAAGCTGTGATTTGCCCATATCAGGAAAATATACTTGTCTGTTGCATAGGAGGCATCACAAGCTGCCTGTACTACTCTTCAATGCAGTTCCCAAACCTGCTGCCAGACCACCAAAAAATGCACTACAAGTTTCAACCTGCAGGGGTCTCCTGAGAGCACTATAAGGAAACAGCTAAATGCACAAAGGGAATCCCCATATAGAACAGGGGTAATGAATTAAAATACAGGGACAGGGGTAATGAATTAAAATACACGGACAGGGTAATGAATTAAAATACACGGAGGTCCGATCAGTAAATGTTCTTCCTGCAGGGGTCCGAATCGCATGTCCTTCCAATCACTCACCCCACGGTAATGTCCTCTGCCCCTCTCACATCACCCCCCCAATAGTGGTGTTGTTCTACTCCCCCCACCTCCTGTAGTGTCCTTTTGCCCTTCTTAAATCACCCCCCCCCCAACAGTAGTGTCCACCAATAAGCGTATATTGATTGGTTTGCGCAAAAGTTAAAGCATTTACAAACTATGGGATATTTTTTATTGATTACTAGTAATGGCGGCGATCAGCAACTTATAGCAGGACTGCAATATTACAGCAGACAAATTGGACACTAAAGGCGGCCATACACGGTTCGAATTTTCAAAAGAATTTTCTTTCGAAAATCGCAGCAAAAAAAAATTCATTCGTATCTCGCACTGTTAGTGGGCTGCAGCAACAGCCGATTTTTGTGCGGCAAACAAATTTGAGAAATCCGACATGTTAGAATTTTTTTTTTTTAAAAAAACGATTTTCTGATCAATGATGGGAGAATCGTGCAAGAAATGTAGTAGAAATAAAAATGCGCTTGTGCAAGAAAAGAATATTTTCCGGAGAGAAAAGATTATTCCTGGCAACATGAAGGTTTGGTCGGCCGAATTCCGAAAATCAATGGTGGCATCATCGGATCACAAAAAAAAACGATTTTGAAAAGAAAATTTGTTCGAAATTCGACCGTGTATGGCCTGCTTAAGTGACACTTTTGACCTTTTTTTGGAAACCAGTGACAGTAATACAGTGATCAGTGCTAAAAATATGCACTGTCACTGTACTAATGACACTGGCTGGGAATGGGGGTTAACATGGATCTGTGTCCCTGCTTTGCTGGATCACAGGATCCATGCCTTCCCTACTAGATCAGCAATCTGCCTTGTTTACATAGGCAGACTGCCCTTCTCCCTCTGTAGAGAATGATTAGCAGGTGTCAGCAGTCTTTGAGTCCGCTTGATCGGCTCCCGATGTGCATAATCACAGTGGGAGTAAGTGCCCACTACCTGGAAGTGTGGGATCATATATATACCGTATTTGCCGGCGTATAAGACGACTGGGCGTATAAAACGACCCCCTATATTTCCAGGGATATACTCATCATATAAGACTACCCCCTTTCTAATAGTCTTTCTGGAAGCTGAGGGGTAGCCGGAACAACCACTAACAGGAACAGCCTTTTTTTTTTTTTTTATCTCACTGTGCCATTACATTACATGCCTCCACTGTGCCATGACATGCCTCACTGTGCTATGACATGCCTCACTGTGCCATCACTTGCCCCCACTGTGCCATCACTTGCCCCCACTGTGCCATCACTTGCCCCCACTGTGCCGGCCAGACGATCTCCCTACCTTGTTTTTTTTAAAGATTCTGGCTTCCAGGCTGCGGGCATCCATGATTCAAAAGTAGCGCATTCTTCTCAGACTGTTCCGTGATAGGCGGAACACAAATTTTCCCAGCAGGGCCTCTTTTCAGTGTTCCGCCCATCACGAATAACCTCTCGTCCGAGGATGAGAAGGCATCCGTGATAGGCGGAACACTGAACAGAGGCCCTGCTGGGAAAATGAGTGTTCCGCCTATCACGGAACAGTCTGAGGAGGAGGCGCGGCTTTTAAATCATGGATGCCCGCAGCCTGACGAGACTGTCATTGGCGTAGAAGACGACCCCCGACTATGGATGCATTTTTTTGCATCCAAAAAGTCGTCTTATACGCCGGAAAACACGGTATATATATTATATGATCCTGAGCACAGTGGCCACCCTTTAGCAGTAAAATAGCTATAGGGCGGTCGTGAAGTGGTTAACATTATTGTGGTGTGTTCCCATGCACATTACCATAATGTACGACGGCACCCAAATGTATTTTGCCAGCAGAGGTGCACTGCACCACCGCACAATGTGCAGCAATCTACTAATGTATGTTGCACTGTCAAAAAGGGTGCAGGTCAGATTTCTGAATCGACTGGGTAACACAGCCCACAAAAGCATGTGAAAAAATGTGCACGTTTTATTGTGCTGCACCTCAGCTGTTGGGTGCGTATCTATGAATATATAAGTTAGACCCCTATCACACTAAGGTGTTTTTCAGGCGTTTTAGCGCTATAAATATCGCCTGAAAACTGTCTCCTGTTCATTTCAGTGTAACTTTTTACACTGGGGCGGTGCCCTTGCGGGGCGTTCTTTGGGACGATTTGGGAGAATTGTATTTAGCGCTCCCAAAATACTCTGCCCATGAATGGGCAGCACTTAAAAAGCATTCAGAAGCGCCGCAACACGGGCGCTTTTAACACCCTCTTTGAGGTTAAAAAGGCCCCGCTAGCCAGGGCCATCTTTAACCACTCAACTACCGGCCACTGTCAATTGACGGCGGCACAGTAGCTCAATTGTTCTGACAGGACGTCATATGACGTCCTTGTCTTTTAAAGCCGCTAGGGGGCGCGCATGTTTCTGGGAACACGATGGGAACTAGAATGCCTGCCAGGCACCCGAGATTTCCCAGTAACTGAGCAGGACCGTGGATCCAGTCACATTTATTTTTTATTTATTTTTAAATGGGAGAAAGTAAAATATATTGTTTTCAACATTTTTCAAAAATAAAAACCGCAGAGATGATCTAATACCACCAAAACAAGGCTCTATTTGTGGGAAAAAAAGGACATACATTTTGTTTGGGAGCCACGTCGCATGACCGTGAAATTGTCAGTTAAAGCGACATTACTTGCCCCCCCCCCCCCCCCATGCAATTTTGCTCTCCACTTGTTCCGAGACATACAGTAAACTGATTTCAAGTCTAGCTGATATTTATTGTATCAGATCAGGCAGTGATTGCGATTGGTTGCCAGAGGTTACAGCATATCATTCAAACTTACTGACTGGTTGCTAGAAGTTACAGCACACATTGCTGCTCACTGATTGCTTGCTAAAGGTTACAGCACATCATCTCTTCACTGCAGAGGGGCATGAGGCATAGTTGGCAAGTATGAAGCAGCTGCTTTGGGCCCCACAAAAATGACAGGGCCCAGGGCAGCTGCCCCCTTTTGCCCTGCCTTAAAGCGGTGGTTCACCCTAAATATACTATGTCCCATGTGATCCAGCATACTGGTGTCAGCGCCAGTATGCTGTTTTTTTTTTTAATTGGTCCACTTACTGTGTAATCCTTAATTTTCATTTATTTCCCCAGCGGTGGATGGCGCCGCTATAGCCCGTCACGGCTTCCGAAAATAGTCGATTTAGGACTCGGGTATTTCCGGCGCAATACGGCGCCTGCGCACAGACCTAGGAGCTGGGATATCCCATGATTAAGTCACGTGACGGTGACGCAACGCGTGGGGAGGAGGCGAACGTGCGGAGACCAGTGAAGGATTCTATACGAGTTCTCAGCAAACACTGAGCGGTTCTTTGATCGCAACAGGGCGGTGACAACTTGATACGATTTCTCAGCAAACACTGAGTGTTTTTTCTGATCAGAAGGGTCATGTGAGTGTATCTATTACCAGCTTACAATTCAATATTGGAATCTCAGTGCTGCACAATGGTATGTTTCTTTTCTTTTTTATATACACCGGAGGAACCCTTGTGAATATACTGACAACTCCTGCTGGGCTGAAAACTCTCCAGGGATGACACACATTTTTTTGTTTTTTTTCTTCTTTGAGATATTGGATTGTGTTTAGTGTTTTTTGACTGAGGTCAAATTTTTTCTGGACTGTATATATATATTATCGTATTTATAATATCATATCTCTCATATATATTGGGGATATTGGATGGACTGCCATTTCACCATATACCTATATACACACATAATTAGGTGTGAACACATGAGCACCATTACCACGGTATATTGCACATTGTATATACGTTTAATGGCCGTTTGGGGGCCTCAGAGATCAATTTATGTAATCAATTTTTTATTTTGATACTGTTTTTTCACAATATTAGTTGTATATTTAGCGCGTATTTCACTATTATCACATATATACACGTCACTTTTCAATTCCTGCCGTGCGGGCGCGCACGAGCCCCTGCCGCGAGCTCCGTGACCGTGCCCACCCGCGATCGGGTCACCGAGCTGCAAAACGGAGAGAGGCAAGTGTAAACATGCATCTCCCTGTTCTACACTGTCACTGATCGTCTGTTACCTGTCATCGGAAACAGTGATCAGTGACATGTCACTCATAGCCATGCCCCCTAACAGAAGCACTCCCTAGGGCACACTTAACCCCTTGTGCGCCACCTAGTGGTTACCCCTTCACTGCCAGTGTCATTTTCACAGTAATCAGTGCATATTTATAGAACTGATCGTTGTAAAAATTACAATGGACCTAAAAGTGTGTCAAAAATGTCCGCTGTGTCTGCCACAGGGTTTGTTTGGGGAGGAGAGGTGGGGGATATAAAAGATCAACGGAAACATAATGAGATAGACCAAGGGATGGAAAGCTCCTTCTATCGGATCGAGGAAGAGCGGGGGTCCCAAGGGGAGGAGGATTAGACGCCCAAGGGTATAAATGGGTGTAGATGATAGATTTGAGGAGGAAGAGGAATAGGATGCCCAAGGTAGGGCCAGTGACGGTCAATAATATAATGTAATATGAGACTGTGGCGGAAGGGGGCGACACAACTAGGAGATGTTATGAATTTAACCTCAGACAAGGTTACAGCTGGATACCTGTATTGTATATGCCTCTTTCTTTGTTTTGTTTTTTTCTCCTCTGTTTCTTGTATGATGAAATTAAATAAAAGAAAATTTGAACAAAAAAAAAAAGCCATAAAACTATGCCCTATTTTGTAGACGCTATAACTTGTGCGCAAACCAATCAATATACGCATATTGCGTTTTTTAGTTTTTTTTTACCAAAAATATGTAGAAGAATACGTATCGGCCTGAAACTGAGAAAAAAAAATTATATATTTTTGGGGGATATTTATAATAGCAAAAAATAAATAAATATTGCATCTTTTTCAATATTTTCGCTCTATTTTTGTTTATAGTGCCAAAAATAAAAACCGCAGAGGTGATCAAATACCACCAAAAGAAAGCTCTATTTGTGGGGAAAAAAAGGACGTCAATTTTGTTTGGGAGCCACGTCGCACGACCGCGCAAATTGTCAGTTAAAGCGATGTAGTGCCGAATCGCAAAAAATGCTCTGGTCTTTGGCCAGCGAAATGGCGAAAGTGGTTAACAATTCATTGGCATCCACATGCGGATCGCAAGGGCAGCGCATTCACCTGCAGTGGGGGAAATGTGCACGCAATGTGCCTTTTCCTCGCCGTTTTCTGCTACAAACCGGCCCTTTACAACAGAATAAAAAAAAAATCAGCATGCATATCAAAAAAGGAACATCATATGTACTTTAAAAAAATAATAAAAAACACACTTGAAGATTTACTAAAACTGGAGAGCGCAAAATCAGGTGCAGCTCTGCATAGAAACCAATCAGATTCCAGGTTTCATTGTCAACGCTTAATTGAAGAAACTGAAGTTAAAAGCTGATTGGCTGCCATGCAGAGCTTAACCAGATTCTGAGTGCTCTAGTTTTAGTAAATATCCCCCTTGGTGTCTCATAAACAAACATGCACTGCAGATATCACAGGACCACATGGTGAGAGGATCCTGCACACACAACAAACAAGCACTTACAATGACACTGACTGATCGGTGCACAGAAGTAGCTGCTGATTGTAGAACAGGAAGTCACAGACACATGGAGCTGTTCATGGTGCTCACTGCTTAGCAAACCCCTCACAACAAGCATGCTGTGCATAGAGTTCCTGCTACTGCTGGTGCACAGTCACTCATTTCTGTTCTGTGATGAGAAGGGAAATCATCCCCTCATATTATTTGAAGAGGAAATTGTGACGATATCATTACAAAAGCTGCAATTGCTGAATTGTTTTTTTTTTTACAGGCGCAGACTTGTCCATAGTTCCCAACTGTCCCTGATTTGAAGGGACTGTCCCTGATTTGCTGCAATGTCCCTCTTTCCTCCTCATTTGTCCCTCATTTTGGTCTGATCGATATATAAGTTGTATATAATATATAGTATTTCCCGGTGCTAAACCTTTCATCCCATTTCAAATTGCTGTATTTGTAAATTTCAAAAGCCAATATAAAGGAATAGTAGCTGTTAAAAATAGAAGAAAAAAAAAGCAAACCATTTCAGCTCCAGAAGGTTTTACCCACTTCCTGACCAGGCCATTTTTTTTGCGACACCCGTCCCAGAGGCATACAGACGATAGAATTTTTTTCTGTTGGAAAATTTGAGAACACCTGATCCGCCCTGTGTGAAAAGGCCAAGTCTTTTTTAACTTTTGAATAATACATTTTAAATTGTATGTGATATATTTCTGTTTTGTTGGTTTTGCTCACTACATGTATGCCCTTTACAGTCCCATTGCCACAACACACATTCTGCTATATATTTGGTTTGTGGTGCTCAAATACAATAAAGTTTCACATTAAAGCAGCTACACATACTTAATATTAATATTAGGACACTTACCTGTCCTGGAACTCAGAGATCTCTGCACCCCAGCTGATGTTTCCATCGGCACTCGGGAGCTGCTACCACCGTTCGTGGTAAGGGAAACCGGCAGCGAAGCCTACTGCGCTTTCTGAATGGCCTGGCGGCAGTGGAAGGAGGAGCGGGGGCCGAACTTCCGAGTGACCTCAGAAGTGGGGATGGTAACCTGTCAAAAACAAGTACCCGCCCCCCCCCCCCATCCCCCCAAAAGGTGCCAAATGTGGCACTGGTAGAGGGGAAGAGGCAGATAAGCTGAGCTTCCACTTTTGGGTGGAACTTTGCTTTAAAGTGGATGTAAACCCACTCTCATCCTTTCTGAACTACTGCCATAGTGCTGATAAGGATATAGATATAGATGTAGATGTATATAGATATAGATGTATATATAGAGGATATAGATGTCTCCTGCATGTATCCTTACCTGTAAAAGGTTTCCCCTCTGTCTGTTATAAGAACTGAAAAACTGCAGATTTTGTGGCTGGATCTGTTGTCTGGAGCTCGGTGGGTGGAGTCGTGATGTCAGTAGACTCCCCGCCCACCTCTACACTCCCCTTGTCAACATGCATTTTTTCCTATGTATTCCTTACTCTAAATTCTGCTATGATCACTAACATCCAGTCAAAATCCAGAAAAGTAACCACATGACTTTAGAAAAGGAGTGGCGGTGGGAATTAAAAAATAATGCCTATCTCCAGGCTAGTGCATTAGATATGTAAATAACCTATCACTCACAGGAAGGGGAGCGGAACGGACTAAGGTTTTTCTTTGTAAGTCCGCTTTATTTCACTAAACAATAAAAGATGATTGCTCAGAGCTAGATTAACTCTGTGTGGCAAGGGTGGGCACAGATGATAGGAATTCTTATACTGTACGTTGTGACATCAAAAAATAAAATCATTTTTTTGGGGGGTTTACAACCTCTTTAAAGCGGGGGTTCACCCTAAAACAAGTATATACCATTCAATCCAGCATACTGCCGACATGCACAGTATGCTGTTTTATTTATTTTTTTCGGTTTACATACCGTAGAATAGGTATCCCCCCCCCCCCAACTTCCGGGTAGTGAATCCCGCAGGACTGGGCGTTCCTTTTCGAGACTAAGTGATTGACGTATGACAAAAGCTTCCCCCCGGCGCATAATGCGCGTCACCAGTTTCCGAAAGAAGCTGAACTGCCAGGCGGCGCTATACGGCGCCTGCGCACCGATGTTCGGCTTTTTTCGGAAACTGTTGATGTGCCTTTTGCGCCGGGGGGGAAGCTTTTGTCATACGTCAATCACTTAGTCTCAAATAGGAACTCCCAGTCCCGCAGGATTCACTACCCGGAAGCCGAGGGGAGGGGAATACCTATACTACGGTATGTAAACCGAGAAAAAAAACCCTGGCATACTGTACATGTCGGCAGTATGCTGGATTAAATGGTATATACTTGTTTTAGGGTGAACCTCCGCTTTAAGGAACAGCTATACACACAACTGAAATACATATAGAGTATGTGATCTGTTTAACGTTCCAACAGATTTGTAATTTGGTTCAGCCACTCTTGTGAGTCACACACTCCTGCCACAATGTACAGCCAAGAAAGTGACATCACTATTTCTTGGGTCATTTGCTCATTTGCTTGTCTTATCGACTGAGATCAAGTTGCTGATTCACTATTTCATGAGCTGGCTGGAGGTGAAGTAGTGGAGCTGGAAGCTTCATATCTGAAACAGGTAATCGTGGTGTTACCTACCCGCCAGTGTAGGGTGACCAAGGTGTGTGAAATGGTGAAATAGCAGATACTGCAAATTCTGATATTTAGCAGTGTGTCTTGGGCTTAGCTTTTAGAATATGCAACCAAAAACATGACTATAGAGAGGGCAACAAGAAGTGCCGGAAAATACCTTTCACTGCATTTTGGAAACCCCTCAACTGAGGAATACCATCCACATGGGGCCAGACTACTGCTTAGACCTAATGCTAATCCCTTCACTTTAGTTCCAACTGCCTGCTTGTATATGACAGTCATTGTCACCTTTGATTCACGGGAACTGAAACACATTTACTCATGAATTGACAGGAAAAGCCACAATTGCTGTGTAACTCGCTATTTACACCCAGCTTTTCTGATGACCAAGTATAGCAAGTGACAGGCAATACAGCTCTACTGCCTTATCCAACACTACAATCCAACTGCAGGAAAGGGACGGGCTATGACAGATGCAAGCTGGCCATACACCAGTAGAAATTTGTTTGAAATTTCTCAAATGTTCCTTTGGTTTTCTAATCTTAGTGGTGTCAAATCATCATTTGTGTTTGACAAGTTAAAAGGAGCAGAATGGAAACATATTTCTAACTGTGAATGTGGTTTTTGTTCGGGAAAAATTGTACATATTGTAATTTAACGCATTTGGGATTCCATTAAAAAATCTGGCCTGGATGAAATGATAAGGGCTTGTGAATTAAATTAAATTATGTGATAATGTTGATAAAATGATGGCAAGAAAGAATGATCTGTCAATATTAATAATAATACATCTTGATTAAAATATGGACCATATAAGAATATATATATACAGTAAAATGTATTCAACAATTAAAGTGATATTAAACCCAAAATCAAACACTTGGGGTTGTAAACCCTTGTTTGAAATAAAAATAACAAATGCCCATATTTACCTGCTCTGTGCATTTGTTTTGCACAGAGCAACCCTGATCCTCTTTTTCTGGGGTGCCCCGTCAGCACTCCAGGCTCCTCCTCTTCGTCGGGTGCCCCCACAGAAAGCCACTTTCCATGGGGGCACCGGTTTGGGCTTACTTCTCAGTCCATTGACACAGACAGCAGGACTCTGCACCGCCCCTGCTCCTGTGTCACAGGATTGGATGACAGCAGTCATCATCTAGCTATCTTTTTTTTTTCAGCCAGCAATTCCCTACAATGTAAAAGCCATCCTAGCTGCTGCTTAGTTGCTGGATTGCTTTTACAGGCAGTTTGGAGGTGGGAGGGGATGCCTCCTTGGACTCTCTTGTGCGATCGGGGAGCATGGGATCCGATCTGACAGTGCCGTTGGGTTATCATAAAACTGGCCGTGGACTGTATGGTCCCCGAGCCATCTCTATGACCTTGGGAGGCCGGAAGCGACATCATGTTTTGGCTCTGGCCGATGTAAATGCTGCTTTTTTCCCCCTGAAAAACAGAGATCAATGTTTTTTTGTTTTTTTTTCACGCTTTCCAGGGCAGAGGAGAGATCTGGGGTCAAATGTCTCCACAAAGTGGACCTGGCATGTCATGCCTTATTGGATAGATATTGATTGGATTGTCCCCCTGACTTTTATTGGATTAACATCATATCTGGACCTTTTAGCAGTGGTATTGGCACTTTCATTTATACTTTTTTTGCATAGCATTAAAATCCTGACAGTTATTCTAACCCATATTCGCTCTATCTAAAACAAAAAAAAAGGTTTGCCTTCAATTATACATATAATTGTACTCTTCAATAACCACAAAGGATATAAATCCACTTTGTGTAGACCGAATGCTTTTTGTAAACCAAGATAATAAAGCTGTGTTCCGCTACAAATACTGTTGCTGCTGACTTTTAATATTAAGACACCTACCTGTCCAGGGATGCCGCGATGTTGGCACACAAGCATGGCCTCCATCAGTGGGGTACAGGCATTACACCGGTAAGGGGACCGATGTTTTTTTTTTTTTTGTCTGACCCCCCCACTTTTAGAACCCCCCCCCCCCTCGTTTTTATTTTAAATTTAAAAAAATGTTTCATCTCATCTCGCGGCAGGGGGTAGTTAAAAACAACCCCCTGCGCTTATCATCTCACGGCAGGAGAGAGGAGGCCCCCCCCCCCGTTCTCTGCTCCAGGGGGGCCCTGCCTAAAGCTGTGTAAGGGGCCCCAAAGTTTGTGATGGCTGCCCTGGGGACGGGTACCTGTCAAAAACAGTATTAAATTATCCACTAGGGTGACTCCAGGGGGAACCATCGGAATCACTCTATGTGAAAAAACAGCGCTAGCTACGCAAAAAAGATTCAGTGCATGTGAATAAATTTAAATATGATACATTGAATGTGATTTATGAATCAAATAATGGCAATACAATTCCTGTGAAAAAAGTCCCAAAAATTTGAAATAGCTCTATAAACAAAAATAGTGACATTCACTAAAACTAAGTCCTCTCGGGTGTAAAACGTCCTTGTGATTGAGCCGTAGTGGCTTATGTGCAGCATAAACAGCAAATAACGAATTTTCCGATGAAATACCATGTGATAAAATTGCCGACTCACCGGACGTAGTTGACCCTATTTATCATATAGCAACAGAAGTTAAATCAGGCTAAGTGGTCTCTGTCACCGTAGTAGGAAAGAGAGCCGAGCAATCCCCATGTCCCTCCTCACAATGTTCCGATCCACACGATAGGTTAAACCGATGAGAACGACGGTCTGATGGACCGTTTTCATCGGACCAAACCGATCGTGTGTGGGCGCCATTGGTTAGTTATCCATCGGTTAAAAAAAAGCCAAAAAAAAGCCAACTTGTTTTAAATTTAACCAATGGATTCCTAACCGATAGGTCAAACCCGATCGTTAGTAGGCACGACCATCGGTTAAAAATCGGTTAAAAATCCACGCATGCTCAGAATCAAGTCGACGCATGCTTGGAAGCATTGAACTTCATTTTTTTCAGCACGTCGTTCTGACCTGATCGTTTTTTTTTAACCGATGGTGTGTAGGCGCGATGGACCATCAGTCAGCTTCATCGGTTAACCGATGACAACAGTCCATCAGACCGTTCTCATCGGATGGACTGATCGTGTTTATGCGGCTTAAGTGAGCAAGATGAACCAGAAGGAAGAAAACTGAGATCCTCATAGCGTAAAAAGTTTTTTGCATCTTGCTACAAGTTTACAATACATTAAAAATATCTTCTTGACCCGTGCAATTGGTGTGAACAGTAAGACACGTGTGACAGGGTTGGCATGCATTCCACCTGGCGACTAGCGTAGCGCACTGTGCGTATCAACTTGATGCCAGTCTCTATTAGGCTGCGTACACACGACCGAGAAACTCGTCGGGCTAAACTCATCGTTCCGCCCGTCGAGTTTCCCGTTTAGCTGTCGAAAAGCTTGTCGAGCCAAATTTCCCCATAGAACAAAGAGGAAATAGAAAGCATGCTCTCTTTTTGGCTCGACGAGCTTCCCGACGGGATGCTCGGCAAAATACGTCTCCCATCGAGGTTCTTCGCTGGATTCTGCCGAGAAACTCGGTTGTGTGTACGGGGCCTGACAGGACACTCCTACACAAGGAATCACACTGGATTACTGCACAGATCAACGCACACCAAGATTTAGAAATGTAGAAAATATTTGATTATCCTGGAATTTAGCTTTAACCACTTGACGACCAGCCGCCGCACTTATACTGCGGCAGGTTGACTCCCCAAACCGACTTGGTCCGTGTATGTGAGATTGCGGGCACATCTTGATCGCCCCCTTCTCTGCCAGTGTCATTTATACATTGCTCAGTGCATTTTTATAGCACTGATCGATGTAATAATGTCACTGGTCCCCAAAAAGTGTCATTTAGGGTTAGATTTGTCTGCCACAATGTCACACTCCCCCTAAAAATTGCAGATTGCCGCCATTACCAGTTAAAACAATAAAAAAAGTCCCTAAAACTATCACATAGTTTGTAGACATGATATCCACATTTTGCGATTTTATTTAACAAAAATATGTAGAAGAATACATATTGGCCTAAAAACTGATGAATACATTTGTTTTTTTATATATTTTTTGGGGATATGTATTATACCTACAAAGCCATCCACAACTCTGCCCCTAACTACATCAATGACCTAGTCTCAATATACCAACCTAATCGTTCTCTTCTTTCCTCTCAAGACCTCCCGCTCTCTAGCTCTCTCATCACCTCCTCCCATGCTCGTCTCCAGGACTTTTCCAGAGCCTCTCCAATCCTATGGAACTCCTTACCCCATCTGTCTATCTATCTCCTACTCTATTAGCTTTTAGACAATCCCTGAAAACCCTCCTCTTCAGAGAAGCCTATCCTACCCACACCTAACAACTGTATTTTCCTTTTATCCATGTGATCATCCCCCACAGCTACTACCCTTTGTTCCACTTGACCCTCCCTACTAGATCGTAAGCTCTAACGAGCAGGGCCATCTGATCCTTCCTGTATTGAATTGTATTGTAATTGTACTGCCTGCCGTCATGTTGGAAAGCGATGTGCTAACTGTTGGCACTATATAAATCCTGCACAATAATAATAATAATAATAATAATAATAATATAGCAGAAAGTAAAAAAAAATATGTAAAATTGTCAGTCTTTTTTTGTTTATAGCAACACTGTATCCTGGCCTAGGCCAACAAGGCCCAGGCCTAGGGCAGCACTTTGCAGGGGGGCAGCACGGAAAGAGTCCCTGCCAGCTTGCGCTACACTGTTAGTGTAGCGCCAGTCTGATGGGGCGGACTGTGCTAAGAGGCAAATTAGTCTAGCACCCCCATAAAGCGGCCACACTGCTTCCGGTATGAGGATGGCCAACATTCCACAACTGTGGGAGGGGGAAGGTGCTGCTTCTAATTTTGACTGTCCTATCATCCTGGGCCACAACCCTTCCTCACTGTGCTATATGTTTTCTGGTGCACCATTGGCATGGTTATATCTTCTTAAAATTATCAGAAATTTGTGCTTAAAGTAAAACTATAGGCAACACTTTTTTTCATTTTGGATAGAGTAAGGGAGGGTTATAGCCCCTGTCAGTTTATTTTTTTTACCATCCCTGTCCCATTGCAGAGATTTCCCTTCACTTCCTGCCCCATAGCCAAAGAGGAAGTGAGAGGAAATCTATGCAAATTAAGGGAATCTAAGAAAAATTAAGAAGTAGTGTCCCCACTCGAAAATTTCAGGGTGGGTCCTAAACAGGAAGGGGTGTGACCTTGACAGGAAGGGTGGGTCATATTTAAATTAAGGAGTGCACAAAACCTAAATACACTACAGGTTTATAGCACAAAAAATAAAAACCACAGCAGTGATCAAATACCAAGACATAAATTTTGTTTGGGTGCAACATTGCACAACTGCGCAATTGCCAGTTAAAGCAATGCAGTGCCGTATCGCAAAAAAATGGCCTGGTCATTAAGGGGGCAAATCCTCCCAAGGCTGAAGTGGTTAAGGTTTATATACTTTATGATAACTGAATCTGCTTGCTATTTTAACCATTTAAGGACCGCCTAACGCCGATACACGTCAGCAGAATGGCACGGCTGGGCACAGGCACGTACAGGTACGTCGCCATTAAGAGCCCAGCTGTGGGCACGCGTCCTGGTCCGAAGCTTCATGACCACGCCTGTGGGACCCGCGGACTCGATTGCCACCGGTGTCCCGCGATCAGTCATAGGAGCTGAAGAACGGGGAGAGGTGTGTTAAAAAAAAACACCTTCCCCTTTCTTCTGTGTGGCAGTGTCACTGATCGTCTGTTCCCTGATATAGGGAATGACGATCATTGACATCACACCTACAGCCACGCCCCCTACAGTAAGAATCACTCCCTTAGGGCACACTTAACTCCTTATCGCCCCCTAGTGGTTAACCCTTTCACTGCCATTGTCATTTTCACAGTAATCAGTGCATTTTTATAGCACTTTTTGCTGTGAAAATTACAATGGTCCCAAAAAAGTGTCAAAAGTGTCTGATGTGTGCCCGCCATAATGTCAAAAAAATCGCTGATCGCCATTACTAGTAAAAAAAAAAAATATGAATAAAAATGCCATAAAACTATCCCCTATTATGTAAACACTATACATTTTGTGCAAACCCATCAATAAACGCTTATTGTGATTTTTTTTTACCAAAAACATGTAGAAGAATATCGGCCTAAACTGAGGGAAAAAAAAATGTTTTTTTTTATATATTTTTGTTTTAAGCGCAAAAAATAAAAACCGCAGAGGTGATCAAATACCACCAAAAGAAAGCTCTATTTGTGGCAAAAAAAGGACGCCAATTTTGTTTGGGAGTCACGTCGCACGACCACGTTAAAGCGCCGCAGTGCCGAATCGCAAAAACTGGGCAGGTCCTTTACCTGCATAATGGTCCGGGTCTTAAGTGGTTAAATTTGACATTTCTCTTTCATGCCAGTTTTGGCATTCTCCAATTTTGATGGGTAGTGTTAATTGTTTGCAATCGCTGCTGGCAGAGCATAGGTTAAACAGGTCTGCAAAATAAAGTCTGATCCTGTGTACACATCCATTAATCATTTTCAGGATATCCCTGATGACTCCCTTTAGGAAGAGAAATTTGCATTAAAAAGACATGTTTGGCCCCCACCGCTTCTCCCTAGGGACGTGAGGTTGATATTTGTCTGTGAAAGCCATCTTTTCTGCAGTCATGTCATCAAGCCGCAGCCACAAGCAGCCCACACACACACACACATATACCAGCCCTTTCCACAGGTTCAGTGCATCCGTAAATTGTAATATTTGGGGATCCCCCTGCCATACACACATTTTCTTCCTCCTCATTCTTTACCAATAATGTCAGTCTAAAAACAATGTCACAGCCTACAGGGGGGAAAAAATTGGATTTCCCCCATCACACTTGTCAAAACAGCTAATATCGTCGGACACAGAGATTTCAAATAATAGATCTATTTACAGATGCATCTCCCTCCTTCATGCATTATTGATGCGTTTGCGAGGTTTCCTCCATCCTATGCCAAATGCCTGGTTTAGGTGATATATTTATGGAGAAGGAATTTATATTCAGCCCCACTCCTGCAGGAGGTTGTCTAGATCAAAACGCTTTCTGGATCCTGTCTGCAGTTTTTCCAAATCCAAACAGTATGTGTTTAGGTATTTATCGGTTATAGCACAAGCTAATGCTTCTGATGTGCATGGATAACACATATGAGTGCTGTTCAAGTTTTCATGTTATTTACCGTTTTAAAATGAATTAGCCTATTATTCATTTAGTACATGTTGTTATAGTTAACCGTTTAAGATCTGCCCTATGGCAGTTTTACTGCTACAGTACAGGGCGGAACCTGTGTGCCGGCTCACGTATATTTACTTGATCCCACACCTCGACGTAGGGGGCACACATGCGCGCCACCGGTGGCTAGCTTCCGCTGTGATTACACATAGCAGAAGAGAGAGACACCCTCAGCCTGGGCTCCCACCAGGCCACGCCCCCCAACCTGACTCCGGGGGTATCTTCCGCCTCTCCGCTCTCTTCTTCACGCTCTCCGGTGCATTCTGCCGGGCCCCTTCACTATCTTCTTGCAGCTATTTTACCAGTGGGGGGCCCGGTCTTCACCGCCGTCTTAACGTCTTCCCTCTTTTTCCTGTCCTGATGTTGACTCGATGAGCTCTCCTGCTGTAATGCTGTGTGAGCGGTGCGCAACCATTTATATAGGCATGGGGCGTGGTCACACCTGGTGACCCCACCTGTATGACGTCACAGTCCCAGGGAATGATGGGACGGTGACGTCATACAGTTCACATAGGGTGGGGGGCCGGTATCTGGGGGCCCCCTTGTTAAAGGGGGCTTCCAGATTCCGATAAGCCCCCCGCCTGCATACCCCCGACAACCAACGGCCAGGGTTGTTGAGAAGAGGCCCTGTCCTCATTAACATGGGGACAGGGTGCTTTGGGGTGCCCCAAAGCACTCCCCCCCATGTTGAGGGCATGTGGCCTGGTACGGCTCAAGAGGGGGGGCGCTCGGTTGTCCCCACCCCTTTTCCTGACCGACCAGGCTGCGTGCTCGGATAAGGGTCTGGTGTGTTTTTTCGGGGACCCCCATGCGTGTTTTCGGCGTAGGGGGTTCCCCTTTAAATCTGTACCAGACCCAAGGGCCTAGTATGCTCTTGGAGGGGGAACCTATGCTGTTTTTTATTTAAAATTTGGCGTGGAGTTCCCCCTCAAGATCAGCAAAGCACAAGTCGCATGCCAAAGTCTGATCATGCAAGACGGCATTCCGACTTTGATCCAACTTTAATTATGTTCAATGGAGTGAAGTAGGATCAAAGTCGGACCAAAGTAGTACATGGAGCATTTTCAAAGTCGGTCCGACATGTGTCGGACCAGTTAAGACGGCTCCCATAGGGAACATTGATTTTCACACGTCATGCGACATGAGCTCCCAATGTCGGAGCGTTTGTCGGACCAGTGTTAACCCGGCCTTACTGCTCAGCATTTCTGGAGTATCCCATATTTTCTGTGCTCCATCCAAGTTTTTTTAGCAATAAATATAAAGAAGGCAACACCTAGACTGTTCATTGAGCCAGAAGCATTAATGTTGCTGTGTAAAAAGATGGGTGTTACCGGCGCAAAAGAATATATATGATAAATTTATACCTTGTTATTTAGTTTGCTGCAATCAAAAAATGCATGTCACCTTTGGATGAAATGCCAAAAATATTTAAACAAGAAGTGGATTGCACTAACCTTAACCTCTTATGGGCCGCCGCATGTACATTTACGTCGGCAGAATGGCACATCAACGTATATATACGTTGGTGCCTTGACGTGGGTCGGGCCCCCCCCCCCCCTGGTACATGCGGTGGTCCCCGCGGCTGTATGAGCGATCCGGGACAAGGGGGCGGCTATTCGTTTTTGTCCGCCTCCTCCGGATCGCTCCCAGCCAATCCGCGCGCTCCCCCGCCCTGCACTTCCTCCTCCTGTGTAAACACAGGAAGGAGGAAGTGATGTGATCTCTCCTCTCAGCGATATTTTCAACCGCTGCTGAGGAGAGATCACATCGCACAGTAAGTCTGCACAATACTACACTGACACACAGACACATAGGCACATTAACCCCTTGCAATCACCCCCCCCTCCCCCCTGTCACATGTATGATCACTGCATTTAGTGTCAGTGTGACAGTCAGTTAGTGTTAGGTTCAATGTAGACCCCGTACCCCCCCTAATAAAGTTTTAACCCCTTGATCACCACCCTAGTCATTTTTCTGATCGCTGTATTAGTGTCGCTGTTCCCGCTAGGTAGCTAATTTTTTTTTTATTGTGATTTTTTTTTACTAAAGACATGTGGCTAAATAAATTTTGGCCTAAATGTTTGACTAAAATTTAGTTTATTCGATTTTTCTTATAACAAAAAGTAAAAAATATTGATTTTTTTTCAAAAATGTCGCTCTATTTTTGTATATAGCGCAAAAAATAAAAATCGCAGAGGCTATCAAATACCACCAAAAGAAAGCTCTATTTGTGGGAAGAAAAGGACGCAAATTTTGTTTGGGAGTCACGTTGCACGACCGCGCAATTGTCAGTTAAAGCGACGCAGTGCCGAATCGCAAAAAGGGGCCTGGTCATTTACCTGCATTTTGGTCCGGGTCTTAAGTGGTTAAATATAAACCAAAATTATGAGCAACCTATTTTTATGAAGGGAACCCGTGTGGGCTTGTCCTATTCAGTGGAAGTCACTAAACTTTAAATATGTGCTTATTATACAAAAATACAAATATGTTTATGTATTTTAATCCTAAAAATGCATTACGAACTTGGCCACATTGGCACTCGGCCAAACTCGGCCACATGCGCACTCGGCCATCAGATCGGTCCCGGGCCCCGACGCTCAGGGCCAACAATACAAAGCATAGTTCAATAGATTCGGGGCTTTTCGGGGTCCCGTTCGGGGCTACAGCCCCCCAAGCCCGGGCCTAACGACGCCCCTGCCTGTGCCTGTATGCCGGCACCCAGCTTCTCCAGCCGTGTATGCGGCATAGAGAAAAGTGCGTGTTCCCCTGTGCTTTCCTATGTCAGCATACCCTGCGAGCCTCTCCTCCAATTGGCGGCGTGTCGCGTCGATCCTCTCCCAGCAGCCTCTACGTGTTTCGTAAAAATGTTTGCATCATCAGGAAGCCCTGATATTGCTGTGTGCCTGGCTACCGCTTCCCCAGTAGGGAAAGATGTGTGGCAAATCAACACAATCTAAGGTCATTGTCTCATAATATGGTTCAATATTAGACAGAAGCAAGGATTAGCTTAGGTTAATTTAAAACCTGGAAGGAAGCTTTCAGTGCCAGCCCAATCAAACGCAGTCAAGGTATCCCCTGGCCCAAAAACAAATAGATTTCTCCATCCACATAAACAAAGTGAATAGAGAAATCCTCCCTGGTGTGCTATTGTTTTCTGACAACAGGACTCCTCCGCTGTCAGAATACAACTTTTCAGCGACTGTAGCCACTGATCAACAAAAGTTTTCCAACATTCTGGGAATAGCCAAACGTGGATTAAAATTCAACTGGTCACTTCTGAGCCAACCACATTTCGATCCCTCTATGGCCAGCTATACACAAAGGGGTGGGGATAGCATTGACCTCATATGACCATATTAGGTCAAGCATGTCACAAGCATCATTGCATTTGTCAACCCCAATGGCATTCCCCATTATTTGTGTGCACACAGTAGCAGGATGGGGAATGCCCTGGATGCAGCTGATTGGATTGGGTTTAACTTGGGATTAAGTTGGGTTTAACCTATTACGGACCGGGCCATAGCCAAATGACGGCTACAGCGTGGTCAGCTAATTCTGGGAGGGTGTACTATGACATCCTCCCAGATTTCCGCACTTGGGAATGTCCGTGAATGTTGAGTCTTCCAGACCCGGTGCGTTATGGATAGGACTAAAGGGCCAATGACAGCGGCCCTTTACCATGTGATCACCGCGGAGCTTCCAATGACGGGGCGATCACTTCTCAACAAACCAGAGCATGTCCGGTTCAGCTCCTTCCTTCTCATTGCCCCAATCAGTACAGTGTGTAAGGAGAGGAGTGGGCCGGTGCAGCGGTGCTTGTGGGCTAGATCTAAAGTGCCACTTCCATGGCTCATACATGCCCATTCATGCTCATACATGCCCATCCATGGCTCATACATGCCCATCCATGCTCATACATGCCCATCCATGGCTCATACATGCCCACCCATGCTCATACATGCCCACCCATGCTCATACATGCCCATCCATGGCTCATACATGCCCACCCATGCTCATACATGCCCACCCATGCTCATACATGCCCACCCATGCTCATACATGCCCATCCATGGCTCATACATGCCCATCCATGGCTCATCCATGCCCACCCATGGTGCATACATGCCCATCCATTCTCATACATGCCCATCCATGGCTCATTCATGCCCATCAATGACTTGTTCAAGCCCATCCATGGTTCATTCACGCTCATCCATGGCTCATTCATGCCTCTTCATTGCTCATTCATGCTTCTTCATTGCTCATTCATGCTTATCTGTGACCATCCATGCCACATGAGTGCCCATCCATGCCACATTAGTTCCCATCCATGGCACATCAGTGCTCATCAATGCCTTATCTGTGCTCATCCATGCCTCATTCATGCCACATCAGTGCTCATACATGCCACATCAGTGATCATCCGTGCCACATCCATGCCACATCAGTACTAATCCGTGCCACATCCATGCCACATCAGTGCTCATCCATGCCACATTCATGCCACATTAGTTCTCATCCGTGCCACATACATGTCACATTTATGCCACTACAGTGCCCATCAGTGCCTCACAAAAGAGTAATAGGTAGTCAAATGTATGCCCCTATAACACCTGATGGTGCTCCCTGCATGTTGGGCCTCTGTATGTGGCCAGGCTGTGGAAAATTCTCCCACATGTGGTATCGCCATACTCAGGAGGAGTAGCAGAATATATTTTGAGTTGTAATATTTGGTATGTACATGCTATGTGTTAGAAATATCTTATACATGGACAACTTTGTGTAAAAAATAAAAATGTGTTTTCATTTTCTTTCCACATTTTCCAAACACTTGTGGAAAAAAATGACACGTTCAAAAGACTAATTTTGCATCATAGAATATATGTTGGGGTGTTTACTAAACAAAATGGGGTAATTTTTTGGGGAGTTTTCATTGTCCTTGTGCTCCAGGATCTTAAAAAGTGTTAGGCTACTTTCACACTGGCAGGGCCAGGCCGTTTTTGCAGCGCTTTAGCAATGTTTTAGCGCCGCTTTTCAGCCACTAGTGGGTTTTTTTTACCCCAAAAAAGGGTAAAAACTCCCGTTTTGCGGTGCTTTCAAATCGCTTTTCAGGTGCTTTGAAAGTACTGCCTATTCATTGCAATGTGCAGTGCGTTTTGGGAGCGCTAAGGCTGCATTCACACCTGAGCGTTTAGAGGGGAACGCTAGAGGGGAAAAAAAACATTATTCTCTATGGAGATGGTTCACATCTCCATTCCAAAATGCCGAACACCTAAAGCTCAAACAAGTTCCGGACCCTTTTTTGTCTCGGGAATCGGGCGGCGTTTTACATTGGTGACAATGACCTGTACAAAATCGTGGTAAAAAAACCGCCGCGTTTTGTGGCGGTAAAAAACGCCGCAAATCGCAACGCTCAGGTGTGAATGCAGCCTAAATACAGTGCTCCAAAACCACCCCAAAGATGCTGCTTGCAGGACTTTTTGTAACACCCTGCAAGCGCACCGCCCCAGTGTGAAAAGACACACTACAGTGAATAGGAGGCGGGTTTTTAGGCACTTTGTAGAGGCAATTCCAAGTGCTAAAGAGCATGAAAACTGCTCCAGTGTGAAAGTAGCCTAATGCCGCGTACACACGACCATTTTTCATGACGAGAAAAATGCCATTTTTTTAATTGGTCATAAAAACGATAGTGTGTAGGCTCCAGGGCCTTTTTCTTGACGAGAAATATGGCCATTAAAAATTTAGAACCTGCTTTATTTTTTCTTGTTGTTTTTCATGTCGTCGTTTTTCTCGTCGTTTTTCTCGTCGTGAAAATCGGTCATGTGTAGGCTTTAACGACAGGGAAAAAAACGTGCATGCTCAGAAGAAAGTTATGTGAAGGGAAATTTGCATATTTAGCCCAAAGGGTGGCGCCATTCGAATGGAACTTCCCCTTTATAGTGCCGTAGTACGTGTTGTGCGTCACCTCGCTTTGCTCAAGCATTTTTTTTCATGATCGTGTGTATGTAAGGCAGGCTTGACAAGAATCACGTTGAGGAAAAACGTTGTTTTTTTCCATGACATTAAAAACGGTCCTGTGTACATGGCATTAGAGGTGGTCAAGAAATTAAATGTGTAAGTTATGTCCCTAAAACACATGATGGTGCTCCCTGCATTATGGGCCTCTGTATGTGGCAAGGCTGTGTAAAAGTCTCACACATGAGGTATCGCCATACTCGGAAGGAGTACTAGAATGTGTTTTGGGGTGTAGTTGCAAATATTCCTATGAAGTGTGTGAGAAATAACCTGTTAATATGACAATTTTGTGAAAAAATTATTGTGGAAAAAAAATTACAAAAAAAACTCACCATGCCTCTTACTAGATACCTTGGAATGTCTACATTCCAAAAAGGGGTTATTTGGTGGGCATTTGTCCTTTTCTGGCTTGTTAAGCTCAGCTGGATACACACTATACAACTTTTGTTGTTAGATTTCCTTTAGATTTACCTTAAAGCGGAGCTCCAGCCGCAATTTTTTATTTTTTTTTCAAAGTCGGGAGCTACTAACAGTGTAGCTGCTGACTTTGAATAAGGACACTTACCTGTCCTAGGCGCCCACGCTGACGGCCCCCGCCGATGCCGATCCTCGATCCCGGCACCGCCATCCACAGTCAGGGAAACAGGCAGTGAAGCCGTGCGGCTTCACTGCCCGTTTCCTACTGCGCATGTGCGAGCGACGCGGCGCTTTGTGAATGGTCCGGCTGCTTTCTGGGATACACACAGTTCCCAGAATGCAGCGCGGCCGATTCACAAGAAGACACCGAGAAGAGGAGGAAGAAAACAGCACCGCGGATCATGAGGGCAGATTCGGGACTTCCGCATAGCAACAGCCTATTTAGGGTGAGTATTTTTTTTTTTCATTTCATTTTTTTTTTTTTTTCAGATTTTTTAAAAAAAAATATCAGGGTGGAGCTCCGCTTTCAGCTATGTAGTACAAGGGTTGCCTGATTGCATACAAGTTGAAAGTGTTTAGGTTTGATCACATATTGTATGGTTTTGGTAAATCTAAAGAAAGTTGTATAGTGTGTAATCTGGCTTTAGGCCCCTTTCACACGTGTGCTACTTGTCCTGTGACTTGGGACTTCAAAGTCGCATTACAAGTTTTACCCCATGAGTACCATTCATATCTGTGCGACTTCAAGTCACACCTACTTCCAAGTAGTCTCTGCACTACTTTGGTCCGACTTTGATGCACTTGAGGTCCATAGACATCAAGTTTACACAGACATTCCCTGAAATTGTGGAAAAATCGCTGGCAAAGTTGTAGACTTGAAATTGTAGTAAACTCTTGTGACTTTGAAGTTGCAGTAGTGTGAAAGGGGTCTTACGCCGGGTTTACACTTGTACAACAAATGCTCCGACTTTGGGAACTCATGTCACATGACGTGTCCAAATGAGAGCCGTCTTAAAGGGGTGTTCCAGACTTTTTTTTATGTTTAATTAAATGCATCATTGCATTTGTCAACCCCAATGGCATTCCCCATTATTTGTGTGCACACAGTAGCAGGATGGGGAATGCCCTGGATGCAGCTGATTGGATTGGGTTTAACTTGGGATTAAGTTGGGTTTAACCTATTACGGACCGGGCCATAGCCAAATGACGGCTACAGCGTGGTCAGCTAATTCTGGGAGGGTGTACTATGACATCCTCCCAGATTTCCGCACTTGGGAATGTCCGTGAATGTTGAGTCTTCCAGACCCGGTGCGTTATGGATAGGACTAAAGGGCCAATGACAGCGGCCCTTTACCATGTGATCACCGCGGAGCTTCCAATGACGGGGCGATCACTTCTCAACAAACCAGAGCATGTCCGGTTCAGCTCCTTCCTTCTCATTGCCCCAATCAGTACAGTGTGTAAGGAGAGGAGGGGGCCGGTGCAGCGGTGCTTGTGGGCTAGATCTAAAGTGCCACTTCCATGGCTCATACATGCTCATACATGCCCATCCATGGCTCATACATGCCCATCCATGCTCATACATGCCCATCCATGGCTCATACATGCCCACCCATGCTCATACATGCCCATCCATGGCTCATACATGCCCACCCATGCTCATACATGCCCACCCATGCTCATACATGCCCATCCATGGCTCATACATGCCCATCCATGGCTCATCCATGCCCACCCATGGCTCACCCATGGCGCATACATGCCCATCCATTCTCATACATGCCCATCCATGGCTCATTCATGCCCATCCATGACTTGTTCAAGCCCATCCATGGTTCATTCACGCTCATCCATGGCTCATTCATGCCTCTTCATTGCTCATTCATGCTTATCTGTGCCCATCCATGCCACATAAGTGCCCATCCATGCCACATTAGTTCCCATCCATGGCACATCAGTGCTCATCAATGCCTTATCTGTGCTCATCCATGCCTCATTCATGCCACATCAGTGCTCATACATGCCACATCAGTGATCATCCGTGCCACATCCATGCCACATCAGTGCTAATCCGTGCCACATCCATGCCACATCAGTGCTCATCCGTGCCACATTCATGCCACATTAGTTCTCATCCGTGCCACATACATGTCACATTTATGCCACTACAGTGCCCATCAGTGCCTCACAAAAGAGTAATAGGTAGTCAAATGTATGCCCCTATAACACCTGATGGTGCTCCCTGCATGTTGGGCCTCTGTATGTGGCCAGGCTGTGGAAAATTCTCCCACATGTGGTATCGCCATACTCAGGAGGAGTAGCAGAATATATTTTGAGTTGTAATATTTGGTATGTACATGCTATGTGTTAGAAATATCTTATACATGGACAACTTTGTGTAAAAAATAAAAATGTGTTTTCATTTTCTTTCCACATTTTCCAAACACTTGTGGAAAAAAATGACACGTTCAAAAGACTAATTTTGCATCATAGAATATATGTTGGGGTGTTTACTAAACAAAATGGGGTAATTTTTTGGGGAGTTTTCATTGTCCTTGTGCTCCAGGATCTTAAAAAGTGTTAGGCTACTTTCACACTGGCAGGGCCAGGCCGTTTTTGCAGCGCTTTAGCAATGTTTTAGCGCCGCTTTTCAGCCACTAGTGGGGTTTTTTTTACCCCAAAAAAGGGTAAAAACTCCCGTTTTGCGGTGCTTTCAAATCGCTTTTCAGGTGCTTTGAAAGTACTGCCTATTCATTGCAATGTGCAGTGCGTTTTGGGAGCGCTAAGGCTGCATTCACACCTGAGCGTTTAGAGGGGAAGGCTAGAGGGGAAAAAAAACATTATTCTCTATGGAGATGGTTCACATCTCCATTCCAAAACGCCGAACGCCTGAAGCTCAAACAAGTTCCGGACCCTTTTTTGTCTCGGGAATCGGGCGGCGTTTTACATTGTTGACAATGACCTGTACAAAATCGTGGTAAAAAAAACGCTGCGTTTTGTGGCGGTAAAAAACGCCGCAAATCGTAACGCTCAGGTGTGAATGCAGCCTAAATACAGTGCTCCAAAACCACCCCAAAGATGCTGCTTGCAGGACTTTTTGTAACATCCTGCAAGCGCACCGCCCCAGTGTGAAAAGACACACTACAGTGAATAGGAGGCGGGTTTTTAGGCACTTTGTAAAGGCAATTCCAAGTGCTAAAGAGCATGAAAACTGCTCCAGTGTGAAAGTAGCCTAATGCCGCGTACACACGACCATTTTTCATGACGAGAAAAATGCCATTTTTTTAATTGGTCATAAAAATGAGAGTGTGTAGGCTCCAGGGCATTTTTCTTGACGAGAAATATGGCCATTAAAAATTTAGAACCTGCTTTATTTTTTCTCGTTGTTTTTCATGTCGTCGTTTTTCTCGTCGTGAAAATCGGTCATGTGTAGGCTTTAACGACAGGGAAAAAAACGTGCATGCTCAGAAGAAAGTTATGTGAAGGGAAATTTGCATATTCAGCCCAAAGGGTGGCGCCATTCGAATGGAACTTCCCCTTTATAGTGCCGTAGTACGTGTTGTGCGTCACCTCGCTTTGCTCAAGCATTTTTTTTCATGATCGTGTGTATGTAAGGCAGGCTTGACAAGAATCACGTTGAGGAAAAACGTTGTTTTTTTCCATGTCATTAAAAACGATCCTGTGTACATGGCATTAGAGGTGGTCAAGAAATTAAATGTGTAAGTTATGTCCCTAAAACACATGATGGTGCTCCCTGCATTATGGGCCTCTGTATGTGGCAAGGCTGTGTAAAAGTCTCACACATGAGGTATCGCCATACTCGGAAGGAGTAGTAGAATGTGTTTTGGGGTGTAGTTGCAAATATTCCTATGAAGTGTGTGAGAAATAACCTGTTAATATGACAATTTTGTGAAAAAATTATTGTGGAAAAAAAATTACAAAAAAAACTCACCATGCCTCTTACTAGATACCTTGGAATGTCTACATTCCAAAAAGGGGTTATTTGGTGGGCATTTGTCCTTTTCTGGCTTGTTAAGCTCAGCTGGATACACACTATACAACTTTTGTTGTTAGATTTCCTTTAGATTTACCTTAAAGCGGAGCTCCAGCGCAATTTTTTATTTTTTTTTCAAAGTCGGGAGCTACTAACAGTGTAGCTGCTGACTTTGAATAAGGACACTGACGGCCCCCGCCGATGCCGATCCTCGATCCCGGCACCGCCATCCACAGTCAGGGAAACAGGCAGTGAAGCCGTGCGGCTTCACTGCCCGTTTCCTACTGCGCATGTGCGAGCGACGCGGCGCTTTGTAAATGGTCCGGCTGCTTTCTGGGATACACACAGTTCCCAGAATGCAGCGCGGCCGATTCACAAGAAGACACCGAGAAGAGGAGGAGGAAGAAAACAGCACCGCGGATCATGAGGATAGATTCGGGACTTCCGCATAGCAACAGCCTATTTAGGGTGAGTATTTTTTTTTTCCATTTCATTTTTTTTTTTTTTCAGATTTTTAAAAAAAAAATATCAGGGTGGAGCTCCGCTTTCAGCTATGTAGTACAAGGGTTGCCTGATTGCATACAAGTTGAAAGTGTTTAGGTTTGATCACATATTGTATGGTTTTGGTAAATCTAAAGAAAGTTGTATAGTGTGTAATCTGGCTTTAGGCCCCTTTCACACATGTGCTACTTGTCCTGTGACTTGGGACTTCAAAGTCGCATTACAAGTTTTACCCCATGAGTACCATTCATATCTGTGCGACTTCAAGTCACACCTACTTCCAAGTAGTCTCTGCACTACTTTGGTCCGACTTTGATGCACTTGAGGTCCATAGACCTCAAGTTTACACAGACATTCCCTGAAATCGTGGAAAAATCGCTGGCAAAGTTGTAGACTTGAAATTGTAGTAAACTCTTGTGACTTTGAAGTTGCAGTAGTGTAAAAGGGGTCTTACGCCGGGTTTACACTTGTACAACAAATGCTCCGACTTTGGGAGCTCATGTCACATGACGTGTCCAAATGAGAGCCGTCTTAAAGGGGTGTTCCAGCCTTTTTTTATGTTTATTAAAAGTCAGCAGCTACAAAAAGTGTAGCTGCTGGCTTTTAATAAACATACACTTACCTTCTCCATGGTTCCCGCAACGCTCCGCTCCTCTCCCCCCCTCCCCGGCTAGCGTCTTCATTTCAAGTGTGGGCACCCGGCCGTGACAGCTTTCGGCTTCACGGCCAGGCACCCACTGCGCATGCGCGAGTGGCGCTGCGCTGTCCCATTGGACAGGCGATCGCCTGGGACCTGTGACGTGTCCCAGGCGATCGCCTACAGGGAGGGGCTGCAGTAAGGCTATTAAGCTAACCGCCTTACCAGCCCCTCGGCGGAAGGAAGCCCCCACTCCCTCCCCAAAAAAAATTACATGCCAAATGTGGCATGTAAGGGGGTGAGGAGTGGGTTAAGCTGAAGTTCCATTTTTGGGTGGAACTCCGTTTTAACTGGTCCAACACAAGTTGGTGCAACTTTGAAAATGCTCCCTGCATTACTTTGGTCCGACTTCAGCCCATTTAATATCACTGAAGCTGGATCAAAGTCAGATCGCCGTCTTAATCAATCCGACTTTGGCATGCAACTTGTGCTCTGATGATCTTGAAGAGGAACTCCAGGCCAAATTTTAAATAAAAAACAGCATGGGTTCCTCCTCCAAGAGCATACCAGGCCCTTCGGTCCAAGCTGCGTGGGGTCCCCCGAAAATCAATACCAGACCCTTATCCGAGCACACAGCCCGGTAGGTCAGGAAAGCAGGTGGGGACGATCGAGCGGCACCCCTCCTGAACCGTACCTGGTTGTATGCCCTCAACATGGGGGGTGGGTGCTTTGGGGCAGGGGGGCCCTACATCAAAGCACCCACCCCCCCATATTGGCATGGGGCAAGGTCACCAGGTGTTTTCATCTGAAGGCCCCACCCTTTATGATGTCACCCCCCTGAGCGTGATGGGGAGGTGACGTCATAAGGGGTGGGCCTCTGGTGACCCTGCCCCATGCCAATATATGTAGTGGCACACCACGCACCCAGTATTAGAGCGGGAGAGAGCTGTGCGTCAACATATGAAGAAGAACAGAGGGAGAAGACTGCGGAGAAGACCCAGCAAAAGACCAAGAAGATAGCGGAGAAGACCCAGCAGAGGCAGAAGACAGCGGACAGAGGGAGAAGAAGCAGAGAGGAGAGAAGAACCGACAGAGGCAGAAGACATCAGCAGAGGAGGCAGAAGACTCGGAGAGGGGAGAAGAAATCGGAATAGACACCGGAGCTGCCTTAATAAATTACTGTAAAAACCTCTGTATTGTGATATATCTTTGAGACTTTTTTTTAGGTGAATGGGTACATTGTAGCCCATACTCATTCACATAGGGTGGGGGGTGGAATCTGGGGGCCCCCGACAACCAACAGCCAGGGTTGTAGGGAAGAGGCATTTGTCCTCATCAACATGGGGGCAATGTGCTTTGGGGCACCCCAAAACACCCCCCATGGTGATCAGCTGGCGTGACATCAACACAGCGCATTCACAAATGGTTGGAGGCATTATTCGACGTTATATATAAACAGCGGGGGGAACACAGCTGTTAGATTGAACCTCGCTGTTGCTTGGGCGGGTTGTGTGTGTATTGAAGGTAGGGTTTTGTGTGTCTCCCCTTGAAAAATGCCTCAGACGATCGGAACATGCGCTGTGATGATGTCACTTCAGCTGATCAACATATCAGCTGAAGTGACATTTTTGTACTGCGCATGGGCAGACCCGGAAAGTGAGCGTGATCACAGAAGGACGTCATGTAACGCCCTCCCAGAACTGGCCGACCGCACTGTTGCTGCTGTTTTGTTATAGCGCAAATGGTTAACCTTTAAAATTAAAAGTTAGAAGCTGATTGGTTGCCAACCACAGATGCTCCAATTCTGATAATTTCCCCTCAGAGTATCTTGTGCACTTAAAGTGGAACTATAAGACCCCTTTCACACTGAGGTGATTTTCAGGCGTCTGAATGGGAGGCGCCTATAAACCGCCTCCCATTCATTTCAGTGTGACTTTTCACACTGGGGCAAAGCGCTTGTGGGACGTTAGGAAAAGTCCTGCAAACAGCATCTTTGGGGCAGTTTGGGAGCGCTGTATACACCACCCCTGCCCATTGGAATAAATGGGTAGTGCTTCCAAAGCGCTGCAACATGCCCGTTTTTTAAGCTCTACTTTGTTGTTAAAAGCGCCCCACTACCAGCCGAAAAGCTGCACAAAAGGGCCGCTTAACCACTTCCTGCCCGGTCTATAGCAGAATGACAGCCGGGCGGTTGTTCAGTTATCCCGACTGGGCATCATATGACATCCAGCAGGATAACAGCCGCCGCACGCCACGCACTGCGGCGATCGGTGGTGTGGCGTGTCAGTCTGACAATCAGTGCCCATCCACAATGCCTGTCAGTGCCACCAGGCCTATCAGTGCCGCCTATCAGTGTTACCTATAAGTAGCCATCAGTGCTGCTTATCAATGCCCATCAGTGCTGCCTATCAATGCCCATCAGTGCTGCATATCAGTGCCACACAGCAGTGCTGCCTACCAGTGCCCATCAGTGCTGTCTAGCGTGTCCATCGGTGCCACCTCATCAGTGCCGCCTTATCAGTGCCAATCAGTGACAGAGAAAACGTACTTGTTTACAAAAATGTATAACAGAAACAAAAGAAAAACGTTTTATTTTTTTTCAAAAAAAATGTTTTATTTATTTGTTTAGCAAAAAAATGAAAACTGGAAAGGTGGTATAAAAAAAAAAAAAAACAGCAAAAGAAAGCTCTAAATTTGGGAACAAAATTATGAAAATTCTGTTTGGGTACAGTGTAGCATGACCGCGCAATTGTCATTTAAACAGTGACAGCGCTAAAAGCTGAAAATTGGCTTGGGCAGCGGCTGGTATTGAATAATAATAATAATAATAATAATAATAGTGCCGCTAAAACGAGCAGCGCTTTACCGCTAACAGCCGACACTCGCAGTCTGAAAGGGGTCTAAGCAAAACGTTATTTATAATTTTTGGATAGAACGAGGGTTATAACAGGTCAGGTTTTTTGGGTTGCCATGCACACACTGTTTACCTTTCTTTTTGTAACTTTATTGAGATGTCACAAATCGACATTCTATTCTTCTCTACGTACTGTGGCATTAGGTAACGTGGTGTCGTGTACGGTAACATGCTACAAAGTATTCAAACATAACCTGTTCTACCTTTTTCAGTGGCTACAACTGCTGGGCACAGTGGTGAAAATTGATGGGCACAGTGGCTACAATTGCTGGGCACAGTGGCGACAATTGCTGGGCACAGTGGTGAAAATTGATGGGCACAGTGGCTACAATTGCTGGGCACAGTGGCGACAATTGCTGGGCACAGTGGCGACAATCGCTGGCCACAGTGGTGCAGTGGCGGCTTATGCTCAAAATTTGGGGGGGGGGGGGGCGCAAACAAACAAAAAAATCAAACAATTGCAGCCATTATGAGACTGGGTGATTTCAAACATATGGCAAATTGGCAGTGCTGCTGATGTGAATGAGCCCCAGCCGGAATATTATTACAGCTGTGATTGGTGCTTTGACTGTACATTATTGGCTGCAGGAATCCAGGCTTCCCTGCCATAGATAGAAGTAGCCGTGCTCACGCACACCCACCGTCTACTCTATAATGACATTACACGGAATCAGTGGGCGCTCACAATGCCGCACATTCTCTCTCCTCACGACAGAAGCAGTGAGGGGAACGCTCCACTCCCCGCCCCCGCCGCGTCACGTAACACAGCTCGGCGAGCAAAAGCGGCGGGAAAGGGGTTAACAACCACGCCGAGGGTTCCCTAACCGTCAACAAGTTACGTCACCGGGCACGGCGAGCCAGCCAATGAGGATAAGGAAGGGCGGGAAGAGGTTCCAAGGGCACGTCATCCGGCGCGCCGTCCAATGGGTGGCTGGGGAAGAAGAGCCGCTGTAGTTTGAATCTACTAGCGGGGAGGACGTAGCTGTTTCCGGGGTGTGTGAGACGGAGAGGGGCCGGCGAAGCGGAATGTGAGGCACCGGTGGGGGGAGAACCGTGCAGGTGAGAGGCGGCGGCTGCGTGGCCTGCAGTGCCAGTGCTCCTGTAGTTATGTCACCTGAGAGGTCCAACTCTGCCCCCAGCTGCGGCCGTACTGAGGACCTTGTCATAGGGTAACCTATATTATGGGACAGTGATGGGTGACTGAACACTGTGGGGGCCCCGAGCCTCACTCACACTGACCTCCAAAATTTGGCCTTTCAGTTCAAGAACTACAATTCCCATAATGCCTGTGAATGGTAGAGTTTTACAATGCCTCATGGGATGTGTAGTTCCACAACAGCTGGAGGACTGTCGTTTGTTGGGCACCCAACCAGTGGCATACGGACAGTGGCGTCACTAGAGTTGGTGTCACCTGGTGTGGGAAAATTTGGTGTTTTCCTCCCCCCCCCCCCTCCTGGGTCACTGTTCAATCCGTGGCACTGAGCAGGCTGGCGCATAAGCACAGCTCCCCCTGTGCAATCCCCCTAATGGAACCCCCCCCTCTGTGTGCAATCCCCCTAATGGAACCCCCCCTCTGTGTGCAATCCCCCTAATAAACGACCCTCTGTGTGCAATCCCCCTAATAAACGGCCCTCTGTGTGCAATCCCCCTAATAAACGGCCCTCTGTGTGCAATCCCCCTAATAAACGGCCCTCTGTGTGCAATCCCCCTAATAAACGGCCCTCTGTGTGCAATCCCCCTAATAAACGGCCCTCTGTGTGCAATCCCCCTAATAAATGGCCCTCTGTGTGCAATCCCCCTAATAAATGGCCCTCTGTGTGCAATCCCCCTAATAAATGGCCCTCTGTGTGCAATCCCCCTAATAAATGGCCCTCTGTGTGCAATCCCCCTAATAAATGGCCCTCTGTGTGCAATCCCCCTAATAAATGGCCCTCTGTGTGCAATCCCCCCCTAATGGAACCCCGCCCTCTGTGTGCAATCCCCCCCTAATGGAACCCCGCCCTCTGTGTGCAATCCCCCCCTAATGGAACCCTGCCCTCTGTGTGCAATCCCCCCCTAATGGAACCCTGCCCTCTGTGTGCAATCCCCCTCTAATGGAACCCCGCCCTCTGTGTGCAATCCCCCTCTAATGGAACCCTGCCCTCTGTGTGCAATCCCCCTCTAATGGAACCCCGCCCTCTGTGTGCAATCCCCCTCTAATGGAACCCCGCCCTCTGTGTGCAATCCCCCTCTAATGGAACCCCGCCCTCTGTGTGCAATCCCCCTCTAATGGAACCCCGCCCTCTGTGTGCAATCCCCCTCTAATGGAACCCCGCCCTCTGTGTGTAATCCCCCTCTAATGGAACCCCGCCCTCTGTGTGTAATCCCCCTCTAATGGAACCCCGCCCTCTGTGTGCCATCCCCCTCTAATGGAACCCCGCCCTCTGTGTGCCATCCCCCTCTAATGGAACCCCGCCCTCTGTGTGCAATCCCCCCCTAATGGAACCCCCTCCCTCTGTGTGCAATCCCCCCTAATTTGGAACCCCCTTCTCTGTGCAATCCACCTAATGGAACCTCCCTACAGTCAGACCTCAGATCAGCGTGCTCTGTCCACATTGATGTTCCTGCTCGTCCTCCTAGGCTCCTCCTCCTCCTGTTGTGGATGTCCTGTCAGTGTGGAGGAGGAGCCCAGGCTCTGTCGGCCTGAGGAGTGTGTGTAATTTGTTGTGATAGGCAGCCAGCACCAGTGATTGCAGTGCCGGTTCCCAGAGGACATGCGGGCGCCGTGCACTATGGCACTCCGGAGCTGTCTGCCTCGCATCAAAATTCTTACCCCTCCTCCCTCCCCCAAAATCGGGGGGAGGGAGGAGATACTGCAGTGGAAGTGCGCAGGGGAAGGAGGAAGAGAGAGCTACAGCACCTCTCTCGATCAGCGCCCCTCTGGCGGGTGTCACCCAAGTACGGCCCACACCCCCCGCTCCCACCTTGCAACGCCACTGCCTGCGGAGCCTTCTGATGTGCCCCGCTACCTCCTGCTTTTGGATAGCAGGTTCTCAAGCCATCCCAGTGCATCAGTGTTTTGAATGAAGCCAGCGGTAGAGGAAGCCAGCGGCTGCGGAAGGAGCAGAGCCGCATATGCCGAGGCTTCCTGTATAGCGCCGACTCCCATCACAAGCGTAGTGATACCAAATGCATTCTGCCTGGGACAGCAACATTGCTAAAAAGCAGTGTATATATGGTGGGCATATCTGTTCTGCAGTGGTTACTGGGCTGCTTTTAAATTGTTTCGCAGGTAACCTTGGGGTTACCTGCACTGACTCATAGACTTCTGTTATTATCTGCGGGTTTGATGTGCTTTCAGAAAGTGCACCACACCTGCAGGCTATAATATACATTGATGGCATCTAACCTGCAGGAAAGCAGGTAAACTGCCGCAGATCAGTGTGAAAGCAGCCTTGGGCCCTTTTCACATGATCGGTTCAACCCATTTACCTCTATCGAGTGGCAGATGTAAACAAACTTGTGTCCATTTGCACCCACCCTCCCACCTACCCCCAATCCGATCCACAAAAAAACAAACAAACAAAAAAAACGGAAGTGAATCCATCCCCTTCTATTTGGATTGGATAGGAGGGCTCACAGAGTACAGTGAGCTGTGTGTGTGTTTTTTTTTTCCCTCGAACAGTATTTACCAATGGCAGAATAAGATAATCTCTCCAGCCTGGACTGACAGCAAATAAAACCCAATGGGAGTAATAACCTTTCATTAGAAAATGTTGGCTTCACATACTCCTAAAAGATAATGCACATCTTTTTTGCAGGTAAAAACTTGCATTATTTTTTGTATTGGGAGCCTGTAAAGCATTGCACCGGCGATCAGGAGATCAATGATGCCATGCAGGTCTCCTGCACACTGTCAGTGTATGCTTACCATACAGGTTGGTCAATTCTCACTGACAGGGAGACTCAATGAATTACCACTAGAGGTCGACCGATATATCGGCCATTTTGGAGAAATTGCCATCGGCCGATTTATTATCCGAATTAGGCCGATATTTAACACTGCCCGCACCTGTGTCAGCAGAGTGTGGAGAAACGTGGTGTTCCTCCTCCCTTCTCCACACTGTCTGCAGAGCAGCGCCGCTGTGTCTCTGAAACATTATGGAGAGAGAAGGGAGCTGTCATTAGTGAGGTTGGATGTCAGGGTGGGTGGGACCCAGGTATCCAACACCAGCCAATGTTATGAGATCTGGGTGGACCGCTGCATGTATGTGGCCCCACCCCTTTCTTTAACAACCCGATCATTATCTGTATAGCTGCTGGGGCCCGCCCACCTCCGAACATCACGCTGAATCTGTGATCTCCCTCCCCTCTCTCTATCTCCCTTCGCTCTCCTCCCCCCCCCCCCCCCATACAGTTTCACAGCGCTGCAGAGAGCGGTTTCACACAGTTACATTATTGGCTGTGAAACCTGCCAGTGCTAACTATTGCCATCCAGTGCCACCTGCCAGTGTCGCCTGTTAGTGCCACCTGCCAATCAGTGCCAACCAGTACCACTTGCTAGTGCCATCTGCTAGTGCCATCTTCCAGTGCAACCTGCCAGTGCCAATTAGTGCCACTTACCAGTGTCACCTGTAAGTGCCAACCAGTGGCACCTGTCAGTGCCACCTTCCCAAAAAAATGGGCCAAAATATCAGCTGCAAAAATCGGCATCATATATGGGCCGCCCCGATTTCTAAATATCTGCATCAGCCAGAGAAAAAAAACATTATCGGTCGACCTCTAATTACCAGAGTGGCATAGTAGTTCATTCAGAACTACAGGCCACCAGCCGCTAAGGCTGTCAAGATTTGTAGTTCATTTGTACGCAGAGCTCTGTGTATGAATGTGTTGGTGGAGCCAACATACAGCTAGTATGGGAACTTCTTCTCGTACTGCTGACACCGGGGGAAATCGGCGGGCTGCAGCACTGGGAACATGTTACATTAAAACTTAGGAACACGTTCCTCCATAAATATGGGTGTAACATGTTCCTAAAAGTGAACTTGGTTTTTGAACTCCACTCCAAAAGCTATTTGATCATTTCAATAGAACACAGTATGCAGTCAAGGGGCCCTAGCATGTTTAAAAAAACAAAAATATTGCAGTTTTAAAATATTGTGCTTAATCTAAGGTAGTAGTCTTAGCCGTATCCCCCAAAAGACTCCTAGGGTTAAAGTCGACCTTGTCCTGCCTTGGATCGGGGACATTCTATGCATGAAGTCCTTATTCCCAGTATGACAAGAGAGAGGGCCATTTCCCATTCACATTCTGCGCATGCACTTTCTTTCCTATTGTGAAAACGCAATACTTATCTGGTCTTCGTGTTTTCTCGGTACACGTTGTTTCCATTTATCAAATTTGTGTAAATGAGATTCTATGCCCATTGATGGTTGCTGTATTTAGTTCAGAAAAATTCTGATTCCTATGGATTCCAGCACTTACCACATTAATATTTTTTCACTTTTTTTTTTTTATGTTATTTACTCTGCTTGACCTGCTGTATTGGAGTGTCATTGTGTAAACTTGCCCCTCTTCTTCTTTTTCCAGTATTTGAACCTTGGTCTGGAGTTGCTCAGCCATGGCTACAGGACAGGATGATGTTTGCAGCCATGTCAGAGTGGTGATTCGAGTCCGTCCTCCGAATGAAAGGGAGAACTTGGCAAATTCAGCTACTGTCGTCCAAGTGGTCGATAGAAACATTCTAGTGTTTGATCCAAAAGTAGAAGAAGTGAATTTTTTTCATGGCAGAAGCGTCAAAAGTCGGGATGTGTCTAAAAGAAAAAATAAAGACATTAAATTTGTATTTGACTGTGTCTTTGGTGTGGACTCAACACAGCTGGAAGTGTTTGAACAGACCACTAAGATTGTGCTGGACGGTGTCTTAAATGGATATAACTCCACTGGTATGTATTACTTCTGTGTATATTCATTGAGCACATAGTTTGAGTTAATGCAGAGTTTGTGTAGTTTTTCACATCCACGCTTTTTTTTTTATTTTATTTTTTTACATGCTTTCTCCACAACTTTGTTTTAGCAAGAGCTAATTCACACTTGTGCGTTGATCTGCTTGTTAGCACAGCTTTAAAGTGGTTGTAAACCCTTACAGACCACTTTACCTGCAGGTAAGCCTAGGTTAAAGGTTACCTGTAGGTGCAAGAAATATCTCCCACACCTAAAAGGTTTGGGTGATATTAGCAGACAGAACAGGGCGCCGATGTATACCGCGCAGGCGCTCTGAGCGTGCCGTTTCCACTGGCGGCTCCCACACGCAACATCGTGTGGGGGTTCCTCTCCCCGCACTACTGTTTCATTGATTTTCTACGTTTTGTGAATTGATGAACTACATATTCACATCAGACGGCTTGTAGTTGTTCTGCACTGTCCCTATGTGGAGGTGGTCATCTTGATAGAGGCAGGGCTTTGCTTCCTCATGTCGGAGCCTCCAGCAAGAACAGTAGTGACATCACCCATTCCTACTCCTGAGACTGGCATTTAGAGACTGCAATGCCTTGAAAATCACACTGCAGATACACTATATTGTCCAACGTATTGGGGTGCCTGCCTTTACATGCACATAAACTTTAACCACTTCAGCCCCGAAAGCATTTACCCTCTTAATGACAGGCCATTTTTTTGCCATACAGCATTGCGTTACTTTAACTGACAATTGCACGTTCGTGTGATGCTGTACCCCAACATTTTTTATTTTTTTCTTCCCACAAATATAGCTTTCTTTTGGTGTTATTTGATCACCTCCTGCAGTTTAAAAAACATTTACGTTATAAGAGTAAAGACCAACATCTTATCGTGTAGTGATTGGTTTGCGCAAAAGGTATAGCGTCTACAAAATGGGGGATAGATTTATGGCATTATTATTATTATTATAGTACTGCGGCAGACAGTGCAGCCACAGTGGCTCCTGCACAAAATGACTTGGTTATGTTTTGCGCAATATGGCTGCCCTGCCACAGTATAAATGCGGTCCTTAAGTGGTTAATGGCATCCACTTTTGGCAGGAACTCCACTTTAAAGGCCCATCCATACACACGATCAGACATTTGATAACAACGGTCCAACAGATGTGTTTTAAATGGTCAATTGTCGGAATTTACTTGGACAAATGTTCGCTGTGCATGCCCTCAGTTTCCCGACAACAAATGTGGTTTGTCGGATCATTCGATCGTGTGTACACAAGTCCATCGGACTAAAATCCAAAGTACAAATACGCATGCTCAGAACCAATGCTATACATCGGACAACAATAGCAGACTTTGCCCAAAGGATGGCGGTAAAGAGCTAAAAAAACACGTGATTTGCTGAGTGTATGCAGAACAAGTTCACGTCCAATGCCCATTTGGAGCAAATTCCTCGGAAAAGTCAGATGGAAGTCCGATCGTGTGTATGAGGCTGCTGGATGTGCGGTTATATAGTATACAGTATATACCGCTTAGCCAATGCCCAATCAAATGAATACAGAGCCTGCTCAAATTGGAGTAACAAACTCTGCCAATCCAAGCAGGCTACATACAGTTTCTATTCATTAATAGAATACATTGCTCGCCATGATTGGCTCCAGCAAGGAGGAAAAAGAATATGGCTCCAGAAGAAAGAAATATAAAGCGTTGGCAGCCTCGGAAGGGGGGTTGTCTTATACCATGAGTACAGGCAAAAAAATCGCAAAAAAAATTAGGGGGTCATCTTGTATGCCCGGTCGCCTTATACACCGGCAAATACGGTATTTTTTTGCTAGAAAATTACCTGAAAACCCCAAATAGTGTGCGAGGGCCACTTAAGTGACTTGGTAACTGGTGGCGGGGCCATAACGAGTGGAGTGGACGGATAACATGTCCATGCCCCCTCTCCATATGCAGAGCAGACACAACCCACTATGGACCCTCCTGTCTGCCTAGATGGAGGGGTGTGTATATATATATATATATATATATATATATATATATATATATATATATATATATATATATTTTTTTTTGCGGCTCGAATTGGAAATAGGTCGGTGTAAATGGACACAAGTCTGTTTTTAAATCTGCTGATTCATAGAGGTGAATGGAGGGTTAATTGGGTCAGTCTCCTTGTATGAAAGGAGCTGCTTTAATAGGGATGTGCTGCAGTTTACAGACACCACGGGTACAGTGCAGTGCACCCATGGCTTTCTTGTAGGTTAGCTGCACTTTTCCATAGACTTCTATTGTATCCTGGAAAAGGAAAACACAATGGCGCCACTCTAAGTGTAATAAGTAGTGTAACATTTATTGGATAAAAACGGCAGCAAGCATTTGTGAGATTGGGCATGTATCACCAAAGAAACGTCCCCGGCTGTCACTGTATGCAGCTGTGTTGTGGAGCGGTTGGCGGCGGTGGATGCCGTCGCTTCCTCTGTCTCAGACACATTGGGAGCCGAGCTGTGACGTAAAGTCCGGATGGACGCTGGATCAGATGGATGGCAATACTTCCGGGTGATGTGGGGGAGCCAGTAGCCGACGCGTTTGCGGAGCATGTGCTCCTTTCTCAAGCCTGACCTATTCTATTATAGAAAAAGAAACCCACAAGGGGCTGACGCTGCGCTAATCAAAATTGGTTACCAATGATAAGGTTGAAAATGAGCAGCTGGCACAAAAATCGTGTACAACAATCAAAAAGACATAAAAAATAAAAAGGAATGCAGCGCTAAAATTACTTATTTGTAGAGAAATTGTAGTAATACAACATATTTGTAGAGAAATTGTAGTAATACAACATATGTGAAGACAAACTTCTAAGTCCAATCAAGGAAAATGTGAAACGCACCTTGCTGGGAACCTGACAAATCACCAGCATACAAAATTAAAATCAAAAGCTCCTGGAGTAAATTATTCTCAATATTGAAAAATTGATGAGCAGAGCTAAACAAAAATACTAATCATTTGTGAATGGTGACTAAAAGTGGATAACGATAAATAAAAAATTACAATAATTAGAAATCTCTAATAGTGATCATTATGAGATCTAATAAAAAAGTCCAGTGTTAATTCTCCATAAAATGTGATGTGAAGAAAAGGAGAAGAAATTGCCAGGTGAATTCCAATAATCAGATGAGGAAGAAAAAAGAAACACCATAGACATATGTGGTAAGATTGCCTGCTTACCGCAAGGAAAGACTGTTTTACACCAGCCTTATGGAACACAGGGACATCCGGTCTCCCCACAACCAAACAGCATGAATCCGAATTAACTTTCAGCGATGGCTCCTGGAAGGGTACATGGATGGTAAATAATAAAAAGGGAGACTCTCATAGCGTATAACGTATGAACAAAGAAGAGCTTTAATAGATAATGCACTTACATCTATTCGATGAAAGAACGGCATATAACAATTTCGATCCAAGATCCAATACCTCTCGTTAGTCGACCGGAAAAACTCAGCCTGCGTACAGGACAGAACGCGATGATGTCACGGCACCCTACGTACGTTTCGTCACGATGGGACTTCTACGGGGGATTAGCCGGATGTCGACAACGCGAATGGGAGTTTAAATAGCCCCAAACTCCATTTTGAAAGAGGGAAGGCTCCTGTATGAACTAAGGGCAAAAGCGGAACGAATAGCGAAAGAGGTGGAAATTCAGATGTAACGACGAATATTTCCAAATAAAAATGATTTCAAATCGAAAATAACGTCTAGAACACAGCAGAGTTCAACAGTGACGGGAAAAAGGTATCACATTTTATGGAGAATTAACACTGGACTTTTTTATTCTCATAATGATCACTATTAGAGATTTCTAATTATTGTAATTTTTTCTTTTTTCTTTATCGTTATCCACTTTTAGTCACCATTCACAAATGATTAGTATTTTTGTTTAGCTCTGCTCATCAATTTTTTAATATTGAGAATACTCCAGGAGCTTTTAATTTTAATTTTGTATGCTGGTGATTTGTCAGGTTCCCAGCAAGGTGTGTCACATTTTCCTTGATTGGACTTAGAAGTTTGTCTTCACATATGTTGTATTACTACAATTTCTCTACAAATAAGTAATTTTAGCGCTGCATTCCTTTTTATTTTCTATTCTATTATATCCTGCAGATGTAGTGCACTTTCTAGGGTTGTCCCGATACCGATACCAGTATCGGTATCGGGACCGATTCCGAGTATTTGCAGGAGTACTTGTACTCCCCCCAAATACCCCCGATACCAAAATAGAATACTACCGCACCACGCTCGGCGCATGTCGCCCGCCGCCGACCGCCGCTAATCCCTGTGTAAAATTGTAATACCCGCGGCGCCATGTATAGACACACGATTGGACGGATCCGTCCAATCGCGAGCAAGGGGGGAGTGTCTATACACGGATACGTGCATAGACACTCCCCCCTTGCTCGCGTTTGGACGGATCCGTCCAATCGCGTGTCTATAAATGGCGCCGCGGGTATGTGTTGCACGGGGATTAACCCTGCAGGCTGCAGCAGCGACGGCGGCGGAGGTATGGGGGACATGACATGGCTGCAATATGGGGCACAGGACATGACATGGCTGCATATGTGGGGGGACATGACATGGCTGCAATATGTGGGGGGACATGACATGGCTGCAATATGTGGGGGGACATGACATGGCTGCAATATGTGGGGGGACATGACATGGCTGCAATATGTGGGGGGACATGACATGGCTGCAATATGTGGGGGGACATGACATGGCTGCAATATGTGGGGGGACATGGCTGCATTTGGGGACACGTTTAAAAAAAGTATCGGTACTTGTACTCGGTCCTAAAAAGTGGTATCGGGACAACCCTACCACTTTCTGAGCGCACCAAACCCGCGGGTAATAACAGAACTGTGGCTCAGTGCATATAACCCGCAGGTGCACCTGGGGATTGGTTTGAAAGCAGCTGGTAACCACTGCAGAACAGATATGCCCAAATATACACTGTGATATTGGTAATAAACGTACCTTTTTAATATCAGTCTTCCATTCAGGTATTTGCAGCTGTTGAAAAAGGGAGAGTATAGTCTCAATTATTCAATTAGAAAAATAAATTTTTAGAATGTACCAGCATCCCGGAATGATTGGAAGAGAGGAGACCATATAGTTGGAGACAACAAAGCTGCTTGACACTATGTGGGTTTTGGGTTTGGTTGGGATTTTCAAGGTACTGATAGAGAGGCATATATCAGATAAAAAATAGATATATTACAAATAGAACAATACAACAACAATAAAATGATGGGACAGGCCCCACAATTCGGACACAGTAGAGGTATTTGTTGAGACAAAACAAAACAAAACCGTATGGGTCGAGATACGACGAGCTCTCCCTGGGGATGCATATTGGCCATCACGACGAGCTGTCTGCTTACCAGCGTTATTGGCTCTCCCTATACTACATTAGGCTGCTACCTGCGCCTATCATTTTGTGATGTTGCCGTCCTTTCTCCCCCAGTGTATTTAACTAACCTTTACTTTTTTTGAGCTTTTGTCAGCTTCCCCGGCGCGAGCCATTTGTGTTCTTTTTTTGGGGGGGCGCGACTGTTGGTTGCTCATCCCAGGCCATCTGCCGTCCTAGATCCTCCTGAAGAAGCGCTATTAACCGCGAAACCGGTCGAGCTCGCAGATCGGCTCCACGCATCTGACCCATACGGTTTTGTTCTGTCTCAACAAATACCTCTACTGTGTCCGAATTGTGGGGCCTGTCCCATCATTTTATTATTGTTGTATTGTTCTATTTGTAATCTATTTTTTTTTATCTGATATATGCCTCTCTATCAGTACCTTGAAAATCCCAACCAAACCCAAAACTGATCGATATAGTTTAGACACATGGTGTCAAGCAGCTTTATTTGCAGCTGTTGCTGTCCCAGGCAGAGTGCATTTCGTATCACTCCATACTATACAGGCAGCATTGGCTTATGTGGCTCTTCTTCACAGCCATTTATTTCTTCTACTGCTGCCTTCATTCACAACACTGAGGCTAGGTTCACACTTGTGTGGTGCGAATTTCAGCTCTGTAATCTCTCTGCAAAGATAGAGAAGTGTTCAGCAGATTAGCTCCGTTTTTTTTGCTGTGAATTTGGAGACCTGGGAGAAGTTCCGGGTGAGAGGAGAGTGGGGGAGAAATTTATTGAGCTGAATGAGAGAAATTCCTGAAGAGAACTGAACACATCTGCGAATCAGCTGCGAACCCATAGAAGATAATGGGACTGAATTCGCACCTGAGCCGCACCGCAAGGCATAAAATCCGCATACGGTTTTTCTGCAATGCGCAGTGCGAATGCATCGCAGATATGTGAACCAGCCTCATTGAAAACAATGTATTTAGAAATGTTCTGCGTATTAGATGCGGTTTAAGCCGCACTCAATCCGCACAAGTGTGAACCCAGCCTGATGCTCTGGGATGGCAACCTGCGATCTGTGCTTGCCAACCCGCCATCCCAGAACAGGAGGCCGCGGGCCACATCGGAGGGCTCCCCGGGCCACTGGTTGGGCACCCCTGCTCTAGATAATAAAATGGTGGTTCTTGCAATATTTGTCTTTCAAATGCAGTTTTTGGGGAACAAAATACACAACAGTACAGTTGGCCCAATTATTTTTTGTATAATGTGAAAGAACGCTGCGATATTCGTGGGAATCTTCATTCTAAGCCAAAAGATGTAATTCTCATTTTAGCCAGAATCGTGCAGCTCCAAGCATATCTATTGGAATGTTTGACTATTCTTCCAGAAGTGCATTTGTGATGTCAGCACCTAAGGTTGGACAAGAAGGCCCGTCTCGCAGTCTCCGCCCTAATTCATCCCAAAGGTGTTCTGTTGGGTTGAGGTCGGGACAGTCAAGTTCCTCCACACTCGCTCATTCATGTCTTTCTGGACCTTGCTTTGTGCACTGGTCCAAATCATTTGGAGGGGGGATTATGGTGTGGGGTTGTGTTTTTTTTTTTTTTTTTTTTTTCAGGGGCTGGGCTTGGCACCTTCGTTTTTTTTCAAAAATCTTTATTCACAACAGCGCGTCCACATGGACCACAACAACGGTATAAACATGATGACATCCACAGGTATAAATACATAACTTAGCCTCATGAGTCTCCTAAATCTAACATATTGTCCAATGGACTTTCAGCCAGTCCCAAGTTATCTGTCGGTGTGGGCGCCAGGTGGTCAGCATAGCGCACACGTTGCCAATTCCCCCGCGTCACACCCACACTGGTGCCGCCAGTCTATCGCTGTTCACCCATAGGATGTAGTGTATTGTCTAGGATCCACAGACCCGCTCTCCTTTATCCAATATCTAAAAGTATTAGGAGAGAAAGAAAGTGAAGCAAAAAGCATTAGCAGTTCCCGAGGATCTCCCGGGAGAGCAGAGAAAAGGGATAACCCAGGTAGATGGGCTCTAGAAAAGAGGTAGAAAGCAAAGAAGGGAGCGTGAGGTGGGGGCAGCTCGCAAGCAGGGATCCTCACACCTGTCAGACCTGTCATCAAGTATCCTAGGTCGGCAGGACTGATTTCCCTCTTTCAGGAGGTGGAGTCCGATCTGATGTTCTAAGTAGAGGTCGACCGATATGGGTCTTTCTCTGGGCGATGCCGATATTTGGAAATCGGGTCGGCCAATGGCCGATATGTGTTGCCGATTTTTGCGGCCGATATTGGTGTCTATCAGTGCCACTTCATCAGTGCACCAGTGCATCCCATCATTGCCCACCAGCGCATATAACCAGTGCATCACCTCAGTGCCAACCAGTGCATCACCTCATCAGTGCCCACCAGTACAGCCCAATGTCATTCACTTATCAATGCCCACCAGCCTAGCACACCACTCTATTCGTCCCTGGCCCTGACGTGTTGCTGCCCCGCCTCTGCCTACAATCCCCAGAATGCAGAGCGGGCCGGAAACAGCCAATCGGCGGCCGCCGCTGCCGACATCCTCCACTGTCAAGAAAACGTCCCCTGACTGCTGCGCGCCCTGCCTACAAACCCCAGAATGCAGCGCGGGCCGGCAGTTACCGACCCGCGCTGCATTCTTGGGCTTGTAGGCAGAGGCAGGGCGCGCAGCAGTCAGGGGACGTTTTTTTTCATAGTGGAGGATGTCGGCAGTGGCGGCCGCCGATTGGCGGTTACAGATCCGCTGCCGACTTTCTAAAACTAAAAAAAAAAAGTCAGCAGATAGCAGCGAGCGAGCCCCTTCTCCTCTGGGTGTAAACAGAGGGGAGGGCCGCCGTGCTGGGTGTTCCAAGATGGCCGCGGCTCCGGAGCTAGGCCGAAGCCGCGGCCTTTCCTAATGCTGTGACCGCGGCGGCAATCCGACAGCCATGTCAAATATCGGCCTAATTTGGATGAAAAATCGGCCGATGCCGATTTCTCCAAAACGGCCGATATATCGGTCGACCTCTAGTTCTAAGTCGCTTCCCTAAGGACCTGTCCCTCTTCTGAGTTAGTGTAGATGTTCCATAATTGCCAAGTTTGTGTGTATGACTCATGTCTATCTTGGTTTGTGAGAATCGGGTCGTGAAGGGAACTTTTAAGGCGTTGGCATTCCAAGACATTTTGGACAATTTCATGCTCCCAACTTTGTAGGAGCAGTTGGTGATGGCCCCTTCCTGTTCCAACATGACTATGGACCTTGCTTTTGTGCACTGGTGCACAAAGACATGGATGGGCGAGATTGGGGGTAGAGGGACTTGACTGGCCTGCAGAGTCCCAATCTCAACCAGATAGAACACGTTTGGGATGAATAAGAGGGGAGACTGTGAGCCAGACCTTTTCGAACCAGGTAGGATTCTGATACCAAACATGTTAAATCAATGCACATATATGACCCACAGGGAGTTATTCAATTATCATACTAAAGATAACGCAAGGTGAAAATTAAAGCTGAACTCTAGGTATGATCTTTATTGCAAACTTTAAAATGGTCTCCCTTGGACTGAAGTAAGAATGCATATCTCGCACCTGAGGGGCTGCTAGGGAAGATGGTTTCTCTCTTCCTGTGCCGAACAGCTTCCCCCACTGCATACTGACCATAGGGGGACACTAGCTTGTCACCGCCGCCACCATTTACAGAGCGCCTTGTATTTTTGTTAATGAATACAATGCACACTCTAAATGGAAGAGGCACAGTGGGGGGGGGGGGGGGGGGGGGGTGACATCATATTTTCAACTACATCAGGATTCAGACCCAAAAGATAGTGGATAACACTGTAGTAACCCTGACTACTACAGTGATTGCCAGCTTCCCCAGCACCTCAGGTAGGAGATATTCATCTCCTGGAGTCCAGTTTTTAAAAAAAGTAATAATTTCCAGTGGGGGTGGGGTGAGGGGTGTGTCATGGATAATACACATTTTTACTGCTGACTTCCCCCACAAAACTAATGGTAGCAAATCCTCCTCTAGACCTATTGAATGTATCTGTGCTAAAGCCCCCATTCTCAGCTGCTTACTTTGTCAGGAGTACAGCTATCCTTTTTTCTTTTTATTAGTTTTATTTTATTTTTTTACAGCCTTCCCCGTAGAAATCTTCTTTAGTGCCAGCTAGAGCTGCACGATTCTTGCTAAAATTAGATATATATATTTCTCATTTTAGCAAGAATCGTGCAGCTCTAGCTGGCACTAAAGAAGATTTCTACGGGGGAGGCTGTAAAAAAATAAAATATATATTTTTTTTTTCTTAGGATAAAGCTCACGATTCTCGCAGTGAAACGTTCTTTCGCATTATATAAAAAAAATTACAGCGTAACATAAAATATTGTAACAACCACCATTTTATTCTTTAGGGTCTCTGCAAAAAAATTCCGAGTAATTTTCTAGCAGAATTTTTTTTTTTTTTTATATACTTGTAAGCAACAAATGTCAGAAAAGTTTTGGTCTTTAAATAGTTAAACTTCCTTCATCTACGTTCGGAGTTCTTTCCTTTTTGATAAAAGAACGAAGAGATACTTTGTTTCCACTTATTGGTGTGTTGTATTAAAACTTGGCAGGCTGCCTGGATTTTGTGTTTTCTAGCTGTGAGAACTCTCTGCACTTGTTAGAAAGATCGTGACATGCTTCACACGATTAATCGTGCAGCTTTAGCGCCAGCCATGCCTGCCAACTTGCATGTTTAAATTATATATTCTTTTCTGCCACACTTATGAATCCTTGTACTTGTAGAATATACAGTACAGACCAAAAGTTTGGACACACCTTCTCATTCCAAGAGTTATCTTTATTTTCATGACTATGAAAATTGTAGAGTCACACTGAAGGCATCAAAACTATGAATTAACACATGTTGAATTATACATAACAAAAAAGTGTGAAACAACTGAAAATATATCATATTCTAGGTTCTTCATAGTAGCCACCTTTTTGCAGCATACACATCTCTAGAACAACTGTTAAGAGGAGACTGTGTGAATTAGGCCTTCATGGTAGAATATCTGCTAGGAAACCACTGCTAAAGAAAGGCAACAAGCAGAAGAGACTTTTTTGGGCTAAAGAACACAAGGAATGGACATTAGACCAGTGGAAATCTGTGCTTTGGTCTGATGAGTCCAAACTTGAGATCTTTGGCTCCAACCACCGTGTCTTTTTTGCGACGCAGAAAAGGTGAACGGATGGACTCTACATGCCTGGTTCCCACCGTGAAGCATGGAGGAGGAGGTGTGATGGTATGGGGGTGCTTTGCTGGTAACACTGTTGGGGATTTATTCAAAATTGAAGGCATACTGAACCAGCATGGCTACCACAGCATCTTGCAGTGGCATGCTATTCCACCCGGTTTGCGTTTAGTTGGACCATCATTTATTTTAACAGGACAATGACCCCAAACACACCTCCAGGCTGTGTAAGGGCTATTTGACCAAGAAGGAGAGTGATGGGGTGCTGCGCCAGATGACCTGGCCTCCACACAGTCACCGGACCTGAACCCAATCGAGATGGTTTGGGGTGAGCTGGACCGCAGAGTGAAGGCAAAAGGGCCAACAAGTGCTAAGCATCTCTGGGAACTCCTTCAAGACTGTTGGAAGACCATTTCAGGTGACTACCTCTTGAAGCTCATCAAGAGAATGCCAAGAGTGTGCAAAGCAGTAATCAAAGCAAAAGGTGGCTACTTTGAAGAACCTAGAATATGACATATTTTCAGTTGTTTCACACTTTTTTGTTATGTATATAATTCCACATGTGTTCATAGTTTTGATGCCTCCAGTGTGAATCTACAATTTTCATAGTCATGAAAATAAAGAAAACTCTTGGAATGAGAAGGTGTGTCCAAGCTTTTGGTCTGTACTGTGTGTGTGCGCGTGTGTAATTTTTGTGTGTGTGTGTGTGTGTGTGTGTGTGTGTGTGTGTGTATATATAATATATATATATATATTCACACACACACTTTTTTCCCCCCCTCTAACTGTATTTTAAAGGGGTTGTAAAATTATTTTTACTCCCCCCCCCCCCCCCTAAATAGCTTGCTTTCCCATTAGTGCAGTCCTCCTTCACTTACCACCTCCTTCGATTTTTCTTTTAAATGTCTTTATTTCTTTTGAGACCTCCTCACTTCCTATTCTTCTGTCTGTAACTCCACACAGTAATGTAAGGCTTTCTCTTCCTTTACAACCACTTTCAAGTTTAAAATCTGATAAGTGGACTAAAAGCCCTGACTATCTCTCTCCTTTTTTTTTATCCTCTTATCCACCTAGTTTTGGCTTATGGCGCTACTGGAGCTGGAAAGACCCACACTATGCTGGGTTCCTCCACACAACCTGGAGTCATGTATCTCACAATGATGGACCTTTACAACCGAATGGAAAGCCTAAAAGATGAGAAAATTTGCAATGTTGCTATCTCTTACCTTGAGGTTTGTACCCATTGTTCTATTATTTTTTTTTTCCATAATGTGTGACTTTGTTTTTTGTAAACTAATAGTAAAAGATGGCTGCACATGTTCCAATCTTATTATACTGTGTAATCCCATTTTAATTTTCCAACAATTATGTAGTACAAGGTATCTTTATTTAGATAGAAGTAGTTAAATTTCCTGTTGAGCCTGTTACTGTTTATTGATGTTCCCCATTGGAATTCCCACTTTCAAAATGGAGTTTTTGTTACTTCCGGTTCCTGGCAGTCAGAACGAGGCTTGGGCATATATTCAGCGGTGGATCACTGCAGAGCCTATCCCCGTTGAAAACGTCATTCTGTGACGAAACGCGTCTGGGTTATTGGCGTGCAGTGACGCCACCGCGTTCGACGTTGTGAGGAAAGGCTCCTCTTGTTGCCGGCCGGCATTCGTTTTAGGATCGCATCCAATTTTTCGTTTATGATCGAATTTCATATTCGTTTGTAAGTAGTTTTTATTATTCGTTATTAAATCTCCTTGATGGTTTTACACTATGTGCGGCCCCTTCGTTTTTTTCAATATGTTTGGCGGTACCTGCACCTGTATTGAGGACCATCTATGAGACCACACTCTGGATTCCAATACTGTCATCTGCTTGGCCTTTGAGCGGCTGTTTGAGTTGGATTTCTGCTGGTTACCTGTCGTCTGCTGATTTTGTCTCCAGTCTTCATCCTGTGAACAGCTTGTGGAGCTGTGATATGCTGTTAACCTACTACTTGCTGGTAAGCCTCTGTCCATAAGGTGGCGGTTCACCGGATCGTATCAATCACTTGGGTGTCGTTTAATTAAATGCACTTCTGTGGACTTTATTATTTATACAATGTATAAGGACTTTATTGGTATATTTGTTTTATTGGCACAATTTTTTCTTTTTTATATGTTACTGTGATATACACGCTTATTGCTGCCTTTGCTTTTCAGATATCATTATCACCTGTATTTTTGGTTAGCGCAATTCTTTTTCTACATTTAGTACAAGGGCCAACCCAAATTTTAAATTTAATATGCAATTGGATGGGCCCATGTACAATGGGATTGTAACGTACTCGTGTGTGTGACCATCCTAAATTGATCTTCCACTCAAAGTAATGCTTTAATTATAGGTGGAGTCTAGTGGGCTGAGCCAGCCCTCTTATTCTAATATGTCTTGGATGCTTCAGCCACATTTCTGCCTTTTTTTTGTTCCTGTCAACCTAACAACAGTTTTCGTTGTTCCAGCATGCCCACTTGCATTGTCCATAATGTTAATTAAAAAATCCATGCGGAAAAATATGGAAGCCTTTAAGTTGGACACAGCAGATGTGCAGATATCGCACCAATAGGGCTTTAAATAGATGGGATACTGACAGTCGGTTTAACTCTCTCTAGAATTTCGACTTTTCAGGAATATGAGAAAGTTGGTTTGACAGCTCAATGACTGGCTTGCAACTGTCCTGGGATATTCCTTGTATCCGAGGGACAGGGAAGGTAGACGTGGAGGGGTGTGCCTGTATGTCAAGAATGATTTGATAGTGAATACTAGGGGGTGACATTTGCTAATGGGGCAAGCAGTGGAATCCCTGTGGCTGGATCTTCAAAGGCAAGAAACTAATTGGAAACTGATTGGGGTGTATGTTGCAGGCCCCCTAACCTGAAGCATGAGGTCAGATCCCCTTTCAATTAATAACTACAGGGTGTTCTTATAATGGGGGACTTCAAATATCTAGATATTGACTGGCAGACAGAACTGATCACTCATTTAAGGCTTGTCATTACTTAAAACTCAACACTCCAGTGATACCAGGGAGATACCAGAGAGTGGTGACTGAGTTCTATGAGGTACGACTACAAGCATTCAACGTGTTCTCCCTGGAGAAGAGATGTTAACAGGAGATATGCTAGTGATCTACAAATCTCTCAATGGTTATTCTAACATACAGAGAAAACCTTTCCACCTCAGGTTGCTTAAGAGGACACAGCCACTCGAAGTTGGATGAGGCTCGGTTTATCCTTAAACTGCGTAAGAGATTGTTTACTCCCAGAGTGGTAAGGCTGTACAACTCTTCAACAGTTGGTGGTGTCAGCTGGGATTGTCGATAAAGAAAAGAAAAAACATATAGATGGGCATCTTAGCGTATACCATTTACAGGAATATGGGGAATGATGGCGACATAAACTCGCACACATCCACACAGTTTGATCTTGATGGAATTGTGTCTTAGTTCAATCTTACCAACTGTGTAACTTTATCTTCCAAAAACTGAACTGCTAGTTTTAGGTGGACTAGCCCTTTAAGAGCTTTTCTCTATTTCCGCATTATGTAACCATTTGAAGGGTCTGCTTGGCTGGTAAAGATATTGCTTTGATGTATAAAAATGTCCTTATTACAAATCTTTCTTTTTATATTGTGACTTTCTTGAGCTCTTGTAAGAACAGCATGGATTCTCTTTAGCCCTCTTTTTTTCATAGCAGTAATCTATAATAGCGCTTTCATTGGTACTTTACATCAAAACATAAATGTATTTCTAGAAGCCACTCTCGGCTGCTCAGCGCGGTCTCATTTTACTGTGTATAGAAGATTTACATCCTTATTAGCACAAACGACGCATTGTTGGTAAGGAATGTATGTCGGGTGGCTGTTATATTCTGCCATTCATGAAAATATGGTCAGCTTACAGCTTTTAGGAAAGGCTGTGTGTTGTATAGATTTCCAATTGCTAAAATTTTGTCAACAGCCTCCTGTCTAAATGGTGAGAGAGGACATGGAAGGAGATCTATTTACTTGTGTTACTGGCTGTAGGGATTGTAATATGGCTGTCCACATTTTTAGATTTTTTATTTTATTTATTTTTTGCCCATTTTTGTAGTTGGTCTGCTTGCATACAGTTATAATACCCCCTTTGTATTGTTGTAATGGTTCAAAGGTGAGGGGTGCACAAAAAAATAAAAATCGGATAACCAAAAGGGACAGTATTTTTACAGAGAAAAAAAAGACACAGCAAAAATAGTTCCCCCCCCCCCAAGTAGAAAAAAAAAAAATTAACCAACTCAGGCATGAGTTAATGATCTTCATTTGTCAGGGTCCCAAAATCCTGTAGGCATTAGTATGGACACAAGAAAAAACTTATATATATTATACATTTTTTTTTTTTTTTTTTTTTTTCCCCCACCCTTTGTCCCATTGTGGAGATTTCCCTTCACTTCCTGTCCCAAAGCCAAAACGGGACGTGAGAAAATCTGTCTGCAAATTAAGGGACTTCCTTGGGGATACCCAGGTCACACATACTAGTATCCCCATTGGAAGATTTCTCCTCTTACTTTTCTGGGGACAGCCCGTTTTTTTTATTTTTTTATTTTTTCCTTTCACTTTCAATGATAATGGTAAACGGGACAATTCCTCTCCATTCTATCCAAAACTGAAATAAAAGTTTTAACTTTTAGTCATGCTTTTAAAAGATCCCAATCCCATGAGGATCTGCTTGCTCAGCGGGGATCGTTCGGTTGATTCGGCAGATGACAGGTCTGTCTCTGCAGACCTGTCACAATTGTCATTGTATTAGCTGTAGAACAGGGCTGCCCAACCAGTGGCTTGCGAGCTCTGATGTGGCCCACGACCTTGTGCTCTGGGATGGCTGGTTGGCAAGCCCAGATTGTAGGTTGCCGACCTACCTTCTCAGAGCATCAGTGTTGTGAACGAAGCCGGCTATAGAGGAAGCAAACGGCTTTTCAGAAAGTGTACCACACCTGCAGGCTATAATAAACGTCTATGGCAAAGTGCAGCTAACTGGCGGGAAAACCACAGCAACACTATGCCGCACCCACGGTGTGGGTAGACCATAGACCTTCAGGGTGAAAGCAGCCTTAGGCCCCTTTCACACAAACAGTCCGACCCAATCGGACCCTCTATAGAGCAGCAGCTGTAAACAGACCTTTGTCCGTTTAAACCTGCCTACCTCCAATCCTATCTGCTTAAAAAAACTGCAGTGGATCCGTCCCCTTCTGTCTGACTGGATCCGAGGGCCCATAGAGTAGATTGGGCTGTGCCTGTGTATGCTTTGCATATGCAGACTGGATACAGACCTGTCATCTGCCCACTTTGCTCATTGTGGCCCACGACTGGTTACCTAGTCTCTTAACCCCTTCCATACAGGGCATTTTCACCCCCTTCCTGCCCAGATCAATTTTTAGTTTTCAGCGCTGTTGCACTTTGAATGACAATTGCGCGGTCAGGCAACACTGTACCCAAATTAAATCATTATGTTTTTTTCCCCACACAAATAGAGCTTTCGTTTGGTGGTATTTGATCATCTCTGCGGTTTTTATTTTTTGCGCTATAAACAAAAGAAGATCGACAATTTTAAAAAAAACACTATTTTTTCCTTTTTATTTAATACATCTCACAATATTTTTTTAAAAGAAAACTTTTTTTCCCCTCAGTTTAGACCGATACGTATTCTACGTATTTTTGGTAAAAAAAACCCCGCAATAATCGTATATTGATTGGTTTGCGCAAAAGTTATAGCGTCTACAAATTAGGTGATAGATTTATGGCATTTTTATTTTTATTTTATTTTTTTTTTACTAGTAATGGCGGGATCTGCGTTTTTTTTTTTTTTTTGTGACCGTGACATTGCGGCGGACATATCGGACACTTTTGACACGTTTTTGGGACCGTTCACATTTACACAACGATTAGTGCTATAAAACTGCACTGATTACTGTGTAAATGTGACTGGCAGGGAAGGGGTTAACACTAGGGGGCGCTGAAGGGGTTAAAATGTGTCCTAAAGTATGTTCTAACTGTAGGGGGAGGGGGACTCACAGGGGGAGGAGATCGATGTGTGTTCCTCTGTACTGGGAACACACATCAGTCTCCTCACCGCTGACAGGAGGTGGATCTGTGTGTTTACACACACAGATCCACACTCCTGACGTGATTGCCGGAAATCACGGGTGCCCGGCGGCAATCACGGCCGTCGGGCGCGCTCCCGCGGCACCACTCGCGATCACGACGGCCGTGATTGCCGTTGGGCACCCGTGATTTCCGGCGCGCGCGCTCTAGAACGCCGTGAAGACTGGACGTTGTGCAACGTCCAGTCTCATCGGCGAGGGGATCACCATGACGTGATTCCCCTATGGGCTGGAAAGGAAGGGGTTAAGGGAAAACATTTTTTTTTGCTGAAATGACTGTTTACAGGGTATAGCGACATAATAGTTAACTGATTCCTTTTAAAAATAGATAAAAATCAATCAGAAATTGGGGCTGCAGTTTGTTTCGTTTTTCATCTAGTTTTATGCTTCTGTGAAGTACAGAGACACAGAGCCAATACAGGGCAGTGTTTGTTTTTAAAATGAAACTGATTGGTTCTGAGGGGTTTTAGACAAAGTAATCACACCTTCTTGATTAGAGACCACAGAGAGAAGCTCCCCTTACTTTTTTCATAAGGAAACAGACAGCCAGGAAGTGTGCAGAACAGAGGATTACAGCAAAAATGAACAATGAGGACATGAAACCAGGACTGCATTAGGGTAAATGAAGCCATTTAGCTAATTTTTTTTTTTTTCTTTTAGTGGCCCTTTAACCTCCCTGGCGGTATCCCCGAGCGTGACTCGGGTGTGTTTTTTCTGCTAAGAACGGTATCCCCGAGTCACGCTCGGGGTAGCCATGCAGAGCCTGCAGCGCGCGCTGGCTTACCTTCTTCCTGGATCCAGCGATGCATCCCCGCTGTGTGAGCGAGCGGGTGCTCGCTCGATTCACACAGCGTCCCCGTGTGCCGCCGATCTCCGTTTCCTGCGACGTTACGACGCACGGAAGCGAAGAACGGCGCCAAATTCAAAAAAGTAAACAAACACTTTACATACAGTATACTGTAATCTTATAGATTACAGTACTGTATGTAAAAAATACACACCCCCCTTGTCCCTAGTGGTCTGTCCAGTGCCCTACATGTTCTTTTATAAAACAAAAAGTGTTCTTTCTGCCTGGAAACTGTAGATTGCCCATAGCAACCAAAAGTGTCCCTTTATGTCAAAAATGGTTTTAGATCAGCTAGAAAACAGCGATAATACATTTTAATCACTTGCAGAATTGAGCGATAGCGATTTGTGGGGAAATTCGTCATAAAAAAAAAATAATGACAGCGACAATTCTGCAACTGAGCACATTTCAGTGTTTTTGAGTTGATTACATTATTGAATATTTTTTATTATAATTACATTATAATTTGTTATAATTATTTATAGTTTTTTATTATATAAAAAATTATGATTTTGTTTTTCAAACTTTATCATACCCGGGATGTCTTGTTTGGACAGATTTAAGCAAGTTATTCCTAAGAATTGCAGGCCTACAGTATAAAATGCCAAATTTCCATGAAAATAATTGTACCGCTTTTGGTACGTAATTCCAGACAGAATCATACCGCCAGGGAGGTTAAGGCTGCTTTCACATTACAGCGGGAGGCGTGGTGACGGTATAGCAGCGTGATTTTTTTAATGGGAAGGAGCGGTAAACACCCCACTCCTATACCGCTCCAAAGATGCGGCTAGCAGGACTTTTGGAGCGGTCCTTCTTGCGCACCGATTCAGTGTGAAAGCCTTCGGGCTTTCACATTGAAGACTACATGGCACGATTTTTTCAGGCGGTATAGCCACGCTATTTTTAGCGCTGTACCACCTGAAAAACGCCATAGTGTGAAAGGGACCTAAGTGTCCCTCGGCCTTCAAAAGGTTGGGTACCCCTGCTGTAGAGAGTTTGAGCGGCCACTAGAGGCACAATACCAGTTGTTGGTTCAAAAATCTGTTCCCAAGCTATACATGGCATTCACTAAAACATTGTAGAGTTAGCCATTAGGATACCACCTTCTGCCTTCAAGCGGTAAATATGAAATATTCATATACACAATTGTATTTCTTGGACTAAAGAGAAATGACAAACTTAATGTTTAAGTTCGAAAATTCTGTATAGTCCCTTGTACAGCTAGTACTTTGAATTATTATTATTATAATTTTTTTAATCTGAAGCATTTCTCCTGCGCTGTGTAGGTATACAATGAGCAAATCCGTGACCTTCTCGCAAATTCTGGTTCGCTTGCTGTGCGAGAGGATGCTCAGAAAGGAGTGGTTGTACAAGGATTAACATTGCATCAGGTATGTCTTCAAATATACAAGATGAAGCCATTCTGATTCCTTCCACCCATCTAAATCTTGTCACAATTTATATATCTAGGACTGATATGTTAAACTGTACTTTAAAGCTAATTACTGATCTAAGGAAGAAATCTTTAGATTATGTAGAATGCTACTTCGCCGTTTAGGCTCTTGGCTAAAAAATTAGATCCCTACAAACCTTACATTTGGCTGTTTTTTATGATTTATGTCAAAGGGCCAACTAGTGTGTGTGTGTGTGTGTGTGTGTGTTTTTTTTTTATTATTGTAGATGATAAAAAATATTTAGATCATGTTGTGATGTGAGAAGTCTTGTTGCTGTGAGAAACCAGATCAATGTCGAAGGGGGGCTTTCCATGAAAATGGAAGGTGTGTTTGTGTCATGTATGTATGTATGTGTTTAATTTTTTTTTTTTTTTTTCCCCGGCAGCCAAAATCGGCTGCTGAGATTCTCCAGTTGCTTGACTATGGCAATAAGAATAGAACACAGCATCCTACTGATGTCAATGCCACCTCTTCTAGATCTCATGCTGTATTCCAGGTAAAATTCAAAAATACAATGCTTTTTATTTTACAATAGTGTTGTTGTAGTGTGAATATGGGAAAGTGGCAAAATATATATGTTGGTTTAAGTTTAATGGTTCTTGTTAACCACTTCCATACTGGGCACTTAAACACCCCTCCTGCCCAGAGCAATTTTCAGCTTTCAGCGCTCTCCCAATTTGAATGACAATTACTCAGTCATGCAACACTGTACCCAAATGATTTTTTTGTCCTTTTTTTTCATACAAACAGAGCTTTCTTTTGGTGGTATTTGATCACCTCTGGGTTTTTTATTTTTTGCGCTATTAATGAAAAAAGACCGAAAAATTTGGGAAAAAAAATGATTTTTTTCTTAGTTTCTGTGATAAAATTTTGCAAATGATTAATTTTTCTTCATAAATTTTGCCCACAATTTATACTGCTACATGTCTTTGATAAAAATAACTCAACATTTCTGGAAATTATTTGGTCTGTGTGAAAGTTTTAGAGTCTACAAACTATAGTGCAAATCATAAAAAAATATCACATCTGATCACACCTGATGTATTGAAGGCCTATCTCATTTCTTGAGACCCCAACAAGCCAGGAACGTACAAATGCCCCCCAAATAACCACTTTTTAGAAAGTAGACATTCCAAGGTATTTATTAATGGGCATGGTGAGTTATTTGAAGTTGTAATTTTTTCCCACAATACTTTGCAAAATTAAGATTTTTATTTAAAAATGTTCTAAAAATTTTCATTGTAATAGCTTATTTCTCTCACATGGCATGTGCATACCACAAATGACACCCCAAAATACATTCTGCTACTCCTCCTGAGTAAAACGATACCCCATGTGTGAGACTTTTTCACTGCCTGGCCACATACAGAGGCCCAACATGCAGGAAGCACCATCAGGGGTTTTAGGAGCATAAATTGCACATCTAACTAGTTGACTATCTATTACACTTTTGAAGGGCCTGGAACACCAGGACAATGGAATTACCCACAAAATGACCCCATTTTGGAAAGCTAACACCCCAACGTATAATCAATGAGGCATAATTAGTCTTTTGAACGGTTTATTTGTTTCCAGCAGTTTTTGGAAAATGTGGAAGAAAAATGAAAACGCGTATTTTTTTTTACACAAAGTTGTCAGTTTCTAAAATATTTCCAACACATAGCATTTAGATAGAAAAAATGACACCCCAAAATACATTCTGCTACTCCTGAGTACAACGATACCACATGTGTGAGACTTCTACACAGCCTGACCACATACAGAGATCCAACATGCAAGGAACACCGTCAGGTGTTCCAGAGACACATAGCATGCACATACCAAGAATTACACCCCAAAATACATTTTCTTTCTCGTACATCACGGGACACAGAGCAGCATATTCATTACTATATGGGTTATATGGAGTACCTTCAGGTGTGGACACTGGCAATCTCAAACAGGAAGTCCCCTCCCTATATAACCCCCTCCCATAGAGGAAGTACCTCAGTTTTTTCGCCAGTGTCTTAGGTGTTGGTCACGGAATAGCTTTGACTCCACATCCTTGGGATTAAGGCGGGCTAACCGGATCTGTCCAAGGAGCCTCAGTGCCAAAGCGGACAGTACCCAGGCCCCAAACCGTGGGGTTTTGCCTATAATGCTCCTCTCTAGAGGGCTGGACCCTGGGCCCAGGACTTGGAGTTTTCTAAACCAAAAGATCCTGTTTGCCAGGGTGCTGTATAGGTCCAGGACAGCGGTTCCTTCCAGGACCCCAGTGCCTGAAGGTCTACTACGCTACCCACGGAGATGGGAGAAGATTGGACCGTTTTGCAAACGTCCTGCGGCATGGAGCAGGTAAGAGGGGAGCCTGCGGGACTTTGTTCGACAGCAGGCTCTCCAGGGGAGATCTTAAGGGGGGTAGCCTGAGTATGCTCTGCATTGGCACCATGGTCACTATGTCTGATGGACAGGATGCCCTGAAGTGTTCCCCCCCCATCACTTGATCCCCCTACCTGTCTATGTATGTTTGCTAGCTACCTGCTGCTCGCTGGTTGAAGATCTTTAAAAAAAAAAAAAAAAAAAAGACAGATCTGTCTCTAGGCTAAAGGGACTCCTTAGGGGCCTGTTTTTAGCCTTACCTAGCCGGGATTCAAATCTGCCGCCTGATGCGTCCTCCAGCCTGCATTCCTGGGCTCCAGAGTGCGTCTCCTCCTGGGCTCTCCTCCCCCAACAGTCGCGCGCGCATGCATATAGAAAATTTTTTGCGCCGTTCGGGAGGGGGGGCGGGGAGCGTGACTGCAGTATAGAGTGGGCGTGCCTTCAATTGCTGTTATACACAGCAGGCGCGTTCTTAGCTCAGTTCAAAGCTGAGCTGGAAGAGAGAGGACGTAGAGCTGGCAGCACAGTGACTCCCGGTGGCGAGAAGGGGTACTACATGCTGGAGTCAGCTCCAATACTTTTGTTAAGCCAAAAATCCCCTTGGCAACAGGTTGAATGCTGGCAAACATGTTGGGGTGGGGCTGTATGTTGTGAAAAACAATAATATTATAAAGGAAAACATACTGAGCCCCACCGTTTTTGGGCATTAGTGATCCTATTGTCCCCTAAACCTTATTTTTTTTGTACTCCTGGCTATAACAGTCTGTTGTTGTAGGCGGAGTCCCTCGGTTTTGTATTATGGCTTCCAAGGGTTCAGGAAAAAAAAAAGGAAAGACAAAGGGGTTCCTCCTCTGGTTCTGATGATATGCCAATATTTTCCCCACAGGTTATTCCTATAGGGGTCACCTTGGATAAGCCATTAAGGGGGTCTGGTGCTGAGGCTGGCCCAGGTCGGCCCAACCCTGTGTTATCACAGAGGAGATGCTAGCCGTCACCCTAGGGGGGCTAGAGAAAAAAGTTAACAGCTATGATCGCTGGCTCTTTTTCTGGCAAGAAGCGGACTAGATCCCCATCGCCAAAAGGTGTATCCTCGGATGCTGAGATTCTCTCTCCGGAGGAATTAGAATTTCAGGAGGATCGGTTGGAACCTAGAGGAAGGATCTACCACTGAAGAATCGTTTTCAGCCTCCCAGACGGAGAGTCTGTGGGTCCAGTCTTTGACAGACATGGTCCGCTCGGCATTTAATTTGCCATTTCCAGAGCCTCAGGTTCCTGCGGTATCCTCTTTGGGTTCTTTTAAAAGCGCCTTTAAGCAACGCAGCTTTTCCGGTCCATCCTCTGTTAGAGGAATTGTTTTTTCCAGGATTGGGACGACCGGACAGAACTTTATCTGCCGCCTAAAGCTGACGATAGGGTAGTCTTTATGCACGTCTGCCAGGAAATATTTGTGCTTTCAGGCACTCTTTCCCCTGACCAATTGCGCTTTAAAAGGGCCCGGATGGCTCAGTCGGTAGAGCATCGGACTTTTGGTCTGAGGGTCCAGGGTTCAAGTCCCGGTTCGGGCGCTGCTTTTCAACTACCCGTGAGGTCCTTGAGGCCACATCACCCTGAAAGGCCCGATCTCGTCTGATCTCGGAGGCTAAGCAGGGTCGGGCCTGGTTAGTGCCTGGATGGGAGACCGCCTGAAAGGTTTTCTGTTATTTACCCTATGGAAAAGACATTTTTCTAAGAAAGGGGCGCTCCCAACTGTGGACGCAGCCATCTCATGTGTGAATAAATCATTAACTGGCCTGAGGGGAAACATACAAATGTTTATGGTCCCGGTCGATAAACGTTTAGAGACACTTTTTCTAGCATCCTTTGCTACGGCAGGAGCAGTGGTACAGCCAGCAGTGGCTGCAATTGGAGTTTGTCAGGCGTTAAAGGACCAGACAAAACAGATGCTTAAAGACATCCCTGCCCAATAGGCAGAGGCGTTATTGGATATTCCCAGAGCTCTGTGCTTTGCGGTAGAGGCTATAAAAGACTCCATCCAGCAGGCGTCTCGCTTGTCACTATTTTTAGTGCATATGAGAAGGCAATTATGGTTGAAGAGCTGGGCGGCCGAGCCCCATGCAAAAGACTACTGGCAGGTTTTCCCTTCCATGGAAAGATCTGGATAAATACATTCAGACTGTTTCAAGTGGCAAAAGTACCCTTTTACCAGTCAAAAGAAGTTCCGGGGTCCTGCGTTTAAAAGGCAGCTCCCCCCTGTTCTGGGGCCCTCAAATTCCAGGCAGTATCGGACCTCCTGCGCGATCAAACTTTTAACAATGGATCGCAAGGACAGGCCTCTGGGGGCAAGGGGCCATGGTATTGATCCCCGACAGAGGGGGTCCGATCATCAGTGGCCACAGGCTACAGATTAGAATTTCTAAAATTTCCGCCACAAGGAAGGCCTCAATGCGGGCGGCATTGGATCATCTGCTTTACCAGGGCATAATGGTAGAGGTACCAGCCCAAGAACAGGGGCTAGGTTTCTATTCCAATCTGTTTGTCATACCAAGGCCCATCGGCGATGTCAGACCAATTTTGGGCCTAAAAGGTTTAAATGCTTACCTAAGGGTTCGCTCTTTCCGGATGGAATCCGTTCGGTCAGCAGCCGCCACACTCCAGAAGGATCTGGCTTCTATAGGCATAAAGGATGGTTACCTTCATGTACCAATCTTTCAGCCACATCAAATATTTTTTTTTTACGCTTCGCAGTGATACAGCGTGGCGCTCCCCTTCGGGCTGGCTACGGCCCTCGGGTATTCACGAAGGTCCTAGCTCCAATTCTAGTCAGTCTAAGGATCCAAGGGGTCTCGGTCCTAGCATACCTGGACGACCTCTTAATCATAGATCACTCGCTTCCTTGGTGGAAAGCGCAATAGCCCTCATGGTTCAGTACCTTGAGAGGTTCGGCTGGGTCCTAAACCGGGGAAAAATCAGCATTTCAACCTACAAAGCAGTTGGAATATCTCGGCATGAGATTAGACACAGAACAGAAGATGGGGTTCCTGCCCCTGGTAAAGGTCGAGGCTATCAAAAGATTGATTCAGTTGGTTCTAAGCAAAAGAGAACCAACTATTCGCCTATGTATGCGATTACTAGGCAAACTAATGGCCATGTTCGAGGCGATACCGCACGCTTCCACACTCGCGTCCTACAGACAGCAATTCTAGCAGCTTGGAGCAAGGGAGCAAAGGCCTTGGAGTTTCCTTTGACGCCGTCATTAAAGGTCCGGCAGAGTCTATGCTGGTGGTTAAACCCTCAGAACCTTCTGAAGGGGAGTCTTTCTGCCCAGTGGTCTGGAAGGCTGGAGAGCGGTCTTGAACGGGTTCACTCGCCAAGGAACTTGGGCAGAGGCGGAGAGGCAGCTGCCCATCAATGTCTGGGAGATCAGAGCGGCTCGGCTAGCCCTCCTGGCATAGACATCTAGATTACAGGGGTCCTCGGTGAGAAGTCATTCAGACAATGCCACAGCGGTGGTATATATGGGAACCACCAAAGGGGGAACCAAGAGTTAAGCCACTCAGAGAGAGATGAGCTTGGTTTTTCGGTGGGCAGAGGTTTATGTACCCTGCATATCGGCGACATTCATTCCCGGGGTGGACAACCGGCAGGCGTACTTCCTAAGTCGCCAAACCCTGTCGCCGGGGGAGTGGTCTCTGCATCCACAGGTTTTTCAGACAATCTGCCAGAAGTGGGGAGTGCCAGACGTGGATGTCATGGCATCAGGATTCAACAAGAAGCTAGACAGGTTCATGTCTCGAACGAGGGACCCTATGGCCTGCGGAACCGATGTGTTGGTTTGCCCGTGGCATCAATCATAACTTCTATATGCATTTCCCCCGCTGCAGTTACTACCCCGCCTATTGCGCAGGATCATAGCACAGGCCAGTTATCCTGGTAGCCCCAGCTTGGTACCGGAGGGCATGGTACTCACTAGTCCTGAAATTGGCAGCGGGAGGCCCTTGGACTCTTCCTCTATGGCCAGACCTACTCTCACAAGGCCCGATCCTCCACCCTGCATTACGGCGTCTAAAATTGACGGCCTGGCGGCTGAATCCCTGATTCTCAGGGGTAGAGGTCTGTCTAGGCAGGTAATCCCTACCCTCATTAAGGCTAGAAAGCCGGCCTCCAGGGTAATTTGTTACAGGGTTTGGAGGGCCTACGTAGGCTGGTGTGAGTCTAAGAGATGGTTTTCCCGCAAGTATACCATTGATAGAGTATTAAGTTTTCTCCAGCTAGGAGTGGATAAAGGCCTGGCATTAAGCACGATCTAGGGACAGATTTCAGCCTTATCAGTGTGGTTTCAGAGGCCACTGGCCGCCCACTCGCTGGTTAAGATCTTCGTACAGGGAGTCTTACGTGTTAATCCTCCGGTCAAATCACCACTTTGTCCATGGGACTTAAATCTTGTTCTGTCAACTCTACAGAAACAACCCTTTGAGCCGTTGGCTGAGGTACCTTTGGTTTTACTGACTAGAAAGTCGGTATTTCTGATCGCCATAGTTTTGGCCAGGAGAGTATCGGAATTGGCAGCCTTATCTTGTAAGGAACCATATCTCATTTTACATAAGGATAGGGCGGGTTTCCGTCCTCATCCTTCCTTTCTACCAAAGGTTATATCCAGTTTCCACTTGAACTAGGATGTGGTACTTCCATCCTTCTTTCCAAAACCCACCTCTAGAAAGGAGGGGTTGCTGCATACGTTGGATATTGTCAGGGCCATAAAGGCCTATCTTAAAGCTACAGAGAAGGTTCGGAAAACAGATGTGGTGTTCGTTTTACCGGAAGGGCCCAAGATGGGTCAGGCAGCTGCTTGATCCACCATCGCAAGATGGATTAAACGATTAATCGTTCAGGCCTGTGGTTTGAAGAGGTTGCCTCCTCCTTTGTCGGTAAAGGCCCATTCTACCAGGGCCATGGGCACCTCCTGGGCAGCACATCATCAGATCTCTATGGCTCGAATATGCAAGGCAGCAACGTGGTCGTCACTCCACATGTTTACAACATTTTTATCAATTGGACGTAAGAAGGAATGCGGATATAGCCTTTGGGCAGGCAGTACTACAGGCCACGATTCAAGCTCCTCAGGATCTGAGGGGGCTCCCTTGATTTAGATTTGAGATTTACTTTTCTTGTCTAAGTTGGATTTACTAGTATTTGAGTATACCTCTAAATTAAATCCTTTTTTGGAAGATGTCTCCCTCCCCTCATTAAAGCATTTCTTTCGGACATTCCATATAGTAATGAATATGCTGCTCTGTGTCCCGTGATGTACGAGAAAGAAAAAGATTTTTTTAATACAGCTTACCTGTAAAATCTTTTTCTTGGAGTACATCACGGGACACAGAGCTCCCACCCCTCTTTTGGGGAACATTTTTGGGAGGCATACTGCTTGCTACAAAACTGAGGTACTTCCTCTATGGGAGGGGGTTATATAGGGAGGGGACTTCCTGTTTGAGATTGCCAGTGTCCACACCTGAAGGTACTCCATATAACCCATATAGTAATGAATATGCTGCTCTGTGTCCCGTGATGTACTCCAAGAAAAAGATTTTACAGGTAAGCTGTATTAAAAAATCTCTTTATGCTGAGGAAAGTGTAAACAAAAGGTTACCTGTGGTAATAGTAGCGCAGTTCTACACAGCAGGATAGCACTGGTCCAGGCAGCAGGCAGGGACTTGGTCAAAAACGTCATACACAAGTAGTCAGTTCATGCAACCGACAAAGGCATGATGGCATAGGTCCTACAGGTAACAGGCAGAAGTAGGGCCTCGTTTAGGACAGAATGGGGACAGGGGTAGAGGCTTCTCCCACCCAAATCTCTTTGAAGCCTCCGGGCAACCAGACCCTAATCTAGGATGAGAGAACAAAAAAAAATGTTTTTCTTCATCTAGAAAAACTTTTCTGGAGCCCCTCACATATGTGACACCCCTGTGTTAAATCCCACTAGTCCAGTAGCGGGGTACAAGATCAGTCCAAGAGGCAGGCAAAAGGCATGGTCAAACAGTCCGAGGTCAGTTCCAGATCAGGCAGAGGCATTACAGAATCGTTAGGCAGAAGAATGGTCAAAAAACAAGCCGGGTCGGTTCCAGATTAGGCAGAGTTATTACAAAATCATTAGGCAGAATCGTGGTCAAAAAACAAGCTGGGGTCCGTTACAAAGCAGGCAGTGGCATAAGGGGTGTGAAGGTGTGTGAAGGCAGGAACGGGATTAATAATTTAGTTTGGTATGGTAACGCCGAAAACAGTCAATTAGACAGAGGCCAGGCTGTGAAGGGCAATCGGCACACTGGAAAGATGTGTCTCGTCTGACTCCTTCACTGGTACACACCTTGAATCTTTTTTGACGTCGTCTGCCTGTTTCTGTGGGAGGGACTCTACCGGGAAAATGACGCTCGACGAGACGACTTAAAACATCAAATCGGATAGTTTGGGGTGGGCCGTTCGGGAAAATAAGGTCCTCTTGGTAGCCAAGGAAGCGTTTGGGGTTTTGGGTGGAGTTGCGGTAAATTACATACGAGTTGTATATGGCCAATTGAAAAAAATAAATGACAACTTTTTTGTACCAATGGTACGTCCGCCTTGTGGCAAGATGGGGTTCAAGCATCTGGTCATTGAAGTCGACCCCCCCCCATAAACAAATTATAGTCCTGGATGCATGTGGGCTTTCGAATGACGGTGCCACGCCTTCTGCGGGTTTCAACGACGGTGTCATTGTGGATGGTGGATAGCATGTAAACATCCCTTCTGTCCTTCCACTTCACTGCCAGGACCTCCTTATTTCGCAGACTTGCCGATTCTCCACTTCTCGGCTTCTTATTCACGAGACTTTGAGGAAAGCCCTTCCGATTATTCCTGATGGTGCCACATGCTGGCGTCTGCTTCCGGTGCAGGTTGTGGAACAGGGAAAGGGAGGTATAGAAGTTATCCACGTACAGATGATATCCCTTTTCCAATAGAGGGGTGATGAGGTCCCAAACAATTTTGCCACTTGATCCCAAGTAGTCTGGGCAATTAGGGGGATTCAGCTGGGTGTCCTTGCCTTCGTACACTCTGAAGGCATACAAGTATCCTGTGACTCGGTCACACAATTTGTATACCTTCACACCATAGCGGGCTCTTTTGCTGGGGATGAATTGTTTTATTTGAAGCCTGCCAGTGAATTTCACAAGGGACTCATCCACACAGATGTGTTGGTCCGGGGTATACAATTGGGGGAATTTTTCAGAAAAATAAGTCAGTAAGGGCCGAATTTTGAAAAGCCTGTCATGATTTGGATGATTTTGGGGATGGCACTGGGTATTGTCGTTGAAATGTAGGAATCTCATGATGGCATAGTATTGGGATCTGGGCATTATGCTGGAGAAGATTGGCATGTGATAGATTGGGTTTTTGGCCAAAAAGGCACGTGAAGAATTGTTTGGGTTGAGTCCCATACAAAGTGTGAGGCCTAAAATTTTTTTCAACTCCTCCACCGTAAGGTCTCTCCACTGGAAGGGACGGGCATGATAGGATGTGGGATTTCTTTCAATAAATTGCTGTTCAAATATGTTGCACTGGGCCACAATTTCAGATAGCATGTCCTCTGTGAACATGAGGTTGAAAAAATCGATTGGGGAAAAATTCTCTGTGTCCACTTGGACTCCTGGCTGGGCAGTGAAAGGGGGAATGTTGGCTTCTCCGGAATTTGGAGGAAGCCACAAAGGGTTCTGAAGGGCATAGGGAAGGCCGGCATGGGTCTTTGGCCTTTCTTGCCGAGGCACTGCAGTGCTGGTGGATGGCACTGCAGTGCTGGTGGATGGCACTGCAGTGCTGGTGGATGGCACTGCCTCCTGACCAGAACGCCTTCGTTTAGCGGGCTGGCCATCTTCCTCCTCGGAGTCACTCAGTGTTCCGCTACTGAGGGCTGGCTCATAGTTGAAGTCCGACTCAGAAGTAAAATTGGAAGTGGAATTTAAACAAGAGAGGTCCATGTTGCTCTCATCGGGCGCAGAAATAATTTGGTATGCCTCCTCTAGTGAATAGGATCTTTTTGACATGGTGGTGCGACTGCACAGGTGTGTGCTAAGCCTTCACTGATGGGCACTGATGAGGTGAAGCAGGCACGGATTGGCGGAGCAGATGGGCACAGGTGGGCACTGAGGTGGCACTGATGAGGCAACACAGGTGGGCACTGATTGGCGGCACAACACAGGTGAGCACTGATTGGCGGCACAACACAGGTGAGCACTGATTGGCGGCACAGGTGGGCACTGGCGGCACAGGTGGGCACTGGCGGCACAGGTGGGCACTGATTGACGGCACAGGTGAGCACTGATTGGCGGCACAACACAGGTGGGCACTGATGAGGTGGCACAGGTGGGCACTGCACAGATCACTGATGGCACAGGTGGCACTGTGTGGGCACAGGTGGCACTGTGTGGGCACAGGTGGCACTGTATGGGTGCTGTATACACTTAACAGAACTCGCAGAACTTTCTCCCTCCTCACACGCTGTCTCTGTGTGAGGAGGGAGAAGCGGCGATGAGAGATGATCTCATTTGTTTACGTTTGAGATCATCTCTCATTCGTCCACAGATCGCATCTGAACAGCCACTCCGATTGGCCGTTCACAGCGATCTGTGATTGACTGTGTCCAAGGGACACGGCCAGCAGCAGAATTTCCCCGACGCGCGCTCTGGAGCGCACGCGCGGGGAACAAGAAAGGAGCTGCCGTCAAATGACGGCATGTTGGAAATTGAGGTCCGCGCCGTTGCCGTCATTCGGCGATAGCGCGGGCCTCAAGTGGTTAAAATGCTCTCAAGTACAAAGAAATTTCCTTTGTAATCTTGGAAGGAGTCTAGAAAAGACGATGAGCAAGGAAGGGCACCAAAGGGTCCAAAGTCCATAAGTATTCAGTCAAATGTATCCAAAATAACAAGCCAGACGTTTTCAGGGGCAAATCTAGATCGCCTTTTATCTGGGCTCAAAATAATGTGTAAGGTGGAAGCCAAAGGGTTTGACTTAAATTACATTTCATTCAGCTCCGGCAATGTTGTACTCAAAATTGGTGACTTTATTTGTAGGTAAAAAAAAAAGGCTATCTTTTTTGGTATTTGATCACCTCTGCTTTTTATTTTTATTTTTTATTAATTGCACTATAAACAAAAATGACCATTTTGAAAAAAATATATATTATACTTTCTGCTACAAAACGCATCCAAATTTATTTTTTATTCACATTTCTTCATAAATTTAGGCCAATATGTATTCTGCTATATTTTTTTCATAAGAAAAATCCCAGTAAGCATATATTGATTGGTTTGCATAAAAGGTATAGCGTCTACAAAATATGGGACATTTTTTACCGTTAATGGTGGTGATCAGCGACTTCTAGTGGGACTGTGACATTGCAATGGACAAATTAGACCCAATATGCACTTTCACTGTTCTATTGACACTGGCAGGAAAGGGGTTAACATCAGGGGTGATCAAAGGATTAAATATGTGCCTAAAATGTGCTTGACTGTGGGGGAGGTGCTTGTGCTATGGAAAGGCAGGTCCTGGTGTACATCAAGTCTGCTGGACCCACTGATTGGCTCCCACTGTGTCCAACCTCAGCGGGAGTTCCAAAACATCTTGGGTGCCAAGGTTCGCCATCACTGCAGTAGACACTTTAAACAAATGCATGCAGGAGATATTTTTTTTTTAGTTCACAAGTGTGGAAAGGGTTACTAGGTCTCTTTGTGGAAGTTTATGTCCGTCATGGACTTCTGTAGAGGGAGGGCTGGTGGATTTTTCACCCTAGGTACTAGAAGCCCTACCAGTTTGAACTCTAGATGGGATGTAGACCTTTTCTTGAGATAATAGTTTAACCTGATTTGTCTACTTGCAAAAAAAGTTTCCCCCCAATATGCATTCTCCAATCCATCCTATGATTGGATCCAACTTTTGTCTCCTACCTTTTTATTCTTGTTTTTTAAACTTTTTTATTTCCATTTTTTCAGGTTAGTTTACATCGATCCTAATGCCATATAATCATTTGTGCTTAATGGTTAAATGATGACTATTGTTTTGCTATAGATATAAGTGTATTACTGCTCATCTCCTTGTCGCATGTTATTTTAATTGTGTTTTGCATTATCGCTATATATATCAACCCCTCCTTTCTGGATGGGGCTAAATGTTGTACTTGTATATATGTTCTGTCCTTTTTCCTTTAGCAATATGCTGTGAACAAGGGCAGGTGCTAAAAAGCAAGCCAGAGTATTTCAATGAGAGTTATGCCATAAATAGTCTTCCAGAGGATTCCACATTTCTGTCTCTTCTAATTTATGCTCCTTCCACCTGATTTGAACAACCCCTTGACATACACTGGCTTAGTATTTCGGATGAAATAACTACTTTAAAACTTTAGATCCTGTGGTGTGGCTGCCTTACCAATATATTTTACCAGACTAGAAAACCCATAAACTATGAGCAAGGAGACCATTTTGTGTTGCACGTCAGTGCAGTATCTGGTTTCTTGGACATTTCCTTTTTATACTGTATGCATTAATGGGGGTATAACAAATGTTAGAAATTCGTACTTATTCGTAACATTTTTATGATGTTCCCTTTTTGAATAGATATACTTGAGGCAACAGGACAAAAGTGCCAGTATTAATCAAAATGTCCGGATTGCCAAAATGAGCCTGATCGATCTGGCTGGTTCAGAACGAGCAAGTGCTACAAACGCTAAAGGTGATCGCTTGCGTGAAGGCACCAACATCAACCGCTCTCTGTTGGCTCTTGGGAATGTAATCAATGCTCTGGCAGATCCTAAGGTGAGTTATTTATTGCTTGTCTCAATCTTATCTCTTATTCTAAACATTGGGCTACTTTATCAACTTTGGCTTTCTATTTACTTGATATTTTTTCTATTGCCTGACATTTTTATGTTTTTAAAAGTGTGTACAGAGAACTACAGCTTTAATTCACAGTTTAAACAATGATAAGCATTGGGGGTTTATACAGTAAAACCTGGCAAATTGTATCTCTACCTTTTTTACTAGGAAGTAAAAAGTAGGAATTCCTACTAAATCTAGTTGATGGAAGGACGACTCCTATAATGGTGGTCAGAAGGCAGCCCTTACAGACTGCTAAAAAAATAACTGGTGTCATGCTGTTGGCTCTGCTAAGTGGCATTGGGCTCTCCTAAATTATGCAGGTGACAACCAGCTAAGCCCCAGTTCAAGTAACCCCTAGTAACTTCTGAATAAACCCTGGGTTTGCTTGCATTGGACTTTAGGCACTCTTGAAATGTGTCTGCTGTCAATTTAAGATGGAAACTGTGAGCTTTGTTACAGAGCATTCGCCTCACTTCACTTCTCTTTCTCCACGTAAACTGAAGGACAAAATCTAGAATGACATTGACTCCTCCCATCATCTGGGCCAAACCATCACCCAAGCATGAAAGTAAAAAGCCTAGGAGTTCTCTTTGATCAGTGGTCAGCAGATCTCACTATCTTCTCCGCTTGCTGCGTAGACTCATCCCCTTCATCCCGGAAGAAGACACAGCAGTAATAGTGGGAACACTTCAACTCCAGACTCGACTACGTAAATTCCCTTTACCTAGCACTACCCAAATTCCAGATGTCTCGTCTTCAAGTTGTCCACAACACTGCTGCCAGACTGGTAACAGGTAAAAAAAACATGAGAACTAATCTCCCCGGTATTGAGGTCCCTCCACTGGCTAGCCGTAAAGGATCGGTTGACCTTCAAGACCCTCTGCCTCACCCACAAATGCACGCAAGGAGTCACGCCACAATACTTATGCTAGAAAATAAAACGCTACACCCCAAATTGGACCCTACGATCAACCAATTGGAACCTCCTCCACATCCCCAAGTCCCGCTACAAATCTAAAGGAGAATTCGCAGTCCAAGGACCAAGGCTATGGCACGCTCTACCTACAGACATTCGGAAAACAATCAGGCCTTTAGAAAAAAACTTAAGACACCTCTATTCTGAAGCGTGGCTGGACGGCGACATTGGATACAGCGCCTTAAGGCGATTTAGTTTGCATTTGTAGCGCTATACAAGATGGCCCCCACCCGTCCCCATAGCTTTGTTGGGCTTAAGTGACGTCAAAACGTCAGTCCCGCCCATGCGTCTTAAACATTTTTTTTTCTTGTCATTTGAAAAAAATTAAAATTTCCATTTTTTTTTTTCATTTAAGGGGTGGTTCACCCTTAAACTACTCTGTCCCATAACATCCAGCATACATATATATTTTTTTTTTAATCGCTCTACTTACTGTTAAATGAAGCATTTTTCTTTTCTCTCCACCGCGGGTGAATGGAGCCGCTATGTCGCGTCACGCCTTCCGAAAATAGCCGATTTAGGACTCGGCGCTATACGCCGCCTGCGCACAGACCTAGGAGCTGACTGCGCAGGCGCTGTATATAGACGAGTTCTATTTCGGCTTTTTTCGGAGGGCGTGACGCGCCATAGAAAAAAATAAAAAATGTGGCGCTATAAAGACATACCCAGACCACACAAATGTGGGAGTATATCTCTGAACCAAAATATATAAATGGTGATATATAATATATTGTGGAACATAAACATGTAGTGATAAATGTGGTAGATGCACATCAAAAAACAGTCCAACCAGAGACCGTATGTGGTGAAGATGGGGCACCTTAAAGCCCATCTTAAGTCCAGGTAGTATTGACCATGCAATACTAAGAGAGTCCGGTGGGAGCAATCACGATGGAAGCTGACAATCCAATGGAGGAAAACAGAGGATCAAACATACATTCCAGGGTAATCAGGAGAATTAGACACTCTTACCGGATTCGGTGGACACACTGACCGGTGGTAGTATGTCAAATGGGCAAAGGATAGATCCCCAGTCTGGTGTGGTTTATGTAAGACACATCCGGTGACATCTCCACGAATCTCCAAATTTCTTAGGTCTCACTCTTCCAGGATAGCAGGGAAGTTCCTCATGAAGTTTGAAATCATATGGAAGCACATGAAAAAAAATAGGAGGCTCCACATGTGCGGTTAAAACCCAAATGATAGGGTATGGCGGCTTTAATAATAAAAGCAGGTATGTAACAATACCATAAAAAATAAAAATAATAATATACAAAGTACAAGCCAGATGAAAGAGAAGGTACTGGTGATCACATAAATAAAGCGCGGTGAATGGATAAGTGGCTGCAGGCCATGTACCCTACATGTTTCGAGCTATAGGGCTCTTCAACTGGGGCATAAACCTGCTGATCCACACCACGCCAATATATACTAAGTATCATCGGCATAATGGAACTCAAACTCCAAACAGCTGATGAATTCCAAAAAAACTCCATTGCATACAGTGGATTGCCTGAGGACACTTCCGTGTCTCTCAGACCCAACCCCTATAAGGCGGAGCAGCACATTCCTTGGCCTGAATCCAGCTCAGAGGGAGTGTCACCACAGATACGCCGGAATGATGCCACCACACACACCCGCGGCGGCGCCACGGCACAATCGAGCCTCCCACACAGCGCTCAATAGCAGTAAGACACAACTGAGACCAGCGTAGGCGTCGGACCTGTGCTACGGCATCTAAATGGCGCCCGCTGATGTCATCACGCGGCGCTCCAATGCGTTCCATACAGCACCAATCCTAATCCGATAACCGGACAGACTGGGAACCGGATACCAACTAGAGATGCCGGAAATGAGGTTATGCATGGATGGTATATGAAACAAAATGAAAACCAAAGTTAAAAACATTTACGATTTTAAATTGATTGGCACATACAGCCTAATGTAACCAACATGTCACCAAGTATGCATATAAATAGGCAAGTACCTAAAATACATATATGTAAACAATGAGGGATAATAGACTGGATTAGAGCATAAAGAATAGAACTCTAAATAAAATAAAATACAATAAAAAGGTACGTATAAGAAACAGCTTAAGTAATGTTATTAATAGTAGTCATATGGGACATAATAGATGCAAAAAAAGGTCAATATCAGAGTCTACCATGCAGATGTATATACATAGAGTGGGGGTTAGGCTTTGTTGATAAAAGCATTGATGTCCCATTCAATGTTTAACCCATAAGGGAAGAAACATTTGAGCTGATATATCCAGAACATTTCTAATTGTGAGATGCCCCTAACCTTCGATTCACCCCTCCAATGGGGAGTGAATTTGGCAATGATCTGAAAACAGGTACCTTTCGGACTACAATCATGGACTTCCGAGTAATGTCTCGGTACATTGCGATTGGTCTTCCCCTTTCTAATACTTTTAATGTGTTCATTAACCCGAATAGAAAAGGTACGTATAGTTCTACCTACGTATTGTTTTTTGCACGGACATGTCAATAGATAAACTATGTAGCGTGTAGCACAAGTGACAAATTCCTTCATGTGGTACACTACAGAAGTAGTGGTAGATGTGAAACTGTCAATTTTTCTTTGGGTCAAAGTATTATGAAGACACACGTTGCATCTACGGCAGGCATGGAATCCTTTAATTTCCGGAAAAGAAAACAGGTTTACTTGGGGGATCTGACACATTGGGGGCCAATTTATTTCTAAGAGACATTGCACCCCTGAACACAACCCCCGCTTTTTCTGGAAGCACTGAACACACAAGGGGATCGTTCTGAAGAACATTCCAGTGACGATTAAGAATTTTGTTTTAGTTGTTTATGTTGTACTGAGTATTGGGTGGGTGGAAGACCACTCAAACTTGTTGTCAGGAGCCTGTTTAGGTTGTTCAAAAACGATGGTCTCTCTATCAAGTTTTGCAATATGGTCAATATCCATATCAATACAATCAGGTTTGTAGCCATAGCCATAGGACTCGGCTATATACGGCGCCTGCGCAGTCAGCTCCTAGGTCTGTGCTCAGGCGCCGTATAGCACCGGAAAGAGCCAAGTCCCAAATCGGCTATTTTCGGAAGGCGTGACGCGACATAGCCGTGCCATTCACCCACGGTGGAGAGAAAAGACAATTCTTCATTTAACAGTAACTAGAGCGATTTAAAAAAAAAACAGTATACTGACGCCAGTATGCTGGCTGCTATGGGACAGTAGTTTTAGGGTGAACCACCGCTTTAAGTCTAAATATGAGATCTGAGGTCTTTTTGACCCCAGATCTCATATTTAAGAGGAACTGTCATGCTTCTTTCTATTTCAAGGGATGTTTACATTCCTTGTAATAGGAATAAAAGTGATCACTTTTCTTTTTTTTTTTTTTTTCAGTGTAAAAAATTATAAAAAAAATATATATTTTTTTTTAACCGCGCTTGTAAGACCGCTGCGCAAATACGTGTGACAAAAAGTATTGCAATGACCACCATTTTATTCTCTAGGGCATAGGTGGCAAACGTAAGGTTTATGGCGTATAGGTTTAGGAGATAATCTTTATACCTACAGGTAAGCCTTATGATAGGCTTACCTGTAGGTAAAAGTCAAAAAGGTGGGTTTACAACCACTTTAAGACAAAAACCTGAAGCTCGGTTGGCCAACAATTGGATCATGTGTATGAGGCTTTAGTCTAAGGTCCCAGCAAAACTAGAAAGGTTATACATAAACCCTTTTTCCCCAGTCGTCTTCCAAGTCAGCCCTTGAGAGATGGAGCTCCTCCTCGCAATCAGGAAACACATTGCCACTAATTTTTTCCCTCCCTTTAAGAGGCGGTCCCTCAGGTCCCTGGTCAGTCTTAGTGTTTCCTCTGTCCAGAGGAGACATGTTGCCAGTGGACCTGGAGGAGCTCCATTTCTCATGGGCTGACATGGACAGGCGTTCAAAAATGCAGCAGGTTTTTTTTTGTGCACAGTATGTCCCACATATCTGGCACAGAGAATGGAGGAGCCTCAGAATGGCAGGGGGTCAGTGGACTCACTGGCGCTGTTATACGGTGGAGGAGGTCGGCTTTATCGCGGCCACGGGCAACCCTCCGTCGGCAAGATGCAGGAGGTGTCCTGGGTTTGATTTTTCGCTGTGCCCAGGCGAGGAGATAGGCGCCGTGTTGTCATTCCCTTGGCGGCGTCAGCAGGGGGGGGCGTGACCCACGGCTGAACGCTGCTTGACCCGGAAGATGCGGCGCATCACCTCCGGGGCGGCATGACGTCACTGGCGTGCGCCGGGGAGCTGGTCCTTCCCCCTTAAAGGCGCGGGAAAATCAAACGGCTGGCTGGCGCTAATAGCGTGGACGCCGCTGCAGACAACAGCAAGGACGCCATCACAGAACCAGGATGCTGGAGGAGGATGAAATTCCATCGGCCCAGGCCCCAGGAGGGGAGAGCACCAGCAGGATGCAGGTAGGCACCAGTGGGTGACCTTTGTATCCGTTTTTGTTAAGGGGGACAGCAGTTAGATGGTGACGGTCACTAACTTAGCTGGGGCTCACAGGGGGCACTAGTGTCACTGGGTGTGCACTGTTTGGTGGGGGTATGCACTACAGAACGCTGTAATTTCACCACCATGGACCCCTGTGAAAACACCTAAAGAGCCAAAGCCCACTCCCAGGAAAAAGTGTGCAAAGTGTAATACCAAGATGCCAGTGGAATACACAGAGCCGCTATGTCAGAAGTGTATTGAAAAATTAATACAGAAACAATCTGACGCAGTTTATGCGAAGATTTTTGGATCCGTGAGGGATGATATGGCTAATACCTTTTAAGGATCTCAAAAAGTTTATTACAGAGGTTAAACCTCCAGCAGTTCCTTCTGGAAGTCCCTCTCCCATGGCCTCGCCCAGATCGGAAGTTGCATCAGGGTCACATGAGTCTGTGAGGGAGCGAGCAGGCAGCAGCGCAGCTAGTGTTTTGGCCAGTGATGACTCAGAACCAGAACAGGAGGAGGGGGGTGAAGAAAGAAGGAAGGCTCCCAATTACAAATTGTCACTTGAAGATGTGGATGATTTGCTTGGGGCCATTTATGAAACCCTGGAAATCTAACATGAAAAGGAAGAACCTTCCAAGCATGACCTAATGTACCAAGGTCTGAGGAAAAAGAATTCCAGGGTGTTCCCAGTTCATCAGGTGATGTCTGATACCGTGATGAATGAATGGAAAGATCCAGAGAAAAAATCATTCTTTGCGGCAAGCCACAAAAAACTATTCCCTTTTAGTGACGATCCAAAAGAGGTTTGGAACAAAAATCCAAAACTGGATGCCCCACTTTCAAAAATTTCTAAAAACTCTTCATTGGCTTTTGAAGACATGGGGCATTTAAAAGACACCATGGATAAAAAGGGTGATATCATCCTAAAAAGAGCCTGGGAGGCAAGTGTCGCTAGCCTAAAACCAGCGCTAGCTACCACCTGCGTAGCAAGAAATCTGGAATTCTGGCTAACCCAGTTACAGGACCATATTAAAAATGGAACACCTAAAGAGAGGAAATCCTGAAGACACTTCCAGTACTCTCTAAAGCAGTAGGTTACATTGCAGATGCTTCTGCAGAGTCTGTTAAACTAGCAACAAGGTCAGGTGGACTAACGGTCGCAGCTAGGCGTACGATTTGGATGAAAACCTGGACAGGTGACGCCGCATCCAAAACAAGACTATGCAATTTACCTTTCACAGAAGACTTGCTTTTTGGGTCAGGCCTAGATGAAGCTTTGGAGAGAACAGCAGATAAGAATAAGTCCTTTCCTATGGAAAAGCGAAATTATCCACAAAAAAGATTTTATCAGGGGAAAAGAAATCGCTCCCAGGAGGGGAAAAAAGAATTCCCGTAGAAAAACTGGACCGGTCACAAGGGAAAACAAAAGAGTAACACACTCTTTGGCGCTGCTAACCCGGCCACCAAGCAGTGACAACCAGGTGTCAGTAGGGGGAAGATTGGCTGCCTTCCTACCACAGTGGCAAAAGGCGACAGCCAATCAGTTTATCCTAGAAATAATAGCAAAGGGCTACTCACTGGAATTCAGTTCTCATCCTCCAGAGAGATTCCTATTGACGAAGCTTCCCAGAGATTCGGAAAAAGCAAAAGCTCTACCTCTGTTGCTGGGGGAGATGGTGGATCAAAATGTCCTTATCCCTGTTCCAGAGAAGGAAAAAAGAAAGGGTTTTTACTCTCACGTATTCGTCGTCAAGAAACCCTCCGGGAAGTTTCGTCTAATACTGAATCTCAAGCCCTTGAATCAAACGATTCAATACAAAAAATTCCGCATGGAATCCATTTTCTCGGTCAAGAACATTCTGCAACCAGAAACATTCATGGTGACCATGGATCTCAGGGACGCCTGTCTTCACATCCCCCATCAGAGAAGATTCCCAGAGATACCTGAGGTTAGCAGTGGAAATAGACGGGAAGGAATACCACTTTCAGAGCAGAGCTCTTCCGTTCGGGTTGTCGTCATCACCGAGGATATTCACCAAAGTGTTGGCAGAGGTTCTAGCCCCTCTAAGGTTGAAGAATATGACGGTAATTCCTTATCTAGACGACCTACTGTTCGCAGCCCTATCAGAAGCGCAGCGGATAAGGAACCTCAACAAAGCTCAACTATGGTTAAAATCGCTGGGTTGGATCCTAAACTTGGAAAAGTCAAACCTTTGTCCCACCCAAAACGTTCGGTTCCTAGGGTATCTACTCAGTTCCACAGAACAGAAAACATTTCTTCCAGAGGAAAAAATTCAAAACCTCATCAAGAGTGGGTTCTATTCAGAACAACTTACCGATAACAGTCAGAGACCTGATGTCAGTTCTGGGATTGATGACATCCTCAATACCGGCAGTCCAGTGGGCAAAATTTCACTTAAGACCACTTCTTCAAGTTTTTCTTTTAAAAAACCAAAGAGGAGATCTGGACAAGTCGGTGTTACTCCCAACATCAGTGAAAAGATCACTATGGTGGTGGAGGATCCACACAAATCTAAATCGGGGTCTGGATTGGTCATTTCCGATATCCCAGAAGTTGACCACAGACGCAAGCAGTTGGGGAGCTCACCTAGCAGGGCAACCTGCTCAGGGAAGATGGTCCCCAGAGGAAGCCAAAGCATCCTCAAACTGGAGAGAACTCATGGCGATAGCCAAAGCCATAGAGGTTTTTCAGAACCAGCTGACAAGTCGTCACATCCTGGTACTCTCAAACAATGCCACAGCAGTGGCTTATCTAAACAAACAAGGAGGCACAAGAAGTCCATCTCTGAGCTACATCTCCAACCAGATATGCCGGCGGGCAGAAGGGAACTTACTTTCACTAAGTGCAGTTCATCTAAAAGGGGAAGACAATCAAGTGGCGGACTTCCTCAGCCGCCAGGAGATCTCCCAAGTGGAATGGGTGTTATATCCGGAGGTGTTCAAAGAAATTACAATCCGCTGGGGAATACCAAACGTAGATCTGTTCGCTTCCCGGAAGAATGCTCAAGTGAGGTGTTTCTTCTCGCTAAACCAGCAAGACCAACCTCTGGGGATAGATGCTCTCCAGAACCCCTGGAACTTCAAAATGTGCTATGCCTTCCCTCCGGTTCATCTGATTCCACGGGTGATAAAGAAGTTTCTTCAAGAACAAACGAAACTCATTCTAATCGCACCATACTGGCCCAAGAGAACCTGGTTCTCTCAACTCCTCAGTCTCTCAGCAGATGAGCCATGGCTTCTACCTCACAGGACAGACCTGATGTGTCAGGGTCCGTTAACAGGCCTAAAGCAAGAACATTTCAAGTGGACGGCCTGGTTACTGAAGAGGAACTTTTGAAATCAAAAGGACTCTCAGAGAAGGTAGTGACAACACTTCTGAGCGCCAGGAAGCCAAACACCAGAGCCATCTACAGAAAGATCTGGAGGAAATTTAACAGTTGGTGCACGGAAAACCAAAGACAGAGAATGGATACTCCAACTATCCTTGAATTTTTACAACAAGGCGCTGATAAAGGACTAGCGCTTAGTACACTGAAGGTTCAGGTTGCAGCACTATCAGTGTATCTGGAAAGGACTTTACAAGAAGACCCGTTGGTCTCTCGTTTTTGCAGGGCATTAGCAAAATACAAGAAGCCCCAGATACGAAAATGTCCCACATGGGATCTATCAGTGGTACTTAGGGGGATCATCAAACCTCCCTTTGAACCACTGCAAGGAACATCTTTGAGGTTGTTAACTTTAAAGACTGTTTTTTCTCGTAGCCATCACAACCGCACGAAGGATAGGAGAAATACAAGCTTTATCGGTTAAAGACCCTTTTCTGAAGATCTATGATGATCGAATAGTTCTTCAAACAGACCCGGGTTTTACTCCAAAAGTGACGTCAACTTTTCATAAATCCCAGGATATAGTTTTACCTTCATTTTTTTCGTTCACCAAAAAACGACAAAGAACAAGAATTACGTTTTCTGGATGTCAGAAGGTGTCTACTTCAATATCTAGAAGTGACCAATGAATTCAGATTGTCAGATGCGTTATTTGTTTTGTATGCCGGCCTACAAAAGGGAAAACAAGCGTCCAAAAATACGATCGTCAGATGGATCAAGGCAGCTATTCTGGAGTGTTACAGTGTGATGGAAAAGACCCCACCAAAATAACTTAAAGCTCATTCTACAAGGGCTTCAGCAGCCTCGTGGGCAGAAAAAGCAGGAGCCACTCCAGAACAAATATGCAAAGCCGCAACCTGGTCAAGATTCTCGACTTTTGTTCAGCATTACAGACTGGATCTGATTTCCAGCCAGGACCAGGTTTTTGGTAGGAAAGTACTCCCAAGCTGTTGTCCCACCCTAGATCTGGTGAGTTCTTGATTATCCTCTCAAGGGCTGACTTGGAAGACGACTGGGGAAAAAAGCAGAGTTAGGATCTTACCGGTAACTCTGTTTCCAGTAGTCTTCCAAGGCAGCACGATCCCACCCTGAAATGTCTAACCTTGTGGGGTTGTGTTGTGTATTCTATATCGTTTCAGATTCCGGCCTTCGGTTCTCGGGGATGACTGACCAAGGGACCTGAGGGACCGCCTCTTAAAGGGAGGGAAAAAATGAGTGGCAATGTGTTTCCTGATTTCGAGGAGGAGCTCCATCTCTCAAGGGCTGCCTTGGAAGACTACTGGAAACAGAGTTACCGGTAAGATCCTAACTCTGCTTTTTATGCACCAACACTACCATACCAATTGGTTTTCATGGCCCTCGCTTTTTTTTATATTAAGAACTGAAATTGCAGTTGAATCTGTTTCACATTTCACAAGAATACACACAGGCAGACCCTAACATTTAAAGTGTTTTGTTCAGTTGTTTACCAGCTAAACAGGACACTTAATTTATTTTTCTTTCAGTCCCCTATGTTACTGTATATAACCCTTCCGCTAATTGCAGAAAAACTCCCAAATGAGCTTGTGTATGATATGTTCAAGATTATGTTGTTGTGGGAGTCTTGTGCTACTATTAGTTTTTGGCTCTTGAAAAAATATATTTGTAAGTTGAGGGTGATTAATTGACAAAGGAGCTTGGTTTTTCTCTGCAGCAGCTTCTTTTAAACGGTGTGTTTGTGTATATAATCTCTGCCCTGTTCATTATGTTACTGGGACTTGTAGCTGTCTGTGTTCATATTAAAGAGTACCTTCAGTTGTTTTTTATTTTTACTTTTTTTTTTTTTTTCCCAACCATTTTTTATTTTATTTTTCTGCCAGTAACTACCATGTACAGCCCAGTTCCTGTTTCTTGTCTGGTCATTCGCCTAGGCTTATGACATCATGCACGGCTCTCTCTTGTGACAGTTTGCCAGGAAGGGAAGGGGGTGAGTCAGAGGGCCAATGAGAGGTGCAGAGCTGGAGGTGTACATCCAGGAAGTGACCAGGCAGCAGCTTCAGCTGCCCACAGTTAAAATGGTTGCAGCCAGACTTGGTGGAGGGAGATTTCTGCAGCATATTTGGCAAGTTTGGCCACATTGTACAGAAGGAGAAATAAGTAAGCTATCGATGTTACAAAACAGGAAAGGGTGATACTTTTTAAATTTTAGGTACTTGCCCTGCTTTCATTTATTACAATCCATGTGATGGCATTTTCATAAGGCGCCAGTTGCAGCCTCAAACTGTCATAAAAGGTTTCTTTTGTTTGCGTTCCCGCCCATGTAATATTTCTCTTTTTTTTTTTTTTTTTTTATATTTCTTGTAATTCATTGGCATATGGATTTGAAGCCACCTCAGGGCAACATTCTCTTTGGGCCCTGTACATGTCTTAGCCTCATGCTCTTGGTTTAATATACTCCAGACGTAGTAGTTTGGCAAGTCCAGAGATTTTTGAAGAATACATGAATGCCAAACTCCCAGAGGGCAATCTGCAAACTTTTCAAGTTAACATTATTGATACTGGCTGTAATGTTGCACCTCAAGTTTATGGTTCACTCACGGAGTTAAACAAAGTATATACTTCGCATCTGTTATTTGTGATCATTTGACTACCAGAAAGTAACCGAACTAAACTAACTTTTTAAACAGATTTTATTTTTTATATGTGCTCATATATACGGTATGTATATAAATGCTCTGCAGCTGTTTTTTTACTGCATGAAATAAACAGACTTTAACAAGGTGTTTATCTAAAATTACGCACATGATACTCCATTTCCATGATACATTTTCACAGGCTGTGTGTACTTAAACTGAACCTTTCCTTAATGCTTACTACCTGGAGCTAAGAGCAAGCACTTAAATGGGCCCGATGTTGCGCCTCTTGCCTATAAAAGAACCTTCTGTGTCTGTTTTTCATGGACACCTGGATTTCTAGATTTGCAGCATAAGCCCAATGTACCTGCAGCATAACTCCAGTTTCAAGGATCACGTTGATGTGGTGCAGGATTCACAGCGATTCCTGTGTGTTTCCCACGCTTCCATTCGTGTGAACCGCTGAATGTGTCATTGTTAACAGTACCTCAAACGTTTTGCAGAATGCAGTGGGATTGGCAAATTCTGATCATATGGGTGTGAACACCCATGCAATTTGGTTCCAGAGCGGCAAAAAAAGTGCATGCATCTTTTTCATGCAGGTGCAATTTGAGCCATACATAATGAATAGGTTTAAATTGCACCCCAAAGAGTTGCTTGTGATTTTTGAATAGGATTTCGGCACAATTCCTGACCGAATCAAATTTTTTCCGCAACGTGCTAGTGTAAGTAACTTGATGTGAGTTCATAGAACTTTTTTGTAGTAATCTTGAAGCAACTTTCAGGGAATGCTTGGGTAATTATTTTTTTCCTGTAATGTTGGATCCAAATAACATCAATATAGATGAGGATCCGACTTGTGCCCATAGACTTTAATGGAAGTCACCTCCAAGTCGGATAGAAGTCACCTTGAAGCAGAGTACATGAACCTGGAGTGACTTCAGTAGTGCTAATGTGAACAGCTCGCATTGACTAACATGGAATTTCGCATGTCAGGCGACATGGGGTCTCAAGTAGGATCCCAAGTCACGGCAGTGTGAACTGAGCCTTAAAGGCCTTTGTAAACCCTCCCCCTTTGTGTGTGTGTGTGTATATGTATGTATGTATGTGTATGTGTGTGTGTGTGTGTGTGTGTATGTATATATGTATATGTATATGTATATATATATATATATATATATATATATATATATATATATATATATATATATATATATATATATATATATATATATATATATATATATATATATATAATTTTTGTAGTAGAGCGTCCCAGAGAGAGCCTTGGGAAGTCCAGTTCGGGGTTTATACCTCTCCCAGGCTCCTCTCTTACACGTTCAGGGATCCCTGATCCAGGTCAGGTGTTGGCCCTCTCCCCCAGGCCAATTTAAGCTCACCTGAGCTAACAGCCATTGCTCTGTCCTGGGAAACAGATAGTGTGGATCTGTAGGAGCAAGGAGGTTGTTAAAGACTGGTGAGAAGGTTGTGTTTTGCGCTAACAAGCGGTAGGCTTGTTTAGCTTAGTAGTTAGGGCCTACATATCGTGTAGTTAGAGCCGAGACACGGCTAGGTGTTTAACTATTTTTGTTTGTTTTGTTTTCTGCACCACTGTACAGCACCTGTAATTAGACTTTGTATAGCACCAATAAACATCCCACTGTTGTTCACTTATCCTATGGACTTTGGTATCTGTGCCGGCTCATCCCAGGGAGCTTTTGTACCCGCTACCTATCCCCAGCTTCATATATATATATATATATATATATATATATATATATATATATATATATATATATATATATATATATATATATATATATAATACCTTAGGAGAGCCTTCTCCAACATGGCCACTAAATGCGGGGTAGGAGCTATCAGCAATTTAAATATAAATAAATTATATATATATAATTTATTTATATTTAAAAAAATTGCTGATAGCTCCTACCCCGCATTTTGTGGCCATCTTGGAGAAGGCTCTCCTAAAGTGGACACCCGTGTGGACGCGCCCCCGAGTCCTGCATCTGTGTACATTCACACAGAATGCAGGACTTGGCCCCAACACCCCGTCATTGGATTTGATTGACAGCAGCCAATGGCTGCGCTGCTATCAATCTATCCAATCAAGAGCCAACGGGCAGAGAGGAACAGCGCGTCTTTGCCGAGGATGAATAAAACGGGGTGGGGGGGGTGGGGGGACTGTCAGAAGTTTTTTTTTTTTTTTTTTTTTTTTTTTAATGCATAGGATTGTCAGAAATCTAAATGTTTTCTTCTGTCACTTGCATGAAGAGTTTGCACCAGTTGCAATCGATATGGCCTTTAGAAGCAAATGTCATCTTAACGCACTACAAACATTCATATGAGGGATTACAAGTTCTTGGCTAGTACAAGGAGTGGCATTGTGTGGGCAGTCCTGAAAAGCCTCTTGAATTTGTTGCAAATTTTCCTCAAGTGTTGTTGCCCACTACTCTTCTTGCATAAACACCTCAAGTGTTCAAATTTGTTTATACCAGGGGTCTCCAAACTTTCTAAAGAAAGAGTTGGTTATTTCGTCCTTCGGACTTAAGGGGGGGGGTGCACTGTGCCCAGTGCAAGTAAACCATGCCTGAACTTTGGTATTAGGGAGGGAAATAGTTGGTGTCAGTGGGTGAAATTCTGCTCGATTTTTGTTAGTGACAGGAATTATGCCCCATTATTGTTTAATGCCTCAAGGGCCAGATAAGAAAGGGTCACTCAAGGGAGTGTGTTTTCCTCTTTAAATTAGGTCACTGACAGCTTGTATAGGAATAGTAGAAATCAAGAAATGAATATGATTTTTTATTTTATTTAGAAAAAGTTAATGTATTGACTATCACGGATGTAAAGAATAAACATCTAAAGTAGCAGGATGCACATAAATGGATGCATGGATTAAATTGTGTACAATACAGAAACCAACTCTATTGACAGTCTGACAACAGAATGCCATATAGGGGTAACACCACTCTTTAGCAAGGGCCAGATACAGGCAAGCAAAGGGCCTCAGTTTGAAAACCACTGGTTTATACGGACCAATGTGCCTCTCCACTGGTGGATAAATTCCAAAACCCTGTCGAAACGCACACTACATTGTTATTACAGACTCTGTCTTGCTGAATTGGAGAGCACAAAACACTGCCTATTGCACATATGTCATCTTAATGACTGGGAACTAGTAGTGGTATCTAGTGGCTGTCATTTCAAATTCTAGGCCACAGGTGTCAAACACAAGGCCCATGGGCCAAATCCGACCCTCCAGGCAATTTCATGTGGCCCTCTTATCTCTCCTGCAGCTGCAGGAGAACTCCAGCCCTCCTCTGGTCCTACTCCAGACCGTTACTTTCTGACTTTAAGCAATGAATCCAGCTTCTTCCCAGTAGCAGCATAAGAAAAAGGGGTGCACTGTGATGTAAGGGAGAGTGGGGTGGCTCTTGACATCTAATGTAAAGGGGAGGGGGTGCGCTGGACATCTAAACTTACAGATACAACCGGCCCTTTTTGAGCGCAGTCATAATGATGATGCGGCCCACAATGAAATTGAGTTTGACACCCCTGTTCTAGGCCATGCCCGTACAAGTAGTACAGGTTTTATTCATTGGCGGTGCATGGTTGCACAGATTAAAGGCTTTAAAATCAGGTTATTCTTTTTGAAACCCACTAATATTTAGGTTTGACATGCTATAAAATCCTTTTTTTTTTTTTTTAAAGCCTCTAGAAACTAAACACCTTCCATATTAAGCAGATTATTTAATGGAGTGTGTATGACCAATATGTATCAGACAAAGACTTGGCAAGCGTGTAATAAACATACAGTAGTCTGTAGATGGCTGTATAACTGTTTTCTTTGTGTGTATTGACTGAATATGACATAAGCCTTTTAGATCTATGATTGTAACTAAGTGTGTTATTCTTCGCGTTGGCAGTCCCATGGGACCCATTCATAATGTGTACCCCTGTAAGGTTGTGTTGTATTCCTGTCATACTGGATGACTTTACAAACTAATAATCTTTTACAACATACTTAGTTAACATTGACACCATGTTTAATGCTCTGTGGGCTGGAAGCCCGAATGGCGCATTATAGTTTATGATTTTCTCTGTGCAGGAATACATTTTGTGGACAGAAAAGTCAGATCTAATGAATGATGATTTATGGGGGTGAAAATGTGTTTTTACGTTACATTAAACTTTTTAATTTTGGGTAAAATGTTAAAATCCCTATCAGATTTTAATGTTGTTTTTTTGTTTTTTTTTCCTTCAATTTTTGTTTTTATATTTTCGATTTGTCATGGTGTCTATTGGCACTGGGACAGAAAGTGATAAGAAATCCAAAGTGTTCTAGTTGTAACCAATACAGAAATAGAATGCAGTCTACAAATGGGGGCAACTGTTCAATTTTATTTCTCAATTATTTAGAGCTGAAACGATTAATCGATATTATCGATAATATTCGATAATGAAAATCGTTGTCAACGATTTTCATTATCGAATAATCGGTCCGCCCATTCAAAGCCGCGGCCTCAATTACCATTTGCCGCGGGCCCGCCGCTATCGAGCAGCGGGGGAGGTGGGGGTGCACGGAGGCACAGGATCGTGTGTCTCCGTGCGCCCCCACCACCTCCACCGCGCGATCGCCGCGGGTCCGCGGCAAACGCTAATTGAGGCTGCGGCTTTGCGGCCTTGTGAAGTCCCAAGCTCTTCCTTCTGTGAGCTGGCGCCATCTGGTGGTGGCCGTTTGACATTACAAGTTAAACAGCAACTGTAATGTAATTTTTCACTGCCATCTCCTTCCCTATAATTAGAACCCCCAAACATTATATATTTTTTTTATTCTAACACCCTAGAGAATAAAATGGCGATCGTTGCAGTACTTTGTGTCACGCCGTATTTGCGCAACGGTCTTACAAGCGCACTTTTTTGGATTTTTTTTTTTAATTAAAAAATAAAACAGTAAAGTTATCCCAATTTTTTTTAGATTGTGAAAGATAATGCTACGCCGAGTAAATTGATACCCAACATCTCACGCTTCAAAATTGCGCCCGTTCATGGAATGGCGTCAAACTTTTACCCTTTAAAATCTCCATAGGCGAAGTTTAAAAAAAATACAAGTTGCATGTTTTGAGTTACAGAGGAGGTCTAGAGCTAGAATTATTGCTCTCGCTCCAACAATCGCGGTGATACCTCATGCGTATGTGTTCGCTTCTGCGCGCAAGCTCGACGGGGCGGATTTTCTGGCTCCTAACTTTTTTAGCTGGCTCCTAGATTCCAAGCAAATTTGTCAAGCCCTGCCGTGAGGGATAGTGCCCCAGCATTGGTGTTCCCGGGAGGAATAGTGCCCCAGCATTGGTGTTCCCGGGAGGAATAGTGCCCCAGCATTGGTGTTCCCGGGAGGAATAGTGCCCCAGCATTGGTGTTCCCGGGAGGAATAGTGCCCCAGCATTGGTGTTCCCGGGTAGGAATAGTACTGCTGCAAAGTTGTGTAATGTTAATGTTAAACGTTTTTTAATCTGCCGTTTGAGTGTAACATGTTTTTTCATTATTACTGTTAAATAAACGAAAAAATTCCACATTACGTTTTTTTAATGATTTTATCCGATTAATCGAAAAAATAATCGGCCGATTAATCGATTATGAAAATAATCGTTAGTTGCAGCTCTACAATTATTATTTTTTTGCATCGGGAAGCAAGGAGAAATCTGCCCAGTGGGACCCCAGACTGGGTTTTTACCATTTTTTCTATTCTGTTTTAAACTAAAAATACTTTTATTTCTTGTGCATCACATGATACAAAGGCGTTTTTAATATTCATCACTAAAGTGTATTTTTTTTTTTTATGCTGCCACTTTCAAGTAAATGGACAATGGCCAAAAAAAAGTAGGAATCCCCATCTAGGCATAACCTCTTCCCAGTTTTGTGCTAGATTCTAAGGGTGATGGATGCTTCCCTGAGTCTCTGAAGATCTTTTCTTTTTGGGTCTTTGTTCTCAACATTTCCTGGCCCAACTCTGCCCCTTACCAGGGCAGAAGTGGGCTTCATTTGGATTGGTCACTACAGCCAGCAGGTCACGAGAAGATTGTACCTGGACCCTGCATTAAAGACCCAGGAAGGCTGGTTGGTAATGTCTGCCTTTCTGTGGAGAATCCTGTGGGTAGCAATCTCTAATGTACCATGTACCCAGTGATCCCGCAGCATCGTCTATATGTCCGGGGTATTTATTTCTTCTGGGCGGGAGTCCAGTGTTCGCAGACCCTGCAGTGCATCAAGGCTAGTTGTGGTGGCTTTGTGTGGTTAGAACAGTTTTTCCCTTTATGGGATGTTATACAGACTATGGCAATGTTTAAAAGGGGCTGTCCATTCTGAAACTACAGTGTTTTGACTCGGTCTCCAGTGCGTTTTGGTTTCCGTGTCCCCACATTGATTCAAACAAATCCAGCTTGAATCTGCACTATCATGCCTCCTACTGATGCTGACTTCATTGAGCTCTACCATCTAGTCACAGCAAGTACAGGAACACATGTATTTTTGGGTGTGCTGTCACATAATTATTACTGTTAAACACAGAGGTGGATCGCTGATGTTTTGGGGGTGTGTGAGCTACAAAGGCACAAAAAACTTGGTCCAAATTGATGGCAAGATGAATGCAGTATGTTATCAAAAAATACTGGAGTAACATTTTGCATTCATCAGCCAGGAAGCTGCGTATGGGACGTACTTGGACATTCCAAAATGACAATGATCCAAAACACAAGGCCAAGTCGACCTGTCATTGGCGATAGTAGAATAAAGCAAAGGTTCTGGAGTCGCCATGTCAGTCTCCTGACCTCAATATCGTCAAGCCACTCTGGGGAGATCTCAAACGTGCAGTTCATGCAAGACAGCCCAAGAATTTATAGGAACTGGAGGGAGCATCTCTGCAACCTACGGTGGCTGCCGAGACCTACAATTCTGGTAGAAGTGGTTGCTTTTTTCCATGGAATCTAATCTGAAATATCCTGCAGATTGGCTACTCCTTAAAGATTTGCAGAGAGCCTTAATGTTGGTCAATGCCTTAGATTTCAGAAGGCAGCTTTCACAAGTAGGCACTAGAGGTGAAATTTCGAAAAATTTGAATATCGTGCAAAAGTTAAATTATTTCACTTATGCAACTTAAAAGGTGAAACTAATATATTAAATACTCATGGGACCACAAGCATTATGCACAAAATACCCCTACAAACATGCAAAGAGGAATAAATCACAGACAAGGATCTCTTTAGAACATGGGCAGCACAGTGGTGCAGTGAGAAGCACTTTCGCCTAGCAGCAAAAGGGTCGCTGGTTCGAATCCCGACCACGACACCATCTGCCTGGAGTTTGCATGTTCTCCCTGTGTCTGCGTGGGTTTCCTCCGGGTACTCCGGTTTCCTCCCACACTCCAAAGACATGCTGGTAGGTAAATTGGATCTCATCCAAATTGGCCCAGTATATATGTATATATGTGTGTATGACTGTGTGTCCCTAGCGTGTCAAGATCCTACAGGGTAAAATGACCGCGCCAGCCAAGCAGACACTGGCTGGAAAAGCGCCCAGAGGCGATTCAGTTCGCATGCGTTGCGCTATACAAGTCATTCATTCATTCATTCATTTTATTAAATATAACCTTTATAGCACAAACCATAATACCTTGGAAATAATTTTGGCCACGGCCTGATTCACTGGTTTAATAACATGTAGTAACTTGATATTCCAACATATCCAACGTAGATTATCACTGTAACGAACTCAACCAATTTAATATTTTTTACCACCAAACCTCAACCCAGCCACTGAGACTCGAGCTGAATCACCATCATGTTTGAAAACCATTTCAAATCTCCCTTCAGGTGACTTACCTGAGGGAGCCACCACGTGAATCTTCTGGCCACGACGGGAGGGGGGGGGGTAGGGTGGGGAGCTCCTCCGGCTTGAATTTCTTTAAGACGGCCACAGGCCCTCACAAGCCCTGGCTTTAAATAAGCTGCTGCCTGCTACCAGGACCTTCTACCTAGTCACCTGACCTCCGCTCCACCAATCCAGCTCCAGAACCTCTCTGACACTAACGCCCTCTTAACCCAGCTGTTCTGACTTAACCTAATCCCCCTGACCGAGCCTCTATTCCTCCCTGACCTGGTGCTGACCCCAAACTATCCCTTTTAAAACAATGAATGAATGAAAAACTTATATAGCGTGGCACATGCAAACTAAATCGCCTCTGGGCGCTTGTTGTTTCTGTCTCTCGACATCAAAAGAGCAGATTTTTAATCTGTCTTCTGAAGGTCAGGTTGTTTTCCTCCAACCGAATGCTGGTTGGTAAAGCGTTCCATAGTCTGGGACCCTGGAAAGCAAACCTTCTTTCTCCTTTGGACTTGTATCTGGCTTTGGGTACCTTGACCAGTTTTTGGTCAGAACAGGCAGAACGCGATTGGAATTGTGGGCTTCTATCTTTTCGCATAGATATTGCGGGGCCTTCCCATGGATGCACTTATGTGTCAGACAGGGATAAAAAAATTCCTTCCTGATCCCTGGGAGGCGATCGGAGAAGAACCCTGGATCAAGCAGTATTGGTTGTGAAGGAGGAAGGGGGGGGTGAGAGGTGTCTCTGCTTCTGGGGTGTACCAAGATGGCCACCGACCAAGACACAGGGCATATGCTGGGGGGTTGTCAGCTAGGTGGATGGATGGCTATGGTGAACTGGATGGTTCACTGGGGGGTGGATGGGATCCTCCAGGAGTAGGGGGGGGGGTGTATTGGGCTGTGTAGGGGTTTTTTCCTGGGCATAGGAGCGGCGCGTCGCTAGGCCGCGGCTGAAGCCGCGGTCTTTCCTAAGCCGCGGCGGCCGCGAATGTAAGCAGGCCGGCGCGGATTACCGGCGGAATCGTGGAGAAGCCGCGGAACTGAGCCAGAGAGGCGGCGGGGGGGGGGGTGCCCCGACTGTGGATGGTAGTGTGGCTGGCGATGAGGGGTAGAGGAGAGGGGGAGAGCCGCAAGAAGTAGCGGCTTGTCCTGAAAAGGACGGCCGCCAACGGTTTGCAGGGGAGGTGGAGGTAGAGTACCCTAAGAAAGACAGGGTCCTACCTGGAGAAGAGGGAGTCCAGGGGGAGGAAGGAGCTGGTCCTAGGGCTGCAGATTGTATCATGCAGCAAGGGGTTTGCAGGAGCCTGCCTGCCTGCCTAGCAGCCTAATCTGTGCTATCCCTGGGAGAGAGCCGACTCGTTTGAGAGCGTCCTGCTCTCTCAAGCTCTAACACTGACTGATGGCTGCATAGTGGTGTATATCTTTAGCTGCCCATGCTGTGGTCCCATAAAGAAAGGGGGGCCTAAATGGCCACTCCCTTTCCATGGGACCACAAGCATTATGCACAAAATACCCCTACAAACATGCAAAGAGGAATAAATCACAGACAAGGATCTCTTTTGAACATTTTATTAAATTTAACATTTATAGCACAAACCATAATACCTTGGAAATAATTTTGGCCACGCCCTGATTCACTGGTTTAATAACAAAACATGTAGTAACTTGATATTCCAACATATCCAACGTAGATTATCACTGTAACGAACTCAACCAATTAATATTTTTTACCACCAAACCTCAACCCAGCCACTGAGACTCGAGCTGAATCACCATCATGTTTCAAAACCATTTCAAATCTCCCAAACGACAGAGGGGGGAACCTTGGTCTCCCCTCTGTCCCTCAACCCCCAGACCGCGGCCAACTCAATGCATGTTTGCAAATTCATGTTCAGGATGTCAAGGCCTATATCAGACAGATGAACCCCATCTGCCCTATAAAGACCCTGAAAACCACCCTCCAACTCATAATGCCTAACCGAAAACCGAAAAAAAAACAAAACTGGGAGGCAAAAAAATTTCCATAGCCCTATTCACCCGTTTCCTCACTTTTTCCAAAGGCCTAAAGACCGGAGAGACCAACCACCGTAACCGCGGAATTATTTCTGAGAAAATCATAACCGTATTTGGGGAGGTTTCCTTCAGGAAATTAAACATATCCTTCATGCTGCAGATTAAATCAAAAGTTTTTACTTTTCCTATATCATTCCCCCCAATATGTACAATCAGTATGTCTGGAGGGGAAAACATGGCATACAACCTGCCTAGTTCGAAAACTAGATCCTCCCATAGCATTCCTCTGCGACCATACCAGGAGATGCTGAAGGATCCAAACCCAGATTCTCGGAATACGTCCTAATTGCTGCTCGCTTCTCTGCCCAAAAAATAAAAGAATGGCCTATAATCCATACTGATCTTTGGAGACCTGAAATAAATTAAAAAAGTTAACAAGGACGAATATATAGTTTAAATGCATTAGATTTCCATCTTCCAATTCTCTTGATGGTACTCTCCTCCAGCCCAATTCTAGCGGCCTCTGTGGCTGCACCTATGCAAAATGAGTGGGACGTTATCTTACAATGTCTAAGGCGGCTGTGTAAAACGCATCTTCTCAGCACTGATGAGAATTGGTAGATAGAAACCGATGAACCATTTTTATGGATAAACAATAACCCAGGGGCCGGTGGCCGGGGACGTAAGTATTCCTGCATATTTTCTAAAGGGCAGATATCTGAAATCGCATACCTCTTCAGCGAGATCCAGGCTCCTACTCCCAGCCTATCCATCTTACTGCATCTAATAAACAACTTCAGATTCTCCTCCAGGAAAGACACCTCTGACAACAAAATTCCCGAGACATCATTCCTAGAGGCCGGAAGCAACTCGGAAACCCTGAAGGCACCAAAGAATGTGATGACAAATATGGTTTTAAACAATGTAGCCTCATACTCTGAGAAACAGACTGCTAAAGTTGCGTCGCAAATTTTTGACAGCATGGCCGGGGTAACTGGTGACCTTGAATCTTTTTTTTAAATAAGCTCTTTTATAGCCCTTCAGGATCTGCCTTACTGAAAAGAAACTGTGGCATGCCGGCAGACCGCGAAGGCGCAAAAAGAAAGAAATACCGGAGAGGGTTTTATTAATGTGGGACCAGGACTGCTGCCTCTGAATCAGAGAATTTAGAAATAATAAGACCACTTCTTCTGAGCATACAGATACAGATGGCCGTAAGGACCCCAAAAAGGCTGACCATAGGAACCAGGAGGATACATAGTTTTTCCAAGTTGAGAGAGCCACCGACTTCTTAAAAATTGTACCCTTAGATCAGAGCCCATAAATGGGAGGGGCAAACTGCTCCCACTGGATCCGCCCCAGGAAGCAACTTGCAAAACCGGTCCATCTGCAGGCGAGAGAGAGCATCGGCGGTATTATTCATTCTACCCGGGATGTACTTCGCTTTTAGCCAGACGTTCCATTTTAAACAAAGAAAAACTAGATGACGAAGATAGGCTACTACCGGGGGGGACTTGGATGACAACATGTTTACTGCAAAAAGAACGCCCTTGTTATCCGTACTAACCCAAATCCTCCTGTTCACAAAGTTGCTTCCCCATATCTCTAACGCTACAACCACTGGAAACAGTTCCAACAGGACTATGTTTCTGGTGAAACCATTGGAGATCCACCTTACCGGCCAGGTTTCTGCGCACCAGTGGCCTCCCCAAATTGCCCCAAAGCCCACAGAACCTGCCGAATCTGTTTCCAAACGCAAGTCACTGTCTAGTATAAAGTCTTGCTGCCACATAGCTCTACCATTGAAGTGTTCCATGAAACCTAACCAAACCAGCAGATCCTGTTTTATATCCGAGGTTAGCCTGATATGTGCAGATGGGTTCCTCATACCTGCCGTAGCTGAATATAGCCTCCTGGAAAAAACCCTACCCATAGGTAAGACCCTGGCCGCAAAGGCCAGCTGCCCCAGCAGAGATTGCCATTCCTTCAGGGTCACCTTACGCTTTCTAATTCATGCATGCAACGTCTGGGACAACCTGTAGATTTTTTCATCAGGCAACCTACACTCCATTTTTACAGAATCCAGGGTTATGCCCAAAAAAATCAATGCAGGTAGTAGGGGGGACCGTTTTTTCCTGCGCCAGGGGGACCCCAAACTGACTGCATACCTTCTGAAAAACTTCGAACAGGATGGAGCATTCCGCCGAGTCACCTGGTCCTAAAAATAAAAAATCGTCCAGATAATGGATTAAAAAACTGGAGCCCGCTACCTTGCTAACCACCCATTCCAAAAAGGTCGAAAATGCTTCAAAATAAAAACAAGAAATCGAACAACCCATTGGCAACGCTTTGTCAAAATAAAATTGATTCTTAAAGTAAATGCCCAGGGAATTGAAACCCACCACGTCTATTGGGAGCAGGTGAAAAGCCGATTTTATGTCAGCCTTTGAGAGCAATGAATTCTTACCTAGAATCCGAAGCTTCTCAACAGCCAGATCAAAGGATGCATAAGACACGGATATATCCTCCGAGTCAATTTGGTCATTTTAACCACTTAAGACCCGGACCAAAATGCAGGTAAAGGACCTTGCCCCTTTTTGCGATTCGGCACTGCGTCGTTTTAACTGACAATTGCGCGGTCGTGCGACGTGGCTCCCAAACAAAATTGGCGTCCTTTTTTCCCCACAAATAGAGCTTTCTTTTGGTATTTGACCAACTCCTGCGTTTTTTATTTTTTGCGCTATAAACAAAAATAGAGCGACAATTTTAAAAAAAATGCAATATTTTTTACTTTTTGCTATAATATCCCCCAAAAATATATATAAAAAAAATGTTTTCCTCAGTTTAGGCCGATACGCATTCTTCTACCTATTTTTGGTAAAATAAATCGCAATAAGCGTTTATCGGTTGGTTTTCGCAAAATTTATAGCGTTTACAAAATAAGGGATAGTTTTATTGCATTTTTTTTTTTTTTACTACTAATAGCGGCGATCAGCGATTTTTTTTTTTTTGTGACTGCGACATTATGGCGGACACTTCGGACAATTTTGACACATTTTTGGGACAATTGTCATTTTCACAGCAAAAAATGCATTTAAATTGCGTTGTTTACTGTGGAAATGACAGTTGCAGTTTGGGAGTTAACCACAGGTGGCGCTGTAGGGGATGTGTGACCTATGTGTTGTGTTTACAACTGTAGGGGGGTGTGGCTGTAGGTGTGACGTCATCGATCGCGTCCCCCTATTACAGGGATGGCGCGATCGATGCTACGGCCACAGAGAAGCACGGGGAAGCTGTGTTTACACACGGCTCTCCCCGTTCTTCCGCTCCAGGGACGGATCGCCGCACTGCAGCTGCGATCGGGTCCGCGAATCCCGGGGTCCCGGTCCTGGAGCTTCGGACCGGGTCACGGGCCCGCGACCCACGGCTGGGTACTAAAATCAACGTGTATATATACGTTGATGTGCCCAGCCGTGCCTTTCTGCCGACGTAAATGTGCAGTAGGCGGTCCTTAAGTGGTTAAAGAGCTGCCAAACAGAAATGATAAATGATGAATTAAACGATAATCTGATGGCTCCTTCTTGGGAACCAAACCCAACGGGGAAATCCTGAAATCTGGAAAAGGGGGGGTGTGTAAACGGACCTTCCATCCTACCTGCTGCTACCTCTTTTAATAATTTCGCTCTTACCACCCACGGGGCCTCGCTGACCGATCTTAAGTTGCTAGTTATGCTACACCCCTTACCATCAAAACTAGGTATACTGAAACCATCAGAGAAACCCTTAATTAGAAGGGAAGCCATCCGACTGTTTGGGTACACCTGCAACCAAGGGAGCATTTTTGGTAGACTCACCGGGGTAAACGCCTTTGGGAAAACCCTCCCTGGCGGATGCCTGCAATTTACGAAAACATTTTGCCACCGGGTGGCTTCCTGCGCAAAACGCACATTCATGTTTGAACTTGCACGTGTTCAGCCACTTACACTGGGAGTCGTTGAAAGCGAAGCACAAGCCTTTCCTGTAACTACCGGAGGATGAAGCCTGAAGAGCAGGTGCTATGCTTGAACGAGCAAAAGACTGTCTCTGGGGTAAAAATAGATTGAGCCAGAGGCCAACGTCTTTAGACCCCCACTGTAAAGATGGCTGGACCGCCAACTTCTGTCTGAAAGCCTCGTCATATGCTAACCAGGCTGAGCCAGTGAAACCCTTGTAAGCTTCTAAAATAATATCAATGTGCTGGAACAGCAATGAACTTTTTTCAGGGCATTTCTCGCACAACACACTGGAATATATGAGAAAGGCCTGTAACCAACCGTAGAATGATTTGATCACTGGCTTCCTATCAGATTTCTCATCTTTCCTGTCAAACCTAACATTATCCCTGACGGGAGGAAGGATTGTACAAAAATCAATGTACTCCCCTTTCCATATCCTTTCTTTCTTTATCGTACATCACGGGACACAGAGCGCATAGCCATTACACTTGGGTTATATGGGTACCTTCAGGTGTGGACACTGGTGTAATCAATTTCACAGGAAGTTTCCTCCCTATATAACCCCCTCCCACTGGGAGTGCTTCAGTTTTTTCGCCAGTGTCTTAGGTGTTGGTCACGTCTAGTTGTCCCTCGGAGGTCTCGGGACCCAGGATAGCTAGCCGGATCCGTCCGAAGTGCTTCAAAGCCAAGGTGTACGGTACCCGGGCCCTGCTGGAGTGGGGTTTTGCCTATAATGCCTCTCCTAGGAGGGCTGGATTCTGGGCTCCAGTGCCTTAGTCTCTCCTAAGAACTAAACGCTACTGATGCCAGGATGCTATATAGGTCCAGGGGTGTGGGTTCCTTAACACAGGACCCCGGTCCCTGAAGGTCCAAGACAATACCCACGGAGATGGGGGAAGGCTGGGCCTCTTGCATTTTGCAATACCCTGCGGCGTGGAGCAGGTAAGAGGGATCTGCGGGACTTGGTTCGACAGTAGGTATCCCCCTGGGGGTTCTGGGTTGGCTAATGGTATGCTTGTGCATCAGCCACTATCTCCACTATGTCTTTTGAGGCAGGATGGGATGTACTAATGTTTACCCAGATAACATGTAGATATATATATGCTTTTAAAGATATGTATTTTGCTACTCCCCCCCAGACTTGCCTGTTAGCATGATACTGCAGCCCCACGTGTTATAGGGAGGAAATGCTGACAAAACTCCTGTTTCCTAGGAAGCCTATGGGGACAGCTTCCTCTGTGTGCACTACAATAAAGATTAGTGACTTACCTGATGTCTGTTGGGTTGCTGGCGCTGGTCCAGGCTTCTCCTCTGCTCTCTGCTTCCTCCATGTTGGTTTCAGCGTGGGGGGGGCGGGGGCGCGTGCGCGCCGCCTTTTACAGTGTCAGCGTGCGTGGGGGGGGCGGGCCAGCAGCGTCAGGTCTCAAATAAAGCAACAAAGCATTTCCTGGCTGGTCATTCCCTCCTGAGAGCAGTGGAGGCTGAGGACATAGAGCGCGCAGCTGAGCCATTTCTGGCTAACAGTGACACCCAGTGGTGGTTTGTGGATCTTCAGGTCTGGACTTAGTCCACACTGACCAGAAAAAAAAAAAGGTTTAAAGGGACTCAGCCTTACATCTTGCAGTATCTGAGTCGGTGCAACCTTGGGCTCCAGCTAACGGGCATTGGTGTGGCAATACTCACAGGACTTTCCTCGGTATTGCCGCCTTCTCAGGCGTATGAAAATTTAGATTTTTTTTTTACCATAGCCTGTTCTTCTTATTAATGGTTCACTTCTAGCTACAACAGTTGGGTGTTGGCTGTAGGGGTGTCTCAAGGTTGTGCAATGGCTCCCAAGGGATCAGGACCAGCTAAGGCTGCAAAAGGTACCAAAAAAGTAAAGGGGTCTCCATCGGGGTCAGAGGATTTGGGCCAGGCTCCAGTGGTCCCACCCTCACCAGATAGACCACCGAACAGCATGTTGCAGGAGCCATTGAGGGTGCTAGGGGCAGAGGCGGCCCCCAATCAACCCATTCCCGTTTATGTTACGGAAGAAATGCTAGCGACCACCCTGGGTGGGCTAGAGAAAAGGTTAACTGCTTTAATTGCCCGCTCTTTGCCGGGTGGCAAACGGGCTAGATCCCCATCGCCTAGAGCGGTGTGTTCGGATGCAGAGGTCCTCTCTTCGGAGGAATTGGACCCACAGGGGGATCAAGCGGACCTGAGTCCCGACGGTTCAGACATTGAAGATTCCACTATAGATGAAATTTTTTCGGCTTCTCAAGCAGAGAGTCTGTGGATCCAGTCTCTGACGGATATGGTTCGCACTGCTTTTAAACTTCCAGTGTCAGAACAATTCGCCCCCGCGGTATCCTCTTTAGGTTCCTTGAAGGCACCGTTGAGTGGTGCGTCTTTCCCAGTTCACCCCCTTCTGGAGAGCGTGATTTTTCAGGATTGGGCTCGACCTGATAGGATTTTTACCCCTTCTAAAAGGTTCACCATTCTCTATCCTATGGAAGAAGAATTTGCAAAGAAATGGGCACTCCCTACCGTGGACGCAGCCATTTCCTGCTTAAATAAATCCCTGACCTGTCCGGTGGAAAATGTCCAGATGTTTAAAGATCCAGTCGACAAAAAATTGGAGACCCTACTGAAGGCTTCTTTTACCACAGTAGGTGCCGTGGTTCAGCCAGCGGTGGCAGCCATTGGCGTTTTGTCAGGCTTTAAAGGATCAGACTAAACAGATATTAAGGGACATACCGGCTCAGCAAGCTCATGAATTGGCTGACCTCCCAAGGGCTCTCTGCTTTGCAGTAGATGCTATTAAGGACTCCGTTCAACAGGCGTCCCGTTTATCTCTGCTGTTGGTTCATATGCGTCTCCTTTTGTGGCTGAAAAACTGGTCAGCAGAGGCACCCTGCAAAAGGATTTTAGCAGGATTTCCCTTTCATGGTGGGAGACTATTCGGTGAAGACCTAGATAAATATATCTAGACCATATCAAGTGGTAAAAGTTCTTTCTTGCCTGTCAAGAAAAGATCGCGTGGGCCCGCGTTTAAGCGACAGGCCTTCGCAGGCTCGGCCCCTTCAGCTTCCCGTCGGTATCGACGGCCTCCCGGGCGTTCAGCATTTAATAGCCGCCCACAAGGACAAGCCACGGCAGGCAAGAGGCCATGGTCTCGCAAGCCGGTTAAACCAGTCCTCAAGTCAGATTCATGAAGGGGCGCCCCCACTCTCTTGGTGGGGGGAAGGCTTCGGTTTTTCTCCGAAGTGTGGAAGGCCAGAATTCCCGACTCTTGGGTAATGTCCGTGGTAGCCACGGGCTACAAGCTAGAGTTTCGGGAAGTCCCCCCTCCTCATTTTCAGGGGTCAAGTCTTCCAAGCGACCCATTAAAGAGGGCCTCTCTTGTAAAAGCATTGGATCGTCTCTTGCTCCAAGGAGTAATTGTAGAAGTACACCAACCCAGGAATGGGGTCTGGGATTCTACTCCAACCTTTTCATAATACCAAAGCCCAATGGCGACGTCAGGCCTATCTTAGACCTCAAACGCCTAAATCGCTTTCTAAACATTCAGACCTTTCGTATGGAGTCCATACGTTCGGTGGCAGCCAGCCTACATCAAGACGACTTTCTAGCATCTATAGACATAAAAGATGCGTATCTGCACGTGCCGATCTACCCGGCACATCACAGGTTTCTTCGTTTTATGATAGATCACCGCCATTACCAGTTCGTAGCCCTCCCTTTCAGGTTGGCAACAGCTCCGCGGGTATTCACAAAAGTTGTTAGCCCCGGTGCTAGCCGTCCTAAGGACAGAAGGCATTTTGGTCTTGGCATACCTGGACGATCTTCTGGTTATCGACAGCTCAGCTTCCAGCCTCAATCAGGCAGTAGGTCGCACAGTTCAGCATCTAGAGGAATTCGGGTGGATTGTGAACCTAGGAAAATCGATATTGAAACCCACAAAGCAGTTGGAATATCTAGGCCTTCGGCTAGATACAGACTGCCAGAGGATAATTTTACCTCAAGCAAAGGTCAGATCAATAGCTCAAGCAGTTCAAGTGATCTTAGGCAAGAAGAGGCCGACTATTCGCCTATGTATGCGACTGCTGGGGAAGATGGTGGCCGCCTTCGAGGCAGTACCCTACGCCCAGATCCATACCAGATATCTTCAGGCAGCCATTCTCTCTGCTTGGAACAAGTCCATTCAGGCGTTAGATCGTCCGTTAGTGCTCTCCCCGTAGGTCCGGCGCAGCCTGTTTTGGTGGCTGGTCCCTCAAAATTTGTCAAAGGGGAAATCCTTTTGCCCCATCACGTGGAAGATAGTATCCACGGATGCCAGCCTGTCAGGTTGGGGGGCAGTTCTAGAAGGACAGACCCAGCAAGGGCAGTGGTCGGAGGCAGAAAAACTGCTTCCCATCAATATCCTGGAGATCAGAGCTGCTCGGCTGGCCCTGATCGCCTGGACTCTCCCCCTTCAGGGTCTGCCAGTAAGGATACAGTCCGACAACGCCACGGCGGTGGCATACATAAACCACCAGGGGGGCACGAGGAGCCTAGCAGCCCAAAGGGAAGTAAACCTGATTTTCTCATGGGCCGAAGCCCATGTACCCTGCATCTCGGCGGTGTTCATCCCAGGGATAGACAATTCTCAAGCAGATTTTTTGAGTCGTCAACAGTTGCTCCCGGGGGAGTGGTCTCTTCACCCCCAGGTATTCCAAGAGATTTGCCAAAGATTCGGAGTCCCAGATGTGGACATTATGGCAACGAGATCCAACAAAAAGTTGGACAAATTCATATCCCGAGCCAGGGATCCCTCGGCCTACGGGACCGATGCGTTGGTTTGCCCTTGGCACCAGTTTTCTCTCCTGTATGCTTTCCCTCCACTGCAGATGATTCCCCGCCTTCTACGGAGGATCAGGGTGGAGCGCAGGCCTGTGATCCTGGTGGCCCCAGCCTGGCCCAGGAGGGCTTGGTACGCACTCATCGTGAAGATGTCAGTCGGGGCGCCGTGGCTGCTCCCCCTGCGCCCAGATCTGCTGTCTCAGGGCCCAATCTGCCACCCTGCTTCACAGCAGCTAAATTTGACGGCTTGGCGGCTGAATCCCTAATTCTTAAGGGCAGAGGCCTCTCAGATCAGGTCATAGCTACGTTGATTCAGGCTAGGAAACGGGTCTCCAGAAATATTTATTACAGAGTCTGGAGAACCTATGTGGAGTGGTGCGAGTCTCAAAAATGGCACCCTCAAAAGTTTTTTATTGACAGGATCTTGCGATTCCTCCAGGTTGGCGTTGACAAAGGGTTGGCTCTTAGTACTCTAAAGGGGCAGGTGTCGGCTTTATCAATATGGTTTCAAAGACCCTTGGCCACCCATTCGCTTATGAAAACCTTCTTGCAGGGGGTCTTGCATGTGAATCCCCCTATTAGAGCTCCCCTCTGCCCCTGGAATTTAAATCTGGTCTTGTCAGCTTTACAAAGGCAGCCGTTTGAACCTCTGACAGAAATCCCTCTTGTGCTACTAACCCGAAAGTTGGTTTTTTTGGTGGCTATGGCTTCGGCCAGAAAGGTGTCCGAGCTGGCAGCCTTGTCATGCAGGGAGCCATACCTTATTCTGCATAAGGACAGAGTGGTTCTGCGGCCTCAACCTTCTTTCCTTCCTAAGGTCATATCCAGTTTTCACTTGAATCAGGACCTAGTCCTACCATCCTTCTTTCCTACTCCCCAGTCCAGAGAGGAAAGACTGCTTCATACTTTGGACGTGGTTCGAGCCATGAGGGTCTATCTCAAGGCTACAGAGAAGATTCGGAAAACAGATGTGCTTTTTGTTCTTCCGGATGGCCCCAAGAGGGGTCAGCCGGCTGCCAAGTCTTCCTTGGCTAGGTGGATTAAGCAACTGATTTTTCAGGCCTATGGTCTGAAGCGTGTTCCACCTCCCTTATCAGTTAAAGCCCATTCTACGAGGGCCATGAGTGCCTCCTGGGCGGCACACCATCAGATCTCTATGGCACAGGTTTGCAAGGCGGCAACCTGGTCTTCCGTACATACGTTTACTAAATTTTATAAGTTGGACGTTGCAAAGGGTACGGACGCAGCATTTGGGCAGGCGGTCCTACGGGCAGCAGTATAGAATCCTCTGATCCGGGTCACGCCCCCTTTTCTCTGTTGGTGGAGTTACTTTACTTCCTGCTAATTTTTGGTTTGGCTATTCTTGGCCTTACGGTCTCCCTCCCTTCATAGAGCATTGCTTTAGGACATCCCAAGTGTAATGGCTATGCGCTCTGTGTCCCGTGATGTACGATAAAGAAAGAAGGATTTTTAATAAACAGCTTACCTGTAAAATCCTTTTCTTGAAGTACATCACGGGACACAGAGCTCCCACCCCTCTTTTGGGGAACATTCTGTAACCTCGGAGGATTGCTTGCTACAAAACTGAAGCACTCCCAGTGGGAGGGGGTTATATAGGGAGGAAACTTCCTGTGAAATTGATTACACCAGTGTCCACACCTGAAGGTACCCATATAACCCAAGTGTAATGGCTATGCGCTCTGTGTCCCGTGATGTACTTCAAGAAAAGGATTTTACAGGTAAGCTGTTGATTAAAAATCCTTTTAGAGGCAGATGGAAACCTAAGGGTGACATGAGACATGGCATACATTCCTTAACTCCTATCTCTGATATGCTTGCAGCACCATCAGCAACTTCCTTAATTGCACATCATCCTGGTTTCTGCACAGGTGGTGGGTCCAATGACCAGACTCCAGCCTCCTTGCTAACAGCTGGAGGGACCATCTGTGCCCTCATAACAGCCACTAACTGCTCAACTGCTGATGATAAAATAGACATTTGAGTTTTAGTGCACTCACCATCTGCCGCCTGAGTAGAAACCGCTCCAGGGGCTGCTGCTGTGACTTCACACCACACAGGGATCCTGCCGGTTCGTGGTGCTTGCTGGTGATCTGTTGTGTTCTTTACTTTGCGGTTGCACTTGCCGCCCTTGCTTCCTTTGCGCGCTGGCTGGCTGCTTTTCGCAGGCACGGGCTGTGGAGAAAGCTGTCTTGGTGGGGTTGACGTGCTCCTGCCTTTCCGACCACGGCCTGCAGGGGGCGCTGCATGACCAGACTGATGGCACCTGAAAGAGAAAGAAGAGATATCCTGGCCGCCCATGGTAACCGCCGACGGAGCGGGGCTGACACTCCTCCTCAGGGAACGCCTCCTCTTGCTCGTCCTTGTCACCGAGCCGTCCTCATCTGCGGCGTCATCTGGCTGCGCGGTCCCAGGAACGAACAGCGAAGGACTCGCACCATCTTCTGACAGGTATGGCTGCTGCTGCGACGCGTTCTCTCCGCTTGTCCCCGCTGCCTGCTCCCACTCCAGACCGCTGCACGAACGAGACTCCAAAGGTAAGGACAGACAGTGGCGAATCCATTCCTCTCCACCCGCGCTCTCTGCTCTTGCTATCAGCTGGTGTAACAGGGCTTCCATCTCGGGGACGTGGACAGGGAGCTCCTCCGGCTTGAATTTTTTTAAGACGGCCACAGGCCCTCACAAGCCCTGGCTTTAAATAAGCTTCTGGCTTTAAATAAGCTTCTGCCTGCTACCAGAACCTTCTACCTAGTCACCTGACCTCCGCTCCACCAATCCAGCTCCAGAACCTCTCTGACACTAACGCCCTCTTAACCCAGCTGTTCTGACTTAACCTAATCCCCCTGACCGAGCCTCTATTCCTCTGACCTGGTGCTGACCCCAAACTATGCCTTTTAAAACTATATCTTTAGCTGTCCATGCTGTGGTCCCATAAATAAAGGGGGGCCTAAATGGCCACTCCCTTTCCCTTTCCATTACATGCAAAGCAAGATGGTTCAAGCTGTGATTTGTCATAATTGTAGCGATTATGGCTTGCAGCTCATGAAAACTTTAAATCCACAATCTCAGAAAATTAGAATATTACATTCAATCAATAAAACAAGGTTTGTACATAGAACAATATCGGACCTCTGAAAAGTTTAAGCATGCATATGTACTCAGAACTTGGTTTGGGCCCCTTTTGCAGCAATTACTACCTCAATGCGGCACGGAAGCTATCAGCCTGTGGCACTGCTGAGGTGTTATGGAAGACCAGGATGCTTCAATATCAGCCTTCAGCTCTTCTGCATTGTTCAGTCTCGTGTCTCATCTTTCTCTTGGCAATGCCCCATAGATTCTGTATGGGGTCCAGGTCAGGTGAGTTTGCTGGCCAATCAAGCACAGTAATCCCATGGTCATTGAACCAGGTTTTGGTGCTTTTGGCAGGGTGGGCAGGTACCAAGTTCTGCTGGAAAATGAAGTCGGCATCCCCATAGAGCTCATCTGCGTAATGAAGCATGAAGTGCCCCAAAATTTCCTGGTAGATGGCTGCGTTGACCCTGGACTTAATGAAGCACAGTGGACCAACACCAGCAGATGACATGCCTCCCCAAATCAACTCAGACGGTGGAAACTTCACACTGGACTTCAAGCATCTTGCAGTGTGTGCCTCTCCATTCTTCCTCCATAATTTGTTCTCATCCGAAAAGAGGACTTTGGACCACTGAGCAACAGACCAGGTCTGATTTTTTTATTAGCCCAGGTAAGACGCTTCTGACATTGTTTGTTGTTCAGGACAGGCGTGGCTTGACGAGAGGAATACGACATTTGAAGCCCGTGTCCAGGATCCGTCTGTGTGTGGTGGCTCTTAATGCACTGACTCCAGCCTCAGTCCACTCCTTGTGAAAGTCCCCAACACTTTTGAATGGCCTTTTCCTGACAATCCTCTCCAGGCCTGTGGTCATCCCTGCTGCTTGTGCACCTTTTTTTTCTTCCACACTTTTCCCTTCCACATAACTTTCTATTAATGTGCTTTGATACAGCACTTTGGGAACATCCAACTTCTTCTTTTCCAATTACCTTTTTTGAGGCTTTCCCTCATGGAGGGTGTCGTTGATGATTTTCTGCACAACTGTCAGGTCAGCTGTCTTTACCATGATTGTGATTCCTACTGAACCCTTTGCAGGTTTTATATCTTAATTGGCTGATTTAGAGTGGGACACTTTGAGCCTAGAATATTCACAATATTCAAATTTTCTGAGATTGTGGATTTGGGGTTTTTATGAGCTGTAAGCCATATTCATCATAATTATGACAAATCACGGCTTGAACTATTTTGCTTTGTGTGCCTTGTCTTTTCAGGACACAGGGATCGTATATAAACTACAGCAATCATCAGACCTGAGCGCTGTCAAGTTGTGGCATGCGCATAAAATTGTGAACATTTTTAGTTTGCTCAGGAAGTCAACTGTTTCACTGTCATAGATCTGCTGTTGGTTAGAAGGAATGTAAGGAAGTATAGATTGCTTCTGGTTCCTAATATAAAGTGAGCTAGTTACTTTGCCTAGTAGGCGTAAAGTACATGCTCCTTTTTTTAAAGCAAAATATGGGCTTTTCCATTTTGCAAGAGAATACTGCAGTTAAATTTAGATGCTATTTTGGTCATGTCTGATCCAGTTAACTAGGCATGCTATTCCCGGCTGTTCGGAATATGCCTCTGACTTTCGGGGATAATGATGCAATATTTCTGCTCGAGTGTTGCCTTAATCCAACCACTGACAAAACTAAACAATGTCAGGGAGGGCTTTTCCCTTGAAAATGTTCCTTTCTTGTGTTACCAAATGGCTTGTAATTAAAATATGTATTCAATATAGCACTAAGGCCCAACTTGTTTACGTGATATAATAAGTTCAACGTGGCCAGGTTTTCAGAGCCTGCATTGTTCCACATCTGTGTACCACTAGCGGGTGATTGCACAGCTATACCTTCTATGGTCTTTGCAGCAAAACAGTAAGGTTTTTTGTTTTCCAAAACCGTTTTTGTTAAAAATAAATAATCTACAATGACTTTGAAGTTTGCTATGTAAATCTCTGCATTGGGCCAACCCCATTAAATAACTGGTGTTTGCAAATGCCTCACTCACTGCACTTCTAAGTCAGAGGTCACTTTTTGTCTGACAGTCGCTGGCCTGTCAATAGCTGTACATCAGAAACTATTTCTCATCTTATGAGTGTGAAGCCAGACAGATGGGCAGATGACCTCAGACTTCCCACTTTGCCTAAGTCATAGACCCTCTCATATTTCTGTTCATTTTAAAGTGGAAATAAAATCAAAAGTATGATCTTCCTTCCTTTTTTGCTGTCTAGTAAAATATTCCCATGATTATTAAGGGCTCGTGTACACTGCTTCTGGTAAACTGATGTTTTAGGATCTGTCTCTGTGTGTGTGTGTGTGTGTGTGTGTGTGTGTGTGTTTGTTTTTTTAACTGCTGTGGAACTCTCCTCTTATCTTATCTGTCCATGTACATAGCGCTTTTTTACTGACTTTTCTAGGCAGTTGTTTAGAGGCATTTATTCAAACACAAAAAAAATGCGTTCAGAAGCTGAGATTACAGGAATTTAAGCACCAAATGCTTCTAAATGCAGAAACTCACATTTTTTTTTTTTTTTCTAAACGCAAACGCAGCAAAATGGACGTTTTAAACGTGGGTTACTATCTGTCAAGTTAAATCATTCAGGAGATCTTGACCCGGCGCAACACAGATTACGGTAAAGGGCCAATGACAGTGGCCCTTTACCACGTGATTGCGCCGTCCAATAATGGCGCAATCACAATGTAAACAAAAAAGGTCAGGACAAGTTGATCTATCTCCTCTCCTCATACAGATGCAGCGTGAGTGGAGAGATCAGTTTCAAACTGAGTTTTCTTTTCTTATAGCAGTGCCCAATAGTGCCACCTGTGCTCATCTGTGCAACACCAGTGCCACCTGTGTGCTAATCAGAGCCACACCTGTGCCACTATAGTGCACATCCGTGCCGCCTGTGCCACTGCAGTGGAGCCTCACCAGTATGGAAAATAAAATCTTTACTAGTGAGGAGGCCTATGAGCGATGAGAGCAGCGGGGAGTCTTGGTCTGATTCTTCCTATGAACCTGTTAGACAGTGCGTCTGATACAGAATCAGAAGAGGAATGTGTGCCCATGAAAAGAAGGGTTGCTGGCGTGGAGTAGCAGCCTACTCACAGCAGCGCAGGGTCGTCCACCTCGGAGCCGGAGCAGCAAACATCCCCCCCCCTTTTCACCGCCCAGCCAGGTGTCCAGGTGAACACCGATGATTTTGTCATGCTCAATTTCTCCTCCATTGTGGCCCAGTGCACATCAGTACATAAAAAGCAACCCTGGTTCTAGTTACGCTTGTCCCTTTTGAGTGGAGAGAACTAACCGTAGAGGAATAAAATTAAAAAAAACAATTGTACTCCTACTGGTCTACCAAACCCATCCATCACATTCCACTCTTCTCCTCCCTTATGCCAAGATCCTGATTAGGGTCTGGAGACTCTGAGGCTTTAAAGAGATTTGGGTGGGTGTCCCCATTCTTTCCTGGTCTGCTACTTGGACCATGTTCCTGCTTTATTACCAGGACCAATATTTTGGCACTGCTGGCATTGTCTCTACTTGCACTGACCCTGGCCTGTATCCCTGCCTGTTCTGACTTTGGACAATATTCCTGTCTGCTGCCTGGACAATTCCGTTCACTGTCGCTGACCACGTCCCTGCCTGCTGCCTGGATCAGGGCTCTTTCCTGTGGACAATTGCACTACTAAAACCACATGTAATCTTCTTTCTTTTAATTTAATTTTTTTAACCATTACTCAGCAAAATAATTTTTGGGGTGTAATTCTTGGTATGTACATGCTGTGTTAGAAATATGAAGGGCCTTCAAAAATGTGATGGCTTGTAAGGAAATTGGATGCGTAATTTATGTCCCTAGAACACCTGATGGTGCTTCTTGGATGTTGGGCCTCTCTGTGGCCAGGCTGTGTAAAAGTCTCACACATGTTGTATCGCCATACTCGGGAGGAATAGCAGAATATATTTTGGGGTGTCATTTTTGCTATTATGTGTTTGGAAATATCTTATAAATGGACAACTTTGTGTGTAAAAAAAAAAAAAAAGCGTTCACTTTTTTTTTTTTCCACATTTTCCAAAAACTTCTGGGGAAAAAAATGAACCGTTCAAGACTCATTGTGCCTTATAGATTATACGTTGGGTTTGTTAGCTGTCCAAAATGGGGTAACTTTGTGAGTGTGTCCATTGTCCTGGTGCTCCAGTGCCTTCAAAAGTGTTTTAGGTGTTTGAGAGATTAGAAGTCTCACACATGTGGTATCACTATACTCATGAGGAGTAGCAGAATATATTTTGCGGTGTCATTTGTGGAATGTACATGCTTTGTGAGAGTAAACCTGTTTTTATAATGACAATTTGGTGTGAAAAAAAAATCTTCATTTTGCAAAGAATTGTGGGGGAAAAATTACAACTTCAAAAAACTAACTATGCCTCTTACTAACTACCTTGGAATGTCTACTTTCCAAAAAAGGGGTTATTTGGCGGGTATTTGTACTTTTACTGGCTTGTTGGGGTCTCAAGAAATGAGATGGGATGTCAGTACATTAGGTGTGATCAAATTGATCAATTTTTAGTAATTGGTACTAGTGGTGCAACGGATCGTCACCGATCCGTAATCCGAACGGGTCACTCCGTTCGGATCGGCACAACACGCGCTCCATGTCCGTAGGAAATTCCCCGACTTTGGCCTAGCTCTGGACCGGCAGCCATCTTGCTCCACCCCAACCAATCACAGATCGGCTGATGATTGCCCTCTCTGATTGGAAGGCTGTCCAGATTGGCTGGATGAACAGGATGAACGTGTGGAGCTTGAGGGGGAACAGTGAGCGCCGCTATGAAGGATGGGGACTCGGTGTTGTCATTACAGAGACTTATACGTGTTGCCTGACAGCAGCTGGTCACACAAACTCACCACAGCGGACAGGAGGACAATGGCCAATCGCAAGCCGTCTTAACCTGCCCCCTGTCAAAAGTCAGTTTTGATTGGTTGCTAGGGGTTAGTGCTTCGTTCAGCCATCAGTAGCCAATCACAGTTCACTTCACTTTACTGGACTTTAGCAAAAAGGAATTCTAGTTGGTTGCCAGGGGTAAGTGTACTGATGTTGGTTGCTAGGGGTAACTGCCCTGATGTTGGTTGCCAGGAGAACCTGCCATGATGTTGGTTGCTAAGGGGCCACCAGAGGAGGGGGGGGCCCTCGGTGTCACCAAAGGGGGGGGGCCCTCGGTGTCACCAGAGGGGGGGGGCCCTCGGTGTCACCAGAGGGGGGGGCCCTCGGTGTCACCAGGGGGGGGAGGCCCCTCGGTGTCACCAGGAGGGGGGGGGAGGCCCCTCGGTGTCACCAGAGGAGGGGGGGGAGGCCCCTCTGTGTCACCAGAGGAGGGGGGGGGAGGCCCCTCTGTGTCACCAGAGGAGGGGGGGGGAGGCCCCTCTGTGTCACCAGAGGAGGGGGGGGGAGGCCCCTCTGTGTCACCAGAGGAGGGGGGGGGAGGCCCCTCTGTGTCACCAGAGGAGGGGGGGGGGAGGCCCTTCGGTGTCACCAGAGGAGGGGGGGGGAGGCCCCTCGGTGTCACCAGAGGAGGGGGGGGAGGCCCCTCTGTGTCACCAGAGGAGGGGGGGAGGCCCCTCTGTGTCACCAGAGGAGGGGGGCCCTCGGCGACACTACAGTAATGATAGTGATTATGGGGCAAGCGGACATCTTGTTTACCTTCAATGGAGTTTTAGATTCAGTTATTTTCAACACAAAATGTAGCTTATGTGCTTAAATACAGTATATGTAAATCTGACAGACTGTTTACATGTTAAATTTTAAAAGCCGCAGCAAACCTTGCATGCTTGCTAATGTGACAGAACACCTCTGATTTTCAAACATGTAAGGTTTGCTGCGGCTTTTAAAATTTAACATGTAAACAGTCCGTCTGATTTACATATACTGTATTTAAGCACATAAGCTACATTTTGTGTTGAAAATAACTGAATCTAAAACTTCTTTTTTTTTTTTTTTTTGCTGATCCTAAAAATTATCCGATCCGTGACTCTAATCCGATGGTCGATCTGATCCGTGAGTTTTTTGATCTGTTGCGCCCCTAATTGGTACCACAGTTTGTAGACCCTATAACTTTCACCCAGACTAAATAATATCCACTAATTTGGGGTTATTTTTACCAAAGATATGTAGCAGTATACATTTTTGGCAAAATGTATGAAGAAAAATTTACTTATTTGCAAAATATAATAGAAATGAAGAAAAACATCTATTTTTTACAAAATTTTCGGTCTTTTTTTTTCATCGAAAAATATAAAAACCGCAGGTGATCAAGAAAAAAAACAAAGAAAGCTCTATTTGTGTTACATTCTGCTGTCAGCATGGGAGCCCAACTGACCGTTGATGAGTCATCCTTAACCACTTGCTTGCTTCCTGCCCAGACGAAATTTCAGCTTTCAGCACTGCAACGCGTTAAATTAAAATTGCGCAGTCGTGCGAGGTGCCTCCCAAACAAAATTGACGTCCTTTTTTCCCCACAAATAGAGCTTTCTTTTGGTGGTATTTGATCACCTCTGCTGTTTTTTTATTTTTTGCGCTATAAACAAAAAGAGTGACAATTTTGAAAAAACACTTTTTTTTTTTACTTTTTGCTATAATAAATATCCGTTTTTTTTTTCTACATATTTGTGCTAAAAAAAAAAAAAAAGTAATAAACGTATAGTGATTGGTTTACGCAAAAGTTTTATCGTGACTACAAAATAGGGGATAGAATTCTGACTTTTTTTTTTTTTACTCTTAATACGGCGATCTGCGAATTTTGTCAGGACTGCAATATTGCGGCGGACACTTTTTGACACATTTTTGGGACCATTCACATTAATACAGCGATCAGTGCTATAAAAATGCATTGATTACTGTATAAATGTGACTGTCAGCGAAGGGGTTAACACTAGGGGGGCATGGAAGGGGTTAAATGTGTATTCTGGGTGTGTTCTAACTGTGTGTGGAGGGGGACTGACTGGAGGAGGTGACCGATGCTGTGTCCCTATGTACAAGGGACACAGCTTCTGTCTCCTCTCCCTGACAGGACGCTATAAAACTGTCGCTCGAGGGTACCTTGCGGCCGCCAGGCACGCGCATCGGCATCTAGGGCGCCCCCCGCCGGCCGGAGGACTGGATGTCATATGACGTTGTCCTGGATTTACAGAGCCACCGTAAGGCCGTCATTTTACAATGGCCCGGGGGTCAAGTGGTTAACCAGCTAATGTTCGATGCCAGCTTCAAAAATTCACATCTGAACTGCATCTAAATTGCAGCTGAACCACTAAACAGCTGCTTTGGAAATTCGCAGTGCAAATGGAGGGGATATTTGGACCAGACATTAATCTGGTTAATCTAGCCTAATTGTGCTTGCACATGATTCGGTGACGGAAGGATGCAAATGCTGCAGAGCATAACCTTATTCATATGGGAAAAATCTCTTTAAAGTTTAAAGAAGTCCAGTCTGAGCTTTTTAGGCTGATCTTCTCCTATGGATCACAGGAGTGCAATTCGTTTTACACTCCTGTGACCCTTTTTCAGCGGAGAGCGGACTTCGGACCGCTCTCAGCTGACGTCGCTGCAATCCAATCGAGGCACAGGTCATCCCGACTTGGGAAGTCTGGATCCGCCAGCTGCCTGGACTGAAGGCAGTTTCAGTGTCTCAGCGAACCGCTGAGATGGCCGCACCTCCACAGCTCAGTGCTCCAAAGAGCGTGGAGGAGCAGGAGAGATGCTGGCTGACAGTCCGCAGCTCTCCTCTCGGGGAGCTGAGAGAACGGAGCCTTCGGTGGTTTGGTACTCGGTGCAGAGATGGCAGAGGACAGCTGCAGCGTCTCTCAGATGCTGCATCCACCTAGGTAAGTATGAATCTAGTAAAAATAAACATACTTCTCTTTTTTAAGTCTTTTTAGTAAATCAGCCCCAGTAAGTCTGTCAAGCTTTTTTTGACCTATGGTACTTCCTATCTGGAATAATGCAAAGATATAGATTGTATGGTTAGAGCAAGCTGCCTTTGGGTGTCGCTAGAACAAGTGTACCAATTGGAAGATTTCCTCTATATTACTGTTCCAGTGTAAACCCAAAAGCTGGGATATATATATATATATATATATATATTTTCAATGAAAAACTGGGCAAATCAACAGGGTGATGTTACCAGGGGGAAGACGGACAGCAACAAAAACTGATGGCTGTTTTTAATCTCTCTCCCCACTCTATTCAAATTTTTAGTTTTACTAGTTATAATTTAAAGTTTTTACTATTCGTTACCCAATACAGCAGTGGTTCTCAACCTTTTTAGTGCCCTGACCCCTTGATAAAAGTTGTGGGGACCCCTAACAGTAAAATTATTTTGTCCTTGTCCGGTCCGGCGTCCGTCTGCGGCCTTCGTGGTGTTCTCCCGCGCTGCGATTCCTGCGCTGTGTTTGAACGCCGCCACCGACATTTACCGAGCGCAGTACACTCGGGCATGCCCGGCTTCTCTCGCATAAAGGCTAGGAGGCGGCACAGGTCGTGACTGCGAGGTGAGCCGAGCCTGGCCGAGTGTACTGCGCTCGATTATATGTCGGCGACGGTTTTAAACACAGCGCGGGGGATCGGCGTATATCGCGCACCCACGATTTTCCTCTGATTTTTAAGGGGGGAAAAAGTGTACGGTATACGCAGATTTAAATACAGTAATTTGCGCCTTTAACCCATGGACATTTAGTGCTCCCCGAGTCCCTTCCACTCGTACAGTATTAAAACCCCTACTATTACATGTTATGTACCACTCTTTCTCCTTTCCTTTTTATCTCCATCCTAATTTATTGTTTTTTCCCCCACCCCTCTCTAGACATCTTTCTTGTTCTTTCTATTATTCTTGCTTTCTTTTTTTTTTTCCTTTGTTCCTCCACCTTTTTTTTTCCTTGTTCCTCCCCCTCTTTTCCTCTCCCTTACATGTATTCTCTATTTGTATTCCTTCTACTCCATGGTGGGGGAGAAATGAGAAGTGGCAGTGCTGGTGGGGAGTTCTGATCAGCCAACTTAGGTGCTCTTGATCAAGGGAACTGTAGTGGGGATTTTTCTTTTACAATGAGTTTGTTGTCATAGAAACAAACAATAGGTTCACAACAGCATTGTAACATGCAGAGTATGAAGTAAGCCCAGGCCCGAGAGCCCACATCAGCATACTGGAAACAAGGTCTTATGCTATACTCTAGCGAAAACAGAAATGAAAAAGTAAAAAAAACAAGATGGTCTAAAGTCCGGGCATCGACCAGCTATCTGTAAACCTGTAAAAAGAGTGTGTCATACACAATAACAAAAAGATCTGAAAGTTGGCATCCTCTAGAAACAGTAGAAAGTGAGAACAGTCAAGGAGGAGACTGTAAAGAAGTAGAAAAAGAGAAAAGTGGAGCAGAGCGAGAGTAAGAATAAAGGTAAAGCGGGAGAGAAAAGAGAAGGGAGTAGGAAGGTCCACGGGGTGTGCGCAGGAGGAGTCCTATATTGACAGTAATGCAGTGTCAAACCTAGAAGGGTGGTAATATGTGATCCAAGGTTGCCAAACCCTGAGAAATTTGTCGTGCGTATCAGAAAAGACAGCCGTCAGTTTCTCATTAACCATTACATCATTCAGGCGGTTCTTGACCCTCCAAAGCTAAGTGTAGGGGGCTTCCAAGCTCTCGCAATAGTCAGCCGAGCCACAGTAAAGAGATGCTGGGCTAGTTGCCTTTCAGGACGCAGTAATTCCACGATTGGCTTATTGAGAAGTGCTACATAAGGGTCCCTCTTGATGTTAATCTAAAATAGATTACGAAGGAGAGTGTATACTCTAATCCACAGTCTGCACACCCACGGGCAGGACAACCAAATATGCGCCATGGAGCCCTCCTGGGAGCACCCCCTAAAACGCAACGGGAATAATTTGGGATAAAGCGGGCCAACCTCGCCGGTGTGTAGTACCACCTATACAATACTTTATAAGCATTTTCCAAAATCAACACATTACGTTAGCACTTGGACAAGGTTAGTGTCATCACCTGCCAGTCCTCAGGGTCTAACTGTTTCCCCAACTCCTTCTCCCATTGGAGATAAGGCTTCAGTGGGGGTCTCTTTGAAGATATCACAGCCGAATGATATTAAGCCCGGGGAATGGTCTCTACAGAGGCCCTCAAAGGGGGTCAAAATATAAGTGGTAGGATGAGTCTTAAGACCTAGAACAAAGTGGCGAAGTTGCAAGTAGCGATAGTTTTCTCGCAAGGGAGTATAGTGGGAGGAGCGTAAGGCTTCAAATGTCAAAATCCCAGTGGGCCTCAACAGCGAGTGTACATCTGTGAAACCCATTCATGGTCCACCACAAGAATTTGGAGGAATTATCACGGCCTGGGGGAAATAGCGGGCTGCGTAAAAGTCACAAGAGTGGAAGGTGAAGAGAGATCAACCCAGCATAATACTTTACAGAGTCTCACAACCGCAAAGGAGTGGGCTAAACAGGGGCCCAATGCTGCCGGACGATGCACAGGAGGGAGCCAGGGCAATGAGGAGATAGGAATAGGGTCGGCGTCGAGCATAGCCCAAAGCGGAAGCTGATAGGTCTGAGGGCGGGAGGAACCCCATATAAATTGCATAATTCTACGTTGATGTATACGAAGGATGTGCGAGGGAACCGGAACAGGCAAGACATGAAAAAAGTACAATAGCTTCGGAAGGTAGGACAAACGGATGGCCGTTATTCTGCCAAACCACGACAGAGGCACATGAGACCAAGACAACATGTCCGTAAGTCGTTTGAACAAAAGCGGAAAGTTAGCCCGGTACAGTCCAGGATATGTAGGGGTAAGGTGGATTTCCAGATAGGGCAACTAGGAGACCCAGTGAAAAGAGAACGCTGACTGAAGATCCCTCAACAAACCAGGAGAAAGATTAATTGATAAGGCTTTTGACTTGGAGGGATTAACCCGAAGCCCCGAAAGGGAAGCAAAGGTATCTAATAGGGATTGTGAGTTTGATAGGGAGGTTCTGGGAGAGGTCAAAGTGAGCAGGACATCATCGGCAAATAGGGAAATTTTATGAGGACAGTCCGCTATCTTAATGCCGCGTATATCTGGATGTGAACGAATCGCCTCCGCCAGGGGCTCCAACGCCAAAACAAAAAGAGGCAATAAGGGGCATCCCTGACGGGTGCCCCTCCTGATATTGAAGAGAGAGGATTCAAATCCATAATATTTGATTTTTGCCCGAGGGGAGTCATAAAGAACTGACATCAGCGCATAAACGAAGACCCGAAACCATAATGCCAAAGATCTGAGAAAAGATAAGGCCACGACAAGGTGTCGAAGGCCTTGTTTACATCCAAAGACAAAAGCATGGATTCCAGCGAGCGAGCATGAGCTATGTGTTGAAGTTGCAATATACGCCGAATGGAGTCACCGGCCTGTCTCTGGGAGAGACCAGGTTGGTTTTATACCCTAATCAACCGAGGCAGAAAAGAATTCAGACGATCTGCCCGAATTTTGGTCAAAATTTTCATATCGACATTGATTAGAGAGAGAGGCCTAAAGTTGTCCCAGGAGGAGTGATCACGATCCGGTTTAGGGATCATCACAATGTTCGCCGTCAGAAGATCTGAGGTAAAGGAGCAACCAGTTTTAACTGAGTTATACATGGCTGTTAAATGTGGAGCCACCACAGCAGCCAGTTTTCTATAGTAAAGTGCCGTAAAGCCATCCGGCCCCGGGCGCTTCCCCACTTCTTAAATCCTCAATACCCTGGAGGACCTCTGAAACCTGTATGTCCCGGTCCATAAGGGTAACATGAGCCTCCGTTGGAGTCGGGAGTGAGAGACGGTTAAGAAAATCAGTAGTGTCCTGAGCATTAAATTGTTCCGCGTCTGAATACAATTTAGTAAGGTGGAACCGAAATTCCTCCAGTACATTCTCGAATTACCCGTAAGGATATTGTGTCGGTTGCGCAAAGTGATGGGGGAAATTTTGGGAGCGAAAGTCTGGAGTCTATTAGCCAACATTCGAGTTGGTTTGTTTGCCCTAAAGTACCATCTTTGGCGGGACCAACGCAAGACCCATTCAGCCCCCTCGGTAAAGCAAAGATCCAACTCTGAGCGGGCTTGCTCCAGGAGTTTACGATTGCCAGAGGTGGGAGATTGTTTAAATGCAGCTGACAATGTCTCCAGACGGGCCTCCAGGGCCTTGTAGTGACAATTGCAGTCACTGGTAGTGTTACTCACTGTGTCCCTTACTTTGTGGTGTCTCATAGCAGTTACACCTATGCCGAAATCAGGAGATAGGGTCTCCTCCAGCCCCTCCCACTTCACATTTCTCATTAGTCAGCTAACCTCTAGTCTCTGGCCCCCAGCCATGCCGTGAACTTAGTGGGCAGCTGCAGGCTCCAGGGACAGCTCTGCTGGGCGGCCGCAAAAGGGCTGGGAGAGTGGTGTGGGCTTCAGGAACAGCCTGGGATATTGTGACCCCGGGCAAATCATCATTTGACCCCCAGGTTGAGAACCACTGCTATACAGTATCATATATACATGTTGGCAGATTCCTGATCATGCTTGTCTCATATTTATTGCACAGATTAGTAAGTGCACCATTTAGTAGTAATATATACTTTAGAAAATGTAATTGGCATTCCAGCTTGATGAGCAAAGTAAAATATTCATGCTTATTTGAAATCTGATTGTACAATTTCTCTTTGGATTTTACAGGATCTATGTGGTGAGTACCTAAATTAGCTAGAGTTTTTAGGGAGGACTGCACAATTGTTGTCATTGGCAAGTACCATTACGTTTGCATGGCAAGAATAGTGGTGAGATCCTAAAACTCAATAATAACCCAAATAAACAATGTAGTAAAAAACTTACTGATGAGAAGAAAAAAAATCCCAGTTACGTGTGTGTGTGTGGTAGGTTAACTTCTAGCGCTCTTGTTTAATTTGAAGAAGAAATAAGTCGGTGTTAACTGAGGGGTGGGTTATGGAAGCCCCACCTCATTTAATGCAGAATTAAACCTCAGAACAGAAATGTAATATGTATTGCAGTTTGTGTGTTGTTTTTTTGTTTTGTTTGTTTTTTTACCTGGTGATCTGGACACTAATACATTTTCTGTTTTTAAGGCGTCTCCTATTTACTGGAGGCGCAACGAAGACCTATTTGAACAGCAGCGTTGTCAATCTGGGTAGAAGATCAAACTTCAACTCTGCTAGTCCAGGCGAGCAGAGGGGAAGTGGGAGCGGGTACATGTCAGAAATGGGTACCCACTCCCTGGGGGGGGGGGGGACTTTTCATTTAATGACAGAGGGTGGGGGAGAAGCATGAGCAGAAGTTCCCTTTGTTTAGGTGCAGTTCTGCTTTAAAGTGGTTATAAACCTCAGATATGAAATAACAAAACCTATCCCTCTATAGTGTGTACTTGTTTCGATTAAGAACGCAAAGTGTCATTTCTGTCTGCTGCTTTGTTCCTTTGCTATCAGCACGAGTCACTCCTGACAAGTTTTCCTGACACCAAGAGAAAAACTTGTGTCGGGGAGGGACCTCCAGCTGGTTGACTGCCTTAGCTCTGTTCCCCTATGCTCAGAGCTCTCCTCACTGATGTAATTGCAGCTGTCCACCCCCTGCTTATCAGAGCTGAGAAATCCTGTGTAAAATCTGCACTTTGAATGGTGTACTCCATTTCCCATGATGCTCATGCACTCTGCAGTGTATTTGAGCATCATGGGAAATTTAGTTCCAAAACATCTGGGGTGCCAAGGTTCACCATCACTGGTGTAGGGCAAAGGTGTTAAACTCAATTTCATTGTGGGCCGCATCAGCATTATGCTTGCCCTCAAAAGGGCCAGTTCTATCTGTAAATGTCCAGCGCATCCCCTCCCATTACATTAGATGTCAAGAGCCACCTCACCATCCATAGTTAAATCCCCCACACTCCTTTTCATTACAGTGTACCCCCCTTTCCTTATGTTGCTGCTGGGCAGAGACTGGATGCATTGCTTGAAAGCAGAAAGTAAGGGTCTAGAGAAGGACCAGAGGAGGACTGGAGCTCTCCTGTAGTTGCAGGAGAGGTGCGAGGGCCACAAGAAATGGCCTGGAGGGCCAGGTTCGGCCCATGGGCCTTGTGTTTGATACCTGTGGTGTAGGGGAAAGAGGGATTTGGATAAACATATACAACTTTTGTAGGAAGATTTGTTTTATTTCTCTATCACCTGAGGCCAGTCACTTCACTGGGTAATTGTGAGGGTTTTTCCTGTCTGTTAAACTTTGTGGCGCTCCTTAGATAAGTTGTGCTTGTTCATCTTCTGTCTTCTCTGACTGTGAAAAACTTCTACAGCTTCTCTGAGCTTTCAGAAAGCAGGGGGTAAGGAGCTGAATTTACACTTGGTGGGAATAGAACAACCCCCTTTTGCACAGGAATAGTTGAGCCTGTCAATCCCAGGCTGTGTGTGCTGAAGCTCTCCTCCACCTTTTTATCTGTGGTGTCAAGATAACCTTTCAGAAGTGACTCCTGCAGATAGCAGAGGAATAATACAGCGGACAGAAATTACACTTGGTGCTCTAGATTAAGACAAGTACACACTATAGAGGGATATGCTTTGTTCATATTTCATGTCTGCTTTAGTTTAAATTTCTTAAAGTGGTTGTAAACATCAGACAGTTCATGTCAGAAAGCCAACCAGCATGATGTTGTTGACTCCTTGGTTTCATTGGGTTCCCATTGTCTAGTTTAGGGCTTGCATGAAAAAAAAACATGTTAAGACCCCTTTCACACTGAGGGCGTACTGCAGGCGTTAAAAATGGCGCCTGCAATCCGCCCTTAAAAAGCTACTCCAGTGTGAAAGCCCGAGGGCATTCACGCTGGAGCGTTGCGCTAGCAGGACGGTAACAAAAATTCCTGCTCCTCTTTGGAGCGATGTATGCCGCTCCCCCACTGCTGCTGCCCATTGAAATCAATGAGACAGCGCGGCTATACCGCCGGCAACGTTTTACCGCTGACGTTTTCACCGCAGTGTGTAAGGGTCTAAGTGTATGACCAGCAGTTGCACAGTGAGGCAGATAGTGTAAAGAGATGTTTTATCTGCACTGTTTTTTTGTATTTGAAGGTGATTACTGGCAAATTATTTGGTTGAGAGCTGATGTGCTTGGATTCCTATAGGACATGGCTGCAATATGTGGGGGACAAATACCCCCGATACTAAAATAGAATACCCCCCCCCCCATATTGCAGCCATTGCCTGTCCCTCATACTTGTAGATATGATGCCGCCGCTGCCGCATACCGCCGTTAATCCCCCTGCATTATAGCATAGCGCGCATTACAAGCTTTCGTTTTGAATACTTGTGATGCCCGCGCCGCCATGTATTGACACTCTTCTTTTCGGGATTGGACGGATCCGTTCAAACCCGAGCAAGGGGGAGTGTCTATGCACGAATCCGCGTATAGACACTTCCCCTTGCTCGGGATTGGACGGATCCCTCCAATCCCGAGAAAGGGAGTGTCTATACATGGCGGCGCGGGCATTACAAGTATTCAGAACGAAAGCTTGTAATGCGCACTACGCTATAATGCAGGGGGATTAACGGCGATATGCGGCAGCGGCATCATATCTACAGGTATGGGGGACAGGACATGGCTGCAATATGTGGGGGACATACATGGCTGCAATATGTGGGGGACATACATGGCTGCAATATGTGGGGGGACATACATGGCTGCAATATGTGGGGGGACATACATGGCTGCAATATGTGGGGGGACATACATGGCTGCAATATGTGGGGGGACATACATGGCTGCAATATGTGGGGGGACATACATGGCTGCAATATGTGGGGGGACATACATGGCTGCAATATGTGGGGGACATACATGGCTGCAATATGTGGGGGACATGGCTGCATTTGAGGACACATTTAAAAAAAGTATCGGTATTCGGTATCGGCGACTACTTGAAAAAAAGTATCGGTACTTGTACTCGGTCCTAAAAAAGTGGTATCGGACAACCCTAATTGAAACCTGTTGTCTCAGTTTAGAAGTCCTTTGATGAAAGATACCAGCCAGTCTGCAGCCCTAATAGCAGGACAGCGAAAAAGGAAGTAATATTGTGGTCCAACACCTAGCATGACAAATGTTTTACTGATTGGAGTTTTTAGAATACTAAGAGGTTTGAAAACATTGTACTTGGCAGCACTCATTTAATGCCCTATCTGCAAACTATCAAAGGAAATGTGACATCTGTGATGAATGAAGTGCGCTTGTTAGCATACTTCATACAAGCAGTTGTGCTCTACTGTGATGTAATAATCAAAAAAACTTAGCGTGTGAGAGAACATGGACTGATTCAGGACGGTTGTACTACAGATTGTTCAACTAAACTACATGAATAAGGCGATTGCCTGATCCTATACCTGAGAGAGAGAGAGGCAGCGTGTAATGCCTGTGTCCCTGTATAATGCTCAGACGGCGGCCATCCAGTGTACAAAAGCGGCACCTCCTTCTCCTCCTCATCTGTGATAGGGGAACTTGGTTTCACAGAGTTGATGTTCCACCCATCACGGAGATCCTCTCATCCTCGCCCATGGGATGAGAATGAGAGGGTGTCCGTGATAGGCAGAACACTGACTCACTTGTTGGGAGTGTTCCCCCATCTAAGACGAGGAGGCGCGGCTTTTATACACTGGATGGCCGCCGTCTGAGCATTATACAGGGACACAGGCATTACACGCTGTCTCCCTCTCCCAGGTATTGGATCTGGCATCCGGATCATTTGCACGAGTACAAGTACTGGCGCAAATGCTCTGTATCGGTACCGATACTAGTATTGGTATCGGGACAACCCTAGTTTTCATATTTGTGTGGTTTGATGCCCAAAAAATTCCAGAATAATTCCATGATCAAGTGGACCTCTGTGGCAGGCGTAGCACTATGAAGTGCCTCATGCGCTGTGGCATTAGAAGAATTGTGATACCTCTGACTTTTCAGTCCAACAAGACTATCTACTGTATTACTCTGAAATGCCTCTATTGCAGTTCTATGGAAGTAGTAGGTTTAGAGAGCACACCAAATGCTTAAAATAACTTCTTTAACCACTTAAGGACCTCCGCACGCACATTTACGGCCACAGAATGGCACGGATGGGCACAAGGGCGTAATTTACGTCCTCGCCCAGTAGCGGGTCGGGGGTCCGATCGGGACCCCCTCCGCGGCGTGCGGGGGTCCCCGTGTCTCCGGGAGCGATCCGGGACGAGCGGGCGGATGTCGGTGTTTACCCGCCCCCCCCGCGATCGCTCCCAGCCAATCGCTGCGCTCCCAGTCTCCTGTCACTTCCTCCTCCTGTGTAAACACAGGAAGGGGGAAGTGATGTAATCTCTCATCGCAGCGGTATTTCCAACCGCTGCGATGAGAGGAACACCTCACAGTAAGTGTGCACCAACATTACACTGACACACACATAGGCACACTTAACCCCTTGCGATCAGCCCTCCCACCCCCCCTGTCACAGTGTCACTGAATGCAGTGATCTAATCACTGCATTTAGTGTCAGTGTGACAGGCAGTGTAAAATCAGTTAGTGTTAGGTTCAGGATAGCCCCCCCACCCCCCCTAATAAAGTTTTAACCCCCTGATCACCGCCCTAGTTAACCCTTTCACTCCCTATTGCCAGCGTCACTAAGCGATCATTTTTCTGATCGCTGTATTAGTGTCGCTGTTCCCGCTAGGTAGCTATTTTTTTTTATTGCGATTTTTTTTTTTTTTTTTTTTTTTACTAAAGACATGTGGCTAAATAAATTTTGGCCTAAATGTTTGACTAAAATTTAGTTGATTTGATTTTTTTTTAACAAAAAGTAAAAAATAGTGTTTTTTTTCAAAAATGTCGCTCTATTTTTGTATATAGCGCAAAAACTAAAAATCGCAGAGGTGATCAAATACCACCAAAAGAAAGCTCTATTTGTGGGAAGAAAAGGACGCAAATTTTGTTTGGGAGCCACGTCGCACGACCGCGCAATTGTCAAAGCGACGCAGTGCCGAATCGCAAAAACACCTTGGGTCATTTACCAGCGTATTGGTCCGGGTCTTAAGTGGTTAATAACTTCACTTTTCTTCATATAAAATACTGCTGCTTTGCAGCAGAAATTCCATATACAAAACACGTGATGAATCAGTATAACAAAAAATGGTGCTTCAAATATTCAATCTTGTCATTTAACATAAGATGGTGGATATATTTATTTCTTCAGTATTCTCTCTTCTCTCTCTTTCTCTCTCGCTCTTTCTCTTTCTTTCTTTCTTTCTCTCCTTTCTTTTTCTTTCTCTCTCTTTCTCTCCTTTCTTTTCTTTCTCTCCTTTCTTTCTTTCTCTCCTTTCTTTCTCTCCTTTCTTTCTCTTTCTTTCTCTCTTTTTCTTTCTCTTTCTCTTTCTTTCTCTTTCTTTCTTTCTCTTTCTTTCTCTCGTTCTCTCTTTCTCTTTCTTTCTCTTTCTTTCTTTCTTTCTCTCGTTCTCTTTCTCTTTCTTTCTTTCTCTTTCTCTCTTTCTTTCTTTCTCTTTCTCTCTTTCTCTTTCTCTCTTTCTCTTTCTCTCTTTCTCTTTCTCTCTTTCTCTCTTTCTCTTCTCTTTCTCTTTCTCTTTCTTTTCTCTTTCTCTTTCTTCTCTCTCTCTTTCTCTCTTCTCTCTTTCTCTTTCTCTTTCTTTCTTCTCTTTCTTCTCTCTTCTCTTTCTCTTTCTCTTTCTCTTCTCTTCTCTTTTCTTTCTTTCTCTTCTCTTTCTCTTTCTTTCTTTCTCTCTTCTCTTTCTTTCTCTTCTCTTTCTCTCTTTTTCTCTTCTCTTTCTCTCTCTTTCTCTTTCTTTCTTTCTCTTTCTTTCTTTTCTCTTCTCTTTCTTCTCTTTCTTCTCTCTTCTCTTTCTTTCTCTTTCTCTCTTTCTTTCTTTCTTTCTCTTTTCTCTTTCTTTCTTTCTTTCTCTTTCTTTCTCTTTCTTTCTCTTTCTTTCTCTTTCTTTCTTTCTCTTTCTTTCTCTTTCTCTCTTTCTTTCTTTCTTCTTTCTTTCTTTCTTCTCTTTTCTCTTTCTTTCTTTTCTCTTTCTTTCTCTCTTCTCTCTCTCTCTTTCTTTTCTCTCTCTTTCTCTCTTTCTCTCTTTCTCTCTCTTCTCTCTTTCTCTCTTTCTCTCTCTCTTCTTCTCTCTCTTTCTCTCTTTCTCTCTTTCTCTCTCTCTCTTTCTCTCTTTCTCTCTCTCTTTTCTCTCTTCTCTTTCTCTCTCTCTCTCTCTCTCTCTCTCTTTCTCTCTCTCTCTCTCTCTCTCTCTCTCTCTCTCTCTCTCTCTCTCTCTCTCTCTCTCTCTCTCTCTCTCTCTCTCTCTCTCTCTCTCTCTCTCTCTCTCTCTCTTCTCTCTCTCTCTCTCTCTCTCTCTCTCTCTCTCTCTCTCTCTCTCTCTCTCTCTCTCTCTTCTCTCTCTCTCTCTCTCTCTCTCTCTCTCTCTCTCTCTCTCTCTCTCTCTCTCTCTCTCTCTCTCTCTCTCTCTCTCTCTCTCTCTCTCTCTCTCTCTCTCTCTCTCTCTCTCTCTCTCTCTCTTCTCTCTTTCTCTCTCTCTCTCTCTCTCTCTCTCTCTCTCTCTCTCTCTCTCTTTCTCTCTTTCTCTCTCTCTTTCTCTCTTTCTCTCTTTCTCTAAATCAATATTACAGCTCTAATCACACTATTTACAATAAGAATATATATATATATATATATATATATATATATATATATATATGTGTATAATTACCTAATTTTACCCTCTGGCTTCCATAAGAACTGCTCTCTGTATGTCTGTGTGTCTCTGTCTCCATGTGGTTCTGTCTCTGTGGAACAAACTAGCAGAGCACATGTACAGCACTAGGAACCTCCCAGACAGAGTGGATGCAAAGCTGGCTGTGACTGGGCCAAGGCTCTGCTCAATGTGAGATTGGCTGTGATTAGGGCAAGGCCTCTGATGAGTCACAAAAGCTTAACTCTATGCTTTCCGGTATGAATTAAACTGTGAATAACTATGCTTACCTCCTGCCCCATACAAACAAATGACTCTTAAAGGCATATTTTTTATTTTGCTTCTGTGAATACAACATACAACTGTTATATAACATCCAAACACAAAATCACAGTGAATAACTCTGCCTTTGTCCCTCGCATATAAAAATGTGCTCTACATTAGGTTCTTAGCAGGTTTAGCTGTATATACATGCAAGTTTATATTGGCTACCTAGGACAGGTTCTAGCTGGCCAGCTACAACCTCTCCCCAATCTGTTTCATGTGTAGTCATTGGAAACATTTTGGGCTAGAAGTTTAGTTTAATTGGGGCCGTTTTTGAAACTGTGTGTGTGTGTGTGTGTTTTACCTTCTTGCAACTTGCTTTTTTATTCAAAAGTAGTGCAAAATAAAGCATTTTAATCTACCTTATCTTACCTGGAGATAAGGTTAAGTTCAGTTGTCAAGGAAACATTTACTGTTCCATGATTGCTAGACCTAAAACATAACGCCATACATGTTTATCGTGAAGGTTCACATAAGGTAATATCTGTACCCTATTTATCTCTCTCCTACCCTACTGTTCAGTAATCAGACCTCACATTTCATAAATTATATTACATTTCTTTAGTTTTTCATTGGTATACTGTTGCATTAGAAGTCATTTAAGGTTGTAGCTAATTGTATGATGGGCAGTGTATTTGATAAGTCAATAAACCAAGAAAGTAACCAGCTATTCGTTCTAAAGACAAAGGCCTGACAATAAGGCCACTGATGGGACCCCTGTTAATGCTGTTTGTCTTTGTGGCTGTCCTGAAAACTCTATTGCTCTGATTTTCCAAAAATATCACACACCATGAGCTTCTGCTGGAGTGTGGATATTATTTATTTTTTAGTAAGTGCCTTCACAGAAGAGCTGTAGTAGTTTTTTATATAAAGGATAACCTCAAGAGCAAAAATGTAATATATTGGTTTACCAGTCCTTTTAGTGGTTGCACCAGTTTTCATTTTCCAGGGGGGGGGGTGGGGGGTTCCTAGAAAATTGTGGCAACTTTTTAACAGGCTATGCTTTTTTTACCACTTAAGGACCGCCTCCTGCACAAATACGTCGGTAGAATGGCACGGCTGGGCACGTACAGGTACGTCCTCTTTAAGTGCGCGGGCGCGTGCCCGCGACCCAGTCTCTAGCTCCGTGGGACCTGCGGACCTGATCGCCGCTGGAGTCCCACGATCGGTCCCCGGAGCTGAAGAACGGGGAGAGCTGTGTGTAAACACAGCTTCTCCATTCTTCACTGTGGCACCGTCATCGATCGTGTATTCCCTAATATAAGGAAACCCGATCAATGACGTCACACCTACAGCCACACCCCCCTACAGTTAGAAACACAGATGAGGTCACACTTAACCCCTTCAGTGCCCCCTTGTGGTTAACTCCCAAACTGCAATTGTAATTTTCAGAGTAAACTATGCATTTTTAATTAATTTTTTGCTGTGAAAATGACAATGGTTCCAAAAATGTGTCAAAATTGTCAGAAGTGTCCGCCATAATGTCGCAGTCATGAAAAAAAATCACTGATCGTCGCTATTAGTAAAAAATGTTTTTAATAACAATGCAATAGAACTATCCCCTAATTTGTAAACGCTATAAATTTTGGGCAAACCAATCGATAAACGCTTATTGCGATATTTTTTTTTTTTATACCAAAAATAGGTAGAAGAATAGGTATCGGCCTAAACCCGAGGGGAAAAAAAATAAAATCTATGGTATTTGGGGGATATTTATTATAGAAAACAGTAAAAAAATATTGCATTTTTTTATTTTTTTCCAAAATTGTCACTCTATTTTTGTTTATAGCACAAAAAATAAAAACCGCAGAGGTGATCAAATACCACCAAAAGAAAGCTCTATTTGGGGGGTGGGGGAAGGATGGACACAGCACCCACCCCTCCTTTTGGTTTGTACTGCTTGTTACGAACTGGAGCTGTTCAGTCAGAGTGGGGGGTTTTATATACCTGGGAACCACGCCCCCTGGGAGGAGCTGTACTGCAGAAGTGTTTTAACACTTGAAGTGCTGTTATTCTGCCTAGTCTCTCCTGGACCAGGGCTTAACAACAAATTTTGCTTAGAATCTAGGAACCAGCTAAAGAGGAGTCAGGTTTTTTAAATGAGCTGCCCAGGGCCCAGAACTGCATGTCCAGGCATCAACAGCATTGAAATACTTGGGAATCTGGTTGACCCCAAGGTTATCAATTTTTAATCTCAAAATATGGAATGTGGCTTATTTTTCCTGGTTTGGGCAAACTGCCATCCCTAAGGTGGCTATCTACCCAGGCTGTTCTACTTGCTGTGGGTCCAACTGGGTAGCATTGAAAGCAGGATTGAGCCCCTACCCTCTATGCTTCTTTCCTTAGAATCTGGGACTATGACACAAATGACTTTTAAAACCACACTCATTAATGGAGACCACTCTGAAGACTTTCCTTGACAAAACACTTCACAGTAATTTACCCACTCAGTCCCTTAACGCTGATAAGACAATCCAGACTTTTCTCCTGGGTTTGGGAATCGATTACTCCACAACTATTAATAACCCATTTCTAGCAGGTGACTGCCTCCAAAGGGGTAACTTTTACAGATTTTGTGATTCTAAAAAGGGACAGTGGGGTCCCCAAACTGCCACTTTGTCCGTACTTCCAAATATGCAGCTACGTCGGCAGTAAAGCCAAGCAAGGAGAATTCTCTAGACCACTGACAGACTTGGAGACGGTCTGTGCTGGCAGCTCATATTTACAGAGGGCGAGATCAGTTACCTACTCATGGCTACAATACTCTAACCCCAACACTGAGGATAGACAGGAGGAATTGGTCTAAAGCCTCATACACATGATTGAACTTCCATCTGACTTTTCCGTGAATTTCTGTGGAATCTACAGATCTCAAGCACTTGTTGGTGATGTGGGAGTGACACAGGCACCCTCCTTCACATTTGGTGGCATTGACCACATACTGGCATAAGGTCATGGAATTGTTTAAGCAAATCACAGAAACCAAATTAGTAATCCAATGTCGCCTGCTGTCTACTACATATCTAAAAATTTCCCGCTCAAACGCTACAAAAATAATTAATCAAAACACTTGTTAAATGCTGCTAAAGCACTGACCCCCGTCCTCTGGAAGACTACACAAGTATTATGCGTACTTGAGTCGTTGCACTGGGTATCGGACATCTGTGCGATGGAAGAGGTGCTGGCACAGGCCTCCGATGAAATGCAAAAATTTCATAAAACCTGGTCACCATGGTTTTGAATTTCGTTTTTCAATTGCATACGACTTGCGTGGATAAAACCTAACATTCTCTTTACAAGTCTGGTCTGGATGGGCCAATGTATTTTTTTGAATTTATCTTTTAAGCTTATTGAGCACCTGATATTGATACTACCATATTGGTAATGATCTAGTTGCGTTTTGATAACTATACCTGTATTCTCTAGCTACTTGATAAGCTTCTCCAAAAGTCTGAAGAGTAACATATGAAATATACTTGTTATCCGATTAAACTTGGTTACCTGTGAACTGAGTGAGCCACAAGCTAGCTAAGTCCTCCAGAGACTTTTGGTGACAACGTTCTACAATGTTTCTAAAGTTTTGGTATGTATTCCCTCATTCCAGGAACAAAATGAGAAACCAATGTCAATTAATACAATATTGAGTTGCAATGCTATATTCTTTTGTATAGTTTTTATGCGCAGCTGTCTACAATTCTGTGCCTTCTTTCAACCACTTTGGCTCTCGCACCTGTTTACCTCCTATGGACTAGATCATATTTCACATGTCTGTTCATTACATAATTTTGTATTTACTTATGATAAACAATTGATGCATATATTATTATTTTTTTTTGGGGGGGGGGCTGGGCTGGGCTGGGCTTTCCTGTGACCCTAAAGTCCTTTTGAGAATTTTTAAAATGCATTTGCATTTAAAAAGGAAAGGGTAAACCTGAATTTCTATTTTTATTCTTTGGTATTTATTTTATTAAAGTTTGATCAGTAATATTTTGAACACAAGTACCAATAATGTGAGGAAAACTTATACATTTTATTCTGCTTGTTCTGTACTTTACTGCAACATTAAAATTACATTTTTGGCACAAAGCATGTTGGTTCTTTACAAAAATCAATGTTTTTCTCATAATACATCAGTAATTTATAGTTCTTACTGATTTAAAATAACAGATATAACCTAAACTACATATTTTTTTACAGTAAATTCTTAAAGATAACTACATATGTGCTTTATAACAAAAAAAATCCAGCACATTTAAAATGGAAACATGGAACAGGAGATGCAACTGTTAAATGGTGCTTTTACACTATTGAAATGAACGTAGTAAAAAAAAAAGTGCATGTCCTGGTTAATTAAAAGTCAACTCCCTGTGCACACAATAAAAACTTTCCTCTGTAAGGCTGGGTTCACACTACGATTTTCTATACAGTTTTTAGATACGTTTAAAAAAAAAAAAAAACTTATGCAACCGTACAGAAAACCGTGGCCAATACATTAAAAACCGTATTGGCCATAAATCATACGGTTGTATCCGGTTTTCAAACCATACGGTTTTGAACTTTGAAAAAAAATGTGGTCTACCACGGTTTTTAGTCCGGTTCAAAAAACGTATTTCAACGGTATACGGTTATTTTAACATAGGACTCTATGAGAACTGTATGTCGTTGCGGTTGTGTCCGGTTTTTTCTATACGGTTGTTAACCTTGCTTCCCTTGAAATTTCAATAGAACTGAAACTTTATTGAAAAAAAAAAAAAAAATCTGTTTAAAAAAACGGATGCAACCGTATAGCGTATGATTGGGTCCGTTTTTTAGAATACGTTTTTAAAAAAAAAACTGTATCCAAAAACTGTATAGAAAATCGTTGTGTGAACCCAGCCTAAGCTGCAGCTCTCTCACAAATCTGTCTGAGGCTGGGTTCACACTACGATTTTCCCATCCGTCAGCCGCATACAATTTCAGTTTTGAAAACGTACGGGCCCGTACGGGAAAACGCATACATAGACAATGCATTGCAAATCGTATGCACTCAGATGCATCCGGGTGCGTACGATTTGCTGGCAAAACGTTTTTTAACAGTACACAAAACCGTGTTCGACCACGGTTTTGAGTCAGTTTTTGAAACCGTATGGCAAACGCATACGTTTTTTTTTAACATTAAAGTCAATGGAAAACGCACATATGTGCGGTTCCATACGTATAAACCGTATGCGTTTTTCGTCTGCGCATGCGCATTTTCAAAACAAGAAAATCTTTTTTTATTAAATGACACTAATTCCAAAAACGTATGCGTTTTTTTAATCAAACCCGGATGGAACCGTACGCACTTTTTGAAACCGTATACGTTTTATAAACGCATACGTTTACGTACGGTTCAATCCGTTTCAGCCGCATACGTTTTTTCATATAAATCGTATGCGGCTGACGGATGGGAAAATCGTAGTGTGAACCCAGCCTGACAGGGAACTCAGGAGATAACACTGCTACTATGTTACTTGTTTTGACTTAAAATGTTACATTGAATTCTCACTGAGATTGCCTCACTGAATGATAATTCTGACAAACAGACTTCTCACTTGCTTCCCTGTCATAGGATCTCACAGCTGAGTACAGAGGAGAGGGTTTTTATAGAGGTTTGTAAGATGCCCAAGGTAGGCAACTGGTTAAGCTTCAATAACTACTAATATTTAAATAATGGTTCACGCCTTGTGCCTGAAAACTAAAAAACAAGTCCCAAGTCCCCTTTTCTATGCCCTGGGCAAAAATGCCCAGTGTAGTCCAACACATAGGCTGTGGTTTGGCCCTAATTGAAACCACGAAAAAATAGACCACGTCTATACAAAGACTGGTTTAGGTTGTACAAACAAGCTGAGGGGTTCATTTTCAGAGCCAGTAGCTCATTTATTGCATTCAGTGTAATTTTTAGAATGTAACCTTATGCATTCTTTTTTAAGAAGTCTTTCACACTGGAGAATTTTAAAGCATATTCAATTTTTACATTAGGTTTTTAGAAGCTCTGTTGCAACTACAGCCCTCAGTGTCTCCGTGTTTTATAACTAATTTTAATGAAAGGAATCACCATAGGCAAAACACAACAGATTTGTAGTTGGAAAGTTTTTTTTTTTTTTTTTTTTTATCTGCTCCACATGTGAAATGTAATATATGCCATTCATTAGAGCACATGTGTTTAAAATCTGATTAATAAACAGCAAATGTATGTAACTGGGGCTATTATATAAGCAGTCTTTCTCCTTCTCCCCATTAGTATATGAACTGTGTAAGGTACAGGCAGTAGTAAAACTAAAATAAAAAATGAAAACCAAGGCCCCATGCACACGAGACGCAACACATCTTAACACACGTTTTCATAGGCAAAAACCGGCATTTAAAACGTCCATTTTTGCCGCAAATTTCGTGGCGTTTTACCGCGTTTGCGTTTATAAGCGTTTAGTTAAGAAACATAAGACCCTCCCCTAAGCTCAAAAAACATTTAACCAGTTCAGCCATTTTGTGAGACCAAAGTGAGTAGCAGCTGAAAGAGCAGCAGTATACTTGTATTTAGCGTGTCACTTGCCACATCACCTGCCACAAGCTGTGGATTGTACACTTGCCACGTCACCTGGCCACGTCACCTGCCACAAGTTGTGGATTGTCCACTGGCGATGTCAGCTGCCATGTCACCTGGCGACGTCAGCTGCCATGTCACCTGGCCACGTCACCCGCCACATCACCTGGCCACGTCACCTGCCACAAGTTGTGGATTGTCGACTTGCCACGTCACCTGCCACAAGTTGTGGATTTTCGACTTGCCACGTCACCTGCCACAAGTTGCGGATTGTCCACTTGCCATGTCACCTGTCCATGTCACCTACCACATCACCTGGCCACAAGTTGTGGATTGTCCACTGGCCACATCACCTGCCACGACCCTAAGCTCAAAAAGCAATATTATTTAACCATTTCAGCCATTTTGTGAGACCAGAGTGAGTAGCAGCTGAAAAAGCAGCAGTATACTTGTATTTAGCGTGTCACTTGCCATGTCACCTGGCACAAGCTGCGGATTTGGTCACTTGCCATGTCACCTGCCACGAGTTGTGGATTGTCCACAATGCAATGCAAGCAATTCAGGGTTTTTTTAATTTTTTTTTTTTTATGTTTTTTCCTCATTTGCCATCATTTTTGAGATTTCTAATGTAAAAATTGGTCACCTTTAACCACTTTAGCCCCGGACCATATTGCTGTCCAAAGACCAGAGCACTTTTTGTGATTCGGCACTGCATCGCTTTAACTGACAATTGCGCGGTCGTGCGACATGGCTCCCAAACAAAATTGGCGTCCTTTTTTTCCCACAAATAGAGCTTTCTTTTGGTGGTATTTGATCATCTCTGCGGTTTTTATTTTTTGCGCTATAAACAAAAATAGAGCGACTATTTTGGAAAAAAATGCAATATTTTTTACATTTTGCTATAATAAATATCCCCAAAAAAGATATAAAAAAACATTTTTTTTCCTCAGTTTAGGCCGATACGTATTCTTCTACATATTTTTCGTAAAAAAAATCGCAATTAGCGTTTATTGATTGGTTTGCGCAAAATTTATAGCGTTTACAAAAAAGGGGGTAGTTTTATGGCATTTTTATTAATATTTTTTTTTTACTAGTAATGGCGGCGATCAGCGTTTTTTTTTCGGTACTGCGATATTATGGCGGACACATCGGACACTTTTGACACATTTTTGGGACCATTGGCATTTTTATAGCGATCAATGCTATAAAAATGCATTGGATTACTATAAAAATGCCATTGGCAGTGAAGGGGTTAACACTAGGGGGCGGGGAAGGGGTTAAGTGTGTTCCTATTTGTGTTCTAACTGTATGGGGGGGGTGGACTCACTAGGGGGAATCACTGATCTTCCGTTCATACATTGTATGAACGGAAGATCAGCGTTTCCCCCGCTGACAGGAACGAGCGCTGTGTGTTTACACTCGCAGCTCTCGTTCCCCGCTCTGTAACGAACGAGCGCGCGTGCCCGGCGGCGATCACGCGCGCGGGACTCGGGGGGCGAGCGCGCCGCCGGCGGCGCGCACGCGCCCCCTAGCGGCGCGCACGCGCCCCCTAGCGGCTGCGAAAGTCCCGACGTAGAGCTATGGGCTTTTCGCCCAGGAGAGCTGACCTGCCGCCGTAGAACGACGGCGGCTGGTCGGCTAGTAGTTAAAAACGCCTATAAACGAAATCGCAGCAAAACGCCGGTACCGCGTTTTGCCGCGTTTAGCAGCATTTTGCCGTGTTTAGCAGCATTTTGCAACATTTTGCGTCTGAAACGTCTGAACCCATTTGTTTGCTTCTGGAAAAACGAGGATAAACGCAACTGCCTAAAAACAGCAATAACTGAGATTGTGTGCATGGACACATAGGATAACATTGAATGTGTTCAGGGGCAGTTGAAAAAACTGTCGAAATGCCTCTGAGCTCGAGTTTACCAGCGTCTCGTGTGCATGGGGCCAAAGTCTGATAACCGGCAGTAGCATTTTTAGCTTTAGCGTTTTAAGCTTTTTAACGTTTTTGAGCTCATTGGGGGGGGGGCGCTGGTAAGCCACGTTTTTTGAGCGTTTATATGCATTTTTTTGAAGATAATGGTGTGTTTTGTGGTTCTGTCATCTGCAGACAGGACACACAAGATTGTTATGGCAAACTATACTTGACACAGACCCAAGATGGTTCCAACCACACTGCTAAACAACCACCTGTAAACTTTTTTTTTTTAAACCGTGCATATATTTTCACTTTGAGCACACATGCTATGTAATATATTATGTACCTATTACCTCTCGGTGGCACTCTTTTGATAATACCTTCTTGTGCTTTTCTGTCCAGATGGACAGGGCTGTGTAACAAAAACAGACTGTACTGGATAGTGTAGTGTGTTTTTTTTTTTTTTCCTAATTCTACGTTATGGGAGACAGTTGTTCTCTGTGCAATGGAACCTTGGGTTTTGTTGCTGCCTTTCAAGAGTTGGGACACTGGAGAGCAAGACTGAACAAAGTGCACCAGCATAATGTAAATTCTAAAACGTTTTATTTAATAAAAAATGTACTTTAACCACTTCACTACTGGGCAATCATTCCCGCCCAGGCCAATTTTTAGGTTTTGGCGCTATTACACTTTGGCAATTTTTTTCAAAAGTGTGTGTGTGTGTGTGTGTGTGTGTGTGTGTGTGTTTTTCCCTACAAATAAAATGGACCGAAAATTTGGAAACAGTTTTCTTAGTTTCTGTTACAAAAAAATCAATCAAGTATTTTTTCTCCGTCACTAATGAGGTGGCTCTCACAGGCGTCACCGATGGGTATCGAGCACTAGCAGGCATCACTGATCCCTAAAGAGCACTGACATCCCTGGTGGGCATCCGTGGTGGTCATGGGTGGGCATCCTCACTGGGCCTCCATTACTTCTGCCTTACTTCCTAAACAGACTTTAGGTTATGACACAGGAAGGATTTGACCAGCTGGTCTCATTAGCACACTTTCTGCATCATCTACCCTCAGCTGGTCAACTCCTTCTTGTGCCATCACCTAAAGCATTTTCAGGAAGTAAGGCAGAATTAATGGAGCAGTGTTTTTAAACATCCATGAAGAGAGTGCAGTAAGCATGGGTAGACTAATTGAAAAGCGGTTTTATTTTTGTAAAAGTACGTTAATGATATATTGTTAAATGGGGAGATGGAATTTAGAAAGGGGGGGGGGGGAAGCGAAAGGTCAACTTGGCCTTTAAAACGCTGCATATCACAAATCTTTAATAAAAATTCTAATTATGCCTGTCTGACTGTGGCTAGCAATAGCAACATGTGCACTGACATATGCATTTTGAGGGCACGTCCTCTTCATCAGAGCCAACTCTCACTAAAAATGGCTTTCAAAAAATCCTACATGACTGCAGCACCAATCCAGGCTGTAGCTGTTACCCGCTCTCTGCTCTGCCTCTCCAGTGCTCACAGTTCACACCCATATGATACAATTCTGGCAATCGCACTGCGTTTTTCAATCTGTTTTGGGGCATATATAATTTAACATTGATGTCCTCAGCAGTCCACATGGGCTCTGTGCAATGCAAGGAAATGTTGCAAATCTAGTGTGAACCAGGACTTGGGCTAGCATTGTTTTCTGAATATGATTATGTCTAAATACACACGATTTAATGGTCGTACCTGTTTTTGTTTCCTTTAGACAAAGAAACAACATATACCTTACAGAAACAGCAAGCTTACACGGCTACTTAAGGATTCCCTGGGTGGAAACTGTCGCACCATCATGATCGCTGCTGTTAGTCCTTCTTCACTGTCCTATGATGATACATACAATACTTTGAAGTATGCCAATAGAGCGAAAGAAATCAAATCGGCTGTAAGTATATTGCTTTGGATGATCCTGTTCTTCTTTTTAATTTTGTAGGGGACGGTATAGTGCACAGGAAGATGAACAACATTCTACCATTACAGTTGTGGCAGATTTGAGGATTGTAAGGTTGACTCTGCATTCATGTAAAAAAAAATATATAAAAGTTGCTATTGTTAGCCAACCAAATCGTTTCTGAAGGAGGTCTTTACACTTGCCCATTGACACCAGTGTGATTCAAAGTCAAGTATGCAGATCAGGAGAAACAAAAGTATATGAGAACCCTTGCCTTTTTAAACAACCCAATCGGTTTGAAATGGAAAGGCGCACCATTTGTGTATCAACTGTATCACAGCGTGGTCGGTTTTCTGGCTAAGCTGGGAGAACAAGCCTGCCTGTCCTTCAATGGTCAGACCTATACGAACACCCCCCCCCCCCCAGCTCTGACCTTGCAGAGGTATACCATTTATTGAAGATGAACCTGCGATTATGTATTTCCCCCTGATTATCCTGCCGTTTCTGCCGGGAGTACAGGGGGGAAGCCCTTTAAACATTCATGCCCAGAGTGGCCCCATTTTTGTATTCTAATCCCTTTGTGTGTGGGGGCTGCTGACAACCCTTCAGGTGGTTGCAGCTGGCAGCAGGAAGTACTGGGTTTCCTTTAAGTATGGCACTATTGTGACTATATGACACGCCTGTATTGGTATTATTGCACCTGTTCAACTTCCTCTTGTGGCGCCTAATATGTCTGCACCACCTCAATTTCTATTGAGTTACTGCTATCCCTTTTCTCTTTTTGGGCGTAAATTTGGACTAGCAATATCTCTTGGTTCACTCCTGGTGGTAAACAGTATAGCAAATGTTATCACATTACCTGGGTTTACAACGGCCTACAAATCCTTTAACGTGCTTGGCGAAAGACATTCTCCTCCCTCTCCACAAGCAACAAAATGCTCAGGTGTAAAAGGGGCCTTGGGCAAATGGATCCCCCATAAGGCACCTTGTGCATGCTTCTTGACCTTTTCTGCCTCCTGTTTCTCAGATTTGCAAGCCTTTCCACTTGGTTTTCTGTTGCACATTTAAATTCTTCTAGCTGGCTGTTCAGTCCTCCTCTATCAGCTTTCGGGCATCAAGCATCGTACACACAACCGGTTTTCCCAGCAGGAAAATTGCCAGGAGAGCATTTGGCCGGGAATCCCCGCTGTGTGTATGCTCCCTAGCAGTTTTCCCATCAGGAAAACAGCTGAGAATCTCAACAGGAAAATGGAAAACCCGGCTCTCTATTTTCCCGTCCGGATTCCCAGCAGAGTGTTTCTTGCTAGGAAAACCGGTCTTCTGTATGCTTACCTGTCTCAGGTAAACCCGCGCATGCTCGATAAGAGTTTGACTCATGCGCGGTAGCATACAAGTTTAGTGTGGGGTGTAGCAAGATGGCATCGAATGTGATAAGCGCCGGCTTATCGTAGTTGATGACGTTGCTGCGTTCTTGCCATTCCAAAGACCAACGGTTCTTTTGAATGGTCGTCTGTATGCACGGCTTTGCAAGACAAGCTTGCCAGGAATCCCGTTGGGAATACCGACTTTTTTTTTTCCCCTAACGGGATTTCCGGGCCGTGTGTACAGAGCCTAAGATTTTTGAGTCTGTTGAGCCTTTGTGGGCCTGTTGGAGTTGTTGCTGTGTTGGCCACCCAACAGATGGACTGTTTGTTGGATATCACAGTCTTAACCATTATAGAGCCTGTGGCCCATATTGTTCAAATGAAAAAAATAGCAATTTTGACTTGCCAGTAAAAATCTTTTTCTTGAAATGTGCTGGATACCACCATTGTTATCTCCTTATTTCTTTCCACAAAGCTTAGGCTAGCTGGGAGTGTCAATTGGGTTATTGGGGGGGGGGGGGAGTGGCTCTGCAGCTTTATTTTTTGCCAGTTTCTAGTTATGTGAGGGTAGCTGTATATCAGGGGTGTCAAACTCAATTTCATCGTGGGCCACATCAGCATTATGACTGCCCTCAAAAGGGCCGGTTATATCTGTAAGATTAGATGTCCAGCGCATCCCCTCCCCCTAGATGTTAAGAGCCACCCCACCATCAGAAGTTGAGTTCCACACTCTCCCTTACATCACATTGCACCCCCCTTTCCTTATGCTGCGGCTGGTAAGAAGCTAGATTCATTGCTTAAAAGCAGAAAGTAGGGGTCTTGAGGAGGGCTGCAGCTGCAGGAAAGGTGCGAGGGCCACAAGAAATGGCCTGGAGGGCCGCATTCGGCCCGCGGGCCTTGTGTTTGCCACCTATGCTGTATATAATCCATATACTCTTAATGTGTCGAGAGCTTTTTTGCCCGTACTACTACAAGAAACATATTTTACTTTGTAAGTCGAATTTTATTTTTTTATTTTTTTCTTGTACTTTCAGGCATTTTCAGTGCCTTGTACTCGTACCCCTTAAAATATTCCAAATTTTGTCATCTTACAGCCAAAAACGTAAACGTATTTTATTTGGATTTTATGTGATAGACCAACACAAAGTGGGTCATAATTGTGAAGTGGAAGGAAAAATGTTTTTTGAAATTTTTAAAAAAATATCTGAAAGGTGCATCAATGAAAAACGTATATAGTGCAGCACATGCGAACTGAATCGCCTCAGGGCGTGTGGCGTGCATTTGTATTCAGCCCCATTTACGTTGATAATCCTAACTAAAGGGTTAGGAATACTTTCTCAAGGCAACTGTAGAGGGATAAAACACTTGTAACTGTACACATCTTGCAAAGCTTGTACTGTATGTTCTTGTTTTTTCTTTTACATACGCTTAAAATGTATTTTGTGTTAACAGGTGAAGAGTAATGTGGTTAGTCTGGACAGTCACATCAGTCAGTATGTGAAGATTTGTGAGCAGCAGAAAAAGGAGGTAGGTCTATGTAAATGGTAATACTTAGATCCGAGTATTTGGGACGAGAGGTTATTAAAAATGGAAGCCCACAAAAAAAAAATCATCCTGTCGATTGAAATATTACTCATCAAGGCCAAAGGGATTTTTACCTTAACCACTTACCCACTGGGCACCTAAACCCCCTTCTTAGCCAGACCAATTTTCAGCTTTCAGTGCTCTCACATTTTGAATGACAATTACTCAGTCATACAGCACTGTACCCATATGAAATTTTTGTCTTTTTTTTTTTTTTTTCAAACGGAGCTTTCTTTTGGTCGTATTTGATCACCTCCTAGGTTTTTTATTTTTTAGCACTATAAATGGAAAAAGACTGAACATTCTGTAAAAAAAAAAAAAAAAGAATGCTTTTTTTTCTTATCAAATTTAGCAAATTAGTAATTTTTCTTCATAAATTTTGGCCAAAATTTATACTGCTACATGTCTTTGGTAAAAAAATAACCCAAATCGATGTATATTATTTGGTCTTTGTAAAAAATTATAGGCTCTACAATCTCTGGTGAAAATGAAAACGCATTTTTTTTTACACCAAGTTGTCCATGTATAAGATATTTCTAACACGCAACATGTACATAGCCAAAATTTCACCCCAAAATATATTCTGCTACTTCTCTTGAGTAAAACGATACCACATGTGTGAGACTTTTTTCAGCCTGGCCACATATAGAGGCATCAGGTGTACTAGGGGCATAAATTTCAAATCTAATTTACTACCTATTACACTTTTGTGTGGCATATAAATGAGGCATGGATGGGGATGGATAGATGAGTGCAGGCATAGGCTCAGGGCAGCGATCTGTACCGATCTTTCCCCTAGCACTGTTCCAATTGGGTATAGAGAGGGAAAGAGCCAAGGCGGGCATGCACCGGCTTGTTTACAACTGAATTGAAGAAGCCATCACGTGGTAAATTGCTGCTGTCAGTGGACTTTTACAGTGATGCACCGGGTCCCCTGGATGCGGCTGTCATGGATATTCCCGGGTGCGCACGATTTTGTGAGGACGTATTGGTACACCCTCCCAGACTTTTACGTCTGTGTTGCACCCGTTTTTCAGCTATGGCTGGTCGGCAAGTGGTTAATGAATACACTGCAGTAAGGTAGAAAAACCTTAAGGTTTTAGAACCGCTTTAACCACTTCAGCTCCGGAAGATTTACCCCCTCCCCCTTATGACAGGCCATTTTTTTGCAATACAACACTGTTACTTTAAATTGGTTAAAGCGTTGCACGACACTGTACCCATATAAAATGTATGCCCCCCCCACAAAGCTTTCTTTTGTTTTTTGATCACCTGCTGTTGTGTTTTTTTTTTTTTTTTTTTTTTAGTTTTTATGCTATAAACAACGAATCAAAGGATTAACTGTGTGTCTAGCTATTGATTTTCTGTACTGTGAAAAGTGCTTTTACTAGGGGAAGGCATGGATCCTTTGTTCCTGCAAAGCAGGAACTGACAGAATGGTAATCTGCCTTGGTGACATAGGCAGATTGTCTTTCTGCCTGTGTACTGAATGATTGGCGGGTACTGGCAGACACAAAGTTTATCGATCAGATCCCACTGTGCGTCATTGCATAGGGAGCGAGCTGCCGGAGGCGCATGCTCAAGCCCAATATCCAGAAGCGCACGCGTGTATACACATGGTTCTGTGCACAGTGGCCGCCCTGTAGCCTTAAAATTGTTATAAGACGGTCATGAAGTGTTTCAGATCCCTCTGACTGATCCATACAGGAGTGTTCTTGTTAAACGGGAATACATATTAATAATTCAAGATGCCCAACTTGACACTATTATCTCGGGTATCTGCATTAATGGATTTGGCAAATTAGTTGGGTCACTTTGAAAATGCTGAGAGCAGTTGTTCGGGTGTTTTATCTAGGAGTGAAAGTGCCCATAATGATTACCTGATTATGGTGAAGATGATCTGATTCTTGCAGATGGGGGGGGGGGGGGGGCAGCTTTTTACTCTAACCATGATGAGCAATTTGCATAAATCAAAGTCTAACAATTTAGGAGCCTAAGATTCTGAACAAATTTAGATGTTCATACTATTTCCTGATTGATTTTTAGATTGCGATGTTGAAAGAGAAGTTGAAGACCTGTGAGGAGCAAAAGGTTTGCGAACAACCTAAGCACACTGCACTATTGGCGAGACAGGAACGGCCCGAAACTAAGAGGTAAATTTACATGTTCTCATCAGCTGGTTTTTACAAAAATGTCTCAAAATGAGTTTTTCCTCTGATTACATAGGTTTTTTTTTTTTTTTTTTTTAGTTGTGTGAACAATAATGTAGCTAAACCATCCTTTGATGTAGTGGCTTTATTCATTTTTATTCTTTAGGCTTTGTTTCACTCTGACGTGCCCCTTCATCCAAAGTTGAAAACAGACAGCAGCATTGTCAGTCTGGGGAAGAGGAAGTTTTAGTTGGATTATCAGGTTTAGATACACTAACAAATTGAAGCCAAGCTCTAGCTCACACTACAGTTACACAAGTAGTGTTTTTTTTATTTTGAGATCGCTTTTATTTATGTAAAACCATTATCATTGTAAGCACCCCGGTCAGTGGTGCTATAAGGTGCCATGTTGAACTTCCAGTGACCAGTATGGGAGAGTGAGAGCGATAATGCCAAACTTAACACACCTGAGACCTTGTAACACTAACGTGTCGCATGACATCTGGGAAGGAAAATGGCTAATTGGGCCCCAATTTTGACATTTTCACTTGGGGGTGTACTCACTTTTGTTGGCAGCGGTTTACACAATAGTGGCTTTGTGTTGAGTTATTTTGAAGGGACAGCAAACTGACACCATTGTGCAAAAGCTGTTCGCTTACTACTTTTTACATTGTAGCAAAGTGTCATTTATTCAGTGTTGTCACATGAAGATATAAAATGTAAGGCGTGTACTCACTTTTGTGAGATACTGTGTATGCATGTGCTATATATATATATATATATATATATATATATATATATATATATATATATATATATATATATATATAAATTTTTATTTGTCGCAAATTCACAGTTACAATTTAAAGGCAAGAGCCCCTTTAATTTTTTAATAGCACTGCTGTGTGAATGAAAAATGACACTGACTTTTGCTCAGGGCACGCTTAACATAAGCTTTCGGAGTGCTGCAGACTCTTCTATATTAAAAATTTAGCAGAACAGCATCATCATCCACGTAAGAGGGAATGCACTGAGCATTACAGGAACTGGCTACAGTTTTCATTAAAACCTACTGTTGCACATTAAGAGAGAAGCACAGCTGGGATCTTAGCAGTTCAGATGTATCCCCAGGCTTCTGAGTAACACACCAATCTGCCTCATCTTACTAAAACACCAAGATGCTTGTTTTTATTCTGATTCCAAGAAGACACTACATAAACTGCACATTGTTGTGGGTTCCCTCTGCATTTTCCCACCTTTCTGAAAAGCTGATTTAGAAGAAAATCTAGAAAGTGTAGTTCTTTATTTACACATGTACAGTTGTGCTCGTAAGTTTGCATACCCTGGCACAATTTGATTTCTTGCCCATTTTTCAGAGAATATGAATAACACAAACTTTCCTTTCACTCGTGGTTAGTGTTTGGCTGAAGCCATTTTTTAATAAATCAACTGTGTTTAATCTTTTTAAATCATAACAGAAACTACCCAAATTACCCTGATCAAAAGTGTACGTACCCCAGTTCTTAAAGCGGAGTTCCACCCTAAAATGGAACTTCCTCTTTTCGCAATCCTCCCCCTCTGGTGTCACATTTGGCACCTTTCAGTGAGGAGGGGGGAGCAGGTACTTGTCTTAGCCAGCTATTTTCTCCTACTTCTGAGCATAGATGGCCGCCGTATCAGTGTATTTCTACGCCACATGAGAGAGACCCAGTGTCCCAGAAGACAGCACGGACCAGTAAGGATGCACAGCGCGACTCGCACATGTGCAGGAGGAAACCAGGCCACGAAGCCACATGGCTTCACTTCCTGATTCCCTTAACGAAGATGGCGGAGCCTCCACCCGAGAGCCGAGGGACAGATCGGCTTCGGGTGCCAACATCGCAGGAGCCCTGGACAGATAAGTGTCCATATTTAAAAAAAAATCAGCAGCTGCAGTATTTGTAGCTGCTGACTTTAATAAAAGAAATAAAAAATTGGGCAGGAATCTGCTTTAATACCATGTATTGCCCCCTTTAACATCGACTGCTTGAAGTCTTTTGTGGTATTTGTGGATGTGACTCTTTATCTGATGGTAAAGCTAATATGCGGTATAGGTGTCCAAATTGGTAAGAAAAATACCTCAGGCTTGCCACATCCCTAATTTGAACTATCTTTGTACACCCCTAGGGGTGTATGTTTTTCCTCAGTGGGACTTTAATTTGGAAGGCTGGGTTAATGAATTGAGTAACAGGTGATCGTGTATTGAACGATGGTAAAGCTGCCCATTCCTCTTGGCAAAAAGCCCCCAGTTCCTGTTAATTCTTGGGTTTTCCTGCATGAACTTTATTTGCGATCTCCCCAGAGTGGCTCAATGATATTGAGGTCAGGAGACTGAGATGGCCACTCCAGAACCTTCACTTTATTCTGCTGTAGCCAATGGCAGGTCGACTTGGCCTTGTGTTTTGGATCATTGTCATGTTGGAATGGCCAAGTACATCCCATGCTCAGCTTCCTGATGAATGCAAATGTTCCTTAAGTATTTTTTGATAACATATGGCATTCATCTTGCCATCAATTTGGACCAAATTTCCTGTGCCTTTTTTGTAGCTCACACACCCCCAAAACCTGAGCGATCCACCTCCGCGTTTCACAGTAGGAATGGTGGACCTTTCATCATAGGCATTGTTGAAGCGTTTATGGTTGTGGCCAAAAGGCTAATTTTGGTCTTATCGCTCCAAATGACTTTGTGCCAGAAGGTTTGAGGCTCTGTGCTGTTTGACGTATTGTAAGCAGGATACTTTGTGGCGTTTGCGTAGTAATGTCTTCTGGCGACTCGACCATTCAGCTCATCTTTCTTTAAGTGCCTCCTTATTCTGCATCTTGAAACGGCCACACCATGTGTTTTCAGAGAGTCCTGTATTTTATCTGAAGTTTATTTGTGGTCTTTTCTTTGCATCCTGAACACTTTTTTCCTGGCAGTTGTGGCTGAATTTTAGTTTGCCTACCTGAACGTGGTTCGGTTTCAACAGAACCCCTCATTTTCCACTTCTTGATTAGAGTTGGAACACTGCTGATTGGTATTCTCAATTCTATGGATACCTTTTTATATCCCTTTCGTGTTTCATATAGTTCAACTACCTTTTCCCGCAGATCCATTGACAATTTTTTTGCTTTTCCCATTACTCTGAATTAGGGGTGCAACGAATCGTCACCGATCCATGATCTGAACGGGTCACCCCATTCGGATCGGCACACCCCACGATCCACGGAGCGCTCCGGAGCCTCTGCCTAGGAAAGTCCCCGGCTTGGGCCTACCTCCGGAGGGGCGGCCATCTTGGTACACCTGGTGGCGGCCCTCCTCTCTGTTAACACCCACAGAGGAGGAGGAGCCCGCGCTTGAGGGAAACACACGCCGCTGTCTGAAGTCTGCACTACTGTGGTGGTTACTGTCTGAGGTCTGCACTACTGTGAGGTGTCTGACTGGGGGGGGAGGGCAGATGTGGATATTACAGTGGGGGAGATTTTTTTTTTTTTTGCTGAACCGAAAAAATTATCCGATCCGTGACTCTTGATCCGAGGAACGATCCGAACCGTGAAGTTTTTTGATCCGTTGCACCCCTACTCTGAATTCATGAACATCAGTGCAGCACCGGATGAAAGATGTGCAAGGGTCTGTAAGGTGTCCAGAAACTCATTGATCAAACACCTTTGTGTCAACTTGTGTGCATGTTAGGCCAAAATCGCCAGGGTGTTTAAACTTTTGATCAGGTTTATTTGGGTAGTTTCTGTTGTGATTATGATTTATAAAGACAATTCAACTGTTTTATCTTTGAAAAAATGCAGTTCTCTTACTGTTTGTGGATTTTGACTAACATCTCTTTTTGCCTTTTTATAATTCCAGGTTTAGAGAGATTCTTCAATCTCTGTTTGGCAACAGGGAGGAAATAAGAGCTGCCTACTGCCACTTGGAGATGCAACAGAAGGAAAGTGAGCTGAAGTCCATTTACCAGAAGCAGTACCTTGACCAGATACAAATGCTGTGCTCTCAAGAGCAAGCATTGAAGGTGAGGAGTTCTTCAAGAAATGTCATGAACTACACTCCAGCTCTTAACTTTTCAGCTTTTGTAGCTTCTATAAAATTAAATATGCTAACCCAACTTTTTATATTGCTGATATGTGCCGGCTGTACCATGTACCTGTTCTTTGTATTGCTTCCTTTGTGTGAAATCCCTGGTGTTCCTGCCAGTTTCTGTTTTAATATTAAAAGCTGACTACACTCTGCAATAGGCACGAGAGCACAATGTGGTTAGTTTTCTGGCTGTGCTGGGTACTCGGCCTGCTGTCCAATAGACTTGGGCTAAGACGTAACCCCTGCAGAGCCATTCACTACTGGGAAGACAAGTTTTTCTCCTCCACTACCTCTCTGAGCTGCTTATGCAGCCAAGAACATGGGGTATGTGATCATACATACACACACACACACACACACACACACACACACACACACACACACACACACACACACACACACACACACATATATATATATATATATATATATATATATATATATATATATATATATATGTGTGTGTTTGTGTGTGTGTATATATAATATATATATTTAGACCAAAAGTTTGGACACACCTTCTCATTCAAAGAGTTTTTTCTTTATTTTCATGACTATGAAAATTGTAAATTTACATTGGAGGCATCAAAACTATGAAATAAAACATGTGGAATTATATACATAACAAAAAAGTGTGAAACAACTGAAAATATGTCATATTCTAGGTTCTTCAAAGTAGCCACCTTTTGCTTTGATTACTGCTTTGCACACTCTTGGCATTCCCTTGATGAGCTTCAAGAGGTAGTCACCTGAAATGGTCTTCCAACAGTCTTAAAGGAGTTCCCAGAGATGCTTTGCTCTTGTTGGCCCTTTTGCCTTCACTCTGCGGTCCAGCTCACCCCAAACCATCTCAATTGGGTTCAGGTTCGGTGACTGTGGAGGTCAGGTCATCTGGCGCAGCACCCCATCACTCTTCTTCTTGGTCAAATAGTCCTTACACAGCCTGGAGGTGTGTTTGGGGTCATTGTCTTGTTGAAAAATAAATGATGGTCCAACCAAACCGGAGGGAATAACATGCCGCTGCAAGATGCTGTGGTAGCCATGCTGGTTTAGTATGCCTTCAATTTTGAATAAATCCTCAACAGTGTCACCAGCAAAGCACCCCCATACCATCACACCTCCTCCTCCATGCTTTACGGTGGGAACCAGGCATGTAGAGTCCACCCGTTCACCTTTTCTGCGTCGCACAAAGACATGGTGGTTGGAACCAAAGATCTCAAGTTTGGACTCATCAGACCAAAGCGCAGATTTCCACTGGTCTAATGTCCATTCCTTGTGTTCTTTAGCCCAAACAAGTCTCTTCTGCTTGTTGCCTTTCTTTAGCAGTGGTTTCCTAGCAGATATTCTACCATGAAGGCCTAATTCACACAGTCTCCTCTTAACAGTTGTTCTAGAGATGTGTCTGCTGCAAAAGGTGGCTACTTTGAAGAACCTAGAATATGAGATATTTTTTCAGTTGTTTCACACTTTTTTGTTATGTATATAATTCCACATGTGTTAATTCATAGTTTTGATGCCTTCAGTGTGAATCTACTATGTTCATAGTCATGAAAATAAAGAAAACTCTTTGAATAAGAAGGTGTGTCCAAACTTTTGGTGTGTGTGTGTGTGTACACTAAATAAATAAATATATATATATATATATATATATATATATATATATATATATAGGATTCACAGTGAATATATAAGGTGTCAATCCTCTGCATTGTGTAAAAAGTCTGTTTTGATCCTGTATGGATAGATCCTCCCCTTCTTACATTGCCCCACAAACATGTTCGAATTAGACAGTTACTGAAGTCAGGCTGCACATGCTCAGTTTGGTATGTATTTCTATTTTTTTTTTCCTTGGGTGAGTGCATGTCATCATCACAGGGCTAATTGGTACTGTTCAGACAGTCAAGGGTTTTGCATCCAGATAGGACAGCCAGTGCAGTATGAAAACTCCCCCTACAAGCTTTAACCATGCACCGATAGAAGTCCAAAGAGAAATTAGAAAAGAGTGAGCACCAACCTTGTGCATTATCCTTTTTTAGATGTATTTTATTAAAAAGTAAATTAAAAACGACTCAAACATGTGAAAGAAAACCGCAATGTAAAATAGCCTTTAGATGAAGGCAATCGGTCTGGCGACAACAGTCTCCAGATGGTAATAGAGGAGAATTTTGAGGGCCACTGCTGGCTGATGTGTTTTTGAAGGGACTGATAGAAGTCCCAAGACTGCTATATACTGCTGATGAGAAAAGGTATTTAGCAGTGTATATTTAGTAAAATGATTGTATTTCCATGTTCTGTGTACTGTGTGAGACCAGATATAGTGAAAGCAGGGTCCTGGGTTTAGTAACACTTTAAAACGAAGCCCTCTAGCGCCATGCTGTCACTCTTCACCAGGTCTTCCTTCTGGGTATGCGGCCTCTGGCTACATAAGTGGCTGGGTGTGTGATGACATCACTCCCTCTCATGTGTGCGGGAGCTGCCATTCACAGCACAGGCTATGAAGGTCTAACACTGTATGCCGGACCTTTAGAGAGCATGTGCTCTGAATACCTCCTAAACGGTGCAAGTTAGGAGATATTCACAGTACTTGTAGGTAAGCCTTATTACAGGCATATGTGTAGATAAGATGAAAAAGTGGATATACCACCACTTTAAATGTAACTGAGAAAATTTAGGAGGTTTTGCCAGTATACCCATTGGAAAAATATGTAAAGGTTGGCAATTTGTGGTTTTTGAAGTGCTTTATGGACGTCAAGAAACATTTTCTTCCATTGGACATATGGTTGGCATCTCTGAACTACTGTAATTCTTGAAAGTTTAGCTAGAGAAGTCTGAATTAGTGAGAAGACCATATGTTGGCATATTTGATTTTGATGTTTTTTTATGAACCTATACGCCATCTTGAGCTCAGATTAAAATGTAAACTCCTGTGAAGTGGCAACCTGCCATCTGACGATGCTAAGCTGTATTTTTTGCTTGAGTTTAGCTTGGCAGCTGTTTTCTGTTTAATATGTTTTATAATTCACTCTCCTACCTGAGATGATGTCACAGTAACTATAGAGACAACAGCTTTGTGACGGGAAGAGAGCCAAGTGAAATTCCTGAAGGAATTCCCAGGACACCTGATGGGGGTGGCGATCCAGGGAGAAGCTTTCCTATCAGTGAGGTTTGGGATTATTCAGTAAATCATTGCACAGGGTAGTGGCGATGTGCAGTAAACCATAGCAGTTTTCAATTTCCTGTAGACTCGGCTAAAAAAAATACTTCTGGTTGGTAACTACTCCTTGCCCTTACCAGCTTGTGTCTTGGCGATCCAACCACACTGTCATCAGAATGGAGAAGAACTGAAGCCTAAGGCCCCTTTCACATTGAGGCGTTTTTCATGCGGTACAGCGCTAAAAATAGCGCTGCTATACCGCATGAAAAATCATGCCCTGTAGTGTTCAATGTGAAAGCCCGAAGGCTTTCACACTGAAGCGGTGCGCTAGCAGGAACGCTCCAAAAGTCCTGCTAGCCGCATCTTTACCGCGGTATAGGAGCGGTGTGTTCACCGCTCCTATAGCGCGCCTTCCCATTGGAATCAATGGGAAACCGCGGTAATAGCGCGGTAATACCGCCCGCAACGCGGGCGGTATTAACCCTTTTTCGGCCGCTAGCGGGGGTTAAAACCTCACCGCTAGCGCCCGAATATCGCGGTAAACACGACGGTATAGCGGCGCTACAAATAGCGCGGCTATACCGTCACCGCGGCTCCACGCCTCAATGTGAAAGGGGCCTAACATGATGTATGTTCAAAACTGTTGTAATGTGGTTATTTTGTTCCAGGCTACAAATAGGAAGAATCATAGGCTAGAGGCTTTGAAAGCCAAGCAAAACCTTTTACAAATGAGAAAGGAGGAAGAACTGAAACGGTTCGATGAGAACACACATTGGCTCCATCGTGTGGAAAATGAAATGAAATTGTTGGGATCAGACAACCAGATCCCAAAGGTAATAATTGCTTATAGAAATTTTGGCATTTTCCTGTCATGTTTCTTGCATTTTTTTTTTTTTTTACATGTTTACAAACCTTTGTTTAACCAGTTCCATCCAGGGCCAATTCAGAAATTTTTCTCATACACAAAAAAAAAAGGGTTTTTTAAATACAGCTTACCTGTAAAATCCTTTTCTTGGAGTACATCACGGGACACAGAGCGGCATATTCATTACTATATGGGTTATATGGAGTACCTTCAGGTGTGGACACTGGCAATCTCAAACAGGAAGTCCCCTCCCTATATAACCCCCTCCCCTAGAGGGAGTCCCTCAGTTTTGTAGCAAGCAGTATGCCTCCCAAAATGTTTCCCCAAAAGAGGGGTGGGAGCTCTGTGTCCCGTGATGTACTCCAAGAAAAGGATTTTACAGGTAAGCTGTATTTAAAAATCCCTTTTTCTTTCTCGTACATCACGGGACACAGAGCGGCATAATCATTACTATATGGGATGTCCGAAAGCAATGCTTTAACGAGGGGAGGGAGACATCTTCCAAAGAAGGATTCAATTTAGAGGTATACTCAAATAATAATAATAATTCCAACTTAGTCAAGAAAAAATTATTATTTTTTTTTTTTCTTCTTTACAACCAAGGGTGCCTCTGATCCCGAGGATCTTAAACTGCAGCCTGTAGTACTGCCTGTCCAAAGGCAGAATCCGCATTCCTTCTCACGTCTAGTTGATAAAACTTTGCAAACGTGCGGACTGATGACCACGTCGCCGCCTTGCATATCTGAGCCATAGAGATCTGATGGTGTGCTGCCCAGGAGGCGCCCATGGCCCTGGTAGAATGGGCCTTTACCGACAAAGGAGGAGGCAACCTCTTCAAACCGTAGGCTTGAATGATTAATTGTCTAATCCATCTCGAGATGGTGGATTTTGCAGCTGCCTGCCCCTTCTTGGGGCCATCTGGTAGCTTTAAGATAGGCCTTCATGGCCCGGACAATATCCAAGGTATGCAGCAACCCCTCCTTTCTAGATGTGGGTTTTGGAAAGAAGGATGGAAGTACCAAATCCTGGTTCAAGTGAAAATTGGATATAACCTTTGGTAGAAAGGAAGGATGGGGCCGGAGAACTGCCCTGTCCTTTATGTAGAACGAGATATGGTTCCTTACACGATAAGGCTGCTAATTCTGACACTCTCCTGGCCGAAACTATGGCGACCAAGAAAACCAACTTTCTTGTCAGTAAAACTAAAGGAATCTCAGCCAACGGCTCAAAGGGTTGTTTCTGTAGAGTGGACAGGACAAGATTTAAGTCCCATGGACAAATTGGTGACTTGACAGGAGGATTAATACGCAAGACCCCCTGTATGAAGGTCTTTACCAGCGAGTGGGTGGCCAGCGGCCTCTGAAACCACACTGACAGAGCTGAAATCTGTCCCTTGATTGTGCTTAATGCCAGGCCTTTATCCACTCCTAGCTGGAGAAAACTTAGCACCCTATCAATGGTATATTTGCGGGAATTCCATCTTTTGGATTCACACCAGCCTACGTAGTTCCTCCACACCCTGTAATAAATCACCCTGGAGGCCGGCTTTCTAGCCCTAATCAGGGTAGGAATTACCTGCCTAGACAGACCTCTACCCCTGAGAATCAGGGATTCAGCCTCCAGGCCGTCAAATTTAGACGTTGTAATGTAGGGTGGAGGATCGGGCCTTGTGAGAGTAGGTCTGGTCGTAGAGGAAGAGTCCAAGGGTCTCCCACTGCCATCTTCAGGACTAGTGAGTACCATGTCCTCCGGGGCCAAGCTGGAGCTACTAGAATGACCGGCTTGTGCTCCACTCTGATCCTGCGCAACAGGCGAGGAAGTAACTGTAGCGGGGGAAATGCATATAGAAGTTTGAATTGATGCCAAGGGCAAACCAACGCATCGGTTCCGCAGGCCATAGGGTCCCTCGCTCGAGACACGAACCTGTCTAGTTTCTTGTTGAACCTGGATGCCATTATATCTACGTCTGGCATTCCCCACCTCTGGCAGATTGTCTGAAAGACCTGGGGATGCAGAGACCACTCCCCTGGCAACAGACTCTGGCGACTTAAGAAGTCTGCCTGCAGGTTGTCCACTCCGGGAATGAATATCGCCGAAATGCAGGGTACATGAACCTCTGCCCACTGAAAAATCAAGCTCACCTCCCTCTGAGCGGCCTGACTCCTGGTTCCCCCTTGGTGGTTTATGTATGCCACCGCTGTGGCATTGTCTGACTGGATTCTCACCGGGAACCCCTGTAATCTGGAGGTCCATGCCAGAAGGGCTAGGCGAGCAGCTCTGATCTCCAAGATATTGATGGGGAGCTGCCTCTCTGTTTTCACCCAAGTTCCCTGGCGAGAGAACCCCTCGAAGACCGCCCCCCAGCCTGCCAGGCTGGCGTCTGTGGTAACTACCTTCCAGACAACAGGGCTGAAGGATTTTCCCTTTAGAAGATTCTGAGGGTTCAACCACCAGGCCAGGCTTTGTCGGACCCTTGATGATAGCGTCAAAGGGGACTCTAAGGCATGTGCTCTCTTGCCCCAGGCTGCTAGAATGGCCGCCTGTAGGACGCGAGTGTGGATCTGAGCGTATGGTACTGCCTCGAACGTGGCCACTAGCTTGCCTAGTAATCGCATACACAGGCGAATAGTTGTTTTTTTCTTGCTTAGAACCAACTGAACCAACCCCTTGATAGCCTCGATCTTTACAAGGGGCAGGAACACCCTTTGCTGTTCTGTGTCTAACCTCATGCCGAGGTATTCCAACTGCTTTGTAGGCTGGAACGCTGACTTTCCCCGGTTTAGGACCCAGCCGAATCCTTCGAGGTACCGAACCGTGAGGTTTACTGCCTGTTGCAGACACGGCCGTGAGTGATCTATGATTAAAAGGTCGTCCAAGTATGCTAGGACTGTGACCCCTTGGATCCTTAAATTGGCCAGAACTGGGGCTAGGATCTTCGTGAATACCCGGGGGGCCGTGGCCAGCCCGAAGGGGAGCGCCCTGAATTGGAAGTGTCGCTGCCCCACCGCGAAGCGTAAAAATCTTTGATGCGACTGAAAGATTGGTACATGAAGGTAAGCATCCTTTATGTCTATGGAGGCCAGAAAATCGTCCCTCTGAAGCGCGGCGGCTGCTGACCGGATGGATTCCATCCGGAAGGAACGAACCCTTAGGTAACCGTTTAACCTCTTTAGGTCCAAGATTGGCCTGACATCGCCGTTGGGCTTTGGTATGACAAAGAGATTGGAATAGAAACCTAGCCCTTGCTCTTGGGCTGGCACCTCTATTATTACGTCCTGGCAAAGCAGGTGATCCAAAGCTGCCAGCATTGAGGCCTTCCTTGCTGGATCCTTTGGTAGCCTTGACTCTTGAAAATGAGGCGGAGGAGACTTTAGAAACTCCAGTCTGTAGCCTGTGGTTACAGATGCCCGGACCCATTTGTCGGGGATCTTGGCTTCCCAAACTTCTGAGAAGAAACGAAGCCTTCCCCCCACCCGCGAGAGTGGGGGCGCCCCTTCATAAGGCAGACTTAGGGGCTGTCTTTGTCGGCTTGCGATACCATGGCCTCTTACCCCCAGGGGCCTGTCCCTGCGATCTACTGTTAACGTTGGATCGTGCAGGCGGCCGTCGATACTGCCTGGAATTTGAGGGCCCTGAGACAGGAAAGAGCTGCCTTTTAAATGTAGGACCCCGGAATGTCTTTTTGACCGGTAAAAGGGTACTTTTGCCACTTGAAATAGTCTGAATGTATTTATCCAGATCCTCCCCGAAGAGTCGTCCTCCATGGAAGGGAAACCCTGCCAGAAGCTTTTTGCATGGGGGCTCCGCCCCCAGTTCTTCAACCATAAGAGCCTTCTCATGTGCACCAAAAATAGTGATAAACGAGAGGCCTGCTGGATGGAATCTTTTATAGCATCTACAGCAAAACACAGAGCTCTGGGAATGTCAGAAAACTCTTCTGCTTGTTGGGTAGGCATGCCCTTTAACATTTCTTTTGTCTGGTCCTTTAACGCCTGACAAACTCCAATTGCAGCCACAGCTGGCTGTACCACTGCTCCTGCCGTAGCAAAGGATGCTTTTAAAAGTGTCTCTAACCGTTTATCAACCGGATCTTTAAACATATGTATGTTTTCCACCGGGCAAGTTAGTGATTTATTCACACATGAGATGGCTGCATCCACCACTGGGAGCCTCCACCTCTTGGAGAATTTTTCCTCCATGGGGTAAATGACCGCAAATCTCTTCGGTGGCAATAAAATCCTGTCCGGCCGTACCCAATCCCGAAAGATCAATTCCTCCAAGAGAGGATGGACCGGAAAAACTGCGTTGCTTAAAGGAGCTTTCAAAGAGCCCAGAGAGGATACCGGAGGAACCTGAGGCTCTGGCAATGGTAAACTAAATGCCGAGCGGACCATGTCCGTCAAAGACTGTACCCACAGTCTCTCTGTCTGGGAGTCTGAAAATGGTTCCTCAGAGGTAGGATCCCTCAATCCCTGAACCCTCTTGGTTCAGGTCTAGTTGATCCTCCTGCGATTCCAATTCCTCCGGAGAGAGAATCTCAGCATCTGAGGATACACCTCTTGGTGATGGGGATCTAGCCCGTTTCTTGCCAGGAATAGCTCTAGCGATCAATGCTGCTATTCTCTCTTCTAGCCCCCCTAGGGATACGGCTAGCATCTCCTCTGTGATAAACACAGGGCTAGGCTGATCTGGGCCAGCCTCCGCACCAGATCCCCCCAATGGCTCATCCAAGGCGCCCTTTATGGGAATAAGTTGCGGGGAAAGTATCGGCATATCATCAGAATCAGAGGGGGAACCCTTTTGTTTTTTGGTCTTTTTTGTACCCTTTGACCCCGAACCTTTGGAAGCCATAATACAAAATCGAGGGACTCCGCCAACAACAACAGACTGTAGTGGCCAGGAGTACAAAACTAGAGCTTAGGGGACAATAGATCACTAATGCCCAAAAACTGATGGGGCCCCGTATGTTTTTTTTTTTTTTTTTTAATATATATATGTCTTTCTTTTTTTTTTTTTTCAAACATACAGTGACCCCAAACTTAGTTTGCCAGCCTCCAACCTGCTGCAAAAAGGGGAATTTCTTGGCTTAACAAAAAAGGCATTGGAACAAAGTCCAGCATGTACTACCCCTCTTCCGCCACCGGGAGTCACTGTTCTGCCGCTCTGCGTCCTCTCCCTCTGAGATCAGCCTCAGACTGAGCACTGACAATGCCTGCTGATCTATAACAGCACAAGGCGCGCCCCTGTATGACGCTGCAGGCACGCCCCCCCCCGCCCTCCTCTCCGAACGGCGCGAAAAACGTCTATAAGACGTGCGCGCGCACGCGCGCGCATGCCGGAACAGGAGGAACATGGAGGAGCCGCGCTGCTGGAGACCCAGGACTGCAGTATCAGGCGGCAGATTCAAACCCCTGGCCAGGTAGGACTCTCCAAAAGGCCCCATAGGGATCCTTACCAGTCCTAGGAAGAAAGCAGCAGGTTAGCTAGCGACACCATTCTTAGACAGGGGAACCTAGTGATGGGGGAAAAGGGGTCATCCTGTCTTTTCTCAGACATAGTGAGCAAGGTTGCCAATGCAGAGCATACTTAGGCTACCCCCCTTTTAGGTTACCCTGGAGAGCCTGCTGTCGAACCAAGTCCCGCAGGCTCCCCCTTACCTGCTCCATGCTGCAGGATGTTTGTCCAGCAAAACGATCCAATCTTCTCCCATCTCCGTGGGTAGCGTAGTAGACCTTCAGGCCCTGGGGTCCTATGAAGGTACCCACTGTCCTGGACCTATATAGCACCCTGGCAAACAGGAACTTATGGTTTTTTACAAACTCCAAGTCCTGGGCCCAGGGTCCAGCCCTCCAAAGAGGAGCATTATAGGCAAAACCCCACGGTTTGGGGCCCGGGTACTGTCCACTTTGGCACTGAGGCTCCTTGGACAGATCCGGTTAGCCCGCCCTTAATCCCAAGGATGTGGAGCAAAGCTATTCCGTGACCAACACCTAAGACACTGGCGAAAAAACTGAGGGACTCCCTCTAGGGGAGGGGGTTATATAGGGAGGGGACTTCCTGTTTGAGATTGCCAGTGTCCACACCTCAAGGTACTCCATATAACCCATATAGTAATGAATATGCCGCTCTGTGTCCCGTGATGTACGAGAAAGAAAATACATTTTGATGCTCCAAAAAAGGCCTAGACCATTACCATATATACTCGAGTATAAGCTGAGGCACCTAATTTTACCGCAAAAAAAAAGGGAAAACGTATTGACTCGCAAATAAGCCTAGGGTGTCCATCTGAGTGCCTCGCTGTGCTAATGCCTAGACTGACGTTTAACATGGGAGTCTATGGAAGGGCTGCCCAGGTTTGAAAAATCGGTGCTCCTCAGCCGTAGGTCCCCCAGACACCAAACTTTGCACACTTGTGGAGGAGAAATGGGGCTACATGTGTGACAACTTCCAGGGGGACCTACGACGCCAGTACTGGGTATCCAAGGTCACTGGAGAAATTACCGTTTTAACATGCGAGTTTATGGCAGGGGTGCCGGCTTTAAAAAATTGGTGCTGCCCGGCCATAGGTCTCCAGAAGAACAACCTTTGCTCACTTGTAGAGGAAGAGTGGGTGTGTGCTAAGTTTGGGATCCAGGGGACCTACGGGCGGCCGGTACCAGGTCCCCAAAGTCCAGGAGAGCAAGTGCAAAAAGGTGACTTGAGTATAAGCCGAGAGGGGCATTTTCAGCACAAAAAAAGTGCTGAAAAACTTGGCTTATACTCGTGTGTATATGTGTGTATATGTGTGTATATATACATTTTAATTGGAGACCCTGGAGGATATAATTGTGTGGCATGATATTTGCACATCCCTTTACCAAAGCAAATTTTTAGTGCATTTCTAGTTAACACAAACCTATAATACCCAGTAATCTCTCCCTCTCCCCCCCTCCAAACATCAGTGACGGGTCCTGCTTATGGAAATATCTGAGATCTATTAGACCCCAGATCTCTCATGGCTTCCAAAGCATCGAGATCGGTTTGACCAGATGCTTTCACAAGTTGGTAACGACTTGCTTACATGAAAGTGAAACTGAGAAAATCCTTGTCTCTTCCAGTTTCATGTCACACAGTGGGAGGAACGGCATCAGTTCCTTTCACGGTGTCTCAGGAACTGGATGCCGCCAGTCGCTTCCTTTACCGGGCTCCCCCGTGAGACTATGGAGCCCATTTAAAAGTGGCAGGTGGGGGAATCCCCCTTCAGCTGCTTGCGTTGCATGAATGTCCTTGTATAGGACACCCCCGCTTTCCTGTTCCACCATTGCTTGGTAGATCAGACAACTAATTTCCGGGGCCTACACACTTCCCAGGTTAAAGGATCACTAAAGGAATTTATTTTTTATTTTTTGGCTAAATAGCTTCCTTTACCTTACTGCAGTACTGGTTTCATGTCCTTATTTTTCGTTTTTGCTTTGAAGTTGCTGTAATCCTGCTCTGTTCTCCACACTTCCTGCTTGTCTGTTTCCTTATAACCACCATACTGGGAGCTTTCTCACGGTGGTCTAAACTGTCATTACTGTGTGTCTAAAACTTCCCAGCACCAATCAGATTCATTTTAAAAACAAAACACTGCCATGGATTTGTTTGTTTTTGTCCCGTGTGTCTATTTCTACTTTGCAGAAACATGAAGCCAGTTCAAAAGTGAAACTAACCTGCAGGCACATTATATGATTGATTTTTATCTATTTTTAATCATTTTGAAAAGGAATCGGTTAAATTTTATGTCTCTATACCCTGTTAACAGTCATTTCAGCAAAAATAATTTTTTCCTTTAGTGACCCTTTTAGATGTACTTCTCAAGCTAAAATCATAACATATTTCTTCTATTGTTTTTTGTTTGTTGCCTCTTTTTAAATGTTATTTCAATGAACTCCTCATAGAAGTTGATTTACTAAAACATAAGGGTGCAAAATATTGTGCAGATGTTTATGGCAACATATCGGCTTCCAGGGTTTTTTTTTTTTTGTTAAGGTAGGATGTTTTTTAACCTTAAAGGAGTTGTAAAGGAAAAAAACATGGCCTTAAATTAATGTCTCCAAGGTAGACAGACAGAATAGTGAAATCAAAAGAATGTGATGAGCGCTTCAAATATGTGATGCGTGAGCACTACCCAAGTACATACAAATAATAAACAAATGAGTGAATGCAGTGGCTACAAAAGTAGCTTAAAGGGTGTGAGTGAATCCAACTCAAACAATGTATCAATGAGTAGAGTCCTATTCAACAAGTGCATCTAGGTATCAATGAATAGAGTCCTACTCAACCAGTGCATCTATGTGCTAGGTAATGGGCAAAGATGCACAAGACAGTCTCTGTATGGTATTAGGATGGCAGGCTGGGTGGTGGAATGGTAAGAGTCTTCGCTGCTGCTGCTGCTGCTGTTCTATGTCTAGATATCCAAAAAGGTCTTGTAGTTCCCTTACCTTGAGGGTGCTGTATACAAGCATATAGTGTGGTTCATCCAGGATCCGAGGTCTCGCTTTCCTAAACGTGTTCCCTCTCACTGCTCTGCGCCGCTGGGATGTTCCAGGCTCAGCGATCCAAAAGGGGAGATGAAGTGTGGGTGGGGAAAGAAAAAGCAAATGCCTCCAATGGTAAAGTAAGTATTGTAACAACGGGGATAATTTATTGGATAAAAGTTGTACACGAAGATAAAATCAAGCTCAAGCAAACTGCGGAGAAGGAGCGATCGTACTACCGCCTAGTATCTATTGGCCTCCGGCTTGTGCGGGTGTCACGTGGTCTCGACTTTTCCGAAAGTTCAGACAAGCAGGAAGTGAACAGAACAGAGAAGAAATAGAGCAACTTCTGAGCAAAAACCCAACAATGAGGAAGTGAAGAGAGGAATGTCTGCAGGTAAAGAATGCTTATTATGAAAAAAATGGGGGTAGTAAAGGTAAATGTTTACATCCGACAATACCGCGCTCGCCCCCAACATCCTCTTTGCCGCTCAGCCTGGCCGTTAATTGGCTACACTAAATGGATTGAAAGCAGCCATAGGCGTGCCGGGGGCGGGACCGAGTGATAGTGAGCGGCAATAGCCGGCGTCTGTATCACTGGAGCTTGCCCAAAGGAACTCAACACCATGCGAGCTCGCTCGCATTAAGGTGTTGAGTCCTTGCGGGGGGGACCCGAGACAGCCGCCGAGGGACCCCAGAAGACCAGGTTCGGGGCCACTCTGTGCAAAACGAGCTGTACAGTGGAAGTAAGTATCACATGTTTGTTATTTAAAAAAAAAATAACTTTACAACCCCTTTAAGGTGAAAAACCTTGAGGTTTTACAACCCTATAATGCATTCTATACGTTTAAGATAAAAAAAACTTCTGGGTGCAGCAGCCCCCCTACTTACCGGAGTCCCCCCTCGATCCAGCGTTGTCCACTAGTGGCTCAGCCGCCCGCGAATTTCCCTCCTGATTGTCTGATGCACAGCCCTCAACGTCAGTTTGCCAAAAAAGGAGTGAGGGGGTGAGGCCAAACTATGGCTCTGTGTCTGAATGGACACATAGAGCTACAGCTCGACTTGTGTGCCCCCATAGCAAGCTGCTTGCTGTGGGGGCATTCAAACATGAGAGAGGGGTCAGGAGCTCCAGCCAGGGACCTGAGAAGAGGATCCAGGCTGCTCTGTGCAAAACCTTTACTAAGAGCAGGTAAGCATTGCATATTATAAAAAAAAAAAACAGCAGAATCACTTTTTTAATTGAACAAGCTGAAGTCAGAAGCTGATTGGTTACAATGCACAGCCGCACCAGGTTTTGCACTCTCCAGTTTTAGTAAATCAACCCCATGTCCTAATTTTTCTCTTACAGTGGGTAGTGGTGCAAAGGGTGTCACTGACCTTACAATGTCGGCACTGTTCCTTGCATTATTCTAGTGTGCATGCAAACCACTGATTTCCTCCAGCGGACGGGCTCATGATACCCTGAATTTTACAGAATGTGGGTTGAATGATGCTGACCCTCATTCAACCTGGATGAAGTCGGGTGTCGAATTGTACAGGGGTAAGACTGCAGGGGGCAGCAGCAAGAAGGAAGGGCATAGAGCTGCAGTTATATTTTTATATTCATTGCAGTGCTGCCCATTTAAAAATGAAATAAAACTATTACTGAGCTTAGGAACAATTCCTTGTGTTTTCCAAATGTGACGTACCTTTTGATAGCCATTACAAATTGTTTCTGCTGAACTTTTAATGTGGAGAAACGCCAAGCTTTCTGTAGTTTTTTAGCAGTCAAAAATTTCTTGTTTTTTGCTGGCTTAGCCGTCTGAGCAGAAATCATACACGAGTATAAACTGCAGGCCTAATAATTCTATTTTTAAGTTCATTTCTATTGGTTCTGGGTTATTCACAGATTTGATTTGTTAATATTTCATAAGCTTCTTTTGCAGAGTAGCCATGATCCTTTTCTATAAATAGCTCCTGTGACATTTTCATTAATAATTTATCCCTACCAGTAGTTAATTGTAAAGGCCTAGAAGTAGTTGGGCATTTCATAATCTCTTGCTGATCATTGTCTGTGGGTAATAATGAATACATTGGATCAGTTTAAGTGAGAATGCCTATTTTTTTTTTTTTTTTGCTACAGGAACTTTCTAAAGATTTAGAGTGCTGCCATTTAAAATTAGAGGTAAAAGATTTAAAATCTCAGATTGATCACATGAACAGGCTAGTATTCCTTCAAGAAAGAGAATATCGTCATAGTGAAAAGTAAGTGAAATTTAAGGTAATTTTTTCTATTTGAATTGTATGCCTTTTTTAAGTTTTTGTTCCTCTTCAGGCATTATACTAAAAGCACCATTTAAATTCCAGTTGAGTGTTTAGGACCACACAGAGACTGGACTTTTGCATTTGGTCACTCCCCTGGTTCCCAGATCCCGCATATTCCATTTTCCAATAATTGGCTTAAAGAGAACCAGACGGTACAGAGACTTAAAAAAAAAAAAAACACGTTTGGGGGACTGGAACTACGCTTTACCCCTGGCATACATTTTAAGGCTTAATTGATGGTTTTATTCTCCAGCATTCTGGAGAGTGTTAGATATCAGCCTTGAGGTCAGCCTGATGTTGAGCCAACATTTGCATGTGAGGGGGGAAAGAATACAACCAAATGACAGCTCAAACACCTGTCCAATGGGCAGTAAGGCTGAATTTTATTTTTTTTTCCCCACAAAAAGATTTTATTGGAAATACTGAAGTAGTGTTTACAATGTAATCGGCATATCATTTGAAAAAGTATCCAATCCATGATGAAATAGTATGAAAGATACACTTTATTAATGACTCATAAGGTATGGCATTAATATGTTCGAAAAACAGTTCTTTCACTAGTGGATCCATTAACCTTGCATTAACAGATAGCAAACATTTGAAGGACTTGATCGTTTTGGGGTCAACCAACTCATTTAATGGAAATAATCCCAGTGAGACCAATATCAGTAGGTTCAACAGTGGTAGTATTGATGTTGGTAGTCTCGGCCCCTTTTCTGGTATTTTAGTTAGTAATTAATTGTGGTGGGGTGTAGTGTTCATTTGTGTATGTAGATAGGGGAAGGGAAAAGGGGGTATCGAGAGAAAAGGGAGTAAAGGAAATGGGGGTGAGGGTAGGGACCACTCTCTGACCCAATGCCCTATCAGGTAATTTAGGTAGTTGCGACGGTTGGGCGAAAAGTAGGAGCTATACCTTTTTAGTAGACTTGAAATGAGTCCAGATATTTGTGAATTTTTGTAAACATTCTCAGGATGGATGGATTAATGCCTCCATCTCAATCTTGGAGATCCTGACTAGCCATTCCCTAATAGATGGTAAATCTGAGGATCGCCAGTGAACAGGAATACAGAGTTTAGCTGCATAAACCATGTGCATGGCAAGTGATTAAGTAATCTAGGGTGTATGTGGTGACTCGTGCCCTTAGAGCGTGTACTTTCCTCCAAAGCTGTTGCATTAGGGTACAATCCCACCCAATTTTGTGTAGCCTAAAACCTTCTGATCTTGCATCGCCAGCAGATATTGGGGATTGTATGGGAAAATTTGTGTAATAGAGCAGGGGCTCTTTACCATTTTGGTTGCAATTTTCCTGAATTGCAACATTCAGTGAACCTTTGTGAGCGTATTCGTAATTGTCATCCCAATTTTTATCAGTAAGGGTTAGTTGTAGATCTTTCCCAGGATAAATGTGATGCATCTTTCTTAGGGGGGGTGTAGTATCCTCCTGAAGTAAATGTAGGATATCTTTGTGTTGTTTTGTACGTGAGTGCAAGGATTCGAAGGCTGTAAGTTGTCTGTTACATGTGGTAGAGGGGTCTTGTGATGTAAGAAAGTGTCTCAATTGTCTGTACGTCCAAAAGGGGAACAAGTTGGTACAAGATGAAGACACTAAGGGTTTCTCCGCAGAGGAGTCAAAGGGCCTGTGTGTGAGGAAAGCTTGTAAGAGCCTGGGGTCTTTTAATGCTGCATTATTTTTACTACTTTACTAGACGAAGATTACGTTGTCAGATTAGACCCCCTGAAATCATTAAGTCCAGCTTCACACTGACAGCGGGAATAAAATCATGCGTGTCAGTCCCGACTTCAGGGGCGAATTCAGAGACATCTGTGCATGTTGCTGCACCGATTTCTATGGAAATCGCATCCCAAAGTCACCAAAAGTGGTACAGAAACAATTTTTGGGAATCGGTGTGGCGCCATAAATGCAGCATTGCACTGATTCGAACGGTGCCGTTGCCACCAATTACCGCCATTTTGACATTTGAAGTCGCGTGCCAAACTGCTCCAATGTGACCCTAGGCCAGTGATGGCGAACCTTGGCACCCCAGATGTTTTGGAACTACATTTCCCATGATGCTCAACCACCCTGCAGAGAGCTTGAGCATCATGGGAAATGTAGTTCTAAAACATCTGGGGTGCCAAGGTTCGCCATCACTGCCCTAGGCTAAAATAAAGAACTGGGCACAGAATCTGTTCGTTCAACTGATCTTATTACAGGTGTTTGTTTTACAATTTTGTAATTAATTTAGTCTGTAGTGTACCCCTTCTTTTTTTTTTTTTTTTTTTAAAGAGTAAAGATCTAATTGTTAATCTTTGTTGTTAATTTAGGTTGCTCAACTATCTCCTCCCAGCCTTCAGAAGACAATATGAAATGTTATCCAGTGCTGCCAGCGGATTATCTAGTGCTGTTGTAGAGTCTGATTTCCAGGAGATTGAGCACTTGGTGCAGAGGGAAAAGGCCGTGGTGTGGGCGGATCAGACAGTTGTTGAAGACCCCAACAAATCAGAATTACCAGATATTGCATCAATCATTTCCTTCCCACCTCTCTTGTACACGCAGACTACACCATGCCGTAAGATTTATTCTGTTTTATTGATTTAGCGCAATACACCAGCTGACCACTTTCACATTATTACAGTTGGGCCAGAAACTGAATGTCAGTTATGCACTGTTTGCTTCTTATTGGTTTTCTACAAAAGATGCAGCCTAAAAAGATTCTTACGGTCTTGCAGGACGTAGATTTGATCACTACACCTAGAGTTCTAAGTAGTCTAGTAGGATGCAAGACGTCCATGGTAACTGTCCTTGAAATGTTGTTTTATTTCATCGATCAGTTGTTTCTATTAAATTGGTAGTAAAGTCCCTGTTTATTTGTACCTACAAGTAAGCCTAAAATAAGATTTACCTGTCGGTACATTAAATATCTCTTAAGCTTGCATCAATTAGAAGTTATTTACTATAGTAACAGCTGGTGACTTCATTGGCACATGCACACTCGCTTGCCATCCATTGAGCGAGCCATGGCGTAATGAATGGGCTCAAATCACACTGCAAATAATCGCATGTAATTTGAACAGGAATGCAGTGCAATTCCTTTCTTAATTATGCAACATTCACTGACAAGCCGGATAGTAAAGTCATCGCGGCCCGACCAGTCAAACAAACGAAGCCTGAAAGCAAAGCTGGGTAAAGATGGAAGTCCCGTTGGCAGTGACGGGACACTTTAGTAAAAAGCCACAAATTTTTAACTATACCCCTGAAGTTATAGTTTAATTTAAAGCAAAACTTTTTATTACACATATATATATATATATATATATATATATATATATATATATATATATGTGTATGTATGTATGTGTGTGTGTGTGTGTGTGTGTGTGTGTGTGTGTGTGTGTGTGTGTATAATGGAGATGGATTAAAACGCCTGTCAATTTTATTATTGTCTGTGGCTTTATACCCTGTATGTGTAATGTTTACCATTATCGAATGTGTAATGTTTAGTGCCGGTTCACACAGGGGCGACCTGTCATGCGACTTGGCCGCCTCACAAGTCGCGCTCCGTTCTGTACTGTGGATCCGTTTTAATAGGAACGACTTAAAGCGGATGGTTCAGCAAAAAAACAATATTAAAAGCCAGCAGCAACAAATACTGCAGCTGCTGACTTTTAATATTAGGACACTTACCTGTCCTGGAGTCCAGCGGCGTCCGCAGCAGAGGATGAGCGATCGCTCGTCACCCTGCTGCTCCCCCCTCCATCCACGGTGAGGGAACCAGGAAGTGAAGCGCTGCGGCTTCACTGCCCGGTTCCCTACGGCGCATGCGCGAGTCGCGCTGCGCCCGACGATTGGCTGCCGCTGGGAGCTGAGAGTTCCCAGCACACAACGGGGGGGCGACGGGATGTCGCCAAAAAACCCGTCTTTTGCCCGAGACTGCGGGCCGGAAGTGGTTGCAGATACCTGTCTTCAGACAGGTATCTGCACCCCCCTCCCCCCTGAAAGGTGTCAATTGTGACACCGGAGGGGGGGAGGGTTCCGATCAGCGGATCTTCACTTTAGGGTGGAGATCCGCTTTAAGTCACTCCCAACTTAGAAAAAGGTTCCTGTATGACTTTAGGACAACTTCAGGGTGACTTGCATTGACTTCAATACAGAAGTAATTTTGCAAGTCGCCACTGAAGTCGTGTGCAGATCGCCTTGCAGAGTCGTGTTGCCCCAGTGTGAATCGGCACTTACTGTTCATTGTTGTAAAAGTTAAAGAAATCCCCAACATTAACAGAGGGGACATTTTTCAGTAGGGACAATAGTACTGGTGACCCTGGTTGCACACTGTTTTTGCTATGGGATAGAAAGTAAAGAAAAATCTCCCCAATGGGACATAGATGGCAAACAAAAAAATTACAGGGGGTTCTAACCCTCCTTTACTCTATCCAAAATGGGGGGTTTTGCCTTTTAGTTTTAAATGTTAAATATAGTGGGCTATTACTTTCAAATAACATCATTTACATTATGAAGCTCTATAGTAAAGAACACAAACCACCTTCTGTCGTGGAACTGCACACAGAACTGTGAAATAATGAAAGTTTGGCACCAACAATCAGCCCGGTTGTCGGAGTCCTGCTATGCTAATTTTTGCATTTTTCTACAGTTCTTGAAAGAATGCTTTCAAACATATATTTTTTTGTTTGTTTTTATTAATTTGCAAAGTGATCGAGTAAAAGAAAACTCAAAATAAAGTCTGATACCAATTACAGAGCCCAAGCAAAATGAATGGGCTCAAATCACACTGCAAATAATCACATGTAATTTGAACAGGAATGCAGTTCAATTCCTTTCTGAATTATGCAACAGTCACTGACAAGCCGGGGTTCACACAGGAGCTGTACGGGAAACTGCATGTGATTGGAAAGAGGAATCTTACCACATTCCTGTTCAAAACACGTGATTCTTTGCAGTGTGATTTGAGCACTTTCATTTTGTATGGGCATAAGTCGCACTGCAAAGGTATCTGTCTTGGGTATCGGAGCATTTGCAGGAGTAAAAGTACTCCTGCAAATGCTTGGTATCGGTTTCCGTGCAACCCTAGTTTGTTCACAAAGATCTGCAGAGCGGTACAATGAATGTCTATAGGCAACAGTGAAGCATGGTGGAGGTTCCTTGCAAGTTTGGGGCAACATTTCTACAAATGGAGTTGAAGATTTGGTCAGGATCACTGGTGTCCTCAGTGCTGAGAAATACAGGCAGATACTTTTTTTTTATCATATGATACCCTCAGGGAGGTGTGCGATTGGCCCCACATTTATTGTGCAGCAGGAAAACGACCCAAAACATACAGCCAATGTCTTTTAAGAACTACCTCCAGTTTAACCACTTGCCCACGGCGTCATGTTAAAAAGACGTCATGACTTTAACGATGGATATCTCGGTAACGGCAGCAGTTGCTGCCACAACTGAGATATCCATCTTTTCCGTGGGCAGTCCTGTACACGATAATGGCGGTCTCCGCGGTGGATTCGCCGCGAGATCGCTGTTATCGGTGGCGGGAGAGAGCCCCTCCCGCGCCCTCCGCCACTTACCGGAGCCGTCGGTAGCGGCGGAGGGGATCGGGTCCTGTCGGCAGCTGTGTTGGGATACGAGTGAGGGAAAAATCGCCCCCACCCGTCCCCCATAGCTCTGCTGGGCGGAAGTGAAGTCAAAACGTCAGTCCCGCCCAGCGTCTTAAAGAAACTTTTTTTTTTTTTTTTTCTCAGTTTTGAAAAATGACTTTTTTTTTTTTGCATTTAAGCCTAAATATGAGATCTGAGGTCTTTTTGACCCCAGATCTCATATTTAAGAGGACCTGTCATCCTTTTTTCTATTACAGGAGATGTTTACATTCCTTGTAATAGGAATAAAAGTGATAATTTTTTTATTTATATTTATTTCGGTGTACAAAATTATAAACTAATTTAAAATAAATAAGAAAACAAAAAAAAAAAAAAAAATTAAAACGCCCCATCCCGACGAGCTCGCGCACAGAAGCGAACGCATACGCGAGTAGCGCCCGCATATGAAAACGGTGTTCAAACCACACAAGTGAGGTATTGCCGCGATCGTTGGAGCGAGAGCAATAATTCTAGCCCTAGACCTCTGTATCTCAAAAAATGCAACCTGTAGAATTTTTTAAACGTCGCCTATCGAGATTTTTAAGGGTAAAAGTTTGACGCCATGCCACGAGCGGGCGCAATTTTTAAGCGTGACATGTTGGGTATCATTTTACTCGGCGTAACATTATCTTTCACAATATATAAAAAAAATTGGGCCAAATTTATTGTTTTATTTTTTTATTCAAAGTAAATTTTTTTCAAAAAAAAGTGCGCTTGTAAGACCGCTGCGCAAATACGGTGTGACAAAAAGTATTGTAATGACTGCCATTTTATTCTCTAGGGTGTTAGAAAAAAATATATAATGTTTGGGGGGTTTAAGTAATTTTCTAGCAAAAAAAAAAACAGTTTTAGTCTCGTAAACACCGAATCTGAAAAACAGGCCCGGTGGGCAAGTGGTTAAAGAAAATGGAGTACTTGCAGTGATGGTGTGGCCCCCATAGAGCCCTGATCTCAACATTCAATCTGTCTTGGATTACATGAAGAGTCCAAAAGATCTGAGGCAGCCTACATCGGAAGAATTTGTGTTAGTTGGGATGGGCTCCGGTGTGTTGGCACACCCCACGTGCATAGCCTGTAAGTAAGTCAGCACGGCACTGCGCTAATCACAGGCAGGGAGACCTTTCCCAATCTGTGCAGCCGCGCATCTGGACAATGCCTCCCTGCCTGTGATTAGCGCAGTGGCGTGCCGACTTCCTGACGGGCTCTGCGCGTGGACTGTGCGAACACACCAGAGCTCATCCCTACGTGTTAGTAGTTCAAGATGGCTGGAACAACCTACCGACCCAGAGTTCCTTGAAAAACTGTTTGCAAGTGTACTTGGATGAATTAATGCTGTTTTGAAGGCAAAAGGGTGATCACACCAAATATTGTGATCATCGTTGTTCATTTACGTATCTTTTTTTTTTTTTTTTTTTAACTTCCCTATAATTGATTATAAAAATTAACTAACTATTGGTGCTTCTATTTGTGAAAGCTTTCTCAATTTACAGCATTTTTCACACCTGCCTAAAACTTTTGCACAGTACTGTATGTAACAATTTTATTTAATATATAGTACTAATCTGTTCTGCAGCACTGTCCATGGTACCTAGAACCAGTCATGCCAGTTCCTGTTCTGTTCCTCTACATTTGAGTGGAGGTCAGTTAACGTATCAATGTGGATTGTTAGAGAAAAACACCTAAAAAAAAAAAAGCTCCCAAAGTCATGGGAAGAGCGTACAAATTATACCTAAAGTTCTAGTAAGAGAAGCACACAGAATCCCTGTTTTAAGCCTCATGTACTCTGCAGCTGATAAACAGATGTTTAGGAGCAGTTGGGCATTTTTTTTTTCCAGCAGCCCCTGAACTCTCCTCTTCTCTTATCTGTACATGTACACTCAGTCATTTATTAAAATAAAATGCCAAATGTGGCATGTTCAGGACTCCTTAAAACGGAAGTTCCACTTTTGGGTGGAGCTCCACTTTAATAAAATATGTTTATACAGAAAGCACGGACATCCTCCAACCCTGGACTCCAGGAAGAGGCCATCTCGCCCCCAACAACCCTGCCATGTACACATTAAAAGGGATTCTCTACCTCTGAAATTCCTCACCTGCAGGACTCCATGATGACCATCTTAACAACCTCCTATTGATTCTTCCATCCTTAAGTCCCCCCTCACCACCACTATTTTTATCTTTTGAACTCTTCCATCCTTCTGTTCATATCAAGTGATTCCTCCATCTCCATCCCCAGACTCTTCCATCCTTCAGTTCCTATCTACAGACTCTTCCGGCCTTCCATTCTCTATCCATGGATTCCTCCATCCTCAGACTCTTCCATCCTTTCTTATTCATGAATTCTTCTAAATGCTTTATTTTTTTATTTATTTTTTTGGATTGAAACCATCAGTCGTGATGCATTGCGGTATCGAATCCCATCTTTGACCAGATAATTGTAGTAAAATAGTGTGACCAGTGAAGATGCGCACACTCCTAGTAAAAGTTGTCATCTGAGTTTATGCATGTTTTCGTTTAAGCATTTTTACTTCAAATATTTTTATTGAAGTTTTCCAAATGTACAGGTATATAAGTACAATAATAAAATGTAAAAGAAAGTATGTAAATGGCAACGTACTTAAATTGAACAATAAGCTCACGGTGCGTGCATCCCTGTTTCAAAAAGAGGAATCGGTGGATAAATTGAACACATACCAAACCGGTAGTAAGTTGCGGTAGTAACAGAATGTGTATATATAACATCAAGAAGGGATGCGAGAATGGGGAGGATAGGGAAGGTAGAAGCGGAGGAGGGGGCAGGATAGGTAGATGGGGAGCACCATCAAGAGGGTATAGCATACATCAGGGATCCTCAAACTACGGCCCTCCAGCTGCTGTGGAACTACACATCCCATGAGGCATTGGAAAACTCTGACATTCACAGACATGACAAGGCATGATGGGAATTGTAGTTCATGAACAACTGGAGGGCCATAGTTTGAAGACCCATGGCATACATCATTAATCATTTGTTGTATTTGTTTGTGTACCAAAGGGTCCATGGATTCCAGAGGGTGATCAACTTGGAATATGTGGATTTCCCTCAGGATAAGCGATAGTCTCATAGGTATAGTGAGATTGTACTAAGGTGACTACTTCTGTGAGTCTAGGGGCGTTACAAGTCGGAGGTTCAGTGGGATATCTTCAATATTCAAATTGAGGATAGCAAAGTGGGGTGATAATGCTACAGGGAGGTGAAGAACCTCCCGCAGCATTTCTAAATCGGTTCAAAGTTGTCGTATGTGTGGGCAGGACCAAAAAATATGCATGAGCGTCCCTGGTAGACTGCATTCTCTCCAGCATGTGTTTCAAATTTGGCTATCTTGTGAGGCGTCATATACCATCTCATTAGAATTTTGAGTAAGTTCCCATAGGGAAGTGCAGAACATGTATTTGTATATTATAGATTTAATTGCTAATTGCCATTGCTGATCAGAGAAATGGCTTTGTACATCAGTTTCCCAGTCGGTGAGGGGTTTGGTTTTATGGAAGGTGGTCTTGTCATGTAAAGTGGAGTAGATTTTTGAGATACCTCTAAATTTGTGTGTCAGATTCAGGGGTAAAGAGCCTTCCAGAGAAGGGTTTGCTGCTAGGCATGTCCGTAACCTATAGTAAGTAAAGTAATCTCTGATGGGTGCATTATATTTTTTTTGTATTTGTGAGAATGGTTTGGTAGCAGTAATTGAACGAAGTTCAGAGGTAAGAGTCATTTGATCAGTTAGCCAGGTTGGGATGATCAGGTCTGGAGATGGTAGTTTGTGTCCCAAGGGGGATGGGTTTAGTCATAAGATTCGTCCATTGTGTGTGGTGAATTGTTCTCCAAGCCTTGACAGAGGCTTGAATGGTAGGAGAGTAGAGGGTCAGTGGTGTGTTCTTGGCGACCATGCTAAACCACCAATTTAATAGGTTTGGTCCCGGTGTCTTGGTATTTTCTATATCGCTCCGAAGTGTAGCGGGTTTTGTATTGAACCATTCTTTCATTTGTGAAAGCATAGTAGCTAAATAGTAGTCCCTGATGTCTACGTGACCCATCCTGCCTACTGATCTGTGTTTGATAAGTTTTGCATGACTGCACCTAGAATTTTTACCCTGCCATACAAATTGAGTTCGAATGGATTGCAGGGAATTAAGGTATGAGTGTGTGAGAGGTACAGGTAGTGTACGGAAGATATACAGTAGCCTGGGTAATAACATCATTTTAAAGGCCGCTAATTGACCTGCCCACGAGAATTTGTGTTTGAAGAGTTTTGCGGTTTCTTGGATCAGCTTTCGTCTAAGGGTATTGTAATTATGAGTGGAGAGACCTTTCGTTGATTTAGAGAGTGTGATACCTAGGGAAGTTATTCCAGAGTCTGCCCAGGAGTATGGATATGTATTCCTGAGGATGTTGCTCATGATTACGTCTAATCCTTAATCCAGAATGTGAGACTTATGTTTGTTTACCTTGTAATAAAAAATATTGCTAAATCATTCCAATAGTGATTGTACCGAAGCCAGTGAGGAAAGGGGGTCGGTAATCATGAGTATCGCGTCGTCCACGAATAAATAGATTTTGTGATCTATAGTGCCGATTCTAAAGCCTGTTATTTTGGAGTGGGTCCTGACGTGCTCTGCTAGGGTTTCCATCACTAAATTGAATATGAGCAGGGACAAAGGGCAGCCTTGTCGGGTGCCATTAGTGACAGCGAACGGTTTAGAGAGCATCTCTGAAGTGTAAACCTGGGCAGAGGGGGAGGAGTATAGCGCCATTATGGCTGATAATATAGGTCCTTGGAAGCCAAATTTAAGGAGGGCTGCTCTCATGTATTCCCAATGTACTCTATCGAATGCCTTTTCTGCATCCAAAGAGAGGAGCAGAGAAGGCGTTTGTGATGACCAAGCACTATGGATGATATTTGGAAAAAGCTTCCGCAATGGCTGAGGGATCCAATAGTTTTTGATTTGAGGTGGGGTGGTAAAGGTGGGAGATTTTGGTCTTGGAGAATGGATAATTCTGGTGGCCATGGCTTTCCCTGCTTTATTACCTGTGGAGTAATGTTTAGCTCTGAAGTGAGTATGTGCCCTTTCAAAAGAATCTAATAGGTGGGATCTCCGTTCTTGTCTGAGTAGATCTAGTTTGTGTTTGTATTAAGGTCTGGGTGAGATTGATTTTGACTCTCTAGTGATTTGATCTCGGATGTGAGGGTGTCTAAACGCTGTGATCTCCTTCTCCTCGCTCTGGATCCCAGCTGAACAAAAACCCCTCGTATGAATGCCTTATGGGCATTCCAAAGAACGGAAAAGAAAGAGCTAGCATTGAGGGTGAACAATCTAAACAATCTTTGAGGTGCACCGAGTAGATTTGGTGAGTAGATGAGTGCTGCATTAGCTCTCCAAATCCGTGTACCGGAAGTAGGCAGCGAGTCACTGATAGTTAGTGGACTGTAGCTTGGTCCTACCACGTAATGGTAGAAATCTCGGATGCTGACACCGTGGGTAGGGTCCATTTGTCAACTAAAAAGTAGTCAATTCGGGTAAGAATTAGGACATGGAGAGAAGAGTAGTCTCTTTCGGTAGCATGATGGCAACGCCACACGTCGTACAGATCGTGTGAGAGTATGAAGGCGCTCATAGGTGACGAGGTCCGACTGGCTCTGGACAAGGCATCAATGGAATTATCCGGGACTATATCAAAGTCTCCGCAGACGATGAGATGGCCATGCTTAAAACGATTGATTTTCTTCATTAATTTGGACAGGAAGCTGATTTGTTTTTTGTTGGGGGCATATACTGTCACAATGGTGTATCTGACTTAATTCAAAGAGCAGTCCAACGCTAGGTATCTACCATTGGGGTCAATCAGGGTATTGTGGAGTTAAAGAGATATTGTGTTTTTGAAGGCTATCGGAACCCCTTTCTTTTTGTCTGGTCCAGAGGCCTTAAAGGGGTTGTAAAGACAAAAATATTTTCCTCTTAAATTAAAGTCTGACAGTAGCTGATAAAGTAAAATGTAATGTTTTGCATTATAACTGGTTTAATACCTGTTGAAATCAAGCTGATTTATTCACCTCCGTCACTCCTGAATCGTTATTCTCACGACTTCCTGGTTTGCGGTGAGCATTCATTCTTGCTACATCACGGCCTAATGGGAACTACATTTTCCATTAGGCTTAGCCTCCATGCCTCTGAGGGATAAGAGAGCATCTTCACGCAGGGCTGTAGTCATAGGGAGGGGCTGAGCACATTCTGCTTTCCACCATGCAAAACGGCTCAGGTACTGGTGGAAAGCAAGAAGAGGAGAGACAGGAAATGGCATTTTCAAACCTGGATTACTGTATTTTGGAGGTCAAAAGGAAAAACGAGGTAAGTGATATTTAACCACTTCCATACCAGGCACTTACGCACCTTCCCGCCCAAGCCAATTTTCAGCTTTCAGCACTGTCGCAATTTGAATGACAATTGCGCGGTCATGCTACACTGCACCCAAACAAAATTGGCGTCCTTTTTTCCCCACAAATAGAGCTTTCTTTTGGTGGTATTTGATCACCTCTGCGTTTTTTTTTTTTTTGTGCAACAACTAAAAATAGAGCGAAGATTTTGAAAAAAAAATAAAGTTTTTATTTTTTTCTGTTAATTTTTTTGTAAATGAGTATGTTTTCTCTTTCAATTATGGGCACTGATATGGTGGCACTGATGGGCACCGATGAGGTGGCACTGATGGGCACCGATGAGGTAGTTCTGATGGGCACCGATTAGGTAGCACTGATGGGCACTGATAGGCGGCGCTGGTATTGGGCACTGATGGGCACTCATGGGCGGCACTGATGGGCACTCATGGGCGGCACTGATGGGCACTCATGGGCGGCACTGATGGGCACTCATAGGCAGCACTGGGCACTCATAGGCAGCACTGGTGGGCACTGATAGGCGGCACAGGTGGGCACTGATAGGCGGCACAGGTGGGCACTGATAGGTGGCACAGGTGGGCACTGGTAGGTGGCACAGGTGGGCACTGGTAGGTGGGCACTGGGCATGGATTGGCACTGTGGGGTGGCACTGACAGACACTGGGGTGGCACTGATGATCACTGAGGGGTGGCACTGATGGATCAATGTTGCCAATCAGTGCCCATATGTGGGCACTGATTGGCATCATTTTTTTTACTGCCCCCCCCCCTTTTTTTTGTCTTTTTTTTTTGTCATTTTTTTTTTTTTTTTTTTGTCATTTTTTTTGTATTTTTTTTGTATTTTTTTTTATTTCCCTGGTGGTCTAGTGTGGCGATCCGAGGGGGGGCTGCGCTGATAAACAATCAGCGCGAACCCCCCCTGTCAGGAGAGCCGCTGATCGGCTCTCCTGTACTCGCGTCTGTCAGACGCGAGTGAGGAAGAGCCGTCGGCGGCTCTTCCTGTTTACATCGTGATCAGCCGTGATTGGACACGGCTGATCACGTGGTAACGAGGCTCCGCCGGAGACTCGTTACCGAGATCGGAGGTGCAGGGTGTCAGACTGACACCCCGCATCACCGATCGCCGCGCGCCCGCACGGGCGCGTGCGGCATGAAATCGTGCAGGCCGTTTGAGAACGGCCTGTCACGCTTTCATAACCACTTCCCGGCCGTAAATCGGCTATTGGCCGGGCGGGAAGTGGTTAAATGCTCTAGCTTACAGCAATCAATTAATCTAAAAAAACGAACCTTTAGTGTTCCTTTAAAAAGATTGGGAAAGTTCTTGTTGGTACAAGAGGGTTCTGCTGTGGACTTAAATTGTGTCTCTTGCACACAGAGGACATCACAATGCGAGTCATGGGCTGTTTTCCACATAGAGGCCCTTTTGGCTGGATGGTTTAGGCCTTTCACATTAAGTGAAAGAAATTTTGGCATCTTCGAAAGTGATGTGTAGCGTATGAAGGTGAAGTAGTACTTACAGTTCGTGAGTAGTGGCGCTGGATCAATAGGGGATCTTGTGATTCCGTCGGATCCTGAGGTTCACGGATGTGATCTTTCAGGGAAGGCTGCGGTGTAGTAGAATCGTGCTCTCCGGGGATCAAGGCAGGTATGTATGAAGACAGAGATAAGTTAGTGTAGGATGAGACAGGGGTGAGGGAAAGGAACAACAAAATAAGATCAAGGGTCAGTAGTATATCAGGAAAACTACTGAGCGTTGTTGGAGGGTAGAGGGTAGAAGTTCATGAACTATCTGCAACGAGCAGGCACCAAACCGGAGTGCATATTTAAACTTGCATAATGAATGCACTGACCACAAGATCACTTGCCCGCATTGAAATGGGGGCTTTTGATGAGGGATTGAGAGGTCTCTGCAGGAGATAAATTGGGTGTCATCGTCAGGGAGGATTTTCCACTTCCTTAGTAGTTTAATGTCTTCTTCCACCGTGTGAATGCTGTGTTTCACCCCATTTTTGGTTACCAGAAGTTTGGTCGGGAACCCCCATTGGTAGGGTATCTTGTGGTTGTTGAGAGGTTTGGTGATGGTTTGGAGCTGACGTCTTTGTTGCCTGGTGTATTGGGATATATCAGCAAAAAGTTGCAGCTTTGAGTAAAGCGGTGGTAGTTGGTCCATGCATTTTGCTAGGAGCATATCTTTAGCATAAAAAGTTAATTCTCATCAGTGTCACGGGGGAACTCCGCAGGGAGATGAGGTTTCGGCAGGCGGTGGATGCGATCAATGAGTGTTCACGGGATGAAGGTCAGGTAGCAGAGTAGAAATCATCTTTCTAGCGTACGAATTTAGATCGGCCCGAACGATCGTTTCTGGTATACCACGGATTTTGACGTCATTGCGTCTTGATCGGTCTTCGAGGTCCGCTCGAAGTCAGATCTAAATGCTGAGAACATATTTGAAATGTCATTATGCAGGGAGCTATGTAATGAAATCAGCATGTCCTTCTGTAGTGTGTCAATAACTGGCTGGTTAGTAGTGGGGAAGGCCGCAATGGGGGATGGTGCAGGCGGCAGTGTGAGCAGACTGTCCAGTGCAGGTCCTACCTCAGAGGTCTGTGCTCCTGTATCCAGTAGCATCCGCGCTTTTGCTGGGCTGTTGGATGTAGGAGGCAAGGAGGGATCTGGGGAGGGAATCCGTGGTCGAATGGATGCATCTTCTTCATCAGGCAGGTCGGTGTAAGCCCGATCACCTCGCGGGTTGCGATCGCGGGCGCCATGTTGGATTTGTCCACTGGGTGCCACAGAGAAGAAATCGGTCAATTTCCTCGGCATCCTGTATTTTTTGTTTGTGGGAGGTCCTGGTCTGATTCCCCGATGTGTGGGGGTCCTGGTACTGCATTTCTGCCGTGTGGATCAGCGCTGTTAGCGTTCGGTTCTTCGTTCAGTGCAGGAGTTGTGGATTCAGGCTTCCATACTGCTCTGGGGTTAGCCACACCCACCTCCGTTTTTAAGCATTTTTAAAGGGGAACATATAAAATATGGGAAAAACACAATTTTCACAACTTGCTGTTTCCTTCAAGGGGGCAGAGAGAGAGCCAGTGGGACAGACACTGTCGGTTATCAGCTGTAAGTTTCCAGTGTTCAGAAGCAGTTTTAAACTACCCTGTGTACATGAAGCCTTAATGGACAAAAATTATTTGTTTTTTTAGCACTGTGTACAGCAATTAACCTGCATTTGCAATAAAGCTATATTTTCTTTGAGTTTGCGTTGAACTAAAGCATTGTCCATAAAATAGGATTGCATGGTTTGTTTTCTGTGAAAAACTGTTTAACCTTGAATTGTTTGTGTTTTTTCTTTGCCTGCACTATGCACATCCTTTAAAGTGGTTGTTACCCACTACTATAAAAAAACTACCATCCCCTCTGTAACATAACAATATGTGTCACTGTGTTATATAAAAAAAAATCCGGCTTGGGGAGGAGGGGAAGTGAGGAAAGAGAGCCGAGGAGTCGCATGAGTATCAGGAGGCGCTCTGATATAGGTATAGATCGTTATATTTAAAAAAAAAAAAAAACGCAGGCACAAGGACACATTTTGGTATTAGAGGAGATGGGAGGACTTTATAGTAGTTGCTGTATAAAAGCAGCAGGCAGGGAACGGGCTGGCACTGATGCAAGCAGACGCACAGGGAGGGGGAAAGAAGGATACAGCAGGGGTGTGGATGATGGAGGCACGTAAACTGACCACAGTGTCAGGGCTCGGAAGCCATGATAAACCGTGGTCAGTTAACAGGGGGCAGGGTATAGCAAGGCAGGATCAGCAAGGTTTGTTAGGTGATAGAAGGGGCCAAGTGACATGGCACAAACACTTTAATTTTGTAGGAATTTCCTGGTAGATGTACACATGATCCAACTTGAGCTGCACACTACACACAGCGATTACAGAACCATCTACTAGCACAATGTGCATTAGCTTTACTGCTTAGGCCGCGTACACACGATCAAATCTATCTGCTGGAAACGGTCGGCCCGACCGTCCCAGCAGACAGATTCGACCGTGTGTGTGGGCGAGCCGACGGATTTGGCCACCCGACAGATTTCGAAGCATGGTTTCGACGCATGCGCGGAAGTGTTTTACTTCCTGGTGCGGTGACGTGGCGGTGTCAACGAGACCGCCACGTCACCGCGCCGTCTGGCGGCGGGGATTTTGGTTTGATCGTGTGTACACGATCAAACCAATATGTCCCCAGCAGACAGATTTGTTCAAATCGGTCTGTCCGACCGATTTGAACAAATCTGTCTGATCGTGTGTACGCGGCCTTACAGTTCAATTTAGGAGTGTGCAGGAATGTTTAACAAACCCTTGGAGTGTATGTGTCGAAGATATAGGCTTTATTAAAAGCAAAACATGTAAAAAAAATTAAAATACGCATATATATATATCTATATAAATATATATATATATATATATATATATATAATATATATATATATAATATATATATATATATATATATATATATCATGAACCCAAATGCTCGAGCCACGTTTGTTTCAGATACACTTTGATTTGTTATGATAACCTGATTATAAAATTTTTTTCCTAGGAGCAGAGAAGTATGTTCAGAAAACGCAAATGCTAGTCAGAATGACACAGAATGAAAACAACTTGGCAGTTGTCAGACCTTTTACTGAAGAACCAGGTACATTTTTTTATTTACTTTTTCATTTTAATTCTTAATGCACAAGACGGATGCCAAAACTGTCAACGGTTTAAATGCATACAAGTGCTTGCATACCTAAGGGTTCTTATTCATACAATGGTGTTCCACAATGTGTCACCAGTAACTTGGTGTTTTGGGAACACCATCTCATAAGCCTAAAGCTCTCCATATGCAAAATTTGGCCGGTTCAGTGGGGCGAGTCAGAATTTATGATTAGCGTGTGGTTGTCCCAGCTCAACAGAATTGGATAATGTAAAGAAGATGCGGGACTGGCCTTTTAATGTTACCCTCTGGCCCTGGACTTGGGTGCACACCTAGGTATGTAGTGCAGCATGTTTGACATGTAGTGCTCTACAGGTCCAGATCTGTGGCACTACCTCCTGGTGTAACTGTCCCTGATGACTCCTTATGGCGTTTGCCCACCAGGTGGGCAAAAAACGCTGGATAGGCCTTTACCTTTCTGAAAGCATAGATGTACTGTACTCGGGTTCTTGGAGGTATATTTGCCGTCAATGGCAAAGATTGACTTGGTCACACAGAGGTTGGTGACAGGAGAGTAGACCAGGTTTACTCTGAATTTTTTGCCTTTTTTATTTTTTGCTGTGCTTTTGGTCTACATATCCGTCTGCTCAGCCTCCTTCCTGTTAGAGCATATTGCATATACATGTACAAACTGGCAACACAAGCACAGATCCGGCTCCACTCTTCCTTGCCTCTAGTTCAGCACACAGCACGGTGATCCTCTGGGATGTTTCTGGGCTCACTGATGGCTTCAGTGACTGGTCACAGAAGACAACAAGCTGAACTCTAGGATAAGCAAATATTGTCTAATAAAAGAGGCATGTATGTTCTTACTTGAACTTTGGTGTGGTATCTCTCTCGAACCCTACCACTTTACACTCGGCTAAAAGCTCTGTGGTGATCTGCAGATTTTTTTTTCTTCTTTTAAGAGTCCTGATTCTGTAAGACCTAACCACTGTTCCCCTTAAAGATCTCCTTAACCCTATCAGGGTTGTCCCCTCCTTACTGAGAGGAGTTTTCTACCATGTCTGAATAAAAGGCAAATTTGGCGCTATTGGAGGCTTTGTTCTGCAGGGAACACAAATGGGTCTCCTAATTCTCTTTCTCAGGGTCAATTTTTGAACTTCCTCTGGCTGCTTCTGCACTTAGTGTTACTAAACACAGAACCTGTGAAAGAATCTTGAAAAGGCCCCCCTAATATTTACACTGCTTTGTGCTATTACTCCTTTTTAATATATTATTGCTCTGTAGTTAAAAGTAGGAGATATGTTTCTAACACGTGTGCAGTGTCTGCAGATTCACTCGCGTAACCCTCTGATCAAAGACAGCTTCAAATGCAGCCTTGTTTGCCGTTCAGTGTAGCGATCTCCTCATACGGATGGGTGTCCGTCGATCGCGTCACTAGGCTCCTCCCCCACGTGTTGCATCACTCGGTACGTGACTTAGTCATGGGTAGCCATGATCGGAGGGTTACGTGAGTGCACCTGCAGACACCGCACATGTGTTCTTCCTCTTGCCTTACAATATTTGCACCATATCTTGTTTCTTTCTTGTTTACATGAGCTGTGTCATCTTGAAGCATTGAGTACCAGCTGGAGTTAAATTAAGCATTGTGATCACTCCCAGTATACCTTAGGATTGCCCCTTCCTGGCCTCAGCCGTACTGATCTGTGTGGAAGGGGGGAGGTTCTCTCTGTAAATCAAGGACATCTTCCTAATGCTCTGTTGTCCATATATGCTCAATTATATATATTTTGATTACTCATATTGCACATGGTTTGTTATCTTGCATCTCTATTGATACCCTTACCGCCTATATGTCAGTATTACATTGTAAATCTCTGTATGTTGTGGTCATTCAGGTGCTTGTCTAATAGTTTTTTTAAACTATTGATGCTCCCCGCCGAAACCACCGACTGTGGAGGGGAAATTGCACATCCTTGCTGCTCTTGCAGTAAAGAATCCTCTACGAATTTTAATGTTAAAGTGGTTGTATAGCAGTGATTCTCAACCCCTCTAGTGCTGTGACCCCTTAATAAAATTTTCCAAGCTGTTGGAACCCCTAACGATAGATTTTTCATAACGTGGGTTGTCTGCACCCATGGCAAGACGAGTAATTTGCACCCCTAACCCTCGGACATTTAGGGCTCCCTGAGTCCCTTCCACTTGTACCATATTAAAACCCCTTCTGGTAAATTTTAGGATGTTCCACTCTTTATGTTCTCCTGTCTTTCCCTTTTATCTCTCTATCTTAATTTATTTATTTTTTTCCTCTATCCCCTCTCTAGCTGTCTTTCCTGTTCTTTCTCTTATTTCTCCCTCTCCCTTCCATGTATTCTCTATTTTTATGGCTTCTCTTACTGCTTGGTGGGAGTCGGGATGAGTGGCAGTGCTGGCGGGGAGTTCTGATCAGCCAACTTGGATGCTCTTGATCAAGATCACCTGCTGACCTGAGAACTGTATTAGGGACTTTAAATGACCACTCTAATCACAGGTAGTAATGCCCACTGTGTCTCGCAGCAGTGACCCCTATGCTGAAATCAGAAGATAGGGTCTCCTCCAGCCCCTCATACTTCACATTTCTCACCAGTCAGCTAACCTCTAGTCTCTGCCTGCCCCACAGCCATGTCGTTAACTGAATGGGTGGCCACAGGCTCCAGGAACTGCCCTGCTGGACATCTGCAAAAAGGCTGTGAGTGCTGCAGGCTTCAGTAACAGCCCGCATCTGGTAACCCCTGGCAAATTGTCATTTGATCCCCAGGTTGAGAACCACTGTTGTATAGGTTCATTTTTTATATATATATTTTTTTTAAATAACAAACATATCATACTTGCCTACATAAACCTTTACAACCCCTTTAAACCTCTTTTCTTCTAATTTTAATTAGTGGCAATGTGTCCTATTAAACTCCCGCGGAAAAGTTTTATTGTGGGGTCATCAGTATGGTATTTGTAAAAAATTAAATCGTATCCCCTTTTAAGTGTCTCTTCTCCAGAGAGAAAAAGTTCAGTGCTCGTAACCTTTCCTCATAACCAATATCATCCAGACCCTTTTTATTTGTTTTGTTGCCCTTCCCTGTACTCCATTTCCAGTATATCCTTCCTAAGGACTGGTGCCCAGAACTGGATGGCATATTCCAGGTGAGGCCAAACCAGAGTCTTGTAGAGTGGGAGAATTATTGTTTTAACTCTTGAATTAATCCCCTTTTTAATGCATGCCAATATTCTGTTTGCTTTGTTAGCAGCAGCTTGGCATTGCATGCCATTGCTCGGCCTGTCCTCTACTAGGACACCCAGGTCCTTTTCTATCCTACATTCCTCCAGTGGTTCTCCCCCTAGTTAGTAGATTGCATTCATATTTTTGCCACTCAAATGCATTGTTTTACATTTTTCCACATTAAACCTCATTTGCCATGTTGTTGCCCACCCCACCCCACATCCTGCGAACAAGTTATTGCTCTGCTTGGCTTAGTATTGTCTGTAAATACAGAGAATGCACTGTTTACCCCATCCTGCAGGACATTTATGAACAAATTAAATAGGATTGGTCCCAGCACAGAACCCTGACAGTTTATCACTACCCTCTGAACTCGCCCGGACCTTATTTTGTACAGTAAACGTTTTATGGGGAACTGTGTCAAATGCTTTTGCAAAATCTAGATACACCACATCTACGGGCCTTCCTTTAGCTAGATGGCAGCTACCCTCCTCATAGGTTATTTTACCCATATAATTGTGCTGTCCTGTGGTGAGTTTTGCGTTCACTACTACTATTGTTAATTTAGAATAGTATCCTAATGCACAACAGTGTGCTGTTTACGCAAGAAGGGTTGTACCCTCTGTCAGGTGGTTATGAACTGTATAACCACACAGAAAACGAGAATATTTCCAAAGGTGACAGATTTCTTATGAAGAAGATTTCACTAGAGTTAAAGTAGAAGACAAGTCAAAACCTAACTAAGCTTAAGTTGACTCTGACCCTGATTCTAAGCCTAATCTATCCATCTTGTAAAAGATGTCTATACTTACCTATTCTGAAGTTGCTCCTGTCTGGTCACATGATCCCTTCTCTTCGCCGGCTTCAGTGTAGAGAATGGAGAGCGGACAATAGATGACCTATAGTAAGTTTTATAGTAGATTCGCCCAGGCTCTGCAGCCGTTGCTGTGATCTTTCCTCTACACTGAAGCCGATGCTGGATAAATCATTACCAGACAAGAGCGACTTCAGGATAGGCAAGTATACACCTATTTCATTTTACAGGGTAGATAGATTAGGCTTAAAATGGTTGGGGGTGGCAGAGTGGATTTAAGCTTGGTTATGTTTTGATATGTCTGACCATATGTCTTTAATATAGTCACAATACTGTAAACTGCAGTTCGGTCTATCCTATGTGAGAAAATATTTGTTGGGTCTCGGGAGACGCTGACTTTTTTTTACCCCATCTCCCCTGCCCAGCTTTTAAACAAATGAAGATTTATATAGATCTGGTTGCACCTTTTTGCTGAGTTGCTTCTCACTCCTAATCAGTTCAAGATGTTGGAACGGAAGGTGGACTTTGCACGGAAATTGCAAAACACTGGCCACCTGTTAAACAGTGGTCATTATTTCATATTTGAAGAAACATATTTAATATCCATCCTAATTATATGGATTTTACTTGTCAACAAAAGCACTAGTGTTTAAGCTTTCCCCATTTCCTCCTTTTTTTTTTTAGAATTTCTTTCTAGATCTTGAATCGGATGTCATAAATGCATAGAAGTTTCAGACCTATTGCTGTATAAATTGTGTGGACAACATACTTTGTTGACTTTATTTGGATCTTTTTAAGCGAATATAAAATTTTAATTGTATATCTATTTTAAAGAATTTTATAATAACATGAAGTGTAAAATTTCAAAGAAACTATGGTAACTGAAATTTTCGAAAAAAATCTAATTTTTGAGGAGCTGTGTTCTGCAAGACAAACTGATTTTCTGCCCAGTTGTGCCATAGATGAGTGCTATCACTTTTAACTTTTTAGGCTTCTATAAGTTGGCATATCAGCTAGAGTAAGAATTTTGACCTACATCTTATTTTGTATTCATATCCAAAGAATATGCTTTCTCTGCAACTTTTTGATTAAAAGTTTTAAATCCAGTATTTTTTGCTAGAACGTGACTAACACTCCCCCAAATAAAAAATATATATATATATGGCCTTGACAACTAATCGATTAATTTCATAATTTGTTACTGTAATCGATTATGAAAATAGTAATATAATGGGGTTAAAAAAAAAATCCCTTTATAGTACAAAAAGAGCAAATCGCTACTGTAAATATTACTTTCACTGTCCCACAGTAAAAAATTACCCCGTTTTACAGTAGCGATTATTTGCTTTTTTTTTTTTTACTCCTTTTAGTTTTTTTTAACCCATTATGTTACTAAACATCTCAGGCCTGGGTTCACACCTCTGTGTGTTTTGGTGCTTTTTTGCAGAAACGCACTACAGTTCATTTACATTTTTTCCTATGGGACATGTTAACATCCATGCTTTTTTCAGCTGCTGCATAATTGTAATGGGCAAGGACTTTTTTTTAATGCACTCCTGTGCTATTTTTTATTTTTTTTTGGTTCAATATACTTCAATGGAAAAGCTGCAGAAAAGCATGTAATACGTTTTTGCTGCAATTTTTTTATTTTTTTATCTACCAACAACAAATTGGCCCAAAAAAATGCAAATTGCAGCAAGTTATTAATCGAAACAATAATCAGCCAACTAATCGATTATGAAAATAATCGTTAGTTGCAGCCTAGGGTCACTTTTAATGAAGAATAATAAAAAAAAACTAACCGGTCACATTTTAAAACTGACCATGCTTATGGAAAGGTAACAAACTACGGTATTTAAAAATCTCCATAAGAGATGCTTTAAATACCTGTTTAGGGTTAGGTCTAGTGCTTGAACTATTGCTCTCGATCATACGTTCTCGTCGATGCCTCACATGTGGTGCAAACATATTACATATGTGTGCGCTAATTGCGTATGCTTTTGCGTACGAGCACAAAGGGATGCAACACTTTAAAAAATATATATATATTTACACCATCCCTCTTTTAAAAAAAGAAAATGTATTTAATCTATTTTGGGAACAATTTTATTCCTAATTACAAGGAATGTAAACATCCCTTGTAATAGAAATAAGGATGACATGTCCTCTTTATGTAGATACCCCAAATCTCTCCCTTTTTAACTTTATAAAACCAAAACCACTCGCATCCCCACACAGCAGGCTGAAGGACCTGATCGCCTCCGCCGCTACAGACGGCTCTGGTAAGCGGCGGGAGAGGGGGGTCCTTTACCGGCACCGATAACGGTGATCTTGCGGCGTGTCCGCTGTGGAGACCACCGTTATCTTTTACAGGACCGCTCACACTAAAGATGGATATCTCGGTTGTGGCAGCAGCCACCCAGAGGCGATTTAGTTTGCATGTGCCGCGCTATATAAGTTTTCATTCATACATACATGAGCGGGTCCTTAAGTGGTTAACGTGTAAGGAAAAAAAATCCCTGCATATTCTTGACTTAAACGAGAATAATGAATAATGTTGCTTAAAGTGGTTGTGGAAACCCTTACATATACACAGTGAGGTGACTGGCATCAGGTTATACACAGAGATAAAACAAACCCTTTTACATAAGTTGTATCTGTCTGCAGTCTACTCTCCTCTATAACTGTTCAAAGTGCAGCGTATATAAGCTTGTCAGTCTTTCAGAAAAAGGGAGGAAAAGAACTGAAGTTAAACTGCATAGCTCAGTGAGGAGAGCTCTGAAAACTGATTGGAGGGAAGAAACATGCCCTCCTTCACACAGCACATAGGAACAGAGCTTAGGCTGCCAGTCAGCTGGAGGTCCCTCCTCTGTCACCTTTTTTTTTTCTCTTGGTGTCAGGAAAAATTGTCAGAAGTGACTCGTGCTTATGGCAGTGTAGCAGACTGAAATGACACTTGGTGCTCTGCATTGAGACAAGTACATACGATGGAGGGATATGCTTTGTTCACATCTGAGGTTTACAGCCAATTTAAGCACATTTTTGAGGGTTAAGGGGTAAATTACCAGGATTATGACACAGAAGAAAAGACGTCTCATGTGATATATCTGCATTGCTGAGTTTTTGCTGTTGCCTAAATACTACACATTGATGAGAGAGACTGAATAAATTAAATTCTAGCTGTATGTACTACAGTGTGATTTGTGCTCAAAATTATGGTAGCTATAGTCAGTCAACATGTATTATCCATTAATAGCAGTTACAAGTGCTGTTTCTGAGGCTCACAAAACTAATTATGTCTAATGTAGGTGTCTAGTTTCTATGCAGAATGGTAATTGTTTTTCTGTTCATCGAACATAACCACAAGGGGGTTTGTTACTTGTGCTTCATAAAGATCATCTTTACCTGCATATTTATTCACTTAAAGCAACACTGGAAAAGATGCTGTTAAATTGTGGTTTAACTACCTCCTGCCCACCTTATAAACAAATGACAGCAGGCGGGATGCTCTGTTATTCTGGGCCAATGTCATATGACGTCGCCCCAGTCTCACCTGCTGGGGAGCGGCATCACTTGGACATGGCACAAACCTGATTTTGGTAAAGAGCTGATGATGAGGCTGTTTACCCATGTGATCACACGTAAATAAGGAAATGCCAGTTATCGGCTCTCCTCGCCTCACGCTGACAGAGTGTGAGCAATGAAGAGTCGATCAACGGCATTTCCTCACAAGGGAGACCTGCACAGATAATTGGGGCACCGATGATCAGTGCAGACCCAACAGTGCCTGCCAGTGATGTTGGTTCTGCATATCGGTGCCACCTATTGCACATATTCGTACCTCCTCATAAGTGCAGCCTCATCAGCGCACATCAGTGAAGGAGAAAAATTACTTATTTACAACATTTTCGGGCAAAACTAAGAAGTCTGTTTGTTTTTGTTTATTTGTGTGATTTTTTTTTTTTAATTATTATTTCTTTCTCGTACATCACGGGACACAGAGCGGCATATTCATTACTATATGGGTTATATGGAGTACCTTCAGGTGTGGACACTGGCAATCTCAAACAGGAAGTCCCCTCCCTATATAACCCCCTCCCCTAGAGGGAGTCCCTCAGTTTTTTTCGCCAGTGTCTTAGGTGTTGGTCACGGAATAGCTTTGCTCCACATCCTTGGGATTAAGGGCGGGCTAACCGGATCTGTCCAAGGAGCCTCAGTGCCAAAGTGGACAGTACCCGGGCCCCAAACCGTGGGGTTTTGCCTATAATGCTCCTCTTTGGAGGGCTGGACCCTGGGCCCAGGACTTGGAGTTTGTAAAAACCATAAGTTCCTGTTTGCCAGGGTGCTATATAGGTCCAGGACAGTGGGTACCTTCATAGGACCCCAGGGCCTGAAGGTCTACTACGCTACCCACGGAGATGGGAGAAGATTGGATCGTTTTGCTGGACAAACATCCTGCAGCATGGAGCAGGTAAGGGGGAGCCTGCGGGACTTGGTTCGACAGCAGGCTCTCCGGGGTAACCTAAAAGGGGGGATAGCCTAAGTATGCTCTGCATTGGCAACCTTGCTCACTATGTCTGAGAGAGACAGGATGACACCTTTTTTCCCCCATCACTAGGTTCCCCTGTCTAAGAATGTGTTGCTAGCTAACCTGCTGCTTTCTTCCTTGGACTAGTAAAGGATCCCTAGGGGCCTTTGGAGAGTCCTACCTGGCCGGGGGTTTGAATCTGCCGCCTGATTCTGCAGTCCTGGGTCTCCAGCAGCGCGGCTCCTCCATGTTCCTCCTGTTCCGGCATACGCGCGCGCACGTCTTATAGACGTTTTTTCGCGCCGTTCAGAGAGGAGGGCGGGGGGGGCGTGCCTGCGGCGTCATACAGGGGCGCGCCTTGTGCTGTTATAGATCAGCAGGCATTGTCAGTGCTCAGTCTGAGGCTGATTTCAGAAGGAGAGGACGCAGAGCGGCAGAACAGTGACTCCCGGTGGCGGAAGAGGGGTAGTACATGCTGGACTTTGTTCCAATGCCTTTTTTGTTAAGCCAAGAAATTCCCCTTTTTGCAGCAGGTTGGAGGCTGGCAAACTAAGTTTGGGGTCACTGTATGTTTTTAAAAAAAAAAAAAAAAAGAGAAACATACGGGGCCCCATCAGTTTTTGGGCATTAGTGATCTATTGTCCCCTAAGCTCTGGTTTTGTACTCCCGGCCACTACAGTCTGTTGTTGTTGGCGGAGTCCCTCGATTTTGTATTATGGCTTCCAAAGGTTCGGGGTCAAAGGGTACAAAAAAGGCCAAAAAAACAAAGGGGTTCCCCTTCTGATTCTGATGATATGCCGATACTTTCCCCGCAACTTATTAACATAAAGGGCGCCTTGGATGAGCCATTAGGGGGATCTGGTGCGGAGGCTGGCCCAGATCAGCCCAGCCCTGTGTTTATCACAGAGGAGATGCTAGCCGTATCCCTAGGGGGGCTAGAAGAGAGAATAGCAGCATTGATCGCTAAAGCTATTCCTGGTAAGAAACGGGTTAGATCCCCATCACCAAGAGGTGTATCCTCAGATGCTGAGATTCTCTCTCCGGAGGAATTGGAATCACAGGAGGATCAACTAGACCTGAACCAAGAAGGTTCAGGGATTGAGGGATCTGCCTCTGAGGAACCATTTTCAGACTCCCAGACAGAAAGACTGTGGGTACAGTCTTTGACGGACATGGTCCGCTCGGCATTTAGTTTACCATTGCCAGAGCCTCAGGTTCCTCCGGTATCCTCTCTGGGCTCTTTGAAAGCTCCGTTAAGCAACGCAGTTTTTCCGGTCCATCCTCTCTTGGAGGAATTGATCTTTCGGGATTGGGTACGGCCAGACAGGATTTTTCTGCCACCGAAAAGATTTGCGGTCATTTACCCTATGGAGGAAAAATTCTCCAAGAGGTGGAGGCTCCCAGTAGTGGATGCAGCCATCTCATGTGTGAATAAATCACTAACTTGCCCGGTGGAAAACATACATATGTTTAAAGATCCGGTTGATAAACGGTTAGAGACACTTTTAAAAGCATCCTTTGCTACGGCAGGAGCAGTGGTACAGCCAGCTGTGGCTGCGATTGGAGTTTGTCAGGCGTTAAAAGACCAGACAAAAGAAATGTTAAAGGACATGCCTACCCAACAAGCAGAAGAGTTTTCTGACATTCCCAGAGCTCTGTGTTTTGCGGTAGATGCTATAAAAGATTCCATCCAGCAGGCCTCTCGTTTATCACTATTTTTGGTGCACATGAGAAGGCTCTTATGGTTGAAGAACTGGGCGGCGGAGCCCCCATGCAAAAAGCTTCTGGCAGGGTTTCCCTTCCATGGAGGACGACTCTTCGGAGAGGATCTGGATAAATATATTCAGACTATTTCAAATGGCAAGAGTACCCTTTTACCGGTCAAAAAGACATTCCGGGGTCCTACATTTAAAAGGCAGCTCTTTCCTGTCTCGGGGCCCTCAAATTCCAGGCAGTATCGACGGCCGCCTGCACGATCCAACGTTAACAGTAGATCGCAGGGACAGGCCCCTGGGGGTAAGAGGCCATGGTATCACAAGCCGACAAAGACAGCCCCTAAGTCTGCCTTATGAAGGGGCGCCCCCACTCTCGCGGGTGGGGGGAAGGCTTCGTTTCTTCTCAGAAGTTTGGGAAGCCAAGATCCCCGACAAATGGGTCCGGGCATCTGTAACCACAGGCTACAGACTGGAGTTTCTAAGGTGTCCTCCGCCTCATTTTCAAGAATCAAGGCTACCAAAGGATCCAGCAAGGAAGGCCTCATTTCTGGCAGCCTTGGATCACCTGCTCTGCCAGGACGTTATAATAGAGGTGCCAGCCCAAGAGCAAGGGCTAGGTTTCTATTCCAATCTCCTTGTCATACCAAAGCCCAACGGCGATGTCAGGCCAATCTTTGACCTAAAGAGGTTAAACGGTTACCTAAGGGTTCGTTCCTTCCGGATGGAATCCATCCGGTCAGCAGCCGCCGCGCTTCAGAAGGACGATTTTCTGGCCTCCATAGACATAAAGGATGCTTACCTTCACGTACCAATCTTTCAGTCGCATCAAAGATTTTTACGCTTCGCGGTGGGGCAGCGACACTTCCAATTCAGGGCGCTCCCTTTCGGGCTGGCCACGGCCACCCGGGTATTCACGAAGATCCTAGCCCCAGTTCTGGCCAATTTAAGGATCCAAGGGGTCACAGTCCTAGCATACTTGGACGACCTTTTAATCATAGATCACTCACGGCCGGGTCTGCAAAAGGCAGTAAACCTCACGGTTCGGTACCTCGAAGAATTCGGCTGGGTCCTAAACCGGGGAAAGTCAGCGTTCCAGCCTACAAAGCAGTTGGAATACCTCGGCATGAGGTTAGACACAGAACAGCAAAGGGTGTTCCTGCCCCTGGTAAAGATCGAGGCTATCAAGGGGTTGGTTCAGTTGGTTCTAAACAAGAAAAAACCAACTTTCGCCTGTGTATGCGATTACTAGGCAAGCTAGTGGCCACGTTCGAGGCAGTACCATACGCTCAGATCCACACTCGCGTCCTACAAGCAGCCATTCTAGCAGCCTGGGGCAAGAGGGCACATGCCTTAGAGTCCCCTTTGACGCTATCATCAAGGGTCCGACAAAGCCTGGCCTGGTGGTTGAACCCCCAGAATCTTCTAAAGGGAAAATCCTTCAGCCCTGTTGTCTGGAAGGTAGTTACCACAGACGCCAGCCTGGCAGGCTGGGGGGCGGTCTTCAAGGGGTTCTCTCGCCAGGGAACTTGGGTGAAAGCAGAGAGGCAGCTCCCCATCAATATCTTGGAGATCAGAGCTGCTCGCCTAGCCCTTCTGGCATGGACCTCCAGATTAAAGGGGTTCCCGGTGAGAATCCAGTCAGACAATGCCACGGCGGTGGCATACATAAACCACCAAGGGGGAACCAGGAGTCGGGCCGCTCAGAGGGAGGTGAGCTTGATTTTTCAGTGGGCAGAGGTTCATGTACCCTGCATTTCGGCGATATTCATTCCCGGAGTGGACAACCTGCAGGCAGACTTCTTAAGTCGCCAGAGTCTGTTGCCAGGGGAGTGGTCTCTGCATCCCCAGGTCTTTCAGACAATCTGCCAGAAGTGGGGAACGCCGGACGTAGATATAATGGCATCCAGGTTCAACAAGAAACTAGACAGGCTCGTGTCTCGAGCGAGGGATCCTATGGCCTGCGGAACCGATGCGTTGGTTTGCCCTTGGCATCAATTCAAACTTCTATATGCATTCCCTCCGCTACAGTTACTCCCTCGCCTGTTGCGCAGGATCAGAGTGGAGCACAAGCCAGTCATTCTAGTAGCTCCGGCTTGGCCCCGGAGGACTTGGTACTCACTAGTCCTGAAGATGGCAGTGGGAGACCCTTGGACTCTTCATCTACAACCAGACCTACTCTCACAAGGCCCGATCCTCCACCCTACATTACAGCGTCTAAATTTGACGGCCTGGAGGCTGAATCCCTGATTCTCAGGGGTAGAGGTCTGTCTAGGCAGGTAATTCCTACCCTGATTAGGGCTAGAAAGCCGGTCTCCAGGGTGATTTATTACAGGGTGTGGAGGAACTACGTAGGCTGGTGTGAATCCAAAAGATGGAATTCCCGCAAATATACTATTGATAGGGTGTTAAGTTTTCTCCAGCTAGGAGTGGATAAAGGCCTGGCACTAAGCACAATCAAGGGACAGATCTCAGCTCTGTCAGTGTGGTTTCAGAGGCCGCTGGCCACCCACTCGCTGGTAAAGACCTTCTTACAGGGGGTCTTGCGTATTAATCCTCCTGTCAAGTCACCAATTTGTCCATGGGACTTAAATCTTGTCCTGTCCACTTTACAGAAACAACCCTTTGAGCCGTTGGCTGAGATTCCTTTAGTCTTACTGACAAGAAAGTTGGTTTTCTTGGTCGCCATAGTTTCGGCCAGGAGAGTGTCAGAATTAGCAGCCTTATCGTGTAAGGAACCATATCTCGTTCTGCATAAGGACAGGGCAGTTCTCCGGCCCCATCCTTCCTTTCTACCAAAGGTTATATCCAAATTTCACTTGAACCAGGATTTGGTACTTCCATCCTTCTTTCCAAAACCTACATCTAGAAAGGAGGGGTTGCTGCATACCTTGGATATTGTCCGGGCCATGAAGGCCTATCTTAAAGCTACAGAAAAGATCCGGAAGACAGATGTGTTATTCGTTCTACCAGATGGCCCCAAGAAGGGGCAGGCAGCTGCAAAATCCACCATCTCGAGATGGATTAGACAATTAATCATTCAAGCCTACGGTTTGAAGAGGTTGCCTCCTCCTTTGTCGGTAAAGGCCCATTCTACCAGGGCCATGGGCGCCTCCTGGGCAGCACACCATCAGATCTCTATGGCTCAGATATGCAAGGCGGCAACGTGGTCATCAGTCCACACGTTTACAAAGTTTTATCAACTAGACGTGAGAAGGAATGCGGATTCTGCCTTTGGACAGGCAGTACTACAGGCTGCAGTTTGAAATCCTCGGGATCAGAAGCACCCTTGGTTGTAAAAAAAAAAAAAAAAAAAAAAAGAAGTTTTTTCTTGACTAAGTTGGAATTATTATTATTATTTGAGTTTACCTCTAAATTGAATCCTTCTTTGGAAGATGTCTCCCTCCCCTCATTAAAGCATTGCTTTCGGACATCCCATATAGTAATGAATATGCCGCTCTGTGTCCCGTGATGTACGAGAAAGAAAAAGGGATTTTTAAATACAGCTTACCTGTAAAATCCTTTTCTTGGAGTACATCACGGGACACAGAGCTCCCACCCCTCTTTTGGGTGACCATTTTGGGAGGCATACTGCTTGCTACAAAACTGAGGGACTCCCTCTAGGGGAGGGGGTTATATAGGGAGGGGACTTCCTGTTTGAGATTGCCAGTGTCCACACCTGAAGGTACTCCATATAACCCATATAGTAATGAATATGCCGCTCTGTGTCCCGTGATGTACTCCAAGAAAAGGATTTTACAGGTAAGCTGTATTTAAAAATCCCTTTTTTATTTTTTATTTACAATTTTTTTATTTTTTTTTGTTTATCACAGTGACCAATCACAGCAGATCACATGACAATGATTAATAGTAAACCGCTTCAGTTCGTGATATTCATTGTGTTGATCCCTGTGATTGGTCACATGGTAGAGACAGGGCCAATCGATATAAGTGGTGAGCCACGAGGAGAAATGTAACATTCTCACTTAAGCGTTGCCAACATCCCAGACATTTAGGAAAAACCTAAAAAAAAAGGGCACAGGTACCCCCGGGACATATGGGCGAACAGACAGAAAAATCATGTATCATAAAATATCATCTCATTTATTTAGAAAAAAGTAATTGTTTAAAAACATGTATATATGTGATATCAAACCTAGTTTGTACATTGACATAGTGGAGCAAAATTATTCTCAAATGAGCTATTACAAGTTCCAGTAACAGTAGATTTTTCTCCTTTAGCCTGACATGTTTCATGAAATGTTTTCCCTTCCTCAGAGGCATTGTAGGAGAGAGTACGAATACATTCAGCTCTGAATTGAAATATTTTGCAGAAACATACTTTAAAATCAAGGTTTCAAAAGAAAACAAGTATGTCGCCGCCTATTCATCAAAAGGCAATGAACCTCGTCTGGGCTTAGAACAAAGGTCCCCACACATCAATTCCCATAGCCCAACCGCGAAGGGACCCAGAGGGATGGACGAACCCGAGATGGCTTGAATAGTGTTAGCCCTGGAGAATCCCTGGTGGGGATTAAAAACCACCAAAAGAAAGCTCTATACTTTTTCACAGCATTGTGTGTGTGTGGTGTTTTATATCTATATCTATATCTATATCTATATCTATATCTATATATATATATATATATATATATATATATATATATATATAATAAAATTTATTTTCTGTAATTCAGGGCTGGTTCACACCACAAAAATGCACTCAAGATCTGCTCCAAATGCGTGTTCAGTTGCATTTTTGATGCGTTTTCTGGTGCATTCCAGGTTTTTTTTTTTTTTTTTCCTTGTTTCTTTTTTACTGTACTGGGGTCCGGTGTGTTTTACAGTGTTCCAGTGTGTTCTAGTGTAGGAAAAATGCAACATGTTGTACTTTTTTATTCTAGACCTGGAAAGCTCTGGAACTGACCACACTGGTGTGAACTATGCCATTGAAAACTATACAACACACAGTGTATATAAGAAGTCTACACACCCCTGTTAAAATATCAGGTTTCTGTGATGTAAAAAAGTTAGATACATAATTGCTGAACCTTTCCCACCTTTAATGTGACCAATAAACTGTACAACTCAATTGAAAAACAAACTGAAATCTTTTAGGTAGGGGTAAAAAACATTGTTGTATAACTGGATATGTAGCTGTGATCAGAATGAAGCAATCACATTCAAACACATGTCAAATAGGAGTCAGTACACATCTGCCATCATTTAAAAAGCCTCTGATTACACCAAATAAAGTTCAGCTGTTCTAGTAGGTCTTTCTCGACATTTTCTTGGTCGCATCCTACAGCAAAAGCCATGCTCTGCAGAGAGCTTCCAAAACATCAGAGAGATCTCCTTGTTAAAAGGTATCAGTCAGAAGGATACAAAAGAATTTACAAGGCATTAGATATACCATGGAACACAGTGAAAACAGTCATCAAGTCGAGAAAAAATTACACAACAGTGACATTACCAAGAACAGGACGTCCCTCCAAAATGTATGAAAAAGCTGGTTTAGGGAAGCAGCCAAGAGACTGACAGCAACATTAAAGGAGCTGCAGGAATATCTGGCAAGTACTGTGTGGTACATGTGACAACAATCTCCTGTGTTCTTCATATGTTTGGGCTATGGGATGGAGTGGCAAGACGGAAGCCTTTTCTTCCGAAGAAAAACATCCAAGCCTGGCTAACACATCTGAAGTCTCCCAAAAGCGTGTGGAAAAACATGTTATGGTCTGATGAAATCAAGGTTGAACTTTTTGCCCATAATTCCAAAATATGTTTGGCACAAAAACACTGCACATCACCAAAATAACACCATACCCACAGTGAAGCATTGTGGTGACATCAATCATGCTTTGGGGCTGTTTTTCTTAATCTGTAATAGGGTCCTTAATCAAGGTAGAGTGAATTATGAACAGTTCCAAATACCAGTCAATATTGGCAGAAAACCTTCAGGCTTCTGCTAGAAAGCTGAACATGAAGAGGAATGTCATCTTTCAGCATGACAACGACCCGAAGCATACAACCAAATCAACAAAAGAATGACTTCACCAGAAGAAGATTAAAGTTTTGGAATGGCCCAACCAGAGCCCAGACCTGAATCCAATTGAAACCCTGTGGGGCTGATCTGGAGAGGACTGTGCATAGGATATGTCCTCAAATTCTGACAGATTTGGGGTGTTTTTGCCAAGAAGAGTTGGCAAATATTGCCAAGTCAAGATGTGCCATACTGAAAGACTCGTACCCAAAAAGACTGAGTGCTGTAATAAAATCAAAAGGTGCTTCAACAAAGTATTTAAGGATGTGCACATTTATGCAACCACATTTTTTTTATCTTTACTTCCCTCCACCTAAAAGATTTCAGTTTGTTGTTCAACTGAGTTGTACAGTTTATAGTTCACATGTAAGGTGCAAAATGTTATGAAATTATTTGTCTAATTTTTTTTGCATCACAAAAACCTGACATTTTAACAGGGGTGTGTAGACTTTTTATATCCACCTACCATCCATGCGTTTTTTGAAGCAGCAAAAAAAAAAAAAAGCCTGTGTCCAGTACTGTACCTCAGGAAACAGATTTTACTGGTAAGGCTAGAATCCTATTACCCCTTATCCATGTACCCTAAACTTAACCAGCAAGAATTTTTTATTTTTTTTTCTTGTGACTGGATTTGGACTTTAAGGCTACTTTCACACTGGGGCAGTGAGGGCGCTGTCGGTAAAAACTAGTGACAATTTACTGTTTTGGCGGCTCTTTTCGGTGGCTAGAAAGGTGCTTTTAACCCCCGCTAGCAAGTCAATAAGGGATTAATAGAGCCGTTTCGCTTCGGCAGTACTGCCCATGCATTTTTTTTTTTTTAACCTCCCGCAAGCACCCCGCCTTTAGTGTCAAAGCATTCAGGCTTTCACGCTGGAGTGACAGAGGCGCTTTGCATGTGCTGTTTTAGTGCTAAAACGCCTGCAAAGTGCCTCAGTGTGAAAGTGCCTAAAGCCCAACCCTGGCTAACACTTTTCAAGCAGTTGCATCCATGGAGACAATGAGGGCCATTTACGAAAGGCAAATCCACTTTGCACTTTCACTACTTGCTGATTTTATCATCCAATCATGTGTAAGCAAAATGCTGTTTTATTTTACCTGTATGTGATTTTGTGCACTGGGGTGCGTGCCGCCGGCGACCTGTTCTTTCTGTGATTGGACACAGTGGGAGCCAATCGGTGAGTCCGGCAGATGCGCTGACTCACCGAATGGAGATCTTATGTTCCTGCTGAAGCAGAAACACTTCTGTCTTCCCCCATTCAAAGCACCCCCCCCCCCCCCCCCCCGCACAGTTGGAAAAGTACTCCCCAGGCGCACATTTAACGCTTTGGCCCTGATGTTAACCCCTTCCCTACCAGTGTGATAAGTACAGTGACTGTACTTTTTTTCTTTTTTATAGCACTGATCATTTTTTTTAGTGTCCCTGGTCCTCAAAGTGTCACTTGGTGTCAGTTTTGTCCGCTGCAAAGTCGTAGTTCCGCTGCAATTGCTGGTAAAAAATAAAATAAAAATTCTATAAATATATTCCATAGTTTTAAAGCATGGGTCTTCAAATTACGGCCCTCCAGTTGTCCAGGAACTTCAATTCCCATCATGCCTAGTCATGTCTGTGAATGTTTTACAATACCTCATGGGATGTGTAGTTCCGCAACAGCTGGAGGTTAAAAGAACGCAGTGCTGTATCACAAAGAATGACATGGTCATAAACCACCTGGGGCTGAAGTGGTTAAATTAAAGAAACAATGTTTCCTTACTTATGCAGTGTAAAGTGGTGATGTGTGGGTGATATACTGTATATTCTGTATATATAAAATGTGTGCTTTCTTACTTGGATATCCTGGAACATATTGTCCTTTTTGAGTTATTATAATTTATACAGCAGTCCAGTATTCTATTGGGCTTCTCTTGTGAATTAGTGGAAGTGTTAGTTAGTCTAGGTTAATATGCGATTTGCTCACAAAAGTCTTAACTAAACTCATCTGTCATTTCTAAAACAAAATAACAACACAAGACGAACATACGTCGGATGCTTGTGCATTTGATCATTCTTAAACTTTTACAAATTGAATCATTTCATTGGTACTTAATTTTACATTGACAACATGCACAAATATGTTTATGGCCCTAATCTTTATCTAGTTGCACAAATGTAGGTTACCACAGAGACCAAGAGTTTGAAATTCACCCACACTGCTCCCTTATGACATTACAGATAGGTAGCCATAGTTACTCAAGGCAGCTCTGCTGCTTTGTTGTAAAGATTTGCTGCATCTATGAGTAATACCTGGCATGTGAAGCTTGGTGATTAACAGCTTTCGTTATTAAATTAGTGTTTGGCATAGAAGTTGCATTCAACTTTTTTTTTAAGTGGATGCATTTTGAAAAATATTTTTTTATGTTTTTGTCTTTGCACAACAAAGTACATCTTTAGGCTCTATTTTGTTTTACGGCAGAATAGACATTTTGAAAAAAAAGATTAATAATTTAGGTCAGATTTTAAAATAAAATGGCTACGAATAGTGCAGTACCAAACTTGCATTTTGATAGTATATTTCAAAGGCAGATTTTAGTATACGCTATATGACCAAAAGTGTGTGGGTGCCTTACAATTGCGTGGGGGGGGGGGAGGGGGGGTTTGATCCCCTGCTGATTTTGTATATTTGCCCACTGGCAACAAATGATCAGTCTAATTTTTATGGTAGGTTTATTTTAACAGTGAGAAACAGAATAACAATAAAAATATCCAGAAAAACGCGTTTAAAAATAGTTATAAATTGATTTGTATTTTATCCCCTATTGGCAAGGTGTCATCTATACAGGTAACAAGCTGAGATTAGGAGCACTCTCTTAACCACTTAAGGACCCCTTCACGCCGTTATACGTCGGCAGAATAGCACAGCAACGTACCTGTACATTGCCCTTTAAGCCCAGCCGTGGGGTCGTGCGTGCACGCGACCCGGTCCGAAGCTCCGTGACCGCGGGAGCCGTGGACCCAATCGCTACTGGAGTCCCGTGATCGGTCCCCGGAGCTGAGGAACGGGGAGAGCTGTGTGTAAACACAGCTTCCCCGTTCTTCACTGTGGCGCCGTCATTGATCATGTGATCCCTTTTATAGGGATACACAATCGATTATGTCACACCTACAGCCACACCCCCCTACAGTTGGCAACACATATTGCGTCACACATACCCCCTTTAGCGCCCCCTTGTGGTTAACTCCCAAACTGCAATTGGCATTTTCACAGTAAACAATGCATTTTTAATGCATTTTTTGCTGTGAAAATGACAATGGTCCCAAAAATGTGTCAAAATTGTCCGAAGTGTCCGCCATAATGTCGCAGTTATGAAAAAAATCGCTGATCGCCGCCTTTAGTAGTAAAAAAAATAATAATAAAAATGCAATTAAACTATCCCCTATTTTGTAAACGCTCTAAATTTTGCGCAAACCAATCGATAAAATGCTCATTGCGATTTTTTTTTTTTTTCTTTTTTTTTTCTTTTACCAAAAATAGGTAGAATACGTATTGGCCTAAACTGAGGAAAAACATTTTTTTAATATATATTTTTGGGGGATGTTAATTATAGCAAAAAGTAAAAAATATTGATTTTTTTCAAAATTGTCGCTCTATTTTTGTATATAGCGCAAAAAATAAAAACCGCAGAGGTGATCAAATACCACCAAAAGAAAGCTCTATTTGTGGGGAAAAAAGGACGCCAATTTTGTTTGGCAGCCACGTCGCACGACCGCGCAATTGTCAGTTAAAGTTACGCAGTGCCGAATCTCAAAAACTGGCCAGGTCCTTTAACTGCCTAAAGGTCCAGGTCTTAAGTGGTAAAGAGAGTGCTTCTAATCTCAGCTTGTTACCTGTATAAGACGCCTGTCCACAGAAGCAATAAATCGGTCAGATTCCAATTCCAATTTCCAGTCTCCACCATTGCCAAGACCAAAGATGTCAGGGATAAGGTTGTAGACTTACACAAGGCTGGATTGGGCTGCAAGACAATCGTCATGCAGCTTGATGAGAAGGTGACAACAGTTGGTGTGATTATTCGCAAATGAAAGAGACACAAAATAACTGTCAATCTCCCTCAGTCTGGGGCTCCATACAGGATCTTAACTTGTGCCGTTTTAAGGATCATGAGAACAGTGTGGAATCGGCCCAGAACTGGGGAGAATCTTGTCAATGATCTCAAGGCAGCTGGGACCATAGTCACCAAGAAAACTATTGGTAACGCACTACACCGTGAAGGACTGAAATCCTGCAGCGCTCGCAGGGTCCCCCTACTTAAAAACGCACATGTACAGGCCCTCTGAATGATTCTGAGTGAAAGTGTTGTGGTCAGATGAGACCAAAATCAAGCTCTTTGGCAATCAACTCGACTCACCGTGTTTGGAAAAGGATGAGGCCTATAACCCCAAGACCATCCTCACTTTCAAACATTATGCTTTTGAAGGCTTTTTTTTTCTGCTAAGGGGAACAGGACAACTTCACGGCATCAAAGGGAGGATGGACAGGGAAATGTACTGTCAAATCTCTCCTTCCCTCAGCCAGGGCATTGAAAATGGCTTGTGCATGGGTAGTCCAGCATGACAATGATCCAAGGCAACAAAGGATTGGCTCAAGAAGAAGCACATTATGGTTCTGGTATGGCCCAGTTTAATCTCCAGACCTTAATCTTAGAGAAGTGGGACAAAATCCCTCCTGAGATGTTTGCAAACCTGGTGGCCAACTACAAGAAACTTCTGACCTCTGTGTATGCTAACAAGGGTTTTGCCAGCACGTACTAAGTCATGTTTTGTGAAGGGGTTAATAACTTACAAAATTTCAATCATTAAAAATGCCAGTCAATTTAACTTTTTTGAAATTTGTTTTTTTGGGTTTTTTGGTTCTGTCTCACTGTTAAATTCTACCACAAAAATTATAGACTGATCATTTCTTTGCCAGTGGACAAACGTACAAAGTCAGCAGTGGATCAAATACTTTTTTCCTCTCTCTGTATACAAGCTTGTTGTAAATGCTATTCCAAGACGGAAGCATAATACAGAGTTGCACTTTGCAGCTATAATGGCTTTCACTCCTCTAGGAAAGCTTTAGCAAGGTTTCAAACCATCCCACTAATAGATGTAAGCTATGTGATTGCAGAGTTTTCTGATATTCCGCTTGTCAAAGTACTTTGTTCACAGATTGCAACGTTTCCCCTGTATAGCAGCTTACCCAACCATTTGCAGGCAATCGAAAAAGGAGGGAAACTAATGTTTTTCTTGTGTTTCATTTTTTATTTATTTATATTTTCCCTTACATCTGTACATGTTTAAAAAGGGTGAGAAAAGTCATCTTAAAACTGGGTCTTGGTTCTTGTCCTTGTCCATACTATGAAAAAGAAAATGCCATTTCATCAGAATAAGCCACTTTTTGCACTCATTTGATAGGTTTGAAAGAAAATGTTCCTCCAAAGCTAGAAGAAGATCTTCCTCGCAAAAAGACCAGGAGGAAATTAATGGAGTCTCCTCAGAGAGCGGCTAAATTTACCAATCGTAATCAGCATGACGATTCTATCGGTGCGGAGCTCCTGCCTATTGTTTACACCCCAGAAAGTTGCAATGAAACCATCGTTATCGGCAAGGATGTCAATAAAATCTCGGGCGTTGGAGAGACTCGGGAAAGTGCTTCCACTTTCATGGCTCATGAAAAAGGCATCCAAAACAGGGGTTTCACCTTCCAGATGAAGATGGGTTCTGAGCAAGACATGGACTCCACAGTCATTCTTTCTCATGGCAACACTGACCCGAATCCAGGTGCCAGTAGCACAGGACCACATCCACCTTCCAGCATGTTCCAGAGGTAATAAATTAGACCCAGAATGCTTGAATGTATGGAAACATATTGCTGGTAAACGCACAAACTTTATGTTGACACTCGAGATTCTCAACTAAAGCTGTCTATAGATGATTTAAACCATTTATGGACAGGCTGAATGTATCCAAGTTAATAGATCAACTTTTGGTACAACCAGGCTGCCAGATTGTACATGCGATTTATCACCTACGGCTCTCATGGCCACTGGCAATCACTGTGTTCTCCTGGCAGGGACGGCTTCCTTCGCCAGAAGAACACAATCAACACTGACCGTGGTTGCAGGAATGAAAATGGCTCCATCTATGGCCGGATTAAAGGGGTTGTAAAGGGAAGAAAATGTTTTCCCTGAATGGCTTCCTTTACCTTAGTGCAGTTCTCCTTCACTTACCTCATCCTTCGATTTTGCTTTTAAATGTTCTTATTTATTCTGAGAAATCCTCATTTCCTGTTCTTCTGTCTGTAACTACACCCAGTAATGCAAGGCTTTCTCCCTGGTGTGGAGAAAGCCCCTTGAGGGGGGAGGGGTCGAGCAGGAGTGTCGGGATGCACACTAACACACAGCTCCTTTCTCTATCTGCAAAGTAGAATGTCCTGCTCGCCTCCTCCCCCCTTTAAGAAGCTTTCTCCACACCAGGGAGAAAGCTATGCATTACGGTGTGTAGTTACAGACAGAAGAACAGGAAGTGAGGATTTCTCAAAAGAAATGAGGACATTTTAAAAGCAAAATCGAACGATGAGGTAAGTGAAGGGGGACTGCACTAAGGTAAATGAAGCTATTTAGGGGGATTTTTTTTTCACCTTTATAACCCCTTTAACATTGGGGGGTCACGCCACTTTAGGCTGCTTTTTTTTAAAATTATTATTGAAAGTTCTAGCACTGTCATTCTTATCCTTGCTGGAACATTGTTAATGAGGTATCCAGCGACTTGGTATGAACCCATTTTGTTCCAGGTCAGAAAACTGTTTCCAGATGGGGTCAAGGAGATTCTGCTCTTAGGAACCATCTTGGTAGTACGTGCTATAATATCCTATATGGGACTGCACAACACCATTTATGGGAGGACAGATGTAGTGTTGCCTATATCACTGTTTAGTAATATTTGTATCTGCGTTTGGGACTACATGCCACACTATCCACTGTGGCAGTACCTGAACTGGGGAGAACAACCAGGCATTGTAATGGTCTAAGGGTGATTTTCCTACAGCATTTATAGAATAGTTTAAGGTTTCGGCAGGAACATTTACAATGTTTTTTAGTTACTCTTGGCCAATTACAATACCTGCAGGTGATCTGCAGACAAGTCGCATAACTCAAAATCGTGGGAATAATTCAGATTTGCTGCATTGCACTGTAAAGGGGCTTTAGATCCCCAGGGTAAAGTAAACCCAAGTTTTACTGAGGTTACAGACTTGAAATTGCTATCCTTCTTCCCAGCTTCAGTGGCTTTGGTATTCGAATATTGTTATGCCCAAAGAGGAGCCTTTACTTGGTGACAGGTTCCCTTTAGACATTCGTTCAGCTATTGAATGCAGATCTTGTTACTGCACACCAGTGCTTTTTGCATGTTACTAAGTAGTGCTCCAAACGGCTTCATTATAGCCTTTTAGTTGTACAAGACTCCTTTTCACAACCTCCTCCCAGCAGTATTTAGTACCACCGATTCTGACGTTTGTTCTCCATGCTAAACGCGCAGAACTATATGCATTGTAAGGCTGACTGTCATATTGTCGAAGGCAAACATTTACCAAAGCCGTTAATCCCTGTTCTCAGGCTTGGACTCCCATCTCTCCTGAGCAGAAATCCAGGAAAGCCGAGCGAGAAGCCATCCTACATGGCAATGACTTCAGCTGCTGAAAGAAAGAGAAAGCTATTAAGGTAAGATTGTGCACTTCGTGCCATAAGATCTCCTGTCTGGAATGAATTAGAGGTTGGCTCTCCGAATGACATTTCTATGAAAATCTTACAGTATTATAGAAATACCAGGTTATTGCAGTTGTATCCCTTGGTCTATTGTTTCTCTTCCTTCCCTATTTCTGCTCTTCTTAATTTAACATTGGGTTTTCCAAAGGGCAGGTTTTACAAATCTTTCCTTTATAGACAACCTTTACAGCATTTCACTTTAATACGCTAAACAGGAAAGGTTCCGACACACTTCGTTTTACGCGTCAAGCTTGTTCCTCATAATGAAAAACAAAAATCCTCCCCCTTATACAGAGACAGATTCCCATTTTTTTCCCCCTCTTGGTTCCCCAGTTTTAATCGCCCTCGCCTTTTTTCACTAAACTTTATACGAAATGTTGCAAAACAAATACAGTAGTGTTGTGTTCACTGTTTGGCAATTGGTCAGAAATCATAAGGATTGTTTGCTTTAAAGTAGATGTGAACATCAACCTACTTTGGTATGCTAAAGTGTTAATTCGTAACCCTTGGTCTTTTTTCCCCTAAAATAGTTTTTTTTTTTTTTTTTTGCATTTTGGTGCTGCTACGCAGCCTCTTTAAACCACTTCCTGTCTTCATTCACATTGGTTGCAGATCATTTGGCTTTCCAATTGTGGAGGCATGGTCCACAATTTTCACCAAATTGCATTGGCATGGCCCCTTGTAATGCATGTACCAAGGTGACAATGGAGGAGCACCAATGAGATTTGTCGCTTCATAGCAAGAAAAGTCTGAATAAGGGTCTTGATGGAAGGGACAAAGAGATCCCTCACCTCTGTCTTGTGTTTTCCGCATGTCTTGCTACAAAACTGAAGCTTAGGCCGACCATGGGCGGTTCAAATTTTGACCATGTATGTGCAGGCTGAATGTACCAAGTTGATTGATCAACTTGGGTACAACCAGCCCGCCACATTTTACATACAATTATTGATTTATAATGTATGATATTGAATTAATAATCAATATCTTCTCCTGGTGGGCATGGATCCCCCAGCACCTCACCCTTCCAGCCTCTCCGGGAGGGATTCCCTCATCAACACTAAAAGAAGGAAAAAACCGGTGCCCTCTAAGCATAGTAGTCTCGTTTTGAATAAAAACAGATAATTAACCACTTAAGGACCCTGCACTGTATATATACGTCCTCTTTTTAAAGATGGATATCTCGGTAACGGCAGCAGCTGCTGCCACAACCGAGATATCCATCTCTTCAGTGCAGGGTCCTGTGTACAATAACGGCGGTCTCCGCGGCGGATTCGCCGCGAGATCGCCGTTATCGGTGACCGGAGAGGTGCCCCCCCCCCTCCCGCCGCTTTCCCGTGCTCTCCGCCGCTTACCGTTGCCGTCGGTAGCGGCGGAGGCGATCGGGTCTGTGCGGCTCCTCTGCTGGGATACGAGTGAGGGAAAAATCGCCCCCACCCGTTCCCCATAGCAGCGCTGGGCGGAAGTGACGTCAAAACGTCATTTCCGCCCACTGTCTTAAAGAGACATTTTCTTTTTAAGGCTATTTAAAAAATGTCATTTTCCTTTTTTTTTTTTTTTTTTTCTTTTTAAGCCTAAATATGAGATCTGAGGTCTTTTTGACCCCAGATCTCATATTTAAGAGGACCTGTCATGCTTTTTTCTATTACAAGGGATGTTTACATTTCTTGTAATAGGAATAAAAGTGATCAATTATTATATTTTTTTTTTTTTTCAGTGTAAAAAATGTTAAATTAAATACAAATAAATAGGAAAACAAAAAAAAAATTTTTTAAAGCGCCCCGTCCCGACGAGCTCGCGCGCAGAAGCGAACGCATACGCGAGTAGCGCCCGCATATGAAAACGGTGTTCAAACCACACAAGTGAGGTATCGCCGCGATCGTTAGAGCGAGAGCAATAATTCTAGCCCTAGACCTCCTCTGTATCTAAAAAAATGCAACCTATAGAATTTTTTAAACGTCGCCTATGGAGATTTTTAAGGGTAAAAGTTTGACGCCATGCTACGAGCGGGCGCAATTTCTAAACGTGACATGTTGGGTGTCATTTTACTCGGCGTAACATTATCTTTCACAATATATAAAAAAATTGGACCAAATTTATTGTTGTCTTATTTTTTAATTCAAAAAAGTGTATTTTTTCCAAAAAAAGTGCGCTTGTAAGACCGCTGCGCAAATACGGTGTGACAAAAAGTATTGCAATGACCACTATTTTATTCTCTAGGGTGTTAGAAAAAAAAAAATATATAATGTTTGGGGGTTTTACGTGATTTTCTAGCAGAAAAAACTGTTTCAGTCTTGCAAACACCAAAACTGAAAAACACCCAAGGTCCTTAAGTGGTTAATATGAAGGTGACATTCACAGAGGATTAAAATACATGGGCTTATCTGTATGTAGTATCATCCACTCGGGCATCTGGGGTGCAGGTGCTCCGCTGGTCCTGGTGGTCTTGAACGGGCGTCACTGTGTCACACACACTACCATCAACCGCAGCCGCGGGATGGTATACCTCCGATGCTGGGGAGAAGGGGACAGCGTTCCGTGGAGCACAGCGGTGCAACGCCACTTCCGGGTGCAGGTTCACAGGGAGGTGCGCGCGTTCGAAGCATCAACACTACCTGTGGTTGCATGAAATAAATTTGCTCTGTTTGGCCTGCCTTAGCAGAGTCAGGAGACTTTTGTCTGAGTGTGGACTTCTGATTTTCTTTTTGAATAATGTCCATTTACTTGAAAGTTGTAGAATTTTCCATGTAGTAGAGACTATGAAAGGGGTTGTAAAAGTTTTTTTTTTTTTTTTAATAGGTTCCTTTTAAGCTAGTGCACTTACCTTTTTCCTTCCTTCAATATGCTGTCTAAAAAACGTTTTCTTTGTCTGAATTACTCGCTTCCTGTTCCTCCTCGGTAAGCTTTCCCCCATCATCCAAGCTGTTCTGGCTGGGGGTTAGTCAGCGTCCTCGCAACCCCCCCGTCACAGTGAGAAATTCAGACAAAGAACAAAAAAGGTAAGTGAACCAACAACGCACTAACTTAAAGGAACCTATTTAGAAAATAAAAAAGCAAACCTTTACATCCCCTTGAATTTCTCTGTATCCCGTGATGTCCTTCAAGAAACGGGCAACACAAAAATCCTAATGTGAGTCTTCTTTGTCAAAGATGGTGGGTGATTATGATCAGCTTGTCTTTTGATCCAGACATGGGTATTTATCCTTTTTGCCTGCGTAAAGCTAAAAAAAAGGTTGTGCTCCAACATGCATTTTGGAGGGTAACTAACAACTGGGCGATCAGTTGCATAAATGTATAAATACAAGTTCTCCCTATTTTTGTTCACAATAACTAAATATTTGTTTCTATTGTGTATTATAAGTCTTGCAGCAGGCAGTGCTGTGAAAGAGGACAACGTAACCCTTCCTGTTCCTAAACGTGTGCGCCAGGACAACCCCTTTGCCTGTAAAGCCATGCGAGTGAAAAAGACAGCAGGTGAGCATGCAATGATAGATTATGACATTACCTGTTCGCTTTTCACTGTGTGATGAAAGGCTGACATTTCCAGGTTATCGGCGTAATGGTTTGTTACTGTAATCAGTCATCTAAAATATTTTCGAAGTATGATATGTCCTTTATGCTCTCAATTGGCAGAAATGTCTGTTTCAAAGGTGTGGGTGTCTGATTTTTATGCTATGGCATATAGCTCGGATGGTGTAGTTTACTTTTCAGCACTCTCTCATTGAACTTATCTTGTTCGCTATTCTACATAAATACATGGATGAAGCTTCCTTTGGTGGTTTTATTTGTGAGACTGATAAACATACTCGGGGCCGATCTTCGGGTCATAGGCGTCTGGGTGCAGAAATATTGGGCGTGGACCACATGGGCGTGGTCATCTTACCAACTCCTCCTCTTTACAATTGTTTCTATGGCAACGACTCAAACACAGAGATGAGTGCGTAACTTGTATAGCGCTACAAATGCAAACTAAATCGCCTCAAGGCAATGCTCCCCTAACACAGACAAACGGAGCGCCCTTCCCCCAGAGACGTCACTGTATGGCTGGTCTCTCTCCACACAGAGACAGCCGCTGCTACGCTCTCCTCTGACAGGAGGGGGGACGGGCTTGGGTAGGTAACGGTGGTGGCGGCGGGGCCTGGCGGAGAGAGCCGCCTCATCACTTATCTGAGCCCCATTGCAATCCAGCAATATGCACAAAAGCCTCGGCTCTCCAGAGACTCTCCGTCCACATCGGCTGAGGCAGCATTGGGAGCCATTGGCTCCCGCTGCTTTTAATCACTGTCAGTAAGCAAATGGAGAGGGGGTGGGTCCTTGTGTTAATGGACAGGAAGAACAGTGACTCTAAAGCCCACCTGCTTGCAACAACTGCCATTTTATTCTCTAGGGTCTCTGCTACAAAAATATATATATATTTTGGGGGTTCTATCAAAAGAATACAAATTTTAACTTGTGAGCAACAAATGTCAAAAAAAGGTTTAGTCTTTAATCGCTTAACCACTTAAGACCCGGACCTAAATGCTGCTAAAGGACCTTGCCCCTTTTTGCGATTCGGCTCTGCGTCGTTTTAACTAACAATTGCGCGGTCGTGCGACGTGGCTCCCAAACAAAATTGGCGTCCTTTTTTTCCCCACAAATAGAGCTTTCTTTTGGTGGTATTTGATCACCTCTGCAGTTTTTTATTTTTTGCACTATAAACAAAAATAGAGCCACAATTTTGAAAAAAATTCAATATTTTTTACTTTTTGCTATAATAAATTTCCCCAAAAATATATATAATTTTTTTTTTCCTCAGTTTAGGCCGATACGTATTCTTCTACCTATTTTTGGTAAAAAAAAATCGCAATAAGCGTTTATCGGTTGGTTTTCGCAAAATTTATAGCGTTTACAAAATAAGGGATAGTTTTATTCCATTTTTCTAAAAAAAAAATGTACTACTAATAGCGGCAATCAGCGATTTTTTTTTTTTTTTGTGACTGCGACATTATAGCGGACACTTTGGACAATTTTGACACATTTTTGGGACAATTGTAATTTTCACAGCAAAAAATGCATTTAAATTGCATTGTTTACTGTGAAAATGACGGTTGCAGTTTGGGAGTTAACCACAAGGGGGCGCTGTAGGATTTGAGTGTTCCCTGTGTGTGTGTTTACAACTGTAGGGGGGTGTGGCTGTAGGTGTGACGTCATCGATCACGTCCCCCTATAACAGGGATGATGCGATCGATGCTGCGGCCACAGTGAAGCACGGGGAAGCCGTGTTTACACACGCGCCCGTGACCCACGGCTGGGTACTAGAAACCAACATATATATATATATATATACGTTGATGTGCCCAGCCATGCCATTCTGCTGACGTAAATGTGCAGTAGGCGGTCCTCAAGTGGTTAAGGACCAGGCCTATTTTTCAGATTTACAAGTTAAAATCTATTTTATTTTTTTGCTTGAAAATTACTTTGAACCCCCAAACATTTTATATAATTTGATACCCTAGAGAATAAAATGGCGGTCATTGCAATACTTTGTCACACTGTTTTTGCGCAGTGGTCTTGCAAGCGCACTTTTTTGGGGAAAAAATACACTACCGTTATTTTTTTTAATTTAAAAAAAAATTGTCCCAACTTTTTTTTTTTTTTATATATATATTGTGAAAAATGTTACGCTGAGTAAATTGATACCCAACATGTCACGCTTCAAAATTGTGCCCCCTCGTGGAACTTTTACCCTTAAAAATCTCCATAGACGACGTTTGCGTTGGAGGTGGTCTAGGGCTAAAATTATTGTTCACTGTAACGATTGCGGCGATACCTCGTGTGTGGTTTGAACACCGCTTTCATATGCGGGTGCGACTTGCATATGTGCTTGCTTCTGTGTGTGAGCTCAGCAGAGCGGTGCGCTTAAATTGTTTTAGTTTTTTTTTTTTTATGTTCGTTTTACCTTTAATTTGAAACTTCTTCTTTTTTTTTTAATACCTTTTTGGGTCACTTTTTCCTATTACAAGCACTGTAAACATCCCTTGTAATGAAAAAAAAGCTTCTGCCCTCCAATGCTTTGAAGCAGAGTTGGAGCCATTTTTCCCCTCATTCGGCATGCAGGCAGTTAGGGGAGAGGAACCAATATTGTCTCTGCCGATACCGGTGGTGGAGACCCCAATTAAAGTGATCTTGCAGTTGATCCGCCGCAGAGACCACTTTTATGTAAAAAAGACAAGCTAGCTGCTGCCATAACAACGGTATTTAGTATCAAAGTAGCAATGTATAATGATGGCAGCTGGCCCTTAAGTGGTTAAACTGCCCTCATCTACAGACTGAAGTTCATTGCTTTGATCTAAAGAAATGGGAGATACATTGTGTCTCTTTATTTCGCTGCGCTGAGGTATATATATATATATATATATATATATATATATATATAAAAATATTCATTCATAAGGGGAAATATATATATTATAGAATGGGGAAATGTCAGTTCAGATGGAGAGGGGGGTGAATCAAGATCCATTTTTTTTTTTAATCATTATTAATTGTGCCTTGCTAGTGTGTATGTGGGGGCGAGGAGGCTCAATTTTTTTCTTTTTGTCTACTTATGTCCACTTTTTTTTTTTTTTATGAGTTTATTGCTTTCACATAGGGGAACAATATTTTATTAATTTGAACCATGCTAATAAAAAAAAATTCCCCCCCTCTACAGTATTGAAAAATAAGGACAGTGCTGCACCGAGACGTCTAACCAGGAGCATTTCAGATGGAAACTTGGCAGTTGGAGCGATAAAGAAACCTTTCTCTTTTCTTGGTTCATCTCGTCCGTTTTCACAAGCTGGAAAGAAGTAGTGATACCCATCTGGACTAAATTAGACTCTTGGACTTGAATGCAACCTTACTAGTGTCTTAAGAATGTATATTTTCTAATTTACTTATAGGACGTCTTGTAGAGTGAACAAATGTCAGCAATATTCTTTTAATGTCATTTGTACCGTCCGGTGCTGTGTTTATATGTACAGAGAACACTGACAAGGTTATGTGTTTTAACGTGTGCCTGTAAGGAATGCTTGTATGTATTTATTTGGAATCTTTGTATTTTTTTTTTTTTTCTTTGGAAAGGATTGTTAACTGTTCAACTGATGTGGTATTATAAATTCCAGAAGGTGGTACGTTGTAGTCTTACTGATTCTGTAGCTATGTGCCCAGAGGAAAAGTTGTGTTTTTTTGTGAAAGCTTGTGGGGGGATAAGGCACTACTAGAACTCCTCATTCTTTCTTCTCAATACAAAAATACTTTTACAGACTTGTGTAGATGTCAATGATCTCAGTGCCAGAATTTCTCTGCCTCTTCACGCTAAGCCAGAATGAAGGTGTCACAGGCACGTTTTGGTGCCTACTCCTAAATGGACTCTACTCAGGGTTACTTGAATATAAAGCATATATGCAAGAAAACTGCAGCTATACTTAAAACCTTTCCAGCTACTTGTCTCCTAAAAATTGGTACTTCACTGCTTAACATCTTCTGTGAGTATTAATATTCTTTCTAGGGTGACAGTAACTTCTCCCCACTGCTCGCTGTGGCTTCTCCTACTATGACTCTTTAGGACATGACCCATATGAGCTGACAGGTGCAGCCACAATGGGGGGTGATGGGGAATGATTTGGACATGCACTATATTTCCAAAAGTATTGGGACGCCTGCCTTTACACGCACATGAACTTTAATGGCATCCCGGTCTTAGTCAGTAGGGTTCAATATTGAGTTGGCCCACCCTTTGCAGCTTTAAGAGCTTCAACTCTTTTGGGAAGGTTGTCCACAAGATTTAGGAGTGTGTCGGAATGTTTGACCATTCTTCCAGAAGTGCATTTGTGAAGTCAGGCGCTGATGTTGGACAAGAAGACCTGGCTCGCAGTCTCCACTCTAACTCATCTCAAAGGTGTTCTATCGGGTTGAGGTCAGGACACTATGCAGGCCAGTCAAGTTCCTCCACCCCAAACCAGCTCATCCATGTCTTTTATGGACTTTGTGCACTGGTGCGCAGTCACGTTGGAACAGGAAGGGGACATCCCCAAACTGTTCCCACAAAGTTGGGAGCGCACTGAGACATTTTGGGCAATTTCTTGCTCTCAACTTTGTGGGAACGGTTTGGGGATGGCCCCTTCCTGTTCCAACATGACTGTGCACCAGTGCACAGAGTAAGGTTCATAAAGACACCGATGAGTGAGTTTGGGGCACGCTGACTAACCTCTAGCCAGAATGGCTCGGATGATGGGGGAAAGCTTACTGTGGAGGAACCGGAAGTGAGAAATTTAGACAAAGAAAAAATCAGTACCTGACCTCTCAAATGGCCTTCTGGAAGAATGGTCAAAGTTTCCCATAGATGCTCTCTTAAACCTTGTGGACCGCCTTCCAGAAGAGTTAAAGCTGTTATAGTTGCAAAGGGTGGGCCAACTTAATTTTGAACCCTACGGTCTAAGACTGGGATGCCATTAAAGCTCATGTACTTATAAAGTCAGGCGTCCCCATATCTTTTGGTAATATAGTGTGTATTTGACAAATCCGAACCAGTCATACTTGCAGAGAACTGTAAACAAGGAAGCAGATTTTTAAGAAATGAGACGCAATTTAAGTTTATGCAGTGCCCCTATGTCTGGTTATAATAATAAAAAACAATTATAATCAGTAAATCTCTGCAAACATCCATGTATCCTCGTGTTTTGTCTCCTAAAAATTGCTCCAAGTACAGAACGATATCTGGGGATCTCACAAACTGAGGGGCAAAGCCGCAGGTTTGCGTTGGGTCCATTAACATATGCTCACTTTTTAGTTGCTCCCCCTCCACTCTGTTCAGATTCAGGGTCGTTTTTCTGGGTATTGTGAAACATGGACAGTACTGAGTCGATCAGCATTCTCACACGGAAGTCTATAGCCCTGTGTAAGCTTTTAATTCAGCAACTTGTTTACACCAGGCTTACCTTTTTTCTACTAGCAGCTGAATACTGGTGTAGTAGTAAGAGGAAGGGAATTAAACACTGCTGGGGAAACCTGCATTAAAGTGAAGCTGTGTGGGGGGAAAAAGCACTGGTTTTTAGAGTCTGAACAGAGAAAGGAGATTCTGAGGTATCAGCAGGAACCGGCTGAGATTCAAACCATGTGTCGGTAGCCTGAATGTACGAGGAATCAATCGATCAACTTGTGTACTACTAGGCTGTTCGATTTTACATACGGTTATTGCTAGCAGCTATTATAGTCGCTAGAACAGTAATCGATGTGTTCTCCCTGTGGGGACATGTCCCAAACCCAGCCCCCGCCATCATCTCCCACACCCATGGTTGCATTTGCTCCATTCATGGTCTGCTTGAGGCTTGCATTGAGGGGAGCAAAAGTAAAGCACAGCCACTGTAAAGGAAATATGGCTATCCTCATGTGAATATATATTTACAGATTATACATGGTAACAAGGACTAAACCATTAAATGGGTTGTAAAAGGTAAAAAAAAAAAAATTCCCTAAACAGCTTCCTTTACCCTAGAGCAGTCCTCGTTCACTTACCTCATCCTTCCATTTTGCGTTTAAATGTCCTTATTTCTTCTGAGAAATCCTCACTTCCTGTTCTTCTGTCTGTAACTACACACCGTAATGCAAGGCTTTCTCCCTGGTGTGGAGAAAGCCTCTTAAGGGGGGAGGGGACAAACAGGAGGTTCAGGACACTCTACTTTGTAGATGGAGAAAGGAGCTGTGTGTTAGTGTGTGTCCTGACACTCCTTCTCACCCCCTCAAGAGGCTTTCTCCACACCAGGGAGAAAGCCTCGCATTACTGTGTGGAGTTAGACAGAAGAACAGGAAGTGAGCATTTCTCAGAAGAAATAAGGACATTTAAAAGCAAAATGGAAGGATGAGGTAAGTGAAGGAGGACTGCACTAAGGTAAAGGAAGCTATTTAGGGAAAACATTTTTTACCTTTACAACCCCTTTAATTTTATTGATGGGATAGTTTACATAAAGCTATTAACTTTTTCATGACTACATAAAAAAAAAAAAAGGGGGCAAAATCTGTACATTTCCATTAAGGAGGAACTGCTCTTGCCAAAGTGCAAATGAGCACATGATACCAGCATGGTATGGTAGAGGAACTTTTCTATTTACCCGACCTCAGTACTGACATATTAAACTTGTCCCTCGTCATTCCGTCCACCACCACTGCCTTCTTCCTCTAGGTTTTCATTGCTACTTTTCAGCCACTAGGCAGCTTTTGATGCAATGTTAGCAGGAGCTACATCGTTCTGGCTCCTTTCTCCTTTATCTTAATGCAGCGTAAGTTTAGAGGGGTGCATTGTGCATGTGGTGTACACTGGGTGAAAAAAAAATATATATATAAAGTCCCTTCTGCTAAAATAAAAGCTCTTCACACCCTTCTCCCTTTTTAACTAAATGTTTTGCTTTAGCGATTGCAGCTTTTATGTTTCCCCCTCTCACATATTTTTATTGAGGATTTGAGTTTCCAGTCCTGTACAGATGTTTAAGGAGTTGTAAAGGTACAATTTGTTTTCCCTAAATAGCTTCCTTTACCTTAGTGCAGTCCTTCTTCACTTACCTCATCCTTCCATTTTGCTTTTAAATGTCCTTGTTTGTTCTGAGAAATCCTCACTTCCTGTTCTTCTGTCTGTAACTCCACACAGTAATATGAGGCTTTCTCCCTGGTGTGGAGTGTCGTACTCAACTCCTCTCTTGGACTACTGGAGAGTCAGGACGCTCTCTTTGTTGCAGATAGAGAAAGAAGTGGTGTGTTAGTGGGCGTTCTGACTCTTCGTAGTCCAAGGGAGGGGGCGAGCACGACACTCCACACCAGGGAGAAAGCCTCGCTTTACTGTGTGTAGTTACAGACAGGAAGTGAGGATTTCCAAGAAGAAATAAGAACATTTAAAAGCAAAATGGAAGGATGAGGTAAGTGAAGGACGACTGCACTAAGGTAAAGGAAGCTATTTAGGAAAAAAATGTTTACCTTTACAACCCCTTTAAGGGCTGTCCTGCTTAGATTTTTTCATTGATCTATTATGGAGACGCCATCACAAGAGTGGGAATACCCCAGGGTAGGTAGATGAGATTTCGCTGCTGTGGTCAACAGGCGGAGAACGAGTAAAAGGTTGAAACAGACCCCAGATTTAATTTTATTAAAGCAGAAAAGCTGCAAAAATAAGTAGACAGTAATGCCAGTGTCCTTTTTATTACCACAGCTAAATGAAGATCCTCAAATACTGCTAGTTTTAGTCATTTTTCCAGTCACTTTCTCCATAGTGTTTATTTTAGTGAAATGCATTTGGTAAGTCTACGGCTTACCGTGCTCGGTAAAACGTAGACTGCTCATGCAAACGCTTTTATTGGCAGGCAGGATTTCCCCACACATTGTGGTAATGCAAAAAGCATTAGCGTTCTAACTGGAGATCCCAGCACCAATTTAAAAAAAAAAAAAAAAAAACCTCCAAAGAGGTTCCTGTAAGCCATGGTTTTTACTAATGGTTTCTGTGAATGATCATTATGAATGATATTTTATTTTTATGCTGTAAATATTGGTTTCCTGTGTTATTAATATTTTTCCATGTGTTCTAAGATGTGTCCTGTAAATAGACTTGAAATACGTTTTAAACATTATTTTTTTATAGTTATGATTAAAGTATTGTTTTCTTTTAAATTTTTGGGATTTTGTTTTTTTTTGGGGGGGGGGGTGGTGTTTAGATGTTTAAACGTGATCATGTGTGTTTGTTTTTGTTTTTTTCGGTTAACCGCACAAGTTAAAGGCCCACTTCAGGCCTCTGTGTTGCAGAAACGCAAAGATAATCTTTGCATTTTACCTTGCATTACCATAGCGCAAAGCACTTCCTGTGGGGCCATTCGTTTATAACCGCAATACACAAATAAAATAAATACTGGTGGATCTGCACTGGTTAAAGTTTTTTTTAAAGGATTTTTTATTTTTATCTTCATAGCTTCCTTTACCTTAATGCAGTGCTGTTTTCATGTCCTCATTGTTCATTTTTGCTCTCAAGTTGCTGTGATTCTTCTCTGATCACACTTCCTGGTTGTCTGTTTCCTGATGACCACAGTGCTGGGAGCTTTCTCTCTGTGGTCACTAATCAAGGAGGTGTAATTACTGTGTGTCTAAAACCCCACAGCACCAATCAGTTTAGTTTTCCAAACCATCACTGCCCTTTATTGGCTTTGTATGCTCTGTACAGCAGAGAAGCAGGAAACAACATGCAAAAACGAAACTAGAAACTAGAGGTACATTATATGATTGATTTTCATCTATTTTTAGTTTAAAAGGAATCCGTTAACTATTATGTCTCTATACCCTGTAAATGGTCATTTCAGAAAAAAAAAAAAAGATTTCCTTTACAACTCCTTTAAGGCTGCTTTTACACTACTTTGTTGCAAACACTCTGGTGCCCCCATAGCAAGCTGCTTGCTGTGGGGGCACTCGGCAGAAGCAAGGGATCAGGAGCACCGACAAGGGACCGGAGAAAAGGGGGATCTGGGCTGCTCTGTGCAAAACCATTACACAGGACAGATAAGCGTAATATGTTTATTTTTAAACAAAGCTATTTACATATAAGTGGGGATACCAAATTCAAAAGCATAAGTCAAACAACATGTATGTCATTGAGTGTTAGTTGTATAAGAATATAATAGGATATGATGATTTGGAATTTAAAATGTGTAACTAATACCTATCAGCACAGCCCGTGCTTTTCTTTTTGAGATTAAAGAAAACAAAAATTCAACTTTATTTTTTTTAGTACGTTTTTATAGGAAAAAAATTAAAGCAATATCATAAAATGATTTTGTCGCATATATAAAAATAAGAATCGTAGCCAACTGGTATACAATTTTTATGCAATAGGATACCAATACAGGATGTAGAAGTATATCATGCACGTTACTTACAATTGGTCACTTATTTGTAAATCCTAATCCTTCAAGTGTTCATATTACAGTCTTACACCAGTATCAAATATTTGTTACAAAATTGAAACAAGTACGCACAGGGAGTGCCCAAATATTTTAGCCAGATGGATGACAAATCAAGAAGAAAAGACGTTTTTCATGAAAGGTTCGATGGAGAGTACAATCGGATTTTCCACCAACAGCCTGTCGTCACACAATTCCCGTCTAAAAATCTGATCGTGTGTACGAGGCTTAAGTCAATTAAATGTTATGATTGTTTTAGTTACTTGTCAAAGTATCAAACTCCTCTGAGTATATGAATGCCACCCAAGCAGACCAAGTGTTAACTGTGTCAATCGTTTCATTGGCTATTGCCCTTGTTTTGTTTTTTTTCGCCATGGTATAAAGATTTTCTATAGTGTGAAGCCACTCTTTAACCACTTGCTGAATGTATACAGTACATATACGGCGGCTCTACTATGCAAAATCACATACCTGTACATGGAGCATCTCCGGCATCCCATTGAATACAGCGGGAGCCAATCGGTGGATTATTAAGTCCACTAGGATCTGCCAATTGTTCCCCGAGAGAAGCAGAACGGTAGTCTGCCTATGTAAATGAGGCAGAGTGCTGTTCGGTGAGAAGGGAGGGTAATGATCCTATTTCTGCTAAGCAGGAGCATGGATCTCTGCCTTCCCACAGTAAAAGCACATCCCCCACAGTTAGCAAGCACTCCCTAGGAGCACATTTAACCCTTTTGTCCAGTCCAATTTGTCTGCCACAATGTCGCAGTCCCGCTATTGTCGCTGATCGCTGCTATTACTAGTAAAAAAAAAAAAATTCAACAAAAATATCTCATAGTTTGTACACGCTGTAACTTTTGTGCAAACCATAATATACACCATATGCTCTTTAGGTTTTTTTATTTTTTTTTGTACCAAAAATATGAAGCATATTGGGCTAAATTGATGATGAATTTCGATTTTTTTTTTTTTTTTTTTGCATGTGTTTTATAGCAGAGAGTACAAAATATTGTTTTTTTTTTTTGCTACCTCTGCCCCTCTTTGGCAGATTCTCCCTCTATTTGTCTGGTTTTCTACTATTATTCAAAGTGAATGTAAAACTTTTGGGTTGCCCCTCATAACAGTAATAGAAGGGAAATCTTCCAGTGGGGACAATAGTTCTTGGAAGCCCCAAGAGATTCCCTTAAATTGCAGGGATTTCCTTTCACTTCTGGTTTAGCGATGGGACAGGAAGTGAAGTGATATCTCTCCAATGGGCCACAGATGGCAACTACACAGGTGTTCTAACCCCCCTACACTCAATCCAAATGAAAATAAAAAGTTTTACCTATTAGTTCTACCATAAGCTTTAGTTTTCCACTTTGTTGAAGCACAGCAGACCTTTAAGCAGAGGGTATTTTGTACGTCATTACTTTCAACACAAAACCAAAAAAAATATATATTCCAAATTTAGAAATGCAATCATTTCTTTATGCCCTCGAGCTAACTGTGCGTCCAGAATGCCTGCTTTACAGCACAGATATAGCCTACCAGTTTAGATCTGATTTATTGCAAACAGCATAAGGGCCTGTAATGATGGGCAAATGCAGCTTCATACATATATATATATATATTACACAGTATAAAATGTATGTGTGTGTGTTTGAGATACTTCTGAGATCAGTCAGAATTCAATGACGTGTATTTGACCTCCTTCTGACTTGCGTTTCATTAGCTCCAAAATCTACTTGCTTTTATAATCCCCAAAACCTCTATGGAGAGGATCCATTTATTGGGTACAAGCCCAGTGGCTTTTTAAGGCCTGGTTCACACCTATGCAGGTTGTAGTTTGCATATTCCAGGTGCATTTTGCATTTTTCATTACATGTTTTTAAACTATTGAAGTCAATGGAACCAAACAACAGAAAAAAAGCTCCTGCCCCTTTCCATAAAATGCAGACATGTGAACGTGATCCATAGGAAACCATGTTAGATGGACTGGTAGTGTTTTTCTGCAAAACTCAAAATGCACTAAAAACCATGCATAGGTGTGAACCTTATTGGATATCATATTAGTTAAGTAAATGGAAACCATAAGGATTAGGAGAGTAAGGAGACGGTATACCCAGACAAGTTAGGGTGAGGTGGGTTCAATGGAACCGAAATGCCTCCTTTTCATTCACTGAAAAGCACAGCTGTACCTTCTTAAACCACTTGAGACCCGCGCTATAGACGAAAGACGTCCACAGCGCGGCTCTCAAGTACCGAGTGGACATCTTTGGACGTCCTTTTATGTGCATTACTCGCGCGCAGTGGGTAAATACTGTGCCGGCGCATCGCTAAGGAGCCGATGCGTGTGCCTGGCGGCCGCGATGTCCGCCGGGTACCCATGATCGGCGGTGACAGCAGGGACGTGGAGCTCTGTGTGTAAACACAGAGCTCCACCTCCTGTCAGGGAGACCAATCTGTGTCCCTTGTACATAGGGACACAGCATCGGTCACCTACCCCAGTCAGTCCCCTCCCCCCACACAGTTAGAACCCACCCAGGGAATACATTTAACCCCTTCCTCACCCCCTAGTGTTAACCCCTTCCCTGCCAGTCACATTTATGAAGTAATTAGTGCATTTTTATAGCACTGTTCGCTGTATAAATGTGAATGGTCCCAAAATTGTGTCAAAAGTGTCCGATATGGCCGTCGCAATATCGCAGGCCTGACAAAAAAATTGCAGATTGCCGCCATTACTAGTAAAAAAATAAATCATAAATCTATCCCCTATGTTGTAGGCGCTATAACTTTTGCGCAAACCACTCAATATACGCTTATTGTGATTTAAAAAAAAAATAAAAAATATGTAGAAGAATACGTATCGGCCTAAACCGAGGAAAAAAATATATATAAAAAAAAAAAATATAGGATATTATTATAACAAAAAGTAAAAAATATTGTCTTTTTTTGTTTATAGCGCAAAAAATAAAAATAGCAGAGATGATCAAATACCACCAAAAGAAAGCTCTATTTGTAGGAAAAAATTATAATATAATTTTGGTACAGTGTTGTATGACCGCGCAATTGTCATTCAAAATGCGTCAGCGCTTAAAGCTGAAAATTGGTCTGGGCACGAAGGGGGTTTAAGTGCCCAGTAATGAAGTGGTTAACGAGTAAGAGTCGGTTCACACTGGGGCGACATGACTTCCAGCACGACTTTCAGAAGCAACTTCAACACGATTTGAGCATGAACCACAGGGCGATCTGGGGCGATTTACAACACGACTTGAAGTCCTTTTCAGGTCAGGAGACATTCCAGTGGCCAATAAAACAACAATCAGCTCTGGGGGAGGGAGGGGTTTGCCTGAGAAATGTATGTTTTGCTGAAAGGTCGCTTCAATTAAAACAGTGATCAGACTTGGAAGCGACTTCCATTGAAATCAATGGGTACAAATCGCCTAGAAGTCTGAGTAGTGTGTATTAACACCGCTCCCATTCACTTACATTGCTTTACTGGACAGCACGACTTGGGACGACTTCAAGTCGGATCCCAAGTTGCCCCAGTGTGAACCGACTCTAACTGCACTTGTGTTAATGACCAGCATTGTCAACATAGTATAGGAAGAGAGGATTACAGAACACCTTGCCGTCCTCTCCTCATCTCAATAACATGGAAGGGGGGGGGGGGTTATTCTGTAGTTTTCAGATACCTGTGACCAGTGTCGCTGGTAAAATCAGAGCATAGGAAATGTGACATGATTTCTGTCAGGATTGTGTTGCGCTTATCAAACAAGTTCAAATGCTCTCAATAGTGTATGTACACTTTTAGGGTTTACATACTTAAATGGACACATACAGTGCCTTGGGAAAGTATTCGGCCCCCTTGAACTTTGCGACCTTTTGCCACATTTCAGGCTTCAAACATAAAGATATAAAACTGTAATTTTTTTGTGAAGAATCAACAACAAGTGGGACACAATCATGAAGTGGAACGAAATTTATTGGATATTTCAAACTTTTTTAACAAATAAAAAACTGAAAAATTGGGCGTGCAAAATTATTTAGCCCCTTTACTTTCCGTGCAGCAAACTCTCTCCAGAAGTTCAGTGAGGATCTTTGAATGATCCAATGTTGACCTAAATGACTAATGATGATAAATAGAATCCACCTGTGTCTAATCAAGTCTCTGTATAAATGCACACGCACTGTGATAGTCTCAGAGGTCGGTTTAAAGCGAAGAGAGCATCATGAACAAGGAACACACCAGGCAGGTCCGAGATACTGTTCTGGAGAAATTTAAAGCCGGATTTAGATACAAAAAGATTTCCCAAGGTTTAAACATCCCAAGGAGCACTGTGCAAGCGATAATATTGAAATGGAAGGAGTATCAGACCACTGCAAATCTACGAAGACCTGGCCGTTCCTCTAAACTTTCAGCTCATACAAGGAGAAGACTGATCAGAGATGCAGCCAAGAGGCCTATGGTCCCTCTGGATGAACTGCAGAGATCTACAGCTGAGGTGGGAGACTCTGTCAATAGGACAACAATCAGTCGTATACTGCACAAATCTGGCCTTTATGGAAGAGTGGCAAGAAGAAAGCCATTTCTTAAAGATATCCATAAAAAGTGTGGTTTAAAGTTTGCCACAAGCCACCTGGTAGACACACCAAACATGTGGAAGAAGGTGCTCTGGTCAGATGAAACCAAAATCAAACTTTTTGGCAACAATACAAAATGTTATGTTTGGCGTAAAAGCAACACAGCTCATCACCCTGAACACACCATCCCCACTGTCAAACATGGTGGTGGCAGCATCATGGTTTGGGCCTGCTTTTCTTCAGCAGGAACAGGGAAGATGGTTAATATTTATGGGAAGATGGATGGAGCCAAATACAGGACCATTCTGGAAGAAAACATGATGGGGTCTGCAAAAGACCTGAGACTGGGACGGAGATTTGTCTTCCAACAAGACACTGATCCAAAACATAAAGCAAAATCTACAATGGAATGGTTCACAAATAAACATATCCAGGTGTTAGAATGGCCAAGTCAAAGTCCAGACCTGAATCCAATCGAGAATCTGTGGAAAGAACTGAAAACTGCTGTTAACAAACGCTCTCCATCCAACCTCACTGAGCTCGAGCTGTTTTGCAAGGAGGAATGGGCAAAAATTTCAGTCTCTCGATGTGCAAAACTGATAGAGACATACCCCAAGCAACTTACAGCTGTAATCACAGCAAAAGGTGGCGCTACAAAGTATTAACTTAAGGGGGCTGAATAATTTTGCACGCCCAATTTTTCAGTTTTTTATTTGTTAAACATGTTTGAAATATCCAATACATTTCATTCCACTTCATGATTGTGTCCCACTTGTTGTTGATTCTTCAAAAAAATTACAGTTTTATATCTTTATGTTTGAAGCCTGAAATGTGGCAAAAGGTCGCAAAGTTCAAGAATACTTTCGCAAGGCACTGTAAATATGTTATAATCGGGGTGAAAACAAGTATGATGTCTACTTGCATCTCTCTGTAGCACAAGGTGTATCCAACCCCCATAATTGTATTGCATCTTACCAGTCCTTTTGATGTGGTAGCTGTAGATTACTTGCTTATCGTGTGTTCTTTGGTGGCTACACCCATTTTTCCACTTTATTTGTAGAGGGAGCCATAGTTGTCAAACAGCTTGGATTTAAAGGGTCATTAAAAATCAATAAACGCTGTATTACATGTTGTTCATACTCAATGGAATTAGTTTTATGTATTCTGCAAAAAAACTGGTTGATCCTGCTGTTCTCTATTTCCCCCTCCTGTCCATGTCCCCATTGCAGCTGGGGATTTTACAGAGCAGTGTTGGAAGTTAGTACACATGCTCAGTTTTTAGAGTATTTCTACACTGAACATTTCCTCCCTATCACGTCTAAGCAGCCCACGTAACTATGGCCGTATACACAGTGGTAAATAAAAGCCCACTACTTCCCTCCTCCTCCATGCCCACTAGCCAGCTAAACACAACAGGGGTGGGATATAATATCTTGATTGTTTGAAGCTTCTCCTCCCTGTTATTATTCTAAGAAACAGGCTGGAGGTGTGTGACACAGTGTGACTTGCAATAACCTTCCAACACCAGGTTATTGCCCAAAAAAAATCTGATAACTGGAAAGTCTGTTTACATGTGACCAGCTGTGGACACAGCTGATCACATGGTAAAGGGCCACTGTGATTCCAAAGGACACATCGGTCAAAGCGCCTATGGGGTGCAGGAGGTGCGCACATGGGAGGACGTTCATGGTCATCCTTCCAGACCTGGAGAGCTGCCCTGTAGCCATCTTTCAGACATTCTGCCTTTCTTCACATCCATTACATGGTAGATTGATGTAAATGGTAGTTTACATAGTAAACATTATGTTTATATTTTCAGCTTACAAGAAGTGACGAGGACACTGCATTTCTGGCAAGATCAACAGATGTTTTCTGTACTTATTGAAAATGTTCTTAGTCTGAAAAACCTCCAGAAAAAAAAACAAACACAGCCACAATATCGAAGGACTGGTATGCTGTAATATATTAAATCATTTTTCGGCGTTTAGATATGCTAAAACTACAGGCATGCTTTAACTTACATTGGAAAGATTACATAAATCGTGATTGTCCCATATGCACTCACTGCTATGTGTTTTTAATGACTTTATTGGTTACAGACGTGAGAGCTAAGCAGGCTTCTCTGCAGAGCTGAACGTTGAGCTGAGGGGATTCAAATGGCTGATTTGTACAGCTGTAGCAAGTATACAAGCACAGCCCTGGAAAATAACAACTGTTAGGACATGTATGCGCTTCACTGGTTCACCAACGAGGTCTTTGTGGGAAGCCTTCACATACGCTGATTTCCACACCCACACAACACAAACAAGCTCGCTGCAATTTTTTTCTTTTTTTTTTACATTAATAAACTTTAGACCAAATATACTTGTAATGAACACTGGTTTTATTTATATATCAAACACACTGTTGTGTATGTATATGATATATATATATATATATATATATATATATATATATATATATATATATATAATGCAGATTATGAGAAAGGAATTCTGAGATTTCATAAAGTGTGCCACATCCCATAAAGAACAAAGAGAAGGGTATTTTTAGGCACTACCAAAAGGCAATAAAAGTAAAAAATATAATTTTAATTTATTATGAAAAAATACATGAAATATTGAACATGGTCATAAATACTGAAAAATTAAGATTTAACTGAAGAAGATGTAAGTTACCAGTATTTATGACCTTTCTATGGCTGTTCAAATTGCATGGATAATACTAACTTATTGTTGATACATGTATTTGAATTTAAAAGATTATATACATCCTGTTACCCCTGATGAAGGAGACAAACTCATCTCCGAAACACGTTGGCTATAGGATTCTTTGTCTTCATTTTGCATATCTTGGTTCTTCAGTATTCATGAGTAGGGATGAGCTTCGCGTTTGATTCGAACGTATATTGGACTCGAACACCGTCTGTTCGACCGTTTGTCGAAATTCGAACGTTATGGGCCGTTCGCGCCAAATTCGAGTGGCGCGTCACGGTCCATAATTTACTGCGGCATTGCACGCTGATGATTGGCCAAGCATGCACTATGACCCGCATGCTTGGACAATCACAGCGCTCAAAAAACGGAGAGCCATAATTGGCCATAGCCAGGGCGGCCTTGTGTAGTGTGTTGTGACAGAGAACAGAGAGAGTGTTATTTTTTGCAGGTAGATAGAGCAGACAGGGAGGTTAGTCAGTTAATGTTACAGTGTGTAGAGGATATATATACATCCCAGGTGTTGTACATATATTTATACACTGTATAGCTTAGCTAGATCAGTTCTTCCTAATTTACTGGCAGGCAGGTGATTGTGCTATTTAACCAGTTGCCGACCAGCCCACCGTCATTCTACGGCGGTAGGTCGGCACTGCTGGGCGAGAGCACGTAGCTCTATGTCCTCCCTTTAGCGGCCGCTAGGGGGCGCCCCCGAGTCCCACGCGTGCCCGGCGGGCGCGATCGCCATCGGGCGCGCATGCTCGTTCGTTACAGAGCGGAGAACGGGAGGTATGTGTGTAAACACATACCTCTCGTTCCTGTCAGCGGGGGAAACGCTGATCTCCTGTTCCTACAATGTATGGACAGAAGATCAGTGATTTCCCCTAGTGAGGCCACCCCCCCCATACAGTTAGAACACACTTAACCCCTTCCCTGCCCCCTAGTGTTAACCCCTTCACTGCCAATGGCATTTTTATAGTAATCCAATGCATTTTTATAGCATTGATCGCTATAAAATTTGTCAAAATTGTCCGATGTGTCCGCCATAATGTCTCGGTACTGAAAAAAAACGCTGATCGCCGCCATTACTAGTAAAAAAAAAATATTAATAAAAATGCCATAAAACTATCCCCTTTTTTGTAAACGCTATAAATTTTGCGCAAACCAATCAATAAACGCTAATTGCGATTTTTTTTTTTAAGAAAAAAACGTAGAAGAATACGTATCGGCCTAAACTAAGGAAAAAAAATGTTTTTTTATATATTTTTTGGGGATATTTATTATAGCAAAATGTAAAAAAATATTGCATTTTTTTCAAAATAGTCGCTCTATTTTTGTTTATAGCGCAAAAAATAAAAACCGCAGAGGTGATCAAATACGACCAAAAGAAAGCTCTATTTGTGAGAAAAAAAAGGACGCCAATTTTGTTTGGGAGCCACATCGCATGACCGCGCAATTGTCAGTTAAAGCGACGCAGTGCCGAATCACAAAAAGTGCTCTGGTCTTTCACCAGCAATATGGTCCGGGGCTGAAGTGGTTAAAGACGTTATCACAGGCATAGACACCCAGCAGGTACAATATTTAAAGGAATTTTTCTTTTATTTTTTTATTTAAGCATCAGGAGCAGTGATTTTAATGATGCTTAAATAAAAAAAAATGAAAAATTCCTTTAAATATTGTACCTGCTGGGTGTCTATAGTTTGCCTGTAAAAACATCTTTGAGAACCTGGGTCTTGCCCGAGGGAACAAAAAACGGCCGTTCCTGCTCCTGACGTATCTGATTCTTGCCCCTGGCTGCAGATTATCTCTTAAATTTAGTCTAAGGCCCCTTTCACATGGGGCGGATCAGTAGTGTGCTCCGTAAGCTCAGCAGGGATCGCTCCGTAGACACACTGTGCAGGGACCGCCCTGTCTTTTCTCTGCTCTCCCCTATGGGGGGATCGGATGAACACGGAACGCGTGTCCATGTTCATCCGATCCGCACACGGTAGAAAAAACAGAATCTTCTTCCGTCTGCAAAATCGGATCTTTGCGGAGGCGGGGGATTACGGGTGTGAGCGGATGTTTATCCGCTCACACCCGCAATCACATAGGGACCAATGTATGTCCCTTTTTCATCCGCAAACGGATGGATGAAAAAGCGGACATACGGTCCGCATGTGTGAAAGGGGCCTTAGGCCGCGTACACACGACCAAATAAATCCGATCAAATCGGTCTGACAGACCGTTTTGATCGGATTTGTCTGCTGGGGTATATTGGTTTGATCGTGTACACACGATCAAACCAAAATCCCCGCCGGCAGACAGCGCGGTGACGTGGCGGTGACGTTGACGCCGCCACGTCACCAGGAAGTAAAACACTTCCGCGCATGCGTCGAATCCATTCGACGCATGCGCGGGCAGATATGTCTGCTGGTTAGCGTACTAACCAGCAGACATGTCGGACGGACGGGTTCCCAGCAGACAGATTTTAAAGCACCGCACCAGAAAGTAAAAAACTTCCACGCAGTGTACTAACCAGCGGACATATCCGACGGACATGTCTCCGGCGGACAAATTTTAAAGCATGCTTTAAAATTTGTCCGCCGGTCAGACATGTCCGCTAGCCCATACACACGATCGGATTTGTCCGCTGAACTGGTCCGTCGGACCAGTTTCAGAGGACAAATTCGATTGTGTGTACGCGGTCTGATGTGCGTACACACCATCGGACCAAAAATGCGATCAGACCAGAACGCGGTAACGTATAACACAACGACGTGATGAAAAAACGAAGTTCAATGCTTCCAAGCATGCGTCGACTTGATTCTGAGCATGCGCGAGTTTTTGGTCCGATGCGTTTGTGTACTAACCATCGAACCTGTCCGACGCACAGGTTCCATCAGACAGGTTTTAAAGCATGTTTTAAAACTTTGGTCTGACGGACAACGGTCTGATTCGATGAAACTGGTCTGCAGACCAGTTTAATCAGACATGTCTGATTGTTTGTTGAGTTGATGTTAGTTACAGATAATTGGCGCTGCTATATGGATGTGATGTATATTTCACGTGTCGGGTACTTGTAGCGGAAGAGTTTATTGGATACAAAACTCGCCGTTTCACCAAGTGATCCCTTCTTGCTGATAATCCCTCAAAGGGAAAAAAGAGGGTACTTTATGATGTGCTCATGTGATCATAATAATTGCCTTATGGAAATTGGTATTATTGATGGCTACTGTATATATTTTATATTTTGTGGAGCCTAGTATAAAGTGTAGTGTTGACACCTCAGTGATTTTGTTGTGCCAATTTCAGTGTTGTGGTGGCACAACAAAATCACTGAGGTGTCAACACTACACTTTATACTAGGCTCCACAAAATATAAAATATATACAGTAGCCATCAATAATACCAATTTCCATAAGGCAATTATTATTATGATCACATGAGCACATCATAAAGTACCCTCGTTTTTCCCTTTGAGGGATTATCAGCAAGAAGGGATCACTTGGTGAAACGGCGAGTTTTGTTTCCAATAAACTCTTCCGCTACAAGTACCCGACACGTGAAATATACATCACATCCATATAGCAGCGCCAATTATCTGTAACTAACATCAACTCAACATCCCATCCCTCTTTGAGAGATTATATAGAAGGCAGCAGCTCATATCCCCAGTCCTAGCGCGGATTAACCCTCAATTATTCACATGTCTGATCGTTTGTACAGGGCCTCACACTGACAGAACTGTCACTAGATTCACACTAAAATTATATTCTATACTGACAAAAGAATCATTATAGCACACTAACTGTCTAGTAGCACTGAACAGAGCCCTGTTCTATGTCTCTCCACACCGATATCACACTACATATGGCCGATATTGAAAGAATACTTTTATAGTGTGGGACCAAGAGCAATGAGCCATGATTGGATAGAGTCATCATGACAGCGTCCATTCATGGCTCTCACAGTGTTCTGTGCCCTGATTAGGCAAAGCTTTCATTGCTTCAGTCAATCAGGGTTCGTGGCGCAGTGCATTGTGGTCATTCAGTGGGCCGATTACAAAGTTGAAAGCCCTGATAATTTGGGTATTTGTGGAATGGGCGAACATCCAATGTTTGGCCCAAAATCATGCTCGAGCCGAACTGCTCGCCCATCCCTAATGCTGATCTTCCATGGTTGAAAAAACTAAAAGCTAATGAATTAAAGATGGGGGCATGGTCAGATTGGCAGTAAAGAAAAAGAGCTAGATGATACTGGACATCCTTCAGTCAGGAAATAAGGCATGCTCTATCTGACTTGCTGAAGCTTCTAATTCACACTGTGAGAATCTCACAGTGTGTAGTGAAATTGGAGTAAGCAATTTCAGTACAGGAGAGAAGCCTATACAACTCTGCATTGCTATAATACTTTACATGTAATTACTACCTCTGCTAAACATCATGAGGCCTGATTATGACATATTGTAATGCCCGACAATCAGCCGAGAAATCCCCCCCCCCCCCACACACACACACACAGTATGATATCATAGCCTCAGAAAATTTACCTATGACAAACTCCCCCGTGGGCTACGTTATTATTGGAAAAATTATTTTATAGGCTATGAACCATTTAAAAATACCTTTAAAACCCAGGGATTAGAGGGTATTCTGCAGTCTCATATACCATCATAAAAAAAAATAAGATTCTTAGTCACTTCATTATGTGTACAGCCAGCAATGTAAAATGATTTATCACTCAATTATACACATGTGATTTAATACCTCGGTGAACCGACCCCAGACTACAAGACGTCCCAGCTGACAAAGGTGAACTATACAACCTTTGGTTAACCTCAACATCTCGTCTACTTTAACTCTGTGGACATATATTTATTTATTGACAAAAGCATTTAAATAAATAAAACTCTGCCACTGAACTTTTACAAATTATTATTGAAAAGGTCTTGTTGAAAAATCCACACTGCTTTTAGTTACCATAGACGTGTCTTTCCAACAAATTAATTGAAATGTTGCATTTTCATTTTAAAGCAGCCATTACCAAATGCGTAAAACTCGCTTTAATTTTATCCAGCCGTGGGTAAAGTTCATACAAGGATGGTGATCAAACAACTGGCCTGTGGGTGTCCTGTATCAATGTGAAATGATGGAGTAATGCCGTGTACACATGATCGGAATTTTGGACAGGAAATGTTCGATGTGAGCTTTTGGTCGAATATTCAGACTGTGTGTAGGCTCCATCAGACATTTGCTGTTGGAATTTCCGACAACAAATGTTTGAGAGCTGGTTCTCAATTTTTCAAAAGTTCTTGTTGGAAATTCCGATCATCTGTATGCAATTCCGACGCACAAAAATCCTACGCACGCTCGGAATCAATTTGACGCATTCTCTAAATCATTAAACTTCATTTTTCTCGGCTCGTCGTAGTGTTGTACGTCATCGCGTTCTTGATGTTTTGAATTTCAGACAACATTTGTGTGACCATGTGTATGCAACACAAGTTTGAGCCAACATTCCGTTGGAAAAAAATCCACGGTTTTGTTGTCGGAAATTCTGATCGTGTGTATGCAGCATTAGTCTGCAAGTGGTTTCCAAGAGAGCAAGAGAGGGACTGTAAAGAACATTTTCACCTTGATTGCCTAAGCTTATATAGGTTTAGGAGCTAGGCAAAAAAAAAAAATACTAACATGTACTGGGTTCTCCTTATGAGAAAAGCTTAGGTTTTAATGGTGGAAAGATGTCCCTGGAGAGGAAAGGGAGACCCTTTTATCTAAATAATAGGGAGAAAATCAAAGAGAGAGACCTGTACGGTACAGTATGGACAACTTGGAGGACGTTTACCTTGAGAGCATGTTGTAGGGGAATCATCCCTTCTACAGTACAAGCATGTTTTTTTCTACCTTTTGTAAAGTAGAGGGATGTGTTTCGTTAAACACATTGGGGTTAATTTACTAAAACTAGAGCGTGCAAAATCTGGTGCCGCTCTGCATTGAAACCAATGAGGTTTGTCAAAGCTTAATTGAACAAGCTTAAGTTAGAAGATGATTGGCTACCATACACAGCTGCACCAGATTGTGCACTCCAGTTTTAGTAATCAACCCTATTGTTTTGTAAACTACGGAGTTGAAAGTATTCAGCAATAAGAATATGGAACTCCTGGCCTACCTACTTGTCCCAAATCATTAAAATTAAAGTCTATTATTCGCGGCCACAGTGCTGGTCTCTCAAATACAGAAACAGCATCAGTGAATTGTCCCTTGTGCTAGTGGCTGCTGTCTTATGCTGGCCAAAAACTATACGAAAATTTGGTTGAAATTCGGTCATTCAGACAGTTCTTTCGTTTTTCGAACAGTTAATGGTCACAAAATAAATAATCGTTGGGACGTTTTTGAGCCGAAAAGGGACACATTTGGAAATGTTCTGCCGAACGAACGATAAATCGAAAGGTTAATGTGTTTCCCGTCTGAACTTTCTGCACTAGGTATATGTAAAAAAAATAATTTTTATTTATTTATGTCCACTGAACAATTTATCAGTCATTACATGATGGCACTATCGTTTGCGCTCACTACCAAATGTTTGTTTTTTGAAAGTTCGTTCGGACGATTTTTCGTGGAGTGTATGGCCAGCCCTCCCTCCATTCATAGAAGCTGTACAATAGATTCCAGCAATAAAAAGTGCTTTATGAATAAATGGAAGCAAATATTTCATTCATCTGCTTGTTCTCCATTCTTAAATCGTTTTTCATTTATGGAAGTTATTGTAAAGCTTCTGTGAATGCAGGAGGGAAGGCAGAAAGGGCAGGCATAGTTGGCACTCATGACATCCGTCTTTGACAGTTCCAGGGCATTATTAACTCTGTAGTACTAGAAGATTATCACTGTGGGAGTATGGGAGGACAGAGGATGGAAGATTACTTCCCATTGATTATAAGTACTGTCCCTTGTGCTTTTTTTTAAACTAAATTTAGGCTTGGAGTTTTGCCCAGAGATGGCCTTTAAAGCAATTTTAAGCCCCCTTCCCCAAAGATTTTCACCCCATTCTCTGAACCGCCCATTTTAAACATCTTTTTTTTAAATTTCCTTCATACATACCACAGTTTTAGCTGTGTAGTCATCATTTGGCCTTCCTCATTTTGCCTGTCAGTATTCTTACTGTGAGCGCCTTTCAGTGCTGCAGTATTATGAGCCCTCCTAAAGTGTCCATGACAGTCTAAGCACAGAATAATGGGTTGATCACTGGACATCATTTAATAAAAAAAGTAGATGATGTTGAACTGAAGAGGAGGATGCAGTGCTGGAGCAAGAAAAGTGTGAGTACCGCAGAAAAGCTAAGCAGCACTTGTAGCACTACCTTAAAGCTGAACTCTGGGCAATTTTTTTCCCCATGCAGTAGGGCCGTGTCCACACTGCATGGGTTAACAGCTTGTTTTTGTCTAGAGGATTGGAGAGCCAAGATATACTCACCTAATCCTCTGATCCTCCCAGTGCAAGACTAGTCCCCACCGTGGCTTCCCCCTTGCGGTCCAGTGGCATTCGGCAGTCGAATGTTCCTGATATCATCACGTCCGTAGACTGGATCTGGACTTTAAGATGTCAGGAACAGTCCACAGCTGGACATGGGGAGTGTCATTTTCCAGAGGATTGAAGGATTGGGTGAGCATAGGCTTTGTGTTCACCCCTAGACAAAACAAGCAGTTAGCCATCCAGTGGGGGCACAGCCCCACTGCATGGGAGTAAAATCGCTTGACCGAAGCCTGGCTTTAAATAAGGGGTAAAATTGTGGGAATCGCATTGTAATAAGTCTATGTGAGTTTAGAGATAACTTAAGCCCCCGTACACACGACCGGCTTTCCTGTCAGGAAAACTGCCAAGAGAGCTTTTGGCTGGGAAAAACAGATGTGTGTATGCTTCCTAGCAGTTTTCCTATCAGGAAAACAGATGGGAATCCTGACGTGAAAATAGAAAACCTGCTCTCTATTTTCTTGCCGCCAGATTTACTAATACTCTATGGGAAACACTGCAAGGCAGTGCACATGGAGAATACACATGGCCGGGATTCCCGGCCAAAGCACCATGGCAGTTTTCCTGCCGGGTTCCCGACTTTCCCCTCGGTTTTCACAGTGGACTTTTTACAGCTGTGAAAACCGAGCGTGTGTACAGGGCTTCAGGGGTAGAGATTTAAATAAATGGAAGGGTGGATCCGCTCTCTTACAATTAAAATTTTGAAAAACGGGTCAGTAATAATGCAAAGGATAAGGATGACAGCCCTGGAACTTGCCATCAAGTCAACAAAGGTAGGTGCTTTTTCTATTTTTCCAACAGTGATAGCAGATATTAATGGTGTTGGTTTTGATCCTTTTCCAGCCTCCTCTCACATGCCACATTCTGATTACTGTCACATGTAATGTCCTTGACACTAGCTACAATTTCCCCAAAAATATTTTTCTATCCTGAGTTCTTTAATGTGCTATTCAGCACTGAGACATTAATAGAGAAAGTAAAAGACTGCCTTTGTGAAACATTTTGCTCAATGGCATCACATTAACAGCTGCAGAACTGCCTTACCGCGTGTTCAGTTCACTTTTTTATATTGTGAATGAAATCACCAAGGTTAAAACTATAGAATTCCATTAAGCAACACAAAACACATTAGTGACGTCAGTCCGCAACTGTAGCAAACAATGTTCTGGCTTTTACAGAAAAAGATTGAAAAAAAAAAAGTAGCATTTAGTGAACAAAGCAGCAAGGGGAATGTCCTCATCATAATAATACAATTAGCAGCACAAGGTCGTATGCTCTGAGGAGTGACGTCACAACGCCCCCAGTATAGAATCTTCACTTTGAACTGTCTCATGTCCACATTCCAGTGGTGAGTGACTCCTGCTGCTGTCAAATGTGTCATTTTGAAAATGTGTTTTTCATCCAGGATACTCCAGGATAATAACCATTTGTTCACAATTTAGAACACGCAATCCAGTTATCCTTACTGATTGTTAGCATAATCACTAATGGTTTTGGACCTATTAGGCCTCGTACACACGATCGGACATATCCGATGAAAACGGTCCGCGGACCATTTCCATCGGATATGTTCGATCTGGAGTTTGATCCGATGGCGTGTACACACCATCGGATCAAATTCCCCGCCGGTGGACGGCGCGGTGACGTGTCGGTGATGCGGCGGTGACGTTGACGCCGCCACGTCACCGCACCAGGAAGTAAAACACTTCCGCGCATGCGCCGAATCCATTCGGCGGCGGCGCGGCGGCGGTGCGGGACGACATGTCTGCTGGTAAGTGTACTAACCAGCAGACATGTCGGGCGGACAGATTCCCACCGGATAGATTTTAAAGCATGCTTTGAAATCTGTCGGGTGGACAAATCTGTCCGCTAGCCCATACACACGATCGGAGATGTCTGCTGAAACGGTCCATCGGACCGTTTTCAGCGGACATATCCCCTCGTGTGTACGAGGCCTATATGGTACCCTAACAAGGATGCTAGCATGGTGCTAGGAACAAATGAGTCAAATATATGGGTTTTCCTCTTGTTTTAAATGCCAGAGAAAAAGAAAGAGAAGGAGACATAAGAGTTTCCTGGTGTTGCACATACACAACCATGAAGCAGATTGGAGAATTTTACAGTATGTTGGCAGTATATACATTTGAAGGTTGGCAGAAAGCGGATGTCCTTTCAACCCTAATGAACTTTTTTAAGAACATTGCAGTCTCTATGCAGAACCCTTTTTCTATGAAGCCTTAGGCCTTTTAGACACGATCAATCCATCCGATGAGAACGGTCCGAAGGTTAACCGATGAAGCTGACTGATGGTCTGATGTGCCTACACACCATCGGTTAAAAAAACGATCATGTTAGAACACGGTGATGTAAAACACAATGACGTGCTGAAAAAAATGAAGTTCAATGCTTCCAAGCATGCTTCGACTTGATTCTGAGCATGCATGGATTTTTAACCGATGGTCGTGCCTACTAACGATCAGTTTTGACCTATCGGTTAGGCGTCCATCGGTAAAATTTTAAAGCAAGCTGGCTTTTTTTAACCGAAGTTTAAATAACCTATGAGGCCCACACACGATCGGTTTTGACTGATGAAAACGGTCCATCAGACCGTTGTCCTCTGGTTAACCTATCGTGTGTACGAGGCCTTAGGGCTTAAAGGGGTCAACCAGGACCTTGTTCTTTGAGTGCTGGTGTAGATCTTATAGTGCAGTCATTCTCAGCCAAGATTCAGTGGAACCCGAGGGTTCCTACAGAGCTTGCTAGGAGTTCCTTAAGCTGTGGCTGGTTGACCTCCCATTTAAGGCCTGCAAAGTTTCAGGGTCATAGCCACTTGGCATAGTTTGCAGCTCGCAATCAAGGATCTTTTTAGCTATCTGTAAGTTGGCATTCTGACCATCACTGTAAGGGGCACATTTTTTTCACTGACCACCAATACAATGGTCATTTTTTCCAAAGACCCCCCTAAAGAGTTGGTGTTAGCAGGGGTTCCCTAAGACCCAAAAATTATATCAAAGGGTTCCTTTAAGGAAAAAAGGTTTAGAAAAGATTAGTAGGAACTGGCCAGAGGAACTGCACTTTGATGCAGTCGGCCAGCTTATACTTGTAATGCAATATATGGTAACTAAGAATCCCCATTTTATAAGCAATAGTCAGGAAAGGGTAAACAAGTGGCAACACCTACTCAGCATTAATTTTCCTTTTTTCCCTCGCATGATGCAGGTTGGTAACTATAAGGACAGGGATGCCTGAAGTTGCTAATTTACTGGCTATACATTTATTCTCACTAAGCTGTAACCACTTTGTAATGCATATATATATATATATATATATATATACACAGTATGTATCACCACCCCTGTAGGAGCAGTTGGTTACTGGTTCCCCCTATTCCTGCACAGACAGGCAACACACACTTCCAAGTTGCATCCAGGTACAACAAGCCAGTCCATGGGCTTGTTTATGTTGTTTTATTGGGGGAAACAACCTGAATAGGGTATAGGATTATAAGATGCCCAACTTGACTTAAAGAACAACAGATGAGAACAAACTTCCTTCTCTATGTCAGTGTTTCTCAGCTCCCATCCTTAGGGCGCCCTAACAGGTCATGTTTTTAGGATTTCCATTATTTTGCACATGTAATTTGATCAGTTTCACTGGCTTAGTAATTACCACAGCCGTTTCATCTGAGGGAAATCCTGGAAAAAGTCTGTCTGACTTTTTCCATTGGAAAGTCTGATCGTGTGTATGGGGCTTTAGAGTTCCTTGAGGACTGGAGCTGAGAAACACTGCTCTATATACATAATAATATGTAGATCCTGGACTGTACTCCCTCCAGAATAAACGCAATCATTATGGATCAGTGACAAGATCCTGTATGATCCAGGAGCTCTCGGTGCCCTTTAAAGAATTAGCACAAAGCTACAAACTGTATGCAGAAGTATCTTGTTTCCTCTGTAGAACTTCACCCAGTTCTAACGCTTGCACATACTACCAGATTACCCGGCTGCTTGAGTACCAGCCCCCCTGGCTGCTTGATTAGCAGTCCACCTGGCTGCTTGACTACCAGCTACTATGGCTGCTCTGAAGTACTCCCCAGGACAAGGGATCAGGATTTAGCACTGCTAATGCTGTCCTTGGAAAGTATGCTACATCTGGCAGTCTTTTCCTGTGTATGCCCCTGGGTGTGCTGAGGTACTCACACTGTCATTTGCTCCTCACTGCACAGGGCAAGATTCCTGTCCAGGCCCCCAATTGATCAGATCTTCCCATGCCAGCCCAGGTGTCCAAAGGTAATGGGAACTCCTCACTGCACTGGGCAAGATTCCTGTTCAGGCCCCCAATTGATCAGATCTTCCCATGCCAGTCCAGGTGTCCAAAGGTAATGGGGACTCCTCTCTTAAGCATTCTCTCCTTCCTTTCCTCAGCTCCTGCCTGGAGGCAGAGCCCCAGACCCAGGCTCTCCTCCGAGGTCACACAACAGCAACCTCAGCACTCCATCCCACATCCAACTTCTCTGCTGGCCAGGCTCCACCATATTTAAGGGCAGATCCAGCCACCTTGTGAGGCCCTCTGCCTGGGGATTGGCCTGATTCCCTCAAGTATGCAGATCAAGACCTAATGGCTTCCTCCCACTAACACCCAGAAGCTTCTTTAAAGGGGTTGTAAAGACAAAAATATTTTCCTCTTAAATTAAAGTCTGACAGTAGCTGATAAAGTAAAAAGTAATGTTTTGCATTATAACTAGTTTGATACCTGTTGATACCTGTTGAATATTCACCCCCGTCACTCCTGAATCGTTATTCTCACTGACTTCCTGGTTTGCGGTGCGCATTCATTCTTGCTACATCACGGCCTAATGGGAACTACAGTTCCCATTAGGCTTAGCCTCCATGCCTGTGAGGGATAAGAGAGCATCTTCACGCATGGCTGTAGTCATAGGGAGGGGGTGAGCAAATTCTGCTTTCCACCATGCAAAACGGCTCAGATGCTGGTGGAAAGCAAGAAGATGAGAGACAGGAAATGGCATTTTCAAACCTGGATTACTGTATTTTGGAGGTCAAAAGGAAAAACAAGGTAAGTGATATTTAAATGCTCTAGCTTACAGCAATCAATTGATCTAATAAAAAACGAACCTTTAGTGTTCCTTTAAGCTTTTAGATCCAGGGTGAGGATGACGTTTTCTTAGCTAATAAATAGGAGGGTCTAATTTTGTATGGATCATTTTTTTTTTTTTATTTCTACCTTAATTCTTGAGATACCTCAAAGACAGAAAATTATGAGCTCCCTAAATAGATATTAAATAGTGGTAGTGCAAGATGAATGAAAGTTTCTTCTTTTAACCTTAAGAAATCTTTAATTTGACTGGCATATTGCAAGAAAGTGGAGGGTTCAGCCAAGGCCACTATTTAATGCAAAAACTGTCCCTTTTACTTGTTGAAGTGTCGTTTTTTTTAATCAGTTTGAACCACATAGATTACATTACACACTCATCAAATTACAGGTATTGGTTGTCAGTACTACACTTAGTGCACAATAGCTTCATCATGTCTAGAATAGACACTATCTTATTTCTTTCATTGTTGATATGTTCTGTCAAGTGTATTTTTGATCAAGAGGCCTTAATAAAATCCTAGCGCTGGCAATATCTAATGGAGACAATGTGCAAGAAAAAAATAAAAATAAGATGCTGATTTTAGTTTGACACTTTCTCAATAATCTGTGCTTTCTGCTATAGGGCTTTCATTGTGATTATTCTGGCAACAGACATATACAATATAAAACACGATCTAGCTAAATTCATAGCAAATCAAGGAAGATGATTTGCAATAGCTCATGGCAGCCAAAAAAAGACCACCACCCCAACTTCTCCCAGATTTAATGTAAAGCTAAAACATATCATTAAACACTAATAGAATCTTTAACAAGTAAATGCAATTTAAACGTTTTTTTATTTTTTTTAATCTGCAGCTTTCATTAAAATAATACCTGGTGATCCAGCAATTCAAGCAGTATTAACCACAAACTAAAATGTATTATATTGCAGCTTACCAATCCTTAAAGGGTAACTCCATTTTCATGGGAAAACAATTGCGAGAAAAGACATACCAGTAATTAAATGTTATTAAAAATGATCTTTCCTTTTTGTTCTGCGGCTCTGTAATTTTCGTTAAAATGCAATGCATGTCGGCACTAAGATACAAGTCAAGATTTTAAACATTACCTGAGTGAGTGAGAAACTTATATAGCACAACACATGCGAAGTGAATCGCCTCTGGGCGCTTGGTATCCATTCCCTGGGCCCTCAGAAGAGATGGGTTTTGATTTTTCTCCTGATTGCCAGGTGGTTCACCTTCAACCTGATGCTGGGTGGTAAAGTGTTCCATAGTCTGGGTCCTTGGACCGCAAATCTTTGTTCTCCTTTGGACTTGTATCTGGTTTTGGGTATCTGGAGCAGATTTTGGTTGGTGGTTCGCAGAATGCGATTGGTGTTGTGAGCTTTTAGTTTTTTGCATAGATATTGGGAGGCATTTCCCAGAATACACTTATGCGTTAGACAGAGTGCCTTGAAAGTAATTCTGTCTTTTACTGGCAACCAATGAAGGGATCTCAACGAAGGTGAGATTGATTCCCATGTTTTTTTCCCAGTCACCAGTCTAGCGGCCGTATTTTGAACGACTTGCAGCCGAGTGATTTGGTACTTTGGGAGTCCAAGATAGAGGGCGTTCGCATAGTCAAGTCTGGAGTTGATAATTGTTCTCACCACGACTGCTATGTCTTTTTTTGGGATGAAGGGAGTGAGTCTGCGTAGTAGGCGCAGAATATGGTGCGATCCGCTGACTACTGACCCTATTTGTGCATCCATTGTCATGTAGGTGTCGAAGATTACTCCGAGACTTTTGAATTTGGTGCTAGGGGTGATGATTTTTCCCAGAATGGGCGGGGGCGTCCATGTTGTTTTGGGATGACTCTTTCGATTGGCCTGAAACAGGAGAAGTTCTGTTTTTGAGCCATTGAGTTTGAGATAATTCTTAGTCATCCAATTATAATTCTATCAAAGTAAGGCATTTCTCTAGTCCGAGATAATGGTCATGCGAAAATATAGTTGAGTGTCGTCTGCGTAAGAGTGGTAAAGTAACATTTCTGGGTACTGATGATTTCAAAGAGAGGGCGAAGATAGATATTGAACAGAACAGGCGACAGAGGGGATCCTTGGGGGACTCAGAAGTGAAAGGGCCCAATTTCACTATTTGTGATCGGTTTTCCAAGAAGGAGGAGAACCAAGATAGATCACGGTCCGCAACTCCGGCTACTTCAACTACCATATCAAAAGCTGCGCTTAGGTCCAGCAGTACTAGAAGACAAGATTCTCCTTCGTCAGCGGCCTCTAAAGCGTCATCCCATATTTTGAGCAGTGCTCTTTCTGTCCCATGACCAGGACGGAAACCGGACTGGAATGGGTCAAGTAATTTATGGGTGTCCAAATGATGTTGTAGCTGTTGTACAACTTCTTTCTCCATTACCTTGGAGAAGACATTTAGACCTGTTATGGGTCGACAATTGTTTGTGTCTTTGGGGTCGAGGGTGTTTTTTTTTAGAATTGGTTTAATTATACCTTGTTTCAGCAAGGGTGACACCATGCCCTCCTTGAATGACTGGTTTATGAGCTGCGTGATAGCTGGTGCCAAAATATCGGCACATTCTTTCAGCAGTTTAGTGGGGATGATATCATTGGGTGCTCTGCTATTACGCAGAGTCCCAATGATATTTTTAGTGGCATTGATGCAACGAAATTTATTTTTTGGTGAGATACTCCCAAAGCCAAACCACATCTAAAGGGATACATAACCTGCCACCTTCCTCATTAGAACCCTGCAGATGCACCAGCTGATTGATAATTATAAAATCCCTCACAATGACTCAGCTATTTCTTCAGAATAACAAAAGGTTGGAATCTGCAACAAAGTATGTTAAAATCATAGCTCACTTAGAGTCGGTTCACACACAGACGACACGACTTCGGGGGCGGCTCTGCAAGTCGTCCTGAGGACGACTTCAGAAGCGATTTGCAAAACAACTTCTGTATGGAAGTCAATGCAAGTCGCCCCGAGCCGCCCCCGAAGTCGTACAGGAACCAAATTTCTAAGTCGGAGCGACTTGCGTAGCTCCTATTAGAACGGTCCCATTGCAGTGCATGGGACGCGACTCGTCAGGAGGCTAAGCCGCCTGTCGCGTCGCCCCAGTGTGAACCGGGTCTTAGAGGGGAAGGGGGACTTACTCTTTAAATGCGGGGTCTGGATTAGTGTTCTAATTGTATGGGAAGTAATTACAGAAAGTAAAATGAATTTCTTAGCTAGAGGCAAGAAAGGCTTGCCTGAAAAGAAGAGTTTCCAGGGTTCGCCTAAAGGTGGACAGAGTATGAGAAAGACAAACAGGTTGATGTACGAAGTTCCAGAGGATGGGAGAGGCTCTGGAAAGGTCCTGGAGGAGAGCATGGGAGGAGGTGATAAAGAAGGACCTAGAGAGAAGGAGGTCTTGGGAAGAACAAAGAGGAGGGTTTGGTTGCTATTTTGAGACAAAGTTGGTGTTGTCACTTAGGGCAGAGTTGTGGATGGTTTTTCAAGTTGTTAATATTTTAAATTTCATTTGTTGGATGATCAGAAGTGGTTGGCAAGGTGGATGAGTAAGGCAGCTGCATTCATGATTGACTAAAAGGGGGTAGCCTGTGTAGAGGTAGGCCAATAAGGAGGGAGTTGCAGTAGCTGGAGCGAAAGATAAGTTAGTGAATTAGTATGCTGAATGTTATAAAAGGGCACCTATGCACAAACGAACATTAAGTCATCATTAAAGAAGGGCTGCGTGTCTTACAGCTATATCAGCTGCATAGATGTGCGCACAGTGTGGGGGAAGGAGCAGGTAAATTATGTAATTTACAGGCTCCTTTACTTTCTGAATGAAAACAGTGAATGCTTGGTAGTGTGTAAGTTTGAGCTTTGGGGTGCACACCGTAATGCAACAAATTTTATTCCAGCAAAGTTAAAATTAACTTTATTAAGACAATAAAAACAAGCATCAATGGGAAATACATTCTACCTGCATTCCAAAAAGTGGACGTAACGTGACCTGAAGATCCCGCCGTACCTGTTTCGTCAGCAAATGTCTGACATCATCAGGGTCAACATAATGACGTCAGATATTTGCTCACAAAACATGTAGGGCAGGATCTTCCAGTGCATGTCATTATTGCTTTTTGGAACGCAGGTAGAAGACAAACTGGCATTCCTGGATTTTCCATTGATGCTCGTTTTCATTGTCTTAATGTAAGTGTAATTTTAACTTCACTGTAATAAAAGGAGAGGGACTTGGTAGTAGTACTATTAATCTTGATAAAAAAAAGTGTTAGGAGAGGACATTGGGGAGGGGAGGAAATATTATGAGCTTAGTTTTTGAAAGATTTTGTTTTATGAAGTGGTTTAATACCCATAATGATATGGCAGTAAATGAGTGATGTGCAAGTATACTGAAAGGGTGATCTGAGGAGTAAAGAGATAGATGGGTGCTATCAGCATGGAGATGGTATTGAAAGCTATGCAAGGTTATCAAGGTGTGCAAAGTTATTAAGGTGTAGCTTAAGAATAGAGAGAGAGGCCCAGATTCACAGAGCGATTACGCCTGCGCAACAGGAGATGCGCGTGCGTAAGTCGAAATGTGCGCGTGCGTTTCGATGCGCGGCATCCCCAGAACGAGATACGCCAAAAATCTACTTTTTTTTGTCCCGCGTAATTTCGTTAGACTAGCGCATCCGTCCGCGCAAAAGTGCGCTAGACACACCATTGATTTGCTAGTCAAATATGCTAATGAGGGACTTACGGGGATCCACAAAACAACGTTGGGGCAGCGCAGGCAACGCAGTGTGCGCAACAGCAAAATGTCCTGTCTAAAATTAGAGCATATAAAAGCTGGTCTAAAAAGAGAAAAAAAGTCTACTTGTTAGATAAAGCAACACTGTTAGTGAGGAGCTCAGCAGTCACACGTGTTGCACAACAATCTGTATGCCAACATGCCAGGGGCATCGTCGCGCATAGCTATACTACTGACTTTAGATGAACAAAGAAGGATGAGGGCACGGAGGATGGCACGGAGGATGGCACGGGAGAGGATATACCGCACCCGCATAGACCTGTTTGGCATGAGTGATTCTGAGGTGTTTCGCATCTTCAGATTCACCCCTCATGTCATCCTGGAATTAACCACAACCCTGCAGGAGGACATCACCAGCCCAACACACCGCTGGTCAAGGTACTGGCAACACTCCATTTCCTTGCCAGTGGCTCTTTTCAGCGTACAAGTGCAGTGGTGGCTGGGATGTCACAATCCTCCATGAGCAGATGTGTGCACCAGGTTGTCCCTGCAATTCTCAGACGCATGGCCAACCAAATCATCAAACCCACCACTGAGGACCTGCGGCTGAAGGCAATGACAGATTTCTACAGAATTGCCAGAATCCCACGCACTGTGGGGGCCATTGATTGCACACATGTGGCACTCCAGCCCCCCCAGGAGACAGAGCACATGTACCGCAATCGGAAGCATTGGCATTCCATCAATGTACAGGTGATAGTCGATGCCCAAGGCCTCATATGGCACGTCCGTGCCAAACACCCAGGGTCCAGCCATGACAGCTACATATACAATTAATGCCACATCCGATTGCAATTCGATCAGAACGTGTATGGGGACACCTGGCTGGTTGGTGAGTGACATGGGTGGCAGGCATGACTATCCCCTCCCATGATGCACATCACAAGGGGCACATGCATGACTAACATCCTCCTGTCTTTTCCCTTACAGGTGACTCTGCATATCCACTGGGACCCCATCTCATGACTCCTATCCGGAACCCCCAAACCCCAGGAGAGGAAAGATACCATCAAGCACATGCCCAAACACGAGCAGTGGTGGAGCGCACCTTTGGCCTCCTAAAGTCATGCCTGGATAAGTCTGGGGGTACCCTCTTGTATTCCCCAAACTTTGTGTTCCAGATCATCGGTGCATGTTGCATGCTGCACAACTTCGCAGTAAGAAAGGGCCTGCAGATTGACCTACGTGATGACCTGACCCCTGAACCAGACAATCCCCCCCTAACCGAGGCTACCCCGTCTTCTGAGGGAAACGCAGCCAGGAGACAACTCACATTGGGCATCTTTGCACGTTAAACACACACATTAATCATGGCACAATGAGAATGCATGCATGCACAACACTGTGGTCCCTAGCACACACACACCACATCCACATCAAATTGGATTGGCACCAGTCCACCATGCAGGACTTGTGAGCAGCAACGCCACTCCAAGGCTCCAATTATGTCACTGTACATTCATACACCATTCACACGGACCTGGGGATCACTTCTCCCTGGTCCTGGGGAACCCTTCTCCACCAAAATTGAGGGTGACACCCCTTTTCCGGCAGGAATGTCACCCCCACATTCACACAGCATTCACAACACAAAAAAAAAAGAAAAAATTACCTGCAAAAGCAAAAAATTTCCAGCAAAAAAAAAACAAATAAAAAAAAAAAAATTACAAAAAAAAGGAGGAAAACAAATTAATGCCCTTTGCGTGAGCCACGCCTGGGGCGCCCCCGGCCACGGCCCCGGCTTCTCAGGGGAGACTCATGGGGAAGGGGTAAAACCGGGGAAGGAGGAGCAGCCCCTGATCTCTGCCCACCTGGCGGCCTGCCCTCCAAGGCCACGGCTATTCTGTCCAGGGCAGCACCAAGTGTTGCCGTGTTGGCCTGGATAGCCAGGGTAAGGGCCCTCACATCCTGCCCAACGCCTGCTGATGTAGCCTGCAGTTCGTTTAGGCAGGTTGTGAAAGCCCGGGAGTGGGAGTCCAGGTTCCCCAGCGTATCCTTGATGGAGGACAGGCTCTCCTCCATCCGCACAAATGTCTGGCTGACCTGTCCCAGATGGCGGGTCTGGAGGAACTGGTCCCTTCTCAGAGTGGCGGGCAGGAGATCGGCCACCCCCCTGGTGGTCTGGGATGACATCCTGCCTCCAGCTGATGCTTGTGGCCGGGGAGAAGGGGAGGCCCTTGTGAGGGGAGCCATGTTGGGGGAGGAGGGGGGGGGCTCCCCCTTAGGGAGGCCTGCCTGCTGCCAGCCAGAGGGGAAGAGTCCTCAAAAGCCAAACGTCCAGTGCCTGACATGGACTCCTCCTCCTCATGATTCTCCTCCTCCTCCTCATGATTCTCCTGCTCCTCTTGAACCTCCTCCGCGGACTCCGGCCTTGTTGGGGGGGCCTCATAAGGCTGCTGTCCTGGGGTTGGTGCGGTCAGGCCAGATGGCCCTGCACTCTCCTGCACATCTGTGGATGACACAAAACATTCACAGGTTGGAGGATCCACACACTTGCCACATATTCCCTTTCACCCCTCCCCCACACATGCTACACACCTGATGTTAAAAAAAAAAAACTTACCTGGCACCACGGGCTCCGGACTTGAATCAAAGCCGGGCAGGCCCTCAACTTCATGCCGATGAAAGGTCAGGGCCACCGCACGCTCCTCCGCTGTCAGCCTAATATGGCATGGTGGGCCCCCTCCTGTGCCCCTGGCATGGGCATGCATTCTGGCCATCTTCTGTTTGACCAGACGCCGGAGGTCATTGATTTTTTTGTCAATCCCAGACCGGGTCCGTGTCTCCCCCTGCCCCGCTGAATTGACCTGCTCAGTGATCCTATCCAAAATCTCCCTCCTCCTGGCCGGGGTGGTGTTGGCACTCTCTGGGCCGTGGAGGTAACGCCCATACTCGCTAATGGCCCGGGCAAGAATTTGTTATTCCACAACTGTAAAATTCAGCTTTCGTTTTCTCTCAGTCATCCTTCCAAAAAAAATCAGTCCCAGTCAACAAAATTCACGCACACAAACAAGCACAACCAATCAAGCAAAAACACACACAGAGAGAAAAATACTCAGCAATAAACAGTCACAAAAAAACAAAACAAAAATACAGCAGGAAAAGAAACAAACACAAATATATCAATCAAACAAACAGTCTCTCAAACACTTATCAAAAACCACTTTCAAAAATCTACTAACAAACACTTGATCACACAGAACACTAATCTGACAACTACAAAACACACCGCAACGAACAACAGGACAAAAGCACTTGGTTAAATGGGAAGGGACAAAGGGATGTACTTTTGCAAAGCAAGTGCGTTTGTGTGTGTCTATTTATGGTGTTTGCGTAGTTCACAATGTTGCCCTAGTCCAGGGATATGCAATTAGTGGACCTCCAGCTGTTGCAAAACTACAAGTCCCATCATGCCTCTGACTCTGGGTGTCATGCTTGTGGCTGTCAGAGTCTTGCTATGCCTCATGGGAATCGTAGTTCTGCAACATCTGGAGGTCCGCTAATTGCATATCCCCGCCCTAGTCCATTTCCAATTTCACTGATTGCGCCGCTCCCGAGTTGTGAGCATGCGCACAGCGGAGCTGACATGGTATGCTTCAAGCGCGCATGCGCGAGCCGGCCAGCCCTTCATTTGCATGGGGTCACGGCTCATTTCAATGTAACACGCCCACGTCCTTCCCAATTTGTATTAGGCCGCGTACACACGGCAGAGAACCTCGACGGGCAGAACACATCGTTCCGCCCGTCGAGGTTCTCTGCCGGCCGTCGAAATCGGCGACCCACCCGTCGGGAATGGCAACCAGCCATTCATCCAGGCGGGCCGTCGAGCAAAAAGAGAGCGTGCTCTCTTTTCGCTCGACGGGATTCCCGACGGGCGGGGCGAGCGCTCCGTGTACACGCGGCCGAGGTCCTCGCTGGAATGCAGCTTCCAGCGAGGTTCTCGCTGGTTTCCAGCGAGAACCTCGGTCGTGTGTACGCCGCCTGACTCCTCCTTACGCCTCTGAAAAAACGTTACGCATGCGCAATTTCCTGCGCAAAAGCTACGAGAATAGGGTGATTACGCGGCAAAATTGCGCAAGTCTAACGTAAAGGCGGTGCGCTACGCCGGTCCAATAATGCGCAGATGGACCTGAATCTGGGCCAGAGACTCTTCGCATAAATGTATTTGTGGCACAATTAGGGTAACATGTGGTTGCACTATAACAACACAGAGTTAAGCTGAGAACCATTACTTCAGTAAAACAGTTCAGAATACAAACAGTTGCTTGCATTTATCATCATAAACAGCATTCCTCTCAGTTAAAGTTAATGTGAACCCCTACTTCCTAAAACAACCCATTTAGTTTAAAATAGAAACATTTGTCTATATATATATATATATATATAAAAACATTATAAATACATTTTATTTAATTAATGATTACATAATCTCTGTCTTCGGCTGTCTAAGGGGCTTAGAGAGCTAGGATTGAAGAAACAGCGGCACACTGACCGTCCCAGTGAATAGCTTGTCAGCACAAGTCTGGAGGACAGGCAGGCTGAGTTCCCAGAAAACTGACCATGCTGAGATGGATGTGCACTCAAGCCTAGTGTGGTCAAGTTGAAATAGAAAAGCAGGAATACTGTCTCAAGGACAAAGGGTCTTACAACTAGGTCTGGTATACTTTGGTAGGAATCAGGAGAGGCTACCCTGAGTAGCTGGCTCTTCCAGTAAATCTGGTTTAGGCTCCTGTTCAGCAGCCTGCTCATTAGTTCTGACAGTAAGGCGGTTGCCCACCTGGCTGAAGATTACAGCTGCTTCTGCTTCATTAGATGTGACCTCTCTGGTCTGCTGAGAGAAGGGAGTTTAGGAGCTTACATTTTCCCTGGGCATGTCCAGGAACCCAGGGAGTTATGGGAAATGGACCTAAAGAGGCCTGTGCCTTCATCCAAGCATGCTGCAGACTTATTTCAGTGATTGTCTTTACATATAGCTACTCTTTGGTCAACATCCACTACCCCACCATATACATTTAAAAATACTAACCACAACACACAAGGCCATCCACAACATTGCCCACAGCTACATCACTCAAAATGTCCTCTTCGCTCCTCCCAAGACCTCCTGCTTTCTAACTCCCTTATTACCTCTTCCCATGCTCGCCTTCAGGACTTCTCCGGAGTCTCTCCCATCCTCTGGATCTCCCTGCCTCAGTATGTCCGGGCAGCACCTACCCTGTCTGCCTTTAGATGGTCTCTGAAAACTCACTTATTCAGGAAAGTCTATCCCACCTCCACCTAAGAACTGTTCCTGAGCCACCCCCATCAGACCATCCCCCACAGCTATTACCTTTGGTACCACCTCCCCCTCCCTTTAGATTGTAAGCTTCACGAGCAGGGCCCTCAAGTCCCTTCTGTATTGAACTGTATTGTAATTGTACCGTCCCCCTCTACATTGTAAAGCACTGTGCAAACTGTTGGCACCATATAAATCCTGTATAATAATAATAACCTAAAAAATTAGGGTTCCCCCTTACTTGTGCAAGAGCTAATGCTCATTTAGTAAAGTGGGAACACTAATAGAGAAGACTATTTACCTTACTTTATGATCCTACAGGCTTCCCAAATCCAGTAGTGATGACTGGCCCCCTGAAGCAACTCCTCTTCTCTGGTCATGTCTTCTCGTTTTTTTGCTGACATCATCACATACAATGCAGGACCAACTGTCCCTTGTACAGTGGAACTTTGGATTGTAGAGTAACGCGGTTAACAAGCGTTTTGCAATAAGAGCAATAACTTTTTTTTTAAATCCTGACTCGGTTTTTCGAGTGTTGTCCCACAAAACAAGCAGGATTCAAGCCTCTGCTGTGTGCAGTATCGCATTTGGCTAGAGGTGCGGGGGCGCCGGAGCCGATCTGAGCCATTCCGAAAAACTCAGAAACACTCAGAAATACTGTTCTCAGAGTGTTTCCGGGGGCTTCCAAAGGCAGCCAAACGATCTCTGAGTATTTCCGAGTCTCTCCGGCACCCCCCACCTCTGGCCACATGCGGTATTGCAAGCCATAGAAGTCAATGTGGAACTAATTATTTCCGTTTTCATAGACTTCTATGGGGAAGCTTGCTTTGATATGCGAGTGCTTTGGATTACAAGCATTCTCCTGGAACGAAATATGCTTGTAAACCAAGGTTGCACTGTAAATGCAGCATTATATTCTGTATAAACGGGGGAACAGAGGCCATCCACATTTTCTTTTCTGGCTCAGTTGCCACTAAAAGTTGGAATCATACTTGCTGTGGGAATGTGAAGTTTGCAAGAAGAAGAGAGCTTAGATGAAGCTGAACAAGAGCTCAGGTTGAGTGCTGCTACTAAGTAGGAGGCAGGGCAGTGGCACTCCAGAAGTATAAATTCTGTAGTACTATTTCCATCCTTCGTATGCTCTGCAGATACATAACACAGCAGGGGGTGGATAAGACACAAGTGTGTGTGCGTCATAAAAAAAAAATCTTCTGGCAACAAATATTTTCTATACACTGTACGTGTTTTAACTGTATATTGAGCTGCTTGGCTGGAGATCCCCTTCCAACAAATATTAGTAGACAACGTTAGGCAGAGAAAGCTCTAAAAATATTTCCAGGCAATACATCACTTTTTTTTTTTTTCTTGCGATTTAATTACAAAATAAACACTTAAACATCATAGTAAATTAGAGTTCTGTTTCCATTGGAAATATGTACAAGCACATCTATTTCAGCTACTCTGATTTAATGTGCACATTCGGAATTTTCTTCCTTTTTTTTTTTTTCATTTGTTATTAAATAAATTCCCCTTGCAGCGATTGTGTGGGAGGACAGGTACGCTTCTCCAATGAGACTGGCCTGACTGTTATGTTTTAACATATAAATAACATCAAGTATCGTCACAGGAAATGAAATTCATGATTTAGTAAAGTTTGTCAAGTGCACTGCAGCAATATCTGGAATTGTTTGTATTATTATGCAGAAGGTCAAAGCAGGATGTGGAGATGACAGCGCTTGTCAGGGCTGATCACAGATGCACATGAACCGGGGCGACATTTAAAGGGAACCTGTCACAAATGAATATACTGCAGTACTCACCTTCCCCTCAAGGTGTCTACTCCCACATTTAAAACTGTAAAAGCCATAGTGCTCTAACCTTTGCTCTGACTCAGATCTTACATGCCTCTTCTGTCACAGAGGCTAATGCCGCGTACACACAAAGAAATGTGAGCCTTTGGTCGAAAATTCCGACTGTGTGTAGGCTCCATCGGACATTTTCTTTCGGAAATTTCCGACAACAAAAATCTGAGTGCTTGTTCTTAATATTTCCAACAACAATTTGCTCTGAAATTTCCGATCGCGTGTAGCCAATTCCGATGCACAAAAATCCTACGCATGCTCGGAATCAATTCGATGTACGCTCGGAATCATTGGACTTCATTTTTCTCGGCTTGTTGTAGTGTTGTACTTCACCGCTTTCTTGGCGATCCGAATTGCCGACAACATTTGTGTGACCGTGTGTATGCAACACAAGTTTGAGTGAACATGCGTCGGAAAAAAAAATCACGCTTTTGTCGTTGGAGTGATCGATCTTGTGTACACGGAATAACTCTCTAATGCAGGGGTCTCAAATTGGTGGCCCTCCAGCTGTTTTGCGGAACTACAAGTCCCATCATGTCTGAGGGAGTCATGCTCAGGGCCGTCCTAATAACATCATGGGCCCCTGGGCAAAGTAATGCTCTGGGGCCCCTACAATGAGACAGTGCAGTTAAACAGACATATCAAGTAGGTAGAAGGCAGACAAGCAGGGCTTCCCCATTTGGATGGAGCTCTGCATTAAAGTGGTTGTAAACCCTAATGCCCCATACACACGATCAGAATTTCCAATGGCCTAAAATCCGATGGAATTTTTAGTTGGAATGCCATTCAAGCTGTCTTTCATCAGTCTTGCATACACACTGTCAGACTAAATTCCAAAATGCGGTGACGTAAAACACTACGACGAGCCGAGAAAATTAAGTTCAATGCTTCCGAGCATGCGTCGACTTGATTCTGAGCATGCGTGGGTTTTTTCGCCATCAGAGAAATTTCCTATCGTTTTTATTCCATCGAAAAATAAAACATGTATTATTTCTAAACACCGACAGAAAAAAGTCTGATGGGGCCCACACACGATCGGAATTTCCGATGAAAAAAGTCCATCTGACTTTTTTCATCGGAAATTCCGATCGTGTGTACGCGATATTACAGGTCACTTTATGCTACAGGTAAGCCTATAATAAGACTGTTAGGGGATGTCTACGCAGGCATCCGAATACTGGGTAACAGGTCCATGGGCTGCACTAAAGGCAATAGGCACCAAGATAGTAAAAAAATATATGTTTATTAAAGGTTAAGCACACGTGTAAAAAAATCATAGGGCCAGATTCAGGTAGAGTTGCCCTGGAGTATTTCGATATGTGCCGCGTAACTGTCAAGATGCGCCGTTGTATCTCCGCGGCCGTACCCACCAAACTAGATGCGACAGAAAACGGGCTTTCCCCGTCCGGCTTAACTTTCTGACGCCAGAGTATCGTCAGCGCATAGTTTCGCTTGGCGCATCAGTCGCGCCTATTGATTTCCCCTGCAAATATGCAAATGAGGGAGATTTCCCAATTCTCAAACAGATTAGCACCATACGCTGGCTACATGCGCCGCGCATATGTCGTCCGTCCGTCGCAAAGTTATTTCTACAAATAGCTGCTTTATCTTTACTCCAGACGGCCACAGGTCAGCAGGAGAGCAGCTACAGCAGCGTTACCGACGATAAGAGCTAGCTGAGCACCCCCACTTGCAGGACAACACCTCTGTCCATGCTTGTCTGTCAACTTTTACAGCCATGGAGGAAGACATCATAGGTCTCCATAGCCGAGATGACGGCTGTCAGCTCCTGGCCTTTAAAGTTCAACTTTCTCCTGTGTTTGCGGGGAACGGGAGCAGCCAAAGTAACTTCACTGCGGGGAGGGGGAACAGGATATACTTTAGTGCCGGAATGGCGCATCTACGGGCGCATTTAAACGTTCCAACGGAACACATTGCGCTGTCGTTTCCAAGGAAGTGGTGCCGACGGAAGTTGTGAGCATGCGCACTGGGATGCATTGACAGTCGACGCATGCGCAGTACGTTCGCCGTGGGATCGCGCCTAGTTTTAATAATACACGCCCTGTACCCGCCCAATTTGAATAACGCCGGCTCATTTTCGATACAAAACTTTAGGAGCAAGTGCTTCATGAATAACAGCACTTGCTCCTAAAATTTCGCCAGAGTAACGTAAATGAGAAACGTTACTCCAGATTAAAGATGCTCCCATCTACCTGAATCTGGCCCATAGAAGACCCCCAAGACGAGCAAGCATAACACAGCAAACCACAAACCACCAGAACTAATCAACAAATATATACAAGGAAGGAGCATATGTACCAGGTCAAGCAAGGATAAGAGAAACAAGGGGAAGCAGAGTCCAGGGCAGGGAGCGAATCAGGAACAGGTTGGCTACAGCTATCAGATCAGGCAGGGAACAGGCTGACAAGGAAAATACTGAAGCCCTGAACTCCAGTTTAGGGCGGGCTTAAATACCTGTGCAAATATAACTTGGAAGACACCTGCTGGTGGCCACCAGAACTGCACCCCTGTTACTGGAGGGAACAGTGCCACCAGCAGGTGACCAAAGTCGTGACACAGACGTGATTTTGTGCTTAAGAGCCACCGTGGGGCGGTCCTTAAAGCGGAGGTTCACCCAAATAACATGTATATAAGATCAGAAGAAAATCAATACTAACACACCCGTTTGAAATTTGGTGACTAATACTGAACCCAGCGCTCAAATGGAACCTGTTAATGGGGTGAAACACCTGCGTGTCTCCCCAAAAACATAGAAAGTGTTTGAGCAGTGAAAGCAGCTGTTATATAGGAGATAGGATAAATGTCTGAAGACGTGCAACCAATCACGAAACGCGTCAGGGCGTGGCCACGTGATTCAACCATCCAATCAGCTGAGCAGGATCCCGGGACTCACGGCGTCAGGAGAAGGAATCCCCACGATCGCATACCAGTGAGAGCTGCTCAGCTCATGCATTGTGACAAGCGCTGCTAATACTTTTATTGATGTAAGCTCAACTTTTAAGAGTGTGTTTTCTACATAATAAACATTTTCACACTATGGGCCAGATTCACGTATTCCAGAGCATCTTTGCTCTGGAGTAACGCTTCTGATTTGCGTTGCGCTGCCGAAATTTTAGGAGCAAGTGCTGTCATTCACGAAGCACTTGCTCCTAAAGTTGCGGCAGCGCATCACAAATGAGCCGGCGGAATTCAAATGTCGCGGGTACGGGGCGTGTAGTATGCTAACTACGCGCGATCCCGCCGCCAACGTACTGCGCATGCGTCGAGTGTCAAAACATCCCCGTGCGCATGCTCCAAAATCTGTGAATGAACGTCAATGACGTCACATTCCCATTCATGACCGTTTTACGCAAGCGACGTTTTTTTTTTTTTTTTCCGACGCGATGACGACGCCTATACCTAACATAGGATACTCCAACCCCATGTAGGTATATCTATGCGCCGCGTATCCCGTCCGGAAACGTCGTATCGTCATTGCGTCGCGCCGGATTTCGATCGTGAATTGCCGATTTCCGCTCATTAACATATTTTTTGAGCGGAAATCGGCGGGAACGCCCCCGGCGCCATTTTTAAGTTGAAGTAACGATGCGATGGCGAAACTCAGTTACGCTGCTCGCATCGGAACTTCAACCCGGCGTTTCTTGTTTTCTGGTTACAGAAAACAGAAACGCCGGCTCAAAGCCACAGTTAGGCTGGCGGATCACTCGATCCGCCAGCGTAACCTTTCCTGAATCTGGCCCTATGTGGAGTCTTTCTCTTATATTTGCATGACTACATCCCCATAAGAACAACCTATGAGAGATACCAGAGCCGTCTAGGAGAAAGCAGAATAACATGGGAGAGATCCAGCTGACCTGCATTACACCCCTGAGAGACAGCCTGAGTTCACTGCACACTGATGATCACTATCTGGTGAGTGAGGACCCTACAGGGGATCCCGACATGTCAACTCATAGACTTGATACATATGAACAGGGCCGCCATCAGGGGGGTACAGGCAGTACACCTGTAAGGGGCCCGGGGGTCCCCAGGGGCCCGGATGGGGGTCCGGAGGTGCCCAGGTGCCTGGAGGCCCACAGGGCCCCAGATGGTAACCCCCCTTTTTTTTTGCTTTATTTTTTTATAAAAAAATATATTTTTTAATATTTTATTTTTTATTAAAGGGCCAATTTTTTCCCTTTTTTTTTTAGCAGTCCGGAGGTCCCCAGGGGCCTAGAGGCCCCCAGGGCCCCGGGTGGAAACCCCCCATTTTTTTATTTAAAAAATATATATATATTTAATATATATATATATTTTTTTTTATTAAAGGGCCAATGTTTTTTTTTAGGGGTTTGGAGGTCCCCAGAGGCCCGGAGATCCCCAGGGCTCCAGATGACAACCCCCCTTTTAAAAAAAAAAAAAAAATAAAATGTTATTATATTATTTTTTTATTACATTTATACATATAAATTACATTTTTTATATACATATAATTATTACATTTATTAAATTAAAAGGCCCAGAGGTCCCCAGAGCCCCAGATGAGAACCTTTTTTCTTATAAAAATGTTTACATTTATATATATATATATATATATATATATATATATATATATATTTTTTAGTAAAATGCTCAGAGGTCCCCAGGGCCCCATGTTATTTTTGTTTATATATTTTTTTATTTATTTTTTATTAAAGGGCCCAGAGGTCCCCAGGCAACCCCCTTGTTTTTTTTATAAATGTTTATTTCTTTTTTTATATATATATATTTGTATTTCTTTTTTATTAAAGGGCCCAGAGGATTCTTTTTATTAAAGGGCCCAGAGGTCCCCAGGGCCCCCGGATGGCTACCACCCTTTTTTTAATATATATTTTTCTTTATTTCTTTTTTTCTTCTCAAATCGCGGCAGCCCCCCCCCTTCTCAATTTCAGGCGGCAGCACCCCCCCCCCCCCCGGTTCTCTCCTCCAGGGGGCCTATGCCTGAAGCTGTGTAAGGGGCCCCATAATTCCTGATGGCGGCCCTGCATATGAATAATAGCTGATGTTTTCTTCCACGATTAATGAATGGACTTTATATGAGGACATATCTATCACTTTGTTTGTCTCTTTTGAAGTGCTTATTTATAATTATTGTTTTCTATAGTCTTTATATGTAGCAGGATATGGCAACATATTTTCCCTCTTTGAGCCTAATTTAGCTTGAAGTAGCGCTGTTAGTGTGTATCCATTTGCAATATAACCAGTATTGTTATTTTAGACACTTTTTTTGACATTTATGTATATAAGATCATATTCTTTATACTTCCAACATGTACAGTAGACCCTTTTTTTTTTGGCTATACATACCTTATTATGGATATTTTTCACCCGGCTTCCGGGTACTCACTCCCGCGGGAGTAGGCGTTTCTATGCAGAGGCGCAATGTCAACTGGGACTTCGCCCAGATGATTGAAGTCCTTGAGAAAAGGCGAGTCAGCTCTATACGGTGCCTGCGCAGTCAGCTCTACACGGCTCCTAGTCGGTGCGCAGGTGCCGTGTAGAGCTGACTCGCAGTTTGGCTACTTTTGGAAACGCGCCTACGCAATAGGGGGGCGCGGGGGGAACTTTTTCTCAAGGACGTCAATCATAAAACAGAATACTATGGATCAGTGTACATTCAAACTGTTCTCAACCTGATCTCATGCTATTAACGCATATTACATGAATATAGATACCTTCTGTCAGGAAAGGCACGAATCTGAGGAACTTTGCCCATGGCCTAATTACCCGAGTACGAGCTTGTGCACATGCGCATTGGCATCAGACAGGCTATTTCAGCTGTCATTGCTGTCATTGCAGTTTGGTCTACTATGTTCCCATTCTTTAGTTATCTGTTTATGTATTGTTCTTCTGTTGCCAACACAATCTGCTCCTAACTCTGCTTGAACCGATCCCTGGCTTCTTTCTGACTTACTGACATTGGCATCAGGCGGGCTATTTAAGATGCACTGTGTCATTGTCGTTTGGTCTACTATGTTCCCATGCTTCTGTTATCTGTTCCTGTATTGATCTTTTGTTGCCTATCCAATCTGCTCCTGACTCTGCTTGAACCGATCCCTGGCTTGTGTTTAAATTATGCTTCTGCCTGCTCATTTTTCTCATTTGCCTTGCTGTTACCGACCCCGGCCTGACTCCTGACTACTCTTCTGCTTGCCGCCTGTACCTAATCTGCTCGTTAGTTGCTGATCTGGTCTGTCTGACCCTGCCTTAGGTTCTCCATCCTGTATCTGAGCCACCTGATCTGACGCTGGTTACAGTCCTTTTGCCAGTGCGCACACGCCAGCCATTCCAGCATCTGTCAGCGAGAGACTTACCAGGCACTTGTGCCACTCTGTGCTCTGGCGTTCCCTTTTACTTCTGCCAGAGCTGTAAGAGAGGTCTTCTCCACCGCTTTAGGCTCCACCACCTGATATGTTACACCCCTGAAGGGGGCACTATGATTCACTGGTACTTTCCCACACAGTGCAGTTCAGGTACACAGCAACAGTCCATTCACTCTGGCTCATTGCACAGTCCAGGGGGGATGTTTTTGTTGTAGTTTATTTGCTGGTGGATAATCGGGAGAGGATTAGGGGTGAGGTAAGATACTCCAAAAGGACTGACAAAAAGCTATTTATGATGAAAGCCTGTATAAGAGCAGTGTGAACAGCAAGCTTTGACAAAGCATTTGCAGAGCTTTCAGCAAGCTTGGTTGAAGCTTTTAAAGTACCATTCAACTCCAGTTTGTAAATGTTGAACACAGATCCTAATTGTGACTTTAACCACTTAAGACCCGGACCTTTAGGGAGCTAAAGAACCCGGCCAGGTTTTGCGATTCGGCACTGCGTCGCTTCAACAGACAATTGCGTGGTCGTGCGATGTGGCTCCCAAACAAAATTGGCGTCCTTTTTTTCCCACAAATTGAGATTTCTTTTGGTGGTATTTGATCATCTCTGCGTTTTTTTTTTTTTGCGCTATAAACAAAAATAGAGCGACAATTTTGAAAAAAAAAATCTATATTTTTTTTACTTTTTGCTATAATAAATATCCCCCAAAAATATATAAAATTATTATTTTTTTTCCTCAGTTTAGGCCGATACGTATTCTTCTACCTCTTTTTTTGGTAAAAAAATCGCAATAAGCGTTTATCGGTTGGTTTGCGCAAAATTTTACAAAATAGGGGATAGTTTTATTGCATTTTTATTAATTATAATTTTTTTTACTACTAATGGCAGCGATCAGCGATTTTTTCGTGACTGCGACATTATGGCGGACACTTTGGACAATTTTGACACATTTTTGGGAGCATTGTCATTTTCACAGCAAAAAATGCATTTAAAATGCATTGTTTATTGTGAAAATTACACTTTGACACAATTGCACTTTGGGAGTTAACCACAAGGGGGCGCTGAAGGGGTTATGTGTGACCTAATGTGTGTTAACAACTGTAGGGGGGTGTGGCTGTAGGTGTGATGTCATCGATTGTGTATCCCTATAAAAGGGATCACACGATCGATGACGCCGCCACAGTGAAGAACGGGGAAGCCTCGTTTACACACGTCTCTCCCCGTTCTTCAGCTCCGGGGACCGATCACAGGGCTCCAGCGGCGATCGGGTCCGGGTCGCGGGACCGGGTCGTGGGAACGCGCCGAGGGGGCGCGCCCGCGATCCACGGCTGGGCACTAGCAAAGGTTTAAGAAGTGCTGAAGCCTGCTAGCAGCTTGGTCAATGTGTCAATCAGCACTTCCATTAGGGCCTGTGTGTGAGTACTATATAAGCTTGCTGAAAATTCAGAAAATGCTTTGTAATAGCTTGCTGTTCACACTGATCTTATACAAGCTGAAGCCTGTGTGAAGCAGGCCTTACTGCCTAAGCCCAGCACTAATCCTAAAACTGACCATGGACGGTTCGAATCTTGGCCAGTTCAGCAGGTACTGTTAGAATGGCCCATGGGAGAAATTCCCGTATCAACACTGACTGTGTTGATGGGGGAATCAAGCAATTTTCTTTCCTGTAACCCATGGTTAACTCATGGAATGACCAATGGTCAGTGTTGATGGGGGAATCAAGCTAATTTTCTTTCCTGAAACCCATGGACAGTAGTGTATTTAGGTTTTGTGCTGCCCTAGGCCTGACTAAACATCTGCACCTCCTAATTTAAATATGACCCACCTTTTCCTGTCAAGGCCACACCCTGTTTTTTCAGGGGGGGGGGGACACTAGTTTTGAGTGCCCTGGGGTTGGGCAATGAATTCCCTTAATTTGCATAGTTTTTCTCTCACTTCCTGTTTGGCTATGGGGCAGGAAGTGAAGGGAAATCTCCGCAATTGTACAGGGCAGGGATGGTAAGTGTTGATTATAGTTCTACTTTAAGCACAAATTTCTCATAATTTTATTGAGAGGACTAAGAAAATATAACCATGCTAATGGTGCAACAGAAACATAGCACAGTGAGAAAGGTTTGTGGTCCAGAATGATAGGACAGTCAAAATTACAAGCACCCCCCCCCCACACACACAGTTGCGTAATGCCGGGCAGAAGCAGAGCGGACACTTTATGGGGGCGCTAGACTAATTTGCAGTGTAGTGCATGCCGGCGGGGACTCTTTTTGTGCTGCCCCCCTGCAAAGTGATGCCCTAGGCCTGGGCTTTGTTGGCCTAGGCCAGGATACAGCTTTGCCCAGCTTTGTTCCATCTATGGCTGGCTTAACCTAACACTCTATGCTGATCAAGGAGTGTCATGGACCATGAAATACTGAAATCCTAATTCATGTATTACAGATTTGATTCTGAACCCCAGCCAGGTCAACAGACTCATAAGTGATACTTATTGTCCATTGTGTGATAACCCTGTTAAAAGCCTTTCTATTATCAGGTGTAAATGACTTCTGCCCTGTCTCTGGTCTCCAGACAGTTCCATTGTTCGTTGGCTGGCTATTGTGTACATTGATTGACCCCCTGGGGCTTTTTTCTGAACACACATATTCAGGCTATTCAAGCTTTGGGACCAATCTCTGCTGAGACATTTTCAAGTCCTCATTTGCATGGTTTAAGAGGACCAGATTGAAGACTGCATACTTTACAATGGACCAATAAGAAAGCGGTTGTTGGGGGCGGGATGTTCCAAATCCTGTATAAAGTGTGCTGTGTACTTTCAATAAAGTGTGTCCTGTTACATTCAGCATTAAGCCATGGCTCATGTGTGGATTATTCAGCGATTCCAGGGATATTCCTAGTCGGGAATATTGGGTGATTTCTTTTATGGGAGAAGAAGGGAATGGATGGCGGAGATATGTTCGACGACCGTCACAATTGGTTGGCAGCAGCGGGATTTTCCCTTCTACTTTCCTTTACACCAGGATTCCAAGCAGACACTGGGAACAGTGAATGGAAGACCGGTACACCCTGCTTAAAAGAAATACGACGATCGGTGACAACGCCTAAAGAAGCAGCACCAAATGAAAGACGAGGAGAGGTACAGATACCAGTAACCATGGAAGAGGAATTCAGAAGAAGGTTACAAGAGATGCGGATACAGCACACAGGACCAGAATCAGAGGAGGTCCTGCTGGGATGGGCGGATGTGATTCGGTGCCAACTCTGGAAGGAAGGTGGTATGTAGCCCAAGAGTGCCCGTGGTCAGCGGATGACAGCCCCACAGAAGACTATGACTATGATGACCTGGGATTGTTGTATTGGAGGATGTCCAGTGATCCCGACTTTGGGGATGATCGGGAGTGGCGCTTGGAGGACATAATGGAGCACAGAGAGAAAAAATTGAATATCTCGGAAGCGCACTGGCTACAGGAAGATTTGGAATTTCTGGCCGCTCGGGAATGGGACCTTGAGATCGCCTACAAACAGCTGCTAGACTCTGCTCAGCGCCAGGACCGGGCTCCCTTTGCCTGGGACTATCAGAAAATACCAGTGGACAATGCGGAAATCCTGGCTGAAGAATCGTCCATGGGGCAGGGTAACAGTGTGCTCTTCCAACCTGCCCCTGCAGCTATGGATGCGGAGGTCTTATGGCGGATGCAGCAAGTGCCAACTGACCTTGATGATCCTGTTTCTGCATGGGATGATCTTGAAGGGAGGAATGTGCCTGTCCAGCAGTATGCCAGTGAATCGGCAGTGGAAAATCTGGAGATTGCCATTCCCAAAGCTGAAGTTCTGACCGCAGGGCCGAGCTCTGCTAACCTCTGCTCAGTACTTATAGCATCTTCTGGGTTCCATGGACAGGAGATGGTAAACCTCTATCCCCAGACACCAGAGACAGGGGATTTAATAGATTTTTCTGCTGAGGACAAACAACCTGATGGGCCTCCAGCAGAAGAGCTGGTATCAGGGCCACACTTCACTGTGCTCTGCCCAGCACCAAGAGCAGTATTTGTGGAGTTACAAGGAACTTCCCCAGCTGAAGTGCTGGTCACCAGACAGAGGGTTCAAGACCTCTGCCCCACCCCTGTGGCAGTTTCGGAGGCTCAGGGTGAGAAGATGGCGATCACTCCCCAGCCACAGATTATAGAATGCATGGACTGTTCAGAGGATGTTCTGGATTATGCGCCCCCAGCAGAAGTGCTGGCAACAGGGCAGAGTGCCAGCCATCTCTGCCCAGCACCGGGACCAACTGTGGAGTTCCAGGGAGTCGGGGCGGTTGGCCCCCCTCCCCAGCAACCAGCTGAGGTGGTAAAGCTCTTACTCCCAGCTGAACCACTGGCAGCAGGACAGGATGCTACTGGCGGCTGCACCCCACTACAGCTTGAGTGGATATCAGTGGATGGGACTGTGGTCTCCACTCACAGCAACCCAGCGGAAGAGCTGGCAACAGAGCAGAGTGCCCCGGGCCTCTGCTTTCACCTAACAGAAGAGGGGGTTCCTGTGGTAGTGGATGGGACTTCAGTCTCCACTGGCACAACCCCAGAAAATGGTACAGGACTGAAACAGGAGGATGTCGGCTTTGCTTTGCAAGCACTGGGGGATTTTCACCTCACATCAGTGGATGGGACTTCAGTCTCCACTGGTATACCCCATAAATGGTGGCCAGTTGGCCCAGACCCCCGACAGCATGATGGACTGAGCCCAGCCACCCTGTCATCTCTCCAGCGGCTGAATGGACTCCAGGGAGAAGGGCCAGTCCAGGCCTCTCCCCAGCGGCAGACGTGTTCCCTGAGAGAGGCAGAGGATGGCGGGGTGAGTAATGCTCGGTTTGGAGCAAGTGATTTGGGGTACTGTATGGATACCGGCATTGGGGGACTGGAACTACTGACTGAATTCAGAGACAACCCATCTGGTGTCTCCTACTGGGTTAGTCCCCTGCCAAAAGGGGAGATGTGTGACAGGCCTAGCCGGGACAGGGGCTTTTGGAGAGGACTGAATGCGAGCCTCTTGCCGTCCGATTATGGGCCAGGGCCTCAAACCAGGAAGGCGGATGGGTTATCCTGGCAGACAGTCCAGGAACCTTAAGACTACTTGCCCAACATCCTTGAGTGACCCGTTTGGGTCCCACTGCGGATGTTGAACTATTTCCCAGGGGGAGTAATGTCATGGACCATGAAATACTGAAATCCTAATTCATGTATTACAGATTTGATTCTGAACCCCAGCTAGGTCAACAGACTCATAAGTGATACTTATTGTCCATTGTGTGATAACCCTGTTTAAAGCCTTTCCATTATCAGGTGTAAATGACTTCTGCCCTGTCTCTGGTCTCCAGACAGTTCCATTGTTCTGTGGCTGGCTATTGTGTACATTGATTGACCCCCTGGGGCTTTTTTCTGAACACACATATTCAGGCTATTCAAGCTTTGGGACCAATCTCTGCTGAGACATTTTCAAGTCCTCATTTGCATGGTTTAAGAGGACCAGATTGAAGACTGCATACTTTACAATGGACCAATAAGAAAGCGGTTGTTGGGGGCGGGATGTTCCAAATCCTGTATAAAGTGTGCTGTGTACTTTCAATAAAGTGTGTCCTGTTACATTCAGCATTAAGCCATGGCTCATGTGTGGATTATTCAGCGATTCCAGGGATATTCCTAGTCGGGAATATTGGGTGATTTATTTTATGGGAGAAGAAGGGAATGGATGGCGGAGATATGTTCGACGACCGTCACAAGGAGTACAACAATGTCTGCTAATAAAGCCCTTTTTTTTATGTAATCTAGACAATGTTTGAGTTTTTATTCACAGCAGTAAGCTCAAATAGGAGAAAAGATAGCCTTTTAGTCAAAGGTAGGCCATACGTTATACATTTTTTCTTTGTTTAACCAAAACAAATTAAACATGTGGAAATTCCCCCATCAACACACTTGGCGCTGATGGGAGCATTTTTCCTGCAGTGGTATTGTGTTCAATGCAATAGCATATAATAGAATACAATGGTCAATATTGCTGGCTATGGCTGGTGGCACTGATTGTTCAAGATCATAGTTACATATGTCTGGTTGAAAAAAGACTCAAGTCTATCCAGTTCAACCAATAGAAGGGAACAAAAATACAATCCTATATATACAATCCTATACCCAGAGTTGATCAAGAGGAAGGCAAAAAAACAATAAAGCATGATCCAATTTGTTCCAGCAGGGGAAAAAAGCCCTTCCTGATCCCCCTAAGAGGCAATCGGATACTCCCTGGATCAACTTTACCTATAAATATTAGTATTCATTTATATCATGTGTATCTAGGAAACAATCCAGGATTTTCTTAAAACAATCTACTGAGCCGGCCAGAACCAACTTTGGAAGGGAGTCTGTTCCACAGCTCGTACTGTGAAGAAGCCTGTCCGTATTTGGAGAGAAAAACGATTTTCCTTCACATATAAAGAGTGCCCCTTTATCCTTTGTAATGAACTTAAAGTGAATAACTCAACACCAAGTTCATTATATGGACCACTTATGTATTTATACACATTGATCATATCCCCCCATAATCAGGGAATGACTTGTGTACAACCAGCTAGCCCATACATGTTTAGCACCTCCTGAGTCCATACTTATAATAGGGAATGTGGAACAGAAATTGGGTGCCAGTCACTTTTGATATTTTCAAAGCTTTACTGCAGAACTTGAAACAGTGTAGTAGGAGAGATGTTTAGGGGTCTCAGATACCAGTAACAGATCACGTACAGACTCCTTGGACCAGAAAAAGTACAGTTTCACAGTACCAGAAGCTTTAAGCTGACCCAGCGATACTGCAAACACATTTTATATGTGGAACAAGATTTAGCTTCACAATTTAAGAACATTTAAGCTGACCCAGCAACACTGTAAGCTTGTTTTAGATGTAGACTTGTCCTCCAAACGAGTCACCAGGCCCTTCTGAGAGACCAGCCTTCATCTTGGCTCTCCCCTGGATCTTCTCAGCATGGCTTGGCTTCTTCCACACCGGGCAAGACAACTAAGGACCATCTCAGGATTGGTAGACCCCAGACATGTTTCTGGGCCTACTTGCAGAGCTCACTTTAGCAGCGTGTCCTCAGGCTAGGAGCGACTGAGGAAAAAGAGAGCATGCACATGACTCCACCCAAATATATATCCTCTTCCAGAATGCACCAGTGGCCAATAAACTTCTACTGGGCAGGCTGGAAGAAGAATAAACATTTATAACTCAACCTAGTTGTACTGGCCTGTGGTACCAGTGACACCTACTGGCAACAATGAGAAATGAACAACCTAATTGATATCAGGGAAAGCCCAGATAAACTGTACAATCAGTCTGAGCTGTCTACAGTAACTAAATTTACATTATAGCCCCAGTTTAGAATTTGACTGGTCCCTGCTGAACCTGCTGAATTCTGATCCATGTATGGCTGGCTTAACACTTCTGCTGCAACTGGTAGAGAATACAAGGGAGTAATACGAATGCAAGTAATCCCTGAGATGTTAAGCATAACTAATATAACAATTAAAGTGTGGGAATAAATATGACTGCAAATGCTCACAGATTACCAATTCTCTTTAATGCACAGACTGTTTCTTTTTAATTAGAATATACTGTAGTTCCTTGTACAGTAGGGACTGCGGCAACCACACTCTTCATAAGGACACACTTGCTTTTTAAATACAACTCTCCATGTTAATGACTTTGAACAGGGACTTGCGATCACAAAACCGGAGGTCCTCACTGCTCCTCTGTGCTTCCAGCAGCTGTTTTAAGGAAGCTAATGGGAAGATGGTAACTGAACAGACGTGAGAACAAGACTTGTAAGTCTCTAAGCCAACAAGACAGGATACAGTTCATCAGGATGCAATCTAAGGTGTAATCTATGCTTTAGCAATTCTTTTTTTTGCTAATGTCATATTAAATTATAAAGAATGGAAAACATGTTTCAGTAATCTGACAAGGAATCCAATCATATTTCACTTAAAGTTGTACTTGCATGAAAAAAGCGATATACTAATAATCAACTCTATTCAAGATTACAGAAAAATCAAACAGTGTTAAAAAAAAAAATAAGAAAAAAAAAATGTTTAATTCTTATGGTAAAGCTCTTGGATTCAACCATTAAAAGCTACTCATTAAAAGCTACTGATTGCTTTGGTTTGATGTTTCCATTTAGTAAAAGACAAAATGTTGAGACAGCATATGGCAGCGGTGCCCAACCTTTTGAAGAGCAAGAGCCACTTAAGCAACTTGGTAACCAGTCGCGGGCCACAATGAGCGGAGTGGTAAGATGAAGGGTCACGGCTACTCTATAGGCCCTTCGATCCACCCAGATGAAAGGGGATTTTTTCACGACGTTTTAAACAATGTAGTTTTTCGGGTTGTAAAAAATGATCGTGTGTGGGCTTTAATGACGTGAAAAACCTGCACATGCTCAGAAGCAAGTTATGAGACGGGAGCGCTCGTTCTGGTAAAACTAACATTCGTAATGGAGTAAGCACATTCATCACGCTGTAACAGACAGAAAAGCGCGAATCGTCTTTTACTAACACAAAATCAACTAAAGCAGCCCAAAGGGTGGCGTCATCCGAATGGAACTTCCCCTGTATAGTGCCGTCGTACGTGTTGTACGTCACACGCTTTGCTAGAGCATTTTTTTTTTAACGATCGTGTGTAGGCAAGGCTGTTTTTAATGATGAAATTGAAATAAACTTTTTCTAGAGCCTGAAAAACGTTGTTTATTACAACCCGAAAAATTATCGTGTGTACGTGGCATAACAGTTTCATCTTACATATAACGTTGAAATGATCATTCAGGCACCTAACAACATATGTTCTTTGTTCATATTTACGGGACTCACAAGGATAGGCATTTCTCAATGCGTTTCGTGAACCAAAGTCCACTTTACAGAATGATGTATCCTTAGGTATACAAATAATACAGTATCTGGTAAACATATGGCCAAAACATGGTCATATATCCACTTCAGCTCCAGGCCATTCCTGACGCTTTTTGTTTACACGGAACAATCAGCATTTTCTGCTAGAAAATGTCTTCAAACCCCCAAAGCAGGGGCCCTAGAGAATAAATTGGTGGGTATCTGTGCAGCGGCTTTTCAAACACAATTTTCAGGAAAATATACACTTGTTTTATTTTATTTTAATGCACAAAAATACAATACATAACCCATGTTTTTTATAAAATATAAAAGATGTAAAATATAAGTATAAATATAAAATATAAAGGATGATGTTACACTGAGTAAATAGATACCAAACATGTCATGATTTAGAATTGCGCACACCCGTGCAACGGATACATTTTACTATCCATAGGCAATGTTTTAAAAGCCTTTACAGGTTACCACTTTAGACTTACAGAGAAGGTCTAGTGCTAACATTTCTGCCCATGATTTAATGTTCGTGGTGATACTTCACATGTGTCGGACGATTGCTTTTTGCGTGCGTGTAGGACTGACGCCTGTGTTTGCCTTTGCACGTGAGCACGGGCAGACGGGAGCACTTTCAATTTTTTTTTTTAGTTATTCATTTATTATATTTGCTTTATTTTTAAACTGTTGCTCTACATTATTTTTTGTCACTTTTTTTACTGTCACTAGAAAAGTAAACATTCTCTTTATGGTTCTCTTTATGCAGGGATCTGGGGTCAAAAAAGACCCCAAATCCTTTATCTGCACTTAAGATTAAAACACTAAAGCCCTGTACACACGATCGGTTTGTCCGATGAAAACAGACTGATGGACTATTTTCATTGGACAAACCGATTGTGTGTGGGCCCCATTGGTTTGTTTTCCATCGGTGAAAAAAAATAGAACAATTTTTACATTTTTCCTATGGATAAAAAAACGATAGAAAAAAACGATCGTCTATTTGGATCTCCATCGGTCAAAAATCCACGCATGCTCAGAATCAAGTCGTTGCATGCTCGCAAGAATTGAACTTCATTTTTCTCAGCACGTCATAGTGTTTTACATCACCGGGTTTTGGCATGGTCAGATTTTTGACTGATAGTGTGTAGGCAAGAGTGATGAAAGTCAGCTTCATCGGATATCCGACAAAAAAATCTATAGGATTAGATTCCATCAGATATCTGAATTTGTGTACAAGGCTTAAGATCGGAATTAATTGTTTTTTAAATGTGCCAATGACATCTGGGTAAAACGTAAGTGATATCAATTCATCGCTTCCGGGTTAACACTATGGAGACCCGATCAAAGCCAAAGCCCGAGCGAGCTGAAGAAGGCATCGGGAGGGGGCGTCCCCTCCCGCTGCTTGTATCAGCAATTGAGTGGCTAGATAGCTGCTCTGATTGCTTGTACATGGGAGCCAACCGCCAACTTAAAAAGAAAATGGTGCAGCTGCAGGCATCATCTCTTGTGCAATAAATATAAGCATACATACATGCTAGGTAATTTTCATTAATCTAAATCAATCAAATAAAATAAAATTGAACCAAACAAATAAATAAAAAAGTCCCATTATATGTGATATAAAAGTTATTGAGTGCTTGTGCTCATAATCTTCGATGTAAGACAGGTGCTTCATTAGTGCTCAATTCAAGTTCCCCACATAGATGTGCACTCATCCCAGTTGTGGACCACCTATCTCTAGTGTGGTCACTTGCGCTTAGTGGGGAGTCCACCCCTGGATAATGTCTTGGTGGTAGCCTTCTCAAAGGATTAATCACTGGACCTACTACTTCTAGTGTGGTCTATTGCCCTTTAATAGGGCATCCACCCCTGGATGTAATCCTTATTAGCAGGCACCTCACTGGGTTAATTCTCAGATAGGAATATGGAAAACAATTGCAAGGTGCCTAAACCTAGCACCCAGTATATGCAACATGTATGTCTCAAATTTACTCCGGCCGGCACACAGCAAATTCCACAATTTGCGTCTCGGCTCGGTTTTGGGTGTGACGCAGGTGGAAGTGATGTCGCAGTGTTTTGCGATCAAGCCTTGATACACTTCAGCCAATCAGAACAGGTCATAATCAGGAAGCTCATAATTTCTTGTGGTTTTAATGCTATTTTATCTTCAACTTTTGTGAGTATCCATTTGGCATTCGTCAATAAATCTCTGGTAATGCACTAGGCGTTTGAGCCCTCCTGTTTGTTCTTATGGTAGTTTGTATTTGAGAACTTCTTTCTGTCTGCTGATCTGGTTTTGCTTTTGTTTTGTGATTTGGTACTGTCTGGTTGTCTGTTAGTTAGCTGTCAGTGGCATCAGGTTACACCCTAGGTTTTAGTAATGCACTATGCATGGCGTAGGAGAACACTTGGTCCTTGGGGTTTGCGATTGGTAGGGAGTCTGGTACTTCTGTGATGCTGTGGGTTCCCAAATCGTGACACTGTCTGTGAGCCTGTGGATAGAAACTTCAAAAGTGTAATTATTGTTTAAAAGCTTTGTAGTGATGTACACTAAGTCTCAATTTCATTAATAACCACCTTCCTTCTATACATTCCTTAGCTTCTTTTACATGGAAATTCTATACATGAGCTGTCAAAATCAATCATTATTTCTGCATTTTATTACTTTTTTTATATTTATTGCGATTATATCAAGTGCACTCATCTGCCAGCTCATTATAAGTACAGCGGATCAAACATGTCCCCAGGAGACTTCCTTGTTGTTCTAATTCTGGCATGAGGCCCCAAAATGTTTTGTTGGCACAGCCGCGTCTGTACGTCAGCCATCAGTAAACTCAGCTGGTTTTCTGCTTATATCGGAGATGCTGTCATCACAATCACCTGTGACTGCTGTGCCTGGCTGGCTTTCACAACACACTATTACTCCATATTGGAAGACTCGGATGCTACTGTTTGTTATGGAACGCACTTGATCAAACGACTGTGGACAGGGGTCCATTATCATAGCCGCTCTCCTGAAGTTTTCTCTAAACATAGTTGTGCTGCCGAAGGCAGGTCATCTGATTCATAGCTGGGAAATTTCAAAGGTGACTCATCATTGAACAAAGAGCACTTTTTTAAACTTTCAAACTCTCATGCTGTACCAAACAAATGAACCTTACTTGCTGAAAGGGCATAAAGATTTGCTCCTTCAGTGCAGTGTCTGTGATAATGGCCTCTCAAGTGGAGCAGCACAGGCTTTCAAGGGAGATGAGGAACCAGCAGGCTCCTCTTAACATGTGTTTTATTCTTACGTTTTATAATTAGATATGAGAGATCTAGTTGGTGCAACCTGGGCTTGATTCAGATAATGCCAATTTCTTTAATCTGTGAATTTTTTGGTTCTACCCAAAGAATTTATAGCACATTCTGGCCTTTGCAAAGAACCCTTTTGAATTGTCTTCCTTTATGCGGTATGTCTGTGTGTCCTGTCTCATATCCAGTCGGGTAAGGGTAATTGTATTTTATACCTAGTTAGAGATGGCAACACATTTGCATTAATTAGGATTTGACCTAGGTTCTAAGGTTAGTTTTATTTTATACCTAGTTAGAGATGGCAACAAAATTGCATTATTTGGATCAAACGAATTTCACTCATCCACTTGGTTTAAAGTGGAAAACCTTTAATATTTAGCCAAGCAGGCCACACTTTTCATGAAGGGGAAACATCCTATATGCCTTCACAGTTCATACCACTCTCCTAACATGAGGAGCTTCCAAGGCTGCACACTCAACCACCATACTCTAGCTACACACTGCACCACTCGCTTCTCTGAGTAGAGTAGTTTTGGGACATAGCATCCTCACTCTAAAGATATGCACCAATCTTTTTTCCTGGATCTCAAAACTTAATCCTGGAGGTATCACACATCCTCCTCCAAGAGTCCAATCCTCTCTGAATTCTTTCCAGGACCTAGAACAAGGGAGACACCTTTCCCTTTCATGGAATACATACACTTATGCAGTCCTTTCATACTACACATGGAGCCCAGTCTTCCATTTCCCTTAACTAACATTCACTTCACTACTTATAGATTATTTTGATTTCAAAAGATTTTTATTTTGAGAAAAACAAACATATGGAAAACAGCAGTAAACTTTATCATGTAAAAGACAAAGCAAAACGTGCGATACAAGAGATACATACATAGGTCAGCTGTAGGCAGAGAAATAACATTTTCAGATACCCCTGATCTATATCGAAACAGAGGAGTATACTTACTGTCGGACAATATTGAGAGTAGATCAACCGGATTGGCGGAAGGTTCTGCACCTCCTGGCACCCCTAACGGAAGCATACTGTGCCAGAAGGGTAAACCTCCAATCACCATTTACAGCCTGAGCCCTTTCGACACGGAGGGTATATCGTCAGGGCATGTGGATCAGAGTGAAATACAACAGAGGGTCAATAAATCTCTTACCCAACACTATGCACATTACATTTTCAATCTCACATACAATTTAATAAAAATAAAATAAATAAATAGGGATAGATCAAAGGTGGACAGAAAGAGAGATACGAGAAGGGTAAAGGAAGAGAGCATCACTAGTTAATCTGAGTACATTCTATGTTGACGAAATGGAAGGGCCAAGGGTTATGCCCATCAATTGAGCCTATGGTTCCCAGTTGGTCTCGAATTTATTAATTGTGTCTTGCACTATACTGGACAGTTTTTCCTGAAACATTATCCATGATATTTTACATTTTGTCGTTATGAGGGAAATTCTCGGTTGTTTCCAGGCCCTAGCTACCGTAAGTTCAGCCCCCAAAAGTACAAAATGTATCAGCCTACTGGAAGGTTTGAAGATCTGGGTGTTTAGAAGAGCCGCCATAGGAGTTCTGGGAACCCGGATCTCCACCAGCTCATCAATTATATTAAAGGAGTTGTAAAGGGATTTATTTATTTTTTTCTGCTGAAATGACTGTTTACAGGGTATAGAGACATAATAGTTAACTGATTCCTTTTAAAAATGATTAAAAATAGATACAAATCAATCATATAATGTGCCTGTACTTTCAGTTTAGTTTTTGCTGTTGTTTCCTGTCTCTCTGATGTACAGAGCCAGAGAGCCAATAGAGGGCAGTTATGGTTTGTAAAACGAAACTGGATTGGTGCAGAGGAGTTTTACACACACCTCCTTGATTAGTGACCACAGTGAGAAATCTCCCAGTACTGTGGTTATCAGAAAACAGACAACCAGGAAGTGTTCAGAACAGAGAGGAATTACAGCAACATCAAAGCAAAAAATGAACAATGAGGACATGAAAACAGCACTGCATTAAGGTAAAGGAAGCTATTTAGCTAAAAAAAAAAAAATCCTTTAGTGACCCTTTAAACAATTTTTTCCAGAAAGAGGCGTATTCTGAGGCATTCCCACCAAATGTGTGACATCGTGCCTGTGAGTTGACATCCTCTAAAGTACAGAGGGTCCGCTGCGGGGAAGATCGAGGCCAGTCTGGGGGGCGTGTTATACTTTCTGGAGAGCACTTTCAGGTTGACCTCTATTAGATCAGTGTTAAGGATACCTTTGAAGGATTTGAAACAGGCCCTCTGCCAGCTCCCCAAGTCCCACTGTAATTTGAAGTCAGATTCCCAGGCCTCCATGAAGGACGCTATTGATTCAGGAGAGGTAAGTGCCGAGTAGATTACAGAGATTCCCCCCTTCTGGTCCATGGCTTGACCGCACCACAGTTCATAATCATACTTATTTTGATAACACCACTGGAGATAATGGAAGCTTTAAAATCTGAATGCTTATGAACCTTACTGAAAACCTCTTGTATGCAGAACATACTGTCCTGATGAGAAGTTCAGGCACACAGCTTTAACAACAACAAAGTTACTCCTAAGTGGTTGATTCGCACCTTTGCTCCTTAAAAAACGTTCTCTAAAGAAAGCTCCCACGATGGGGAAAGTCATCACAAACTCACAATGGCTAACCTTATTTGTTCTCTTCCTTCTCCAAAGGAGCTTCTTCCTCTATCGCTGTTGCCAAAATATGATCTACATGCTTTAGCAACAATCACCCTTTCTTGTGAAAAATACTTTCAATTAATCAGGGGACAGAACCTGTTACTCAGTGGCACAACTCTTTGCATGCTATGCTGCTTTGTAAGACCTCATATTCTTTCTATTACATGATGCCATATTGTCTTAGTTGTGAACTCTGTAACACATCTATAAAAAAAGTTGACACGTATAGTTTATGTTGTTTTTTTATAGACACATTTTAATGATGTTATTTGGAAGTGTTTGTCTCAGTTAGTGCTTTTCATCACTCCCTACTCCCAGGCAGTCATCTTACTGGGCTGTATCCTCCCTTATGGTCTACTGATATCCATGTGGAGTAGCCTGTTGGTGCAAGATCCAATTTCTCTGGTTTAGTAGGCTAACTAATCCGTAGCTCAGGTGAGAGAGCCTCTCAGGTGAATCCATAGGTATATCTCTACACGTGATCTGTATAATTTAACATAGTAAAAGTGTATCTTTGATGTACTGATATATGTCCAGATTGGGCGAAACATGTAAAGCAGAAGCTACTGCATATGTATTATAGCTCCAAGGATCTTCTGTGATGGTTTTATATGAATTTTTAATTTTTAAACATATATTTATATTACACTTTGGGATATTTTTTAAAGGTGTTGGCACCCTTAAAATCACCTTTAAAATCACATTTTCTTTTCTATATACAGGTTTTGAACTTTTCCCAAGGGATATGGTGCCTTTAGAGTCTCAAACACCAGGAAACTTTATACTATTATGCTTTTCATATTTTTTTTTCTCCATTTTGATAGCATAATAGTCCATGCTAATTTTGGTATTGCTGCTTCAAAACCTGTAACCCAAAATTCCTTTAAAATACTCATCTATAATATTCACAGTATATCTATGCATATTTATTTGTGTCTGTTCGGGTCAATCAAGAGTGAAAGCATGAAACACCTCCATACGTCATTGTCTCTCTGCTTTCCATAGTGTTAACCTTTTTTTAAATAATAGATATTTATGACAAGAGACAAAATACAATGGTTAATTGGATACATTGTGCCAGCACAAAGATCAAGCTGCTGAAAATGGCTCACGGTCCTGAGTTGGTGAAGAAACCGGAGGCAGAATTCATTACTGACACTACTGTCAAACAGAGAGAATCATGGTTATCATCTCAGGAGGCACTTTGCCGTACCACCGCTGTGGCGGCAGAGCGTAAACGCTTCTTCAGCAAACTGGCATTTTATGAGGAGAGAGAACCTACCAGTCGCGATTTAACCAAAATTGCACACTCTCCACAAGCCTTCCCTTCGATTGGAGCATTAAGAACACAAGCTGGCATGAAGACTCACCGGATCTTATTATGACTAAACTTGTAACATATTATTCTAACCCATATGTGCGGCGGCAAAAATCTGGGCTTCAGCCCCCACATGCCATACATATGTGTCACTGGACGACCAATGTTTATTCTGCCAGTACTAAGACCAAGCTGCCAAAAATGTCTCTTGGTCCCGAGAAAACATTGGTAGCTGTCAGACTGCTGTAATCTCTAATAAATTCGGGATTACAGCACCATCCTAATAAATTGCATTGCCTTACAATTGTGTATCCAGTATTATCCTCTTTTACAGACAGCTTCCAAGCCCCGATGAAGGGGAGCCTAGATCCCCCGAAACATGTTGTCTTTGTCCTATGACTTTTTACCAAGATCGCGGTAATGAGAAAATTTGAAGGAGCGGGATGGAAATTTACATATAGAAAAGGCAAGCTGTAAGCCACGCAAATTCCGAATGAGTGAGTGAGTAACTTGCATAGCGATAGAAATGCGAACTAAATCGCTTCAATGCGCTTTTTGCATCTAGTGCCATCCTGTGTCTTCAGAAGAAGTGGGTCTTAAGTTTTTTTCTGAAGGCCCAATGGTTTTCTTCCATGCGGATTTCCGTGGGTAGAGCGTTCTATAGCCGTGGTCCTTGGGCTGCAAATTGAGAGGTTACCATATTCCCGCTTAGGAATACAATCATCCTTGACCGGACCAGACTAGCTTAGGATGGCTAAAGACCTGCCATATGCTCATGTGACCACTGTGCTCTTCCCGCTCCCCCCCGGGCGTTAAGAACTTTTGAAGGGAATGCCAAAGTGGGTGAGAAGGGGTTAAACATCCAGTTTTGTGACATAGGGATGGGGTGAGAATTCTCAGTCCTGTGTAAGCTCCAGGACATGACTTGAAGTTTACTTAGATATCCCTTTCTTTCTTCCTGGTGGTGGGGGTGAATGGAGGTTAGGTATGTACAGTTGGCGGTGCTCCTATTATAGTAAACCTGCTGCTTTGCTCTGCATAGGCAAAGCACAGGTTCACGTTAAGGTCACCAATCTCAAATCTTAATATCTTCTACTTGGCTGCAGTTCATGTTAGCTATAGTCTTATTAATAATTACTTCAAGTGTTCTAAAATTCCTTACAAGCTAGCAGGACAGTTCTTAAAAGGTTTGCTGAGAGGCTGTTCTAAGTACTTAGCAAGTTTCAACTCTTTTTTTTCTCAGCCACCTGATAACACATCAAAGCTGGCCTTGACAGTCTCATATAAAAATACAATGTCCTTGAAGAAACATACGAGAGTTTAACTGCTGGATTGTTAATAAGAAAGAGCAAATGTACAGTAAGAGTTTTGTGTACACCTGCTCTAAGATCCATTCACTGGAAAGAGAGCAGGAAGCCTGAGTTTACTCAGAGAAAAGCAAAAAGCACTTATAATGCATGGTCCAATTTGCTTTAAAGAAAATTCGGTTCACATTGGTGCGACATACGCTCCAACATTAAGAGCACATGTCATATGATGTGTACAAATCAATGGTTCCCTATGAGAGCCATCTTAACTGGTCTGACACAAGTCGGTCTTTAGAAAATGTTCCTGCACTACTTTGGTCTGACTTTGGTCCGACGTTGGTCCAGTTTCAGCCCATTCAATATCATTGAAGTGAGGTGCTTTTACTAGGTGACACATCAGACCCCATCAGAATGGCGATCTGCCTTATTTACATAGGCAGATCGCAGTTCTGTTTCTCTGCCTGTTGATCGGTGGGTGCCTGGAAGACATTGAATATCCTGCACCTGTCCATAAGATTTTACTGTGTGCAATCATAGCAGAAGTGAGCCGCCACTGACACACATGTGTACTTCCTACCCGAAGATGTCAGATCACTTATATATATATATACATGATCCAGTGTACAGGTGCCGGCTTGTTGCAGTAAAACTGGTATAATGCGAACCTAAATTGGTTAATTGGTCAACTTTGTTAGGGTGACTGTAGCTGTTATAATGGACTTGCAACCATACAGTTGAGTACTGACTGTGATACAATATTTTTTATTTTTATTAGCACTAAAAGTTTAATTATCAGGTCAAGCTTTTGGGGTACACCCACTTTTCCCTTCTTCTAAGTTTGAACTACACACACGAACACACACACCACATGGTAATTAATGGGAGTTAGGTAAGTACATAAGAGAGAAGGGGCTCAGAGGATTTCAAAAACCAAGGTCCGACACCAAATGCAATTCTAGTGACTAAAGTAGAGTCTATGTAAAGCAGGTCACAGATTCTTCTTCATCCTCACCAAACCCCAAATTCAGGGATCATGATGTTAGGTAGCTCACGGAATTTATTCTAACACACAACTATTTCACTTTCGATAATGACATTTATTTTCAGTGCATGGCTACTGCTATACAAAGTAAAATGGCACTGCAATATGCTAAAGTGTTTATGGAAGACCTGGAGGACAAATTCCTTAACAGCAAATATTTTTAATCACATGGACTAAAAAGGAAGAAGAAAAAAACATCATCATTGTGTAATGCCGCGTACACACGATCACTTTTTGTGATGTAAAAAACGTTGTTTTATCTCACGAAACAAAACGACGTTTTTCAAACATCATTATAAAAAACGACGTTGCATACACACCATCGTTTTCTGAAAATGCTCTTGCAAAGCGCGGTTACGTAAGACACTTTCGACGGCACTCTGTTTCATTGAAGCTCCCGTCTCATAACTAAACGTCGTTTTGCCCATACACGATCATTTTTTGTGAAACAAAAGACGATATTCTGCAAAACGACATAAAAAATTCAAGCATGTTCGAATTTTTTTTTGGTCGTTTTTTTGAAGACATAAAACAACGTTTTGCCCACACATGATCATTTTAAATGACGTTTTTTAAAACGTCGTTTTATTTCATCACAAAATATGACCGTGTGTACGCGGCATTAGGCCGCGTACACACGGTCGGTCAAAAGCGATGAAAACGGACTGAAGGACCGTTTCATCGGTCCAAACCGATCGTGTGTGGGCCCCATCTGTCAGTCATCCTTCGGTCAAAAAAAAGAGAACTTGCTATAAAATTTGACCGATGGATGCCTGACCGATGGGTTAAAACCGATCGTTAGTATGCAAAAGCATCGGTTAAAAGGCCGCGCATGCTCAGAATCAAGTCGACGCATGCTTGGAAGCATTGTTTTTTTCAGCACGTCGTTGTGTTAAAACACGTAAACGTCATCGCGTTCTAACACGATTGTTTTTTTAACCGATGGTGTGTAGGCACATCAGACCATCAGTCAGCTTCATTGGTTAACCAATGAAAATGGTCCTTAGGACCGTTCTCATCGGATGGACTGATCGTGTGTACACGGGCTAACAGATGCCCGGAATTCCTGCAACCCCCGCCAAGTAGTGTTGAGCGGAATACGCCATATTCGATTTCGCGATATTTCACGAATATATAGAAGAATATTCGTGAAATATTCGCTAATATCGAATATTCGTGATATTTTATAAAAAAAAAACAATATTGCGAAATTTCGCTAATGCGATTGCGAATTGATTGCGAAATTCTCGTCCACGCATGCGCGAGAACAACACGCGAAAACGGAGATCATTTCCTGGATCTTTGCCAGTTGATTTTGTGATCGCTTTTTTGTGCTGCCCTGTGAAGCGAAGATGGTGGGGAGTAACATGCTGATTAGTGTAAGTATTTTCACCACTGTTATTTCATTATCTTTAACTGCATTTTAGACTATTTAAAAAGTTAGGATATAAGATCAGATATTAGTATTTCCCAAAAAGTGTGTCTCCAGCTGTTGCAAAACTACAACTCCCAGCATGCCTGGACAGCTGCAGACACCCTGGTTGGTAAATGTGTATTTAGGCACTTTTCTTACTATTTAGCATAATCAACATGTTGTGGACATAGGACGTATGCGAACGTCCTGACTTCAGGGTCCTTAAGGCCCAAGGACGTTCAAATACATATTGCCCTTTAGATGTTGCAGAACTACAACTTCCAGCATGCCTGGGCATGCTGGGACTTCTAGTTTTGCAAGTTCTGCAGGCCCACATTTTTCAGACCACTATACACGGGTCTCTAAACTGTGGCACTCTAGATGCAGCAAAAGTAAAATTCTTAGCATGCACTGACAGACCATGCCTGATGGGAGTAGTAGTTTTGCAACAGCTGGAGGCGCACTGGTCTTGAAACCCTGAGTTAGGTAACAAACTCGCAGTGTTTTGCAACCATTGTGCCTCCAGCTGTTGCAAAACTACAACTCCCTGCATGCAACTGGCTGCAATAACCCCCCCCTCTCCCCCAATGTGAATGTACAGGGTACATTTACATAGTCTGGGGCTTACAGTGTGCTTCTAGCTGAAGCAAATTTGGCACTGCAGCTCAAACCCTCAGCAGGAAACTACTGTGAACCCCACACCCCTCTGACTGTACCATAAAAACACTACACCACACAAAATAAAAATTAAAAAAACACAACATATACACATACCCCTACATAGCCACCCTCCCCTCCACAATAAAAAAGAAAAATGTCTGGTACGGCACTGTTTCCTAAACGAAGCCTATAGCTGTTGCAAAACAACTCCCCAGTATTACCGGACAGCCATTGACTGTCCAGGCATGCTGGGAGTTAAAGTATAATTGTGGTACAGCTGGTGACATTGAGCTACATGGTGTATCAGAGCATGCTGGTAGTTGTAGTTTTTAAATAACATCAACTCCATTATTTATTCAAAATTAATTCATCAAAAAGTCAAAAGAAACAAACATATTATTATTCATATATAAAGATAGGGATGAAAAAAAATCTATTGTACAGGCCCAGTATAAGGGTCAAAAAATAATTATAGCGGTCAGATGAATAGCAACTCATTTCTCCCCTATACGTGTATCCTGTGATGTTACTCATATATACATAATTATGCAAATGATAATGGCTGCTATATTTATGCAAAAAAGGCGGCGACCAAAATGGCAAGATATAAAATCTGTCATGTTACCCCTGTCAGTGATTAATAAGGCGAGAATGCTTCCAATTGTTGAATACCATACATTTACGTCATATATCCATAAGGGTTTATACAAAAGTATTATAGTATACTTTGTTCTTCATCTTGCAGAGGTTCCTGCAACAGGGATATGACCAAATTCGGAGCCAGCAGGAAAAAAAAAAATTGTCCACTCCCTATTGCGGGAGTTACGCAAAGGTGCATGGCCGCACACATGACCACATGGCCATCTTAAAAAAGTGATCTGACCTAAAGAGGCGCCACATGGCCCGGGTCACACAGTTCCGTGATGAATTTCATCCAGGTAAGTTATTGGTGACAGTTATGTAAGGTCATATGTAATTAACCTTAGGGCAGATGTTGTTAACCCAGACGCCATGTTGTGGTAACATATATCACCACCCAAGGTATTCATAGTACTGTTGAAAAAAGACATGGGACAGCAGACAGGGACACTTATTAACTATAATTAAACTAAATAAACAAGACACACCAATAATGTACTAATACTGGCCGAGGCTGCTTTATTATTGGATTTCAGACATATATTTTAAATAAATACTTTAATAACTTAAAAAACAGCCTAGTCACTACGGCTCGGGCTGTACATAAATATATTCCAACTTTAAAATTTATCCAACAACAACTAAACTAAACAGATTTGTCCCCCTTAGTATAATTATTATTTTTTTTTTAAAACAAAGGTGACCATCCCACATAATTAGCAGCCGCGACAAAAAGAAAAGAAAAAAGGGGGGGGGGGTTGGGGAACACCACAGTCCTGTCTACTGAGGCGACTGAGAGCAAGGCTGATGGAACCCTACTTATATACCCCTAACTAACACTGGATTTTTCAAGAACCAACTGGTACCAGGCCCACAGGCCTAAAAAGTGCGGGAAAAGCACGTGTAGGCCGCATGATCACCTCGTGCTCACCAAAAAAACGGGAAAAACACGTTTTCCAGCTAACTAGGCCACGTGAGGACCAGCTTACACCTAAAGAGCCCTATTAGGTTCCCAAAAGGGGAACTTTAAACCGTCACTACTAATTTTATTAAGTCCTGCCGCTTTCCCATGAGAAAAGGGGGAATTGAAACCTTCTCCCCCTTTTCTATCATTATTCCATCAAGTTAAACCATGGAATTAAAGTGGTGGTGTGGTGGGTTAAAGGGGAAGTGGTGGTATTTTTTAACTGAATTACCACTAAATTCCTGTGCTAGGCGTGGGGTTATCATAGTAATCCCGTGTACTCCATCAGGCCCTTTTTTTAACATGAGATCGTCAGAATAATACAAAGGAAACACAAACAGCTCATTTTACCATGGTGGCAGCCCAGCTGAACGAATGAATGAATGAATGACTTGTATAGCGCAACGCATGCAAACTGAATTGCCTCTGGGCGCTTTTTCCAGCCAGTGTCTGCTTGGCTGGTGCGGTCATTTTTACCCCGTAGGATCTTGACACGCTATGGACACACAGTCATACACACATATATACATATATACAGGGCCAATTTTTGGACGATCCAATTTACCTACCAGCATGTCTTTGGAGTGTGGGAGGAAACCGGAGTACCCGGAGGAAACCCACGCAGACACAGGGAGAACATGCAAACTCCAGGCAGATGGTGTCGTGGTCGGGATTCGAACCAGCGACCCTTTTGCTGCTAGGCGAAAGTGCTACTCACTGCACCACTGTCCCCCAGCTCACACTCAGTCCCCTGTAGTGCCAGCAAGACCCTTTAATATAACATTATCCCATTGGTTAACTGTCTATATAAATAAATTTGTATTCATATACAATACAGCAGAGTACACAGAATTTGCATACGTTATTAGAAATCATTTTTACATATTTGAACATTGTGTTATTATAGGAGCTCCTCTACCATCCAAGCGCACAAGGCGACAGGCCGCAGAGGAGGAGGAGGAGGATGAAGAGGAGGAGCAGGAGGAGAAGACGGTTCCTGTGAGCCTCAGCCAGGAGGGTGTGCACAAAGATTAATAACATTTCAACAATAAGATGTAGATATAAAAATGGACAGCATTTAAAGCGCACCCGTCAGATTTCAGAACAATAATATGGTATTTATGATAGAAGTATATGTGCTAGACACATAACAATTGTATAGACATGATAATGATTGTTTAATAAGCAACATAAATATTTTATTTATTTGGTAACGGTCTTTGAAATCCAAATTTTTTTTCTTATATCCTAACAGTTTTAAAAAAGTTGGTAGAAAACCATATTCTCATCCAGAGGACCAATGATAAAATCCTCTCAAATCGTAAGAAAATCCGGATATTAGACCTCCAAAACCAATAGCTGGAGCAACAGCAGAGGAAGAATTTGGAGGCGATGACTGAGCTTCAGAAGCTCATGCAAAATTACATAAATTATTTTTTTTTTTTTTAATACAATTTTTTATTCTTTTAAAATGTTTCCTTTCTTATTGAGATTGTTAGGTTTTTCAACACATCTAACTTCACATCTAACACATCAACATCAACATCAACATCAACACATCTAACTTCATAATAACCAAAAACATTTTATACTATTATTTTATTTAACACAAACCTAAGACAAACTAAAATACACGGACACAGACACTACTAACACAAACGAAACAGTTGAAAAGGAGGCGACGTGTTGACGTCACCGCGAAAACTTTTCTCTCTACCCGGAAGACACGGGCGGAAAGTGCTAGCCGGCCGGCTTATTTGTATTGGATGCCTGCTTTTGAAACGATCTCTTGTAAGTGCATACCTTTTTTTTATTTTATTAAAACCTGACGATTTTACACTATGAGAGCCTTTCTGTCCTTTTATACATCCTGACGCATACTGATGACACCGAGGATGGTCTGAGCATAGATGATCTGGACGTTGGAGGTGTTGACGGTGATCTCTGGGTTTTTGGCATAAGGCTCATTTGTATTTTGGATCTGGTAAGAGGCCATTCATACCTATGGTGGAGGTGTTTACTTTCAACACTTTTTCTAAAGTTTGTCATCAATGTTTACACCTGGGAGATCCTTACTACGGACATTCATCCTATAACTGAACTTTAAGAACACAAGTGATCATGTACATTCAACTCTTTTTATATATATGGACTATACTTATGGCTTAATATTACACTGCTTAGTGATATTTGCAGTTTTTAGCGCAATTTTGTTTTTGTATATGAAAAATTAATATAACAAAAGCTACAATATATATATATATATATAGATATAGAGAGAGAGAGAGAGAGAAAGAGAAAGAGAGTGCAGATTTGCTCTTGCAGACAGGCTAATGGTTGCAGTATAAAGGCCGCAAACCAGGGTTAAACATAAAGTTCAGTGTTTTAGTCACACTTGCTGTTACAATCCGGTCTGGTAGCTTGTAGCGGAGGCTGTTGGTGGATCCGCTGTGCCAGAGAGGTCATGAAGCATTACTCAGCATGAAGGCAGCAGCAGTAGTATTAAAATTTAATGTAATTATCACACAGGCAACATTTACAAGCAGTAGTGGTAATAGTAATAGATAGCATCTAAACACTTGGGCAAGACTCGACAGCAGCAGTAGTGGTAATAGTAGTATATAGTGGCAAATAACTCGTGACATAGGTGTCTGAGCAGTGAGCAGCAGCAGTCATAGTAGACAATATAGTGTTTTATCACTCGGGAAAGAGGTGCCATGAACAGCAGCAGCAGTAATGGTAATAGTAGTATATAGTGGAAATAACTTGTGACATAGGTGTCTGAGCAGCAGCAGTAGTAGTAAGAGTAGACAATATAGTGTTTTGTCACTCGGGAAAGAGGTGCCATGAACAGCAGCAGCAGTGGTAATAGTAGTATATAGTGGCAAATAACTCGTGACATAGGTGTCTGAGCAGTGAGCAGCAGCAGTAATAGTAGACAATATAGTGTTTTATCACTCGGGAAAGAGGTGCCATGAACAGCAGCAGCAGCAGTGGTAATAGTAGTATATAGTGGCAAATAACTCATGACATAGGTGTCTGAGCAGCAGCAGTAGTAGTAATAGTAGACAATATAGTGTTTTGTCACTCGGGAAAGAGGTGCCATGAACAGCAGCAGCAGTAGTGGTAATAGTAGTATATATTGGCAAATAACTTGTGACATAGGTGTCTGAGCAGCAGCAGTAGTAGTAATAGTAGACAATATAGTGTTTTCTCAATCATGAAAAAGGTGCCATGAACAGCAGCAGCAGCAGTGGTAATAGTAGTATATAGTGGCAAATAACTCGTGACATAGGTGTCTGAGCAGTGAGCAGCAGCAGTAATAGTAGACAATATAGTGTTTTATCACCCGGGAAAGAGGTGCCATGAACAGCAGCAGCAGCAGTGGCAATAGTAGTATATAGTGGCAAATAACTCGTGACATAGGTGTCTGAGCAGTGAGCATCAGCAGTAATAGTAGACAATATAGTGTTTTATCACTCGGGAAAGAGGTGCCATGAACAGCAGCAGCAGCAGTGGTAATAGTAGTATATAGTGGCAAATAACTCGTGACATAGGTGTCTGAGCAGCAGCAGTAGTAGTAATAGTAGACAATATAGTGTTTTGTCACTCGGGAAAGAGGTGCCATGAACAGCAGCAGCAGCAGTGGTAATAGTAGTATATAGTGGCAAATAACTTGTGACATAAGTGTCTGAGCAGTGAGCAGCAGCAGTAATAGTAGACAATAGAGTGTTTTATCACTCGGGAAAGAGGTGCCATGAACAGCAGCAGCAGCAGTGGTAATAGTAGTATATAGTGGCAAATAACTCGTGACATAGGTGTCTGAGCAGTGAGCAGCAGCAGTAATAGTAGACAATATAGTGTTTTATCACCCGGGAAAGAGGTGCCATGAACAGCAGCAGCAGCAGTGGCAATAGTAGTATATAGTGGCAAATAACTCGTGACATAGGTGTCTGAGCAGTGAGCATCAGCAGTAATAGTAGACAATATAGTGTTTTATCACTCGGGAAAGAGGTGCCATGAACAGCAGCAGCAGCAGTGGTAATAGTAGTATATAGTGGCAAATAACTCGTGACATAGGTGTCTGAGCAGCAGCAGTAGTAGTAATAGTAGACAATATAGTGTTTTGTCACTCGGGAAAGAGGTGCCATGAACAGCAGCAGCAGCAGTGGTAATAGTAGTATATAGTGGCAAATAACTTGTGACATAAGTGTCTGAGCAGTGAGCAGCAGCAGTAATAGTAGACAATAGAGTGTTTTATCACTCGGGAAAGAGGTGCCATGAACAGCAGCAGCAGCAGTGGTAATAGTAGTATATAGTGGCAAATAACTCGTGACATAGGTGTCTGAGCAGCAGCAGTAGTAGTAATAGTAGACAATATAGTGTTTTGTCACTCGGGAAAGAGGTGCCATGAACAGCAGCAGCAGTAGTGGTAATAGTAGTATATAGTGGCAAATAACTTGTGACATAGGTGTCTGAGCAGCAGCAGTAGTAGTAATAGTAGACAATATAGTGTTTTCTCAATCATGAAAGAGGTGCCATGAACAGCAGCAGCAGCAGTGGTAATAGTAGTATATAGTGGCAAATAACTTGTGACATAGGTGTCTGAGCAGTGAGCAGCAGCAGTAATAGTAGACAATATAGTGTTTTGTCACTCGGGAAAGAGGTGCCATGAACAGCAGGAGCAGTAGTGGTAATAGTAGTATATAGTGGCAAATAACTCGTGACATAGGTGTCTGAGCAGCAGCAGTAGTAGTAATAGTAGACAATATAGTGTTTTGTCACTCGGGAAAGAGGTGCCATGAACAGCAGCAGCAGCAGTGGTAATAGTAGTATATAGTGGCAAATAACTCGTGACATAGGTGTCTGAGCAGCAGCAGTAGTAGTAATAGTAGACAATATAGTGTTTTGTCACTCGGGAAAGAGGTGCCATGAACAGCAGCAGCAGTAGTGGTAATAGTAGTATATATTGGCAAATAACTCGTGACATAGGTGTCTGAGCAGCAGCAGTAGTAGTAATAGTATACAATATAGTGTTTTCTCACTCGGGAAAGAGGTGCCATGAACACTCAACAGCAGCAGTGGTAAGAGTAATAAAAATGGCAAATCACTCGGGCAAGAGGTGCCATCAGCAGCAGCAGCAGCAGCAGTGGTAAGAGTAATAAAAATGGCAAATCACTCGGGCAAGAGGTGCCATCATCATCAGCAGCAGCAGCGGTAAGAGTAATAAAAATGGCAAATCACTTGGGCAAGAGGTGCCATCAGCAGCAGCAGCGGTAAGAGTAATAAAAATGGCAAAACACTCGGGCAAGAGGTGCCATCAGCAGCAGCAGCAGCAGCAGCGGTAAGAGTAATAAAAACGGCAAATAGCTTGGGCAAGAGGTGCCATCAGCAGCAGCAGTAGTAATAGAAAGTGGCAAATCTCTCGGACAAAAGGTGACAGCAGCAGTATGAGTAATATATCGGTACATAATCACTCAGCCTTTTGGCATTAGCAGTAGGAGCCCATATCGTGGAAAAATTACAAAAGCTTGAAGTTGCAGTAGCATGGTGATTACATTTGAAAAGCAGAATGACACAGGCCTTAAGTAGCTGTAGCCTGACTATACCATAGTGCCTCATAATTTAAAAGTTTGATTAACGTTATTTCTATGCTATACGTGACTTTTTAAATTCATGATGAGCATTGAGCAATTACATTTCAAAATAATGTGGCAGCAGCATCATTACTCCTTATAGTGGCTTAATGACACAGCATGGAAATATTTATGCCCTTAACACTACCTGCCCACTATGGGTTTCAAAGGTATAAAAACATCAAAGAGGTAATGATTGACAAGGGACCATTCAGCGCCCTGAACCGACGGCGGGTGCCAGAAATTCACCGCTGATCCAGGACTCATTCATCTTGATGAATGTGAGTCTGTCCACGGAGTCTGTGGACAGACGGGTCCTCTTGTCCGTGACCACCCCACCTGCCGCGCTGAATGTCAGCTCAGATAGTACGCTGGAGGGGGGGCAAGACAATAACTCCAGCGCATACTGAGCGAGCTCGCGGCAGGTGTCCAATCTGGCAACCCAGTACTCCATGGGGTCGTCGGTGCTCATACTGTCAGAAACACCGATGGACCCCATGTAGTGTGCCACCATGTCGGCCAGCCGCTGATAGTGACTGCTTCTGCTGCTGCTGCTGGTACTGGGTCGCTCAGATTGGAAGAACATCCTCATCTCACCCATTAGGTCCCCTGCTCGGCTGCTGCTGCTGCTGCTGGGTGCAGCCACCTGCTGGGTGAGATGAGGGGGGACAACTGGAGGCCAGGGAGTTGCCTGCTCCAACCGGCTGACTATGCGTGCCTGCAGTTTCTGCATCCGGTGCTGCCTCCGGCTGGCTGGGAGGAACTGCTCCAGTTTCCCCTTGCATCTTGGATCTAAAAGGGTGGCCATCCAAAATTCATCCCTCTCCTTAATAGTCTGAACCCGGGGGTCCCTCCTGAGGCATCTCAGCATGTGGGCAGCCATGGGGAAGAGCACAGCCCACTGTGACTCCTCATGGCTGCCCGGGTCCATGACGTCCGACTCTTCATGCTGGAGATGCCCAACCCCCGGACTATCGGTGCCCCCAACACCGGCTCTCCCTCCTGACCAGGCCCTGACTCCAGGACGTCACCAGTAACCTCCTCATCATCATCATCCTCCTCGTCCTGAGCCTGGTCTTGGTGGAGCAGTGTTGCCTCCTCCTGCTCCACCAAGGCACTCTCCCCAGCTTTGAGCAGGCGATCTAGTGCCCTGTCCAGCAGGAACACTATAGGGAGCACGTCGTTGAGGCCGACATGCTCCCTGCTCACCATCTTGGTTGCCTGCTCGAAAGGGGCCAACACATGGCAGACCTGGTGTATCTGCCCCCACTTAGCACTGGTGATGTACGGGAGTGTTTGTGATGGCCCGGCAGTGCCTTGCTCCAGCAGGTATTCCTTCACCGCCCTTCGCTTCTCCCACAACCTCTCCAGCATGTGGAGGGTGGAGTTCCACCGCGTCACACTGTCCACAATCAGCCTGTGAAGGGGCAGGCTGTTGTCCCGCTGCAACTTGGACAGGGACGCGGTAGCGGTTGGGGAGCGCCTGAAGTGGCTGGCAATCCTACGTACCCTTAGCACAATGTCACTCAACCCGGGATAGGTGTGCAGGAACTTCTGCACCACGAGGTTGAGGACATGTGCCAGACAGGGCACGTGGGTCAGACTGCCAGCCTGGAGTGCGGAGAGTAGGTTGCTGCCGTTGTCACAGACAACCATACCTGCCTGGAGCCTTCGGGGTGTCAGCCACTTCTGGACCTGAGCCTGAAGTGCGGTCAGCACTTCTTTTCCAGTGTGTCTCCGGTCCCCTAAACTAACAAGCTGGAGCATGGCCTGACAGCGCACGTGCCCCACACTTGAGTAGCTACGGGGGCGCTTGCTTGGAGGCTCAGCAGCTGCGGAGACAGTGGCTTGAGGGAGACCAGCAGTTCTCCCCTGGACACCCCGGGGCGGCACCACAAAATCTGATGCCGCCAATCCCTCCCCGGCCCCTCGGAGGGAAACCCAATGGGCTGTGAATCTGATGTACCGGCCCTGCCCATGCCTGCTGGTCCAGCCATCCATTGTGAGATGCACCCTGTCGCTGACAGCGTGATCCAGCGACAGGGTTACATTCTGCACAATGTGCTGGTGTAGGGCAGGGACACCAGTCCTGGCAAAGAAATGGCGGCTGGGGACACGCCATTGGGGTTGGGCATGCTCCAACATCTGCCTGAAGGGGTTGCAGTCCACAATGTTGAAGGGAAGCAGATGTTGGGCAATAACCCTTGCCAGGAGCCCATTGAGGGAATGCACACGTCGGTCTCCAGGGGGGAAGGGAGTGGTGCATTCGAAAGGCATCGGAAAGCGACGCCTGGCGCCAGACGGCAGTGCAGGACACCGAAGAGGAGGGTGCTGTGGAAGTAGAGGCCTGGCTGCCGGTACCAGTACCTCTACTAGAGGGAGCGGGGGGGCATGACCTGCTGGGAACATATGAAGCTGTGGCAGGGGCTGCTGTACCCTGCACACTTGTGGTGGTGGCGCTGCTACCACCACCATGCTTCATCTGGTCATACTCCCGCCAGTGGTTAATTCTCAGGTGCTGGTTCAGAGCAGTGGTACCCACCCGAGCCAAGCACTTCCCTCTCTTCACCCTGGCATGACAGATATGGCAGATGGCTACGGTCTGGTTATCTGCTACCAGGGTGAAGTAGGCCCAGACAGGTGACTTCAGCGCCGCCCTCCTGTCAGATGGGGTGACGCTGACTTGCACCTGCTGGGACTCGGTGCGCACAGGTGGAGCTGCCTGCTGCTGCTGCTGACACCTCCTGTTGCCATCACCAGTGGAGACCCTGACGCTGGTCTCCCTGGTGACCTGGCGCACCGTTTCCCCAGGGTGCCTACCTTCCTCGTCGTCACTGCTGCTGTGAACCGACAAGTTAGGTGGCACCCATGTTGGGTCACCCTCCTCTTCGCCCCCAGATATGTCAGACCCAGGACTGAAATGTGGTGGTCTGCGGGAAACAGCTGACATGGAGCCGCTAGCCTGGCTCCGCTGTCCCCTCACCGACGGCTGGGTCTGACTAGGTGTGGGTGTTTCCTGCACAAAAACACCAGCACCACTTTGAAGGGATGTCTCTGGGATACTGACAGCAGGTACCCCATGCTTCTCCTCCATCAACCCTTCAAAAAGGTCCTGACCATCAGGACAGAACTGGATGTCTGCCTGATGCAGGGCCTCCCCCAAGATATCCCTCTCACTGTCGCTGTCATCAAACAGTAAGAGGCTGGACCCTTGGGGGCTGGGGGCGGGTCCTAAAGGCACCGGTGTACTGGTGGTGCTACTGGGAGTCGGGACTGACGACTCAGTGGCACTGCTGTGCCCCATATACTCCACCACTACTGGAGCCTGAGAAGGCAATATCGGGCGGCTTCCCGAAGGAAAAAACTCACGGATGAGGCGGACTCCCCTTCCACCTGATCCTCTACCACTAGTAGGGGCGCGAGAGTTACCCCGTGCTGGCAGCGACTCAGCACTGGGAGTAACTCCCCTACCCCTGCTGCCACGGCCACGGCCACGTATGCTGCTCATACTTGCTGATATGGGGGGTAAACTTTATTGGGGGGGGGTGTGAGAAAGGAGTGTTTGTTTTTTTAGCAAGACAGGCACGCAGACAAAGACGCAGACAAAGACGCAGACAAAGACGTAGACAGCTACTAAACTAGAATAAAACTACTACACCTACAAGTTTTTTTTTTTGTTTTTTTTTAGACTGAAGGACGCAGACAAGGACGAGGACTACAAATACTAAAGTAATATGCAACACTAACTTACACAAACTTATATGACTAAACTAAAGCTAATTTTTTTTTTTACACTGACTGACAAGGACAAAGACGAGGACTACAAATACTAAAGTAATATGCAACACTAACTCTGCTTACACAAACTTATATGACTAAACTATAAAACTAAAGCTAATTTATTTTTTATTTTATTTTTAAACACAAAAAAAAGACACTAAACACACACTAAACTAAAACTAAGCTACCTTAAAGAAATGTACACTTACACAAACTACACAGAAATCTATCTAACACTAAGCTAAACTAACCTGGACAAAACAACACAAATCTGAGCTTTTAGAAAAGCAGTTTAGAAGCAGGAGCCACAGAACTGAAAGCACTAGGAAGCACAATGATGATGCTCTAAGCTCTAAGATCGCACAGAAACACTCCACTCTCTCTAGCCAGCCACCTTGTGAATCTGCACTGAAATACAGCTGGGAGTGATCTTATATAATGGTCGTGCAGGCAGGTTCCTATTTGTTGCTATGGAGGTTGCTAACCTCTGACAACTGTGGTAGAAGAACTCTGATTGGCTCTGATGCAAAAGAAGGGCGGAGAAAATAATCGTGCAATATTCCTTTTGCCGAATATTCGCATTGCGAATATTCGGCAGCATAGAAGGATCGCATCAGCTACTCGGCCCAGTGTCTCTAATCATACCAGCAATGCTTTTAGACGTTGATGGAGATCACTAGGATGTGATCTGTTTTAAAAATAAATTTTAAAAAATACGAATATTCGGAATAGCGAATATTCACCGCGATATTCGATTTAATCGCGAATACTCGAATATGCAATATTCGTAATGAATATTCGCAATGCGAATATTCGTGAGCAACACTACCACCAAGCTGGCTGAAGCAATGTACACAGGCTTTCCAGCTTGAGTTAGGGAGAAAAGCACCTATCAGTGTCTGCATGGACTTTTTCACCCCCCCTCTTCTCCCTGTTTTACCAATCAGCCAAAGCTCAGCCATAAAATTACAAAAACAGTCCATAATTGTGCTAAGCAGCACACAATAACAGTCGCCACTGCCCTCCGGTTGATGGTGTTCTGAAGGGGCTGGCCTCATATATTCCCCTATTTGGTCGTCGTCTGACGTCACCAACCGAGCGTGGACGGGATGTGGCCACAGCGCATGCACCAGCACAAAACCTCTATTCGCCTACAATGCCATGGATTCCAAGCGGCAGGAAGGAATGGTCACGTGACACGAAGGCTAGATCTCCGCATCCACACTGCAAGGAACTCTGGGATAGGCAGTGGGACCATTGCAGGGGCACTAGAGGCCGAGATGGCACATCACTGTCAGCCAGAATGGGCATCTGCCAAATGAATTGGACAGAGGCCCCAGGCGTCCATGCGGTCACAGGCATGGCCCACCACCCACCGAGGTGGGCAACCTGTTGTGATTCCCATACCTCTAAAATGGTAGAGGGAGGGGGGAAGAAAAAGGACAGACTGTGTATATGCACCTATATACTGGTGAACTTTCCAGTGAGTGCACAACATCAATGAGAACATGATATAGAAGAACACATCCTACAATTTGACAAAAATACAAATACTTAATAAGGTTATACATTCAATAAATAATTATTCCCTCAGTAAAAACAATTTACAATTGTATCAAACAATTATATAGCATAATATATAATGTCTGAATACTTAATTTCATCTTAAACAGTAACATTAATACAGAATATAAAATATTTACATACTCTATACCTATTAATCAGACATCTAGGTCAGGTACACATGATCTAAGGGACGATACATCAATAGATCCAATCCATACATATAAAAAACGTTTAAAACGTATATATTAATTGGAGATTGGAGTTGTATGGTCTTTTATACATTTAAAAAATGGGCATTTAGTCTTACCTACATAAAACTAGTTTTTGTTGTTGATTTTCTATACTGTTCATATATTATTGATTGCACAGATTGCACTTTAGTATACCTATTCAGATTTTTGCACATATCACATGCATTGTGTTATTCGCACAAATTGCAATTTATTTGTTTAGTGCTGCACTTTATATACAGACAATATTCAGTGAATGAAATGTCAGCACATTAGATTACTTTTTAACCATTCTCTCATCTTTAAACAGTGGAATCTGGCTTGCAGTATCAACAGTATTATTTTGCTAATGTGAGATAAGTGCATTGTTTAGTAATTAGATCACTCTTCGGTAATGTTCTTTCTTAGTTTTTAATATAAACTGACCTTTTCCAATGTGATAGCCACTGCTGTGTTTCTACATTTCCTTGGCACATTGAAATCAACGCTGGGACAGCATCATCATGCAATACCCTTGGATCTCTACAGCCACCGGGATATATTATTGTACTTATATTCAAAACTAAAAACCTGGTTAATAATAATCAGAAATTTTCCTTTTTTTAAAGGTAATAACCACATATAATCATTCAAATTAAAATTGTAAAAACAGTTGTGGATCAGGTGTACGAATTGCCTCTGGAATTATCATTATTATTGCATAAAGAAAACAACCCATTCTTGCGTCTTCAAACTCCACCAGAAAAACAGAGGCGGAGTGGGTGGACAGTTGACAATGCAATTGGTCCTGTTGCAGCAACATATTTTCAATTCCAAGCAATAAGAAATCACTCTCACAGCATCTTGTCAGACTCTCATTGCTTATTGCACTCGGAATAAAAGTATGTTTTAATAAAAGCAGTGCATCGAAAAAAAGAGCTTTAGAGTTATTTACTTTCTTTAACACAGAGACATTTGTAGAACAGCAAGTACAATGCCAGTTTGCTGACCTTGCTGATTCCTTGGAGGAAGACCTAAATGATAGAAAAGTGTAGTCGTTTTCCCAAGACCTTGGTTGTTGCCGAAGCTGGTACTGCCTCAATACATTTCACCTATACTGATTGTGTAATATGGAAATACAATTGTTTATTACACTATATAAGTGCCTGCAGACCTCAGGACATGCCTTTGTTTAAAGTGGTTGTTAACACTAAGGCCGCATACACACGATCGAACATGTCCGCTGAAACTGGTCCGCAGACCAGTTTCAGAGGGCATGTTCGATCGTGTGTACGGCCTATCGGACCGTTTTCCGGCGGACAAAAGTTTCCAAACATGCTTAGAAACCTGTCCGCTGGAAACCTGTCCGTCGGACATGTTCGATGGTTAGTACACGGAAATATCGGACCAAAATCCCGCGCATGCTCAGAATCAAGTCGACGCATGCTTGGAAGCATTGAACTTAGTTTTTTCATCACGTCGTTGTGTTCTACGTCACCGCTTTCTGGTCCGAGGGGATTTTGGTCCGATGGTGTGTACGCACATCAGACCAACAGACCACTTCAGCCTGGTCCTATGAAAACGGTCCATCGGACATGTTTCATTGGACATGTCTGATCGTGTGTACGTGGCCTTACAGACCACTTTGACCTACAGGTAAGCCTAGATTAGGGCTTACCTGTAGGTGCAAGAAATATCTCCTTAACCTACATGGTTAAGGAGATATTTGCAAGAAAGACGGCACCGATGTCTATGGCGCATGCGCTGTAAACAACGGTGTGCAGGTGCACTGAGCATGACCTTACTAACAGCGATCATGCCGTTAGTGGCGGCTCCTGCACACATGCGTGGGAGTGATGTCATCACTGTTTCGGCCAGTCACAGCACCAGAGCAGCGATACCCGGAAGTCACTCTGGGTATCATGGCGGCGACGGAGGAGGTGTCCGAGAAACCGTTGTTGGGGCTTCGTTCTCAGGTAAGTAATTCAGCCAATCCCAGACGACGTCCGTGGTGACGAAGCGCGTAGGCGTGGCTTGCACTTTTGACGTCATCACGCTGTTCCTATCGAGGAAGCACTGAGCGAACACGAGCAGGAGAAGGACGCACAGCCGCCGGCCTTCCATTATACTTGGACACATTGTTACCGCTGTTTGGCATCTTCTCAATTGTAAGTGCAATAGCTCCATTTGGCATAATAAGTTACGCCTTTGGTATTATGCTATGGTTCTCTTTTTCTTTTGTCTTTACCGCTGAGATAACTAGAGAGCACCACAGGGACACCACAGAGGGTCAGGAGGGAGACCTAAAATCCCCACGCTCACAGTGACCACCAGCACAGTGGTCAGTATACAGGGTAAGGAGACTACAACACTACCCTTGGGTGTTTTTCTTGGTGGATAAAGCTCATTCTATCCCTCTTTGCTATCCATGGATGAATAACTGGACTCAGATTCTGGGACTTTTCATTACCTTTTTGGATCATTTCACACGTTTTTTATATGTGTATTTATGGTTCACTCCACAGTGTTCATTGTTAAATATTATCATCATCACTGGTGATTATTTTAATTTGATATATTCATTACCTTTCATAGAACACTCATTGTCCATTGATCCGATCATACGATCTTGTTCTCATTTCACTAGCGCCGTATGTCTCCTTCTTTTTTAAGTAATTGATAATGAGCTAGTATGCTAAGCATACTAGCTTTGAGAATAAATAATAATTTTAAACTAGACACTTGGGGCCAGATTCAGATACACTTAATATTGCGCTGCGTAATCGAAATACTCTACGCCGCCGTATTTTACCAGGCTCTACACCGAATCCTGGTAGATTTTTGCCCGTACGCTACGGCGCCGTAGTCTATTTTTCGCCGCGTAATCGAAATACGTGATTGGGGGGCGTGAAGCATTTAAATTAAGCGCGTCCCCGCGGCGATCAAACTGCGCATGCTCCGTTCAGAAATTTCCCGCCGTGCATTGCGCGAAATCACGTCGTTACGTCATTCGTTGTTTGAGTAGCGTCGTTTACGAACATTCCTATTCCCGGACGACTTACGTAAAAAATAATAAAAGACGTCGGAAAACGTAGAAATTCAATGCGGGAACGACGGCTATACTTAACATGGGCTGTCTAATATTAGACCAGCAAAAAGCTGGTATAGTTTTACGCAGTGAAAAGATGACTAAAGGTGCCGTAAGAGATTGCGATTGAAGATCGTAATTTCTGGGATCGCCGGCAAAAGCTCATTAGCATACCCCGACGCGGAAAACAACGGGAAGTCCATCCTGTGGCCGCAATTTTATTGCAGCGTAGATCCGAAGGCGTACGAACACGTAATCCAGTCGAATTGAAGCCCGCAGCCGTCTATTCATGGTTTGAGGTTTCCGACTAGCTAGAAAACACGCGTAATTTGAAATTACTCCAGTCTAACACTAGTTAGACAGGCGTAAGGGCTCTGTGAATCTGGCCCTTGGACTTTAAACGGCACACAGGTATTGAATATAAAAATCGATAGATATTTATTTGTAGAACAATATATAAAAAAGTACATTCTTAAGTAACGATATGATAATCGTCAAAATGTGGACCCGACAAGTACTAAAGTTACACTTCCACAGCGTTGTAATAGTATAGGTATACTCAAATTATGAGAGATACATAACCAACAAACAATAGTGATACATGTGGGGTGTGTAGCCTTGAACAAGGGTCCAATATGCAGGGTTTTTTGTTATTCTTGCTCAACATGTTTCGTGAGAGGCTCCCTACAGGATTCCCTATTACATCCACTAGCCAGACCCTAAGAGCCTGGTCTTGTCTAAAAAAAATTTGGGCGAATGTTTGGACAGATATTCTTTCTGCCCAGCCCATGCACTAGTTTTTTGTACTAGTGTGGTATCTGTGGCATTTAAGGTTTGAGTCACCTGGAAGGAACCTTACTCTCTCTGCTTACCTCTACTCTGTGCTTGGTAAACCACCCTGCAGTCTTACTATGACCACCATGCTTCTGAGGAAGCGTTCCTATACGCAAAACATTTAGAGCAAGAATAATAAAAAACCTGCATATTGGATCCTTGTTCAACGCTATCACTATTGTTTGTTGGTTATGTATCTCTCATAATTTGAGTATACCTATACTATTACAACGCTGTGGAAGTGTAACTTTTAGTACTTGTCGAGTCCATATTTTGACGATTATCATATTGTTACTTATGAATGTACTTTTTTATATATTTTTCTACAAATAAATATCTATAGATTTTTATATTCAATACCTGTGTGCCGTTTAAAGTCCAAGTGTCTCATTTAAAATTAGTATTCATTCTCAAATATATCGGGACGTTGGCACACGTATACTGATGCATCCACAGTGTCACCCTGTGAGGATGCACATTTAAGCAAAACATTTATTTTTCAAGCATACTAGCTCAATATGCCTTTGCCTGGCAGGTTTTATTTTTTAACCACTTCAATACCGCTTCACGTCCAAAGACGTGAACAGCGCAGACCTGAGGCGCCGGGTTGACGTCTTTGGACGTGATTTGCTTGTAATTCCCCGCGCGCGCCACAGGGTGGCGCGCGGCGGGGAAAAACAGTCCCGACGCATCACCGAGGATCCGATGCGTGTACCCGGCGGCCGCGATGTCCGTCAGGTACACGCGATCGTCGGTGAGACAGCAGGGACGTGGAGCTCTGAGTGTAAACACAGAGCTTCACGTCCTGTCAGTGAGGTGACAGATGCTGTTTCTCTTGTACATAGGGAGACAGCATCGGTCACCTCCCCCAGTCACCCCCCTCCCCCCATACAGTTAGAACACACCCAGGCAATACATTTAACCCCTTCCTCACCCCCTAGTGTTAACCCCTTCAATGCCAGTCACATTTATACAGTAATTAGTGCATTTTTATAGCACTGGTCGCTGTATAAATGTGAATGGCGCCAAAAATGTGTCAAAAGTGTCCGATGTGTCCGTCGCAATATCGCAGTCCCAATAAAAATCGCAGATCGCCGCCATTACTAGTAAAAAAAAAATATAAAAAAAAAAAATCATAATTATTTCCCCTATTTTGTAGGTGCTATAACTTTTGCGCAAAGCAGTCACTTATTGTGATTTTTTTTTTTTTTTTTTACAAAAATACGTAGAAGAATACGTATCGGCCTTAACTGAGAAAAAAAAATATAAAAAAAAAAAAAAATGGGATATTTATTATAGCAACAAGTAAAAAATATATATATATTTTTAAATTGTCGCTCTTTTTTTCATTATAACGCAAAAAATAAAAACCGCACGGGCGATCAAATACCACCAAAAGAAAGCTCTATTTGTGGGAAAAAAAGGGACGCCAATTTTGTTTGGGTGCCACGTCGCACGACCGCGCAATTGTCAGTTAAAGCGACGCAGTGCCGGAAGCTGAAATTTCGCCTGGGCACGAAGGGGGTTTATGTGCCCAGTAAGCAAGTGGTTAAAGAGAGAGTTTACTTCCTCTTTAAGAGGGGCACTTGAGCAATGGGATATCTCATGGGTAAACAATATTTAAACTTCAGTCCCAAGAGTGCCTGTACTGGTGAGGTCGGGGAGGGCCAACAATCATTGTAGCCTGATTTGACTGTAGTTGGCCTGATCTAGAGATTGTATTAATAAAAAAGAACAATAGGAGCCCCTAGAACAAATATGCCTAACCTTTAATCATTACATGCCCACCAATGAAATGCCAATGAATTATTATTATTAATATTATAATACAGGGTTTATATAGCGCGAGCATAGTCGGAGGAGACAAGGGAGCTATAGAGCCAAATATGTCACAAAACTGTCAAAATGTGGATCATCATCAATAGTTTAGTTTTATTTTACAGATGAATAGCTAGGAAAATAACAGATGAAAGAAAATCACAGGGATTTTTATCATAAAAATGTATATAAAACCAAAAAATCACAAATACACAAGCTATCTACAGTTAGTGAGATTTCTCTACTTTGATTTTAGGGTTCAGTAATGCAGAAAATCCTGTTTCAATTTTTTTTTTTTTCGTTAGTCGTGAATTAAGAAGCCCTAAACTAGAATAATGTAAGATAAAGTGTCCCCGGGTTACAAACAAGATTCTGTAGGCTTGTTCTTAAGATGAATTTGTATGTAAGTCAGAACTAGAGTTAAGCGGACACCTGGATGTTCGGGTTCGACGGGTTCAGCCGAACCTCGGAAAAAAGCTCGGGTTCGGGACTCGAACTTGACCCGAACTTGCCCCCGAACCCAAACCCCATTAACCACTTAAGACCCGGACCAAAATGCAGGTAAAGGACCAGGCCCGTTTTTGCGATTCGGCACTGCGTCGCTTTAACTGACAATTGCGCGGTCGTGCGATGTGGCTTCCAAACAAAATTTGCGTCCTTTTCTTCCCACAAATAGAGCTTTCTTTTGGTGGTATTTGATCGCCTCTGCGATGTTTATTTTTTGCACTATATACAAAAATAGAGCAACATTTTTGAAAAAAAAACAATATTTTTTACTTTTTGTTATAGGAAAAATCGAATAAACTAAATTTTAGTCAAACATTTAGGCCAAAATTTATTAAGCCACATGTCTTTAGTAAAAAAAAAAATGCAATAAAAAAAAAATAGCTACCTAGCGGGAACAGCGACACTAATACAGTGATCAGAAAAATTATCACTTAGTGACGCTGGCAATAGGGAGTTAAAGGGTTAACTAGGGCGGTGATCAAGGGGTTAAAACTTTATTAGGGGGGGTACGGGGGCTACCCTGGACCTAACACTAACTGACTGTCACACTGGCACTAAATACAGTAATCATACATATATGATTACTGCATTCAGTGACACTGTGACAGGGGGAGGGGGGGGGGCGAACGCAAGGGGTTAAGTGTGCCTGTGTGTCCTGGTGTCAGTGTAGTGTTGTGCAGACTCACTGTGTGATGTGATCTCTCCTCAGTGGCGGTTGAAAATACCGCCGAGAGCAGAGATCACATCACTTCCCTCTTCCTGTGTTTACACAGGAGGAGGAAGTGACACGGCGGGGAGCGCGCAAATTGGCTGAGAGCAAAAACGAATAGCCCACCCCTCATCCCGGATCGCTCGCACAGCAAACCGGACCGCCGCATGTACGGGGGGGGGGGACCTACGTCAAGGCAGGCACATATATATATACGTTGATGTGCCTGCCTGTGCCATTCTGCCGACGTAAATGTACATGCGGCGGTCCTTAATGTCAATGGGGACCCGAATTTTTGACTACTAAAATGTCTCTAATCCATGCCTGGTTCATTTTAATGAACGCGAGCTTGTCCACATTGGCTCTGGACAGGCGGCTGCGCTTAGATATGGAGGAAACGCTGCAAGCACTGGAGGAAACACTGCAAACACTGGAGGAAACACTGCAAAATATTTTTTTTTTTGCCCAAACTGGGTGTTTTTTGAATAGAACAATAGAAGAACACTAGCTAAAGTGTTTATCTCACACATACAGATATGAAGGAAACACTGCAAACACTGGAGGAAACACTGCAAAATATATTTTTTGCACCAAACTGGGCGTTTTTTGAACAGAACAATAGAAGAACACTAGCTAAAGTGTTTATCTCACACTTACAGATATGGAGGAAACACTGGAAACACTGGAGGAAACAATGCAACAATTTTTTTTGCCCTAAATGGGTGGGTGTTTTTTGAATAGCACAATAGAAGAACACTAGCTAAAGTGTTTATCTCACACGTACAGATATGGAGGAAACACTGCAATTTTTTTGCCCTAAATGGATGTTTTTTGAATAGCACAATAGAAGAAAAGTATCTTGCAGAGTATCTCACAGTAACATATGCAGTGCTGATGTACTTAGATTTCTGAAGCAGGATAGACTCCTATATATTTCTCTCCCTACAAGCACAATCAGTAACCTTTCCCTAAACTATCTTGCAGAGTATCTCACAATAACATATACAGTGCTGGTGTACTTAGATTTCTGAAGCAGGACAGACTCCTATATTTTTCTCTCCCTACAAGCACAATCAGGAACCTTTCCCTAAACTATCTTGCAGAGTATCTCACAGTAACATATGCAGTGCTGGTGTTTCTGAAGCAGGACAGTCTGACTCCTATCTAAATCTCTCCCTGAGAGCAGCAGCGGCAGCCTTTCCCTACCCTATCTGAAGCAGAGTGACGAGCTGTGCTATGTGCCTCTAGCTTATATAGAGGCTGGGTCACATGCTGGGTCACATGCTGCACTGGCCAATCACAGCCATGCCATTAGTAGGCATGGCTGTGATGGCTTCTAGGTCACACGAGTAAAACAAATGCCCTGCAGCGCGCCATTACATTGCCGAACCCGAACATACAGCAAATTGTTCGGGTTCGGGTCTGGGTACAAAAAATCCAAAAGTCCGGTACGAACCCAAACTTTATAGTTCGGGTTCGCTCAACCCTAGTCAGAACAGGTGCATTTTTTAAGTGTAGCTCCAGCCCAAAAAAAATATTTGTAAATTTTTTGGATAGCATAGGGAAGGGTTAACCCCTGTAACATTTGTTTTGCTGTCTGTGCTATGTGTGTTCAGAAGATTTCACCTCACCTGCTGTCCCTTTGACAATTGTATTTTGAAAATTAAGCTTGGTGTGGAAACAAGGATTGGTGATAAAGCTCCAGTGGAGACATCTTTTTCCAATGATAAGTCTTACAGGAGAGAATTTTCCTTTCTAGGGTGAGATTTCCTCTCACTTCCTGTTGTGTCCCTCCGTTTGTAAGTAGGAGTCATTTGTAAGTCGGATGTTTATAACTCAGGGACCACCTGTAAAAGTTTGGTCAGATAACCCTTGTGTCCCTCTAGGACTGGAGTATATGTCTATATAGATGGGATCATCCTCCACTCCTTTTATCCAGTGTGTGTGGATATCCTCAATCTAAATGCCTATCAGCCATTTTCATAAAGGGTAGGAAAATTGCCAAACAATATTGCTGTTTTGTTAAAAACATTTATACTTTATTCCCACTACGCCAAATAATAATTTCCCCCAAAAAACTGCTTGTTGCGTACCACACTATAAATGCATGCAAAAAAATGGCATGTTGGCATGGATCAGCAGTATAGTGTTGCATTACAATGACCACTCTCGGTGGAACACATTCAAAACCAAAGCGTCATGACAGGGTCACTTGGCTTTCTCAGGGGGATTCTATTGGACACCACGTTACTCTGTCCACAGTATATATAGGGTTATAACCTCCCCATTTTGTTGTAGACCAATCCTCCCTACTTGTATCCTACCTTGTTTCCAATATACTTGTAAAGTGCCAGATGCCATTTTGTTGTGGTTTCTTTGGATAGTATCCTATTACCTTACAATAAATTAATAATTGCTGGCGTTAGTACTCCCATATAAATGAATTTGATTGCCCTATGCCATCCTATCCATATTACATAAGTGTTGAACTGATGTTAACCATAATTACTATCACAATCTACATGAATACAATATGACAAACTCACCTCATATATATAAAATCCATATTGCAATGAAACTAATAGTATGTGCATAATTGGTGACTGTACTGCAATAATATGAAAACTAAACCTCCTGAACCCATGAGCTAGAGGCATGTAGAGCCAAAACTACGTTAAAATGATCTTATAACCCTAATATTACCACCCATATGTTACTAAACTGTTAAAAATATATGTAAATACATGATATAAAACTTAAATAATCTTGTATCCCCTAATAACTGCATGATATAATAACTCAATGTGAAGCTAATTTGGGTGAAGCTCCACCACAATTCCATATATTATAAATATGTACTGGTTACCATATTGATAATCCATACCAACATCATATTATATCATCATTTTGTACCACCTAATTAGTCTAATGCGGCTAGTGACTGGAAGGAAAATACATATCGAGTTCAGCTCCTTGTACTGTGCAACTAACTGCACCTAAAATAAATATAATCTACCACCTCTCTATACCCTATGCTGGTATACACCCTTGGTGTATCTATTTAGTTAAAAACATGAGCTTGATAATGTACAGCTACATACAAAATAATAAGTGAGCTTAAATATATAGGGCTAATTGCTAATATCGGAATCATTCCTGACATGTTAATGAATATACCATCAGTAATACTTGACCCTAATAATTGCTTAAAAAGCACGTGAAGTCAAATTCCCTGGGGGTTTTCTACAAATATTTTTTAAACCTAGTTTAATGACATATGGTGGTAAATGGGGTTATAAGATAATTTTAACAGCGCCACATGCCTCTAGCTTATGTGTTAGGGAGGTTTAGTTTTCATATTATAGTAGTACAGTCACCATTTATGTACATAATATTAGTTTTATTGCAATGCAGATTTTATGTATATGAGGTGAAAAAGTCATATTGTATTTGTGTAGATTGTGATAGTAATTATGGTTAACATCAGTTCATCACTGATGTACTGTACCGTATATACTCAAGTATAAGCTATACGTTTTTCAGCACATTTCTTTGTGCTATAAATGCCCCCCTCGGTTTATACTCAAGTCACCTTTTTGCGCCTGATCTCCCAGATTTTGGGGATCCGGTCTCCTGGACCCCAAACTTGCCACATGTGTAGCCCCCTCTTTCTCTATAAGTGTGCAAAGTTTGTTGTCTGGGGGACCTAAGACCGGGAAGCACCGATTTTTCAAAGCCGGGCACCCCTTCAATAGACTCCTATGTTAAATGGTAATTTCTCCGGTGATTTTGGGCACACATGTAGCCCCATTTCTCATCTACAAGTGTGCAAAGTTTGTTGTCTGGGGGACCTAAGGCTGGGGAGCACCAATTTTTCAAATCTGGGCACCCCTTCCATAGACTCTAATGTTAAACGTCAGTTTAGTCATGGACAGTGAGGCATGGGCACAGTGAGGTATGGGCACAGTGAGGCATGGACACAGTGAGGCATGCACATGGACACAGTAAGGCAAAGTGAGGCACAGTGAGGCATGCAGATGGACACCCTAGGCTTATACTCGAGTCAATATGTTTTCCCATTTTTTTGTGGTAAAATTAGATACCTCGTCTTATATTCGGGTCAGCTTATACTGGGGTATATATGGTAATATACATAGGGTAGCAGAGAGCAATTAAATACAGTAATATGGAAGTACTAACCCCCGAAAATTAGTAATGTATTGTAAGGTAAGAGGACACTATCTGTTGATACTAGTATCGGTATCTGGACAACCCTAAAAGAAACCACAACAAAACAGCAACTGCACATTACAAGTATATTGTTAACAAGGTAGGATACAAGTAGGTTAAGATTGGTCTACAACAAAATGGTTACAGTATAACCCTATATATATAGACAGAGCGATGTGGCATCCAATGGAACCCCCTGAGGAAGCCACGTGACCCTATGGTGTAACACTTAGAAGAGGGGCAACTGACATCTTGACGCTCTGTTCCACTGAAAGTAGTAATTGTCTTGCAACATTATACTGCCAATCCATGCAAGCAGCATTTTTTTTTACATGCTTTTATAGTTTGGTGCGCTACAAGAGCCGTGGTATGGTATGAGCACTATTGTTTAGGAATTTTCCTTCTTTCTATGAAAATGGCTGATTGGCATTCAGATGCGCAGATGTTTATGTGAACATAAGCCTTTGTACACATATTTTTTTTTTCTAGAATACAAAAATGATTATAGTTCTGAACATTATTAAATGTATTACCTTTTCTAATGCATCAGTGTAAGTACTTAAAGCAGAGCTCAACCCTAAAGTGGAACTTTTTGGAACATTTGGCACCTTTCAGGGGGGAGGGGGGTGCAGATACCTGTCTAAGACAGGTATTTGCACCCACTTCCAGGAGTCCTCTCTGCGGCTATTCTGCAGGTAGTGCGTCACTTCCCGCCCCCCGTTGTATTCCGGGAAACACATGGCTCCCAGAACACAGCGGGGACAAGTGAGGACGGCGCTGTGCGACTCGCGCATGTGTCATAGGGAATCAGGCAGTGAAGCCGGAATGCTTTACTTCCTGATTCCCTCACCGAGGATGGCTGTGGGGGCAGCAGATAGACAAGCGATTGCTTGTCTTCTGCTGCAGACTTCACTGGACTCCTGGACAGGTAAGTGTCCATATATTAAAAGTCAGCAGCTGCAGTATTTGTAGCTGCTGGCTTTTAATATTTTTTTAACGGCGGAGCTCCACTTTAAATTTGACTTGGTGTCAGTCTCTTGTATACTTTGTACAGTAGAGCACAGATCGGAGAGGAATGAGCATTCTGATAGCGGAAAGCAGAGTGGCACAGAGGTGAGCCCAACACTAGACATGTGCATGACGATAACATTTGTTTAGTTTCTAATCGTTAATCTAGTTATTTGCTTTCGTTAAATTCGGTTGATTCGTTCAATTTGTATTCGGGATTCGCATTCGTAATTCTTATTCGCAATCTATATTTGGAATTTATATTCAGTGTTTTTTTTATTTAATTTAGCCATTTTTTCATTTGAAGCGCTCAAATAGATCAATTTTAAATCGGTCGAATCGAAAACGTTAGATCTTTTTTTTGATTATGAATGTGTCAAAGTGAACAAACAAAAGAATAATCTTCATCAAATGGTTACAACTGGTGTTGAGCGGAATACGCCATATTCGATTTCGCGATATTGCGCGAATATATAGAAGAATATTCGCGAATATTCGCTAATATCGAATATTCGTGATATTTTATCCAAAAAAAAGTTGCGAAATTTCGCTAATGCAAAATTTCGCTAATGCGAAAATGATTTGCGAAATTCTCATAAACGGAGATCATTTCCTGTATTACTAAACTAATATGCACTCAACACTAACTCTACACTAACTCTACTTAAAAGAAAGGAGAATAAGGGGGTAAAAGAAGGGCGGAGAAGATAATCGCGCAATATTCCTATTGCGCGATTATCTTCTCCGCCCTTCTTTTGCATCAGAGCCAATCAGAATAACTTGAATATTCGGCAAAAGGAATATCGCGCAATATTCCTTTTGCCGAATATTCGAGTTATTCTGATTGGCTCTGATGCAAAAGAAGGGCGGAGAAGATAATCGCGCAATATTCCGTTTGCCGAATATTCGAGTTATTCTGATTGGCTCTGATGCAAAAGAAGGGCGCATCAGAGCCAATCAGAATAACTTGAATATTCGGCAATAGGAATATTGCGCGATTATCTTCTCCGCCCTTCTTTTGCATCAGAGCCAATCAGAATAACTCGAATATTCGGCAAAAGGAATATCGCGCAATATTCCTTTTGCCGATTATTCGAGTTATTCTGATTGGCTCTGATGCAAAAGAAGGGCCGAGTAGCTGATGCGATTCTTTTATGTTGCCGAAAATTAGCAATGCGAATTTTCGGCAACATAAAAGAATCGCATCAGCTACTCGGCCCAGGGTCTCTCTCTAATCATACCAGCAATGCTTTTAGACGTCGATGGAGATCACTAGGATGTGATCTGTTTTAAAAATAAATTTGAAAAAATACGAATATTCGCCGCAATATTCGAGTTATTCGCGAATACTCGAATATGCAATATTCGTAGCGAATATTCGCAATGCGAATATTCGTGAGCAACACTAGTTACAACCACTCTTTAAATCACCTTTGGCTTAACTAAAACAGCATTAATTCGAAATGGTACTCTAATAACACACACAGTCTTTGATTTCAGTAATATGTGTACAGTAAAAATTTGACTGGGGTACAATGTAAAATTTGATTTGAATTTCAGTCCGAATTTCCGAAATTCTAATTTAGTTTTGTTATTTGGAGCATTCGGTAAAATTAGTTTATATTGTAATTCAGGTATTTGGATGTATCTGAATCTCCAAATAATGAAAAATTTGTCAGAATCTTAATTCGGAACAAAACAAATGTCTACTCAGCACTTTGCTGCTTCTCTACTGTCTAGTCATAGGCTGGGTTGCCCCAATGACAGCCTGGGCTTTGGAAGGAAGTGGGTTGAATGGTGCTGGCCATCATTTAACCCAGAAGACTTAGGACACCTGGTAGTGAAAAATAATCACTGTGGGGAACAGCTTTAGAATAAAGGCAAGTTTGGGCTATACATCTGATGGTACCGCCCCCCCGAACCCCCGTTTTACTTACATCACCCCTCGAAAGTCCTGCTCGCGTCCTTGTGATCCTCTTTGGTTCCCAGCCTGGCCGTTGATTGGCTAGGCTGGACAGATTCATAGCAGCGCAGCCATTGGCTGGCGCTGCTGTCAATCACATCCGATGACGCGGAGCGTCGGGGGAGGTGCCGAATGATACAGTCGGTGTCTATGCCTGCCGCTGTATCACAGGAGCGCGCCCGCAAAAGCTTTCCACCATGCGAGCTCGCTCACATGAAGGTGGAAAGCTTTTGCGAGGAGGAGCCCACACAGCCGCCGATGGACCCCAGAAGACAGGATTCGGGGACACTGTGCAAAATTAGCTGCACAGTGGAGGTAAGTATAACATGTTTGTTATTTAAAAATATGTTTTTTTTGCCTTTAGTGTTCCTGTATATTTTGGGGGCTAGTCAACAGACGCTTATGCTGGAAGTGATGTTAAATCCTGGATATCCTTTACCCTATTATTTGTACTGCACACTAAGGACCAGCACTGCAGTTCCTCCACCTCCTCTTTTATGAAGACAATAACATACAGCAAAAGCATAATTTGTGTGAATTAAGTCAAATCTGAGAGATGGGTGCCATAATCAGATGAATGTAGATCTATAGCGTCAGTCATCAGAAGAAGGAAATTTTTTATCTCAATAAGTTTCTTGTTCAAGGGATCTCGTTAACCTTATCCACATCTAATGCTGGAGGCAAATTGGTTTGTGCAGAATTTTGAACTCTTAATAATGACTCACAATAAGTTAAATTCAAGGTGGAGTGCAAAAAGAAGTGACAGCACCAAAGAGCCACTTCACCAAGACTCCTAAATAACAGATAGATCTCCTAGCATTTACAAAGTGTGTCCAAGCCTGGATTACACAGAAGCCAGTCTTCAAATGTAAACATGCAATCTGTGCAGAAAAGAAATTACACCTACTGAGAACACAGCATATAATTAGGTAACTGTTGGGTGGCAGGATGAGTAGCATTGTCTCTTTCTGCCCTTCCCACATATCTGACACTAGATATTCCAGTACAGGATTGGGTCTGGGGATCAAGTGCTGTAGTCCAGGCCAGCTGCCAACCAAACTTCTTGACATGACACTATCAAGCCGCTTCAGCCTTCTGAAATCTGAGAGGACACTGCTGCTGGACTGCCCTTAGGAAATGTCTAGGTCACCAAGGCAGTAACAATGGCACCCAAACAATGATGGCTGTCAGGGCTGGGCTCAGCGATTCCTTCTCTGAGCTGGCCGCTCAGCTGTCGTCTAATTGTCAGCTCCTATCTCTCCACAGTGACTCACCTGTTAATGATCCTGCTCGTCAGTTCTGCCTACTTACACCTTCCAGCTCATTTGCTCTCTGCCTTCACCTTGGTCAACATCACAAAGGCTTTCTCCTGCATTGCTGTTGAAGACTTTGCTTGGCTGACATCCCTTCTGGCTCTTGATCCTGCTTATTGTTCTACTACATATATTTCTGTCTCTCTGACATTTGGCTTGGTTGACTATCCAAATCGGTTCCTGAACGCTATGTTTTCCATACGTCACCACGCACGAGCTGATCGGACTGTGTTTTTAATCTTTGCATGTCCTTTGGTGTATTTGCGGTGTGTTTGCAGTGCAATTTTTTTAATAAACACCTTTGAATCTTCATACTACACCATGAGGCTTTCTTCTTTCCATTCTGCCTGAGTGTTACATGGAATCGTGATCGGTGATCTGATCGGGTGAAACTGTGAGGAGTATACCGCAGCAGGAATCCAGTGTAAGCCGAACGGAATTCAGCACAACGTGAACGGTGTGTCCTGGAGGAGGAATCCCCGGATGACTATCCTGGCCTGGCTGGAGTCTATTTTGATGGGCGTTATACGATCTTCTATCTGGTAAGGGGCTGTGAATGCCTTTCTTTTACTAGATGAACAGAACATCAGAGTAGATTCACCTGCTGTCAAGTTTTCCTTATCCCATTCAATTTATATGGACTTTGTCATTCATAAGTCCGCTCATATTTATCTATTGGAACATTTCTTCAGAGTTAACCCTTAAGTATTTATGAACTCACATGTTTTTGTTTTTTTGTATGAACACTATTGTTGAAGGACACTTGAGTTTGTATGATAATTTTACATTTTCTAAGTGGGAGCGCAATACATTTTTTTTTTCACAATCAAAGTTTTATTTATAAGATCAAACATAACATACATAGGACATATCCATTCCAGGGCAAATACAAATTTGGTGCAAGTACAGGAACAGCATATGTCATGTTACAATAAAAAGTGGTATTTACCAACATGGCATGTTTCAAAAAGAGAATGCAGAGTCAAGGTGAACAACTGAAACATGGTAGTTTGAAAGGACAATGGGGAGGGGAGTAAAGGAAGTAAAGGATTAGGGAGGCAGGTGTGAGGGGTAAAACTCAAAAAAGAAAGGGGGTGGGGGGGGTGTGGGACACGGGGTAATGGTCCGGAGTTGAACAGGGCAGGGTATCCATCATTTTGCACATTGCATAATACCACGCAGGGGGGGACACATGCAAAATCATCTGGGTCATAACAAGTAACATCTAATAAGGCAGGGTGGGCATGAGGTAGGTTCAGTGATACAGTGATTGGAATTCGCTCGAGTAGGTAAAAAGAAGCCACGGTTGCCATAAAGCGTGAAAGTGGGTGTTATTTTCATTTTTCTTTGCCAGGATTTCCTCAATTTTAAAGATAAAAGCGACCCTGTCTAACCAATCTCTGATCTTAGGCATCTGTGTTGATTTCCAGTGTAAAGGGATGAGGGTCTTGGCAGCATTTAATAAGTGTCTGGTGAGAGTCTTCTTGTACTTGCTTATTGATAAATGATTGATGTGAATCAGACAAGCAGTAGCGTCAAGCGTTATTGTTGTTTCTGTGATGTGTCTGATCCATTCAATGACCCCTCTCCAGAATTCAGCTATAGGGGGGCAGTCCCACCAGATGTGGAAGAATGAGCCCACCTCGGTACCACAGCGCCAGCAAGTATCTGAGGCTCCGCGGAACCATTGCTTGTGTTTCTGTGGTGTAATATACCATTGGGTGAGTATCTTGTATGAGACTTTCTGATGTCTAGTGCTGAGGGAACATTTATGCGCCATGATACAGGCTTTCTCCCATTGTGTGTCCTCTATCCGAGTGCCCTGGTCCTTTTCCCACCTTAATTTATGTTTATCGCTGTTTGTTTCTGGGGCCTGCAACAGCCACGAGTAAGCTAAAGAGGTAGTATGTGGGACCTGAGCTCTCTCAAGACATATTTCAATCGGCGTCAGTGGGCCGAAATAAGCAGCTTTGAGTTTAGAATTCACCAAGAAATCCCTCATTTGGAGGTAGAACCAAAACCCAGGAAACTCATCCCCGTATTCAGTTCGCAGAGCTTCATACGTTTTAACTCTGGATCCAGACAAGCAGTTGGTGACAAGGAGGTTGGGGATCTTCTTACCCTGAAGGCCTGGGCAGAAATCCGGGTTGTCAAAAATTGGTGTGAGAGGACCAGGGGTCGTCGCTAATTTATGTTTACCTGCTATTTTGTGCCACACTATAAGTGTGGCCGCAATCAGAGGGTGTTTAATCAATTTGGACGATTTTGAGAATAGAGTCCATGGGAGATATAAAATGCGTTGGGGGACTGATTGTTGCTCCAGGTTAACCCAATCTTTTTCCTTACTGTGGCAGTGCCAGTCTATTATTCTGGATATGTGGGTCGCTTGGTAATATTTCTTGTAGTCTGGCAAGCCTATTCCGCCCTTCTGTTTGGGGAGTGTAAGGAGTTTAAAGTTAATTCTGGGATTTCTACCCGCATCTCTGCATGTTAAGTAGTGAAGTAAAGAAAGAGTCTTGTATACGGATAGGGAGGGCGTTGAAGATATATAAGAGTCTCGGCAGGACCGTCATCTTTAGGATCGCAGCTCTGCCGAACCATGAGAACAATTTGGGTGTTCATTTGTGAAGGTCATTGGAGATTGTCCTTAGTAATGGGACGTAGTTAGTGTGGAATAGTTTGTCTAGGTGATTGGTCAGGTGGATTCCTAAGTACTTTAGTGAGGCAGGGAACCATTTGAAGGAATGGTTGGACTTCAGGCGATCAAGTTGGTCAGGGGCTAGTGTCAGGTTTAGGGCTTCTGATTTCGACCTATTGATTTTAAAGTTTGAGATATAACTGAAAGTTTCAAATATTTTTTGCATGTTGGGGATAGAGAAAAAGGGCTCAGTGAGGAAGAATAGCAAGTCATCCGCGTAAGCGGCCACTTTGTATTCCTTACCGCCCGCCCGGAATCCGTGGACCTCTTTGGACATATTAATAGCTCTGATCAGTGGTTCTAGAGAGAAAATAAAAAGTATCGGGGAAAGTGGGCAGCCCTGACGTGTCCCATTTTGTATTGTAATGGGATCTGATAGGATATTGTTTACTTTGATTCTGGCCTGTGGGTGTTGGTATAGGGCCGATATCCAGGACAACATGCCCTCCCCCAGCCCAATATGAGAGCAGGTGGAGAACATGTACCCCCAGGAGATCCTGTCGAATGCCTTTTCGGCATCTGTAGAAAGTAGTAATCCGCTAATCTTAGAATCTTGGGCCAAATGGATCAGGTCAAGTGCTTTTGTGATGTTGTCACGTGCTTCCCTACCGGGCATAAAGCCCACTTGTTCGGGGCCGATAATTTTGGAGAGGAGGGGCTTTAGCCTATTAGCCAGGATCTTGGCTAGAAGTTTCAGGTCAACATTTAGTAGCGAAATGGGTCTAAAATTGGCACAGTCAGTGAGGTCTTTATCAGGTTTGGGGACTACTGCAATATGGGCCATAAGGAAGGAGCTAGAGTTGTGTTTGTTTTTTGCTAAATAATTAAAGGAGGACAAGAGTGGCTTACAGAGAATGTTTGTGTAGGACTTATAATATTGTGATGTAAAGCCATCCGGTCCGGGGCTCTTCCCTGCTTTCAATTCTTTTATAGCTGTCTGCAGTTCTAATAAATTTATGGGTTCATCTAGTTTGGATGTACAGTATCTTCCTTATCTAGAGAGGGGAGTTCACAATCTTTAAGGAAGCTTCTTATTACATCTTCCTTAGAGCCCGTGATGTGCTGGGGTCTGTGTTGTTCAGGGAGATTGTAAAGTTTGTCATAAAATTTGGAAAAGAGCTCGGCTATTATCCCCGAGTCGTGTCGCAGGACTCCTTTCCTGTCTTTGATAGCATGAACATGGTGGGCCGTTTGAGCGTCCTTGAGGGCCTTAGCGAGTAACTTTCCGCTTTTATCCCCTTGCTCATAAAAAATATTTTTCTTGAAGAAAAGGGATTTTTTAATTTTCATGTCCAATACTTGTTTCAGGGATGATCGACATTTAACTAAGTCCTCTTCTACTTTAATCAATAGTGATTGTTTGTGTAGGGATTCTAAGCTGGCTATCTGACGTAATAAATTAGCAATTTCCTTTTCTCTATCTCTTTTACTTCTAGAGCCCCATTTCATCAACACCCCCCTGACCACGCTCTTGTGCGCCTCCCAGTTATTGAGGGGGTTTGTGTCAACATCAAGATTGTTCTCAAAGTACGTTGTGATTGTCTGCTGAATTTCATCCTTAATCACCTGGTCAGTGAGCAGTGATGCATTGAGCCTCCAGTTGAAGGTGGTTTGTTTGGGTGGGTCAAACTGTAAAGAGAGGGCAGTGGGGGCATGATCTGAAAGGGAGATAATGCCTATGTCAGTGCTCAGAATACTGCCTAGGTCTCTCTGGGTAATGAAAAGCAGATCAATGCGGGAATATCTTTAGTGAGGTGGGGAGGAGAAGGTGAAGTCCTTCTCTGAGGGATGTGTTGTCCTCTATGAATCCACCAGTGTCAGAGACTGGAGCATAATTTTGACACGTTTCAGTATTTTGTAGGAGATGTGTGTAGATCCATGTGAGGTATCTTTCAGGGGGAGAGGGGGATGTTGAAGTCCCCACCTAGCACTATGCAACTGTCCGCAAACCATTTTAGGTCATCAGTGATTTTGCGGCAAAAAGTGATGTGCCCTGTGTTTGGAAAATAGACATTGGCCAGGGTAACTGGAGCACCTTCCCATGTACCTTTCAGGAAAATGTAGCAGCCATCTGGGTCCGAGAGTTTGTGTTGGAGTATAAAGGGTGAATCTTTGTTAAGCAAAATGGAGACACCTTTAGTCTTGGCAAGGGGGTTGGTGGCATGATGGGCTGTGGTAAAGACATTGTCTGTGATCTTGGTTTTTTTTTATGCCCTTTAAAATGTGTTTCCTGCAGGAAAACTATGGAGGGACGGGCTTTCTTGAATTCTTTTAGTAGTTTTGTCCTTTTTTCGGGGATTTTTAGTCCATTTATGTTGTGAGATATGATAGTGGGTGATCTTCCTAAGAATGCGTATGCCATGTCCGAGGAGGTATTCGGTTAGGTAAAGCTGAGGCAAGGGAGTGGGGTCAGTATAGGCAATGTGTAGGGGGTAGAAGAAGAAAGAGAAGTAAATAAATGAATAAAGTAAAAAAAAAGAGGAAAAAAAAAGGGGGGGGGGGACTAAGAGAAGGGGAAAGGGGAGGGGGAGGATGGGGGGGAGGGGTCGGGAATAGGTCAGGCGAGTGGGGAGAAGATGAGTTCAACTCTAGTACCCACCCAGAGGGTGGAGAGTTAATTAGTATCTTATTTTCTAAGTACTAATATGTACTCTTGGGGGTAAGTGGGAGACGCGGGTGCGGGCCGCAATGGGCGGGGGTCCGCCACTCACTTATCAGAGGTAAGTCTCGTCTGCGATATTCACAAAAAGATCACAAACTTGAGAAGTACCGTAAGGAGATATGGGCCGTGGGACCCAAGAGAACCTGTATGAAAAGAGATCAAAATGGTCTGAGGCCTAAATACAGAATGTAAAAATACAAAGTAAGGAATTAACTCAGGAAAATTGGGAGAGTTAGGAGCAAATCAAGAAAGGGAGGGAAGAAGTTGGCACGTCTATGTTTGAGTGTCCTAGCTGGGGGTGTGAAAACCATATGTAGGGACCTATGTACTAAAACACAACAGTAAAAATTATAGTAAGGTCCAGAATCCTCTGTAAGCCTGTACTAACGTACGCCAGGCTTGCCTAAGCAGTGTAATCAATTACAAACCAACTAAAACTAGTAAATCCAGATTATGCAGCAGTAGATCTGTAATACATCTATATTCAGAAAACATTCACATGCATACATTATTGCAAAGTATTCGGTCTGAGGACCAACAGTTCACGGTAAATCAGCTGAACGTGACAGCTCAGTACTCACAGTTAACCTTAGTAAGGATGCAAAACAAAACCGGTCGTGCTGGCGAATGAAAGTCGGGATGAGTTCATCACGTGAGCGGCGGATGTACCATTCCTTATGCCATTGGCGTTCATCGTAGACCGGCAGGTGACCATGGAAAAGAGCAAGGACCGGGAAATACTTAACTCAGTTAATGTCAGAAACCTGTAATAAAGGAGAATTTTGTTCGGTACGTTATAAGTCTGCACCACATGGCATGTAAAACTAGTGGACGATACACATTGCCGCGTAGTGATTCAGCGAACAGATGAAAACATGAAAAAGCAGAAACAGTGTACTTAGTCCAGATCTGGGGTGCCATCTAGTGGGTACAAGAGAGCTTCCGTCCACTCCACATGTGAGTATGGGGAGAAGGTGTCATGGGAAGCAGATGGCAAGGGAACAGAAGAAAATCAGGAACAAACAACTAAAAAAAAAAAAAAAAAAAAAGGGAACATCTCCTCTCCATTTGTCTAAGGCCTCGTACACACGATCAAATCTGTCCGCTGGAAACGGTCTGCTGGACCGTTTCAGCAGACAGATTCGATCGTGTGTACGGCCAAGCCGACGGATTTGGCCACCCGACAGATTTCAAAGCATGCTTTGAAATCTATCGGGTGGGAATCCGTCCGCCCGACATGTCTGCTGGTTAGTACACTTACCAGCAGACATGTCGTCCCGAACCACCGCCGAATGGATTCGGCGCATGCGCGGAAGTGTTTTAATTCCTGGTGCGGTGACGTGGCGGCGTCAACGTCACCGCCACGTCACCGACACGTCAGCGCGCTGTCTGCTGGCGGGGATTTTGGTTTGCTCGTGTGTACACGCGAGCAAACCAAAATCCCAGCAGACAGATTTGTTCAAATCTGTCGGACAGACAGATTTGAACAAATCTGTCTGCTCGTGTGTACGAGGCCTAAAAGTCAAGTCAACTCAACATAAAAAACATGAGAACAGGGGAGTCTTAGGGCAAGAAGAAGCTGGGCAGCGCTCCGTATAACAGTACTTACAATCTGAAGACAGACACAGCGATAGCCAGAGTGAGACACTATGGAATATTACATACGCTGAGCTCCTCTCATTCTGGGGCTTTTTGAGCTCTTTGAGGGTGCTGGTGAGCCATTGTAACGCCTGCTGGGGTTGTCACGTTGGTTCTTTTGCTGGAAAGGGGAGAGCAGTGGCGACGAGCCCGGTGAGTGTTGGGGGTGATTGATGAGAGGAGGCAGGCGGAACTCCTCATACCATTCCGGCAGGTCCACCGGCGATATCTGTAGAGCCTCGCAGAATGACAGAAGATCTTCCGGTACCTGGAGAAAGTGTTGTTTGCCCATGAAGGTTGCCTGCAATGCAAAAGGAAACTTCCACCTGTAAGTTATCCCCTTCTCTCTTAAGACAGCCAAGAGAGGTTTGTCGAGGTCTTCTATTTGCCTGTTCACCTCGATCAGGTGTTGAGAGTGGTGGGCAGAAATGTCGTCCAGTCTAAGCAGGGCCCTGTCTCTTCTCTTCCCTGCACGTTCGTTCACGGCCATCTGCTCTGAGAGCCTGAGCAGCTCGGTCTTAATGTCCGTTATGGCTATTGCAAAAGAGTTCTTAATGTCTGCGGCTATATCAGTCATAGCCGCGTAAGTTAGGGGTCTGTCCATAGAGCCAGTACCTTTGGAGGATTCCTCGGAAGCTGGGAGGGATATCTCGTCCTCGTCCATGTCCTCCTCCTCGTTCAGCTTGTGTGTCAGCGCCATCTTGGAGGCCTTGCCGCCGCCGCTGTATCTGAATTTGCTGAGATTCGTGGGGGTCAGCTTTCGTTTGGGAGTGCCCAACGAGCGCAGGGAGCGACTGTGAGATCCTCTTCTGAGCTGGGAGAACATAATCATCCGTAAAACGTACGGTTTCAGCTCTCAGGTCCCACGGATAGCCGGAGCTCCTTCACACTGCCGCCATCCGCATCGCGCGCCAAGCCACACCCCTACATTTTTTATATATGTTTTGACTACGCTTACTCCATTTATCTTTTTATTATTATTATTATTATTTTTATTATTAATAAATAAGTGTGATATGGTTTCTGACAATGGCCTAGCAGATCAAAGACTTGGGATCTTGAGCATCATTTGACCACAGATGTTAAGTGTTACTAAACCCACAACAGTAAAATCAGTCTGTATATTCAGTAAAGCATGCTTGTTATACTCTCTGTGGAACCTAAGGGGTTAATCCTCTGCATTGGGTAAAAGGCTTATTGCTCCTGTCTTCTCTGATCCTCCCCTTCTTCCAGAGTCTATCTCTGGATAGTACAGAGGCTAGGGGACAAGCTGCACATGCTCAGTTTGGTGTTTACTGATAGGGAGTTTTTTGTTTTCGGAGAGTGCATGTGATCAGCACAGGTCCAATTAGCACTGTCCAGACAAAGAGTCAGGGGTCCTGTATGCTCGTAGGACAATCGAGGAAGAATGAAAACTCCTCCTACAAGTTTTAACCAACACTGATAGAAGTCACGAGACTGCTCCAACTGCTGATGAGAAAAGGTATTTAGCAGTTTATATTTACTAAAAACGATTGCATTTCCAATGTTCTTTGTACTGCGGAAGACCAGCTATAGTGAATGCAGGCTCCTGGATTTAGTAACACTTTAAGTAAGATTAATAGGTTTTTGGATTTTTTTTTTTCTTGATGTAGCAATTTGTTAAGGGAGGGTGGTGGGGAGGTGGGTGTTTGGTAGCTGGAAAACATCTTCAATACTAACTAAATTTGAAACCCTGCCAACATGAATCCCACTGTTTGAGAAGATGTTGCTCTTTCATACCTACTCACTTGTGTGTTATAACTGTTATTTTCTTCAGGGTAGGCTAATAACACACATTGCCAGAGATAATGAGTAAGTGAGTGATTGAAAGAACCTTTGGCTTTCTCACAACAAAGGTTATATATGCCTACAGACATTACACAGTGTGTCCAGTCTTGCATGACCCTTCTAACAAATGACCTTTCTACAATAAATGCTACTTTACACCGGGTGAACTTGCATGCGTTTACCTATGAACAAGGGAAGGGGAAGGCCAGGACCTTATTTACAGTGCCTTGAAAAAGTATTTATGCCCCTTAAAATTTTCCACATTTAGTCATGTTGCAACCAAAAATGTAAATGTATTTTATTAGAATTTTATGTGACAAACCAACACAAAGTGGCACATAATTGTGAAATGAAAGTAAAATGATAAATGGTTTTCAGAATTTTTTACAAATAAATATCTGAAAAGTGTGGTTTGCATTTGTATTCAGCCCCCCATACTTTGTAGAACCACCTTTTACTGCAATTACATCTGCAAGTCTTTTTGGGGATGTCTCTACCAGCTTTGCACATCTAGAGAGTGACATTTTTGCACATTCTTCTTTGCAAAATAGCTCATGGTCTGATGTGCGTACACACCATCAGTCCAAAATTCAATTGGGTCAGAACGCGGTGACGATGGTCAGGCGTCCATCGGTCAGATTTTAAAGCAAGTTTTAAAACTTTGGTCCCACGGATGACTTAAGTCCATTCTCATCGGTTTGAACCGATCGTGTGTACGCGGCCTAACAGGTGTTCTTCTAATATTGCTGTATTTGGCTCCATCCATCTTTCCATCAACTCTGACCAGCATCCCTGCCCCTGCTGAAGAAAAGCATCCCACAACATGATGTTGCCACCACCATTTTTTACGGTGGGGATGGTGTGTTCAGGGTGATGTGCTATGTTAGTTTTCCACCATACATTTCATTTTGCTTTTAGGCCAAAAAGTTAAATGTTGGTCTCATCTGACCAGAGCACCTTCTTCCACATATTTGCATGGCTTCTCGCAAAACTGCAAATAGGACTTCTTATGGCTTTCTTTCAACTATAGCTTTGTTTTCCTTCCACTGTTCCATGAAGGCCAAATATGTGGAGTGCATGACTAATAGTTGTCCCTTTGACATATTCTCCCACCTGAGCTGTGGATCTCTGCATCTCCTCCAGAGTTACCATGGGCCTTTTGGCTGCTTCTCCGATTAAAGCGGAGTTCCGCCGGAAAAAAATAAATAAAAGTCAGCAGCTACAAATACTGCAGCTGCTGACTTTTAATATTAGGACACTTACCAGCGATGTCCTCACCCTAAGCTGATCTGTCCCTCGGCTCCCAAGTGCAAGCACCGGCGTCTTCAGTAAGGTAATTAAGAAGTGAAGCCTTGGGCTTCACAGCCTGGTTACCTACTGCGCATGCGCGAGTCACGCTGCACGTCCTCACTGGTCCCTGCTGTCTTCTGGGAACCTTTGTGTCTCCCAGAAGACAGCGGGGGGAACATGGCGTAGATCGCCGCGAGATCTGCGGCAATCTATCGCTGGAAGTGGGAACAACTGCCGGGGTGTGCACTGTGACGTGTCCCAGAAGATTGCAGGGAGGGAGGGAGGAGAGGTAATCTTCCTTCTGGCACCACAGCCCCAGAGAGCAAGTGGGAACTGGGTGCCCATAAAAAAAGGGTACCCGCTTCTCCTCCAAAAAAATGACATGCCAAATGTACTGCTTGAGGTAAGGTAATCTACCAAGATGGCAAAACGATTGTTTAACTTATACAGCTAGCAGCTTTCCTCAAAACTGTATTTACCATAACGACAGTCTGAAGGGATTCCCCCATCAACACTGACTGTGTTAATGAGGAAATCAAGCAATTTTTTATTTCCTGGAACCCGTGGTTGGAAAGAAAATCTCATAATCTATGGCCTGTCTTACTCTGTTTCCCTCTTTTGGTCTTGTATTGACATTTGTTGCTAAATTTAGCAAGAGAACTGTAGCGGGAAGGAGATGAAGAGGAAACCTCAATGTTTGAGTTTTACACCTACTGTGTATACAGGGACTGATAGTACATTAAGTAGTATCAACAGAGGGTTAATGTCTTGCTTTGAGCATTAGATGGCATTTGAGCACTTCCTGTGGATACAGGAAGTGATCTCATGTTGATCTCTCATGTGGAGAGATGGTAATGGTGTCACTTCCGGTGTCAGCGGCTACGGCACTTCCGGTTGCGGCAGAAACCAGAAGTGATAGTAATTATAACTGTGCCATCAGTAAGAGTAGTAGGAGTTACTGGATGTAGTAGGTGGGACTTAATAAATAAAAGACAGCCACTCACGGGCTCCATGAACTTCTGATGATGCCCAGAGGGAGGGGTGAAACGCGTCAAGCTAAGGAGAATCTGTGAGGGCTGTTTGCACACCAAGGCTGCATTTTTTCTGCATGTTTTATAGTTTGTTGTTGTAAGTGTAATATTTTTGGGATTTTATACCTAAACCTCACAGTATTACACTATTTACTACTTTCCATTTATTGTCATATGCTTAAAAAAATGGATGTCCATCAATGTGAAAGCTTGGAAGGATCTAGGACACCTTAAATGCTTTTGAATATATATTGGTGGAAGATAGGCGTCTTCCCTATATAGTGGCAACACATACAAGCTCCAACCAGTGACAGGAGATACAATTTTAAATATACTTACAGGCGTATTTAAAGCTTCTTTCTGGTGAATGGGGACCCAGGAGGGGAGCATGGAAAGTCACCTGAGAACCATTTCAACTTTTCACAAGCCCAACACACCATATTGGATGGACTTTATATGACTGCACTTTATTTGTCTGCACTTTAATTGCACTGAGCACTTTATGTCACTATACATGTTGGTATAGGCATTTGAATGTTAGATACTGTATTGTTTTAAGTTACAGGAGCAGCACTGAGTTTAATATTCATTCATTTTGCATCACTTGGGGTTTTCACCTTACACTACAGCAGCAGCCCAGCTATATATTTTTTTTATATCACTATAAATTTCATTCTCATAGCGTGGGTTTTTCTCTTCAAACTTTTCGTGATTTCTCTACTGTACACCCTCCTGTTTTCTAACACCCCAAAAGCCAATAAAATATGCCAGACCTGGGAAAAACAGCTTGACTTCAATCTCACAGACGAAAAATGAGATAGAATTCTCACACACATGCACAAAGGTTCAGTGAACACCACAGTACACGAAACAGGCTATAAATTACTTCCAGGTCGGTATAGGGCAAACACGCTCCTTCACAAATTTTCATCCTCAACCTCCCCCCTATGTTGGAGATGCGGATCCGAGCTTGGTACTTTAATACACCTTTGGTGGTCACACTCATAACTGCAGGCATTTTGGACTGCAGTGCATGATGATATAACCAAGATAAGCACTTTTACACTTGATTTCACTCAAGCCCAGTATTTGCTACACCTCTCTCCTGAAACCCACTTATTACAAATGGTTGGCTCTCCATTTAGTAAACGCTGCCAGATGGTGCATCCCCTCTAAGTAGGGCAGACAAACAGCCGAAATGGAAAAATTAATCAGTGCTGCGCATTATAACCCATCTAAATTTACCCACACATGGGCATGCTGGCTCCATTTCCAAGATTCACTGAAAATGACAACATCACAAATTACACCAGGACAATCAATCACAGCTAACTCATATCCATAAAGTGTCTTGTCCGCAAAAAAGACGTAAATGTTGCTGCATTCTGTCCCCCCCCCCCCTTCTATACGTAAACACACTTTGGATTACCTAGTTAAACATGTGGATACCCTATCCTATAGTCTCTAGACTTCTCCTCCACACCCCTTTGTTTTTTCTTAACCCTACACCTTCCCCCCAAATCGCCTCCTCTGTCACTTCCATAGCTATATGGCTTCTGAACCTAGTATAGTTGCCTACTTGAATACTGCCTTGTTATTTTGTAATACCCTTAAGATAAAACAGTTAAACACAAAATGTACCAAATTACTAATAGTTACTACTTTTGGACATCCTATGCATCATGCTTTGTAGACTCTTATTCCTTTATGATAGATATTCCACCGTGCTTCATATTCTAATGATAGAAACAAGAATTAAAGTACTATAAGTTACATACAGTATTACATGCAAGGATATTGCTCAACATTGGAAGCTACAGTATGTTCTTGGTTATCCATGTTATGTTGTTGTTTTATTTCTTTGTAAAACCCAATATAATTCTTGGAAAAAGAAAAAAAGAACCTAGCCCGAGTGTTAAGAGTGTAGTGAGCTTAACCTGGCCTCTAAAAGGTGCTTTTTAACTATCCCATGACTGTTCCAGTTTAAAAATCTGACCTCTCATTAGTCTCATTATTGTTAACAGAAACAAAAAAAAATTACATTTAATGCTACATTACATAAATCCCATAAAATAATGGAAATGGAAAAATAGACAAATACAAAAAATGCAAAGTATTTATTTGCATAAGTGAAATGTTTAATAAGAAAGAAAAAGGGAAAGGGAGGTAAGCTACAAAAGATCATAGTTTCCTGATACTCTCCAGAAAACCTTGGCAACAGAAAATAGTCTTCAAGACATTCAAGATGCCACTGTTTTTATCCCAAAAACGTATTTGCCCTTTTAAAAATTGTTCTAAAGAAATTGACAGCTTCCCTCTTTAACCACTTCATTACTGGGCACTTAAACCCTCTTCGTGCCCAGACCAATTTTCAGCTTTCAGCGCTGTCGCATTTTGAATGACAATTGCACGGTCACACAACACTGTACCCAAATTATATTTTTATCATTTTTTTTCCACAAATAGAGCTTTCTTTTGGTGGAATTTGATCATCTCTGCGATTTTTGTTTTTTTGCGGTATAACCAAATTTTGAAAAAAAACCACAATGGGCCAGATCCACAGACACCAGCCGCCCACGCGGCGTGTCCCATATACGCTACGCCGCTGTAAGTCACAGCGATGTATTACAAATCCTCAATAAAATGGCGCTGTAACTTACGGCGGCGTAGCGTAAATGGGCCGGCGTACGCGGGTATAATTCAAATGTACTAGTGGGGGGCGTGTTTTAATATTATTAAATATTAATATTATTATGAATGACCCGACGCAAACTACGCTTTTTTTACACTGCGCATGCGCCGGCCGTGGACGTACCCTAGTGCGCATGCATGAAATCACGCCGCAAATAGTCAGTGAAAAGGACGTGAACGTAATTTACGCCCAGGCCCATTCTGGATCGGCGTACGCAAATGACGTAAACGACATCCAATACGACGCGGTCCCAACGTCTATACTTAACATTGGCTGCGCCACCATATAGCAGGGGTAACATTACGCCGGAGATACGCTTACGCAAACAACGTAAATGGAATGCGCCGGCCGCTCGTTCGTGGATTGGCGTAACTTGCTCATTTGCATATTTTACGCTGGAAATAGACGTAAGCGCCCCTAGCGTCCAGCGTAAATATGCATCTAAGATATGACGATGTAAGAAACTTACGCCAGTCGTATCTTAGCATAAGCTCGGCGTATCTTGTTTTCTGGATAGAAAATAATGACACACCGGCGGGAAATTCGAATTACGCTGGTGTATCTGTAAATACACCGGCGTAATTCTCTGTGGATCTGGTCCAATATTTTTTACTTTTTGTTATAATAATATCCCATTTAAAAAAAAAATCGCAATAAGCGTATATTGATTGGTTTTCGCAATAGTTATAGCGCCTACAAAATAGAGGATAGATTTATTATTATTATTTTTTTTTACTAGTAATGGCGGCGATCTGCGTTTTCTTTTTGTCAGGCCTGTGATATTGCGATGGACATATCGGACACTTTTGACACAAATTTGGGACCAATTACATTTATACCGCGATTAGTGCTATAAAAATGCACTAATTACTGTATAAATGTGACTGACAGGGGGATAACACTAGGGGGTGAGGAAGGAGTTAAATGTATTCCCTGGGTGTGCTCTAACTGTGTGGGGGGAGGGGACTGACTGGGGGAGGTGACCGATGCTGTGTCCCTATGTACAAGGAACACAGATCAGTCTCCTCTCTCCCTGACAGGATGTGGAGCTCTGTGTTTACACACAGAGCTCCACATCCCTGCTGTCACCCCTGATCGTGGGTACCTGGCAGACATCGCGGCTGCCAGGTACAGGCATTGGCTCCTCAGCGATGCCCCGGCACAGTGTTTACCCGCTGCACGCCCCCCAGCGACGCGCGCGGGTAATGCACATAAAAAGACGTCCAAAGACGTCCACTCGGCACTTGAGAGCCGCGCTGTGGACGTCTTTTGTCTTTAGCGCGGATCTCAAGTGGTTAAGGGACCACCGCCAGTTTCACTGTTTAAAGAAAAAAAATTCTTGAGATTTAAAGTGGACCTGAAGTAAAAAAATTAAGATTTGCTCATAGAGAACATCCAGAAATGTTAATTTTGGCTTGTGATTTTCCCTGAAAAATAGGAGTGAACTTACTGTGTCTAGGCACGCCTGTGTATTGGGTCTCAAATCTGTAAATTGCATATATTTATAGTGTGAGATCATCTATGGCAGTGGTTCTCAAACTGTGGGTCGGGACCCCCTCGGGGGTCGAATGATGATTTGCCATGGGTCACTGAATCCTGGGCTGTTCCTGAAGCCCAAACCGCTCTCCCAGCCTTTTCTCGGCCACCCATCTGGGCTGTTCCTGGAGCCCACAGCCCCCTACTCGGCCTCTTTGCAGCTGCCCATTCAGTTCACGGCATGGCTGGGGGGCAGAGACTAGAGGTAACCTGACTGGTGAGGAATGTGAACTGGTAGGGGCTGAAGGAGACCCCATCTTCTGATATCTGCATAGGTGTCACTATTGTGAAACTCCACAAAGTCGGGGACACAGTGAAGCCGGGCACACAGTAACACTACCTGTGATTATAGGTGCCATTCAATGTCCCCACCACAATTCTCAGATCAGCACATGACCTTGATCAAGACCACCTAAATGGCTGATCAGAACTACTCCCAGAACTGCCACTGATCCACACTCCCCACCAGCACTGCCACTCACCCCCTTAAATCCCTCCACCAAGGAGTAAAAGAAGGAATACAAATAGAGAATACATGGAAGGGAGAGGAAAAGAGGGGGAGGAACAAAGAAAAAGGGAGAGAAAGAATATAAGAAATAACAAGAAAGATGGCTAGAGAGAGGGATGGGGAAAAAAAAATATTTAGGATAGAGGGGGATACAAGGGAAATAAAGGTGAACAAAGAGAAAGAGTGGTACATCCTAAAATGTACCATAAGGGGTTTTAATATTGTACGAGTGGAAGGGACTCAGGGAGCACTACATGTCCATGGATTAGGGGCGCAAATTACTTATCTTGACTTGGGTGCTAACAACCCACGCTACAAAATAATTTTACTTTTAGGAGTCCCCACAACTTGGGAAATTTTATCAAGGGGTCATGGCACTAGAAGGTTGAGAACATCTGATCTATGGCACTGTGATTGCTAGTCTTATGAGATTTGGAAAGAGATTACTTTGCCGTTTACTGTTCTCTTTCCTGGAGAGAAAGCTGTCCCTGAGAACCTGCATGAAAATATCTTACTGCTTATGCTACATTCATTTTATGGATCCCTGATTTCTCCACATCTCCTGATGCTTTTTCACCCACCAGCCATTAGATCGTCAGAAACACAGCACAAAACAAGACATGGTAATTTGATTTAGGGGGAGAACGTTTAGCTGCACGAAGATGAGGATACTGTATTGTACAAGTCCTCAACTTTCTGTTTTGAAGCCTCCACTGTTCAGGTCCTCTTTAAATCAAATCTTTAAGAGGGAGATGTAGGCTAACAATGCTAGTTTCCTGCTTAGCAGTGTCTTTCGTGCTTTCTGAGTTACATATCTATGTGGAGAGCTGCGCTACATGTAGCCTGCCAGACTGCTCACTGTAGACTGTAGACAAGTTGTTAAAAATCATGTTTTTGGTAAATTAATTGACAATGTTGCTGGATATGGCCCTGTGCTATGACTTTCCCTTTGTTGGATTGGGTTGTGACTGTCTCTTGGTTGGATTTGGCTTTCTCTTTGCTGGATTTGGTTGTCTCTGCTATATGGGGATGTCTCTTTGCTGAATATATGGGGATGTCTTTTCTGGATTGGGCCATCTCTTTGCTGAATATATGGGTATGTCTCTTTGCCGGATTGGGACATCTTTTTGCAGGATTAGACTGTTTCTTTGCTAAATATATGGGGATATGACTCTGCTGGATTGGGCCGTCTCTTTGCTGAATTGGGTATGTCTCTTTGCTGGATTGGGACGTCTTTTTGTAGGATTGGGCTGTTTCTCTGCTTCTTTTGCAAAATATATGGGGATGTCGGATTCAGTGGGACAGCCAATGGATGAGCCATGGGGAAGGGCCTAGGCCTAAAGCTGTGAAAGGACCCCAAAAAGTGTTGATGGCTGCCCTGGTATAGCCATACATGACACAAAATAAGAGCAAGTAGTCATAATGCAATCGTGTGACAATCTAGCAATTTGCAAATCTGCAAACAAAACGAAGACCACTAATGTAATTTCTCATCTATCATAATGGAATCATTGTATACTTTTATGTGTAGACACTTTCAGGCACAAAGTGATCCTAATTATGTGATAGGTAGATAAGGCAAATCCAATGGCTAATGGCAAAATTGGTCTGAAATACTCCAAAGTCAGATGCTAAAAGCACTTAAAATCTCCACTGTAAAACAGCTGTTTATTTTAAATGATGCTCGTATTTCCTCATTTTACCAGGTATATCTACAAATCATTTGCTTTATTTTCTCATCACGCGTGGAGGCTGGCACCTCTTGTCTTACACAGCTTTCACCAATGAATGTGACGATCGAACGTGCTAATTTATTCCCTAGATTATCCGTGGAGAATATGAATACAATACAGGGAGGTTTGTGATTTAAAGGAGGGTTCAGCTAGGGCTAAATCAACAGTAAACGTCTACTTTTTTTCTTTTATAAAATGTTATGTGTTTCATACACTAATTGATCAAGAATACAGGTGTGCCCAGGTATGCTATTGGAAGTGATGTAAACTAAAATGTTAGATAGGGCAAAAATCCTGTGTGAAATAGTGTAATCAATTACTAGTTTCATCTTTTCATCTTAATAGTTTCAATCGCTTTTCATCTTAATAAAATAAAATATTATGCCGCGTACACACAGACCGTTTTTCATGAAGTGAAAAATGAAATTTTTTAAAATGGTCATTAAAAACGATCAAGTGTGGGGTCCAGAGCATTTTTCTCGACGTGAAAAAAGTGCATAAAAATTTTAGAACATGCTCTAATTTTTCGTGTCGTGAAAAACAGCCGTGTGTAGGCTTTAACGATGTGAAAAAAACACGCATGCTCAGAAGCAAGTTATGAGACGGGAGCACTTGTTCTGGTAAAACTAGCATTTGTAATGGAGATAGCACATTCGTCACGCTGTAGCAGACTGAAAAGCACAAAGACCGAATAGCGCGAATCGTCTCTCACCAAACTTTTACTAACACGAAATCAGCAAAAGCAGCCCCAAGGGTCGCGCCATCTGAATGGAACTTCCCCTTTATAGTGCCATCGTACGTGTTGTATGTCACCGCGCTTTGCTCAAGCATTTTTTTTTTTCACGATCGTGTGTATGCAAGGCAGGCTTGACAAGAATCACGTCGAAAAAAACATAGGGCCAGATTCACAGAGCGATTACTCCTGTCTATCTCGCGTTAGACTGGAGTACTTTCGAATTGCGCGCGTTTTTTCACTACTCTGAAACCTCAAACCATGAAATTACGCCTGCGGGCTTCAATCCGACTGGTTTACGTGTTCGTACGCCTTCGGATCTACGCTGCAATAAATTTGCGGCCGCTGGGTGGAGTTCCTGTCGTTTTCCGCGTCGGGGTATGCAAATGAGCTTTTTCCGACGATCCACGAAATTACGAACGTCAATCGCAATCTCTTACGGCATCTTTAGTCATCTTTTTGCCTCGTAAAGTTATACCAGCTTTTTGCTGGTCTAATATTAGACAGCCCATGTTAAGTATGGCCCTCGTTCCCGCGTTGAATTTCAACGTTTTCCGACGTCTTTTTTTATTTTTGATGTAAGTCGTCCGGGAATAGGAATGTCCGTAAACGACGCTACTCAAACAAAAAATGACGTAACGACGTTATTTCGCGCAATGCACGGCAGGAAATTTCTGAACGGAGCATGCACAGTTCGATCGCCGCGGGGATGCGCCTAATTTAAATGCTTCACGCCCCCTAATCGCGTATTTCGATTAGGCAGCGAGAAATACACTACGCCGCCGTAACGTAAGGGACAAAATCTACCAGAATTCGGCGTACAGCCTGGTAAAATACGGCGGCGTAGTGTATCTCTGATACTCTGCGCAAATGTAATTGTATCTGAATCTGGCCCATAGTTTTTACTAGGACATTAAAAATGGTCGTGTGTATACGGCTTTAGTTTTACCTAAGTTATAGTTCTGGCTATTCAGTCCTGAGATTTGTACAGGCTTACCAGACTGTACAGCCAGGCAGGTGACTAGTCCTCTGTGGCAGTTAAAATGTAAAGTGCATGTCAACCCTAAAAATTGACTTTTCTTATTTGCACCCTTTTGGTATGATAAATAAACTGTTGAAAGAGTTTTGTTACAGCTGTTTGATAAGTGTATAAACATATCTGTTAATTTTGCCAGAAACTGATCTGATTATTTCCTATGCTCTCTGGCTGTGCACAAGGAGGGGCTATGGAAATGGTGAGAAACGGGAGGGAAATTAGAGTATGCCTGTGTTCTTTGTAATGCATCAGAAATTTAGTAGGCAGGGCTGACACCATGTGCTTTGAAATGAAAACCTGAAAATACATGGTGCTGTCAGATGTGAATGTGTGGAAAAAATAAAACTGAGCCAATCAATGCAAATATATACAGCAGAAACTATCCCATGAGACACACAGTGATAACTATAACTTCATAAAGTAGCGCAACTTTAAAAAGTTATATCAAAGAAGATGGTTGGAGCGCGCTATATTTCTGTCACAAGAATAGTTATGCTTCTGAATTTACAGTGTGTTTAAAGAGATAAAACATAAGATAATATTTTTGCATTGATATATTCTTTGTCTAGAAGGTAATGTTTATACATGAAAAAGTGATCTAGACAGCTCCAGAGACACCTGATTACTTTTACAGGGCTGTGAAGGTCCAACCTACCTTGCAATCAGCATTGGCTGTAGTTCCCAGGTTCTCCCATTCCTCTGGGGTGCCCAGGATCATGGCAAACTACTCGAAAAATTGGCAGCAGGAGGAACTCAGGGAACATTCAATCCTAGATCCCTCTCTGCAGGGCCACCATCAGGAATTATGGGCCCCCTTACACAGCTTCAGGCATGGGCCCCTGGGGACCTCCAGACCCCTAAAAAAAAACATTGGCCCTTTAATAAAAAAAAAAAAAAAAAAAATATATTAAATATATATTTTTTTTTTAAATAAATGAAAAAATAGGGGGTTGCCACCCGGGGCCCTGGGGACCTCTGGACTGCTAAAAAAAAAAAGATAAAAAATTGTCCCTTTAATAAAAAATAAAATAAATAATATATTAAAAAATATATTTTTTTATAAAAAAAAAAAAAAAAAGGGGGGGGGGGTTACCATCTGGGGCCCTGGGGGCCTCCAGGCACCTGGGAACTTCCGGACCCCTAAAAAAAAAAAAAAATTTATTGTATTTTTTTTAGGGGGTTCCCATCCGGGCCCGTGGGGACCCCCGGGCCCCCTACAGGTGTACTGCCTGTACCCCCCTGATGGCGGCCCTGCTCTCTGCGATTAATGAACCTGGAAGTGAGGTATATTATGTAACTTCTGAGTTCAGAGCCGTCATTTCCTATGATATCTCCCAATGACCTGTCATTTGCCCATACTCACACTTAACCACTTCAGACCCGCCCCACCGTCAAATGACGTCATGTTTTTAAAGATGGATATCTCGGTAACGGCAGCAACTGCTGCCACAACCGAGATATCCATCTCTTCATGGGGCGGATCTGTACACAATAACGGCGGTCTCCGCAGCGGATTCGCCGCGAGATCGCCATTAACGGTGGCGGGAGAGGGTGCCCCCCCTCCCGCCGCTCTCCCGCGCCCTCCGCCGCTTACCGTAGCCGTCGGTAGCGGCGGAGGCGGTCGGGTCCGTTCGGCTCCTCAGCGGGGATGTGACTGAGGGAAAAATTTCCCTCATCCGTCCCCATAGCTCTGCTGGGCGGAAGTGACGTCAAAACGTCAGTCCCGCCCAGCGTCTTAAAGAAACATTGTTTTTTTCCTGTCATTTGAAAAATGACAGTTGAATTTTTTTTTTCTTTTTTTGCACTTTAGTCTAAATATGAGATCTGAGGTATTTTTGACCTCAGATCTCATATTTAAGAGGACCTGTCATGCTTTTTTCTATTACAAGGAATGTTTACATTCCTTGTAATAGAAATAAAAGTGATCAATTTTTTTTATTTTTTTTATTTCAGTGTAAAAAATTAAAAACTACTGTATTTATTGGCATATAACACTCACTTTTTTACCATGAAAATAGAGGGTAAACTGTGCCTGCGTGTTATACGTAGGGGGCTGTGGAAAGTTTTTTTTCCTGAAACTTCCCTCTCAAAGTTAGAGTGCGTGTTATACGCCTGTGCGTGTTATACGCCGATAAATACGGGTAAATTAAAATAAATAAGAAAACAAAAAAAAAAACGCCCTGTCCCGACGAGCTTGTGCGCAGAAGCGAACGCATACGCGAGTAGCGCCCGAATATGAAAACGGTGTTCAAACCACACAAGTGAGGTATCACTGCGATTGTTGGAGCGAGAGCAATAATTCTAGCCCTTCTCTGTATCTCAAAAAATGCAACCTGTAGAATTTTTTAAACGTCGCCTATTGAGATTTTTAAGGGCGCAATTTTTAAGCGTGACATGTTGGGTATCATTTTACTCGGCGTAACATTATCGTTCACAATATATAAAAAAATTGGGCCAAATTTATTGTTGTCTTATTTTTTAATTCGAGAAAGTGAATTTTTTCCAAAAAAAGTGCGCCTGTAAGACCGCTGCGCAAATACGGTGTGAAAAAAAAAGTATTGCAATGACTGTCATTTTATTCTCTAGGGTGTTAGAAAAAAATATATAATGTTTGGGGGTTTTAAGTAATTTTCTAGCAAAAAAACTGTTTTAGTCTCGTAAACACTGAATCTGAAAAACAGGCTGGGGGCTCAAGTGGTTAAAGAGGTTGTAAATGTACAATTTGTTTTCCTAAATAGCTTCTTTACCTTAGTGCAGTCCTCCTTCACTTACCTCATTCTTCAATTTTTCCTTCAAATGTCCTTATATGTCCTTATTTCTTTTGAAAAATCCTCACTTCCTGTTCTTCTGTCTGTAACTCCACACAGTAATGCAACGCTTTCTCCCTAGTGTGGAGTGTCGCGCTTGTCTCCTCCCTTGGACTACAAGAGAGTCAGGATGCTCACTAACACACGGCTCTTTTCTCTATCTGCAACATAGAGAGCGTCCTGACTCTCCTGTAGTCCAAGGGAGGGGATGAGCATGACACTCCACACCAGGGAGAAAGCCTTGCATTACTGTGTGGAGTTACAGACAGAAGAACAGGAAGTGAGGATTTCTCAGAAGAAATAAGGACATTTAAAAGCATCGAAGGATGAGGTAAGTGAAGGAGGACTGTACTAAGGTAAAGGAAGCTATTTAGGAAAAACATTGTACCTTTACAACCCCATTTAGTGGTTTGTTAGCCCCCTTCTGATAGTTAAATCAAAAAAGTGTTAAAAAAGGAAAAAAAAAAGTTGAAGGCATCCTTATTGCCCATATACACAGCCCATTGCTAATCCTGAACATAGAGCATGCACATGTATATAAACATTCATTACAACAATTTTAAGACTAAAATTTGGGTATTTATTTACTTGATTTAATTCCCTCCTTTATAATATTTCATAAAACTTGGTATAATATTGTGTGTTTGCACTAAAATTCCTTTTAATATTTTCCTGAAAATATGTGTTAGAAAAACAGCAAATATCGTGCAACATAAAAAAAATTGCAACTGCCACCATTTTATTCTACAGGGTTTCTACTTTCATATAAAATTGTCTGAGTGCTTAAAGTAATTTCTATCAAAAACACAGACTGCATGCAAAAAAAAAAGTCCTGGTAGAAAAGGGTTTAAGCAGTAAGCCTCCCTGTCCCCAGACTGTGATTAGACAGGGAAGAAGCAGATGCAGTTTGTCACTCGAGTCTTTCTGTCCTTCTGTCAGCAGGTTCTTTGTCAACACAATTTGGCTCCTTGTGCTGCTCCTTCTTCTCCCTTTAAAGAGAAGTATGGGATCAGGGGTGGCTGGTAGGGTTTTTTGGGGGGGCAAACAACCACCCTGGGCCGCTGGTGGAGCAGCACTAGCACAATTGCCCCTACCCCCCGCGGTATGGCATGGAATGGCACAGCACTAACCTTCCCAGAAAACTCCCCCTGCTGTCCTTACCCTGGATGCGGGCGGTCGGATATGATGCGGCTATCTTCCTGCCCTGTCCTTAAAGCGTGGCGGACTCTGGGAAAGCTGCTCTGGTGTCCTCTCCTCTCTGGTGCATCTCCTCTCTGCTCTTAATCGCCTGACAATTTTGCCAATCGGGAAACAGGTTTCATATCTGCTTCCCGATTGGCCAGGAGGAGCATTAGTGTTGCAACAGCGAATACCTTACAACACACCTGGGTGGGGTCCGGTCGCATGCTCTGACTCTAACCAGGTGCTTAAAAAAAAAACGTCCGCTGTAATTCATGCGCCTGGTGCCCTGAAACACATGAATAGGGGCGGCCACAGCGGCCGTGGATAGATTCAAACTACACTGCATATCGGGGTTGGCCTGGAGAGAGGGTGTGGGGCCTGGGTGTCCCTAATGGACAGGCTGCCACTGTGCAAGATTTAAAAAAATAAAGAATCATACTCACTTAGGTGGATGCAGCTGTAACACTAAGGCCGCGTACACACGATCAAATCTATCTGCTGGAAACGGTCGGCCCGACCGTCCCAGCAGACAGATTCAATCGTGTGTACGGGTGAGCCGACGCATTTGGCCAGCCGACAGATTTGAAAGCCATGTCCGCCCGACATGTCTGCTGGTTAGTACGCTAACCAGCAGACATGTCTTCTCGCACACGCGTCGAATGGTTTCGACGCATGCGCGGAAGTGTTTTACTTCCTGGTGCGGTGACGTGGCGGCGTCAACGTCACCACCACATCAGCGCGCCGTCTGCCGGCGGGGATTTTGGTTTGATCGTGTGTACACGATCAATCCAATACGTCCCCAGCAGACAGATTTGTTCAAATCGGTCTGTCTGACCAATTTGAACAAATCTGTCTGCTTGTGTGTATGGGGCCTAAGAACTGAGCGATCAAAGTCCATTGATCACTCAGTTCTCTGTCTTCAGTGAGCAGAGAGCTGGTGACTGTCAGAAATTCTAACCTTTCCCCATTCCATCCAAAGCGGAAAAAAAAATGCATATAGATACACTTTTTTAATATGTTTTGAATTATTGGAGTGATTAGCTAAGGGAGGGTTTGGTAAAGTTTATTGGGGATGGTCTCTTGCTACAGTTTAGCTTTATTTAAATGTGTTTGCTTAAAGTGGTTCTAAACCCTGTACTACCACTTTTACCTACAGGTAAGTCTATAATAAGACTTACCTGTAGGTACCGTGAATATCTTCTAAACTAGCATCATTTAGGAGATATTTACCCTATCCACATCTGCCGATGTCATGGGTACATGCGCACTGAAGAAATGGCTCGCTCATCCTGTGTCTTCAGTAGCTGTGCCATGACCGGCAGCTCCCACATGAATGCGCGGGAGTGACGTCATCGCGGCTCTGGGCCAATCACAGCGTTGGAGCCCGCAAACCCGGAAATAAATCCGGGTGACATGTCGCCGGTCACAGCGGTGTACGGGGACTGCTGCAACAGCTTCGATCTAAGGTAAGTACCGTATTTATCGGCGTTTACCGCACACTTTTTTGCCCTGAAAATCAAGGCAAAATCGTGGGTGCGCGGAATACGCCGATACCCGCTTTCCCGCGCCACTTTTGAATACTGCGCCGGCATATACCAAGCGCAGTACACTCGGGTATAGTCGGGCAGACTCGGCTCCTCTCGCGCTGACGTCCTGGACGAAATCGTCGCGGGAAAGTTAGGATCGAGCGGGGAGGACACCGCAGAAGGACGCCGGACCCGACGAAGAGGACACCCGAAGCCGCCGATGGACGCCGCGCAAGACATCAAAACTGTAAGTACAAGAAACTTTTTTTCCACAGGAATGGGGGCCACTTTAGGGGTGCGTGCTATACGCGGGAGCGTGCTATACCCCGATAAATACGGTATTTTATACTATGCGATGCATACTAGCTCTTTATGCCTTTGTCTTGCAGGTTGTTTTTTCTGTTTCTTTGTGTGTTTGTTTTTGAGAGTTTACAACCACTTGAATAATTGTTCTTGCACAGGGGCCCTTTAATAAATGTGTCTACCCCACTGACTACAGAGCCCACATAATGGTGACTATACACAGTAATCTTGTGGTTTTGTGAGCCTTCCAAATGTGCATTGAAAATAACTGTAACTTGAGAGCAGACTGTATCTCTTTGTTGTATCTTTAGCACTAATAATGGCTGTTATTTCCTCTACAATCCTATACATAGAACATTTCAATGTCTGACTAGTGAAGGGAGCACAGATGTCTAATGAACATCAATTTGCTGTACGTCTGCCGCTCGCTTTCCAGCGGAACCATCTAATTCTCTGGGTTTTAGAGCATTTACTGTAAATATGTAATTATAACCAAATCCTGGCGGCTTTCTACTCTGCAATGTGAAGGGACAGTAAATATATCGGCGGTGTTTCCCGGAAGGATGCCTCTCCCGTGTAATGTCAGTCTGGTTACGTTGGTGTGATGTGTACTTCCCATCACTTGTGCAGCTGCCCATAATTGTACTCGATATGTTTAGCATCATTACTGTTTCATGCCCTGTTTACCCAGGGATGTGCATGCTAAATGAGAAAATTATAATATTCATATGTCTTTCTAATTACCTTGCTGGTAGGGAAAATGAGAAAGTGGTAAAAAAAAATTATGTTTTAATATACATATTAGCTTTACATAATACCCAATCGATCATAATGTATATTAGCCATTGGCCCCAATGGAGCTTAGAATTTTTTTTCATTTTTGTTTTGCTTTAGGATCATTTTTAGATTTTTGACATTTTATTGCTGTCTTTGCCCCAAAAGGGTAATTTTCCCTTGCTTCCTGTTGTGTCACAAGACAAAAAGAGGACAGTATTAGGCATGAGGATTTAAACTGCTTTATCAACTGCAGCCTCTTAATTCTTAATAAGGAACTTGAAAGAAATTAGCAAGTGGCAGGACAGTTTTGCATCAGAAAAAACAGGGACAGCCGCAGGTAACTATTGAACGATTTCTGATCGCGTGATCAGCTGCCAGCCAATGACAGCTGATCACGTGATGTAAACAGAAGCTCGGTAATCATTGAAGGGACATCGGTTCTAAAGAGGAAGAAGCACAGCCGCCTCATCGTTGCCAACCAGTACCGCCTGCCAGTGCCACCTGCCAGTGCCCACGGTGCCATTAATCAGTGCGCACCAATCAGTGACGCCGATCACTTCCCAAGAGTGCCACCTATCAATGCCCACCAGTGGTGCCAATCAGTGCCTCATCAGTGCCAGCTAGCAGTGCTGCCTAGCAGTGTCACCTACCAGTGGCCATTACTGTCACTCATCAGTGCCCATTAGTGCCACCCATCAGTGCCCATCAGTGCCAGCTATCAGTGCCACCCATCAGTGCCCTTCAGTGCCACTCATCAGTGCCCACCGGTGTCGCCTTATCTGTACTCATCAGTGCTGCCTTATCAGTGTCCATTAGTGCCCACTTATCAGTACTTATCAGTGCCGGATATTAGTGCCCATCAGTGCAGCCTCATCAGCGTACATCAATGAAGGAGAAATATTACCTATTTTCAAAATTTTATAACAAAATATAATACAGTTTTGTTTGTTTTTTTGAAAATGTTCTGCCTTTTTTATTATTTAACAAAAAATAAAAAACAGAGGTGATCAAATACCACAAAAAAAATTATTTGGGTACGGTGTTGTATGATCGCGCAATTGTTGTTCAAAGAGTGAGAGCGCTGAAAGACATAAGCTCAGGCCGCGTACACACGACCGAGTTTCTCGGCAGAATCCAGCGAGAAACTCGCTAGGAGACGTATTCTGCTGAGAAAACCGGTCCTGTGTACACTTTCGTCGAGCAAACCGTCGGGCAGCTCGTCGAGCCAAAATAGAGAGCAGGGCCTCTATTTTCTGGACGGGAGTCGAATTTGGCTCAACGAGGTTCTCGACGGGCTGTTTTCCTGATGAGAACCGCGATCGTGTGTATGCTAAGAAAACCCGCGCATGCTCAGATAAAAGTAGGAGACTGAAGAACATCCTTGGTAAAAGTAGCGTTTGGAATGGAGATAGCACATTCGTCACGCTGCCAACATTATTGCATCATTTAATTGCAGCGCTTTTAAAAAAATATTACAATGGCACAAAACAGGACCAGTGTTTTTTGAATGTGCTGCTTATATTCCCACAGAGTTCTGACATAGTTTGTAAAACAACTAGATGATTATAAATGAAATAAAACAAAGGTAAAAATGAAGATCAGGATTTGAAATACCGGACAAAAAAAAAAAAAAAAGGAGATCTCATTATTTTTTTTGGTCCTGTATTTCAAATCCTGATCTTCATTTTTACATTTTTTTTTTCATTTCTAATCATCTAGTTGTTTTTGGGTGTCAAGTTACCCCCCACTGAAACATTATTGTTTGGTCTTATCTCATCTGTCCCTTTCTAATTACACCTTTATAATTATTAAAAAACATAACCTGCCTTCTCACAAGCTACATTATTTTTTGGAGTAAAAACACATAGACAAGTATGAACTGTAAACTCAATAATCACCATTTATTTGGGTTATAATTCAAAGTCCAAAAACAGAAAAAGGCAGCACTGGATAGCTTGCTGCCATTTGTGCACAGACAGGTGGGGCGTCATGTGACTGCTTAGCAGTTGGAGTCAAAAATTAGGAGTTGAGAGGCTCATCCAGGAAGGAACGTGTCAAGGTCTTGGACTCCCAGAGGTCAGAAACTGGAGCAGGGAAGGCAGATGTCACCAAGTTGTGGTACTACAGCAGACTGTCCTCTGGTACACCACCTGGAAGGAAGGGAGTCATCTTTTGCTTTTTCGCAAGGCCTTCCTTGGTGGATTCCCTGCAGCCTGCTCTTTGACCCTCTCTGCAGCCTTCTCAGCAGCCTTCCTCTTCTGCCTGGCTGGAGGCGGGGCCATGGAAGCAGTACTCATGCCAGGAGGAGGAGTAGCAGAACGTGGTGGAGGAGGAGAAGGAGCAGGAGAAATAGAATCAAGGGGAGGAAGAGAATGAGAAGGAGGAGGAGGAGGAGGAGGAGAAGGAAAAGCAAAAGAAGGTGTTGAACGAGTAGGGGAAGCAGTAGGGGCAGGACAAGAATGAGTAGGGGAAGCAGGAGGAGCAGGAGAAGAATGAGTAGGGGAAGCAGTAGGGGCAGGAGAAGAATGAGTAGGGGAAGCAGTAGGGGCAAGAGAAGAATGAGTAGGGGAAGCAGTAGGGGCAGGAGAAGAATGAGTAGAGGAAGCAATAGGAGCAGGAGAAGAATGAGTAGGGGAAGCAGTAGGGGCAGGAGAAGAATGAGTAGGGGAAGCAGTAGGGGCAGGAGAAGAAGAAGAAGAAGAAAAAGAAGAAGAAGAAGAAGAAGAAGAAGAAGAAGAAGGAGGAGGAGCAGGAGGAGGAGAAGAAGAAGAAGAAGAAGGAGGAGGAGGTTGTGAGCAAGATGTTCTTCGCGGATGGCGATGTGAACAGAGCACCGTCTCCTCAGTGAGAAGACCCCTCACCGCCTTATTGGCTAAGATGACGAGGAGTCCCTCAAAGAGGAGACACTGGTCCTCGCTCATGCGGTCCATTTTGGCCATAATAGCAGTCAAAAAGCCCTCCCGAGAGGTGGCAGGCTGCTGGAGGCTGGCCTGTGCCTCGCGAATGAGGGCCAGTGAGGCCTCACGAACCCTTGTATCCCTTGTGGCCCTTCTAGGTTGAAGGTGTATTGGAGGCACCTGACACCTAGTACTGCTACTAGGCCCAGCCACCTCCTCCGAGCAACTTGGGCCTGCCACCTCTTCCAAGCCACTTGGGCCTGCAACCTCCTCCGGTAAACTTGCCCTGCCACCTCCTCTGTGCCACTCACCCTGCCATCCTCCTGACTGGCACTTTCCTGTACCTCCTGCTGGCTGATGTCCTCCTGTGTATTAAAAAAAAGGGAAATTTTTACTTTTGGGTTCCAAAATCACACACAATTTGCAGCTCATGACTGTTGCAATCTGTTTGTCAAGAAATTGATAAGCCAATCATTCTGACCCCTGCAGTTTGTAAATTTTTAACCTCTTCTCTTCTAATGCACTAATATAATTAATTATTTATATATTTAGATATAATATAAATTGAAAATAAATACTCTAAACTTACTTCCTTAATTTTGAAATGTACACCTATATCCACTTAGTTTTTTGTACTTTTTCCCCTCCCTCTATTTTTTTGTTTTCCCTCTCTCACTAAATAATGATGGGTGGGCTTATTAGTCCCTCCAACACATTAAATGATCTACAACTATTTATTTAAGCAGAATATAAACTTAAAATATACACTTTAATTCACTTAGTATTTTAGATTTTTTTCACCCTTTTTTTTTTTCTCTTCTTTCTCCTTGCTTTCTCATCCCTCTCTCCCCTCTCCTCTACTTGTGTTTTATCTCCCGCACACTCCCCCCCCCCTCCCCTTCTCCACATTCTTCTTCCATCTACCCCCGGGGACTGTACTCCTGAGGTCCTAGAGGTACAATAGGGGAAAATATAGTTTGGGAGCCCACCCGATAGAAGATGAGTTTAGGATCTTGAAATACCCATATTATCCATACTATAACCAACGTAGATTAACTTAATACACTGAGACCATTTTTGTAAATTGTTTGTATGTTAATGTATATATGTATTCTGTGTCCTTCTGTTTGTTTTTGTATGTTTCATAAAAATTGTTTATATAAATATTTCTCCCAAAAAAAAAATTAACATCAACGTTAGTGGCCACTACTGACTAATGATATGTAAAACACATTTAGCTAGTCCTTTTTTTTCCCCCTTTAAACATCTTAACATCTATTTATCAAATTTTAAACCACACACACATTTGCACATTGAAAGTACTATACCTGGCTCCAGACAGCCAAATCCGGCTCTTCCTCCAGGATGGAAGGCTGCTGAGAGGGCTCATCTACTGGAGGAGCATCAGGTTGGCTGGAGGAAAGGCTGGAGGGAAGGCTGGAGGGAAGTCTGGACCTCCCTCTTCCACTCTGTCTTCTAGGGGGAAGGCTGGAAAGTGACTGCCTTATTTCCAGGTGGTCATCCAGAAAGGACAGTCTGTTGTAGTACCACAACTTCGGCACATATACCTGCCCTGCTCCAGCTCCAGACCTCATTGACTTCAAGACCTTGATGCGTTCCTTCCTGTAGGAGCATCTCAATGTCCCAATTCTGACCTCCAACTGCTCAGCAGACACATCAGGCCCCACCTGTCTGCGCACAAGTGGGAGCAGGCACTCCAGTGCTGCTCTTCTCAGGTCTTTGTTCCGGGACCTAGGGTCTTTGGTGGCCCACAGCACCGGCTGCTCCCTCCACTTGTCTATAAAGACTTCCAAGCAATCCTTTTTATTGAATTTGTTCATTTCTGCCAGACAAAAACAAATAAAAATACAATAATGTCAATCCACAGTCTTGAAACTCGAGTACTCTTTATCAACATCTAGCACTTAAACGTCTGTCTTTCCTGAATAGGTCTCTGCTGGCCCAAATTCAAAGCCTACCTACACGCCTGTCGTTCAATCGACTTCCCTCCGCACCCCGGTCGGACGTACGACATGTGTGTTCGAGCATTACATACACTCCGCACAAGTCTTCCGCCCATGATTAGGAAATCAATGTTTCCCCGCCCCTTCTCTTTCGTCGTGCAAACGACAAGGAGGTATTAGCATATCATGTGTTGGTCAGTTCATAGGAAAAAGATGACCAGTTGTGTGTAATGAGGCCTAGATCCCTCACTCATTTTTGGATGAAACGTTAGAAACGATCTAGTTTGGGCAAGACTTAAAAGCGACCATTTTCAACATGTATTAAACCACGTGTTTTACAAATACATCTGTGAAAAACGACCTTGCCCACACACCACACTTTGAGCAAAATGCTGTATCTAAACGCGGTTACGTACGACAGCACTATAGATGGCCATTTCCTAAAACTTTTATTGTAACTTTCTCCTAAGTTATGATCATATTTAAGTAGCCCACCAACTCATCCCATCACTAATAAACTTTTAAATGTTTTTACATACCGTCATCGTATCAGATCGTTCTCTCCGCCGTCTTCCGCCAAATGGGAACGCCCCTTTCACTTCACGTGGTATCCCTTTATAGACGCGCATGTGCGACGCTATGCACGTCTCCCCACCCCTGACGTTCGGTGTAGTCCTTTCCCCGCCCCTTTCATTATTTTTTTTTATCGGGGAGCACATGCTAAAAAATATGGCAGCACAACAGGAGACAGGCCAGGCGGTCGAGAGAGCTCCAGAAGAAGGAGATATAAGGCCACCAACATGACCTTTTTCAGAAATGGTGGAGATGGTCCTTATATTTGAACAAGATGACTATGATGGGAAGCGTGGACCTTATAAGTACCCCAATACGGTCAAGGCAGAGATCATGGAGAAGGTGAGGAGGATTCTGTTTCGTAAATTTGGTGTCCAAAGCACTAAGGAGCAGATGAGAAAAAGGTGGTCGGACCTGAAGCTGCGGGAGCCAGACACCATGAACAGGATCAGGAGAGTTCTTAGAAGGAGTAAGTAATTTTCATGTCTTATTTTTTTGTCTTTTATTTTGGCGCCATTTGCTTTTTCTTGCAGGTTGTACGGTATGGATTTCATTTTTTTGGGCCCAAGAATTGGTCCTAAAAGTCGTCGTTCTTTCGGAACGACGACTCCTACGACCAAATATTGTGCCCACAACCATGAAACTTGTGACATTTTTTATTTTACAGTGAGATCAGTTGTGAAATTAATGTTGATGTGTTCTTAAATAAATTCTATTCTTGTAAAAACACAAAAATATACAGTAAAAGTGGAGTCTGCTCAGCAGTTGTTGCCACATGTGGACTCATTTTCCAAATTGTTGGCCACAAGAATTACCCATTTATGGGTTCACACAGAGGTGAGGTGATCCAGGGTATACTTGGTTTGCCTACATGTTGAAATCTATAGCAAAGGTACAAGAAATGTAATGATCTTTGGGAAGGCCTACAATCCTGTGTTCTAAATGGAATGGTATTAAACATACTCATAAATGTGAAAACAAAGAAAGGAAAAAAATGTCCAAAAGAATATATATATATGAAGAGTAAAATCCTGCGACCAAATAAGGGGAAAATCTTCACCACGTGACTGGTAAACCAATATCAATTCTGAATGCGATCCCCTCACCAGTAAAGATGGGTACTCTCACCTCAAACGGAGACCTAAGTTTTACCAAAGGTCTAATAGGCTTAAAATCAAATGGTAGGGAATCCGGATAAACTAAATTATAATTTTTAAATCAAAAAGACAAAACAAAAAAAAAAAAAAGATATTTTAATCAAAAAGACAAAACAAAAAAAAAGGAAAATTTATATGAAATACTTACCGTAATTTTCCTTTCCTGATGGACTCCATGGCAGCCTACGTGTGGGTTAATCCCGCCTCTCATACCTCATAGGACCCCTCTCCCATAAAGCTTTGCTTCTCACCATAGACTGTGTTCCGTAATATAGTCTACTCCAGCAAAGGGAGGGAACTCCTGCTGCCATGGAGTCCATCAGGAAAGAAAAATTACGGTAAGTATTTCATATAAATTTTCCTTTTTCCTGACAGACTCCATGGCAGCCTACGTGTGGGAAATAACTAGCCATACACACCCGGGTGGGCAATTGCTGGTTAAAGAAAACAAATTTAATTGACATTGTCAACAGATAAAACATGTAAACCAAAATTAACCGACGATAAAGAAGCCGGTTCTACGCAGTAGTGCGTCATAAACGTATTTAACGACGACCAAGAGGCCGCTCTGCAGATCACTTCTGGGGACACGTGCCCATGACGTGGCTATGCCCCGAGTAGAGTGTGCGGTTACCGCTTCCGGAGGAGCCAAACCTTTCGCCTTGTAAGCCCCCTGGATAGCTTGGACAATCCATGCTGCGATGGTTCTAGAGGAAGCACGCATTCCCTTGTTTTTTCCATGGAAGGAAACAAATAGATGATCGGATTTGCGAAAAGAAGCTGTGGCTTCCAGATACTGCTTCAACACATTTCCGACGTCCAAAGGATGAGCATCCGAGTCCTCTGAACTCCGAAAGGTTGGAAGGACTATCTCCTGGTTCTCATGAAAGACCGATGACACTTTCGGTTTTGAACCTAGCATAGGAATCAAAACGACACGATCTGGGAAGAACGTAAGGAAAGGTTCTTTACATCCTAATGACCCAATTTCGGACACCCTCTTCGTTGATGTTATAGCAACAAGAAAGACCACTTTGAGGGAAAGATTCTTGATTGATAATTGATTTGAGTTTTGAAGGTCTGAGAAAGAGTCCAGGACTAATGGTAGGTCCCATTTGGAAAATCTTGGCTTTCTTAAAGGCCTCAGCCTTATGGCTCCTCTAAAAAATTGTCTGACCAGAGAGTGAGTAGCCCAGGATACGCCTGTGAATGCGGAGATAGCTGAAACTTGGACTCTTAATGAGCTGACGGATAAAGGAAGATCAAGACCTGTCTGGAGAAAGCCTAGAATGTCCTTGATACTAGGGTTAGCAGGAGAACCACCCATGGAAGAGGTGTGGTCTGAGAACTTTGACCAAATTCTTTGGTAGATTTTATTGGTGCTTGGCCTTCTAGCGTTTAACAAGGTAGCGATGGCTCTGCTTGGACATCCTAATGTTTCCAACCTTCTCCTTTCAAGAACCATGCCATCAAGTGCAGGTGGGTTGGACATGGATGAGGGATCGACCCTTGCAACAGGAGATCCGGTCTGGATGGGAGCTGAACTGGATCCCGGAAGCTCAATTGGGACAGTAACGGAAACCACGGCCTGTTGGGCCAAAATGGAATTATTGCCACTACCTCGGCTTCTTCCCACCTGAGTCTCGCTAGGAATCGAAGGATGACTGGGACTGGAGGGAAGGCATAAGCTCTGCTGAACCTCCACTGATCCGTTAGGGCATCTTCCCCGAAAGCCTGGGGACAGCGGTATCTGGTGTAATACTTCTCCAGTTTGAAGTTGCGTGGGGACGCAAACAGATCCACTTCTGGTGAAAAATCCAGTGACAGGATCCAACTGAAAACATCGTTGTGGAGAGACCACTCGTTGTTGTCGAGAGATGTTCTCGAGAGGAAATCCGCCTGTAGATTCTGAGCTCCAGGGAGATATACAGCTGACAAATTCGACAGGTGTGTCTGTGCCCAAGACATGATTGGATTTACCTCCTTCAGTAGAGACAGACTGCGAGTGCCACCCTGTCTCTTGATGTATGACACTGCCGATGTGTTGTCCATCCTTAGGAGGACTGAGGACCCTTTTATTAGGTGAAGGAAGGCATGTAGAGCGCAAAGGGCTGCCCGAAGCTCCAGGACATTGGAGACGACTTTCTGGGACGGGAAGTCCCACTTCCCTTGGGCTACCTCCTTCAGGCAGAGAGCCCCCCAACCTGTGTTGCTGGCATCCGATGTGATTGTGATCCAAGAAACAGGGGCTAGAGAATGGCAATTGAGGAGGTTTTTCCGAAGTAGCCACCAGGGAAGACTCTCTCTCATGTGTGATGTTAACCGAATCATTTGGACTTGTGACCTCGTGTCCCACTGCTGGAGAAAACCCTTCTGGAAGGGTCGCATCTTCCATTGTGCCCATCTCACCATAGGGACTGTGGAGACCATGGTACCTATTATGTTGAGGCATTGCGAGGCTTTGAGAAAAGGTGTTTCTAGAGCACAACGAATCCTGTCCCGGACTACAGGGATTTTCACTAGGGGCAGCGAGATGGTACTCAGAGCTGTGTCGAATTGGGCACCGAGAAAGATTAGAGATTGTGTCGGTTCTAGATGACTCTTCTCTTTGTTTAGTAGCCAACCAAACTCGGTCAGAATGGATATGACCAGGTCTTTGTGGGATAACAGCTGCTCCTTGCTTTGTGAAAGTAGTAGCAGGTCGTCTAAGTAGTGATGCAGCCGAATGCCTCTGATTCTGATCAGAGCCACTACTGCCAGCAGGAGTTTCGAGAATACTCTTGGCGATGTTGTGAGCCCGAAAGGAAGACAAGTAAACTGGAGGTGAATATTGCCTACAGCAAACCGGAGATACTTTTGGAATTCCACTGCTATAGGGACGTGAAAGTAGGCATCTTTCAGATCTATGGACACCAACCAGTCGCCTGGCTGAACTGCTTGACGGATCGTGAGGAGCGACACCATCTTGAATTTCTCTTTCTTGATAAAGGTGTTTAGATGTGTCAGATCTATCACTGGTCTCCAGGAACCTGACTTTTTTAGGACCAGAAAAAGAGGTGAATACATCCCTTGGAATCTCTCGGGTGTTGGGACATGTATAGCAGCACCTTGAGCCACAAGAGAGCTTGTGTATGACAAGAGGACTTGTCTTTTCTCTTCTGAGCAAGGCATGATTGTGGGAATGAACTGCAGAATAGGAGGGGCGGTAAATGTCCAAGAATGACCTATAGATACGGTCTTGACGGACCAAAAATCCTTTATCGAGGCTGCCCAGATGTGCTGGAATTGAAGGAGGCGAGCCCCGACTTTTTCCGTCTGGGCCGATTCTATATCAAAAGGACTTAGGGGCCTCACGTCCACCAGAGGAAGAGCTTTTTGCGGACCTTTGACTGGAGGGCTGGTTTTTTCGCGAGTTCTTCCTGAAATCACGCCCAGGTCTGTACCGACGGGCCTCTCTTGCCCGATCTTGATCCTGCCTGGGAAAAAATTTTCTCTGTCCATAGGGACGTCGATCCTGGGGAAGGAAGCTTGACTTACCCCCAGTGGCCCGGGAAATGGCACTGTCCAACTTATTCCCAAAAAGGGAGGACCCTAAAAAGGGTATTTTGCACCAGGCCTGTTTAGAGGCAGGGTCAGCCACCCAAGGCCGTAGCCACAAGGCACGTTTGGCAGTAACAGAGGAGAGCATAACCCGAGACACTAGGCGAATAAGGTCAAGGGAGGCCTCCCCCAAAAACACAGAGTCCATCTCATCTGTCCAGGCCTCCATTGCCTTTGACAAGGCTGCAAGGGCTAAGGCTGGCTTACAAGCCATGCCTGCTGTGATGTAGATGCGTTTTAGATCAGTGTCTATCTTCCTCTCCAAGCCATCTTTGAAGGAAACAGTGTTTTCCAAAGGGAGAGTGACATGTTTTACCAGTCTCATTAGGGCTGCGTCAATTAAAGGGGCTGACTCCAAATGTCTCACTTCATCACTTTTGAATGGGTACAACTTTGATACTTTAGAAATTAAGGAATTTTTCTTATCTGTGCCAGACCATTCTTCTGTAATTACATCTCCAAGTTCACCAAGAAGGGGAAAGTTTGGACGGTCTTTTCTGAGTTGTTTAAAGAACTTCCTTTGCTTGGAAGGTGCTTCTACTGTATCTTCCCATTTTAAAGCGTCTTTAACTGCTTTCACCAAGGTTGGGACCAGAGAAAAATCAAAGCCCGCTGCATAATTAATATTTTCCTCTTCACTCTCTGAGGACACACTCGGGGAGCGGTAAAGCTGAGAGGGCCCCGAAACCTCAGGAGTATCCTGAATAGGGACTGGTGAAGGTTCAACTGGAGGGACAACCGCTTGGACGGAATCAGAGCCGTTCAAAGATTCTTGGACTACTCTTCTGACCAGGGCTTCTACCTGCTGGTCTTCACCTCCTCTTTCCCTTACAGCACGGGAATAACATGGCTCACAGAGGGATTTTCCTTCTGGGACCTGAGCTCTACATCCCCAACAGAAATTTCTTCCGGAGTGACTGGAATGGTGGTGAGAATGGCGACTGGACTTAGATCCAGAACCGTCTCTGTGATGTTTAGACGATGATCTAGAACTTCTAGAGTTTGAATGATGACGCTGAGAACGAACTTCAACATTATCTTCACGTGCTAGCGACAAAGAAACAGACCTAGAGGGGCTGGGAATAGATACAAAAAAAAAAAAAAAAAGCTATTTTTAAAAAGTGACCAAAAAAAAGAAACCTTATTGGAAAAGCAGGTAGAGGGAAATAATTCCATCCTACCTGCAGCGTAAGGTTTGGCCACAGGGGGGCGATGACACATCCATGGCAATGAAACACACAGTACTGCAAAGACCAATGACAAAAAGAGAAAAAAAAAAAAGAGACAAATGAGTCTTAACAATAACGAGACATACCTAAGGAGGAAGGACAGGACAGTGACCCAGCACTGATTCTTACCTTAGGACAGAAGAACGCTACCAAGAGTGCTGGGTTTCAGGACTGTGTCAATGAATAGCTGCATCTGACAGCTATTTGAACCTGCCGCCCTGCGATGACGTCATCGCGCTTCCGCCGTGCTCAACATGCGCCTGCGCTGTGTGCGGCGTCACCCCCATAGACCTCGCGCGCATGCGCGATCGCAGCCAGCCGAACAGAACCGCGCATGCGCAACCAAGCCTCGTTCGCAAACGAGACCGGCGCATGCGCCGTACTACCAGGAGGCGGCGAGACTGGAACGCAATGCGTTCCAGCGGCCATAGCTACACGAGGACAAACAACATACACAAACCGGCTGCCATAAGTAAGTAACTGTAGAATATACATTACCACCGAGGAGTCCCATGATCCTGCCTGGAGCTGGAGCCACCGCTGCTCACGCTGTGTGGTCTGTGACATAAGGCCTCCTGCTAATAGCCAGGATAAATGGCCAGTTACTGCTTTACCTACCAATGGCAGGTTAAAGAAAGCTTTTTAAGGGTAAACACTACAGACTTGCATACGTCCATCCTGCTAATAGCAGAGACTTGTGGACTATAGAGGGAAAAAAATCACCAGGACTTCTGGATCAGGGAAAAAAACTTCTTAAGGTAAAAGCAACCAAGGTCCTAGGAGGAGGACAAAAAAGGAACACAGTCTATGGTGAGAAGCAAAGCTTTATGGGAGAGGGGTCCTATGAGGTATGAGAGGCGGGATTAACCCACACGTAGGCTGCCATGGAGTCTGTCAGGAAAGATATTTTAATCAAAAAAGACCAAAAAATAAATAAAAAAAATTATAATTTTTTAATCAAAAAGACCAAAAAAATGTAAAAAAACATTTGATTTATGTTTGTGAAAAACCTGATTGTGTGAAAAATAAAGAGATTTTGATATTGAAAAAAGTGTGTGTGGTTTTGCTTAAAATAAAATAAAAATTACACGTGATTTGTTTGGATGTCACCTGGGAAATGTTTGAGAGTTGATAAGGAAAATACACTTAACACTACATGTAGAACAATATGAAAAAATAGTAAACAGCGAAAATCAACACAAGCGAGACATAAAAAGTTTTTAGCAAAGATTTTTACTTTTTTAAAACATAAATTATTCCAAATTGGCTTGTGATGGTATGGCCCCCCTACCCATAAAGTATTGAAGGTATTTGTCCCTCACTTCACGGGCACTCTGGGGGGGTAGTCCTGGATGGCCAGCTTCAAGGCCTGGCAATGTTTGAGCAGTTTCACAAAGGACAGCTTCGGGTCCAACCGGGGAAAGATATGTTGTCGATTGTCTTCTCAAAAAATTGTGAAGTATGCAACAAGCAAAAATAATATAGTTCCACTTGTACTCCGCCATGTGGAGAGAAGTGAGGAAAAGGCGGATTCGGCTGGCCATTATACCGAAGGTGTTCTCCACCACTCTCCGGGCTCTGGCCAGCCGGTAGTTAAAGATCCTTCTCTCTGGGGTGAGGGTCCGCTGAGGGAATGGCCTCAGAAGATGGGGTCCTAGGGCAAACGCCTCATCAGCCAAGAAAACAAATGGCAGCCCTTCAAGATTCTGGTCATCCGGTGGCAATGCCAGATCCTCCTCTTCAAGAACTCTGTCTGCTTGAAGGCTCCCCCATCCGAAATCCGTCCATTCATCCCGACATCCACAAAAAGGAATTCGTACTGCGCTGACACCACCGCCATCAGCACAATACTGTTGAACCCCTTATAATTGAAGAATTGGGATCCTGAACAGGGTGGAGGCACGATGCGGACGTGCTTCCCGTCGATGGCTCCCCCGCAGTTTTAGTACCCCAAAAAAAAAAAGTGTACATAGACTTTTAAAACACATTTTGGAGGAGAGGGCTAGATGAGTTTGGGAGTACACAAAAAAAAAGTGTACATAGACTTTTAAAACACATTTTGGAGGGGAGGGCTAGATGAGTTTGGGAGTACCCAAAAAAAAAAAAAGTGTACATAGACTTTTAATACACATTTTGGAGGGGAGGGCTAGATGAGTATGGGAGTACACACAAAAAAAAAAGTGTACATAGACTTTTAACCACTTGCCTACTGTGCACCTACACCCCCTTCCTGCCCAGACGAAATTTAGGCTTCCGGCACTGCGTCGCTTTAACTGACAATTGCGCGGTCGTGCGACGTGGCTCCCAAACAAAATTGGCGTCCTTTTTTCCCCACAAATAGAGCTTTCTTTTGGTGGTATTTTATCACCTCTGCGGTTTTTATTTTTTGCGCTATAAACAAAAATAGAGCGTCAATTTTGAAAAAAATGCAATATTTTTTACTTTTTGCTATAATAAATAACCCCAAAAATATATTAAAAAAATATTTTTTCCTCAGTTTAGCACCGATTGTGTCCCTATGTACAAGGGACACAACCGCTCTCCTCTCTCCATGACTGGGACGTGCAGCTCTGTGTTTACACACAGAGCTCAACGTCCCCGCTCAGTTACTGGGCAATCGCACGGGATCCCCGCAGAGCGGCGGGTGCGCACGCGCCCGCCCGCGGCTTTAAAAAGACATCACGTCATATGACTTGATGTCAGAACAATGGAGTCCTCCGCCCGCCGTCATTTGACGGTGGGCGGTGGACAGGTGGTTAAAACACATTTTGGAGGGGAGGGTTAGATGAGTTTGGGAGTACCCCCAAAAAAAAGTGTACATAGACTTTTAAAACACATTTTGGAGGGGAGGGCTAGATGAGTTTGGGAGTACCCCAAAAAAAAAAAGTGTACATAGACTTTTAAAACACATTTTGGAGGGGAGGGCTAGATGATTTTGGGAGTACCCAAAAAAAAAAAGTGTACATAGACTTTTAAAACACATTTTGGAGGGGGCAAACATTACAATGGATATAACACAATACATTGGGAAGTGACTAGGCTAGGTGTGCCCAGGATAGCATGCTGGGGAGATAAGTGAAGGGAAATAGGCACGTAGGCCAAAAAAGGGGCATCATTAAAGTTTACAGCATGCATGGGGGCAAAGGGGACATTCACAGCATATTCCAAACATGGTAATTAGGGAAGGAGGAGATAACTACAATACATTAGCATACATTTTATACATAAAATGGGATATTAAAAGAGAAAACTTACCCTCATATATTCCTCCTGCAGAACCTGGATGATAGCAGAGCAGGTATCAGGAATAATAAGGCCCAGAGCCTGGGGGGAGATGCCCGTAGAGAACTTTAAGTCCTGAAGGCTTCTCCCAGTTGCCAGATAACGTAACGTGGCAACTAGCCTCTGCTCAGCACCAATAGCCTCCCGCATAACGGTGTCATCCCTGGTAATATAGGGGGACACCAAGGCCAACAGGTGCTGGAAAACGGGATCCGACATCCTCAGGAAATTCCTGTAATCTTCAGGATTATTTTTAGACATGTGCACAACAAAAAATTTCGTATTTTTTTGTTCCGTTTCGCCTCGTTCCGTAGATTCGTAAAGATTCGTAATTTCGTAAGATTCAAGTTTTCCTATTCGGACCCGTTCGTATTTGGTAAAACGCAAGTTTTCCTATTCGGATCCGTTCGTATTTTCGTAACAGTTTTATTTTCGTTTATACTGAATGATTCGTAATTCTGTCTAATTTATGTTCGTTGATTCGAAATTCGTAATTTTGTTAGATAATAATTTTCGTTTAATGGATTCGTAATTTTGTACTTTCGTAAATACATAGCAACACGCGGCTAATCCATATTAAGATATGCTTTCTCTTAAGCCCCGTACACACGGTCTGACTTTTTGCCAACAAGGGGACTCAGCACAAAAGAGATACCTGATTGGCTAAGATATTAAGTAAGATACATCACTTACTAACTACACTGCCCATTCGAAAGAACGTTACAACTTACAAGTACACAAATTTACGAACAGACAAAGAAACAGATTTACAAAACACACAAATGAAAATACGAACATACGAATGAAAATACTAACAGACAAAGGATTTAAAATGCAGAATGCAAATCGTTCGTTATAAATGTAATTTCCGTTCTTTTGCTTTTTCGGTGTCTCGTATTTTAGTAAGATTGTCCATTCGTACGTTCGTATTTTCGTTTGTTCGTTATTTTGCTTATTCGTAATTCCGTAATTTTCGTATTTTGGGTCTTTCAGCTGTTCGGATGTTCGAATTGATACGAATGTACGAATACTAACAAATTCATACGAAAATCCATTAGTTACGAACGGGAACGCACATATCTAATTAATCCTGCAGCTCCCGCAGCAAAGGCACATGCGAGAATTGGTTGCTACGGAGCAACCAATTCTTGGTCCATGAACGCCTCCTCACCCTGTTCATGGACTCGTTATCTAGGTCTAAAAGCAATAGACCTATAGACATCGCACGCACAGCACAAGCTCGCCGATGACGATGCCTGCAACATGGCTACAAGGTTAGAAACGAACGTCTAAATAGAATTGCACTAAACAGACCGCACTGAAGAACAGCAAGACCTATGAAGAACGACCTGAAAATCAAAAACGGGCGGACAGGACCACAATGTAAAACAATACGACCTGACCGCACGCCCGATAGCCAAGATACGAACCCACAAGTACAAACTGAACGGCAGAGATGGATCTGAAAAGCACGAAAACTGAGAAGCGCGAATCGTCACTCACCAAACTTTTACTAACACGCGTAAACACGAGATTAGCAAAAGGAGCCCCAAGGGTGGCGCCAAACCAAACGTACGTCCCCTTTATAGTGCCGTCACATGTGGTGAACGTGAGATCGACAAGATTTGGACTTTGAACGTGTGTACGCAAAGCAAGCTCATCGAGCTGTTCGACAAGCAGAACGGGAAACTCGACGGGCGGAACGATGGGTTTAGCCCGACGAGTTTCTCGGTCGTGTGTACGCGGCCTCAGACAGACATTCTTATCCTTTAAACACTGTGACATAAGTAACTTGCTCTCAGCATTCTAGAGCTGCTCTTCACTCAGACCAGGGGCGGACTGACAACTCATGGGGCTCCTGGGCAATAGAAGATTATGGGGCCCCTGGGCTTACAGATGGCTGCCATGCCAGGAGGCAGTGCAGAGGCGGGGCAGCTAAAATCTCAGGATTTTCACATCAAAAGCATGTCGGTTTCAGACATATCAGGGACAGGTCTAAAAAAACATAGATTTGTACATACTGTCCCTGGTTTTACTGAGCCTGGCAACCCTGATGGGGCCCCTTAGTGGCATGGGGCCCTCGGCAGTGCCTGAGTGACTCAATGGCCAGTCTGCCCCTGACTTAGACCAAACTTTTTATCCAAAGTACCACCCAGGTTCATAGTATGGTGCTTCATTGAGCCAGACTAGCAGTCTCCATCTGCTTCCCAGTAGATACTCATAAACAAATGTTGGCAACAAGGTACAGGTAGCCACTGGCAATGAATAAGGTATTTTTCTGAACTGAAACGTGTTAGCATGGGTCGTGCTATGGAATATTTTACTCCCACTTTATCCATTCTGCAGCTGTTTGTAGATGCGAGGTGGGCCAGCTCAGAGGAAGATGTGGGTGAGATATGACTGCAAAGATATCAAAGTCCTGATAAGCTCCTCTATTCTTGGTGCCTAGTCACTGTTTAGCACAGAGAATGTGCTCTACTGCTTCTAATCCAGAATTATATGCTAAAATTATATTGTTTTTTTTTTTTTTTTAAATGCTGCCTACACACAGCATTTTTCTCGACGTGATTCTTGTCAAGCTTACCTTGCATACACACAATCGTAAAAAAAAAAAATGTGTGAACAAAGCGCGGTGATGTACAACACATACGACGGCACTATAAAGGGGAAGTTCCATTCGAATAGCGCCACCCTTTGGGCTGATTATGCAAATTTCCCTTCTCATAACTTGCTTCTGAGCATGCGTGTTTTTCCCCCGTTGTTAAAGCCTACACGCAACCGTTTTTCACGACGAGTAAAACGACGACATTAGAAAAAATAGAGCATGTTCGGAATTTTTAATGCCCATTTTTCACGTCGAGAAAAATGCTCTGGAGCCTACACTCGTTTTTAATGACCAATTAAAAAAAATTGCATTTTTCTCGTCATGAAAAACGGTCGTGTGTACGCGGCATAACTAACTGCTTTACCATATTAAAATGAATCTTTGTTAGACAGCCAAACTTTTTAAGTACAAAACACACAATGATAATATTACACACAATAAGGGTTAAATCTTTCACTTTTATGTCTAAAATAATATAGATGCTTCCTTTCAGGATTGCTGTATATAGTGTCAGAAAAATCCTTGTCTCAGCCTATGCAGAGGTCCCTACTCATGGTCTATCAGGCTTGGTATTTGTGTGTCATACTATCCCAATATGTGGATGGTTGTTATGCTCAGCAAAGTGTCCCGGACCTGATCTTTTTCTCTTTGCAAGGTGCTGGCAATCAATATCTCATTACTTTACAAACAACTTCAAGAGAAATTCGCAAAGCTAGAAAAATGAATGTTCTATTACCCATGACTTACTTACAAACTTTTGTTTTTCCAACTGGTAGAGCTTTCTGCAGGTGTTTTTTTTTTGCAGAAAAGTCTTAGTTTGTGAAGACTGACTTTTGGACAGGAGTCATTCCTGGTGACTATCTTGGAAACATATTTCTAATATAGAAAATTGAAAAGAAATTGAAAAATGAAATAATGATAATGCACTGATGAGAGTAAAGGTACACAGCTCAAGGAGTAATCTCCATTGGCAGCTATTGTATTGAGACCTGTGGATGCCTGAATAGAATGGTGCTGCCGAACAATGACTGCATCTGATAGGATGCAGTCACTGTTCAGCTAATCATTTTCCACCTGGCTCAGTTGATTTTTAAGCCATCCATGGCTAGCTAAAAATCACTTCCGATTATTTGTTTAAGGGTCCTTTCACACTAGCGGACCGTTCGTCCGTTCATTACAAGTCCGTTTACGGACTTGTAATGAACCCCTATGGGAGCGGATCCGTTAGCGGATGATGCATCCGCTAACGTCCGCCAGATCCGCATCCGTTTTTACGGACGGAAGAATGTCCTATTTTTCTTCCGTCCGGCCAAACGGATCGGATGCAAATGGACAGACGGTCCCTTTCCATCCGACTCCCCATAGGGGAGAGCGGAGGAGAGACGGGGCGGTCCCTGCACAGTGTGCGGGGACCGCCCTGTCCGCCCGACAGCTCAGCAGAGACCCCCCGCTGAGCTGACGGACACACGGAGCGGACCGAAAAACGGACCGCTCCGTGTGTAAGGAGCCTAAAGGTGCTCATATGTATGAAAATTACTCAGGGACTTTCATTGTTAGAGACAGAAAATAGAAAGTCCTTGAACTGTACAACAAAAGTTTGTCATTTTATGTTAGAATGTTCAGATGATTTTAGAGACTTTTAGATGAGATATAAGAATAATAAAATGGGTTTCCTTGATAATCATGAACTGAAAATGTAGTGTAGCTTTTTAAAAATTATTGATTTACAAGAAACTTAGTAATAGTTTAATGCTATCAATTATGGTAGAGTATAAGTAATCAAAAGGAGAGGTATACCAGAGGAGAATTGGTAAAATGTCCTGTCTAAAATTAGACCATATAAAAGCTGGTCTAAAAAGAGAAAAAAAGTCTACATGTTAATTATAGCAACACTGTTAGTGAGGAGCTCAGCAGTCACACGTGTTGCACAACAATCTGTATGCCAGCATGCCAGGGGCATCGTCGCGCATAGCTATACTACTGACTTTAGATGAACAAAGAAGGATGAGGGCACGGAGGATGGCACGGAGGAGGGCACGGGAGAGGATATACCGCACATGCATAGACCTGTTTGGCATGAGTGATTCTGAGGTGTATCGCATCTTCAGATTCACCCCTCATGCCATTCTGGAATTAAACACAACCTTGCAGGAGGACATCACCAGCCCAACACAACGCTCACATGCAGTGCAGCCACTGGTCAAGGTCATGGCAACCCTCCATGTCCTTGCCAGTGGCTCTTTTCAGCGTACAAGTGGAGTGGTGGCTGGGATGTCACAATCCTCCATGAGCAGATGTGTGCACCAGGTTGTCCCAGCAATCCTCAGACGCATGGCCAACCAAATCATCAAACCCACCACTGAGGACCTGCGGCTGAAGGCAATGACAGATTTCTACAGAATTGCCAGATTCCCACGCACCATCGGGCCATTGATTGCACACATGTGGCACTCCAGCCCCCCATGAGACAGAGCACAGACAGAGCACATGTACCGCAATCGGAAGCATTGGCACTCCATCAACGTACAGGTGATAGTCGATGCCCAAGGCCTCATATGGCACGTCCGTGCCAAACACCCCGGGTCCAGCCATGACAGCTACATCTACAATCAAAGCCACATCCGAATGGAATTCGATCAGAATGTGCATGGGGCCACCTGGCTGGTTGGTGAGTGACATGGGTGGCAGGCATGACTGTCCCCCCCCATGATGCACACATCACAAGGGGCACATGCATGACTAACATCCTCCTGTCTTTTCCCTTACAGGTGACTCTGCATATGCACTGGGACCCCATCTAATGACTCCTATACGGAACCCCCAAACCCCAGGAGAGGAAAGATACAATAAAGCCCACGCCCAAACACGTGCAGTGGTGGAGCGCACCTTTGGCCTCCTGAAGTCACGTTTCCGATGCCTGGATAAGTCTGGGGGTACCCTGTTGTATTCCCCAAACTTCGTGTGCCAGATCATCGGTGCATGTTGCATGCTGCACAACTTCACAGTAAGAAAGGGCCTGCAGATTGACCTACGTGATGACCTGACCCCTGAACCAGACAATCCCCCCCTAACTGAGGCTACCCCGTCTTCTGAGGGAAGAGCAGCCAGGAGACAGCTCACATTGGGCATCTTTGCACATTAAACACACACATTAATCATGGCACAATGAGAATGCATGCATGCACACCACTGTGGTCCCTAGCACACACATCCCACATCCTCATCAAATTGGATTGGCACCAGTCCACCATGCAGGACTTGTGAGCAGCAACGCCACGCCAAGGCTCCAATTATGTCACTGTACATTCATACACCATTTACACGGACCTGGGGATCACTTCTCCCTGGTCCTGGGGAACCCTACTCCACCAAAATTGAGGGTGACAGCCCTTTTCCTGCAGGAATGTCACCCCCACATTCAAACAGCATTCACAACCCAAAAAAAAAAAAAATGACCAGCAAAATCAAAACATTTCCAGAAAAAAAAAAAAAAAAAGGGGAGAAAAAAATTAGTGCCCTTGACGTGAGCCACGCCTGGGGCGCCCCCGGCCACGGCCCCCGGCTCCTCAGGGGAGACTCATGGGGGAGGGGGAAAACCGGGGAAGGAGGAGAAGCCCCTGATCTCTGCCCACCTGGCGGCCTGCCCTCCAAGGCCACGGCTATTCTGTCCAGGGCACCACCTAGTGTTGCCGTGTTGGACTGGATAGCCTGAGTGAGGGCCCTCACATCCTGCCCAACGCCTGCTGATATAGTCTGCAGGTCGTTAAGGCAGTTTGTGAAAGCCCGGGAGTGGCAGTCCAGGTTCCCCAGCGTATCCTTGATGGAGGACAGGCTCTCCTCCATCCGCACCAATGTCTGGCTGACCTGTCCCAGATGGCGGGTCTGGAGGAACTGGTCCCTTCTCAGAGTGGCGGGCAAGAGATCAGCCACCCCCCTGGTCTTCTGGGTCGCCTTCCTGCCTCCAGCTGATGCTTGTGGCCGGGGAGAAGGGGAGTCCCTTGGGAGAGGAGCCATGTTGGGGGAGGAGGGGGGGGGGCTCCCCCTTAGGGAGGGCTGGCTGCTGCCAGCCAGAGGGGAAGAGTCCTCCAAAACCAAAAGTCCAGTGCCTGACATGGACTCCTCCTCCTCATCAAACTCCTCCTCCTCAACCTCCTCCTCCTCCTCTTCAACCTCCTCCGCGGACTCCGGCCTTGTCGGGGGAGCCTCATTAGGCTGCTGTCCTGGGGATGGTGCGGTCAGGCCAGATGGCCCTGCACCCTCCTGCACATCTGTGGATGACACAAAACATTCACAGGTTGGAGGATCCACACACTTGCCACATATTCCCTTTCACCCCCTCCCCCACACATGCTACACACCTGATATAAAAAAAAAACGTACCTGGCACCACGGGCTCCGGACTTGAGTCAAAGCCGGGCAGGCCCTCCACTTCATGCCGATGAAAGGTCAGGGCCACCGCACGCTCCTCCGCTGTCAGCCTAACACGGCATAGTGGGCCCCCTCCTGTGCCCCTGGCATGGGCAAGCATTTTGGCCAGCTTCTTTTTGACCAGACGCTGGAGGTCATTAATCTTTTTGTCAATCCCAGACCGGTTCCGTGTCTCCCCCTCCCCCGCTGAATTCACCTGGTCAGTGATGATGTCCAAAATCTCCCTCCTCCTGGCCGGGGTGGTGTTGGCACTGTCCGGGCCGTGGAGGAAACGCCCATAATCGCTAATGGCCCGGGCAAGAATTTGTTTCTCCCCCAAAGTGAAATTTCGTTTTCTCTTTCTCTCTGTCATACTCATACAAAAACTCACTCCCAGTCAACAAAAATCAGTCACAAAAATAAGCACAACCAATCAAGCAAGAACACACACAAAGAGAAAACTAACACCCAAAAAATCACACAAGCACTCAGCAAAAATCAGTCACAAAAACAAACAGCAACAATTAAGCAAGAAAACAAACGAGCAGAAATATATCAAACAAACAGTCTCTCAAACACTTATCAAAAAACACATTCGGGGCGTGGCCTGGACATGGCTGAGTAAGGCTGCTTTGGCACTGAGCTCCCGGCCTGGACCCTCTTTTCACTGGCCAAACTCGCCCTGATATAGGCATGCAATCAGCCAAAAAGCACACTAACAAGTCTGGCACCCGTGTGACCCGCTCAGGTGTGGCAGCAGGCCATTTACACGACTATTTCCAACGGCAATCGAGAAAATCGTCCGGGGCTAAGGCCACGGCACCACGAGGAGCAGTGCGCCAAGACTTGCCTGAGGAGTTGGATATCTGCGACTGGGCCCCTCTCCCCGATAGACTGGACTCACCTATAGACCCGCTACTGGAACCGACGGCATCGGACCTCCCCATGGCATCCCCGCCCCCCCCCCCTGGGGGGATCGGCGGCGGAGCGGGACATACGTGCTCTGCTACAGGCACTCCCCACGCGTTCAGACATCGAGGCCCTCATCCTGAAGCTGGAGGAGACACACCGCCGAGACTTCCAGGAGGTGAGGGCCGAGGTCTCCACACTAACGGAGAGGGTATCGACGAGGGAGACATCGCTGGCAGACCTGCAGGGCAGAGTGGCGGACCTGGAGCGCTCGAGGGACCAACAGCGACAGGCGGCGATATCCCTGCAGCTCCACCTGGAGGATGTGAAGGACAGGAGCCGCCACAATAATCTGCGAATTTGCGGCGTTACGGAGTCGGTGGACTCCGCAGTTCTTGATGTCCAACTGCAGGGACTGTTCCGGGATATACTGGGTGAACCGGAGGAGGAAATCGAAGTGGATCAAGCACACAGAGCCCTAGGGCCCAGGGCGCCAGATCAGGACAGACCGCGTGATGTGGTGTGCCGCTTGCTGCGCTACGCCCAAAAGGATCGCATCCTCCGCCTGGCGTGGGAGCGAGGGGAGCTGGAGATGGACGGCTCCCAGATTAAGGTGCTGCCTGACCTTTCCAGAGCGACCTTGCGACGCAGAGCACTGTTGAGGCCTGTACTGGAACTGGCAAGGGAACGAGGCTACACGTACCGATGGGGCTACCCCCTCTCGGTCACCTTTCGGAAGGATGGGCATGCCTACACCCTGCAGACACCAGCAGACCTTCCTGGTCTCTTCCGGTTCTTGGGCGCAGAACAGATCCCGGTGCCGGACTGGCTCCAACTCCTGCCGAGATCGTACGGGAGGTCGGGTCCCTTTGATTACAGAGCCCCGGCACAACCACGCCAACAACGACAGGGGAGGAGACTACAGAGAGCCCCGTCGGGAGGAGAGCTCCGAGACTGATCTGTAAGTAGGCCCTGGGCCACATTTCTCTGATTAGCCCTGATTGTCCCCCTCTCCTGACCGCTAGCCGCAGCCATGAAGACCGACCCCACGCTTAGGAGTACAAGGCCCAACGCACTTTCTGAGCAACCCAGAGATGCTATGCTGTGATTGTGACCCTCCCCCTCCCCTCCTTTGACCTGCTGCGCTCCCTGAAAAGCTCCCCACTGTCTGCCCCATACCACAGCTTAAGTTTATGCTTACTAGCACCCGGGCGGGGGTGGGGGGAGGGGGCTGGCAAACTTTTTAGATAGTCCCACCGTACCGGTCCTTATGGGGCTGAACCATGGCAGTACCGGGGGGAAACACTCCCAACGGACCACAGGAACTAACTTGTTGCGGGCTAGACCCGGGGATCCGGAGATGCGTGTGATTACACTGGCTGCGGTGGCGGAGTCTGGACCCCGACCCACCCACTGATGCCGCCGGGATGCGCCATTCTTCCTCTGGGAGTCGTTGGGCTCCTGCCGTCCGAGTGATGTATGGGGGGGGGATGAAGCCGCGACACAGCGGTGCTCCTTGGGCACCGGCCCGTTCCCCGTGCGGGGGGGTGGGGGATGGCTATCCACTACCCTGACGCCCCGCTGAGGCTGCTAACTCTACACCACATGCCGAGACTCCCTGATCCGGAGACCCCGGGTGACGCTGGACTGCACGATGCCCAGGGGGTCTGTTGGAGATGTCCCCTTGAGTGGCTCTCCCTGTGGACTTGGTCGGGGGTAATGATACCATGTGACTATGTTGGAGGGGAGGGGGGAGTCGTGGCGGTGGAATTCCTTGTCACACGGAAGGCTGTGGCTCCCTAGGCCTTACTGGGTTGTATTCAGGGACGGGGAGATAACCGGCTACATGTGAAATGTTTTCATTGGGGTGGAGGCCTACTGGCCGCAGATATGCTCTGCTCCTGCGTGGACGCCACACACACCATCTGTGTGTGTTGTGAGCTTCATGCAGCTACATGGGGAATGTTATAGTTATTACTGCTGTTACTGTTGTTGTTACTATCAATGTTATGATTGCTCATACTATGGTTGTCTCACTTTTAGGCCCGAGCTATCTTAAGATGTTTACTGCCAATACTATCTAGCTCCCTTTAGTGTTAGGCTTACCATGAACACTCTTAAATGGATTGCTATGCCTTACCTAGTAACGTTACCACGTTTGGCTGGGGGGGGCAGGTTCCGGGGGCTCGCCTTGCCGGCCCTGTCCATCTACTTCCCACTTAGGCCAGCGCTCGATCCCCGGTCCTAGACTGGAGAGCGCTCTAGCTGTTTAGGCTACTTTAGTTTTCTTTCATTTGTGCCGCACACTCTTGTGCAGGCATCCTAATTCCTCTCTCTATCTTTCCTAACCGCTCTCCTGTGTCTATCTTCCTACTCCCCATCTCTGCTCCCGCAGTGCTCCTCAAGGGGAGACTCTTCTCCCCAACCCCCCCCCCCTTCGGTCCTGTGCCCTTGACCCTCCTTCCTTCCGCCTCTCTGGCAATCTCCCACTCTCGAGCCACGAGCATGGATACGCTAAAAGTAATATCCCTGAATGTCAAGGGGCTAAACATCCTGGAGAAGAGGAGAATGCTTCTTCATGATATGCGGAATCTGAAGGCGGATGTGGTGCTACTTCAGGAGACGCATTTCAGGGATAATAACCTGCCTGTACTGAAGAACAGATATTACCCCACGGTGTATCACTCTCAATACACAGCGGCGAAGTCAAAGGGGAGTATCCGTCCTCATCTCGGCCAGGGTCCCCTGGTCCCTGGGGGAGGTGCGGACGGACCCAGGGGCCGCTCATTGCTTCTGAAGGGCTGCATAGGCCGGACACAGGTCACAATAGCGAATTATTACGCCCCGAACGAACGTCAGGATAGATTCCCTTCTAGACAACTGGACAGGCTAACGGACTTTAAGTCGGGTCAACTCATTATAGGGGGGGACTTTAACATCCCTCTGATACCTTCGGAGGATACCTCGACGGGTAGATCTGCCGCCTCGGGGGACCTTCGTAAACGCATACATGAGATGCTACATACACACCGGCTGGTAGACGCCTGGCGACTACTCCACCCGGGAGAGAAGGACTACACCTTCTTCTCCAAGCCCCATCAGTCATACTCGAGAATCGATCTATTCCTGATCCCACACAGGCACCTTGCGGCGATTGAGGCAGTCTCAATAGGCTCTATCACATGCTCGGACCACGCTCCCATACAACTGCAGTACAGACTATCTGATGCCCTGACCAACCGTGGACACCCCTGGAGACTCAATGAGAGTCTATTGCAGGACAAGGACACCATGACGGAGGTAGTGAGAGAACTAGGATGCTATTTTGCCACGAACGCCACTGAGGGTAGTGACCCGGGACTGGTGTGGGAGGCCCACAAGGCAGTAGTGAGGGGCATCCTCATTAAACACGGGGCCAGGTTGAAAAGGCAGAGGACTGAACGACTTACCACTTTACTTCAAAAGCTGCAGGCCCTGGAACTGCAACATAAACAGTCCCAAACAGTCCAGATCACCTCTGAACTAAATGTCACACGCAAAAAAATCACAGATTTACTGCAGTACAAGGCCAAGGCGGCCATGCAGGTTTGTAGACAGAAAATATACGAATCGGGCAATAAATGCGGGAGGCTGCTGGCCCAAGCGCTTCGATCCCAACATTCGACATCGTACATACCGCACGTTGTGACGCGAGGGGGGCGTAAAGTATTTCTCCCCCAGCAAATCTCTACCGAATTTAAGGACTTCTATAAGGACCTTTACAATCTCCCTACCTTGTCCACGAATCGAGAGGCGAACCGACATACAGACTACCTGACTGCCTCCCAAATGCCATTGCTTCCGTCTGACGCAGTAAAACTGCTAGACGAACCGATTACCTTATCCAAAGTCCAGGCAGCCTTGAAATCTTCCAAACCAGGAAAGCCGCGGGCCCAGGCGGTCTTACTGTTCCCTACTACAGGATCCTGTTCCCATCTTTGGGTGATCGCCTACTGGGCCTCTTTAATAGTCTGAGCTCCGGGGGTACATTTCATACCTCGACGTTACAGGCGCAAATAGCGGTGATCCACAAAGAAGGCAAAGATCCGGGCCAGTGCGGTAGCTACCGACCCATATCACTACTAAATGCAGATCTTAAGCTGTTCACGAAGGTGATCGCCACACGACTTCAAAAATTCCTCCCAGACCTGGTGCATCTGGATCAGGTAGGCTTCATACCCTCTAGGGAGGCCAGAGATAACACGTCTAAGGTGTTAAACCTGATCCACGTCGCCAACGCAACTAAAGCACCGTCGGTTTTCGTGGGAACGGACGCTGAAAAGGCGTTTGACCGCGTAGACTGGCAGTTTATGTTTGCGACCCTCAAACACATAGGACTTGGGCGGAAAATGTTAAATTGGGTTTCGGCAGCCTACACGACCCCAACGGCCAGAGTGAGCACGAATGGCACAACGTCGGACCCGTTTCCGATCACCAATGGGACCAGACAAGGCTGCCCATTATCACCCCTGCTCTTCGCACTGACTCTTGAACTCTTCTTACGCCATGTTAGGCTGAACCCGGACATTACAGGACTAACGGTGGGTGGCCACCAATACAAAGTCTCGGCTTACGCTGACGACATGATGTTTTCCCTGACGAACCTGCTGACCTCCCTTCCAAATCTGATGAGGGAATTTGATTCCTATGGTAGACTGTCCAATTTAAAAATTAATTTAACAAAGTCCGAGGCCATGGGGGTGGGCGTCCCACAACTCCAACTGACCTCCCTTAAACAGAATTTTAATTTGTTGAAGTGGACAGACACGACCCTCACGTATTTGGGGACGCGTGTCTCACCATGGATCTCTGATGTTTTTAGACTGAACTTTCCCCCCCTGCTACAGGCGGTCCAAAAATTGCTGAATCAGTGGTCCACGGGCCTGCACTCGTGGTTTGGGAGGTGTAATATAATTAAGATGTCCATCCTCCCTAAATTCACATACCTCTTGCAAGCCCTCCCCATACGTATTCCTGCGGAATATTTCAAACGAGTCCAATCGGCGCTCGGATCGTTTCTGTGGGCAGGCAAACATCCCAGGATTGGTAGAGCGGTCCTTTCTCTACCTAAGACCTACGGCGGCCTCTCCACGACCGACGTACGCATGTATTACTATGCGGCTCAACTGAACAGGCTGATAGATTGGTGCCGACACGATCGGACCAAGCTCTGGCCACAATTGGAACAAGCACAGAGCGCGGTACTGCTACGGAACGCTCCCTGGACTCCAGCCATGCGATCGAGCGACGTACTTACTCACCCCCTGATTGGAAACACCATTGCGGTGTGCACGAGGTTGCTAAAAAGGTTCGGTCTGTCGTCGGATCCCTCACCCCTACGCCCGATTTTGGGAAACCCACTTTTCGCCCTGGGCCTTACGGATGCCATATTTTGCGCCCTACGGGACTCGGGTACGTTCCAAGCCGCACGCTTCGGAGAGGCGGGTAAGTGGAGATCTATTGATGGACATGTCAGGCCAATACAGGCTGGACTTCCTAAGGGCCGGTCAACTGAGCCACTTTCTTAGGACAATGGCGCCACCACCTGGCTCGGGTCGCCCCCTGACGCCCCTGGAAGAGATATGTACGGGTTCGGGCCCACTACCGCATGCCCTCTTACTACTGCATTCGATGCTGATCACGCCAACGGCAGACTACCAGATCCCGAGTTTGAGTAAATGGGAGAGGGAACTGGGATGCCGCTTCTCACCCGCCCAGATAGGCCATATGCTAAGATTCACGCACAAATCCTCAATATGCACCAAGATACAGGAGACTAACTTTAAAATATTGACGAGGTGGTATAGGACCCCTGACCTTCTCCATCGCCTGTTCCCGACGGTGTCGGATATGTGCTGGAGATGCCAGACAGACAGGGGCACTCTTCTCCATGTTTTTTGGTCCTGCCCACGCCTGCGAACATACTGGGAGGGAGTCAGACGCGTGACACAAAAAATTTCGGACCGAGAGGTCCCGGATGACCCTGCGTTCTTCTTGTTACACATGAGCAACACCCCGGCGCGAACATACAAGAAATCTGTGATCCGACATTTGCTAGATGCGGCGAAAGCATGTATTCCACTTTGTTGGAAATCCTCGAGCCCACCGATGCTGGCCATGTGGCTGAAAAAGGTGGATGACATCAACACTATGGAAGACCTGATCCTGACGAAGCAAGACAGAAATGAGCAATATTCCCAAACATGGTCTCTGTGGAATGTTTTTAAATATTCCGACGAGGGCCAAGCCCTCAGAAATACCCCTTAGCTATGGATGCCGGACGGCATTTCCTGCTACCCTCTAGAGGGTTATCTCAATCTGACCTTAAGACGCGACTCGTTGAGCTTTGCTAGCTGAACATGCTCGTGGCTCCCTAACCCCCCCCCCACTTTCTCTCTCTTCTATCTTCAACCTTCTCTCTCTTAATTCTTCCTTTCCTTTCACTTACATGTTCTTGGAAATAGGAAAACTCAGTGGACTGGGCCCGCGGACTGCTGCCTGGTTATTGCACCTTAGTCAGATGGGGCACGCTGGAGCAGTGCTACTGGTGGGTGCAGTTAGATGTAGGTTGAAGTATATTTCTTTTCCGCCAACCCGCACGCATCAAATGATGCACGGTACTGAACGTTTACATTTATGTTGATGAACACCAGTGTTGCTCATCTTACTTTAAAAAAGTAATTAGTTGCAGTTACAATTACTTCTCCGAAAAAGTAATTGCGTTAGTGACTCAGTTACTACATTGAAAAAGTAATTAGTTACTCAGCAAAGTAACTGAATTTTTTTTTAATATTCTTCAATGCTTTGTTGAGAAGCAGATGAGGGGCGCTTGCCAGGGAGCAGTGAGTTAATACTCCAAGACAAAAGAATGCCAGATCCTTGAGAGAAGAAAACCGGAAACAAATGGTGATCTCGTGTATATCCCAGCCTAGGTGCATCCGTCCCACCATGGGCCAGATTCAGGTAGATGAGAGCATCTTTGCTCTGGAGTAACGCTTCTCATTTACGTTACTCTGCCGAAATTTTAGGAGCAAGTGCTGTTATTCATGAAGCACTTGCTCCTAAAGTTGCGGCAGCGCATCGCAAATGAGCCAGCGGAATTCAAATTGGGCGGGTACGGGGCGTGTATTATTTAAACTATGCGCGATCCCGCGGCGAACGTACTGCGCATGCGTCGAGTGTCAATGCATCCCAGTGCGCATGCTCCAAATTCTGTCAGTGAACGTCAATGACGTCACATCCCCGTTCATGAACGTTTTACGCAAGCGACGCGATTTTTATTTTTTCCGACGCGATGACGACGCCTATACCTAACATAGGATACTCCACTAGGGGGCTGCTTTATCTTTACGTCGCGTATCGCTTCCGGAAACGTCGTAAAGTCACTGCGTCGCGCCCGAAAAAGATCGTGAATTTCCGACTCCCGCTGATTAACATATTTTTTCAGCGTTAATCAGCGAGAACGCCCCCGGCGCCATTTTTAAGTTGAAGTAACGATGCGATGGCGAAATTCAATTACGCCGATCGCATCAGAACTCCAACCTGGCGTTTCTTGTTTTCTGGTTACAGAAAACAAAAACGCCGGCTTAAAGTGACAGTAAGGCTGGCGGATCAATGGATACTCCAGCCTAACTCTACCTGAATCTGGCCCCATGTATGTGCAGCTAATAGGACTTAAACCCTTATCCATCTGCTACATATTACATCCAAATTATAAGCTGGATTAAAATGTATGTTTATAATATACATTCTCTTGACGTTTACAGAGTCTGTAATGTAAAATCTTATATTAGGCTTTATTAGAATTTTCTATAGTTTATTGTTTATTATTTTATTTATCTTATATAAGCTTTATTAGATGCAAGGGATCTGGAATGGGGATGTCAGATTTTTCTTTGTTGTCTGATGAAGAGATGAAATCACTGACCAAAAATAACCTGCTGATCATTGGTCTGTATAGGTGTCCTGCACTTACCATGTTGACCACTAGATGTCGCTGTGTACACTGTGTTGTATAGGGAACGTTTGTTTTGTGGAACATTTTGTTCCGGCCATGTGTTCCCCCGGATCATTGATCAGGTTGCGCACACAGTGTGTGTGATCAATGTGAGTTGTTCCCCGGTGATAGGTCAGTGTGAGGCGTGTGGGGCTCATTGTATCCAGGGTTCCTTGCGATTGGGAGTTTTCAGACCGCTGTGACAGGCCATCACAGCGGTCACATGATTATAAAGCGGAGTTCCACCCATATTTATGTTCACAGCGCCGGCAGAAGCAATTACTCTGCTGCCATCTAGTGGCGGTAGATGTAATTGCGGTAATTCCGCCCAAGTAATGGGAACTGCGTTACCGTGAGGGGAAGAGTAATCAGGTAGATTACTCGTTACCCTCAAAAGGGGCTGCGTTAGGTAACTCCGTTACTTACAACACTGATGAACACTTGAGTCGGTGCTAACCCTGTTATGTACTATTATATATTGTTACTGTGGCGGTTCGTGTGGACCAGTTTTCTGTTCTGTATAAATAAACAATTAAAACAAAAAAAAAAAACACTTTCAACGATCTACTAACAAACACTTGATCACACAGTACACTAATCTGACAAATACAAAACACAACGCAACGAACAACGGGACAAAAGCACTTTGTTAAATGGGAAGGGACAAAGGGATGTACTTTTGCAATGGAAGTGCGTTTGTGTCTGTCTATTTATGCTGTCTGCGTAGTCCTTAGTCCATTTCCAATTTCACTGATTGCGCCGTTCCCGAGTTGTGAGCATGCGCACAGAGGTGCTGACCATGGTCTCCTTCAAGCGCGCATGCGCAAGCCGGCCGGCCCTTCATTTGCATGGGGTCACGGCTCATTTCAATGTAACACGCCCACGTCCTTCCCAATTTGTATTACTCCGCCTTACGCCTCTGAAATAACGTTACGCATGCGCAATTTTCTGCGCAAAAGCTACAAGAATAGGGTGATTACGCGGCTACATTGCGCAAGTCTAACGTAAAGGCGGTGCGCTACGCCGGTCCAATAATGCGCAGATGTACCTGAATCTGGCCCATGGTCTCATTATTCTGTGGGAAATTGGGAACCTCTGACCTTTTTTTTTTCCATGGAGTGGCAAAAACCTGTTTTGACTAGGTTTTTGGCTGCTATATACAGTATATGACTTGAAGACCAAGGTCTCATTTTGTTGGATTTAGAAGAGAAGTATGAATCAAGGGCTATCGCCTCCAAGAACTTTAAATGAAGAAGTTGTGAACTCCCCTAGGTTGATGCTGTATTTATCTATTGTTATCATCAGTAATACCTCTTTAAACTAAGCTAAGTAAATTAGTTTTAATATTATACTCTCAAGTTGACTAAAATGATTGTACGAGACCCACACATATACAGGATTAACTTTTAAGTAATAAAGTCTAAAGCCTCGTACACACGATCAGTTTTCACGACGGGAAAACTGTGAGGAGAGCTTTTGGCCAGGAATCCCGGGCGTGAGTACTGTATGCTCCCCGCAGTTTTTATGATGGGAAAACCAAAAACTGCCAATCAAAAAAAGAGAACCAGTTCTCTTTTTTCCCGCCGGGAAAATCTGCAATGGAGCTTTGGCCGGGAATCCCAGCCGGGTGTATGCTCTGTCGCAGTTTTTCCAATAGGACAAATGTCCGCCGGATTTCCCGGCGGGAAAAAAGAGAATCTGTTCTTTTTTTGTGTCCGGCGGTTTTTGGGCAGTTTTCCTGTCTAAAAAAACTGCCGGGAGCATACTTCCTGTCGGGAAAACCGGCCTTGTGTAGGGGACAAACTGAACTGAACAGGTTCTCGGCTTTCCCCTCGGGATTTCCGATTGGAATTTTTCCCGTCGGAAATCCCGTACGTGTGTACAAGGCATAACTCTTTATTAAAAAAACAAATAATAAAAATGGCAGGAAATGAAACAAAGACAGAAACAGAGACAATTAAAATTGTAGTGACTCCTTACGTTTCTAGTTAGTGAAGAAGGTTCCCTTACATTGGTGGGCAGTGTAGAAGTGACAATTATATTGGTTCAAAGTGAAGAAGTAGTTATTTAATTTGGTGACCATTGTAGGCATTGGAACAACAAATGTTAGAATTAGACAAAAAATTGACTTTGTCCAATTCCAACATTTGTTGTTCCAATATATTTAGCACGTGGCACTGGATTATCACAGACACCCACAGTCCATCCTGTGCGTGGTTGTAACGCCGTCAGCGTTACTTTCGTCCAACGGGCGCAGCTGCTTCCATTATCGCAGCTGCGCTCCGTCTTCAGTATTGTCATCCCATTCTGTGAATGAGATGATGTCGCTTCCGCGCGCCATGCGTTCCACGGTGGAACGCAGAAGGGCGCCGCCGCTCAGCACGGCCTATTTAAACTGGCCAAGCTGACAGTGCGGCGTTGCTCTATTGCGTGGGGACACCCCACTGTCAGCTGGCTCTTCTAGCCACCACCGGCCTGCTACCTAGGGACCTGGTCATCAGCACCCTGCAGCATCCACCAGGACTCCGCTATCCTGCTCACCTGAACTACAAGTCCCAGCAGCCCGGATCATTGCTTCTGCCAAGCCAGCTCAGTATCGCAAGTACCTCAGTACCGCAAGTACCCTGACCTAATACAATGTGTTGCTGCCCTGTGAACTGTGCTATCTATGTATGCCATATTGCACTAGGAATTGTTGCAGCTATAGCCTTTCTGTGTTAATGTCTCTTCTGCAATGCTCCTATGATTTCTGCATGTGCATACCTACTGCCTATTACCTAAGGACTTGCCGTTAAGTTTATTTTACATGCCATGCGTGCTCGGCCACTTTGCATTTACCAGAGCCTGGTCTGTAGTTGCTTTATACTAGCAGAACGCTCCCGTCCGCCATTCCCTCAATACTGCTACACTGTGACCAGTCCATCACTATTGAGGCATATGGCGCTAATTCCCAATACCTTGCTATGAAGTATTGTATTGTATATCTAGTATTCTAGTAAGCCTTATCCCCTCCCGGGATCACGCCAACTACAGTATCTAGAGTAACCCTTACTTGCCTTGGACCTAATGTCCAGTATCTTCCTTAAATTGCTTAGGCGCCTATGAAGGAATATGCGCCATATTTCTTGACTGAGACTGTGATGCTAGCATACCAAACTCTCTGCACAAAAGAGAGTGAAACCTGGGTCCGAACCTGAGAAGTCTTCGCAGTTGAGATCCTGATTCCTAAACATATCTGGCGTAACCTTACAGTGGCGTGCTCTCTTTAATAGTTCAGTTTAGGCATTGGATTAATCAGTCGTTGTTCTCTTCTCAAGGAAACCCTAGCAATCTCTGAAGAACCCCTGACTGAGAAAGGATGACATAGGTTATCATATTAATTACCGTATTTATCGGCGTATAACACGCACCCTAATTTTAAGAGGGAAGTTTAAGGAAAAAAACTTTCAACAGCCACTTTTACATTCCAAAATTTTAACAGCCCCCCCATGCATATTACACAGACCAAAGCCCCCCCTGCACATTACACAGACCAAAGCCCCCCCCCCATGCACATTGCACAGATCACCCCACACATTACACAGATCCCGCACATTAAGTAGCGCCCCTATACATTCTACAGCATTTCCCCCTGCACAGTACACAGCTCCTTTACATTGCACAGCCCCCTTGCACTCCCAGTCTCCTGAAACAGCACTGCCAGCGTACTCTAAAGTTTAAAAAAAATCACTGCCAGTCCCTTCTCATACTTACTGTTGTCACTGTTTTTTTCCGGCTGGTACATCACATGATCACTCTCCTCTGATGTTTTATGTGACCGTTCTCCTCCTCCAATCGAAAACTACACACAGAGGGGGAGGAGGAGGAGCGGGAGGAGTAGAGCGGCCAGAAAGAACGGGAGAATGAGGTATTTGCTGGCTACGACATTAACCATGACACTACAAAGGATATATGGCAGTGATTTGTTTAATCTTTATAGTACACCGGCAGGCTGTCCCAGGGCCAGGAGAGGTGGGATGGCCAGCATGACACCTTTGCCCAATCCCCACCCCCCGTTGGTAAAAGAAAGCGTTATCGGCGTACAGTATAACACGCACCCGTGATTTCCCCCTGATACAGTAATAATAGCCAGAAAAGTAACAGATATTTTAAAATTGTAGTGACCCCCTACATGTGTGGTCAGTGTAAAAGTCAATCCTTACATTGGTGGTCAGTGTAGAAATGCACCCTTACATTGTTGACCATTGTAGATGTGACATTTTACATGGGTAGTCAGTGCAGAAGGCCCCCCCATACATTGGTGGTCAGTATAGGAGTCACTGCATACATTTGTGGGCTGTGTAGAAGTGACTCTTTACCATTGGTGGCCTGCTCATAAGGGGTGCATGGACTCCACCCCCTAATCTACATGCCGCCCCTAATCTACATGCAGGATGCTGGACGCATGGATTTCAATGTTTATTTTTTTAAGCACATAATTAGAGCCTGAGGCTACAATTGGCTTAAAAAAAGGGTGGCTGCCTCTGATCGCTGCCTTTCCATCCATCTCCCACAGAGGGGGATCACCACCTTCTTTCCATCTACAATATGGGGGGTGGCGTTAGAATTAGTGAGGGGCAGGTTTGTTTGACCCCCCCCCCCCAATTTTTGAGCACCAGCTGCCACTGATCTTTACGTTGGTGGCCAGTATAGACACAAGATCAATCAGCCATTGCTCTCTTCTCAAGGAACCCCTGGCAACTTCTAGAGAAACCCCAGGGTTCAATAGAACCCTGAAAGGCTAACTTGGTTGTCATATTAATTAGCCTGGACATTGGTCTAGTAAAATGGACATTTACAATTCAGGTATTATTTTTTCTCTCATGAAGATGGTGTTTTTCTGTATTTTCTGATGTTGTAATGCTGAACTCTGAACTCTGTATTTAGCAGACGCCTGAACTCTGCACTCTGTTTGTAGTGCACTTATAAACTGTGCACTTTTTATGTAGATCACTCTTGAACTCTGCACTCTGAAAGTAGCACATTTCTGATCTCTGCACTCTAGTGCATTCCTAAACTCCATGCAATCTATACGTAGAACACCACTGCACTCTGTACGCAGTGCATTCCTAAATTCTGCACTCTTCATGTAGAGCACCCCTGAATGCTGCACTCTGAAAGTAGAACACTCCTGATCTCTGCACTTTGTATGCAGTGCATTCTTGAACTTTGCACTCTGTATGTAGAACACTCAAGAACACTGCACTCTGTGTGCAGTGCATTCTTGAACTTCGCATGCTGTACGCAGAACACTCCTGAACTCTGCACTGCGTATGTAGAATATTCCTGAATTATGCACCATGGGCGTAGCACAATACTGAATTCTGCACTTTGTATGTATCGCTTAGCTGATTCAACATGGTTGAATACCCTGACTTATTCCTTGAGAGAAAAAAAGCCCTGCACAGAAAAAATGGTTTCTGGAAACTTTGCTGCCCGTTACTTTTTTGTGACAAGGACAATACAAACAAGGGGAGAGCAAAGGATGTCAAAGGATGAAGAATTGTTTTTATTGGCAATAGGAAATATAATTTTTTTACCCAATATGTGCATCAAGGTTTGATACGTATCATTATATCACGCAGGGAAATGTCACATCAAAGGCCCTACTGTAAATAGGGGTAATAGTTTTTTTTTATCACACTAGCATTCACATCATAGTACAATGAGGAAACTGAAAATGTAAAATGAAACAAGTCTAATTTTCCAACACTGCAAGTTACATAGTTATAGTTACATTGTAGATCAGGTTGGAAAAAGACACAGGTCCAGCCAGTCCAACTTTTGTGCATGTTTGTTGATTAGAGTTTTCCAAGAATATACATACCCTTTCTTATTTTTATTTTTTATTTTTACCACTTTAGACTCAGCTGCAGCAAGAGACTTGCTCATGATTTCATTCAATTCATTAGTATCGTCTCTTCTTCAGTTTTGCATCATTTGTGGTTTTCCAAAAGTACATTTTTTATATATATCTTTACTTCATAATATATATATAAATATATATATATATATTTATATATATATATATTTATTAATTTATCTATCAAATTTAATTATAAACCATACCCGCCCCCCTCCCGCCCCTGTCCCGTAATGGTTTGTTCCTTCCTTTTTATCTTCTTTCATCTTGTATTGTCCTCTATTATTTTTCCGAGGTATTCCTCTGATGATTTAAAATCTTTCCACTGTCTCCATCTTTTATTATATTTATTGAGTTGACCCGTATCACTACTGCATAAATATTCCATTTATGATGGACACGCTTCAACATCTGGTAATGGGACCTAAGATTAGACATTGGATACAAAATCTGTACAGTAGACCAACGGCAATGGTTAAGGTTAACGGTAAGATGTCAGCACCCTTTGAAATGCATAATGGGACTAGGGGTGCCCGCTCTCGCCACTTCTATATGTACTAACGCTGGAACCTTTTCTGGCATCTTTGCAAAATAACCAAAATATAGAAGGGGCGAGAATAGGCGAAGAAGAACACAAGGAAGCGGCTTACGCCGATGATATCTTAATGTACATAACTAACCCAAGGGTGACCTTGCCAAACATAGCTAAGGAAAAAAAAATGGACGGAGAACTTTTGAACTTCAAAATAAATCATATACAAACAAAAATATTAAATATAGGGGTGGAGAAGAAAGATTAACTTTTATTGCAAAAACAATATCCATTTACGTGGGTGAGAGGACAGTTGACTTAACTTGGGGTTAAACTGACATCTACAGTAGATGGCCTGTACCTTGCTAACTATATCCCCCTGCTAAATGAGATAAAAACAAACCTAAAAAGAACATAACAAGACCACTTTCATGGCTAGGAAGGATAAATGTTTTCAAGATTGCTATCCTCCCAAAAATAACATATAAATTCCAAATGTTACCCATAGACATTCCACAGAGTTTTTTTTAAGACTATTAAAACAATGCTGATAAAATATATATGGAAAAATAAAAAGCAGAGAGTAACTTTTGCAACAATAACAAGAGGAAAAACACATGGAGGATTAGCAGCACCAGATATAAATAGATATTTTAAGGCCACGATTATTGCACGAATGGTAGAATGGGGAAAAAAAGATAAAGAGAAAAAATTGATTTGAATGGAAAATATTAGTAAAACAATACTACACAAAAAACGTTTGGATACCACCAAAATATATAGTATGTGGACATGCACAGACTAACTTAATTTATAGACAGAATTAATGGACTTATAATTCACCTTTAATTTCGCTTACGGAAACTCATTTTTTTATTCCAGGGAAAGGGTCTCGGTGGGCAAATAATAGAGGGGCAGCACAAGTAAAGGATATCACAAAACAGGAAAAGATAAAAACACTCTTGGATATAAAAGAAAAAAATGGGTGGGATATCAATGAATGGGAATATTTACAATTAAAACATCTGGTAAACCCAATACCCTCACCAATAAGAGATGAAAATGAATTAACAGCCCTAGAAAAATTATGCTCTACACAAACCCCACTAAGGCACATGATATCAAGAGTATATCAAATCCTGATAGAAACAGAACTTCAAGTAAAACCCTATTTTATAGAGAAGTGGGAAAAATACATAAACAAGAAATTTGAGGATCAACAAGTCGAAAGAATAATAGCATCCGTACATAACACTGCAACCGATATGAATACAATTGAAATGAACTACAAATGCATTTCGAGATGGCATAGGACGCCTAAAGTGATTCATAGATATAGTAAAGACAAAACCCCATTGTGTTGGAGAGAATGTGGACAGATTGGAACAACTACACACATATGTTGGGACTGTCTAAAGATAAAGGAATACTGGCAGGAAATCCGTGATTACGTAGAAGTAATTACTAGAGAAAAGATACCTAACAGCATACAAGCGTGTGTGTTTCACGAATCACAGAATTAAAAATAAGTTATATGGAAAACATTAATTCCACCACTGATACCAAGGACTGATACCAAAAAACTGGCTAAGTACAAAAAAAAAAAAAACAGATATAAAAGAATGGTTCGAAAGAGTGGAAAACTACAACAAAATGGAATATTTATACATACCCTTGCATATTATGCCCATTAAGGAAGACACCTAAAAACGTTTTGAAGGTGTCAACACTCCCAGTTGACATCACTCCTTGGGGAAGGGAGTTTCACGTTTTTTTTCTGCTCTACACATAAATAACCCCCTGTGCAATTTAAGATTAACCCTTCTTTCAGTCAACCTTAATTTGTGTCTGCATGTTCTTGTCAGGAAATTTTAACCAAACAGTTTTTTACAATCCCTACAGCTATAATTGCTTAATTTGATACATGCGATGTTTAATTAACTTCTCTTATCCAAGTTGATAAGTGCAATTTACTCAATATTGATAACTGAGGTCCTTCAGCCCCCTTATTCATTGTGTTGCCCTTTGCTGAACTCTTGAACATCCCGTTGGTTCATGGTGATGTCTAGACCTGTACTACCTACTCAAGGTGAAACTGAACCAGTGTTTTGAATTGGGGTAAAAGTATAAATATGTCCATTGAGTAAATATCATTTCATTAATGATAGCATTTTGCTTGATTTGTTGTCTGTGGCCTGGCATTGCGTACATACTATATACTCTACAAGGACTCCCAAAAATCTTTCCATCACAGATTCTTCCAGTGTATCATCTCCCAATGAGTATAATGTATGCACATTTTAGCCTCAAAATGCGTAACTCTACATTTTTCAATACTGAAACTCATCTGCCAAGTAGCCACTCATCCACTCATCTTATCAGAGTCCTCCAGTAATGTTGTTATATCCTGTGCTGAACTTATTTCCTTACAAAATGTGATATCATCCACAAATGCTGAAATGTAACTCCTATATCCAACCTCTCTGTCATTTATAAACAGGTTAAACAGCATTGGCCCCAAGACAGAGCCCTGGGGCCAATGCTTACCACCTTAGACCAATTTTATATAAGTTTTGCAAAGGTCAATTAATCTAAAACTGCTTTTTAATTTTTAGCAGATGCTGGAGAGTTAAACCATTTGACAATTGTTGAAATCTTTGAGGAACTCTACTGATGAAATGTCTATTCTTGGGTTCCTAGATACACACACCTGCCAAGGCCACAATTAGAGCTCCTGGAATGTGCAAAAGTGGGTATGAACATACAAAAAGTGCAGGTGGTCAGAAACAGACATGATCAGGAAGAGACTCACCCCAACAAGCTGTACCTAATTATGTATGGGCATATACATTAAGAAAGTTGAAATGCTTCCTTGCAATCAATGGTATCTATATTTGGGAAAAGTAGAAAGAATTATAATGATTCTGTTTTTTTTCTGTTGTTCCCTGTTTTTCTGGGCATATGGATCTCGATGTGTTTTTTTCTTCAGCCTACGTGAGAAATTTTTGTTGGAAGCCAAAAATATTCACTGTATAGTTACTAAATTCTAAAGCATGTATGATTCAAAAGTAGGGAAGAGATGCGTATAAAACATGCAGGCAGGTGGTAGAGGCTATATAGGTCACAGTCTCACTGTGTCACTGGATTATATTATGTGGTGACATTGACAAAACAGGTCAATAATGCAACCTTTATGATGAGTTTAGAAAGCATATGGCAGTGAGAGATTGGAGAGTGCTTTGTTGATAACTTTAAAGGACCCCCTCCCTTGCAAAATGATAATACAAGCAAAGTATTTTTGTAAAGGAATACAATATGTAGGTGTTTTCTGCATTTCTAAAAATGTATATCTGATATTTACTGTATGTAACTTTTCTGTGCAGCCCATTACAGTATATTACTTTTAATTCTGGTATTATATTATTAAGTATTATAATATAAATATTATAATATAATGCATTGTCATTTGCTTAGCTTGATGCCGCGTACACACAATCATTTTTCGGCATGAAAAAAAACAACGTTTTTAAAAACTTCATTTAAAATGATCGTGTGTGGGCTTCACATCGTTTTTCATCTTCTGAAAAACGGCCAAAAAATCATGTGAGCATGCTGCATTTTTTAACGTTGTTTAAAAAATTACTTTTTTTGGGTTGTAAAAAATTATTGTGTGTGGGCTAAAACGACGTTACAAACGACATTTTAAACCCACGCATGCTCAGAAGCAAGTTATGAGATGGGAGCTTGAATGTAACTTCCCCTTTAGAGTGCCGTCGTACGTGTTGTAAGTCACCGCGCTTTGCTCATAATTTTTTTAAAACTATGGTGTGTGGGCAACATCGTTTTTAATGATGAAGTTGGAAAAACGTTGTTTTTTCTACATGCTGAAAAACAATTTTTTTTTTTTTAATGCCGAAAAACAATCGTGTGTACGCGGCATGAGTCTTTACATATGATTAATCAGCCCGTGACAGTTCGCCCTCTCCATTTGTCCTGGAGATTATTATCATTGGAACAGGAAGTAATGGGAAATCCATCATTTTACAGTTGTCTCCAGAATGGAAATCTTCAAAGGAAACATCTAAGAGGGTATTTCCTCTCCTCTTGTTTTAGAAAGATCCTGGTGGACTTTTTACCGCCGGAAAACCCGAGGGGAAAACCGCCAACCCGCTCGGTAACTTTTTCCCCTACACAAGACTGGGTTTCCCGACAGGAAAACCTACCATGAGCTTTGGTCGGGAATCCCGGCCATGTGTATACTCCATCGTAGTGTTTCACATAGGAAAACCGCGGGGTTAAAAACTGCTGGGAATCCCGGTGGGGAAAAAAAGCTGGTTCCCTTTTTTTTCTCTGGCAGTTTTCCTGTTGGGATACCTGCGATGGAGCATACACATGGCCGGTTTTCCTGGCCAAAAGCTCTCATGGCAGTTTTCCAGATGGGAAAACCAGTCCTTTATACAAGGCTTTAAAATAAAAATCTGTTCCCCATCCGTCTGGTGGATCGGATCGGATGACAGTCAGATGTAAACCGAAAGGTGGTCTTTTTACATCCAACTATCCATAGAGAAGAGTAAGCTGTGTCCATGTATGCTCTGCATAAACGGAGCAGACACAGACCAGCCATCCGCCTGCTCAGAGGGGATCAGCTGACAAATTCTCTACTGAGCAGGTAGACTGCAAAGGAGTTGTCTCCAAAATGGAAATGTTCAAGGGAGACATTTAAAATGGTATTTCCTCTTCTCTCATTTTAGAGAGATTTACTCTCAGTTCCTGTTGTGTCTCTAAGACAAGAACTGAAGAAATACTTGCCCAATAGGGCCTAGATAGCAGTGTTTTTTGTTTTCTGCTCTGTATCGAAAACCAAATAAATTTTGTCTTTAGGCCCCTTTCACACGGGTGAACGGATTAGGTTCACCTGTCAGTTTTTTAGGCGGACTCAATCGGACCATCCGTTGACCTCCATGGAGCAGCGGGTGTCAATGGACAAGCGGACTGCAACAGAGGCCAATCCATGTGGGAGGGGCATTAGACATACTAAAAAGCAAAACAAGTAGGAAAACTAAAATATACATGAGTATATACCTCTTCTGCTGCCTGTGCCATCAGATAGCGTTCCATGTAAGAGATATTTTTTCAAGTCTGCAAAGAAACCAACACAACCTGGAGTTTCTAATAAGAAAAAAATATTTGTCACCTTTTGTCCTCAGTGCATCAGTTTCTTTGAAGTCTCCTCCTTGTGTACATTGCAATGCTTGCAATGGCTGCATAGCATTTTCCATTGAGTGTCTCTTTATGGTGATGACCACGGATCATGGCTGTGTAGTGTGTGTTGAAATGGCTACTTGTAGTTTCCAGTGAAAGCCCATGTGATAGAGTAAAAACGCAATAGCCTAACAAAGAGACAAGAACAAAGATTTGTCCCCCAATAACAATAAATGGCTGAACAAGGATGGGTAGGATATCATTGGTGTGGTGTAGTGGTTAGCACTGTCACCTAGCAGCAAAAGGGTTGCTGGTTTGAATCCCGAGTTTGCATGTTCTCCCTATGCCTGTGTGTTTCCGGTTTCCTCCCACACTCCAAAGACATGCTGGTAGGTTAATCAGATCCTGTCTAAATTGGCCCTACTAACGCGTCGGGATCCTACGGGATAAATGACCACACTATATCAAGATGCCACTCAACTCATTGTATTATTTTGTAGAAAGCTTCCCATTTAAAAATACAACAAATTAATTTTAAAGTTACATTATAATGTTAAATCTCCCTTTAGATTTAATTAAATTTGTTTATATATGGTTTCATTCTGTATGCACCTTTACTGCAAAGTGGAGGCGCATGGGGATCTTCTCCCTCTGTTCTACATATATTTTATTTACCGCCACTTGTGATTTGCATACACACTTCTGGTATTAACTGTTAATGTGCATTTTGTACAATTTTTGTGGCTTCTGTTTCAGACTGAATATCACATGTGGAGTTCTCAAGATGGAATTTCTGTGTGGGCTCGAGTTTAATCAAGGACAGCCTAACCACTGTCAAAGCAGTAAAAGTTTAAATAAATTAATAAATCCCTTTAACTTAGTGTAAATGTCACACCCTTCACAGTCTGTCAAAAGGAAGAATTCACTTATTTATTTTTTTAACTTGGAAAAAAATAAATTTATTTGAAAATCCCCCTTTTCTCAAAATAAGGAAATAAAGCAAACAGCTGCCAATTGTTATCTGCCTTCTCCACGACATTTACAGCATGTTTGACATTTTAGCTGCTATCAATGAGAAGGAGAGAATCCTCCCTAAGGGAGCGAGTGTTATTTCTGCAGCTAATTGACTGGCTGACACCTTCATTCATAAAGCAAGATATTGGTCGCTGTTTACCATGCATGATGACTTCAGCAGATTATGACTCTCAGTAAAGTAAAGAATATTAATGTCCTTACAAGCTCGTAAAAGGTTTTACTTGAATCCATCAGATTCAGATGCAGGATTTAGAATTTGTACAAAGACACTTCAATGACGTTAACAGGCTAAATATATGAGACTGGTAATCACAAAGACTTGAGGAGTCAGTGTTCTAGGCAGTGTTACATGTCAAGAGACCAAAAAACCTAAAACGTTGAAGCCAACCCTAGACTCTGTGCTATACACATCACCCAGGAATAAAGAGCACCTGCCACATCGCCCATCATCACTGTTACAGTCCTTATCGTAGCCCATCAGCAGTATTCCTGTCACCCACCAGTTCACCTGTCACCCATCAGTGCCCTTAAGTGTACCTGTAACCCATCAGCAGTGTTACTCCCATCCATCAGTGCCCATAAGAGCACCTTTCACCTATCAGCAGTGTACCTGTCACCCATCAGTGACCAACAGCAGTGCACCTGTCGCCAATTAGTACCTGGCACTCATGGCCTATCAGCGCCACTGTGCGCAGTATACCTGTCCCACAGCCACCCATCCACAGAGTACCTTCACACAGCTGCCCATCACCAGAGTACCCATCACACAGCCAGTCTACCTCTGCAAGTGTCACCAGAGCCAGCCATGTCCCAAAAAGTTTACACAAGTGACAAGGCATTTCAAACCCTCAGCATCAGATCAATTGGTAAACACCAACGACACTAGACTCCAGGTTGAAAGGCCCATTACCAGAACTGGAGTATCACATCCCCCAAGAATCAGGGCCCATACATACCTTCCAGATGCTCTTTCCAACCCCTTATGGCTGCCTTCCAACTCAGGATCAGCAAGTATTCCCCCTTTCACTGCACAACCAGGTGTGCATGCCAATAATCAAAACATTTCAGAAATTAATTTTTAAAATGTATTTTTGCCGGACAGTTTACTTCAATTTATTGTGGACCAGACAAATCTTTTTTCCCAACAGTATATGCTTACAACCCCAGTTCATCCTATGTCCATCCCTTTGAGTGGAAATTTCTTACATTGGAGGAGTTCAAGTTATTTATGAGCCTCACCCTTAACATGGGGCTTAAAAAATAAGAACAAATGAAGTACATGCCTGGCCCACCCACCCCACCCATTGCATGCCCATTTATTCTTCTGTAATGCAGAGGTAATGACTTGAGATGATCATGCGCTTCCTTCATTTCAGTGACAACACCCGGTGCCCTCCCGAAGATCATCCCAACTATGTCAAATATATACAAAATTCGCCCACTTATTAATTATCTTCCCCAAATATTTACTGAACTTTATCTCCCTGACCAAAACATACAGTGCCTTGAAAAATTATTCATACCCCTTAAAATTTTCCACATTTTGTCATGTTACAACCAAAAACATAAATATAATTTTTGGGGATTTTATATCTATATTTATCTTTAGGATTTATATTCATGTTTTATCTTATTTTATAAGAATTGTTAATGGCCTTACATGGCCTGAGCAAGGAGCACATGCTGCACAAATGCGTCGCCAAGTTCCTCCATCAGGTTCAGTTGTGTCGTCACATCCGTCTCACTCTGTGTTCCAAAGGAATCAGGAAGCCCTTAGAGCAGTGGTTTTCAACCTGGGGGTCGGCGCCCCCTCGGGGGTCTAATGATGATCTGCCAGGGGTACATTCAGTTCACGGCATGGCTGGGGTGCAGAGACTCGAGGTCAGCTGACTGGTGAGGAATGTGAAGGGGGAGGGGCTGGAGGAGACCCTATCTCCTGATTTCAGCAGAGGTGTCATTGCTCTGAGACACCACGAAGTCGGAGACACAGTGAGTAACACTACCTGTGATTATAGTTGCCATTAAAAGTCCTCACTACAGATCTCAGATTAGCAGATGATCTTGATCAAGAGCAACCAAGTTGGCCGATCAAAACTCCCCCCAGCATTGCCACTCATCATATTCCCCCCACCACCAGGGAGTAAGAGAAGGAATAAAATAGAGAATACATGGAAGGAAGAGGAAAAGAGGGAGAGGAAGAAAGAAAAAGAGAGAGAAATAATAAGAGAAAAAAGAAGAAAGATGGCTAAAGAGAGGGATGGGGGGGGGGGGAGACAAGAAATTAGGATAGAGGGAGATAAAAGGGAAAGAAAGGAGAACAAAGAGAGAGAGTGGTAGATCCTAAAATGTACCATAAGGGGTTTTAATACTGTATGACTGGAGGGGACTCGGAGCGCTAAATATCCGTGGGTTAGGGGCGCAAATTACTTGTCTTGCCTTGTGTGCTGACAACCCATGCTACGAAAATAATTTTACTGTTAGGGGTCCCCACAACTGGGGAAATTTTATCAAGGGGCCACGGCAGTAGACAGGTAGAGAACCACTGCCTTAGAGCCTCTGTCATTTCTAGCTCCCTGGAACCGCAGTCTTTTACCTCTTGGAGGACTGGGACTTGTGTTGGCGAGGATTTTATTAATCTCTATTTTTAAAAGAGAAGTATGGTTCTTTTTTTTTAATTCATATTTATATTCATACTTACCTAGGTGGATGCAGCATCAGACTGATGCTGCAGCTGTCTGTCCCTCGGTGTCTCTACACTGAGAACCGAGCCACCGAACATCGCCAATGGCTCGGTTCTCACTCCTCTCTGAGCGGAGAGCTGCTCTGTTCCTCTACAGTCACTGAAGCACTGAGCTTTGAAAGGGCGGGGAGTGGCTGTCTCAGCGGCTTGTTGACCCGCTGAGACTGCCATCTGTCAAGGCAGCTGAAGGATCCATACTTTTGAAGTCGGCATGACACGCTGCCTGGACTGATTCCAGTGACATCAACGGATTTTAGACCGCTCTCCGCTGAAAACTGGTCACAGGAGTGCAAAACTAATTGCACACCTGTGATCTACAGGAGAAGCTCAGCCTAAAAATCTCAAGTTGGACTTCTCCTTTAAGGAAATAATCCAACAATGGACCATTAACCCTATCATTGTCCGTTGCACCAATTATATTCTCATTTGATATTATTGTTTAAAATATAACTATTGAAATGCTCTTATGGTGCGTTAGCTTCATACTTTTAGTCACCTACTTTTGCTAACCAACATGTTACAAAACCTACAGCTGAGATGGTTTACATGTTTCAAGGCTGAAAGGTGATATAATTTGTAGTCTCTATTACTTCCAAAAGCCAACTGTGGAGGAAGCTTCTGCAAGAAAATACTTATGGAAATTGGAGACCATAAATTATGACTAAACTCAAATCTTTTCTTTTTAGTTTTAGCTTTAGTAGTATGGAATTGTTGAAACTGCTGTTTTTTTCCCTATGTCCCATTTGGAGAGACTTCTCCAATCTCTCTAAAATGAGGGGCTGCCCATCTTAGATTGCTGTCATTGGAACATACAGTGTCCTTTTTGGAAGAGTTTCTTCCTAATCCCATTTAAAAAAAACATCCATAACATTTCGGGTCACTTTCTGTCCCGGGTACAATGGTCACCAGCACAAATATAGAGGTTGAAGCTCCACCAGCGGGGGTTGCAAATAGCAATAAAAAGTAGACAAAAATTTCTAGAACCTACTCACTTTTCACAAAATAAAAACAAAAAAATAAGCATTTAAAAATAATTCTGAAGAATGGCTCTATTTATTTGGCGAGCCATTTGTCTAGAGAGCAGTTTTATCTTATATTAGTGTTAAGTATTAGCTACACATCAGAACATTTAGATGTACTCGTCATCTCTAATAGAGCTTTACACATCTGACACTGCTGCAAGTTGCAACACAATGAATTTATACAACATGCTCTTATCAAATTTCCTTTTTGTCAAAGGTGAAGAAGCCTCAGATGCTGTGATCTGGCACGGTCTGACTTGCTGCCATTTCCGACACCTCTGGCATTTCTCTTGGGAGCTTGTTCTGGGAATTGAGAAGAGCACTGCGTTCAGCAGATCATTAGTGGACTGAACACATAACTGCAAAACAGTTTGGGTTAAAAGGTGCGAATGACGTGCAAAGGCCTATCCTTAAAAATTGTTTATTGCATTGGAAGAACTTTGTATATAACATAACTATTACTGCATTTTTTAAATAAGTCAAGCTACCTTAGATATTTGCTTTACTGCAGTAATATTCAAGAGAATGCCTTTTTTAAAAGAACTAAGCACTAATGATGAAATATCTAATATGGCCATATAAAAATCACACCCCCATTTTAGGAAAAAAACAAAACCCATTGTGAGAGAAAATAAAAACACACTTTTTAGTCTGCCTTAGTGCCACGAAATGTTACCTTCCTGGTCATGCCACTTTCTTTGGCTGTAATATCCTTACCTTCCATCTCTGGAACTTTGGAACAGAAAAGATATTAAACGATGGTGGGCGTATTGCGCTGAATGCTGGGTGTGGCTTAAAGAAGTCTAATTTATTCTTTTTTTTTTTTTTTACAGCGTTACATAGTTACATAATAAGGTTGAATAAAAACCACAAGCCCATCTAGCTCAACCAATTGAAAAAAACAAAAACAAATAGAAAACCTCCATGCACACAAACCAATATTCACAGTTTATCAAGAGAAAGCCAAAAAAACTTTGCATAAATCAGACACACCACACTGGTAGAAGCAGGGACTACAACTTGGTAAACACTATGTTTACTCCAACCCAAAAAATAATGCTTATACCTATCCTCTCAGGCCTATATGGCAAATAAATATCAAGGAGGAAGCTATAAGCTACCTACAGTACCTGCCGCCGATAATGTGTTTTTAGCACAATAGCATTGCGCTGATTCTCGGCGACAGGGTGCCGACATCTCGCACTCGCTGGAATAGTAAAAGCACATTCCAGCGAGCGCGTCATAGAAGCGACGGGGATCTGACGTGGATTCCCGCCAATTCTACACGTGGGAGGCATTTGATATGAATCCTTAAGGAGGAACTCCCCGCAGGATTTTAAATAAAAATCCGGCATGGGTTCCCCCCTCAGGAGCCTACCGGGCCCTTAGGTCTGTTATGGGTTGTAAGGAGACCCCCCTACGCCGAAAAAACAGTCAGAAAGGGAGTGGGGGCGAGCGAGCGCCCCCCCCCCCTCCTGAGCCATACCGGGCAGCATTACCTCAACATGGGGGGGTCAGGTGCTCTGGGGCAGGGGGGCGCACTGCGGCCCCCCCACCCCAGAGCACCCTGTCCCCATGTTGATGAGCACAGGGCCCCTTCCCGACAACCCTGGCCGTTGGTTGTCGGAGTATGCGGGCGGGAGGCTTATCGGAATTTGGGAGCCCCCTTTAATAAGAGCCATCAAATGGAGAATCCCATGAAATATCATTAGATACATATTGAAAAATCTGCAGGCCATTATTCCTTATGGTGATCAAACATTATGAGAGGCATACAGGAGTTGCAATATTTCCCCCAAAAAAATATGCAGAGTGGAGAAGGGATGGCTCCTTTCTCTTTTCTCTTTACTACTCATGCCAAAAAAAAAAGGCATGATCCAATTTCATTCCAGCAAGGACAAAGTACAAGTACATCAATTTGTACATGCTGTGAAAGGCTATCAACATATTTATACAAGACTCCCACCTCTCCATGGCCATCCAACAACACAGTTAGCAAGGATGCATTGATATTAGGCACTTTTTGCCAGCTGCAAGCACCTTCACAAACCAAGAGGTGGCAAGAGAAATTCAGAGAGATGGAAGGCTACCTGCCACATTTCTCTTGCTACCTGCATTTTTATTACAGTATTCTGCAGTAAGTAAATGTATGTGCTATGGAAGGCTAGCCACATGGTCAGACAGGACAAACCCCCACATGGCTGTCCAACAATGCATACCAAGATGTATTTTTATCATAGTGTTTTGTCCCTCAGGTGACAAAGTACATTTACATCTACAGCTTGTGCGTTGGAAGGCTAGATACGTGGTCAGGCAGGACACACCCCCATGGCTGTCCAACAACGCAGCTAGCAAGGAAAAGACAGCCTTGATAGTTGACAGTTTTTTTCTGGTTTAAAGCACTTTTCCAAGACAAGGAGGAATTCAGAGAGATGGAAGACTGACATGCCCCCCACCCCTCATTTCTCTTGTTAGCTGCATTGTTGGACATCCATGGGAGGAGGCGAGGGTGTATCTTGAAAAACATGTACCTAGCTGCTTACAGCATGTAGGAGGATGGGACGATGTACTACATTGTAATAAAAAAATTAAATCAGACTTGTTCTTTAAGAGACATGGTTAAATAGAGTCTGGGCATCCCTGTAGTATACACTGTACACAGTCCGCAGACCCTGTATAAACAAAATATGCCTTGATTATTGTGCTATAAATGAGAATCTTACAGGCACACATACCAAAAGGATTAGTAAAAAAAAAAGAACAGAATATATATAGAGTTCTAACATTTTATCCGACTTAAAGAAGAACTTTACTACTAGCTCACTTTTCCCCCAACAAATGCTTTATGAGCAGATTACAAATAGACACAAACGGCCAGAATACGGGACAGACTAGACGACCACAACAGGGTCTTTGAGCGATGGCATCTCCAGGAGGACTCGCTGTGAGCCAGTATAAGTGCCATGGCAGTAACCTACTGCCTTCTCTTATCTTATTTCCTATACCTTCTTTCCCCCCTTTTCCTTCTATCCTTTCTTGTTATGCAGAGTAGACTATCTATGCAAAGCTACATGCAATATCAGTCCTATGATACCATTCACTATGTTTTTCTTTTATGTTATTAATAGAGTTGGACTATATATTGCACTATTTCCGCAGAAGGTTCACCCCTTCTCAACACTGTTGCGTACATACCGCACATTGTCAAGTTCCTGCATTTGCTTCACTGACTTCACTTGTATCTGTGTACTGCTAATCTTTTTGAGACAACCAATAAAAAATTGTTGTTTGGAAAAAAAAGTAATAGAAAATTGTTGTTTGGAAAAAAAGAAATAGACACAAAATGGACTAGGCTTCTTAGGGTTGCTTTCAACATGGGACTTATCTTCACACCCCACTGAAATGGCTTAAAACAGTAAGAAATCCCAAACCATTTGAATTTTTTTTTTGCCTAGATCAGACACACCACAGTGGTAGAAGCAGAGACTACATCTACAGTATTTAAATTATACAATTACTAGGGTTGTCCCGATACCGATACCGGTATCGGTATCGGTGCCGATACTAAGCATTTGCAAGAGTATCGGTACTCGTGCAAATGCCCCGATACCAAAAACGGATACCTTCGGGCGCTGTACTTTCAGCTCTCAGCAGGAATTCCCTGCTAACAGCTAAAAAGTAAAGAAAAAATGCTGGCAATCATTGGTTGTTAAGGAACGGAGCCGCCGCTTCCTTGACAACCAATCACGTGTCCTTTCCTCCCCACCTCCTCGTCCCTTCTAGTCAGTTGCACTGTGGGAGAATTGTGTGGGGAGCACGGGCGTAACGTGGGCAGCCGATGGACCCGCGCTGTCCCTGGGTCCGATGCCTCAGCAAGCTGTGGGAGTCGGGACACTACTGAGGGGTACTGAACAGTGAGGGGGATCGCTGCGGCGTGGGAACAATTACAGGAACCATGCCCTGTATCTGTGTCCGTCCAGCAGCTGAAAGCTCTAAGACCCGCCCCCCCTTCCCCGCTGGACGCTGGTCTGACACAGATACAGGGTGCCACCATGGTTGCTAAATTGCTCCCCGCTGTCCCTGGCAGCCTCGTCTCGGTAAAGTTTTGTGTCCGGCAGAGTTTTCTTCTCTCCCGAGTGCCGACACATAACTTCAAGTGCAGAGAACAGGAGGACCCGCAGGCGGAAGTAGCGGGACTCTGGAGCCCTGGAAGAAGTAATGCACGGTGAGTAGATGGCTGTGTGTGATAGAGGCGGAGGCTGGGCGGGACTATGGGACTACAATCTCCAGCATGTCTATGGAGAAGGAGCACTTATTGTGTGGCTGCAGGTGAAACCATGGTAGTGTATCAGTTTCACTTGCAGTGTAGGTGAGACCACGTGTCTGGATGGCAGGGGGAGGAGCTCAGAACACCCTGATATTTTTTGAGGGGGAAAACTGGTAGCAATTGATAGGCACAGTGGTGACAACTAATGGCATGGCACATAGGTGACAATTGATGGCACAGTGGCTGTGTTTAATGACATGGCACAGTGGTGATAATTGATGGCTGGGCACAGTGGCGACAATTGATGGGCACCGTGGCTGCGTTTTGATGGCATGGAACAGTGGTGACAATTGATGGGCACAGTGGCTGCGTTTGATGGCATGGCACCATGGCGACAATTGATGAGCACAGTGGGAACAATTGATGGGCACAGTGGCTGCGTTTGATGGCATGGCACCGTGGCGACAATTGATGGGCACCGTGGCTGCGCTTTGATGGCATGGCACAGTGGTGACAATTGATGGGCACAGTGGGGACAATTGATGGGCACAGTGGCTGGGTTTGATGGCATGGCACAGTGGTGACAATTAATGGCACAGTGGTGACAATTGATGGGCACAGTGAGGCTGCAATTGATTTTTTTTTCCGTTTGTTTGTGCCCCCCCAAAAATTGATCACCAGCCGCCACTGCCTCTAACTCTCCTATCCCCCCTTCCACACTATTATTTCTATTACCCGTCCCTTTCTCATCTCTCCTCCCTCCCCTCCTCTCTCTCTCTATCATCCCCCCCCCATGTTCTCTCTCCCTCCCTCTTTCGATCCTCTCCCCCTCCTCCCTTTTTTTTCCCCTCAGTTACCAGTTTGCCCAGCTCCAGTCATTCAGTCAGCACATCTTAACCCCAGCCTCATCCAACTCCCCCAAACCACCCCTTTACCTACTATTGCTAGGTGATAGGTATCGGTATTCGGTATTGGCGAGTACTTAAAAAAAAGTATCGGTACTTGTACTCTGTGTCAAAAAAGTGGTATCGGGACAACCCTAACAATTACCCAAGCAAGAAAAAAAAGCACACTCTTTACTCTACCTCTTCACTCATAAAGCCTCAACAGCAAGTAAATATCAAGAAGAAAGCTAAAAACTGCATTTTCAATGTGGAGGTGTCATGAAACTCAGGTCAGGATTGCATCGGTATCAATTCAGGTTAACATCAGGATCAGGTCAGGATTTAACAGGCAGCATTTGTACCTTTGTGTTCTGTCAACAACGACAGAGAAAAAGAGACCCCAGAGTATCAGTCAGCTCACATATAAAGCCTAGTACACATGGGCCGAATGTTGGGCGACATCGGCTGGTTTACTATAAAAAACGGCCAACATTCGGCTCGTGTGTATGGCAGCTGGTCTGATAGAAGCTGGCCATTAGGCCGGATTCTCCCGGAATAGCATACTAGAAAACCAGGTCAACCAGCTCCTGATCAGCGCCTTTAGCCAGTGGCTGAGAATGCTGACTCAAATGTTCTTGCAGGGGAGCAATACCCCTGTCAGAACACAATAGCTCAGCGGGGGAGATCACTGGGTTGAACAGAAAAAAATACTAGTGGTATACCTGTAGCTAACAGTTAAAATGTTGCCCTTGGAATGAAATATTTATTCCACACAAGGTTCTACACACCTCAGAGCTCAGAAAACAGGACAGGACCTATTAAGACTTCTCTGCATCCATCATAAACCCTTGAGCTCCTCATCATGTGTAGGTGAGAAACCTAGGTGACACATATACACTACCCACCATCCTGCCAGCTACTGCTTCACAATATGTTAACTGCAATATTAAAGAACTACATTGTCTTGCATTATTCTGTCGGAAGAAATTGATGGATGCTTTTTGATGCCCTTTCTCAAATTGAGCCCTAAAGGATCTACTTTTATTGTTATGCTGCGTACAGACAATCGGACATTCCGATAACAAAACCGTGGATTTTCTTCCAACGGACGTTGGCTCAAACTTGTCTTGCATACACACGGTCACACAAATGTTGTCGGAAATTCTGAACGCCAAGAACGCGGTCATGTACAACACGCACAATGGCACTATTAAATTGAAGGCTGTGTTGGTAAAACTTCACGATTTTCAGTCCGTTACAACGTGACGAATGTGCTATCTCCATTACGAACGCTAGTTTTTCCAGACCGAGCACTTCCGTCTCGTACTTAATTCAGAGCATACGTGGAATTTTGTGCGTTGGAATTGTCTACTCACGATAGGAATTTACGAGAATTGATTTTGTATGTCGGAAAATTTGAGAAGCAGCTCTCAAATTTTTGATATCGGAAATACCAACAGAAAATGTCTGATGGAGCCTACACACGCTCGGGAATTTCCAACAACAAGCTCCCATCGAACATTTGTTGTCGGAAATTCCGAGCGTGTGTACATTGCATAAGTAATCTCAGCATCTTAATAAGAAAATGAGCATAATCTGGGCCTGAAAAATATAGACAATGTACTTGGAAGAGAGGTGAGGAATCAAATCTGCTATATGACATTAGGGATAAACATAATGTCTGGAACCAAACCTTGGCTGTTCAGATGTTTGGGTGTTCTGTGCAACATTATGCATTGATAACTTCAAAAGAAATTTCAGTCTGCATTTTATGAATAAGTCTTACATGGCATTTGCCATATGGAGTAAACACTGCAGTCTCCAGAGTATATCGGTATTTGCTTTCCATCATGAATGAGCACCTTTGAATCTTAAAGCGGAAGTAAACACATTGATTTAACAGTTTCAAAAAGCAGTTATATTTCCGGCATGCCGGGATTGCTAACTGTCACATTGGTTGTGCTCTCAACCAAACTGTCAAACTCTCCAATGGCTGGTGTCATAACTTCTCACATGTGCAGCACCACGGCAGTTGAAGATTAAACATAGGCCAAGATGGCAGCTTCCTTGGCTGAAAATGATAGGTGGGTTTACTTTCACTTACACTTTTACTTACACTTTAAGTGCAGATTTTGAATCAACCAAATATCAATTAGCAAACAGTGATCAGAAATATCAAAAGTGGAAGTGTTTGTTGCATTTGACCATCAAAGAGGAAACAAATAATGGTGGGAGGAGCTTTAATTCAACTATTTGCAGTCAATGGAAAAGTTGACTGGGCTGGCCTTTTAAGCTTCACAACGTTGTCGTGACCCATACCTTATTTTTCTTCACTTATGTGAAGAAAATGATCATAATTCACATGTCATCCTTTAAACCATAGTTATAGTTTTATTGTATTTAAAAGTATTGAAGTGCCAGAGCATCAATCATTTTATAAAGTGTGGGTGGGAGAAAGGTGGGTGAGAATTTTCCAAACTTGTTTTGGTTTACAGTTTCATACTAAAGTGAGATAACACTTATAAAAATATGTTTTAGATGCTGTTGGTAATTAGTTGGAGAAATATTCAAAGTTGGAAAAATAGTTTTACATCATTTATATTCTTAATGTTAGCAAAGTTTAGATATACACGCTACTTATAGCTGGAATAACTACAGTACAATTGTAAATAAATGTGCTATTTTCACCTTTTCTCTTTTTATCCAATATTTATGTTAGAGACCTCCAATCAGATGTTTGGTGGCAGTGTTAGTATGTTCCAAACCCTGTCACTGTCACATTTATTGGATAGCCTGCATGTAAATATGGAGAAAAATATCAGGCAAAGTATGGGAAATAAAGAAGGAATGACAAAATAAATATGTAGGCAAAAATCAGGAGAAAATCTTTTCACAAAATGTATTGGAGTCAATAAGGAAGATTATTATTGACTGTTAAGATTATTATGTAAATTATGATTGGCTGTTATTTTTTAATGTTATTTTTTAATGGTGCAATGGGCTATATACAGATCCTGAAGTTTATGGAAGCACCAACTGTTCTGAACATGTTCTTGTGCCAAAAATAGCCCTTCATTTATATATAAATCAAAATCAAAGAGTTGCATTTGTGGGGCAAATTTTCGTCTCTTCCCTTCCAAATCTACCTCACCTGGAGTGTGGATTGGTATCCTCACGGCAAAAGAGGACAAAGTTTAAAGGAGTGTCTTTCAGTGCTCGAAAGGGGTCTACAAAAAAAGAAGTGCCTGTTTCAGATCTCCAAATTTTTGCACACATTTTTCATTCAAAAATGTTTAATTTCCTTCATCTCGACTACCCAGCAAAGATGCAGAAAACCATAAAGGTTTGACAGAGGTCTTCTACCCCATCCCTACTCTAATCAATATGGTAAAAAAGGGGGCTACGTTAAAAATCTTTATCCAAGAAAGGTCAATTTTTGCAGAGTCAGGCAAGGGGAAATGCAATGTGAAATAAAAAGAGTGCGGCGCAAAATAGAAACAATAATAATAACAATAATGGTGACAATAAATATACTTATAAAAATATAAATTATTTGAAAATAATGTCCATGTGCAAGGAAGTCCATAAAGCAATGAATCCACAGCCTTAAACGATTTCCAGAGTGGAAAGTGAAAAGGAACACCAAAGAATATCCTCCACCAGTGTAAGATGGACTCTCACCTCTCTGCTTTGACCCAGATGGATCTCAAAGCATAATCTGTGTAATCAGAAATCAGCTGACAGCCTCCATAGGCAGACGGATGGATAGGATAAAAACCATAGATCCGGATTCAATGATTTCTCAACATTCATACCACCATGTAGGGAAGAAAGGAAAGAAATCTAGTGCTCTCGGTTGAAATAACTATTTATTTAAAACAATGGAGACTTCACTCACATGTAAAGACACTCTAATGATGAAAAAAACCCGACGTTTTCTGTGAAGTAAAAAACGACGTTTTTGAAACGTCACTTTTCAAAGACAATTTTGCATACACACCATCGTTTTTTCACAAAAAGCAAGGTTACGTTCACCACTCTTTTCCATTGAAGCTCGCTTCATAACTAGCTTCTGGGCATGCGCGGGTTGAAAAACGTCGTTTTGAACAACGTTTTTGCTACACACGGTGACTTTTTGTGAAACAAAAAACGACGTTTTGAAAAACGACACAAAAAATTTAAGCATGTTGGAATTTTTTTTTGGTCGTTTTTTTTAAGACAAAAAACGACGTTTTGCCCACACACAATCAATTTAAATGACGTTTTAAAAAACGTCGTTTTTTTTTTTTCATCGCAAAAAACGACCGTGTGTACGCGGCATTAGAGCCGAGTGTCAGCATAGCGGCATGTAACAGCGTACCAAACCGTCCTACTGCAATCTGCGGCGATCGTGGGTGACGTTCTGCCACGTCATGTGAGTGAAGTGTCCATTGTTTTAAATAAATAGTTATGGTGGAGGATATTCTTTGGTGTCCCTTTTCACTTTCCACTCTGGAAATTGTTTAAGGCTGTGGATTCATTGCTTTATGGACTTCCTTGCACATGGACACTATTTTCAAATAATTTATATTTTTATAAGTATATTTATTGTCACCATTATTATTATTATTATTGTTTTTATTTTGCGCCGCACTCTTTTTATTTCACTTACACTTGGGACTTTTTATGAATTGTTCTTAGTGCTGGCTTGCATATATTGGTACTTTATTTATTTTTTCCAGCGCTGAATATATTCTCTTATTTAAGGGGAAATGCAATGTAGAAATGCATTTCAAATTGAGTTTCCCAATAAATATTAATTTAAACAGACAAAAAATACACTATATTGTCAAAAGTATTGGGACACCTGCCTTTAGATGGCTGGCCAGTTAACCTCCTCCACCCCAAACTCGCTCTACCATGTCTTTATGGACCTTGCTTTGTGCACTGGTTCAAATCATTTGGTGGGGGGTGATTATGGTGTGGGGTTGTTTTTCAGGGGTTGGGCTTGGCCCCTAAGTTCCAGTGAAGGGAAGTTAAGGCGTCAGTATACCAATACATTTTGGACAATTTCATGCTCCAAACTTTGTGGGAACAGTTTGGTGATGGCCCTTTCCTGTTCCAACATGACTGCGCACCAGTGCACAAAGCAAGGTCCATAAAGACACGGATAAACGAATTTGAGGTGGAGGAACTTGACTGGTCCGCGCAGAATCCTGACCTCAACCCCATAGAACACCTTTGTGTTGAATTAGAGCGGAGACTGCGAGCCAGGCCTTCTCATCCAAATATCAGTACCTGACCTCACAAATGCGCTTCTGGAAGAAAGGTCAAACATTCCCATAGACACACTCCTAAACCTTGTGGACAGTCTTCCCAAAAGAGTTGAAGCTGTTATAGCTGCAAAGAGTGGGCCAACTCCATATTGAACCCTATGGACTAAGACTTGGATGCCATTAAAGTTCATGGGCCAGATTCCCATACATTTCCCGCTGGCGTAGCGCAAGCCATTTACACTACGCCGCGGCAATTTAACTGAGCAAGTGCCGTATTCCCAAAGCACTTGGGGCCAGATTCTCAAAAGAGATACGCCGGTGTTTCGTAGGAAACACCGTCGTATCTCTGTTTTTTTTTACTGGGTATCTATGCGTGTGATTCCTAGAATCACTTACGCATAGATACAGTGAAGAACAATCATTTCCGTACGCGTAAGGTTACCCCTGCTATATGAGGGGTAACCTTACGAAGTCCAGTCGTTGCCATGTTAAGTATGGCGTCGGGTCAGCGTCGTCTTTTTCCGTCGGTTACGTTGTTTTACTAAGTCGTTCGCGAATAGGGATTTACGTAAACGACGCTCACGTCGGTTTCATTCACTTTTTCCGACGTGAGCTGGAGCATGCGCACTGGGCTATTTTTGAGGTCGGCACATGCGCAGTTTGATCGACGCGGGGGCGCGCTTAATTTAAATACAAGCCGCCCCCTTTGAATTACGCGGGGATACGCAGAGCCATTAACACTACGCCGCCGCAACTTACGGAGCAAGTGCTTTGGGAATACAGCACTTGCTCAGTTAAATTGCGGCGGCGTAGTGTAAATGGCTTACGCTACACCAGCGGGAAATGTATGGGAATCTGGCCCTTGCTCTGTAAGTTAACATGGCAACGACGGAACTTCGTAAGGTTACCCCTCATATAGCAGGGGTAACCTTACGCGTACGGAAATGACGTAAACGACGACGGGGCGGCGTAAAAACGTTCGGGAATCGGCGGATTAGGCTCATTTGCATAGGCAAATGAGAAATCATCGTAAAGGCCACCCAGCGGCCAGCGATGTCATTACATCTACGATCTAACAGTGTAATTGTTTTACACATGTCGGATCTTCACTGTATCTATGCGTAAGTGATTCTAGGAATCACACGCATAGATACCCAGTAAAAAAAAACAGAGATACGACGGTGTTTCCTACGAAACGCCGGCGTATCTCTTTTGAGAATCTGGCCCCATGTGTATAAAGGCACAATACTTTTGATAATATATTGTAAATGCAAATAATTAATAAGTCTTTAGATTTCCAGGAGAACATTTTCAAAACCAGGGCTGGGTCCCTGGAAATCAGGAACTCTTATCAACTACAGTTTAGTAATTTTTATGAACAAACATCTATCTAATGTTAAGCTGCTTTATGAATTTAAACCTCATTGTCCCAGTAAGCTGTATACAGTAAAAGTGTCAATACTGGGACTGTATTGATGTCAAGCTTCAGCCAGATTTGAATGATCAGGAAGTGTCATAGTTGCTCCATGAACACTAAAAACGGTGTAAATGAAGCAGTATTACAATACTGAAGCAGCTTTACAGTAAATAGTGCTTTCTTTACACAAGCTTTTATTGGCTGTTGATGATCCGGATATTCCCCAGAGCTGTAAAATGAGTGGCTAGAAGACCATTATTACACTTCCTTGTTGAATAATAAACTAAGCTGTGAATATGGTGGTAAACCATACTGAACACACAGTAATTCCTTTTAAGCATCCTAAGAAAATTTCCTGTAACTCACGCTTGTCAGTAATATATCCTGTTTTAGAGGATTCGGAATCTGCCTTCTGAACCAAAATGGTTTTAAAATATCTCATTAACTTTTTTTAAAACTGATGGCAAAAACAAACTTTTTTAACTAGTTGGATAATGTTGCATTGACGTGGTGCTGATAAATTAAAGATCAATGCCACTGAGTCTAAAAATGTTCACAAACTAAACCATCACTATTTCAGAATTGTAATACTAATGCCGCGTACACACGGTCGTTTTTTGCGATGAAAAAAACCGACGTTTTTTAAAACGTCATTTAAATTGATCGTGTGTGGGCAAAACGTCGTTTTTTTTCATCGCAAAAAACGACCGTGTGTACGCGGCATTAGACTTTAACTTACCATAGACCCAATTCACGAAACTATTCATATTTTGAGTTGTCTTCATTTTAAAGAATTTGCGCGTAAGTTACGGCGGCGTAGTGTAAATGGGCGTCTAACGAACGGCGCAAATGAAATGAAGCGTCTAACGAATGGCGCATGCGCTGTCCATGAACATATCCCAGTGCGCATTTTCAGAATCACGTCGCAAATACTCAATGCTTTCGACGTGAACGTAACTTACGCACAGCCCTATTCGCGTACGACTTATGCAAACGACGTAAACAACGTAAAATTAGACGCTGTTCCGACGTCCATACTTAACATTGCCTGTGCCTCATATAGCAGGGGTAACTTTACGCCAGTCATACGCCTTACGTAAACAATGTATATCAATGCGCCGGGAGCAAGTACGTTCGTGAATCGGCGTTTCTAGCTCATTTGCATATTTTTAATGGGAACGTCTAATGCGTCCAGCGTAACTATGTGCCCACGATACGCCGGCCGGATGACTAAAGCCATGTTTTTTGGCGTAGCTTGCTTTCTGAATCAGCGTAAAGATGCGACGGCGCACATTTGTACTTACGACGGCGTATCTTTTGATACGCCGGCGTAAAGCCTTTCTGAATCCGGGCCATTTACTTTAACTTGCAAATATACAGAAGGTCAATGGCGCTAGAAGGGATATAAGCCGGTAAGTGAGGTAAAACAGACCCTATAGTAATTACTGTATAGGGTATCGTATAGACAATTGAAAAAGTGCCTGGAAACGCAAAACGCGTCGTCAATACCCCCCTGATCCCCTTATTTATGGGATTTTTTACACATCTTTGAAGCTTTTTAAAAAAAATAAGATAGACCACATCTTGTCTTTTTCGCTAACAGCTTCCACCATCCTATACTAGGAACATGCAATCTTTGGACTCTCCACCAGAGGGCATCCATGATACCTCAGCTCCACTGGCCTGAACGTGAAGCGGCGTCTCAGACGTGTGACGTCCACGCGATCTGACGGAAGGAGCGCGTGTCCCCGCAGAGCCTACTGCGCCGTATTTCCAGCTGCAAGACCCGTCGGATGGTCCCGTCGGATAATACCGTCCCCTTCTCTTTGTGGTGACACTCCGGCAGTGTGGACTGTTTGATGTCAGGTCCTTATTTAAAGATCTGACGGCGGTTTTCTGTGTAGATCTCTCACCATCTGCCACCAAGGTATTGTCAGCGTGTTTTTTTCTCATGATGGCCTGTGCATGGAACCTTTGAGCTTTAACCCCATGAAATGCTGGTGTCTGCTGGTGGAACTGTTTGTGTATATTGCTCACTACTCCACAGCCATGTATATTATACTATATGGACTGTTTCTTCCTTGTTTTTAGAAGTGGATCTGCAATAAATGGATTCTTTTTCTTTATATTTATATGACTATTTTCTTTTATCCCAATAACACTGGGCTCTTATATTTTACAGACTTTTAAGAGTGCGGACTTGTTTTGTGTATGTTACTTTAACTTGCCATAGTGTCAATTCACTAAATTATAAATATTATTTGTCATGATGTTTGCTTTATTTCGGCAACCAGACCCAAATCCTAATGCCCTGTACACACGATCGGTTCATCCGATGAAAACGGACCGATGGATTTTTTCATTAGATATCCGATCAGGCTGACTTTCATCAGTCGTGCCTACACACCATCAGTTAAAAATCTGATCGTGTCCAACGCGGTGACGTAAAACACGACGTGCAGAGAAAAATTAAGTTCAATGCTTCCGAGATTGCGTTGACTTGATTCTGTGCATGCGTGGATTTTTGACCGATGGATTTCCCCACAGACGATTGTTTGTTTCTATCGGTTTTTCTAACCATACAAAAAATTTAAAACAGGTTCTATATTTTTTCACTGATGGGGAAAAAAAATAATGGGGCCCACACAGGATCAGTTCGTCCGATGAAAACGGTCCATCGGTCCAATGAAAACGGTCCATTGGTCCAATGAAAACGGTCCACCCTTTGGGCTGCTTTAGCTGATTTTGAGTTAGTAAAAGACGATTCACGCTTTTCTGTCTGTTACAGCGTGATGAATGTGCTTACTCCATTACGAATGCTAGTTTTACCAGAACGAGCGCTCCCGTCTCATAACTTGCTCATAACTTGCTTCTGAGTATATAAAGCCCACACACGACCATTTTTTTAAAACTGGAAAAATGACAACGTTAAAAATGTTGTTAAAAAAAAGAGCATGTTCGGATTTTTTTTTGCCCGTTTTTCAGAACCCGAAAAATGCTCTGAAGCCCGCCATTAAAAAGAAACCAAATTTTTTACAACCCGAAAAATGATCGTGTGTACGCAGCATAGGATAATTTAATTGTTAGGGTTTAATCACAATCTTCTATATATATAAAACTCAACGTGTGTGTGTGTGTATGTATGTATGTTCCAGCATCACGTCCAAACGGCTAAAGATATTAACATGAAACTTGGCACACATGTTACTTATATGTCAGCAACAAACATAGGATAGGTGGTTTAACCCTTACCCACCCCCATTTGCCATGGTCGGGGTTTTTCTTTAAAGTCCCATTCAACTCTATGGGAAATATATATTTTCCTCCCCAAAAGGTTAAGATAGGAAGACCGGGCAACGCCGGGTATTCAGCTAGTTTATTATAAGCTAAGAGAGCTTGAAAATATACTGACTGTGTGGTCTTTCAATAGGAATCCTGGACAGATGTGCATTATAACACAAATTTGTCAAGTTCAAATTTACATTTTGTATCCATTCACAAATACACATTGTAGTTACCACAACACATGGTAAGGCACTTTACAAGCTTGAACAGGGGCTGGAGATAACATGAAAACCAATATTCTGCCAGAAGTGATCTATATCAAGAGGTTCAAGAAGTGAAATGGATAAACCTTTATGTAAAGTAGACAACCTCCTTTTGTGTTTTAATTTATGGCCTTTCGGCTTCTGTTTAAACTATGATTTTATAAAGACTTTGCTGACAGTAGTTCTATTCACTTGTAGTTTAGCAGCTAATGTGCAGTGAAGCTTGTGAAGTAGAATGTTGTAAATGATCATCTGTAAATGTGCAGAACACACTGAATTGTTAAAAGCGTTTGGTATAATAGTTGGGTTGCTACAACAAAGCGTACAAGGGAAAAAAAATCAACATATCTATTGCATTTGAAGGATATATTGAACAATAAGGGTTTTTAGCAGGTGTGAATTTTCTTGACAACACTGGCGATTTTATAGGGATGTACATGTATTGATTATCCAATTGGTACATTTGTGAAATAGAGCTTATTTTTGAAGATTTACAGATGATGGTGTCCTTGTTCACAGTTTTCCTTCTTTATGCTTAGATTTTTTTGTGCTGACACCTGCCCTAATATACAGTATTGGATGCAATCTTCTATTATTTAAAGCATTTACACTCACCAGACACTGTATTTGGTACACCTGTTCAATTACTTGGTAATACCAAAATTGGACAATAGAATATTGCTCTAATGAGTCTCAATTTCAGCTGCGACATTCAGATGGAAAGCGGGAATCCATCCTGCTTTGTATCAATGGATTAGGCTGGTTGTGGTGGTGTAATGGTGTGGGGGATATTTTCTTGAAACACTTTGAGTCCCTTAGTGCCAATTGAGCATCGTTTAAAGTGATTGTAAATTCTTGTTTTCTTTCTATAAAAATAACACTTACCTGCTCTGTGCAGTGGATCCTCTGTGCATCCTCCTCTTCTCGGGTCCCTGGCTGGAGCTCCTGGCCCCTCCCGTCTGTTGAGTGCCCCCACAGCAAGCAGCTTGCTATGGGGGAACCCAAGACGAGGCACAGATCCCTGTGTATATTCAGACACTGTGCCATGGCTGGCCCCATCCCCTCTCTCTTTGATTGTCAGCAGCAGAAGCCAATGGGGCTGCTGCTGTATTTCAGCCAATCAGGTGAAAGAGTCTTGGATTGCTGAGGCACTCGTTGACATCACTGGACAGATTTGAAGCTCAGATGAGTATTAGGGGGGCTGCTGCACACACAAGGCTTTTTATCTTAATGCATAGAATGAATTAAGAAAAAACAAACCTCTGATTTTACAAGCCTTTAAACACCACAGCCTACCTGAGTATTGTTGTTGACCATGTCCATCCCTTTATGACTACAGTGTACCCATCTTCTGACGGCTACTTTCAGCAGGATAATGCACCATGTCACAAAGCTTAAATCATCGCACCACTGGTTTCTTGAACATGTCATTGAGGTCACTGTACTCCAATGGCCTCCACAGTCACCAGATCTCAATCCAATAGAAAACCTTTGGGATGTGGTGGAATGGAAGATTTGCATCATGGATGCGCAGCTGAAAAATCTGAAACAACTGCGTGATGCTATCATGTCACTATGGACAAAAATCTCTGAGGGGTGTTTCTAACACCTTGATGAATCTATGCCACCACGAGGAATGAAGGCAGTTTTGAAGGCAAAAGGGGGTACAACCAGGTACAATCCAGTGCTAGCAAGGTGTACCTAATTAAGTGTCGGGTGAGTGTATATCATAGTACTCCCCTCTTTTTAATATATACAAACATAATCAACAGTAAATGGTAGTTATACATAGTGTACATACTGTAGTATGCCTGCTAACCAGATGTTGAAGAGTCACTTTGGCCATTGGCTTCCGCTGCTGTCATTTAATCACGGCAACTGGGGGTGAACGCTTCTGTGTCAATTGATGCAGCAGCAGGACTTAAAAGTGAGCCCGCATGGGTGCCCCCACGAAAAGCAGCTTTCTGTGGTGGCACCTACTGAAAAGGAAGGCCCTGGAGCACCGGTGGAGGACCCCAGAGGAAGAGATGATTGCTCAGAACAGGTAAGTATAGGCATGTTTGTTATTTCTATAAAAAAAGAGGGTTTACAATCCCTTTAGGTGAAAACATTACCGTGGTTTTAAACCAAATCTAGCCAGTAATGCACCTTCTGTGTTAAAGTGCCCCCACTCTAGATAAAGGAGCAACAGAGACACTGTTGGACAGAAGCATTGTCAGTCTAGGGTGAAGGAAATGTTAGATGTATTAACAGATTCTGATACACTTACAAATTGTAGCCAAATTAAAAAAAAGCACCCCTATCAGTGCACCCCTCTAGCAGCTTTCACCTCTGCTGGATACACTATATTCAGTGGGGCCTACACAGGAGTTTTATCTGGAGGTGGATTCCTATACCCAATGGCTCCAGTTCTTGATTGATGTTCACAATGACATTCTTGAAGCATGTGCTTTAGTGCATGATTTTAAAATAAAAATTTGATTAATAAAGAGGTTTCATTGCACTAGTATATGTGCCTCCCTTACATGTGTATAAAATTCACGTTTAACCTGAATGCAAAGCTTATTCCTATTAACACCTCAGATCCAAACATATAGAAAATGGCTGGAGCATATTATGTGGGTGTCACCCTTCCAAAATATCCTAAAACCCTTACCTTAAAAGCCTAACTCTGTTTTATAACTTTGAACAGAGTGGTGAAAAGTTAGATCCTCTATCAGGTATGCAGTGCTGTCTGTGAGTCCACTGAGGAATTTCCTTTCACTAAGTGACTTAGTGTCTTAGTTTAGCAGGAATCGGTTGAGATTTGAATCATTAATGTGCAGGCTGAAAGTACCAAGTTAACAGATTAATCAAATTGGATACAAGATTTGATTGAGAGTATCATAAACAGCTGCTATAGCCGCTAGTGATCATGACTGTCTTCTCCCAGCGGGGACGTCTTCCCCCGCCCACTCTCGACCCCTTGCTGGGAAAAGACAATTGCCCGGGGGGAGGGAGTTGGGCTTTTAAGGTAAAGGTTTTAGGATATTTTGGAAGGGTGACACCCACATAATATGCTCCAGCCTTTTTCTATATGATTCCTGTATGAATTTGCACTGTCTGCCTTAGTCACCAGTACAAGAGGTCAACTAAAAAGAAAATCACTAAAACTTTACAAAGAATCTAAACTTTCTATTCTTTAATAAAATGTGTCTTTGTTGCTCTTTATTTGTTTCCATTTGGGAGAGTTCCCATAATTTCCTGTCTCTGCAAGACCCTGTCATTTGGACAGGAAGTGAGAGAAAATGTCTCCAATGGGGTTACAGATTGAAATAATACCTTAGAAGGTTTTTAATCCTATCAAAAAAAATAAAAAATACAAGTTTTGGCCACAGTTGGTTAGTACCCACATGCACATTTTTAATGTGTAGCATACTGTTTTCTGTAAATAAAAAGGCATTCTGACCATTACATACAAAACATACAGAATATTCCAATGGGAGGGGTGGGTATTACCAGAGACAGGCACCAATCAAGAGGTCTTCTATACTCCCCTCGGAGGCATCACAGTGCATTCAGGTAGAACTCCTGGTCCAACTTACATTTTGCTATTAAATTGTGTGTGTCTAAATATCAGCTTAAGCTATTGTGCTCTGCAAACAACATGCTTTTTTCAAGCCGGAAATAACAACTCTACCTGCTTGTTAATGCAAATAATTATATGCATTTTTTAAACCTTATTTTTTTAATCCTTATCATGTGGGTAAGATCACTCGTCCTACACACGGGGATACCCTTTGCAAAGAGCACACTTTTTAATGTCCGGAAACAGGCAGGAATACCTCACTCTCCATGCACCTAGCTGGACCACACTTTTCTTAACTCCTTCCACTCTTTTGACGAAGCTATGGGCCTTTGTAACATGGTTTTTGGTCCTGAAACCTTCAGGTAACCCACTATCAGGGAGGGAGCCAGAACACAGACCCCCTTACTACCAGAGGTGCCAAGTACCGTGTCTTGATTCCCCCTAGAACCCCCTTTACTCCTCCTGCTTGTCTTACCGAGTAGACCATTTGTAGTGGCTTGCTCTATACTCTATAGTTACTTTACCAACCCTGTTCTTTCATAAGCCTGAAACCATCACGTATCCCTTCAAATGACTTCACACCAGGCTTAAAATGGTTTATGCACTTTTACTGAATATTTGTGACAGTCTAACAAGTACATTCAAGTGCAGCATTCCCTATATAACTTAACTAAGCTGCCCAGGCATACTCAAGCAAAATAGCATCCCACAAGGTCTGGCAGTTCTCCGGGCTCCCAGTGTCTTCTGACAGACTGCTGGGCACAGCAGTCCCACACAGTGCTCTATGACAGTTACAGTATCGCCAGAAACAGGGGCAAGACAGCCTCCGAACCTGGCCTTCCCACTCAGTTTAAATTACAGGGCAGATAGGCAGGGTCGGAAAAGCCCAGGAACAGAGGTGCAGATCATTAACCCCTTCTCTAGCCTAAGCCAGACAACTGCCTAACTTACATTTAAAAAACATATACTAATCCATTATGCAATGCAAATGTTTACTTTGGTAAGTGCAGAGTGATAACGGTTCAATCCTCTAATTAAGACTAAGGCCATTGATACCTGGTAACTTCAGTACTACCTTACAATGTAAGTTCAGAATAAGATGAGAATATAGAACTATACCCTGCTCTTCCCCTAGAGCTTAAAGCCATAACATGGGTTACTATGTTAATTGTTGTTTCTCTATTGGGAATCACAGAGTAGAAGTAAGTTTGACCCTGCTCAAACCTGCATCAAGGCAGGGCACCTACATGGCGTTAAATATTTCTCCTAGGACTCCACTGCAGAATAATTTTTACAGTTGCCAGTAATGTCAAAAGTAAAAATAATAGGTCAAGTAAATATTGCATTGTGCATTTAATAATTCTGTTCACTCTCACTGTATTCAGAAAACTCATTCACCACTTTCTGCTAGCGTGAGCTCAGTCTAATATCTATCATAATCTGTGGGAAGCCTTAAGACTTATCCAACACCATGAGCAAAGGAGGCCCTGACCTTTTATCTGCTCATCAAAGGCTTCTCTCTCAGTTATTTTTGGCTCTCCATGCTGGGAAACCAGGGGATTTCCAAATTGTCTTTTGTGGTATGGTTCCTGGCTTTAAAACTGCCCTAAATTTGTCCCCTTCAAATTGACTGTGTATATTGCTATTAATATTTCATATTAAAATTTAAACATTTCACTTTGCTGCTTAATGTTTAATGGCATGCATTCTGCATTTGGACATCTTACTTTCTTTGAGCGCATGACTACTTTTGGTTACACAAGCTGTCTAGCCCTCTGCCGTGGATTTCCCATCATTGTTTGCCTTTCCTTTTCATTCCCGCATTATTTCATGAGATTTGGGAAGGGGATACTCCAGAAGACAAAATAATGTTTATTCACGTAAGTAATGGAATTACTGGAACACTAATATCTAAGTTTAATTTCTTAAAAGTATTTGAGTGTTATTATGTAAGCTTTGCAGAAGAGAGTAAATCCAAATTGAGTTGCCAATTTTATTTTGAAGGTTGCAAGCAATAAGGACCACCACAACAAAATGTGAATTCCAGTTAATATAAAAAGATGGCAGTAGATGTACAGTGCATTATATATCACTGTATATATCAGTGTTCTGGAGAGTTAAAGTGTATCTAAAACCAAACTTGTTTTTAGTTTTTGTTAGAGTGAGGAAACTATAGAACTTCTGTAATTTTGCTCTAAAGTTCTCCAAAAATGTAAACGCTACTTTTCCAGATGACCATTTGCACTGGGACATGAACTGATGGGACATAGAGTGAAAACTGGCATCGCCCTCACTTTGGATAGATTTCCTTTTACTTTCTGTTGTGTCTATAGGACAAAAAAACATAGACCAGTTCCCCCCCAAAGACACAGGTGATTGACAACGTCCTACGACGAAACGCGTCTGGGTAGACGTGCGGTGACGTCATTACGCTCTGGAGGAGGGTCCTTGCTGATCTGTTTGCCGGCCGGCAACTTTGTATTTTATATGCCTGTCTAACTCATCTCCCATGTGAGTATTCTGGTTTTTACTATTTTAAATAAATGTCCCAGCGGGATTACGCTATGTCTGCCTCTATTTATCATTTACATATGATCTAATTGGTGGAGTTGCTGAATGGAGCCCCGGTGTAAACACTGCCCTAGGATTTGGGATTCGTCCTGATTCTCTAAAGGCCGCGGCTGGGTCACAGCCGACTGTTGATTACAGCCATTCCTCTGGTAAGCTGCTTATACTTCTGGTGGTGGGCCACATTGAAAAGCCAAGTTCGAGCACAGTGGTGTTTATTATATGTCCATCCTGATTAAAGACCAGCGGAGATTTGTCTTGGAGCCAACCTACTACTTCTCTCATGTTTGAAGGATTGTTTATCTCCACATGACTGATATATGGACTCTTTTTGATTGTATCGAGTCCGGGTGACAAGGCGCAGCTCTAAATCTTTGTTTTTACTTGTAGTGCACTGTGGGAGCTGAGATATGGCAGCCCATTTTTGCTGGGACTTGTAGTGCACTGTGGGGGCTGAGATATGGCAGCCTTCTATGCTGGGACCTGCAGTGCACTCTAGGTGGGGGGGCTGAGATATAGCAGCCTCCTATGCTGGGACTTGTAGTGCCTTAGACTGTGGGGTCACTGAGGAATCCTCATTCCGCCACTGAGGGCACTACAAGTCCCAGCAGAGTGGGCTGCCATTCTTCCATCCCCTGTAGTCTAGGGCACTACAAGTCCCAGCATAGGAGGCTGCAATATCTCATCCCCCCAGATGGCACTTCAAGTCCCAGCAGAGCAGGCTGCTCTTACAGAACAGGAGAAAGAGCTGGTGGGTTGTACTGGGAGGGGAGAGAAGGAGGCACAGGTTTGAGATGAGGGGGGATTTTTTTTCTGAACGTGAGGATTTATGCTGGAAGGGGGAGATGGGGGAGGATTTGTGCTGAGAGATGTAATTTTTGCTGGTAGGGGGAGATGGGGGAGGATTTATGCTGGGAGGGGGAGATGGGAGAGATGGGGAAGGATTTGTGCTAAGAGGGGGAATTTGTGCTGGGAAAGGGGAGGTTAAGGCAAGGGTTTGTGCTGTGAAGGGGGATTTTCACTAAAAGGGGTTATATAAGGGTGAGGATTTGTGCTGAAAGGGAGTATTTTTGCTGCTAGGAGGAGATGGAGGGGGCCGGGGTGTGGTTTACAGATCATAGGGCAGGTCTTAAAAAGTAAGGGGTATGTCTTTAACAGAAAGGGTGGGTTGTATTTAAATTAGGGGGTGCATGAATTTAGTCAGGCCTAGGGCAGCACAACACCTAAATACACCACTGATACTTACTGTGGCCAATATGATGGGTTTTCACTGCCCTCAATATATTTACTTTATATTATGGAGGATGTAATGAAATATAAGACATACAGATGGGATAGAACAAAAACACAGGTAAATAGGATCACAGATAGGAAATATATTGAGGAAATCTTCCTGCCAGAGTTTTGACAACATATAAGAAACTAGAGCATGTGTCTGGAGTCTGTGATAATGAGCCCTTGTAGTTCACCAACTCAGGGTTCCCCAGGGAGCAAAGTCTAATCCACAGCCTGCTTCTTCACAGGGCCCCTGATGGTAGGGATGGCCTTGCAGCCAGCTGGAACCAGGTCGCGGACCCCCAGATACGCTCAGCTGAGAATGCAGTAACAACAGGAGACTGAAGGGAAAAACCAGGAAACAAGCTGAGGTCAGGAAGGATGGCAGAAAAGTACAACGGAAAATGAAGCTGGATCAGTACACAGTTAGTCAGTAGGGATGAGCTTTATGTTCGAGTCGACCAATTTGGAGTGTTTGCGGCAAATTCGAAAAGCCGTGGAACACCCTTTAAAAGTCTATGGGAGAAATCTAAAGTGCTAATTTTAAAGGTTAATCTGCAAGTAATTGTCATAAAAAGTGTTTGGGGACCAATGCAAAAAATGCAAAAAAAAAGGGATTTTTTTTCGGGAGCAGTGATTTTAATAATGCTTAAAGTGAAACAATAAAAGTGAAATATTCCTTTACATTTTGTACCTGGGGGGTGTCTAAAGTATGCATGTACAGTAGCGCATGTTTCCCGTGTTTAGAATTGTCCCTGCACAAAATGTAATTTCTGAAGGAAAAAAAGTCATTTAAAACTACTCATGAATTGTCGGTCCCCGCAATACAGAGAAAAGTAATTTTTTTTCAATGACTTTTATCACTTTTATCAGTATTTCCGGGACTCGACAATTCATTAATAGATGCAGTAATTTTAAATGACTTTTTTTCCCTTCAAAAATTACATTTCGTGCAGGGAACCAAAATTAAGAAAAAAAAATGTAAGGGGGGTCCCCCCAAATTCCATATCAGGCCCTTCAGGTCTGGTATGGGTATTAAGGGGAAACCTGCATAATTAAAAAAAAATGACGTGGGGTTCCCCAAAAAAATCCATACCAGACTTTTCAGGTCTGGTTTAGATTTTAAGGGGAACTCTGCGGAAAAAATAAATAAATGGCGTGGGCTCCCCCCGAAAATCCATACCAGACCCTTTATCTGTGCACGCAACCTGGCAGGCTGCAGGAAAAGAGGGGGGACGAGAGAGAGCCCCCTCCTGAACCATACCAGGCCACATGCCCTCAACATTGGGAGGATGCTTTGGGGGTCTGTGACCCCCCAAAACACCTTGTCCCCATGTTGATGGGGACAAGAGCCTCATCCCCACAACCCTTGCCCGATGGTTGTGGGGGTCTTGTCCACCGGGCCTATTTTGACACTTCTCTCTTTCATGTAAAAAAAAAAAAAAAAATGCTAGAAAATTAATCAGAACCCACAAACATTATATATATTTTTTTAGCAGACACCCTAGGGAATAAAATGGCGGTCATTGAAACTTTTTTTTTTGCACGGTATTTGCGCAATAATTTTTCAAACGCCCTTTTTTGGGGAAAAGAAATCATGAATTAAAAAATAACAAAACAGTAAAGTTAGCCCAATTTTTTTGTATAATGTGAAAGATGAAGTTACGCTGAGTAAATACCTAACATGTCACGCTTTAAAATTGCGCGCACTCATGGAATGGGCCAAACTTTGGTACTTAAAAATCTCCATAGGCGATGCTTTAACATTTTTTTACATGTTACTATTTAGGAGTTACAGAGGAGGTCTAGTGCTAGAATTGTTGCACATGCTCTAACGCACGCGATGATACCTTACATGTGGGGTTTGAATGGCGTTTACATATGTGGGCAGGACTTGTATGCGTGTTCGCTTTTGCGTGCAAGATAACAGGGACATGGGCGTTTATTTTTACACTTATTTTTTACATTTTTTTTGTTATCACTTTTATTCCTATTACAAGGAATGTAAACATCCCTTGTAATAGGAATCACTGTGACAGGTCCTCTTTATGGAGAGATGTGGGGTCAATAACAGTGTTGCTCACGAATATTCACATTGCGAATATTCGTTACGAATATTGCATATTCGAGTATTCGTGAATAAATCGAATATCGCGGTGAATATTCGCTATTGCGAATATTCGTATTTTTTCAAATTTATTTTTAAAACAGATCACATCCTAGTGATCTCCATCGACGTCTAAAAGCATTGCTGGTATGATTAGAGACCCTGGGCCGAGTAGCTGAGGCGATCCTTTTATGTTGCCGAATATTCGCAATGCGAATATTCGTATTACGAATATTCGCGAATACTTTCTCTGCCCTTCTGTGTTTTGTGTATAAAAAAAACAAAAACAAAAAAAAATTAGCTTTAGTTTAGTCATATAAGTTTGTGTAAGTAGAGTTAGTGTTTAGTGCATATTAGTTTAGTAATCCAGGAAATGATCTCCGTTTTCGCGTGTTGACGAGAACTTCGCAATCAATTTCGCATTCGCATTAGCGAAATTTAGCAAAATTTTTTTTTGATAAAATATCACGAATATTCGATATTAACGAATATTTCGCAAATATTCTTCTATATATTCGTGAAATATCGCGAAATCGAATATGGCGTATTCCGCTCATCACTAGTCAATAAGACCCCACATCTCTCCTCCTGGCTTACAAGCATGAAATCTGTGGAAAAAAAAAATCACTGATAACATGACGACAGCCGCGGTTGTGGCTTTTTTTACTTCCGGGTACCGGGTGCGATGTCATAACGTCGCGCCCGGTCCTCCGACGGTTATAGAGATGACAGTGACCATCTGGTCACCAGTCATCTCTATGGTTCTGCAGCGAGCGCTGCCCGATTCGCTCTCCGGGCCCCCGATGGCACGGGAGAGCCCGGAGAAGCACTGGATGGCGGCGGGAGGGGGGGAAGTCCCCTCCCACCGCCCATAAGAACTATCAAGCGCCGCTTTGATCGTTTTTATGGTGCACAGAATCGCCGGCTGGAAAAGGCGATATCTGAAAGATGCCTGTAGCTGCAGGCATCCTTCAGATATCCCCGCACAAAGTGGAGGACGTCATATGACGTCCTGCAGTGGACAAGCGGTTAATAAAACATAATTTTTTTATTCCAGCGATGTACATCCTTCCATTACCTGGACCCGCGCTTCCCACTGCTAGGAACGATACAGCCTCCTCCATAGAAGGCTCCCGGGCAAATGACGTGTGAGTCGTGTTACATTTCTTTTAAAACCGAGGGCGGAGGCCACCCGTGACGTGGATGAGTGACCCCGCCCCATTCTGACGTAAAGGGGTTTCCGGCGGCTTCCCCATGGTGTCGTGGGTGACCCCCCCTCTGTCATATAACAGGGTTTCCCCGCTACCGTAATTACACCCATCCAATCAGATTTCAGATTTCTGTAGACAGCTCAGTTAAAGTGTTACTAAATTCAGGACCTTGCATTCACTATATCTGGTCTCTCATAGTACACAGAACATGAAAATGCAATTATTTTAGTAAATATAAACTGCTAAATACCTTTTCTCACCAGCAATATATAGCAGTCTTGTTAGTTCTATCAGTTTCTGGTGAAGCTTGTAGGAGGAGTTTTCATACTGCACTGAGCTGCCCTATAAGGCTGTAGGGCTCCCGACCCTCTGTCTGGATAGTGCTGATTGGCCCTGTGCAGATAACAAGCACTCTCCCAAGAAAAAAAAAAAACCTCTTTAGCAATACAAACCAAACTGAGCTTGGATTTTGGGGCCCCATACGCGGCTAGGCTCCCAAAAAGTCCCAAACATGTGGTATCCCCATACTCAGGAGAAGCAGCAGAATGTATTTTGGGGTGCAATTCCACATATAACCATGGCATGTGTGAGCAATATATCATTTAGTGACAACTTTTTGTAAATTTTTATTGTTTTTGTCATTATTCAATCACTTGGGACAAAAAAAAAATATTCAACTCAACATGCCTCTCAGCAGTTTCCTTGGGGTGTCTACTTTCCAAAATGGGGTCATTTGGGGGGGTTTTGTACTGCCCTGCCATTTTAGCACCTCAAGAAATGAGATAGGCAGTCATAAAATAAAAGCTGTGTAAATTCCAGAAAATGTACCCTAGTTTGTAGACGCTATAACTTTTGCAAAAACCAATAAATATACGCTTATTTCGATTTTTTTTTACTAAAGTCATGTGGCTGAATACATTTTGGCCTAAATGTTTGACTAAAATGTAGTTTATTCGATATTTTTTACTTTTTGTTATAAGAAAAATCATTTTTTTTTTTTAAATTTCGGTCTTTTTTCGTTTTTATCGCAAAAAATAAAAATCGCAGAGGCAATCAAATACCATCAAAAGAAAGCTCTATTTGACCGCGCAATTACCAGTTAAAGCAGCGCAGTGCCAAATTGTAAAAACATCTTGGGTCTTTTAGCTGCATATTGGTCCGGTCCTTAAGTGGTTAAAGGGGTTGTAAAGACAAAAATATTTTCCTCTTAAATTAAAGTCTGACAGTAGCTGATAAAGTAAAAAGTAATGTTTTGCATTATAACTAGTTTGATACCTGTTGAAATGGAGCTGTTTTATTCACCTCCGTCACTCCTGAATCATTATTCTCACTGACTTCCTGGTTTGCGGTGCGCATTCATTCTTGCTACATCACGGTCTAATAGGAACTACAGTTCCCATTACGCTTAGAGTCCATGCCTGTGAGGAATAAGAGAGCATCTTCACGCAGGGCTGTAGTCATAGGAAGGGGGTGAGCACATTCTGCTTTCCACCATACAAAACAGCTCAGGTGCTGGTGGAAAGCAAGAAGAGGAGAGACAGGAAATTACATTTTCAAACCTAGATTACTGTATTTTGGAGGTCAAAAGGAAAAACATGGTAAGTGATATTTAAATGCTCTAGCTTACAGCAATCAATTGATCTAATAACAAATGAACCTTTAGGGCCAGATTCAGGTAGAGTTAGGCTGGAGTATCAGTGATACTCCAGCCTAACTGTCACTTTAAGCCAGCGTTTTTGTTTTCTGTAACCAGAAAACAAGAAACGCCGGGTTGGAGTTCCGATGCGAGCGGCGTAATTGAATTTTGCCATCGCATCGCAACTTTAATTTAAAAATGGCGCCGGGGGCGTTCCCGCTGATTAACGCCGAAAAAATATGTTAATCAGCGGGAATCGGCAATTCACGATCGTATTCGGGCGCGACGCAGTGACTTTCCGACGTTTCCGTAAGCGATACGCGGCGTAAAGATAAAGCAGCCCCCTAGTGGAGTATCCTATGTTAAGTATAGCCGTCGTCATCGCGTCGAAAAAAAAAAAATTGTGTCGCTTGCGTAAAACGTCCATGAATGGGGATTTGACGTCATTGACGTTCACTGACAGAATTTGGAACATGCGCACTGGGATGCATTGACAGTCGACGCATGCGCAGTACGTTCGCCGCGGGATCGCGCTTAGTTTAAATAATGCACGCCACGTACCCGCCCAATTTGAATTCCGCCGGCTCATTTTCGATACGCTGCCGCAGCTTTAGGAGCAAGTGCCTTATGAATAACAGCACTTGCTCCTAAAATTTCGCCAGAGTAACGTAAATGAGAAACTTTACTCCAGATTAAAGATGCTCCCATCTACCTGAATCTGGCCCTATGTGTTCCTTTGCAAAGATCCGAAGGATAGGACAGAACGGGTGAGTTTAAATTGCCTTGTTCTGCAGGTCTGGGTTTTTCCTAATTTCTAAAACAGCAAGAGTCACTTCTATATTTGATTGATCATTATGGGTTACATTTCTTTATGGTTCTTTTCTTAAAAATCCCAATACTAAGACCTTCAAACTTTATTGCTTTTCTGATTCTATTATGCAAAATCTTTATACAGATGGAGAGAAAACAACAGGTCAACAGTGTACATTTTTATCTTTATTGAGTGGTTTATTGAAAAGTTTACAATGGCTATATGAAGTAATGCATTCAATGCTGCAGAGCCTAAGAAAATGAAATGACACAAATGTGGCTATATAAAAGTACAAGGCTACAGGCCAAATGTGTTTGTATAGGTCACGGCCCCCTAAGTGACTATTTATATTCTTACATTTCACAGAAACTGTTTCATATTTTGCTGTCTGTAAAAGAAAATAAGTATGCAGTACATACACTCACGTTACCAGATTTTCAAAATGAAATTCAGGGACATCCTCTTGACCATGTTGATCTTTACCCACGTTCACAAATCCACACCCTCATTTGTAGCCACACCCAACAAATTACATCCCCATTTTTACATGTCCTGAAACAATTGGACACAGAGTTTTGGGACAAGAGGCAGACATTAAAGTAATTGTTAATGTTTGGATTTAAAAAATAACAAAAGATAAAAAAATAACATGCCTATACTTACCTGCTATGTTTAATGGTTTTGCACAGAGCAGCCCATCTCCTCTTAGTCTAGGGTCCCTTACCGGAGCTCCAAGCCCTTCCTCTTCATCAGGTCCCCCCACAGAAAGCCGCTTTCCATGGGGGCACCCGCACGGGCACGTTCCCAAGCCCCTGTGTCTATTGACACAGACAGCAGGACTTAGCCCTACTTCCCTGCTCCACGTCACAGAATTTGATTAATAGGAAAGGAGGGTGACAGTAGCTGGAGCCGCTGCGCTCGTGCACATCACTAAATCCGATCGGGCTCAAGTCTGGGGGGGGGGGGAATGCTGCAGCACAGAAGGTTTTTCACCTTATTGCATATAGCAGACTGCATTGAGGTGAAAAACTTTAAGGCCGCGTTCACACCTATGTGACATGGTTGCGGCTTAAACCGCATCCAATTCGCAGAACATTTCTAAATACATTAATTTCAATGAGGCTGGTTCACATATGTGTGATGCATTTGCACTGCGCATTGCCGAAAAAAACGTGTGCGTTTTCTAGGCATTGCGGTGCGGCTCAGGTGCGAATTCAGGCCCATTATCTTCTATGGGCACGCATCTGATTCGCAGATGTGTTCAATTCTCTTCAGGATTTCTCTCATTCACCTCAATACACTTCCCCCTCCCCTCCCCTCTCCCAGGTCTCCAAATTCGCAGCTAAAACAGAGATGATCTGCCGAACAGTTCTCTTATATCTCTGCAGAGATTAGAGAGCTGAAATTCACACCGCACAAGTGTGAATCCAGCCTTAATCTGTCAGGTGAGGATAAAAAAAGAGAATGTGCAGGGCGTCTCCCCTTTAAATGTATAGCTAACCAATCCTGTCAGGTTGTGTGGGCGGAGTCACAACCCAGTGTGTGCTGCCATGAATGCGTCAGGAAAGTTTCCTATGTGATGCATTTTTTGGTAACAGATTCTCAAGTTGAGATATCAAGGTGAGACATCATGGCTTTTAATAAGACCCCAATGTCTCACCTGTCCTCCAATAAATCTAATGGAGTGTAGATTGCACAGTGACACCAGGACCCAGAAGTGGCATTAAAGCCCCATACACACGGCAGAGAAACTCGACGGGCAGAACCCATCGTTCCGCCCATGGAGGTTCTCTGCCGGCCGTCAGAATCGGCGACCCGCCCGTCGGGAAAGGCAACCAGCCATTCATCCCGACGGGCCGTCGAGCAAATAGAGAACCTGTTCTCTATTTGCTCGACGGGTTTCTCGACGGGCGGGGCTCGCCGAGAGTGTACACACGGCCGAGGTTCTCGGCAGAATGCAGCTTCCAGTGAGGTTCTTGCTGGTTTCTGCCGAGAACCTCGGCCATGTGTACGGGGCTTAAGGCCTGGTTCTCACCTATGCAGGTTGTAGTGGATGCATATTCCAGATGCATTTTTCAATATTCATTAAGCATCAAAAATTGAAAGCAGGAAAGGGGAAGGGAACGATAAGAAATAAAGAGAAAGAAAAAAGGAAGTTAGAGGGGGAGGAGAGAGATAAGTGACACAAATGGAGAGCACTCACATTGGCCGCATCCGTATATACTAGTAAAGGAAAAAGAACAATAACTACAGGTAGATATTGATGGTCGGACTTTGAGGCCACATGGAAGTATGTTAAAATGAAACTTTATTACATGGAATATTACACAATTATAAATAAAAAATACATAATCATAAAAATATAACCACAAAAGTAGCAGCCAATACTAGCAAAATTCTTAGAAGTCGCCTACGCGTTTCGCTGTGGGGCTTCTTCAGGGCGTTATTGAAAGGATTTTTGAAGAGGTAGTATGACAGAAAACAGTTTGTTGTCTGTAACAGTGCATAATAATAGTTATTTACATTTAAGTGGTTAAAAATAAAAAATAAAAAATTGATTAAGTAAAAATTGCAGCACATATTTACATTACATGTGGCCTCACGATGAGTGCATCCAAAAGATGAGCATAGTCATGTTCAAAGTGTCTTCCAGAATTGCTAAAACCCAATAAGCATACAAAAAAGATTATATTTTATTATAATGTTTCTCGACAAGAGAAAAAAAAGAAAAAAAGGAAAGAGAAAGACATGCCTACTAGATATAACAAAGTAGACAATAAAAACACAGAATAAGGTAGACAAAAAGAAAAAGTATCCAGTAATGTAACTAGAGATCACCTTAAAGTAGCTGTATGGAGACAGAGTATAGTATGTTAACTAATGCCCATTAGTTAACATTAGTTAACATACTATACTCTGTCTCCATACAGCTACTTTAAGGTGATCTCTAGTTACATTACTGGATACTCTTATATCAAGACGTATTTTTGCATTGCTATTGCATTGCCAGCACCCGTGGTTTGGTTTCGGTGAGGAGGCTCTTTGATCACTACTGAGCAGTTACTCTCTTCTTCTAGGATTAAGAAATGCATGGAGTTCGGTGGTCAGGAATAAATAATACACAAAGTTTTGCAGTCAAGATTAGGTAACTCACAAAGTTCATGTGTTAGAATTAAGTTACACACAGGTCAGGATATAGTTATGCACGAGTTCAGGGGTCAGGATTAAGTAATGCACAAGTTCAGGGGTCAGGATGCGATTTAGTTCGCATGTGCCGCGCTATATAAGTTTTTCATTCATTCATTCATTCATTCATTCATTCAGGATAGAGTAATGCACAAGTTCAGGGGTCAGGATTAAGTAATGCATGAGTTCAGGGGTCAGGATAGAGTAATGCACAAGTTCAGGGGTCGGGATTAAGTAATGCACGAGTTCAGGGGTCAGGATTAAACAATGCACAAGTTCAGGGGTCAGGATAGAGTAATGCACAAGTTCAGGGGTCAGGATTAAGTTACACACAGAGTTTAGGGTTCAGGATTAAACTAGAATTCCAGCTTTCAGTTGACCAGTTCATTTAGGCTGGCCTAGACAAATTATATCCAATACATTTTTATGTGGCTGCTGTGTGTACCGTATCATACTGTTGTACTGATTTGATGCAAAGTAAGACCCTTTTCACACTGGGGCTGCGTTCCCGGTAAACTAAAAAAGAGGTTAAAAAACTCCTGTGAGTGTAAGCCTAAAGGGCCTGTCAACACAGGCCCTAATATTAACCAAAATCAGACATGATCAAATAGCTATTTACTTTACATATTTACTACTTAACCTGGTCATTTGCCCTAAGTTCTTTATAATAATTGCAGAAAGCCATAATTCTTTCTCCATATACAATATGAACTATCTGTAAAGGAAAATGTGTTGTGTGTTGTTCTACAATATCAGTTGAAGGTGTTACACGCCTTGGTAGAAGTGCAAATCCAAAACATGTTGTTCTATGAGACTCAGGGGGTGGAAATTGTCACAAATTCAATACAGCCGTTAATTTATTACTTGCAAAATTCTCATCTTCCTCAGCAGAAATGGAATTTGCATATAATTAGCGCAATTTTCTGATCACAATGCGTGTTACACTTGGGTATTGCAGAACTATGATAATTATTATTACTGTTATGCCGCATACACACGATCACTTTTTGTGATGTAAAAAAAAACGTTGTTTTATCTCACAAAACAAAACAACGTTTTTCAAGCTTCATTTTAAAAAACAACATTGCCTACACACCATCGTTTTCTAAAAATGCTCTTGCAAAGCGCGGTTATGTACACCACGTTCAACGGCACTCTGTTCCATTGAAGCTCCCGTCTCATAACTTGCTTCTGAGCATGCGCAGATTTAAAACGTTGTTTTAAACATCATTTTGCCCACACACGATAATTTTTTGTGAAACAAAAGACGACATTCTGAAAAACGACATAAAAAATTGAAGCATGTTCGAATTTTTTTTTGGTCGTTTTGCCCACACACGATCATTTTAAATTACGTTTTTAAAACGTTGTTTTATTTCATCACAAAAAACAACCGTGTGTACGTGGCATTAGGGTTTCTTTGCCTGTGTTTCATTGCTATGAATACTGTTTTTCTTATTCTAATGCAGCCAATAACATTGAAAAACATGATGAAATCATTGACCATATATGGATTTTGGTTTGTCTATAGATTTGTTATCTTATTTTACATATATTGTGGGGTTAAAATGCCTAAATAGCATGTAAGGGGAACACTATAGCCAGTACTTGTGACTACTATGAGGACCTGCAGTAAAGGTCAACATGGGTTTAGTATTTCTGGAATGGATGTGGACAGAAAATCTTCAAAGAGGCTGCAGAAGATTAGCAATGATGCAACAAAGATTAAAAAAAGGTAATAAATATATAAAACATGGTAAATGGTTATTATACACAGTAATTTAGGCAGCTAAATGTAATTTAGTTACATCTAATTTAAGTAAGGATTAGTAAAAAAATAAAATATTTTCTGTAACGCAGGGGTATTAAATTAAAATTCATTTCTTTCAACAGAGGTCTGAATCGCATGTTTGTGTGATGTCTCAGATCCTTTCCACATCACTCTCCTCCCCACAGCATGCCCTACTTTACATCACTCTCCTCCCCACCGCATGCCCCACTTTACATCACTCTCCTCCCCACAGCATGCTCCCCTTTACATCATTCTCCTCCCCACAGCATGCTCCCCTTTACATCACTCTCCTGCCTAGAGCATGCCACCCTTTACATCACTCTCCTTCCCAGAGCATGCTCCCCTTTACATCACTCTCCTCCCCACAACATGACCCCCTTTGCATCACTCTCCTCCCCACAGCATGCCCTCCCTTTACATCACTCTCCTCCCCACAGCACTTGCCCACTCTTTAAGTCACCCCCCTTCAAATCACTCTCCTCACTTTACATCACTCACTTCCCCACAACATACCCCCCCCCCCTTTACATCACTCTTCTCCCCACAGCACTTGTCCACTCTTTAATTCACTCCCCTTTAAAGACCTCTCCTCGCTTTACATCACTCGCCTCCCCACAGCATGCCCCCCCTTTACATCACATCACACAGCACACAGCACTGGCCCGCATTAAATCACCCCCCTCAACAGCTTATCCCCCCTTTACATTGCATTCCCCCCACAGCATTGCCCCCTTTACATCCCCCCACATCACTGCCCCCTTTACATCTCCCTACCACAGCATATGCACAGCCATGTTTTTTTGCCTACCTTACACAGAGCGGAGAGCAGCTAGGAGGCACTGAATGGAGGACAAGAGCAGAGGACTGCCAAGGTTAACTTTTCCTATTAACAAGCTGGTGATTGGTTGCTAGGGCCGCCTGATGTCCTAGCAACTAATCTGGAGAGTTAACTCATACAGTTCCCAACCTCCATCCAGTGTGGCTGTGCCTCCTGTCTCTCATTGCTATCCCCTGCCTCACGCTCTCTGCGTTGCCTTGAAAATGACAGCGACGGAGGCCAGGAGGAAGGAAGGCTCCTAGATGGTACAATCATGGGTCCGGATTGGACAGTGGCTCGGTCCGGATCGGAACAATGTCCGCCATTTAAGTGATGCCTGGTGTGAAGAATTCTGAAAAGCGGTGTTGATAGTTGTGTGCATTCAGGAAGGGAAATTCGAAAGTGTATTCTGTGACCATAGATTTTCTTTAACATTGACCCCCTCTTATTTGTGCCCTTTTGGTAATTTAATATATGATTGAACGTGTTTTGTTATATCTGTTCAATAATTAAAAAAATAACACTCGGTCCTACCAGAAATCCAGTAAGCTCCTAACTTCCTGTGCTCTCTGCTGATCAGAAATCCTAGGTTCAGTTTTTCTCTGTAAAATACAGAATATCTCCCTAATTCGTTCCAGAAACATGCTTGTAATCCAAATCACTTGTATAGCAAAGTGAATTACCCCATAAGAAATAATGGAAACTCAAATGATTTGTTCCACTACCATTTATTCATCGGTCCTTCAGTTTATAATACATATAAAAAGATTATAGCAAAGAGACCAGGTTATGTAACCATAAAATGTCCATCCATAAATGGAAGCCAGGACAAGGGGATTAGAAGCAAAATCCAGCAGGAGCTACAGAGTATAAAAGAAGAAGAGAGGCGCCTCTAAAGCCGCGTACACACGATCAGTCCATCCGATGAGAACGGTCTGAAGGACCGTTTTTATCGGTTAACCGATGAACCTGACTGATGGTCCGATTGTGTCAGAAAGCCGTGACGCAAAACACGATGTGCTGAAAAAAATTAAGTCGAATGCTTCCAAGCATGCGTTGACTTGATTCTGAGCATGCATGGATTTTTAACCGATGGTCCTGCCTACTAACGATCGGTTTTGACCTATCGGTTAGGATTCCATCGGTTAAATTTAAAGCAAGTTGGCTTTTTCTAACCGATGATTAAATAACCTATGGGGCCCACACACGATCGGTTTTGACCGATGAAAACGGTCCATCAGACTGTTGTCCTCTGTTTAACCTATTGTGTGTACGAGGCCTAATGCCGCGTACACACGGTCGTTTTTTGTGATGAAACAAAACGACGTTTTAAAAAACGTCATTTAAAATGATCGTGTGTGGGCAAAACGTCGTTTTATGTCTTCAAAAAAACGACCAAAAAAAAATTCGAACATGCTTGAATTTTTTATGTCGTTTTTCAGAATGTCGTCTTTTGTTTCACAAAAAATGATCGTGTGGGCAAAACGATGTTTAAAACAACGTTTTTATACCCGCGCATGCTCAGAAGCAAGTTATGAGACGGGAGCTTCAATGGAACCGAGTGCCGTCGAAAGTGTCTTACGTAACCGCGCTTTGCAAGAGCATACGATGGTGTGTATGCAACATCGCTTTTTAAAATGAAGTTTGAAAAAACGTTGTTTTGTTTCATGAGATAAAACGACGTTTTTTACATCACAAAAAGTGATCGTGTGTATGCGGCATTAGTGTAGTAATATGTTGCTAAATGTGTAACCATATTGTTACACTTATAGGCGTCTCTCTTCTATTTTATACTCAGTTGTGACATGACACTACTCTTATATCAAGACATTGCTTGTATATCAAGTCAAACTATATAAAAAAAATATTATTGTCTTGCAAAACGCTCTCAAACCATGTTACTCTCAAACCAAGGTTTTACTATACATGTTCTGTAGTCCTAATAGGGATGAGCTTTGTGTTCCACTCGAACATTGCATGTTCGACCGTTCATCGAAATACGAACAAAACGGGTCGTTCGCGCCAAAAGTGAAGCGCTACGTCCCATAATTCACTGCGACATTGCGTGCTGATGATTGGCCAAGCATGCTGTATGTCCCGCATGCTTGGCCAATCACAGCGCCGTCAGTAAAGAGAGCCGTAATTGGCCAAAGCCAGGGTGGCTTTGGCCAATTATGGCTCAGGGCTTTAGCACACGCCCCATACTATCAAAGGCCGCCTGCAGGGCGGCCTTGTGTAGTGTGTTCCGGGCTTGTTCCAGTTCAGACAGAGAGAGAGAGAGAGAGAGATTGTCTTTTTCCTAGCTAGATAGAGCAGGCAGGCTAGTTAGTTAAATTTACAGTGTGTAGAGGATATGTGTAAGGCTGAAGGCTAGCCTGTATTTGTGGGAGGAGTCTGCTGAGTACTTAAAGCCTCCTCCCACATTGGGTCCAGGGTTGGTGAGCACTTTCTGTCAGTCCGGCCGGGAACAGGACACTGAATCTCGTGTACTGCTTGGTACTCGGCCGGACTGCCAGGAGATGCTCGGCCACACTACAGGATGGGAAGGCAAAGTTGGGGGCCCCCGGCCAGCTCGGGGGTCCCAAGCAATTGCTTGCCTTGCCTGTCCTGTAGCGACAGGTCTGTGTAGATTGCAAGTTTGCTGCTCATTCATTTGCAACTAAACATCCTTGTTGCATAGTGGTAGTGTGCTGCTCATTACTTTGTGATTGTGCTAGCTGCAGTGTTCTCACGTGTTGTATTGCCCGTGTGCTCACTGCAACTACACACACTTGCTGTATACTGCAAGTTTGCTGCTCATTCATTTGCAACTAAACATCCTTGTTGCATAGTGGTAGTGTGCTGCTCATTACTTTGTGATTGTGCTAGCTGCAGTGTTCTCACGTGTTGTATTGCCCGTGTGCTCACTGCAACTACACACACTTGCTGTATACTGCAAGTTTGCTGCTCATTCATTTGCAACTAAACCCACTTGTTGCATAGTGCTAGTGTGCTGCTCATTACTTTGTGATTGTGCTAGCTTCAGTGTTCTCACGTGTTGTATTGCCCGTGTGCTCACTGCAACTAAACACACTTGTATACTTGTATACTGCAAGTTTGCTGCTCATTCATTTGCAACTAAACACACTTGTTGCATAGTGCTAGTGTGCTTCTCAGTCCTTTGCAAATAAACCCACTTGGTGCAAAGTGCTAGTGTGCTGCTCATTACTTTGCATCTTTTTTTTTTTTTTTTTTACTGAAAGTTGTTATTATTTGTAAATAGAAATATGGTATGAACTATAGAGATGTAGTCCCCCGCTACCGTGACAGGGGTGTAATACCTATTCTCGCCCTAAGTTGTGCCCTTGTCCAGGGGGAGATCCAAAACAGTCTAACAAAGATTCACCAGGTAAGTTTTTGCCCAACACTGCCCACCCATCCCCCCCCCCTTGTAGCCCCCCGGACTTTGCACTTATCCCATAGTTGGTAGTCAGCGCGAATTTAGCTGAAAACACAATACCTGGATTATATATAAATAAGTAATTTCAGGTTGGAATAACCTTCTCTATCTAGATTCAGTAACATAAATAAAAATGTACATGTACATAAGGACTCTACTCTCATTACTTATGACGGCCTCAGTCTTTCAGTGTAACTCCAAGTTGTTTTATAATCTATCCACTTTTGCCATTTATCCAGAGAATCCCCCGTTGTTTCCAAGAGGTTCTCCATTACTTTGCATCTAAAGCCACTTGGTGCATAGTGCAAGGGTGCTGCTCATTCATTTGCAACTAAACCCACTTTTTGCATAGTGCTAGTGTGCTGCTGATTACTTTGCATCTAAACCCACTTTTTGCATAGTGCTAGTGTGCTGCTCATTACTTTGCATCTAAACCCACTTGGTGCATAGTGCTAGTGTGCTGCTGATTACTTTGCACCTAAACCCACTTGGTGCATAGTGCTAGTGTGCTGCTCATTACTTTGCACCTAAACCCACTTGGTGCATAGTGCTAGTGTGCTGCTCATTACTTTGCAAATAAACCCACTTGGTGCAAAGTGCTAGTGTGCTGCTCATTACCTTGCAAATAAACCCACTTGGTACAAAAGTGCTAGTGTGCTGCTCATTACTTTGCAAATAAACCCACTTGGTACAAAGTGCTAGTGTGCTGCTCATTACTTTGCATCTAAACCCACTTGGTGCATAGTGCTAGTGTGCTGCTAATTACTTTGCACCTAAACCCACTTGGTGCATAGTGCTACTGTGCTGCTCATTAGTTTGCAAATAAACCTACTTAGTGCAAAGTGCTAGTGTGCTGCTCATTACCTTGCAAATAAACCCACTTGGTACAAAGTGCTAGTGTGCTGCTCATTACTTTGCATCTAAACCCACTTGGTGCATAGTGCTAGTGTGCTGCTCATTACTTTGCAAATAAACCCACTTGGTGCATAGTGCTAGTGTGCTGCTCATTACTTTGCAAATAATCCCACTTGGTACAAAGTGCTAGTGTGCTGCTCATTACTTTGCATCTAAACCCACTTGGTGCATAGTGCTAGTGTGCTGCTCATTACTTTGCAAATAAACCCACTTTTTTGAAAAGTGCTAGTGTGCTGCTCATTACTTTGCAACTAAACCCACTTGGTGTGTACTGCACGTGTCCTCTGCAGTTTGCTCCTAAAGCTGCAGGCCATTATAATGTCTGGAAGGACAACAGAGAGAGGCAGAGAGTCACAAGGGCAAGGGTCAGGCTCTGCATCTAGAGGCAACAGTGCTGGTGGTGGACACGGTGCATCCTCTTCAGCACATGGCCGTTGCACACGCTCGTCCTTCTTTTTGGGAGCTGGCCATGTTGAGCCTCAACATGCAGACAAATTGGTAGAGTGGATGACCAAGCCGTCCTCATCCTCCTCATCCTCTCTCACCCAGGCTGAGCTTACTTTGTCTGGCAAAGCAGCTGCCAAGGCGTCCTCTTCCCTCTGCACAATGGCATCACACAATCCTTCCCTAGTCCCACCATGTCCTCCTGAGGAGTCCCTGAACTGTTTCAACACAGTGTTGGGTACATGCTGCATGACGATGCACAGCGTTTTGAAGGCTCCGATGATGGAACACAGATAGAGGAAGGCAGTAATGTAAGCCCAGAGAGAGGGGGTGCCCGAGAAGGACAGCAATCTGGCAGTTATGTTCCCCCAGCTGGAGCATACTGCCAGGTTTTCGACAGTGATGAGGAGGGAGGGAATGATGAAGTCACTGACTCTACGTGGGTGCCTGATAGGAGAGAGGAGGAGGAGGAGGAGGAGGAGGCACAGGCACATCTCCAAAGAGGCATGATGCCCTCCAGGGGACAGCTTAAGGGCAGCACACCAACTGCATTACTTCACAGAGCTACGCCTGTGCAGGGCACTGCTGTGTCTCAGCGTTACTGCAAAAGTTCTTTGGTGTGGGCTATTTGCAACATATGTCTCAAGCGTATCTCGCGCGGCCAAAACATCACCCGCTTGGGCACCACATGCTTGATCAGACATATGTCGACCTGCCATGCAGTTCGTTGGCAAGCATACCTGAAAGACCCACACCAAAGAACAAAGCGGACCTCCCCTTGCCCCTCATCAGCTGGGATCTCCAATCCCACTATACACTCAGTCCTCTCTGAAGCCTGCACTGATAGGACTGAAGGTGTAGAATTAGGTGTGTCACAACCTAGTAGTACATGCGGGCAATCTGCTATCGGTACACCGATGGCAGATTGTAGCAGACAAATTTCCCTGCCCCAGCTGCTGCAGCGCCAAAAGAAGTACTCTCCCATCCATCCACATGCCCAGCGGTTGAATGCTAGCTTAGCGAAATTGCTAGCACTTCAACTGCTGCCTTTTCAGTTGGTAGACTCTGCCCCCTTCCGTGAGTTTGTGGAATGTGCGGTACCTCAGTGGCAAGTTCCCAAACGCCACTTTTTCTCACGGAAGGCGATTCCGGCTCTCTACCGGCATGTGGAAGGCAATGTCCATGCCTCGCTGGACAGGGTGGTCAGTGGTAAGGTGCATATTACCGCTGACTCATGGTCCAGCAGGCATGGACAGGGTCGTTACCTCTCTTTCACGGCGCATTGGGGGACTCTGCTGGCAGCTGGGAAGGACACAGGGCAAGGTACAGTAGTCATGGAGGTTGTTCCACCACCACGCCTCCAAAACACTACTAGTGGTTGTGACACACCTCTCTCCTCCACCCCCTCCTCTTCTTCTTCCTCTGTGACCTCTTCCTGTGCTGATGTGTCCTCGGAACCAGCCGTGCTCCGTAGGCGTACGAGGGGCTACGCAGGAATGCAGGCAAAGCGATGCCATGCGGTGATAGAGCTAGTGTGCTTGGGAGACAGGAGCCACACTGGGGCAGAGGTTCTGTCAGCTCTGCAGGGGCAGGCTCAAAGGTGGTTGACGCCACGCCAGCTTAAGCCAGGAATGGTGGTTAGCGACAATGGCACCAACCTCCTCTCTGCCCTGCGACAGGGACAACTGACCGATGTGCCCTGTTTTGCTCATGTTCTGAATTTGGTGGTGCAGCGGTTCTTGGGCAGGTACCCGGCCTTACAGGATGTCCTAAAGCAGGCCCAGAAAGTCTGTGTGCATTTCTGAAGGTCAATATAATGCCACTGCTTGGCTGTCAGACTTTTAAAGGGAATACAACCTGCCCAAGAACCGCCTAATCTGTGACATGCCCACCAGATGGAACTCTACATTGACCATGCTGCAGCGGCTGCACACGCAGCAGAGGGCCATCAATGAGTACCTGTGCCAATATGGCAGCAGAACTGGGTCAGGGGAGCTTGGTTTTTTTTCCCCACGCCAGTGGGCCTTGATCAGGGATGCATGCACTGTCCTGTCACCATTTGAGGAGGCCACAAGGATGGTGAGCAGTGACAGTACATCAATCAGTGAGACTGTCCCTCTTATTCACATGTTGGAGCACACGCTACGTGGAATAATGGACAGGGCCCTTGAGGAAGAACAGAGGGAGGAAGAGGAGGACTTCCTTACCTCTCAAGGCCCCCTTTATCCAGACAGTGGTCCTGCTTGCCCGCCTAGCACACAGGAAGAGGACGAGGAGGAGGTGGATTGTATCAGCAGCATGGAGGTGGAGCCTAGCACTCAGCATCAGCAGCAGCAGTCTTCAAGGGATCACTTACAGTCCCATGGACTTTTACGTGGCTGGGGTGAGGTGGCTGCGGATCCTGTCATCCTCAGTGACCCAGAGGACTGTGCTCCGAATGCCTCAGCAAACCTACGCTGCATGGCCTCCCTGATCCTGCAAAGCATGCGTAAGGATTCTCATATTCGTGGTATCAAGGAGAGGGATCATTACTGGCTGGCAACTCTCCTTAATCCACGTTACAAGAGTAAGGTTGCGGACCTTATCTTGGCGTCGCAGAGGGAGCAGAAGATGAAACATCTTCGGGAGGCCTTGCAGAAAAGTCTGTGCAACACGTTCCCAGAACCTGGGGGATTACCAAATCCTGGTCTTGGACAATGTGTTGCTGAGGCTTTGGTGAGTCACAGAAGAAGCGGTGGAGAAGGTGGCCATCTGACCGATGCGTTCAGACAATTTTTTAGTCCGCAGCCCCAAGGTATGACCGGTTCCAGCAACCATCGCCAGCGTCTGGTTTACATGGTGCGGGAATACCTAGGGGCAAGATCAGACTTGGACACCTTCCCCACCGAAAATACTCTGGCTTACTGGGTCTTGAGGATGGATCACCAGAGCTTGCACAGTACGCAATTGAGCTACTGGCTTGTCCTGCATCCAGCGTTCTTTAAGAACGCACATTCAGTGCTGCTGGAGGCTTTGTGACCGATCACAGGGTGCGCCTCTTCACCGACTCCGTCAATCGACTGACCGTCATAAAAATGAATCAGGCTTGGATCAACACCAGCTACCAAGCACCTGATGCCGATGTAACTGAATAATTTTTTTGGAGACTGCCTATGCTGATGCTGAGTGACTGTCCTGTTATGCAGCAGACTGAATATCCTTTTCCTCCTCAATGGTTTTGCTGATAGCTAGTAAGAACATTGTTGGTTCTGGGCACCGCCACCAGTGCCTAAGGCCCAATTTTTCTGCCCCTGTTTAACAGGGGAGTATAGTAACAATTTTTGATGCAAAACTTTGCATGTGGCTATTTGCTGCACTCCAATTACATTATCTGTGAGGGGTTGCAGTGTTGTGGCACCGCCACCAGTGCCTAAGGCTCAGTTTTTCTGCCCCTGTTTAACAGGGGCGTATAATAACAATTTTTCATGCAATACTTTGCATGTGGCTCTTTGCTGTGCTCCAATTACAGTATATGTGAGGGGTTGCCGTGTTGTGCCTAAGGCCCAATTTTTCTGCCCCTGTTTAACAGGGGCGTGTAATAACAATTTTTGATGCAATACTTTGCATGAGGTGCTTTGCTGCGCTCCAATTACAGTATCTGTGAGGGGTTGCAGTGTTGTGGCACCGCCACCAGTGCCTAGGGCCCAGTTTTTCTGCCCCTGTTTAACAGGGGCGTATAATAAAACATTTTGATGCAATACTTTGCATGTGGCTCTTTGCTGCGCTAAAGTATCTGTGTGGGGTTGCAGTGTTGTGGCACCAGCACCAGTGCCTAAGGCCCAATTTTTCTGCCCCTCTTCAACAGGGCGTGTAATTACAATTCTTGATCTAATATTTCACAGCAGGGTGTTCCAGCGCCCACCAAGACTAACTGTGAGGGCTTACAGACTTACAGGCAACACCAACACCTAGGGCCCAAATTTCTGCAGCGTATATACGGCAGGCCCCTACTTTCAAACATCCAACTTACAAACGACTTGCAAACGGAAGGAGACAACAGGAAGTGAGAGGAAATCTACCCCTAGGAAGGGAAATTCTCTTCTGTAAAAGGTGTCTCCTGTCCACCGATGCTTTATCACAATCCTTGTTTCACAAAAAAAAATCATTTGTCTTTGGGACAGAAAGTGAGGTGCAATCTTCTGAACAGATGCACACAGACAGCAAAAAAAATGTTACAGGGGTGATAACCCTTTTCTATGTTTTCAGAAAAGCTTAAAAAAAGATTTTATGTCTCAAGCTACACTTTAAAGAAGTACCAGTTGAAAATTACAAACAGATTCTACCTAACAACAAACCTACATTCTCTGTCTTGTTTGCACCAGCTGCATACTGCTGTTCAAAGTATATAGGGCCAAAGGGGCTTGTAATGACCTGGGGGGAGGGGGGCGGGGAAACCCATGCTATTTTTCTCAGTGATTTTCATCCATATTGCAGGGACCAGACATTAAATTAGTAATCTCATTATGTGCAGGGACAGTTCTAAACACGTGCCACTACTATAGACACCCAGCAGGTACGATATTTAAAGGAATTTTTTCATTTTTTTCACTTTAAGCATCATTAAAATCGCTGCTCCAGAAAAAACTACAGTTTTTAAAACTTTTTTTTCCATTGATACATGTTCCCTGGGGCAAGACCGGGTTCTCAAAGATGTTTTCCGACAATAACTTAAATATTGGGCTTAAAAATTAGCATTTTTGAATTCGAACGTTCGAGTCCCATAGATGTCAATGGGGTTCTAAATGTTTGCGCGAATGTTCGGTCCGTTCGAAGGTTCTGGTGCGAACCGAACGCGGGGATGTTCGGCTCATCCCTAAGTCCTAACATACTTCTTCTTTTTTTTTAAGATGACAACACTGCTCCTCCTTAGATACAGTACAGTTAGTTAGTGTTGTCACTCTAGGGCCACGTACACACGATCAGACTGGTCAGATGAAACTGGTCCGACGGACCGTTTTCATCGGACCAGGCTGAAGTGGTCTGATGGTCTGATGTGTGTACACACCATTGGACCTAAAATCTGATTAGACCAGAATGTGGTGACGTAGAACACAACGACGTGCTGAAAAAAGGAAGTTCAATGCTTCCAAGCATGCGTCGACTTGATTCTGAGCATGCGCAGGTTTTTGGTCCGATGCTTTGGCGTACTAACCATCGAATCTGTCTGACAGACAGGTGTCCGTCGGATAGATTTTAAAGCAAGTTTTAAAACTTTCGTCCGACGGACAACAGTCCAATGGGCCGTACACACCATCGAATTGGTCCGATGAAACTGGTCTTAAGACCAGTTTCATCGGACTGGTCTGATCGTGTGTACAAGGCCTAGGGCAAAAAGCATGTTACTGGCACGATCATTGCTCGGCATAAAGAAAAAGACCCTGAAAGTAGCTGCAGTATATTAATTATATTTAATATTTTGGGTTTAGATACACTTCAAGAATTCATCATGCATAGATTCTAGCAATACTGGACAGTCAAAAATGAATTGTATAGAAAACATTCTGCAAATGAATTGTATAGCACAAGACAAAAGAATAGCTGGGACATGCCAATTCTATTTTGCCTGGTTTAGGGAAAACTAGATCAAGAATTTCTTAGGGACAGTAGTGAGACAGTCCAAATGTAAAACAAGTCCTGACCCGGTGACCTGGCCATTCCAAAGCCAAATGACGGTTTAGCCAAATATATAAGAAGGTACACGCACATACGAAAAAGGTATATAAGGCAGTCAATTCAGCCTACATTTAGTTATGTTATCTCTATCTATGGTATATCTACAGTATGTGTCACGTCCACTTGAGCTTGAGTGGAAATGGAGTGGTGAATGAAGTATCTTGGTTCTTGTACTGTACAGCAGTAATTGTCAATTATGTGAAGACATCAAATACTAGATGATGGCTCTTAGTTCTACTTATACCCTAATAAACAAGTTTTTATCCATGAAGTTGTGCAAATGGTGTAAAATTAAGTGACCACCGCAGAGTATAGAATTCCAATACTAACTGATGTTATCAGGAATTTTTAATGGAAATGTATAGTATTGTATAAAATGTAAAATAGTATATTTTAGTTAGGTAAATACAAAACATTGTAAATGAATATTATGTAGCCTTCTACTCATCTAGCTGTGTGGAGCTTTAGGTACCCTTTTGTTTGTTTGCCTCTCTCCTCTTTGCTCATTTGTTGTAAAAATCTTGTTGTTTACAGAGCTGAATAGCTCAAGCTTAAAAATTGACACACACGTGAAAAAGCTGGTTTGCCTCCTTAGAAAACTCATAGGGCCAGATTCAGGTAGAGCAGAGCATCTTTGCTCTGGAGTAACGCATCTCATTTGCGTTACGCTGCTGAAATTTTAGGAGCAAGTGCTGTTATTCAGGAAGCACTTGCTCCTAAAGTTGCGGCAGCGCATCGCAAATGAGCCGGCGGAATTCAAATTGGGCGGGTACGGGGCGTGTAGTATTCTAACTAAGCGCGATCCCGCCGCCAACGTACTGCGCATGCGTCGAGTGTCCAAACATCCCCGTGCGCATGCTCCAAATTCTGTGAATGAACGTCAATGACGTCACATTCCCATTCATGAACTTTTTACGCAAGCGACGTGATTTTTTTTTTTCCCGACGCGATGACGACGCCTATACCTAACATAGGATACTCCAACCCCATGTAGGTATATCTATGCGCCGCGTATCCCGTCCAGAAACGTCGTACCGTCATTGCGTCGCGCCGGAATTCGATCGTGAATTGCCGATTTCCGCTCATTAACATATTTTTTGAGCGTAAATCGGCGGGAACGCCCCCGGCGCCATTTTTAAGTTGAAGTAACGATGCGATGGCGAAACTCAGTTACGCTGCTCGCATCGGAGCTTCAACCCGGCGTTTCTTGTTTTCTGGTTACAGAAAACAGAAACGCCGGCTCAAAGTCACAGTTAGGCTGGCGGATCACTGGATCCGCCAGCCTAACTGTTCCTGAATCTGGCCCATAGTGAGAAAAACATATACATACACACACATATATTTCACAAAAGTAAAAAGTAAAGACACCCCTCACATTTTTGTAAATATTTTATTATATGTTTTCATGTGACAAGACTGAAGAAATTACACTTGTATAATGGCCTGTATACACGATCGGTCCATCCGATGAGAATGGTCTGATGGAATTTTCCATCAGTTATCCGATGTAGCTGACAGATGATGCTTACACACCATCAGTTAAAAAAACGGACGTGTCAGAACACGGTGATGTAAAACACAGCGACGTGCTGAAAAAAATTAAGTTCAAAGCTTCCAAGCATGCGTCGACTTGATTCTGAGCATGCATGGATTTTTAACCGATGGACGTGCCTACAGACGATGGTTTTTTTCTATAGGTTTTTTATCCATCAGATAATTTTAAAACAAGTTCCTAATTTTTTAACCGATGGATAAATAACCGATGGGGCCCACACACGATCGGTTTAGTTTTCATCAGACAAACCGATCATCTGTACGCGGCATTACAGTGTACAGCTTGTATAACAGTGTAAATTTGCTGTACCCTCAAAATGACTCAACACACAGCCATGAATGTCTTAATCACTGGCAACAAAAGTACACCCCTAAGTAAAAATTTCCAAATTGGGCCCAATTAGGCATTTTCCCTCCAATTAATTAATTTTCCCTCCAGTTAATTGAAGAGGGCAGGTACTTCTCCTTCAGACCTCCTTTTTGCCAGCTGGGCTGAAAGTGTCAGAGGAGAGCTGTTTGATTAGGAGTGAGAGACACAGCAGCACGCTCCGTGAAGAGATCCTTTGCTGGATTGTGTACCTGCTGGGGTAAGCTAAACTGCATAAAAAACTGTTGCTCTGGTTAGAGCTGTGTACTGTGCACACCAGCATGTGGCTGCAGAGACTAAACTTTTCGGATATGTGCACCCGTATTGCAAGACAAGCCTGTTGTTTGTTTTGATGAATAAAGACATTTTTATTTTACTGGACTGTCTGGGCCGCCTTTTCAGCCCTCTAATTACTTAAAAAAAAAAAAAAAAAATATATATATATATATATATATATATATATATATACATATACAGTATCTTACAGAAGTGAGTATACCCCTCACATCATTTTTGTAAATATTTTATTCCATTTGTTCATGGGACAACACTGAGGGAATAACACTTTGCTACAATGCAAAGTAATAAATGTACAGCTTGTTTAACAGTGTAAATTTGCTGTCCCCTCAAAATAACTCAACACACAACCATTAATGTCTAAACTGCTGGCAACAGTAGTACAATCCTACGTGAAAATATCCAAATTGGGCCCAATTAGCCATTTTTATCTTCCCGATGTCATGTGACTCATTAGTATTACAAGGTCTCAGATGTGAATGGGGAGCAGGTGTGTTAAATTTGATGTTATCGCTCTCACTCTCTCATACTGGTCACTGGAAGTTCAACATGGCACCTTATGGCAAAGAACTCTCTGAGGATCTGAAAAAATAATTGTTGCTCTACACAAAGATGGCCTAGGCCAGGGGTAGGCAACCTTGGCTCTCCAGCTGTGGTGAAACTACAAATCCCATCATGCCTCTGCCTCTAGGAGTCATGCCTGTGATTGTCAGGGTCTTGCAATGTCTCATAGTTGCAAAACAGCTGGAGAGCCAAGGTTCCCTACCCCTGGCCTAGGCTATAAGAAGATTGCCAAGTTCACAACAGCTTCACACGTTGCCACTGAAGTCCTCCTTCTCTCCTCCATGGCCACATGACGGAGCTGGTGGATGTTAGAGACCTTGCGATCCTCCACCTATCATTTGAACCTTGGTGGTCATGGGTGGGCTTATACCTGATGGTCATGGGTGTGCATCTTTGGTGGGCATCCCTGGTGGGCACGGGTGGGAATCCTCGGTTGGGGGGCTGCACTGGTAATCAATCAGCGCAGACCCCCCTGATAGGAGAGCAACCGATCAGCTCTCCTCTACTCATGTCTGTCAGTGCAAGTGGAGGAAAAGCCGGTAAACGGCTCTTCCTGATTACATTGTGATCAGCTATGATTGGACACAGCTGATCATATGGTAAAGAGTAGACATGTGCATTCATTTTCGTTAGAATGCATTTTCGTCTGAAAATCTGGTATTTTCATTATCGTTTTAACGAACGAAAATGAAAGCGTTCAGATCCGACGATTTTCGATGCTTTGTCGAATTTTCGTCGTACAATTCGACAAAGCATCGAAAATCGTCATTTGAATACAGCGAATAGGTAGAAATTGAACAACGAAAATTTGACGATTTTCGATGCTTTGTCGAATTTTCGTCATTCAATTCCTACCTATTCACTGTATTCAGAATGATGATTTTCGATGCTTTGTCGAATTGCACGACGAAAATTCGACAAAGCATCGAAAATCTTAGTTTTTGGACGAAAACTTTCCCGACGAAAACAATCAAAACGATTTTCGGGAGTAACTAAATACATTTATTTTCCAAACGAAAACGAAAAAACAAAATGAAATATTCCTGTCTGCACATTTCTAGTAAAGAGCCTACGTCAGCGGGTGCGCGATCACAGCTTATCCTGCTGGACGTCATTTTGCTATATGGCGGGCAGGAAGTTGTTAATATTACAATTGCACTTGCATGCTAACAAGGGGCGTAACATAGGCAGGCTAATTTTAATCAGGATTCGAAAGAATGCAAACCTGTAGTGAAAAAATTATTAGCGCCGTCTGCACAATGAGTGAAGTGTGCACTACATAGGAAAACCATACAAAATAGAATATAATTTTATACAGAATTTACAATTTACAAAATTAATGACACTCCTGTGACCCATAGAAGAAGCCCAGCAGAATGAGCTTAGGCTGGACTTCTCCTTTCAAACTATGTTAGATTGAACCCTTCCCTTCACACCATCTATTCAATCTTAGAGGGCCTAGCTAAACAATCCAAGTAATTTTTAAGTCGATCTGGCAGTCCTTCGCATTACATTGTCACTGGAAGATCTGAAGGATATTGGAGCAAGCTAGTAGTAAGAGACTTTCTATAATGTAAGATTCTCAAATCCACTGTAGTAGAAAAATATATTTCTAAGATTATTGTGAATGCCAAAAGTCAATTTCAGGTACAAATAAATTAAAATCATTAGAGACATTACTCATATGTCTTTAGCTTACAAAAAGTCCTTAGTTATAGCACAGCAGATATTAAAGTGAAAAGCTTATAAATGTAAGTAGCCCTACTTTTTTAGCTATTGCAAACAATATGCTACTCTCAGCTGGAACAATTAAAAGGGTATCAACGATAAAAAAAATGGGCATTAGGCCTCATACACACGATAGGATAGCCAGAGGACAACGGTCTGATGGACCGTTTATATCAGTCAAAACCGATCGTGTGTGGGCCCCATAGATTATTTAACTTTCGGTTAAAAAAAGCCAACTTGCTTTAAAATTAACCTATGGACTCCTAACCGATAGGTCAAAACCGATCGTTAGTAGGCACGACCATCGGTTAAAAATCCACGCATGCTCAGAATAAAGTTGACGCATGCTTGGAAACATTGGTTTTCATTTTTTTCAGCACTTCATTGTGTTTTACGTCACCGGGTTCTAACACGATCATTTTTTTAAACAATGGTGTGTAGGCACATCAGACTATCAGTCAGCTTCATCGGTTAACCTATGACAACGGTCCTTCAGACCGTTCTCATCGGATGGACTGATCGTGTTTACAAGGCTTTACTTGTAATTTCTACCAGTGGAATCTATTTTCCAATTTAACGGCAGGCTTGTTTAATAATACAGGGCACAAAACAATAGCATAGAGCACCTTTTTTTAATGAGGGTGCACATGCACAATGTGGTGCCTTGAGATTTCTTCAGGGGGGGTTTGGCAAAATGCCTAAAAATGTATAAAAAAAATTGTATCCAGGCCAGTGCGTGGTCAAGCCTGCTCTTTAGTTATACAAAGCCATAGGTTTTCCTTATGCATCATTAAGACAAGACACTAGCATTCTAACAACCAATGATTCCATCCGTTGAGAAGGAGGATGTCTGTTGCCTCCAAAACATCCTTGTTAGACCCTCCAGTGCCCCTCTCCTTTAGCACTGGGGTTACATTAGCTGACTAATGGAGGGAAACTGAGGGAGAATAGATACATTGGAATACTAGTCAGTACCAGTGTGCAAAGGGTGAATTTGCTTTGGAAGAATACATCACCTCTAACATTGGGTTCCTATGTGTGGATGTTGCTGCATTATGTAAAACTATTAGAACATTTGTTTACATTTTAGAATGAGGTGTTTTGAGGCTGTTCATATATTTAAAGGGTGGCTTGAGATTGTCTATATTTTTAAAGGGTGACTTGACTGAAAAAAGTTTGAAAAACTCTGGCATATGCCTCGTACACATAACAGGGATTCCCGACAGGAAAAGCACCATCGGAAATCCCAGGGGGGAAACCGAGAACCTGCTCGGTAACTTTATTCCTGTACACACAAGAGGTTTTCCCGTCGGGAAAACCCCAATGAGAGCTTTGGTCGGGAATCCTGACCGTGTGTATGCTCCACTGCAGGAAAACTGCCAAAACTGCCAAAAACTGCCGGGAAAAAGTCAAGGGGAGAGCTGGCTCTCTTTTTTGTCTGGCGGTTTTATGGCCAATTTTTCCATTGGAAAAACTGCGAGGAGCATACACAAGGCCGGGACTCCCGGCCAAAAGCTCTCCTCACAGTATTTCCGTCGGGAAACCCACCTGTTGATTTCAGTGATTGACAACAGGCTGCCCTATTTAAACACCTCAGCAGCACAGTGTCTTTGCTGCCTGATCTGCAGTTCTTACCTGACTTCCTGTGATCTGACCTGTTTCCTGTTTCCTGTGTTTGACCCGGCTTGCTGACTACGATTGATCTCTGTTATCCTGACCAACTGCTTGATTTCCCGTTGCTGAACTTGCCTGTATACTGACCATTCTCTGCCTGTCGTTTATATCTATATCTGATCATCTGTTACCAAACCCAGCTTGTCTGACTACGCATTCAGTGTCTCCCCAGCCAGTGCACCCACCAGCCAGCTTCCTGTTTCCTGCTGCACCTGCTGAACCGACAAGACCCAAGACGAACCAGGCACCCATACACCGCCAGGCTCTTGTGGCCACTGTCGCAACATCGGTGGCCCTTTAGCCGGGGTTGTACGAGAAGCCTTCCCACTACACGTCAGGCTCATCTGGCAGGTACGTAACAGTATCAGGCAGCCATGTCTGAGCCTGCTAGTGGGAAATCGGCCATGGATGACGTCTGCCAGCATCTTGCAGCCCTCACCCAAGCAGTCAAATCTCTACAGGAGGGTTATACGCAACTGGAACAACGTGTACAGACCCTGGCTACACCAAAAGGCAATGCTGCCCCTTCCGTCTCAGGGACTGCCACTGCAGCAACCCTATTAGTGATGCCGCCCCCTGAACCCAGAGTTCCAGCACCAGAGAGATTTTCAGGTGACCGGGGAAAGTTTCGATCCTTCCGCAACGCATGTGAACTGTACTTCGCCCTACAACCTCAAACTTTTTCCCTTGAAATGACTAAAGTGGGGTTCATTATATCACTGCTTCAGGGTGAGCCCCAGTCCTGGGCTCATCGTATGTTGGAAAAGAACGATGTATTGCTACAGTCCATGTCCGCCTTCTTCGGTGCAATGGCCGAATTATACGACGACCCGCAACGAACCACCACAGCAGAGGCTGCCCTTAATGCACTCCAGCAAGGCCGCAGAACAGCTGAAGATTATGTCACAGACTTTCGACGCTGGAGTGCAGACACACAGTGGAATGACGCAGCCCTGCGACACCAGTTCCGCTTGGGGTTATCGGAGGGTCTGAAAGACGAATTGGCACGTGTTGGGGTCCCAAATACCCTGGAGGCCCTTATCACACTGGCCATCCAAATTGACCGCCGGCTTCGTGAGCGACGATCCGAAAGATCAGCCCAGCAGCCACGTCCAGTATGGATGATGCCCCGGATCCCAGCTCCTACTTACTCCGCACCTGATAGCTTCACCCCAGTTCAGCCCGCTTCTGTCGCTACTGCTACCGACGCTCCAGAGCCTATGCAAATTGGCCTAATACGCCCCTCTCTGTCCCCAGAAGAACGCCTGCACCGACGACAGAATAACCTTTGCCTGTACTGTGGGGGTGCAGGCCACTATGTGCGTTCCTGTCCAACCAAGACACGTAAACAGCGGATGATTTTTTCAGTTAATAACTTTTTTTTGCCTACCAATGCTACCAACCTAACCCTTCCCATCTCTTTCCAGCTGCTAGAAAGGGAAGTGACAGTTACCGCGATCATTGATTCCGGGGCCTGCAGTTGCTTCGTTGATCTAACCTTCGCAACCCAACAACGCATTCCCTTGAGACCTAAAGCACAAGGACTTTCTGTTTTTCTAGCTGACGGGTCATGTATCAAGTCTGGACCTGTGACACAAGAGACATTTCCCTTACCCGTGTTGGCTCCCTCTCAACATAAGGAATTCCTAAGCCTTGATGTCATCTCCTCCCCACTATTCCCTGTTATCCTGGGCCTACCCTGGCTAAAGGCGCATAATCCGCAAATTGACTGGGCCACAGGGAGAATCAACTTCCACTCAGCCTATTGCCAGGAGCACTGCCTACCAAGGCCCCCAGTTCCTTCTACAACACTATTTTGTGTGGACTCTGAGTCTGAAGTGCGGAAAGTTGTACCTGAACACTATCATGAGTTCCTGGATGTCTTTAGTAAGCGAGGGGCTGACATTCTTCCCCCGCATCGGCCATATGATTGCCCAATTGAACTGCTTCCTGGGTCCGAGATCCCCTTCGGTAGAATCTTCCCCCTCGCTGAACGAGAACAGGAGGCACTAAAAGAATACGTCCAAGAAAACTTGGAAAAGGGTTTCATCCGACCCTCTACCTCTCCAGCAGGAGCTGGAATATTTTTTGTTGAAAAAAAAGATCACTCCCTACGACCTTGTGTGGACTATCGGGAGCTCAACAAAATTACAGTTAAAAACCGATATCCTCTCCCTCTAGTACCCAAACTATTTCAGAGACTAAGGTCAGCGACCATTTTCACCAAACTGGATCTACGGGGGGCTTACAATTTAGTCCGCATTCGCCAAGGGGATGAGTGGAAGACAGCCTTTCGCACCCGATTTGGCCACTATGAATACCTAGTGATGCCCTTCGGGCTATGCAATGCTCCGGCCACTTTCCAACATTTTGTTAATGATATATTCAAGGACTTCCTTGATATATTTTTGATTGTTTACCTAGACGACATTCTGTTTTTTTCCATTTCTCTGGACTCTCACCGAGGTCATGTCAAAAGGGTGCTAAGCCGACTCCGCCAACACGGACTATATGCGAAAGGTGAAAAATGCGAGTTTGAAAAACGCAGCATCCAATTCCTGGGACTGGTAATCTCTCCTGAAGGGATCAAGATGGACTCTGAAAAGGTCTCCGCAATCTTAGACTGGCCTGCACCTACCGACAAGAAGGGGGTGCAGCGCTTCGTAGGATTTGCCAACTTTTACAGAAGGTTCATTAAGGGCTTTTCTGCTATCATAACCCCAATAACACAGCTGACTAGACAGAACCTCCGCTTCCATTGGACTCCCGAGGCTCAAGCCGCATTTGATACCTTGAAGGGACTGTTTACTTCAGCACCTGTTCTTGGTCACCCGGACCCGTCTCTGCCCTATACACTAGAAGTAGACGCATCTGAAGTCGCTATTGGAGCAGTCATCTCCCAACGCCAAGGCCCTAAGGATCTGATGCATCCAGTAGCTTTTTTTCCCCGCAGGCTCTCTCCAGCAGAGAGAAACTATGACGTTGGGGACCGGGAATTGCTGGCCATTAAGGCGGCATTAGAAGAATGGAGGTACCTCTTAGAGGGAGCAGCGCATCCCATATTGGTCTATACTGACCACAAAAACCTGGAGTATTTGAGGACTGCTAAACGTCTGAAGCCATGTCAAGCACGGTGGGCCCTATTCTTCTCCCGATTTGTGTTCCACATTACCTACCGGCCAGGCTCGAAGAATGTCAAACCAGATGCACTGTCTCGTATGTTTGATGACCCCAAGGAACCACCAGTGGCAGATACCATCTTATCTGAAAATAACTTCTTGCTTTTACAGGGCAACCTCCTCAACAGAATGAAGCAGGCTTCGACAGACGTTCCTAGCCCTCCAGGGGTCACGCTGACACTCCGGGAAGGTTTACTGTTCAATGGAAGCAAGGTATTTGTACCTGAATGTTTACGCATAACCATTTTGGGTCTGTGCCATGATCATCCCCTAGCAGGTCATTTTGGGGTCCACAAGACGCTTGATCTCCTGAAACGCACATTCTGGTGGCCAGACCTGGAAGAAACCTTGTAGAGGTATGTGAATTCCTGTGTAATCTGCAACCGCAGTAAGGGTACAAGAAACCGAGCTTGGGGTCTACTTCGGCCACTGCCAGTTCCTGACAGACCATGGAAAATGATAGCCATGGATTTTGTTGTGGAACTTCCCCCATCAGAAGGATGTACAGCCATCTTCGTAGTAGTGGACCGATTGTCCAAGATGGCCCATTTCTTGCCTCTGAAGAATACTCCCTCAGCCATAGAGACAGCTCAAGTATTTATCAGAGAAATTGTGAGGCTTCACGGGGTCCCTATGAACATTGTCTCCGATCGGGGGGTTCAATTCACCTCCAGATTCTGGAAAACTCTGTGTGAAGCCCTTAGAATCGAAAGATCCTTGTCCTCTGCCTACCATCCCCAAACCAATGGACAGACAGAGAGGACAAATCAAACATTGGAACAGTATATCCAATGCTTCACTACTTTTGTACAGGATGACTGGGTATCGCTGCTGCCACTGGCGGAGTTCGCCTATAATAATGCCACTCATTCTGCCACAGGTCAGTCACCCTTCTTTGCAAATTATGGTTTTCACCCATCCTTCTTGCCTGACTTTATTCCAGAAACCACGGTTCCGGCTGTCCAAGACACAGTGGATTTCCTAAATCGCAACAATAAGTTGCTTCAAGAAGCGGTTACCAAGGCACAAGCAGCAAGCAAGACGGCTTTTGACAGGAAAAGGAGGGGTGAACTGATTCTCCACCCGGGAGACCAGGTATGGTTGTCTACTACAAATCTCCGGTTGGCATGCCCCTCAAAGAAACTGGCACCTAAATTTGTGGAACCATTCCCAGTCAAGAGGAAACTTAATGAGGTTGCTTATGAATTATACTTACCTGATTCACTTAAAATACATCCTGTCTTCCATGTTTCTCTCTTGAAACCCGCAGTTCCTGACTCTTTTCCAGATAGAGTATCCAAGCCACCAGAACCTGTGACCATCAATGGTGAAGAGGAGTATGAGGTGGAGGCTATCATAGACTGTAGGAGAAGAAGGAATCAGGTACAGTACCTGGTTAAGTGGAAGAGTTATGGCCCGGAGGATAACTCTTGGGAGGTTGAACAGGATGTGCACGCCAGAGACCTGGTTAATGCCTTTTTTCGCAGAAATCCACAGAAGAGAGACCTGTTGGGCACCCGGAGGTTGCCCGTAAGGGGGGGGCAATGTCATGGATCTGCCACCTAAGAGTTAATGGTGCAGACTGATTTCAGTGATTGACAACAGGCTGCCCTATTTAAACACCTCAGCAGCACAGTGTCTTTGCTGCCTGATCTGCAGTTCTTACCTGACTTCCTGTGATCTGACCTGTTTCCTGTTTCCTGTGTTTGACCCGGCTTGCTGACTACAATTGATCTCTGTTATCCTGATCCCGGCCTGCCTTGTGACCAACGCTCAGCTCTACAACTGCTTGATTTCCCGTTGCTGAACTTGCCTGTATACTGACCATTCTCTGCCTGTCGTTTATATCTATATCTGATCATCTGTTACCAAACCCGGCTTGTCTGACTACGCATTCAGTGTCTCCCCAGCCAGTGCACCCACCAGCCAGCTTCCTGTTTCCTGCTGCACCTGCTGAACCGACAAGACCCAAGACGAACCAGGCACCCATACACCGCCAGGCTCTTGTGGCCACTGTCGCAACATTGGTGGCCCTTTAGCCGGGGTTGTACGAGAAGCCTTCCCACTACACGTCAGGCTCATCTGGCAGGTACGTAACACCACCCGTGTGTTTGAGGCATTAGAGTTATAAAAAGGGCAAATTCACTTTTGCGGTGGTGCATTTAGTGGTGCAAGAAATTTACTTTCTAGTTCGTTCTGCAGCCAACTATGTTTCAAGAACGGATAAAACATGGTTTCCTTCTATGAGGATCCTCTTAACACTTTTGGTGTTCACCCTCAGAAATGTAATTTCCTGCTTATGTGATTGTCTCACTGCCATTCCCATTTACAGTTTTGCCTTATTACAACACTGGGACTGATCATGTGACTATTGCAGGAAGATCCTCACTCCGCACACAGGAAGTAGGAAGGGAGTGGGGTCCATGCCTGTGTTTCAGTACAAATGGCTGCAGATAGGACTGTGCAATGAAGTTGGATAAATCCTTTGCATGTATATAATTTACATGAGGACTTTTTTGTTTTCAGCAAAAGTGTAGTTACACTTCAGAATTCCAGAATCATCTGGAAATACTCCTGTCATCGGACTCTGATCATAAAACCCAGCAAATGCTAATGTACGTTCACATGTGAATTGTTTAGAAGCATTTGATGTACCCCATATGGACACAATCACTACTGTATCCCAGTGTATTGTGATAGATTTGAAACAGATACCAATGAAACTCCCAGCATCCTTAGCTATTATGGTGTCTGGTTTTCAAAGTTAATTGTAGTTCGGATATTTGATTTTAAATATGCAACAGCAAATGAAAATTCCAGCATTTAAAAGAAAGCAAATTTATAAAATAGTTTTTAAAGGCTTTCCTTTCGAAAAATGTAATCACTAAAATTTTAATTATTTTGCATGCAAGGTTTGTGAGGTCTGCTAGCACTTATGCTGGTCGTTCAGCTGTTCTGTAAAAATTCTGAAAAGTTTTACTTAATAACTTGGTACAAAGACCACAGGTGTCTGGCAAGTCGCTAGTCATTTGCACGACTGCACTAAATTAAGTTAATTTGTTAATCGGGGTTACAGGTTAACCACTTCCGCCCTGGAGGATTTGGCTGCCCAATGACCAGGCCATTGCGTGTGTGATGTTGCACCCAAACAAAATGTACCTATTTTTTTCCCCCCACAAATAGAGCTTTCTTTTGGTGGTATTTGATCACCTCAAGTTTTTATTTTTTGCGCTTTAAACCAAAAAAGAGTGACAATTTAGAAAAAATAGCAATATTTTTAACTTTTTCTGTAATAACTTTTCCCCAGAAATATATATTTTCCTTAGTTTAGGCCGATATGTATTCTTCTACATATGTTTGGTAAAAAAAATTGCAATAAGCGCATATTGATTGGTTTTCGCAAAAGTTAAAGCGTCTACAAAATAGGGGATAGATTTATGGCATTTCTTTATTATAATTTTACTAGTAATGGCGGCGATCTGCTACATTATAGCGGACACATCGGACACTTTTGGCACATTTTGGGACCATTGTCATTTATAGAGCGATCAGTGATATAAAAATGCACTGATTACTGTGTAAATGTCAGTGTTAGGGAAGGGATTACCACTAGGGGGCAAGGGAGGGGTTAAGTGTGTCCTAAGGAGTGATTCTAACTGTGTGGGGGCTGGGCTACGAGTGACACAACAGTGATCTCTACTACTGATGACAGGGAGCAGAAGATCAGTGTCCTGTCACAAGGTAGTACAGGGAAATGCCTTGTTTACACAGGCATCCCCCTGTTCTGTAGCTCCGTGACACAACTGTGGGTACCCGATGGACATTGAGTCTGCGGGACCCGCGGTCACACTCACGGAGCTCGGGGCAATGCTGCGTCTTAAACGGGACGTACAGGTACGTCCTTATGCGCAGACTTGCCATTCTGTCGACCTAAATAGTTGTGCAGCGGTTGGTAAGCGGTTAAAGCTAAACTCCAACCTTACCTTCAGTCTTGCACAGTTGTACAGGTCCTTGTCCTGTACTGAAATTGCTTACTCTGATTTCACTACACGCTTTGAGCTTCTCACAATGTAAACAATTATATAAATAATAGGTGTTACTGAGCAACAACTTTAACCAACAAAACAGCAAGCCAGTGCGTTCTGTGATACACACACACACACAGCAAAAAAAATCCAAATAAATATATAAATATGTGTAGTGCTACATGCTGTATGAAACAAAAATTCAAAACATATTACAATCTTAAAACAATATTGCGCAATGAAGTTTGTGTTACTTTCCACAATGAAGTGCAATAATGTTCATGTAACTCAAATGAATGTGCGTATGCAAAAAATCCATGCTCCCAAACATCAAGTGCACACTTGCAATCTTCTTTTTTGTGTGAACCAGTGAGCACATCCTCCTATAACACCGCCACGCCAACTGTGTTTGTGAATCTGCTCAACTTTGTATTGACCTCCAGATTATCAGGCACAATGATAAATCTGATGGAAAGATGGTAAATGCCTCCAACCCCATGGGAGATTACACCACCACTCTACTACCATCCCGAGGGTATGGTTCACATCAAAAAATCCATCAAAGCAATAAATTGAGTGTCCCTCTTATGAAGTTCCCACCCAGGAATGCAACGCGTAAGGGTGGAGCTGACTATGTGACATTATAACATCCATCATTGCAACTGTTGAGTTCTGGAGTTACTAGAAGCATTGTCCTGATCTGACTATTGGCTTCAGAAGTCCTGATCTTTTAGGAGAAAGAGACACTATACTATTGTTTGCCAGTTAATCCTTTGCTTTATGAGATTATATTGGGGCATTTTTTAACAACAAAGAGTTTTAAATGGAGAACACTATATCTTGTGTTATTGCTTTTAGGGATATTTCATGTGGACTAGTATTGGAGTGGTGACGTGATCTCCCACTGGGTTGGGGGCAATTACCATCCTTCTGTAAGATTTGCCATTGTGCCTCTCATCCCATGTACACACGATCTGAAATTCTGACAAGAAAACCGTGATTTTTTTTACGACAGAATTTCGGCTCAAACTTGTGTTGCATACACATGGTCACACAAAATTCAGATCCTCAAGAACGCGGTGACATACAACACTAGAACGAGCCGAGAAAAATTAAGTTTAATTATTCCGAGCATGCATCACATTGATTTCCGAGCATGCGTGGGTTTTTGCACGTCGGAAGTGCATACAGACGATCAGAATTTTTCGACAAGAACTTTTCCCGTCGGAAAATTTGAAAACCAGCTCTCAAATTTTTGCTGTCGGAGATTCCGACAGAAAAGGTCCGATGGGGCCTACACACGGTTGGAATTTCTGACCAAAATCTCACATCAAACTTTTCTTGTCGGAAATTCTGACCGTGTGTACATGGCATCATAATCTGGAGGTCAATACAAAGGTGAGGAGATTCACAAACATAGTTGGCATGGTGGTGTTAAAGGAGGAGGTGCTCACTGGTTCACACGAAAAAGAAGATTGCATGGCAGCCCAGAGCAACACAATGCGTATGGTGTGAACAGATCCTGAGAGGGATGCTGCTTATGAGGAAAATACAAGTAGCTGTGTTCTGAACACTTTGACTGAAGTATTGATTCTCAGCTAGACTCTCTGTTGTTCTAAAATCTTATAGATGCTATGCTATGTTATCATGACTGAGATATTGCTGTGAAGAGTCCATGTTTGTACAGCTTTCATAATCAATTCTATATTATTCTGGAGTGAGTGCATGCTCTTTTCCATCCTAAACCTGTTTTGAATTATTGATTCCAACTTTTCACCTGTTTAGTAAACTGAAATTTATATTTACTCCCTGTCTGATCATATAGCTGGTTACCTATTCTGTTAAAATTCCATGGAAAGAACTGAAATCCAATAAAGAGAAAGGGGCAGGATATTGACAGTCAGAATGGAGAGGGAAATGCTAGAAGATGCAGGATGTCCTCCAGCCAGAAAACAAGGTAGGCTCTATCTGACTTGCTGCAGCTTCGAATGCACATAATGAGAAAATCACTCTATGCAGTCATTTTAGACCTAGCAATTTCAGTACATGAGTGGTTGGCCCTGCTCACCATAACATACAAGGACATTCACAACATCAACCTCATCAGCAGATATCGCCAAAATCGTCCCCTCTGCTCCTCCCAGGACCTCCTGCTCTCTAGCTCCCTTGTTACCTCCTCCCATGCTCGCCTTCAGGACTTTTGCAGAGCCTCTCCCATCCTCTGGAACTCCCTGCCCCAGTATGTCCGATCAGCCCCTACCCTGTTCACCTTTAGGAGATCACTGACAACTCATTTATTCAGGGAAGCCTATCCCACACCCACCTAACAACTGTCCCCGAGCCTCCCCCATCAAATCATTCTCTGAAGCTATTACCTTTTGTACCACCACCCTCTCCCTTTAGAATGTAAGCTCTACGAGCAGGGCCCTCCTGAACTTTCTGTATTGAACTGTACTGTAATTGTGTTGTAAACTGTTGGCGCTATATAAATTGTGTATAATAATAATGCAAGACTGAAGGTAAGGCTGGCAGCCTTCATTTTCAATGTCATAAATAATGTGGTAAATTACAACCCAAAACTTCAGTAGAGCTGTTATCAGATGAGGCTCCCACTACTCAATTTTAACATTCTGGAGGCCGCCACTGTATAAGCTGCCACATCGTTCCCAGGAGTCAGGCAATGGCGGCAGCTGACAGTGTTGGATGGAAGCCTTAGTCATAACAGATAACATCAATCATGGCGGGTTCCCTTTAACACAAAAATCCTCCTGCGCTCTGGTGTATCGCCAATCTGGGTTTATCAGTATGGTATAAAGGCAAAGTCTTAAGTCTTGCAGCCCTCCACAGAACAAAGGGTGTTCATATGGCTAAAATGAAAAAGAAAAGAAAGGAGGGCGCACCGACCTTGTGCATTACCACTTATACATTTTAATAAACACAAAATAAAAAGCAATGGTCCTACTTACAAACATTCAGTAGTAAGCGCATTTAAAACAGCTAAAACTGGACCTCACTGCACCTGCCAGTCAGACCCTAGACACCAATGTAGCTGACGCGTTTCTGGGGCGTACTCCCTTCCTCAAAGCCTAGGTGGTCTGTGATAACCACTTACCCCCTTTCATAATCAGGACATTTTTTGAGATACGGCACAGCTTTAATTTAACTGACAATTGCATTGTGCAAAATTGAACCCCAAAAAAAATATTTACTTTTTACCCCACAAATAAAGCTTTATTTTTGTGGCATTTGATCGTCTCTGCAGTTTTTATTTTTGCGCTATAAACAAAAAAAAACAAAACATTTTTTTACTTTCTGCTATAAAACACATTAAAAAACAAACAAAAAAAACAATGGGCCAGATTCAGAGAGCCGTAACTCCTGTCTAACTGGTGTTAGACTGGAGTACTTTCTAATTACGCGCGTTTTTTCTTTAGTTTAAATCCTAAAACCATGAAAAGATGGCTTTGCGCTTCAATCCGACTGGCTTACGTGTTCATACGCCTTCGGATCTACGCTGCAATAAAATTGCGGCCACTGGGTGGAGTTCCCGTCGTTTTCCGCGTTGGGGTATGCAAATGAGCTTTTGCCGACTATCCACGAAATTACGAACGTCTATCGCAATCTCTTACGGCATCTTTAGTCATCTTTTTGCTGCGTAATACTATACCAGCTTTTTGCTGGTCTAATATTAGACAGCCCATGTTAATTATGGCCATCGTTCCCGCGTCGAATATCAACGTTTTCCGACGTCTCTTTTTATTTTTGACGTAAAACGTCCGGGAATAAGAATGTCCGTAAACGACGCTACTCAAACAACGAATGACGTATCGACGTTATTTTGCGCAATGCACGGCGGGAAATTTCTGAACGGAGAATGCGCAGTTCGATCGCCGCGGGGACACGCCTAATTTAAATGCTTCATGCCCCCTAATCGCGTATTTCGATTACGCGGCGAGAAATAGACTACGCCGCCGTATCGTACGGGCAAAAATCTACCAGGATTCGGTGTAGAGCCTGGTAAAATACTCAGATACGCTGCGCAAATGTACGTGTACCTGAATCTGGTCCAATATCTTCATAAATTTAGGCCAATATGTATTGTGCTACATATCTTTGATAAAAAAATCACAATAAGTGTATATTGATTAGTTTGCGCAAAAAGCTATATCGTCTACAAACTATAACTAATATTAACCACTTGACCACTGGGCACTTAAACACCCTTCCTAACCAGACCCATTTTCAGCTTTCGGTGCTCTCACAATTTGAATGACAATTACTCAGTCATACAACATTCTACCCATTTGAAATTTGTGTCCTTTTTTTCACACAAATAGAGCTTTCTTTTGGTGGTATTTGATCACCTCTGGGTTTTTTATTTTTTTATTTATTTTTTGCGCTATAAAAGGAAAACGACTGAAAATTCTGTAGACAAATAAAAATAAATCTTGTTTCTGTCATATTAGCGGGTTATTTCTCACACACAGCATATGCATACCACAAATTACACCCCAAAACACATTCTGCTATTCCTCCCGAGTATGGCGATACCCCATGTGTGAGACTTTTACACAGCGTGACCACATACAGAGGCCCAATATGCAGGGAACGCCATCAGGCGTTCTGGAACACCCAGGCCAATTCTGACATTTCTCTCCTACATGGAAAAATCATCATTTATTTGCTAGAAAATTACATAGAACCCCCAAACATTATATATGCTTTTTTAGCAAAGACCCTAGAGAATACAATGGCGGGCGTTACAACTTTTTATCTCGCACGGTATTTTCGTAGAAATTTTTTGTGCTAAAAAAAAAAAAAAGAACAGTAAAGTTAGCCCAATTTTTTTTCATAATGTGAAAGATGACGTTACGCCGAGTAAATAGATACCCAACATGTCACACTTCAAAATTGCGCACGCTCATGGAATGGTGCCAAACTTCGCTACCTAAAAATCCCCATAGGCGATAGTATTTGGGTATTGCAGAGTATTTGGGTATTGCAGAGTATTTGGGTATTGCAGGGTATCACACAGGGTATTGCGGTATTGGGGTACTGGAGTATTGGGGTACTGGAGTACTGCAGAGTATTGGGGTACTGGAGTACTGCAGAGTATTGGGGTACTGGAGTACTGCAGAGTATTGGGGTACTGGGGTACTGCAGAGTATTGGGGTGCTGGGGTATTGCAGAGTATTGGGGTTTTGGGGTACTGCAGAGTATTGGGGTATTGCAGAGTATTGGGGTACTGGGGTATTGCAGAGTATTGTAGTACTGGGGTATTGCAGAGTATTGGGGTACTGGGGTATTGCAGAGTATTGGGTTACTGGGGCATTGCAGAGTACTGGGGTATTGGGGTACTGGGGTATTGTGGGGTACTGGGGTAATGCAGGGTACTGGGGTAATGCAGGGTACTGGGGGATTGCAGGGTACTGGGAGATTGCAGAGTACTGGGGGATTGCAGAGCTGGGATGGATTGAGGGGTGGCTGGATCTGTGACTGCATTTGACACAGATCCAGCCACAGCTCAGCTGCTGACACCCCGCTCCCCCCCCTCTCCTCGCACACTGTACCGAACGGTACAGAGAGCAGAGGGAGGAGAGGGAGGAACCGGCGTCATCAAATGACGCCGGTTTGTTTACAAGTGATCGCGCCGTCAAATGACGGCGCGATCACGTGGTAAACGGCCGCTATCAGCGGCAATTTACCGTGATCCGTGATGCGCCGGGTCTTCTAGACCCGGCAAACACGGACACTTTCGCGAGCGCGTCCCAGGGGACGCGCAATCGCGGAAGTGAAGGACGACGTCCCAGGGACGTCGTGTCAAAACTACTCGACCGCGCTGTAGCAGTATTTTCGCTATAGCGCGGTCGGCAAGTGGTTAAGAGGAGTTTCTTCACTGGCCACCCATGTAATGGGGATTTACACTGATCACTAATGTAATAGGAGCACAGTAACCACAAATGTAAGGAAGGATTTACACTGACCACCAATTTAGGGTGGACCTTTACACCTTTGGCAAGTAAATGTTTGCCCAGGGTACAATCAATATTAAAGATGGCTCTTCTAGATTGTTGGCGATGATGTCCCACCATGACACCCCAAGTACAGTGATTCCTGAGCTCACCTCTTCCTGAGGCCATCTCTTCTCCTGAGGCCATTGTGCTGGCATTCCGTGACTTTTACCAGTCCTTATACACCACCACATTGCCCATGGGTTTAGACCCAGAGGAACTGGAACTCCTCCTAGATCCAATAGCCCTTGGGTAGCTCTCCGACTCGGAGAGGTCACATCTAGTTGCCCCAATAACTGCTGAGGAGGTTCTTGCAGTGAATAATTCCCCTTTCCACTGGCAGGGCTCCTGGTCCCGATGGTCTTCCAGTTGATTTTTATATAGCACATGCGGGCATGTTGGCTCCCCGACTGGCCCCCTTGTTTTCACATTGCCTGAAGCGGGGCTTTCTCCCACCCTCCATGGCGCACGCACACGTTATTCTCATTTCCAAGTCTGGTAAAGATCCAAAGTTGTGTGCCTCCTATAGGCCCATAGCGCTTCTTAACAACGACCTTAAAATTCTAACTAAGCTCCTCACTGCTAGACTTGGCATTTTACTTCCCTCCCTCATAGACTCGGATCAGACTGGTTTAATGGCCCACAAATCCAAAGATATCAACCTGCATAGACTGTTCACTAATCTTCATGCACAACATGACAATCAGGGTACCAGAGTAGTTGCCTCTCTTGATATTGAGAAGGCATTCGACTCCATAGAATGGCCTTGCCTGTGGGAGATTCTACGGAGAATGGGTTTCCCCCTGGTGTTTATACAATGGTTGCAGACTATTTATCGTTTGCCGACAGCTGCCATTCGTTTAGGGGGTCGGCTATCTCCTGTGTTTCAGCTTGCTAGGGGTACTCGGCAGGGATGTCCTTTTTCTCCTGCCCTTTTTGCCATTGCCATGGAACCAGTGGCTGAGGCACTGCGTGTCTCGCCACACATTAAAGGGCTTCGTCTGGCCTGGCTGGAGGAGAGGGTGGCCCTGTATGCAGATGACCTCCTCCTTTTTCTAAATGATGCCGGCCCCTCTCTACAAGGGGCATTGCAGGTCCTGGAACGCTTTTCAAAGGTGACGGGACTTAAAGTCAATTGGTCCAAGTCACAGTTGCTTGCTATTGATGACGATGCTAGGAGAAGGGGCTTCGGCTTCTCTTCAGTTACAGTGGGCGGACAAATTTACATACCTAGGGGTACGGGTCTCGAGGAATGTGGATGATTTCCTTCCGCTGAACTTGACCCCCGTATTTGACTCAGTTAAGACCAAGCTGAAAGCATGGGAGAACCTTCCTCTATCCCTGTTGGGGCGCATTAATCTTATCAAAATGAAAATCCTTCCCAAGTTTACGTATCTGTTTCGTAACTCCCCTCAATGGATCCCCAAATCATTTTTCTCACACCTGAATCAACTTTTCTCCTCCTTTTTGTGGGGCCCACGCCCTCCCCGCTTCAAGTTAACCACTCTCATGCGACCTTGTTCGCAGGGGGGACTAGCATTCCCGGACTGCCACAAATATTTTCTTGCGACTCAATTAGTCACTGCACTCTGGTGGCTTGTTCCGGATAAATCCAACCCGGCATGGGCCACTGAGGTGGCGGTGTTGAGGTCTGCGGAGGCCTTATCAAACCTCCTATTGCGGGGTCCGAAGGCTCCGTACAACCTGACCCCCTCTATGTGCACCACCCTTACGGCCTGGAGGGAGAGCCTGGCCTGTGAGTCATATCCCTTAACAGCAGTATCCCCGAACACCCCACTCTGGAACAACCCCACCCTACGTCATTTTCTTAACATCCCAGATCCGGTGGTGTGGACCAAGTCCCATATTAAAATTCTCTCGGATATCACCTCTGACCTCTCGATCTTCTCCTTTGATCACTTAATGGCTAAACACAATGCCCCGCCCTCACATGGATTTAGGTATCTTCAGTTATCCCATGCTTTCAGGGCCCAGTTTCCACCAGGCGAGAAGCAGTTGGTGCAGTCTGACTTGGAGCAGATTTTATGCTTCGATTGTGCTAGCAAACCCTCCTCTGGGTTATATGCTCATCTCCTCCGAGTCTCTTCTCCTGAGCTGTCCAGACTCCGTCAGCAATGGGGCCGGGATGTCCCGGAGCTAGACTCTGAGGACTGGGTGGATATATGGGACTTTCCTTTTAAAATACTGGTCTCCCTGAGAGATCGCCTCATTCAATATAAGATTGTCCATAGAGCATACCTCACTCCCGCCCGGGTGCACCGGATGAGGTCCTCCCTCTCCCCGGAGTGCTGGCGTTGTGACCATGCTCAAGGGGAATACATTCATATTTTCTGGTCCTGCCCGGTAATAACGGCCTTTTGGTCACAAATCGTCCTGGAGGTGAATGATCTGTTAGGTATCTATATTGTTCCATCCCCAAGAATATGCCTGCTGGGGCTGGTGGAGGACCTGGTGCCCAGGGTGGCTGAGAGGACCCTGTTGGGTCTCTTACTGTTCTATGCCAGGAAGTCCATTGTCCTATGCTGGAAGCGTAAGGCCCCTCGCTCACTGAATCTATGGAAAACACTGGTTATTAACGTGATTCCTTTATACAGAGATACCTATGTACATAGAGGCTGTCCGAAAAAATATGACAGAGTCTGGTCTAAATGGTTGGCCGAGCCCTCCACTGCGGCAGCAGATTAGGTGGCTCCTATGGTTCCTGATAGCGGTGCTTGAGGGCTTGCTGAGCCATCCCTTGTTGGCATAGAGACTTAGGTGAACTTATCCACTATCATCCTGCCCCGGGAGCATGAGCTGGACCGCCATATTAATGTTAGTTTCCTGTGTTAGTCGCTGATTCTCTAATATGTTTTAATTCTGTACGGCTACCTTGAGACCCCTGCGCGGGTCCTTGCTGGGTTTTAAGCCAGATGATGGCTGGGCTGTTGTACGTTTTGTATGTTATGTGTTGTTCCAAAAAAAAAAGACGTTTCTTCTACCGCTGAGTGTGATCACAGCGAAAGCGAGCTGCCGGTGGCATGCGATACATGCCATGCTATGTCAGACCTAGAAGTGTCGGTTCATGAACTAGGTACGTGACCAGCCGTGTCACTTTGCCACAGTTATATGGTCGGTAAATGGTTAAAGCACAACAGTAACATTTCAAATATTTGTAGTGAAAAAACAAAACAAAAAAACAAATGTGAATAGGAAATGTAATCACATTAATTGGCTTCTGGAAATCAATGAGCTGAAACAGTCACAGGGATATAAGACTTGTCTAAAGTTTCATTAGCTCTTTGAATACCAAGCCTGATGCTTGACTCAGCAATACATAATTTATATGCATATTATCACATTTCCTTTCTTACTGTTATCATAGGACACATCGGCATATTTCTCCAGGAAATCACAGAAAGCAGTTTTTAAAGTGGTACTTTGGTCAAAGGAAAGCACAGTATTAGATAGATGAACATCCACTTCCAGCTCGTTGTTCTATTTATTTTTCAGTCTGTGGTGAAAAATACTGGAGTGAGTGACAAAACATGGTTGGGAATTGTAGTTAAAAGTGTAGCACTACCCCAGCAAGAGCCGTTTTGTATATTGGGATCTCTGTTCTTTGGCTTTGACAATGTCATCCCCTCTGACACACCTGGTTGAATGAAGATTATCACGTAAACTTATGGGAGAAGACATATAAACACCCTGCATGCAGCTAAGCTGTAGCTCCAGGGAATACGCACCAGACTGATCAATTGGAAGTAAAGTGAGTAAATTGTAACAGATTAAAAGTGTAACTAAAGGCTAAATTTTGTCATATTTACCATTATCATCAAAAGTAACAGTAATAGAACATCAGCACATTACTTTGGAGAGATTTCCTCTCTGTTCCTGTAGAGGCTGAAGTGCAGGGAAATCTCTCTAATGGCTATATATATATATATATATATATATATATATATATATATATATATATATATATTTAAACTTTCCCTTACTCTATCCAAAATGGGAAAATAAAACTTTTGGGTAAAAAGCAATACATACATAAATGAGCAGGTAGAAGAATCTGCTCACAGTAAACTAAAAATACGGTAATTGTAAAGCTTTTAATTTTTAAAAATAAAATAACAAATATGCTTTACCTACCTGGTTTTGCACAGAGAAGCCCTGATCCTCCCCTTCTGGGGTCCCCTGCCAGTGCTCCTCCCCCACAAGTGTCAGGCCCCCATAGAAAAGCGCGTCCTGTGGGGGCACTTGTGCATGCTTGATTCCTATCCAGGCTGTTTGTGTCTATTCAGACACACAGGCAGGGCTCAGCCTTACCCCCCCTGCTCTTTGCTCACAGGTTTTGACTGCTCTCAGCCAAGTCTGTGAGAGCTAGGAGAGGGGTAAAGAGCTGCTGCAGACATGCACAGCGCTGGACCGAGATTGGGCTCAGGTGAGTATTTAGGGGGGTAAGGGGCAGTAACACAGCTGCAACAAAGCTTTCTTTTGTAAATCTGAAAAACCAGAACCACCAGTCTTAGAAATTCAAGATGAAAATGCTGCAAATTGGAGAATGTATGTGGAAATGTATAAATTAAGTCAGGCCAGAACACCCTTTAGATGACTGGATAGAGAAAGACTAAAAAGTTCAGAGCACAATCTCTCTTAGCACAGAAGATACTCAAATCATACATATATGTAAGTGTGAAACTGCTCAAGAAATGTGGGGAAGATTACAAAAGTTGCATACCAGTAAAAAACAGAATCACTTTTAAGGCACTCTGCCTAACACATAAGTGTATTCAAGGAAACGGCCCCCAATATCAATGCGAAAAAATAAAAGCCCATAACCCTAATCGCATTCTGCGATCGACAAAATCAAAACCTACTGCAAATACCCAAGGCAAGATACAAATCCAAAGGAGATCGGAGGTTTGCTGTCCAAGGACCTCGTCTGCAGAATGCACTACCTACTACCATCCGACTGGAGTCGAACCACTTGGCCTTCAGGTGAATGTTCAAAGCTCATCTCTTCTGAGGTCAAGGGCTTTTCCTTACCATAGGAATGAAAACAGCGCCCAGAGGAGATTCAGTTCGCATGTGTTGCGCTTTACAAGTTTTTCACTCACTCACATCAGTGAGCCTTGGTCACTCATGGACTTGTCGCCTGTTTACTGGTTTTCTTTCCTTGAACCACTTTAATTAGGTCATGACGACTGCACCCCGGAAGATCCCAGAAGAGCTGTACTTTTGGAGATACTCTGACCCTGTCATCTAGCCATTACAATTTGGCCCTTGTCAAATGTCGATCAAATCCTTATGCTTGCAAATTTCTTCTGCTTTCAGCACATCCAGTTCAGGGATAGCACCTTCACTTGCTGCTTAATATATCCCACCCACTTTTAGGTGCCAATGCAACAAGATAATATTAATCACTTTACCTGTCAGTGGGCATAATGTTATGGCTGATCTGTGTTTAAACCCGACTGAGGCTCCAAAGCCTTTTAAAGTACAATTTTTTTTATCACCGCATGGGTCGAAATACTGTATACGCAGTATGTTTAAAATACAATGGTTTACTTTTGTGTTACCAGTTAAGGAAACACTACTCTACAAGGTTGGTATTTGTAAGCCATCAACAGAAAAAGATATATAAAAAATATAACACATTTTGAGAAAAAAGTATTGAATTTTTATTTTTTTAGCTGCTCAAATTTGTGGAAGCAGAAAGATAACATTCAAGAAACATGCCAGTACCTCCTAACGCTATCCCTTTTGCTTTAAAGCAGATTAAACAACACAGTGCTTGTGCTGTCTAATCTGCCCCTTTCCAAGCTGTAAAAAACCTGGTTGATCCTGCCTGTTCCTGTGTCCCCCTCTGTGCGCTGACCACAGTAATCACAGCTGCTGATCCCAGATTACTGTGTTCAGTTTAAGTGCCTCTGTCATCCTGCTGCTCTCCTCTGTGTGAGCTGTCTCCCCTTTCCTGCCGCTACTAGTAGCTGGCAGTAAACGTAAAGGAATATTACTGTTCTATCACTCTATCTTACACTGTGTAAATGTTTGTTAAAAAACGATGTCAGTAAATACCTTTTCTCAGATCTTTTTGGCCAGTCATGTGACCTCCGGCCAGCACATTGGTCACGTGACCTTTCCAGGTGACGTCAGAGGAGGATCTTGGTAAATCCCACTGTAGCACTTAGATCGGAGGAGGAGAGTGGCCGGAGGTCACATGACCGGCTATAAAGGATTGAAGATTAGGTATTTACAGGCATCCTTTTATCAAAACATTTACACAGTGTAGGATAGATTGACAGAACAGAGGGGCTGGCTGTAATGTTTCTTTACCTTTGCAACCACTATAACTCTGCAGATTCCTGTAGCATGTTGGTGATAATAATAAGTCGTGAAACAGTGTATCTAGTGAAGACAACTAAAAAGTTAAATGCAAGTAATACAAACAGCCCTAATACTGTATGTAGCTGAACCACACAAGTGAACAAATACAGTATGAAATACAGAAATAAATAAAAATAATTGAAGAGACCCGTGAATAAATGAGTCAAAAAAAGGTTGAAAGTTCATAAAGTGTCTGAAGAAATGTAACTTCTGTGTTTCTCCAGAGGGCAGTCCTCCACCACACCAGTGTGTTGTAACTCCTCCACCAATAAGATTGGCCACTCACCAGAACTAGTAGCCTTACACTCACGTGTTTGGCACAGCACGCATGTAATACAATCCTCAAATCATTGTTCAGGATTCATATCCAAAAAATGCAGAGGTGAGTTCCACATAAGTGATAAAAAAAAAAAAGTAGAATAGTGTGATATCGCTAAAACAATTTATTGACACACCACATGAATCTACAATGGTTGCACCCACAAAAGCAAACTCAAAAACAACCGTGAAATAAATCCAAGCAAACTTCCTCGATATTCACAAGCTGATAAACTGTGGTCACGGCGGACCTGTGCAGAAAACCAGGTATTTCTCACCACTTCCCATTCAATGTAACACTTCCTTCTTGTTAAAAACGGTATCCTCAAACGCTGGTCACTGGCATGAAAAAACTTGCAGGCTTGTTTCACGTCGGTCTCATACGATCAAACGATCATTAGTGTAGCCACGCCCCTGACATGTTTCGTCATAGATTGACTTATTCATGGGATTCAATCTATGTCAATCTATGACGAAACATGTCGGGGGCGTGGCTACAGTTTCAGCAGACATATCCGCTCGTGTGTAAGGCCTAGCGGACAGGTTTCCAGCGGACAAAAGTTTTAAAACATGCTTTAAAACTTGTCCGCTGAAAACCTGTCCGTCGGACATGTCCGCTGGTTAGTACGCCTAACCAGCGGACCGAAATCTCCCGCATGCGTCGAATGTATTCGACGCATGCGTGGAAGCATTTTACTTCCTGCTTTGCTGACGTAGCAGCATCAACGTCACCGTCACGTCACCACGCTGTCTGTCCACAGGGATATTGGTTTGATCGTGTGTACACACATCAGACCAAAATATCCCAGGAAACATGTCCGATGAAAACGGTCCGTTGGACCGTTTTCATCGGACATGTCTCCTCGTGTGTACGCGGCCTTAGAAGTGATTAGACTTTGCTATTGTGGCTCTAGGCAAATGTGCCGTTTTTTTACACTAAGCGAGCAGTGGCAAATAAATATTTAACTGAACACTGTAGTTAAGCATGCCCATATGAGGATAATATTGAAGGCGAGCAAGCAACATATACTATAATTGTGAAGCTCTGTCTGAAGGGTTTAAGTAGCACTGAAAATTTGTACTTTCTGTAGTCCTGCAATGATTTTTTATGCTTTTGAGTTTGATGACAAAACCCCACTTAACAAGCTACAGGAAATTGAAATAGGGCATAAGGGAGAATGGGAGGTCATGGGGGACCTTCTAATCATGATTAAAAAATAAATGGCACAATAATTTTGTCCCCAACTTCCAAACTTCTGAAATATCCACATCAAGGAAATCAGGGTGATACAGGTACAATCCCAGTTCAGTTGGCTCGTCTTTACTTAGCGTTTTCTAAAAATAGTAAAGTTCTCCGCAGTAAAATTGCTTTTACAATGGAGCTCAGAGGGCCACTGGATTCCTCTTATGATTTTTCTCTGCAGTCCAGTCATTTAAAATTATTCCCTCGCCAGACCGTGAGTTCAGAGAAAGCTAGCTTATAAAATAGTAGGGCCTGGAGGCACCTTCTCTCCGTAGCAGGTTGCTTGTCCCTTCACTCTAATGGATCACACCACAAATACCCTTGATGACAGATGAGTTTTAGTCAAGACCAGTAAGAAAAAAAATCCTAAACGATCTATTTTAGAAGCACAGACACACTCAGGCAGACGTATGAGTGGCACAACTCCAAGCGAACATATTGTTTGATTGTGTTGGCAGGCAAGCCTAATATGCCATGGGGTTGTTCCGTCTTCATGTCAACATATTTTCCTGACCTTCACACAACTTCTCCTATGCCTTTTACGTGTCTCTATTAGCTACAGTACCTTCCATGGCTAACGAGGACACTTTTGACCTTTTGTTCCGATTTTCTGCTTAATTTTATTTCCTCTTTTTGTATGTTGCTTAAAGATTTCTGCCCTCTGGTCTATAACGTTACGTTTAACTAATAACAATATTAGGCAGAGTAAACACACTTTAATAGATAATGACTTGCTAATTGCAATTTGATTATGCCCTCAGCTTGATGAGTCAGCAGGTGCAACACAGCAAATAAAATTAAATCTTGGTAGTAAATATGTTTTCTAAATTACCACCATCTTAGGAAGAACTTATTTACAGCATAAATCTTGTCCTGAGAAGTGACTGTGTTTAGGTAGGATAAGTGCTTATTGAGAAGATTGTCTTTGAGATCAGGTAAAACAGATATAATATTGGATATAAAGCTGGGCAAACAGATAATACACCTATGAAATACATATAAGAGATCTGTTTTATCTGCCGAAGCATTTGAATTTTTGCCCATCCAATATTAGAAGACAAGTAAAAAAAATAGCTACAAAAACCAGTGAGCAGTGGAAAACAACAAATACAACATACAAAAAGTAGCGCTAACAAATGATAAAATGATGTGAACAGTGAAGAGAGCTGTGTGTGTGTGGGCGGGAAGAGGAAGGAGCTGCACGGAGCTGCACATTACCAAACTATTCATTTGCTGGTTGCTAATCAGTCCCTGGCTTTTTAAATGACGGTCTTCTTTAAGGTTTAACTTTCGGGAGTGATTGTCTTTCACCATTGAACATCTACCTCCATTTCTGGCGGTGTTGTCGTGTGAAGATCAAGTCCTATCCTGATACAGCCATTCATATATATCCAGCTTGATTTACCCTCTGGGCGTAGGCTCACTTGGGTTCTATACATCTGGTAAGCCTCTGGTACATCGGTGGTGGGTCTTTGTCACTAACGTTCATCACGTTCAAGAGATAATCATCATTTTGAAACCATTTACTGTGTTTACACCAATCAAGTTTCTCACCTCACTTATTTGGACTCTCTCTGTTTTTTTCTAGTTTTCTAGATTAGACATTTTGTTTGTTGGATTTATTCACTTTATCATTTTGTTTTCAATTGTCCCCCTTCATTATACATATTGGGACTCGTACATCAGTCATTTGATAGTTTTATCATTTGTTAGCGCTACTTTTTGTATGTTCCATCCAATATTAGGACTATTTCTCCGCACTCTTCAGGGGAGGGGACCTGAATTTTATTCAAATAGTGCCTCATCGTTGGTGTCAGTGGGAGAAATACTGCCACATTGTTGGTATCAGGGCAAGGAATAATGCCCTGTCAATGGTGTCAGTGGAAGAATAGGGCCTTGCAGTTGGTGTCAGTGGGATAAATGGTGTACCATCATTGGTGTAAGTGAGAAGAATAGTCCCCTATAGAGCTTTTATAGAGTTCCAAGGGCCTAATAAGGGCAAGCAAAGGGCCACATCCGGCCCCCAGGCCACAGTTTGGAGATCACTGTTCTACACTAAGCCATCTTGTCATAGAATATGGTTCCTTAGATATGTGCATCTCCTTACTTATAACGCATAAAATAAAATATTTAGACTGGTATAGTATGAATATGGAGTGTGGGACACTTATTTTAAATGTTTTTAGAATAATTTATGCATTTACAAATTTGTGTATAGATGCTATCAGTGGAAAAGTTTGGAATTTGTCTTTGTATTTGCAATAGGAAATTTGATTTGATAATGTGTTTGAATTGTCGTGCTATTAACTGCTTCAATACAGGGCATTTCCACTCCCTTCCTGCCCAGACCAATTTTTATTTTTTAACGCTGTCGCACTTTAAATGAAAATTGCATATTGCTTTGTGCACTGGTGAGCAGGAACAGGAAGGGGCCATCCCCAAACTGCTCCCACAAAGTTGGGAGCATGAAATTGTCCAAAATGTCTTGGTATGCTGACACCTTAAGAGTTCCCTTCACTGGAACTAAGGGGCCAAGCCCAACCCCTGAAAAACAACCCCACCATAATCCTCCCTCCTGACCTCAACCCGTTTGAACACCTTTTTGTTCAACATCAGTACCTGACCTCACAAATGTGCTTCTGGAAGAATGGTCAAACATTCCCATAGACACACTCCTAAGTCTTTTGGACAGCCTTTCCAAAAGAGTTGAAGCTGTTATAGCTATAAAGGTTGGGCCAACTCAATATTGAACCCTACGGTCTAAAACTTGGATGAAAATAAAGTTTATGTGCGTGTAAAGGCAGGTCCCAATACTTTTGACAATACAGTGTATGAGCACCCGTGCGTGTACACGTGTGTGCACACTGCTGACAGGTGGCCTATTTAAACCAGAATCCTGCACTGGTCCTGTGCTGTATGAACTTGAGCCTTTCTCCGTGATCCAGTTTCTATGTGCATCCATGATCCTGTTACCAAACCGGCTTCTGTACTAATCTTGCTCTTGGATTACCTTTACCTTCTCATGTCTGCTATCTATATGCCAAATAAACCCTGCACATACTTTTCTGGTAATAGAAAAAAGGGTGCTGCACTTTTAACAAGAATGCATGCAAGACTGATACCAAAATTAAAAAAGCATACCCCTTGAAATAATACATTTCACTTGCCACACCCAGGCCTGATTACTGCCAGACCTGTTGAATCAAGAAATCGCATAAGTAGAAGCTGTCTGAGAAAGCAAAGCACGCTAACAGATCGCAAAAAGCCACACAATCTAAAAAATATCAAGAACAGATTAGAAATTAACTTGTATCGGTCTAGGAAGGGTTTCAAAGCCATTTTGAAGGCTTTGGAACTCCAGTGAACCACAGGGAGAGCCATTATCCAAAAATAGAGATAACTTGGAACAGGAGTATCCAGACTACAAAAATAACTCCAAGAGCATGATGACAACTCAACCAGGAGGTCATGAAAGAACCCAGAACAACATCTAAGGAACTGCAGGCCTCATTTGCCTGAGGTAAGATCAGTGTTTATGATTTAACAATAAGAAAGAGACTGGGCAAAAATGGCATCCATGGGAGAGTTCCAAGGCCAAAGCCACTGCTGACCAAAAACAACACAAAGGCTCATCTCACATTTACCAAAAAACATCTTGATTATCCCCAAGACTTTTAGGCAAATATTCTGTGGACTAATGAGACAAAAATTAAACTTTTTGGAAGGTGTGCATCCTGTTACATCTGCCATAAAATGAATACAGCATTTCATAACAAGAACATCATACCAACAGTCAGATATGGTGGTGGTAGTCTGATGGTCTGGGGCTGCTTTGCAGCTTAAGGACCTGGATGACTTACCATAATTGACGAAACCATGAATTCTGAGCTCTACCAGAAAATCCTCAAGGAGAATGTCCGGCCATCAGTTTGTGACCTCAAGCTCAAGTGTACTTTAATTATGCAGCAGGACAATGATCCAAAACACAACAGCAAGTCCACCATCAAGTGGTTCAAACAAAGCAAAATTTAGGTTTTGGAGTGGCCTAGTCAAAGCCCGGACTTAAATTCAATTGAGATGCTGTATCATGACCTTAGACAGGCCGTTCATGTGCAAAAACCCTCCAATGTGGCTGAATTAAAACAATTCTGCAAAGAAGAGTGGGCCAAAATTGCTCCACAGCAATGTGAAAGACTCATTGGCAGTTATCACAAACACTTGATTGCAGTTGTTGCCACCAAGGAGCAATTACTTTTCACAGCATTGTATATAATAAATTCATATATAGCTAAAAAGGACGTTTTTGCTTGCTTGGTCTGAGCCAATGGATATGTTCCGCTAACATTAGTGCTAAGATCCTGTGATGAGATTATATCTTGGTTGCCAAACCTGTGGATAAAAGCAGCAGCTGTCTTTATAGGAGCGAGTTAGATCTCTATAATTTGAGATCATATGTATCTGGTAAGAGTTGTGCTTTTATGCGGGGATTGCACCAGTTGAGCAAGTTCACACAGTTTTGTTTGTCTGTGTTCATCTTCATGCACTATTACAGCACTTGGATCATCAACTGAGGATTTGGACTATCTGTTATTTGGGACTTTTCACATGGCATCATGTTGATAGTTTTATATGAATTATGAAGTATTAGGAAAATATATTTTCATATATACCTGTATTACACAAAGAGGCAGAAGACAGAAAAAGCTTCATACTGTAGTATGTCAACAATTGGGTTTATACTAAATAAGAATTATACTTACATGGGTAAAACTATATGAAAGGAATAAAAACACTCCATGAGTACAGCTTTAGTCCTCGCCAGCTGACCTGTGCGTGATGACGTCACTGATGTGGCTCCAGGGTGTCTTTATAGGAGTGCATGTGTTCATTTTCATGAACTATTAGAGCACTTGAATCATCACCTAAAGAGGTCTACTTTCTGTTATTTGGGACTTATCACACAGCATCATGTTTGATAATTTTATATGAAGTATTAAGAATATTTATTTTGAGATATATATATGAATTAATTATTTATGTCATCTTTTGGTATTATATTGAAGCACTGTTTGGTAATTCATTATTTCAGGGTGTCCCTTTCATGTCTGCTATCTGCCTGGACTACTGACCATGCTTCTGCTCATTGTCTCTGTACCTTGCTGCGTGATCGTTGCTGACCACTGCCTGTCCTTGAGTCTGGTTTTGGATGCCATCCACTGAACTTGGTGCCACCTCAGCACATCATCAGCTGTACCCTGCTCATCACATATCGGTGCTTCTTACGTTCCTATTCTTAGCGGCTACACCTTGCCCCTGCAATCCCTGTCTCACTATTCAGGGTTGCTTGGACACGGACTGTGCAAGAGGTCACCCTTGTAATCTCAGGCTTCTCATACAGATACATAAGACATATTATAATGTGGTAGTCCCGGCACATGTGTTTGAATGCATAATGAAAAAAGCTGCAATTCCCCTTTAGGATAGACAAACAGAAAAAAAATGGACTACAGCTAAGATAATGTTTCCTTTCTAAGTCAGATGCAGAGATTGACACTGCCTTTTTATAACCCTAATCCTAACGTAAAGTATATGTAAACTGAATGCTTAAAAAATCAATGCTAGAGTCCACATAGAGGGCCAGATTCTCAGCTGAGATACGACGGTGTAATTTAAATACAAGCTGCCCCCTTTGAATTACGCGGCCTTACGCCGGGCCATTTACACTACGCCGCCGCAAACTACGGAGCAAGTGCTTTGAGAATACGGCACTTGCTCTGTTAAGTTGCGGCGGCGTAGTGTAAATGGCTTACGCTACGCCGCCGCATTTCTACGAGAATCTGGCCCAGAATCTTTAAGTGGTCTAGTTTACAGCAGAAAGTTATTGCGTTTCAGCTTTACTAATAGCCTTTGTGTAAATTGAATGACTAAACTCTCCTAAACTGTACACTTTACAATTTTTTTTTTAAACAGAAAACATTTTATTAAATGTTAGCACAAGTAGTACACACAACACATGGCTGTGAAAAAACAATTGGAAAGCAAAATACAATGAACAGCTTCATAAGGCACAAAAGTTCAGCATAGGAGCACATTACTAAAACACTTGGTCATCTCCGGCCAGCATAGCCTACACAATCAATAGAAAGTAAACATGAACAGGTTGAAAGTTCAGCACATCTACCACCACGGTAATAATACTAGAGACCATTATTGAAGAACATCAACCAAATCTCTTAATAATGCGTTTGAGACGTGGTAATAAAGAAAATAAGAGGGGGGAGGGGCGGGGGGCATGTAGGAGAACTGAAAGAGCATATTGGGAGAAGAGGTAAGGATTGGCAAGGGAGGAAGAAGAAGGTAGGTAGTGGGAGAGAAAGGAGAACAGCCACATGAAAATGGAGGGGGGGGGGGGGTAAAGGCACCAGAAGGATCAGATATCAGATTCTCAAACTCAATCCTAATTTTTATGCTTTACATTTTTTATTAACTTTTAAAATATCATCTTGAGTATTTTTAAATGGGTAGGTTTAGTTCAAATAATACCTGGTGGTTCTGCAACTGAAATTCCCTCTGTAAACACTTCCTGTTCTGTTTTCCAGTTGTGCTTCTGTGTTGTAACCTTGTCACCATTGGCTTTCAATGGACACTACATGTGGCCATGTCAACATACATTACACGGAAACTGTGATTCACCATCTGGAAACCTGCCCATAGAAATGCCATGCAGCCATTATTGTAGTGTATGTAAACAGGAAAAGACTGCACTGATCAGCAGTACTGAAATAAAAATGATAAACGTATTTTATTTTAAAATTCACTATTTTCATACCTAGAGCTTTATCAAACCAAATGTCATTTAGTTAGGGTTTATACTTACTTTCATACAACTCTATCTCTCCCCCACTAACAAAAAATGCAAAGAATGGTCCTTAAAACAGAGAACTTTGGGGTTGATTTACTAAATGCACTGGAGAGTGCAAAATCTGGAGTAGCTCTGCACATAAACAACCAGCTTCTAGGTTTTATTGTCAAATCTTTCTTGTTTTTCAATTGGCATACAATGACTACAATCTTTCCGAGTCATAGCACAATTTTGAGATTTGGACCCCGGATGGTATAACATTTCAGTGACCTGGCCTCCTTGAATTTAAATTCAATACTTCTGCTCTATAAATTAATGGAGTGCAAAAAAAAAAAAAAATGCCATATATTGTGGAGGGAGGGGATGACAGGAGGATGGTTGGGGATTTGGCACCAAAATGCACCCTCGCCTGAGTAGAAAAAAATCCTTACACCAGCCCCGGATGCAGGTCTGGGACCAGGACCTAATCTCCTTTGTAGCCCAATCTATGTGGGAGTTATGAAGTTTAAGGCAGGGATACCCTAAGATAAGGGGATAAGCAGGAGATGAGATCAAGTAAAAAGTGATTGTCTCCCTATGAAATTCCCCATTGGTCAGATAAATAGGTACCCGTGCACCAGGCCCATGGACAAGGGAGAGTTATCAACAGCTAAGACTGAAAAGGGTCTGTGCTCCTTAGTCACAGGAAGCTGTAGACCAGTGGTTCTCAAACTTTGGTCAGGACCCCTTGAGGGTCGAATTACGATTTGCCAAGGGACATCGAATCCTTTCCTAGATTGCTCTCCCAGCCTTTTTGCAGTAAAGCTGGAGACACAGTGAGTAACACTACCTGTGATTATAGTTGCCATTAAAAGTCCCCACTACAGTTCTCAGATCAGCAGATGACCTTGATTTTTAGAGGAAGATAAAAGGGAAAGAAAGGAGAACAAAGAGAAAGAGTGGTACATCCTAAAATGTACCATAAGGGGCAGTGGCGGTGCATCCATAGAGGGCACAGGAGTGCCGCCCCTCTCTCCTGCACCCGTCAATCAACAATAGATAGATTCATGCATTGCATGAATCTACTGTATCTATTGTCGCCGCTGCCGCCCCCTATTCAGGTGTCTGGCCCCTTGTCGGGCGCTGGCCATCTGAATTACAGCAGCAAGGGTGTATTTGGAAGTGCCTGATTAGAGCTGTTGGCTCTAATAGGCATCCTGATTAGAGCCATGGGCTCTAATAGGCTTCGAAATTGTTAAACAGCGGGTGCACTGCTGTGCGTTCGCTGTTTACACAGTGCTGTGTTAGGGAAACAAATAAATCACCTTTCTAACAATGACCAGCCTCTTAGCCAATCAGGTGCAACGGGTCTGGTTACCTGTCACCTGATTAGCTAAAGTGACAGGCGCTGTAATTGGATGCCAGGCATCCAATCATAGCAGAAGAGGACGGAAAATGACATTGAGGATTTGGAGGGAGCGTGGAGGACAGCACTGACCTGAGACAGGTAAGTGCTGGGTGGGGGCACACTGGCAGCATTTGATGGGGAAAACTGGGGGCAATTGATGGGGCAAACTGGCGGAAATTGATGAGGTGGACAGACAGACAAGGAGAGTGCCATAGACAAAAACCTGGATGCTGGAACGAGGAGCAGGAGTGCTATATGCTCCTGACACTGAAATTAGATGCTGATTGGCTACCATGCACAGCTGCACCAGATTAGGAGTACTCTAATTTTAGTAAATCTCCCTCTTTGAATCCTTACCACTGATATGGGCAGTGAGCCGAAACTCCACTGTGTTCAAGTAATACTTTGTGACGGGAGTCACTTTGGGCAGGGGGCTTGTGGAACCCAGCTTACCTTAGAGAGCTCTGGAAAATCCTTGTCCAGCTTCCCGACCCCTCCTATGTGTAAGTTACCCTGTGTCAATTAGGAGCACAGGGTAACAGAGAACCCCAGTCAGGTCTGCACTAACCAGACTCACCGTACAACCACACCGGACTCAGCATTTCCTTTTACTCCGTTATCAAGGGTTCTATATGTATGGCTTGTGATGAAAGAATGAAGGGGCTCTTTTACTTGGGACAGTAATATTTTGGTACAATATCCCTCAAGAAATACATGAAGCTAAAGTCCACCATTAGTCTCAGACCATTGCTAGATGGTTTGAGGGGGGGGGGGTGGGGGGTTGCTATGTGTTTGTTAAGTGCCTTTATCCCATTGTTCTATTGTTTCTGTTTGCCTTGCGAGCAAAATATTATGGGATGTATATGTGTATGTGGATTAGCTGTAAGAGGGGGAAGTCCACTCCTAAAGATGGTCTAGTGTTGGAAAGTTGAATACACCTGTGTGTCATGTTACTGGAGGATGTAAAGTTTACCTGCCCTGTGTCATTATGCAAAGCAGGGGGGTTGTCCCCTGATTGTATATCTCTTTGTGCCTGTGTTTGAATAAACAGTCTTACACTTCTCTTCACCATGCACTGATGTCTTGACTGGGTGAGCTAAAGGACCTTGGATAATTCTGTTACAGGGGTCCTTCACATACCCCTCTGGCAAAGTCTTCCCACAGATACTCTTCCAAGAGTGTTGCATACATGGTCCCCTGCTGCACTCAGTGGTTAAACCTGCAGGTCCCTATATCACCACTGTAGCCCTGTATTGACATAGGAGCTGGTGGGAGGAACCACAGTGTGTGGTGGGGGCATAGGCATTTAATACTACTGAAAGTAGTGAATGCTGAAGACTTTCACCGGAGGCAAGATACAGTGGAACCTTGGATTCTGAGCATAATCCGTTCCAGAAGAATGCATGTAATCCAAAGCACTCGCATATCAAAGCAAGTTTCCCCATAGAAGTCAATGGAAACAAAAATAATTTGTTCCACATTGACTTTCAATGGCATGCAATACCGCTTGTTGCTGGAAGTGGGTGGTGCCGGAGAGACTCGGAAATATTCAGAGGAGGATTTTAAAAAAAAATCGTTGTTATAGGAAACGCTTATTAACCGCTTAACTCGCAATCCGAGGTTCCAATGTAGGTAAATCTTTAGAGTCTTTTTTGTTCGAACAATTTTTCATTTTTTTAGGAAGCAACAGAGTAGCTTTAAACCTTTTCCTAACTCTAGGTTAAGGGATACCAACCTATATTTTAAAATGACACCTATTCAAAAAAGGGTTAATATCGATGCAGACTTCTTATACTGATCCTCTGCATGCATTCAACATCTAGCTACTTAATTTGCCATAACAACAGCCATTGATGCAGTGAATCTTCTACGGAGCACAGGAGTCATTGCTATGTATTGTCATTAAGGTGTTGTTGAGATGGCTGAAGACAATAATTAGCAGTTGGTGACTAATACCATATATGACCGTCCATATGCAGCAAGGCAACACATGGATATATACACTTGCATAGGCATATTTATGTAAATATGTTTAATTAACAAAGTCTACATATTTTGCACAAACTGTCTGCACAACCCTCCCCTCACAAATGATAGAAATAGCTCTCTGTGGAACATTTATTGGCAGCCTAAAGGGAAAAATAGGACCCAACTCCTACAGCATGCAAAGATAGCTTGTTGGAAAGATGTTTCTCTCAGCAGCCTGCTGCAGGCCGTGTCACTGTAGCCTTGCAACCCACACATTTCTCGTTCTCTAGCCAAGTGCTAGAGAAAGCAGACTGAATCACGCTGACTTCCCCAACACTCCTCATCATGCCCAAACCAAAAATATTAGTTTATCATTTGCAAATACAGTTTCGCAACCTTCTGCTAGCATTGGTTTGTGAAAGGTGAGGGTCACAGTTGTAAGTGGGTTGGTATCTTTGGGAATCCCTTTGACTGTAAATTAATTTATCTTATTTGTAGAATGTTTAATGTAGAATTCCAGCTAAAGATGAACTAGTCTTATAAATGCTCCCTCCCCCACCTAACATCTAGACTAACTTGTATAAAAAAGATGTATATACTTACCTGTTTTCAGTGCGCTCCAATCCAGTCATGTGACCTGGCTAGCCTGTGTTAGTCAGCAGCGACTGCAGGGGAGAGGAGGGACTGCCAAAAACATCTGCACCATGGAAGCCTGTGTGTGGAGTTATCACTCCTGGCTTTCGCAGCCTCTGCATTTGTCACTGTCTGACACAGATTACATGACTGAACTGGAATGGGCTAAAATAGGTAAGTATATCAATTTTTTTTACACAGTTTAGTTAGTATAGATTTTAGGAGGGTGGAGAGAGCATCTCAAAACCACAAAATTGTCAGTTAAAATTACGCAGTGCCGTATCGCAAAAAATGGCCTGGTCATTAAGGGGGCAAATCCTTCCCGGGCTGAAGAGTTTAAGGAGTGTTGCCCCAGTTTATGGGAATCCAGTGTTTAGCTTTAGGCAGAGGGCACAGGTGTGCCATCCAGTCTCACTGGTGGCAGCCTGTCAAAGTTTCTGAGAGGATGGCAGCTGCTGTGGGTGGATGGGGCTCAGTGGAGCACTCAACAGTACTTGCATTTAAGGGAGTATGGGTTCAAGGATGGACACCTAGAATGCAGACAACTGGACATTTGTCCCTGGGCACATACTTCCCTAAACATACAGTACATACTGCTAGGTGCATCGTCCTGTCCCATCCACTCACAGCAGCTGTTAGACAGGCTGCTGACAGCAGCAGAATTGGATGGGGCACCTTTACCCTCCACCTGTGGCTAAACACTCCTTGCACTGGGACTAACCTGACCTTGCCTTGTCCGTCTAGTGTCTCCTCACCTACACAATGTACACGCTACTTACCTGGTCAATGGCTGCCAGCCAAGTGTCTGCCAGTCTGCCCTGCACCAGTGGCCAGTCATCTGCTAGACAAGCAACTGCCAGTCTGCCATCTCTGATTCGGGGTCTGCTGCAACTGCTGCTATCTGTTATCCTTGCCATGAAGTCTATTCATACCTTACTGCACTGGGGAGTTGAGGTGCCGAGTACCAGTGTTGTTACAGAGTTTAACCCTATACCCGCTGCTTTGCCTGTGTTGAAGAGAGCGCCTGACACCATTGTCCTGTTAGGACTTGGACACCCCCGTACCTTGCCGAAACTGTCCCATCTGCAATGCATCCTTATGAAAAAGGTGGTCATAGACTACGGGTGGGAATTTCTCTATGTGCCCCCAGCTCTCGTGCCCCTAATTGAAAAGAGGAGAGAAGATTGGTACAAGGATGCATTTGGGAATACTTGGGAGTACCAAAGTCTGACCGCTATACTGAGTATGCATTCATCCGTTATGTCCAATGGTTTGAAGGCTGCTTGAAAGACTGGAGTCCCGGTCGGTACATCTTCAGTGACAAAGTGGTTCTCAAATGTCCCGGAAAAGTGGATCAAGTTTTCTGCATTACCACTACAAATAAGAGAGGGGACATCATCACTTTGCCTGACCCAAGGTTCTACAAGTAGGACATTTATTTACAAGTGCTCCTTGTTGTCAGCTCCTGCTTTGAGGAAGTCCCAAGGGGAGAGCCACTCTTTCCAGTTTTGTTTTTATCCTTGCCGGATCCACATTTGAAATACATGTGTAGAACTTTGGGTGGATAATAGTTAGTAAGGATAGGGTTCCAACGGCTTCATCATCTGCAAGAAGAAAAAGAAAAGAAGAAAGGAACGTTTTTTTTCTCTTCTCTTGTTTGCTCTAATTGAGCACGAACTGCCTTATCCTGGTAGTACCAGCGCACTGACGGCTAGGGGCAGTGTTCTGCAGCTTCTGCCAGCGCAGATAGACAATTGTTTATAGCTATCTCTCCTTAGCTTTGCAGTTCAGAAAAAAATGTATATATCTTAGCACTTACTTTGAATGTGTCCCTTTGGAAGGAAAGGAGGTTTCGCCTTTACTGGGGAAGGTGCAGTTTCAGTCAAACCTCAGTGACTGTATATGCATAATTAATGTATATTTGTATAGGTTTTTCTTTTCCAATTTTTGTTATACAGGTGGTTGACCAACTATCAAGAACTGTCGTAGAATGGGGCAGGATAGATAGTTAGGAGTGTGTAAGCTTTACTATGTATCATTGTACATAAGTGCACAAATTGATGTTTTCAATTATCTGTAATTTTTTATTTTATTTCCTACTTTCCTTTGTAATGTAATGCAGGTTCAGGTCCGGTATTCAGGCTCGAATACCTTTTTGTTGAGACACTAAGGACAGTGTCTATTTAGGTAAGGGGAGTGTGTAGCACCTGGTTACTTTCAAGTATCGGTGCTATTAAAATTTAGAGGGCGATCAGAGTACTAATGACTCTGATCCAATTTACAATGTTCAAATAGGGTCTCTGTTTCAGCTTGGCTTTGCTGTGGGCTCATTCTGTTGTTACTGGGGTGCTATCCCACCCCAGGGCGACAGGTGGCAGCAGCAGAGTTGAGACTTGGGTGTTCTTTTCCAGCAACCAATCAAGAGGGAGTGTCCTCGCTGGGCATGCTGGGAGAGGGTAATTATGGAACAGACGACATTGAGTCTGGGTCTTCTTCCAGTGTGGCTCCCACCTTTAGGGTGACCACATCACGGAGACCTGGCATTATGACCTACCTGTTCAGGGTGCGCATGCCACACAGTGTTTCTTGGCTCCGGGACCATGTTGGTCCGGAAAGTTTGAGCAACGGCGGGGACCCAGTGATCGACTGGGTTCCCACTTTTGAAGATCCCAAGCGATATAGCTGTTCAGTGGGGAGTCCATCTGAGGAGCGCCATTGAGAGGCTGGCGGTCCAAAAGGATTTCGACAAACCACCGGGGGTCAAGGTAACCGGACACTGAAGGATTGATCGCCTGTCAGTCGGTACCTGGGCGACATTAAGAAAGAGATCCAGGCGTAATTCTTTTGAGGAGGATTCTCTCAGCATTTGCAACCAGGAGGGTCTGTGGCAGAGACTTTTCCTCAAATCCAAGTTCATTCCAAGGAGGGTCTGTGGTAGAGACTTTTCCTCAAATCCAAGTTAATTCCAAGAAGGCAGAGACTTCTCCTCAAAAAGGTTTGAGCGATACTCTGGCTGCCAAATGATAAATGTAAGAAATGGATACTCTTACCGGATAAAATGGACACACTTGTCAGCGACGGTGTGTCAGTCAGGCATGTACGAGCTCCTCAGGCTGATGGCAACAATGGAACAGGTGATGGGATAGTTGAAGATCGGCATCAGAGGTCCCAAATATCCAAGATGAGGTGAGCTGCTGGAGAAATCCTTATAGAGAGCAACAGGGATGCATGTTCAACCGTGGGAACATGGAAGGAAGAAGAAAAAAATTCCACATGGTGTAGTTATTCCCAATAAAAAAGGCCTTTATTAGGCATAAGTAAGAACAAATAAAAAAGGACAAGTAAAAAGTACAGGTCTTGTGAAGAGACTAGTACAGGTGATCACATAGAAATTGCATGTAGCGTGGTGAGTAGGTAGCACAAAATGTACTTTTTATTTTTGTACACAAGGTAAATGTGCCACCCAAAAAAAAAACAGCACCTCCTCCGGGGGTAGTGCTACACAAGATTTCTGGCAGAATCAACAAGTGCTTTATTTTTAGAGTGCCGACTTTAATAGTGAGGTATAGAAAAAAAAGATTTTCCTTTTTTTCATTGTAATGTAGGATTACTAATGATGATCTTTCAATAGTACATTATTATTTAATTGTGTATTTACTTTAATGTTTGCATATTATCTAGCTAACGCATCTTTTTTGTTTTATTTTGATATGTCTTTTTTGTGGTGGTTTTCCCTACAGGTTCTCTTTAGGTGCTGTCCCCACAGGGCTGATTCGCCCTTCACATGCAATCTATAGGGTGCGTTTCCTTTGATGTGTTTGGGCTTGTGTTTTTTAATCATGGCTGGTGCGGGTGTTTGCCCACCCATGACCCGTCTTCTGGTGCGGTAGCCTGTTTTTTTTCCTGGCAAGTTTGCAGCTCCAGAATGGGTATGGGGGGTTGCAGGATTTTCGCACCCCTCCCCCCGCTGTTCCATGGACAATGCATCCGTTTGTGGTTCCCGTTCACGGCAAGTAAATGCCTGATCCGGGACATCGCTTCGAGGGCTGGTCCCAGGGACGTAATTTCTGGCGGTGTGAGTGGCACCAGGCAGGAGACAACATGCATAAATAGAGAGGCTGGGTGACACAGCCTCTCTGTTGCTATCACCGCCATACCCTCCTTGTAACCAGCTTGCATGAAAGGTATGTATAGGTTGGATTTTGTTCCAGCCTGTGATGTATACATAAACTTGTTAACGCCACTTTATGCCATGTGTGTTTCCATCTTCAGGGCCATCTATATGGGACCCATAATGGTTGCCTGTATATTTTGACCCAGCAGTCCATTATATTTGTATCCAAGTGTCCACATCTTTGAAGGAGAAATATATTTGACTGGGTCACTACTCATTTAGTGTCAGACCTGTTTGGTTTTGATAATATAAAACATTTCAGATAGCTTTGTCTGTACAAATTCTTTGGAATAATCTTTTACACTTGTACATTCAATAAATCCCCTACGTGTTTTTTTGGCTTACTCATTGTATCAGGTAAAGTATTTTTATGACACAGTTATGTGCTGTCTTTTTGTGCTGTTTCCTTTTGTAAGCTTCTTATATAGTTTGGGCTGGAGGAGTCTTTATTTATGTACCATTACAGTGTGTTGCGGCTGTGCTTTTGAAATATCGTAGAAGCCTCCCGCTCAGATTTATGCCGTGATTGTTACAGTATGTTCAGTATTTTTTACCTCCATTCATTATTCTCCTTAGTGCAGTTTTTTTGTCTTGGTATTTTTACCAATTTTTTAAATCTGCTTTCTGACCAGATATCTGATTTACGTCCTTTGTGTGTGGGGCTCCCATGCCTGCCAAGATAGACCTCCTCCATGGGTCGTGCACGTGACTGTGTCTTGGGTAAGATGGCCTGTTGGGTATACTACTAAACAAAACATATCTCTATTTCATATATCATCAATACTCTGATGACTTTATAATGTGATAGGATGACTATTGTGTATGTCTTTTTCTCTTAATTTGTAGTTTGATATTGGTAATCACTCTATAGCACTTTATGGAACTCCTTCTGCGAAACAAGTTGAGCAAACAGTGTTTACATGGTGTAATCATTCCAATGTCACACCATATTTGACTATATTATAGAGCCTTTGTCTTCTTTGTTTTAAATCTGTGTATTTTAAACTGTGTTTGTAATAAAAAAAAATCTTTTTATACTAACTATGTTTTCCCAAATTTTTGTATGGTAGCATTAAAGTCCATTTCAGCCTCTCAAATAATCTGCTTTCTAAGTGCTTTATTTTATAAAACAGATTAACAAAAACACTTTTAATGGTATATTTTACCAGATCAAAATAACAGAAATTCAGTGTTGAAGTTTACATGCATTTTTTATAAACTTTAAATAACCTTTTCTATTGTATCTATTGTCAAAGCTGTATAGACTGCTGAAAAATAACCTTTTACTAAATCGACATTAAAGTCTATTTTCATCATAAAACAAATAATAATATAACTTTCATATACAGTATTTGCTGTTTTTTTTTGTAATCCTCTGCGCGTACTGTACTTCGGAAAGCCTCTTCTGGTCGCACTGACACACTCCCAATTCTATAAATTCCCCCTTTGCCGCAGGTGGAGGAGGTGGAGGAGGGGGGCACGAAAAGTTGAGTCAGTGGTGCTCCAGATGAGCAAATATGATGAGAAAAAGAGGGAGCGCCAGCTCTGGATGGCCCCGACATGTGGATGCTGGGGTCTCTGAAGCCGCCATCTCTGCGCTCCTGGAAAATCAACTTCAGGCTTCTGATGGAAAGAATTATTCATGGTTCGTTTTACAGCTCTTATCGTCTGGTAGTGAGAGCCACTGTAGATCCTGTTTTTAACTTCTAAAAAGAGTTAATGTGTAAAATTGAGAGGCTATAAAGTTGAAAGTCCATGCCGTGCAGCCACACCTATTGACAAAGACGGAATGACGAAACGCATCTAGGCGTGACCACACAGCTTGCTGCATTCGTCATTTGATCTGATCTCCTCCTGGGAATTACCGCGCTGACGATTTGATCTTCACGAGCAGTGAGATAGTGTTGGAATATATCATACAGTGCAATGTTATTATATTAAAATGCTATCTTTTTACTATTGTTTGTAAGTAATTAGGGAAAGGTTTTTATTTATGAATACATTTTTAATGGATTTACGTTATGAGTATTGTTTCCTTCCTTATGTACGAGCACATTGTAATGTATTTGGCTTGTAAAGCATGAGTGCACCATAGGATCGGAGTGTATAAATCTTTTGGTGATCCATTCTGAATTTCCTGCTCTTAGATATTGATCGTAAAGGCATAATATATCCAAAGGCACTTACCTAATTCAAATCTGGTGAGTGCAACTCTTAAGGGAGCAGAATCACGCGTGAAGGTGGAATCTTCAAACATCTGACAATTTCTTGCATGAACTATTATACAATTACTTTGGATTATCACTATGTTTCACCTGGAGTAATTCACACTACTACCAGCTTTCTCCTGAATGTTACTAATGAGTAGCGCTGCTTGCCAGAAAGACTTTTGAATGAATCTTTATGGCTCATGGTTTATGATGGTTTGTATTAATATAGCAGTTGCTTAGTTTAATAAGGATTAAGTGCCGGATAAGTGACCCTGTTTACTTTAAGTTTTTGTTTGTTTAAAATATTCTGTCAGCTATTGATGCTTTTAATTTTTTAAGCAATTAAACTTGGAGTCTTTATTTTCCACGTAAGTGGACATAAAGGCAAATACAGACGTTACTAGTACATTGCTAGCTTCAAGCAATGTGCTGGAAAAACAGGTGAAAACTTGGTGTGATATATGCGCTTTTGAGCATTATCTCAAAGAAAAAATTATTATGCGTAGCCTAAGATGGGAGATCAGTCCACAAGATGTGCTAGATGATCCAGAATCCCAATTGGAATGGCTTGAGTTTTCAATGGAGTAGGGTTATTTAAAAAATAATACTTTTTACACATGGCAGGACCAAAATTTAGAGTATGGAGTATGGATACACAGGCACTACCAATGGGAGGGGCTTCTACAAGTAATTCTTGACTCAAAGGGGGTAATAAACATATAGGATTACTCCCAAAAGAGTATACCATGACTAACAATAAACCCCAAGGGCAGGGTATCCCAAGCTGTTCTATTAAGGGAAGAGGAAGCAAGGTGTCTTCACAGAGGGGGGGCAGTAATAACGGGGATGGGATGATGGCGTCCCCCAGAGATGGAGAGATCCCATACATCACAAACAGGGGATCAAAGGAATCCAAACCAATCGGAGGTTGTAGTTCAGGATGCAGAATCCAAAAGAAAAAGGAGAAGGGAAACAGACTAACTGAGATTTATAATCTCACTAACATCACCTTAACAGACAAAGAGACGAATATTCTAAATACAGATTTGAAATGTTCTACAAAAAAAAACCCCAATAAATGTAATGTTTATATTGACATTCATAAGTACGTATGTAAAATGAATATGAAAAGGTACAATATCTTCTGGGTAACCAACCCAGTATAGCAAGAAGATCAGAAAATGTCACCTTGGGAGTGAATAGTGGCCTAAAAAATGTATCTTTATTTAACCCTCCCTCTATATATATCTGGTACTGAGTTTTAGTCGTATACCGACAATATATACCCTTCCAAAGGTCCATAAAAAATATATTGAACCCTTCTGCCTGACAGTATTGGCTCAGTTTCGGACAGATTGGGACAGTATTTGGACTACTTCCTGCAGTCTAGTGTAACTAGCACCAAAGCATAGCTCAAAGATACTAAAGACTTCTTACAATGTTTAAGTAAAATTACATTATCAGAGAAATCTGAGATCTACCTACCGACCATGTTAATTACTTGGATGTAACTGTCTTTAGACAGTCCAAACAATTAGTATACTTTAAGGCTTTGGATTGAAATAGCTATCTATCGATAGGGTCAGAAGGAATTGTATCTTTGATTTGAAATACCAGACCCAATCAGAAATGAACAAAAATATATTTGTCGAAAAAGGATACAAAGCAAAACATTTAGACCTAACAACTTAACAAGTAGGACAACACTCTCAAACCTTGTGTTTAGAAGATAATGCAAACGTTAGAGATGAGAGACATGAGTGGGGATTCATCAGTGACTTCCATTCTCAATTTAGAGAAGTTGAGGAGATATTCAAAAAACATTTTAAACTTGGACAAGGTCCCTAATAAAGTATTACCCAAGGAACCTATGTTTATCTACAGAAAGACACCTTCATTTGGAGATAGTGTCGTTAAAAAGGTGCTGGATCAACCCCAAAGACTGCAAAAAATTTGGGATACGGAAGGTTAAAATGCATGCAGAAGATGCAAGGCATGTTACTTCGCATGTGCTGCGCTATATAAGTTTTCATTCATTCATTCAACTCAGGGTTATCATTTTTTACCTCTGCTGCGAGTTCGATATTAAGGACTTTATATCGTGCAGCTCCAGCCATGTAGTGTATGCCTTGCAGTGGCTGTGCGGCCTTATGTATATAGACCGTACCAAAAGAACTCTGGCCAAACGAGTGTCAGAACACATTTATAACATCTCAATTGGATTCAAGGATCATAGTGTGTCACTTCATTTTAGACGTAAGCACAACAGAGATTCTTTGGGCCTTCTGTTCTGAGTCCCTCATGGATGGGTTTAAATATGGTGAGAGAGATATCGAAGAGTGAGACCAGATGGATATATCTCACCAATACTCTCCAACCTACAGGGCTAAATGTTGAACTTGATTTAAATTGCTATATCAGTGATTATTGATTGAGTTCACGTTACATAATATATCATATGGAGTTGCTCAAGCTGAATATGGTTGTTTGATCCATAGGATACAATTCTTAATAAGGAATAGAATGAGAATGGGACAATTATTGTATTCATCTTTTATACTTAATGTAACGGACACACACAAGTGGGTTATAAGATATATATAGATTTTATACATTTATATATATATATATATATATATATACATTTATATATATATATATATATATATATATATATATTTATTTTTTTCAGTAGTAGTTTTCTGAGGGCCAAAAGTGACCACTTTCTTTTAGGCCGCGTACACACGATCGAATCTATCTGCTGGAAACGGTCTGCCAGACCGTTTCAGCAGACAGATTTGATCGTGTGTACGGGCGGACAGACAGATTTTGCCAGCAGACAGATTTTAAAGCATGCTTTAAAATCTGTCTGCTGGGAATCCTTCCGTCCGATATGTCTGCTGGTTAGTACGCTAACCAGCAGACATATCTGCCCGCACATGCGTTGAATGGATTCGACGCATGCGCGGAAGTGTTTTACTTCCTGGTGCGGTGACGTGGCGGCATCAACGTCATCGCCACGTCACCGCGCTGTCTGCCGGCGGGGATTTTGGTTTGATCGTGTGTTCAGCGATCAAACCAAAACAGCCCAGCAGACAAATCTGTTCAAATCGGTCTGTCAGACCGATTTGAACAGATTTATTTGGTCGTGTGTACGCGTCCTTAGACTTGGTATTATTTGAGAGAATAGGTCCTGAGGAGGATCGTCTTGGGATAGAGAGCTATGACTCTCAGTCAATCCCATTGGTCTAATGCCGATTTCCTGGAATTATATATATATAAAATTGTATCTTATTTTAAAATCGCATAATTAATTTGAATTTGTCTTTTATCCACTAAAATTCTATATATTATACCGTTTCATCTCAAATGATGACATTTGTATATTAAATGCTAATATGTAATGTTACTAGAGGTAATTGATCATTTAATTCAGTAGATTATTGAGCAGATGTCTGTTAAGTTAATGTTAGAGTATAATATTGAGTCTGTTTAAAATATCAGGTTATTAATTTTATTATTTTTATTTTTGCGCAAATTTTAGGAATTGTAAAGAATCAATAATGAATTAACAATAATATTTGCTGGGTCTCTTGTATATGCTATAACTGCATTAAAGTGATTTGCGGGTGTGCGCTGGCTCTGGATGGCCCCGACATGTGGATGCTGGGGTCTCTGAAGCTGCCGTCTCCGTGCTCCTGGGAAATCAACTTAAAGCCGCTGATGAAGAGAATCCATTGTGGTTTGTTTTACAGCTCTGATCGTCTGTGCTGAAGCATATACTCACATTCATGAGGTTGCTGGATACCTGTCCTGGGGTCGAGCAATCTATTTTAGCATATGTGGAGAATATGACTGTCTCCACACAGAGTGTGTGTGGTCACACTTAATGCTCATCAGAGTTTTCATAAATTCTTGAACTGTGCTAGGATGCAATCAGATTCAATAAACAATGGTAGAAAGCATAAGGCCCCAAAATGGAACCAGTGTGTGGTCAGCAGAGGTATTTATTGATCAAAAAAACAGGTTAAGACACCATCAACAGGTTTCTTGGCTCTTTAGTGGCCACTTCGTTAGGAAGAGGCCTATAGTACACTGGATAAAATACATGTAAATATGACAAAAACATTTTCAATGTGGATTCAAAAAGTGGAAGATATATACAATAACAAATATAGTGGAAAAAAGGCCCTTTATTTTTGGTGATTTCAAGTTAAATTGTAATAATTAATTTTAGGAAGTATAATGGATGTGTGTATATAAAATCATGCATAAAATTATAGTTTGTATTGTAATATTTATTGGTGATGGTTATTAGACATGTGCAGACTGGAATATTTCGTTTAGTTTTTTCGTTTTCGTTTGGAAAATACATTTATTTAGTTACTCCCGAAAATCGTTTTGATTTATTTCGTTTTTCGTTGGGGAATAGCTTTCGTCCGAAAATCCAATAATACTTGGTTTCTGTCGAATGGTCAAAAGAATATTCGACGGAACGTCAAATCTTTTTGGTTGCTGTCGAATGGTCAAAAGAATATTCAATGGAACGTCGAATCTTTACGAATCGTACATTTCCGTTCGAATATTCCGCCTACAAGAATTCTAATGTTGTATGACTAGTAATAATGTCGAATCTATTCTCTATAATGTCGAATATATTTTCTCATAGAACAAAATCTATTCTCTGTAATGTCGAATCTATTATTTCTATAGTGTCAAATCTTTTCTCTATGATGTCGAATCTTTTCCCTTTAATGTCGAATGTCTCTATATCGAATTTTTACCGCAACGAAAACGAAAATAAAGCATTTTTTATGTCGGATCTTTAGGTTTTCATGTCTTGCACTTTCGTTATCATTTCTTAAAATGATAACGAAAAAACCTGATTTTCGGACGAAAATGCATTCTAACAAAAACGAATGCACATGTCTAATGGTTATATGGTGTGGCAGGGTGACCCCGTGCCACTCTGTAAAATAATGGTTTACGCCTGATTTTCTAAGAAGCAACCACACTAATGGCACAGATGTGTGCTGGCTTCATATGAGAGCCAGAGGTAGAGCTCACCCACCCAAGGAGGTCAGTGTGTGAAGGGAACCTTGAGAGGTGCTGCTATGCACCATGCTGTCTAGGTCGATACAGACCAAGGCCCGAGCCAAACAAAGCAGTGAAGAAAGACACAGAGCTGAGGTACAGTTTATGCGCACAAACACTGGGACATGTTTAATGGTCAGGAGGACCGCTGCGGTACTAATCAGAGCAGTGAAGCTGTCACAAGAGAGCCAGGAAGCTGAATGTTATGTTTGTTGCATTGATATTGAGAACCCCCTGCGTGGGAAGATTGATTTTCTTTTTAATAAAGGTGGGCAGAAAAGCCCTGAAAACTATACCTGGCATGGCGTAAGCTTACTGTTTTGGCACTACCACCGAGCTAAGAAACCCTGACATATCACAATAAGTATGATCTCACATTAAGCATCCCTGTACAGTGCCTGCCGCCGAGAATGTGTTTTTAGCACGCCAGCATCGCGCTGAATCTCGGCGACAGGCTGCCGATATCTCGCACTCGCTGGAATAGTAAAAGCACATTCCAGCGAGCGCGTCATAGAAGCGACGGGGATCCGACGCGGATTCCCGCCAATTCTACACGTGGGCGGAGTTTGTTATGAATCCTGAAGGAGAAATCCCCGCCGGATTTAAAAAAAAATCCGGCATGGGTTCCCCCCTCAGGAGCATAACGGGCCCTTAGGTCTGTTATGGGTTGTAAGGAGACCCCCCCCTATGCCGAAAAAACGGCGTGGGGGTCCCCCACAATCCATAACAGACCCGTATCCAAAGCACGCCGGCCGGCCGGTCAGGAAGGGAGTGGGGGCGAGCGAGCGCCCCCCCCTACTGAGCTGTACCGGGCAGCATGCCCTCAACATGGGGGGGTTAGGTGCTCTGGGGCAGGGGGCGCACTGCGGCCCCCCACCCCAGAGCACCCTGTCCCCATGTTGATGAGGACAGGGCCCCTTCCCGACAACCCTGGCCGTTGGTTGTCGGGGTATGCGGGCGGGAGACTTATCGGAATCTGGAAGCCCCCTTTAATAAGGGGGCCCCCAGATACCGGCCCCCCACCCTAAGTGAATGAGTATGGGGTACATCGTACCCCTACCCATTCACCTGCAAATAAAAAGTGTAAACACAAATAAAACACACAGGGTATTGAAATATTTTATTAGTTGGCCGCCGGGGGGGGGTGTGTATGATCGCTTTTATAAAAGCGCCCCCCTCCGGCGGGCTTCTGTGGGGGGTGGGTGCCGCCGTCTGGTTCTCTTCCGCCGCCGGGGGGGCGCTTTGATAAAAGCGCCCACCACCCGGCGGGCTTCTTTCGACGTCTTCGGCGGCTGGGGGGTCTTCTCCCACTCTCCGGGGTCTTCTCCTGCTCTCCGGGGGTCTTCTCCGCTCTCCGGGGGTCTTCTCCGCTCTCCGGGGGTCTTCTTCTTCTTCAGGACTCGCCGCCGCTATCTTCGTGTGTTAGCTCAATTACTAGCGGCGGCGGCCCCCTCTTCTGCGACGACGTCGGCGTCTTCTTCTTCTTCTTCTGCTCTCCAGATGTTGACGCGACGCTTCCTTCCGCTGTTATGCTGGGCGCGCGGCTCGCAGCGAAATATATAGGCCTGTCTTGTGACGTCGCAGTCCCATCATGCTCCGGTAGGTATCACGTGGTACCTACCGAAGCATGATGGGACTGCGACGTCACAAGACAGGCCTACAGTGCAGAAAATAAGTATTTGAACACCCTGCTATTTTGCAAGTTCTCCCACTTGGAAATCATGGAGGGGTCTGAAATTGTCATCGTAGGTGCATGTCCACTGTGAGAGACATAATCAAAAAAAAAATTCCAGAAATCACAATGTATGATTTTTTTAACTATTTATTTGTATGATGCAGCTGCAAATAAGTATTTGAACATCTGAGAAAATCAATGTTAATATTTGGTACAGTAGCCTTTGTTTGCAATTACAGAGGTCAAACGTTTCTTGTAGTTTTTCACCAGGTTTGCACACACTGGAGGAGGGATTTTGGCCCACTCCTCCACACAGATCTTCTCTAGATCAGTCAGGTTTCTGGGCTGTCGCTGAGAAACACGGAGTTTGAGCTCCCTCCAAAGATTCTCTATTGGTTTTAGGTCTGGAGACTGGCTAGGCCACGCCAGAACCTTGATATGCTTCTTACAGAGCCACTCCTTGGTTATCCTGGCTGTGTGCTTCAGGTCATTGTCATGTTGGAAGACCCAGCCTCGACCCATCTTCAAAGCTCTAACTGAGGGAAGGAGGTTGTTGCCCAAAATCTCGCAATACATGGCCCCGGTCATCCTCTCCTTAATACAGTGCAGTCGCCCTGTCCCATGTGCAGAAAAACACCCCCAAAGCATGATGCTACCACCCCCATGCTTCACAGTAGGGATGGTGTTCTTGGGATGGTACTCATCATTCTTCTTCCTCCAAACACGGTTAGTGGAATTATGACCAAAAAGTTCTATTTTGGTCTCATCTGACCACATGACTTTCTCCCATGACTCCTCTGGATCATCCAAATGGTCATTGGCAAACTTAAGACGGGCCTTGACATGTGCTGGTTTAAGCAGGGGAACCTTCCGTGCCATGCATGATTTCAAACCATGACGTCTTAGTGTATTACCAACAGTAACCTTGGAAACGGTGGTCCCAGCTCTTTTCAGGTCATTGACCATCTCCTCCCGTGTAGTCCTGGGCTGATTTCTCACCTTTCTTAGGATCATTGAGACCCCACGAGGTGAGATTTTGCATGGAGCCCCAGTCCGAGGGAGATTGACAGTCATGTTTAGCTTCTTCCATTTTCTAATGATTGCTCCAACAGTGGACCTTTTTTCACCAAGCTGCTTGGCAATTTCCCCGTAGCCCTTTCCAGCCTTGTGGAGGTGTACAATTTTGTCTCTAGTGTCTTTGGACAGCTCTTTGGTCTTGGCCATGTTAGTAGTTGGATTCTTACTGATTGTATGGGGTGGACAGGTGTCTTTATGCAGCTAATGACCTTAAACAGGTGCATCTAATTTAGGATAATAAATGGAGTGGAGGTGGACATTTTAAAGGCAGACTAACAGGTCTTTAAAGGTCAGAATTCTAGCTGATAGACAGGTGTTCAAATACTTCTTTGCAGCTGTATCATACAAATAAATAGTTAAAAATTCATAAATTGTGATTTCTGGAATTTTTTTTTTGATTATGTCTCTCACAGTGGACATGCACCTACGATGACAATTTCAGACCCCTCCATGATTTCCAAGTGGGAGAACTTGCAAAATAGCAGGGTGTTCAAATACTTATTTTCTGCACTGTATATATTTCGCTGCGAGCCGCGCGCCCGGCATAACAGCGGAAGGAAGCGTCGCGTCAACATCTGGAGAGCAGAAGAAGAAGAAGAAGACGCCGCCGTCGTCGCAGAAGAGGGGGCCGCCGCCGCTAGTAATTGAGCTAACACACGAAGATAGCGGCGGCGAGTCCTGAAGAAGAAGAAGACCCCCGGAGAGCGGAGAAGACCCCCGGAGAGCGGAGAAGACCCCCGGAGAGCAGGAGAAGACCCCGGAGAGTGGGAGAAGACCCCCCAGCCGCCGAAGACGTCGAAAGAAGCCCGCCGGGTGGTGGGCGCTTTTATCAAAGCGCCCCCCGGCGGCGGAAGAGAACCAGACGGCGGCACCCACCCCCCACAGAAGCCCGCCGGAGGGGGGCGCTTTTATAAAAGCGATCATACACACCCCCCCCCGGCGGCCAACTAATAAAATATTTCAATACCCTGTGTGTTTTATTTGTGTTTACACTTTTTATTTGCAGGTGAATGGGTAGGGGTACAATGTACCCCATACTCATTCACTTAGGGTGGGGGGCCGGTATCTGGGGGCCCCCTTATTAAAGGGGGCTTCCAGATTCCGATAAGTCTCCCGCCCGCATACCCCGACAACCAACGGCCAGGGTTGTCGGGAAGGGGCCCTGTCCTCATCAACATGGGGACAGGGTGCTCTGGGGTGGGGGGCCGCAGTGCGCCCCCTGCCCCAGAGCACCTAACCCCCCCATGTTGAGGGCATGCTGCCCGGTACGGCTCAGGAGGGGGGGGGGGGGGCGCTCGCTCGCCCCCACTCCCTTCCTGACCGGCCGGCCGGCGTGCTTTGGATACGGGTCTGTTATGGATTGTGGGGGACCCCCACGCCGTTTTTTCGGCGTAGGGGGGGGTCTCCTTACAACCCATAACAGACCTAAGGGCCCGTTATGCTCCTGAGGGGGGAACCCATGCCGGATTTTTTTTTAAATCCGGCGGGGATTTCTCCTTCAGGATTCATAACAAACTCCGCCCACGTGTAGAATTGGCGGGAATCCGTGTCGGATCCCCGTCGCTTCTATGACGGCTTTGTCTCCATCGCGGCAAGCCAGCTCGGCGCTGGCTCTCGCGATGGGGCTCGCAAGTGCTCAATCTCGCCGAGAAAGGGAGCGAGATTGACACAATATCCCAGTCACCTACTGTATAAGGTGCAGTAATAATTTGCATGATACAGATTGTAATGGTGATAATTCCCAGTCCAAATGTAGGGCTGTAAGATACTCCAATGGCCGCCACATTCACCAGATCTCAATTTAATAGAGCACCTTTGGGATGTGGTGGAACGGGGAGATTCACATGGATGTGCAGCCGACAAATCTGCAGCAACTATGTGATCACTATGGACTTAAATCTCTGAGGAACATTTCCAACACATTGTTGAATCTATGCAAAGAAGAATTAGGGCAGTTCTTAAGATAAAAGGCGGTCCAACCTGGTACTAGCAAGGTGTACCCAATAAAGTGGCCAGGGAGAGTAAACAGGGAAAGTCGTTTTTTAAAGCAATAGTAATATAAAGCGGTTTCCCGCTGGTGCAACCACTTTACATGTGCGCTACTTGCCTCATTTATTCCTGAGGGTAGGGCTATACTGTTAAGGAGCATTACCATAACAGTATAGCCCCATTTAAAGGAATGAATAGGGTGATGCCCCGTACACACGATCACTTTTTGTGATGAAAAAAAATGACATTCCCGACCAAAGGCTCTGATCAGACTTTTTCCAACAGGAAAAATGATCGTATGTATGGGGCATCAGGCATTTTTCTCCCTAAATCCTCCATTTCACAGATCATACCTTTTAGCATTTATAATCTACCCTAACTTATTATACATTTTTCGAGAGCATATTGATATTTAATTTGGTAACAAATTTGGATGCATACACATTTTCTGATGGTTTTGCTTGGGAATAATCAGTACAAAGTTAGAAAAAAATGCATTCACCTATAATTTTTTCCAACGTAACATACAGTGCAGAAAATAAGTATTTGAACACCCTGCTATTTTGCAAGTTCTCCCACTTGGAAATCATGGAGGGGTCTGAAATTGTCATCGTAGGTGCATGTCCACTGTGAGAGACATAATCAAAAAAAAAAAATCCAGAAATCACAATGTATGATTTTTTAACTATTTATTTGTATGATACAGCTGCAAATAAGTATTTGAACACCTGAGAAAATCAATGTTAATATTTGGTACAGTAGCCTTTGTTTGCAATTACAGAGGTCAAACCTTTCTTGTAGTTTTTCACCAGGTTTGCACACACTGGAGGAGGGATTTTGGCCCACTCCTCCACACAGATCTTCTCTAGATCAGTCAGGTTTCTGGGCTGTCACTGAGAAACACGGAGTTTGAGCTCCCTCCAAAGATTCTCTATTGGGTTTAGGTCTGGAGACTGGCTAGGCCACGCCAGAACCTTGATATGCTTCTTACAGAGCCACTCCTTGGTTATCCTGGCTGTGTGCTTCGGGTCATTGTCATGTTGGAAGACCCAGCCTCGACCCATCTTCAAAGCTCTAACTGAGGGAAGGAGGTTGTTGCCCAAAATCTCGCAATACATGGCCCCGGTCATCCTCTCCTTAATACAGTGCAGTCGCCCTGTCCCATGTGCAGAAAAACACCCCCAAAGCATGATGCTACCACCCCCATGCTTCACAGTAGGGATGGTGTTCTTGGGATGGTACTCATCATTCTTCTTCCTCCAAACACGGTTAGTGGAATTATGACCAAAAAGTTCTATTTTGGTCTCATCTGACCACATGACTTTCTCCCATGACTCCTCTGGATCATCCAAATGGTCATTGGCAAACTTAAGACGGGCCTTGACATGTGCTGGTTTAAGCAAGGGAACCTTCCGTGCCATGCATGATTTCAAACCATGACATCTTAGTGTATTACCAACAGTAACCTTGGAAACGGTGGTCCCAGCTCTTTTCAGGTCATTGACCAGCTCCTCCCGTGAAGTCCTGGGCTGATTTCTCACCTTTCTTAGGATCATTGAGACCCCACGAGGTGAGATTTTGCATGGAGCCCCAGTCCGAGGGAGATTGACAGTCATGTTTAGCTTCTTCCATTTTCTAATGATTGCTCCAACAGTGGACCTTTTTTCACCAAGCTGCTTGGCAATTTCCCCGTAGCCCTTTCCAGCCTTGTGGAGGTGTACAATTTTGTCTCTAGTGTCTTTGGACAGCTCTTTGGTCTTGGCCATGTTAGTAGTTGGATTCTTACTGATTGTATGGGGTGGATAGGTGTCTTTATGCCGCTAATGACCTCAAACAGGTGCATCTAATTTAGGATAATAAATGAAGTGGAGGTGGACATTTTAAAGGCAGACTAACAGGTCTTTGAGGGTCAGAATTCTAGCTGATAGACAGGTGTTCAAATACTTCTTTGCAGCTGTATCATACAAATAAATAGTTAAAAAAATCATACATTGTGATTTCTGGATTTTTTTTTTTTGATTGTCTCTCACAGTGGACATGCACCTACGGTAACAATTTCAGACCCCTCCATGATTTCCAAGTGGGAGAACTTGCAAAATAGCAGGGTGTTCAAATACTTACTTTCTGCACTGTATATAACATAATATAATCAACACTTTGATGATTAAAATTATATCACATTAGTGCAACTGTTCTGTAATGTAGCTGAATGGTAAAGCTCAAAATGAATGCATTTTACTTTAGGAGACCTTTAGTGCTCCAGCCGTTATGTTACCCCAAAGCAATAAGAAGGTGTTTGTATATTTTGTGTATAAGAACAGTTTACCATTTCATGTCAGTTTACTCAGATCATGTATATAAAAGAGGACCAGAAGAGTATGTCTAGCATGTTGCTAGGTAGCAGTGGGGGAATTTCTCATGACAAATAATGTACATCTTGCATTATCCAAAGAGTAATGCAAAAGCCCATTAGTCATTTTAAGTAAACACACATTCAGTCTTGACTTCCAATTGGCTAATGCCCAGGAAGCCCTGATGGGCATAGCAGGTTTTCCTAGCACATGTAGTTATAGCATATGTAGTTTCAGCTACGCAAAGCTCAATTAATTAATTTTTGCTCATGTTTTTGGCTTTTTGAAACACACAATGAAGCATATCTTCATGGCAAAAACATTGGAAAAAACATTATCTTTCTCCCGGATATTCAGTGCTACTACAAAAATGTCATTAAAAAATAGTGCATCGTTTAGTCATTTTTGTTTTATAAAGTTTTATTAATTTTTAGACTTTTTTTTCGTTCCAGTTAATGTATTTGTGCAACTAAAGGTGTCCTTGTAAACTAATTTGTAGTAGCTTGCATAGAATGGACTGTGTAAAAATGTAAATGGGATCTTGAAGGCTACTTTAAATGGGATCTTGTGACCATAAAGTTACGAATTATCCCAAATAACAAATGCCATATGTAAACAAATGGAACGTAACAAACTAAAGGGTTAATAAAGGTTCTTATTTTTTTTTAAATAAAAAATATGTTATACTTACCTTCGCTGTGCAGTTCGTTTTGCACAGAGTGGCCCCGGTCGTCGTTTTCTGGGGTCCCTCGGCGGCTGTCTTGGCTCCTCCCCGCAAGAGCTAACCCCCTTTTGAGAAGCTCTCACCGAAGGCGGTTAGCTTGCGGCCCCGCTCCCGTGATACAGTCGGCGGCCATAGCTGACAAGTGTATCACTTGGCCCCACCCCTCGGCGCGCCGTGTCATTGAGTTGATTGACGGCACCGGGAGCCAATTACTGTGCTGATATCAACCATCCAATAAAGAGCCGAGAAGACCGGGCCGAGAAGCCAGCGCATTTACGACACAGGACTTTCAAGAGCTCAGGTAAGTAAACGGGGGGTGGGGGGGGGGGGCTGGGGAACTTGTAAGCATCATATGTTTTTTCACCTTAATGCATAGGATGCATTAAGTTGAAAAAACATGAAACTTTACAACCCCTTTAATAATAATAATAAATAATAGTAATAAACACTTTTTATTATTATTATTTATTATTGATTCATTCCGTTCAATTTGGTTAGATGCGGCATTCGTTATTTCGGATAATTTGTAACTTTGGATATGTTCACTATGTTCACAGTTGACTTTCTGCAGTATGATTGGAAGCCAGAGACCATGTGACCTAGGCTGTCTAGGCTGTTTTCTTTCACAGGCAATGTTTTAATCTTTGCACAGTCGATTTAAAAGGTATTCCCACTTTTGCAGGCAATTAACGAATCCCCCCACTATATGTGTGTTCCATTTTTCCAAAGCATTCCCAAAGTAATTTTAAAAAGTAAGTAGCAATTTCATTTTTTTAAGTTATACTATGTGAATGGGAACATGTACAGTGACAAATATAACTAGTGTTATCCCAATTTGGCTGAAAAGTAGAGCTACACCTTGAGTGCAGAGATTTCTATCGCACCTTGACACTTTGAGAGGAGCCTATAATTGTAAGGCCTCGTACACACGATCAAATCTGTCTGCTGGAAACGGTCTGCTAGACCGTTTCAGCAGACAGATTCGATCGTGTGTACGGGCTAACAGACGGATTTGGCCACCCGACAGATTTCAAAGCATGCTTTGAAATCTGTCGGCTGGGAACCCATCCGCCCGACATGTCTGCTGGTTAGTATGCTAACCAGCAGACATGTCTTCTCGCACACGCGCCGAATGGTTTCGACGCATGCGCGGAAGTGTTTTACTTCCTGGTGCGGTGACGTGGCGGCGTCAACGTCACCGCCACGTCACCGACACGTCAGCGCGCTGTCTGCTGGCGGGGATTTTGGTTTGCTCGTGTGTACACGCGAGCAAACCAAAATCCCAGCAGACAGATTTGTTCAAATCTGTCGGACAGACAGATTTGAACAAATCTGTCTGCTCCTGTGTACGAGGCCTAAGACCCCATTAATACAATGTCAAGTTCATCACTTTAACCCTCTGGGCTTAATTACCAGTGTGAAAGCTTTCCTAGCTATCTTATCGCTTACTGATATTTATTTCATTTACTTCAATGAATTTTAGCTCCACACTGGAAAAAGAGCTATCATTTTATTTTAAATACCGTACTAATGCCGCTTAAACAACATTTCAGAACTCTTGGCAGTTATTTTCAAAGAGGTTTTGATCTGTGAAGGCGTAGAGTCTTTCTTTTTGTATCATGTTTATTGTGTTTTCCAAAAAGAAGTATTTAAAAGACAAACATCAAAAGTGAAAGCTGAAATTTAAAGCGGAGTTCCACCTGTTTTTTAATGTATTAAATGTCCGCAGCTACAAAAAGCATAGCTGCTGGCTTTTAATAAACAGACACTCAACTGTCCCATGGTCCAGCGATGCGGCTGCACAGAACCCCGCTCCTCGTCCCCTCCTCTACATCAGCGCTGTCTACATCTATCTACTGTGGGCACCCGGCCGCTGTCACGGCTGGGCATGCACTGTGCATGTGCGAGTCGCGCTGCACTCTGCCATTGGCCAGCTAATCTTCTGGGACACAGGTCCCAGAAGATTGCAGGCAGGGAGGGGCCATCTAGGGCAAGGGGAGGAGTCGCCTAGGCGGCCAAGGACAGGAAGGAGGAAGTGGGACAGGAAGTCCCATTAAAAAAAAGGACACCCCCCCAAAAAAAAAATGACATGCCAAATGTGGCATGTCAGGGGGCAAGGAGTGCTTAAAGCGGAATTTCCACTTTTGGGTGGAACTGCACTTTAATCTGCTTATATTTTGCCTTGGTTACTTCTTTCCTGCCCCCATCAACATGCTAAAAAATTCTTAAATAAAACCTGTATTTTTTATATGCCTTGTTTTAAAACTGGTTACATCATGACTGGAAAAAAGAAGAGAAAGAAAGGCGCACCAGCCTAGTGTGTTACTGTTGACAGTTTAATGAAATAAAATGATAATGGAAAACTACTCACAAACGAAATGGCATAGTAGGCTTGTCAACAACGATGTGGTAGATACCCCTCAAACCACACTCCAGAATTGTGGGGATAGAGGTGTGTCACTGCCGGCTGACGCGTTTCGAGGCGACAAGGACCTCTTCACCAGAGACCAGCATCATGATTGGGTCTATGCAATGCGGTCAAATCATGGCAGGGTGTTGAAAACAGGAAGCTGAGGTAATGTCCACATGTAATATTGAGCCTCCATGAATGAAATAACTGAAATCCAATGAATGAAAGGGTTGAGTCAAGGATAGTGATCCTGGGGAAGATTGGGATAGATGATGCTGGATATCCTCCGCAAGAAAAACAAGAAGGCTCTGTCTCACTCACTGCAGCTTCTAATGCACACTGTAAGAAGCATAACACTCAGGCCCAGCCGGAACACTGTTAGAGGGATCTGACAAGGCACTCAGTCAGATCCAGTAATAGTTCTTTACAGGCAGGGACCATAGGCCCCTTTGGTGTGCTAGCCCATTTGGCCAGGGATTGGTTTGGCCCCTCATTAATACTCCAGGCAGTTTCTCCTAACCTTCCTCCTACTCTTCTGGAGGCAACAGAGATGCTGCGGGATGAGTCATTCCAGCCTCCTTGTGTTACTTACCTTGACCCACATTCAAAACACAGTCTTGGCTGCCTGCCAAGGCAAATAATTTTCCTACAGAAAAAATTGGAGTCGCGCTACAAAATAACATGTGGTGTAACACTAAAATGAATAAATTGGTGTAATTCACACCAAATTGTGCAGAAATATCACATAGAATTAACATTTAGTGAACACAATAATAGTGAACAGTGAGCATAAATCATTAAAAGTCCATGTGGTGATCATACAGTCCATCAAGGGAGATTCTTAAAGAAACAAAAAGGTCCCCAGTGTAGATAAATCCATGGACAGGTGTGAGTAATGACAAACAAAAACCTCCACCGCACAGAAAACACTGACCCTTACCAGAGTCTCTGATCTCACTGAGATCAATAACAGCAAATAATGATATCCACAATCAGCAAGGAGCAAAGGGAACATCCATTCATTTCAGCCAGTTGGTGTATTCAGCTCAAAACGATCATGTGTCAACCAGTGGTCCCATATAGAAAATCAAAAGAGATCCACATAGTGTAAAACCATACATTTATTGGATAAAAAAGAAGATTGTGCGCACTTACATCAATCCAAAATAAAACAGCATATAAACAAGTAAGCCGGCCGGCGTATGGAGCGTGTACCCGTCTTCCGGGTCCTCACACGTGATGCGGTGACGTCAGAGCGTCGCCTCCCGACGTTTCGTCTCAATAGGGACTTGATCACGGGATGAGGCGGCGCTCCGAGTCACCGCATATAAATGAGAAAAGAAGGTGGAACCATCCCCAAGATGGATCCCGGGTGACCACACTTCCGCCATGTTTACTGTTGGAAACACAGCAAGTATACCAATAGGTCTTAATCTAGCAAGTAAGGGCAAACCAAAAAAAGGCAGCCCGACTACAAACAGCACACCATACTGTCATATGTAATGACGAGCGGTGTGTATACAAAATAAAATCCTGAAGATTAATATTACAGTATAGGTGTGTATTTAGGCCGGAAGCAACCAAAACCACACACATGCATTCAACAGACAGTGTTTGCATATTACAGTATAGTACATTCCAACATCCATATTCCGTTACAGTTGAACATTAAAATATATATATATAAAAAAATACATTAAAAAAACACAACATATTAGACAATTTTAAACTATGATACTCTCACAGGAGTTGGAGATATGGTTACAGTGGGAATTGAACGACCGTACATCCACCATCTTAGCTGATGGAATAATCAACCAGATATATGTTTTACAGTTATGGATAAAGAGGTAAAAATAGGAATGTTGTCACCTATATATGTTTAAGGGTAACGTCGCTCACACTAAACGTGATATCACTTAATCCATATGATCAGATAAGGAAAGAATTGAGCGGCGCTAACACAAGCGTGTTCAGTGTCAGTCACCCCCTAATCCAAACTATGGGGGGGGGGGGGGGGGCACGGGAGGCATGGCCAATTTAAATATCAACAGAGGGGATATCAACAGACAGGGACATCCAACCATAATGATGATCGATGTGCGACCGTCCAAGGACCGCCATGATTGGCATAAGTAAATTAGATTCAAAATTAACTGGAATCCATCTCAATGAGTTGTGCTAGAACCCCTATAAGTCCAATTCATGGCCAGAGGCCCCTACTTCCCACTCACATGGAGATATATGGAGACCACATCAGTTTGACATCAGTATAAAAATTGATGTCCGTATGGTTACCAATATTGAGTAGAGTTAAGAGTTATCGATAAAACAATTAACGTCCACTTCGATGTTAAGGCCATAAGGGGTGTAACACTTTGTTTTATGTATCCACGCCATTTCAGAGCGAGAAATACTTCTCACTAAGTCACTACCCCGCCAGTGAGGGTTGAATTTGTCTATACCCAAAAAAAAACGTATTATTGGGATTTTTATCATGCGCCAACAGAAAATGTTTCGACACGGAATGTTCAGTGAACCCATTCCGAATATTTGTAATATGCTCATTCAGGCGTATGTGTAAAGGACGTTTTGTTCTGCCTATATATTGCAAACCGCATGGGCACATGAGCATATATATGACCCCCGCAGTTGTACATGTAATGAAGGGCTTAATCGCAAAACTTTTCTGGGTGCTGGTAGAACGGAACGTAGTACTTCGTTTGGACTTAATGCCATTTAAAGCACAGCTCTGACATCTACCGCATTTGTAGAAACCAGAGAGGTCTGCCAGAAACATCGATGGTATTCTCGGGGGATTTAACACATTAGGTGCCAATTTATCCCTAAGTGAGGGGAGACATCCTTGACGATAAAGACACCTATGTCCCTTTAATATTAGACCCTGGAAGGAAATATAAGAAAACTCTACAAAATATTGTTGATAAAGGCCGACGGAATGGCATACTTAACGAGAAGGAATCTGTATTTCTGGTGCCTAAGGCCCCAAGGACACCTATAATGTATTACCTTCCAAAGGTCCACAAAAATCCAGTTTGCCCCCGGGACGTCCCATTGTGAGTGGGATTGATTCGATCACATCCCGGGTGGGCAAATATATAGATTTTTTCTTGCAACCCCTCGTTAAAGGAATGCCGTCATATACCAAATATACCAAGCATGTCATCAACCTGCTATCTAATTTGAAACCTACTTCCACCTTGTGGATGGTCACAGCTGACGTAACGTCGCTGTATACCATTATTCCACACGATTTAGGTATAGAGGCAGTATCTTACTATCTGAATAGAGATAGCGGTTTGTTAGCAGAACAGATTTCTTTCATAATGGAGCTGTTGGTGTTTGCCGCGACCCACAATTTTTTCTGGCACGGGGGACAGTTCTATAAACAAAACCGTGGTGTCGCAATGGGAGCCAAATACGCTCCAAGTCTGGCCAATCTATTTATGGCCAAATGGGAGGAGGATGTCGTCTATGACCAGCCTAGGCCCCAGATTCTTCTGTGGGCCAGGTACATTGACGACATCCTCCTCCTGTGGGATGGTGCTGAAAGTGAACTTTCCCAGTTCATTGATTCCCTTAACACAATGAGCGGGGCATCGTTTTAACATACGAGGCCAGTAAGGAGAGAATAAACTTTTTGGATCTAGCCATCTCCATTGAGGATGATAAATTTGTGACTTCAACACATTTCAAATCAACTGATAGAAATTCCTATATTTCCAGTGATAGCTGTCATCATTCTTCTTGGCTGAAATCTGTGCCTAAAAGCCAGTTTTTACGTTTAAAGAGAAATTGTACTCATGATGCCACGTTTAGGACACAAGCACAGGTTCTTACTGAACGTTTTGTAACGAAGGGCTATTGTCATAATTTTTTTAATGACACTTTAAAATCAGTGTCTGAGATTGACAGGGGAGACTTGTTGAAAGACAAACCCTGTCTTGGCACTGCCCATCAATTTAAAAATCCGTTTGTTACAGATTACTCGTGCCAACATGCTAATATTAGACATGTTGTTTCTAAACACTGGCATGTGCTGAGAAGTGACAATGTCCTTAAGGGATTGCTACCAGAAAAACCACAGGTGGTTTTCAGGGGCCTCCCCTCACTTAGGGATAAATTGGCACCTAATGTGTTAAATCCCCTGAGAATACCATCGATGTTTCTGGCAGACCTCTCTGGTTTCTACAAATGCGGTAGATGTCAGAGCTCTGCTTTAAATGGCATTAAGTCCAAACGAAGTACTACGTTCCGTTCTACCAGCACCCAAAACAGTTTTACGATTAAGCCCTTCATTACATGTACAACTGCGGGGGTCATATATATGCTCATGTGCCCATGCGGTTTGCAATATATAGGCAGAACAAAACGTCCTTTACACATACGCCTGAATGAGCATATTACAAATATTCGGAATGGGTTCACTGAACATTCCGTGTCGAAACATTTTCTGTTGGCGCATGATAAACATCCCAATAATACGTTTTTTTTTGGGTATAGACAAATTCAACCCTCACTGGCGGGGTAGTGACTTAGTGAGAAGTATTTCTCGCTCTGAAATGGCGTGGATACATAAAACAAAGTGTTACACCCCTTATGGCCTTAACATCGAAGTGGACGTTAATTGTTTTATCGATAACTCTTAACTCTACTCAATATTGGTAACCATACGGACATCAATTTTTATACTGATGTCAAACTGATGTGGTCTCCATATATCTCCATGTGAGTGGGAGGTAGGGGCCTCTGGCCATGAATTGGACTTATAGGGGTTCTAGCACAACTCATTGAGATGGATTCCAGTTAATTTTGAATCTAATTTACTTATGCCAATCATGGCGGTCCTTGGACGGTCGCACATCGATCATCATTATGGTTGGATGTCCCTGTCTGTTGATATCCCCTCTGTTGATATTTAAATTGGCCATGCCTCCCGTGCCTCCCCTCCCCCCCCCATAGTTTGGATTAGGGGGTGACTGACACTGAACACGCTTGTGTTAGCGCCGCTCAATTCTTTCCTTATCTAATCATATGGATTAAGTGATATCACGTTTAGTGTGAGCGACGTTACCCTTAAACATATATAGGTGACAACATTCCTATTTTTACCTCTTTATCCATAACTGTAAAACATATATCTGGTTGATTATTCCATCAGCTAAGATGGTGGATGTACGGCCGTTCAATTCCCACTGTAACCATATCTCCAACTCCTGTGAGAGTATCATAGTTTAAAATTGTCTAATATGTTGTGTTTTTTTAATGTATTTTTTTATATATATATATTTTAATGTTCAACTGTAACGGAATATGGATGTTGGAATGTACTATACTGTAATATGCAAACACTGTCTGTTGAATGCATGTGTGTGGTTTTGGTTGCTTCCGGCCTAACTACACACCTATACTGTAATATTAATCTTCAGGATTTTATTTTGTATACACACCGCTCATCATTACATATGACAGTATGGTGTGCTGTTTGTAATGGGGCTGCCTTTTTTTGCTTTGCCCTTACTTGTTAGATTAAGACCTATTGGTATACTTGCTGTGTTTCCAACAGTAAACATGGCGGAAGTGTGGTCACCCGGGATCCTTCTTGGGGATGGCTCCACCTTCTTTTCTCATTTATATGCGGTGACTCGGAGCGCCGCCTCATCCCGTGATCAAGTCCCTATTGAGACGAAACGTCGGGAGGCGACGCTCTGACGTCACCGCATCACGTGTGAGGACCCGGAAGACGGGTACACGCTCCATACGCCGGCCGGCTTACTTGTTTATATGCTGTTTTATTTTGGATTGATGTAAGTGCGCACAATCTTCTTTTTTATCCAATAAATGTATGGTTTTACACTATGTGGATCTCTTTTGATTTTCTATATGGGACCACTGGTTGACACATGATCGTTTTGAGCTGAATACACCAACTGGCTGAAATGAATGGATGTTCCCTTTGCTCCTTGCTGATTGTGGATATCATTATTTGCTGTAATTGATCTCAGTGAGATCAGAGACTCTGGTAAGGGTCAGTGTTTTCTGTGCGGTGGAGGTTTTTGTTTGTCATTACTCACACCTGTCCGTGGATTTATCTACACTGGGGACCTTTTTGTTTCTTTAAGAATCTCCCTTGATGGACTGTATGATCACCACATGGACTTTTAATGATTTATGCTCACTGTTCACTATTATTGTGTTCACTAAATGTTAATTCTATGTGATATTTCTGCACAGTTTGGTGTGAATTACACCAATTTATTTATTTTAGTGTTACACCACATGTTATTTTGTAGCGCGACTCCAATTTTTTCTGTAGGAAAATTATTTGCCTTGGCAGGCAGCCAAGACTGTGTTTTGAATGTGGGTCAAGGTAAGTAACACAAGGAGGCTGGGATGACTCATCCCGCAGCATCTCTGTTGCCTCCAGAAGAGTAGGAGGAAGGTTAGGAGAAACTGCCTGGAGTATTGATGAGGGGCCAAACCAATCCCTGGCCAAATGGGCTGGCACACCAAAGGGGCCTATGGTCCCTGCCTGTAAAGAACTATTACTGGATCTGACTGAGTGCCTTGTCAGATCCCTCTAACAGTGTTCCGGCTGGGCCTGAGTGTTATGCTTCTTACAGTGTGCATTAGAAGCTGCAGTGAGTGAGACAGAGCCTTCCTGTTTTTCTAGCGGAGGATATCCAGCATCATCTATCCCAATCTTCCCCAGGATCACTATCCTTGACTCAACCCTTTCATTCATTGGATTTCAGTTATTTCATTCATGGAGGCTCAATATTACATGTGGACATTACCTCAGCTTCCTGTTTTCAACACCCTGCCATGATTTGACCGCATTGCATAGACCCAATCATGATGCTGGTCTCTGGTAAAGAGGCCCTTGTCGCCTCGAAACGCGTCAGCGGCAGTGACACACCTCTATCCCCACAATTCTGGAGTGTGGTTTGAGGGGTATCTACCACATCGTTGTTGACAAGCCTACTATGCCATTTCATTTGTGAGTAGTTTTCCATTATCATTTTATTTCATTAAACTGTCAACAGTAACACACTAGGCTGGTGCGCCTTTCTTTCTCTTCTTTTTTCCAGTCATGATGTAACCAGTTTTAAAACAAGGCATATAAAAAATACAGGTTTTATTTAAGAATTTTTTAGCATGTTGATGGGAGCAGGAAAGAAGTAACCAAGGCAAAATATAAGCAGATTAAAGTGCAGTTCCACCCAAAAGTGGAAATTCCGCTTTAAGCACTCCTTGCCCCCTGACATGCCACATTTGGCATGTAATTTTTTTTTGGGGGGGTGTCCTTTTTTTTAGTGGGACTTCCTGTCCCACTTCCTCCTTCCTGTCCTTGGCCGCCTAGGCGACTCCTCCCCTAGATGGCCCCTCCCTGCCTGCAATCTTCTGGGACCTGTGTCCCAGAAGATTAGCTGGCCAATGGCAGAGTGCAGCGCGACTCGCACATGCACAGTGCATGCCCAGCCGTGACAGCGGCCGGGTGCCCACAGTAGATAGATGTAGACAGCGCTGATGTAGAGGAGGGGACGAGGAGCGGGGTTCTGTGCAGCCGCATCGCTGGACCATGGGACAGTTGAATGTCTGTTTATTAAAAGCCAGCAGCTATGCTTTTTGTAGCTGCGGACATTTAATACATTAAAAAACAGGTGGAACTCCGCTTTAAATTTCAGCTTTCACTTTTGATGTTTGTCTTTTAAATACTTCTTTTTGGAAAACACAATAAACATGATACAAAAAGAAAGACTCTACGCCTTCACAGATCAAAACCTCTTTGAAAATAACTGCCAAGAGTTCTGAAATGTTGTTTAAGCGGCATTAGTACGGTAATTAAAATAAAATGATAGCACTTTTTCCAGTGTGGAGCTAAAATTCATTGAAGTAAATGAAATAAATATCAGTAAGCGATAAGCTTTCACACTGGTAATTAAGCCCAGAGGGTTAAAGTGATGAACTTGACATTGTATTAATGGGGTCTTAGGCCTCGTACACACGAGCAGACAGATTTGTTCAAATCTGTCTGTCCGACAGATTTGAACAAATCTGTCTGCTGGGATTTTGGTTTGCTCGCGTGTACACACGAGCAAACCAAAATCCCCGCCAGCAGACAGCGCGCTGACGTGTCGGTGACGTGGCGGTGATGTTGATGCCGCCACGTCAAGTAAAACACTTCCGCGCATGCGTCGAAACCATTCGGCGCGTGTGCGAGAAGACATGTCTGCTGGTTAGCATACTAACCAGCAGACATGTCGGGCGGACGGGTTCCCAGCCGACAGATTTCAAAGCATGCTTTGAAATCTGTCGGGTGGCCAAATCCGTCTGTTAGCCCGTACACACGATCGAATCTGTCTGCTGAAACGGTCTAGCAGACCGTTTCCAGCAGACAGATTTGATCGTGTGTACGAGGCCTTACAATTATAGGCTCCTCTCAAAGTGTCAAGGTGCGATAGAAATCTCTGCACTTTTTTCTGTATATTTCTTGGTGTTGTATAACACCTTTGAGACGCTGCTCGCAATTGTTTATTTACTCAGATTTGCGCAATTTTTTTCCTGTTCAAATAATTTTCCTACACTACAGAAAAAATAAACTGTTTACATTTTTTAGCACACTACATTTAAATTCTGCTCAAGGAGTTGCTCTTTTAATAACACATAGAGTAAAAGATTAAAAATGCTAAATTCTCGTAAATAACAGGCCTGAGAGATGCCCTAAATCTTGTATGATTTTTCCTATAAGGGTCTGGTATGGGTTTTGTGGAAACCTCTTGTCATTGTCTCATTGTTTTTTGTTTTTCTTTGCATTTAAAAAAAAAGAAAAAAAAAGCTGGTATGCATGAATTAGCATGACAGCTAAGGAACTAATCAGGTCAGGTTGGTATGATTGGCCGGTGCAGGCATCACGAGCAAGCTTATCCCTCCCCTGCATGGCAGCTTCCGTGTCGTCCCTCCTCTTCAGTGGCCAATCAGAACTGTTCTCGTTTCGGCCAATCGGGAAACACGTCTCACACCCACGCATCCTGATTGGCGGAGAGGCGATTCAGTGTTAGAATAGCAAATATTAATTCACTATTCTAACACACCTGGGTGGATTCCGAGTGCAATGATCTGCGTCTGGAGCCCACCCTATTTTCAAGCCTATTAGAGCCTCTGGCTCTAATCAGGTGCATAAAAAAAACGCTGCTGTAATTTATGAGCCCGCCATCCTGAAAGGGGCTGGACCCATAATTAGGAGGTGGTGGCGATGATGGAAAGGGGAGGCAGCGCCTGTGCACCCTTAATGGACGGACCACTACTGCCTGTGTGCTATGTTTGACAATCTCTGAGCCTTAAAAATTATCAAAATAAAGTAGCAGGATTTGTCCCCTATAGACTTCAGTGAAGTCCAAGAAAAATTCACAATTTCCATACTTTTTGTTCGCAAACATCCTTCAAATTTAACCCAGGCACACTTGGCTCGTCATTAGTGTATACAAGCAATGGTAGAAATGATAGTCCTGGACAGATGGCCTGTTCACTGCACGTTTATTTCATTATTAAATGTTTGTCTAAGAATGGCGTGTACCTTTCTAGCTCTATACATACAGGTTTATTCCACAAGAGGGACATCCAGCACAAGGAGGCCATGATAATGAGTCTTATTTTACAGGAATCCAAAGAATGTTCTCTATTGGCTCTGTTTGCATGTTTAGTGTACTCCAAGTACATTCACAAAGTCCCTTTCAGTTTCTGTAAAAATACTCTGTTTTAGAGCTGCTGACACTTTTGTTTGTCTATTGATTTAAAACCTTTGAAGTTTAAAAAAAAGAATTTATGAAACCCTAAGACATGATCCATCATGTCATGCAACATACTGTATATATCTGTACATTTCCCACACAGTTACCTGCTTTCCTGCATTGAGGGTCACGGGGTGAAGAGCAATGAAGAATTTGCACGTGATCAGTAGTGATCAATGGTAGACAAGGGTTTAGAAAGTAAACCAGAGCCCTATGACAAAAAAATAAACAGTTTTGAGAACATCATGAAAGTCTAACATTCCTTAAAATGCTTGTTTCTTGGCTGTCATGTTGATGCATTGGCTTCAATGCATTCTTAAACCAAAGATAGGGAATTCTGAACTATTGATGCCACCCATTTACAGCATGCCTGTTCTATGACTTGAAAAATACTACCAGACATAGGCTAGCAAGAGGTATTTTAAAGTGGAACTAAATGTATCTGAGCACCACAAACTGAAAACACTATTTCATAAATTTTTAATATAATATATAAGCAAACTCACCCATTCACCCATGTATACCTGCTTTATTTAGTTGAAAAATCACTTTGAACCCAAAAATGTTGGACAATTTTATGCTCCCAGCTTTGTGGGAACAGTTTGGGGATGGCCTTAACTCATCCGACTTTGGCATGCGACTTGTACTCTGAGGATCTTGAAGGGGAACCCCACGCCAAAATTAACAAAAAATAGCATAGGGTTCCCATCCAATTTCATACCAGGCCCTTCGATCTGGTATGGATTTTAAGGGGAACTCCCAAGCCAAAACATAAAAAAATGACATTGGGTCCCCCCCAAAGTCCATACCAGACCCTTATGCGAGCATGTAGCCCAGCAGGTAAGGGATGGGGGGGGGGGGGCGAGTGAGCTATTTTGCACCACCCCATACCAAAGCACCTTGTCCCCATGTTGATGGGGACAGGGGCCTCTTCCTGACAATCCTGGGCGGTGATTGTCGGGGGTCTACGGGCGTTTTTTTTATCAGAATATGGAGGTGCCCTCTAACAAGGTGGTCCCCAGATGCCAGCCCCCCACCCTATGGGAATGAGTATGGGGTACAGTGCTTTATTAAAGCAGCTCCAGCGTCTCTTCTACCCCAATTTCTTCTCCCTCTGGTGATGTCTTCATCCTCTAGTTCTTCCTCTGGTTCCTCTTGCTGCACTGATGTCTTCTTCCTCTGGTTCCTCTTCCTGTTCTTCTCACTGAGTTGATGTCTTCTTCGTCTGCTGGTTCTTCCTCCATTCCTCCGGTTCTTCTTCTCTCTGCTGTCTTCTTCCTCTTCCGCATCTTCCTTCGATCTTCTCCTTACGCTAGCTCCCGCAGTCGTGTGAGACAATCGCGGGCACCCGGCGGACATCAAGTCTGCGGGACCCGTGGGCACCGTAACGGAGAGCCGCACAGCGGCACATTCAAAGTAACGTACAGGTTCGTTACTTTGCGCAGCCATGCCGTTCTGCTGACGTATATTGGTGTACGCTGCTCGGCAAGTGGTTAACCTGCAAAGGCTGCAAAGGCGAATGAACATATTCCAAATCTCCAATGCTTTGCAAAATGTATTCCTGCTATTGTGTTCAGTACACACCTGCCGAAAGTAACCAATTTCCCTGGATGGGGATGCCCCATAACCACCACTAAATTGCATGCAATGCATGCAATGGCAGTGCACTGGTATGGGCCTCTCTACTGCCTGTCAAATACCTTTCAAAGAGCGATCCATGTTGGATTGGTTGGGATGAAGGAAAATATCCTGGATCGCCGCACTCCTCGGAAAACGTGCTAATTGTGCACAGCCAGCACCCTCTTGGTTTGATTGGGAAGGAAGCAACGGGGATTATTTGTTTTATGGAGCGGTACACTTCTCTTTACATGTTGGATTGCTCTTCAGATGGCAATGCGAGTGTAAACAAGCCCTCACAGACCCTCCGGTGGATGATCTATGCACACTAATGGCCTGTACACTATCAACATTTTCAATGGCAAAAGTCAGACTGATTTTTCCATCGGAAATTCCGACTGTGTGTATGCCCCATCAGAGTAATTCCTTCAGATATTCTAAGGAATTCCATCGGAGTTTAGATAGAGAACATGTTCTCTTTTACTCCGATTGAATTCCGTCGGAATTCTGATGTGAGTTTGGCCGGGCAAAAGCCAGCATTACTGTATCTGAAAATGTTTAGAGAGACCCATCTGAAATTTTTTCTTTGCAGAACGCTTTTATCAGAAATCTATGAAATCTGTAAGATACAGGCAAATGAAACAAAATAATATGGGAAAAACATGACTTATGCCGCGTACACACGACCGTTTTTCATGACGTGGAAAATGCAATTTTTTTTAATTGGTCATTAAAAACTATCGTGTGTAGGCTCCAGAGCATTTTTCTTGACGTAAAAAATGGGCAATAAAAATTTAGAAAATAAAGAACGATAGAGGGCGCCACTGTGACTATATGAGAAACCTCACTAGCATATCATAATGTGGATATGCGTAAATAATCAGTGAAAACAAACATCAATTACTGAAATACTGTGATGGATAACAACAAATACTAATTAGAATAAAATAAACCTCGGTGAAGTGATACAAAAATTGATTCTGGTGTATTAATTGACAAACAAAAATAAGTCCAACTGGTAAACAAGAAAAAATATGATGATCTTCTTTGTGCAGAGTGCAATCTTGATTGGGCAAGGTCTGTGAACAGATCTGTGACAAGATTGTAGTGTGTTGGTTCTGGGGTGTGAGGGAAACCTTCACCAAAAAGTTTGTTCGTGCTCCACCAAAAGTGCTAGAGAAATACTATATTCTTACCAGAAGATATGACCTCTCTGTTACAAGTAGGTCAGATGAGCGGGACAGAATAAGTGCCTGTTACACTTGGGGCATGCTGGATCACGCTAGAACCACAGTAGTACTATGTATACTCATGTGTGGACAGAAAAATAAATGGAAAAAATCATGGTGCAATACCGTTTAATAAAATCAATAAAATTTGCACATAAACAACCAAATGACCTCTTACTCTGGCTGGTGCCTGCCTGGCACTGGGATAAAAGCGTGTCAAAGCTCCTCCACTAGAGTATCTCACCGATGGTTCGGGATGGCAGAAAAGTCAGGGTTTGGTAGGCTTTGTTTGGGTTTGTTTAACGTGCGGGGAGCCAGATAGGGCCGCCGACATATGTTTCGCACGTGTGTGCGTCTTCAGGGGGGCCCCCCCTGAAGACACGCCCCCCTGAAGACGCACACATGTGCGAAACATATGTCGGCGGCTCTATCTGGCTCCCCGCACGTTAAACAAACCCAAACAAAGCCTACCAAACCCTGACTTTTCTGCCATCCCGAACCATCGGTGAGACACTCTAGTGGAGGAGCTTTGACACGCTTTTATCCCAGTGCCAGGCAGGCACCAGCCAGAGTAAGAGGCCATTTGGCTGTTTATGTGCAAATTTTATTGATTTTATTAAACGGTATTGCACCATGATTTTTTCCATTTATTTTTCTGTCCACACATGAGTATACATAGTACTACTGTGGTTCTAGCGTGATCCAGCATGCCCCAAGTGTAACAGGCACTTATCCTGTCCCGCTCATCTGACCTACTTGTAACAGAGAGGTCATATCTTCTGGTAAGAATATAGTATTTCTCTAGCACTTTTGGTGGAGCACGAACAAACTTTTTGGTGAAGGTTTCCCTCACACCCCAGAACCAACACACTACAATCTTGTCACAGATCTGTTCACAGACCTTGCCCAATCAAGATTGCACTCTGCACAAAGAAGATCATCGTATTTTTTTCTTGTTTACCAGTTGTATAGTCACTCACTATACAACCGAGGAGCAGCACACCACTAGAGTATATTTAACTATTTCCACCTAGGTGGAGCTCACCCTATTTAGTTTCTTTGGCCCGGAATTATTTCTTTTTCTAATAAAAATTTAGAACATGCTCTAATTTTTCATGTTGTTTTTCACGCGCATGCTCAGAAGCAAGTTATGAGATGGGAGCACTCGTTCTGGTAATACTAGCGTTCGAAATGGAGATAGCACATTTGTCACGCTGTAACAGACCGAAAAGCACAAAGGCTGTAAAGCGCGAATCGTCTCTCACCAAACTTTTACTAACATGAAATCAGCAAAAGCAGCCGAAAGGGTGGCGCCATCCGAATGCAACTTCCCCTTTATAGTGCCGTCGTATGTGTTATACGTCACCGCGCTTTGCTCAAGCATTTTTTTTTCACGATCGCAAGTAGGCAAGGCAGGCTTGACAAGAATCACGTCGAGAAAAAAGTTGTTTTTTCTAGGACATTAAAAATGGTCATGTGTACGCGGCTTTAGAGGCATTACTTTTTTATTAATGGAAAATTGCTACAGATTAGAATTTCCTTTGAAGGTAACTATTTTCTATTTAGAAGCAAAGGTGTGGGCCACTGTTCTTAAATGGCTTATTGAAAATCTTGAATAAGTTAAAGTATTCTGTTAGTAGGAAGGTTTATTTTCCCTTTTATTTTACACAATGCCATCTCTATTGATTGGCCTGCCAAGTCATTTGATATACATTCTTCAGTATTCCGTATAATAACTTATCATGAAAATTGCCTACTTTGTGAGCCGTGTGTTGTTATCAAGCAATAATTTTCTTACAAAATCTCTCTCAGGCTCGGGAAGCATTTTTGATCACAAACCTGAACTGTTTGGGAAATAAGTACGCTCAGCGTAATGTCTTTTGCTTCCAGTGGGGAAATATTGGTAATCATGTATCAAGCTGGCATTCAACAAAGCAAGCACTTTATAATTCTGCTGCTACCCATAGCCAGACATAAACAAAGGAAAATAATTAAAAAAAAAAACTAGAAATATTACCTTCTATATGATTCACACATTCTACTGAATATGAATACATGACTCATATTTCATTTTGTTTTCTATTTGCATCAAAACCATGGAAAACAAAGCAACAGCAATAATAATAAAAATTTTAACAAAAGTTTTTTCTTTTTTTTTTACATTTAAAAAGTTCTACAAAACCCAATGCATGCGTACATCGGAATTCTGTATTCCCCATTGTATGTTTGATAGAATAATATTGTTAAAGGAGAAGTCCACGTTTCTGACAATGTTTCATGTTCTGTCCATACTAAGGCCCCTTTCACAGTGGGACGGGAGGTGCGGTGGCGGTAAAGCACCACCATTTTTAGCGGCGATTTACCATCGGAATTGCGGCAGTATTCAGCCACTAGTGGTGTGGTTAAACCCCCTGCTAGCGGCCGAAAAAAGGTTAATACCGCCAGCAATGCACCTCCGCAGAGGCACATTGCCGGCGGTATAGCCGCGGTATAGCCGGTAAACACACCCCTCCTTCACAGGTTCAAAGATGTGGCTAGCAGGACCTTTGGAGTGGTCATGCTAGCACACCGCTCCAGTGTGAAAGCCCTCGGCCGGTTTACAGGTGCTATTTTTAGCGCAATAGCGCCTGCAAACCGCCCCAGTGTGAAGGAAGTCTTAGAGTGTAACATGAAACACGGTCCCAGTGTTCGCCCCCCACCCCCAAAACCCACATACAAGAATCTCCTGGCTCCTACTATTATTTGAATTCAGCATTGCTGCGCATCATTCATTCGCAAGTAAACTATGAATGCAAAAACTACAAGTCCCATCTTCAACAGCAACCAATAGGCCGCGTACACACGATCAGACAGGTCCAATGAAACTGGTCTGCAGACTAGTTTCATCAGACCAGTTCGATGGTGTGTACGGCCCATCAGACTGTTGTCCGTCGGACCAAAGTTTTAAAACATACTTTAAAACCTGTCTGATGGACACCTGTCGGTCGGACAGGTTCGATGGTTAGTACACAAAAGCATATGACCAAAAACCTGCGCATGCTCAGAATCAAGTCGACGCATGCTTGGAAGCATTGAACTTCGTTTTTTCATCACGTCGTTGTGTTCTACGTCACCACGTTCTGGTCTGATCAGATTTTGGTCCGATGGTGTGTACGCACATCAGACAAGTTCAGAGTTGTCTGATGAAAACGGTCCATCGGACAAGTTTCATCAGACCGGTCTGATCGTGTGTACAGGGCCTTATACTTAGGGCCTAGAAATTCCTGATGTGTGTTTCTATTAACCACTTCAGTCCCTTCCTGACCAGAGCATTTTTTATATTTTGCTATAATAAATATGCCCTTAAAAATATATAAAAAAAACAAACATTTTCCTCAGGTTAGGCCGATATGTATTCTTCTACATATTTTTGGTTAAAAATTGCAATATGAGTATATTGATTGGTTTGCGCAAAAGTTTTTGCACCTACAAAATAGTTTTATGGCATTTATATTAATAGTTTATTTTTTACTAGTAATGGCGGCAATCTGCCGAAATTATGGCGGGACTGCGACATTATGGCAGACACACTTTTGACACTATTTTGGGACCATTGTCATTTATACAATGATCAGTGCTATAAATAGTTACTGATTACTGTATAAATGACACTGGCAGGGAAGTGGTGAAACACTAGGGGGCGATCAAGGGGTTAAGTGTGTCCTAGGGAATGATTCTAACTGTGGGGGATGGGCTACCACTGACATGACAGCGAACACTGCTCCCGGTGAGAGGGAGCAGTAGATCAGTGTCATGTCACTAGGCAGAACAGGGAAATGCCTTGTTTACATAGGCATCACCCCATTCTGCCTTTACTCGATGGCCGCCAACGAACATCAAGTTTGAGGGACCCGCAAGCACACTCTCGTGGCACACGGTAGGCACCCGCCCGCTAGGTGGCATATTCAAAGGGACGTACAGCTTTTCCGATCGTGTGTACGGGGCATAAGGGGTTGATTTTCTCTGATGTGGGGATTTGGAAGCTGTGCTGACTTCCATTATTCCATCAAGTGCAAGCAAAAATTCTACTTTTTTTTCTCTTGCACATTTTTGAGTATTCTTTGCAAAGTGCATTTTCGCCACATTCACTAAGCTAATGGAAAATTCTCTTGTGAATTGATTCACTAAAAATAAATAGTCTGTTCACTTTGCAAGGGAAGTTGCCCCGGAGCTTAGTGAATGTGCTGAAGCTTCACATTTCAAAGAATACCCAATAACTTTCACATGATTGGATAATGGAAGCCAGCAGAGCTTTGATTCATTCACTAAGCTCTGGGGCAAATTCCATTGCAAAATGCAAGTTCCTTTACCAAATCCGCAGCCTATTTGCATTTATTAAATCAATCCCCTAGAGCAGTGTTTCTCAATTTCAGTCCTCAAGGCATCCCAACAGGTCATCTTTTCCATTATTTTGCACAGGTGATTTGATCAGTTTCACTGACTTAGTAATTATCACAGCCATTTCATCTGAGGTAAATCCCGAAAACATGACCTGTTGGGGCGCCTTGAAGACTGGAGTTGAGAAACACTGCCCAAGAGTCAGGTTGTGATGGATTTCGAGATACAGCTGCAGAGAATAATATATTTACATAAAGAACAACATCACAAGATGAAGACACAAAGAACTGAAGAATACCAGACAAACACAAAAGGGAGGGGAGCACAATAACCAGACACAAAAGAGTGCAAGACAGTTATAGGAAAGGAGAGCATATTGCAGACACTAAGTAGTGGAAAGTACAAAACAGACACAAAGGAATGGAATGCACATGACAGACACATAGATGTGAAGAATTCATAGCAGACATTAGGAAATGGAGAGGCTATAGCTCACTGTTAGGACACCATGTGCTGGTATCCTGCAGTGCTAGCAAGGCCAGATACGTGGAGTTACACAGAGAAAAACATACTAATATACAGTAGCAACCAATATAAAACCCAGTGGACACACGTGAAATGTGGGACTAATTAACTATACTGCATACAGATAATAAGAAGTAATCAGGTAAAGAAAGGACAGGCGGGGTACCAAAAAACGGGGAGCAAGAAAAGTCAGGAATGGGACTTGAATGGGTAGAAGGTATAGGTAGCGAGTTTGGGAGGAAGCAGGTCTGAAACGGGTAGCAGGTACATGGTAGCTAGTACAGGTAGCAAGAGCAGTGGATCAGCAGAAACAGGCACACTGTAGACCCTGCAAGAGGAGAAGCTAAATACCCTCCCAGCAGCCAGCAACAATTGAAGACTAATTCCTTGGGCTGGAAAGCCAACATTAGACAACAGCAGGTGTTCAAGTTCTTAAAATAAACACAGAAGGAGGAAGAGGATTTTAAAATAAAAAATATATAAAGACCATATCAGCATACAAAAACAGCAAAGGAGGGCAATAAAATTACAGAGGGATGGACAGCATGGCTGGAACAAGGAGACAGAGACTACACCATGGACACAGAGAATGGAGAGGATATTGTAAACATTAAAGGCCTTATCTATCAAGCTGCTAAGGTACTTGGAGTGTATGTATTTTTTAGTTTTGGATGTAATGCCCTGTACCCACGACCGGTTTTTCCGTCGGAATAAACTCAGATGGTCTTGCATACAAGCAGTCACATCAAATTCCGACCATCAAAAAACGTGGTGACGTACAACACTACGACAAACCGAGGAAAATTAAGTTCAATGCTTACAAGTATCTGTCAACTTGATTCCGAGCATGCATGGTTTTTAGTGCGTCGGAATTTTTTTTTCCATCGGAAAAATAGAGAACCTGCTCTCTAAGTCTGTTGGAAATTCTGACGGAAAAAGTCAGATGGGGCATACACACGGTCGGAATATCCATTGAAAAGCTCCCATCAGACTTTTTCCATTGGAAATTTCAACCGTGTGTATGTGGCATAAGGATTGGACCCTCTGTCAGGATTTTATGCTGTCTTCATCCCCACTCAGTAGAATTACACTCTCTAATTGTCCTGGGGGCCATTGCAAAAAGTCTAAAAATCCAAAATGTTGTCACCAAAAGTGAGGGTAAACCTTCCATTGGGGGCTTCTGTTCCGGTGACATCTGTCCTTACTTTCTATAGGTATCAATACAGGTATAGGTATCGCTACTGTTCTGGAACACTTATCATGTATCTATCGCCTATGTGCTGGATTATGTAATGTATACAAATCGTTGTGCTGATATCTAGTGGCAATCAAATGTAACTATAATTTGTTATTACTATATTTTTGAAATGGCATATTCCAGTTCAACTGTATGTTGGGGTTGTTTGGTTTAGTCCTTAGATAGTTCTTAGATTTGTTCTCATGTTCCCACAGTTAGTTACCAGCCTTCATAGTGGGCAGAAAGCTTAGAAGATCATTGACTCTTTACACATGAAACTTAATTGGATTCAACTGCCATGTCTTATTGGAGGTTGAGCTGCCTGTGGAGGGCACTTATTCAACAGGTGACTATACTGGCCAAATGGACTGAGGTCTTAAAGAGGTATGTCAACGCATGAAGCAATGCTTGAAACAGAAAAAACTACCCTTCAGTCAGTTCTGAATTTCCCCATTACCATAATGAATGAGGTCCCACACTCAGTTTGTTTATGTATTTGACAATATGGAGTGCACAGCTGGAGTTGGAGTGAACATCCAAAACTGGAGTTGTGAGAACATCCAAAATGCTAAGGTAGATAGGAACAGAGAAAGGAGCTATGGTTGGGCTTGCTGCTGAAGACCTCAACGTATAACAAGCCAAAGAGTGACTCAGCCTGCCAGACATGAGCTGTAAATTGAAATATCACATTTGAGTGGTCTCACCTTTAAGGCATAAGTGGATCATCAATCCATATTATCACATACAGTATGATTTTATAGATTTTTAGGTTTCTTTAGCATGCCTTAAGTGCTATAGGATCTTGTTGGATCAGGACAAATATGATGGGGAGCATATTGTAGACATAAAGAAATGGCAAACAGAAAAAACTTTACTGCATATCATAAACAAAAGACACGATGTGACGGAGAGCACATGGCAGACACAAAAGGATAGGCAGCACACCATACACAAGGGGTGAAATACAAACAGACATATAATGAACAAAAGGTGTAATAGGCTTGTAAGCACATACCAGACAGAAAGTGAGAAGAGATTTTGAGAGATGCAAAGGACTATGAAAACAATTATTACATGAATATATTTTACTGTTATGTACACTAATCAATGGCTACTAGATAGAAAGCAGCTTTTAAATGTCAGTAATATTCACTCACTGTTTTTTTTCTAATCCTGCAAGTTTTTTTTAAATAATTTGTATTAATAATTTGGCTTGGTATACACAGTTGAGATGCATTTTTACTACCCTTTAACCCAGTGGTTCTCAACCCCTGTCCTCAGGAACCGCTAACAGTCCAGCTTTACAAGATAACTGAAATACATCACAGATGATATCATTTGCTGCTCAGTGATTACAGTATTCTAGTCCGCATCTCTCCAAGGTAATACATAAATCTGGCCTGTTAGTGGGTCCTGAGGACAGGAGTTGAGAACCACTGCTTTAACCGCTCCCCCTAAGCTGCAATGGCAACTGTACAGGTGTATACGTATGCATGTCAAAAAATGAACGCTGCTGTCACGTTTGGCAGGTAGCACTCAGTCTAGTGAAAAGAGTCACACTACAACTGCCTCACAAAGTGTTGGTGCTGGATTTTAGGAGCTAAAAAATGCTGATGTAGAAAAGCGATTCATCACAGAGGTTGAAGCTAGTGTGTGTTGGCTTAAAGTGACATTAAGGGTACATAAAAAACAAAAACAAACAAAAAACAAACATGTTATACTTACAAGTAAGGGTGAAAGATATTGGGATTATCACAGTGCCACAGAAAGAAACCAGGTACTTAGTACAATTTCATTATGACGCGTCATAATCCCCTGATGAAGCCAATGGTTTGGCGAAACTAGTCGGGAGGACCTGACCGTTTGTACAACATGATATTTTGCTCCCATGTTACAATATACTGTTCATGTGATTGAATAGACCTTTTAATCAAATTTTGTAATTTCATAAAACCTATTTTTGTATGAAATTGTACTAAGAACTTGGTTTCTTTCTGTGGCGCCGTGATAATCCCAATACCTTTCACCCTTACTTTTAATTAATTCAAGGGATGAGGTGCCGTATTTAACTAGGACACTCGACCACTAACTGCCAAATGTTATACTTACCTGCTCTGTGCAGTGGTTTTGCACAGAGTGGCCCCAATCCACCTCTTTTTAGGTCGCCCGCAGGCGCTCCTGGCTCCTCCTCCTTTGCCTTGGGTTGCCACTCCATCCCTTTAAAAACCGAACACCTATTAATTACACAGGTTCTGTGGCCAATTAAGGTGGTATTTGTACTCACTTTGGGCCTTATGTGCATTCAATTAGCCTCAGAACCTGTGCAATTCATATGTGTTCGGGTTTTAAGGGATGAGGTGGCAACCTTACTTTTGCTAGTGTCCCCATGATCAAGCCACTTGCTCTGGGGACACAGTGGAGCGTGCTCACTCCCAAGCCCCACTCTATGCATCCATAGGACACACAGAGCGGTGGCTTGGCCCCACTCCCTCCACTCTCTCCTCATTGGCTCATTGGCTGTAATTGAAAGTAGCAGGAGCCAGTGGCTCCTGCTGCTGTTTTAGCTCATGAGAAATGAGAGACCCATCTGGCTTCGAAATACCACATTGTTCTTTTCAAACCCTGGATATCTATCCTTGACAACCAAGACGTACCGGAAATAGATCCTTGCGGGGTATTAAAAAGTCTGCAAAACATGGCGAGAATTGACTACTCTCTCTCCACATGCCTTTGGTGCGCTACTTCCACACCATCCCTTTTCCACAGACTATGGACCTGTCAGGCAAACTCCACCTTTTGGGACCAGGTGTTGAAATACATTGATAAGACCCAGCAATTACTTATACCCAAGGACCCTTTTGTAACGGTCACCACCATTTACGACCTTCCATCCAACCACGACAAGCTTATCTGACACACTCCGACAATCCTGCATACACGATCCATATCAATTCCCAGAATAAGACGAGTCTCAGCTCCGTACTTGCTTTAAAAGATATGAACACTTTATTGGTTTCTTTCCAGCTTTTTATACAGTACAAGATGTTACAGCCAATCACAGGACAATGCCATCTCCACCCCCTATTCACCCTGGGGCTAATTATCTAGCAGACATTTCGGTACCGATACTGACAGATCTGTCATTCTAAACTACAATTACACAATGCCTTGACCTCAATCACATTACGTAGACAGACTTACTGTCTCTAAAGGGCTTGACACATTTGTGTACCATAGACAATGTATTGTCTAGGAGTAGATGCGATTAACACCTTTCAAAAGAATGAAATGTCTTTCACAAGCCAGGTCACTTAACATTTCAATAGCCGGAGCTAAGCATTGAATAAGCTTGTAATGTCCCTCTCCTGTGTAACAGGTGTCAATATAGACCCCTTGTAATATGCCAGTCCTGCAATATGAATTATTATTAATGTCCCATCTTCTGCAATATATGAATTATGATTTCTGTGTCACCCTATGGCCCTAGTGGACATAAGGTGACCCTAGACATAGGAGAATCTCAGTCTGTCACAGGTCAATCAGTTACATCTCTCCCCTTTCGGTGGGAGACTGACACAGGTGGGAACCCTAAACGGGTTGACTCCAAAGTCAGTCAGTAGTTCCAGTCCTCCAATGCTGGTATCCATACTGTACCCCAAATAAATGGCTCCAAACTGAGCATTACTCACCCCGCCAACCTCTGCCTCTCTCAGAGAACACGCCTGCTGCTGGGGAGGGGCCTGGACTGGCCTTTCTCCCTGGAGTCTTTTCAGCCGCTGGAGAGAAGGCAGGGTGGCTGAGCTCAGTCCATCATGCTGTTGGGGGTCTGGGCCAACTGCCCCCCCTTCCTGGGGTATACCAGTGGAGACTGAAGTCCCATCCACTGGTGCTAGGTGAAAACCCCCCGGTGCTTGCAAAGCAAAGCCGACATCCTCCTGTCCCAGTCCTGTACCATTTTTTGGGGTTGTGCCAGTGGAGACTGAAGTCCCATCCACTACCCCAGGAACCCCCTCTTCTGTTAGTGAGGAGCAGAGGCCTGGGGCACTCTGCTCTGTTGCCAGCTCTTCCGCTGGGTTGCTGTGAGTGGAGACCACAGTCCCATCCACTACCACAGGGACCCCCTCTTCTGTTAGTGAGGAGCAGAGGCCTGGGGCACTCTGCTCTGTTGCCAGCTCTTCCGCTGGGTTGCTGTGAGTGGAGACCACAGTCCCATCCACTACCACAGGGTCCCTCTCTTCCGTTAGTGGAGAGCAGAGGTCCGTGACCCTCTGTTCTGTTGCCAGCTCTTCCGCTGGGTTGCTGTGAGTGGAGACCACAGTCCCATCCACTACCACAGGGACCCCCTCTTCTGGTAGTTGAGAGCAGAGGCCTGGGGCACCCTGCTCTGTTGCCAGTGATTCAGCTGTGGGTAAAAGCTTTACCACCTCAGCTTGTTGCTGGAGAGGGGGGCCAACCGCCCCGGCTCTCTGGAACTCCACACCATCCGCTTTGGCTTTAGGGATGAAAATCTCCATATTTTCCACTGCCGATTCATCAGCCAGGATTTCACAGTTATCTGACCTTTCCTCATAGTCCCAGGCAATGGGAGCCCCACCCTGCTGCTGAGCCGAGTCTAGCAGCTGTCTGTAGGCGACCTCCAGCTCCCATTCTTGAATGGCCAGAAATTCTAAATCTTCCTGTGACCAGTGGCCTCCCGAGATATTCAATTTTTCCTCTCTGTGCTCCATTATGTCCTCCAAGCGCCACTCCTGATCATCCCTGAAGTCGGGATCACTGGACATCCTCCAATACAACAATCCCAGGCCATCATAGTCATAGCCTTCTGTGGGGCTGTCATCCACTGACCACGGGCACTCTTGGGCTACATACCACCGGAGGGCTCTGTAGCTCTCGTCCAGCTGCATCTCTGCCCGGATCAGCCTGCTTAACTCTGCTATCCACTCCTGCTTCGGTTGTTCCCCCAACAACAGCATTCGAACGTCATATTGCGGCCAGTGCCTTGCATAGATGGAGGGCAGGACCTTTCCTTGGTGTTGCTGCTCCAGAGCTAGCACTTCCTTCCAGAGTTGGCACCGAATCACATCCGACCATCCCAGAAGGACCTCCTCTGATACTGGCCCTCTATGCTGTATCTGCATCACTTGTAACCTTCTTTGGAATTCCTCTTCCATGGAGACTGGTATCTGCACCTCTCCTCTCTCTTTAGTTGGTGCTGCTGTGACTTCAGCTGCTGCAGCACTTCTTTGCTGTAGCAAGGTGGCATTCAGAGCCGCTATAACTCGGTCCCTGATCTCCGGTGGAGGGTTAGGACCATAATGTGTCAGTCTTATGTTAACCGCCTGATCAAAACTTGCTTCTTCAGGTGTCCTGTCTGTTACGGCGGGCCTTTTAGCTCTATCCACTTCGACCAGTTCTGCGATAATGTCCCTTTTCTTACGGTTGCTGGCCGGTCTGCCCCGGCTCTCCAGTAAGTCCATGAGGGAAGAGAGCTTCATCCGTTCATACACCGTCTCCATTGTCATGTGCCCTTGTAGCCGTCCTTCTGGTGATGGAATCATCCCACTACTGCCACCAATGTAACGGTCACCACCGTTTACGACCTTCCATCCAACCACGACAAGCTTATATGACACACTATAACAATCCTGCATACACAATTCATATCAATTCCCAGAATAAGACGAGACTCAGCTCTGTACTTGCTTTAAAAGATATGAACACTTTATTGGTTTCTTTCCAGCTTTTTATACAGTACAAGATGTTACAGCCAATCACAGGACAAGGCCATCTCCACCCCCCTATTCACCCTGGGGCTAATTATCTAGCAGACATTTTGGCACCGATACTGACAGATCTGTCACATTCCAAACTACAATTACACAATGCCTTGACCTCAATCACATTACATAGACAGACTTACTGTCTCTAAAGTGCTTGACACATTTGTGTACCATAGACAATGTATTGTCTAGGAGTAGATGCAATTAACACCTTTCAAAAGAATGAAATGTCTTTCACAAGCCAGGTCACTTAACATTTCAATAGCCGGAGCTAAGCATTGAATAAGCTTGTAATGTCCCTCTCCTGTGTAACAGGTGTCAATATAGACCCCTTGTAATATGCCAGTCCTGCAATATGAATTATTATTAATGTCCCATCTTCTGCAATATATGAATTATGATTTCTTTGTCACCCTATGGCCCTAGTGGACATAAGGTGACCCTAGACATAGGAGAATCTCAGTCTGTCACGGGTCAATCCGTTACACCTTTGTTATGCCTTTTCAGCTGCGATATCTTACAGGCTTCCTCATCAATGCCTACCTGTGACTCTCTTCCTCAATTGGTTCATATCTGCCTTCTGACAGCCCGCAGGGCAATAATGCAAGCTTGGATCCACCATTCCCCGCCTCTAATTGCGTCGGTAAAACAAGCATTTCTTACCCTATTTCACATTGAGATATTGGACACTATCACCCAACATACTACATCACTAAAATGCTTTTTTGCAAGATGGCATCGCTTCATGAAACATTCATGAAACATTCTTTCTCTCCAGAAGCAACCCTGTATCCTGGCCTAGGCCAACAAGGCCCGGGCCTAGGGCAGCACTTTGCAGGGGTGTAGCACAGAAAGTGTCCCCGCCAGGCTGCTTCTAACTGTCCTATCATCCCGGACCACAAACCTTCCTCACTGTGCTATATGTTCTTTGCTGCACCATTGGCATGGTTATATCTTCTTAGTCCTCTCCATAAAATTATCAGAAATTTGTGCTTAAAGTAGAACTATAGGCAACACCTTTCTTTTCATTTTTGATAGAGTAAGGGAGGATTATAGCCCCTCTCAATTATTTTTTTACCATCCCTGTCCCATTTCAGAGATTTCCCTTCACTTCCTGCCCCATAGCCGAACAGGAAGTGAGAGGAAATTTATGCAAATTAAGGGAATCCAATGCCCCCCAGGCCCTAAGAACTAGTGTCCCCACTCGAATATTACAGGGCCGGTCTTAAACAGAAAGGGGTGTGCCCTTAACAGGAAGGGGTGGGTCATATTTAAATGAGGGGGTCACAAGTTTAGTCAGGCCTAGGGCAGCACAAAACCTAAATACACTACTGTCCAGAAGAAATCTCTTCTCACATGACTCCCTTCCGCTATACAGACTGGTACCTGCGTGCAGACCTTGCTAATACACTGGGCAAACTTAGGATTTAGGATACCTTCAACTCCTTAACCCCTCATATCCCTTCCCCTAGGCATTCCTCCTAATCTATGTGCATGGGCAGGGTGACGTCATGGCGGCTCCGGCCAATCAGCCGCGATACCCGGAAGTAAGCTCCGGAAGAGATGTCCATGGCTGGAGGGGAGGTTGGGGACGGCTGCGGGGCTTCGATCTAAGATAAGTAATACATAATGAGCTAGTATGCTATGCATACTAGCTTATTATGCCTTTGTCTTCCAGGTTTTTTATTTTAAGGGTTTACAACCACTTTAATACACACATAGGGCCAGATTCAGATACAATTACATTGGCGCAGAGTATCAGAGATACACTACGCTGCCGTATTTTACCAGGCTGTACGACGAATCCTGGTAGATTTTGTTCCTTACGGTACGGCGGCGTAGTGTATTTCTCTCTACGTGAAGCATTTAAAGCATTTAAATTAGGCGCGTCCCCGCGGCGATCAAACTGCGCATTCTCCGTTTCCCGCCGTTTCCCGCCGTGCATTGCGCGAAATAACGTCGATACGTCATTCGTTGTTTGAGTAGCGTCGTTTAAGGACATTCCTATTCCCGGACGTTTTATTTCAAAAATAAAAAAAGACGTCGGAAAACGTTGATATTCGGCGCGGGGAACGACGGCCATACTTAACATGGGCTGTCTAATATTAGACCAGCAAAAAGCTGGTATAGTTTTTACGCAGCAATAAGATGACTAAAGATGCCGTAAGAGATTGCGATAGACGTTCGTAATTTCGTGGATAGTCAGCAAAAGCTCATTTGCATACCCCGACGTGGAAAACGACGGAAACTCCACCCAGCGGCCGCAATTTTATTGCAGCGTAGATCCGAAGGCGTACGAACACGTAAACCAGTCGGATTGAAACCCGCAGCCGTAATTTCATGGTTTGAGGTTTCAGAGTAGTGAAAAAATGTGCGTAATTCGAAAGTACTCCAGTCTAACGCGAGATAGACAGGAGTAATTGCTCTGTGAATCTGGCCCATAGTTTTGAATTCAGCATTACTGTATGAACAGTAAATTTTTTGGTATAGATAATTGCAACAAATATTAGAATTAATATGGTCTTTACTAGAGTTGTCCCGATACCACTTTTTTAGGACCGAGTACAAGTACCGATACTTTTTTCAAGTAGTCGCCGATACCGAATACCGATACTTTTTTTAAATATGTCCCCATATGCAGCCATGTCCCCCACATATTGCAGCCATGTCCCCCACATATTGCAGCCATGTCCCCCACATATTGCAGCCATGTCCCCCACATATTGCAGCCATGTCCCCCACATATTGGAACCATGTCCCCCACATATTGCAGCCATGTCCCCCACATATGCAGCCTTGTCCCCCATATTGCAGCCATGTCCCCCATATTGCAGCCATGTCCCCCACATATTGCAGCCATGTCCCCCACATATTGCAGCCATGTCCCCCACATATTGCAGCCATGTCCCCTCCATAGATGCAGCCATGTCCCCTCCATAGATGCAGCCATGTCCCCCACATATTGCAGCCATGTCCCCCACATATTGCAGCCATGTCCCCCCCATAGATGCAGCCATGTCCCCCACATATTGCAGCCATGTCCCCCATATACAGCCATGTCCCCCTCCATATACGCAGCCATGTCCCCCCCATATACGCAGCCATGCCTCCCCCCATAGATGCACACCATCTCCCCTTCCATAGATGCAGCCATCTCCCCCGTACCTGATGATGATGACGCCGCCGTATGTACAAAGCCGCAGCCGCTGCAAACATTATAGGCATCTTTAGTTTCAATAGCTGTTTTCCCTGCCATGCGCCATGTAAAGAACACTCCCTCTTGCTCGGGATTGGACAGATCCGTCCGATCCCGAGCAAGGGGGAGTGTCTATACACGCGCCGCGGGAAAAACAGCTATTCAAACTAAAGGTACCTATAATGTTCGCGGCGGCGGCTTTGTATAAACGGCGGCGGGGTCGGCTCTGCATATACGGCGGCGGCGGGCAGTGGGGGGGAAAGTATTCTATTTGGGTATCGGGGGTATTTGCGGGAGTACAAGTACTCCCGCAAATACTCGGTATCGGTCCCGATACCGATACTGGTATCAGTATCGGGACAACCCTAGTCTTTACAAAGGGAGCCTATGCAACCTGGCATGTTGTGGTTAGTATTTTTGAATTTTATACGGTGGGGTAGTGGAAGCCAGTAAAGAATAAAATAAAGATGTAATTAGGTAATTTAACAGTTTAAAGGCAGGTTAAAAAAAAGTATATATATATATATTTTTTTACTCTGCAGCCTGTAAGGCATTGCACCTGCAATTAGCAGATTCCGAATGCAATGTCGGGATGCTGTAGAGCAGGGGTGTCAAACTCAATTTCATCGTGGGCCGCATCAGCATTATGACTGCCCTCAAAAGGGCTGGTTGTATCTGTAAGATTAGATGTCCAGCGCCATCCCCTACGTTTTACATTAGATAGAAAGAGCCACCCCACCATCAGAAGTTAAGTCCCCCACTCTCCCTTACATCGCAGTGCACCCCGCTTTCCTTATGCTGCAGATGGGAAGAAGCTGGATGCATTACTTGAAAGCAGAAAGTAAGTGTCTGGAGTAGGACCAGAGGAGGTTGGAGCTCTCCTGCAACTGCAGGAGAGGTGCGAAGGCCGCATGAAATGGCCTGGAGGGCTGGATTCGGCTAACGGGCCTTGTGTTTGACACCTGTGCTGTAGACAGCTGTCTGCCTGTCCCTTCAATATGGGCAGACTGTTACTGAATGACAGGAAGAATCACTGAACTACAAGGACCCTCACCAGTGTCCTTGCAGTTAATTGAGAATTCTGACAGTGGATATGGGGAGAATATCCCCCACCAACTGTCACGGGGAGAGAAGGCAGGAGTTGGCTCATGTTACATGTTCCACCCTAAATACAAGAGGAACATGTAACATGTTCCGAAGCTCAACTGATCCTTTAAACCACCATAATAATATAATAATGTTGTTCTGTTCACGTGACCATTTCACCTACCAATAACTGAGCATAAATGTTATTTTCTTTCTGCTCTCCTTCAGTTTATTAAAACCTTTTCCTAATCATAGTATTAGCAAAAACGTAAATAATTTCTCTTCTCCTGCAAATGATTCATTGGGGGTTATTTACTAAAGGCAAATACACTTTGCACTACAAGTGCAAACTACAAGTATAAAGTGCACTTAAAAGTGCAGTTAATGTAGATTCAAGGGGGACATGCAAGGAAAATAAAAAAACACCATTATGGCTTGCACATGATTGGATGATAAAATCAGCAGAGCTTCCCCTCATTTCAGATCTACCCCTCAGATCTACAGCGACTGCACTTCCATGTGCACTTTCAGTGCAATTTTAAGATCACTTTGCACTTGTTGTTTGCCCTTGTAGTGCAAAGTGGATTTGCCTTTAGTAAATAACCCCCACTGTGTTATTTTGTAACATGCTGATCGTACATGAAAAAAGTATGCAAATCTTAAGGACTGTTCTATGGGAACAAGCATCTGCCTTAAACTAGCATTCAATTCCTGCTAAACAAAATGCAAACCATCTATTCAAATGGAGAGCTTATTTGCAAGATGTAAAAAAAAACAAAAAAAAAAAAACAATTTAGTATTTATTTAACATCAAAGAAGCCAGATCAACTGGGCAAATTATAAGGTGTTTTTTTTTCTCTCGAAATTCAGCAGTAAATGGTTATAAGTCATCAATTCATGTTTTATTTTGCATTCAAAGTTAAAATTCTTGCATTTAAAATGACTTGGTGAACTTAACCGATAAATGGCTGTAATTTTAACTCTAGCCTTCATGTTTTGTTCCTTTTTTACCAGTAGCTGCATTTCTACAGCTGCCCACTTCTCACTTGACTCTGAAGTACAGTATAAGAGGGAAATAGGAAAACAGAGAATCATGTGACAAGAGGCTACAGTCTTGCCCAGAAGCCCTGTGGACTATATAAAATTCAGATTAAACTTGAATGGACAGATGTTTACCAGTCTCTATCATTATACACAGAACACTTTAAGAATAAAGACTGTAATGCCGCGTACACACGACCGTTTTTCGGGATGTAAAAAATTTCATTTTTAATGGTCTAGAAAGAACAACGTTTTTTTCAACCCCATCGTTAAACCGCATTGCTTACTATCGTGAAAAAAAAAATGCTCTAGCAAAGAGCAGTGACGTACAACACATACAACGGCACTATAAATGGGAAGTTCCATGCGGATGACGCCACCCTTGGGGCTGCTTTTGCTGATTTTGTGTTAGTAAAAGACGATTCACGCTTTTTAGTCTGTTACAGCGTGATGAATGTGCTTACTCCATTACGAACGGTAGTTTTACCAGAACGAGCGCTCCCGTCTCATAACTTGCTTCTGAGCATGCACTTTTTTTTCAAGTCTTTAAGCCCTCGCACGACCATTTTTTACAACGATAAAAACGTTGTGAAAAATTAGAGCATGTTCTAAATTTTTAATGCCCATTTTTTACATCGTGAAAATGCTCTGGAGCCCCACACACGATAGTTTTTAATGACATTAAAAAAAAAACTTAATTTTTTAAAACCCGAAAACGGTTGTGTGTACGCGGCATAAGCTGTTGCACTTTGAATAACAATTGTGCAGTCAGGCAACACTGTACCCAAACAAAAATAGACTTTCTTTTGTTGGCAGTTAATGGCCACTGAGTTTTACATTTTTTTTGATAAACAAATGCAAAAAGTCAGAAAATTTTGAAAAAAAGTTTTTCTTAGTTTGTATTATAAAATGTTGTAAATAAGTAATTTTTTTCCTTTACTGATGTACGCTGATGAGGCTGATACACTGCACTGATGGGCACTGATACACTGCACGGATGGGCACTGATGAGGGGGCACTGATGGACACTAATTAGGAGGCACTGATGGGAACTGATGAGGAGGCACTGATGAGGCTGCACTGATAGGTGGCACTGTTGGGCACTGATAGGCAGCAATGATGGACACTATGATATACATTGCTGATAGGCACTGACAGGCAGCACTGATGGGCACTGATGAGGGGGCACTGTTGAGCACTAATTAGGCGGCACTGATGGGAACTAATGAGGATGCACTGATGAGCCTGCACTGATAGATGGCACTGATAGGCAACCCTAATGGATACTGACAGCCAGCACTGGTGGGCACTTATAGGTGGCAATGTCTGGCACTAATAGGCAGCACTTATTGCCAGCAATGATTGACATAGGCAGCACTGATGGGCATTGACAGGCAGCACTGATGGACACTGATTGGCAGAACCGATTGGCATTGGTTGGTAGCACTGGTGGGCACTAGTTGGCAGCACTGGTGGGCAGTTTTGGGACTGCACTGATTATCAGTGTAGATGTCCCTGTGCTGTCAGTGTGAGGAGAGTAACTGGCAAATCCTGTTTACACTGTGATCAGCTTTGATTGGACACAGCTGATCATGTGGTAAAGAGCCGCTGCGATTGGCTCTTTTCTACAAACTGTGATCAGCTGTGTCTCAAGAACACAGTGATCACAGATGCCTGCAGATGCGCACTGCAGGGGGCGCTCAAGAAGTACGATCATGGTAGGACTTTATATGACGCCCTGCCAGCAATGTGGGACTGCGCTGTAGCTGTCATTCTGCTTTAGGGCAGTCGTGAAGGTTAAATTAAAGTTTTAAAATATACAGTACTTTTCCCGTCTGAAAATTTGAGAAGTAGCTCTCGAATTTTTGCTGTCGGAAATTCCGACAGAAAAAGTCAGATGGAGACTGCACACGGTCAGAATTTCCGACCAAAAGCTCACATAGAACTTTTCTTGTCGGGATTTCCGATCGTGTGTACACATTATTAGTGGTGACTATAAGATCGGTTACATTTTCTGGAAAAGTGTATGATGGGATGTATGTAACTTCACCGTTTCTTCAACATTATTTTATGCTGACCCCAAGTCCTGTAAGGAAACCTAAACCTTAAACTCCTTCTCTTTTCTTTCCTCCTTTTCCTTCCTTTGTTTCTCCCTTTCCCCCCCTTTCCTCCTTCTATCCCTTCCCTCCTTTCCCCTCCTCCCCCCTACCCCTTCCCCTCCCCCTTTTCCCCTTCCCCACCCTTTCCCTCCTTTCCCCTCTCTCCTCTCCTCCCTCTCCCTCTTCCCCCTCTTTTCCTCTTTTCTTTCTTTGCCTTTTCTTCTGCTACCTCCTTCACCATCACACCCGTCACACTCACATTTCACTTTCCACACATATTGTATGGTTTTGTTTCACGTATTCACAATTGCACTCCCCAACGTACTTACCTCCAATACAGCTTTTATTTATAGTTGCTTCAATATCTAGTTGATAGGTCCATTTCCACATCCACCCTCTTGGCCGCAGTGGGAGACATCCCTCTCGGTGGCTCTGGCATTTGAGTTGACAGGATATTTTCTCTTAGGTAAGTGACACAGTCCTTATTCCCCAATGTTTTTTATTGTATATATCTGTTCTTGTTGGTAGGTTGACCTACACAAACTTTTCTATGTGTGTTTCAACCTGTTTATATGTTGTTTGTATATTAACTTTCAAAACTTCTCCTGACGAAGCGACGTATGTCGCAAAACTAGTAGAGACCCCTTTGTATCATGACCCCTACTTTCACTGGGATTCCCCCACGGAACTGCAGTTTCGGTGACACGTATGGTTGTCACAATATTTGTATTGTTTTATTTAGTTCTTGTTGTTTGATGTTTTTTTTTTAACAGAAAAGTTTTTATTAGCCTCCAGAAGGAGAATTATACAGACATACAACAAACAACAAAATCAACAGATTGCAGCTACATGTTACATACTACACCAAATCTAGAACAGGGTTATAAACGGTTTCGTTGAGTACCTGACAGTTACACCAAATAATCATAGCGTTTCAACATGTGTGATGACTAGGACCACCTAGTACACATCCATGGCGAGGACCCCAGTAGGGGCACCAAAGAGGAGGGAGGAATGGGACAGAGGGGGTGATGGCATGGGAGGGAAGAAAGGAGGGGGGAGAGCAAGAAGAAGGAAGGGGAAGGGCAGGAGGCCACGCAGGGCAGGGGGAGAGGCAAAAGGGTCATGGGCAGGCAATACCAAAGGTAACACTGGGCCCTCATCCAAGACCAGGGGGTCATTGCTTGGTCCAAGCGCCCCATATTTTCTCAAACTTTTTAGGACATTTACGGTTCATATATGTAAGCTTATATAGGGGTAGCGCGGCGTCCACAAGCGCTCTCCATTGGGAGATCGTCGGAGGCTCCGGCTGCTTCCACTTTAGCAGGATGGCCTTCCTAGCATAGAAGGAGGCATAAAACACAAACAGCCTTTTATGTGTATTGGGAATAATATTGTCACAAACACCTAGCAGCAATATAATTGGGTCCAGGCTTATATGCAGATCCCCCACCAAGTTAATGACACCCACCACCTCCGCCCAGAAGTGTTGAAGGACGGGGCAAGCCCAGACAACATGTAGGAAGGTGCCCAGGTCCGAGCCACATTTGGGACATCTATCGGATTGGGACGGGTAAATCCTAGAAAGTCTCACAGGTGTATAGTACGCCCTGTGCAGAAATTTAAGCTGGATGTACCTGTCTCTTGCCGAAACCACAAGAGGGATGAATTGCTGGATCCCCTCCTCCCAATCGTCAGCAGCAAGGGACGGCAAGTCCTCTCTCTCATTTATTGTACACTTTGGACCCACCCTCTCTCTCCTCGCAGGACAACCTAAGGTACAAAGAGGAAAGGATATGATCCACCCCCCTGGAAGTTAAGTACGTCTCTACACTATGTGCCCGTAACTCGATCCCCCCCGGGAACTGGGCCTGTATTGCATGTCTGAGTTGCAGGTAGCGAAAAAACATCTTGGGGTTGTTGTTTGATGTTTTTATTATTTTTTTGATACTATGTTAACCACTTAAGACCCGGACCAATACGCTGGTAAATGACCCAAGGTGTTTTTGCGATTCGGCACTGCGTCGCTTTAACAGACAATTGCGCGGTCGTGCGACGTGGCTCCCAAACAAAATTTGCGTCCTTTTCTTCCCACAAATAGAGCTTTCTTTTGGTGGTATTTGATCACCTCTGCGATTTTTATTTTTTGCGCTATATACAAAAATAGAGCGACATTTTTGAAAAAAAAACACTATTTTTTACTTTTTGTTAAAAAAAAAATCAAATAAACTAAATTTTAGTCAAACATTTAGGCCAAAATTTATTTAGCCACATGTCTTTAGTAAAAAAAAAAAATCGCAATAAAAAAAAATAGCTACCTAGCGGGAACAGCGACACTAATACAGCGATCAGAAAAATGATCGCTTAGTGACGCTGGCAATAGGGAGTGAAAGGGTTAACTAGGGCGGTGATCAGGGGGTTAAAACTTTATTAGGGGGGGTGGGGGGGCTATCCTGAACCTAACACTAACTGTTTTTTACAGTGCCTGTCACACTGACACTAAATGCAGTGATTAAATCACTGCATTCAGTAACACTGTGACAGGGGGGTGGGGGGGGGCGATCACAAGGGGTTAATATGCCTATGTGAGTGTGTGTCAGTGTTGTGTTGGTGCACACTTACTTGTCATGTCTTCTCTCATCAGCAGCGCTGGGAAACAGCGCTGCGATGAGAGAATACATAATTTCCTCCTTCCTGTGTAAACACAGGAGGAGGAAGTGACAGGCTGGGAGCGCGCTCCCATTGGCTGGGAGCGATCGCGGGGGGGGCGGAAAACACGGACATCCGCCCGCAGATCCCGGATCGCTCCCAGAGGTAGGGAGACCCCCGCCCGCCGCGCCGCGGAGGGGTCCCGATGGGACCCCCGAACCGCACTCAGGCGGGGACGTAAATTTACGCCCTTGTGCCTGTACGAGCCATGTTGTGGCCGTATATGTGCGTGCGGGGGTCTTTAAGTGGTTAATAAATGTATCCAATTTTTTGATATACCTACTCTCCTTGAGTCTATCTACTTACCTTGTACCGGAATAGTCCTTTTGCTCATTTCTTTTCTTTTGCGGTCTTCTCTGTCTTTGGGTGCCTTGAGCCCTATCTCTAATTAAGTTTTGGATGATGGTACCACTATTAACTCAATGATGTGTATTTTATCAAAGAGGCTAACAATTAATTCTAGGCCTTAACCTGTTATTTACAAAATATGTACTGGGACTGGTTTTGCTGGGAACCCTCACAACCCACTCAGTCATACTTTATACCAACAGCCTTCGCTTTTTGGATACAGCAGTTGTCAAAGAATGACAGTACAGTGCATTTGGCACTAGAATTAGACCCAGAATTACACCACTCAGTAATCAGATCTGGTGAAACTCACTCTGTCCAGTTCTCTGCAACACAACTCCGTGCGAGGACACATGTGCTGAGGGGTGTGGTTATTACTCAGCTACGCTATCATAGAACACTGCAGTGTGTAGCTGCAAAATGCATTTAAAATGTTTGTTGGACTACAGGACTATAAAGAAATAAAGCAGTGGGAGACTTCAGTTGGGTATACTGTATCTATTTATATATATATATATATATATATATATATATATATATATATATATTTATTATTATTAATGTCATACATGTTTTATACCTGTACAGGGTGTAATGGTGTAATGACGTTTTAACCCCATTATTTTATTGGAACTTCAGAGATACAACATGAAAACGATAAGAAAGGGGTTGGTGTCAGTCTGGGGGCACAGATGTATTTATCGCCGTATTTTTGTCCAAGGACAATCGATAACAAAAGAAAACAAAGCAGAGACACCAGCTCCCCACTTAAATAATTAGTTGTATTATTCTGCAAAGACATTTAAGTGATAAAAGCAATGTTTTGACTTGAAGGACAACCGTTCCTTTATTTCTGAAATGACCCCCCCCCCCCCCCCCCCACCCAGCTTTCTCCCTATTCCAGTGATTTTCATTATGCAGGCCCACCTGATGCCATATTTTCTGTGCATGGATAAATCCCATCCATGTTTCCTGCAGTGATTGTGCTATACTGTAGTTACCTAAGGGTAAGGGAGGTGGAAGCCATTCGTGTAAGGCTAATACAGACCTAACACAGGTGGACAGAGTCAGGCCAGTTGTCTTAAAATGTAGCTTTCAATGTAATCCATTTGTTAATTTAGGTCAGGGATCTCCAAACTACGGCCCACCAGCTGATGTAGAACTACACATCCCTTGATGCATTGTAAAACTCTGACATTCACAGACAAGACTAGGCATGATGGGCATTTTAGTTCCTGAACAACTGGAGGGCCTAAGTTTGGAGACATTTGAGCTAGTAAATATCCGATTGCCTTCTAGGTGATCAGAAAGGAAATGTTTCCCCCCCTCTGGAGCACATTGGACCATGCTTTGTTTTTTTGCCTTCTTCCGGATAAACTTTAGGTATAGGTTTCCTATTTATTCTATTTTTTTTTTTCTATTGGGTGAACTAAAAGAAATGACCTTCCCGCAGTTGACCAGTAGATCAAGAATAGAATCCTGTCTTGCTGACCAAGTGATTTCCCCAGAGGTGCCGAACTGTGCAGGTGCGTGGCCAGCCAATCCTAAGCTGCAGAGACAGCCCCTACCCTGCAGCCACATATATGCAAAAGGGGCGGGCACTGCCTCCGTAATAGCTTGGGTGGGCTCAGGCTCTTGCCTGAACACACCCAAACTCTTACTCCTATGAATTTTGCCCTCGGATCTCCTCCCTGTTCACATCACTCGTTCCTGCAACTTTGAGTTCCACCCATTTTACACACTTTCTCACTCTGGTATCCCCTGTAAAAATACTTTTCGCCATGGAAATTATTATTATTTTTTTTTAAAGGAGATTCCTTATTTATCTATTTTTCTCCTGCATTTTGAATATTCCCCGCCAAGGCGATTACATCACTAGGCAATTTGCAAGGGCCCCTGGAATAGCGGCGTTATGTATCCCAGGAGTCCTTGTGATAATCCTAGTGACAAAATCTCGCGATGATTGACAGAAAGTCCGCCGCCGCTATGGCAACGTGTCAGGATGCTGTGGCATTACTGCGCAGGCACAAGATGTGAAGATGAATGATGCACCGATTCCCGGAAATGGATAGAAGAGGGCTTCAGATACCTACAGTGGAGATGGGCCCTGCCATCTTCCGAGATCCAGATCTTTTTATTTATGTTTGAATTGAAAAAAAGTGAGTACTAGAATAACACTCTAAAAGAGTGCATATAAAGTGGATCAAGTTAAAGTGGAGTCTTAAAAAATAAAATAAAATAAAAAATTAAGCTGGGTGACTGGAACTCCCCTTTAAGATAATTGCTTCTCTCTCTCTCTCTCTCTCTCTCTCTCTCTCTCTCCCTCTCTATCCCTCTCACCCTCTCTCTCTCTATCTATACTCAACAGCCCTTTCTTTCTAATTGATCCCTGGATTAATTGCCCATTTATATCCATCAGTCATAGTAAGGTAGGCTCTCATCACACCATCCATACCCCCCTGCACTGCACCCTGCTGACCCCCCTACACCACTACCTCTGACCCCCCTGCACTGCAACCTCTTGATCCCCGTATACCACACCCTCTGACCCCCCCTACACTGCACCCTCCTGACCCTCCCCTACACCCTAATGACCCCCCTGCACCACAGCCTTTTGACTCCCCTCCACCTGTCTTCCTGTCCCCCTGCATTGCACCCTCCTGACCCCCCTGCACTGCTCTCTCCTGACCCCTGCACAATGCCATCCAGATCTCCCCTGCACTGCAACCTCTTGATCCCCCTACACCACACCCTCTGACCCCCCTGCACTGCACCCTCCTGACCCTCCCCTGCACCCTAATGACCCCCCTGCACTGCACCTTTTTGACTCCCCTCCACCATGTCTTCCTGACCCCCTGCATTGCACCCTCCTGACCCCTCTGCACTGCCCCCTCCTGACCCCCTGCACAGTGCCATCTGGATCCCCCCTGCACCATGCCCTCCTGACACCCCCTGCACTGCCCTCTTCTGACTCTCTGCACCATGTCTTCCTGAGCCTCCTGTACCATGCCCTCCTGGCCCCTCTGTCCTCTGCCCTGCTAACCCCTGATCTGCTTAATTTTTTTCTGTGCCTTACAGATCCATATACACTGCCTTTCATAATAATGACCTCTGTGCACTTCCCTACATACTACTGACCTCTGTACACTTCCCTACATTTTACTGAACTCTGTACACTTCCCTACATCCTACTGACCTTTATATACTGCCCTATATAGCCCTGAACTCTGAATACCACCCTACATACTGCTGAACTATGTAGACTGCTCTACATAATACTGACCTCTGTACACTGCCCTACATCCTACTGACTCCTGTACACTGCCCTACATACTACAGAACTCTGTACACTGCCCTACATACTACTGGCCTCTGTACACTGCCCTACATACAACTGACCCCTGTACACTCCCCCACATACTTCTGACCCCTGTACACTGCCCTACATAATACTGACCCTTGTACACTGACCTACATATAGCTGACCTCTGTACACTGCCCTACATACAGCTGGCCTCTGTACACTGCCCTACATACTACATTCCTCTGTACACTGCCCTACATATGACTATCCTCTGTACACTGTCCTACACACTACTGGCCTCTGTACACTGCCCTACACACTACTAGCCTCTGTACACTGCCCTACACACTACTAGCCTCTGTACACTGCCCTACACACTACTGGCCCCTGTACATTGCCCTACACACTACCGGCCTCTGTATACTGCCCTACACACTACTGGCCTCTGTATACTGCCCTACACACTACTGGCCTCTGTATACTGCCCTACACACTACTGGTCTCTGTACACTGCCCTACATATTACTTACACTGGTCAGAAATAAGAGCTGACAGACAGGCCTGAAACTAGTCGAGCACATTAGCCCGCAATACTAGATGTTCTCCTTTCATGATAAACTCCAACATCAGACTTGTGGGGGTGACTAATTACTCCAAAGACATGAAAAAATTGTGAGTGAAAGTGAATGCAGAGTTTCTCACTGAAGTGAAACTTTGAGGTAGGCTTAGCTTATATTTTTACAGTGACATTAGTTTTATTAGATTTTTCTAAGCTTTCTTAATGTCATCTTTATTTTTTATTGGAGATTTACTAGGTACAGGCATACCCCAGTTTTAAGTACACAATTGGGTTTATTTACTAAAGTTGGAAAGTTCAAAATCAGGCTCACTTCTGCACAGAAACCAATGAGCTTTCAGGTTTTTTTTACCAGGCTTAATTGAACAAGCTGGGGTTAGAAGCTCTTTGGTTTTTATGCAGGAGTGAGCCTGATTTTGCACTTTCCAGCTTTAGTAAATAAACCCCATTGTGTACTTAAAACTGGGGTATGTCTGTAATTAACTTTTTTAAAGTTCCACAACCGGCAGTGATCTTTGATCTCTTCTGTTGTCCAGGTACATTTTTGAAGGTTGCATACCCCTGAACTAGATGGACTTTTGTTTTTTCAACCTGACTATGTAACTATGTAATCCATGTCCTTCAAACCTGACAGTTCTAACACACTTCTCACCAGCACCATCGAAGCCGAACTGATACTTCTAGAGTAACATCACACCTCCAGAGATCCCAGTACATATCCACCTCATGTTGAGACAAAGAGTACCGTAATTTTCAGGCTTCTTTGTTCTCTAGCCTTATGTTCAGCTTGTAAAACACCACAACACGGATTTACTATGTAAACTTTGCAAAAGCATACACAGATCATTATTTACAACGCAGGGGGAAAAGTAATAATAAGTTCATACGCCCAGACAAAGAACAAGGCTTCAGTAAGCGCAGATTGGTGATACAGCTGCATGGGATTCTGTTGACTTGCTTGTCTAAGGTATTCAATGCAGAAAAAAATCCACTTACAAAGACATCTGCCACAGATAATTGTGGTTGTAAACAGACCATTGTCCCAAAGAGGTAATGTGATCCTCATAAAAAGACTGGTATTTATAATCTTTGAAGTATGAAATTAAATATGGTATTTCACTTTCTTTTCTAAGCTGTTTAAAGCTTGGTCATTTTCAGCAATTATTTTGTTGTTTTTGCAATAATAACTATTGTAAAGGATTTATGATGTTAACATTCATGTTCCCTATCATCAGCATGATAAATAATGATTATAAACTGCATAATTATAAAAAACCTTGCTATTGCACTTTTAGTAGTTATCGGTGAAATAGTAATACTATAAAAACTTTACAATGGCTCTCTCAAATTTTAATATCACCTTTACAATTTCCTTATTTTCAACAATTGAAACATTTAAAACAAAAACAAAAAAATAATGATTGTATATATATATATATATATATATATATATATATATATTATACATATTTATATATATATATACATACACACAAACATGTACACAATATCTCACAAAAGTGAGTACACCCCTCACATTTTTGTAAATATTTTATTATACCTTTTTATGTGACAACACTGAAGAAGTGACACTTTGCTACAATGTAAAGTAGTGAGTGTATAGCTTGTATAACAGTGTAAATATGCTGTTCCCTCAAAATAACTCAACACACAACCATTAATGTCTAAACCGCTGGCAACAAAAGTGAGTACAATGTCCACAATGTGAAAATGTCCAAATTGGGCCCAATAAGCCATTTTCCCTCCTCTGTGTCATGTGACTCATTAGTGTTACAAGGTCTCAGGTGTGAATGGGGAGCAGGTGTATTAAATTTGGGGTTATCGCTCTCAGGCCGCATACACACGATCATTTTTCAGCATAAAAAAAACGATCATTTAAAATGATCGTGTGTGGGCTTCACATCGTTTTTCATGTTCTGAAAAACGAAAAAAAAAAAATCGAACATGCTGCATTTTTTAAAAATGTTGTTTTTCGGGTTGTAAAAAATGATCGTGTGTGGGCTAAAATTACTTTTCAAACCCGCGCATGCTCATAAGCAAGTATGAGACGGGAGCACTCATTCTGGTAAAACTACCATTCATGAAGTAAGCACATTCATCACGCTGTAACAGACAGAAAAGCGCAAATCGTTATTTACTAACAAGGAATCAGCTAAAAGCAGCCCAAAGGCGAATAGAACTTCCCCTTTAGAATGCCGTCGTACATGTTGTACGTCACCGCGCTTTGATCACCATTTTTCAAAAACGATGGTGTGTGGGCAACATCGTTTTTAATGATGAAGTTGGAAAAACATCGTTTTTTGGACATGCTGAAAAACAACGTTTTTTTTTTCATGCCGAAAAATGATCGTGTGAACTCTCTGAGGATCTGAAAAAAATAATTGTTTTTCTACATAAAAATGACTTAGGCTATAAGAAGATTGCCAAGACCCTGAAACTGAGCTGCAGCACTGTGGCCAAGACCATACAGCAGTTTAACAGGACAAGTTCCACTCAGAACAGGCCTCGCCATGGTTGACCAAAGAAGTTGAGTGCACATGCTCAGCATCATACCCAGAGGTTGCCTTTGGGAAATAGACGTATGAGTGCTGCCAACATTGCTGCAGAAGTTGAAGAGGTGGGGGGTCAGCCTGTCAGTGTTCAGACCATATGCCACACACAAATTGGTCTGTTGTCCCGGAAGGAAGCCTCTTCTAAAGATGATGCATAAGAAAGCCTGCAAACAGTTTGCTGAAGACAATCAGACTAAGGACATGGATTACTGGAACCATGTCCTGTGGTCTAATGAGACCAAGGTAAACTTATTTTGTTCAGATAGTGTCCAGCATGTGTGGCGGCAGCCAGGTGAGGAGTACAAAGACAAGTGTGTCTTGCCTATAGTCAAGCATGGGGGTGGGGAGTATCATGGTCTGGGGCTGCATGAGTGCTGCCGGTACTGAGGAGCTGCAGTTCATTGAGGGAACCATGAATGCCAACATATACTGTGACATACTGAAGCAGAGCATGATCCCCTCGCTTCAGAGACTGGACCGCAGGGCAGTATTCCAACATGATAAGGACCCCAAACACACCTCCAAGACGACCACTGCCTTGCTAAAGAAACAGAGGGCAAAGGTGATGGACTGGCCAAGCATGTCTCCAGACCTAAACCCTATTGAGCATCTGTGGGGCATCCTCAAATGGAAGAGACTATATAAGTATTTTTTATTTCCAGAGTGTTTTTTTTCCCCCCAGAGTGGACTATGTAAGTATTCTTATGATCTAATAGTTCTACTTCAGCTGCTGAGTGTATATCTAAATCTTTTGACAGAGTATCTCTGCCCTGTCCTCGTTATTATTTCCCATGCACAGTGTCAGATAGCTAGGTCTTTGCTACTGTATGTATGTAGTGGTACATTATTAAGTGAACTCATACCTCCCAACTTTTTGAGATGGGAATGAGGGACATCTATCAGCAAAAGTATGCAGGCATAGGACACACCCCTTATCAAGCCCCCTTAAAGGAGAATTGTACAAAAAAACAAGATTGGTTAAACCCACAAGTTGGAAGGCGGACCGTAGGTCCGCCTGAATTTGTAGGAGGAGTCGGGAGGTTCTTAAACCCGCCCAACATCCTCCTTCCTGTCGGCTGTTTCTCGTGTTGACAGGTGTCACTTCCGGTGCGACCTTTCCGGCGTCACTTCCGCTTTTTCGTTCTAAGGGGTGGACGGACGGCTGCTGGCTCCGCTTCTCCCGCTCTCACGTGCGGGGGTTCAGGTTTTCATTCGGGGGGGGCTGCGGGTGAAGGGAAGTGGTGGCAATCTGGTACCCCATACTAGGTCACAGCGCGTCACGTGACGTCGGACCTTCCTACAGAGTGGCGGTTGGCCGCAGCAATGGTGTCGGCTCCCCTTCGTGGGGCCTCTCTTTCAGCCCCCCTTTTCATCCCCGTATCCCATCCAGCTTGTGGGAGCTGCTTCGCCAGTCATCCCGGTCCGAGCCTGTGGAGGCAGCCCGGCTACCTTTCATCCCATGTTCCGCCCTATTCGTTGGGGCCGCTCGCTTCTCCCGGCGCTCAGGGGGGGGGGGGGTTGTAATCCATCCTCCGCTATCCCCAGGGCTCCAGCTGGACACCCACCTTCATGTGCGATCACCAGCGGGGGAGGTTTGGGGGAGGAAGCGAGAGCCCACCTTCCTCCTTGGTCTGCCTTCCAGGCTCACACGGGGGAAGCTCTTTCTCCAGGTGCACGCTGCTGCACGAGGGGGGGCATCCATCTGCCCTCCACTCCTCCGGGCACACGTCGGCTTTTGCGGGGGCCGCCCCTCCTCCCTGTCAATTTGGAGCTGCCCGTCCACACAAGTGTCATGGGGGGGGGGGTCATTCATCCAGGGTCACGTTGGCTGTATAAGGGGGATACTGTCCCCCCCTTCATTTTCCGTGGTCATGCTAGCATGCTAGGAGGGGTTGTCCACCCATTTCTCCAGTGATCAAGCTGACAGCATGGGGGGGGGGGGTGGGAGTTGGAATGTTTGTGAGATCTCACATTCTCCCTTGTCTCAGGATTCTGGTTGGCATGTGTCAAGATCTATGTTCGGTTAGTCACAGTGGCAGCATGTGGGGGGGGGAGGCTGGGCACCCTTTTTCTCCCAGGTTCACACTGGCAGCATAGGAAGGGTTGTCCACCCATTTCTTCAGGAACTGAGCTGACAGCATGGGGGGGCTGTTCTCCCATGTG